>BSBM01000107.1:10785833-13492500 GCA_027924585.1 Larix kaempferi
CATTTACATTTATAATAAAAAATCCATAAAAATTTAATACACAAAAGCCTAAAAAGAGTACTCACCAATGTCTCCAAATGTTGCGTCTGGTGGGAGTGGCATGTCCCGATCCTGGAGGAAGTCTATCCCTGTATAGGGATAGTCCTCTATGGAAATGACCTGTCGGTCCCACCAGCAGAAGAAATCCTTAGTATATCGTGATTCCAGACGGCCACCTCCCTGTCGTGTCAAGATCTTAGCCCACCGGGTCAGGGTTGGATCGCGGAGACTATGAGGAGGGACATCCACCCTCAGACTAAGCCCCAGAACTCTCTCAAAGAAGAAGCCGCACAAGATACAACCATATCTAAAGTTTTTTGGCCTTCCCTTCTTTGCATTCTGTCAGTTGTGTCTTCATAGACACTAGTAGCGTGGTACACCAATCAAATTCTATAGGCTGCATGCATTGTGATGGATAGAACATCAATGGCCTGGATGCCTGGTGCAGAGCTTTTGAACCCGTTATTCGCACTAAGGTAGCCACAATGATCTTCATGCTCAAATCTACTATGGAATTGATGGCCACCTAACTTCCCATCGCTCCTGTGTTTGCGGGACAATACCGCACTATGTAATCAAGGACGTTGATCCCAGTAATGAAGTAGATGTCTTCCACTTCTAGTGTGAGGATTTTCCCTTTGAGATTGAAGTTTTGTGCATCAACATCCCAATAATCTATCAAGCGACGAAGTAGTAGGTTTTGGGCCCTCAAATCCCCTACACTCCAAAATTTGTACAACCCATATGCTTGCAATGCTTGCTGTGCTTGCACATCATTGCGCACAACCTCATCTACTTGGTCATGCTCCCTCTCCCTCCACTCTAGAACCATCCTGGAGTGAGAAAAAACAAATATTTTGGTCAAATTATTTTGCAAAATCAACTTCACGGCCGTACCCGCAGGCTAATTTGTATATAGGGGCGGGTACCCGTGGTCAACCTGTGCATTGACTGCGCGTATCGTGCCCTACCTGCGACCCACATAGTGATAGCCCGCGGGTAGCGCCGAAGCCAATTAGGGCTTGGCCAAACTAGAAAACCCACTGCTGAAAACTAAAATGAATGCAATGAAATTAAAGGTATCGATGAGACTACCAACCTGCTCCGGATGGTTCGATGAATGAACGCTTGTATCTCCCAGGATCGGCAACTGAACTTTCAGGTGAAAACTAACCACAAAACTCCAAATGGGTGAATAGTAAAAAGGAATTGTAAATTGTAAATTTTTATTACTATTTATAATTTTCAAGACCCACTTGTCTATAGTTTTTACCATTTGATGATGTTATGGACTAATATAATGTCATGGAGTAGAATTTTTAATCAGATTTCTTCGACGAAAGTTGTTTTGGACCATTTCACACCTACAGCAGGTACATTTCACACCTGGCATATAGGTTAGATGCCATTTCCACATGCATTATGCATTTGACCTTTTGACCACTTTCATAAACCCTAGGTGTGACCCCGCTTCGTAACCGACATGGAACCTTCACACTGCTATAGAAGTGTCGTTATGTGGCGGTAGGGCTTTTCCGAACATGGGTACCCTAGTTAGACCCCCTTTGTGCAATTCCGGTGCCCATGTCGCTGTTTGTCCTTAGGATTGGGAGTCCTTTGTAGTTATGCCATGACATTGCGATAAAGACTCATACTCTACTTTGTCTTATGCTGTCCATCTCCATTATGAACTCCCCTTATTTATATCATGTTGTGATTGCATTGCATCATCCTGCTTGCTGCTTGAGCCTTGTTTTGGCTCCCGCTTACTCAGTTGTTAGCCTGGTGCCTGAGCACTTTTCCCTGTCGAACCCTGCAGAGCTTATATCTTCCCTTCACAATTTGATGACCTTTTGACCCTAAGGGAACACCCCCCCCTAGTGTCCACATCCTGGATGCACTTCCTTGCATTGATCATAGGTATGTTCCACTGCTTGGAACTAGTGTGCTCGCTATTTGACACTCGTTCCCTCACTTGTTGTACTATAAGCAATTTTATTCTTTTTTCAAGCTTTCCTCAAATATGAAAAAGACCAAAAAAATTAAATATTCCAAAAAGCCGGATGGGATTATGGTTACTAATTCTAGTTGGTAGTTGTTGTGTCGCCTTTGAACAGAGCATTCATTCCACTCCATACATTATGAGTCAGGACTATAGTTGGACCTTAGAAGCTGTACTTGTTTCTTAGTTTACTCCACCGATTGGTTAAGCTTCCATTCATTATGGAGCCCTTTGTAATGCCTCCCGCATTGCACAGTTTATGTCGAGTCTATGCTGCCTGAGTCTATCGATCTGCTCATGCTCTTGTTCAAAGGAAGTCCTGAAACCAGAGTCAGCCACTCCTCAGATCTCTTGACTATTGCATGTCGGCCATCCTTATTGAGTCAGTTTGTTTCACCTGAGTTCTTCCAAATCTTTCAGCGTAGCTGGTACCTCGTGCTGGTTGATGGGGGATGCCTTAATGCCCTCCTTCCAGTGAGTCTCGTTTCGTCGACTTCAACCCATTTATTTTGGGACTTGAGGCTTAGAGTTCGGTTGAGTACCTTGAGGCTTGCAGTCATTAGTGGCAGGTTCTCTCACCATCGACAGTTTTGGGAATACATTAATGTCCCCTGATCGATGGATTCATCCTAGTGTTTGACATCAACTCATCTATTCACACTCCGATGATTGTGCTCTGTGCCTTGATGCCCATTTTCATTATTGGTGGGTTATCTCGTGTCTGTTAATGGTATACATCATTGATCGGTAATCAGATGATGTCACATCAGGTTCGAACTCAACTCCTTTATTCACTTGATGGGACTTGCACCATCGAAGACTTTTGTAGAAGACCCCAGGCGATAATGGCATTCAGTATGCTACTTATGACTTTGACTTTACATCTGAGATATCACCTCTCAGATATCAGCAGTTTGTACCTCTAGTTTGCACCAGTTGTTTCCTTTTTAGCAGGAGACCATATCTTACTGTAGAGGGATCATGGCTATGATCACTTATGACATACCTTCACTATGTATTGCCTATTCATGGCCATTGTATCACATTGTTGTACTACCGACATGTATTCAGGGATACTATTGTATTATGACAAGTGACATGCTCTTTCCACTTGTGTCTCCATCACTCCACTTCTGAGATTTATAATGTATTTCGACCATCGTAGCATCAGTCTCTGACCTCATTGTTAAATTTTGAGCATTAATTCTCAATACTCTAGGATCTTTACTGAGAGAATAACATGTACAGTATATCAATGCATAGCAATCATAACAAGCATGTCAATCATCACAAGAATCAAAAGCATGAGAGACAAGAGACACAGAGTTTTCATGGGGAAAACCCTAAGATGAAAAACCCTAAGGTGAAAAACCCCACAAATTCCTTAGAGATAGAGAGAGCAATGGATCAACAAAAGTACAACCAAAATACACTTGAGATAGTCTCCTAGTAGCAGATGATCCTCCTCCTCACTAGTGCGCCACTTTCTGAGTGAGAGAAGTGTGACTTTCCGAATGATAAAAATAGAGATCTCCTGATCTCTATTTATAATAACCTGTTTTCCCAGTGACCTTATGGGGCCGACTTGTCTATCTAGGTACATCCACAATATAATATATATTTCAGGGCTGACCCCACACATGGTGGTCTAATAACCCGTCGCCAAGTACACACACTTGCGACACTTGTCAATCTACATGACGACACTTCCTTATAGAGGAATAACACATCTCTAATAAGGGTACAATAAATATATTTTTGAAATACATAGATGAAATACATTTCGAAGTTACATATACATCAACACTCCCTCTTAACTAGGAAGGTATTTCTCGACACAGTTCGGCTAGACAAGTCTTCTTCTCGGGATCATCAGCATCATCATCGTCACTGCTGTTGCTATCTCAACCAATCTCTGACTCTACTTGTCATAGGAAGTTCTACAGATCCAGTCGTTTTTCATACTGGATGTAGGCCCACCACCTGCAGGTCTTCATCATCACTGGCCATACTATGGAATCCTTAGGACTTATTACGTGCGTCACAAAATATGGCCGCAGCATCCCAGGCTATTACGAGCAAACAAATCTACCTGTAGGATCTCCCAGGAGCACATTACATGTGACCCATCACAAAACCTGGCTGAAGCATCCTAGGATGTTACGAGTACACAGCTCTACCTATCAGATTTCCCAGGAGCAAATTACATGTGATCTCACCACAAAACCTGGCTGAAGCATCTAAGGCCTTTTTCATCCTGTCCAGATCTCCTAGGAGCAAATTACATGTGGTCCACCACAAAACCTAGCTGAAGCATTTTAGGCCTTTTTCATCCTGTCCAGATCTCCCAGGAGCAAATTACATGTGGTCATGGAAAAACCTGGCTGAAGCATTTGAGGCCTTTTTAATCCTGTCCAGATCTCCCAGGAGCAAATTACATGCCATAGGAAAAAACCTCGCAAGAGCATCTCAGGATGTTATGGGTACACAACTCCGACCTGAAGATCTCCCAGGGCACAAATTACATGTCCTCCTAGAGAAATGTCTCGAAAGAGAATCCTAGGATGTTATGGGTACGCAACTCCGACCTATAGGATCTCCCAGACATGCTCATCTGCACAACTTGATCCACGGCCACAAAGTATCATCTGATACTCACCATACATCATCCTGATGTACACATGATCATCCTGATCATCATCACTGCAACATCCTGCTGCATGTCATCTGGAGAAGCTCATCATCCACGATCACCCTAATCATACAATGCATCCATCTGATGCACACCAAGTATCTACCTGATACATATCATCATGCATAGTGTATCCACCTGATACATAGATACATGATCCACACAATGTATCCATCAACATACATGATCTACTTGATCATACCTGATACATATCAATATACATGATCTACCTGATCATACAATGTATCCACCTGATACATATACAGATACATGGTCCAAGCATCCAACATGATGCATATACAAAATACATACAAATGATCCAACCAATCATATCCAACATCCAACATGATGTGTACATACATATAAATGATCCAAATGATCATATCCAGCATCCAACATGATGCGTACATACATATAAATGATCCAAATGATCATATCTAGCATCCAACATGATGAGGACATACATATACATATAAATGATCCAACTGATCATACAAAGCAGAAACTAGAACATCATCCAGCGCTTACATCCATAGCCATGTGAAGGATCCTCCTTCCAACATGCTTGGAATGGCTTCAACAAATGTGTCCATCACTTCTTCCTCGAAGTGTCCTCAATCTGAAGAACACCAAGCCTCTCCCTGAAGTACTCGAACTTCACCCTGGCTAGTGGCTTCATTAGCGCATCTGCAATCTGCTCGTCCGTCGCAACATACAGGAGCTTCACAGCTCCTCTCTGCACCATATCCCTGATATAGTGATATTTGATCTCTATGTGTTTCAACTTGTCATGAATCACTGGGTTCTCAGACAGCTTCACACAGCTCTGGTTATCGTAGAAGATACCAGTAGCATCCAATGGGAGATCAAATAACTCAGACAATAGCTTCCGTAGCCATACTGCCTCACAACTAGCTGAATAGGCTACAACATACTCTGCCTCAGCTGTACTCAGTGCTACACAGGACTGCTTCTTGCTAAACCAAGAGATCACACCTGATCCCATACTGAAGCAACAACTAGATGTGCTCTTCCTATTTGCAGCACTTCCAGCCCAATATGAACCAACATAACCCTGCAAGTTAAACTTTTGATTCGCTTCATACTTGAGCCCATAATCCACTATACCCTTCAGGTACCTCAGAACATGCTTTACTGCAACCTGGTGAACACTCCTCAGATTCGTCAGGAACTGGTTTAATGTGTTCACAACAAAGAAAATATCCGGTCTCGTGTTCATCAGGTACATCAAGGACCCAATCATTTGACGATACATAGAGACATCAACCGGCTCAGATGAAGCATCACATAGAAGCTTCAGATTCGATGCCATAGGTGTGGCCATGGCCTTGGAATCCATCATCCCTAATCTCTTCAGGATATCTACTGTGTACTTCCCTTGACCCAGGAAGATCCCACCTGCACTCTGCCACACCTCCATACCTAGGAAATAATGCATCATTCCCAAATATTTCATATTGAACTCAGCAACAAGCTTCCTCTTAGTATCTGCAATCTATCTGTCATCTCCTGTTACAAATAAGTCATCCACATACAGGAGTAGAATCATAGGATTCCCTTCCTCAACCTTGTAGTAAAGGTTGGAATCCGCTTTACTCTTGGTAAATCCCAAACTAGATAGGAAACTGTCCATCCTACCATACCAAGTTCTGGGAGCTTGCTTTAAGCCATACAAGGATTTCTTCAATTTGCACACATATGACTCTCTATCATGTATTTCAAAACCGAGTGGCTGCTCCACATATACTTCCTCTTCAACTACACCATTGAAGAAAGCAGTATTGACATCCATCTGGTGTATTTTCCATTTCATTGCTGCAGCCAGGGCAAGTACTGTTCTGATGGAAGTATACCTGGCTACAGGTGCAAAAGTTTCTTCATAATCTATTTCCTCTTTCTGAGAGAAGCCACGAGCTACGAATCTTGCCTTGTGTTTCTCTACACTGCCATCTGTAGCATGCTTGATTTTGAAGATCCATTTGGAAGTCACAACATAATTCTCCTTAGGTCTTGGGACAACATCCCAAACATCATTTTTCATTATTGATTGGTATTCCTCAACCATGGCATCCATTCATTCTTTCTTTTCCACTGCTTCTTCATAACTGGAAGGTTCTTTGTTCATAATGTCACAGAGAAAAGCAACATAGCTGGTATGTGATCTGGTTCTCTTCTTTGCTCTGTGTTCTTCTTTTGGAATGCCAAATCTTTATGCATATTGAATGAGCTCTCTAGCCCATGCAGGTTTCCTCTTGTGAGAGTTATCCTCAAGGGGTGGATCTACAAGTTCTTGTGGATCTTCAAACTCATGAACAACTTTTGGAATTGCTTCAGTCATGGTAGTGTCTTGAAATCTAGTTTCCTCAGGTTCTTCATAAACTTCGATAGGTGCCTTCCTTGATTTGATGAATGCTGAGTTTTCATCAAATGTTACATCCCTGCTGACATCAATCTTCTTGAACCCTGGAAAGTATATTCTGTAAGCCTTCGAGCTTTCACTATAACTCACAAAGATACCCTTCTTTCCTGAAGGATCTAGTTTGGTCCTCTTTTCCTTTGGGACATGAGTGAATATTGGACAACCAAATATTATGAGATGGATGACTTCAGGTTTCTTACCAGAAAAGACCTCTTCTAGTGTCTTGTTGTCCAATATCTTGTGGGGTGTTCTGTTCTACACATATACAGCTGTTCTAGCTGCTTCTGCCCATAGATGCATAGGTAGATCCTGGTCATGTAGCATTGCTCTTGCTGCTTCCATGATTGTTTTGTTCTTCCTTTCTGCAACTCCATTCTGTTATGGATTGTAAGGAGCAGTCAACTCCCTCTTAATCCCTGAATCACTGCAAAGCTTCTTGAAGTCACTTGAGGTGAATTCTCCACCATTGTCGGATCTGAATGTTTTGATCTTCTTGTCAGTTTGATTCTCCATCAAGGTTTTGAATTCCTTGAACTTATCAAACACCTCATCTTTGTTCTTCAAGAAGTATACCCAAGTCTTCCTGGAGAAGTCATCAATAAATGAGACATAGTAAACATACCCACTTAGAGAACTGGATGACATAGGACCACATACATCTAAGTGGATGATTTCCAGGATATCCTTTGCCTTGCTTTCATTGCTTGGGAAATCCTTCTTAATGTTCTTACCTTTTGCACATCCTTTGCAAACACCTTCATGTTTGGTCTTGATTTCAGGAAGACCCTCTACAACCTTGCTTGCAATTGGAAGTGCCCTATAGTGCATATGAGCAAGTCTTCTATGCCAAAGTTCACTTAGCTCCATGGATTCATGCACCATGGCATGTTCAGGTTGTCCCTTCAATTTATACAAACCTCCCTCTTGCTCTCCAATCACTACTGCATCATCTATGGTCTTTCCCTTTGGCCACATTAGGACTTGGCCATCCACAAATGCAACCCTCATACCTTTTGCATCAAATGCAGAGATAGAGAGTAAGTTCTTCTTGATCCCAGGTACATAAAGGACTTCTTTCATCTTCAAAGATTTTATAGAATCTAGGTTGTAGGAGGCTTCACCACTTCCTTTGATTGGGTATTGATAATCATCCCCAAGTTTCACCTTATGGGGTGATTCATGTTTAGATAGGTTCACAAAAGATTCCTTAAACCCAGTCATGTGTTTGGAATCCTCGCTGTCAATTAACCAATCATTACAACCATGGGAGATAGTACCTGTGAGAGCAGAGATCAGAACATACTCTTCTTCACTGGATGAGTCATCACTACTATCATCACTTTCTGCCCTAGCCTTCTTCTTGGGTGGTTCATCATCCTCGACAGCATGAGCATGAAACCTTCTTTTGCTGCCCTTCTTCTTCTTGTTGAAGTTTTTGTTGTCCTTCTTGTTCTTGGGACAATTTATGGCAATATGTCCTTTCTCATTACAGGTGAAGCATATTCTTCTTTCTTTGAAGTGATGTGAATATTTCTTGGAGTGAGATGGCTCTCTCTTGGACTTCCCTTTCTTGGTGTGAGCTATGAGAGCTTGATCTTCGTTCCCCATCTTTTCTTCTCGTGCCACAAGCCTTGCTTCTTCTTGTGAGCATTCTTCCCGTAGTCTGCTGAAGGAAATCAAATTCTTTCTTACACAGATTCCTTGAATGAAGGAGTCCCATGACCTAGGTAAGCCATTCAGAGTGGTCATGACAACTTCACCATTCTCCACCATTTCATCCATTGCTTCTAGTTGTTCCTTGATCTGGGAGACCCTTGAAAAATAAGATTGAATGGTTTTTCCATTCTGAAACTTTACTCCTTTCAATTGGTTCCGCAGGGTGATCTTCCGATTTATGTTCTTCCCTTCAAATAACTTGGTCAAAGAGTCAAACATCTCTTTGGGTGTCTTTAGAGAAGACACATGGGGTATGAGATGGTCTTTGATAGAATCAATAATGATTCTCTTTGCCTTGACTAAGTTCTTCTTATGCAATACTTTAGCCTCTTCATCCTCTGGGATAGGGATGTCTTCTTTTATATATGAGTCCAACTCATTCTCTTCCAGGATTAACCCAATCCTATACTTCCAAGCTCGGAAGTTATCAACCCCTTCAAGCTTATCCTCAAGCTTGGTGTGGTGAGACATCTTAAAGAGTACTTCAAATGGAAATACAAAAGATTTAGGTCTTACCACTTGAAATGCTGAAAACTGGATCTGGTCCCGGATTAGGGTTTGTCGAAAAAACCCTAAAAATTCAAAATGTGAATTTCAACTTTTTGAAAGGATATAAACATGTGCCTTGATGAGCTGATCAGCTTGGTGTATTCAGAATTTGAGATCAGCAAAGCTTTACCCTTTAGATTTGCCTTTTTGTCATCCCGGGTTCACTAGGGAGAGCCCTGAATTAGGGTTTGAGTTTCCTAGAGATCTACCCAGCCAAAAATATTGATCCAAAGCTCTAAACTTCGATTTTGTCAAGGAGCTTCCAGCTATGTCTTCAGATTTCAAAAATTCCTATTTTTGTGGAAACCCTAATTTTTAGGGCCAAATCTGAAAATGCTCAGAATTGAATTCTGATTGGACAGATGGATTCTCCTTGATGAGTAGAGTCAATCTACTATACTGCTTTTCCAAAATCTGTGGAGAGAAACCCAATAAACAAGAAACTCAAGTTTTCGTCACTGCAAAATGTCTTCTTCTCAGGTTAGCTCTGATACCATGTTAAATTTTGAGCATTAATTCTCAATACTCTAGGATCTTTACTCTGAGAATAACATGTACAGTATATCAATGCATATCAATCATAACAAGCATGTCAATCATCACAAGAATCAAAAGCATGAGAGACAAGAGACACAGAGTTTCCGTGGGAAAACCCTAAGGTGAAAAACCCCACAACTTCCTTAGAGATAGAGAGAGAAATGGCTCAACAAAAGTACAACCAAAATACACTTGAGATAGTCTCCTAGTAGCAGCTGATCCTCCTCATCACTAGTGCGCCACTTTCCGAGTGAGAGAAGTGTGACTTTCCGAATGATAAAAATAGAGATCTCCCGATCTCTATTTATATTAACCTATTTTCCCAGTGACCTTATGGGGCCGACTTGTCTAGCTAGGTGCATCCACAATATAATATATATTTCAGGGCTGACCCCACACATGGTGGTCTAATAACCCATCGCCAAGTACACACACTTGCGACACTTGTCAATCCACGTGACGACACTTCCTTATAGAGGAATAACACATCTCTAATAAGGGTACAATAAATATATATGAAATACATAGATGAAATACATTCCAAAGTTACATATACATCAACACTCACACATTAGGGGGCATCTGTTACAATGTAAAATTCCACCTTGTGAGAATCAACACTCTTTGGCCTAGAGGATCCATTGCACTGACTCAGAACCATTTTATATCCTTCAGACACTATTTTTCCCTATTTTTTTCCCTTGTACACTAGCTGCATCACTATAGCCAGTGTACCCACGAGTTGCATCACTGTAGCCCGCGGGTAGCATGTAAAATGATAAAAATCACTAGTTTATTACTTTTTACTCCCAAAAAGTGGTCATTGGGTGAACTTTGACTCTTCATCTGCCCAAGAAACGCCTCGATGTGTCCTTTCACTTACCTTTGAGAGGACTATATATTGAGCACATATGGCTTATGGACGGGAGGAGAAAGAAGAGCAAGAGAACTCTAGTGGATTTTTTCCCTATCTTGAGTCTACACTCATTGATCCTTGTAGTTGTGAACCCTTTATGTTCACCTTCCAAACTCCTACCATAGTTTGAGTTTGCCATTCATGGAGGATTGAAGTGGTGGAGACACAAGTGGATTGATCCAGATCTTGGTTCAAATTGGTTGCCGATAAGAGGTCGTATCACATTGTACTTCTTCTTGTTTATTAATAGAAATACTCATATTCTCGTCCATTGATGTTGTAAATGTTGTTTATCTTACATTGGGTTGCATTTACTGTTATATCATGAGCCATTGCTATTGATGATGTTAATGTCGTTTATATATTATATGTACTTGTTGTATATTGGCTGTCAAGACTAATTTGCAGATTCAAGTGCACAGATTGAAAAGCTCCAACGGGGATCTACATCAAACATTTGGATCGAGGTTGGTTATATTCTTCATTATCTTAGCATTGTCATTTATATAGCATAGCATTGGGAATTGAGTTCATTTCTGGTATTCATCTGTCTATTGTGGTCTACCCCAAGCCATAGTGAGTTTTCTCCAACACAGGGAGACATCCGGTATCACTCTGAGCATATCCCTGAGATACTGGGGCAAACACCTATTCCAAGGATAGAGATTGTGATAATCTGCAAGAAGATCTCACATCTATAACAAACCTCACACAAAACTCACTCAAGAAGTGCAGAGAAGAAGAGAAGAATGTAGTCAATAATCACTCATGAACATAGAAAATGGAGAATAGCAGTATAATCATACATCAGTTGTGAGCTGACACTGTGAAAAATGAATACAATACAATAGCTGTCAATAGAATTCGAATTAACCAAGGGGTCATTTGAATCATGCTCAAAGTGTGGCTTGGACAACATTGGAGACATCATCCAATTAGTAGTATCAATCATAAATGGTCAAAGGTCAGTCAAATGAGTCTAACTAAGTGTAACAGAACCATCTAGGCATGAATCAGGGGATGGAGAATCCAAGGAGGGAAAATGAGGCTGTCAGAAGGTCAAGTGTCACTCCAAAACTAGCTATCTAGGAGCTACAGGCAGTTAGGGTGAGCAATTAGTGGAAGAATTGCTCAATCAATGCTCTAACTGACTGTCAGACTCCTGGTAGGTGAGATAAGGAGCTCTAATTGAATGATAACTCTTGGCAGGTGAGAAAAGGCGCACATTGCATGCAGGTGAGTCAAAAAGGGCGCATCAGGTAGGTAGGAGGGATATTGGGAGTTGAAGATAGGCTCTAGGGAGCTGAAATTAGGCTCTAGGTGCTGGGGAGACCACCAAAATGATGATTGGATGCATGCAGCTGCATGCAAATGCATGCAGATGACTGGATACATGCAAAACGCATGCAGGAATGCAAATATGAAAAATGATGGTGTGAATATTCCAACACCCCCCTGCAAGCTATACTGTGAGATAATAACTGAAAAATGAAAAATAGGGCCCTGGTGACTGAGACCAAAGATCACCCCATACAAGAATCTAAATAATAAATGAGGAAAGAGGGAAAACCTAGTGGGAAGAAATCCCTCCCTCAAAATAGACTTAAGGATGCTAATGTAGCATATCATCACTCACCCCAGAAGGAGGTAAGTGTCCTTCTTTTCTGAAGAAGGATTGATCGATCTGAAATGGATCAATAATGTGAGAAGGATGAAACCTTCCATTATGAAAATATGATTTGGTTCTCCTCTAATCAAGTGGATCACCGACCAAATCACTGACAGATCTAAGAGTAGTGGCTGTCCATCTCGGAAGAGGAGGATCATCAGTTGAGAGATCATCAGGTTCTTGTGGAACTGGATCTCCCATTTGCTCATCTTCTGAATCAATTGCTAGATCTTCATGTTCTCGTGGATATGGATCTAGCATTCGCTCTTCGTCATCTCCATCTTCAGATTCTGAATCTGAAATCTCATGTGATGATGCTTCGCTCTCTTGCTCATCATCACTCAAAGGAGGAACAAATCCAAAAATGTGAATATCATTAAACTGTTTCTGAATGTGCATGTAGTTCTTTGATATCTCCTTTGAACCAACATAGGTGAGATCATTATCAAAAGAACTAGGACATGATGATGATGGATCTTCAACAAGATCACTGGTGGATGCAATAGTGGTGGCCCATTTTGCAATAGGATTTGAACTAATAGGAGCTAGATCTTCAGGTTCTTGTGGATCTGGATCTAGCTTTCGCTCTACTCTCCGAGTCTTCATTTTATCAACCTTCTGTGTTGGATTCTTGCCATTCAAGCAACCTTTATAGGTGCTTAGGGAAGATATGAGATTGGGAGGATCTTCAACTAACTTATGAGTTTGCATGCCCTGCAAATGTTTGTAGCTGAGATGAGATAACCTACTCTCTTCATTTGCATGAGAGTCAAGAGCAGTCTGCTTTGAGAGAGGTAAGAAGTGTGAGAACTTATAGAGTTTTTTCTTATGATTTGCAACACCTTTTGCAATGATTTCACCTGAAACCATGTGTTGTATCTCGACTTCATTTGGAGAGAAGATCACTCTCTTGGGCTCTCCAATATGAGTCATTTGGTACATTGAAAGTAGATTTGCTGTGAGAGAAGGAACACAAAGCACATCAGAAAAGTAGCCATGGTCAAGATTGATTCTTCCAATCCCCTCAGAGGAGACTTCAAAATCATTGCCCAACTTGATGGAAGGGACAACTGAGCATTCAAAGTTGGAGAAGAGATCTTTGGCAGAAGACATATGTCTTGATGCTCCTGAATCTATGATGAAGGAGGATTCTTTAGATGCACTTGCCATGAGAGCATGGCATCTTTCTTTATCCTTAGATCTAGAAGGTTCAGTATCTTTCTTCCTTGCACATGCAGGTACAAGGAGATTGTTCTTCTCAAGTAACTGAGCCATCAAGTCTATAGTCTTCTTCATACAAGAACTCTCAGGATGGAATCCTCGATGACAATATGTGCACTTGGATCTCTCCTTCTGATATTGCTTGGTCTTCTTTGAATTCGAAGCCCCATCTGACTGATATGGAACATTTTTGGCTTTGTATCATTCGCTCTCTTTTCAAAATATTTTTCTTGCCCTTTGCATTCGCTCTTTTGGCCTCAACAACTGTAAGGGACGAATCCAACTTGGATTTTATCATTTCCCATGGAGATTAACTTCTCCTCCTCTTGTGTGAGAGATTGGATGAAGTCATCAAGTGTAGGAAACTTCCATTTTTGAATGGACGACTTAGCTGACTGAAATGTGGAGACAAAAACTGATAAATTTGGTCCCAATTTTGATAGAATGGCAAGTATGAGTTGTTTGTCTTCTTTCACTATCTCATATCTCTTCAATTGTGAAATCAAGCTTTTGAACTTGGTTAGGAAGGAATTGATGGATTCGAAGCTTTAAGGACTCAAGGAGATGAGTTCATTCTCCAATTTATGACCTTTCGAATCATCTCTCTGTCCAAAGAGGGATTCGAGCTTGTCCCAAACCTCTTTTGGAGATGTTAGATCGATGACATGGAATTGAAGATCTTCAGAAATTGAGAGAAGAAGTAAGACTATTGCTTCATCAAGCCTATCCAAGTACTTGGATTTCTCTACTGCATTGAGAGGTTTGGCCATAGTTCCATTTAGTATCCTGGTGAAGCTCTTGGGCCTCATGAAGATGGTCATCTTGGCCTTCCATTCGACATAGTTGGAAGAATTGAGTTTTAGATCCATCTGAGCAGTGGAGGTCGAATTGAAAAGGAATTCGAATGGATGAATAAACCTGCAAAACAAGAATTTTGTTGATGGATATTTTCTACAATTCGAATGAACACTACCTTAGGACACTAAGCACATATGACTAAGTCCTTCGCACCTAGCTAGACCTCACTGGATTGCTCCAGTGAATTCAAAGTAATAGCACTAGGATTTGCTGTGGAAACTCATAGGCTTTTGGTGCTCAGTGAAAGATAGCTGCTCAGTGAACTGTTGCAACTGCTGCAATGGTTGCAATTCAAATAGTTGTTGTTAGCTCTGATACCATGTGATAATCTGCAGGAAGATCTCACAGCTGTAACAAACCTCACACAAAACTCACTCAAGAAGTGCAGATAAGAAGAGAAGAATGTAGTCAATAATCACTCATGAACAAAGAAAATGGAGAATAGCAGTATAATCATACATCAGCTGTGAGTTGGAATTGTGAAAACTGAATACTATACAATAACTGTCAGTAGAATTCAAATTAACCAAGAGGTCATTCGAATCATGCTCAAAGTATGGCTTGGAAAACATTGGATACATCATACAATCAGTAGTATCAGTCATAAATGGTCAAAGGTCAGTCAAATGAGTCTAATAGAACCATCTAGGCATGAATCAAGGGATGGAGACTCCAAGGAGGGTGCATGTGGCTGTCAAAAGGTCAAGTGGCACTCCAGAACTAGCTAACTAGGAGCTACAGGCAGTTAGGTTGAGAACTCAGTGGAAGAACTGCTCAATCAATGCTCTAACTGACTTTCAAACTCCTGGTAAGTGAGATAAGGCGCTCTAACTGAATGATAACTCATGGTAGGTGAGAAAAGGCACACATTTCTTGTAGGTGAGTCAAACATGGTGCATCAGGTAGGTAGGAGGGCTACTGGGGGCTGAAGACAGGCTCTAGGTGCTGGGGAGACCACCAAAATGATCACTGGATGCATGCATATGACTGGAGTCATGCAAAATGCATGCGGGCATGCAAATGAGAAAAATGATGGTGTGAATATTCCAACAAAGCTTAAGTGATAATGTCTCTCCATATGTGCTGTAGTCACTCCCTATGAAGCAGAGCTTTCTTGCTCCCTCTGTAACTGAGCACTATCCTCCCTCTGCATCTTGTACTCTCTGCATCATGAAATTCTTCATTGGAGTGATTGGTAGCCTTCTCTTCTGATGATCTTCTATGTATCCATGTATGTCATCTATGGATATCAAGATATCGAACTCTGTTGCAAGTTATCTCTTGCACCCATCTATGAGCTTCTCATCTTCAACCTTGTAGAAAAGGTTGATGTCCCATCACTCTAGGTGATCCTTGATCTCATCATGCTATCCCATGGGTTCCTTCTGATCCCATACAAAAGATTCTTCAATATGCGCACATGTGGTTCTCTGTAGAGAGTCCCAAATCCCGACAGTTTCTCAATATACACTTCTACTTCGATTACACCATCTATCTAGTGTAATATCCGCCACTGACGAAGTGAGTCTGGTCACTAGAGCAATGTCTCATCATAGTCGAATCCCTCTTTCAGAGAGAACCCTTGCTTTGTACTTATGCTTTATTTCATAAATATTCTTGAATGTCGTAGCTGAACCATCGTCACTTGTTCTTTAGAAAAGGTCTCATCGTTCTTCATTTGTAGGTGACTATACACGATCTTTCCTACAAGTCAAATTCAATTGCATGGTTAGAAACATTTCATAGTTTCCAAAACATATTAATAATGAAAAATTCTTATGCATACAGACATAGGTCACATAGTCATGCAACTATCTTATCCAATGGTTCAACACAACATTCAACCATATCTCGCATTCCTATGGTAACTTTCTAGATACCTTCCATCTCTACCAGAACATCATTAAGAGCGTGCACTACTACCAATATGTCAACAAAGAGGTTTCATTCTAGATAAGTAGCAATGGAATGTTGTACAACACCATAGCCCACTTACCCATCACATGCATATTAGTAGTATACTGTTCATTAAAGAAAACACTCTAACATGCATAATGCACTTCCTAAATCTAGAAATATAAATATGTACACAACTGAACAATACAAGAAATGACAATTCAAATACTTATCTTTGTTTGTTTGGAAGGATCTCTCTTGATCCTAGGAATTATTGGAGTATGTGATAGTGATCTCTACTCCATCATCTGATTCTAAGAACCTGTGCCTTTCTTGCTTATGATCTACAATGTTGGTCAAGTCTTCTACACCATATCACATAGAACCGTGTACTGGTGTTGAATCACCAATCCCAATTTCATCCATTTTGAATCAAAATACATATTCCTCATCACTGGAGGAATCTTCTTTAGTCTTCTTCCTAGCTGGTTCATCATCCTCTGTAGCATGAGCATGATGTATTTTATTGCTTCCTTTCTTGTTGGGACAATTCCTAGATATGTGTCCCATCTCATCACAATGGATGCATCTAAAACTTGAATAGTCTTTTGAATGTATTTTACCCTTGTGGAATCTCCTATGATGATAGTCTTCTTTATTGCCTCTCTTGGCATGAGTTTTCAGATTTTGATTGTCTTCATCACCTAGCTTCTCTTCTCTGGCTACAATCCTCTCTTCTTCTTCAACTTAATATTCCAAAAGTGCACTAAACAGTATAAGCTTCTTCCTGGAACATATCCCTTGAATATATGACTCCCATGATCTTGGAATACCATTTGGGGTAGTCATATCTATTTATGCATTTTCAACCTTGTCTCCAATGGCACTTAACTAATCTCTAATGTTGGAGACCCTTTTGAAGTAAGACTGGATACTTTGATTGTTTTGCATCTACATAGCCTTGAGTTGAGTCCTCAAGGTCATCTTCCTATTGATGTTGGTTCATTCAAATAGTCCCTTCAATGCTCAAACATCTCTTTTGGATTCTTCAGAGAAGAGATGTGTGGGATCAAGTGATCCTTGTTGGAATCAATTATGATCCTCTTAGCTTTGATAATATTCTTCTTTTTCTTTTCTTTTTCCTCATCTCCCTCTGGCTCCATAAATACTTCTGTAACATACTTGTTCAAATCATGCTCTTCTAGGATGAGCATCACCCTATACTTCCATGCTTAGAAGTTGTCATCTCCTTCAAGCTTATCCTCAAGCTTGGTATTTTTTGACATCTTGATAAATGAGAACCTCAAATGGAAATAGATATATTATAACTTATCAAATGAGATGCTCCAACCAAAGGTTGACTTCTGGCTGTAGGAGGTCCTAGGGTTTTTCGGAGAGACCCTAATTTTACAACTTCAAGATATTTCAAAACTAATTGGAGGAAAATATTCGCCTCCCCAAAGTGAGCTGAACAATGTACTCATTTTCCCAAATATGTGGACAGAACTACAAAATATTTGATGCCCTAGTTTTTTCAATTTCTACTGAATATTTGTCCATTATTAATTTTGATGTATCTTAGAATTTTCTACTCCTCAAAGTCTACAAATTTGTTCTGAGATATATGGATCTATCCTCTATCCAATTACACAGGTTAGATCAGGATTGGATTTACCAATTGGGACTTATGTTAAGTTTCCCAAGGTGTCATGTTTATGGACTGTTTCAGTATAGCGAACTTGTACGTACTGACGTGTAGATTTTTTAACTCCTGGTTCTGAAACTCGCACCAGAGAAACTAAAACCCATGCTCTTTCTAGAAATTCTTAGGAAATTCAATTTGGATATTCCTAGCCCAAGATATAGCATTTATCTGTAGGTCACATGTTTAAAACTAAATTGTGGAAGAGGTTGGAACCCCAATTTGCAAGGATCTCCTAAATTAAAACGAATATGAGGTTGAAACTTGTACACAAGGTACATGAAAATTTAGTATTCATATTGTCTGAGTTTCATATCCTAAACCTTCACCGTAAGTGATTTATAGCGAAAATTCCAAGATGAATAGTTTTCGAAAATGGAAACCCTAGTTCTGCAGTTGCAGCAGCTACACAATGTTCTCTTTCAGGCTAGCTCTGATACCATGATATATTTTTAAGTGCAATAAAAATAATGATCTTTCAAAGATAAACAAGCACAACATAAGCAATAGTACACAACAAATTTATCCTAAGAAAACCCTCTCGGGGTAGAAAAACCAAACAAACTTCTTTTATATAGATTATGCAGAATGTACAATAGTAACCCTCGTGCAAAGACCCAAAACAAGAAGACTCCTCAAGAAACTACTCTGAATGGCTCTCTCTCTCTCTACTCATGCGAATTAGATGAGTGAGTGAAGTGTGTAAATGAGGAGGGAGAGCCTCCTATTTATACTAATCAAAACACTTGACCTTTTTACTAAATAGGTCGTCTTGACTCACCTAATTGGGCCGACCTGTACACTTTACAATAAAATATTATTTTCTAGATATTTCCAGGCCGACCTAATAGTTAGGGTTTACATTGATTCTTTCAATGAATTTTACATAATCAATTACATTAATAATAATCCTCGTAGGGTGTACAACACAAATAATACAAATGACTCAAATAATACAAATATGAATATATTCTGAAGTTACATTCTTCAACAAAATTAACCCTCACTTCACCATTGGAAAGTGTCCCTCGATCCACTCAAAACTGTGGGATTTCTGCCCTTCATCAAATTGGTCCCCCGATACAACCAAAACTGTGGGGACCCCACCGATATTTTTTTTATGTACAAACAAGTTCCCTCATCACCTCACATGGAAGGAACACCATATTATTTTGGCAGCAACCCATGGTCACCTTTGATCGATGTATATTGAGTCTCCATATGTTTAGTAGTATTTGTTTTTCCGATCACCATTACCCTTCGTTTTCCGTCTCCATCAAAACCACTTTCATTTTCTGGATGTCTCCATCTGTTTCAACCTATTCCATCCTGAAAGAAAAGTTGTCATCCCCACTCCCCATGTTTACATCGATCAAAGGAAGTTATTCTTACACCAAAATCTCGTCATCGTGAGTCATGTGTCAACTCTGTGCCTTAATCCCTAAACTTTCCTTGGCTAAAACATCCAGAGCAAGTTGTTGTCCTTGTGTTTCCACATTGCCTCATTGCACTGGTGCATCCTGCTTTCCAGTAAGATATGCCCAACCATGCATGGCGCATGATGCTCTCTGGAAATGTGCACCAGTGGCTCTTGTTGCCTTCATGCAGCCTGCACCAACCCCTTCATGGCACCAATTGTCTTCATGTAGAGTGTGCCAGAGGTAGTTAATGTGGATAAAGAGGAGCTTTGAGCGACTTCTCGAAGCTTGGTGACATGGAGGTCTATCCCTAATTGCTAGGAGGGTTGGTATTCGATCCCCTAACCTAATTGGAGGATCACTTAGAACTCTCCCCTTAATATTCAACCTGTTCTATCCATTTAGCCTTATAAATATCACACCTCTCTCCATTGTAAAGAGAGGAAGGACTATAGTACTCTCATGTTGGTGGAATTTCTCTAGGTGATCCCTACTCATCCTTTGGGAGGCTAACATTATCCTTTGGAGGCTTGGCTTGGATTGTTGGAAGGAAGATTGCAACATTAAGGATACTCTCTACTATTGCATTTAATACAAACTTTTTCCATAAAAATTGTTGTGTTGATAATGTTTAGAACTTTCCTCAACTATTAGTTTAGATCAATTCATGTTTAGATGTGCTTTTACTGTTTGCTTGTTTCCACTTGTTCAACAGGGTTTTGCAACTCGAGATATGAAGGCTCTCGAGAATTGGATCAACAAAGAGGAAGAGGATTTGCAGACTTCAGGTAAGTGATCTACTTGTTAATCTACATCTCTATTGATATGTGAAAGTAGGTTGTATCATGTATTTATTTGTTCTAGACCTGCTTGGACTAGGGAGATCTACCTTGAGTCTGCTTGAGTAGATTGTCTGTAAACAAATATGGCGACCATAGTGGGGAATAAATAGCTTTGATTTCAGTTTATTTTGATTTCATTGATCCATTTTCTAGCCTCCTAAGCCCTTCCCATCATTGGATCTTGTCATTAGAGATTCTGTTGGCTTGCCCTGACTCTGTCTGGGATTAGTATTGGATCTCTTACTTTTCATTCTTTGGAGATCTTTTGATTTGGTCACTTGTTATTCACCCGACGCACATGGGTTGTGTCTTCCCTGCGCCAATGTGATTCTGGCGCACATACCCAGTGAGCAACCTGCACCATTGGCGCCATTTTCTTGATTGCAAAGTGCACCATTGGCGCCACCCCCCTGTGTACAGAGTGCGCCTGGTGCTCTGGTGTATAACAATAGAGTGCACCTGCCTTTAGTGCTTGGTGTTTAGTGAAAAATATTCTCCAGTTTTTATTTTTGGTCTGATTGATGAGCTCTGTGTGCTGCATATTACAGTCAAAGAACCCCTAGGTCCATCCTGTTTGTGTTTGGATTTGTTTTTGATTGATTTTTTGGGTTCTACATTAGTCAAGTGAGAGGCTTGGTAGTGGCGGGCAATTTCAATCCCCCATCTATCCACTCGATCTTGTAATCCCTAATCAAATCATCGGATCAGATCCCTTCGCACACTTAGTCATTGAGTTTTGGTTGCGTTTGATTGATTTTGAGTGTCTTTGAGTTCATTGGGTGCTCATCATGTTTTCTTTGACAGTTTTGATTGAATAGAGTGCAGTAGTTATTCTCTTATTTTCTGCTATTAGATCTGAAAAGCATTATAATTATTAGAATTTATTTTGATATATGCATTGGAAAATTGAAGAGCTTCATTATTTTGTTTTCAAGATTACTGCTTCGAAATCATTGTAGAATTTTACATACTTTGGAAGTTGTCATTTTGCAAGTATTTGGAAAGTTTGAAAAGGAAATCGTTTGATCGTATTTTCTTAGTTGTGAAATATAATTCAATCGCTTCTTTGAAAAATCAAGTGGGTTCAAACTTTTATGAAGTGTTCCAAAAATTGAAAGGTTCTTTGCATCTTTGATCTTCGTGGTGCTTTTTAGCTCATTGTAGTGGAAAGTTAGGGTTATTGCATTCTAGGAAGGAATTCTTTCTTTTCATTATTGCCTAGATTCATTATAGTTTGAAAAGACAAAGACAAAGAAAAATATTTTGGATTTGGTGTGTTGATTTTTTGTTTTGTTGAAAACACGAAAAAGAGTACTTCATTTATCTTTGGTAGATTTTGAACTTTAAGGGTGCTAGTTTTGTTACTCTTGGAAGCAAAAGAAAATTTCCCCTTACCTTAGATATTTTTCATCGAAAATGAAAAGGAAATGTGCATCTTCATGTAGTTAAGACTTGCATTATTTTTAAATTCATGTCTACACCTCATGCATTCACCTAACCGCTCAGATAAAATTTACCGGTAGCATTAGGTTAAAACTTTATAGTAACTTGTGTGATAAGTTAGTGACATGTTCCGACGTCATTAAACATCGTAGTTGTCGTTATATTCCTACACTGCATCCCGGGGGCCTGCAGTTCTTCCACGTAACAACCGGTATATCGAACATCCTTTCATGTACCCTTGGGTATATAGAAAGGTACTTCTGTACTCAGTAGTATATATGAAGGCTCTTGTCGTAGGGTTTGCATTAGACAACACCATTACAGATTTGAGCTCCCACATACCTTATGTATATCGGGAGACCCTTATAGGATTCCTATACCAATTGAGTTAACCTATTGGCCGTATTGGTAGAGCAATACACCGAGAAAAACACTTGGGGAGCTACTATGCACGTACTTCTAGGTAGTCGGGTTATACGGTCAGGGGTACGGTCCTAATCCTCCTTGGTTAGTGCTCTGAAAAATTGGGCCGAGTATAACTGTTGGACCCTGTGGTATATCATGAGTTGCAAAGCCTTGAAAATCCCATGAGGTTCCAGACTTTTGATTCCCCACCTCTCACTTAAGTTTGCTTGCGGCTTTAACCTGTGTAGATTCTAGATTTTTTTCTTTTCTTTTTGTATAGAAAACACTTAGGAGAAATTTTGCCTCGGTCATTTTGGCTGAGAGACCTTTGAGATGATCCCGTCGGATCTTAAAATTACCACCTGAATATCCCCTTAATCCGGAGGAAAACTAGGCATAAACATCGATCAACCTATTGTGTCGATGTCATATGAAGAAGAGAACTCTACCATGGATTTGGGAACAAACTATTCACCTCTCGTGTGCTCACCGACCACTGACCCTCCCAGATCAGTGACCATGGAACCATCTACCTCATCTGACACTATGTTCCATCATTCGTTGGAAGGTAATCCCAGGGCTACGGATTGGATTCTCAACCAACCCTAAGATGACCCTGTATCAACAATCTTTGCTCCAATTGTGTCCTTTTGGGACACCTATCTAGGTCGTCATGCTTTAGAGTTTGTGTTGCTTCCACAGATAAAACCTCACCCATGGGTACCTAATTATGAGATCCTTGTTCCAGTCTATGAACATATGGCTCAAGGCTGGCGAACAAGTTAGGTGCCAAAGTCTTTCTCGTGGAAGAAAAATTTCGGAAACTCCCATCTTTCGACACACCCTTGTTCGTTCTTTATCTTTTGCTTCACCAGCAACACCTGTATCCAATGTGACCACTTATGAACTAGGCCAACCCTCATTTCCTATGAGTACACTTTCTAATCAGGTGGCCAGTTCTACACCCCTTTTGACTTCAAAAACTGGAGGGAAACCTTCAACCACTACTAACCCTACTCCTGGAATGCTTCCACCACCTCCCCCACCTCAAAATTCAAGGGGAGGATACAGTTTACCTGTTAACTATATGATGAGCGATGCTCATCCTCTAGTTAGTAGTTATCAATTAAATGTGATTCAACCATCAATTAGTGGTCAACACATAGTTACTGGGAACACCCCTATTTGTGGGCAATTATCGATTGAGGGGAAACCCCTAGTTAGTGGCCACAATGTAAGTGGAGGACATCCAACTTATAATACAGTTGGTATCTCTTTACCATCAGTGGGACAAACCATGGGAACACATCATGTTGGGGGACCATCTATTTTTACCCAATCACCATGGAGTTACATATATCTAGGTAATATTAATCCTGTGTCAGGACAAATCTATCAAGGGAATCTTTTCCCCGGAATACCTTATCCCAGAAACACAAACACCCCATGGGGGCACCATCATGTTCCGTCGATTGGGACTCCAACCGAAGGACCTACCCCACCACCTCCACCACATGTCCCACCACCTCCACCACCATATGGCCCACCACCACCTTCCTTTGGCAGAGGAGGACGCCCACCTTATTCCGGAGGGGGTGCCCTCCCACCATAAGGTGGAGGACAACCCCATTCCGGTGGAGGAGGACCCCCACCTTTCGGAGGAGGCGTACCACCCTTTGGTGGTGGCCCACCCCATTCCGGAGGAGGAGGACCCCCACCCTTTGAGAGAGGCCCACCTCGTTTTGGAGGCCCCACCTTTTGGCGGATGACCACCCCATTTCGGTGGCGGAGGACTCCCTCCTTCGGGCGGAGGCCCACCCTATTATGGAGGAGTACCTCCATTAGGTCCACCCCCTACTACAGTCATCCCACCCACATACGGCCAATTTACTATAGGAGGACCATATGATCAGTCCATCCATGGTCCTACTGGTATGCAAATGACTTACCAATACTACCAGTATCCGTAGCCAAACCAACAGTTTCCATTTATAGCTACTTTAGATCTGCTAGACCTGTCTCGTTTGACCAATGATCCTATCCATCACGGTTATGATTGGCCTGTCATTCCGGTGAAGTTACCAAGCGATATTCCGAAGTTTGATGGTATACCCGGTGAAGACCCGAAGAACCACGTGATGACATAACATTTATGGTGTTCATCTAATTCCTTAATGGATGACTCTATCTATTTGAGGTTATTTCATAGGACCCTCACCGACACAACTGCTAAGTTGTACATTGAAATAACACCCCACTCATTTTCCAATTTCCGTTCTTTAGCTATGTCATTTTTGACTCATTTCCAGCTACCAATTCACTATGAAACTGGTACAAATATGCTGACCTCTCTCCGACAAACCACAACCACTCACATTTCTGATCACATCCATGAATGGAGGAGGAGATGATGTCTCATTAAAACTTCCATTCCAGACCAACTTCTGGATGAATGGTTTATGAAGTCCCTTTTTCCCATCGTCGCTAAAGATGTAGCCATGGGTGGGGCCATCACTGAAGAACAAGCTATAGCTCGTGCCCAGTACTTAGATCTTGTCTATGCTCAATCTGGCACATTATACGATATTGTTCCTGACGCCCCCCGCCCTACCTACAACCCTGCAAAACCACCCACGAGACCTCATGTTGATGGAATTATTGGTTTTGTTCACTCCTAGCCTTCTACTCAAACCGGTGGCTCATCGAACCATCATGGTTCCTCTCCACCCTCATCACAGGCTGGCATCAACACCACCAAATTAGCTACTCCCGCGACCACTGACAAAGTGAATTCAGTGCAATTTGCTTCACCTCAGAAAACTAGTGGTAAAAATAAGACCAAAGGAAAATCCAAGAAGTCTCCCAACCATAAGGAACCCAAAAACCCTCCTGAGGACACTGAACAAAAGCGAAGGTCAAGTATCCTCTTTTATTGTGTGGTGGTGACCATTTCACCAAAGAGTGCGTGCACATGGATGAAGTGCAGAAGTTTCTCAAAGGAAAATACATACCCACGGTTCTGAATGATCCCTTCCCCACCCAAAATCAACATATGATTTCCCAAACCCCTCCTTCTGAAGGAGAAACATCCTCCATCGTGCACGTTCTCATGATGCATAGTGAAATAGTTAACCTAAATACTTGATCACGGTCATACGACTCAGTCCCTAATAAGGAATCCATCGCAAGTAATACTGACAAATCTTCTGCCTCTACATCAAATATTCCTATGCCGCAAGGTCCTCTCACCATTGAGAAACCTCCATTAGAGTCAGTGTTGCGTCCGCCTAAGAGCACGATTCAAAAAGCAGTTTTCAATCCTAATGCTCGGGCCGCTCAGAACTACAACATTGTAGAGGACTTGGCACAAGCTCCTTGTGCCATGTCAACATTAGAAGCCTTATAGAACTGTCCCAATCAGTGTAAGACTCTTCTCGCTACCATTGATGCTGTAGACTTGGATTCCTCAAATACAATCATGTTTAAACTTGAGTATTTTAAACCACGGCTTTCCCACCACCTGGATTTCCAAATTGCCACAAAAGTTGCTGGGAAGACAATCCATCGTACTATGCTAGATGAAGGAGCCTCCACCTCGGTCATGTCGTTACCCTGTTGGTGATCCATTAGCTCTCCTAAGTTAAACCATTCCCCAACTGCCGTGAAAGCATTCGACGATCGTGGATTCCAACCCCAAAGGATATTACAAGCCTTGGCAGTAGAGCTGGGGGGAAATACTGTGACCATTAATGTGGAAGAAATCATCGCCCCATTGGATTATAATCTCTTGCTTGTTTGTAACTGGTTTTATGCCATGACTGCGGTCGTGTCATCTGTTTTCCACATTTTGCAATTCCCCCATCAAGGACGAATTGTCATTATTGACCAATTGGAATTTTGTACATCGGACACTGCTACTCATCCTATAGACAATGTCCCTTTGCTAGGTCAATCTTCGCAGCTATATGAGAGTGTGGGGGTCGACCTCATAAAATATCGTCTTGTTATCTCCCCAAATAATTTCGTCGAGTTGATCAATTTTAGATGATGGGAGGTCATTTGAAAATTCATTTCTAAATTTTTAAGGCTCATTTTTGATATCTTTATGCATGTAATAAAGTTTGAAAAACATTTGATTGGGTTTTCATTTCAAAAATTTCAAAAGACAGGTTTCGGTAGCTAAGCGCTTATTTAAAAAGGTCCCTAAGCTACGGAAAGCCCTGCTTTCGACAGCTTAAATGAAATTTTCAAGGCTCTCCTAGCTACCGAAAGTGAAAGGACATACAACGTGAGTCAGGGGGCAGTTTTCGGTGGCTTGGGCGAATACGATGGTGTTCATTAGCCACCGAAAGGTAAGTTTTGACAGCTTACAAGTCAAAAGCAAAATTGTTTGAAGCTATCGAAAGAAGAGGCATTCTCAATACTTTCCGGCAGCTTACGTGGTCAAAGGTGAAATCATCGGCTACCAAAATAAAGTCAGTTTCAAATGGTGGAGATGTCTAATCAAGGTCTCAGATGTGAAATCTAAAGGGGATTCATCATTCCTTAACCGTCGAAAAGAACAAAGAGCATCGGATTGAGAGCTGATTAAGCATTCGGTGCAATCATGAATTGATCCCAGATCCATTAAAAACATCAAGTTAACTAGACAAATTGAGATACTAAGAGATAGGAGGACCTTTCCTAAAACTCAGAAACAGTCCAAGCTTGAAACCTTGGCAGTGACAGCAATTAGCATAGCTAACAGTATGGATTCATCCCAAGACGAGGGAAAGTAGCAGAAGGAGGATTAAACAGAAACCAGAAAACACAGTTTTGTTAAATTTTGCAGGTTGATATCAAACAGAGTTTTCGGTAGCTTGGGCAAACATATTGATTATTCATTAGCTACCAAAAACCCAGTTTTTGGCAGCTTATCTCATAAGAAAAATCCTTCAAGCTAAGGGAAGGTCAGTTTTTGCAGTTTTGGTGGCTTAGGTGAACATGTCAGATTCATTCATTAGCCACCGAAACAGAGCTTTCGGTAGCTAATAGAAATCAAGCTCAGAACTACTAGCTACCAAAAGCCTAAAAATCACAGGAAATTGTCATTTTCGCACAGATCCAAGTTTTATCATTCTAAAGAGCATGAGGATGGTTTCTAAGTGAAGGTTTTAATTAATAGGATTTGTTTCAATGTGCTATTCCAGTTTTGAAGGTGCCAGCAAGATGGAAATAATGAAGAAATGTGGCGTTTTTTATTGTTCCGAGTCATCATTTTCAAATGATGATTCTGAGCGTATGGAGAATATTTTTTGAAAACGATCGGATTTTTTTGTTCCTAACATGTCATAGAACAATAACCTCTCCCCGTTTTCCTATAGGTGTTGCAGATTGAGAGAATCGAATCCGTCACTGAGCCCCAATTTTCGGATCCCAAAATCTACCTATTTGACACATGTTTTTGAAATGCAGATCTCGAGCAAACCAAAATGAGCTTCAAAGATCCGAGAGAGGTTTTTTATCACAACAAATAAATGCACAATAACCTCTTTATGTTTATACACAGGTGTCACATAGCTGGAGAAATGAACCCATCTCTGAGCCTCTTTTTCAACAGTTTCAGCAAAAATGGCGTTTTTACTATGCAGAGTCATCATTTTCAAATGATGATTCTGAGCGACTGGAGAATCATTATGCAAAACGCTCGGAGGTTTTTCTTCCTGACACGTCATAGAACAATAAAATATCTCATTTTTTATACAGGTGTCACATATTGGGAGAATCAAATGCATCTCTGAGCCCCATTTTTCAACAGTCTGGCCAATTAAAAATATTTTTCCTGGTTTGTTGAAAAACGTTTTGGATTTTCCATCTGGAGTAAATTCGACCCAGATTCTTAGGATCTGGGGAGATGTTGTAAAGGATATCAAGCCTGGAACTCATGTAGAACAAGGTTGGGTTTTGGAGAGACTTATTGATATTTGTATTCTTATACTTTCAGTGACTTCTCAGATATATAAGCTTCTTTTACTATTTGCTTTTAGATTTCTTTTCCTCATATTTCTGTACTCGCAGTGGATGGTTTATTTCGTGTATGTTCATTTGTCTATGCTAGAGAGCTATAGTCCTGTATTTGTATTTGAGAATTGAACATATATGTCATTTGTTTTTTGTGCTTGGCCATTTATATACATACTTATGTGTATGAGTCTGCTAAACACGATAAAGATTCACTCCCTTTATCTTTTATCAACCCTCTGAACAGCCGTAGTCAAAGCCTTGTCTGTCTGAACGTCTCTATGTATGTTTTGAGCATGTAAATTTTGATCTATGTCATCCAAATCGATCCAAATAAACCCCTTCTTTCAAGATAAGTTTAAGTTACCAGGCATCTTTGAAATACAACCTAGGAGATCTTCCTGGAGTGATAACAAATTGGCGCCGTTGCCGGGGAGAGGAGATTGAAGCTCAGCTTCCTTGGGAGACGACATAGATCCAACTTTGATGATAGAAAAATCTTGGACACTTTATTGGTTGAAATTTTCTATCTGGCGACTCCATTGAAGAATTGTGGCTCCAAGAAGGGCTCATACCAGAGCAAATCAAGAGAGGCCACCAGCAACACCTGTTGCAGACCCATAGAAGATTATCAGAAGAGAAAGAGTTCTACAAAGGAAAACTTCCAGAGCAGCAAGGACATCTATATCAGGTATCTCAAGAGATACTTCTCCTTTATCTGTACCTAGAACACCTTCCATTAAGTCTACTTCTGTTGAAGCTTCTTGTTCTCATAAAACTGTAGTTGAATCAAGGAATCCAAAGGGTTACGAGCTTTCATTAGATTATGTTGTTATAAATCCTTTTCCTGAGAATTTATTTGTACATAGGTTAGGGAAAGTAGTTGAACAATCTTCCCTTGAAGAGGACTGTTCCTCTTCTTTGAAATCTTTGCAAACAGAACCAGAAAACTCTATTCTTATACTCATACCAGTTTTCCTATAGTAGAATCTGTTCTCCAAGATTTGTTTGCAGAAGGAGAAGAAAATGATCTAGCCCCGTTGCTAGGGAAGATTTACAAAGCCTTTTTATTTCCCTGATTCATTTGAGTATAATAAGACTCCACTGGGGAGGATCCGATTGACAGAAGATGAAGAGTCTGAACTCCAAATTTAGGTATCAGTTTATCAGCCTGCATGAAGTGTTGTTATTTTTTATCAACTCTTTCATGTTGTTCCCTCTGCATGTAAAGAGAATCATTTTCTATTTTGTATATTCAGAAAACTATCATCCTGCTTTCATTTATCCATCTTTAGAAGAAGAGGAAATCTTGCAGCCCTATATTATAGATGTTGATGCAATATCCTCATCACAACCTGTTCTTAAAGATGAGTCCTGTATTCCAATTCCTCTTGCATTTGATCACTCTTCTGATTTTGTAGAGATTGAGATTGATTCCAAGTCTACTCAGACTTCAACACCTGTTGTTATTACTGCTGAACCATGTAATAAACCTGTTTTCCCTCATGAGCAACCTGTTGATTTTCAAACCAAAATTAGGATGAAGATGTTCAAGCCTTTGAGGCTGCCTTATCCCCTTCATCCTTATCCTCTTGATTGTTATAACTATCTTCCCCAGTTTTCTGGAGGGAATCAAGTTTCAGCTGAAAGGCACTTGGAATCCTTTGAGGATTTTGTTGAGCGATTCGAGATTGTTCATGAAGATGCGATTATGAGATTTTTCTCCAAGTCTTTGATCAGAGATGCTACCGTATGGTTTAAGGGTCTGAGAGCTGATTCTATTGGTTCTTGGATCGAGTTCTCTAATGATTTTTTGAAGTATTGGGGAGAGTACAAATGACTTGATTCATACCTTACTAATTTTTATGCTTTGAAGAGAGAGTAGAGTGAAACTTTTCCTGTTTTCAATCGAAGGTTTTACTGCATGTATCATGACATGCCTTTGGAGATCTGACCTACAGAAATTACTGCCATGATATATTATGTTATGGCTCAACATTCATATTTAGTTCTTCTTCTGTTAGAAAGGAAGTCTTCATCCTTAACACAATTGTTTGAAGATGCTCACGAGGTAGAAGAGAATATCCATGTATCCAGGTGGATCAGAATGCGGGATTGCTTTGAAAATATGCATACATATGAACAAGGCAATTGTTAGTACATTTCATATTTTGAACAAGAAAATGATGAGTTTGAAACAGATATGGAACAAAAGTATGAAGAGGAAAAGACTGCTATTTTGGATGATCACAAGTTGCTCTCAAAAACACAAGAAGGGCATCAATCTTCCAGCAGAGGAGCAATCATTTTTTAGCAGAAAGGTAATGACTATGAGGTAGTTTCAGGGCAACAACAAGCAGCTAAATATTTTTCAGATTGTGAATCAATTCCTTCAACATCTGCTAAGTGCTATAGAAACAGGTATGAGTCAGGATGTTATGAGCAGTTTGGTAATCTGGATGAACCTATGGCAACTAAAGATTGCATAGGCAATTATATGTTTTTAACTGATCCTTATTCATATGATTTTAACACTGTTTTATCATTAGCTTCTGAGCACTTTTTTGAAGAGAAAGTTGTGATGATTAATAATCAAGATCTGAGCTCAAGGGAACATGAAGGTGGTCAGTCTTCTAGTAGGGGAACTATCATGGCTGAGCAAGAGGCTGCCATAGATGTGCAACTATTTCCAGAAGACCAATATGTTTCTGATTTTCCTTTTAAGGATCCAGTGGCAGCATTCATGGAGTTATCCATTTCAGAAAACCTGAAGATTTTAGATTTCCTCAGCTTGCCATTGTTTATGGGTAAGAATGGTTTCCTGGATAAGTTCTTATCACTATTGTTACATTTCAGACATCAGCTACTAATCAGTGATAAATATGAGATTTCTTCAGTTTTTAAATTGTTTGAATGGCTGTTATGGAAGTCAGCATTTACCTAAACCGATTGCAGATCTGGTTAGAGTAGACTAGTGTAGGGAATAAGCTCGTTTCCCGAGCATTTTATTTCCTTCCAGTTTGCAGTAGAAATAGTAGTTAGTTTGTGTGAATAAAGACATCTCTTGAAAGGTGTTCAGAGGGTGGTTGTATTACTTACTCCATGCCCAATGGATATAAGACACTATTGGCAGGATTAGTTCGGTTTCAACTGATGAGTAGGGGTGCAAGATTTGATCAGGTTTTGAAAGCATAATTTTAGACTCCATAGCCCAATGGATGCAAGGCGTTGCTAGCAGGTTTGTAGTTGAACATTTGTGGATAGTTTGCAGAGATTTGATGGCAGTTTAAATGACTCCATGACCAATGGATCACTAGACTAGGTTCTATATTTTTTTTTTCAAGAAAAGGCATTAGATCTGTGGTTCTTGAAACCTAACAGGGATACTTTCATCTCCGAGTAAGAGCTAGATGTTATCTCCCCAAATAATTTCGTCGAGTTGATCAATTTTAGATGATGGGAGGTCATTTGAAAATTCATTTCTAAATTTTTAAGGCTCATTTTTGATATCTTTATGCATGTAATAAAGTTTAAAAAACATTTGATTGGGTTTTCATTTCAGAAATTTCAAAAGACAGGTTTCAGTAGCTAAGCGCTTAGTTAAAACGGTCCCTAAGCTACTGAAAGCCCTGCTTTCGGTAGCTTAAACGAAATTTTCAAGGCTCTCCTAGCTACCGAAAGTGAAAGGACATACAACATGAGTTAGGGGGCAGTTTTCGGTGGCTTGGGCGAATACGATGGTGTTCATTAGCCACCGAAAGGTAAGTTTTGGCAGCTTACAAGTCAAAAGAAAAATTGTTCGAAGCTACCCAAAGCAGAGGCATTCTCAATACTTTCCGGTAGCTTACGTGGTCAAAGGTGAAATCATCGGCTACCAAAATTAATTCAGTTTCAAATGGTGGAGATGTCTAATCAAGGGCTCAGATGTGAAATCTAAAGGGGATTCATCATTCGTTAACCATTGAAAAGAGCAAAGAGCAGTGGATCACGAGATGATTAAGCATTTGGTGCAATCATGACTTGATCCCAAATCCACTAAAAACATCAAGGTAACTAGACAAATTGAGATACTAAGAGATAGGAGGACCTTTCCTAAAACTCAGAAACAGTCCAAGCTTGAAACCCTGGTAGTGACAACAATTAGCATAGCTAACAGTCTGGATTCATCCCAAGACGAGGGAAAGTAGCAGAAGGAGGATTAAACAGAAACCAGAAAACACAGTTTTGTTAAATTTTGCAGGTTGATATCAAACAGAGTTTTCGGTAGCTTGGGCGAACATATTGATTGTTCATTAGCTACAAAAAACCCAGTTTTCGGAAGCTTATCTCATAAGAAAAATCCTTCAAGCTAAGGGAAGGTCAGTTTTTGCAGTTTCGGTGGCTTAGGCGAACATGTCAGATTCATTCATTAGCCACCAAAATAGAGCTTTCGGTAGCTAACAGAAATCAAGCTCAGACCTACTAGCAACCGAAAGCCTAAAAATCACAGGAAATTGCCATTTTCGCACAGATCCAAGTTTTATCATTCTAAAGGGCATGAGGATGGTTTCTAAGTGAAGGTTTTAATTAATAGGATCTGTTTCAATGTGCTATTCCAGTTTTGAAGGTGCCAGCAAGAGGGAAATAATGAATAAATGTGGCATTTTTTACTGTCCCGAGTCATCATTTTCAAATGACGATTCTGAGCGTCTAGAGAATATTTTTGAAAAATGCTCAGAGTTTTTTTATTTCTAACATGCCATAGAAAAATAACCTCTCCCCATTTTCCTACAGGAATTGCATATTGAGAGAATCGAATCCGTCACTGAGCCCCAATTTTCAGATCCTAGAATCTGCCTGTTTGAAACATGTTTTTGAAATGCAAATATTAGGAAAACCAAAGCGAGTTTCAAATATCTGAGAGAGGTTTTTTCTCAAAAAAAATCAATGCACAATAACCTATTTCATTTTATACAAAGGTGTCACATAGCGGGAGAACTGAACCCATCTCTGAGACTCTTTTTCAACAGTTTCAGCAAAAGTGGCGTTTTTACTGTGCAGAGTCATCATTTTCAAATGATGATTCTGAGCGACTGCAAAATCAATATGCAAAATTCTCAGAGGTTTTTCTTCCTAACACGTAAAAAAAAAAAACCTATCTTAGTTTTGATACAGGTGTCACATATTATGAGAATCGAATGCATCTCTGAGCCCCATTTCTCAACAGTCTGGCCAATTAAAAATGATTTTTCCTGGTTTGTTGAAAAACGTTTTGGATTTTCCATCTGAAGTAAATTCGAACCAGCTTCTTAGGATCTAGGGAGATGTTGTAAAGTCTATAAATCCTGGAACTCATGTAGAACAAGGGTTGGATTTTGGAGAGACTTATTGATATTTATATTCTCAGACTTTCAATGACTTCTCAGATATATAAGCTTCTTTTACTATTTGCTTTCAGATTTCTTTTCCTCATATTTCTGTACTCGTAGTGGATGGTTTATTTTGTGTATGTTCATTTGTCTATTCTAGAGAGCTGTAATCCTATCTTTGTATTTGAGAACTGAACATCTATGTCATTTATTTGTTGTGCTTGGCCATTTATATACATACTTCTGTGTATGAGTCTGCTAAACACGATAAGGATTCACTCCCTTTATCTTTTATCAACCCTCTGAACAGCCGTAGTCAAAGCCTTGTCTGTTTGAACGTATCTATGTATGTTTTGAGCATGTAAATTTTTATCTCTGTTATCCAACTTGATCCAAATAAATCCCTTCTTTCAAGATAAGTTTAAGTTACCAGGCATATCTGAAATACAACCTAGGAGAGCTTCCTGGAGTGATAACACATCTCTTATGGGCGTATTTCCAACCCTGGATCCCCCTAACCATGTTTCCACTGTGAACATGATCTCCTCCATGATTCCATCATCATCCAACCGTATTGACCAATGGCTTGTGCCGGACCTTGCGACAATGCACTTGATTGGAGACACCGTGCCTCTATCACCGACAAAAGCTACTTACGAGGCCATCCAATCAGCCCCCGATGACCACTCTTGTTCTCTATAACGAACTTCATCCCTACCAGATCCTCTGCTATGGACTTTTCATTCCGACGAGTCCATTATGGAGATTATGAGCGTAGATGACCCTCCGTGGGAAGACCTCCATCATCGGTCATCTTGCCTACCACCCTTAGATTTTGTGGAGAATGACATCACTACCTTTTTGTCACCGGATGTCTTTCCTTACCCCTAATATCCGATTCTTACATGTGATACGATCACAGAAGGAAACTTGGTGAACATTATACCCACTATCCATATTGACATCTCGGCCACACCTGGAGTCATGGAACATATCTGACTTGGCCAAAACTACTCTCTCGAAGATATCATCACATATACGGCCTTGTTCAAACAATTCCGCAATGTATTTGCATGGACCTATGAGGAAATGCCCAGGATTGATCCTGCCATTGTTGTACATGAGATCCAGATATATCTCGATGCTAAACCTGTCCGATAAAAGTTACGTCCCGTGCACCCTAGGAAAATTGTGGCTATTAAGGACGATATTGAAAAGATGTTGAAGGTTGGCTTCATCTATCCTATTCCCTTAACAGATTGGGTCTCTAACGTCGTCCCTGTGAAAAAAAATCAGGGTACCATTAGGGTTTGTGTCGATTACAAGGATTTGAATAAGGATTGCCCTAAGGACAAGTACCCTACCCCGTTCATCGACCAAATCGTCGACAACTGCGCTGGAAATGTCATCTTCGGTTTTTCTAGTTATAATTAGATCGAGATCCACCCAACTGATCAACATAAAAATGCTTTCATCTGCCCCTAGGGTACGTTTGCTTATCGCAAAGTCCCCTTTGGCCTAAAAACTGATGGTGCTACATTCTAGGAGGCCATGTCGTATGCTTTTCATGATGTGAAGGATTTTGTGGAGCCATATCTCCACGATCTCCCTTCTCATTCAACTTGTCGTGAGTTCCACATAGATCATCTGATGGTCGTATTCCTTAGATGTAGATGGTATAAGATCTGTATAAACCCTCACAAGTGCATATTCCGCGTCTAGTCGGGACACCTCCTAGGTTTCATCATTTCCAAAGACGGGATCTACATTGATCCCTTGAAGGTGGAAGCTATCGTCGCTCTCCCACCTTCCACCGACATCTCGAAACTTCAAAGTTTGCAAGGGAAGGAAAACTACCTTCGATGTTTTGTATGTAATTTCACTGAGAAGACACAGGGCTACATGCGGTTGTTAAAGAAGGACGTCCCCTTCGTTTGGGATGATTATGCCCAAAAATCCTTTGAAAACCTAAAAAATGCCATCACGCATGCCCCTGTGCTACAACCGCCCAATTACCACAAGGATTACATCCTTTATCTCACTACTTCCGCCACCATGATTGCCATGGTCTTGGTCTAGGAAGACAACAACACCTAGGAACATGTGATATACTACCTGAGTAAGGGTCTGCTTGACCTGAAACCGGTTACTCACATGTCGAGAAACTCGCTCTCGCATCAATCATTATTGTCCAGAAGTTCCACCATTATATCTTGCCCTGCACTACTACTATCATAGACGACTCTAACCCCATGTACCATGTTCTTACATGTCAGGTGCTCGGGGGAAAATATTAACGATGGATCGTTATTCTTCTGGAATTCGATCTCCAGTTCGAGAAGGCCAAATCAAAGAAATATTTGGTTTTTGCGGAGCTCATCTGTGATCTTCCTCGTACTGATACGGGAACTAATCCCATCGAATCCCTCCCCAACAAGTCATTTTTTCTCATCAATACGTTTGACCCATGGTATGGAGACATCACGTTATATCTCCAAACCCAACGGTTCAACCCTCAACTATCTCGTGACGACCGCCATCGCATACGCCACCACACCAAGTACTACTTGATCATTGGTGATACATTGTATCGTCGTGGTGTCAATTCCATCCTCCGATTCTTCCTAACTCATGTGGAGGCTAAACACGTTTTGAATGACTATCACTCTGGGGCATGTGGCGGTCATCTTTCTGGGATGGCTACAACCAAAAAAATACTACGTGTTGGATACTACTGGCCTTCTATCTTTAAATATTATATTGAGGCCGTCAATAAGTTTCCTCCCTGCCAGCTGTTTCACAACAAAGCACGCTCTCATCCAACCCCTTTACACCCCGTTATTGCCGTCGGCCCCTTCGCTAAGTGGGGCATGAATTTCATTCATTGTAAGCCTACCTCATCCTGGGGGCATGGTTATTTCATTGTTGCTATTGAATATTTTACAAAGTGGGCCAAGGCTATGCCTACGTACAATGAAGATGACAAAACTGCCATACTCTTTATGTTTAATCACGTCATTGCGAGATTCAAAGTCCCGTAAGCAATCATTACAGATCATGGATGTCATTTCCAGAACAAGATGGTAGATGAATTGAGTGCCAGATTGGGTTTTTTCCATGAGAACTCAACTCCATATTACCCACAATCTAATGGACAAGTAGAGTCCATCAATAAGGTATTGAAAATTATGGTCCAACGCATGGTGGGTACACACAGGTCTAACTAGCACAACATGCTCTTTTCCGCCTTATGGGAATACCGGACCTCCTTCAAAACTTCCACTGGGTTTACACCTTTCCAATTAGTCCACGGATTGGAGGTAGTCTTACCTATTGAGTACGAGATTCCATCATTGAAACTTGTAGTAGAACTTCTTCCAAACACTACTGTCGAGGAAGAATGCTTTCTACACTTGGCTAAAATCGATGAAACCCACCGTGATGCTGCTCTTTCTAATGAAGCACATAAAAAGCACATCAAATCCCAGTACGAAAAATCAGTCAAGCCTCGTATCTTTAACAAGGGATATTTGGTCCTTACCTACAACCAAAAACATGATAAGCTAGGGGCATACAAGTTTGATTCCATGTGGCACGGGACATATGTCGTTAAACGTGTCTTGGAGAAGGGAGCATATGAACTCGAAGACTATGATGGAATATCTTTGGGAGAGCCTCGCAATGGGATCTACTTGAAGCGGTACTATGCCTAAGTTTTTTAGTACTCTATATATAGTGTACATGGTGTGTGTTTTGTGTGGTGTGACACTTTGCTTTAGTGTGGTGGGATCTTGAATTTACACTTATACCATGTTATGTCTACATGTGCAGATGGCAGGTTGTTTTGCATTCGTGGACGGCACCAGCTGGCATACCTGTAATCTTGTTTTGGGAGCCTGGGTACTGTATTCCCCTACCGACGATCTCATTAGTTCAAGAGGGAGTTGTCTAGGGTACGCAACCAATAACGTCTCCGAGTATCATGCGGTGATTGGAGTCTTAACCGACACTCTTTCCTTGGGTATGGACCACATTGTCATCTATATTGACTCACAATTGGTGGTCTCCCATCTTAACCGTGTTTACGCTATCCGTGACCCCACGCTAGTCCGTCTTTTTCGACGAGTACGTCTCTTGGAGAGATCCTTTGAATATTTTCAATACCTGCACATTTCAAGGGACATGAACACCGTTGCTGATTCCAGGGCCAATTTTATATTAGATTGGTACATTGCACATACATAAAACATTCAAAATGTAAAAACAACACGACATGTAAATAATTGTATAAGCAAACATAGACAATATCCCATTAGTCACCAATAGAACACTGTATATAAGCCACAAATAGAGTTTTATATATCATGTCAGTATAATACAAAAATGTGGTATTGATACAAAATATGAAGCATATGAGTTTTCAGTAAAAGTCTCCCCTACAAAAATCTGAAGCTTGTAGCTTTCAGTAGATACATCTATACATGAGCCTAGTCCTTAGGAAGCTCATGGTACTAGACAATGGCCCTAGCTACTTTCCGAAGTAGCGAACCGAAGCACTTAGATACCCCCACAGTATGTCGCTATTAGTGGCGAGGTAGCTCGTGTACGCATGGATCCGAGATATCCAAGGTCAACCACTGGAGGTTCTCCTCCAGCTCATATAACTCCTCTATCGCATTGCGCTCTACTGCCTCTATCTCTTGCAGTGTTCCTCTCCGCGCAATCAGGGAGGCACCAGTAGACGAGACGGGCCCACATCTGCACCAACCATGTAATAGCTATGAGTACTATGTTAAAACATCTAAAAAACATAAAATGAAAAGCACAGTAGAGTTTTCATTCTTACCTATGTCAGCCTACTACATGTCCTCAGGAAGAACTAGGTCCGGGTCCCCTTGAAATCGGGATCTGTCCCCTCAACCATCTGAAGAAAGGTGCACCGAAGGGATCACAAACCACCATCGGCATTGGACCATGGATTTGTCCCCTCAACCAACCACCACCGTGGCGGGCCATCACCTCGGACCATTGGACCATGTGCGTATCCCTCGGATCCAAGTCATCTATCTCAACCTGAGGGCGTAAATGTGGTACATGCTTTAGGAAGAATGAGACTATGAATGACCCATAGCCAAACTACTTCAACTCACCATGTCAGCATTTGGTGAGTTGATCCCTCAGGTTCATGAGGATCCCCTCGCACCAGCTGAAAACTATGGGAGCCATGCACTCCTCTACATAAAACATATGCGCCTTCGTGGCCAAGTGAGGAGACTTACTCCCCACCACCCTCTCAATGGTAAACAAGACCGTGTGCAAAGGACAATCCCTCACATCTTTGATGGGAATCTTCCTACCAACCATTTGTGTTCAAGGAGTACATCACTGATCTACCAGGTCATCGATAGTTCGATCACTCCCTCACGATCCAACCAAAGACACCGGAGCTCCCCGTAGGTACAACCCTGTTAGAAAATAGATATCCTCGATATCTATCGTCAACATATGGACACCAATCTGAAAGTGTTGCTGCTCTGCATCCCAACATTTGATCAGTTATTCTAGCAGCGGTACTTGGGCCCTCATGCCCTGGATGTGAAAGTATTTTAGTAGCTCGCAGTTCCTCAATGCGTTCATACATTGTGGGTCATTACCCGCTTGAGCATCGTCCATTTCGTGCTTTTTTTCCCTCCATTGGACCATATTGTCCACCCAAACCTATCTAAGCAGCATCAAAACACTTATTAGAAACTTTCCATGCCTTCCATTTCACCAATTTTTGGTTTGTGATTGAGTTTTCCAAGTCGAACTGCGCCAACGCACCCCGTTCGTACTGACAGGGCGCCATTGGTGCACTCCATCTTTGCAAGAAATGTGCCATCAATCCCTCGACGCACTTCCCGTAAGGGGAGTGTGCCGAGATGAAGATGCATTATCCCCTCAATGCACAAGCCCAAAAACCAAAAAAAACTGAAATGAAAAGAAATTGCAATCCACTGACAATGAAAAGGATAGGGTGTAGGCTTACTGTTGATGTATTTGTAACTTCAGAATATATTCACTTGTATATTGTATGTATTACATTTGTACTTTATTTTATCCCCAACGGAGATGTATTATTCCTACGATTGGAAGTGTCATCATTTGTATTTGCAAGTGTCGCATGTTATATTGTAAGTGTCGTAAATTATACTTGATGGGTTATTAGACCGCCTTCGTGGGGTCGGCCCTATATGATTCATGTGGGTTAAAGGTTTATTAGACCACCCTAGTCGGGTCGGCCCAATGACAAGTGGTAATGGGTTATTAGACTCTCCTAAGGGAGGTTGACCCAGTTAGAGTAAAAGGAAAGTAAAGGTAAAATATAAACTGAGAGGAGCACCTCTCTATTTAATCATTCACTCATTCACTCACTTCACATTAGTGAGAGAGAGAAGGAGTGCGCACAAGTGGTGGAGGAGTAGCTTCTACATACATTTATATTTTGGGGATTCATCTTGGTGATTTTTGTATTGGTGCTTATTCTATCTCTGAGGAAGTTGCAGTGTTTTTCACCTTCTTGGTTTTCCCCGGTGAAATGCTTTGTGTCTCTTGTCTCTTCTCTCTTATGCTTGATATGCTGTACATGTTGTTGTCTCAATTAAGATCCTATATCATATTGAATTAAATGATGAAAAACTAACACTTACCTGGCGTTGACGACACTGAAAATGACTGACCATAGCTCCTGCAATTGGTAGTTGAAAATCAAGCTCCAAAGGGTAATTTACACCTTCCTAATTTGGTAAAAAGTAAATGGTGAATAATTTTTACTATTTTCCCATTTTATATTGAAAATGGAATATTCTCTTTTCAATTTATTTCTTGTTGGGTCATTTTTACGATAGTTGGGGATATTTTTCATGTCCGAACATCTAATTGATCATTTTGACCTAGTTTTTGGAGTTTGCAGGTAAAGTAAGCTGCCATATTAAGACATTTGGTTACGATCGTGGTCATCTCATGCCTGTTGTCAGGTGTGAACAATTCTCCAAGTGTTTTTGTGTTATTATTCCACTTGTTAAAATCAAATATTAATGACACCGGGCATACTCTTTGTTCCTTCCCGTGCTCGTAAAATGTTGAGAAAAAGTCATCGAGTTGGATTTTATCACTTTTTTGGGCTAGTTAAACTCCCATAAAAAAGGAACCCCTCAGAGTCTTTCTTTAAGCTCTTTTCAGGCTCTCTAAATACGAAAAGATCGATAAGCGAACTTGATGCTTTCACACGTGTAAAAGTAAAAGTATTTGAATGATCATCTTTCTGGTGATAGTTCACCCCTTTTTCAGACCAGGAAGTACTATTTATGAAAAAGGAGCACTCCAATTAACCGTGACTGGAATATTTCTCTCTCGCGCATTGTTTAATCCTTTGTCCTCTCTCATTCTAATAACTTTGACAACATTTCACAAGCATGGGTAGTGCCCGCCTCATTTGTATAAAAAATATTCTTTATTATAGCTCCAACGGTCATCAACAACACTCTTCCCCCATGGAAGAACCTTATTTTGTCCACATATGCTTCATCCTGCTAAATAAGAGAGAAAAAACATAAAAAATGATGCATTATTGGCTCTACAATACCCTCTGAACCTCATACATTAGGGGGCATCTGTTAATGCCTAAAATTTGCACACATACGACATTTCGGTGATTCATCCAGTAAAGCATCGTTAACATAAATAATGCACCTCACCATAGGAATCCTCAACAGATCCAAAACACAGTATGAGTCCATAGGTGCCAAGAAATAGTCAAAACAAAGGGTAGTGCTAGTAGTACATAGTTGACCCGTGCTATAACGCAGGTTACCTGTGTTGATGAATTTGTAACTTCGGAATGTATTTCATATATGTATATTGTATTCCTATAAAGTTGTTATTATTCCTCTATACGGAAGTGTTTGTATTCCTATAGAGATGTTATTATTCCTCTATACGGAAGTGTCGTAACTTATACTTGATGGGTTATTAGACCACCTTGTTGGGGTCGGCCCTGTATAAGTCATGTGGGTTAAAGGGTTATTAGACCACCCTATTGGGGGTTGTCCCTATCAGCATTATGTTATGTGGTTAAGTTAAGGCCGACCTAGTAAAGGTTATTAGGCAAGTCAAGTCAAGTATAAATAGAGTGCGGGAGGCACTCTATTCGATCATTCACTTTCTCACTCTTACACTCATTAGAGAGTGGCGCACTAGTGGAGGAGGAGAAGCTGCCACTAGGAGTATATCTCTTATGTTTGGGTTGTATCATTGATCTATCTATCTCTGAGGAAGTTGTGGGGTTTTTCACCTTTATTCTGTGTGTCTATTGTCTCTTGTGTGCTTGCATTATTGTGTCCATGATTGATATGTTGTAGATATGCTGTACATGTTGTTCTCTCAGTTAAGATCCTAGATCAGATTGAAGTAAATTCTGAAAAACTAACAACCTGGAAAATGCCCATGCTACACTCGCACGGATTTTCCTTCAATATACGTGCTACTATCAAAATGACGGGACCACTCACGCCCAACGGTGCATTAAAGATTTAATCCTCCCTAAGGATCATAATTCGACTCCTCACACACTGGGGGGCATTAATTAGCTGCCCTTGTGTACCTTGGAACTAGTTCATGAAGGGGGAGAGTTTACATTTGGATCTAGTTGTTTGATGTCCACCTCTTGGCCTATAAAAGGAAGCCGTTGGAATGCATTTTGTAGAGATAATTTAGAGTAAGGTTATGCTATTGGATTTGAGTTGGAGCTTCCTCATAGCCCACCATTTCCTACCATTATGATCATTCCCAAGCTTGCTTGCCACCTATCATCAAGGGGCAAGTGTTTCTCTCCATTGTTCTTCCACATACTTAGCATTTAGTTTGGACAAGAAAGGCCTCCCTAAGGGATATTGTTGGATTCCCTTGAAGCCTTCACCTCCTAGGTGTTGTACAACTATTCCATTGGGAAATAAAAGAGTGGTTTAGCATATCTTTGGTTGTTGTTGAAGTTTGCATTCTCCCCCCATCTCTTTCATTTTATTATTATTAATATTTTCATGCTTGAATGTGAACTACACTAACAATCTCTTACAAAATCACTTGGAGGAATACCACCAAGCACCAAAAGGGGCTCTAATGACTGAGGCCTTGCAACAACCTACAAGGCTTAGTCCTTCACCAAGTGGAAGGGTGCACTTGTGCATTTTTTTCCATAACAGTTCTAATGACGACCATACTTATTTTTGTTCATTTCTTTCTAAACTAGGTTGTTTTATGCTAAGTAGCTAATTCTGGGTATTTGTCACTTGTTGGAGATCATGTATTCCACCTCTTTCTTCTAGAATTTGGCCCCATCACGACCCCATTTATCTTTCTGCAGTCACGTGGTTCTCGATGTATCTATCACTCTAATAGCGCGGAATCAACTTGGACAATCGCGTACATAGCGCATGTTACTAGTGTCAGACCGGTGCTACATATCCCATCTCACCCACATGGAAGGCTAGTGTATTAGATGCTGTTTTGTATTAACCTAAGCGGTCCACGCGACATAGTCTTCTTTAGCCGTGCTACTGTTGTTTATTTGCTTTTTATCTGCATAGCTTAGTTTGGAAACCCAATTGTTGGTTACTAGTGAACTTAAATGAAGGTTAATTCACCCAATTAATTAATTTATTTTTAATTAGTGCACCTAGACCAATATTAGTAAGTAAATAGTACATCTCTCTTGAAACTTACCTAGGTAACCAACTTTGAGGCTTTCAATGGGCCCCATTGTTGTCACTAGTATTCAAGAACATTTATTGTTTACGCATCAAATCGACATGTTGTTTTTAGTAGTATTTCTAGTGTAGAAAACACTTTTTGCACACAAGCAAGGACCTAAAGACACTTGTCACCTGAAGCATGATCTTCACCTCACTATTATCAGCTAAAATGGCACTTCTCCGTCCGTGACGACATTGCCTTGTCGTTCACACAAAAGGAAATTATTGATGGAAGATCGTATTTGATCATAGATGCTTTGGCCTTAGAATTTGCAATATTCTCCTAAACAAAACTATTATTTGTTATCAATTCTGAGACATAACCGCGACTCTACCTTCAACCATCTCACGGGTCACTCGCGACAGTCTATATAGTAAACGCACGGGTATCATCCTAGAAGTTGTATTCGCGAGTTGCTGGACATAATACTCGCGAGTTGTTCGCTAGTTTTTAAGAGTGACAGTCGTGGGTATCTCTAAATCATGATACAAAATATTTAAAGATGATTAGGGATTAGTTAAGGGTAGTTATTCTAACTACCCTAACCTCCCCAACCAATTTCCCTTTCGAGTCTATCCTCCCAGCCTTGCTATAAATACAAGGGGAGGGCCTTGAGAAGGGAGAACCAATTTTATGCTAGAGTTATGTTGGAGAAAATTCTACTAAAGGAGGTGAAGCAGGAACCCAGGGCTAGGTTTCAACAGTGCAAGTTGCAATGCAGGTTTGGTTGATTACCTTTAATGATACAATACATAAAGTTCCTTTCCCATATATATTTGTTTATGTCAATGAATGTATGTTTTGAATCTTTCTTGTTTTTTATACATGAGTTTCATATAAAACATTTCATTCTTATTTAAGCCATAAGCTTTGGGAAAGGTATGTGTTATTGCAAGTGATCTCTGTGGAGCAGTGGAGCAGGAGTCTAAAGTTTGGAAGCTTGGATCAATCGCCATTTTTTCAGGTATCTAATTCCAATTTCTTATCTTAGTTATTTACATTTAAAACAATGTTTGCTTGATGTATCTTTATGCTTTCCTATCTCTTGTTAAGATTCAATATGTTAAGATAGAAAATATCAGTATTACATTCCATTTCACAACAATAGCATATACAGGATCACTGAAAGAACAACAAGCACAACATAAACACAAGAAACACAGATTTATCCTGGGAAACCCTCATGGGGTAGAAAACCTAGCAAAGCTTCTTCAATATAGATGACCAACAAATACAAAGATGTAATCCCCAAACATGAGCTCCTTCTCCTTCATAGTAGATCTCTCTCTCACCTATGCGCCAATCACAAGTGAGTGAATGTGTGTTAAATGAGGAACACACCTCCTCTATTTATACATAACTCCGACTTGTTTTGTACACTAACTAGGTCAGCCCCAACTTAACCACTTAAAATAATGTAGACTGGGCCGACCCCACTAGGGTGGTCTAATAACCCTTTAACCCACTTGACTCATACAGGGTCGACCCCACTAGGGAAGTCTAATAACCCAAGTTACCACATTATCCACGGAGGAATAAAACATCTCCGGATATACAATAGGGTCTCCACGGAGGAATGAAACATCTCCAAAATAATAAAGTACACATATAATATTCTTAGAAGTTACAATATATCAACATATATGTAACTAGTTAAGATGTACGTTTATGATCTCTATAATTCCCAATCATAGGTTTTTACCGCACAACACTCACATTTCATGTGAGCTTGGTGAATCAGAAAAAGCGTGAGAAGTTTGAAATACCTCCATTGCACACTTTTCTATTAGTTAGAATATTTTGATTTTGCAAAGCACCATGAGCATCTCTTAGAGTTAGAAGTACACATTACTTGATATACTCTTTTAGTTAATTTTCCAATAAAATCATTTTTTTGCTTTCATCACAAGTGTTTTCTCCACTAGCACACAATAAGAGGCCTAAAGACTCTTCCAATCCTAGTATTCTCTTCACCTCACACTTCATGTGAGCTTGGTGAATCAGAAAGGTAGGGATTGTGAAATACCCCTATTACACTCCATAATTGAAACATTCAAACCCTTTAAAATCAACATTGTAATTATCTTAACCAACAGGCGGTCACAAAACAATATTTTAGTTAGGTAGGATTGATAGGGATAGACATCCATTAATTCCCACCAATGTAGTTTGATTAGTAATATTTTGAAACATAGCATTGTTGTCTCATAGGGTACTTACAAAATCCTTTTATAAGCAAGTGTTAAAAGAAAACCCGGATCAGAAGTGCGCTGTGACCAAGGAGGTGAACGTCGAGATATAGCTTCCCTTCTCTCCCCTACAAGCCACTCATCTTGTTGTAGGGAGATGACACTATACCATGCAGGCCGAACCAATGATCCACACTTGACGCAAGGTATCTTAGTGGCCCAACTTAGGATATCACCAAGGAGCAATTGTGAATGCAATTGACTCCTGAAGTTATCTATTTCCGTTGGGAGGTGTTGCCAAGTCTTCTTGATTGGATAATTGTCCCCATCTCAGGTAGAACTAGCTCTGTGTTACCTCCACTAGTCGATTGGTGAGTGGATACCATTATCACCATCAATTGTGCTTTTGGGAGGCCTAGTTACATTTGAGAGGAAGGACGTTAGGTCTTCTAGGGAATTTACATTTATTTTCTTTTTAAACTACGAGTTCACTAAAATCATAATAAAATGAACCTACATGTTTGGACTCATGCACTAAAACCGACATTGCACATACCACTCACTTATCACACCATTTCGCATATGTTGTGGTTGACATATTTTTGCATTTGTTCAATTGTATTTTTTTTCCACTATCACTCTCATATTGAGACAAAGCCTTCACCATTGAGGAAAAAAACAACATACTAAGACAGTGTTGTAGACTACAAGGCCTATCCCCTCTCTTGAGGGGTTTTTTCACACCGTTTCCACATGTTACACGTGGAGGGAATTCAAACCGGGGTCGTTCCTAGGAAGCATTAATAGGATCATATGGTCGAGGACACGCATTTATAGGTACATTTTCTCCCCTTAGAGAATCTATTAATTGCACCACTTCTTCCCCCACCAGAAGTAGTACCTCACTGGATTCTACCCAAGGAGATCCCTTTGACCCATCCTCTCTCGTAGGAGGTCATCCGTTGTTTACAACACCACTTGGGTCTCCCCTCGTGGAAATCACATCCCAAACAGAATGGAAAGACCTGTCGTCCCTACCTTACCATTTATGGCTAGTTTAAATTTACCTGATTTGGCCAAACTAACAAATGACACCATTTCTCAAGATGCGACATGGTCGTCTATGCCCGACAAGCTTCTTTTCAATATTCCCAAATTTGAAGGAAAATAGGGAGATGATCCCGCCAACCTCTTGTAATAACATTAAGCAAGCTTGATGAAATTTCCTAAAACTCAAAGGGAGGAGCACTCTTTTACAATATTTATAAGGGCATCATTCCAAGAAACCATACTTATCAAAAAAAGGGAAATTCAAAATATTCTCAGCTATAGTCAAAGGAGAACTAAACCGTGGGAAAGAGTACCTATTTAAGGGCATATTTTTTGGGAATAAACTAATTTTGGAGAAAACCTCCTTCGATCCCATGAAGTAGGTGAAAATTCAAAGATGAATTTGCTTCTACTTCGTCAGATCCAGGGAGGTTTTCTCCAAAGATTAGATGGCTCCTATGTTTTGATGTAGGATTTGCATAAAATCAATCAGATAAGTTTAGCCCTAAGTTCTTAACCAATTTTGAAAAATGACTATAAATTTGCAGAGGATGAACTTCAAGTTCCATTTCATGTTTTTTATAAGTTTCATCCACCTTAATTTCCACAGTCTTCATATTAAACCTCAATTTATTAGTGGATCGAATACTAGGCCTTTTTCCACTAGTTTCAAGATGACCAACATCTTTAGTTTTATCAAAAACAAGACTGAGGTTTTCAGACATACCTTTCTTTAACTTCTTTGGGATTTTCTCCTTCATAGTATTCCCAACTATTTTAACAGCATTAAGGGATTTACTCCTCTGCTTTGTAACCACCATACTATCCAGAATTTCGCCCAATCCATATTTTCAGGTTCAAACCTATGCAGCTTCCTGCTCGCTCTTTTCATATCTGCAAACTGTTAATTCATTGAATGGAACAGGGGAAAATGTAGTGAACAGGTTCTAGGAAGGAAAATAATTTCTTTTATTGAGGAAATAAACTAAACCATCTTGCATGGAAACTTAAACAACTCACGACCCCAAGGCTAATCATAATTTAGACAAGATGAATACCATAATCTTATGAACTGGAGTAAAATCATATAAGATAATATGGGAATTAAAAATGATCTATTCCAAGTTTTTCAATAATAACATCATGCTTAAATATCATAATGTATAATCATTTCTCATAAACTAATAAAAAATTGACCCTATATTTTGAAGCGATTTCGATAGCGCACATACAAAGAAAAGTGCCAAGTTTCGCTACTGGAATCTTTAAAGCCTCTAACCTTTGATATTTGACAACTGAAACTTAAGCTGTTAGAGATAGATTAATGATCAAAGTAGAAAGCCACCAAAAGATATTATTTGTAGGTATTAGAGCCAGGATAAAACTATTAATGTTAGGATATTTAGACACTTAGGAGTTAGTTAAGATCAAATTGTGTAATATATCCATTAGGGATAGTGTGTTTCTTTAGTATGCATTAGTATGCATTTGTAAATATTTAATCTGACGGTCACAATATGTTCCCGACATAGAGTGATCCGACGGCTCAACTTCTCTTAGATCAAACCTAACCTTGATCCGTGGCTTAACACCCAATTGGTCCATGATCTCTATTTAAAGAGCATGGAGGGTCATTGTTTAGTTGATCGATTATGAGAAGCTCATTTGCAACTTTCTTTCTTTGCATAATAAATTGTCCCGTAGAAGCTATTTGGCCGGGGCCGTGGAGTGTTTCCCTCAAGAGGGTTTAAACCATGTCAAAACATCGGTGTGTTGATATGTGATTTGTTTGTGTGAAGTGGTTGCTCTTGGTGTTCGGTCCTTTGGAAGTACCCTGTGTACCCGAACATGGTATCAGAGCTTTTATGAAGTGTCGCTTCCGGTTATGATCTAGATCTTGAACTGCTGTTGCCGAAACTCGAAAGGGTTTCTAGTTCTGGTATTTTTGTGCATTTTTGGGTAGTGGGAGGTGTTCCATTGCGTCCGGAGCGTCGTTTCCATTGGGAAATAGTTTTCGTTTGATCGAAAATGGTTCCCGGTTGCTCCAGAAACACATATTTTATCAGATCTGAAGGAAAAAGGGCAAGCACACAAACCGAGCAAGAAGAATAAAAAAAAAAAAAAAACCCATTCCCCATTCCCATATTTTACATACATTTTAATCTAGCTCACTTGGTTCAAAGTTGCTTTATTCCTTAATAGGTCTTGAGTTCAAGTCTTAGGAAGTTACTTTTAAAAGAAAAAGTGCATGCAATTTCTATTTTCAAGTTACTTTATTGTAAAGTGCATCTCACTTAAATAATAAAAAATAAAAATACAAGTGAGTCACTTAAGTTTTTTTATTGTTGCACTATTTAAAAGTAATATCATTGTAAAAGTGAAATCACTTATTTTACAAAAGTGGTTCACTTAAAGCAACTTTCTTGTAAAGTGATTGTCAAAAGGTTCATCTTGGGGAGGGGGGTTCTTTTTTTTGCTGGACATTCTCTAGGTGCCACGTCACTATTGGGGACATCTTCAACAGTTTCTTTGTTCAAGCATAAATTCATCATACAGAGTCAGTTTTCAGTGCCGTTTTTTTTGAAACCGCCTATTTTTTTGAGATCTTCACATCCAGACTATTGGTTTATGCTTTTATAGCCATTAATTTACAAATATGGCCGTCCCTTGTGATATTCTACTAAACAGTTCCAACTATTTCTCATGGAAATCTCATATGGAGGATGTTCTACGAAGTAGGGGACTTTTCAGAATTACCTCAGGGAAAGAAAAAGAACCCACTGATGATGATAAGAAAATAAAATGGGCAAATAGATGTGATGAAGCTCGTGGATTGATTGAGATGTCAATCTCTACTGATTTGCGATTCCACATATATGGAATTGACGAACCTAATGCTGCTTGGGACAAGTTGGAATCTGTGTTTGGTAAACACAATGAAATTCGAGGTCACCAACTCAAAAATGAGTTGATTTCTTTAAATCCAAGTGACTTTTCATGCATTCAAGATTATTTATCTAAGTACAAAACTCTTAAACTCTTATGTGCAGAATGTAAGATTGAGAGGGAAGACACACAATGCATTTATCATATTCTTTCCAAACTTGGACTTGCATATTCTATTTTTGTATCTACATTTTACTCCATGAAAGCATCATTGAATGCAGCTAGCTATCAAGAGCCTAGTCTTGAATCCTTTTGTGATTCCTTGATTAGAGAACAAGATAAACTCATTCATCTTGGCATAATCAACAATGCAGATACATCTGGGAAAGCCTTATTGTCCCAACAGAAAGAAAAGTCCAAGCCTCCCAAGAAACAAAATTTTCGCAATAATAAGTCAAACAAGGGTCCCAAACCCTCTCAGTCAGCTCCTTCTTTAAAAAATGACAAAGGATCCAAGCCAAAAGGCAAGAAGACTGAGCGCCATTGCAACTATTGCGGGAAAGATAATCATGATGAATCTAAGTGTTTCAAGAAGATGGCAGCTTTGGAAGCAACAATGAAGAAGCACCACATCAGCCTAGATTCGCCTTCAGAATCTGCCTCTCATGGACATGCACTTTGTGCTTCTAGTTATTCTTATAATGCATCTTCTTCTTCTACTTCAAATGAATGGCTCATGGATTCTGGAGAATCTTATCATATGGCTAAGGATCAAGCCATCTTTTCTACTATGCATGAATGTAACACCAAACAAATATTTGTTGGTGATGATAGATCTCTAAGTGTTGTAGGAGCTGGAACAGTTCCAGTAGATAATGGTCATTTTAGTGATGTACTATGTGTTCCAAGAATTTCCTGCAATTTGTTATTAGTCTATCAGATCACTCATTTTGGTGAAGGTAAAACTGTGACCTTTACACCTCACCAAGTTGTAATCAAGGATTTTAAAGATCCTCAACAGGTCCTAGATACCGGAATTGTTGATGATATTACCAGGTTGTACAAGTTTAACAACTTTGGGTCATCGCCTTTCCCTTCAGTTTTTGTTGCTCATAGTGATAACTCGAGCAAACTTTGGCATGAGCGATTTGGTCACTTAAATTATCGCTCATTGCAACAACTATGTAAAGAAAATATGGTGACAGGTCTTCCGATGGTATCTTGCAGGGATGGTGTTTGCTCCGGTTGTGTACTTGAAAAACATCATCGGGACAGTTTTGACAAACGTGCCTCTTGGCACGCCTCGGTTCCCTTGGAGCTTGTGCATAGTGACTTGTGTGGTCCTCTTCCATCTACTTCCTTTTATGGTTTCAAATATTTCTTAACTTTCATTGATGATTACACCAGACGCACTTGGGTTTATTTCCTAAAACTTAAGAGCGAAGTATTTAACATGTTCTTGGCTTACAAGGCCCTTGTTGAAAAACAATATGGTCATCAAATTATTAAGTTAAGATCTAACAATGGAGGAGAATATGTTAACAATAAGTTTACTACTTTCTACACCGAACAAGGCATCCAACAACAACACACTGTTCCATATACACCACAACAAAATGGTGTAGCTGAGCAGAAGAACTGCACTTTAAAAGAAATGGCTAATTGTATGATCCAATCTAAGGGACTAAGTCTTCAATTTTGGGCTGAAGCCATTAATTGTGCAAATTACATAGTAAATCGCACCCCCACTAAAGCATTACAAGGTATAACACCGGAAGAAGCATGGAGTAAAACAAAACCTGATGTAAGTCACTTCCGTGTGTTTGGTAGTGAAGCATGGGCTCACATTCCGGATGAAAAACGGAAAGCATTGCAACCTAAAAGTGAAAAGTGCATATTTGTTGGATATTCTGAAGATGTAAAAGGTTATAGACTTGTTCAACCACATTCTCATGATATAATCATGAGAAGAGATGTTAAATTTGATGAAAATATCTTGGCCTGCGAGCCTAACTCGGTGATTGTGCCATCTGTGGCCTGCGAGCCTAATTCGGCGTTTGTGCCTTCTTATTCTTCTTCCAACTTCCTTTACAGGTTTCCAACTCCAGTTTATGATACTAACAGTGAGGATGAAAATCCACCTCCGCCTGCTCATGTTCCTCCAATTGCACCATCACAAGTGATTCCTTTATGGGTCCGTTCAACATGTGAAGCAGCTGGTGATCTTGCCGGTGATCCTAGAGATCAACGTCGAACACGTTCTCAGTTTCAGCGAGCCTCTTCTCTTTTGGCTCAAGTTTCTGAGAATCATGATCCAGAAACTTTTGCAGAAGCTTCAGGGAATCCAGATTGGGATGCAGCCATGGATGAAGAATATTGTTCCTTAATGGAGAACGATACTTGGGATCTTGTACCTCTTCCAAAAGGAAGAAAACTTATCAGATGTAAATGGGTCTATAGAACTAAGTATGCATCAGATGGAAGTGTTGAAAGACTTAAGGCAAGGTTAGTTGCCAAAGGTTTTTTCCAAGTTGAAGGGATTGACTACAATGAAACCTTTTCTCTCGTCGCAAAAATGAACTCCATCCTCATTGTTCTTTCCCTTGCAGCCTTACATAACTGGGAAGTCCATCAAATGGATGTCAAGTCTGCCTTCTTACATGGTGATTTATAGGAGGAAATTTACATGGAACAACCTCCTGGCTATGTTCAGAATAACTCTAGCCTTGTCTGCCTCCTTAAGAAATCCTTATATGGCCTTAAGCAAGCTCCTAGAGCTTGGTATGCCAAAATGGATAACTTTCTCCTTGACACTGGTTTTTCTAGATGGCATTCTGACCCCAATGTCTATACCAAAAAAGTAGGAAACCATCTCATCATACTGGTTCTATAAGTCGATGACCTTATTCTTACTGGTAGTGACCCTAAGCTTATAACCCATGTGAAATCCAGTCTTAAACAAAATTTTGAAATGTCAGACTTAGGACATTTGCATTATTTTCTTGGTCTCCAAGTCCTACAAACCAAAGAAGGAATCTTTCTTTCTCAGTCTAAGTATGCTTGTGACCTTCTTCGTCGCTTTCACATGGAAGATTGTACACCAGCCCCTTCTCCCTTCCAGTCTGGAGTCAAACTTTTTGCCACTTGTACTTCACCTGAAGTCGATGACACCTTATATTGTCAGCTTGTTGGTAGTCTCTTATACTTGACTCATTCTCGTCCTGACCTTTCCTTTGCCGCTGGTCGTGTTGCCCGTTATATGCAGACACCTCATGAAAGTCACTGGAAAGCAGATAAAAGAATACTTCGATATATTCGAGGTACAGTTCAGTTTGGGATTCATTACAGTACAGGGGGGAAACCTTTGTTGGTTGGTTTCACTGATTCATATTGGGCCGGCGATCCTGATGATCGAAAGTCTACTGCAGGTTATGTTTTCAGTCTGGGATCTGGACCTATTACTTGGGCTTGTAAGAAACAACAAGCTGTTGCTCTTTCTTCAGCAGAGGCAGAATATCGAGCAACAGTTAATGCCAGTCAGGAAGCTTTATGGCTTCGATATATCCTTTCATAGTTTGGATTCGAGCAGCAGCAGCCTACTCCACTTTGGTGTGACAATCAAAGTGCCATCAAGCTTGCCAAAGATCCAATTCTACATCAACGCAACAAACACATTGAGCTACATATGCACTTCATCAGAAATCTTGTTCATGATTGTGTTCTTGAAGTGCTCTTTTTCCCTACAGATGATCAAGTTGCAGACATCTTCACCAAGTCTCTTACAGAAGCGAAGTTTTCTAAACTTTGATCTATGTTAGGAGTTTGGGAACTTGTCATTAAGGGGGGATAGGCTCTAATGCCTCCTTCCTTCTCCTAATATTGTTACTTTTGTAAATCCTTCAATCCTATCCCAAGTTGTTCTTAAGGGGGGATGTTAGGATATTTAGACACTTAAGAGTTAGTTAAGATCAACTTGTGTAATATATCCGTTAGGGATAGCGTGTTTCTTTAGTATGCATTAGTATGCATTTGTAAATACTTAATCCGACGGTCACGATATGTTCCCAACATAGAGTGATCTGACGGCTCAACTTCTCTTAGATCAAACCTAACCTTGATCCGTGGCTTAACACCCGATTGGTTCATGATCTCTATTTAAAGAGCATGGAGGGTCATTGTTTAGTTGATCGATTATGAGAAGCTCATTTGTAACTTTCTTTCTTTGCATAATAAATTGTCCCATAGAAGCTATTTGGCCGGGGCCATGGAGTGTTTCCCTCAAGAGAGTTTAAACCACGTCAAAACATCGGTGTGTTGATCTGTGATCTGTTTGTGTGAAGTGGTTGCTCTTGGTGTTCGGTCCTTTGGTAGTACCCTTTGTACCCGAACAATTAATTAAAATGAAAGCACATTGCAATTAAAACAAAAACCACCCTAAAGGTTAACAAATGAACAAGCAAAATAGACTCTATGTGGAACTGCTAAGTTGAAAATAATAAAAGGTAAAATAAATTTTCTATGACAGTTTTAGGACTAACATGTTGTTCCCTGTACACCAAGTTATAATTGAAGTATGCTGAGTGAGGACTGATTTTTCTCCTTTGATATGAAGCCAAGAGATATAGTCCTAAAAGGGATTTACACTTACGTCCTTAACCCATCAAACTTTCAAAGCAATCTAATGGGTCGGATCATCATTCACTCAAAAAAAATAGAGGTATATCTAGTGTTGTTTTGTCACTATTGATGCAAGATTGAGGACCGTTTTAGATTATTTTGTGGGTATTATCAAGGGAACAAATTGGCAATAACATCCTATAGCAAAAGTGGTGAAGTAATATTAACAAACCCATCATTTGAGACTCCGGGAGATAAAACTATTGGAAGCATTGGGATGGACCTTGATTCAGGACTAGTACATTGTCTTCCAGTCTTGTAATATTTCATGTCAGCAATCAACCACCTTCGGACCTAGTCATGATCAACATGATTTTTTCAAATCACAGGGCATAATATGGGTGATCCCAGGCATATTTTACTACAATAAAAGGAGATTCTATATGGAAAAAAATAGAGACATTCTGTGGCAGCACCAATGTGTCATGTCCGACAACACTCCTGAGATAAGTTGTTGATTTTTCTTAAGCAGTTATGTGTTTATGATTTCGTGGTTATTCTCCAGTGAAATAACTAGTATATAGTCTGATTACATTTGCAAAGATGGCTATTTCAAATCCTAAAGGAGAAGTGCTGTAGAATTTTTCACTAAATTCCCTCATGCAACTGTCATAAATATTGTATGATAGGGACAAAAATGGTGCATAGACAACCCCATAATAGTGCTCTTGCTACTGCCCCATAAGTGAGAAATCAATATTTAACACATATGCATGCAGCTCAAGGCTACAAAAAGATGGTATAACTAACTATATAGCTAACACATCAATATATTAATTACTAAATACATGGGGATCCCCTATAAGGATGCACCTTCAAGGGATGAGAGATCCTCATTATCCAATTTGGTTGGGTGAGTTTGATGAGAGAGTTGGGTGGCTTTCCTTGGACACATTGCACAAGGTGAAGACACCATTGTAGACCCCCTTGTTCCTTATCAGTTTCTCTTATTTTAGATGGAAAGCGTCTACACTTTCCCCCAAACTATGAAACATGCCAATATGCTACAAAAGGCTCGTTAATGATAGATTTCTAGGTCAAATATGGAGTTGCATAGAGAGGTGGATCATTCCATAGATACCATATAAGTAGGCCATTAATGAATAGTTGTGGGGGGAGTTGTAAACTATGAAAGTGCAAATAATAAGGACAAAAAAATATTGTTGTCAAAGATGTGTATGATATAAGAGACTTAAGTAGATAATTGATCCATGAGTGCATATGTGAGAGCATTATATTAATGGTGAATTTGTGATGTAAGACATGAAAGCCTATGATGTGTTGTGGTGAGGCGTTTATAGTCTCTAGGTAGATGAATGGTGGTAGGATTAACTTAGAGCTAAGTAAGACACTATATATTCTAGTCCTTGTATTTTATCAAAAGTGCCTAGTAGAGGAAATAAGCTCGGAGGAACATGTTGTTGTGTTGAGAAGTAGAGTGCCCATTGATTGCTTCCTATGTATGCCCATTATTTAGAAATGTGGAACCCTAGGTAAAATGGAGGTGTTGGATATAAAAAAATCCACTATGAATAGTGTAGTTACTCAAAGTGGTCATGGAAACCCATAATGGAAATTGAATATGATGTGTTTCATATGTGTAAGAAAGAATCCTTGGTGATTAGATAAGTGATAATAGTGAGCTAGTGTGTAATGCTATCTCTAGCACCCATAGAGTACTCATTACACATTAAGTGCTCAAGCTCCATGTATGGGTGCAAGCCCAAGGGTGTAGTGTGGCATGGGGGTGTTGCACTAAGAGTTTGATGCATTCCATCAAACTGTATATGGGGAAACCTAATCTAGTGAGGTGTACAAAATATGTTTTAGACGGAAAAGAGTGTAGGCAAATGGTAGCTAATATTTTAGTTTTTATGAATGGTGGTATCCCACGAAAAATGCATGTTTCTTAGAGAGGTAGAATTGTACATCGTAACTATTCCATGTGGATAGGAATATGACATGTGTATTGACCCATATGATACATCTATTGTGCCATGTTATTTATGAGTACAATGGATTATAGAATGCTTGAGCCAAATAGTGTTTGAAAAAATGTTATTGTTGTGTATGCCTACTTCTACCTTCCATGAATCAGAGTAATAAAATCACGTCTCACCAATGATATGGTAGTTGTACACAGTAGATTGCGGTGATGCATTTTTTTAGAGCACCTACATCCAATGATTCATGCTTTATCATGATAAAATAGTAAAATAGAGTGAATATAATATTAATGCATATAAAAAATGATCAAAAAATCTATAAATGTACAATAGAGGTTCATACCTATAATGTATATAATGTATACAACAAAATGTATACATGAGTGCCTCTAGAAAAAAATACATATAATAAATTACTGTATACAACAAAATGTGTTTTCCATACATAGTGGCCAATCTCTAGTACCCACAATTCTGACATTGGCTTCATCGACTTCCATGCTCTCTTCTTGACCAATTTATTCTGGTGCTGGATCGAGATCATCAAAGTGCAAGATACGTCTCCTTGTAGGCTTCCTAGTAGTAGGATCGACATCAACTACAATTAAAGCGATCCATTTATTAATCAGCTCATCTATATTATAGATAAACCCCCAAAACATTTAATTTCGATTCAACTTGTTATTGGTACCTGCTGATGCAGTAGGGGTAAGCTCTAGTTGATTAGTACGTTGAATCTCTAAAATAACGTATTGAGAAACACCTAAATATTCTTGTACTGCCTACAATAACATATGTCGTTGTTGTGTAATCACACAATCTCAATTTGTATACCTTGAATTTTGATCAAAATGCATTGAAATTGTATACCTCCTCGTTGACAGTAAAAGTTTGAGTTGCATTTCCTTTTTTAATTTCAACCAGGGAATTATATCCCCCTTTCAATGCTACTTTCAACTCGTCATCCATGGGAATGCCGCCAAAGTTTGCAGACTACATAATGTAACATAACAAATTTTGGTAAGGACAACATTTAAAGCACAATTGAAAATGCAACATCGACAATTTTTAAATCTTAATACTTACATCTCTCCCCTTGACGTTAATGTAGCCTCTTGGGCCAAGTTTGTGTCGGCCAACCTTCTCCATCCTGGCTTGTGTAGACCTTTATGTGTCTTTGAGCCTATGAAAATGGTCAAGTACATGTTTCTCTGATTTAAAAATCATGGTAAAATGCAATATATAATATATAATTTCATTGCTCCCGACAGTATTTTATCTACCTCGATGTTTCTATTTCATTTGGAGGTAAGGATCCCTCTTTTCTCTGTTTCTTCTCCTTGGCATCATCTGTCAATGCAACTCACTCCTCTTCTAGAATCAGTCTAGGACGCTCATAATTGGAGTATTTTCCAATATTGTTGCGGTAATTGTCCTGCATTGATTTTATATATTTTCCCACCATGGTTTTAACCATCTTTTGGTTGAATATTGGTCCGAACAAATTTATCATGTGTTGCATCAACTCCTTCTTTAAGTTGATGTTTTGATATCTATAACTTGTTCTAATTGTTGGCGCAAATAAAGAAAATGCCTTTTTGTGCAACTATTGGTAGAACAGGTTGTTTCCTGCATTGTAATAAAATTTTCTGATTAGATAGATAGAATTAATTTAAAACTATTCATCGTAGTATAAAATGAAATCATGCCAATGGATTAGATGTAATTACCAGGGAGTTTCACTCACTTCACCGACACTCAATCATGTTCCATATCTAAAGAAAAATTTAGTTGGCCGATGCTCTTGATGGTTATGCCTAGTGTTATGGGACTCCTGCCATCCTTTGATGAATGAGGCGTGTGAGTACTAGACCTAGGTGTCATATCTACAAATGGGGTGCTAGAATACCCCAAACCAATACTGGATGTACAACCAGGGGCAGACGCGACAATAGAGGGAGATGAGGGTACATCCATAGATGGATTTCTGGTGCTACCCACGACACTGGTCACGAATGACTGCAAATATAGAATTCACCGAGTCAATCTCATGGATTAATTAAAAAAATTGATTTAAATGAACTAATGGCATATAATTTGAAAAAAACATACTTTGTACTTCTTGATACATTCCATCAAGAATTCACTCCTTTCATTCTTAGGAGTCTCTTCAGTAGCCACCAACTCTGCAAGCTCTTCAATTAATCTACTAACCTTTTCCATTATAGCTGCAAGAGGGTTATGGGATTCCTGATCTGTGCCCTTCCTTGAATCAACCTATAACATAAATGATGATTGTTAACCATATATCCAAACATCAATATTATGACATAAATTATTTGTAATGACACCAACACTAAGTAAAACAGAGTATTAGTTCATTTAAAGTTTATGCAGATCTAGACTGTAAGTTTGTAGTGAAGAAGTTTGGAAACGGGTGGTTTTGACATTGACTGGCATAATTGTTAACAATCAAATTAACACCCTTAACAAGGTGAGGGTGGAAGCATACTTTTACCATTCACCCGCAACATGAAGACAAAAACAAGTACCGGAGAGAGAAAACCTCTATGATCTGATCACTACTTCCATAACTGAAAATATTGAGTAAAGAATGAAGAAGATTAATAGAGACAAAGTTCAGTGATTGAACTGCTCACCAAAAGATCAAATCAAAGCTCTAACAGTCAGATAGTGAGAACAGATGCACAAAAATGCATTAAAGGGTACTTAAATATGCTAAGTTGTGAAAAAAGCCTAATAAACTATGGAAAATGGGTTTTTTAAGAGAAAATAATAAAAAATGATTATCCCACATGGAAAAGAGTAACTTGAAATCCCATTTCCCAATTCTATAAAAGAAAGGCATGTGGGGCATGGTAAAGGGAGGCAAAAAAGGAGCAAAGGCGTGCTGGAGATATTTTGAAGAAAGGAGAGCTCATCTTCATCAAAGGAAAGGGTGGAGAAAGGATAGTTCATGGCAATGGAGGAAGGATGCACACCAAGAACCATGGTAAATATGTATCTTCTTCCTTGTTTTAATATGAAATGATTCAAGTTTTTTCCATTCAAGGGTTTGAATTTTGCTTATTATGCTTGAGTTGAAATCTCAAATGGCTTTAGATATTAATGAATGTTTGATGTATGAATATAGATCTTAAGAAATTTGTATTAATCATTTCATTTCTGACATAGAAACTCACCACTTCTTAGTAAGACAACATATTTAGAGTAGACACGTCCCTACACTATTTGCTATTATCAATAATCCTAAAGATTAGATAAGTGTTGGATAAATTGGTGCAATTGACTGGCATAATAAAATTATAGGTGCTTTTGATGCCTTTCAAATGAATAAACCCCTGTCCTTATTTAATCCTACCACACATTGATGAACGAATCATTATTAGTGCAAGGGGTTCCTGAAATTCTAATAAAATGGATTTGACTTCTATTGCTTTTAGGTTTTGTAGCCACAAAGGATTCAAATGATAAAGAAGAGGGATATAGTTCTTTTATTCATGGATATTTAAGGAGACATGCTTACAATCTTAAGCTCCCAACCGAATAATATGAGATGAGAAATGCATGTTTTCTAGCAGAACATCACTTTTGATGGAAGACACTGACTGATCTTATAGACATTGGGTTAATTTATCTCCTTGGACACATCCTACTGTGATCATCTCCGTTCCTCTGCTCCTCTACTGCTCTTCTCCTTGTGCTCCTTCCTCTGAGCTAATCTAAGCTAGAACCCAAGCACACATTGCATGGATGTCATACTCCTCTACCCTCTACACTAATCTCAGCTCACAGACATACTAAGTGGGAAGTCATCCACCTCTCCTATTCTTTTCGCGCACCTGCGGGAATGGAGAATGCAAAAAAACATCTAACATTGGAATGATGATGTTTTGTTTTGTGTGTATATTACAAAGGGTTATGCAATGTTTTATGATGTGTTTTACGATGTGTGTATATTACCCTTGGTTCCTATGCTTAAATGTTTTTGTCTTCTTATGTGGTTAATTGTTAATGGCTATTGACCTCACTATGGGTAGCCACCAAATTTTGGCCATGTTTAGAAGAAGTGGATAGGACCAAGTTCACATTTTATAAGGGTGAAAGGGTGGGACTAGGATGATTGGGGTCGAAGATCAACCAAACTAGTAGTCCTATGGTCAAACCTAGAAGGGTTGTGTGGACATAATGGGGGGAGAAAGATGTCTATGTGGAAGAAGGAGACAAGATAGCCCTTGTGGAGGGTTCCCTTCGATTGACCTTTTTTAAAAGGTTGGGCATCCTAGAGGTGCTTACAACATTACTTGATGATCATGAAAAATGAGATTAGAGACCTCAGAAAAAAGGAGGAAGACCATTGTGTTGCACGTGAACTGTATTATTTATGTTAGACTTTGGATTTTGACAATATATAGGAGTCTCTTTGCTCGCTAGGGTTTTGGGGTTTGTTCCCCCAAAATAATGTCACCATTTAAATATAAGTGGTAACAATGTGAGTGCATAGGTGGTGAACAACATGATTTCCAAGTGTTTTTCTAATGGTGATATAGGTAGTTTTGATGACAAGTTCCACAATGAGGAAAATCAAAATGAAAAACACGCTCTAATTGTAACACTATCAAGGGTATCATAAATCACAATATGTAACAAGGCGTCTACCAAAATATATCGATGATGTAAGTCAAGTGAAGGTGCAAACAAGTCAATTATATAAATTAACCCCAAGTGGATGAAGTCCAATTGGGTTTCTTATATCTATCTCAAATACTACTCACAATGTTTGAGTGTTTAGACTAGGTGGAAAACTAAAAAATGGGCCAATAATCTACCTCTTCAGTAGCCATGGATCAGAAGGTGTAGATGTAGCAGTGGGTAACACTCGCATTAGTATGGAGGGAAAATATCTACAATAACACAACCCGTCCTAGTATTTTCGTCTTTCTTTAAAGGCATGCCCCAAACCACACTTTCTCTACTCGAGGGCTCCCCTCCTCGCTCTACTGAAATTCTCACTTCCAATTTTCACAACTTTGGAGTATTATTTGGATATCGATAAATTAACAAATATCTAAAGCATATGTTTTAAACTATAACTACAACTTGGAAATTGACTACTCTATAGAGATATGATATTGGAAGATAGTTGGGGGAGGGGGGTGGAGTTGAATATTTTTACAAGGGGTTCTGCTAGCTTGGTTAGGGTTTTATGCTTAAGGTGCTAGTTGTGACAAGAATGGGGGATGAACCTAAACTAGTAGGCTATTTAGAAGATACTATCTTTGAGGAGCAAATTTTCTAGGTTCACCCATTTTTACCAGAAGGTGTTACTGTCAATGTAGTAAAATTATAACTTGCAATGTATGGTGACCTCATATTGTTTACCCCTTAGCAGTATTCCGATGTCAAACTCTAAATTAAATGTGAAAATTTCCGTAACCAACTAATTATGTTACTTTCATATTAAGATGTTGATTTTAATGTCTCAATTAATGACATGCAACAACTTTATAGTTCTTAGGTTTGGATGGTCTACCATGCAGTGTATTTTTGTTGAACATGAAAATATAAGAAACATAATTGTCCAAAAGTAACTAAAAGTAATCATGATAGTAGGAAATATAATTTCTTCTTTTGATTCACCTAGATCACTCAAGAGCACAAGGTGAAGAGCGGACACATAGTTTGAAGAAATGTACCCCGAAATCCAAAAATTCGTAAAACATTTAGAACAATTTACTCCAATTATTCAACAAGAATGAACATGCATCAAGCAACATGAATATATAGTTAAAATTCAAGTAGAGGTGATATTGCATCTCTTCGTTAGTGTTTTATATATAAGTAGGTTATTTATTGATTGTAAAAGTGGATTTAAATAATAATTTAATATATATTAAACGCGTAGTCTAAAAATTAGACGATTTGGACTGGAATAGATCATTTCTTCTGGCACGATTTTGAGAAAATCCGATCGTAATTTTTGAAAATCCAGGTTACAACTGTCAAGTTCTAGAATTTTGGGTGCCCCAAGATTTTTTTAGGGTGCTGAATCCATTTCTACCATCAAAATCTTGATTAAATCACATTTGAATTCATATTTTCCAAAACAAAAAATGTTAAATTAGGACAAAAACTAGTCGTTTGGTCCAAATCGTCAAATTTTAGACGATGCCTATATTAAATATATTTAAATATGATTTCTCCTCCAATTTCATAAATGGAGGACCATTTTGAAACAAAATGAATATTTTAGGTGTTGAAAGGTATATGTAGCTATTGATGGCTAAAAAATTGGGGTTGATTTGTGACTTGATTAAGAGGGTAGTTAGGTTCTTTAAATCCTTTAATGAAATTATGCTAAAAATTAAGACCAACAAAAAATCCCTTCAAATTGTTGGCTAAAGATGATGTGGTCAAGTTAATAAGTGTTTTTAAATGTTGTGGATCAACTTGGATTCCTTGTTGGTTAATGGGGACGCCTAGATGGCACACGACGATCTATCCGAAGATTATTTTTTGGCACTTGAAATGAAATAAATATTATTGGAGGAGATAAAAAACTTTACGAGCATGCTACATATGGTTAACCCTACTCTTGGTGAAAATTTGAATATCATCAAAGTAACTAGTCACAAATTGACCCAAATGTTGTTGAGGGAAATCTTTTATTAGGTATATAAAAGCTACAAACACATTAGTCAAGTTGAATGGCATGATCAACCATTAATATACATCAAATTTAGTCCCAACATTCATTTCCCAACAATCATTTAGTTTTATTAGAATGTGGTGGTACCCTTTGTGAAATATTTGGCTTCTTGGAAATTAATTATCAAGTCTTTCAGGTGGGGGAAGGGCATTATGTTTCTTTACTATAATTTTATTGAGAGCCTACTATTACATAGAAAGGTATCATTTGTGCTATGATTTTATTGGGATGATAAAGGTGAGAAATCCACATGAACATGAACAAGGATGGAAGATTTTATATACCCTAGTTATATGATTTTTCATTAAATCCAATCTCTCTTAACAAGGGATAAATGACATGCAAGATAAATCGTGCCTAACAAGGGATACATCTTTCCAAATTAATTCAATTTTATAGTTATAACCACCATACTCTATCCCCACTTCTCTAAGATTTACGTTTTCCCTCCGCTTCTCATAAAAAAAGCATGTTGCATGACTGTCATCGGAAGAAACTTGAGTCCAGCGTTGTGCAAGTATTGAAGATTAGTAGTAACTATGTAAACTTTTGGAGCAGTTGTTTTCCATGAACCAAAGGGAGCTGGATATTTGTAAGCCTTTCCTTATTGCGCATAATGGTTTAGAAGAGCTAGTTGTTACAGGTTTTGTGAAAAGTTGCAGGGTTTCCATGATGAAGTTGCTCAAGCATTTGCAATGAGTTTTGATGGAGTAAAGGACACGGTTGTATATCTTCAACTCGAGATCACTAAAGACTCAATTTCTGCTGCTACAGAGATATTAACTATTGGAGAAAAGTGGTTGAAGAAAAGGTCTACGACAGAACTAGACTTTAACAAATTCATGAAAATAGAACATCAAAATCCCAACTGGTCTAAGGGTGTACTTAGAACATTTGTAAAGAAGGAATGGATTGAATTCTTGGTCATCATTCAAAGGTACATTACAGGAGAAAGAAGATATGGCGTTACATTTCTTTATCATATGAGGCTCTTACTCCACTTCACAGGTGAGAAGACTTTGAGTTTACCTTTCTTCTTATTAAGAAGTTTGAACAAAATGGCTGCTAAAGTTCAAGCTCGACCTAATGAAGCCAAAACTAGATTTTTTCATCACATATTGATCAAAATGTTAATTTTAGAGGATCTTCAAAAAAAAAAAGAAAGAATTGGAACTACTAGTTCTGGGGTGAATTCAGAGTAGAATTGCAGGAACCTGAAGAAGAGGTAGAGGACACTTATTCTAAAAAGACAAAAACACCTAAGGCATCTAGAATAAAGAAACAAACATCAGCATCCTCGAGGAAAAAAGAAGTAGCTTCTATGAGTAAGGTGAAACACTAAGAGAAAATTGACATTTGACAAAGGAACTGAAAAAGGTATATCTGGAACCAACAAAAAATATTGAATCTCCCTTACGCAGATAGTGAGGAAGAAGAGGAGACTGTACCCAGCTCTGGAACAATATCAATGGATTGCTTCTCTTCTCCAATTCCCAAGAAGACAATAAAGAAGAGGATCGAGAAGTTAAAAGAGAAAATTTATGAATATGAGATCCTTGACAGATATTTGAAACAAGAAAATACAACTCTAAAAGATAATGCTTCCAGAACCAACGAACTATTTGTGAATCTTAGAGTAAAACACAGATCATTGGTCAAGAGGACTAAGAAATTACACAAAGATATTTGCAAATTGGATAGAAGTAATAAATTCTTGAGAGTGAAGTTGAAGCAAGAAAGAGAGCAAGCTCAGGCTCGTGTAAGGCTAGATATTTTAGCAGAAGCAACATAACGCATATGACCCGAGCAATTTTTATGCACAATTTTGTATTTGACTTATATACTATTTTCCCACAGTCACAAGTTTAAGAGGCTTTAAAGTTTATGACTATTCAAAGACATGGTTTTGAAAAGGTCTTGTTAATATTTTGATAGTATATGTTTCTCATTTTTGCAAATCTGCATGTCCAGAAATTTGGCAGTGCCATGAATGAAGAAACTCAGTTTAATGCATAGATTCCGCAATTTTTATGCACAATTTTGTATTTGACTTATATACTATTTTCCCACAGTCACAAGTTTAAGAGGCTTTAAAGTTTATGACTATTCAAAGACATGGTTTTGAAAAGGTCTTGTTAATATTTTGATAGTATATGTTTCTCATTTTTGCAAATCTGCATGTCCAGAAATTTGGCAGTGCCATGTATAGATTCCGCTACAGGTATTCTGATAGCATTTTAAAAATAAAAAATGCACTTTCGCTACTGGAAGTTCTGTAGAATTCCAAATGATAGATTTGATAGATTTTTGAAATCTCAAGCTGCTCAACGGTTCCAGCAGGTTCGATGAAGCTTGTTTATCATTTCCAACAGCTATCAAAGATCCTCATCATCTCTAAATGGACCAACATCCGAAGATAAATATTGGTCCAAGAAACACCATAGAAATAGGATCAAGAAATATTTTCGATCTCATGCTATCATTCATGAGATCGAAACCATTTTGTATCTTCTATATTTAGTAAACAAATATCTCAGATCCACTTCTTATGTAAAGGAATTATATCCAAAGGATTGACTCTCTTATCTATATATTCAATGTAATATGATAAAAAAGGGGTTCGATTAGGTGGACTGAAAAAATGAGTAAACTTTGTAATATCTTATACAACTGAATACAAAAAATTTTCATGCTTCAGATAAATGATTCATTGTGTTAGATTGTGTTTTGATTTTCAATTATTACTTTTATTCTGAATGTATGGCCATTTTATGTGTGCATGTCACACTCTATTGCAAAATGTGTCATTTCCAGCATTATACACAATTTAGCTATTGTTGAATATCTGGGATGAAGAGAGAGTGATTTTGATTTCAATATTAAGCTTCACAGAAGTTAATTGTACATGAACATTTTTTTAGAGAATTTATTATCTCATCTCTCTTATAGTGACTTGCGAGCTCTCAAAGATAAATTGCTGTACCTCCCATCTTATGAGCATGAAACAAGTTCCAGTACAATTTGTTGGTTGACATTTTATGTGACAATTTTTTCTTGGTCAATTGATAAATCAATAAATTTTATATGGTTAGAAAGACTCTTTTCCTTTTCCTTTTTAGACATAGATCGATACTGTATTTTGTCCCATTAATCATTTCAATTTAAAATTGATTTCTATAATTATGTGGTATAGATTTATTGCATTAAACATGGATTTGTTTCTTTCAAAATGTCTTCTAGGTCTTCTTCTCTATCCCTTAGAACAACGAAAAATATGGGAAAATGTGTGTATTAATGCTTATCCTTGCGTTGTCACAAGGGAACAATTTGGTGTAGAATTCAACATAAAGTAGTTAGGCCTCAACATGTTCATATGCTTCTAACTGTATCTATTGTCTTTCTATAGAAATAGAAGGTTGATGTTCAACTTTTTAGAACAAGTTATTGTAGGGAACAACCATCTCCCCATTATCCTAGTGGTGCTAAAGATAGTTTGGACAAAACACATACATATTGATGTACGATTTCTCCATAGTAAATGAAAAGCAAGGACACTTGTAAGGAATTGTGAACTTGGAGTTTATGATGTTTTAGAAGCTCATGGTCTATTTCATTTAGGAAATTTCTCTTATGTTGTTATGATATCAGATTTGTTAATTACAGTGTAAATCCATTGCTTGTGTTAAAACATAATCTGCATATTCAAAATTTTGCTGATTGATGAAGCTTAAAGACTCAAAAGAGGTTGGCCATGCAAGAGTCTTAGGCAAAAGTACAAAATTTTAATGGTTTGCAGGAGTTATGGGTTCCGATAGTGTTTTGTTCAAAATATTTTGTATAGCAGTACCTTAAAACACTTCTTACAATTCTATCATTTTGTTAGGAAAATATTGGCATGGGTTGAGTTTTTGTGTCGACAATATTTACATGGTGGAGAGGCGAACTGCGTTAGTGAAATTATTTCTCGATGTTTCGAGCCACAAAGTAGGGCTCATCATCAGGAGAGAGTGTCTCACGGTATTCGGTAGGGAAGATAGTAATTAATAAGTGTGAGGTTCATTTAAAATTTTAGGGTTTTGCCGACATCCTAGTTTTTTAGATTTTAATTTTTTATTAATTTTTAATTTTTAATAGTTTTTTAATCTTTTTTTAACAAGTTCTAACCATTCTAACTAATTAGATTTTTTGATAAAGAGTAAAGTCTTAAAAGTATATGGTTGGTTAATTAGTTAATTCAAAATTTTAAAAACTTAAAAAAAAAAAAATTATTTTTAATTTGTTCCCTAATTTTAATTGTTCAATTAAAATTAGGGAACAAATTAAAAATATATATATATATTTTTTAAGTTTTTTAAAATTTTAATTAATTAAATTTTGAATTAACTAATTAACCAACCATATACTTTTAAGACTTTACTCTTAATCAAAAAATCTAATTAATCTAGTTAGTTAGAATTGTTAGAACTTGTTAAAAAAAGATTAAAAAACCATTAAAAATTAAAAATTAATAAAAAATTAAAATTTTAAAAACTAGGATGTCGGAAAAACCCTAAAATTTTAAATGAACCTCACACTTATTAATTACTATCTTCCATACCTAATACTGTGAGACACTCTCTCCTGATGATGAGCCCTACTTTGCGGCTCTAAAGGTCGAGAAGTAATTTCACTAACGCAGTTCTCCTCTCCACCATTTTATTATCTCTCACTGCGTGATCATGAACAACTTAATATCTACATGCTTATTTTTCTTGGCAAGTCGCCTTATTATGCAATGTCCTACCCTAGGACATTGAGTTTCAGGTCACTTGGATGTTATTCAAATTTGAAGTGCTTTTTTGGATTGGAAGCAATGTAATAATACTTTGTTTGATGATGTTTTGTCATACAACCAATTTTCATCCTATGATGTTGTTATATACCTAGTAAAGGGTATATGATGTTGTTATGTGTAAGGGATTTTATATGCAGGTTTATAGCAGATATTGCATTGATATGTACGAACTTAATTATGAATATTGAAGTATAGCCTCATAAGGTGCAACAAGAAATAGAACACCTCCAACAAAGTTTAGTTACTAGCATGAGGCCCATTGTACTATGAGTAGGGTTCCTGTTGACCCTCTTAGCATTATTGTCTAATTGGTCCCACCTAGGTGTCCATGTCAGTGAAGATCAGTTGGTTCTTGACCTATTGGATAGAATGTAAAAGTTTGCAATCATCTTTGTACTTCAGCTTCTTGGTCCATGACACAATTATACAGATCTATAACTTGTGCTTGAACCTCATTGTTCAAATTTAAGATTTGTTTACCTTTCTCATATCCATTTATAAATATCAACAAGCAATCATTTGAGTTGCCTCGGCACTGATCCCTAAGCAATCCGTGGGGTTGTCACAAGGACTAACAACTGGTATTGTAGTTCAGTGACTGGTTGGAATCATAAGAAAAAGTCACTAAATAAATCTTAATTCCACAGAGGTTCCATGTTGGAAAGGAAGACATGCGATAGGCCTACCATAGACAGATCATAACTAGGGAATTTCTGACACTCTTTGCAACAATAACATAAGATCAAAACATGGCAAATGAAATGAGATGGGGTATGGTCCTAATGGATACCCAAAACAATCTTTAAACTCATATTTTTACAGTGACTAACCAACAATAACACATTTTTCAATTACATGTAACTAAACAACACAGGTTTCCATTCAATATATTTATGACATTAAAAATTGTCATAAGGAGAGATCCATTGAATAAGATCTGTTACAATTCCATATCAGATTAATCTTGATCTTCCTCGAAGTCAACATTTGATTCATGGACATCCGAATTTGTATCCAACCCTTCGAAATCATTGTAAGGATTGTCCAAAACATCATATGAAACATCTAGTGCCAAGTCATCATCGATATAGGCATCATCATTGACATGTGAGTCAATGAATGGTTGGTTAAATTGAGTCCCCCCTTTGTCTATGTACTCTTCTTCCTCCATATCTCCAGCTACATCTTCTTCTTGCTGGTCATGAACATCTTCATCTTCAGGAAAAGTATACTTTACAGGCCTTCCTCTTGGATCAAATCTAACAACAAATGACCAACTTGCTCTACTTGGTACCTATGAAAAAAATACGTGCTCACATTGACTTGGAAGTACATAGGGCTCTATATTTGACGTGTGCCTATTAGTATTAATCATGGTAAATCCATTTTCATGATCAATAACTGTCCTTTCATCACCTTGTAGCAACAATCTATACCACCTCACCTAAAAGAGAACCACTTTGAAGGATCTATAGTCTATATCCAATATGTCTTCCAAATATCCATAGAACCTCAAATCCAATGTGACCAGATGTCTATCACCCCTTTGGGAAATATTAGTAACCTGGAAAATTGCAGTTATACCACTATCACATGTTTTCCTCCTATCATCCAATTGTTTGGCGCGATATTTTCTTCCATTGCACCATATAGATTTATGATGTTTCACCTGAATGCTCAACATGTTATAGATGGATTGTTAGGAATTGGTAACTAATATGTATAAGATACTTTGCAGGAAAAAAAAACAATGGGATTTGAAATATAAAAATGAAAGTTAGATATTGCTTACATTTCTATCTTTTGCACCATATGCTATATCAATTTTCCGTCGGGTCAAATCTGTGTCATGATCCAAATAAGATTTTTTGATCAACTATGCCACCCCATTCCATGATAAGACACCATATAATTGTTGACATTGTTCTATCCATATCTTCATCCAATCAATATTATTTTTTACGTATATATTAATTGCATCCCACTCTATACTACCTAAAACATTGACAAAAAAATATTTAGTTAGACAACTAAGGAGCTACTAACCAATCTACCACATGCATGTACGGATATATTAGATACAATACGTGATTTTACCTTTCACTTTTCTCCATCTAATTTTCCCCAAAACACCTCCCCTTTAAATTTGTTAGTGGAATTGACATCCCAAAGGAGAGGCACATCCATATCATCCACTACTTGGGGTAAGTACTCACTAAAATATATAGTGGATTGATATGGCATGTAGCCTTCAACCATTGAGTCTTCTGGACATGATATTTGTCTATAAAGGCCTTAAATGCTTTCAAGTGCCTCTCCATCAACCACACTGACCTTGTGTGTATGGGTCCACATATTTCAATCTCTTCCACTAGGTGTATGAGGTAGTGTTCCTATGCATTGAAAAAGGCTAGAGGCAAATACTTTTGCATCTCACACATTAGTTGGGGAATTTGTCATTTCCAATAAATGATATCTTATTGATGTATTTCTTTAGATGACAACAACCTACAAGATTGAAGAAATTTTTTGTATCAACAGTAAAATATATAACAAAGGAAAAACAATTATTGTCGATGTATAAAATCAATACTTCAACTACAACATTTTACATACCTAATGTACTTGCCAAGATCATAAATAAAATTCTTTATGTTGTTGTCAAAGATATTATGCAAAGCTAAAGGTATAACATACTGCAACAAGGAGACAACGTGTACTACTAACAAATAAGGTATATATCATTACATATAATTCAAATAGAGATAAACATGGATTGCTAACAGATAATGTGTATATAATAATATAATCAAGGTTTCAAAAAAATCAAACCTTGATAAATGTATGTCAATCATGAGTTTTAGCCCCATCGAAATAGCCTTGGTTTGTTAATATATTACTTATGTTTGAAGAAAACTAGTGGGAAATTTTATCTTCCACACAATCTCTTTTACAACGACGCTCTCTTGCTCTGTTAATAACCATGGCAGATTGGTAGAATTTACACTACTATACAAATGAGACTAATGTTGCAGTGACTTGGATTCCTGAATGTCACTAATTACTTTAGTAATTGTTTCCTTGTTATTCCTCCCATCTATAATTTTCCACAAGCACTCAGTGACATTCTTTCCAATACGCATTATGTCAAACAAATGAGCTACTTGTAGCTACTCATAATATGGAAATTGAATGAATTTGGTAGAGTATCGTTTCAAACCCCATGGAAGTTGGGCATGACAACATTTGCGAAGTATCAATAAAATATTATTTATTATTGATCAAGGTAAGTATGGAAATAAAAAAAATACTCATGGCAAATAACAAAGTAACTACAAACAATTGCTTACCATGGATCTTCTCAAAGACCTTTTTCCATAGTTGAGGCATCATCCTTCGTGGCTTTTTCCCACTCTCTGCCTGCCCATTGAAGTCATTTTTTTAGCACTTAGATACCTATTGTTATTATGGAGAAAATTCCTAAACTTGTTGAACACCTCCTTTCCTAAACTTCTTGAACGTCTAGAAATTGTTCTTGGACCACATACTGGACAAGCATGTGTCCCTTGTTTGAATCCCTACAAGTTATGGAATAGTGTTAATATATAGAATTCCATAAATAAATAAATAAAAGGTTCAATAATAAATGATGCATATAGATACATGGGAAATTACATACCACAAAAATGTGTAATACCAGGTGCATCATGAATTGTCCATGTAAGTATTCCATGGAACTGGAATTCCTTTTGACATACAAGTTCAAACATGTTGTACATAGTGATGTCGACCTTTTAAAAGTTCATCTATAAGAGGCTCATGATATACATCCACATATTTAACTTGGTTCTTACATAGTTTTTATTTCAAAAGTAACATACGGTATAATAAATAAGTTATTGTGCATGCAATAATGAAAACAAATGATCACATATATTGTGTTAACATTCTTTAAAAAAAATTACTTGGAACAATTAATGCCAACATTATGTGCTCCATTTTTATTGTCATCCATGGAAGAATGTTATTGTTTATAACAAAAACTGGCCAAATTGAGTAATTGGTTCTGAGCTCTCCAAATGGATTCACACCATCAACTACAACTGAAAGTCTAACCTTACGTGGTTATTCTTTAAAATTTGGCCATCTTTCCTTGATGTCTTTGAATGCAGAACCATCTCTAGTCATTCACATGAAACCATCTTCACTTCTCTATCGTGCATGGAAATCCATAAATTATGCAATGTTTTTATACCTAAACAATCGTTGAAAACATGGAATTATCAGGATATGATGAAGAACTTTGCGGGGAACCTTATATGTTACTTGATCAATTCAAGATAGAAAGTCTGTTGGATGTATTGACTAGCTATCTTGGGTTAAGAAGGATGAACTATGCTCCTCCATGTTCCATTTCATAAATATGTTAATGTACAGTGCATTTACAATCATAATAATGAGAGAGCCAAAAATAATGCCCAAGGAAATCCAATCCCACCTACAATTTGGTGTTGAACATAAGAAGGGTGACTAGTTTATGGGGGAGGAATTTACCATGATTAGGATGTATGGGGTGGAATCAACTACTTTCAGGCTCACTAATCTCCTCACACAAATAATTTTCATGCTGGAATATGTCAGGTAATTGGTTTAAGTTGATGAAGTTCATTTTTTCAAATCGAAGAAGTAGAGATACATTAACTATCCCATTGTTATTGGAGGTTATGATTTTGTGGGTAATAAAAGTGAAAGGGACGCTATCAAGATCATGAAAATACTAAATTTCCCCAATGGTAAGCCTTGCATTTACTATCCCATTGTTATCGGAGGTTATGATTTTGCAGGTAATAAAAGTGAAAGGGAAGCTACCAAGATCATGTAAACACTAAATTTCCCCACGGGTAAGATTTTGAGGTATGATCCTCATTTCACTATATCAATTTCAAAGGGAAATAAGAAGTGGTTTCCTAGTAACCATGATAGGGGACATCTAGAGGAGAATTTTGCAAACATACACTTCTGGCTATAAGTGAAATCCATCTTGGAAGATAATGCAAGTTCCCAAGGCCTATTATACAATTTATATATTTGAAAATGTTGTGGTCCCAAAAAAATGAAGTTCATAACCTTGAATGAGGAAATAAGGAAGGAGGTGTTAAATGACAAATTCAACAAGAAAAATATGGGGATATGGTGGAGGAAGAGGTTGTATATTGGTGTAAAAAAAGTCCCCTATGGCTAGATGGTCGAGGATAAGAAATTATCCAAATTATATTTTGAATCCTATGGATATGAAGGGGATGATGATGAAGATAAAATAAAAGTTGCGATCTCCATGCTATGGGCTACTCAAAAGGTCGAGGAAGAACAAGCCTTTTTAGTTGCAACGAATATACCACTTGTCAAGGGAGATGCCTAGACCTATGAAAAATATCTACCCATTTTGAAATCGAAATAGAGGATTAGAAAACAATCACTACAAGGAAAACACCCTCTAGTGGAGGTTTTTGTGGAAGCTCCTATAAAAAGATCCCATATATCTGTTTATAGCGGATATCTCTAGTGGAGGTAAGCGAGCGGAGGTTTTAACACATGTTTTTGTATGGTGCTTTTATAGATACAAAACATACCAATTCATCTTAATCATATACGCACCGGTGTGTCTATAAAAACAACACATTGATGTCGAAAATCCCCGTTCAATGTGGAGGACTTTTGTTTTTAATATTTCAACCCCCAATAGTGTGTTTGATAAATACGTATGCATCAGTACATAACTAAACTTAACGCATTGGTATTAGCCCTCGAAAAACCTTTGCCTAGAAAAATATCTATGTTGAAAAAATAAAAAATAACAACAAATACGATGCATTATATATACCTAAAGCACAGGTACGTTGTTTATATTAGAGCACCGATGGAAAAATGATATTTATATTAATCTTAATGGTGTGTTCCGTTATTGGCACCACACGAGTGCATCCTTTAGTTAAGGGCATCAACGAAGGGTGAAATTAAAACAATTGTCGGGTTGTTTTTTTTTAATGTATTTTTTATATTCTTTATGGATGCATTTATATCTGTGAAAAGCATCGGTGAATTGCATACTTTGGAGTACTACATTAGGTTAAAATTTAAAAAACTCAATGAATTTTTTTTTAAATAATTTAATATTTGTACATAGTGTGTTTATATAACTAGAATGCACCGACACATTTTGTAGTAGAGCGCACCGTGTTAGGGTTAAATTAAAAATTGTGGGGCATAATTTTTTATGTTTTATATTGAATATCGATGCGGTTGAATCTTCCATATGCACCGATGCATTTCCTTATTGGGCGAACTGTAACAGGGTAAATTAAAAAAAAATTACAGGATGGTAAACTTATTTTTACCGTCTTTCAGTGTTGTAGATCTCCTAAGCACCGGTGCAATTATTGCCTTCATGAAGTGCCCTGCAATCGGTGCCTCTGCTTGAATTTCCCTCGTCTGTTACTCACTACGTGGCTTTGTAATTTTTCAGAATGATGGGAAAATTTGGATTTTTGTCTACTTGGAAACCGTTCCCCCCCGGCACACAAATGGCCAGGTAATGTATTTGTTACCTTCTATTTTAAAGTTTTAGCAGATTAAAATTTAAAATTCACCTTAAGTTTGCATAGTTGAAAAAACCTTAAAATTTTTGCGTGGTGTGTTTGAGCTATTTGACTCGCATTGTGGCAATGGTGCACCCTAAAAAATTGTAGGGTGCACCGTTAGAAGGGCGGCCAAACCTTGTCAACTATAACGCACCATTACTATGGTGCGTTATGTGTTGAATAATGCACCACATAAACTAACTTAAATTAACAACAATGTTTCCAATTCATCACTTTTTCCAGTGCATTGGTGCCGACAGGCACAACACGCATTGGTGCATGATATGATTTTTGACACACTAGTCTAACCAAAAACAAAAACAAAATTGATATATTTAAGAACATTGAACAAAAGGGTGCAAATCCTATGTTGTAACTATCATAGATGAGGCAGATAAGTCTGAAATCAGCAAGATAACAGTAGAGGATATCCCTGTAGTAAACGAATTTATTGATGTTTTTTCCGGAGGAAATTCCAGGATTACCTCCCAAGAGGGAACTAGATTTCATAATTGAGCTGGTACCAGGTGTTGTACCCAGTTCAAAAGCTCCATATCGTATGAATATTTTGGAGCTTAACGAATTAAAAACACAGTTAAAGGAGTTAATAGATAAGAATTACATTCGACCCAGTGTGTCCCCTTGGGGAGCACCAGTAATCTTCGTTAAAAAGAAGGACGGAACTATGCGACTTTGCATAGATTACCGTCAACTAAACAAAATGACAATTAAAAACAGATATCCGTTGCCTCGCATAGATGATATGTTTGATCAACTACGTGGAGCTACGGTGTTCTCGAAGATAGACCTGAGATCTGGCTATCATCAGGTGAGGATTAAAGAAGAGGACATATTCAAAACAACTTTCAGAACGAGGTATGGACATTACGAATTTGTCGTAATTCCATTTGGGCTTACTAACGCCCCAGCTGTCTTTATGTGTCTAATGAATAACATAATGCATAAATACTTGGACAAATTTTTTGTCGTATTCATCGATGATATTTTAATCTATTCTAAAAATGAAGAGGAACATAAAGAACATTTACGGATAGTCTTACAAGAATTGCGAGAACAACAGCTCTTTGCGAAGTTCAGTAAGTGTGATTTCTTCAAGGATGAAATCCAGTACTTAGGTCACATAGTGACTAAGGAAGGGATTTCAGTTGATCCTAAAAAGATCCAGGCAATTGAAGAGTGGCCAGTACCAAAAGACGTAACAGATGTTAGGTCCTTCATGGGAATTACCGGAGATTCATTGAAGGCTTTGAAAAATAGCCAACCCAATCACTTCCTTGCAAAAGAAAGGCAAGAAGTTTGATTGGAACTTGAAATGTGAAGAAAGCTTTAAGAAATTAAAGACTTTATTAACAACTGCGCTGATTCTAAGAATAGCAGATCCTAATAAGGATTTCGTGGTTTGCACCGATGCTTGTAATGCCGGTCTAGGCGGAGTATTGACTCAGGATGGGCATGTCATTGCCTATGAGTCCAGGAAGTTGAAGATTCATGAAAAGAATTATGCCACTTATGACTTAGAACTAGCTGCTATTATTCACGCCTTAAAGATGTCGTGACATCACTTAATAGGCAGAACGTTTACTTCAATGACTGATAATAAGGGTCTGAAATACCTTTTAGATCATCCTAACTTAAATGCAAGGCAAGCAAGATGGTTGGCCTTCTTAAGTGAATATGATTTCGAAATTCAGCACATAAAAGGAAAGGAAAATAAGGTGGCTGATGCTTTGAGCAGAAATGCAAGGCTGAATTTTATATCAGCTAGCAGCACTTATACCTCTGATTTAAATGAATAGCTGTCTGAAGGGATAAAATCAGATGAAATTTATCAAAAGTTACAAGCTACAGCTAAAGAAGAACCTACAGAAAGTTTAATAAGGGTTATAGCCTAAACAAAGATGGATTTTTATTGTTTAAGGACAGACTGTATGTGCCTAATGTATCCAAGGTTAAATTACTAATTTTGGAGGAAGTGCATAAAACCCCTTACTCAGGGCATCCAGGCTACCAGAAGACTGTCACCATGTTGAGAAAAGATTATTTTTGGCCTAATATAAAATCTGAAACAACTGAGTATATAGCTAGATGTTTGGACTGTCAACAAGTAAAAATAGAACATCAACATTCAGCAGGGTTATTACAACCTTTACCTATTCCTAGTTGGAAATGGGAAATAATCAACTTAGATTTCATTACCAGTTTACCCAGAAATCAAAATCAGAATGATTCAATTATGGTGGTAGTAGATAAATTGAGTAACTCAGCACACTTTATTCCTGTTAAAACCACTTACAAGGCTGCAAATATAGCTGATATATTTCTGAAGCAGATTTTTAGGTTACATGGGGTCCCAAAATTTATTATTTCAGACAGGGATCCTAAATTCACAGGAAATTTCTGGAAATCCTTGTTTAAAGGATTAAACACAACACTGAATTTCAACACTTCTTTCCATCCTCAGACGGACGGAAAAACGGAAAGAGTTAATCAGATATTGGAAGATCTGCTAAGAATGTATGTTAAGGATCAACCAGATAAGTGGGAGGATTATTTACATTTAGCAGAATTTGCATACAATAACAACTATCAATCGTCAGCTAAGTTCAGTCCTTTTGAAATTTTGTATGGGAGTAAATGTAACACTCCTATCTCTTGGAATAATCCAGTAGACAGATTAGTTTTAGGTCCTGAATTATTAAAAGAAATGGAATAGATTGTGAAACAAGTGCAGGTAAATTTGAAGATTGCCCAGGATCGGAAAAAGAGCCAAGCAGATTTGAAAGAAATCCTAAAGAGTTCCAGGTGGGTGAACATGTGTTCATAAAGGTAAGACCAAAGAAAAGCTCCCTAAGATTAGGGAGTTGTGCAAAATTAGCACCACGTTACTGTGGTCCATTTGAAATTTTATCTAGAATTGGTCAAGTTGCTTATCAGCTAGCATTACCACCTAATTTAAAAGTGCACAATGTTTTTCATATTTCTGTTCTGAAAAAGTATGTTCATGATCCTACTCATGTGATTGATTGGAACGTTGTACAGGTAGAACTAGAAGGGGAAGTTATGGTGGAACCGGATTGTATCCTTGGGAGGAGGGAAATTACTCTGCGAAACCGCACAATTGGACAGCTGAAGGTGCAATGGAAGCACCTTAGTCTTGAAGAAGCTACCTGGGAACTGGAAAGTAAGATGCGGGAAGCATACCCAAATCTATTCCAGCAGGTGGCTGAGAATGAGGAATAAGTAACATCGAGGACGATGTTACATTTTAAGGGGGTGTGTATGTCTTATACCCCAATTTTGTAAAAATTATGTAATTATTTTATTATATTCCTGAGACATTATGTTAAATTTAATGCTAAGTAGGAATTGATGACTCAGCAGAGTCACTAGAAATGGAATGTAATTCATAATATTTTATTATTAATAAATAAATTATGGAGACAACAGCATGGGAGAGCTGTTAAAAAGAGGTTATTGGTCAAACTGGTGGATGGAACTAGGTGGAAAGGCAAATGACAAGTGGCAACATCCTCAAACACTTCCTAAGTTGCAGGTGGCAACTTCCCTATATTTGGGGTCATGATTCCCCAAGAAAGTGGAATCTGAGCAGGTGGCTCATTAATGACAGTAACCCAACAAAGACCTAGGCAATCTTTTATATAGTACTCAATGAACTGAGCTGAGGGTTCGAATTGTTCTGGAGGGAGAATACATTCAGGTGAATGTTATTCAGGAGTCCCATTGAGGAAGAGGGAAATATACAGTAAGGAAGTTGTTTGAGTGGGATGCTGCAGTAACTTAGTTCCAGTATAGCTATTTGGGCTGAGTGAATTATTCTGCTACACCTAGTTCCAGCCAGGGAGACCAGAGCAAGCTCGGGGGTCCTAAGAAGTGTTGTATGGGCACTCTCCAGGAGTTGGTAGGGAGGAACAGCCTCCCATTGCTGTTGTTGTCCACAAATTAATACAGGTTCTGCCATTTACTTCTTTATGTTGGATGAATGAATGCATGTTGTATTTATTATGTCTAAGTAGTAATTAAGTAGTTTAGTAAATTGCAGATCTCAGAATATCAGAAGTAAGATTTTGTTTAAAGTTACTGTGATTTTTTGTATCATTAGTATGATGTAATATCCCTGTTTTATTTCTATTAATATATTTATAATTATTAATACTTTATGTAATAAATTATAAGTTATAATTACAAATCTACTTTACTTATATTTGTTGAACAGATAAACAGGGTTTGCATGTATAGTAATTGTACTCTGTATAAGTATAAAAATTTATAAACAATAATAGGAACAATAGTAAACCTTGAACAATCCAAATTACAGTATTTACACTTTGATAACTAATAGTACAGAAGAAGGATAGCCACGATCACGTTACGTATAACAGGGTACAAAACCCTAGTCAGAGTTTGATTTGTTTTAAATCTTTTATTTAAATCAAATATAAACCCTAGCTAAAGATTATCCATTCTTTACCTATCAAACAAAACAATTGTGCAGAAACATTGACAGGACTTCTTCACACAGAATTTGTTAACAGTTCGACAAGCTAGTTATTATATTACAAACAAAACAGGAAATACCACGAATAAAATCTAGCTCGACTTTGAGCTTAAAACAATATAGTATTAACTCCCTTATTATCCATTTGTAACCATAGAATCGTAATCATAACAAACCGAATAAGTAATTAAACAAAATCGTAACCGAGGAGTTCGAGTTAAAACCTTATCTTCCCAGTTTATACAATAAGAAAATTACCAGTAGAGAAATGACCTAGTTATTAACGTCATCACGGAAGAAAACAAAAACAGAACAGTATCTAGCTCGAGGTTGAGGTTAAACAAAATAGTATTTATTTTCCTTAAACTTTCTTTTAACCATGGAAGCAAAATTGTATCGACAGAATCGGCATTTAAACAAAATTTCTACTATATTTTCGGATGAAAACCCTACTATCCCAAACTTAATAGGTATTTAAACATTGAGTAGTATTACCAAGATTCCACCTACGGCCGTAACTCAAGATCACTATATAAGTGATTTAAAAAAAACTTGGGTTCTAAATTCACGCCATACCCAGCTCAAATATATGGGAGACTGTTAATATGTCACTTTATCAAAGTCCTATTACACAGGAAAATTTATCACCAGAACGTATTACCAAACCCTAAGTGAAATTTTAGAGCCCAGTATTAAAAACTACGAGGCCGTGAAATTCATCTACAGGCAGGATCCATATTTTTACGTATCTATCTTTATTTTAACACAGTATTACATCTACAGGAGTTCTTAACACAAAAACAAAACCAGTGATACAAAATAAATCGAAGCCTTAACATTTTTCTCACAATACGGGGTTAAACCCATAACTTTCAGTTCAAACACACAGTTCAAAGTTTTAACAAGGATGCCATGATCCTTACATCACTTCATTCAAGCCAAACCCTAAATACCCTAATAACCAGCAAGGAGGAATGCCGTGGAAAATGACCAGGCTTACCAGGATAAGCCAACCGACGAGGTATGTGTCCAGTACATCTTCTTGAACCGCCAGGCCCTGCAATAACAATTTGGTACCATTTATAAATGCATTTATATAAAAACCAACTCTTTAACTGTAACAACAAAGGAGAAGTTCTATAACTTACAGTGTTTGAAAGGCAGTTGTATCACTGTATTTAGCATGATAACCGTGAACCAGGTAAGTGTAAAACCCCGGCTTCGTCAACAATTACCACGAGCTGGAAGGAACACGGGTAGCTACCACAATGGAAGCTTCAACAGGACCAAGCCAAGAATTGTGGTAACGCCGAGACAATGGTTAAAATCTGGACAACAAAAGGATAAAAAATCTAGAACCTTAACCAACTACAGTCGCCACTAACGAAACACAATAATTCCCTTGCAATGAAGTTAACAATCATGAAGGAATAAAGTTGCAGAGAAGCTGAGCTCCTTAACGTTACAGTAGGGTTTGGGTTCAGATAGGATGGTTTTTACAGAGGGACCAAGCCCGAAGGCAAGGGAAAATGCCGAGACTAGGGTTGAGTCAACGCTTTTATATCATCCACACTTGGCGTATAAGCTACCACGTAGCATTTTAATTCTTTCCGAGCAGTGGGTCGAGGTTCCAAAGTCCACAATGATTTTCCAATTATTTTGTTGTCAATTAAAATCATGGCGAGGGTAAACCAAATCATAGCAGGGATATTCTTTCATGGTCGTGACACCATAGTATAACTTGCCATTATTTCATGTTGTAGACATTGCCTCGAACTTGTATAAGTGAATACTATTACATACCCTACAATCAATAAAAACACACAATTGTCAATAGTGTACAAGATTTAACATTGAAGTCTATTTTAGACTTAGAGAACTCGATAATCATTTTAAAGAAAAGACACAATGATAGGAGGAAGGCTTCAAATGAATGTTGTGTTGTTTGTTAAACTTACCATTATTTTGCCACTCCCCTATCCTCTTATATGACAAAACTTGATTAAGTCTGTAAGATTATGAAATGATATTAGGGTTTAGCTGCTACAATACTTTTATTGATTGTTGTAAGTTATAATTTTGCACGGATGGTATAAGCGGCCATTCCTTCACTATGTGACTATCACGGGTAGAATTCAAACTTTACAACTCATAAAAATTGGGACTAAGGATACCCTAGTCCTTGCTACTTCTAGTTACGACATTTTAAGAATCTCTTAACAATCTCATGTTCATAGTGTTATAGAAACAAAAATTAGACTTGCTATTCTAATACTCAACGAGTTATTCAATTATGATAATGGAGGATTACTTCCATAAGTACTTATAGGTTTTGTTCAAGTATCATCTATAGAAAACAAGAGTAGAATCAAATCAATACAAAACCTGCGATGTTAAGAGGAGATTCATAACTGACATAATATCTTGCAATTGCTAGAAATAAATAAATTATCCAGTAATCACTCCACATTCTTACAATCGCAATTACAAATCAAAGTACATTCTAACTGTAAAACTTGTATTGATGCAATAACATTGAGCGAGTAGAAACCAGTCTGAGAATGTTTTTCCAGTTGTATTTCTTCAGTGATAATTATGAAGTATAATTGCATTATAGAAATTTATCAAGAGCAAAAATTCCATAGAGATAGTTAATTCATTTATTCTCAAGAAAACACAGCTAACATACTCTCTGGAAATTGGTAATTCTATGTCAGTAAGATCTTGAGAAGGTCATAGGATAAATGCTACCTTTAAACACTTGATAACCTGGCTAGCATGCTTAGACTTTTACTGAAGGATTGGTACAACTAACTGAATTATCATACTTTAAAGATTTAAATGTAGCGACCCGCATATTACCTGTATATCTGTAAGAGAAAGACATTTTGATGCATTAGCTCAGAAGCTAAGTAAGCTCGGTCAGCTATGGCAAGTCCCCCCTTGTGGTTGAAAAACAGAAAACAATCAGCAGCAGTAAAGAAATTCATATCCAAATCTAGGTATATCAACAGATCAATCAAACATATTTATGATCATTTAACTAATCAAACAGATCAACGAATGCATTTATTAATATTATTTGCTATATTAAAAATTTTAAATTTTTTGGAAATTCTGGGTTTTGACATGTGGTATCAGAGCATGGTTCAAATACTAGGCTTGGATGTGACTCAACTAATTTCCGCAGAACAGTGACAATGAAAAAAAATTATATATATATATATATATATATAAATGTACTAACTTGTATTTCTGTTTCATAAATACAGAGCAAAAAATTTTTTATTTTTTATTTTTTATTTTTTATTTTTTATTTTTTTTTTTTTTTTTTTTTATTTTTATTTATTTTTTTTTTTTTTTTTTTTTTTTTTTTTTTTTTTTTTTTTTTTTTTTTTTTTTTTTTTTTTTTTTTTTTTTTTTTTTTTTTTTTTTCTGAATCTAACAGGAAGGTATGGAAAAGCTAGGAGAATATGCTGAGGAGGAATCTCCAAACACTGAGACGAGACAGATGTCTAGAGAGCCTATGATGGAGGAGGTAATTTCTCACTCCTCGGAGCTGATGCAGACTATAAAGGGTTTAAAGACTGAGATAGAAACAGTCAAGAAGGATAATGAAAGGATTCTGAAAACTCAAGAGCAATTAAATCAGATATTGATAGAAAAATTTCAGACTGAAGGAAGAAGCAAAAGAGATGAATCTGAAGAAGCTAGTCATCAAAAAGAGTCAAAAAGGGTGAAGCTAGCTAAATCAGACAGCAGTTCATCATCTGACGGAAGAAGGGAACAACACAGCTATCACACACCAGTGACAGCAGTGAGGCTGAGTTGTATAACAGAAAGAAGAAATTCAGGCCTTACAAAGAGATTTCCGGGGAGTTTAAGAAAATAAAACCCCCAACTTTCAATGGAGAATCTGAAACAGGAGAAGAGGCAGAATCCTGGTTATCCGGGATGAGAAAATATTTTCAGATCTACAATTATTCAAATCAGCTGAAGGCGAGAATGGCCATCTATAACCTTTCTGGAAAGGCAGATATATGGTGGCAAGACTTGAAAAGGGTCAAGGGGATCAAAGTAAAAGAGGTCAATTGGAGTACTTTTAAAAGATACTTCAAAAATAAATTTCTGTCCGAACAGTACTATGAGGAGAGGGCCAAGGAATTTTATGAATTAAAGCTAGGATCTATGACGATGAAGGACTTAAACAGTAAGTTCTTAAGTCTGTTGAGATATGTGCCGTACTTTGTTGAAGAGAAACCTAAAGTACAACGGTTCCTTAGCTGCCTGCCATATCATATCAAGGACAGAATCGAATATGATAACCCCAAAACTCTGGAAGAAGCTATGCGTAAGGCTAATTTATGTTTTGAACAGAATAAAAAGAAAGAAGGAATAGCCAACTGGAAGGCTAAAAAGAACAGTAATCAGCTGGAGTACAGGAAAAAGGAGTTTATACCCCAGAAAAATTTCAAGAATAACAAGAACGGAAACCATTTTAATGGTAAAAGCTTCCGGGGAAACAAAAATGGAGCTGCTAATCATTCCAACAATTTCAAGGGCAGAAAGGAGGTTTCTAACAATCATGGAAATTACACTAAGAATTTTGAACGAAAGGATCCTGTTAAGTGCTGGGAGTGCAATGGCCCACACTATGCATCAGTTTGCCCAAATCGGAAGAAACCAAACAACAATATTCATACTATACAAGATGAAATGACTGTTGGAGACTTTGCAGGAACCATGCCCTGAATTAATGCAGCATTGGAGAACCGTCAAGCAGACTATCAAACTTCCATGGTGGAAGTAGGAGGTATGGTTAACAAAACCCCTGTAACTATTTTAATAGATCCAGGTGCTAGCCTTAGTTATATTTCACCGCATATAGTAGAAAAATGTAATCTAACTATTGAAAGGTTTGATAACTCTTGGTCAGTACAACTAGCCACTGGGGCAAAAAGGAAGGTGAACTGTTATTTTAAAGAATGTACTCTAGATATGAATGATTTTCAAACTACTGTTAAATTAAATATTCTGCCACTTGGCTCGTATGACATACTTATTGGTATGGACTAGTTAGAACAACATAAGGTAGTTTTAAACTGTTTTGATAAAACTTTTACGTGTGTAAACAATAATGAACAGCCTGTAAATGTTAGGGGTATTCCTACGAAAACAGTAATCAGGCAGATTTCTGCTTTACAACTTAAAAGGGCAGTCAGAAAAGGGTGCAAAGCCTATGCTGTAACTATCATAGATGAGGCAGATAAGTCTGAAATCAACAAGATAACAGTAGAGGATATCCCTGTAGTAAACGAATTTATTGATGTTTTTCCGGAGGAAATTCCAGGATTACCTCCCAGGAGGGAACTGGATTTCACAATTGAGTTGGTACCAGGTGTTGTACCCAGTTCAAAAGCTCTGTATCGTATGAATATTTTGGAGCTTAATGAATTAAAAACACAGTTAAAGGAGTTAATAGATAAGAATTACATTCGGCCCAGTGTGTCCCCTTGGGGAGCACCGGTAATCTTCGTTAAAAAGAAGGATGGAACTATGCGACTTTGCATAGATTACCGTCAACTAAACAAAATGACAATTAAAAACAGATATCCGTTGCCTCGCATAGATGATCTGTTTGATCAACTACGTGGAGCTACGGTGTTCTCGAAGATAGACCTGAGATCTGGCTATCATCGGGTGAGGATTAAAGAATAGGACATATTCAAAACAGCTTTCAGAACGAGGTATGGACATTACGAATTTGTCGTAATGTCATTTGGGCTTACTAACGCCCCAGCTGTCTTTATGTGTCTAATGAATAACATAATGCATAAATACTTGGACAAATTTTTTGTCGTATTCATCGATGATATTTTAATCTATTCTAAAAACGAAGAGGAACATAAAGAACATTTACGGATAGTCTTACAAGAATTGCGAGAACAACAGCTCTTTGTGAAGTTCAGTAAGTGTGATTTCTTCAAGGATGAAATCCAATACTTAGGTCACGTAGTGACTAAGGAAGGGATTTCAGTTGATCCTAAAAAGATCCAGGCAATTGAAGAGTGGCCAGTACCAAAAGACGTAACAGATGTTAGGTCCTTCATGGGAATTATCGGTTATTACCGGAGATTCATTGAAGGTTTTCAAAAATAGCCAACCCAATCACTTCCTTGCAAAAGAAAGGCAAGAAGTTTGATTGGAACTTGAAGTGTGAAGAAAGCTTTAAGAAATTAAAGACTTTATTAACGACTGCGCCGATTCTAAGAATAGTAGATCCTAATAAGGATTTCGTGGTTTGCACCGATGCTTGTAATGACGGTCTAGGCGGAGTATTGACTCAGGATGGGCATGTCATTGCCTATGAGTCCAGGAAGCTGAAGATTCATGAAAATAATTATGCCACTTATGACTTAGAACTAGCTGCTGTTATTCATGCCTTAAAGATGTGGCGACATCACTTAATAGGCAGAAAGTTTACTTTAATGACTGATAATAAGGGTCTGAAATATCTTTTAGATTAGCCTAACTTAAATGCAAGGCAAGCAACATGGTTGGCCTTCTTAAGTGAATACGATTTCGAAATTCAGCACATAAAAGGAAAGGAAAATAAGGTGGCTGATGCTTTGAGCAGAAATGCAAGGCTGAATTTTATATCAGCTAGCAGCACTTATACCTCTGATTTAAATGAACAGCTGTCTGAAGGGATAAAATCAGATGAAATTTATCAAAATTTACAAGCTACAGCTAAAGAAGAACCTACAAAAAGTTTAATAAAGGGTTATAGCATAAAAAAAAATGTATTTTTATTGTTTAAGGACAGACTGTATGTGCCTAATGTATCCAAGGTTAAATTACTAATTCTGGATGAAGTGCATAAAACCCCTTACTCAGGGCATCCAGGCTACCAGAAGACTGTCACCATGTTGAGAAAAGATTATTTTTGGCCTAATATGAAATCTGAAACAACTGAGTATATAGCTAGATGTTTGGACTGTCAACAAGTAAAAATAGAACATCAACATCCAGCAGGGTTATTACAACCTTTACCTATTCCTAGTTGGAAATGGGAAATAATCAGCTTAGATTTCATTACCGGTTTACCCAGAAATCAAAATCAGAATGATTCAATTATGGTGGTAGTAGATAAATTGAGTAAATCAGCACACTTTATTCTTGTTAAAACCACTTACAAGGCTACAAATATAGCTGATATATTTTTGAAGCAGATTTTTAGGTTACATGGGGTCCCAAAAGTTATTATTTCAGACAGGGATCCTAAATTCACAGGAAATTTCTGGAAATCCTTGTTTAAAGGATTAAACACAACACTGAATTTCAGCACTTCTTTCCATCCTCAGACGGACGGAAAAACAGAAAGAGTTAATCAGGTATTGGAAGATCTGCTAAGAATGTATGTTAAGGATCAACCAGGTAAGTGGGAGGATTATTTACATTTAGCAGAATTTGCATACAATAACAACTATCAATCGTCAGCTAAGTTCAGTCCTTTTGAAATTCTGTATGGGCGTAAATGTAACACTCCTATCTCTTGGAATAATCCAGTAGACAGATTAGTGTTAGGTCCTGAATTATTAAAAGAAATGGAACAAATTGTGAAACAAGTGCAGGTAAATTTGAAGATTGCCCAGGATCGGCAAAAGAGCCAAGCAGATTTGAAAAGAACTCCTAAAGAGTTCCAGGTGGGTGAACGTGTGTTCATAAAGGTAAGACCAAAGAAGAGCTCCCTAAGATTAGGGAGTTGTGCAAAATTAGCACCACGTTACTGTGGTCCATTTGAAATTTTATCTAGAATTGGTCAAGTTGCTTATCAGCTAGCATTACCACCTAATTTAAAAGTGCACAATGTTTTTCATATTTCTGTTCTGAAAAAGTATGTTCATGATTCTACTCATGTGATTGATTGGAACGTTGCACAGGTAGAACTAGAAGGGGAAGTTCTAGTGGAACCGGATTGTATCCTCAGGAGGAGGGAAATTACTCTACGGAACCGCACAATTGGACAGCTGAAGGTGCAATGGAAGCACCTTAGTCCTGAAGAAGCTACCTGGGAACTGGAAAGTAAGATGCAGGAAGCATACCCAAATCTATTCCAGTAGGTGGCTGAGAATGAGGAATAAGTAACATCGAGGACGATGTTACATTTTAAGGGGGTGTGTATGTCATATACCCCAATTTTGTAAAAATTATGTAATTATTTTATTATATTCCTTAGACATTATGTTAAATTTAATGCTAAGTAGGAATTGATGACTCAACAGAGTCACTAGAAATGGAATGTAATTCAGAATATTTTATTATTAATAAATAAATTATGGAGACAACAACATGGGAGAGCTGTTAAAAAGAGGTTACTGGTCAAACTGGTGGATGGAACTAGGTGGAAAGGAAAATGACAGGTGGCAGCATCCTCAAACACTTCCTAAGTTACAGGTGGCAACTTCCCTATATTTGGGGTCATGATTCCCCAAGAAAGTGGAATCTGAGCAGCTGGCTCATTAATGACAGTAACCCAACAAAGACCTAGGCAATCTTTTATATAGTACTCAATGAACTGAGCTGAGGGTTCGAATTTTTCTGGAGGGAGAATACATTCAGGTGAATGTTATTCAGGAGTCCCATTGAGGAAGAGAGAAATATACAGTAAGGAAGTTGTTTGAGTGGGATGTTGCAGTAACTTAGTTCTAGTATAGCTATTTGGGCTGAGTGAATTATTCTGCTGCACCTAGTTCCAACCAGGGAGACCAGAGCAAGCTCGGGGGTCCTGAGAAGTGCTGTCTAGGAACTCTCCAGGAGTTGGTAGGGAGGAACATCCTCCCATTGCTGTTGTTGTCCACAGATTAATATAGGTTCTGCCATTTACTTCTTTATGTTGGATGAATGAATGCATGTTGTATTTATTATGTCTAAGTAGTAATTAAGTAGTTTAGTAAATTGCAGATCTCAGAATATCAGAAGTAAGATTTTGTTTAAAGTTACTGTGATTTTTTGTATCATTAGTATGATGTGATATCCCTGTTTTATTTCTATTAATATATTTATAATTATTAATACTTTATGTAATAAATTATAAGTTATAATTACAAATCTAGTTTACTTATATTTGTAGAACAGATAAACAGGGTTTGCATGTATAGTAATTGTACTCTGTATAAGTATAAAAATTTATAAACAATAATAGGAACAATAGTAAACCTTGAACAATCCAAATTACAGTATTTACACTCTGATAACTAATAGTACAGAAGAAGGATAGCCACGATCACGTTACGTATAACATGTTACAAAACCCTAGTCAGAGTTTGATTTGTTTTAAATCTTTTATTTAAATCAAATATAAACCCTAGCTAAAGATTATCCATTCTTTACCTATCAAACAAAACAATTGTGCAGAAACCTTGACAGGACTTCTTCACACAGAATTTGTTAACAGTTCGACAAACTAGTTATTATATTACAAACAAAACAGGAAATACCACGAATAAAATCTAGCTCAACTTTGAGCTTAAAACAATATAGTATTAACTCCCTTATTATCCATTTGTAACCATAGAATCGTAATCATAACAAACCGAATAAGTAATTAAACAAAATCGTAACTGAGGAGTTCGAGTTAAAACCTTATCTTCCCAGTTTATACAATAAGAAAATTACCAGTAGAGAAATGACCTAGTTATTAACATCATAACAGAAGAAAACAAAAACAGAACAGTATCTAGCTCGAGGTTGAGGTTAAACAAAATAGTATTTCTTTTCCTTAAACTTTCTTTTAACCATGGAAGCAAAATCGTATTGACAGAATCAACATTTAAACAAAATTTCTACTATATTTTCGGATGAAAACCCTACTATCCCAAACTTAACAGGTATTTAAACATTGAGTAGTATTACCAAGATTCCACCTACGGCCGTAACTCAAGATCACTGTATAAGTGATTTAAAAAAAAACTTGGGTTCTAAGTTCACGCCATACCCAGCTCAAATATACGGGAGACTGTTAATATGTCACTTTATCAAAGTCCTATTACACAGGAAAATTTATCACCAGAACGTATTACCAAACCCTAAGTGAAATTTTAGAGCCCAGTATTAAAAACTACGAGGCCGTGACATTCATCTACAGGCAGGCTCCAGATTTTTACGTATCTATCTTTATTTTAACACAGTATTACATCTACAGGAGTTCTTGACACAATAACAAAACCAGTAATACAAAATAAATCGAAGCCTTAACATTTTTCTCACAATACGGGGTTAAACCCATAACTTTTAAGTTCAAACACACAGTTCAAAGTTTTAACAAGGTTGTTGTGATCCTTACATCACTTCGTTCAAGCCAAACCCTAAATACCCTAATAACCAGCAAGGAGGAATGCCGTGGCAAATGACCAGGGTTACCAGGATAAGCCAACCGACGAGGTAAGTGTCCAGTACATCTTCTTGAACCACTAGGCCCTGCAATAACAATTTGGTACCATTTATAAATGCATTTATATAAAAACCAACTCTTTAACTGTAACAACAAAGGAGAAGTTCTGTAACTTACCGCGATTGAAAGGCAGTTGTATCACTGTATTTAGCATGATAACCGTGAACCAGGTAAGTGTAAAACCCCGGCTTCGTCAACAATTACCACGAGCTGGCAGGAACACGGGTAGCTACCACAATGGAAACTTCAACAGGACCAAGCCAAGGGTTGTGGTAACGCCGAGACAATGGTTAAAATCTAGACAACAAAAGGATAAAAACTCCAGAACCTTAACCAACTACAGTCGCCACTAACAAAACACAATAATTCCCTTGTAATGAAGTTAACAATCATGAAGGAATAAAGTTGCAGAGAAGCTGAGCTCCTTAACGTTACAATAGGGTTCGGGTTCAGACAGGAGGTTTTTTACAGAGGGACCAAGCCCGAAGGCAAGGGAAAATGCCGAGACTAGGGTTGAGTCAACGCTTTTATATCATCCACTCTTGGCGTATAAGCTACCACGTAGCATTTTAATTCTTTCCGAGCAGTGGGTCGAGGTTCCAAAGTCCACAATGAGTTTCCAATTATTTTGTTGTCAATTAAAATCATGGCGAGGGTAAACCAAATCATAGCAGGGATATTCTTTCATGGTCGTGACACCATAGTATAACTTGCCATTATTTCATGTTGTAGACATTGCCTCGAACTTGTATAAGTGAATACTATTACATACCCTACAATCAATAAAAACACACAATTTTCAATAGTGTACAAGATTTAACATTGAAGTCTATTTTAGACTTAGAGAACTCGATAATCATTTTAAAGAAAAGACAAAATGATAGGAGGAAGGCTTCAAATGAGTGTTGTGTTGTTTGTTAAACTTACCATTATTTTGCCACTCCCCTATCATCTTATATGACAAAACTTGATTAAGTCTATAAGATTATGAAATGATATTAGGGTTTAGCTGCTACAATACTTTTATTGATTGTTGTAAGTTATAATTTTGCACGGATGCTATAAGCAACCATTCCTTCACTATGTGACTATCACGGGTAGAATTCAAACTTTACAACTCATAAAAATTGGGACTAAGGATACCCTAGTCCTTGCTACTTCTAGTTACGACATTTTAAGAATCTCTTAACAGTCTCATGTTCATAGTGTTATAGAAACAAAAATTAGACTTGCTATTCTAATACTCAACGAGTTATTCAATTATGATAATGGAGGATTACTTCCATAAGTACTTACAGGTTTTCTTCAAGTATCATCTATAGAAAACAAGGGTAGAATCAAATCAATACAAAACCTGAGATGTTAAGAGGAGATTCATAACTGACATAATATCTTGCAATTGCTAGAAATAAATAAATTATCCAGTAATCACTCCACATTCTTACAATCGCAATTGCAAATCAAAGTACATTCTAACTATAAAACTTGTATTGATGCAATAACATTGAGCGAGTAGAAACCAGTCTGAGAATGTTTTTCCAGTTGTATTTCTTCAGTGATAATTATGAAGTATAATTGCATTACATAAATTTATCAAGAGCAAAAATTCCATAGAGATAGTTAATTCATTTATTCTCAAGAAAACACAGCTAACATACTCTCTGGAAATTGGTAATTCTATGTCAGTAAGATCTTGAGAAGGTCATAGGATAAATGCTACCTTTAAACACTTGATAACCTGGCTAGCATGCTTAGACTTTTACTGAAGGATTGGTACAGCTAACTGAATTATCATACTTTAAAGATTTAAATGTAGCGACCCACATATTACCTGTATATCTGTAAGAGAAAGACATTTTGATGGATTAGCTTAGAAGCTAAGTAAGCCTGGTCAGCTATGGAAAGTCCCCCCTTGTGGTTGAAAAACAGAAAACAATCAGCAGCAGTAAAGAAATTCATATCCAAATCTAAGTATATCAACAGATCAATCAAACATATTTATGATCATTTAACTAATCAAACAGATCAACGAATGCATTTATTAATATTACTTGCTATATTAGAAATTTTAAAATTTTTGGAAATTCTGGGTTTTGAGACACAACGAACCAACTTTTAAAAGAAGCTTTCATCATCGTAAACCTTACTTTTTTCACTAATGGCCACATCGATCTCGGTGCGTTAAGAAATAGTGTGCGCACTATGCATGCGACAAACATGTGTATATAAAGCATTGATGCACCCTACTTATGCATGCACCATTGTAAAAATTATATAAATATTTAGTCATTTGTAAAAATAAATCTTTGGTGTCTTCTATGCATTCATTATCCAGTAGTGTGTCATGAGCAGTGCGTTGTACATAGAAATGCACCGCAAGTAGTGCTTGACTGTGTTTTGGGCGCATTAGTATGGAAATTCAAGTTTTTTGAGAAAACAATATTTTTTCATATTAATAAATAAAATGATCATTTAATTAATTAATTTTTATGTTTTATATATACATGTTTGTGTCTATGTATGAGATTTATGGAATTTATATGTGAATTGGAGATGTGAGCAGAGAGAGCACCAATAACAACAACAAGCGAGAGTGGCATGTACAACGTTGTACTGATGTGGGAGGCCAGAGAGAGGGAGAGAGACTTGTACCCTCGATCCATTACCAATAAGACATGAGACCTCTTAAGGGTTTTTGACCTCCTGAATTTCTATCAGGAGGCTACATCCCTCAAGGGGAACTCATATTTCTTGATGCAGTTGATCTGTCATTGGGATCAATGTAGCGAGGTCTTTCAGATTGGTCCTGATCCATGGTTTCAATCCATAGAGGAGGAAATTTACTTCAGCATTGAGCTATGCAAGAGAGGGGCGGATTTTTTCCAGTTCCCTGATGTCCCACTTAGTTTCGTAGTGGAGAGTAATCTTGCTTAATCTTAGAGATATATCAGTGACGAGGTCATTGACCCTAATTTTTTTCAGGTTTCCAAAGGACAACTATGTATTGCTTCTTTTGGTGTAGAGGAGTCTAGGTGCCTCACTCTTTTTATTACAATGATGGTTGCACTCCACCGCTGATGGGAAGTGCATTAGTTTCCCTCTATTGTATTATGTTGATTCTTTAGTGTAAAGACCTAGATGCATTAGGTGGTTTGCCATTTTTTGTGATAGTTTTGTTTTGCTCTAAATCGATGCCATGCATAATTTGAAAGGAGGGTCAAATTCCATTTTGCTTCAGAGATTTTTTGTTTATTTTTTGAGAGGTTCCTGGCCATGAAGTCATCATTTGAACGCATCCCTCCTAGGGATATGACCAAGGTGCAGATGCACATGTGGGGACATATGCACTTTGAAATTTTGACCGTTTGCTGCAAAAACAGACTGTACCATTGCGCCTGTCTCGAAAAATCATGAATTTTGAGTATAAACACCTTATACTTTGCTAGGAGCTCCACTGGAACACAATATGAGACAATACCTCCCTGCACTGTATGGTCTGGTATGGATTCCACCTCGATATTTGTACCTACGTTTAAAATCGTGCTTATCACTATGCACCTTGGCCCCACCCAGATCATGGTTTAAATAGCATGGACATGGTTTTTTTTACGCCCGTGGAGAACGCCCATTTGGGGGTTAAAAATATGATTTTAAACTTAAAATAAACCTTTTTGGATTAACACCAAGCTCGAAGGGATTGGTGCGGTGGTAAAGGCAACGGATTATGAACCAGACGTCCTGGGGTCAAACCCCATGGGCTCTAGTTTTGTTGGAATATATATATATATGGTTTATATATAAAATATAGTCCGTGATCCTTGGGTTAAACCTGTCGTCGGTTATGCTGGGTTGAACACATATACCATAGGGTTGAGTGCTAAGCCCTTGGACCTCTCTTTTTTCCAAGTTCACCACCATTAAAATTCAAATACAAAATATTCCACTATGGTTAATAAGCAACACATGTAGCATAGTGGTAGGACATGGAAGGATACAGTGTTGGATCCAACGGGATGTTAGGGGTTCGATCCCCCCTTCCTGCCATACGTTTTGGTGAACACAACCACATTGTGGCCAATCGGACCTCCACGTGGCAAACTCTGATTGGTCCACTTTCATGCCACATGTACAATAAACCCACCACATGCCAGATTCTGATTGGTCCACATCATCATGAACTACCAAGTCACCTGCCACATGGTGCTCCTGTGAGTGTGGCACGTTGCACTAGTAGAGAAAGTGAGATAAGTGACTACGTGACTAAAATATTTAGTCACGACAACAAAACATGACTAAATTCTACTAATGTTTTGCAACATGGGTATAAATGACTAATTTGATTGTCAGGTAAAAAATTATTAGTCACACACATAAACATGACTAAATAAATGACTAATTTGATTGTCGGGTAAAAAACAAAACAAAATAAATATTATTCACATAAATCAAAATGACTAAAGACTCCTATAGCGAATAAAGACTATTAAAGCTATTGTGCTTTTTTCACCATAACTATAAACTTTGTGCTTAGGCATAAGCATATTAGAAAGTTGTATATAATATTAAATAGAAGATATGAAATTAATTAACCCTAGTACTAGCAATTTCATCCAAAAATTTTGAACAACAAGCAACCTCTTTCACTTATTCCTCTTCCTCCTCACCTTGTCCTCTAGAATGAAGATATGCTAATCAAAACATGTTTCACCCCTTGCGAGACATATCCTTTATACAAGCAACTATTTTCATGTGGTTGGGGCCATGTGCATTAAGTCGACCTAGGTAAATTTGGCATAATATTAGATGCCCCCATGGCCTCTTAGCCAAAAGGGTCTTTCAAGAGTGTTGTACACCAACTACAAATATACATTGTTAATTCTTCCATAATAGGAGGGCCTTGCTTGCAACATAAGAATATTAAACATAGGCTAAGAATTTTTTTAACCAAAACACAAGCTAATTAAGAAAACAAAATTTAACCAACATTGAAATTTTACAAATATGTAAATTTTAACACTGCATATGGATTCAGAGACCCCTTTAATTAGTTTTCTGAATCCATTTGTAGAGAAAAAATTTACAAAATGGTAAAAGAAATATGGGGGTCTCTAAATCCATCTGGCGTGTTAAAATTTATGAAATTGGGGGGCAGGGGGTGGGAGCACCATAGATGGATTTAGAGAATCCCTTAATGGGGGTGTCGGAATCCATCTGTAGTGTTAAAATTTACAAGAATGGTGTGGTGGTGGGGGGGGAGGCTCCCTAAATCCATCTACAATGTTAAAATTTATGAAATTGCAAGGGGGTCTCTAAATTTTCATTTTCAAATTAATCCATGCATTTCCATTAAAACTATAAACGTACAAGCATCTTTATCGGAACATCTCCCCGATCCTTCTCCTCTAGTACATGGCCATGGTAGATTATGAAGGAATAATTCCCATTAGTCCTACACACTTAAGAATTAATGGACATTAATCATATTTCTTTCATATCTTCTAAAAAAATTTATAATATTTGAAAATTAATGTAATATAGTATATTATCATATAAATAATATGTTAAACTTATATATAATATATAATGTATAATATTATATGTTTATTTTTAATATATATTTTTCATTGGAACATGTCATGGGAAACCCGCAGGTAGTTCCCCTCATTTTGAGGATGGTACCCAAGGTAAGCCATCGGCCCTGATTATAGGGCCTAACTCCGTGGGGACATCAAGTGAGGCCCTTATATAGCAATTCATATCCACCTGGGGATTTGACCTCGAGACCTTCTACTCACAACTTACAACACTCAACCACTTGAGCTAGCCCACTGGTCTATGTTTATTTTTAATATATAAATAATATATAACATATAATGTTATATTCTTTTAATATATAAATATATTATATAATATTATTAACAAATTTTAAAAGTGAAATTCATGGGGCAAAGAAAAATGGGGGAAACCAAATTGGGAGATTATGGATTTGTTGTGTAACCTATCTAAGGAGAGGGAAGATTTTTTTTGTTTTTTTTTTTCTGTAAAAATGATACTCTTGATGTGGATGCCTTGCTAGCTCCCTCCCATCCATTTATGAATATTTTTTATATGGAGACCTGGTAATAGAAACCTTGTGGAAAGAGTTCGATTTTGTAAAAGCCAATTGAAATTTTCTGTGGGGATTTTAGTGAAGAGCGAAGTTTTCTGTGGGTTTTTCCATCCAATTTGAAGTTTTCTCTGGATATTTCAAATGAGTTTCATCCATGTATTCCCATTTTTGGACTAGGTATGAGATTATTTTTTACTTTTGAGCACATTAAACATTTTTTATAATTTCATGGTGATATTTTTAGGGTTTTTTTTTATAAAAAAAATATTTTGATCATATATGAATATTAGGGGATGCAAAGAGGCTACACAAATCCTACAACTATCTTGACGAATCCTCATATATCATTTTCTATACTTCCAGGTGGGAATCTAACTATTGACAATTTTATGGACCTTACTCGGTAGAGGAGACCTCATAGAAGTATGTAGGGAATCCTCTGATCTAGGTATCTCTGTTGTCCTAGCCTTTTATAGATGTGGGTTCGTTTTCCCTTGATGCTTTCCTCTTTTGGCTGTGGTGGTTTTCTAATCTCACATATGAAATCAACGAGATTGAAATATTTGACCGCTTCTAGGTTTGAGAATGACAGTGGCAGAAGGGAGGGGAAACCCTTAGCCCATCCCAAAACCCCTAGATTTTTTATAGAAGAAGGGCCATCCCCTGGTAGAAATCAATGGAGAGGGGAGATTTTGCGGTATTCTAATGGTAACTATTCTTCTAACCTCTATAATTTTTCATGGGATAAAGCATTACTACGGAGTAAGCCTACAATTTCATTAGAAATGAAAAATAACAACAAAGGGAGGGGATAAATTTTGAAAAATGACAGTGGCAGAATTGGAGGGTTATAGAGATCAAGGAGGGATTCAGGATCTAAGAAATCTAATGATTCTATAAATGGGAGGAATCCAAAACAAAAAAAATGATGATTATAATGAATTTGTTTTGGCTTCTATATCTAGTTTGAGTGAAGGGAATGACAGGGTTGTCACTTCTAAGAATGGAATTGCAGAGAATGGACAAAAAAAGATTTCAGATAAGGTGGTAGTGATTAATATTAGTGATGATGATGATATCTATGGCACTGATAATGATGACAATGACAAAAAAATTGTGAACAAGACTGCTGATGATGATCGTGAAGAGGGAGAGTTGGAAGAAGGTGAGATTGATGCAGGATTGGCGTCTACAATAGGATCTCATGAATCAAGTTCAAAGGAGTGGTTTTAGAATTCATGATATTTTATTCATGAATGAGGAAGAATAGATAGCGGTAGGGAATCATCTAATAGGAATACTAGGTATAGAGATAAGTTGCTTGCAACAAGTTTTGATAGATCATGGGCAAAATATCTGGTGAGACAAAGCATCTAACATCAAGATGATGGAAAACAGAGATTGAGAGATTAAGAAATGGAAAGAAGATTAGATGAAATCACTGAAATGGTCAAGAATGTGACAATAAAGGATGGGAAGAAGTAAGTTTTATGCTAAACATGACTACTATGTGTCTATAAATGTACTATTCTATATTCTTTTCTTTTTGGATCTACATTGCTCTACCGTTACAAGGTAGCAAACATAGCCCAAATTATTTACTAGCACAAACCCATGTAACCTTGGATCTCATATGCACCTGGAGATGACTTTGTATCATATGCATCTTGAGTTTGTACATTTTGAGTTATATTATTTGATACATAGGTCATTTGTGCCAACTTGTGAAATCAACTTAAGCATCCTCAAGCTTCACAACCTCAAGATGCACAATATATATGGGTTTAGATGCATTTGTGCTAGTGTCTATATTCAATGCATTCAACGCACCAATTACATGAAAACACAGAAAGAGTTGATGGATCACCCTTGTCTCCCACCTAGACGTAGAATGCACCTTGCTTCTCGCATTGCAACAGGGTTGCGAGCTAATAGTTTATTGTTTGTAACATGTCATTTGTTGGTGTTTTCCACAAATTCATAAAAGTGTTGGAATGTCTGAATGAAACTAATCCCCAGGTACTAGCTAATAATGCAGCTGGCCTTGTCAAACATATCTTTGATGGTATTTAGGATACATATGCTATAAGGATTTTGAATACCGCTTGTTTACATTAATAAGTTTTTTTTGTTTTTGTTCTACAAAGGTTTCTTTGAAATATAAAATATGCATATGGAATACCATCTCATTATATTTAATAAAAGGATGAACATAAATATGTAGGTTGAAATACATGGAGGGTTATTAAGTAGAATCGAGATAGGAGTAGTGCATTTCCAAGTTTATTCATCTCGTAAACAAATTTGAAATAGATGTGTGCTAATTTACTGGATGCATTTTGGCTTGTTACTAATGTTATTTGTCTTCGTTAGGTTTTTGCAATATGTGAACAGGGAAGCTCATAATATTTTTACATCTAAACAAATCAAGGAGGTGAACTACTTGCAACCAAGCAAATTTCTCTTCATTAAAAATCATAGTTCCATTACAAGTGTCCTAAGGATCTAGATATTGTCTTACAATCATTTGTTGATGTGTTGCTCTACCATCTTTATAGTTGGATATCATGTTGGTGTGCATCACATCTATCATAGGTATTTCAAAAGATGATAGCATTGAGGAAGAGAAGGAATAATGACATTTGTATGCAATGCATTCTAGTCAGGAAAATGCCATCAAACCAGAAGGAAGGGAAATAACCTCACTTAATATTGAAACAACAACACATAATATCTTAACTAAATAAATTATTACACTAATGCTAATGAAATAAAAATAGCCTCTAGAGTGAGGAAAGGTTTGCACCTCAAGAGATTTAATCCCTTTGGGCGCTTAATAGAACCAAAGTTAAGATAGATCTATGTTGCTATTCTTCTTTAATGTACTTCTCTAAATTGTGTTGGTTACTCTTGAATTTTTTTCACACCTAGAATAGCTTTTGTTTATTTAAGTGAAAGTTTCCAGAAGATGTAGGGAGATTGTTTGCACCTAATAAATTAAATGGAGGCTAGACTAATAATGTGTAATATCAGTGGAAAATAGATTTCATCATGCTATGATATAGTATACATGCTAAGTGGGATTCTCTATATTTGCATATTCCTCTCTAAAATATTTGAAAGGTACACAAATGCATATGGATTTATGTTTCTTAACGATGACACAATACTCAACTACTGGAATCTCCATCAAGTTGATAAAACCAAGCTCTTGATTACACACAAGGTTTTTTATTGTTTTTTCTCTTCATTCTCTTTGGAATTGAAATTTATTTTTTTATTTTTATTTGGATGTTTTATTTACAAAAGTCAAATTGTTTCTGACTGATTGTGTGATATACACTCTACCAAGTTTATACATATTGGACAACAACGAGTATGGATTCCAACAGTTCATCATGGTACTTAAAAAATAATGGCCGAGACATCATTACAAACGTTTTAAGTGATTTTCCTGTCCTCTTTTAGATGAAATACATGCCACTCCCATGAAGTTTGTGATGAAATTTACAAGTGGACATACATGCAAAATGTGGGGTAACAATGTCGATGGACAAGTTGACAAATATAAAGCATTGTTAGTTTCTAATATTTTTTCATGCATGGAGGGTATTGACTACTCTGAAATTTTTTCTCTAGTTGCTAGATTGAACTCATTCCGGATGATACTATCTATAATTGCTTCATTGAACTGGGAAGCTCACCAAATGGATGTCAAAAGTTCTTTTCTCCATGGATACAATTAGGAGGAAATTTATATGTATTAGCAGACATGGTTTGTGGAACATGGGCCTACACCATAATTTTGTAAACTCAAGTTATCTTTGTATGTGCTTACATAGACACCTCGTGTTTGGTATGAGAATATCCACAACTTATTTCTCAACTGTGGATTCACTTGTTGTGAGGTTGAACATGATATCTATATTCATCGTCATGATGGCCAAACATATTGACATAAAAAACTAAGAGGGGATTGAATGGAACCAAAAACCAACACAAAAACCTGTATTAGCGGAGAAAGTGGGTAGGCCTACTTAGTGTGATGGAGCATGACAACAATGTGCATTGGTGAGAGAAACGACGAGCAAATAAATAAGTGTGTTAGGCCCCAAATAGGTTTGTTCCAAGATAACTCATCTCTAGCAAAAAGGGTTCTCAAAGAGAAAAATATGCTATTCACAACATGGCAAAATGGCTCGAGCACTCCAAGAGAAAATATGGCAAACATGAAAAAGGGGACACAAGATATGTGTGCCCATAGGCCTAACACTTCTTAGCTTAAATACTGGTGCATGTAGGCTAAAGAATGATCATTTTCCGTAATAAGATCACATAAGTTATATATCACAAATGACCTTTAGGGGTTATTTATACCCTTCAAGTAGGTAGGGCGCTTAACCCAAGGAGGGTTTATGGCCCTATAACAAGATTGACTAGGTAGGCCTTAACCATAATCAAGTCATTACAATAAAGACACTCAAGGGAGTTTTGGCTACACCAACCATAGCCTTATAATATAGAAACACTAGATAGAACAGGTTGCAGCTCTATGTGAATATTACACCACTCTAAAAAAAAACCTCATCATTGTGTTGTATGTGGATGATCTTATCTTTAGTGGTCATTCATAATCTATGATCAAAGGAATGAAGCTACAACTCTAGTACTCCTTTGAGATAATTGATTTAGGCATGCTTCATTTTCCAGTGTTCTTATGGGATTTCACTTTCTTAACCTTAGTATACACTTGATTTCTTGCACTGTTTCAATATGGAGGATCGTAAACCAGTCAATACTCCTCTGTCATCTTGGTTGAAATTTTAGGCCATGTTCTTCACACTTATTTGGAGTTGTTTTCAATCTATCTTTAGTAGGTAGTTTACTTTACTTTACTCGGACATGGCCAGATATTGTCTTTGTTGTTAGCATGTGCTCTTGGTATATGCAAGATTTCGATGAGTCATTGGCAAGAAACAACATGAATTTTGTGCTATCTCAAAGACACCACCCACATGGGAATTCACTACAATTTTGTGCTATCTGCAGCTTTCAGACATTAAAAAATTGCAGGTTGCTTTAGGGTTTCAAATTTCCCTCATTCCTTTGAAAAAATTAATTTTAATCAAATTTATTTCTCAGAAATATTGTTTGTTGTTTATAGTTTTCTAAAAAATATGCTTGTTTTAGATTTTAGACACGTTCCTCCAAAAAATATTCAATCACTGTTAGAGAGGAAGAATTTTAGACCATTGATATGCTTTCTCCAATAAACTATGAGGCAGAGTATGTATAGGTTTTCATAAAATTCTGAAATAGTGGCCCAAAAAATGGCCAAGTGAAAACTTTGAATATGAACCTGAACATTCTTGAGTGGTTTGACTCTTCCACATAGAATAAAATTCTAGCACTTTCATAGGCTCTTCCTATTCAATGAGCTTGGGTATCTTCCTATTTTTCGACCAAGTACTTTGTATTTAAAAAATATCAAATTATAAAGTGTTAATAAACATTAGAAAGTACTAAAATTCTTTCATCTTTTCTTCTTTCTCTCTAGAGGCTTTTCACCTTCAAGAAATCTCTGGAAAATTTCTCACTTCTTCTCTTGAGGGGGTGAAGTGGACATTAATACAACCTATATATACTTGGGTCTAGTTCATAGGCCCTAGGTTCACCATGAGGCCTGCTTTCCAACCTTGAATCTACAAGGGGTATGCTTCCTTTGCCTTGCTCGAGTCGACGAGCACCAATGTTTCCATTTGAAATTTCAATACACCCCTACAAAGATATACCATTTTGACACCATCATTAAAACCATAGTTCTTTATGGGGCTGAGGTTTGGGCATTGTATTTTTCCTCTACATATTGCACGTGTGTTGAGGGGGTGCAATCTATAAATCCCTAGATTATGATTTTGTGCAAATGGATGATCCCATATGCCATCCTCCAAGCTGAATTTGGGGCCCATCCTTTATGGTTGAAGAGCATTTTCAGACTTTGTTTCTTCCTTCACACGATCCACACTTTGTGGGCCAACTTTTGGTAGTGAATATATACATATATTTCTCCTTTCTTTTAGAAATTAGAAGCTCAGTTTCAAAATACCATCAGAAATAGAACCTTTTCTAGTTAAAGCAAGACCAAATCAAATTGTATTTGAAAATATGTTGACTGCATTGAATTTGGACCAATTAGGAGAAGTATGGAGATATGATCTACACCACTTCATATAAAAAAAGAGAAAACACAGGGGGCACATTTCTTGTATTTGAATGGCTTGTACAATAGAAGATGCAAGATTCTTAGACCCATGAAATCATTATTGGTCCAAGTACTGGATTAACTATTTTTTTTAGTGGGATTTTCCTTGTTATTTTTGTGCATAGTTTGCTAGAATTTACTTCAATATCACACAACATAGTCTTTAATCAATCGAACCGCTTCTTTGCATCTGAATTTAAATTCCGTTTAATGGATAGCATTCATATTTCTATACAATTTGAAAATCAAGCAGATACTTAGTTTATTGAGATCACCATAGCAGCTCTATGCAATCATAGTATTAAAATATGTTTGGATGATATGCATTGATGTTTGCAAAGTTTATGTTTGGAACACAGTGATATATGTATTGTAAAGGATTATAGAAAAAAAGCAATGAATCCATATTGTAGTACACACACCTTGGCATTCTAGTGGGTTGCGGCAGGAGAGAAGACTCAGCCTCCAAGCAGAGCATTTCCATTTTAGAATAGTTGGGAACACAATGATGTTTGTAGTGTTTCTTGGATGGATTCTAGCTCAGCATTTGTTAGATTCTTTGAAAGGGATGCAATAAGTTAGTATGTTCACTTGTCCTACTTTTTAGATAGTGATTTTTCTCCTTTTAAGTATATATATATATATATATATATATATATATATATATATATATATATGTGTGTGTGTGTGTGTGTGTGTGTGTGTGTGTGTGTGTGTGTGTGTGTGTGTGCTCTGTTCTACATTTTTTAGTGTAAGATCTTAGAAAAATTGGCCCTCCAAACTCACAATTATATTCAATATGTTATTTTTTGAGGACATTATTTGCGGGTTTTGATTCCACAATATTAATATGCTATAACATATGCATATCTCCTATAAGTATAGTTGAACGATCATATTATCTTACGACAATATCTCTAGTAGTGATCTTGTCCACATCTAAATCACCCACCTTTTTGGTCCTTGCTTAGGTGCTAGTCCACTTGATTAATGTGAGATACCTTTAATCCTAATAAAAATAGGCCTTCAACACCTCTATACCATTGATCCTCCTGAACATCTAATTTTAAACCTCTAAGATTTTTTCAGCATTAGCTGTAATGCAATGATCTAATTTCAAGTATATTTATTTTGCAAACTGTATCTCAAGCACTTGCATATGCACGTGAACATTTAGCAAGATCACTTCTAAAATAATAATTTTTTTAATCCTTCCTAGAACTTGAGATTTGTCATCTTAGTGTTGATTCCTGACAGTTGTGATGTCTGGTGGTTGTGGATATTATTATTGCTTGAAGCTTATGCTCGTCACTTTTTTGAATTTTAATTTTTCATTGGAATTACTTAACATTTCGTCTTACCATTTCAAGCTAATTCAAATTCACATAAAAATGTTAGTTTCTTAATGCAAGCAGACTAATTTCGTCTTACCATTTCAAGCTAATTCAAATTCACATAAAAATGTTAGTTTCTTAATGCAAGCAGACTAAAAAATTCTGAATATGAAGCAAAAATGTTAAACAAGACCACTAGAAAATTAAATTGTTTTGACTTTTCATGCTTTCTTTCCATAAATTTTGAAGATTTGGAAGTAGTATGTGGTGGTTTATGTACCTCTTGTTACCAACTATTTTGTACCATAGTTGGACATCTTGCAAGCCGCCAATTTCATGAACATGTTAGGTGTTCATCATCAGTGTTCATAAGTTCAGAAGATTTTTTCAGGGCCAATTTTGGCCCCTTTGTAATAATTGCATGTCCAGACCCCCATGGGGGAATTGTAATAAGTTGTTCTAAGCATGGTAATTTTGTAAAATACTTGGAATACCTTTGGTTTGGCTATTAGGGGGATACTAGAGTGTTTTTTCCTTAGGAATGATGCGTTGTGCTCCAGTGGCGTATAATTCTTGATGTTTTCACTCACACCTCCAAAGTTGGAGTATTTAACATGGTGGTCGAACCTAGGGAGGTTATTAAATTCTATGTGTCTATGTATTTTTACATGCTATCCATCAATAATAAGTCGTATGGACATGCACTAGTTCCCTTAGGAGTTTGAGTCAATTCCGATAAAAATAATTTTTTTTCTCCATAAAATTAGACCATTTTTAATGGTTTAATTGGAAAAATTCAAAGTGTAATAAAATAATGGTCTGGAGGTGAAATTTGGCGTGGGGATGCCCATTTTCACGTTCAGAGCATCCTCTTTAACCTAGGACCCACTTTTCCTAGGTTTCAGGCAATTAAATTGTCATTTGTGGCATTTATTATTAAAGACGCGACAAAACGACATTTAAATGATAAGTGTGCTACAAAATGCACAAAAGACAAAAATGGAAAACTAAAAAAAATGATTAAAAAAAGTATGGAAAAGGTGGCTAATTAATCTCTTATGGAGGGCGACCATATGAAGAGAATAATGCACATGTTATAAATCCAAGTCATAAGGATAAATGGTGATGTCATGATTAGAGTGCGCCATCCTTCACGTGTGGGTGACTTCCATTAGCATGGTGCTTTTTTAGTTGTGGTAGATGTTTCCAAAGTTAGAGGGGAGACCCTATCATGAGGTGGCATCTACCTCATCACATCCCAACTACCAACACTTAGTTAACGCATGGTTCAACGAGTTGATCTCTCTCTTCATGGATGTGCCCCCCTCCAATCTCTCAACCTAAATCACTTGGAATATCTTCCTTCTTTGGTTATATAATGAAGTCTCTTGCTTCTAATTAGAGGTGGATTAAGAATCGAACCCCTACCTCTGTATTGTATCAAGTTCCCATTTGATTAATAGAATTTGTTGATACTTTGGAGGTCGATGAGCTTGCAAGATCCACCATTGTTGTGCACACGTTGTTGTATTGAGGTATAATATAACATAGTATCTTTGATTTTACACAAGTCTTTTTTGTGGATCAATCTTTCCTACAAGGCCTTTGATCCCATAGAAATAAACATTCATAGGCTGTGATTTGTTTATTTGTAGTATGTTAGTTAAAAGTTAAGAAGTAGCAGGTGTACTAAGATCTACTAATGCTCTTCGAGTCTTTTTTTAACATATCTATCATATTTGATCCCTTTGCTTGTGTAATTGTGTATTGAGACTGTGCAGGTTAAAGGCTTGAATAAGGAAGTGGACCTCACCTGGATCTTCTTCCTTTTTCAACACTCAGTTTCATCATCTCTTGTTAACAATCTTGTTTTGCAGGTATAAAAAAACCTCCTTTCTTTCAAGTTGTGGCTTGGTTCTTTCTTTCACACCTTTTTTCAAAATCTTAAATCAAATCTCTTTCTTTCTCTCTTTTTTTTTTAGAAAAGTAAATAGATCTGAGCTTGAAAGTTAATTTTTAGAAGTCTATTTTCTTTGCTTGTAGATCTAGAAAATTTAAAAATATTATCGTAGATCTAGATCTGTTTATCATAAATACTTGAATAGTAATTTTATTGAAATATTTTCCAAGTATTAGATTGTATAATTTTTGTGATTATACTGACAAACACTAACACTTTAACAAATTTCTGTTTGCTGATTTTTGTGTTGTTTTACAAAAAAGCGATGAAATAAAGTGAAAATTTTGAGCATAAACATAAGAAATTCCCCATTCTTCATGCCCTTGCTTTCCCTTAGCCCTTTACCAAGACTCAAAGTCTCTTGAATCTCGCTACAAAGTGGATCAAGAGCTCTCTCTATTAAAGAGTTAATTGAATTGTAAATAATTAATAAAAGAGCAAGTGGGATTATGGCTCCCACACCCCTCTTCCCCCATTTGTGGGAAGCCTGTATATGTTCCTTATTTTGCTTACTATTCTGCATGTTACATAGTTAGATTAGTAGCATGCTAGGTTAGTTTCAATTTTTGATAAAATTTTGAAAGTTCATTTTTTTGGATAATTCTTTAAAAAATTAAAAGAGTTATTTAGAAAGTTTTGTTTTACATAGTTCCTTTTAAGATGTTTATTGTTTATGCAAAAAATACAAATTTTAATGAATATTTTTTTTAACCTAGTTAGTTTCAAGTTTTGCTTTAAGATCTTTGCATCATTTCCATTTGTGAAGTTATTCAATTCATATGCAAAATCTCTTGAATCTCGCCTTTTTCAGATCAAGAGTGCTCTCTATGGGAGAGTCTAACTAAAACGTTTAAAATCTCTTGAATCTAGATCTAAGCATATCAAGAGTGCTCTTTGTCGGAGAGTTAACAATTTGAACAAACATTTCGCCCACTTCGTGTATGCTCTACCCATCACAGGATATTATGAGCTTTGGGATATCAAAAGCGGTAGTGTCACAATCATTAATTTTCTCGCATTAAGCTAATACTTTCACATTAATAAAATTAAGTCCCCATAACCTACAGAAATCCGGTGTTGCCTCATTAGTGATCGAAAGTGGGGAAATTTCGACTAAGGAAGCATGAAAAACTAGGAGGTGAACTCATAGCATAGTTAGGCTACACCCTTGTTGGTGTAGTGTTGAACATCGCTCTCGAGACTCCATTCCATCCCACACGTCCTTGTACGAAGCCACCTAGATCACATTCCAGACATATTCCCTATACCACAAGGTATATCGGGAATCCCCTCATCCCATAATTAATCAAATCATCCCATAAATACATAATAAAATAAACCAAGAAGCATTCGCACAATAGTCCTTTCAGCACTCCAACAGACAGTGACTCCATTAGCATTGGTCTTTCATCAACAACAATTTTCGAAGTCTTTGCTTTTTATCTATCTCAAAGTTGTTGTTCATTTTATGATATCATGACGTGGATGTTATTTTGATTAAATTGGCGATTAAAACTAGGTTTAAATTTGTATCAATTCAAAAAATCCTAAAAAAACATCCATTCCAATCACACAAACTTAACTAAAATCCTTAGAAAACATTTTATTTTAGTAGGGTCTACCCCCCTTGGCTTCGTTAGGAGTTTACCTAAATGGAGGAGTCAGGATCAGGTGACAACACCTGAATCTTTGCTTTCCCCCAAGGCCACACCGAGCAACTTAGAAATATTTCTATTGCGCTCCCCCCAGGTGTGCATCTCGGCGCCAACATTTCTTGCACCGTTGTCGGGGACAAATGTTTTGTTCCTGGTTCGACTTACCTTAGTTTTTCTTTTAGTTATTTACCTTAAACTTTTTTTGATTGATTCTTAGTCCAATAAACTCTGAAATTAGACTTGATCCATCTGGAGACTCCACGATCACATAATTTACCAAGGTATTCAACTAGAAGAAATTATGTAGGATTGTTTGATTTCAGCCCTTAACCTGAGAAGGTTTATCAGAGAAGATTAAACAAGCTCTCTTCTCGTAGGATCCTTGAGAATCTAGGATCCGATTCTATTTCAGACATCCATTTCCTTTTTCTAGAAAAAAATAATATTTTATCTTACGTAATGGGTGAATTCTTTAGTCCACTTAACATTTCTTAAATAGAAGGTCAACCCCATGATCTACCCGACAAGGCTATTGACAAATTTCCCACTTTCACTGGAACTGATGCCATTTCTGCAACTGTCCATCTAAAGAGCTTTTAAAAGTGTATTAGTAGTTGGTGTAGGAAAACTGACTATAGGCATGAAGATGTTTACATGAAATCATTTCCCTTGTGTTTAGAAGGTGATGCTAGTGATTGGTTTATGAACCTGCCCAACAATTCCTATGCGACTCTAACATACTTCAAAACTGCTTTCATAGCCAAATGGGGAGAGAAGAAGGAGCCACGTCATCGACTAGCTTCCTTACATACTATTAAGAGAAATGAGAACGAGACTATGGACGAATTTAATAAAACATGCCAGGACTTAGTGAACATCATGCATGCGGATTTTAAACCAACAACACAATCCATATTGGTTTACTACATTGAAGCTTTAAGTGGTGAAATGCAATATCAGCTTAGAGATAAGGATCCCACCACCCTTTTGATGGCTCAGGATATGGATGTCAAAATTGATAGAAACATGCAATCCTCTTGCAAGTCTAACATTCCTGGGTATACAAGACCCTTAGTTCCCATGAAACAAATTGAGCTTAAAGAAAAGGAATCCTCTTCTCATCGGGATATTCATGGTAAAAAAATTAAAGAAATGAATGAGAAGATGGAAGCTATGGAGATGAAGTATGTTTCCCATCTTAAAGAAATGCAGAATAAGGTAATAGCTATGGAATGATCTCAGTTCCAACCTATTCAACGGAATTTTCTTCCCAAGGGAAATTGGAAGAAGAAGGGACCAACCATGAAAAGAGGCCTCCAAATCAATTGGAGACTGTTAACATGGTTGAGGACTATACACCTTCTTGTAGAGCATGCAAAATTTTTCATGAAGAATCCACTTGTTACTTTGCACACTATGTCCTAGAGAATGGTTTTCTTGAAACAAGTAGTAGTGAGCAGTTTTCAAGCGATCCTAATTATGTGAATGTTGTAGGTGATGTACATACCATCCCCAGGGAAAGTTGGAAACATGATAGACAATATATCCAGGATAAACACAACCTTGTTGATGTATTTGTAACTTTGGAATGTATTTCACATATGTATATTGTATTCCTATAGAGATGTTATTATTCCTCCATACGGAGGTGTCGTCATTTATATTGTAAGTGTCGTAAATTATACTTGATGGGTTATTAGACCACCTTGATGGGGCCGGCACTGTATAAGTCATGTGGGTTAAAGGGTTATTAGACCACCCTATTGGGGGTTGGCCCTGTCAGCATTATGTTATGTGATTAAGTTGATGCCAACCTAGTAAGGTTATTAGTCAAGTCAAGTCATGAAGAAAAAGAGTGCGGGAGGCACTCTATTTGATCATTCACTTTCTCACTTATACACTCATTGGAGAGTGGCGCACTAGTGGAGGAGGAGAAGCTACTGCTAGGAGACTATCTCTTATTCTTGGGTTTTGTATCATTGCTCTATCTATCTCTGAGGAAGTTATTGGGGTTTTTCACCTTTATGGTTTTCCCCAAGGAAACTCTGTGTGTCTATTGTCTCTTGTGTTTGATTCTTGTGATTGATATGCTGTACATGTTATTCTCTTAGTAAAGATCCTATAGTATATTGAATTGATGCTAAAAAATTAACATGGTATCAGAGCTAACCTGAGAAGAAGACACTATGCAATTGTGGAAGCTAGGGATTCTTTATTTTTTGGCTTCTCTCAATAGATCTTGAAAGGAAGGAGGCTATATTGACTCTCCTCAGCAAGGTGCATCTTTCTATCAAAACATAATTCAATTCTGAGCATTTTCAGATTTTGACCTAAAAATTAGGGTTTCCACAAAAAGTGGAATTTCTCAAATATGATACCATGGCTGGAATCGCCTTGGAAAAATCGAATTTTAGAGATTTGGATCGAACTTTTTGGTTGGGTTAAGCTCTGGGAAAATCAAACCCTAGTTTGGGGTCTTGTCTAGTGAAGCCAAAAATTAAGATTTTTTCAAAAGTTGGAATTTCTGAAATCTGAGACCATGGCTGGAAGCCCCTCTAAAAAATCGAAGTTTAGAGACCAAGATCGAACTTTTTGGATGGGTGAAGCTCCGGGAAAATCAAACCCTAATTCAGGGTCCTCCCTAGTGAATCTGGAAGTCTGAAAAGCAAATTTTAGGGGTGGAACTTTGTAGTTTTCAAATTATGAGTATACCATCTTGATCATCTCATCAAGGCGCATCTTTCTATCTTTTCATAAGTTTGAAATTCAAAGTTTGAATTTTTAGGGTTTCTCTAACAAACCCTAATCCAGCTCCAGATCCAGTTTTCAGCAAATCAAGTGGTAAGACCTAAATATTTTCTATTTCCATTTGAAGTACTCTTAAGATGTATCACCACACCAAGCTTGAGGATAAGCCTGAAGGGGATGATAACTTTCAAGCATGGAAGTATAGGATTGGGTTAATCCTAGAATAGAATGAGTTGGACACTTACACAAGTGAAGAGGTTCTAGTTCCAGAGGGAGATGATACTAAGGCTTCTCACAAGAAGAAATTGGTCAAAGCCAAGAGAATCATTGTTGATTCTATTAAGGACTATCTCACACCCCATGTGTCTTCCCTAAGGACACCTAAGGAGATGTTTGATTCCTTGACCAAGCTATTTGAAGGGAAGAACATAAATCTGGAGATGACATTGAGGAATCAACTAAAGAACATCCATATCCAGAATGCGGAGACCATGTAGTCTTACTCTTCAAGGGTCTCCCAGATAAAAGAACAACTTGAAGCTGTAGAGAATGGAGAAGTGGTAATGACCACTCTTAATGGCCTTCCTAGGTCATGGGATTCCTTCATCCAAGGAATTTGTGCTAGGAAGAAACTTATCTCTTTTAGCAGGCTATGAGAAGAATGCTCACAGGAAGAAGTTCGGATTATAGCTCGAGAAGAAAAGATGGGGAATGCAGATCAATCTCTCACAGCACATACCAAGGAGAGGACACTTTTCCTCAGATTGTCTTAAGAACAAAAGGAACAACAACAACAACTACTACAAGCAATATGACAGGTATGACTTACAGGTATGTTTTGAAATCCGTTCATGATTAATTTTATAATATGATTGTCTTCATGTTATTGAGTTTAGTAACAATCTTGTTTAATTTTAGACTTGTCTTATCACCCTAGTAAAAGTATGAATGCATGATAGAAGACATTCATTGATTAGGGTTATGACACTTATGATTGTATTATGATTGTACTAATTCATTGTGGTGTCGTATGAGGAGAATGTTATTTGCTAACATGAAGATACAAATCAAGTCCTAGATCAAGACCATAGTGACATGAAGACAAAGACTCATCCATAGTCATGGATCACATAGAGGTATGTATAATTTGGTTCTACAATAGTTAACTTATGAGTTATGTAGGTCATTGGAGAGAACAAGAAAAACATTGCTAGACATAACTAGAAAATATGATGACTAGGTATGTTTTTCCTATATCAAGTTAGAATCCTACCCTATGTAAGGATCTTATACTTTTGTATGATTGATAATGATTATTCATGAAGTTATAAGTTTTAGTAATATAGGGTTTATGCATATTATGTTTCTTACTTTGATTGATGATATGACTAACCATAAGAGTCCTATGGTCAAATAAGAATATGCATAAGTAAAAGAAGTACTCCCTGAAACCTTGAATACTAATGCTTATTATTTGTGTTTGAAATGATCATGACTATACATGTTTAAGATTATTTTGTGTTGAGATTATACTAATGAATGTATGAGATCTTGAGGATGGCACAATCATGACACTAGTGCACACTTAAGCATGCATAGTGGTCCAGGATGAATATAAGTTCAAGGACAGGTAATCCAGGAAGCAAAGATCAAGAGGGAGCACACTCCAGTAGTTCCTGCAAGGAAGCAAAGATTGAGAGGGAGTCCACCCAACAAACAAATAAAGATAAGTATTTGAATTGTCATTACTTGTATATTTGATTGTTTAAACAATAATGTTCAATGATGTATATACGTATGTTCCTAGACTTAGGTTGTGTATCATGCATATTAGAATAATTGCATTAATGAACAATATGCCACTAATATGCATGTAATGGGTAAGTGGCCTATGGAATTGTACAACATTCCATTGCTACTTATCTAGAATGAAACCTCTTTGCTGATATATTGGGAGTTGTGCACACTCTTAACAATGTTCTGGTAGAGATTGGAAGGCATCTAGAAAGTTATGGGATATGGATAAATGTTGTATTGAAGCATTGGCTAAATTAATTGCATGACTGTATGACATATTTCTTTATGTGTAAGAATTTGTTCTGAAAACTATGAGATGTTTCTAATCATGCAATTTAACTTGTCTTGTGGGAAATATCGTATACCATCACCTACAAAAGAAGGACTACAACATTTACTCCATCAACAAAGCTATCTATTGAAGAATCTAAAGTTACCAGGATCCGAGATGAAGTAATGATCGAAGAGTACCAGTCGATCATGACGAATGATGTTTGGGATGTAGTCCCAAGACCTGAAGGGAAGTCTATTGTGACTTCCAAGTGGATCTATAAGATCAAGCATGTTGCAGTTGGTAGAATAGAGAAATACAAAGCGATATTTGTAGCTCATGGCTTCTCCCAGAAAGAGAGAATAGACTATGAAGAGAATTTTTCTCCTGTAGACAGATACACTTCCATCAGATCAGTACTTGCTATGGTTGCAGTGATGAAGTGGAAGATACACCAGATGGATGTCAAGACAAATTTCTTGAATGGTAAAGTCGAAGAGGAAAGTGTATGTGGAGCAACCACTCGGGTTTGAGACACATGACAGAGGGACTCATGTGTGCAAACTGAAGAAAGCCCTGTATGGTTTGAAACAGGCACCCAGGACCTAGTATAGCAAGATAGATGGCTTCCTATCTAGTTTGGGCTTTACTAAAATTAAAGCGGACTCCAACCTTTACTACAAGGTTGAGGAAGGAAATCCAGTGATACTACTTCTATATGTGGATGACCTGTTTGTTACAGGTGAGGATAGATTGATTGCCGATACAAAGAGGAAGCTTGCTGCCGAGTTCGAGATGAAGGACTTGGGTATGATGCACTACTTTCTAGGTATGGAGTTGTGGCAAAGCACAGATGGAATCTTCCTTGGACAAGGGAAGTATGCAGAAGAGATCCTGAAGAGGTTCAGGATGATGGACTGCAAGGCCATGGCCACACCTATGGAATTGAACATGAAGCTTCTGTGTGATGCTTCATCTGAGTCGGCTGATGTCATAGTGTATCGTCAGATGATTGGGTCCTTGATGTACTTGAAAAACACGAGACTAGATATTTGCTTTGTGGTGAACACATTGAGCCAGTTCCTGATGGATCCCATAGGTGTTCACCTGGTTGATGTAAAGAATATTCTAAAGTACCTAAAGGGTACAGTTGATTATGGTCTCAAGTATGATGTGAATCAAAAGGTTAACTTGGAGGGTTATGTTGATTCAGATTGGTAAGGAAGTGCTGCAAATAGGAAGAGCACTTTTGGGTGTTGCTTCAGTATGGGATCAGGTATGATCTCTTGGTTTAGCAGGAAGCAGTCCTGCGTAGCACTGAGTACAGCCGAAGCAGAGTATGTTGCAGCTTGTTCAGCTAGTTGTGAGGCAGTATGGATGAGGAAGCTACTGTTTGAGTTATTTGAGATCCCGTTGGGTGCTACTGGTATCTTTTGTGACAACCAGAGTTGTGTGAAGCTGTCTGAGAACTCGATGTTCCATGACATGTCGAAGCGCATTGAGATCAAATATCACTATATCAGGGATATGGTGCAGAGAGGAGCAGTGAATCTCCTGTATGTTGCGACGGACGAGCAGATAACCGATGTGTTGACCAAGCTGCTGACCAAGGTGAAGTTTGAGTACTTTAGAGAGAGAGTTGGTGTACTTCAAATCGAGATTCCTTCCAAGGGGAAGTGATGAGTCCAGAGACACAAATGCACATTAGCCATTCTAGCATGGTTGAAGTGTGTCTTCCCATGGTTGAGATATAAGGCCTGGGGCCATTTCGACATGGTTGAAGTGTGTCTTCCCATGGTCGTTGATGTAAGAGCTATGCCATTCGAGCATGTTTGAAGTTTGTCTTCCCATGGCTATGGATATAAGTGCGATGCCATTCTCACATGGTTGAAGTGTGTCTTCCCATGGCGTAGATATAAGTGTTGAGCCTTTCATGGATGGTTGAAGTGTGTCTTCCCATGTCGGTGAATGTAAGTGCTGTGTGATGTGCATATGGTTTGTGCTCCATGGACTATGAGGTGATCTGAAGACGATGAGGTGACAGTATGGTACACAGGTTTTGCAGAGGCATATAATTGGTCCTTAGATGCTCTTGCAGGTTTTGCAGAGGCAGTGTAATCAGTCTTGGGAGATCTTGCAGGTTTTACAGAGGCAATGTAATCAGTCCTGAGGTGTACTTACTTGATGGCTTGCTCATAGAGATTATGAAGACCTACATGGAGGCTAGGCCTACATCCAACATGAAAAAGGGCTGGCTCTGTAGATGCGATACATCTAGCATGAAAAAGGGATGGATCTGTAGATGTGATACATCAAGCATGAAAAAGGGTTGGCTTTGTAGATGTGATACATCCAACATGAAAAAGGGTTGGCTCTGTAGATGATGAAGACCTGCAGGTGGCAGGTCTACATCCAACATGAAAAAGGGCTGGCTCTGTAGAACTTCCTATGACGAGTAGATTTGAGATTGATTGAGATAGCAGCAGTAGTGATGATGACGATGATCCAGTGATGATGATCCAAAGAAGAAGACTTGTGCTAGCAGATCTGTGTCGAGAAATACCTTCCTAGTTAAGAGGGAGTGTTGATGTATTTGTAACTTCAGAATGTATTTCACATATGTATATTGTATTCCTATAGAGATGTTATTATTCCTCTATACGGAAGTGTCGTCATTTATATTGTAAGTGTCTTAACTTATACTTGATGGGTTATTAGACCACCCTATTGGGGGTCGGCCATGTCAGTATTATGTTATGTGATTAAGTTGAGGCCGACCTAGTAAGGTTATTAGGCAATTCAAGTCATGTATAAATAGAGTGCAGGAGGCACTCTATTTGATCATTCACTTTCTCACTTATACACTCATTGGAGAGTGGTGCACTAGTGGAGGAGGAGAAGCTACTGCTAGGAGACTATCTCTTATGCTTGGGTTTTATATCATTGCTCTATCTATCTCTAAGGAAGTTATTGGGGTTTTTCACCTGTATGGTTTTCCCCAAGGAAACTCTGTGTGTCTATTGTCTCTTGTGTTTGCTTCTTGTGATTGATATGCTGTACATGTTATTCTCTCAGTAAAGATCCTAGAGTATATTGAATTGATGCTAAAAAATTAACAAATAAGACTTATGAAGAGATGCCTTCACATGACCAAATACGAGAGATGCCGAAGTTCAAAGGCTTCACGTACCAAAGAAGAGAAAATGATGGACATAATATTCACTATAATCCCAAGGTAACAAATCCTTATGATTATGATGATATGAATATTGATTTAGGTAATTGTTTTAAAAAATTTAAAATACCTACGCCTTCTACCGAAATCTTCAAAATTCCTGAACAAAGAGAAAAGTTAATGAGAGTTTTAAACCCTCCCATTCCTAAGAAAGTCACATTTTCTGAAAACTTAGAGAAACCTTCCACAAGCAACAACAATGTCATGGAAGATCCATTGGTAATTCTACATACCATGGACCCAAGAAAAGAGTATCATCTTCCCTTTTATGTATCATTGATGATAGGTAATATTCTTCTAGAAAACTGTATATTAGATTTAGGATCCTCATCCAACATCATGACCAAGAAGGTTATGCATCAACTTAATATTAGAACATCCAGACCATACCAAAATGTTTGTGCCATCGATTCTAGACAAGTTGACATAGTAGGCATTATTGAAAATCAACCAGTCAGATTGGCCAAGTATCCAGACATTCATGTAACTATGGAAATCCTTCTCATATATGTACCTAATAAGTGGGGGATGTTAATTTCCAGAAAGTGGGATGCTACTTTAGGAGGTTGGATCCAAATGGATTGGACTTATGCCATTGTACTTGCATCAGAAGAATCATTAGTAAAATTGCATAATGAGAAGGAAAAGAAAAATCATGTGGAAAACCCCAAGAGACCCTCAAATCAATATGTCTATAATACTGATGATCTTGGGAACTATGAAATAAATTCTACCTAAGAAAAAATTAAGAATTAAAAGGTAGATGAAATTTAGAAGATGAACTTTGATGGTGCTCATTCAAGAGCAGGAAAGGGGGCTGGGATTATCATTACTTCACCGGGAGGTCAAATTTTCAACTTTGCATATAGACAAGAATTTGAAGCGACAACCAATGTAGCAGAATATGAGGCACTCTTACTTGGGATTGAACTAACAAAATATATGGGGATAAAGATACTAAGTATAAAATGAGACTTTGATTTGATATTTCAATGAGTAAAGAACCAATTTGCACGTAAGTGTCAAAGATTAAAAAAGTACTAAATGCAATTTGGGACACCATGGAATTTTTTGATGACTTAAGCATAGAAGCCATCCCTAGAGGCCAGAACATCACATTAGATAAGTTAGTAGTTTTAGCATCAACCCTTCAACCATCAGTTGTGATGTTAAATGGTGACTGTACTTTAGAAGTCAATTTCAGGCCATCAATACAAGATAACATGGAACATTGGCAGGTCTTTTGAGATGATGAACAAATCTTAAATTTTATTCATAATATTGAAGAATTCTCGAACTTTAGTTTCAATTTTCAAGAAGTTAAAGAGTATCAGGGTGAGGGTGACCAGTTCAACAATCCTGTGCCTTGTGGCCTAGTGGAATTTGAAAGCATATTTGATAGGAAGGATCAGAGGAAGAGAAACATTGATTCGATGAACCTTGGGTATTATGTGGAAATAAACATTAGGTCATATAAAGAACCTAAAATGATAAAAATAAGAAAAGGTACTTTAGAAAATGAAAGGAATGACTTAATCAGTTTAGTTAAAGAGTATAGAGACGTGTTTGCTTTTACTTATGACGAATTAAAAGCATATCGCAAATATGTATTCCAACAAAAATTGAGACAGATCAACCCTAAGTTAGCTCCCATTGTTAAAAAAGAGCATGAAAAAATGTTAGCGCCAGGGATAATTGCACCTACAAGACATTCATCCTGGTGCTCTAACTTAGTGGTTGTTAGGAAGAAGAACGGAAGCATAAGGATATGCATCAACTTTAGGGATCTAAATGTGGCTTGTCATAAGGAAAACTATCCACTTTCGAATATCAAAACCCTTCTCCAAAGGGTCACAGGTGTGAGCATGAAATCCATGCTAGATGGTTTTTCAGGTTACAACCAAGTGGTCATCCAGAAAGAGGATAGGCATAAGACCACTTTCACAACTCCTTGGGGCACTTTTGAATACTTGATAATTCCTTTTGGATTATTGAATGCTGGTGCCACTTTCCAAAGAGCTATGGACTATGCATTCAAGGAGCTGATTGGAAAAATCATAGAGATTTATCAAGATGACTTAACTGTTTTCTCCAAATAAATATCTATCCATGTAAGTCACTTAAAACATATATTTGAAAGATGTAGAAAATATGGAATTTCCTTAAATCTATCTATGTTTGTCCTAGGTATCGATGAAGGAAATCTCCTAGGACATATCATTTCCAAGGATGGGGTAAAGGTTGATCCTGAGAGAATAGAGTTAATTAAGAAACTACATTTTCCTAAGAACGTTAAAGCCCTCCAATCTTTTAATGGACACATCAAATTTATTAGAATGTGCATCCCTAACTTGGCTGAGCTAATGAAGCCTATGCAGAAACTATTGAAAAAGGATTCCAAGTTTGTGTGGATGGATGAGGTAAGGGAGGCTTTCTCATGTATAAAAAATGTGATCACAAGATCACCTATCCTAGCAAGCCTCGACTACACCAAGGACTTCATGATATTCTCCTTTGTAACTGAAGATACCATAGTAGGGTTTTTTCTCCAAAAGAACCACGAAGGGTTTGAGAAACCTATTGATTTCATGAACCATGATTTACAAAACTCAGAATTGAAATACACCACCACGGAGAAGCAGGCTTATGCCTTGGTAAAATCATTGAAACATTTCAGGACCTATATTGGGTATTCTAAAGTCATTGGTTATGTTCCCCATGCTTTAGTAAAATATATCTTGTCCCAACAAGATTGCTTAGGAATAAGGGGCACATGGGTGTCAAAGATTCAGGAGTATGAATTAGAAATAAAACCCACCAAGATCATCAATTAACAAGGTCTTGCTAAAATGTTGACTCAAAGGAACAAGGAATCCATAGGAATGGTTTGTGATAAAGTAAGTCTGAGCGAGTCATGACCCCATCATTACAGAACCTTGAAAACCACTGGTATGCGGACATCATCTATTTCCTTCCTCACCTTACTTGCCTAGATCACCTCAAAGGTCATAAAAGAGGATCTTCAAGGTTAAAAACAACTAGGTATTGTCTCACTCAAGAAGGTTTGGGTGGGAGGAACCCGGACGGGATACTACTTAGATGTGTGAATGAACAAGATTCCAAAATAATCTTGGTAGAATTCCATTCAGAATTTTGTGGGGGCCACTTCGTAGCGAATACAAATTCCCACAAAATCCTCTGGCAGGTTACTACTATCCAACCCTCTTCGTAGATGTGCACAAGTATGTTAAGTGTTGTTGGGAGTGCCAACTCTTTACTGGGAAGCATAAATTGACAGCTCTTCCCCTCATGCCAGCAGTCGTCCTTGCGCCTTTTTAGTAGTGGAGGCTTGACTTCATCGACCAGTTAAAGGAAAATTCAAGTAACAGATTTACTTGGATCCTTACATCTACCGATTATTTTACCAAGTCGGTAGAGTCCATACCCACCAAATCAACACTAAAAAAGTTGTTATCGATTTCCTCGAGGATAAAATCATCACAAGATTTGGTATCCCCCTTAAAATAACAACGGATAATGCCAAGTACATCAGTTCCATTGATATCACTTCCTTTTTCTTCAAGTATGGCATTACCCTATCCCATTCATCCAATTATTACCCCCAGGGAAATGGACTTGCTGAATCCACAAACAAAAACTTAATGAATATCATCAAGAAAACTATGGGAAATAATAAGAAGGCATGGGATAGAAAAATAAAGTATGCACTTTGGGATGATCGAATCACTAAGAAGAATGCTACTGGCAATTATCCCTTTGAATTGGTATATGGTTTCACAACTGATTTACCCATTGTAATATCCCTCCAAAGGAGAATGCTTGGGTTCGCCTTGTTTTGACTCTAGGGTTGTAGTTTACAACTGGTTCCAAACACTTCCAAATGCTTTCGAATTTGGGGAGGAAGGTCTTGATGGGGAATAGGAAAAATTAACACATCTATCCGAGAACTCAACAAATGATATACCCATCCATGGTCTGCAATTTGCAAGGAAATAAGTTTTGGGACAAGACTAGTTAATTTGAGCAATGGAAATCCCCCCTAGGTCTTCCATTAAATGCTTTTCCAAACACTATACAAAATTCACTAATTCTTGGTATGGGAATTGTATCTATTAGAGGACATTAAGTAAAATATGTTTGCTGCATTATATTTGATTTTAGGGTCAAAGAGGTAACCCAATGAACAACAACTTCTATAGTCTAAGATTTGTGGTGCAAATGGTGGACAAGGAGTCTTGAATTTAATCATAAACCATAGTAACACTTCAGGGGTCTGAAAAAATCATTTTGAACATCAAATTAACTTCATATAAAGCTCATAACATGTATAAATATCTCAGAAAAATCTGATACAAAACAAGTACAACATCATTCCAAATCCACTATGCAAATGCTATGGGGAAAATGGCTTGAATATATTTCTTGAATGGAAATATCACTTGAAATACATGGCATTTCGAGTTGTGGATCTCATGATATGATTATTACAAAGATATGCAACAACTAACATGTCCATGGAAATAAAAATCCTCCACTAACTATATGAAACAAGAAGTGCGCCCTTGCACATTTACCTGACATTGAGAGAAAGATAGTAGAATAGGCATAGAGAAGAATGAGAGAAGATGAACTCAAACTCATTTGGGGTTTGAACCTGAATAAAAAAATCTCCATGAATCTCTGTTGAGAGGTCTAAATGGCCTCTCCATCAACCATGTTGATGTATTTGTAAATTCGGAAGATATTCACTTGTATATTGTAATTGTACTTTATTATATCCCCAATGGATATGTATTATTCCTCCGATTGGAAGTGTTGTCAGTTGTACTTGCATGTGTCGCAAGTTATATTGTAAGTGTCGTAACTTATACTTGATGGGTTATTAGACCAAATTGATGGGGTCAGCCCTGTATGAGTCATGTGGGTCAAAGGGTTATTAGACCACCCTAGTAGGGGTCGGCCCAGTCAGCATTATGTTAAGTGGTTAAGTTGGGGCCGACCTAGTTGAGTAAAGGTCAAGTCAAGTTAGTGTATAAATAGAGAGTGTGACTCTCTCATTTTACACATTGTCTCATTCACTCACTTCGAATTGGTGAGAGAAGAGAAGGGTGTGCACAAGTGGAGGAGGAGCATGCTTCTGAAGATATCTATCTCTTGGGTTTGATCATGGTGATCCTTGTATTGATGCTTATTATATCTCTGAGGAAGTTGTAGGGTTTTTCACCTTCTTGGTTTTCCCCGGTGAAATGTTTTGTGTCTCTTGTCTCTTGTCTCTTATGCTTGATATGCTGTACATGTTGTTCTTTCAGTTAAGATCCTAGATCTATTGAATTAAATGATGAAAATATAACATGGTATCAGAGCTAGCCTAAAGGAAGGCATGGTATGGCATTTATGAAACTTGTTGCACTTGCGACAAATTGGAAGCTAGGGATTGATATAGCAAAAACCAGTCATCGTGGAACTTTCGCTATAAATACATTTTGTCGAAGGTTCAGGATCTAAAACTTCTAAAAGTCGTATATAACATCCCCATGTACCTTTTGTACGAAGCACAACATCTGATTCGTTGTACTTTGTGATTTATGATCTGTACAATATAGGGTTTCTGCCTCTTCCAGATCTCAGTCAGAAACAGGTGACCTAGGAAAAAAGGTCACAACTTGGGATAGGAAGATCCAAATGAAATTTAGTAAAAATTCACAGGTACATTTTTCAAAGGTCGGAGTTGAACCAGTGACATGTGGCACTCCGTACAAGTTCGCCCTTCTGTTTTATCCCATAAACAGGTCACGTTGCGGCACTTGGCATAAATCTCTTTTAGAGAATCCAATTGAGGTAGGACTTGTGGGGTTGTAAAGATAATAGGTCAAGCTACCACAGGCCGAAGTTTCAGACCCTGTGGATTCGTAATTTTAGAGATGCACTATAAACAATCAGGTGCATATTTCTGTCAAAACAAAATTGGATTTTGAGCACCTTCATTCTTGGCTTGTCATTGCTGCGGGAATTTAGGGATTCAGAGAAAGTTGGAATTTTGGGAATCAGAATCCATGGCTGAATGCTCCTCATCAAAATTGGAATTGATAGACCAAGATCAAATTTTTTGGTTGGGAAGAAGGTCGGGTTTGATCAAACCCTAGTTTGGGATTTTGATCGGAAAGATGGAAAATTAGGGCTTCTGCAAAAGTTGGAATTTTTGAAGTCTGTGACCACGGCTGGAAGCTCCTGAGAAAAATCGAAGTTTAGAGTTTTGGATCGAACCTTTTGGTTGGACAAAAGGGTGGCATTTATCAAACCCTAGTTCGGGGTCTTGTCTAGTGAATCTGGAAGTTTCAAAGGCAATTTTAGGGGTCAAATTTTGCAGTTTTCAAAATTGAAGTATACCAGCTTGATCAACTCAGCAAGCCACATCTTTCCATCCATTCAGAAGATTGAAATTCAAAGTTTGAATTTTTAGGGTTTCTCTAACAAACCCTAATCCAGATCCAGATCTAGTTTCAGCAAATCAAAGTGGATTGGGTTAATCCTAGAATAGAATGAATTGGACACCTACATAAGTGAAGAAGTTTTAGTTCCAGAGGGAGATGAGGTTGAGGCTTTACATGAGAAGGCTACAAGCAATCCCGACAGGTATGACTTGATGAGATATAGGTATGTTTTGAAATTTTTTCATGATTGAGTTTATGATATGTTTGTCTTAATATTATTGAGGTTAGTACAATCTTGATTAATCTTAGACTTGTCTCATCACCCTAGTAAAAGTATGAATGCATAGAAGACATTCATTGATTAGGGTTATGACACTTATGATTGTACTAATGCACTATGGTGTTGTATGAGGTTGATGTTGTCCGCTAACATGAAAGGTACAAATCAAGTTCTAGATCAAGAACATATGACCATGGTGACATGAAGACAAAGACTCATGGATCACATAGAAGCTCTACTTACGAGGTATGTATAATTTGGTTCTACAATGCTTAACCTATGAGTTATGCAGGTTACTAAGCACAAGTCATTGAAGAGAACAAGAAGACATTATGCGGGCATGTTAGACATAACTAGCTAACATGATAATCCAAGTATGTTTTTCCTATAGAAAGTTAGAATCCTACCTTGCGTTAGGATATTATACTTTTGTATGAATGATAATGAAAGTTAGAAGTTTAAGTAATCAAGGGCTTATGAATATTATGTTTCTTACTTTGATTAATGATATGACTAACAAGAAGAGTCCTATGGTCAAATAAGAATATGCATGAGTAAAAGAAGTCTTCCCTGAAACCTTGAATACTAACACTTATTGCCTTTGTATGAAATGATCATACATAAGATTATTTAGAATCACAATGTTTTGATAGTATTGAGATTATACTAATGTAGGTATGGTTATGTATGAGATCTTGAGGATAACACAATGGTGACACTAGTGCACACTTAAGCATGCATAGTGCTCTAGGATGAGTATAAGTTTGAGGAAAAGTAATCCAGGAAGCAAAGATCAAGAGGGAGCACACTCCAGTATTTCCTGCAAGGAAGCAAAGATTGATAGGGAGTCCACCCTACAACTAAACAAAGATAAGTATTTGAATTGTCATTTATATGATTACTTATATGATGTTGTCCAGTCATGTACATATTTATGTTCCTAGATGCATATTATAAAAGTTACATTAATTAACAAGATACTACTAATATACAACTAATGGGTAAGTGGCCTATGGTATTGTACAACATTCCATTGATACTTATCTAGAATGAAACCTCTTTGCTAACATGTTGGGAGTTGTGCACACTCTTAACAAATGTTCTGGTAGAGATGGAAGGCATCTAGAAAGTTACCGTGTGAATACGGGATATGGATAAATGTTGTATTGAAGCATTGGCTAAGATAATTGCATGAATGTATGACATATGTCTTTATGCATAAGAATGTGTATTTGAAAAACCATGAGAAGTGTCTAATCATGCAATTGAATCTGACTTGTCGGAAAGATCGTGTACAATCACTTACAAAAGAAGGACTACAATATTTGTTCCTGCAACGAAATTCAAAGAAAATTATCTATTGAAGATATTGAAGAATCAGAAGTTCCCAAGATTTGGGATGCAGTAATGGAAGAATGCCATGATCGTGGAGTACCAGTCGATCATGAGGAATGATGTCTGGGATGTGGTCCCGAGACCAGAAGGGAAGTCTATGGTGACTTCCAAGTGGATCTATAATATCAAGCATGATGCAGATGGTAGCATAGAGAAATACAAAGCGAGGTTTGTGGCTCGTGGCTTATCCCAGAAAGAGGGACAGATTATGAAGATAATTTTTCTCATGTGTCCAGATACAATTCCATCAAATCAGTACTTGCTCTGGCTGCAGTGACGAAATGGAAGGTACACCAGATGAATGTCAAGACAACTTTCTTTAATGGTGTAGTTGAAGAGGAAGTGTATGTGGAGTAGCCACTCGGGTTTGAGACATGACAGAGGGACTCATGTGTGCAAACTGAAGAAAGCCCTGTATGGTTTGAAACAGACACCCATGACCTAGTACGGCAGGATAGATGGATTCCTATCAAGTTTGGGATTTACTAAGAGTAAAGAGGACTCCAACCTTTACTACAAGGTTGAGGAAGGAAATCCAGTGATACTACTTCTATATGTCGATGACCTGTTTGTTACAGGTGAGGACATATTTATTGCCGATACAAAGAGGAAGCTTGTTGCCGAGTTTGAGATGAAGGACTTAGGTATGATGCACTACTTTATAGGTATGGAGGTGTGGCAGAGCATAGATGGAATCTTCCTTGGACAAGGGAAGTATGCAGTAGAGATCCGGAGGAGGTTTGGGATGATGGACTGCAAGGCCATGGCCACACCTATGGCATCGAACCTGAAGCTTTTGTGTGATGCTTCATCTGAGCCGGTTGATGTCACGGTGTATCGTCAGATGATTGGGTCCTTGATGAACCTGACGAACACAAGACCAGATTTTTTTTTGCTGTGAACACATTGAGCCAGTTCCTGATGGATCCAAGAAGTGTTCACATGGTACCTAAAGGGTATGGTTGATTATGGGCTCAAGTATGATGCGAATCAAAATTTTAACCTGGAGGGTTATGTTGATTCGGATTGGGCAGGCAGTGCCATTGATCAGAAGAGCACTTCGGGGTGCTTCTTCAGTATGGGATACGGTATGATCTCTTGGCTTAGCAGGAAGCAGTCCTATGTGGCACTAAGTACAACCAAAGCATAGTATGTCGTATCTTGTTTGGCTAGTTGTGAGGCAGTATGGCTTAGGAAGCTACTGTCTGATTTATTTGATCTCCAGTTGAGTGTTACTTGTATATATTGCGACAACCAGAGTTGTGTGAAGTTATCGAAGAACCCAGTGTTCCATGACAAGTCGAAGCACATTGAGATTAAGTTCCACTATATCAGGGATATGGTGCAGAGAGGAGTAGTAAAGTTTCTGTATGTTGCGATGGACGAGCAAATAGTCGATGTGTTGACCAAGCCACTGGTCAGAGTGAAGTTTGAGTACTTCAGAGAGAGGCTTGGTGTTCTTTAGATCGAGATATCTTCCAAGGGGAAGTGATGAGTCCGGATACACAGATGCACATGAGCCATTCTCACATGGTGGTAGGTGTGTCCTCCCATGGTGCAGATATAAGGGATGGGGCCATTCGACCATGGTTGAATTGTTTCTTCCCATGGTCATTGATGTAAGAGTTGTGCCATTCGAGCATGTTTGAAGTGTGTCTTCCCATGGCTGTGATATAAGTGTTGTGCCATTCAAGCATGGTTGAAGTCTGTCTTCCCATGGCTATGGATATAAGTGCGATGCCATTCTCACATGGTTGAAGTGTGTCTTCCCATGGCATAGATATAAGTGTTTATCCTTTCATGGATGGTTGAGGTGTGTCTTCCCATGCCGGTGAGTGTAAGTGTTGTGTGATGTGCATCTGGGTTGTGCTCCGTGGATGATGACGGTGATCTGAAGACGATGATGTGACAATATGGTACACAGGTTTTGCAGAGGCATATAATTGGTCCTGAGATTCTCTTGCAGGTTTTGCAGAGGCAGTGCAATCAGTCCTGGGAGATCTTGCAGGTTTTGCAGAGGCAGTGTAATTAGTCCTAAGGTGTACCTACTTGATGGATTTCTTGCACAAATGATGAAGACCTACATGGAGGCTAGGCCTACATCCATCATGAAAAGGGATAGCTTTGTAGAAATTCCTATGATGAGAAGAATTATCAGATAGCACCAGTGATCTAGATGTCGAGTACAACAGCAGTGATGATGATGATGCTCCATGATCCAGTGTTGATGATCTAGCTCCAGAATTACAGACTTGTGCTTATATGTATTGATGACTTATGTCAAGAGAATACCATCCTAGTTAAGAGGGAGTGTTGAAGTATTTGTAACTTCGGAAGATATTCACTTGTATATTGTAATTGTACTTTATTGTATCCCCAACGGAGATGTATTATTCCTCCGATTGGATGTGTCGTCAGTTGTACTTGCATGTGTCACAAGTTATATTGTAAGTGTTGTAAATTATACTTAATGGGTTATTAGACCACCTTGATGGGGTCGGCCCTATATGAGTCATGTGGGTCAAAGGGTTATTAGACCACCCTAGTAGGGGTTGGCCCAGTCATCATTATGTTAAGTGGTTAATTTGGGGCCGACCTAGTTGAGTAAAGGTCAAGTCAAGTTAGTGTATAAATAGAGAGTGTGACTCTCATTTTACACATTGTCTCATTCACTCACTTCGCATTAGTGAGAGAAGAGAAGGGTGCACACAAGTGGAGGAGGAGCACACTGTTGAAGATATATATCTCTTGGGTTTGATCATGGTGATCCTTGTATTGATGCTTATTCTATCTCTGAGGAAGTTGCAGGGTTTTTCACCTTCTTGGTTTTCCTTGGTGAAATGTTTTGTGTCTCTTGTCTCTTGTCTCTTATGCTTGATATGATGTACATGTTGTTCTTTCAGTTAAGATCCTAGATCTATTGAATTAAATGATGAAAATCTAACAAACCAAACAAGATGGGAATCTTGCACCCTCGAAATTGGTTCTAAGGCAAGGAGGATAAACATCCACCATACAAGGACAAGCTAAGCTCTCCAAATTTTTCCAAATGAGAAATTATCAAAATATGGTATCCTTATTTATTCTTGTCTTTTATTAACCTCCCAAGTCCTCCATGGCTCAAATTCCCTCCAATATCTTCATCCCAACTCAAATTAGGGATAGATTCCTATGAGTGCCACTTGTGCAACACTTCCTAGCCTTCGTCTTCCATCAATTCGAATGGGGATAATATTGGATGCCATAAATCCCCTTGTGTTCCCTCTTGGAGGCTATTTTTAGCCCTGACATGTCATATAGGTCAGATGTCATCAATCAGGTCCGATCTTTAACATTAGTGTCATAGAATCTTCATCATTGTTGTCATAGAGGTTAGGGAATCTAGCTCCAAGTGTCACAATACTTCTAAGATGCCTCTTTCTCTTCCATGGGAGTTATGCTTCCACTCTAATTCGACCCTCCTTGATTCATGCCATGAATAATTCCTCTCCAACTCCCCCAAGAACGTTAGAATCCACCTTGGATTCGAATGGGTGAGAATAGGATTCCACGTGGCAGGGAGAATCTTACCTTGTGTGGCTCCCACACCACCTATGCGCCCTCATGACCAAGTGCCACCTTATTTTCTTCTTATTATTATTTATTCAGCCACTTTAATGTATATTTATCAATCTAATGTCCATTTGGGATCTTATATCTCCCTTATTCTAAGTCTACATGTTTCCACCCCAACCTAGGGAACTAGTAGATTGGTGGAAATTTCCCTTCATGTGATTTATTTGGATGGAGATATTACAGTCCTCCCCACCCAAGATTGCTTTCCCTCAAGCAATTCCAAATTAGGACAACATCTGAAGTTGTTCTATAATGGTGACACATAAATTCCCATTGGGGCATTTCAGGTATTTTCTAAACCCTGTCCTTTTGTCTCTCTTTTTTGTACATTATTTATGTATATTATTTTTGTATAATATCTCATGTACAATAGTTGTTTTATACTATATATCATGTACAATAGTTGTTTTATACTATATCTCATGTACAATAGTTGTTTTATACTAAATGTTGTATACTAACATTGTAATTTACATGCTATTTTAAATTTTATATGTTGGATTTTATTTGGCATATTTATCATGTATATGTGGGACTAATGCATTTAAGTTTTGTGCTGGAACCAAAGAGTCTAGGATTCTCAAACACTTTTTTCGATTGAAAATCAAACAAGTGCTCGTCCCGTAGTTGGAGCCGAATGTTACCAACTATTTTGTACCATAGTTGGACTTCTTGTGAGCCACCAATTTCATGAACATGTCAGGTGTTCATCATCAATGTTCAGAAGTTCATAATATTTTTTCAGGGCCAATTTTGTCCCCTTTGTAAGAATTGCATGTCCATACCCCCATGGGGGAATTGTAATAAGTTGGTCTAAGCATGGCCATTTTGTAAAAGACTTGGCCTACCTTAGGTTTGGCTATCAGGGGGATACTCTAGAGTGTTTTTTCCTTAGGAATTATTCGCTGCGCTTTAGTGGCGTATAATTCCTAAGTTTTTCATTCACACCTCCAAAGATGGAGTATTTACCATGGTGGTCGAACCTAGGGAGGTTATTAAAGTTTACGTGTCTATTTATTTTTACATGCTAGCCATCAATAATAATTCGTATGGACATGCACTAGGTCCCCTAGGAGTTTGAGTCAATTCCGATAAATATATATATATATATATACATTTTTTTTAATGGTTTAATTGGAAAAATTCAAAGTGTAATAAATGTTACACCAAAATGTTTTCACCCTTATGCAAGTGTTGCAAGTGTCGTTATCATGACCTAGTGTCATCACCATGACCAATGTTGTTATTAGGACCTAGCGTCGTCATCATGACCATTGTGTAAACTCTTTGCTCTAACCCCTAAACTCATACTAGGCTAAAACACATTCAAATGAAGGTTATCCTTGCCTGGTTGACCCTCTCTGAGTAGGCTGTGCACTTCTCCTTCAGCTAGGGTGCACCGGCGCAATTCTTGGTCAGCTAGGGTGAGCCACTGGCACACTTTGTCCTCCTATAGGGTGCACCTAACCCTCTCTGGTGCTCTGTCTCTTCTACCAGGGTGCGCCAGGGTTGGTTAAAGGATATTTTGGTGAGTATCAAGATATTTATAGAGGTTTTTTGAGGTGGAGACCTATCCCTAGACTTTATGTGAGGTGGAATTTCGGTTCCTAACCTAATGGGAGGATCCCTTAACCATCTCCCCCCAATCCTCAACCTACCCTATCTCTTTATCTATATATAAACACCCCCTCTCTCCATGGGAAGGGGGGAAGGTCTATAGTATCCTTATGCTAGTAGAATCCACATTGGTGATCCCTAATCATCTTGGGAAGCTTGTACCATCTTGGAGGTTTTGGCTTGGACATGTTAGATGGAGGATGTGACGTTAAGGCTTTGGTTGTATCTTTCTCCTTTCTATGTAACTCCTTCATTTATAGTTAATATAATCTCTTTCCATAAATGTTGTCTCATTGATGATGTTTATAGTTTACTTCCTTAAATGTTAACTTAGATCAATCATATGAAATGTATGCTTTCACTGCTTGTTGGTTTCTATGTGTTCAATAGGGTCTTGCAGCTTGAGATTTGACGACACTGGGGCACTGGATCAACAAAGAGAAAAGGGATTTTCAAATCTAAGGTAAGTGATCTATCCATCTATTTGCACTTCTATTTGATCTAGGAAAGTAGGTTATGTTCTGTTTGATTTGTTTTAGATTCATATTGAACTAGGGAGATCATGCCTTAAGTCCTCTTTTGGTAGATTGTCCGGTAACAATAAAAGCATGGTCTAGAGGTGGAATTTGGTGAGGGGATGCTTGTTTTCACACTCAGAGCGTCCTCTTTAACCTAGGACCCACTTTTCCTAGGTTTCATGCGATTAAATTGTCATTTGTGACATTTCTTCTTAAAGACACGACATTTAAATGCTAAGTGTGCTACAAAATGCACAAAAGACAAAAAAGGGAAAATTTAAAAAAATGATTAAAAAAAGTATGAAAAAGGTGGATAATTAATCTCTTATGGAGGGAGACCATATGAAGAGAATAATACACATGTTATAAATCCAAGTCATAAGGATAAAGGGTGATATGATTAGAGTGCGCCATCCTTCATGCGTGGGAAGATTCCATTAGCGTGGCACTTTGTTAGTTGTGGGAGTTGTTTCCAAAGTGAGAGGGGTGACCCTCTCATGAGGTAGCCACCTCATCACATCCCAACTACCAACACTTAGTTAACTCATGGTTCAACGAGTTGATCTCTCTCTTCATGGATGCGCCCCCCTCCAATTTATCAACCTAACTCACTCGCCCTCTCTTCCTTCTTTGGATATATAATGAAGGCTCTTTCTCCTCATTAGAGGTGGATTAAGCATCGAACCGCTGCCTATGTATTGTATCAAGTTCCCATTTTATTAATAGAATTTGTTGAGACTTTAGAGGTCCATGATCTTGCAAGATCCTCCATTGTTGTGCATGCATTGTTGTATTGAGGTATAATCTAACATAATATCATTGCTTTTACATAAGTCCTTTTTGTGGATAAATCTTGCTTAGAAGGCCTTTGAGCCCATAGAAATAAACATTCATAGGGTGTGATTTATTTATTTGTAGTATGTTAGTTAAAAGTTAAGAAGTAGAAGGGGTACTCATATCTACTAATGCTCTTCAAGTCTTTTTTTGACATATCTACCAGATTTGATCCCTTTGCTTGTGTAAGTGTGTATTGAGACCGTGAGAGTAAAGACTTGAATAAGGAAGTGGATCTTAGCTGGATCTTCTTCCTTTTTCAACACTTGGTTTCATCATTTCTTGTTAACAATCTTGTTTTGTAATCATACAAAAACCTCCTTTCTTTCAAGCTGTGGCTTGGTTCTTTCTTTCTCACCTTTTTTCAAAATTTTAAACCAAATCTCTTTCTTTTTCTTTTCTTTTTAGAAAAGTAAATAGATTCGAGCTTGAAAGTTAATTTTTAAAAGTCTGATTTTTGTGCTTGTAGATCTAGAAAATTTCAAAATATTATCATAGATCTAGATATGTTTATCATAAATACTTTAGTAGTAATTTTATTGAAATATTTTCCAAGTATTAAATTGTATAAATTTTGTGATTATACTGACAAACACTAAGACTTTAACAAATTTCTGTTTGCTGATTTTTTTGTTGTTTTATTGAAAAGCGAGGAAAGAAAGTGAAATTTTTTAGCATAGACATAAGAAATTATCCATTCTTCATTCCCTTGCTTTCCCATATCCTTTTACGAAGGCTCAAAGTCTCTTGAATCTCGTTGCAAATCGGATCAAGAGTTCTCTCTATTGGAGAGTTAATTAAATTGTAAATAATTAATAAAAGAGCAAGTGGGATTACAACTCCCACACCCCTTTTCCCCCTTTTGGGGGAAGCCTGTATCTGTTCCTTATTTTGCTTACTATTATGCATATTACATAGTTAGATCAATAGCATGCTAGGTTAATTTCAATTTTTCATAAAATTTTGAAAGTTTATTTTTTTGCATAATTCTTTAAAAATTTAAAAGAGTTATTTATAAAGTTTGCTTTTACATAGATCATTTTAAGAAGTTTTATGTTTATGCAAAAAATACCAATTTTAGTGAAAGTTTTTTTTTAAGCTAGTTAGTTTCAAGTTTTGCTTTAAGATCTTTGCATCATTTCCATTTGTGAAGTTATTCAGTTCATATGCAAAATCTCTTGAATCTCACCATTTGTGGATTAAGAGTGCTCTCTATCAAAGAGTCTAACTAAAACGTTTAAAATCTCTTGAATCTCACTCTAAGTGGATCAAGACTGCTCTATGTTGGAGACTTAACAATTGGAACGAACATTTCTTCCACTCGGTGTATGCTCTATCCATCGTAGGCTAGTCTGATCTTTGGGATATCAAAAGCGGTAGTGTCGCAATCATTAATTTTTTCACATTAAGCTAATACTTTCACATTAATAAAATTAAGTCTCCATAACCTAAAAAAATTCGGCGTTGCCTCTTTAGTGATGGAAAGTGGGGGAATTTCGACTAAGGAAGCGGGAACAACTAGGAGGCGACCTCAAAGCATAGTTAGGCTACACACTTTTTGGTTTAGTGTTGAACACCACTCTTGAGACTCCATTTCATCCCACGCGTTCTTGTACGAAGCCACCTAGATCACATTCTGGACATATTCCCTATACCGCAAGGTATATCAGGAATCCCCTCATCCCACAATTAATCAACTCATCCCATAAAATACATAATAAAATAAACCAATAAGCATTTGCACAATAGTCCTTTCAGCACTCCATCAGACAGTGACTCCATTAGCACTGTCTTTCGTCAGCAACAATGTTTCAAAGTCTTCGTTTTTATCTATCTCAAAGTTGTTGTTCATTTTATGATATGATGCTGTGGATGTTATTTTAATTAAATTGGTGAGTAAAACTTGGTAATTTGTATCAATTTAAAAAATAGTAAAACAACATCCATTCCAATCACACAAACTTAACTAAAAGCCTTAGAAAACCTTTTCTTTTAGTAGGGTCTACCCCCCTTGGCTTCATTAGGAGTTTTCCTGAAAAGAGGAGTCAAGATCACATGACAACACCTGACTCTTTGCTTTCCCCCAAGTCCACACCTAGCAGCTTAGAAATGTGCTACGCTCCCCCTAGGTGTGCATCTCGGCGGAAACACCTCTTAAGGGTTAGAATTATTTAATCTTGTCTACATAAGCTTCTCTTCAAGGAGTTTATTTATTTAATTTTAAATTTGAAGGAGATAATCCAGAGTTATGCTAACTGACAATAATTGGCATGTTGTTTGCTTAAGGATTTATAAATGCCAATGTAATTGTCTATGGGATTTCAATCATTAGTGCAAAGTTGTGCATATGTTTTAGCAACATTTTGCTAGTTATTGATTCAAAGTTTGACAAACACATTGGGATACATGGAAATTATGGTGAGATCTGAAGTTAATAATGGTACTTTAATTTAGGTAGTTATCAACATGGAAAGTTTCCCTTCAACAAATAGAAACAATATGCCTAGTTGGCTCTATGCCGAATCATGTTTTGAATTGTTGCTTAGATATTTTCTCTATGGTAAACTTTTTTGTTTTGCCTCAACTCAAAGGTCAAACATAGGATTAGCCATGGAAAGACTTTCCTATTTGGGTGAAGGGGAATTATGCACGTCATGATTTTTGGTACAAATAGAAAATTTTGATTTAAGGGTACTGGTACTGGGTCAATGGAAGAGTGCCTGCCTTATAGGTAGGAGGTTGGTGGTTCGATCTGTGCCCTAGATACTACATAAATTACTAAATAAATGACCGGTTAATTGCAATCATTGACTACATAAATGACCAGTTAACCACAATCAATGACTAAATAAATGACCAATTAATAACAATCAATGACTAAATGCATGACCAGTTAAAAACAATCAATAACTAAACAAATGACCAGTTAATAACATTCAATGACTAAATAAATGACTAGTTAATAGCAATCAATGACTAAAATAATGACTAAATATATGACCAAACTAACCAATCATAACAACCAATAAATGAATAAATTTTTTTGGTCATGTATGTTAGAAAAACAGGATCGCAGAGCAATAACAATAAAACGAAATGCAAATATAATCACACATACACATTACAAGAGAGACACAGATATATCGTGGTTCACCCAACTTGGGCTACGTCCACACTGAATTTTCCAGTCCTTATTATTATTACCGTCCAGCAAGATGAAGGGATACAACCTGCAGCACAACCGTTGCACTTCCTCTTCTCTGTTTCACAGTCTCTCTCCAGATCTCAAAGATCTTTACAATGCATAAAACCTAATACATCAACGCTAGCCGTATTACAATGTCTTTCTTTTATAAGGGAAATACAATGGGAAAATACCACGGGATACCCAAAACCATGGGCCCGCAAAACAGCCCCAAAAATTTTCTTCGGGGGCGTTGCCCCCAAACCCCCATTTCTCGGGGGACCGCTGGCCCCCGGAACCCCGTGGGGGGGTGATGCCCCCCGGCTGGGGTGAGTGTACAGACCACCTACACATCATATAGAACTGGGGTACAAACACGGCTGATACAATATCATCTATGAGACTAGAAGATCTAGATCCACAACCAACAATCTCCCACTTGGAGACTAATCACAACAACTCCACCGTTGCTGCACTTGCTAGACTTGGACTTGGCAAATTTCTCCTCTTCACCTTCATGCTAGAAGGCCAACTGAAATCGAGCACGAAATCAGTTTCTCTCTGGTCACTACCTTTGTGAACATGTCTGCAGGATTCTGGCTAGTATGTATCTTTTCCAACTTTAACAGTTCATCTTCCAGAACAGAGCGTATGAAATGGTACTTGGGCTGTATATGTTTAGTCCTGGAATGGAATGCTGAGTTATTTGCAAGGTGAATGGCACTCTAGCTGTCACTATACAGTCTGCTATCCTTCTGCTTCTTACCCACTTCCTCCATAAACCTCTGCAACCAAATCATCTCTTTACTAGCCTCTGTAATGGCAACATACTCTGCTTTTGTTGTTGAAAGTGCAACAACCTTCTGTAGTTTCGAAATCCAGCTTACTGTTGTTCCACCTACAGTAAACACATACCCTGTGGTGCTCCTCCTGCTATCCTTGTCACCTGCCATATCTGCATCAACATATCCCTGTAGAACAGTGTCTGAACCTCCAAAACATAATGCCTCAGTGGTAGTACCTCTCAAATACCTGAGAATCCACTGTACTGCCTTCCAATGTTCTTTACTTGGATTGTTCATATATCTGCTCACAACTCCCACTGCATGTGCAATATCTGGTCTTGTGCACACCATGGCATACATCAAGCTGCCAACTGCTGATTGATAGGGAATCTTGGACACGTAATCTGTCTCTTCTTGTGTCTTGGGACACATTTCCTTACTTAGACTGACATGGTTATCCAAAGGTGTACTTACAGGTTTTGCATTCTGCATTCTGAACCTCTCCAACACCTTTTGTATGTACTCACTTTGAGACAATGTCAATTTGCGATTTTTCCTGTCTCTCATTATTCTCATACCAAGGATTTGCTTTGCAGCACCCAAATCCTTCATCGCAAATGAATTAGCTAGCTTTCTTTTGAGTACATTTATATCCTGAATGTCAGACCCTGCAACAAGCATGTCATCCACATACAATAACAAGATAATATATCTTCCATTGTCTAGCTTCTTGAAATAAACACAGTGATCAGAATGACATCTACTATAACCTTGTTCTGTCATAAACCTGTCAAACTTTAGATACCACTGCCTTGGAGCTTGCTTCAAGCCATACAAGCTCTTTTTCAACCTGCATACCAGATCCTCCTTACCTTTGACCTCATACCCTTGTGGCTGCTGCATATATATTTCTTCCTCCAAACCCCATGGAGGAAGGCTGTTTTTACATCTAACTGTTCAAGATGCAAATCTTCTACCGCCACTAGACTTAAGATAGTCCTAATTGAAGTCATCTTTACAACAGGAGAAAATATTTCATCAAAATCTATACCTTTCTTCTGTGCAAACCCCTTTACAACAAATCTGGCCTTGTACCGCTTCTTACCTCCTTCTTCTTCCTTCAACCTGTAAATCCATTTGTTTTGCAATGCTCTTTTACCAGCAGGCAACTTAACCAAATCCCAAGTCTGGTTTCCTACCAATGAGTCCATCTCCTCATTCATGCCTTGCTCCCACTTATTTCTAGTTTCCACCTGCATTGCTTCTTCATAACATTCTGGTTCACCAGAATCAGTCATCAATAAATAATACATTGAAGGAGAGTATCATTCAGGGAGTCTACTTAACCTGGTAGATCTTCTTACAGTTGCAGGAGTTTCAGGTACTTGCTGCTGCTCTTGATTTTCTGGCACCTTCGGAACTTCATTTTCTTTAACTTCATCAAGCACTATGTACTTTGTGCTTTCGTTTTCCTGTTTCTTTCCCTGCAACTGATCTTTATACATGACCTTTTCATTGAATATCACATCTCTACTCCTAATGATTTTGTTATTTTCATAATCCCATAAACGATAACCAAATTCATCAACCCCATATCCAATAAAGGTACGTTTCTTGGATTTAGCTTTAAGCTTTGTTCTATTTTCTTTATCAATATGGACAAATGCTTCACAACCAAATGTTCTCAGAAATGAGTAGTTTACCTTTTTATCTGTCCATGCTTCCTCTGGAATACCACCATCCAAAGCACTTGAAGGTCCTCTGTTTATTAAATAAACAGCAATATTTACAGCATCTGCCCAAAACTGTAAGGGCAGCCCTGCATGCAGTCTCATACACCTTGCACGCTCCATGATCGTTCTGTTCATCCTTTCTGACACACCATTTTCCTGTGGTGTTCCTGGGACTGTCTTCTCTCTACGAATCCCATGGTATGAACAGTAACTATCAAACTCCTTGCCGCAGTACTCACCTCCATTATCAGATCTGAGACACTTAAACCTTTTTCCTGTCTCATTCTCAACCAAAGCTTTCCACTTCTTAAAAGTAGCAAACACATCAGATTTCTGTCTAATGCAATAAACCCAAGTTTTTCTAGTTGCATCATCAATAAATGTAACATAATAATGAGAGCCACCAAGAGATTGTACCTGAGCCGGTCTCCATACATCTGTATGCACAAGCTCTAATTTTTCATTCTTCTTCTGTTTCCCAACCCTGAGAAATCTGACTCTCTTCTGTTTTCCATAAACACAGTTTTCACAGAATTCCAAACTTACCTGCTTCAAATCCGGCAGCAACTTCCTTGAGTGGAGAATCTGCATCCCCTTCTCACTCATGTGGCCAAGCCTATGATGCCACAATGCTGTATATGTTCCTGTGGAAGCTAAAGAGATAGAATGGTCAGTATTATGAGGACATAAATACAACGTACCTACTTTGTCTCCTTTTGCTATCACCATTGATCCTTTAGTGATCTTCCACCACTTTTCTCCGAACGTAGATAGACAACCGCCATCTCCCAACTGCCCTGTTGAGATCAGATTTCTTTTCATAGCAGGAATATGCCTAACATCTTTCAACAACCAATCAGTTCCATTCTTAACTTTTATCCATACCTTACCCATTCCAACAATTTTACATGGCTCATCATCACCCAATAAAACATGTCCAAAATCGCCAGGAACATACTCATGAAAGTATTTCCTATGGGGTGTAGCATGACATGAAGCTCCTGAATCTACTACCCAATAATCACTAGTATTATCTAATGCAAGAATCAAAGCATCTTGTAACACGTCACCTGCTACAATTTCTTCCTGGGTAGTTTCCTTCTGTGCATCTCCTTTATTCTTTAGAGACTTGCAGTCTTTCTTCAGATGTCCTTTCTTTCCACAGTTGCAGCACTCTATCTTTCCCAGTCTGGACTTGGATCTGCCCGTTTTAGAATTTCCACGATTACCGTGGCTCTTTCCTCTCTCCTTTTGTCTTCCTCTGCTCTCCATGGTCAACGCATTACCTGATGTCTCACCTGTGCTTTTTCTTCGCATTTCCTCGCTAAGAATAACACCAATAACATCATCAAATTTCAAGGTGTTTGAACCAGAGACAGAGTTACTTACATCCATGACCAAGTTATTCCAGCTTTCTGGCAATGAACACAAGATTAGAAGAGCCCTAACCTCATCATCAAAGTTCACACTTACAGAACTTAGCTGATTTGTAACCGTATTAAACTCATTTAAATGATCAGTAACAGATCCACCTTCATACATCTTCATATTAAATAAATGCTTCATTAGAAATACCTTGTTGGAAGCCGAGGGTTTTTCATACAGCTTACCCAATGCTTTCATCAAACCCTCTGTTGTCGTTTCTTTTGAGATATTGAAAGCCACCGACGAAGCCAGGCTCAACCGTATTGTTCCCAAAGCCTTTCTGTCAAGAACCACCCATTCTTCGTTTTTCATAGTCGCCGACCGCTTTGCTTTTCCTCCCAACGGTAGGAATAGATCCTTCTGGTACATATAGTCCTCCATTTGCATCTTCCATAACCCAAAGTTTTGGCCGTTAGACTTCTCGACCTTAAACTTTCCTTCTTCTGCCATTGCTCCCACTCGAACCAGAAACCCTAGCTTCCTGCGGGTTTATCTGCCAAATAGACCTTTGGCTCTGATACCAATTGTTAGAAAAACAGGATCGCAGAGCAATAACAATAAACAGAAAAGCAAATATAATCACACATACACATTACAAGAGAGACACAGATATATCGTGGTTCACCCAACTTGGGCTACGTCCACACTGAATTTGCCAGTCCTTATTATTATTACCGTCCAGCAAGATGAAGGGATACAACCTGCAGCACAACCGCTGCACTTCCTCTTCTCTGTTTCACAGTCTCTCTCCAGATCTCAAAGATCTTTACAATGCATAAAACCTAATACATCAACGCTAGCCGTATTACAATGTCTTTCTTTTATAAGGGAAATACAATGGGAAAATACCACGGGATACCCAAAACCATGGGCCCGCAAAACAGCTGGCGAAAACAACCCCAAAAAATTTATTCGGGGGCGCTGGCCCCCATACCCCCCAGCCAGGGGGGATGGGCCCCCCTGGAACCTCGTGGGGGGGCGATGCCCCCCCACAACCCCCCAATGGGGTGAGTGTACAGTCCACCTACACATCATATAGAACTGGGGTACAAACACGGCTGATACAATATCATCTATGAGACTAGAAGATCTGGCTCCACAACCAACATATGTTGGGATGTATTCATGATCATGCCGTGGATGATCTCAATAACTGATACACTGGAAAAAAAAACAACGGTTCTGAATAAGGTATCAGAAGGGTTGATGAATTGTTGAAACTGAAGGTGTCCAACATCTGTAGGGACTCAATTAGACTCTCAAATGTGATAGAGTCAGTAAATGAGTCAACTTCTAAGGAGTATTTGTAACTGTATACTTAAGGGAGTATAGAACTGCGGTACATCTGTAAATTGTCTCCAAGTGCAACCCGAATATCCATAGGAATGTGTAATTGGTTGTTTCCTCAATTAGGCTCTCAAATGTGGTAGATTCAGGTGATATCCATGGTTTTCAACAAAGAACTGAAAGGACCGATACCCTGTATGAGTCTCAACGATGCGATCAAGGTGTTGAAGTTGAGCATGTGAGAAACAATCATTTGGAGAGGCACTGAGGACTCCTTTCAAAATGATCCGTAGGCACTCATCACTAATGGTGATGAGTCCAAGGCACAGGGACCTCTGGGTCTATCCTCTGGAATAGATTTGGTTGGTGTCGACAGAGGGAGATCGACAAATACCAAGGCAATGATGTTTCCTTGATAGGAGTGCAAGGTGTACAACGAAACTGTGATAGTAGGACTGACATACTCTGGGGATGTGGAAAAAAAAACAGGGGTCATAAAGTGGGTGGACTCAAGACATGGTTGACCTGGAAGCATAGGAAACCGACTTTTAGGTGTGAGGACCATAGCTTTAAGGGATCAGGGATATGTATTGCTGACTGGAGTGACTATGGGGGGAGAAGCTGATGGATGCTATTGGGAGACTTTCAGGGTGACATACTACATAATACTCTGAACAAAGGCGACCAGAATGGGGAAACTTCCATATGAGTAAAGATGATCTGTTGTGGTACTAAAAAGTACCATTGGGTCCTTCTTCATGGTTTTAATGAGATCCAAGAAGGGATAAAAGTTTTCTCTAAAATGGTACTGTCCTGTGGATTTTGCGAGCCCAGGACTGTTCATGCTCGTGAGTGCTTTCATTTTTAAGGAGTCTGAAAATGATAAGAAGGCTCTGCACTGGTGATCGAGTACCGTCCTGTAGATTTATACGACCCCAAGACTATGATTTCTCTTGGTTTCTTTCAATTTTGGAGAGTCTGAAAGCGGTAAGTAGACTCCATTGGTGTTCTTTTTCATATGTTAGTCTCCAAGGCCCGAAAAAGTATAAAATGATGCAGATGGAGAACTCTTCTAGCCAATGTGACTAGAGTATTCCTTTTTCATAATTAGTCTACAAGGTCCGGAAAAGGGGTAAGCTTATACCAGGTAGACGCCCTTTCTGATACTTTTAGCGAGCATGAAAGGAAGCAAGGTTGCTCGGCGATCTTTTCATTGTTTTAGGAGTCAGAAAAGAGCTTAACATAAACTCCCTAAGTGTCTTTTTTGTAAAAGAATTGCTCGGCCCAAAAAAGGGATAAAATTATACCGAACAAAAAGGTTATTGGTGAGAGCGAGGAATGATCTCGAGCATCGTCATGAGCGTGGAAAACTGAATCCGATGATATAAGACTCGTCAAAAATGGACCACGGCTGATGTGGCATGCAAATCGAGGCGATGAGGGGCATTTTGGAGAAATGCCCAAAAACTATGGGGGTGAGAGCGAGAAATGATCTCAAGCATCATCACGAGCACGCAAAACTAAATACGGCGATATAAAACTCATCAAAAATGGACCATGGTTGATGTCGCACGCAAATCGAGGCGATGAGGGGCATTTTGGAGAAATGCCCAAAAACTATGGGGTGAGAGCAAGAAATGGTCTCAAGCATCATCACGGGCTCGGAATTATGAATCCGACGGTGCAAATGGTGTGAAAAACGGAGGTCATAAGGACTCCAGAATCATCAAAAGAAATAACTAGGTTAACAAATGACTACAAATAAAGGTGATCCCACCAAGCCAAGGATGCAGTGGTGGGGAGAAATGATGACCCGCGGGGGAAGAATACTAGGTGTATCAAATCAAATCAAAAATACAAGTGATATGTGACCTCAAAAATGGTTGAGATCACGCATGCGAAAAAGTGAGTAGGGTTAATGACCTGCCCCCATGCTATGTGCATGGGGTTTATGATTGTGGATCACATATGTGTTAGTTTGAACAATGGGATCATTGAAATACTAAGATAGGTGTGACGGGGAAGGTTAAAAATGATTGATCATACCCCTTATCCCCAGGTCGAGGTAATCTATTATGCCCCCTAACTCAGAGGTGTTACTACGGTGCAGATGTTGTCTTAGAGAGGGATCAACAGGGCATTGACCAACCGCTAGAGGGGGGGTGTACCATGAGGCTGTGGGTCGTGGTGGCATACTGAAGTGATGATATGATGATGGGGGATTCCCCTTGTGGGGTGGATGCCCCCAGTATCTCCGACAAGAATCACGATGATGATGAGTAGGCAAGGTTTTGGGCCTGCCCCCATGTTTTGGACATGTGGTTTCCTCGTCGATTTGAAAGGGTTGAACATGTGTGTCAAAGGGATCAGTGGAAGGGGCCGACCAGACAGAGGGATCTCCAGTGGAAACCATGTAAATGGTGTTAATTTCTTCCGAGGAGGAATATTTTGGGGGATATATTTCCTCAATGAGAAGAGGGGATATCTCTAGGTCGACATTATTCAGTTCCTATAGTGCTGCTCTATAATCTAGGAGATCAGGGCAATTATGTGAATAATGGCCGTAGATGCTGCATATCGCACAAGGGTGGTTGGTACGCAAATATTTATCATGAGGTTGAGGGGGAAGCTCGAGTTTGACAACTGGAATGTTAGTGTCATCATCCAACATTTGCATATGCTCTTGAAGTGCCGGTAATTGTGGACATTGATGGGTAGCATGGCTTATATCGTTGCACAAAGAGCACTTGGGGGGAGCACGGATTGTTGGGGGATTCTTAGCCAACTTGGGAGTCGGTGGGGGGGTGCGGGTTGTGGGTCTAGTGGTGTAGGTTGTGGGTCTAGTGGTGTAGGTTTGTGGACCTATGCCCCCATTTAGTGGAGTTCAGGGGGAGCATTACTAGATGTTGATGTAGTGCCCCTGTTGGAGGTGGCCAGTTCTAGATGTTTGCTACACCAGGGGGTGGATGGTTAGAAGTATTGATGGGTTGCACCGGTTGTAAAATGACATTCGGTGTCGAGGGAGGGGTTGGGGCAGGTAGGTACCATACAGGTAGACGTAATGTTAATCCTGGGAGATTAAGTGTAGCCATGACTGGTGTGTTGATGGCGCCTGAAGGGGGAAATAAAAATGGGATAGTATGAATTGGTGTGGCTCCTACGTGAGTTGGCACTGAGGGTGGTTGTGGGAGTAAAGGGGGTTGTTGGTTTGGTACCTGTGTGTTATGCGAGAGGGTGCACAAATCAGATATCTCGGTTATCTTCAAAGGGGGTGGGATGGATTGGAATGTGGAAGTCATACGTGATTCCGAGTATAATTAGGGTCTGACTGTGGGGACGAATGATGTAGGTGCATTCTGAACTGGTTGTTCAATCATAGGGATAACATTTTTAGGTGCAGTGGGGGCATATTGGTTTCGACACGTTTGGAGATTCATGTTGGACTATGACATCATAAGGAGATGATGAGTACTTGAATCCATTGGTTGGTTTGTGTGTGCAGCATATGTGATTTGTTGTTGTGGTGATGTGCTTCCTTGAGGAGGATCCAACGGATGACTGTTCGCCACTCCTTGTGTGGGTAAAGGATTCTGCAGCACCATGGGTTGTGGTTGAGTAGGTGGCGCTGGTTTTGCCGTGTTCCCTTGGCGTTGGGCGTCATCAGACCACAGTTGGCGTGCTCGCTCCAAATGGGGGAAAGTGTCTATGTAATGGTTGTATACCCCACATATGGAACATGGGTGGTTTGTTCGTAAATTGGGGTTCTTACCCTGTTCCGGTGGTCAATCAGGGTTTTGGTTGGTGGGGGGTAGCGTTGTTGTTGTTTGGATGATAAGTCTGAGTGACTGGAGATTGTGGTGCGGCAATCACTTCCTGTGGTGGGTAATAAGCCGCTGGGTCTTGTGAGTGAATAGGAGCATGTGCGGCCTGCTGATGGTAATATGTAGGGGGTGCAACCAGAGGTGAATAGGCTGAAGTGCATGACCATAACACTGTGATAGACATGAGGGTCCATGAGTGTGGTGGGAGTGGGCCATGGGAGCATATGAAGTTGTATCTCTAGAGTGAGATGTGGCCCGCGAAAGATCGGGGCTGGTATTATTGAGCATAATGGAAAAGGGTTGGTTGTGGGATGCAACTTGTCCAATGATGCCGTCTGTGGGGTGGGATGCCCCCGGCGTGTCATGGCGGGATGGATCGCCACGCGGGGCATTAGGTAAAATAGTGTATAGATATCCTAACTGGGCATATATGAGGTCGAACTACTGAGCTTTTAAGATCGCTTCTTCTTCTGATTGTGGTCATTCAAAAGCTACATCTTTGGCTATGAGGGGGAGGAGTCATTTGAGGAACCAATCTAAAAAGATATGGTCGTCAAGCTTTATCTTGCAAAGGCTACAGTGCTTACGCCATTCATGGATATGATCAGTGATGTGTGTAGTGGTGTTTTGTCTACAAGACAAAAGTATTTCCACTCCTGCATCATAGCGTATAGGTAGTTGAAAGAACTGAAGGAACGTTGAGGTGAGGGATGTAAAAGTGGGGTGTGTCCCATGTGGCTGCTCAATGTACCACCTGGCTGTAGAGCCAGTTAAAGTTCTTTGTAAAAGGCTCAGTCTAATAGAATCATCTACTATGGATTTTGAGAAACACCATAGGTGAAATGACATGATATGGTTTTGGGGATCTTCCCCATCTTTTCCTTCAAATTTTGGGATATTTGAGGGAAGCTTTGTGGGCATGGGGGGCCATACAGGGTCGTGTCTGATAGGATCATTGGTTAACCTTGCCAGGTCTGGTAAGTTTAGACTAGCCGTGTATGGCAGACTGGCAGATGGGTGTGGTATGGTCACCGGGGGATAATTGCTAATGGTAGCATTGTGGATTGGTCCAGTGCCCCCTAAGGGTATGTTAGGTATGAAAGGGATGTGTCCTCCAACCGATGTGGTGTGGGAGGGGCCTGTGCTCCCAAGTGCAACATGAGTTGTAGATGGATTAGGAATGGTTCCAATAATTACTAGGATCTGGGTAGTGGCGATGAGGGGGGTGGTGACGCCCATGTTGGGCATACCTAAAATAGGCATCGGTCCTGTGTTAGGCATGCCTAAAGGGGGGGTGGCCCCCATATTAGGCATGCCTAAGGGGGTTGTGGCTACCGTGGTTGTCACGTTAATAGCGGGGTTTGTTGATGTAGCTCCAATAGCACTGGTGAAAAGAGGGTCAAATTGTGATCCAACCATGGGGTTGGTTGGTGATGTCTCGGTAGGGTGTTCGGATTCAGCCTCAGAATCAGATGTAAAATGAGGCACATCAGGATCAGATCATGGGGTTCTCTATCGATGACGTGTGGAGTCAAGGGATAACGCTCTACATCTATGACATGTAGAGTCAAGTGTACCGAACTGAGGGGGTTCACCCTAAAAACGGCGAGATCGTCTTAAGTTCTCAATGGTGAGAGATGTCTAGAAATGCCAATGGATGGTGGTGAGATAAAAAAACTCAAGACCCTAATGCCACGATGTGTGCAGGAGGGGAGTGTGAAAAAACAATGGCTCTCAGGCTAACAACCAACCTCAAAAGCACTTATTATAACAGTTGTGCTATAATAAGTGGAGGAATCAAGAAAAGTGGTCAGAATACCAAAAATCAAACGGTTCCTAGAAAAAAGTGGTGCTTACTAGACCAAGGGGGGTAGCAGAGAATGCAAACTCCTAACTAAAAGTGGTATTATGATTCAACAAAACATATCCTCTGCAAGGTGATGAAATCCAAGTCAGACAATATGAGTAGTGGAATCAAAGGCTAGATATCCCCCTACCGGGAGGGACACCGGGTAGACAATCCTAAAAATTGGCCACTAAGATACCTCGTTCATGACATGTTCGGTTGGGTGAATCTGCAGTTTGGTTCTATCGTCGATGTACTCCCATATGGGTGGTACACCGAGAACTGCAAAAGGTATCCTTCGGTTACTGAATGGATAGCGGTATTCCACTCAAGCTTCCAGAACCAGTCTGACTACTTCAACCCTCCTAAGGGAGAGGCCTTCCCGATAAATTGGTGTATAATTGTGTCAACAAATAATACAGGATTTTTGGGACCCTAAAAGTCAACCACTATGTCTCAGATGTAAATAATTGAGGGGTGTTATTGGAACACCTATCCCCCCAATCCTACCTAGCTACAAGATTCTTTAAGTGTTCCCCAAGTGGAGTTAAAGTGTTTGTTGAATTTAGGTAGATTTTAAGGCTTAGTTAATTAAAAATGTGGTAGACTGGATGCAAGTGTGATTATTTAACTGAAAATGAATTTGCCTCGCTTGGGCGATTGATTACAAATTAAAAACAAGATGATTTCAATTTGCAAAAAATAAAAGGTTTTTTTTTTCTGAAATGTAAATGCTTCAACAAAAATAATTCGAACACTATGGAGTTTTGAAATAATTTTTTAAAAGAAAGCAAATATCATAAAAAATGCTAGAAATAAATGGATTTCTAAGTGCTTGCTTGGGAAAAACTATTGAGCAAATCGGAAATATGGTTCAAAATTTGCAAAGAAGTGAAATCTATGATCTAAACAAAGTGCTAAAAAACCTTTCTTTCACTAGTTGAAAATTTTTAAAAAGATTTTAATTGAGCATATGTAATAGAAAATGATTTACTATTACTGCAATAATTAAAACAGAATGCTGGAAAAAATTGCAGGAAAAATAATGGTGGACGAAAGAGGCTAAATGGGCAAAAAGTGCAGCAGAAATTTTTTCTAAAAATTGGGCCGAGCGAAAAACAGCGGCATCGCGGGTTTTTGGGAAAAAGTCGCGACGTGCATCGCGGTTTTAAGGCGCACAGCCGCAATATGCAGCGCAGAAAAAAGACGCGAAGCCACGATGTGCAGCACGGAAAAAAGCCGTGAAGCCGCGATGTGCAACGCGGACAAAAGCTGCGAAGCCGTGATGTGCAGCACGGGAAAAAGCCGCAATGTGCAGCGCGGAAAAAGGCCACGAAGCCACAATGTGTAGCGCAGAAAAAGGCCGTGAAGCCACGATGTGCAACGCAGAAAAAGGCCGCGAGGTCACGATGAGCCGCGCGACTGTCAGGCGAAAAGTCGCGATGCGAAAACGGAAAAATGGTTGCCGGAAACAAAATCGAAAAGTGAAATTTCAAGCTGTTTAAAGGGTACGAAAAGGGCCAAAGGCTAGGGCAGCAATGGATATGCTGTCTAGTATGGCAGGTCTGTAAATTGGAATGGTAAAAACCAGTAAAAACAAAGATCTAAAGCAAAAATTTAAAGCTCAAAACCCAGCAGAGTCGCCAAAAACTGTTGCTTGGTTTTTCAACCAAGCATGTGCAAGGATGCACCTATTAACAAAGTAATAGCAGTTTCAAATGAAAAGCAAAAACAATTGTAAATTTAATCTAACATTAACATAAACATGTATAAATAAACAAGAACTAAATCAATAACAAGAGATCTATGGAAAGAACAAGAGAAAAAATAATAGATTTTTTGTATTACCTCAAAGGTGAGGATGTTTAGTGTTGAGCAGCTCCAAGGTTGAGGTGCTCCAAGCTCCAATGGTATCTTCTCCAAGATGCTAAAATGGGGGTCTTCAAACTCGAAATGGGAGGCAATGGCTCTCAAAGGGAATTTGGTAGCATAAGGATAGGATGAAATGTGGATGGAAAGTGAGGAGCCCCTATCACCTTTTTATAGTTTTTGGTGATGGGGAATACCATTATGGTTTTGAGGAAACCAATAGTATTAACCAACATGGTTTAGGTCTCTTTTTCCCTCTTTTTCATTTTTTGAATTTTTTTATATTTTTATTCCCTTTTAATATTTTTTGGGAATTTTGGAACCTTTTTGAGGGTTTTTTTGAGGGTTTTTTGAGGAAAAATACATATTTTGAGGGGGAAAAAGGTGTATTGTGGTCTTTTTGGTGACCTTTTGATGGTTTTAGAGGCTCAAATGGTGGAAAAGTGGACAAATGGGTCATGTGAATAAGGGAATGAGCTAGTGAGCACTTTTGGGGTGTTAACAATTCTAATTAAGCAAAATGATGAAAGAAGCATTGAGGTCCGAACGCCGGTCTGAATGACGGTCCAAATGACAGTTCGGATGGAAGAAAATGACTTAAACTAAAGAGAAGAGAAGATGGGATGATCTTATCTACCATCTGGATGATGCATATGATCCTACAGTGAAGGGAAAGCAATGAATAAGGTGGTTAAGAGCTACAGTGAGAAGAAGCTATCTATGTTAATGATAATTTATGAAACTAACTATTTCTATTTTATCCTTAGATGAGCTGGAGATGTAACTTAAGTTAATCTTATGCTACTGGAAAGAAACTACAGAATTCTAGTCTATGAGCAGATTTAGAAGATTGAGCTATCTATTTCACTAAATTAAAGAAAACTATTTAAGCAATTAAATGAACTAAGTGCAATCTAAAATACTTAAGCAAATGAAATAAACTAAACCTAAGCTAATTAAATCAACCAAATGAACCTAAGTGTGGTCAGTCACCATTTACTTCTAAAACATTAATAAAACAAAATATACATAACAGAAATAGAAACATCATTTACATAAACAACACAACATGATTTTATATCACAGTACAGAAACACCATATACAAAGTAGATACATAAATAAAATAACAACATGTTTTATTTACAAAAGACAACGACGATTCATATACACTGATGAAGAACCACTAGCTGTTGAGGGGCTCGTCTCAGAAAACAGAGGTTGGGCCTTTAATCAGTCAATCACCATGCATGCTTGACAAATTCCCATAAAACTGAAACAGAGATATATTAATAAAAATACAAAGTTACAGTGCTTTAGTATTCATTTGCAGCTGAAAAGATAGGCAAATCTAACAGTAAAGAGACTGACTAACTAATGACTAACTCACCTCTTCTATGAGGACGTCTATTTATACAAGATTATAATCGAGGAAGCAAGTCGGCCCTTTAGTGGTTGACTGCTCTAATAATAGACAGTCTTAAAACCATGGAACGGTTCTGTTTACATCTCATAGAAACACATAAGCCAAGAAACGGCTCTGCTCAGCATCCTGTGACAACTCATAAGCCAAGAAACGGCCTCGTAATAGTTCACGACAGCACACAAGGCGTTTTCCAGACTCCACGGCATTGATTCTTCACGCAGTTGTAAAGAGTTAATGCTCCTTTGACGTGGGAAGAGATGGATGTGATGTCGGGCTGAGCACCCAGGAGAAAGGATTTTCCGAAACATCAGTTCATGTACCATCAGGGCCATGTCCCGAACAGAATCCGTGTGGCGGTTTACTCTCTAATAGCTTGAAAATATCTTAACCAATGATCTTGTGGGTTGAATGCAGGGTTAAATGACGGGCTGAATGCAACTGATTGGTTACAACTTCAATACGCATCCAATTGAAGATTCACTTTGAGAGCCATAACCTGCAAGATAAAATATAGTCACCACATAAGTCAAATAAACATCAATAAATCATAATATAACAATATTTTACCCAAATATATTTGATGTCCTGCTCCATTTGATGGTCTGAATGGCAAAGAGAGTGACTTAGAACATCAAAAAAGGTGAAAGAAATGCCAATCAGAGTGCATTTGATATTCAAAAATGGTGACAAAAATGGGCACCAACATTGTCAAAGTCATATTTTTTACTGGTTGTGATATAGTGATTGGAGGCGTGGGTACGCTGCTGTTGGGGTTTGGTCCTACCTCTATCTGGGGTGTAGCCTGGTCGTCCTCATCGTCACTGTGAGGTCGCTTCATCCCGTGTGGTATTTCTTCGTGGTTTTGCGTTTCGATCGCAGCAGGACCTTCTCTTGTCCCCTGCCTCTTCTCTTGTCGAAACCTTGCTCCTCCCCTTGTAAGACCACTCTCTTCCTCATCTCCCTTCACAATCTTGTTGTAACTTGCACCCATCTACCCCGTATCATTCCATTCACTGCCCCCCTTCTACTACAGTATCCATAGCCTCTGCCCACTAGGGTTCTACTGATCGAGGTGCATCTTCAGTATTCCCTTTTCACATATAAGCATCTTAATGGACAGTTGCAACAATAACATGAACCTACCTCGTGGGCCGTTGAAAAATTCCCTCTCTGCTTCACTATAAGACTTCGTTGTATCCACCGCAAACTCGGTGATGTAGCCTTCCAATATGTTGTCGATCCAGACTTCGACAGACCACGACTCCTTGTTGTCTACTTCTTGTAGCTCTTGGATCAGTGCTGGGGTCCAATACATCGGCTCACCACCCTGGAAATTTCACTTCTGAAAGGTCAATTTCGCTAACCATTCATACAAGATGATTGGGAATTCGCAGAAAAAATATTCGTGCGGACCGTCGTGTATATTCTTTTCCAGCCACCAGTCTATCGTCAACCTAGGGTTTTGGTTCTCTTTCTTAGCAAACTCTCGTAACTTTAGGTCGAACCAATCTTGAATTTCTGGTTTTTTCGGATGCCACAAAACGTCCTCCCTCAACTTTGCGCTATGGTACCGGCAACGGAACCATTTGTTGACACAAACCCAGTCGAAAGGGGTTCCTTACACTGTCGACCACCGCGATCTCCCTGAGCACCAGCCCAGACAAGTTTTACTCTGTCCAGTAACACCTGTGGAGCAAATGAAGTCTCACCCGAGATGTTCAAGGGAGATCTGACGGAACCATGTTTCTGCCAAATGAAGGACTTTTGTGCATTAACCACTCAACTTATCACAGCATCGCATCACAAGTTTAACCATTCGACTTTAAGCATTAAACATAATCGCGACATTATTCAACAGACAAAACCATAAATGCGCAATATATATAAAAGTAAAACATTAATCATAGCAAGGAAACGTCACATCATTCACAGATTCATATCACATAATGCATTCATCACAAGGGAACAGGAAAGACAGTAATTTTGCTCAACATCATATCATATTAACCTTTGCAACAACCCATAGATACAACAATAATTCCTTTGTCGCATACCCAGATTAAAAGACAAGCAAAATCGTTCGTGCTCAACTGTCTCTTCAATTCATCAGCTCATGGATCTCCACCTCAGTATATCAACACTTACAATCCTATGTCTATTTATAGGCTCATGCCTTTACATTTACGGTCCACTTAGGCAACCGCCTAACTACTTCCTAACAAACTCTACAAAAAGATGACTCAAAAACCCACATAATGTTTTCCAAATGACCCAAAACTACATAAACTAATCGACTTGCGTGCTACTTTCCTCCTTTCGTGGTACCTTTAGCCTTGCGCAGCATCCGCGATGTTGCGATGTTGATTCATCCAAACTGCCTGCCAACAGATTGTTAAAGATTAATGTAATTCGATTGATGTATCCTGATTTGATTGATGTATTATGATTGGTGTATTCTGATTGATGTGTTCTAATTGAATTATTTTGCTTGATGTATTATGATTGATGTGTTCTACTAGATTTATTTTGGTTGATGTATTCTGATTGATGTATTTTTCTTTTGGTTTATGTATTTTGGTTGATGTATTCAGGTCGATGTATTTTGCTTCTGGTTGAGGTGTTATGGTTGATGTATTCTCATTGGTGTACTATGATTGGTGTTTGTATTGCTCTGAAGTGAATAGAGATAGGCTGCCAAAAATATTCTGGAATGGCTTTGTATTTACAACAACTGTTCATGGCGCCTGTATCTACTTGTGCATCCAATTCATAAGCTTTATACCCTTCCGTTTTGATCTTGATAGGTACAACCATCCGATCTCCTAAACTCTTTTGTTCAGGGACTAGTTCTTCTACTGTTTCTGGAGCTAGGGTAAAGATGTGAGCTTTTCTCATTGTTAGATGGATATATTCAAAGTTCAGTTCATCGAGTTGATGTAGATATCCATGTATACTTGTAGCTAAGTTAGCTAACTGTTCTCTCTCTCTTTTTACTTTGTTTTCAAAGAAAACAATTTTTCTAAGAAGATCTGCCTCGCTTGGATATGACCCTTCATATGTAGGGACACACTGTGAAGGTTCTGGCAAATTTTTTGTCAACTCATCAATCTTTTCTTGTAGTCTTCTTCTGATTATGACCAGGCCTGGAGAAAGACTAGCCTTTTTTTCTTCTAACTCTTCTATCTGACTTTTGAGAGAAGCAAAAGAAAACATAAAACAATTACTGATAAAGGTTTGGTCATCATCAGAGCTATCCGAAGAATTAATGGAAAGCTTATGGAGATCTAACTCATCAGAACTAGAATTATATTCAGAGTCATCTGCCGATTCATGAATGGAGAATCCTTCATCTTCTGATTGTAACTCAGGGACTACCTCCCACTCAGCAAGATTGTACTCTACTGTACAAATCTCACATATTTTGTTCTGAAACTTTGTCTTCTTCTCTGGACACTTGTTTTCCCAATTTCCTTGCTTGCCACAGATGTAACAGGTAGACTTTCGGAGTGGCTGGGTCCTTTTCTTAAAAACAAACCTATTCTTCCTATTTTGAAAAAAAAGGTTTCTTCGGATACTTCAAGATTCTTTTTGAGGAAGACCGGAATCTAGGATGGGATCGAGAGCTGGATTCGCCAGACTTTTTGGAATGGAAGGTGCATGCAGATGTTTTATGTGGACGAGGCTTGAAAAAACCATAACTGGCAGTTTCACGAAATTGCTGACAGGCTGACTGAGAAACAAAAATTTGTTTTTTGAGATTTTTCTGTGTCTTCATGGCGACACATTCTTTTTGGAGGGTTGTGAGCACATGCTGATGTAAACCATCAAGAGATAACTCTTCAATATTGACTTGATGATCTGACAAATAGGTATTTACAAGAACTGGGATTTTGCTGGGAAGAGAGGCAAGATAATGGTGAAGGTAGGAAACATTCTAATGATCTGTAATTTTGTACAACATGGTCTGCATCGTACAAAAATATTCTTGAAGAAGATTGATATCACATAATTTCTGGGACATGTACAATTGAGTAGTATGAGATGCATCAGGAGGTAATGCACCAAGAAATTCATTAGCATGGGCTTGAAACAAAGATTCTAAAGGATCATCATTCTCTAGTAAATGTTCTTTTTCTTCTTCTGAAAGTTTTTCCCACCATAGCTTTGCTATTCCTGTAAATTCCCAAGTAAGCTGCGTAGCTATATCTTTCCAGGATGATTTAGTTTCTCCTTTTCTTTGGAATTCCCATGCATTGATCTTTTGGAACAGATTTAGAATCTGATCATTTTCCAAGCAATCAAAATTAATAATCAGTGTGTTACCAAAGCCTTTGGACAGATCTTTGGAATCAATCTTGATATCTACATTTTTTAATTCATTTGTCCATTTGCTGAATGGACTACGAAACTTATTGTGGCTGACATCTTGACCTAAAACTCTTCTAGCTTGATTTTGGAAGAAATGTGACACAACTCTGTTTCTTTTTGGGTTGCTAGAGGCTTCACCTATCTCAGAATCCATAGAGATAGTGGAGGATGTCATTTTAATGTCATGGCAATCAAGTGAGAGAAATCTTTGTTTCAACAATTCATACTTTTCTCTAGCCAATTCAACACCATGCTGAATACTTTGTAGTCTATGTGGACTAAACTATTTCAGGAATTTCTGAGGGCTTGAGCTACCAGAATGATATTTGAACTTATAGTATTCTTGGTTGATTTGACTATAGTCAGGAGGAGAAGAAGGAGCTGGAAGTGCTTACTGTAGATTTTCTACATATCTTGTAATAACATCGACACCAGCTTCAATATCTGACAGCCTAGCTATCTTCTCTTTTTGGTTCTTAACCAAAAATTCAATAGTATCCGAAATATGATTTAAAGATCCATGCAGTGTCTGCAGATGAGCCTTGAGCTCAAGAACATCTCTAGCAACATCATCCAAGTTTTGAGCTATACAGACAGACTGGAAGTTAGCATAATTCTGTAACTGGATTTGTTCTGCAGGTTTAGGATCATTCAGGCTTCTCAAATTAACAAATTGAAAATATGGATGTAAACTACCATCCTTAAAGGAAGGACTGGAATTGCCGGAATCTAATCTTCTTGCTGAAATCTGGGACAAGTTTCCATATTTTTCTCGAGGGAGAGACAAACTTTTAATATCGCAAAACAAAGAAGAACAATCAGGACAATCAGTACGCTAACCTTTATGATCAACAGAGGAAGAGGATGAAGAGGGTGAATTAATAGACTGAAATGTTTTTTGTTTTTGTGGGGTATGTTTTTCTTTACAAAATTTGCAGGATGCAGAAGGAAACTGAATGTGGTTAACCATATGTTGGTGTAGCTGAGAATCATATACTTGCATATGTGCAGATGAACGTAATGGGGTTTTTGACCTGAGGGGTAAATACTGAGAATGGGAAACAAATCTACTAATTGCAGGTGATGGTGGAGGAAATGATTGTGCAGGAGCAAATCTAAGAGAAGTGTTACCATCTGGATGCTGGACAACACGAAGTTGTTTGGAGGAAGCATCATGGAGTTTTGGATATCTCTAAGAAAGTGGTTGGTATGTGCTATTCCATTCTTCAGGTAAGCTTACCTGAGAAAATCCAAGTTGGAGGGGAGTAGTGTTTCCCGGACCAATAACAACTCCTTCCTAGAGCGCTCTCTTCTGTAACTTAGGATTAATTGCAGGCATAGTAGTAGAAACAAACCGGATACACAGAGAACAATGCAACTGAGCAATTTGGGATTGCGGAGCTACATCAAAACCAGAAAATTGTATATATGCTTGTAAAAATTCATTGATATAGGGGTCCGTGAGAGACACCTGATATCTAGGAACCAAGGAAGACCAGGCTGTTAAATTTTCAGAATTTACTTCAATCTGATCTAGGATCTTAACTGAGAGAACAAAATGTACAGCAAATCTACAACATATCAATCATGTACACAATAATGCAAGCAGACAAGAGATACAGAGTTTACTTGGGGAAAACCATAAAGGTGAAAAACCCCAATAACTTCCTCAGAGATAGATAGAGAAATGATACAACCAGAATACAAGAGATAGTCTTCTCCTAGCAGCAGAGCCTCCTCCTCATAAGTGCGCCACTTTCCGAATGAGAGAAGTGTGTGAATGAATGATCAAATAGAGATCTCTCGATCTCTATTTATACTTGTCCTGTCCTGCCCAATAAACTAATGGGGCCTACATGTCTAGCTTAATCCATGGTTAACTTAATCCAAGCCGACCCCACACTTGGTGGTCTAATAACCCTTTTACCCACATGACTCATACAAGGCCGACCCCATCAAGGTGGTCTAATAACCCATCGGCAAGTTAACACACTTCTCAATACAAATGACGACACTTTCTTATAGAGGAATAACACATCTCTTATAAGGGTACAATAAATATATATATGAAATAAATTCCGAAGTTACATATACATCAACACTCCCTCTTAACTAGGAAGGTATTTCTCGACATAGATCATCGGGCACAAGTCTTCTTCTCTGGATCATCATCAGTGAGTCATCATCCTCGAATTATCATCATCGTCACTACTGCTGCTATCTCAATCAATCTCTGAATCTACTCATCATAAGAATTTCTACAGAGCTAGTCCTTTTTCATACTGGATGTAGGCCCACCACCTGTAGGTCTTCATCATCACTGGTCATACTGTGGAATCCTCAAGACTCATCACGTGCATCTACAAAACCTCGCAAGAGCATCCCAGGCCTTTTATGAGCACACATCTCAACCTCTCGAATCTCTCAGGATCTTTTACATGCCACTGCACAACCTGTCCACGACCACATAGTATCAAACTGATACTTCACCATACATCCAACTGATGTATATCATCACATGATCAACCTGATCATCATCATCATCTGTGAGCAAGCCATCAAGTAGGTACACCTCAGGACTGATTACACTGCCTCTACAAAACCTCCAGATCTCTCAGGACTGATCACACTGCCTCGGCAAATCCTGCAAGAGCATCTCAGGACTGATTATATGCCTCTACAAAACCTGTGTACCAAACTGTCACATCAATGTCTTCATATCACCACATAGTCTACGGAGCACAACCTAGATGCACACACATAGCACTTACACTCACCATGGGAGGACTACCTGCCACCATGTGAAAGGCTCAAAACACTTACACTCACCAGCATGGGAGGACCAACCTACTACCATCTGGGAAAGGCTAACAGCACTTACATCAACAACCATGGGAGGACCAACCTACCACCATGTCGGAAAGGCCCAGCACTTACATCATGTCCATGAGAGGACTAACCTACCATCATGTCAGAATGGCCCAACACTTACATCTCACCATAGGAGGACTAACCTGGTACTATGTGAGAATGGACCAGTGCTTACATCTCACCATGTGAGAATGGCCCAGCCCTTACATCTTACCATGGGAGGACCAACCTACCACCATGTAAGAATGGCTCAGCCCTTACATCCTTCCATGGGAGGACCAACCTACCACCATGCAAGAATGGCCCGGCCCTTAGATCCTACCATGAGAGGACCAACCTACCACCATGCAAGAATGGCCCAGTGTGCATATGTGTCTCCGAACTTCATCACTTCCCTCTGGAATGCATCTCGATCTGAAGTACACCAAGTCTCCCTCTGAAGTATTCAAACTTCACTCTGGAAAGTGGCTTGGTCAACACATCGGCTATCTGCTCGTCTGTCGCAACATACAGGAGATTCACAGCTCCTCTCTGCACCATATCCCTGATATAGTGATATTTGATCTCAATGTGCTTTGACTTGTCACACAACTCTGGTTGTCGCAATATATACAAGTAGCACTCAACTGGAGATCAAACAAATCAGACAGTAGCTTCCTAATCCATACTGCCTCACAACTACCTGAACAAGCTGTGACATACTTTGCTTCAGTTGTACTCAGTGCCACACAGGACTGCTTCCTGCTAAACCAAGAGATCACACCTGACCCCATACTGAAGCAGCACCCCGAAGTGCTCTTCTGATCAATGGCACTGCCTGCCCAATCCGAATCAACATAACCCTCCAGGTTAAACTTTTGATTCGCCTCATACTTGAGCCCGTAATCCAATGTACCCTTTAGGTACCTCAGAACATGCTTTGCAGCTATCAGGTGAACATGTCTCAAATCTGTCAAATACTGGCTCAAGGTGTTCACCGTAAAGAAAATGTCTGGCCTTGTATTCGTCAAGTACATCAAGGACCCAATCATCTGACGATACATTGTAGCATCAACCGGCTTAGAAGAAGCATCACACACAAGCTTCAGGTTTGATTCCATAGGTGTGGCCATGGCATTGCAGTCCATCATCCCAAAACTCTTCAGGATCTTTACTGCATACTTCCCTTGTCCAAGGAAGATTTCATCTGCACTCTACCACACCTCCATACCTAGAAAATAGTGCATCATCCCCAATTCCTTCATCTTGAACTTGGCAAGAAGCTTCCATTGTGTGTCGTAAATCAATCTATCTTCACCTGTGATAACCAGGTTATCCACATACAAAATTAGTATCACTGGATTTCCTTCCTCAACCTTGTAGTAAAGGTTGGAATCCGCTTTACTCTTGGTAAAGCCCAAACTGGATAGAAAGTTGTCTATCCTACCATACCAAGTTCTACACATATATGACTCCCTGTCATGTGTCTCAGAACCAAGTGGCTGCTCCACATACACTCCTTCTTCAACTACACCATTCAAGAAAGCTATCTTGAAATCCAACTGGTGTATCTTTCATTTCATCACTGTAGCCAGAGCAAGTATGGATCTAATGGAAGTGTATCTGGCTACAGGAGAAAAAGTCTCTATGCTACCACCTGCAGCATGCTTGATCTTGTAGATCCTCTTGGAAGTCACTACAGACTCCCCTTCAGGTCTTGGGACTGCATCCCAAAAATATTCATGATCAACTGGTACTCCTCGATCATGGCATTCTTCCCCGATATTGGGAACTTCAATATCTTCAATATTTTCAATAGATAGCTTTATTGTTAAACAAATGTTGTAGTCCTCCTTTTTTAGGTGATGGTATACGATCTTTCCTACACAACAAGTTAAATTGCATGATTAGAAAACAGCTCATAGTTTTCAGAACAAATTCTTACACATAAAGAAATATGTCATACAGTCATGCAATTATCTTAGCCAATGCTTCAATACAACATTTATCCATATCCCGTAACTTTCTAGATTCCTTCCAATCTCTACCAGAACATTGTTAAGAGTGTGCACAACTCCCAACATGTCAGCAAAGAGGTTACATTCTAGATAAGTAGCAATGGAATGTTGTACAGTGCATAATACACAACCTAATTCTAGGAACATCAGTATATACATTATTTGAACAGTATTATTTAAACAATAAAATATGCAAGTAATGACAATTCAAATACTTATCTTTGTTTGTTTGTTGGGTTGACTCCCTCTCAATCTTTGCTTCTTTTCTGCAACTACATTCTAATGTGGATTGTGAGAAGTGGTCAACTCCCTCTGAATATCTGCATCCTTGCAAAAACTACTGAAGTGTGCTCCTTCTTGATCTTTGCTTCCTTGCAAGAACAACTGGAGTGTGCTCCCTCTTGATCTTTGCTTCCTATATTACTTGTCCTTGAAATTATATCCATCACTATGCATGCTTATTAGTATCATCATTGTGTTATCCTTGAGGTCTCATACATAATCACACATTCATTAGTATAATCTTCATACTATCAAAATACAATAATCTTAAGCATGTATAGTCATGATCATTTCAAACAGAAATAATAAGCATTAGTATTCAAGGTTTATATAGGGCTCTTATGGTTAGTCATATCATCAATTATGGTAAGAAACATAATATGTATACAACCATAACTATACAAACCTATGATTTCATGAATAATCATTATCAACAACACAACAGTATAAGATCCTAACACAAGGTAGGATTCTAGCTTGATATAGGAAAACATACCTAGATTAGTATACTTGCTTAGTTATGTCTAACATACCTAAACAATATCTTCTTTGTTCTCTTCAATGATTTGGAGATCCTCTGCTAGAACCTGCATATCTCATAGGTTAAGCATAATAGAACAAAGTCATACATACCTCATAAGTAGAACTTCTATGTGATCAAAGATTATGGATGAGTCTTTGTCTTCATGTTGTCATGGAACTTGATTTGTCTTTCGTGATGTACCTGTATCTTGTTAGCATGCAACATCAACCTCATACAACACCATAGTGCATTAGTACAATCATATAACCCTAATCAATGAATTTCTTCTATCATTCACATGCATTCATATTTTTACTAGGGTGATAAGACAATTCTAACATTAATCAAGATTGTACTAACCTAAATAATATGAAGACAAACATATTATGAACTTGATCAAGAATCGGATTTTAAGACATACCTGTATCTCGTTAAGTCATACCTGTCGAGATTTCTTGTAGTCTTCTTATGTAAGGCCTTAGCCTCAACTCCCCCTGCAACTGGATCGAGAGCTCGATTAGGGTTTGTTAGAGAAACCATAAAAAATCAATCTTTGACTTTCACACTTATGAATGGATGGATAGATGTGTCTCATTGAGCTGATCAAACTTGCATACTTCAATTTTGAAATCTCCAAAATTTGACCCCTCAAAATTGCCTTTGAAACTTCTGGATCTTCTGGACAGGATCCCGAACTAGGGTTTGATGGAGCCCACCCTTCTGCTCAATCAAAAGGTTTGATCCAAAGCTCTAAACTTTTAATTTTCTGAGGAGCTTTCAGCCGTGGTCACAGACTTCAAAAAATTCCAATTTTTGCAGAAGCCCTAATTTTCCACTTTTCTTATCAAAGTCCCGAACTAGGGTCTGATCAAGCTCGGCCTTCTGCCCAACCAAAAATTCTGATCTTGGTCTCTAAATTTCTATTTTGATGAGTATCATTCATCCGTAGTATCCGATTACAAAAATTCCAACTTTCTCTGAAACCCTAAATTCCGAAAGCCATGAATGAAGGTGCTCAAAAATAATTATGTTTTGACAGAAATATGTACCTGATTGTTTCTGGTGTAAATCTGAACTTTTTGATCCACAGGGTCTGAAATCTTTTTCTGAGGTAGCCTGACTTGTCATCTTTCCATCTCGATAGGTCTGACCTCAATTGGATTCTCTGAGAGAGAGTTATACCAAGTGTCGCAATGTGACCTGTTTATGGGATAAAAAAGGAGAGTGAACTTGTACGGCGTTCCACGTATCACTGGTTCAACTTCGGACTCTAAAAATGTTTTCTAAGATAGTACAGTCTATGTACTACTTGTCACTTTTTATGAAATTTCATTTGGAGCTTCCTATCGCAAGTTATGACCTTTTTTCCAAGGTCACCTATTTATGACTGAGATTTGGAAGAGGCATAAACCCTATATTGTACAGATCATAAATCACAAAGTACAATGAATTAGAAGTTGTCCTTTGTACATAAGGTACATGGGGATCTGATCTTTGACCTGTAAAAGTTTCAGATCCGAAAACTTTGCCAAACTGGATTTATAGCGAAAGTTCTATGATGACTGGTTTTTGCTATATCAAGTCCTAGCATCGTAAGTGCAACAAGTGTCATACATGCCATATCATGCCTTCTTTCAGGCTAGCTCTGATACCATGTTAAATTTTCAGAATTTACTTCAATCTGATCTAGGATCTTAACTGAGAGAATAACATGTACAGCAAATCTACAGCATATCAATCATGGACACAATAATGCAAGCACAAAAGAGACACAGAGTTTACTTGGGGAAAACCATAAAGGTGAAAAACCACAATAACTTCCTCAGAGATAGATAGAGCAATGATACAACCAGAATACAAGAGATAGTCTTCTCCTAGCAGCAAATCCTCCTCCTCATAAGTGCGCCACTTTCTGAATGAGAGAAGTGTGTGAATGAATGATCAAATAGAGATCTCCCGATATCTATTTATACTTGTCCTATCCTGCCCAATAAACTAATTGGGGCCTACATGTCTAGCTTAACCCATGGTTAACTTAATCTGGGTCGACCCCACACTTGGTGGTCTAATAACCCTTTTACCCACATGACTCATACAGGGCCGACCCCATCAAGGTGGTCTAATAACCCATCGGCAAGTTAACACACTTGTCAATACAAATGACAACACTTCCTTATAGAGGAATAACACATCTCTTATAAGGGTACAATAAATATATATATGAAATACATTTCAAAGTTACATATACATCAACACACGCAGGGCCATTATTTAACGGACTCTGAAAGCCTCCTAACAAGGCATCTTCAAACTTGTTTAGCATGGAATCTAACACACATGATAAAAAGTAAGTATCCAATCCGGGACGGACAAGAGGATTGATACCGAACTGTATTAAACCAATATGGATATATTTATATTCATGCTCCAAACCCCAACCTATATCTTCAAATTTGATTAACGGAATCTGGTATACAGACTGACCAACATATATGGGTATATTCACAGATTTGAAACGAAATAACTAGGCTGCACGAAACTTGAACATAGGAATATCATAAATTTTATTGAAATCTATTTCAGGTAATGACCAGTTAGGCTATGGTTCATATTCCTAAGAGATAACACAAGTATCATACAAAGTATCTGACTCAGTTTTATTCAAATATTTATTTATCCATGACCATTGCTTTGTGTTTTTCTCTTTCTTTGATGAAGCAGATTCAGGAAAGTAAAAACTGTTGTTGTTGGAAGAATCCATGACAAAAATAACAAAGGAGATAAACTTAAAGCTGAACTTGGAGAAATCCAAAGAAGAACTTCTATACGTCGGAGTACCCTTGATGGCTGATCGCACCACGAGCGGGTTAATGCATGTGCAAGCTCTTCAAACAAATTCAATGCTCCAGACCTTAAATATAATAACTCTTCCCACCACAAAAGGGAATGGAACACATAAGAGAAATGATGTGATGGATCGAAAACACAGATGAAGAAGAAGACTTTTATTAACCACAAGAACCAGAATACATGAACAGATCAGACTTTTGCATATCGTCTTCGAAGAGCGAAGATCATTACTGCGACACACGGACAACGATATCTCTATACAGAGTACTGAGCCCTTTTAGGTTTCAGACATCATCTATGCTGAATCTTAATTCCAAGATACCTGGGGACATCGGCATATATAGACTAATATCAGGCGACTTATAGACAAAATAATTTATGATGCAATTTTATACTCAGATGAGCAACTTGCAGAGCATACTCTTCGACTCAGACTCAGACTCAGGGTTCTAGTTCCGAATTCTGACTGACTAGAAAGAACCCTTAAGCTTCTATATATACAAAATAAGAGGAGTGCCTCGTAAGAAAGGAATCGATGACTCATTAAGCAGGACAACTTAAACATTAGAGGTTGTCTGTACCTAAACTTGTGACTCATGAAGCACGGAGATGCTTTTCTTGTAACTGACAAGGCATCTTTGGTTTTTGGGTAACTCACGAAGAGACATCCGCACCATGAGATGACTTATTTGTACAATGTCGAGATTCTTTTCCAAAGAACCCACTAAGAAAATAATAATGCGGAAGGCATCTCAAATCTATAGTACAGATTGTATTGTACTAAAGCTTATTACACAGTGGAGATTCGTAAGAGAACCCACGAAAGACAATCATAAAGTAAGATGCTGAAATTAGACAAGATCTACAGGACAGATGTATACAGAGTGGAGATTCATGAGAGAACCCACGAAAGACAAATAAAGAGAAATATACAAAATTTAGCCTTGCTAACCATAGTCAGGTGGACTATGATCAGAATCAAATCCCTCGGATCCAAATCAATCATGGTCTAAGTCACTTTCATCTGAATAATCTTGTAGAAAGTACTGGCGGTAGTAATCAGTACCATAATGTATTACATCCTCCATCCAGTGAGGGGCATCTTCTCGAAAACATGCAAAGAAAGTAGACTGCCGAAAAAGTTCAAGCCTCATGTATCTGGGAATGGAAACATCACCAAAGAAATGATGTTTGATGACAAGCCGAAATTCTTGTCCCGGAGTAACTGAGGGGTGGACAGTAGCACCTTTCCAAAGGATATCAAACTAGAAAATACCATAGATGAGAGAGGCACCATATATTTCATCTTTCAGGACAGGAATGAAAATCGGAGGAGAGGAATGCTCTAAGGCCGAGATTCTGGGAACATACAAAAAGAGTAAAATTTTCATCCAGGGACTACACTGACGAGTATGGATATCATCACAAAAGAAACATACAATAACTTTTCCATTTTCTTTAGCAAGCTGGTGAATGGCATAAAAATCTATCCATCTAATAGCAGGGTCAAAAATGTAAACAAAAAATTGTTGTTCTCCTTAAAGCAAATGAAAATGCCCGATAATCATGTAAATATTGAAGAGTTATCTCTTGTTGGTTTACATCAGCATGTGCTCACAGCCCTCCAAAAAGAATGTGTCTTCATGGCGACACATTCTTTTTGGAGGGCTGTGAGCACATGTTGATGTAAACCAGCAAGAGATAACTCTTCAATCTTGACTTGATCATCTGACAAATAGGTATTTACAAGAACTGGGATTTCGCCGGGAAGAGAGGCAAGATAATGGAGAAGGTAGGCAACATTCTAATGATCTGTAATTTTGTACAACATGGTCTGCATCGTACAAAAATATTCTTGAAGAAGATTGATATCACATAATTTCTGGGACATGTACAATTGGGCAGTATGAGATGCATCAGGAGGTAATGCACCAAGAAATTAATGATCAAGGGCTTGAAACAAAGATTCTAAAGGACCGTCATTCTCTAGTAAATGTTATTTTTCTTCTTTTGAATTTTTTTCCCACCATAGCTTTGCTATTCATGTAAATGCCCAAGTAAGATGCGTAGCTATATCTTTCCAGGATGCTTTAGTTTCTGCTTTTCTCTAGAATGCCCATGCATTGATCTTTTGGAACAGATTTAGAATCTGATCATTTTCCAAGCAATCAAAATTAATAATCAGTGTGTTACCAAAGCCTTTGGACAGATCTTTGGAATCAATCTTGATATCTACATTTTTTAATTCATTTATCCATTTGCTGAATGGACTACGAAACTTATTGTGGCTGACATCTTGACCTGAAACTCTTCTAGCTTGATTTTGGAAGAAATGTGACTCAGCTCTGTTTCTTTTTGGGTTGATAGAAGCTTCGCCTATCTCAGAATCCATAGAGATAGTGGAGGATGCCATTTTAATGTCATGGCAATCAAGTGAGAGAACTCTTTATTTCAACAATTCATACTTTTCTCTAGCCAATTCAGCACCATGCTGAATACTTTGTAGTCTATGTGGACTTAACTATTTCAGGAATTTTTGGGGGCTTGAGCTATGAGAATGATATTTGAACTTATAGCCTTTTTGGTTGATTTGACTATAGTCAGGAGGAGAAGAAGGAGTTGGAAGTGCTGACTGTAGATTTTCTACAGATATTGTAATAACATGGAGACCAGCTTCAATATCTAACAGCCTAGTTGTCCTCTCTTTTTGGTTCTTAAACAAAGAGTCAATAGTATCTGAAATATGATTTAAAGATCCATGCAGTGTCTGCAGATGAGCCTTGAGCTCAAGAACATCTCTAGCAACATCATCCAGGTTTTGAGCTATACATACAGGCTGGAAGTTAGCATAATTATGTAACTAGATTTGTTATGTAGGTTTAGGATCATTCGGGCTTCTCAAATTAACAAATTGAAAATCTAACTGTAAACTACCATCCTTAAAAGAAGGACTGGAATTGCCAGAATCTAATCTTCTTGCTGAAATCTGGGACAAGTTTCCAGATTTTTCTCGAGGGAGAGACAAACTTTTAATATCGCGAAACAAAGAAGAACAATCAGGACAATCAATATGCTAACCTTTATGATCAATAGAGGAAGAGGATGAAGAGGGTGAATTAATAGACTAAATTTTTTTTTTGTTTTTGTGGGGTATGTTTTTCTTTACAAAATTTGCAGGATGTAGAAGGAAACTGACTGTGGTTAACCATATGTTGGTGTAGCTGAGAATCATATGGTTGCATATGTGCAGATGAACATAATGGGGTTTTTGACCCGCAGGGTAAATACTGAGAATAGGAAACAGATCTACTAATTGCAGGTGATGGTGGAGGAAATGATTGTGCGGGAGGAAATTTAAGAGAAGTGTTAACATCGGGATGCTGGAAAACACGAAGTTGTTTGGAGGAAGCATCATGGAGTTCTGGATATCTCTGAGAAAGTGGTTGGTATGTGCTATTCCATTCTTCGGGTAAGGTTACCTGAGAAAATCCGATTTGGAGGGGAGTAGTGTTTCCCGGACCAATAACAACTCCTTCCTAGAGCGCTCTCTTCTACAACTTAGGATTAATTGCAGGCATAGTAGTAGAAACAAACCGGATAAACAGAGAACAATGCAACTGAGCAATTTGGGATTGCGGAGCTACATCAAAACCAGAAAATTGTATATATGCTTGTAAAAATTCATTGATATAGGGGTCTGTGAGAGACACCTGATATCTGGGAACAAGGGAAGACCACGCAAGGCCATTATTTAATGGACTCTGAAAGCCTCCTAACAAGGCATCTTCAAACTTGTTTAGCCTGGAATCTAACACACATGATAAACAGGAAGTATCCAATCCGAGACGGGCAAGAGGATTGATACCGAACTGTATTAAACCAATATGGATATATTTATATTCATGCTCTAAACCCCAATATATATATTCATATTTAATTAACGGAATCTGGTATACAGACTGACCAACAGATATGGGTATATTCACAGATGTGAAACGAAATAACTGGGCTACACGAAACTTGAACATAGGAAGATCATAAATTTTATTGACATATATTTCAGGTAATGACCAGTTAGGCTATGGTTCATATTCTTGAGACATAACACGAGTATCATACAAAGTATCTGACTCAGTTTTGTTCAAATATTTATTTATCCATGACCATCGCTTTGTGTGTTTCTCTTTCTTTGATGAAGAAGATTCACGAAAGTAAAAACTGTTGTTGTTGGAAGAATCCATGACAGAAATAACAGAAGAGACAAACTTAAAGTTGAACCTGGAGAAAGCCGAAGAAGAACTTCTATACGCTGGAGTACCCTTGATGGTTGATCGCGCCACAAGCGGGTGAAGGCGTGTGCAAGCTCTTCAAACAAATTCAATGCTCCAGACTTTAAATATAATAACTCTTCCCACCTCAAAAGGGAATGGAACACATAAGAGAAATGATGCGATGGATCGAAAACACAGTGGCTCTAATACCAATAATGATAATGCGCAGAAACAAAGATGAAGCAGAAGACTTTTATTAATCACAAGAACCAGAATACATGAATAGATCAGAATTTTATAGATCGTCTTCGGAGAGCGAAGATCATTACTGCGACACATGGACAATGATATCTCTATACGAAGTACTGATCCCTTTTAGGTTTTAGACATCAACTATGCTGAAGCTTAATTCCAAGCTACCTGGGGACATCAGCATATATAGACTAATATCGGGCGACTTACAGACAAAATATTTTATGATGCAATGTTATACTCAGATGAGCAACTTGCAGAGCATACTCTTCGACTCAGACTCAGACTCAGGGTTCTAGTTTCGAATTCCTACTGACTAGAAAGAACCCTTAAGCTCCTATATATAGAAAATAAGAGGAGTGCCTCTTAAGAAAGGAATCGATGACTCATTAAGCAGGACAACTTAAACAGTAGAGGCTGTCTGTACCTAAACTTGTGACTCATGAAGCACGGAGATGCTTTTCTTGTAACTGAAAAGGCATATTTGGTTTTCGGGTAACTCACGAAGAGGCATCCGCACCATGAGATGACTTATTTGTACAATGTAGAGATTCTTTTCCAAAGAACCCACTAAGAAAATAATAATGAGGAAGGCATTTCAAATCTATAGTACAGATTGTATTGTACTAAAGCTTATTACACAGTAGAGATTCGTAAGAGAACCCACGAAAGACAATCATAAAGTAAGATGTTGAAATTAGACAAGATCTGCAGGACAGATTTATATAGAGTGGAGATTCATGAGAGAACCCACAAAAGACAAACAAAGCGAAATATACAAAAATCAGACTTGCTAACCATAGTCAGGTGGACTATGATTAGACTCAAATCCCTCGGATCCAAATCCATCATGTTCTAAGTCGCTTTCATCTGAAGAATCTTGTAGAAAGTACTGGCGGTGGTAATCAGTACCATAATGTATTACATCCTCCATCCAGTGAGGGGAATATTCTCAAAAACATGCAAAGAAAGGAGACTGCCGGAAAAGTTCAAGCCTCATGTAGCTGGGAACAGAAACATCACCAAAGAAATGATGTTTGATGACAAGCTGAAATTCTTGTCCTGGAGTAACTAAGGGGTGGACAGTAGCACATTTCCAAAGGATATCAAACTGGAAAATACCATGGATGAGAGAGGCACCGTATATTTCATCTTTCAGGACAGGAATGAAAACCTGAGGAGAGGCATGCTTTAAGGCCGAGATTCTCAGAACATACAAAAAGAGTAAAATTTTCATCCAAGGAATCCACTGACGAGTATGGAGATCATCACAGAAGAAACATACAATAACTTTTCCATTTGCTCTGGCAAGCTAGTGAATGGCATAAAAATCTATCCATCTAATAGCAAGGTCAAAAATGTAAACGAAAAATTGTTGTTCTCCTGAAAGCAAATGAAAATGCCCGATAATCATGTCAAGATTGAAGAGTTATCTCTTGCTGGTTTACATCATCATGTGCTCACAACCCTCCAAAAAAAATGTGTCTTCATGGCGACACATTCTTTTTGGAGGGATGTGAGCCCATGTTGATGTAAACCAACAAGAGATAACTCTTCAATATTGACTTGAGGATCTGACAAATAGGTATTTACAAGAACTGGGATTTTTCCGGGAAGAGAGGCAAGATAATGGCGAAGGTAGGCAACATTCTGATGATCGAGAACTGGATTCACCAAACGTTTTGGAATGGCAGGTGCATGCAAATGTTTTATGTGGATGAGGCTTGAAAAAACCATAATTGGCAGTTTCACGAAATTGCTGATAAGCTGACTAAGAAACAAAAATTTGTTTTTTGAGATTTTTATATGTCTTCATGGCAACACATTCTTTTTGGAGGGTTGTGAGCACATGCTGATGTAAACCAACAAGAGATAACTCTTCAATCTTGATTTGATGATCTGACAAATAGGTATTTACAAGAACTGGGATTTTGCCAGGAAGAGAGGCAAGATAATGGCAAAGGTAGGCAGCATTTTGATGATTTGTAATTTTGTACAACATGGTCTGCATCATACAAAAATATTCTTGAAAAATATTGATATGACATCATTTCTGGGACATGTACAATTGAGGAGTATGAGATGCATCAGGAGGTAATGCACCAAGAAATTCATGAGCATGGGCTTGAAACAAAGATTCTAAAGGATCATCATTCTCTAGTAAATGTTCTTTTTCTTCTTCTGAAAGTTTTTCCCACCATAGCTTTGCTATTCCTGTAAATTCCCAAGTAAGATGCCTAGCTATAGCTTTCTAGGATGCTTTAGTTTCTGCTTTTCTCTGGAATGCCCGTGCATTGATCTTTTGGAATAGATTTAGAATCTGATCATTTTTCAAGCAATCAAAATTAATAATCAGTGTGTTACCAAAGCCTTTGGACAGATCTTTGGAATCAATCTTGATATCTACATTTTTTAATTCATTTTTCCATTTGCTGAATGGACTACGAAACTTATTGTGGCTGACATCTTGACCTGAAACTCTTCTAGCTTGATTTTGGAAGAAATGTGACTCATCTCTGTTTCTTTTTGGGTTGCTAGAGGCTTCACCTATCTCAAAATCCATAGAGATAGTGGAGGATGCCATTTTAATGTCATGGCAATCAAGTGAGAGAACTCTTTGTTTCAACAATTCATACTTTTCTCTAGCCAATTCAGCACCATGATGAATACTTTGTAGTCTATGTAGACTTAACTGTTTCAGGAATTTCTGGGGGCTTGAGCTACCAGAATTATATTTGAACTTATATCCTTCTTGGTTGGTTTGACTATAGTCAGGAGGAGAAGAAGGAGTTGAAAGTGTTGACTGTAGATTTTCTATAGATCTTGTAATAACATCGAGACCAACTTCAATATCTCACAGCCTAGCTGTCTGATCTTTTTGGTTCTTAACCAAAGAGTCAATAGTATTCGAAATATGATTTAAAGATCCATGCAGTGTCTGCAGATGAGCCTTGAGCTCAAGAAAATCTCTAGCAACATCATCCAAGTTTTGAGCTATACATACAGACTGGAAGTTAGCATAATTTTGTAACTGGATTTGTTCTGCAGGTTTAGGATCATTCAGGCTTCTCAAATTAACAAATTGAAAATTTGACTGTAAACTACCATCCTTAAAAGAAGGACTGGAATTGCCAGAATCTAATCTTCTTGCTGAAATCTGGGACAAGTTTCCATATTTTTCTCGAGGGAGAGACAAACTTTTAATATCGCGAAACAAAGAAGAACAATCAAGACAATCAGTATGCTGACCTTTATGATAAACAGAGGAAGAGGATGAAGAGGGTGAATTAATAGACTGAAATGTTTTTTGTTTTTGTGGGGTATGTTTTTCTTCACAAAATTTGCAGTATGCAGAAGGAAATTAACTGTGGTTAACCATATTTTGGTGTAGCTGAGAATCATATGGTTGCATATGTGCAGATGAATGTAATGGGGTTTTTGACCTGCAGGGTAAATACTGAGAATGGGAAACAGATCTACTAATTGCAGGTGATGGTGGAGGAAATGATTGTGCAGGAGCAAATCTAAGAGAAGTGTTACCATCGGGATGCTAGAAAACAGAAAGTTGATTGGAGGAAGCATCATGGAGTTCTAGATATCTCTGAGAAAGTGGTTGGTATGTGCTATTCCATTCTTCAGGTAAGGTTACTTGAGAAAATCCTTGGAGGGGAGTAGTGTTTCTCTGACCAATAACAACTCCTTCCTAGAGCGCTCTCTTCTACAACTTAGGATTAATTGCAAGCATAGTAGTAGAAACAAACCGGATACATAGAGAAAAATGCAACTGAGCAATTTGGGATTGCGAAGCTACATCAAAACCAGAAAATTGTATATATGCTTGTAAAAATTCATTGATATAGGGGTCCATGAGAGACACCTGATATCTAGGAACCAGGGAAGACCACGCAGGGCCATTATTTAACGGACTCTGAAAGCCTCCTAACAAGGCATCTTCAAACTTGTTTATCCTGGAATCTAACACACATTATAAACATGTTGTATCCAATCTGGGACGGATAAGAGGATTGATACCAAACTCTAATAAACCAATATGGATATATTTATATTCATGCTCCAAACCCCAACCTATATCTTCATATTTGATTAACGGAATCTGATATACATACTGACCAACAGATATGGGTATATTCACAGATGTGAAACGAAATAATTGGGCTGCACGAAACTTGAACATAGGAAGATCATAAATTTTATTGACATCTATTTTAGGTAATGAACAGTTAGGTTGTGGTTCATATTCCTGAGACATAACATGAGTATCATACAAAGTATTTGACTCAGTTTTGTTCAAATATTTATTTAGCCATGACCATCGCTTTGTGTGTTTCTCTTTCTTTGATGAAGCAGATTCAAGAAAGTAAAAACTGTTGTTGTTGGAAGAATCCATGACAGAAATAACAGAAGAGATAAACTTAAAGTTGAACCTGGAGAAATCCAAAGAAGAACTTCTATACGCCGGAGTACCCTTGATGGTTGATCGCGCCGCGAGTGGGTGAATGCGTGTGCAAGCTCTTCAAACAAATTCAATGCTCCAGACTTTAAATATAATAACTCTTCCCACCTCAAAAGGGAATGGAACACATAAGAGAAATGATGCGATGGATCGAAAACACAGTGGCTCTGATACCAATAATAATAATGCGGGGAAAGATAGATGAAGCAGAACACTTTTATTAATCACAAGAACCAGAATACATGAACAGATCATACTTTTGCAGATCGTCTTTGGAGATCAAAGATCATTACTATGACACATGGACAATGATATCTCTATACAAAGTACTGAGCCCTTTTAGGTTTCAGACATCAGCTATGTTGAAGCTTAATTCCAATCTACCTGGGGACATCAGCATATATAGACTAATATCGGGCGACTTACAAACAAAAGAATTTATCATGCAATGTTATACTCAAATGAGCAACTTGCAGAGCATACTCTTCGACTCAGACTCAGACTCAGGGTTCTAGTTCTGAATTCCAATTGACTAGAAAGAACCCTTAAGCTCCTATATATACAAAATAAGAGGAGTGCCTCGTAAGAAAGGAATCGATGACTCATTAAGCAGGACAACTTAAACAGTAGGGGCTGTCTGTACCTAAACGTGTGACTCATGAAGCACGGAGATGCTTTTCTTGTAACTAACAAGGCATCTTTGGTTTTCGGGTAACTCACAAAGAGACATCCGCACCATGAGATGACTTATTTGTACAATGTGGAGATTATTTTCCAAAGAACCCACTAAGAAAATAATAATGCGGAAGGAATCTCAAATCTATAGTACAGATTGTATTGTACTGAAGCTTATTACACAGTGGAGATTCATAAGAGAACCCACGAAAGACAATCATAAAGTAAAATGCTGAAATTAGACAAGATCTGCAAGACATATTTATACATAGTGGAGATTCATGAGAGAACCCACGAGAGACAAATAAAGAGAAATATACAAAAATCAGACTTGCTAACCATAGTCAGGTGGACTATGATAAGAATCAAATCCCTCGGATCCAAATCCATCATGGTCTAAGTCACTTTCATCTGAAGAATCTTGTAGAAAGTACTGGCGGTGGTAATCAGTACCATAATGTATTACATCCTCCATCGAGTGAGGGGCATCTTATTGAAAACATGCAAAGAAAGGAGACTCCCAGAAAAGTTCAGGCCTAATGTAGCTGGGAACAGAAACATCACCAAAGAAACAATGTTTGATGACAAGCCGAAATTCTTGTCCTGGAGTAACTGAGGGGTGGACAGTAGCACCTTTCCAAAGGATATCGAACTGGAAAATACGATAGATGAGAGAGGCACCATATATTTCATATTTCAGGATAGGAATGAAAACCTGAGGAGAGGCATGCTCTAAGGTCGAGATTCTGGGAACATACAAAAAGAGTAAAATTTTCATCCAGGGACTCCATTGACGAGTATTGAGATCATCACAGAAGAAACATACAATAACTTTTCCACTTTCTCTGGAAAGCTGGTGAATGGCATAAAAATCTATCCATCTAATAGCAGGGTCAAAAATGTAAACAAAAAATTGTTGTTCTCCTGAAATCAAATGAAAATGCCCGATAATCATATTGACATGGTTGACTCTGAGAAGGGGATTATTTAAATTGATATTGTAGCTGCAGCATCCCTCTGGAGAGTTTAGCCGATCTTGAAGTATATGCTGTTGGATTTCAAAAGGAAGAGTCTATATTTTGTTGTGAAAAAAATCGCTGCAATAACAGTAAATGCATTCATGACAAACAAGAACTGAATTGTCTGCTGCTGAGGATGAAGACTCACCTTTTTCAAAAACTTTTATTTCTCGGAAGTGTGATCCTTCTCGGGTTAACATATCAGCAAGATGATTATCTTTGTTGGCTTTATAGACAATCTCAAAATCAAAACCTTGAAGCCATACTTCCCTTCTTAGAACTCTAGCATTGCTATGCTCTAGAATTCTTTTGTTACCAAGCATACCCTTCATATGCTTAAGATCTATTCTAACTGTAAAACGGTCACTTTTTAGGAAAAGTCTGAAACGATGAATACCCTTCTTTACAGCAAGGATCTCTTTGTGTGATGATGGGTACTTGGATTCTGCTTCGAAAAATGTTCTAGAAGTATAAGAACAAACCTCCTCTTTCTTTGAATGCTTTTGCAACAGCACAGCTACCCAAACTTGATCAGAAGCATCAGTATCTGATGTAATGTTATACTCAGATGAGCAACTTGCAGAGCATACTCTTCGACTCAGACTTAGACTCAGGGTTCTAGTTCCGAATTCCGACTAACTAGAAAGAACCCTTAAGCTCCTATATATACAAAATAAGAGGAGTGCCTTGTAAGAAAGGAATCGATGACTCATTACGCAGGACAACTTAAACAGTAGAGGCTGTCTGTACCTAAACTTGTGACTCATGAAGCACGAAGATGCTTTTCTTGTAACTGACAAGGCAATCTTTTGTTTTCGGGTAACTCACGAAGAGACATCCGCACCATGAGATGACTTATTTGTACAATGTGGAGATTCTTTTCCAAAGAACCCACTAAGAAAATAATAATGCGGAAGGCTATTAAATTTTGAGCATTAATTCACAATACTCTAGGATATTTACTTAGAGAATAACATGTACAGTATATCAATACATATCAATCATAACAAGCATGTCAATCATCACAAGAAGCAAAAGCATGAGAGACAAGAGACATAGAATTTCCGTGGGGAAAACCCTAAGGTGAAAAACCCCACAACTTCCTTAGAGATAGAGAGAGCAATGGCTCAACCAAAGTAAAAACCAAAATACACAAATATAGTCTCCTAGTAGCAGATGATCCTCCTCCTCACTAGTGCGCCACTTTCTGAGTGAAGGAAGAATGAGTTTCCGAATGATCCAAATAGAGATCTCCCGATCTCTATTTATACTTGACCTGTTTTCCCAATAACCTTATGGGGCCGACTTGTCTAGCTAGGCACATCAACCATATAATATATAAATCAGGGCCGACCCCACACATGGTGGTCTAATAACCCATCGGCAAGTTAACATACTTGCGACAATTGTCAATACACATGACGACACTTCCGTATAGAGGAATGGCACATCTCTATAGGAGTACAATAATATATAAATGAAATACATGGATGAAATACATTCCGAAGTTACATATACATCAACACTCCCTCTTAACTAGGAAGGTATTTCTCGACACAGATCAGCTAGCACAAGTCTTCATCTCTGTATCATCGATGCATCGTCCTCGAATCATCGTCATCGTCACAGCTGCTGCTATCTCAATCTCTATATCTACTCGTCATTGGAAGTTCTACAGAGCCAGTCCTTTTTCATACTGGATGTAGGCCCACCACCTGCAGGTCTTCATCATCACTGGCCATACTGTGGAATCCTCATGACTTATTACGTGAGTCAACAAAACCTCGAAAGAGCATCCCAGGACTGATTACGAGCACACAGCTCAACCTATCGGATCTACTAGGACCTTTTACATGCTACTTCACAACCTGTCCACAGCCACAGAGTATCACGAAGCACAACCCAGATGCACACACACAGCACTTACACTCACAGGCATGGGAGGACCAACCTACCACCATCTGTGAAAGGCTCACAACACTTACATCAACGACCATGGGAGAACATATCTGCCACCATGTCGGAAAGGCTCTGCACTTACATCAACGCACATGGGAGAACACATCTACCACCATGTCGAAAAGGCTCTGCACTTACATCAATGCACATGGGAGAACACATCTACCACCATGTTGGAAAGGCTCTGCACTTACATCAACACACATGGGAGAACACATCTACCACCATGTCGGAAAGGCTCTGCACTTACATCAACGCACATGGGAGAACACATCTACCACCATGTCGAAAAGGCACTGTGCATCTATGTCTTCGGAACTCATCACACATAATCCAACTAATTATGTAATGTATCCACCTGATACATATGATCATCCTGATCATCATCATAGCATCATCCTGATGCATATCATCTAGAGTATCGTCTTGATACTCATCACTGCATCGTCCTTATGCATATCTGGAGCAACATCTTGAAGCTCGTCATCCATGATCATCCTAATCATACAATGCATCTACCTGATGCATACCAAGTATCTACTTGATACATATCATCATTCATGATCCACCTGATCATATAATGTATCCTCCTGATACATACACAGATACATGATCCACACAATGTATCCACCTAATACATATACAGATACATGGTCCAGGCATCCAACATGATGCATATACAAATACATATAAATGATCATATCCAGCATCCAACATGATGCGTACATATATACATATAAATGATCCAACTGATCATATCCAGCATCATCCTTATGCAAATATAGAGCAGTAACTGGAGCATCGTCCTGATACTCATCATCCAGCACTTACATCCACATCCATGTGAAGGATCCTCCTTCCACCATGCTTGGAATGGCTTCTGCAAATGTGTCCATCACTTCTTCCTCGAAGTGTCACCAATCTGAAGAACACCAAGCCTCTCTCTGAAGTACTTGAACTTCACTCTGGCTAGCGGTTTTGTCAGCACATCTGCAATCTGCTCATCTGTCGCAACATACAGGAGCTTCATTGCTCCTCTCTACACCATATCCTTGATATAGTGATATTTGATCTCTATCTGTTTCGACCTGTCATGAAACACTGGGTTCTCAGACAGCTTCACAAAACTCTCGTTATCATAGAAGATACTAGTAGTATCCAATGGGAGATCAAATAACTCAAACAATAGCTTTTGAAGCCATACTTCCTCACAACTAGTTGAATAGGCTGCAACATACTCTGACTCGGCTATACTCAGTGCTACGCAGGACTGCTTCCTGCTAAACCAAGAGATCACACTTGATCCCATACTGAAGCAGCACCCAGATGTGCTCTTCCTATCTGCAACACTGCCTGCCCAATCTGAAACAACATAACCCTGCAGGTTAAACTTTTGATTCGCTTCATACTTGATCCCATAATCAACAGCACCCTTCAGGTACCTCAGAATATGCTTTATAGCAACCAGGTGAACACTCCTCGGATCCATCAGGAACTGGCTCAATGTGTTCACCGCAAAGCAAATATCTGGTCTCGTGTTCGTCAAGTACATCAAGGACCCAATCATCTGACGATACATAGAGACATCAATCGGCTCAAATGAAACATCACACAGAAGCTTCAAGTTCGATGCCATAGGTGTGGCCATGGCCTTGCAGTCCATCATCCCGAACCTCTTCAGGATATCTACTGCATACTTCCCTTGTCCAAGGAAGATCCCATCTGCACGCTGCCACACCTCCATACCTAGGAAATAAAGCATCATTCCTAAGTCCTTCATATCGAACTCGGCAGCAAGCTTCCTCTTTGTATCGGAAATCAATCTGTCATCTCCTGTTACAAACAGGTCATCTACATATAGAAGTATTATCACAGGATTTCCTTCCTCAACCTTGTAGTAAAGGTTGGAATCCGCTTTACTCTTGGTAAATCCCAAACTAGATAGGAAACTGTCCATCCTACCATACCAAGTTTTGGGATCTTGCTTCAAGCCATACAAGGCTTTCCTTAATCTGCACACATATGAATCCCTGTCATGTGTTTCAAAACCGAGTGGCTGCTCCACATATACTTCCTCTTCAACTACACCATTCAAGAAGGCAGTCTTGACATCCATCTGGTGTATCTTCCATTTCATTGCTGCAGCCAAGGCAAGCACTGTTCTGATGGAAGTGTACCTGGCTACAGGAGCAAAAGTTTCTTCATAATCTATTCCCTCTTTCTGAGAGAAGCCATGAGCTACGAATCTTACCTTGTATTTTTCTATGCTTCCTTCTGCAGCATGCTTGATTTTGTAAATCCATTTGGAAGTCACAACAGGCTTCCCTTCAGGTCTTGGGACAACATCCCAAACATCATTCTTCATTATTGATTGGTATTCCTCGACCATGGCATCCTTCCATTCTTTCTTTTCCGCTGCTTCTTCGTAATTGGAAGGTTCTTTGTTCATGATATCACAGAGTAAAGCAACATAGCTGGTATGAGATCTAGTTCTCTTCTTTGCTCTGTGTTCTTCTTCTGGAATGCCAAATCTTTCTGCATCTTGAATGAGCTCTCTAGCCCATGCAGGTTTCCTCTTGTGAGAGTTTTCCTCACGTGGTGGATCTACAGGTTGATGTGGATCTTCAATTTCATGATCAACATCTGGAATTGCTTCAGTCATGGTAGTGTCTTGAAATCTAGTTTCCTTAGGTTATTCATAAACTTCAACAGGTGTCTTCCTTGATTTGATGAATGTTGATTTTTCATCAAATGTTACATCCCTGCTGACGTCAATCTTCTTGAACCCTGGAAAGTATATTCTATAAGCCTTCGAGCTTTCACTGTAACGCACAAAGATGCCCTTCTTTCCTGAAGGATCTAGCTTGGTCCTTGTTATACCTCCATATTTCACAGTGTCGTATCTTCACCATAAAAATAGTTGACGACACTTCCCCTACTGCTTAAAACACCCAGAAGAGAAAAATGATGAATGATCCTTGAAGACAAACCTGTCATGCCAAGAATAAACCTAGCTGAGACTTCATATAGCTACACTACCACGCCTTGCTGAAGCTTAAGGGAGCGGTAGTCCACACTACCGCGCTATGCTCCTTCTCTGCCATGCAGTACTACCACGCTATGCTCAGTTGAAGAGGCGTGGTACTCCTTTTTTAGCCTTTTTGCCATGGCCTGTGGAATCTTGATCTTCGAGAGATTTTTGAGGGTTAGCATCTCTGATTCGATCCTAACTCACTTTCTTAGATTAGTGGGCCTGATCCACTAAACACTCCCAAGATCCATCCTTCTCTCTTGTTGGTTAACCCTACTACACACTATAAGAGAGAGACCTTCCATGAGCAAAGGGGGAGGACTCTTGGAGACATCAAACCTATGATCTTGAATCTTTGTGGAGATAGCTAGAGGAGAAAGCACTTGGAGCTGGGAGTTTCCTTGGACATCAAGCAACCATTGTAAGTGACTTCAAGTTTGCAATAGAACATAACTTGTCTTGTTTCCCAAATCATGTATGTTGATCTTGTTTCAATCATATGATTTGTTTCTGCTATAGATTTAGATTCTAACATATATTTCAAGATTGCTAGAAGATTGTATATGCTTATATCTTGGTTTATTCTAACATGTTCATTCGTGAGGACTTGAGAATCGAAGCATCGACTAAGACGAGCAATTAAATCAAAGGTCAGTTAGATCTCTTCCATTTATTTCAGCAATATAATCTTGAGATGTTTGTTTAGATCTAAGAATTCAAGGTAGCATTTGTTATCTTTTTGTCTTAGTTTAGAGTCAATTAAGTCTACTTTAACCTAAGACAGTTTCTACCTATCCGTAGGGAGAAATATCTACAACAGTCCTCTTCTCCTTTGGGACATGTGTATATACTGGACAACCAAATATTCTGATATGGCTGACTTCAGGTTTCTTACCAGAGAAGACCTCTTCTAGTGTCTTGTTGTCCAATATTTTGTGGGGTGTTCTGTTCTGCACATATACAGCTGTCCTAGCTGCTTCTGCCCATAGATGCATAGGTAGATCCTGGTCATGCAGCATTGCCCTTGTTGCTTCCATGATTGTTCTGTTCTTTCTTTATGCAACTCCATTCTGTTGTGGATTGTAAGGAGCAGTCAACTCCCTCTTAATCCCTGAATCACTGCAACGTTTCTTGAAGTCACCTGAAGTGAATTCTCCACCATTGTCGGATCTGAAAGTCTTGATTTTCTTATCAGTTTGATTCTCCATCAAGGTTTTGAATTCCTTGAATTTATCAAACACTTCATCTTTTTTCTTCAAGAAGTAAACCCAAGTCTTCCTGGAAAAGTCATCAATGAAATATACATAGTAAACATACCCACTCAAAGAACTGGATGACATCGGACCACATATATCGGAGTGGATAATTTCCAAGATACCTTTTGCCTTGCTTTCACTGCTTGGAAATGCATTCTTTATGTTCTTTCCTTTTGCACATCCTTTGCAAACACCTTCATGCTTGGTCTTGATTTCAAGAAGACCTTCGACAGCCTTACTTGCAATTGGTAATGCTCTGTAGTGCATATGTGCAAGTCTTCTATGCCAAAGTTCACTTGGCTCCATGGAATCATGCACCATGGCATGTTCAGGTTGTCCCTTCAATTTATACAAACCTCGCTCTTGCTCTCCAATCACTACTGCATCATCAATATTTTTACCCTTTGGCCACATTAGGACTTGGCCATCTACAAATGCAACCCTCATGCCTTTTGCATCCAATGCAGAGATGGAGAGTAGATTCTTCTTGAGCTCAGGTACATAAAGAACTTCTTTCATCTTCAAGGATTTTCCAGAATCTAGGTTGTAGGAGGCTTCACCACTTCCTTTGATGGGGTATTGATAGTCATCTCCAAGTTTCACTTTATGGGGTGATTCATGTTCAGATAGATTTACAAAAGATTCATTAAACCCAGTCATGTGTTTAGAAGCCCCACTGTCAATAAGCCAATCATTACAATGATGAGAGATAGTACCTATGAGAGCAGAGATCAGAACATACTCTTCTTCGCTTGATGAGTCATCATCGTCACTTTATGCTCTAGCCTTCTTCTTGGGTGGTTCATCATCTTCAGTAGCATGAGCATGATATCTTTTCCTGCTGCCCTTCTTCTTCTTGATGTTGTTGTTCCTTTTGTTCTTGGGACATTCTAAAGCAAAATGACCCTTCTCATTGCATGTGAAGCATCTGAGATCTTTCTCATCTTTATGTTGACGATAGTGTGAAGATTTCTTGGCATGAGAGTGCTCTCTCTTTGACCTTCCTTTCTTGGTGTGTACTATGAGAGCTTGATCTTCACTTCCCATCTTTTCTTCTCAGGCCATAAGCCTTGCTTCTTCTTGTGAACATTCTACCCACAGTCTGTTGAAGGAGATCAACTTCTTTCTTGCACAAATTCCTTGAATAAAGGAATCCCATGACCTGGGTAGGCCATTTAGAGTGGTCATGACAACTTCACCATTCTCCACCATTTCATCCACCGCTTCCAGTTGTTCCTTAATCTGAGAGACCCTAGAAAAATAAGATTGAATGGTTTCTCCATTCTGAAACTTTACTCCTTTCAATTGGTTCCGCAGGGTCATCTTTCAATTTATGTTCTTCCCTTCAAATAGCTTGGTCAGAGAATCAAACATCTCTTTGGGTGTCTTTAGAGATGACACATGTGGGATGAGATGGTCCTTGATATAATCAGCAATGATTCTCTTTGCCTTGACCAAGGTATTCTTATGCAATATCTTATCCTCTTCATCCTCTGGGATAGGGATGTCTTCTTTTATGTATGAGTCCAACTCATTCTCTTCCAAGATTAACCCAATCCTATACTTCCAGGCTCGGAAGTTATCAACCCCTTCAAGCTTATCATCAAGCTTGGTGTGTTGAGACATTTTAAAGAGTACTTCAAATGGAAATAGAAAAGATTTGGGTCTTACCACTTGACTGGATGAAAAACTGGATCTGGTTCCGGATTAGGGTTTGTCAGAAAAACCCTAAAAATTCAAAATATGAATTTCAGTTTTCTGAAAGGATAGAAAGATGCACCTTGATGAGCTGATCATCCTGGTGTATTCAGAATTTGAGATCTGCAAAGATTCACCCTTCAGAAATGCCTTTTTGTCTTCCTGGGTTCACTAAGGAAGACCCTGAACTAGGGTTTGAGTTTCCTCGAGATATACCCATCCAAAATCTTGATCCAAAGCTCTAAACTTAGATTTTTGCAAGGAGCTTCCAGCTATGTCTTCAGATTCCATAAATTCCTATTTTTGTGGAAACCCTAATTTTTAGGGCCAAAACTGAAAATGCTCAGAATTGAATTTTGATTGGACAGATAGATTCTCCTTGATGAGTAGAGTCAATCTACTATACTGCTTTTCCAAAATATGTGGAGAGAAACCCAATAAACAAGAAACCCTTGGCTTCCGTCACTACACAATGTCTTCTTCTCAGGTTAGCTCTGATACCATGTTAAATTTTGAGCATTAATTCACAATACTCTAGGATCTTTACTAAGATAATAACATGTACAATATATCAATGCATATCAATCATAACAAACTTGTCAATCATCACAAGAAGCAAAAGCATGAGAGACAAGAGACACAGAGTTTCCATGGGGAAAACCCTAAGGTGAAAAACCCCACAACTTCCTCAGAGATAGAGAGAGCAATGGCTCAACCAAAGCACAACCAAAATACACAGAGATAGTCTTCTGGTAGCAGATGATCCTCCTCCTCACTAGTGCGCCACTTTCCGAGTGAAGGAAGAATGAGTTTCCAAATGATCCAAATAGAGATCTCCCGATCTCTATTTATACTTGACCTATTTTCCCAATAACCTTATGGGGCCGACTTGTCTAGCTAGGTACATCAACCATATAATATATAAATCAGGACCGACCCCACACATGGTGGTCTAATAACCCATCGGCAAGTTAACATACTTGCGACACTTGTCAATACACATGATGACACTTCCGTATAGAGGAATGACACATCTCTATAGGAGTACAATAATATATAAATGAAATACATGGATGAAATACATTTCAAAGTTACATATACATCAACAAAGGCATCTCAAATCTATAGTACATATTGTATTGTACTAAATCTTATTACACAGTGGAGATTCGTAAGAGAACCCACAAAAGACAATCATAAAGTAAGATGCTGAAATTAGACAAGATCTGCAGGACAGATTTATACAGAGTGGACATTCATGAGAGAACCCACGAAAGACAAATAAAGAGAAATATACAAAAATCAAACTTGCTAACCATATTCAGGTGGACTATGATCAGAATCAAATCCCTCAGATCCAAATCCATCATGGTCTAAGTCGCTTTCATCTGAAGAATCTTATAGAAAGTACTGGCGGTGGTAATCAGTACCATAATGTATTACATCCTCCATCCAGTGAGGGGCATCTTCTCAAAAACATGCAAAGAAAGGAGACGGCCGGAAAATTTCAAGCCTCATGTAGTTGGGAATGGAAAAATCACCAAAGAAATGATGTTTGATGACAAGCCAAAATTCTTGTCCTAGAGTAACTGAGGGGTGGACAGTAGCACCTTTCCAAAGGATATCGAACTAGAAAATACCATAGATGAGATACGCACCATATATTTCATCTTTCAGGACAAGAATGAAAACTTGAGGAGAGGCATGCTCTAAGGCCCCGGATCTCGGCACCCCTCAGTTACTCTAGGACAAGAATTTTGGCTTGTCATCAAACATAGTTTCTTTGGTGTTGTTTCCGTTCCCAGCTACATGAGGCCTGAACTTTTCCAGCAGTCTCCTTTCTTTGCATGATTTCGAGAAGATGCCCCTCACTAAATGGAGGATGTAATACATTATGGTATTGATTACCACCGCCAATACTTTCTACAAGATTCTTCAAATGAAAGCAACTTAGACCATGATGGATTGGATCCGAGGGATTTGATTCTGATCATAGTCCACCTGACTATGGTTACCAAGTCTGATTTTTGTATATTTCTCTTTATTTGTCTTTCGCGGATTCTCTCATGAATCTCCACTCTGTATAAATTTGTCCTGTAGATCTTGTCTAATTTCAGCATCTTACTTTATAATTGTATTTCATGGGTTCTCTTACGAATCTCCACTGTGTAATAAGATTTAGTACAATACAATCTGTATTATAGATTTGAGATGCCTTCCGCATTATTATATTCTTAGTGGGTTCTTTGGAAAAGAATCTCCACATTGTACAAATAAGTCATCTCATGGTGCGGATGTCTCTTCGTGAGTTACCCGAAAACCAAAGATGCCTTGTCAGTTACAAGAAAAGCATCTCTGTGCTTCATGAGTCACAAGTTTAGGTACAGACAGCCTCTACTATTTAAGTTGTCCTGCTTAATGAGTCATCGATTCCTTTCTTATGAGGCACTCCTCTTATTTTGTATATATAGGAGCTTAAGGGTTCTTTCTAGTCAGTCGGAATTTGGAACTAGATCCCTGAGTCTGAGTCTGAGTCGAAGAGTATGCTCTGCAAGTTGCTCATCTAAGTATAACATTGCATCGGAAATTCTTTTGTCTATAAGTCGCCCGATATTAGTCTATATATGTTGATGTCCCCAGGTAGCTTGGAATTAAGCTTCAGCGTAGCTGATGTCTAAAACCTAAAAGGGCTCGGCACTTCATATAGAGATATCATTGTCTGTGTATCGCAGTAATGATCTTCACTCTATGAAGACGATCTGCAAAAGTCTGATCTGTTCATGTATTCTGGTTCTTGTGATTAATAAAAGTATTCTACTTCATCTGTGTTTCCGCGCATTATTATTATTATTGGTATCAGATCCAGGTTAGGATCATTATTACAAGTTTGAAGATGCCTTGTTAGGAGGCATCTGTTGGTCAGTCTGCATACCAGATTTCGTTAATCAAATCTGAAGATATAGCTTGAGGTTTGGAGCATGAATATAAATATATCCATATTGGTTTAATACAGTTCTGTATCAATCCCCTTGTCCATCCCGGATTGGATACTTCCTGTTTATCATGTGTGTTAGATTCTAGGATAAACAAGTTTGAAGATGCCATGTTAGGAGGCTTTCAGAGTCCGTTAAATAATGGCCCTGCATGGTCTTCCCTAGTTCCTAGATATCAGGTGTCTCTCACGGACCCCTATATCAATGAATTTTTACAAGCATATATACAATTTTCTGGTTTTGATGTAGCTCCGCAATCCCAAATTGCTCAGTTGCATTGTTCTCTGTGTATCCGGTTTGTTTCTACTACTATGCATGCAATTAATCCGAAGTTGCAGAAGAGAGCGCTCTAGGAAGGAGTTGTTATTGGTCTGGGAAACACTACTCCCCTCCAACTCGGATTTTCTCAGGTAACCTTACCTGAAGAATGGAATAGCACATACCAACCACTTTCTCAGAGATATCTAGAACTCCATGATGCTTCCTCCAAACAACTTCGTGTTGTCCAGCATCCCAATGGTAAAACTTCTCTTAGATTTGCTCCTGCACAATCATTTCCTTCACCATCACATGCAATTAGTAGATCTGTTTCCCATTCTTAGTATTTACCCTGCAGGTCAAAAACCCCATTACGTTCATCTGCACATATGCAACCATATGATTCTCAGCTACACCAACATATGGTTAACCACAATCAGTTTCCTTCTGCATCCTGCAAATTTTGTAAAGAAAAACATACCCCACAAAAACAAAAAACATTTCAGTCTATTAATTCACCCTCTTCATCCTCTTCCTCTGTTGATCATAAAGGTCAACATACTGATGGTCCGGATTGTTCTTCTTTGTTTCGCGATATTAAAAGTTTGTCTCTCCCTCGAGAAAAATCTGGAAACTTGTCCCAGATTTCAGCAAGAAGATTAGATTCTGGCAATTCCAATCCTTCTTTTACGGATGGTAGTTTACAGTCATATTTTCAATTTGCTAATTTGAGAAGCCCAAATGATCCTAAACCTGCAGAACAAATCAAGTTACAGAATTATGCTAACTTCCAGTCTGTATGTATAGCTCAAAACCTAGATGATGTTGCTAGAGATGTTCTTGAGCTCAAGGCTCATCTGTAGACACTACATGGATCTTTAAATCATATTTCGGATACTGTTGACTCTTTGGTTAAGAACCAAACAGAGCAGACAACTAGGCTATTAGATATTGAAACTGGTCTCGATGTTATTACAAGATCTGTAGAAAATCTACAGTCAGCACTTCCAGATCCTTCTTCTCCTCCTAACTATAGTCAAATCAACCAAGAAGGCTATAAGCTCAAATATCATTCTGGTAGCTCAAGCCCCAAGAAATTCCTAAAATAGTTAAATCCACATAGACTACAAAGTATTCAGCATGGTGTTGAATTGGCTAGAGAAAAGTATGAATTGTTGAAACAAAGAGTTCTCTCACTTGATTGCCATGACATTAAAATGGCATCCTCCACTATCTCTATGGATTCTGAGATAGGTGAAGCCTCTAGCAACCCAAAAAGAAATAGAGTTGAGTCACATTTCTTCCAAAATCAAGCTAGAAGAGTTTCAGGTCAAGATGTCAGCCACAATACGTTTCGTAGTCCATTCAGCAAATGGACAAATGAATTAAAAAATGTAGATATCAAGATTGATTCCAAAGATCTGTCCAAAGGCTTTGGTAACACACTGATTATTAATTTTGATTGCTTGGAAAATGATTAGATTCTAAATTTGTTCCAAAAGATCAATGCATGAGCATTCCAGATAAAAGCAGAAACTAAAGCATCCTGGAAAGATATAGCTACGTAGCTTACTTGGGCATTTACAGGAATAACAAAGCTATGGTGCGAAAAACTTTCAAAAGAAGAAAAAGAACATTTACTAGAGAATGATGATCCTTTAGAAGCTTTGTTTCAAGCCCTTTCTCATGAATTTCTTGTTGCATTACCTCTTGATGCATCTCATACTGCTCAATTGTACATGTCCCAGAAATTATGTGATATCAATCTTCTTCAAGAATATTTTTGTACGATGTAGACCATGTTGTAAAAAATTACAGATCATCGGAATGTTTCCTACCTTCGCCATTGTCTTGCCTCTCTTCCCGGCAAAATCCCAGTTCTTGTAAATACCTATTTGTCAGACCATCAAGTAAAGATTGAATAGTTATCTCTTACTAGTTTACATCAGCATGTGCTCATAGCCCTCCAAAAAGAATGTTTCACCATGAAGACACAGAAAAATCTCAAAAAACAAATTTTTGTTTCTCAGTCAGCCTGTCAGCAATTTCGTGAAACTGCCAATTATGGTTGTTTCAAGCCTCGTCCACATAAAACATCTGCATGCACCTGCCATTCCAAAAATTCTGGTGAATCCAGTTCTCAATCCCATCCCAAATTTTGGTCTTCCTCAAAAAGAATCTCGAAGTATCCGAAGAAACCTTTTTTTCAAAATAGGAAGAATAGGTTTGTCTTTAAGAAAAAGACCCAGCCACTTCGAAAGTATACCTGTTACATTTGTGGCAAGCAAGGCCATTGGGAAAACAAGTGTCCAGATAAGAAGACAAAGTTTCAGAATAAAATCTGTGAGATTTTTACAGCAGAGTACAATCCTGCTGAGTGGGATATAGTCCCTGAGTTACAATCAGAAGATGAAGGATTCTCCATTCATGAGTCTGCAGATGACTCTGAATATAATTCTAGTTCTGATGAGTTAGATCTCCATAATATTTCCATTAATTCTTCGGATAGATCTGATGATGACCAAACCTTTATCAGTGATTGTTTTATGTTTTCTTTTGCTTCTCTCAAAAGTCAGATAGAAGAGTTAGAAGAAAAAAAGGCTAGTCTTTCTCCAGGCCTGGTCATAATTAGAAGAAGACTACAAGAAAACATTGATGAGTTGACAAAAAAGTTGCCAGAACCTTCACAGTGTGTCCCTAAATAGGAAGGGTCAAATCCAAGCGAGGCAGATCTTCTCTGAAAAAATTGTTTTCTTTGAAAACAAAGTAAAAAGAGAGAGAGAACAGTTATCTAACTTAGCTACGAGTATACACGGATCTCTACATCAACTCGATGAACTGAACTCTGAATATATATAGCTAACAATGAGAAAAGCTCACAGCTTTACCCCAACTCCAGAAATAGCAGAAGAACCAGTTCCTGAACAAAAGAGTTTAGGAGATCGGATGGTTGTACCTATCCAGATCAAAACGGAAGGGTATAAAGCTTACGACTTGGATGCACAAGTAGATACAGGCGCCATCAATAGTTGTTGTAAATACAAAGCCATTCCAAAATATTTTCGGCAACCTATCTCTATTCACGTCAAAGCAGTTAACAAAGAACTCATCAAGGTAAATTTTATTACTCCGGATTTTCCTATTTTGTTAGGAAAAATCAAAACATATGTTACTTTATATTGTTTAGACATAGGAGTTGATATATTACTAGGACAATATTTTGTCAAGTAACACCTGCCAATGTCAGTTAGAGGAGATTCAGTTGATTTCACATTCCAAGGAACTGTGACTTCCATTCCAGTAAAGTCTGCTTTCACTATCAGAATTTCTCCTGAAAAGCCAGACATTGTCGAAGAATCAGTCAGGTTATATTAAGCCACTTTCAATCCTTGTACCAAGAAGATGAGGAGGATCCTTTGGAGGACAATGACGCACTTTGCATACATATTCCAGCTTTAGTATCGGAGGAAGATAACAACTTCCTCTTCAACCAAATTTCAGGAGCACAGGTCAAATCTGCTATTTGGTCCTTGCACCCTAAAAAGACTCCTCGGCCGGATGGATTTCCGATCTGCTTTTATAGAAAGTACTGGAACATTATAAAAGTGGATCTATGCAGAATGCTAAATAGTTCAAAGGGAAGATACAAGTTGGGAGGGGCCACAAATTCTTCCTTTATCGCCTTGATCCCTAAAGAAAAGAAGCCCACTTCTTTGAAAATATTTTTCCCCATGTCCTTATGTAATGCCTCTTATAATATCCTCACTAAAATTATAGCTTGTTGATGTATATGTAACTTCAGAATGTATTTCACATATATGTATATTGTATTCCTATAGAGATGTTATTATTCCTCTATACGGAAGTGTCGTCATTTATATTGTAAGTGTTGTAACTTATACTTGATGGGTTATTAGACCACTTTGTTGGGGTCGGCCCTGTATAAGTCATGTGGGTCAAAGGGTTATTAGACCACCCTATTGGGGGTCGGCCATGTGGTTCAAAGGGTTATTAGACCACCCTATTAGGGATCGGCCCAATCAGCATTATGTTATGTGGTTAAGTTAAGGCCGACCTAGTAAAGGTTATTAGGCAAGTCAAGTCAAGTATAAATAGAGTGCGGGAGGCACTCTATTTGATCATTATATTCTCACACACACTCTTTGGAGAGTGGCGCACTTATGGAGGAGGAGAAGCTGCTGCTAGGAGTTGTCTATCTCTTATGCTTGGGTTGTATCATTTCTCTATCTATCTCTGAGGAAGTTATTGGGGTTTTTCACCTCTATGGTTTTCCCCAAGTAAACTCTGTGTCTCTTGTGTGCTTGCATTATTGTGTCCATGATTGATATGTTGTAGATATGATGTACATGTTGTTCTCTCAGTTAAGATCCTAGATCAGATTGAAGTAAATTCTGAAAAACTAACATGGTATCAGAGCTAGCCTGAAAGAAGGCATGGTATGGCATGTATGACACTTGTTGCAATTCTGAAGCCAGGGCTTGATATAGCAAAAACCAGTCATCGTAGAACTTTCGCTATAAATAAATTTTAGCAAGATTTCAAGGTCTAAAAATCATATAGGGAGAAACTAAGATCCCCATGTACCTTGTGTCCAAAGGAAAACCTCTAATTCACTGTACTTTGTGATTTATGATCTGTACAATATAGGGTTTCTTCCTCTTCCATATCTCAGTCATAAACAGGTGACCTTGGAAAAAAAGACATAACTTGGGCTAGGAAGCTCCAAATGAAATTTCGTAAAAAGTGACAGGTAGTGCACAGACTGTACTTTCTCAAGTAACTTTTTCAAAGGCCGAAACTGAACCAGTGACACGTGGAATGCCATACAAATTCGCTCTCCTGTTTTATCCCATAAATAGGTCAAGTTGCGACACTTGGCATAACTCTCTCTCAGAGAATCCATTTGAGGTCATACCTGTGGGGTTGGAAAGATGACAGGTCGAGATATGATAGAAAACTTTTTTAGACCCTGTGGATCGAAAAGTTTGAAGTTACACCAGAAACAATTAGGTACATAGTTCTGTCAAAACAAAATTATTTTTTAGCACCTTCATTCATGGCTTCCGGAATTTAGGGTTTCGGAGAAAGTTGGAATTTTTGTAATCAGAGACTACGGCTGAATGGTACTCATCAAAATCGAAATTTAGAGACCAATATCATATTTTTTGGTTGGGCAGAAGGCCGGGCTTGATCAGACCCTAGTTCGGGACTTTGATCGGAAAAGTGGAAAATTAAGGATTCTGCAAAAATGGGAATTTTTAAAATCTGTGACCACGGCTGGAAGCTCCTCAGAAATATAGAAGCTTAGAACTTTGGATCAAACCTTTTGATTGGGAAGAAGGGTGGGATTTATCAAACCCTAGTTCGGGGTCATGTCTAGTGAATCCGGAAGTTTCAAAGGAAAATTTGAGGGGTGAAACTTTGCAGTTTTCAAATTCTGAGTATACCAGGTTGATCAACTCATCAACGTGCATATTTCTATTCTTTCAGAAGTTTGAAATTCAAAGTTTGAATTTTTAGGGTTTCTCTGACAAACCCTAATCCAGCTCCAGATACAGTTCCTGCAAATCAAGTGGATTGGGTTAATCCTAGAAGAGAATGGATTGGTCACCTGCATAAGTGAAGAAGTTCTTGTTTCAGAGGGAGATAAGGCTAAGGCCTTACATAAGAAGATTACAAGCAATCTCAACAGGTATGACTTATCCAGGTATGTTTGAAGATTTGTTCATGATTAAGTTTATGGTATGTTTGTCTTCATGTTATTACGGTTAGTACAATCTTGATTAAATTTAGACTTGTCGTATCACCTTAATAAAATTATGAATGCATGATAGAAGATATTCATTGATTAGGGTGTTGACACTTATGATTGTATTAATTCATTATGGTGTTGTATGAGGTTTATGTTGTCTGCTAACATGAAAGGTACACCAAGAAAGACAAATCATGTTCTAGTTCAAGAACATATGATCATGATTACATGAGGACAAAGATTCATCCATTGTCATTAATCACTTAGAAGATCTATTTGCGAGGTATGTATAACTTGGTTCTATAATGGTTAACCTATGAGATATGCAGGTTACTAGCACAAGTCATTGAAGAAAACAAGAAGACATCATGTGGTTATGTTAGACATAACTAGCTAACATACCAATACAGGTATGTTTTTCCTATATCAAGTTAGAATCCTACCTTGTGTTAGGATCCCTTATATAAGTATACTTGGTATGATTGGTTATGTTTATTCATAAAGTTAGAAATGTAAGTAATCAAGGGTTTATGCATTTTATGTCTCTTATCTTGATTGATGATTTAACTAACCAGAAGAGTCCTGTGATCAAATAAGAATATGCATGAGTAAAAGAAGACTTCCCTGAAACCTTGAATACTAATGTTTATTATCTATGTTTGAAATGATCATGACTATACATGTTTAAGATTATTGTGTTTTGATAGTATTAAGATTATACTAATGAATGTGTGATTATGTATGAGACCTCGAGGATAACACAATGATGATACTAATAAGCATGCATAGTGATGGATATAAGTTCAAGGACAGGTAATGCAAAAAGCAAAGATCAAGAGGGAGCACACTCCAGTTGTTCCTGCAAGGAAGCAAAGATCAAGAGGGCGCACACTCCAGTTGTTTCCTGCAAGGAAGCAAAGATCAAGAAGGAGCACACTTCAGTAGTTTCTGCAAGGATGCAGATATTCAGAGGGAGTTGACCACTTCTCATAATCCACATCAGAATGGAGTTGAAGAAAAGAAGCAAAGACTAAGAGGGAGTCAACCCAACAAAAAAACAAAGATAAGTATTTGAATTATCATTCATTGCATATTTTATTGTTTAAATAATACTATTCAATAATGTATATACTCATGTTCCTAGAATTAGGTTGTGTATTATGCATAGTTGCAGTGATGAACAGTATACTACTAATATACATGGGTAAGTGGCCTATGGCACTGTACAACATTCCGTTGCTACTTATCTAGAATGAAACCTCTTTGCTGACATGTTGGGAGTTGTGCACACTCTTAACAATGTTCTGGTAGACATTGGAAGGCATCTAGAAAGTTACAGGATATGGATAAATGTTGTATTGAAGAATTGGCTAAGATAATTGCATGACTATATGACATATTTCTTTATGTGTAAGAATTTGTTCTGAAAACTATGATATGTTTTCTAATCATGCAATTTAACTTGTTGTCTAGGAAAGATCGTATACCATCACCTACAAAAGAAGGACTACAACATTTGTTTAGCAACAAAGTTATCTATTGAAAATATTGAAGATATTGAAGTTCCCAGGATCTGGGAAGAATGCCATGATCGAGGAGTACCAGTCGATCATGAAGATGTTTGGGATGCAGTCCCAAGACCTGAAAGGGAGTCTTTAGTGACTTCCAAGAGGATGTACAAGATTAAGCATGCTGCAGGTGGTAGCATAGAGACTTTTGCTCATGTAGCCAGATACACTTCCATTAGATCCGTACTTGCTCTAGCTGCAAGGATGAAATGGAAGATACACCAGATGGATTTCAAGACAGCTTTCTTGAATGGTGTAGTTGAAGAAGAAGTGTATGTGGAGCAGCCACTTGGTTCTGAGACATATGACATGGATTCATATACATGCAGAACTTGGTATGTTAGGATAGACAGCTTTCTATCCAGTTTTGGCTTTACCAAGAGTAAAGCGGATTCCAACCTTTACTACAAGGTTGAGGAAGGCAATCCAGTGATACTACTTTTGTATATGGATGACCTGTTTATTACAGGTGAAGATAGATTGATTGCCGACACACAGCGGAAGCTTGCTCCCGAGTTTGAGATGAAGAACTTGTGGATGATGCACTATTTTCTAGGTATGGAGGAGTGGCAGAGTGCAGATGGAATCTTCCTTGGACAAGGGAAGTATGTAGTAGAGATCCTGAAGAGGTTCGAGATGATGGACTGTAAGGCCATGGCCACACCTATGGCATCAAACCTGAAGCTTCTATGTGATGCTTCATCTGAGCCGGTTGATATCACTATGTATCATCAGATGATTGGGTCCTTGATGTACCTGACGAACACAAGACCATATATTTTCTTTGCGGTGAACACATTGAGCCAATTCCTAACGGATCCCAGAGGTGTTCACCTGGTTGTTGTAAAGCATATTCTGAGGTACCTGAAGGGTACGGTTGACTATGGGCTCAAGTATGATGCGAATCAAAATTTTAACCTGCAGGGTTATGTTGATTCAGATTGGGTAGGCAGTGCTCCAGATAGTAAGAGCACATCTGGGTGCTGCTTCAGTATGGGATCAGGTGTGATCTCTTGGTTTATCAGGAAGCAATCCTGCGTAGCACTGAGTACAATCGAAGCAGAGTATGTTGCAGCTTGTTTGGCTATTTGTGAGGCAGTATGGATCCAGAAGCTACTGTCTGAGTTATTTGATCTCCCACTGGAGGCTATTGGTATCTTTTGTCACAACCAGAGTTGTGTGAAGCTGTCTGAGAACCCGGTGTTCCACGACAGGTCGAAGCACATTGAGATCAAATATCACTACATTAGGGATATGGTGCAGAGAGGAGCAGTGAAGCTCCTGTATGTTGTGACAGATGAGCAGATTGCAGATGTACTGACGAAACCACTAGCCAAAGTGAAGTTCGAGTACTTCAGAGAGAGGCTTGGTGTTATTCAGATTGATGACACTTCGAGGAAGAAGTGATGGAGACATTTGCTGAAGCCATTCCAAGCATGGTGGAAGGAGGATCCTTCACATGGCTATGGATGTAAGTGATGGATGATGAGCATCAGGATGATGTTCTAGTTTCTGCTCGATATGATCAGTTGGATCATTTATGTATGTATGCATCATGTTGGATGTTGGATATGATCAGTTGGATCATTTATGTATGTATGCATCATGTTGGATGCTGGATATGATCAATTGGATCATTTATGTATGTATGCATCATGTTGGATGCTGGATATGATTAGTTGGATCATTTATAGGTATGTATATATGCATCATGTTGGATGCTTGGACCATGTATCTGTATATGTATCAGGTGGATATGATTGTATGATCAGGTAGATCATGTATGTTGATATATATCATGTGGATGCATTGTATGATCGGGTGGATCATGTAACTGTGTATCTATCAGGTAGATACATTATAAGATCAGGTGGATCATGTATGATGATGTGTATCAGGTAGATACTTGGTATGAATTAGGACGATGCAGTGATGATGATCAGGATGATCATGTGTGATGAGTATCAGGACGATACTCTCAATGACATGCATCAGGACAATGCAGTGATGATGATCAGGATGATCATATGTGATGACATGTATCAGGTGGATACATTACATAATCAGTTGGATTATGTGTTAAGAGTTTCAAAGTCACAGATTTACATGAGCTTTTCAGACATGGTTGTAGATGTGTTCTCCCATGGCTACGATATAAGTGTTGGGGCTATTCGAGCATCGTTGTAGATGTGTTCTCCCATGGCTGCAATATAAGTGTTGGGGCCATTCGAGCATGGTTGTAGATGTGTTCTCCCATGGCTGCGATATAAGTGTTGGTCCATTTGGGCATGGTTTTAGATGTGTTCTCCCATGGCTGCAATATAAGTGTTGTGCCATTCTCGCATGGTTGTAGATGTGTTCTCCCATGGCATAGATGTAAGTGTTGTGTGATGTGCATCTGGGTTGTGCTTCGTGAACGATGATCATGAGTATCAGGATGATACTCTGTGACCGTGGATAGGTTGTACAGTAGCATGTAAAAGGTCCTGGGAGATCCGATAGGTTGAGTTGTGTGCTCGTAATCAGTCCTGGGATGCTCTTTCGAGGTTTTGTTGACTCATGTAATAAGTCCTGAGGATTCCATAGTATGGCCAGTGATGATGAAGACCTATAGGTGGTGGGCCTACATCCAGTATGAAAAAGGACTGGCTCTGTAGAACTTCCTATGATGAGTATATCGGAGATTGATTGAGATAGCAGCAGCAGTGACAATGACGATGATTCGAGGACGATGATTCGCTAATGATGATCCAGAGAAGAAGACTTGTGCTAGAAGACCTATGTCGAGAAATACCTTCCTAGTTAAGAGAGAGTGTTGATGTATATGTAACTTCGGATTATATTTCACATATATGTATATTGTATTAATATAGAGATGTTATTATTCCTCTATACGGAAGTGTCGTCATTTATATTGTAAGTGTTGTAACTTATACTTGATGGGTTATTAGACCACCTTGTTGGGGTCGGCCCTGTATAGTTCATGTGAGTCAAAGGGTTATTAGACCACCCTATTGGGGGTCGGCCATGTGGTTCAAAGGGTTATTAGACCACCCTATTGGGGGTTGGCCCAGTCAGCATTATGTTATGTGGTTAAGTTAAGGCCGACCTAGTAAAGGTTATTAGGCAAGTCAAGTCAAGTATAAATAGAGTGCGGGAGGCACTCTATTTTATCATTCTATTCTCACACACACTCTTTGGAGAGTGGTGCACTTGTGGAGGAGGAGAAGCTTCTGCTAGGAGATGTATATCTCTTATCCTTGGGTTGTATCATTGCTCTATCTATCTCTGAGGAAGTTATTGGGGTTTTTCACCTTTATGGTTTTCCCCAAGTAAACTCTGTGTCTCTTGTGTGCTTGCATTATTGTGTCCATGATTGATATGCTGTAGATATGTTGTACATGTTGTTCTCTCAGTTAAGATCCTAGATCAGATTGAAGTAAATTCTGAAAAACTAACATAGCCAACAAATTAAAGAAGATAATCCCAACTATCATTTCTATGAATCAAGGAGGATTTATTGCAGGGAAGCAAAACACTGATAATATTATCTTGGTTCAGGAGGCCATTCATTCCATCTTTAGCAAACATGAAAGAGCCATCTCAATCAAGTTAGATCTGTCCAATGCCTTTGACAGGGTCAAGTATCACTTTATTTTCAATGTTATAGAGTGTTTTGGATTCTCTAGAAATTTTATCAGGTTGATCGGTGCTTACATCATTCAGCCATGGATTTCCCCTATGATTAACGGAAGACCCATATATTTATTTAAAGTATTAAGGGGATTGCGTCAAGGATTCCCTTTGTCTCCTTTTATATACAACATAGTTGCAGATGCTTTAAGTAGACATCTAAAATGGTTATATAAATATGGACAGCTTCTAGGTATTATCATTTCAAGAGGAGATAGGGTTGTCAAACACGCTCAATTTGCAGATGATATTATTCTTCTTGGAAGCACTTCCTTAGTCATAGAAAGGAATTTCAATATTGATCTCTCCTCTTTTCTGAATGCTTCTCGAAGGATGACAAACAAAGAAAAATGCAAAATTTATAACTAGAACTGTCCTCCTCAGCTTTTGACCGAGATTTCAAGAATTCTTGGCTTCCATGGGGTTAGCAGTTGGTCGTCCTTCAAATATTTGGGTGTTCCCATTACTCTGAGGAATAGTAGTATGGGGTACTGGTATGATGTGTTGCAAAAAATCAAAAAGCGCGTACTCTCCTGGGGTTTCAAGTGGTTGAACTTAGCAGGGAAAATCACTCTGCTAAATGCAACTCTTTCCTCCATGCCAATTTTTCTTTGTTCTTCCATTTTGGCTCCGGTGGGATTTATGACTAACTTGAGAAAAGTGTTTAGGAGCTTTGTATCATAGGGGTAAAGGAGGGAACCAAGAAATTCCAATTGGTTAAATGGGAATCTGTTAGAAATGAAAATCATGGAGGAGGGGTCGCTATAAGAGAGCCAAGGTTGGTCAACATAGCTTTGGGAGGAAAAAAATTATGACGATTAGTAACCAGCAACAACGATTAATGGAAGCAAGATATCCACAAAAAATACCTTAGGCATCCGAGGCTGTGATGTTTGGAGGGAGACATCAGAGGGAAAGGCTCTAGAATATGGGATCTGTGCAAATCTTCGGTCAACTTAATCAGAGAGGAAATTCATCAGGTTCCAAGGAACGAGAAGAAGATAAAGATATAGGAATATCGGATCCTTAATAATCCCCCTCTTGAGGAGTTAGGAGAGTTGAACAAAGTCAAGGAGTGACTTTGTGGAAAAGGCATCAACACATTATACGATCTCTCAAGATGGCACAAAAATGGGAATTGGAAGAATTGGAAAAGACTTGATATTCCTAAGCATTTGTTTGTTGGATACAACAAGCTTATTATTGAATTAAATGGAAAGGTGCATGTTCATAAAAAAGACCGAGAAACTAGAGGATTGGGTCTTAAAGGAATTTATAGTGTTAAGGAAGGATATGGATCATTGCAAAATTCCCTTTCGTTTCCTCCCATAGATGGTATTTGGAAAAAGTGTCTAAAATCTTGAATGCCCTCCCAAAGTGAACGCTTTCTCCTAGCTCCTAGTTCATGGGAAAATACTGACAACATAAAAATTGAGGAAATGTGGCATAGAAGGCCCCAAAATGTGTATTCTCTACAAATTAGAGGAGGAATCCATCCAACATGTGTTTATAGAATGTCAATTTACTAAAAAAGTCTGGGATGAATTTATGAAGGATCTTGGACACCCCTTGCCAGATCAAGTAAGTGTTTTTATAGGGGGTGGAACTATCTCTACTCCAATACTTTCAATCAAAACAATTATTTGAAGAAGATTTAGTGTGCAGCACAAAATTACATCAATTGGCAAATATGACTGTCAAGAAACAAGGAAATTTTTGAAGGGAAAAAAGTTGATGCAATCAGAACAGCTTTGAAATCCCAACTGCAAATGAAGGAATTCCTTTCCTCTCATGGTAAATCCATCTCTCTCGAGGATGTGATTTATCCTATTGAAATTGAATGGGATCTTAATTTTGTTGGTATAATCTCCCTTCAGTCCAAAAGACCTAACAGGGATAAGAATTGGGTCATCGACATATCCCAACAAGCTTTCCAAAAATGGGATAAGGCCCAAAATAAATTTTCTCTCTTATTCGACGGTGCCTCAAAATGAAATCTATGGTAGGTAGGCACAGACAAGGTCATTTATTATCCAGGAGGAAACATTATTAGAACTTATTTCATGGGGATTGGGCAATCAGTTGAATAACTATGTCGAATGGGCGGCTTTGTCTCAAGGATTGGAGTGCTTGTTTGAACTAAAGGTTGAATATTTCATGGTATTTGGGGACTCTTGGATTTTCATCCAAGCTATGATCAATCTGGTATCTACAAAAGTGGCTAAGAACAGTGTTCAAAACCGAATTCTCCAATTCTTTCCAAGCTCCACCCATATGCATTTCTACCATGTCAAAAGGAAACTTAATAAGATAGTGGATCACATGGCCAACATTGGTTCTAGGCTAAAGGAGGGGGAGTTATCCCTAAACGAGAATCCCCCTATAATTAGATGGTGTTGCACCTTTCGAAGTCACATTCAATGACCACTATGCCCAAGAAGACAAGGTTTAATGTCGAAGGTTGCTGCCAGCAAAGCAGTTTGACAGATGGTAGAATGGTGTATAGAAATAGAACAGGAGAGTCTTATCCCTCCATTCCTTCATTTAATATGCACATTCCCCGTCGTGCTGGTCCTTCAGGAAAGTAGTACGAATTATTCAAGATAATGATGGATTTCCCTTTGTATTTAATGGCGCGGGAGGATTTATGGGAGTTGCAACTACTTTTTACCCATTTGCATTGCTCTGAGATCTCTGAGAGCAGTGAGAATTTTCCGGTTCTATAGTATATCATGATGGCGGAGAGAGGTCCCATGAAACGAAAGGATTCCCACCCTGAGAAATACTCTGGTCTGAATTATGTCATACAAGAGACTTTGGCCATTAAAGAGGGAATGAAGAATCTCAGGAAAATGAACAGGTGCATCTTTGAAGTTGCAAAGGCTTGCTTGGAGGAGTCTAGGAAAACAGGTTTAGATTTAACCCGCTTTTAAACATGCTTGGAAGATCCCAATACAGGTTATAAATTTCAGATTGGCAAAGTGGAAGAGCTGAAGAGGAGTGCCATTGAAATGGAGTAGGTCTTAAACGCTAAGTTGGATGGGTTGAGTGGGAAGTTGGAGGAACTGCGTCAAACTATTTAGGGGAACAACATAAAATCCAGTGAGCACCATGAGCATCATTTCATTCAGCTAAAGGATATTATGGAAGCAATGCAAGTTGATGTTAATGGGATTTATCCATGGAACCGTGAGCCCGAAGGAGAACGTGCGAGGCCTCACCCGTGGAAGAAGCTTTTGTTTCGCAACTTGAAGTTGATTATGTCAATGCATAAGAATGAAGACTCTTTCACTCTTTTTGTTTTAAGTCGATAGATTTTTTTTGTAGAGTTCTAGTAGGCCAGTTTGTTAAAGTCTATACTGTTAGAACTAATAGGTCTAGTTTTGTCAAAAGATGTAAAACAGTTGAACATATGGACGTTTTTGTAGCTATATTCTACTATAAAACCTTATTTTTGGACCTATGTCTCATATTTTGCAACGCTGTCGGAGTCTGTAATACCTACCTTTTATAATATAATTCTCTTTCTCATTTCTGTTAAAAAAAATGAGTGTATGATGGTGTGTTGTATAACTGGTAATTATTTTATTATAGAATATTAGAAGATTTTGGTGGTAGGATGTTTAGTTGTTTGAGGTGACTATGTATTTACTTTGGTTGATAGTATAAGTAGTGTGCTACGTACAAATAATTAGTAGTGTAATGTATGGTTAGTATATGGGGATTAGATGGGATTGTTGTCAAAGTATGTATAACATTGTTATCGGTGGAGTATGTATGCAGGGAAGATGTATGATTGTGTATGTGTTGCGTGTTTACATAAGTACAGTATTAGTAGTGTTTGTGTGATGATGTTGGTTGTATACATGTATTATTAATATATGGATATTATATATATCATCATGTGCTAATAGATATATATAATCTTATGATAACTAGTAACTATTCGAAATGATTGCTATGGTCGATGTATGATGTTTGAATGGTTGATGTATGTTGTTTGATACTATTGGTTGTTAATGATTGATGTCGATTGATTAATGGTTGATACATGTACAATATTGTCATTATTGTATGTGTGCCTATTATTGGTTTTTCTTGGTTGTTATGGTTGTTGTGTGTATGATTGATGAACGATGGTTGATGTTGAGTAGATGATGTATGGATGATACGATTATTCATATGGTTTCTATTGGTCGTTATTGTCATAATTGGTTGATATTGGTATGATTGATGTGCTTGGGTGATGTTATTGAGAAACTAATTGGCATTTATTAGATGTGTTATAGATGTGATTGTTAAAGATTAATGTAATTTGATTAATGTATCCTAATTTGATTGATGTATCCTGAATTTGATTGATGTATTCTGATTGAAGTATTATAGTTGATGTATTTTGCTTCCAGTTGATATATTCTAATTGATGTGTTCTAATTCAAGTATTCTGCTTCATGTATTCTGATTGATGTGTTATGTATGTTGCGAGATTTATGTGGTTGATAGTTTCAGGTAATCTCGGAGAACCTATAGTATCCATCTTACGAAGTCGATGATGGATCTTGATATGGATTCGAAACGTCGACTTCGTAAGATGGATACTATGGGTTCTCCGAGATTACCTAATGTGTTATGGTTGATGTATTTTGGTCAATGTATTATGATTGATGTATTTTTCTTATGGTTGATGTATTTTGCTTCTGGTTGAAGTGTTTTGTTTGATGTATTCTTGTTGATGTATTCTATTTGATGTACTATGATTGATGTTTGTATGGTCAGTTGATGCATGTATGGTTGTCATTGGTTTATATTGGTGTATCATTGATATATGGTTGAGGTATTATGAATTAATGTATTATGGACTAGCATCTGTATGACTGATGTATGAATGGTATTGGTTGATGTTACTCGTTGATACTAATTACTATTAGTTGATGTATAATGGCTTTTTGGATGTTCTCTAAAGTGGAATTATGCTTTTTGTGGAGATGAAAGGTAGTACGTTTAACTACTAGTGTTATGGCCCTTTTTTTTGTTTCTTAGTTAGATTGGAATTGTTGCATATAAGTTCGCTTACCTATTACATTAAGTGCATAAAATTTTCAGGTGACCTTTGCGATCTTGGCTAGAAAAATATCTTTGTAATCTTTAATCTTTATCTTTGCAATCTTCGTTAGAAAGGTATCTTTGTGAGATTTTTTTAAAGGTATTTTGGAGGTATATTGGTGACATTTCATGTGTAGGTATCCTGGTAATATCCTGGTGGTATTTCGTATATCTTGTTGAAAAGTATGTATTAATAGTGTGACTGACTAAAGTATGATTCAAGTAACTATGTTGAAGATGTACTTCATGTATCCTTATATATGCAATACTAATATAAGTACCCTTGTTAGAAAAATATCCTTGTGATATTTATTGATAGTATCTTGTTAAGGTATCCTTAGGGTATATCAAATACCTTTGTTGAAAGGCATATTTTTAAAGTATCGTGGTAAATCTCATGCATCCCTGTCAGGAAAGTATTTGGGTGATAAATCATGTAAAATCATTTTGGTAATGCATCTCATGTGATTGACTGATTGGAATGCATTTCATTTATCTTAGATGCATTTCATGTATTTTTTTGATAGAGCATATGCATAATGCATTTCATGTATTTGTCAGTAAAGTATATGCATTTCATGTGATTGATTGATTGGAGTTCATTTCATGAAGAAAGAGTACACACTTGATGCACTTCATGAGAATCAATGGCATACTTGATGCACTTCATGAAATTGATTGATACACCTAATGCATTTCACATGATTGAATTTATTAGAATAAGATTCAGGTAGATGCATTTCAAGTATTTTGTTGAGGAAATGATTTTTGGCTTGCATTGTGTCTACAACTGGGTGGAACGTGGCACAGTCGATTCCAGTTACGTATTTGGAAAAGATAAGTGCTTTATATCATGTTTATTTAATTTATTTGGATCTTATATGATTTAATTATAGATGCACATGAAATTTTTTATGAAATGTATGAGCTATTTGTGGAATAAATTTCTCATGTACTTCAATTTATTTATGCAAGTAAATTTTGTGAAGGAATTGGAAACTAGTTTTTGGGATTTTGTGCACAAATTGTTTGAGGAAATTATTCTTTGGAACCTATTCTTTAGAACTGATATTTATGATCCTTTTAATTATATAATTTGTATTTTTATGGTATGGTAGCCTTAGAATGGTTTAAGACACTTCTCTTTGATGCTTCTACCTTTTATTAGAAAACTAGTTCTTCATTTGGATTGTTTTGCATAGTTTGGAGACTTGGCACATGAAGTGTTTGTAAAAATTTATGAGTGTTATTTTTATGCTTATGTATGATAAATAAACTTAATTTTTTTGTGAGAATGTGAGGGTAATTATTCTTGATAGTTTTTGGGAAATGTCTACCGAAATTCTAGATCAATTTCCACTTTCTAGCTCCTTCAATGAAATTGTTTTGAGCAGATTTGTGACTTTGCATATGAAGTGTTTGAAAAACAATTTGGATGATATATACCTCTATTATCATTGATAAAACATGTTATTTATATTTAGAATGTAATTTGAATGATTCTATGAGCTGTGGATTTAATTATTCTAGTGATTCATAGAATTACTAGTCAATACAGATGAGTAGAATTAGCTAGTTTTGTGAATTATTTATCGGACTGTATATGGGCGTAGACTACATAAATATGTGTAGGTGACCCCTTATACGTTGTCCATGAGCTACAATAGTCATATATTTCTCTTTATTTGGAATTTGGAAATTTAAATTGGAAACTAGGTACATTGTGGTGAAAATTAATAACTAGTTGTGGATTGAAATCTCTATTTTCGTAAAAATGGAATGTTATAACCATGTGATATTTTTATAACATGTTATTGTGTTATAGGTGGCTACTTAGTAGGTGTGATCCTTTGCTTATGGATGCATTGCATTTATCTTCAGTTATTTAAACTTAATTCCTTGTAGTGAATGTTAACTAGTTTCATTGGAATTGGTGGAAAAGATCACCTTATGTGCAATTGGAATGTGTTATATCCAAATTGGCACTTCTCCGTCCATGACGACACTTAAATATTTTGTTCGCATGATGACACTTCATGAGATTACTATGAGTCACAAAAAGGGACATTTGTGGATGGAAGAGCCATATTTGGGACTTTACAAGGATGGCATTCCCTAATCCATGTCCCATTTGATAGATAGGAACATTAGGAACAATTTTGGAGACCAAAACTTCTCCAAAAAACCCCCAAAAAAAGGCTATTTTTTACCATTTTTCCACAAAAACGCAGGTGGAAAGTTCTTCACCTACAGGTTTTCCAAAAACACGCAAGTTGACATGGTAAAGTTGTGGGTCACCTGCTTGTTCTCCATTGAAAAGTTGTGGGTACCTTAGAAATACTATATATATATATAGATATAGATATAGATATAGATATAGATATAGATAGATATATTTAAAAAATCGCAAACAATGGTTGGTTCGGGTGGTTTTGGAACCTCCTCTTCTGGTTGTAACTACTTCCTCTTTGACCCTGTCTTCTTCACTTGCTATATAAGAGAGGGAGAGGGACCATGAAAAGGGATCAAGCCCATTATAATGTTATGCTAGAGGAATTGGGAATCATATCCCCCTCACTTATTCCCTAGTTGATTATAAACCCTAGAATATTTGATCATAGGTTGGGATCCTTGGAGAAGAGGAGCAGGAGACCTTGAATCTTGGTTTCATGAAGTGTTGTGCATGAAGGAAGGGAGAGGGACCTTGAATCTTCTTCACTTTCTATATAAGAGAGGGAGAGGGACCATGAAAAGGGATCAAGCCCATTATAATGTTATGCTGTAGGAATTGGTAATCATATCCCCCTCACTTGTGCCCTAGTTGCTTATAAACCCTAGCATATTTGATGAGAGGTTGGGATCCTTGGAGAAGAGGAGCAGGAGACCTTGAATCTTGGTTTCATGAAGTGCCATGCTTCAAGGAAGGTAATTTTATGTACTTAATTCTTTGATTAATAAAGATTGTAAATTCTTCCCTTTCCAATATATTTGTTCATATATTCTTCAGGTCTGATTGGAATTTGATGTTTGATTCTCTTATAAATGTCAATCTTTTATTTGTAGTCAAATTGATTTGGGGAAGGTTTTGTTGAATGTTTTGCAGGTTGTTGCACCGGAGAGAGATAAGAGAGGCCTGGATCAACCTTCTGAATAAGGTACATATCCTCCTAACCCTAATCTCTTTGCTTAATAGTTATACTTGCAGAACCTTGTATGTCTATCTTTTACCCCGGGACATTGGTAGTCTCACCCCTACTATAGGAAGCTTTCCCTAACAACAGAATTGACGACTCCGCTGGGGAAGAAGCCTATCTTCTTTGGGGTATCCAAGGCCATTCTTTCCAATATATTTGAAGGTTTGAGTTTAATTTCATATTAGGACCAGTCATTAATATTTGTTAGACCCTTCCTTACTCAGTTTTGAGTTGGATTTTGCGATTTTTTTTGGAATTTTCTGTATACCCACGAGTTCTAGTACTTACAGTTGCGGGATGAGACAAATTCGCAGGTGAAATCCTTTCCACATATGGTTCCCTCAGACTTGTACCCTTTTACACTAGCGAGTACCTCATGTACATGAGTTTTTCAATTTTGGAGCTTTTTTAGGGGTTTGATTTCATTTTTTAGAGTCCATGTTGATCTTAGGTCTGTGTAGGACCCCTTGGAAGTGGTGTATTATCTCTTTATTGATATTAATTTGATCTTTAGGATATTTTTGAAGCAAATTGGACTTGTTTGGAATAATTTGGGGCTTGTTGACCCAAGTTGGGGGGTTGTGAACTAGTTTGGTGTTTATGACCCTAATTTGAGTCTAATTGAATCTACTTGCTCCAATTTGAATGGATTTGGAACCTATTGAGTCCGTTTTACCCTATTTGTATCTATTTGAGTGAATTTTCTCTTTATATTGGTTTATTTTCCTTCCTTATGCCTTTGGTCTCTCTTTTGTAGTGAAATCTCAAGTGTCTTTTCTGTGGTTTAGGACCTTGATTGCATTGTTTGTGTGCAGACCTAACTTTAACAAACCATATTTCTTAGCAGGTCCTTTGCTTTGATTGGATATAAAATTCCTTGGTGTATGCTTTCCCAATTTTGGAATGCTTACCTGATAAGAAGCTTAGGGTTTATGGTTGCTTTCATTGTTTAATAAGGAGATTTGAAAGTTGTTGCATTTGTTTTGGTAGTGTGTTACTTTGAGTTTCAGTTTTGTTCTCATTTTGAAAAAAGCATAAAACGTTGGTTCATTTTATAATTTAGGTAGAGTACTTTGCAAGTGGATTAAAGGAATTAGGAGTGCTTTGCATCAAAAAATAAGAAATTTTCTTTTGCATAGCTAATTGTTTGAGTAGTTGCATGCTTAGGTTTTAAGTTTGATTTTGCATATTAGACTTTGAATCTTTACATTTTGCATTCGCAAATACCAAAAAATTGCATCATATAGAGAAACTTGCATATGCATTCCATATCATATCTTTAGGACTTGCATTGAAAATAAATTGAGAGTGGGAGAGTGCATATTTGTGGTGATTAAGTGCTTCATGTTTCATTTAAAGGATATCTTTCTTCAGTTGCACTTGTTTTACTTCTTCTGAAAATTTTGAAAGTACATTTTAAAGGAAGCTATCAGTAACTTGGATAGGATATTAGGTTTTCTTCTAGTTTAGAAACACACCTAATATCTTAAGTAGGATTGTGGAGGTAGGGATTTGTGAGTTAACTCCTTCACGATCACTCAAACTTGTCAAAACATAGGTGTCATTCTTTTAGGGAGAAAATACACCTTTGTAGAAGGTGAACCGGGAAGCTCCACTAACACCAGAGTCAAGAACGAGGTCGTGCGATATTGAGTAGAGGAGATACCTCTCTTATATTCAATTGAGAATCTACCAGTATCGATGTGCATACTGTGATTCATTAGTAACTTTAGTGCTTCTAATTTTCGGTCTTAGTTACCCTGCCCATGCATATCGATTAGACCTACGACTTCCCCCCCGGACCCTCTCTATAAAGTTGGTAGCCTTAGCACCTTGTCTTTAGAGCTCTACACGGATGTTGGTGGAAGGATATTTCCATTGCACCTAGGACATATTTGGGATGAAATCCCTTATAGTTATTTGGGAAGGCGGTTGGTGATTCAAACGCTTGGCCCCATCGTGCATGTATTGTGGACCCCGAATAACTATTCTTTAACCCTTCACTAGTTTTTTTTGGGCCCTCATCATCCCATATGCTCCTTTGGAAGGTTATTTGTTTGCTTGTTTGAAATCTTTTAGGAACTTTGTAGTGTGTGTTGTTTGATTTTTATTTTTTGTAGATTTTCTTCTTAGTGTCTTCTATGAGCCACCGTGGCCAATCAACCTCTGCGCAGATCCATGAGGATTCAAGGATGATCTCCTGAATGGAGATAAGTTCCTACACCGATTCGAAGACTGGATTATTCTGATCCACCCCCTCAGGGGGTAGAAGAGGAAAACCAGGAACATTAAATAGAACAACCAGTAGAAGAAAACAGTTCTAGGTTAGGTGAGTCTGAGAGACCTTCTGACAAAAGATGCTTTAGAGATACTGAGCAACATTTGTATAACTCTCCTAGATTCCATTCTCCTCATCTGGAAGAGAATTTAAGTCCCATTTAAATTGATGACCTCTCAAATCCATCCGGACTTTTGAACCCACCACAAAGTCCTAGTTTTGTTCAGTTAGCTGGTATCAACGTTCCTAATCCTTTGTTTAGGCAGTTCAATATGGAAAACGGAGAACGAGTATTTACTTCAAGAAACATGTCTACTCCAGTTAACACTTTCCTTGTAGGAGGAGTCACTTTTAATATGGGATCTACAATAGTATCAGGTTGGTTTCCCCCGACCTCAATGGTACTTACTAGTACTAGTTCGTCAACTCAAGTGAGTTCGAACCCCTTCTCTTTTGGATTCCCTTTGTCAGGTTGTCAACCTATGACTGCCACTATCCCTCCTATTTCAAATTTTACCATTGCTTTAGGCAGTGGCCCATCTATCCCTCTCCATACTATCCCACCCTTCAGTGGAAAAATGTTTATTTCTAGCCCACCCTTCACTAGAGTTGTTTCTAATTCTACTCCACCCCATTCAAGCCTACCTCTCCAATTTGTTGGAGGTATGAGTTCTGGTCACCCCTTTGGATTCAATGTGTCTCAATGTAATCCTATTTCACTAGGGGTCATCAACATTGGATGTTCCTGAGGGCAGCCTGCTACCCAAGGAAGTATCCCTTTGTATGGGGTGGGAGGTTCTAATATGACTAACCCTGTTATGACAACTGTCTCACAAGGAAGTCAACCTTTTGGAGGGATGGGAGAGAATTTTGGAATATATAATCCTTCATTTCAACACCACTTTGGTAAGAAATTTGGACATTACACTCCACCTTTCACTAATCCTGGAAATTCGTATGTTCTAGGACAACCAAATGCCAACACCAACCAATGGGTAGCTAATGCTCTCGGAACCTACAAATCAATGGCTCGCCCATGTTTACCCTTTCTAGAAACTTTGAATTTTCCAAACCTATCAAAATTGATGAATGATATGGTCTGTCACAACCCAACTTGGCCTACCGTTCCAACCAAACTTCCTTCAGACATCCCAAAGTTTGAAGGCAAGACTGGAGAAGATACGGGCGACCATGTTACAACATTTCACTTATCGTGTTCTTCCAATTCGCTAAATGATGATTCGATACGGTTGAGACTTTTCTAAATAACATTACTCAGTGTCACTAAATGGTACATCGAACTACCATCCGTTGCTTATCACAACTTCTACGATTTTGTGACAGTATTTTTGAATCACTTCCAACTTCCTGTCCGATATGATGTCGGCACAAATATTCTGTCTACATTTAGACAGAACAAAACCACTCATATACATAACCATATTCAGGAGTGGAAAAGAAGGAAGAGGCTCATTAAAGCTGAGATTCCCACAAAATTCATGTTAGAGTAGTTTTTGAAATCACTTTTACCTTACATCTCCAAGGATGTTTCGACTTCCAGGGTTACCTCAAAGGAGGAAGCCATCTTAAGAACCCAACAGTTAGATCTAATTTATGCTTAGTCTAGGATTCTTTATGAAATCATTCCTGATGCACCGAGATCAATTTTTTATCCAACAAAACCCATCCCAACACCTCATGTTGATGGAGTGATCAATGCAGTTGAGAACAATCCAGTTATCTTGGGTACCAAATTTTCAAGTCAAAATTCACCGAAAACTGGTCAGAGTAACACACAAAACCTTAAACCCAACCCTCCTTCAGATGTTTTGTCAATACAAAACTCTCAAGGCAACTAGCATCCCAGAGGGAAGAAAACTAAGAAAAATAAAAATGGGAATAAGAAGACAAGCAATGCAAACAATAATAACCATAATGCTGGTGGGACTAATGAGAAAGATAAAATGAAATTTCCTCCCTTGTTATGTGGGGAGAATCATCTAAGTTACAAATTCCCTAAGATGAAAATGTCACAAAAGCGCTTGGCTGGTGCTCATCAAAACCCTGCAACCTCCCAAGGGGGAAACCAGGTAGCCTCCTCTCAAGGGGGTAGTTTAGGCTCTGAAGAAGTTTTCATGTGTGGATGGGATGTGTATTTCCAGACTAGGAACAAAGTTAAGGAACCTATGAATGCTGACAGTGACAATTATTTGCATATAGAGAAGCCTCCCAATGACACTATGCCTCGAATACCGAAAGGTGTTTTTAATAAAGTAACCTTCAATCCTAATTCAAGTGCTGCACAAAATTCTAGAATAGTTGAATATTTGGCACAGGATCCTTATGTTATGTCTATGCTCCAGGTCCTACAGACTTGTCCAAATCAAATGAAGACCTTACTTTCAGATTTAGGGGCCCTCGATCTTGTAGATAGTCAAGTGGTCACTTTTTATTTTGATATTTGGAATCCTCTTTCACCCTACCATGCATCTTTTCATATTCAAGTTATGTCTGGAAACACTAAAATTCATTGGACAGTTGTAGATGAGGTTGCCTCCACATGTGTTATGTCTTTATCATGCTAGAAGTATTTAGGATCACCTGACATAGTTCCTCCACTCACCATGTTAAAATATTTTGATGGCCATTTTTTAAAACCTCAAGGAATTATCTTGGCTTTTCCTATAGAGCTAGGGGGAAAAGTAGTTAAAGTGGATGTGGAAGTGGAAGTGGTCGATTCCCCACTTGATTACAATTTATTACTAGGGAGAAATTAGACTCAAGCTATGATGGCAGTAGTCTCTTTGATCTTTCGCATCATCAAATTTCCACATGAAGTAAAGATTGTAACAATTGACCAACTACCCTTGAACAATAATGAGTCCAACAAAGATCACGGATCCAATATTCCTTTAGTTTCCCATTCTGCGAGGTGTTGTGAAAACATTAGTGTGGAGATGTATCCATCATTAATGGGAACTTTTAATCTTCCTCCACCTAATTTGCAAGATAATGCATTACCCATGCACACAATTTCAACAGTTTTCACACCTTTCATAAATAAGGAGTCTAACTTTAAGAACCCTTAGAAGTGTTTAGCCTCTGAAGTTGAGTGTACTCAGTTCAACCAACCTTTATATCCCTTGGATACAATTGCTACTAAGAAGAAGCCTATGAATTCAAGCTTACCTTCTTGGGACTTGGTCCCGGCAGTTGACTAGGTGATACCTTCATCTGAATGTTTGGATATGTGTTCTATCTATGATGATATAATTCCTTCTGATGAATTTTTCCTAGAGTCTATAATGCAGTTTTCCATTCACTTGGACATTGATCCAGTTGCAATTATGTCTAGCCCTGATTTGAATTTGGAGTCTGACCTTACCAATGTTGAGTCTTTGGACTCTCCTATAGACCCACAAATCAGTGTTCCTGTTGAGTTTGATTGTGCTTCTAGAATATTCAACTCCTGTGATGAAGAATTTGTTCCTGCAGATTCCATCACATTCTTCAACTTTGATCTTCATCTTGAAGTTGATCTTGTTGATTGTAATTCCTCAGGATTTGGTACTATAGAGTCTTCATTAGTTAGCTCTACCTGTCATATGCATGTTGTTGATAATACTGAAGTTGAAAGTATTTCTACCACAGTGACTTGTATCAGATTTTTCTTTACATATGTTTTAGATATCATCTTGGTACTAATGTTTCTTGCAGACAAGATTCTTAGTTGGACTTATACTTTCTTACCGATCCTTTTCGACACTTTGTTTGATCATGTCAAGTATATTCAAAACCTTGCATATAGGTTTAGGCTTCCATGTTGTTATGATGCATTTGAACATTTTTCTATCTAAATTTGCCATAGGGTCGAACCTGTTGGATCTTGGTGTGTTAGACATCTCTACATGCATTGTGCACCAGTCCGACAGCAGAGCCTACCTAACATGGGTCACCCTATTCAACACCCTTATGTCATTTTGGTTCCCATGCTGAGATTTTATCATAGGCTTAGGATCCTTTTTAGATTTACCATGATTTTGAAAAGAATCATCATGTCTTTCTTATTCATATAGCTATGGACGTCCCTTATAAGGGTCCCACTTTTGTGTTTAAGTTGCATATGCATTCACCTTGATCCTACTTGCATTTATGAGCCTGATGCTGACTTCCACGCTTTAATCTCATTATATTAGCCTCCATCTATGATCTCATTTCCGTTAAGCTATGTATCACTTTGCCTTTGTGATTTCACATCCTTTACCCGGAGGATACACACCCTAAGTGTCCTTACCTTGCTCATGTTCCTTGCATTATGCATAGATTTGTTCCATGCGCTTGTAACTAATCTTGCATGCCCCTGACACTCGTCTGCTCCCTCTATGAGCATTCTTCCATATTTCCTTTGAGCTCATTAAAAACAGTAAGGAGTCTACGAGCATTCTTTCACCCTTCCTTCGAGCTCATTAAAAATAATAAGGTGGATACGATCATTCTTCCATATTTCCTTCGATCTCGTTAAGAACAGTAAGGATGCTATGAGCATTCTTCCAACTCTCCTTTGAGCTCGTTAAAAACAATAATGAGGTAATGAGTTTAATTTTTCGAGCTCATTAAACCTTTATGGAAAAGATTTTAATGGAGTTTTGTCTAAGCTCTTGTTAGACTCCTTAAAATTGACAAGATCACCGAGTATACTTGTTCACTTCAAACTCGCTAAAGGAATCGAAGGGACATCCACATAGGTATAAGTTTACCCCTTTTCCGAACCTTTGTGGATTATTTATGAAAAAGGAAAACTCTAGTCATACTTGTCTAGAAGAGTTCTCTCTCACATTGTTTGACCCTTTTTCGGGTGAGGAAACTAACTTTACGCAAAAGGACCCTTTGGATTCTTCTTTAGGATTTTCAGACTCTTGAAATATGAAAACACTAGCGAGCATCTACCAACTCGAGCTCAATGTGAAATCCACGAGAGGGTGTATAAAGTTCTTGTTTAAGTTTCTTAGACTCTTTAAATATGAAAACACCGGCGAGAATGAACAGATTCGAGCTCGATATTAAAATCCACGGATCAGTATCTTATTGAGTATTAGTCTATCTTTTCTTCAAACTCATAAATCAAAGAATAAAGTCTTGAGTTTCTCTTATATGGACTCATAAAATTACACACTGTTGGATCCGTATCGAGCATGCTTTAGTTCTTTGTCAAGCTTGTTAAAAAATGAAAAAGGTACCTAAAAAAAGAAAAGGGAAGGGAAGAGTGTTAAATATATTTCAATATAATGGCAACAAGTCAACTATGTCCTTAAACAAAGCACATGTTTTTAGTCTATCAAACAAGTTGGGTTCTAGTTTTTCCTTAGGATGAACCTGATCTCAGAGTTTTTTACTCCTCTGTTGGTTACTCTTCCAATCATATGGAGAATCTGTTAATGTCTCCTACATTGCAGATTTATATCATGGTCCCTTTTTGTTCAAAGCTGCCTAAGTCACTCTTGTGTCATACTCATTGTTCAAGGATACAACCTGTGTCGTTCATTTTGCAGTTTCCTTGACCTCATGTGTCGTCCATTCCTTGGTATCAGTATGTTTCATCATGTATTCATCCCTACTCCAAAATCATATCAACCTTTGATTGTCCCTCATGTTGGATGAGGGAGGATGATTTAATGCCTCCCTTCCAATGGATTTATTCCCATCGAATTCGAATCATCTTACTCTGGGAATGAAGTCTACAGTTTTCGGTAGTACCTTGGGGATTGCAGCCATCAGTGGAAATTTCCCTCGTTATTGAGTTATGGGAATACATTAATGTCCCTTACTTGATGGATTCTTTAGGTGTTCAACTTCAAGAAAATATATTCACACCTATTAGAATGCACTAGGTACCTTGGGGCCCATTTCCATTATCAGTGGGATTCCCTCACATTTTTTAATGCTTCACATCAATGAAGAGTAATCAAACGGTGTCCTCCATGTTCGACATCAACTCATTTATTTGCATGGTTAGGATTCGTACATTGAGATGGTTTGTATTGAAGACCTTGGGTTAATGGAAACATTTTTCATATTCCGTTATAGCCCAAGTTGCGCAAGACTGAGCCACACTCTTTTTGGCTCTTGATGAGACATAGATCCAGTTTGTTCTCTATGTCTATGATCTCTCATTTTGACATAGATCCACCTTTGTATTTATGTGGCTATGTTCATATTTATATTGTCCTCATGGATCCACACTTGTATTATAGTGGCCATGATATATACATCAGTTATACTTATGTATTGGATCATTATTGTATCCTCCTGGAGGTCATGTTCCACTATTTGAACATGGACATTTATCCTAGGGATGAATTTGTCTGACATTTCCTTTCTTTCAAGTAATTCATTTGAGCCTATGATTCTTGGTTTCTTCGATTTCTCCGACTCCATGACCTAACCCTTTATTATTTATAATGTATTCATCCATCGTATCCCCCTATGAACTCATACATTAGGGGGCATTTGTTATAGCCAAATTGGAACTTCTCCATCTACGATGAAACTCACATCTTTCGGTTGCATGACGACACTTCATGAGATTACTCTGAGTCACAAAAAGGGAAATTTGTTGATGGAAGAGCCATATTTGGGACTTTATAAGGATGAAATTCCCTAATTCATGGTCCATTTGACAGATAGGAACCTTAGGAACAATTTTGGAGATCAAAACTTCTCCAGAACACCCCCAGAAAAGGTTTTTTTTAACCATTTTTCCACAAAAACGCATGTGGAAAGTTCTTCACCCGTGGGTTTTCCAAAAACACGCAAGTTACACATGGTAAAATTGCGGCTCACCCGCTTGTTGTCCATTATAAAGTCACGGGTACCTCATAAATACTTAAATATATATATATAATAGCAAAAAATTGTTGGTTTAGGTGGTTTTGGAACCTCCTCTTCCGGTTGTAACTACTTCCTCTTTGACCCTATCTTCTTCACTTGCTATATAATATACGGAGAGGGAGAATGAAAAGGGATCAATACCATTATAATGTTATGTTGTATTAACTGGGAATCATATCCCCCTCACTTGTTCCCTAGTTGCTTATAAACCCTAGCATATTTGATCAGAGGTTGGGATCCTTGGAGAAAAGAAGCAGGAGACCTTGAATCTTGGTTTCATGAAGTGACATGCTTGAAGGAAGGTAATTTGATGTAATTGCTTCATTTATTAGTAAATATTGGATATTCTTCCCTTTCCAATAGATTTTTTCATGTATTCTTCAGGTATGATCACAATTTGATGTTTCATTCTCTTATAAATGTCAATCTTGTATTTGTAGTCAAATTGGTTTAAGCAAGGTTTTGCTGAATGTCTTGAAGGTTGTTGCATTGGAGAGCAAGAAGAGAGGATTGGATCAACCTTCTAAATAAGGTACATATCTTCCTAACCCTAATCTCTTTCCTTAAAATTTATACTTGCAGAAGCTTGTATGTCTATCTTTTACCCCAGTACGTTGGTAGTCTCACCACTACTATAGGAAATTTTTCCTTACAACATAATGATATGAAAATAAACCTTTAATTGGAAGTAGGTGCGGGATTAAATATGTTGTTAATGGATGTAGGATTACTTTTGGGTTTAACGGCATGATTACAAGTTGATTTTGTGCAAGATTAGCTACTTATATTGGGAAACTAGTTAACTAGTCTTGTGGACTATCTTTCATAATTACCATGATTAATTATTGTAATTTTGGTAATTAGGCCTTATTTACATGTAATTATATGTTATTAATCCATTGGTGTTTATAATCGATGGTTATTTTTTAAACAATTGGATTTGTGATAAGTGTCGTCATTTGCACACTAACTGTCGTAATTAACACCTTAATTATTGGTTAACTAAGATTAAGAATAATTAGCCTTTAGAAGTGGTTATCATATCTGATATGGCTTGTATTGAAGTTTTGATGATGGTATATGATGTTAAGAATCATTCTCATCCCTTAGATGAAATGTTGGATGTGTTAATGAATTTATATTAAATTATTGTTAATTATTGGATTTTGTGTCACAATTAATTTTGGAAAAATAAAATTAAATGTTTATGGCTTATCCGTTGCACTAAGAGTCAAGTAATTAGCCTCAGAGAGATAATTATATGTCCCTTAGAAACTCTGATAGCCCTGGGGGAAATTACATGTGGTATCAGAGCTTAGGTTCCAACTCTGCGACTGTTGGGCCTATTATGGGTTCATAACTCTGTTTATATGCATTGGGAATTTATAAGTGTGCCTTGTGAAAGAATTTTAATGTACCTTATGTTAATGGAAGAATAACAAGACTCACTTCAGAGATTAATTTGTTGTATGATTTAGAATTAATTAATATTGCATATTTATTGTTCAATAGATTGATAGGTAAGTACTATGTAGTGCATATCTAAAAATCGATTAGATTGATTGGTTGATGCATGTTCACCTTATATTGCCTCTTTTATTGTTCAGTGATTTGATTGGTCAATGCTTGTGCATTGCTTCTTGTATTGTTCTGTGACTTGATTGGTCGATGCTTGTTCATCGTGCATTACCATTTTTACTACTCATTAAATTGTTAGTATGTACTACATACATTATCAATATTAATTTAATGATAAGTTATTTAGATTATATAGTTTTATTATTATTAAATATTAATATGATTTATTAAGTGGCATTTATACCCTATATGGATTTTGGGTTTTCTATTGATGGTATGCTTTAATAGGATTATTTATGCCAATTGCCACTTGGATGGTGGTGGTTACATTGATGAGTAATTTTTTAACTATTTTGGGTAAATGAGTTACTTGTCTTAATAGTGGTTCCATTTTCTTTCTTTTTTTCAATGTATGTGAGTAACTCCTTGTCTACTTTTGGAGGAAATGATCGACTTGTCCTTAATGGTTCCTATTCTCTTTTATTTTATTTATTTTGTTTATCCTTGTCTATTTTTGGAGGAAATGAGCCACTTGTCTTAATAGTGGTTCCATTTTCCTTCTTCTTTTTTCCATGTATGTGAGTAACTCCTTGTCTACTTTTGGAGGAAATGAGACACTTGTCCTTAATGGTTCATATTCTCTTTTATTTTATTTATTTTGTTTATGGAGATGTAACTCCTTGTCTATTTTTTTAGGAAATGAGCCACTTGTATTTAATGTTCATATTCTCTTAATTTTATTTATTTTATTTTATGTGTAAGTAGGTAATATAGTAGTGTATGATAATGTTATATGACATAAATTTAAATATGTATAACATAATATGTGGTGTAAGATAGAGGTCTTGACGGTGCTCTGCGATTTTGAAAGTCTTCACCAAGCTGATCTGGGCGGCCATGGCCTCCATCACCCTTTGTTAAACAGCCATGGCTTGGAGGCGACGGTCTCTTCTGCATTCGACACGGAGGTGAAGCTTTTGCGTGCGACCCATTGCATAGCAGGTTCCAACGGTGGCGGATTTGAGCTTCCTAAGAAGGGGAGTTGTCTTCGTAGCCCACGATGGGGGCATCTGTTGCAGGTTCCAGTGGCGGCGGTGGCTGATCTGAGCGGAGCCATCTTCGAAGTGCATCCACGATGGGGGCACCTATTGCAGATAGTCAGTTGTGGAGACCAGCTCAAACGGGCTCCATTTTTTCTTCTAGCAGCAACAACAGTTTCATTGTCAAGGCTGACAATGGCTAGATGTCTTCGGTGTGGTGTGAACCATCATTGATGGCACTGTGACTACCTTTGGCGGTGGTTTCAGCCTTCAGATGCCGGTGGCTTTACAATCTTCTCGTTGCACACGGGATTTCGTCTGTTTTCTTCGGCCTATGTGGACTAGGGTTTCTTTCTTTTTTTTGTTTTTTCCTTAGCTCCATATGAGCATTTGTTTCATGTTTCTTTGAGCCATTCATGGCTACTCAGATCTAGGGTTTCTTAGATTTGGATTTATTCTGGTGATATCTTGGGCACTACTTCATATTATTAGAAGCTGAAAAGTTGTTTTTTCGTGGGAAAGTGCCCTTAGTAACCTTCTGTTTATACTGTAGACTCCGGTCTGTTTCTGGTGTTGTTTTACAGCAATTACACTCTTTAGGAGTGGTGATTCTAAATGTAATTTTGTACTCGCAAGATCAAATAAAATTACGTTTTTTTTCCAAGAAAAATGTGGTGTAAGATAGATGAGGAGTATATGATATTGAATATAGCAATATATATGTGTGTGTGTGTGTGTATTGTAATATATATTTCAAAATATGCAATAATGATTAGTATTACATGTATGTGATATTGTGTATATACTATATGTATAGATTTGAACGTATGTAATGAAGTGTAAAGTGTTTGGAAGTGTTTGGAAGTGTTTGGAAGTATTTGGGAATATTCTAAAGTGTTTGGGAGTGTTTGGAAGTATTCGAAAGTATTTGGGAGTATTTGGAAGTATCAGGAAGTATGGTGTGATCAGAAGTATTTTGTCAGTATATATGTTATAATGCGTACCTAATATGATAGTATTGGATTAAGTAATTAAACTGCTATAATTGTATGGATATTGTGGTATAACATAATAATTATATGGGTGTGTAAAATATAGGATATATTGGTTATGCGACTAATATATTGTGTATATAACTAATAATAATATGATATATGATTGAAGAATTCTAGTATGTATGTAGACAATGGTTGTATGTATGAAAATAATACATAGCAATAGTAAGTATGGTGTATGGTATGAGTGTTTGATGGTGTGTTAAAAATTTTGATTTTCATCACCTCCCAAAAGTGAAGGGCAATCTCTACTTCCAGTACACTTGTGTTTTGAGTTTGAAATCCAGCTGTAATGTAAATGAATTGGCTATCAATATTGCTATGCATTCTCTGCTAAGGTTTGTTCTGAGATATCATGGCGTTCGCCTTGGCGTCCTCTCTGGAGGGGATCGCTTCTCTTGAGGATCAATACAAGAACACCATCTCTGCTTCCATCGATGTGGGTTCCAAGTAAGATTTAGCTTCCTATGCAAGATTTGTAAAGCTAGTTGCAGCCCCAAAAGTCTCCCTATCTTCGATTATTTCAAAAAGCAAGGTAATAGTGATCTCTGAGAAAGGAATGATCGACCACTTCACAGGCTTGTGGCCATCTCCAAGGTACATCAAGATTTGGTTAAATAAGAATTGGAGGCCTTTAATAAAGGGAGAATTTATCCATAACTTTTGCGGGAAAGGGTTCTATGCCTTTCTGTTTGAATTCAAGGAGGACAAATATCGTATCTTTAGGAATGGACCATACTTCATGGGGTCATGGGGAATGTATTTGAACCAGTGGAATGCCTCCTTTGACCCAAAAAGGGATATTGCTAACATTGTACCAGTATGGATAAAAATTCCCCACCTGTTGTTTCATTGCTAGGAAGATGATGATCTAAGGGCGATAGGACATACTCTGGGAAAGTATATTGATAGATCAGAACCCAAACCTTTGTTCTTATCTTGTGCTAGGATTTGTGTCGAGGTGGACTTGGAGAAGGAAATCTCAGAAGAGATCAATATCACCATGGATGGATGGTGTCATATCCAAAAGGTAGATTCTGAACAAATTCCCTTTAAATGCAAATTTTGCCATGAATATGGCCATTTTGTAAGGAAATGTTCAAAAAAAAGGCACGGGAGGATGAGCCAAACAAATATGAGGGTTGGAAGGTGGTCATGAAGAAGGTAATAAAGAACCTCAGAAGACTCAACCTCCCCCTCCACTGCAGACAAAAGAATCCCCCTATGGGAGCGGATTTCAGGCTTTAGCCTCTCAAGAGGGAGAAGAGGAAGGCAAGGTAAGCGAAGAAAAAATAGAGGAGGAAAAAGAAGGACATCCAATCATAGAAGAGATGGAAAAAAAGAATATTCCCACCCTCCATCGGTAGTTCAACCAACTATTGATTTTTTCTCAGAAACATCAAGTTCTGTGACTAGATCCAAATCGAAGACTTCTCAGGAAGAATCATCATAGATGAGGGAAGAAGAGAAAGAACAACTAGGGAAAAGGGGAACAAAACCAAATAGAACACACAAAGAAGAGCAAGTTGTGAAAGATAAAGCGGAAGAGAAACAAGCCAATTTAGACAAACACCTAAAGACCATCTCCACCCCAGGAAAGCAACTTGTTGGCGTTGCAGAGAATTTGAATGTAAGGAACCCCTCTTCTATCTCGCGTAAATAATGAAAATAGTATGTTGGAACTATAGATGATTAGGAGGTAAGACCAAAACAGAAGCTATTAAAAACATGATACGAAAATAAAAAATCTCCATTTTCCTCCTCCAGGAGACAAAAATGAGTGAAGAAGACTGTAAAGTAGCTATGAAAAATGTATGGAAGAACATCGATGGCAGCTCGATTTCAATAGCAGGAAGATCTGAAGGAATCTCCATTTGGTGGGATAGTATCATATTCACATGGAAAGATGAATGGAAAAACTCTAACTGGGTAATAGTTGAACATAAGGACAAGGAAGAGAATGAGACAATCCCAATATGCAATGTTTATGGGCCAGTCCTACACCATAAGAAGCAAGAATTTTGGCATTCCCTTGAATATATATGAAGATTGTATCTCCATATTCATTGTATTATTGCAGGAGACTTCAATACTATCATTTCCCCATTAGAAAGGATAGGGGGAGCAAGAATAAGGGATCCCTCCGAGGAAAATTTGGAATATCTGCAAGCCTCTTGGAATCTTACAGATGTCAAGCCTAGGAAAGGATGTTGCACTTGGAGCCACAAGAGAATTTCTCCTGTTTATATAGAGACATGTCTCGATAGGATCTTGGTAAGTGAATTTTTTATGTTTAACAACACTATTCCTTCTTTTAAAATTCTTCCCTTTACTACTTCAGATCACAAGCCTCTTCTTCTTGAATTCATCTTACCGAAGTTAGGTGGCCCCCTTCCCTTTAAATTTAGTCTGATTTGGACCAAAGAGGAATATGATTATAATATTATTAAAGCAACATGGAGGCCCCATGTGGTAGGCACCCCAGGTTACATCTAGGAGGCTAAGCTTAGAGCCACCAAGGAAGCCATAAAAAATTGGGTAAAAACTTGTCATGACCTGGTTGCTAAGCGGAGAAGCAGGATTCAGGAGTTGGAAAGCTCCAAGATAAAATGGACCAATGCGAGATTACTGAAGAAATTATAGACAAGGAGAAAATGTTGGGAGAAGAGATACAAATATTGGAAAAAAGAGAGGAGGAAGAATGGAGAATAATAAATAGAAGTCTCTGGCTCAAGGCAGGGGACAAAAACACCAAGTATTTCCATAATTAGTACAAATAGAGAATGAGAAGAAATACAATTCTAGAACTTGAAGATGAAAATGGGGGAAAAATATCATCCTCTCAAAGAATTAAAGAGGCTATTTTCGGCCACTTTCAAGCCTTGCACCAAGAAGATGAGGAGGAGGCTTTGGAGGATAGTGAAGCACTATGCATACATATTCCAGCTTTAGTCTTGGAGGAATATAACAACTTCCTCTTCAACCAAATTTCAGAAGTGAAGGTCAAATATGATATTTGGTCCTTGCACTTTGAAAAGGATCCTGGGCCGGATGGATTTCCAATCTACTTTTATAGAAGATATTGGAACATTATAAAAGTGGATCTATGCAGAATGCTAAATAGTTCAAAGGGAAGAAACAAGTTGGGAGGGGCCACAAATTCTTCCTTTTATCGCCTTAATCCCTAAAGAAAAGAATCCCACTTCTTTGAAAATATTCGCCCCATGTCCTTATGTAATGTCGCTTATAAGATCCTCGCCAAAATTATAGCCAACAGATTAAAGAAGATAATCCCAACTATTATTTCTAAGAATCAAAGAGGATTTATTGCATGGAAGAAAAACACTGATAGTATTATCTTGGTTCAGGAGGCCATTCATTCCATCTTTATCAAACATGAAAAAGGCATCGCAATAAAGTTAGATTTGGCCAATTTCTTTGACAGGTTCAAGCATCACTTTCTTTTCAAAGTTCTGGAGTGTTTTGGATTCTCTTCAAATTTTATCAGGTGGATCGGTGCTTGCATCAGTCAGTCATGGATTGCCCCTTTGATTAACGGAAGACCCACATATGTATTTAAAGTTTCAAGGGGATTGTGTCAAGGATTCCCTTTGTCTCCTATTCTATACATCATAGTGACAGATGCTTTAAGTAGACATCTAAACTGGTTATCTGAATCTGGATAGCTTCTAGGTATTATCATTTCAAGAGGGGTCAGGGCAATCAAACACTCTCAATTTACAAATGATATTATTCTTCGTGGAATCACTTCCTTAGTCATAGCAAGGAATTTCAATATTGATCTCTCCTCTTTTCTGAATGCTTCTGGAGGGATGACAAACAAATAATAATGCTTATAACTAGAATTGTCCTCCTCAGCTCTTGACCGAGATTTCAAGAATTCTTAGCTTCCGTGGGGTTAGTAGCTGGTCGTCCTTGAAATATTTGGGTTGTCCCATTATGCTGAGGAAGAGTAGTTCGGGGGACTGGTATAATGTGTTGCAAAAAATCAAAAATCACGTACTCTCCTAGGGTTTCAAGTGGTTGAACTTAGTAGGGAAAATTACTCTACTAAATGCAACTCTTTCATCCATGCAAATTTTTCTTTGTTCTTCCATTCTGGATCCAGTGGGAGTTATGAAGAACTTGAGAAAAGTGTTTAGGATATTTCTACGGTAGGGGGAAAGGAGGGAACCAAGAAATTCCATTTGGTTAAATGGGAATCTGTTAGAAATGAAATGCATAGAGGAGGGGTCGCTATAAGAGAGCCAAGGTTGGTCAACATAGATTTGGGAGAAAAAAATTTATGGCGATTAGTAATGAGAAACAATGACTGGTGGAAGCAATATATCCGCAAAAATACCTTAGGAATTTGAAGCTGCGATGTTTGGATGGAGACATCAGAGGAAAAGGCTCCAGAATATGGGATCTGTGCAAATCTTCGGTCAACCTAATCAGAGAGGAACTTCATTGGGTTCCAAGGAACAGGAAGAAGATAAAACATCTAGGAATATAGGATCCTTAATAATCCCCCTCTTGAGGAGTTAGGAGAGTTGAATGAAGTCAAGGACTGGCTTTGTGGAAAAGGCATCAACACCTTATACGATCTTTCAAGATGGCCCAAAAATGGGAATTGGAAGAATTGGAAAAGACTTGATATCCCTGAGCATTTGTTGGTTGGATATAACAAGTTTATTCTTGAATTAAATGGAAAGGTGCTTGTTCATAAAAAAGACCGAGAGACTATAGGATGGGGTCTTAAAGGTATTTATAGTGTTAAGGAAGGATATAGATCATCACAAAATTCACTTCTTGCTCCTCCCATATATAGTATTTGGAAAAGTGTCTGGAATCCTAACTGCCCTCCCAAATTGAACGCTTTCTCCTAGCTCCTGGTTCATGGGAAAACCTTGACAACAAAAAACTTGAGGAAATGTGGCATAGAAGGCCACAACAGGTGTATTCTCTGCAAATTAGAGGAGTAATCCATCCAACATATGTTTATAGAATGTCAATTTACTAAAAATTTCTGGGATGATTTATGAAGGATATTGGAAACTCCTTGACAAATCAAGTAAGTGGTTTTTATAGGGGGTGGAACTATATCTATTCTAGGACTTTTGATCAAAAAAATTAATTGAAGAATATTTAGTGTGCATCACCAAAATACATCAATTTGCAGATATGATTGTCAAGGAACAAGGAAATTTTTGAAGGGAAAAAAGTTGATGCAATCAGAATAGCTTTGAAATCCCAGCTGCAAATGAAGGAATTCCTTTCCTCTCATGGTAAATCCATCTCTCTGGAGGACGTGCTTTCTCCTATTGAAATTGACTGGGATATTAATTTTGTTGGGATAATATACCTTCAGTCCAAAAGACCTAATAGGGATACGAATTGGGTTATCGACCTATCCCCGGAAGCTTTCCAAGAATGGGTTAAGGCCTAGAATAAATTTTCTCTCTTCTTCGATGATGCCTCAAAAGGAAATCTAGGGGATTTAGGCACAGGTGGGGTCATTTATGATCCAAGAGGAAACATTATTAGAACTGATTCGTGGGGATTGGGAAATCAGTCAAATAATTACTCCAAGTGGGTGGCTTTGTCTCAATGAATGGAGTGCTTGTTCGAACTACAGGTTGAAGATTTCATGGTATTTGGGGACTCTTGGATTGTCATCCAAACTATGAACAATATTCTATCTACAAAAGTGGCTAAGAACAGTGTTCAAAACGGAATTCTCCAATTCTTTCCAAGCTCCACCCATATGCATTTCTACCATGTCAAAAGGAACCTTAAAAAGATAGTGGATCACATGGCCAACATTGGTTCTAGGATAAAAGAGTAGGATTTATCCCTCAGCGATAATCCTCCTATAATTAGATGGTGTTTCACCTTTCGAAGTCACATTCAATGACCACTCTGCCCAAGAAGAAAAGGTTTAATGTTGAAGGTTGTTGCCAGAAAAGCGGTTTGACAGATGGTTGAATGGTGTATAGAAATAGCACAGGAGAGTCTTGTCCCTTCATTCCTTCATTTACTCCGCACATTCCCCGTTGTGTTGGTCCTTCAGGAAAGTGGTACGAAGACTACAAGAGAATGATTGATTTCCCTTCGTCTTTAATGGTGCGGGAGGATTTATGGGAGTTGCAACTGCTTTTTCCCCATTTGCATTGCTCTAAGATCTCTGGGAGCAGTGAGAATTTTCCAGTTCTAATGGATATCATGATGGCGGAGAGAGTTCCCATCAAATGAAAGCATTACCACCCTGAGGAATACCCTGTTCTGAATTATGTCATACAGGAGATTTTTTCCATTAAAGAGGGAACGACGGATCTCAGGAAAAATAACATGTGCATCTTCAAAGTTGCAAAGGCTTGCTTGGAGAATTCTAGGTAGACGGGCTTAGATTTAACACGCTTTGAAACATGCTTGGAAGACGTTGATACAGGTTATAGAGTTCAGATTGGAAAAGTGGAAGAGATGAAGAGGAGTGTCGTTGAAATGGAGTAGGTCTTAAACGCTAAGCTGGATGGGCTGAGTGGGAAGTTGGCGGAGCTGCGTCGAACTATTCAGGGGAACAACATGAGTTTCGGTGAGCACCATGAGCATCATTTCGTTCAACTAAAGGATATTATGGAAGAAGTGCAAGTTGATGTTAATGGGATTTACCGATGGAACCATGAGCCCGAAGGAGAATATGCAAAGGCCTCACCCATGGAAGAAGCATTTGTTTCGCAAGTTGAAGTTGATGAAGCCAATGCACGGGAATGAAGACTCTTTCACTTTTTTTGTTTTAATTTGGTAGATGTTTTTTTGCAGAGTTCTAGTAGGCCAATTTGTTTAAGTCTATAGTGTTAGAAGTAATAGGTCTAGTTTTCTCAAAAGATGTAAAACAATTGAACATATGGATGTTTTTGTAGCTATGTTTAGCTTTGAAACCTTATTTTTGGACCTATGTTTTATATTTTGCAACCCTATGGGAGTCTGTAATACCTACCTTTTATAATATTATTCTCTTTCTCATTTTTGTTAAAAAAAAAGAGTGTATGATGGTGTGTTGTATAACTAGTAATTATTTTATTGTAGAATATTAGAAGATTTTGGTGCTAGGATGTTTGGTTGTTTGAGGTGACTATGTATTTACTTTGGTTGATAGTATAAGCAATGTGCTACGTGCAAATAATTAGTAACATAATGTATGGCTAGTATATGGGTATTAGATGGGATTGTCCTCAAAGTATGTATAACATTGTTGTCGATGGAGTATGTATGCAGGGAAGATGTATGATTGTGTATGTGTTGAGCATTTACATAAGTGCAGTATTAGTAGTGTTTGTGTGATGATGTTGGTTGTATACATGTATGATTAGTATATATGGATATTCTATACATCATCATGTGCTAATAATTACATATAATCTTATGATAAATAGTAACTATTCGAAATGATTGCTATGGTGTATGTATGATGTTTGAATGGTTGATGTATGGTGTTTGATACTATTGGTTGATATAATTGATACTATTGATTGACGTTGGTTGATTAATGGTTGATACATGTAAAATATTGTCATTACTGAATGTATGGCTATTATTGGTTGTTCTTGGTTGTTATGGTTGTTGTGTGTATAATCGATGTATGATGGTTGATGTTGAGTAGATGTTGTATGGATGATATTGTTATTCATATGGTTTCTATTGGTTGTTATTTTCATCATTGGTTGGTATTGGTATGATTGATGTGCTTGGGTGATGTTATTGAGAAACTAATCGATGTTTATTAGATGTGGGATAGATGTGATTGTTAAAGATTAATGTAATTTGAGTAATGTATTTAGATTGATGTATCATGATTTGATTGATGTATCCTGAATTTGATTGATGTATTATGATTGAAGTATTCTGGTTGATGTATTTTGCTTCTGGTTGATGTATTCTAATTGATGTGTTCTAATTCAGGTATTTTTCTTCATGTATAATTATTGATGTGTTCCGGTGGATGTATTCTAGTCGATGTATTCTGATTGATGTATTTTGCTTATGGTTGATGTATTGTGCTTCTGGTTGAAGTGTTATGTTTGATGTATTCTCATTGATGTATTTTGTATAATGTACTATGATTGATGTTTGTATGGTCAGTTGATGCATGATGGTTGTCATTGGTTGATATTGGTGTATGATTGATATATCATCAACATATGATTGATATATGGTTGATGTATTATGAATTAATGTATTATGGTCTGGCATCTGTATGACTGATGTATGAATGATATTGGTTGATGTTACTTGTTGATACTAATTACTATTAGTTGATGTATAATGGCTTTTTGGATGTTCTCTAAAGAAGAATTATGCTTTGTGTGGAGATGAAAGGTAGTATGTTTAACTACTAATATTATGGCCCTTTTATTTGTTTCTTATTTAGATTGGAATTGTTGCATATAAGTTCGCTTACCTATTACATTAAGTGCATAAAACATTTTGGTGACCTTTGTGATCTTTGCTAGAAAAATATCTTTGTACTCTTTATCTTTGCGATCTTCGTTAGAAAGGTATCTTTGTGAGCTTTGTTGAAAGGTATTTTGGAGGTATCTTGGTGACATTTCATGTGTAGGTATCTTGGTAATATCCTGGTGGTATTTTGTATCTCAGTTTGGGGGTGGTATTTGCTGCTAATAGCTATGGTTGGGTGGAAACTCACTCTTACAGGACTAATTGCTCAAATTTTCTTTAAAAATGTGCAATGATTTTATTTTATGCACGTGATAAATATGCTTGTATATGCATGTTGTATGTGTGGATAGTGTTTTATTTCCACTATATTTTATGATTATGTACCTACACATACATTTCATTTTATGAATTCATATTTATTGTCCACGGGGAGAAATTTGGAAACTTCTAATTTGTAAATATCCCCTATGTTTATTGAATCGATGGATGGGGACATGAACGGAGTGGTATTTGAGCTATTGGTTGCAGCACCAAGGTTGTATGGGTCGGAATCCACAGTTACATGCGGAAACTAGAGATGCACAAGAAGTGTTGATAAATGGTTCTACCAAAATCGCAGCCTACCAATACGAATGGTAGATTGGCCAAGGAAATTTGAGAAGATTTTGGAATTTGCAAAGCCATCGGTGATAAATTTTGACACCGTTATGCGACAAAGATATTTTTGGAACGGAGGAAAGACCTGATGCAATTTCGAAAGAACCCCATTACTAAACTAAAATTTCACACAATTATGAAAATTCAAAAAATGGGGAAATTTTGAGATGGGCCCCACTCGTGCCACGTGGAGGATCCATGTGGATGGGGGTATGACATGGACTAGCCACATCAGATGAATGTGTGGGTGGTAGGACCCAAAATAAGGTTGTTAGAAGAGCCTCATCGGAGACAAAGCATTAAAGAATGTTGTTGAAGGTGAGTGTAAAAGGTGCCAATGGCTTGATATCAAATGGGTTGGAAATACCTCATTGGAGGCTAGCCATTGGGGAAACCAGTCGGAAGTGCTTGGGGAAAATTTCGACAGAGCAAAGAAGTCTGAGGTATTGGGAATTTATGTTTTGAGGAGAGCCCTAACAGAGGTTCGTATTCGGTGATTACCATGGAGGGTGAAAGTGAAGGATCTCGAGAGTAGGATTTTGATGTATCGAAATGCGATGGATCGAGGATTTGCTATCAGAGGATTCTTATGAAGGATCATGCAAGAGAATATTGATATATCACAACTGATGTATCAGACTCAGAGTATTGGGAATCACTGTCAGGAATATAAGTGCGATATCACGATAGAGCAATGTTTGATGATACATCGGAAGCGATGGATCGAGGATATCATATTTGGGAATGCAACAACAAAGTACATGGGGAAGGACTGATGGACCAAGGTCGATCATATCAGGAATGATGTGTCAAAAGAAAATTTTAACAAAGCATGTGTGAGGATTATGGAAAATTCGAAAGGTGATATCCATTGGGATTTCATACCCGATGTATCGGGAAGGGCCTCGTCGAAGGTAGTCCATTGAATTTGTCATGTCGGGATTATGTCATCAAACATTGGCCATTAGAGTGCACAAAATTAGCTATGTATAGTCCAATATGAAATATTTGACCTGATGAGGAGAGTTTGGTAGGGGAGATCCAATGAAGGTCATCGGAAAAGTTAAAAAACTATTAAAAAAAATCATGAGCCTAAAAAATTGTTTTGGCCATAATAAGAGAAATTTATCTCCGAACTTGACCAGACCTGGAAAATTCTAATACCATTGAGGAAGGCTATACAACTGACAATGAAGGACATGGGCCTATTCAGCTCTAGTTTTATAGAAATTTTGAACTATTGGGTTTTAAAGACTAGTACCTAGAGACCCAATAGGGGCCTTGTTGGTACCGAAATTTTCATGTTGTAGTCATGGAATAAGAACATGAATAAATTCGGTATAATATGGCCAAATTCCAAAAGGTGTGAAGCCAAGGTGCAAAAGAAGGCCAAAACCACTATTTTGAGGCACTTTTTGGGGATTTTAGAAAAAAATAGGAGGGAAAAGGTACCCTAGAGTTGAGACCAGAAAAATTTATGAACTCAAATATTTTCCTACAACAACTTTGGTTAGAGGAACTTTTTCCAGAAATGCTTAGTTTCATTTTTGCTAAAAATTCTAAGTCTAGAAAAGATGCAAAAGTTAAAAATAGTCAATCCCGTAAATTTACCGAATTGACTATAACATCGGATTTGAAATTTGAAAGTTGTTGAGTAATCCATGTCATGAGAATTATTAGCTCCCAATAGAAAAAAAAAATTATGGTTATTCCTAGATTTTCTTCTGCGGGTGGCTAAAGTTGGTCTATGAAGCTAAATGTACCTACACAAAAAGTGCAAAATTGAGTCAAATTACTAATTTGAAAGGTTGTAACTTTCAGCTCCGATGTCATAATGAAGCATGAAGATAGTCATTGGAAAGATTATTCATGGGGGAACAATTGTAAACAATCATATTTTGAAAGGGGGATTCACATGTTTCTGGAAAATAAACAAAAAAGTGCCTATAATCTTGATTTGACAAAAAATGTCAATAGGGGTAGTTCCCAAAATGAATGAAAATTAATTTTGTAAATTTCTACGGATATCATGAAGCTAACAAGTGTGATTATATGAACACTTTTGTACATGCAATATCATATCATGGGTAGATATGGGTCGAAATTTAGTATAGTACTACTTGCAAATTCTTGATCATGGTTGGACGAATAAAACCATCATCACCAATGATGCATAGGATCCTTATGCACCTGAAACATATGTCATGTGATCAAATATACATGTCAATAATGTAGAGACGGAGTCTAATGGATGAAGAAAGTAACTCCCCTAGACATTGCAGAAACCATGAGAAGTCTATGAGTGGAATTACAAAGTTAATGTAGAACAGATAATTAGAGTTTGCTTAGTGCTTAGGAAGAGTAGAACCAATTGAATGTAGCCATGTTGCAAAGCTTAACAGACATTTAGAGGAAGATTCACCATGGAAAACACTGAGGAAATGAGGAAAAGAGTGGGAGTAGGTCAAGGAGACATTCTCACAAGAGGTCTCATAGCTCACAAAGGGTTTTTAGAGAGAGTACATGCCCTCCACATTTCTCTTCTAGTGAGTCATCTGTCTCCAAAGACTCCACTAAATACTCAAGATCGCCATATCAAGAGGAATAATAAGAAGAGGACCATCAAGTTCAACTCAAATGGGGAATTTCAGAAGGCCAAACCTCCTACTTTTGATGGTGAATCCAATCATGTTAAGGAGATAAGAATTGGATTCTTGGGATGAGGAATTATTCCAAGTCCAAGACTAATATAGAAACATGAAAGAAAGGGTGGCCATATTTAATTTGAATGGAAGAGTATTTTTATGGTAGGATCACCTTAGACAAGTCAACAAGATCAATGAAAGGAAGATTATGTGGAAACGATTAGATAAGTTCTTCAAATAAAAGTACCTTTCTGATAGTTACTACAATGACAAAATCAAAGAATTCCATGAGTTGAAATTGGTACAAATGACCATGGAGGAATATGCCAATAAATTTTGGAGCTATTGAGATATGTCAAGTATATTAGAAATGATAAGTTTAAAATTCAACTCAACTTTATAATGAATACCTAAGTCATACAAGGAAAGAATTGAGTTTGATGAACCTCAAACTCTAGATGAAACCATAAGGAAGGCCAAGTATTGTTATGATAAAAAACAAAGTAGGCTAGAATTCCATAAGGCATGGAAGGACAAGAAGAAGGAGAAGTTTGACCAAATAAAGAAGGGATTCAAGCCTCCTCATTTCAAAAATCAGCAAAGATAGCCACCACAGGTGTGACTAAGCCAGCTAGGATGATGGGAGACAAGCCAAACTAAGAGCCACTTCAATGTTGGGTATGTGGAGAGGACCGTTTGCTTAGAAATTGTCCACATCAAAATGGTAGTTCCAAGCATGTTCACAAAATCCAAGAGGCTAAAATTGTGGGTCGGTTGGCAAGGAACATCCCTAGAATCTATGTTGAACTAGAGAACCACCAACCAGACCATTAATTATTTTTGGTTCAGGTTGAAGGTAATATTTCAAAGCAATTTCATTCTATTTTAACTAACCCTGGATCTACTCATGGTTTATCACTCTTAAAGTTGTTGAGATTTGTTCTTTTAATAGAACAAATCATAGCAAATCATGGTTGTTCATACTAGCCACTGGAACCAAGAGGAAGGTTAGTGATATGGTGGATAAATTTCCATTGGAAATGGATTGACTCTTCACATGGGAAAATATGAACATTTTTCCACTTGGTTCTTATGATGTTCTCATTGGAATGGATTGGTTGGAAGCACACAAAGTGAAACTCGAATGTTGCATCAAGACCTTTGAATGCATTGATGAAGAAGGAAACCCAAGGGTAGTAAGGGAATTCTAAAGGTGGTTTCTATCAAACATATTTCAACCTTGCAATTGAAGAAGTTCGTTAGAAAAGGTTGTCAAATGTATGCAACCCATGTATCGGATAGTGTTAAGTTTAGCATAAAATTCACAACAAGAGCATAATAAGGATCACTGAAAGAAACACAATCACAAGATAGACACAGATTTATCCTGGGAAACCCTCATGGGGTAGAAAACCCAGCAAAGCTTTCCTCAAGATATATGACCAAAAAATACAAAGATGTGAACCCAAAACAAGATCTCCTTCTCCTCCTTCGCAGATCTCTCTCTCACCTATGCACAATTCACAAGTGAGTGAATGAATGAGTGAGTGTGATAAATGAGGAACACACATCCTCTATTTATACTTTACTTCACTTGACCTTTAACCCTAACTGGGCCGACTTCTCCTAGGAGAGTCTAATAACCCCTAAACAATTAACTCAGCGTCGACCTCACTAGGAAAGTCTAATAACCCTAGTTACCACATCCTAATGGAGGAATAAACATCTCTATATATATAAAAATGTCCCGAAGGAGGAATGAAACATCTCTGGATACAGTACAAATATAATATTCTTAGAAGTTACAATATTTTAACACTCCCCCTTAACGAGAAGGATATTCTAACAAAATTTGCAAGAGCAAGGAGACATCAACATTATACATGATACATCTATAGATCATTGGAAGCTTTCTTCAATCATCATCAATAACTCAAACAGTTACTGGAACATCAATATCATCAGTACTGAGTCTTCATCTTCTGCAACACTTGATCAGCTACAACATCATCATATGGATCTTCCAATCAACAACATCATCTGGATCTCTCAATCAATAGCATCATCATCATCTGGATCTTCTGATCAACAGCATCATCTGGATCTCTCGGTCAACAACATCATCATCTGGATCTCCTGATCAACAGCATCAGCTGGATCTCTCGATCAATAGCATCATCACCTGCAACACACATGATCCTTCCTTTTAGAATTACGGGATCATGGACAGTCCTTCCTTTCAGAATTACGGGATCATTGTCCATCAACTCTGGTGATCCTTCCTTTTGGAATCTTAGGATTCTTATCTTTAGACAATCCTTCCTTTCGGAATTACGAGATTCTAGTCTAAGGATAAATATTTAAGACTACCCTTCCTTTCGGAATTATGGGATCACTGTCTAGGGATGATCAATCCCACCAAAATCAGTATTTAAGACTATCCTTCCTTTTGGAATTATGGGATTTATTGTCTAAGGATGATTAATCCTATCACAATCAGCATTTAAGACTATCCTTCCTTTCGGAATTACGGGATTTACTGTCTAAGGATGATTAATCCTATCACAATCATCATTTAAGACTATCCTTCCTTTCGGAATTATGGGATTTAATGTCTAAGGATTATTAATCCTATCACAATCAGCATTTAAGGCCATCCTTCCTTTCAGAATTACGAGATTTACTGTCTAAGGATGATTAATCCTATCACAATCAGCATTTAAGACTATCCTTCCTTTCGAATTACGGGATTTACTCTCTAAGGATGATTAATCCTATCACAATCAGCATTTAAGACTATCATTCCTTTCGGAATTACGGGATTTACTGTCTAAGGATGATTAATCCTATCACAATCAGCATTTAAGACTATCCTTCCTTTCGGAATTACAGGATTTACTGTCTAAGGATGATTACTCCTATCACAATCAACATTTAAGACTATCCTTCCTTTCGAAATTACGGGATTTACTGTCTAAGGATGATTAATCCTATCAAAATCAGCATTTAAGACTATCCTTCCTTTCGAAATTACGGGATTTACTGTCTAAGGATGATTAATCCTATCACAATCAACATTTAAAAATATCCTTCCTTTCGAAATTACGAGATTTACTGTCTAAGGATGATTAATCCTCAACCACTTATAGGATGGTTAATCTTGATCTCTTTAGGACATAAAGTCCAGGGATGATACAATCCACTCGTCCACTTAGACAATGTCTAAGGACCACACATCGACCTCATCGTCGGTACAGGTATCCTCATCATCGACCTTATCATCGGAACATGCATCCTCATCATCGACCTCTATGTCGGTACTAGCATCCTTATCATCGATACAGGTATCCTCATCATCGATACAAGTATCCTCATCATCGACACAAGTATCCTCATCATCGATACAAGTATCCACATCATTAATACATGTATCCTCATCATTGACCTTACCGTCGGTATAGGAAACCTCATCATTAATAGGTATCCTCATCGATACCAGTATCCAAATATCATCATCGACCATATCACTCCCCCTTTCGAGGAGGGTCCTTCTGAACTACACCAAGCTTGTCTCGAAAATACTCAAACTTCACTCGAGACAGAGGTTTAGTCAATACATCAGCAACTTGCTCATCAGTGTTCACATACTCGAGCTTTATAGCTCCTTTCTACACCATATCCCGTATATAAAAATATTGGATCTCTATGTGCTTTGACTTATCATGGAATACTGGATTCTCTATCATCTTGATACAACTCTGGTTGTTACACAGGATCATAGTGGGGTACATCTCTAAGTCAAATAGTTTTGATAGCAAATTCCGAAGCCAGATGGCTTCACAACTAGCAGAGCAAGCTGCTATATATTTCACTTCAGTTGTGCTGAGAGACACACTGGAATTCTTCCTACTAAACCATGAGATCATGGCAGATCCCAAACAATAACATCCACCCGATGTGCTCTTTCTGTATGAGACACTTCCATCCCAATCTACATATGTATAACCATACAGTCTGAAGTCATGATCTCCAAGATAATATAGTCCAAAGTCTATTGTACCTTTTAGGTACCTCATCACATGCTTTGCAACTATCATGTGAACATGTCTAGGCTCAACTAGATACTGACTCGGGGTGTTCACAACAAAGCATATATCTGGTCTAGTATTCATCAGATACATCAGCGACCCAATAATCTGTCTGTACTGAGTCACATCCACTAATTCTGACGATTCATCATCCAACAACTTCAAGTTCATGTCCATGGGAGTAGCCATGGCTTTACATTCCAACATATCAAATCTTTTCAAGCTTTCCACAGCATACTTTCCCTGGTTCAGAAAGATTCCTTCTAGGCCTTGCCATACTTCCAGTCCTAGGAAGTAATGCATCAATCCGAGATATTTCATCTCAAATTCTGTAGATAGCTTCTTCTTGCTTTCCATGATTTGTTTCTCATTCCCTGTCAGAAATAGATTGTCCACATACAATAACAGTACAACAGGTTCATCATCCATGACCTTAAGATAAAGGTTAGGATCAAATTTACTTGTGTTAAAGCCCAAGCTTGTCAAGAAGCTATCTATTCTTCCATACCAATCTCTAGGAGCTTGCTTCAATCCGTACAAGGCCTTCTTCAGTTTGCATACGTGAGTTCTTTTATCTTGAACTTCAAATCCTTGTGGTCGTTCTATGTACACTTCTTCCTCAATTACACCATTCAGGAAGGTTGTTTTCACATCCATCTGGTGTAGTATCCACTTCATCATGGATGCAAGTGCCATGATGGTTGTAATGGAAGTGTATCTTGCAACTGGTGCAAATGTTTCTTCATATTCAATTCCCTCTTTCTGAGAGAATCCTCTGGCCACAAACCTTGCCTTATACTTTTCAATGCTACCATACGCGGCATGCTTTATCTTATATATCCACTTGGAGGACACCACACTTTTGTCTTTTGGTTTGGGAACTATATCGCAAACATCATTCTTCATTATTGACTGGTATTCCTCTATCATTGCTTCTACCCATTCTTTCTTATGAACTACCTCTTCATAACTAGTAGTTTCTTGATCTACAAGATCACACATCAAAGCCACATAGCTGGAAAATGGCTTTGGTTTCTTGCTTTCTCTAGTGGAGCCTTCTGGAGCTCCATATCTTTCTGCTTCTTGTATAATTTCTCTTTCCCATGCTAGCTTGCTCTTTCGTGATGTTTTCATGGGTGGGGGTTCTTGAGGTTCTATCATATCATGGTCTTCTGGTGTTTCTTCTTCAGGGAAGGAAACTGCTTCTGTATTTCTAGGATGTATATCTTCTTCATATACTTCTTCACACTGGCTCTTTCTAGATCTTTTGAGAGCAGCTTCTTCATCAAAAGTTACATCTCTACTCATTTCCATGTGATGGAATCCTGGGATGCATATTCTGAATGTCTTGAATGCTTCCAACTTGGTTCTCTTCTCTTTTGGTATGTGAACACATACAGGGCACCCAAATATTTTGAGGTGGCTTGTCTTAGGCTTCTTCCCTATGAACATTTCTTCTGGAGTCTTTTATAGTTGAACCATTGTCACTTGTTCTACGGAACAAATCTCATCATTCTTCATTTGAAGGTGATCGTTGTACGATACTTCCTACAGGTCAAATTCAATAGCATGGTTAGAAACATCTCATAGTTTCCAAATATATATGTATAAAATCATAATTCACACTATCTTATCCAATTCCACAACATTCATCCATATCCCGTATTCATATGGTAACTTTTCTAGATGCCTTCCATCTCTACCAGGACATTATTAAGAGTGTGCACAACTCCCAATATGTCAGCAAAGAGGTTTCACTCTAGATAAGTAGCAATGGAATGTTGTATGGAACCATAGGCTACTTACCCATCACATGCATGACACCACAAATATCCTAAATAAATGTGTATACAGTTGGATGATATCATTTAAACAATGTGATAGAAATGACAAATTCAAATACTTATCTTTGTTTGTTTGGTAGGATCTCTTTATGATCCTAGTCTTCTGATCATCATCAAAGTTTCTGAACCCATGTTGTATGTTGCTTCTCCTATTCTCCTAGAGAAGCTTTGTGAGGGGACTCCTTTTCTTCTCAACTGGAGAGAGTCTTCTTCTGTCATGTCATGTGATTTGAAGCACCACTATCACAGAACATATTCTTCGATTTCTTCCTTTGCTTGCTTCCTGGGAGGTTCTTCATCCTCTTCTTTTTCACTATCATCTTTTGCTAGATGTGTTTGATGTCTTTTGTGACGGAAATTCTTCTTGTTCTTCCTTGAAGGACAATCCCTAGCAATATGTCCTATTTTGTGACAAATGAAACATTAGAATGAAGAGTAATTTCTTTCTGGAATGGTTCTTCTTTTCGTTTGAAACCTTTGTGGAGGTTGAGACTCCTTGTGACTTTCCTTCTTGAAGTTGGATTGATTCTTTCTTCTTTTGGTATGGGTGGCCAATGCTTGATTATCTTCTTTAAGCAGGGTCTCTCTATTGGCTACTCTAGCCTCTTCTTGAATGCAATCTTCCTATACAGTATCAAACTTCATACTTTCCTTTCTGGCACACGTGGTTTGGATGAATGAATCCCAAGGTCTAGTGAGACCATTGAGAGCAGTCATGAATAATTCATCTTCATCAAGGGTGTCTCCAATGGCTTCTAGTTGTTCCTTGAACTGGGAGATCCTTGTGAAGTAATCTTGAATGGATTCTCCTAGACTTATCTTAGTGCTCTTCAATTGAGCTCTTAGGTTCATCTTCTTATTGATGTTCCTTCCTTCATACATTTTGGCTAGGGCGTCATACATTTCTTTTGGATTCTTCTTGGATGACACTTGAGGGATCAAGTGGTCTTTGATAGAATTAGCAATGATTCTCTTTGCCCTAATCATGTCCTTTCTATACTTCTCTTTAGCTTCATCTTCATCAGGTTCTGCATCTTCATCTTTGATGAATTGGGCAAGATCATTCTCTTCAAGAATGAGACCAATCCTATGTTTCCATGCCCAGAAATTCTCTATACCCTCTAGCTTGTCCTCAAGCTTAGTGCTTGGGGCCATCTTATCCAGGAGGTCACAAAAAAATGAAAATTCTCAAAATAAAAAACACACTTTACCAGGAGACGTGCTTTATTGAATTGAGTTGACGGGTGTGCTCTGTTTCTGGAAACATCAACTTTTCACCCTTCAAACTTGACTAACAAATTTTGGATCTACAATAGGTTTTCTGGTTCACTAGTTCGCAGCTTTTCTGGTTCACAGTTGCACAGGTTTGCAATTTTTCTGGTTCACTGGTGCACAGGTTCGCAGCTTTTCTAGTTCACTAGTGCACAGGTTCGCAATTTTTCTGGTTCACTAGTGCACAAGTTCACAACTTTTCTGGTTCACTAGTTTTCTGGTACTTCTGGTCCAAAAGTCAAACTAGGGTTTGACTGATGCCGAGGTTCTACCCACTCAAAAACTTTGATCTAAGGCTCAAAAATTTTCTTTTGAGGAGGAGCATCCAGCCATACTCTCGGATTCCAAAAATTCCAACTTTTGTAGAAACCCTAATTTCTCACCGAAGGAGAGAGAGATTTTCACCTCGTGAAAGATGTCCTATTCAGGCTAGCTCTGATACCATGTTAATTTTAGCATAAAATTCACAACAAGAGAATAATAAGGATCACTGAAAGAAACAAAATCACAAGATAGACACATATTTATCCTAGGAAACCCTCATGGGGTAGAAAACCCAACAAAGCTTTCCTCAATATAGATGACCAACAAATACAAAGATGTAAACCCAAAACAAGAGCTCCTTCTCCTCCTTCGCAGATATCTCTCTCACCTATGCTCAATTCGCAAGTGAGTGAATGAGTGAGTGAGTGTGATAAATGAGGAACACACATCCTTTATTTATACTTTACTTCACTTGACCTTTAAACCTAACTGGGCTGACTTCTCCTAAGAGAGTCTAATAACCCCTAAACAATTAACTCAGTGCCGACCTCACTAGGAGAGTCTAATAACCCTATTACCACATCCTAACAGAGGAATAAACATCTCCGGATATATAATAATGTTCCGACGGAGGAATGAAACATCTTTGAATAAAGTACAAATAGAATATTCTTAGAAGTTACAATATTTTAACAGATAGAACATAAAATGAATTTCTCGAGTTGGAGGACTATTGAGTCTTGCAAGAATGTAGGGATGTTTTTCCCAATGAATTCCCAGGACTTTCTCCAATGAGGGACATTTATTTCACAATTGATCTTGTACCAGGAGCTGCACCAGTGTCCAAGACGCTTTGCAGAATAAGTACACAAAAATTGAGGGAGCTGAAAATGCAATTGCAGGAGTTGTTGAAAAATAAGTACAAGAGGCCAAGTGTGTCTCCATGGGGAGAACATGTGCTATTTGTGAAAAAGAAAGATGAAACACTTAGGCTATGTATTGATTACATGCAGCTGAACAAATTTACAGTGATAAATAAGTACCCTTTAACTCGAATTGATGATATTTTTAATCAAATGAGAGGAGCAAAGGTATGTAGATTGACTTGAGGTCTGGTTAACATCAATTGAGAATCAAGGAAGAAGATATTCACGAGTCAACCTTTAGAACAAGGTATGGACACTATTTTGTTCATGGTGGTGCCATTTGGTCTCACTAATGCTCCAGCTACATTCATGTGTCTCATGAATAGTGTTTTCATCTAGTATTTGGACAAGTTTGTGCTTGTTTTTTTAGATAACATTCTTATTTATTCTAAAAACGAAGAGGAATATGAAGAGAATTTGAGAATGGATTTGCAAGTGTTACATGATCATCAGTTGTATGCAAAGATAAGTAAATGTGATTTCTATCAAAAGAAAATTCATTATTTGGGTCACATTATTTCACAGGAGGGAATATCGTTGCATCCCAAAAAGATTAAAGCTATTATGAATCGAACAACTCCAAAGAATGTGAAAAATGTGAGATATTTTATGGGCCTTGCTAGTTATTACAAGAGATTCATTGAGGGATTATCCAAGGTTGCACACCCCATCACTTATTTCCAAAACAAGGGAATAAAATTTGAATGGACTAAAAAATGTAAAGAAAGCTTCCAGTTGTTGAAGAAGTTTCTTACAAGTGCTCCAATTTTAAAAATTACAAACCCAAAAAATGATTGTATGGTGTGTATAAATGCTTGTAAACAAGGAATTAGAGGAGTTCTTATGCAATACAATCATGTGGTATGTTATGAGTCAAGAAAGATGAAAGAACATGAAAAGTATTATGATACTCATGATTTAGAACTTGCTTCCATAGTGCACACTTTAAAAATGTGGAGGCATTATTTGATGGGAAGGAAATTTGAACTTAAGATAGACCATTGTGGTCTGAAATATTTGTTTGAGCATCCAACACTAAATACAAGACAAGCTAGATGGCTAGAATTTTTATGTGAGTTTGATTTTGAGATCAAACACATAAAGGGGAAAGAAAATAAAGTGGTTGATGCACTCAACAGAAAAATGCATGCAATGCATGTGGCATCCATTAGCATTTTCCAATCAGATTTGGGGTAATAGATTGTTGAGTCTCTTGTTGAAGATGAGCAGTATTTGCAAATAAAATATAAATTACAACAAATTTTTTGGAGAAAAGGTATGAAGGTTATCATTTGGAGGATGATGTACTTCTTACCTATAAAAATAGAATGTATATCCCTAATGTGGTAGATTTTAGGATAATTATGATAACATCCATAAAATGCCATATTTCGGCCCCCCAAGGTACTAGAAAACAATTGCTACAGCCAATAAGCAATATTTTTTGCTATGAATGAAGAAAGACATTCCTCAGTATATTTCTAAATGTATGAAATGCCAACAAGTGAAGGTTGAACATGAACACTCAGTTGGTTGATTGCATCTATTGCTAATTCTAGAATGGAAATGGGAAGTGATAGCTATGGATTTTATTACTAGATTTCCAATTACCTCAAGAAAGCGTGATTCCATCATGGTTGTGGTGGAAAAATTGTCTAAGGTAGCTCATTTTATTCTTGTTAAATCTACTTACAAGGAAGATGAGATAGCTAGAATATCCATGAGGGAAATATTCAAATTGCATGGGTTACCCAAAGCAATTGTATCTGATCGTGATACAAAATTTACTTCTAATTTCTAGAAAAAAAATATTTTTTATAGATTTGGTTACATGACTAAATTTAGCATTGCCTACCATCCACAAACAAATCGACAAATGGAAAGAGTAAATCAGATGCTTGAAGACATGTTTTACATGTATGTGATGGACAAACCATCAAAGTGGGAAGATTATCTACACCTAGTAGATTTTGCATATAACAATGGGCAACAAGCATCGTTGGGAATGAGTCCATTTGAAGCTTTCTATGGAAGAAGGTGCGAGACACTAGTGAGTTGGGATAATCTAGAGAACAAACTAGTGAGTTGGGATAATCCAAAGAACAAAATTGTGCTTGGGACAAAAATGCTCAAGGAAATGGAACAAGAGGTTGCAAAATTACGCAGAATTTAAAAGCAACCCAAGATAGGCATAAAAGCTATGCAGATAAGAATCAAGTGCATAGGGAATATAATATTGGGGATCATCTTTACCTCCAAGTGAAGTCAAGTAAAAGTTCCTTGAAGCTTAGAAGTTGTGCCAAGCTATCACCAAGATATCATGGGCCATTTGAAATGCTTGAGAGGATAGGGCCATTTGCATATAGAATTGCATTTCCTGCTAACACTAGAGTTCAAAATATTTTTCATGTCTCTTTGCTTAAGAAATATGTACATGATCCTAATTATGTGATTGATTGGGATGTGATCTAGGTGGAACTTGAGGGAGAGTTCCAAACTGAGCCACTATGCATCCGTGACAAGAAGGTAACATTGCTTTGAAACCAAGCCATCGAATAATTAAAGGTGCAATAGAAGCATTTTGGTCCCAATGAGGCTACATAGGAGCTGGAAGATTCCATGGGAGAGGCATATTCATTTTTGTTTTGATTTTGAGCAAACATGAAGGACAATGTTATTACAATGGGAGGGGATTGTAATGCCCCTAGTTTTGACTTGGAATGTATTAAATCAAATCATGTAAATGATGTAAATATGCTAGTATGGATTCCTAGTGCGGAGCTCAAGGCCAAGGCCTAACTAGTGAATGGCTAAGCATGTATAATGTAAATATTTCTATATGGACCATGTGGTTGGCTTTTCATGCTAACTCGAAAGCTATGTAAATATTATGTTGGAAAAATAATAAAAATGGTCTAGGATGGTTGTGTAAAGAGCCCTAGAGGGGATATGATTCCACTAGAGGGGAAGAGGAAAGGGGGGATATGGGAGAGTAAATGCTCTTTTTCCAAGTATCAGCCTTAGAACTCATCCATTCCTGCCATGTGCATTAAATGTACCATTTTCCGCCTCTTGAATTATTAAATTCAATCATTGAATGCATGTGTGAGGTTGATGGGAAAGTCTTCTCATGTAGTTACAAAAGCATGGGATGAATTTACTTTTATGATAATTGTAAGTGTCCTTCCTTCTATGGTAAGAAGTAATGTCAGTTGTCTTTTCACCAATCCTCTCATCTCCAATGAAATCTAACACTCATTTTGCATGCATAATTCATACAGTATGTAGGCTTAATGTTGTTTTCTCCATTGCCAATTATCAGACTGAGAAAATAACCAAAAATTAGCATTGTGATGAGGAAATTGCAGACATTAGAATGAATAGGATGGTACGATAGGTGAGCATAGAGGTTGGGCAAGATAGGAACATGTACCCACTATTTCTTTGATGCTCTAAGATGACTAAGAATCCATGAATGTCACATGAGGTTCTCTAAAAGCATACAATAGGTTGGACTCTTTCTACACATAGTGAAGAGCACTATAAGGGTTGTGTACTATGAGGGACTGTTGAGCAAAGTAGGAATAGGCCTTCCTTGTGTTATGTGGGCATTGGAAGGGATTTCCATGGTTGGGATGGTTGAATGAGATGCCTATATTGCTCAATGGTGAGAATATTTTCTTAGCATGAGAGCAAATGGGTTGGTTAGAGAGAGAGAGAATCCTATAGGTGTTTTCTTCACCTCGGTGGCCTCATAGCTTGGCTTGGGGGGGGTAGCTACAACCAATACCTACGGTTGGGTGGAAAATGTATCTTACATAGCCAGTTGCTTGGATCTTCTTCTACTAAAATATAAGTATTCATTGTTGTCTTTGTTTATGCAATGATTATATTTACACCTTGTGATGAATATGTTTGTTGATGCATGACATGTGTGTAGATAGATTTTTTTTTTCCATTGTGTTTTATATTCATGCAGTTGCATATGCATTTCTTAGTTTATGTTTCCCATGGGAGGTTTAAAATAGTTCTAAATTCGAATAATGGCTCCATGGCGCAAAATTTAGAAACATGAAAATTCACAACTACCCTCTCTTATAGTCAAAATTGTGGATGGGGACGCTACATTATTCCTCCATCGTCATCTAGTGAAATGGACCTTATACCCCTTCATTCCTTGAGGCTAAGATATTCTATCATATGGTTCCTTATATCATGCTTTCTAGAAGAAGTTTATAATATACCACTTTATTTTACCTTAGCACTTCACATTTCATTTACACAGTGAGACCCATGTTATAGCTTTGTGCACTGTAAGAAACCATACATATACAACAAGACTAACTAACCATCACATCAAGAGGTTAAGAAAAGACACACCAAAGTTGACCTTGGTGTATAGTTGGAGCTCCAAGTGCAATAAGAAACCATCAATGCACAACACTTCCCTCAATTAAAACATCAAACCAATCTATCAAGGCATAAACTAGATCACCCTAAACATATTCCAATGAACTAGTATGTATGATTCTCCTTTACATCATTTCATAGCCCCTACACCCTCCATGTTAAGTGTTTTTAGTTCTAAGTTTGTATCCTCGTGGATTAACTTCGAGGGGACAATAAGGGGATTGGGTACAATTTACTTGGGAAGTGAACCTCTAGGTTGATCCCCTATTGCTAAGGATTTTTTTGGGAATGATGGGTATTCTATGAACCTACTAATTCAAAAGATGAAGTAGACAAATAATTCTTTCTCTATCCTTAATTATTTCCTTCATAGAGTCAAAAACCAATCGCTTATCCATCCCCAAAGGCTTCACTTTGTAGTCAATAAACTATTCTTCCTCCATCATCATCAAGTGAAAAGGACCTTAGACCCCTTCATTCCTTGGGGATAAGAACTTTTATCATATGGTTCCCTTAGTTCATGCTTGCTTGAAGAAGTTTGCAATATACCACTTTGTTTTTCCTTAACACTCCACATTTTGTTAACATGTTGATACCCATAATATAGTTTTGTGCACTGTAAGAAACCAATGAAGACAACAAGCCTAACTAATCATCACATAAAGGGGTTAAGACAATACACATCGAAGTTGACACTAGTGTGTAGTTGGAGCTCTATCTGCAATAGGAAACTATCAATGCACACCACTTCGCTTGATTAAAACATCAAACAAACATGTCAGGGCCTCAATTGTATTTCCCATGGGTACAATTGATTTCCAATCTACCTAGATCTCCTCATCTCATCTTCCTTGACCTTTGTAAAGTGAATTGTATGAATAAAAATATGATCCATAAGAGATTAGGAAAAATAGTGTTAACAAAACATTTAATGAAGTAGAGTCCACATCCTAGAGATTCTATATTCACTAAAATCAAATCTTGATTTAATTATAACACATAGATATTAATCATCGATTTGAAACATTTATACTTTACCAGTGGCAAAAATCATTTTGTTTGTAGTGCTAAGCAATGTTCCTATGGGATCTTATAGGTGAATATCCACTTCCATGGATATTCAAACTCCCTATTGTTCCTTTGATCATTGTTGTATGTCAATATGAAGATGGACTTCTACAAGCAAGTTTGCAGCATATTCTATCAATGTTGGTGTTTCTACAATATAGTGAAAAAATGCTACTTTGAATCCATAAATCAACTACAAAGTGACCATGAAAATACATTAAAAAAATTAATGGCATAATATGAAGAAGTTGTCCTTGATTCATCAAAATACACTTTTTGTGGAGAATGCCTCAACTCCAGGCATTATACTAGAACAATCACTCCAAATAGATTGATCTTTGTCATTGCAGTTGTGTCCAATAAGAAAAGAGGCACTCATCATTCCCAACACATCGCTTGGATTTAGTAACATAAAGAATCTCATTAGTGTATTCACAAATAAATCTAATTGAGGGTATGAAGTCTTATGACCTAATCCCCCAACTTCTCTTATATGTCTTGAAAACCTCAAGGTTATATCAAGCATCATGTTGACTCAATATGTTGTAGCAAGTTGGAGAACAACTACAAGAGGGACCACATTGATAAACAACTGCCTTAGAATACACAATTGCACCATCATAGTTAAATGGACATTATCATATTTTTTCAAAGTACAAAATCATTTTGAGGGATTCAAACACCCATCCCTATAATCACAATCCCTGTGAGGTGTAGGATTACACTAAGATGAATAAATAACATTAGATGTCTAAACAAATTGTGGAAACAACTTCTTTCCCTTTCCCATTTTCTAAACATGGAATGGATTTCATCGAACCTTATACATTTAGGCTAGACAATAAGATTCGCTTAAGAATAAGACAAAGAGAAAACTTTTCTTACTTAACTTGCAACAAAAAACCAAATGAACCTTGCACACATGATTTGACACTTGAAATTCAATGGGATTCTGTAAGCTTCATAACATAAGGACAAATAACATGAATGGTAAATCGTTATAATGACAAGCCCATAATTGCAAAATTTAAACTAAATCTCTCTTCTATTAGGGTTTTCATCATTTAAAATTTAAAATACAAATGTAAGCACATGGTTAATGGATTATCTGATGAACATGGATATCCACGATGTCATGCAATGAATCCATAATATTCACATATACTTCAGAGAATACAAGAATACATGGGAATAGATCCTTTCTATAGAGAAGAGAAGAAGAAGATAAAAAGGAAACCAATTTTTCTCTTTCCATTGAAGAAATATGTGCTACTCTCGATTGTATTCACCCATGCAGCAAATCACTATTGCAGCATGAAAATTTGATCTCTGCATTTTCCTTGGGTTGTAAGTGATTGCAACAACCCTCACATTCATTTTCAATTAAAGCTCTGCTTGTTGGACACCAAGAGATATTGCACACTAGCTTTAGGGATGAGATAGCTCCACTTCAAAGACTAATTGAGCTCTCATAAAAACATTAACTAAAAAATAACATTAAAATGTAGCCCAACTTTCTTCAAGGTGCCATACACATGCATTGATAACTAAAAGACATTTTTAATGAAGGACAAGCTACTTGGATTCTTTAAAATGTTGTGCATCACTTTGTGTGACTGAATGGATATGCTTGTTAGTTGAAATTGTCTTAGGTGGCTACCAATATATAATAGTAGATACCAATAAAAAATGTTCACATACAACCAAGAGAGATAAAAAGAATTGCCCAAGGTGAATGCAAGACAAAGAATGAATCAATTTTCCATCCAAATGAAACATTGCGCTATTCAGCTATTTATAAAGGTATTTATTTATAAATTAAACAAGCATTCCTAACTTAGTATTTTCATTAGAAGAAAGTTTAGTGTTTGGAAAGAAAAGAAACCATGATGCTAAATCGTTGGGCTAAGAACCTATGCCCAAATCTCTGGATGTGGATATTACCTAGCATTATGAGGTGAGCAATTTCCAATGAGAGGGGAGATCATTGATTTAGAAGTTTGCCTAGGAAAATTGGTTAGTAAGAGATGCTTGTTTCACTATGAGGTCAATTATTTTCTTGCTGAATGTTATTTTTTCTACAATGGAGATTAAACACTTTTCCTTTTCCCTAAATAGTAAAATCATTGAGTTAGAATGTTTCCAATCCAATTCGGTAGGTTGGAGAAGCTAGCTAATCTACAAGGTCAATGTTTCACTTACTAGAGGAAATTTTTTGAGCTAGAGAGGATTGTCGGCCTCTAATGACAACAACTCACTTAGCTAGGTTATTTACCAAAATATTAAGCTAAACCAAAAGAAACAACATTCCAAGAACACTAATGCTATTAGTTTGAAGGATTAACTATTGGTTGATGAATTCATGGGTATATTCTTGAGTTATATGTTTTGTTGGGTTCAAACACTAGATATTTGTTCACTATCCTTGAGGTGAGTGATCTCATCCTTTGCATGCCAACCTAACAATTCAAGCTTAGTTTAGAAGATAAAATCACATTGAGTAAAAGTATTATTCTTAACAAGAAGGCAAAAAAACATTCTAAAATAAATTGCATGTTTTACTAAATGAAACCTTGAGCTAACTCCTATGCATTCCTAAATAAGAATTTCTCATCCACATCAAGCTATCTTAGATTATTCTAGCTTTCTTCTTGAGATGACTAGCACTTCGATTTGCACATGATACCATAAAATAGACAAGAGGCTACTTGATGAGATTCCAAACCAATTGTTGCTTTAATAAATGTGAATCCATTGGTTTTTTTGCTTGGTGAACACATAAATGTGAATCCATTGGTTTTTTTGCATGTCATAAGTGGAACATAAAACATGTTGAAAATATTCCTAGCAACCGGTCCAATGATATATTATGCATTTCCCACTATACCTTTCAATCAACATGAAGAATAAAGTAGCTCGTTGATAAGTTTTTTTCTAAAACACATTTTTTAACTTTTGGGGCTCATGGTTGAAATATGTTATTTCCATCTTGATTAGTGACCTCAAAAACCTTAGTTTATCCTTTTTTGTAGTTTTGATTCTAAATTCAATCTTACTGTGAATTTATGCACAAATGGGCCTCACAAGCTAAAGTTTGGTCCTTGCTTGGAGTTTTGCTTCAAAAGTCTTGGCAATTTTGTGATGTCATTCATCTTACTCATATGATATTTGATTTGAACTAGTCATCATGCACTAACTCATCATAGAGACTTAGCCAAGATGTGCTCAATATCCTCCCTCCATTAATTGACACATGTGGACATGTCCTTCAAATTGATTGGAATGCCTCATTCAAATGAGTGATCATGTGCAAGAAGTAGAGGAAATAATAGTTATAATCCATATGTTCCACTATCTAAATTATCATCAACAAAATATCCTTGAGCTACCCTTTTTCATCTACCCTTCTCCTTTATCCTTGTATCCTCAGTTGTCGAGCCTATCTCCGGTATAATTTCCCATGCACAATTTATGAACATTATGTCATCTATTGTTGATAAAAATCATCCATACATCACTATGGTTCATTGTTAGTATTTGTCATTATATCTAAAAATATACAAGAAACTCATAACACCGTTATCGTGTATTCACTATCGTCACCTTCACTCCTAACAATATTTCCTTGCATATTGAATTAGTTCAACACCTGCTCCTCTCTGTGAGGAATAGAATTTTTTCATAACCTCAAGTGCCCTTCTTCCTTTGTTAGCATGTATTTTCCATGCACTTTGATTTGGAAGGCACTGCAGACTCTCTGCAATTAGAGAAACAATGCATGACCATAGAAAATACATTCTCATGCCACTCACTACACCTATTTTTTTAAATCTAACCTCCTTGATGTTGACCTCGACTATTTTGTCAAGTTTAGAGAGAGATAGCCTCCAACTCACACACTTAAGTATAATGGATGAGGAACATTTAATCTTTATGATGCATGTACATTTATGCCTTGAATTCCATGCCTTGAAAACCTAACCATGGAATCCTATAACACATGTGACCTCTGACCAATATATTTCATTTAAATCTCATCCACATATAAGCCAACAAATATTTTTCAATCAATTTGTGACATTTTAGCATGGACATTTTTGTTGAATTTAACATTTAGAAACAAATATACTCAAACATATATCAAGCAAGGGACATTGGTACTTTACACTCAAGAAACCCCCAAATGGGAAACTCTACTCGATCCTTTATTACTTGTATGTGTTTCTATCGTATGCATTTATATTGTACAATATGTTCCTTTATACATAATAAGTGACCATGATAATATGTCATAATAAGATATTTAGTTCAACCATCTCCTTAACTATCTCAAATAATGCCTCCATCTATAACTATCTTTAATAATGTCTCCATGAATCTCTTAACTCGATTCTATTAAATCCCCATCCCAACTTGTCTCATTGTCCTCATCTTTGATTCATAGGTAGACTTTTATGCATAGTCTACTTCATTAACATATCATAATATATCCATATTATATTATGATATATTCATTAACATATCATAATATATCCATATTATATTATGATATATTCATTAACATATCATAATATATCCTTCATGCCCGCCTTAAAATTCCTATTGTCCCTTGCTTGATATATATTTGAGTACATTTATTGCTAAATATTAAACTGAACATTTAGGATTAGAGCTTATGGTTGTGGTCCATGGAGTTCTTTTTTTTGTTTATGATGAAATGTGCATGAAGAATATTCTATGGATTAAGATTCGTAGTTAGTTGCATATGCCATCATGTATTAAGGACGAAGAAGTGTATGTGTGTTTCTAAATAAGTAGTGTGAAGCTTGTGCACATGGAATAATATGCTTGATTCATATCATGCATAAGGTTGTTAAGCTATTTATAAGTACTATTTTTATAAATAAAATGAGTACATCTTTTTAACTAGAAAAAACATAACCCTTAATCATTAGGACCTCGGTCACAATACACCCCCTAATCCTTGTGACCCTTGACACATTCTCCTCCTAATAGACTCTGACTTTGAATAATGTGATACCTAAACACACTTTAATCCTTGACCAATAAGACCATACACATAATATATATTAAGACCTCACAAGAAAACATATATTGACATGTTGACCACTGACCATTAGGACCCTATCCACATTATAACAAATAACTCCTATGATCCCTAACATAATCACCACCTAACATATTAGGAACCTCAATACAATCACCCTCTAATGCACTAACCCATAACACATATTGGTTTCTAACCATAAAGACCTTGGACACATTATACTGCCTAAACCCTAATACAATCACCCCCGAACACACTATAGCCTACAAACATTATGACCTTAGACACATTATGACTCCATACACACTTTGGCCCTTTAAATAATTATAACCCCTTAACATCTATCCTTGTGATGTGATGTAATCACCAACTACCTTGACCCTAGGTTGTGTTGCCTACTAAGTTGTACTTAGTTGGATTTCAAGTGAGCCAACAGGGTTTGAACAAGGATACTTGTTCATGATCAGAGTTCAAAAGTCCTTCACGCCTTCTAGGCACTTTTTTTCTGCATGTTCATACCCCTTTGGGGGAGTTGTAATAAAGTGTGCTAGCATGGATTTTTTGTAAAGGACTTGGCCTTCTTGGGACCTAGACATCAAAGACGATTATTCCAAGGTGTTTTTTCCCTTGTTAATTATGCACTATTGAACAAGTTGTGTTAATTTTCGAGTTTTTCACCCGCTTCCTCCAAAGCTGGAATGCTCATCACGGTGCTTAGGACTTAGGTGGTTATTAAATTTCATGTATCAATGTATTAGACCATGCTAGATATTGAAATTGAGTCGTATGGACATGTGCTAGGTCTCCCTAAGTTTTTTTAATTTCTGAGATTTTTACTTTTTTTATTCAGTAAAATTAGACCATTTTTAATCGTTTAATTGGAAAATTTCAAATTGTAATAAAAGTATGATATGGAGGTGTATTTTGGCGTGGGGATACTCATGTTCAAACTCAGAGCATCCTCTTTACCCCATGACCAACTTTTCCTAGGTTACGGGTGATTAGGTCATCACTTGGAGCATTTTTTCCTAAAGAGGCATCAAAATGGCAAATAAATGCTAATGATGCGACAAAATGCACCAAAAGATAAATATATATATATGATAAAAAAATCAAATGTGCATGTGCCAAATGAGTTGGCAATGCATCACAAATGAAAGGAGACTTGGTAAAAGTATTAAAGCATGTGGTAAAAGATCAAATCGAATAGGATGGTGAGTTGCTAAAGTTTAGGAGGCATCACCCATCTTATTCTTCATGTGAGGAATGTGTGTCATCTCATAAGGATGGGCGAATTGGTGATGTGTAGCTTGCATAATGGATGGTGAAGATAACAATGAAGGAGGCGCCTTCCTCATGGAGAGGTGGTGCCATCCTAGCAAGAGGAGATCAATCACATCCCTTGCTTTACTCTAGAACTTGCCCTCTCTCAAGATTTGGGCTACCCCTTGTATAATTCGCCCTCCCTCATTGAAATTGCCCTCTTGGGATCTCTTGGTTATTTAGGAAAGGTTCTCCCTCACTTCTCTTCATGAAGTGTGGAATCTCTACTCCATTTGTAACTCTTTTTTGAATATTGTTAATGAAATAAGGCTTTGGAGGTCTCAATTGTGTCTTTTTTCAAGTTGGATGAGCATTGCTTCATGTGCTAGTTGAGGTAACTATAGCATTCATTTTTGCATTTGTTCTTGCTTTGTCAATCTTTAGCCTAATGTGATTAGTATTAATCAATAGGATTGAGTGGTGTTGTTTCATTGCTCTCTTTAAAACTCCTATTTTAAAGATTTAGGATTTGCATACTTGTTTGTTTATGGGTAGGCTCTCCTTATTTTCAATCTAGAATTTTACTACAAGTTTTGATGAGTTTGTGCAAATGTGAAGGGATTCACAGGTGCTTTGTTGGATTTTACAAGATATCTTGCTTTCTTCTCTTGTTCTCCAACTCTTTGTGAGAAACATAGTCCTTCTCGAGGCTACAAAAAGTGATTCCATTGCCCATTTCTCAAAGGCGGCACTTCTTCACCTTTGTCTCTCAAAATTTCAAACAATCTTTCGGGTTACTTCCTCTTATGCTTTAGATCTACTTTGCTAAGAAGTTAAAATCATCATAGATTTGATTTATAAGAGTAATTTGCTTAGATTTAAAAGTTCATAAAGTTATCATTCAAAGAGATAGATCTAACTTAGAATCTAGTTTGTTTTGCAAGTTTTAACAAAGTAAATTTTTAGCTTGTTAATCAAGTAGTTTCCTTTCTGAGTTTAGAGTGTTTAAATCAAGCGTCTAAGTGCTATATTGGTTGTCTTTTCAAGGCTTTCCATCCCTAAGAGGGTTGGATTTTGGCCAATTCATCCTAGTTACTTGTTTTTATTAAAGCTAGTTTTAACTTATAAATTTTTAGGCTTTTCTCTAACTTGCCCAAGTCACTTTTAAAGTGATTTTGGGCACTTTTTCTATTAAAATTCTTTGCTGGTTTTTGTTTTATTACAACATAAAAAGAGGCTTTGGAGGACCAATTTTAGCAAGATCAAGCAAACCAAGACCTCCTCGAACCATCTCCTTTCTTTCTACCTTTTTTCTAGGAGCTTTTGTAACCTCTTTCCTCCAAGCTATATAAGGAAAAAGAGGAGTTCTTTTAGTTTAAAGTTGGCATTGTAATCTCATAATAAAGTCACTTTTGGATTGGTGTTGGTGCTCATAAAGCTTACTTCTCATTCCTCCAGGGGGGGTTAGTGTCGGTGCCATTTTTTGGCTGTTTTTACTTCTTTAGCTTTTCTAATTTTTTACTTTAGCTTTAATATGTTTAAAATAAACTTAGATTAATTAAAATTTATCGCCGTGGTCCAATCCAAATATTGCGCCATTGACTCACTTTGGACATAGGAACATTTTTAACTTTGTCTTGTAGACCATATACTTTTACAATACAGTTTGATTTATTTTTTGTGAAAGTAATCGGATACTAACCCACTACTTAGGTAGTGTAGTAATTAGATAACTTCTTTTTTAGTCTTTCTTTTACTTTTAATTAAAACCCTTGCTTTCCCGAAGTACGAATTTCAAGATAAGGGCCTGCCCAAGTACTGGTAGGAAAAGAGACTCTTGGGTTGTTAATAAACAAGAAAAATTTGTTCAAAAATCCTTAAAAATAACAAGGCTATATCTTGAGTATGCTCTAAATCTCTGCAGCCTCGACTGAACAATTGATCATACCAGAAAGGGACTTAGTGACTAGTAAGTAGTCTTCACAACTTTTAATTAACCTCCCATAGACGAATATCCAGTGTCTCCTTTTTGCTTATGTGTAGGCAAATTTCGTAGAGAAAGCGAGAACAACTAGATAGTGACTACGGGGCCCCGTCAGACTACATCCTAGTTGGTGTAGTGTTGGGCAGACCCCCGTCACTCCGATCTAGCCCACATTTTCTCGCGTGGAGCCACACTTAGCAAGCCTGGGAATATTCCTAGTACCTTCGTGGTATATCAAGAATTCCCCTCCCTTAGTAATCCACTCATCTTTTCACAATAATTTAAAATTGACCAAGAGCATTCACACAACATTTTTTCAAGCATTACAAACAACACTCTATTTGACTCCATATTCAACACTGGTCTTTCATTTATCATTACAAATCTTTTGTTTAACTTCTATCCTATGTTAAATGGTTGTGGAAGCTTTACGATATATATGTTGTTATGCTTTAATATTGCAAATATCTTGTTTCATGTTCATTTTTATAAACTCCTAAAAAAAACTCACTCATCCATCAAAAACACTAATTAGCTTAATCATCCGTAGTAACCTTTAGGGTCCACCCGCCTTGGCTTCATTAGGAGTTTTCCTAAATGGAGGAGTCAAGAATCAAGTGACAGTACTTGACCCGAAGCTTACCCCCAGGGACACACTTAGTGGCTTGAATATTTCTGCCACGTTAACCCCCAGGTGTGTGAAAGGCCGGCAACGGGCTGTAATACCCCCAGTTTGACCCTTGTAATGTAGTAAATTAAATTATGTAAATGATGTAAATATGCTAAGTATGGATTCCTAGAATGGATCTCAAGGCCAAGGCCCCACTAGTGAATGGCTAGGCATGTATGATGGAAATATTCTTATTTGGATCGTATGGTTGGTTTGTCATGCTAACTCAAAAAATATGCAAATATTATGTTGTATATATAATAAAATGGTCCAAGATGGTTGTGTAAAGAGCACTAGAGGGGTTATGATTCCACCAGAGGGGAAGAGGAAAGGGGGCCTATGGGAGACTAAATCCTTTGCTGCCAAGTGTCAACCTTAGAACGCTTCCAAATTCTACCATGTGATTTAAGAGAGCCAATTACCTCCTTTTGACTATTTCCAATCATTGATAGCATGTGTGAGGTTGGTGGGAAAAGTCGCCTCATGTAATTATTGAAGCATGGGCATGCCTACACTTTTGTGACAGTCCTGTTAGCTGCCAAAAGTCATTTTGTAGCTTCTAGGAGTCATTTCTTCTATGTTTAGAAGCTATATCAGTTGTCTTTTCACCATTATCTCATATCCTATGGATTCAACCTTCATTCTCTCATTCTTTCATGTAGATCTACACTAGGCAGAGCTCTCCATTGTTGTTCATCACCCTTACTAGACTATGTATAACCCAAAAATTCAAACCCTTACCAAACTATGTATAACCCAAAAATTCGAATTTAGAGCCAACACTTCAGATTTGGAAGGGAAGATAGATGGTTGTAGGTGAGCATGGAGGTTGGGAAAGCTAGGAGGCCTTACCCATTGAGTTCTATTGCTCATATATGCTCGAGAGGCGACAAATTGAGGGTACATGTGGTTCTCTAACAACACATATCATATTGGAATCCTTCTATGCACACACTAGAAGCATCTAGCAAGATGGATCACCCAAGATAACTGTGGATCGGTGAAGGGGATGCCTAAGCCCAGAAGGGTGTTGTGTGGGGCAGGTATTGTTGGAGCCAAGGCTATGAGGGCTGAGTGAGACCCCTATAGAGCTATGTAGGAGCATTTGGCTAAGCATAGAGTGTGGAACAGGTTGTGGGATGAGAGAGAGATAGAATCCTGTAGGTGTTTCCTTCACCCTGGTGGCCTCATAGCCTAGCTTGGGGGTGGCCTCTTAGTAGAAAGAGTATATGCTGGATAGATTACCTACAATTGGGTGGAAAATCGCTCTTACATAGCTAGTTGCTTGGATTTGCGTTGGATATAGATAAATATTCTTTTGTATTTGAGTATGCAATGTTTTTCTTTAATTCTGGTTATGATTATGCTTGTATATGCATGTTGTGTGTGTGTGCGGATAGATTTTATTCCCGCTATGTATTTTTAGTTATGCATCTGCACACATAGTTTATATGTTATGAAATTCATAATGTGGCTATGGGGTGAAATTTTGAAGCACATAGTTGGTTAATGTCCCCCCTTGATGGTTGGATTGGGTGAAGGGGACATTACATGGACTCATTATGGCCCCTAGCACACGAACCCATTAAAACACCATGGGCCACAACCACTATCACACGAGACACACTATACTCCCTAACCCATATGACTTTTCACATAAACATTGCTTGGCACATTGTAATCCCCGAACACAAATTTATTTACTTAAACATTGAAACAACAAGACCCTTAAAAATTATGATACCCTCTCCCCCTAACCCACGAGAAACCTACTACGTTGCGATCCTTGACCTCTATTACCCTTGATGTAATCACCCCTATCACCCCTTAGAACATTATGACCCAATACACACTAACCCCCAAATATACCATAGCTCTTAACAAATATTAATGATTGTTTGCCATATTGATCATTGTCAACCATATTGAACACATAGACCCACTAATCATTGACCCTATAATTTGTAGACCTCCTAATCTTAACACACTAACCCATATTAAAATATAACTAATCCTTAATACAATGAACAAAAGTCATCATAATTAAATTGGAACCATTAGACATCAACCCTCGATCATGGTGAACCACTGTTGACTATATTGACCAATTATAACCATCTTGATCACATTGATCATATTTGTCCATATTGACCACATTGAACCACTAACCTTTGATCTTCTAATATACTAACCCATATTGGAATATGCTAACAAATGGTGACTATCAACCAATATAAGTCATTTTAATTCAATCGCCACCAATAGCCATTAACCCTTAATCCTGGTTAACACGCATTAGCCATATTTACCATGGCACCTTGACTATATGTACCACATTGACCATATTTGACTATAGTGACCATGGTTTACCATATTGATCACATTGACCCACTAACTCTTAATCTCCTAGCCTACTAACTACTTAACTGATAAAGTTGTGGATAAATTGACTCAATGGCGAGCAAATATCTTTCCTTGTAGGTTCTAAACAAGACAACATAGAAAATGATGATTTGTATGACAAATATTTGTGTGTTGAAGCTAAGAGACAAAGAAAATAAAACATATGAGCTACTAACAAAAAATTCAAGCTACTATCAATAACATTTAAACAATCAAACAAATGGAAGCTTCAACTTTATTGCAAATATCCAATGGCAGGCATAAATACAATGGTATCACTTGGAGGAATGGTGTTAGTAGATGGTAGCCAACACTCCCTTTGTGAAGGATCCTTTAACCCTCCAAAATTCTCTCTAACAAACTTAGGGATGATGAAGAAAAATGCTTACTCATTAAGGAAAGGAGTTGACAAAGTATGGAGACCAATATATAGTAGAAGAATGGATGGAGATGATGACTTCTAATCAGATCCCTACATCATAAACTTGCTCTAATTTTTCCTCATGAAATGCATGCCCATGTTTTCCTTTTATAACCAAAATAGAGGGCCTCAAGTAAATGGTTCCAAATGTGAAAGCTTCAACCATGGAGTAGCTCCAAAGTACAAGAATGTGCTCCATTAAGGCCCAAGTACATGGTAGGTGAGTTTCATTCGACCTCTTTGGTGCTCAATTGCACTTGATGGCCATTGGTGTGTCGCATATTTTATGAATGCATGTTTTTGCAAGGTCATGGAGGAATTGGGAGATTTTCCACACTAGTTCACTTGAACATTAGTGTTGATAGTTGCACAACTAGAATAATAGTCAAATACAAATTTGTCCTTCCTTTCCATGCATTGATTGATGAAAGGAAGCCTTATTGTAATACCCCAATTTGGACCCTTAGGAAATATTGGCTCTAATGTAAATATTGCATACACACGTTGTATGTTTCCCTAGCGTGGAGCTCAAGGCCAAAGCCTCGCTAGTTTATGCTCGGATTTTATTTAAATTAGACACGCTTGATGTTTTGTTACCCACGTGCTATTAAGCCATGGGATATTGTAAATTGATGTAAATATTTAACATTGAAATGAAATACCAAAACTAGCTATGGAGGCAACGAATGAGAAGGGGCCACGTGTATCTACTAGGGAGTGGTGAGGGGGCTATGGGACTAAACCCTAGGCTGCCATTTGTCATTATGAGAACCCATTGACTTCCCTAGGTGACATTTATGACTGTTGTAAGGAAGTGGTTGAGATTTCAGCCCATTGCTTCAATGGAGCACGGGCAGCCCTGAAATTCGTATGGGTAGGCATGGGCTCTGGTTGCTTGTGCAAGAAGTCACTCAACCTCATGGGAGGTGGCTTCATTCTCATCCCCATTCCATTGTGGAAGGAGCTAGCATCATTTTGCATCCAAAAACAAGGGCCAGCAGTGAGAGAACCAGAAATCGCGGAACCCAGATTTTGAAAGACCAAAAACGCCCAGATTTGGCATGGGACAGGGAAATCCAATGGGGGATCCATCAGCATGAACCTTGGGGCGAATTTGGGAGCATTAGCTACCCCGAAATCAATAGGAAAACCCAGTTTTTGCAGCTCAAAAAACCAGTGACGGATTTGAGTATTTGGTGAGCAGAATGGCGAGAAATCAAGTTGGGAATGACTATGCAGAGGTTGGGTGTGCTTGATAAACCCAGTGAAGGCTAGGATCTCAAGGATTAGCAGCTGGACCTTTCTATGCCCATCCTGAAGAGCACTAGAGGGAAGAGTTTCCTGAGGGACTGTGTAACAGAGAAGGGGATCTTCCTTGTGTTGGATGTGGTAGGTAATGTGGGTGCCTAACTATTGAGCTCCCTTGAGATGCATGTAGCTCTGTGGTTGAGCTCACTGGCTTAGCGTTACCCTCCTCTTTCTTCTTGGATGCTTGACCGAAACCATGGCAGTGAGTGAACCCAGCTAGTTCCTCCTTAGTGGATACACAACCCAGCTCGGGGGTGATCTCTCGGCTGAAGGAATATAGGCTGGATAGAGATCTATGGTTGGGAGGAACGTTGCCTTCACGTAGCCAGTCGTTGGATATCTATTCTCAAGATAAGTGTTCTGTGTATTTTAAATTATTTGCATTTTGTGTTCTGCAATATGTGAAATTGTCCATGTTTAATGAAATGAATTGATTATATTAATTTGGAATCCATGCATGGCATTGTAATGCGACTGAGTCTCTATATGTTGAATCATCCTCTGCTGTGATATATATATATGTTAGGCATTACTGTTTGTGTGCTTACTAGTATGTTTATTCCGCTGTGTTTATACTGAGATGAATCTGCATATAGAAGTTTTTAAATTGTTATGAATTTATGAGTAAAAATATTGGGGCTAAGTCTGCCCAAAGCCCGATAGTTTGGTTAATGTTTCCTTCCTTGCACGGGAGTGATGGAAGGGGGCGTTACACTTATGAGTTGCATGATGTATGATGATGATTTCTTTTAGTAACAGATGCCAAAATGTTGTAGGTGTGCAAAATTTAGGCAATAATAGTTCCCCCCCTATGTTTGAGGTTAAGAGCAGGTCATATAACCAAAACACATCATAGTTTCTTTCCATCAAGCTAATATTTCTTGACTAAGAGAGTGAGATAGCGAATTGGATGGTAAAGGAGAACGCGTTGAAGAGTGATGGTGACTACCTATAAAGCAAAAAGTGGATAGATGATACATGAAATATAGCAATTTTTATACAAACGAGGAAATCATTCTCTTGTTTAAAATCAACCTAAAGTCAACTTACTTTAGTGTTTATGTTGAGATATATAAGCGAACATACAAAATCACGATGGGATCTCCTCTCTCCCTTGTTGTGGCAAATTTATACATGAAGGGATTTGAAACAATTGCCATCAATACTTACCCTCTAAAGTTAAAACATTGGAAGAATGGTTTGTTTATGATATGTACATAATCTAGCCACGTGGAAAAGGAGAGTTTGAATGAATTCTTGTGACATTTAAACAACCAAACTCATCATATGAAGTTCACAATGGAGATTGAAGACAAAAACAACCTTCCATTCTAGATGCCTTGATTTCTAAGAAGGTAGATGGGTTGTTGGTCCCTCAAGTACATCTGAACATGACTTGCTCGTATAGAGACATACAAGCTAAATCACATCATCCTCCTCCCAAAAAGTTGGTGTATTGAATACACTCGCAACTTGAGCCCTTAGAATATTTTACCAGGAACATTTGGAGTGTGAACTAGAACATTTATCAATGGTACTTAGAGTAAATTGCTAAAAGGATGCTGTAATTATAAATAATATTTGTGCAAAGCAAGAGAAGGCTCCAGTGATAGACACTAAAATGATATAGTAGGTCCAAAAGTGAACTTCATGTATAACTAGGGTATTAGTGATAAGACCACTAATTAAGTGATAAGGATAAACAAAATAAGGTCTCATTCACACCTCTCACCACTGTTATGAAATTTGTAGATTATACAAAATATGCTTTAGACCCAATGCAATGCAAAGGGGCACACTCAATACCTTGCTCTCATGGTAGAACATACATAAGGGAAATTGACCATTTGATATAGGTAAGTCTTGAAGAGCATGGTTTTGATATTATTCATAACCACATGAAGAGGTTTGCACTAGCAAAGCATTTTGATAGAATGAAGTACCATATATGTATTAAAAAAACAAAAGTGATTGTGATGATTGAACATAATATGAATACGTGCTTAAGAGAAGCACTAGAGGTCAAGAAATGTAATGGTAATTTAAAAAGAAAACGAGTAAGAAGTAGCGGGTCTTGCAAACCTATCACTTACATGCTAAAATAATAATAGCCCCCCCTCTCACACATGTTCTCTTTTGGTTATCTTTCTTTTTCGTTAAGTTTTTCTTTACTGGAACTTGCATAAGTTTAATTCAAAATCATATACATTTATATGAAGGATTTCTTAAAGTTTAACTTTGGTCTAAATCATGAGTTCCTAGGTGCATCGACACCTCAAATTTGGAGGAATATATAATTATTTATTCCCCTCAAAATATCTCTTGGTGACGTTAAGTAAACCATGTTCTATTCCTAAAGATGGATGCTTCCTTAGTTATCCGAAATGTCAAATGGAGAAAATCTAACAAAGAGTAAAATTCCAAAAAACTAACATATAGTTACTTCATGGAAAAGCATAGTGCCAACAATACGATTGTTACAATATAGACTAACTATATTGACCAAAGTGACCATATTTGACCACATTCATCACATTGGCCTATACATCCCTGATCTATGAATCTACTAACCTCCTAAACCATTAACTCATATTGACATATCTCGATTATTTTTTACTATCCATCAACAAAAGTCATCATAATTTGATTAGCACCACTAGGTATTAACCCTTAATTGCGGTGAACAAATTTTAACCATATTGACCATGGTTTACCTTCTTTACTGTATTTATCACATCTGACCATATTAACCACACTGACCCACTAACCTTCAATCCCTTAATCTACCAACCTCCTTATGTGTTGAACCTAATATCCCACTAACCATCATTGACCACTATTGACCATCTAGACAATGATTAATTAATATAGTTGAGAAAAAAATGTATGAACCTCCTAATTGATTAAGTCCACTGGCCCCAAACCCCTACCCTCCCAACCCACCAACTAACACTCTAGCCCACTAACACCCTCATATACTATGACCCTTAACATTTATGGCCCCTAATGAAATCACCCCTTAACACATTACGATGTAGAATACACTAACCTCCTAATGCAATCTAACACGTAATCGCTATGGCCTTAAATAAACTATACCCATTAATCCCTATGACCCTTTACACAATCACTCCTTGGCACATGATGTCCCCAAACACACTTTAACCCCTAACCATTATTACCACATACACACTATACCCACTAACTCTTATGAGCCCCAACGTAATAACCCCCTAACACACTAACCCATTAACACACATTAACTATGAACACTTTGACCTTGGACACATTATACCCCTTAACCCTTGATACAATTACCCCCTAACACCCCATGAACTGCAACCATTATGACCTCAACATGTTATGATTCCAAACACACTATGGCCCCTTCCACATTAATCCTTAACACATTAACTTTCTAATACACTATAACAACTAACTACCCTACCTTGGACACACTATTGTATCACACTAACTGCTTAACACAATTTGGCTCTTAACCACTATCACCTTGAGCAATATATACCACTCAACCCCTAAAACACATGATAACTTATCAACCCATAAAACAATATGACGCTTCACATGAGGAGTTGTCCAAACATTAGATGATTTTGACTTTTTCGGTCATTAGAGAATTTGGTGATCTAATTTTTGGCAAGATCATGATTTTTAATTATTCAAAATCAAATTTCGATTGCAAAAATGGATTCAACGCCCTTGAAAACCCCTTTTGCACCTAAATTGTGCAATTTCAACAACTTATATATGCGATTCGAACAATTCCTATTGAATTTCAGGCAAAAATGGTTGAAAAATAGACTGAAAAAATGGTCCAAATTGTCACTTCTTTAACTGCTTGCTTCACATAATCCTCTTAATCATAAAGGCACTACACAACCCACAACCCTTATGAGCCTCCCACTATGCCTTCAAACACAACGTATTACTCACACAATAAACTTGAACGCACTATGACCCCTGTTTTAATTTTTATACGGTGAATGCTTTGTGTGTGGGTTCTCTTGTGATGTCTTGAAAAAATAGACATGCGTTTGTGATGGCTGATTTGATAGTTATTTGTATTTATTAAGTTATCGCCGTCGTGGTTGGGTGAGGGGAGAGGATCGAATCCTGTCGGACATTCTAGCGGCTGCTCCTCGCCGTTTTCAGATACGATCAATCGATCTGCATTGCATCCCATCAGTTTCATCGTTCTATCGCTCTGCAAAGGCGAGGTAATCTAATCTAAATTTATTTCCAACTAACATCATGTTATGTCACATCTCATGTCCTTCAGCCTTCGAACTGTTAAAACTTATTTCGGAAACTGCTGTGCACTGTTATCTGGCGTTACAAAGAAATTCTATAATATATTTTCTTTATTGTTTTGCTTGCTTAATAATCTATTTAATATTAGGAGGTGCACATAAACTATAGTTTGGTTGCATCTATTTATTTCCAGCTTCGTACTGAATAATTGCGTTAGTTGTAGACAGAACTGGGAAGTCCACCCAGGCATCGCAGTGGTTTAGTGAATTAGAGTTTGTTTTGTAGTAAACAGTGTTTTATTTTATTTAAAACACTTGTATTTAAAAATAATACAAGTTTTCTATGTATTTGCATTTTAAATTTGAGAAGAAAAGGAGGCGGCATTGTTTTTTTTTTAAAGCTAGGTTATAAGATGGGATAATTTTATTAATCTCCAACTAATGATCACAAAAGTAGGTCAAAGGGTCTGTTAAGTACAATGATGACATTAGTATCCTAAAAAAACAAGAAGATGTATGAAGTAAAGTACAATAAAGCAGAAAATTCGAGTTGGGTTAAAGGATGAAAAACTATCAACAACTGCAAGCCCAAAATTCTACAACAGAATGGAGATGTGCAGGAGAGAAAAAACAACAACACAAACACTAATTAAAGAGATGAGTCTTGATAATATGGAGGTAGAGCTATTCAAGGAGATAGAGCTATTCGATGCTGAAGAGGAGATACAGCAAATTCGAATCTAGAATAATTAACCCCCAGGGGCTTATTAATCATAGTGGGATGTGATTCTATAATGGAATGAACTATTTTGCAATCCATGCTCACTTGCCTAACACTCAATGAATAGTTAACAAGTTCTGAATGCTTAGCCATCTAATTGCTGACCAATCATCAAATGTGACATCAACATTTATATGTCCTCGTAATATAAGATAGAAAGAACTTGGAAAAACAAAAGCTTTGTATTTGACATGATGTATGTCATATTAACACATTAAACATTTTTTGATTAATGCAAGACATTATCACTATTAATCCACTGTACAATACAATTCACTAATAATATGGCATGCCTCAAAATTTAATACAAATCACTGAATCATGCTATTAAACCTCAGGTCCTCAACAATGAAGGGCACTTTTTAAGATGTAACTCAATGTCAGATAAATTAATGTGATAAGGTAACTTTCTTGGGATAAATGCCCGATTGCTTCCACTAAATTCTGCGAAAGGGGATGTTTGTAGGCCTCTAAGTAAATCTGTTGCACCCTTCACAGAGCCCATGTAGGCTATATGACCATGGTGCTCAATATAGGGTTTGAATTTCGACAATTATTGCCATTTTATTGTTAGGGTTTTTAGAGGCAAAAAGGAAAGAGGTCTTTCCTGTAACAAGCTCTCTGCACCACCCATAGAAAGAAGTAAGAACCATCCCCAATCTCAAAAAATGTATATCTGAAGAAGCATATACAGTTATACTCATCACTGCTGATTCCTTATCGCTGATGCAGAAGATTCGAAAGAGGAGACTGTTATTCCGGAAAAGCCTTCATCCCTCATCCACGAAAAACTCAACGAGGCATAACAACTACCTTAGCACACTTTTCATGAACGCACTTCTCCATAGACTATTTTATATTATATTGGCTTGGCCAATGTCATCCGATTGCACACTTGTCTGGGTTGCATCTATTCTCATGGGTTATTTTATATTACCAAGTCAAAGTGGCCCAAAGACTCCTTGCACACATATCAAGGGTGCACCTTCTCAAGGATTATTTTATTGATTTGGCTCCCTTATCCTCCATAGACATTCGCAGTCTGGACCTGCCTCCACTTAGCGGATTACTTCCTTCTTTTTGGTGCTCCTTTCCTCCAGGGGCACCAAGAGACAAACGGACGATGGTATTGCTTTTGATTGCAGATCAGTTAGCATGTGGAGGACCACCTCCACTTTTGCTAGACACTAACGGCCCCACCCCAACGACTGGATGACTTCATCCAGGTCTCAACAGCAGCCCCCCCCACTCCAGGTAGCGATGCACAACCCGCTATAGCTCATCTTCCAGTTCTTCCTCCAGGGAGAGTAATATTTTGAGTTTCCTCCACTTAGCTTTAGATGTTAGGAGAGACGCTTCCAGTGCACCATGACAGATCTACCACTTTTGTATCATAGATTCTAGATCCATTATCTTTCTACTCTTCTCTTCTGGATTGACTCTACATCTTTGGAGTTAGCTTTTATTGGTTTTTAGGTTAGAGTTATACTTCTTACTTTTATAGGAGCCTCCTTAGCGCTCCCACTTTGTACTGATGTCAGGGTATCACACAGTCTCATTGACCTACTTTTGTGGTCATTTGTTGGACATTAATAAATTTAGGTTATCTTATATTTTCTAGATTCTAGGAGGCATAACCACCTATTATTGCACATCTTTCTAGAGCACACTTCTGTATCAACTATTTTATATCATCTTGGCTTGGTCAATGTGGTCCCATTGCACACTTCTCTAGGGTGCATCGATTCACATGCTTTATTTTATATTATATGGAAAATATATTATTTTAATGAAGAGTGGTTGTTGGAGGTTATCCTTGAAGAGGACTCCAAAGAAGGGGACAAATGAAACCTTCCATGGGCTTGCATGACCATGTTGGTTGGGGATGAAGACATGTGGTCCCTTTGTACTATGAGACCAGGGGATGATATCACTGCCTCTATAGGGACTCAGGGGGATCCCTCTCTACCTTGTTCTGACATCAGGACAAAAGATGACTCGTCCTCTTCATCAGGGAAGTACTCAACCACAAGTCCCAAATACTACACACCTTGCCCCTCCTTGGGGGGACTAGGATGATCGCCTCCTCTTTTAGTGTTGACCAATTGGATTAGAGCAACAAGCGGCGAGCAGAGTTCTAGAGTACCTCCGATAGTAGAGTGGTGAGACTTCCCTTAGCCTCCCCCTCTGGGAGATCAATTGATTTTTTCGAGACCGGTTCGGAGTTGTTGAACTATACACCAGCCCACTCATTCTCAGAGCGGCAGAGAGATTAGGACCGGACAGACCCAGAGCAAGGCACTCCCCGCCCGCCATATTTCTTCCCAGCCTCGGCAGGGTTATAGCGCGGTTTGGCGTTCCTCAAGCTATAGTTACCGACCATGGTTCTCACTTTATGAACTACATGGTTGACGAGTTGAGCACTAGATTGGGTTTTCGTCACGAAAACTCGACACCGTACTACCCACAGTCCAACGGACAAGTAGATGGGCCATTAACAAGGTCTTGAAAACCATGATCCAATGCATGGTGGGTATGCACAAGTCCAACTGGCATAATATGCTCTTCTCCGCATTATGGGCTTACCGAACTTCCGTAAAGACCACCATAGGATTTACTCCCTTCCAACTAGTGTATGGATTGGAGGCCGTCCTTCCGATAGAGTGCGAGATTCTGTCCCTCAAACTCGCAGTTGAACTTCTCCCCAACACTACTGCTGAGGAAGAACGCTTCCTCTACCTAGCTAAACTCGACGAGACTCGTCGCGATGCCGCTCTTGCCAACAAGGCTCATAAGAAACGCATCAAAGCGCAGTATGACAAGTCGGTAGAACCTCGCGTCTACAGCGAAGGAGATTTGGTCCTTACATACGACCAAAGACATGATAAGCTAGGGGCAGGAAAGTTTGAGTCCATGTGGCATGGACCCTACATAGTGAAACGCGTCTCAGAGAAGGGAGCTTACGAGCTTGAAGACTACGACGGGATATCTTTTGGTACTAACATATATCATCTCATGCAAAGTTAGTGTACTATCAAGTATAAAGAAGTCTAATCTACATAATGAGCAATAATCATCAAATGCAATACCTGCTGCACCATATACCTGCTGCTACTGAAGCTATCTTTGAGCTGGATTTCTGCTGAATCCGGGCAACATAGTAAACCAGCAATATACTGTGATAGTCTCGGTAAAACAAGACTAGGCAACTGTCTCAAATGGGCTTATGTCAAAGCCTGGCAAGGAAGAGGTGACCCTGTGGTAGATGGTAAGTGAAAATGTCTGCGACACTGTACAACTGTCTATCCCCTCTGATATATCTGCTAGGGGCAATCTGAACAAAAATGCCTCGTCTGAAGGCGACTGATCTCTGATCTGGAAAAAAAGTACTGTGCGGTCCTCGGCCGCACAGTCTGCAGTATGGTAGCTCCAGCTAACATAGATGTGATAACAACCCCTTATTTTTTTTATGATTTATCATATATATTAGTGCTATTAGACTTGTCTAAGTCAGATGACTTTTGGGCAAAACCAGTTCGACTAAGCTGGAGCTAGACACTGAGTTAGTAGTTGATTCAGTTTGACTTGATTGAGTCAGACCTAAAATGAGTCACTTGATCGAGTTAGCATTGAATCGGCCAAGTCTGTGTTAGATGACGTGTTAGCCTGCCCGTAGAGCTTGGACATGAAAAAAAGGAAAAAAAGAAAGAAACAGAAACTGTAGTTATGCCTTACAAATATACTGCCTCACCTTTCTTATCTGACTCAACTTCCCATTTGGATTGTTTGGAGTTTGGGCTATTTTGGGTTGAAGAATATCTTGCTTGGATGCCTGTTGCGGATGAGTTGGTGCTGGTTTGGCATCGAGTTGGAGTTGATTACAGAGTGAATTGACTAGATTATAGTTTGATGAATTTTGGACTCTAGAGGCCATTTAAATTTTAGAGCCTCAACATTTATGTCTAATGTCCCAGTATATCAAATATTTTTTCTGCTTCAATTTTATGTATATCAGAACTTATAGTTTATGTATTTTGATGTTTTTCCTATTTGTACCCTTACATACAATATAAATAAACAAAATTGCATATTTGTGTTTACATTAAATTGCATGAATATATATATTTTTTCTTAAATTTTAAATATTTTATGTAATTTTAAATTTTTCTGAGTCCACTATAAGTTGAAGGCTGAGTCCTAAGTCGACTCTGAGTCGAAGGCCTTGCCAAGTCCAATCTATGTCCAAGTTGGATAGCTTTGACATCTAGACCCTAGCACATATCCATCTTAAACCCGATTTGTATACATCAAAATGTGTCAAATACCTCAAGGTGTCAATCTCAATGTTTCTGCACCCAGAATTACTTAAAAGACTATTTACTCATCAAGTGGGTGTGAAAACATTGATATTGGCACGTTGAAGAATTTGATACCTCTTGGCATATAACAAATATGGTGTTATGATGGATATATGCTAGTAATGGTACTGTTAAGTAGACATGTTGAGCAGGGCTGATTTAACATGAAAGTGCTCATTACGTTTACAACAATTCTTACAAATTATAATATTCCAATCATTCAAATTTATCAAATAGTATTAGCTTTCTATATACTGCTATAAGCCCTTGTTTGTCACATGTGCTATTCCATTTGTTTGACTCTAGTGAAGCTTACAGAAGTATTTCCGACAGTGAACATTTTTGATAGATTGTATAAATCTATAGTGATGGCTGTGCATTGTGATTGTCAATAGCAAAGGTTTTATGAAAGCTGTTGCTGATCAGATGGAGAAAGTCTTTGGAACAGATAGAAATAAACTGCATGCCAATCTGCGTTTGCATAACGTTAATGGGTATGGAAATTGGTTTCTTTATAATATTGGATTTTATATCAGTATCCACATTCATTTGTTAGGTTTGAATTTAGGTTTTACTAATGCATTGGGCCTTCACTTGCATCTTCAATTACATGATGTGCGATTTCTGATATAAAGGTAGAGATTGGCAGCTGTGGTTATACTAAGCCTATTGAATATTAGGTTTACAAAATGTAGTAGGAAATCCAGGGATTTATGTCATCAATACTATATATGCAGGCACATGACTGAGATACTTGAGCTTCATGCAGAAAAACCATCCCTTCAAGTTTTATTCATTCCAGGAAATCCAGGTTTTGTTCCCCTCTTTCTCGTTGTAGTATTTTGTGCAATGCATTGCTGGACTAGAAAGACAGAAGTTAGTTCAGTTTCCTTGATAACTGCAATAATGTTAATGCATCTGATTGTTTTCTCAAAGGTGATCTCTGCCTAGATTTTTGAAATGCTGGTTTGGATAATATTGCGTTTATTTCTATTCAGGAATCGTCGCTTTCTACAGAGACTATGTAGAAGCTGTGTATGAATTACTTGATAGGAAAGCTTCTGTAACAGGTAAGTTTATAATTAATTGGAATGTCTTTTCTCGAGTTTTTCTTTACTTTATGTTCTAGACAATTGTCAACTTCTAGTTGCTATTGAGGGGGAAAAAGACTGACCAGATTCATTGGCATTCTCATTGACTAATTTCTTTCTTGTGTTGATATTTAATGCGGTCATTGAAGCAATTGGACACATAGCTCACACGTTAGAGGTTAGTAGTTTGGAATTTTGATGTCACAATTTTTGGAAATCAAAGGATCATCATTATACGTTTGAATATTTCATCTTTTTGTCTGGTAACGGGGTATGCATCTATGTTTGTAACCTATTACATACAGCTAAAGAGAATATCCAAAGGCCAATCGATTCATAAATTTACTTGAACGATTCTTACCATTCATAAAATTACTTGAATGATTCATAAGAATGCTTCATGCATTGCATTTAAAAGTTTTTAATGATGGATGTAAGATGCTTGTGCCTTGAGATCTCTTTGTTGGGAATGTGAAAGCTTTGTGGCAATATTTTGGATCCATTTTTCTTTAAAGAAGCAACTGTCTCTAAACTTCGAATGCTAATTTTTGGAGGAACAGTGTTAAGGCCGAGTAAAAGGGGTCACAGTCATAAAAGGCAGGGGTAAAGAGCACCAAATTATTGAAAAACTAAAAAAAGTGATTCATAGAAATGTTATTTTCCACTCCCGAATCATGTTTGTATGGGAGCATCATGCAAACGGAGTATGGGTAAGCTTTAAAACCTCTTCAAGCACTTCCAGTGAGGAGAAATATCATGCGGAGGAATCATCTATGTTGTTTGAAAATTTTAATTCAACTTAGGTAGGCTCACATATAATCATAATGCTAGTTTTACTGTAAGTAGATTTTAGAAGTTTGAGGTACTTCATTCCATTATTAGTAAATTTTGAGAGCATTTTATCAAGTACAATATAATAAAGTATATATTCAATAATAGTCATACCATGTAACTTAGGAATTTAGGAGAAATATCATGCATGGTGTTACCACCTAAATTTGCACTTTAGTTGGACTTCAGTGAGCCGCCAATATTGCACAATTACTTGTGCTTTTTCAAAGTTCAGAAGTTCCAAGTTTGGCCTGTTCAGGGCCCCTTTTTTTAATTTTTGTAGTGCATGACCATGCCCCACGGGGTATGTAATAAAGTGTGCTAGCATGGTGGCTAGCACTCTTGGAATAATCATTTTGGTCGGTTGTCCCGATGTTTGGCATTGGCTCGAACTCCCCCTAGTCACTTGAGATGTTGTTGGCTAAAACTAAAAGCTCATGTACTACTTATGGAAATTTATAAATTCGCCCATGGAAACTAAAAAAATGCAAGAGCGATGAACTGCTAAAAATACTCCTCGAAGAGTATAAGAAAGGTCCAAAAAGCAATGGTTCTTAAAAGCTATATCTAAACAATTGCTGACCTTATATATGTATGAAAACATGCCCTGGATGCAAGCTGCAACTAGTTGTGCTTATCAGCACACCTGAGATCCGAAGGGTTATGTAGGCCAAAAAGGCCATGCAATGAAATTGAATGATCCTAATGAACCTGGATCAACTTGATGTAGACATGATGCCTAAGTTGAATAAGCACTTTTTAAACAACTTATCCATTTGTGAGACACCGCCATTCCCTGTGTTGTTGCTCATTCAGTATATACTATGGTGTGTATTCCCTTTCCCATATCCAAAGTGTTACAATGTTAAGTCAGTCAGTCACCCTTTGGCCTAGCCAGTTTATTTTTAGCCTTCACCCTTCACTAGCAAATTGATCACAACTATGAAGTGAGTATGGTCTTGAAAGTCTAGTCTAAGTCATAATAATAATTAATAACACTATATATTTGTTGGTAGATCGCCAGTAGTGATTACTTTTTGTTATAATTGCTATTTGAATGAGTTGTAGAGCATGCATTAACCTTTGATACTTTGCAGCAACTTCTAATGATAGCCTGAGTTATATTTGGTCAATATTGACCGGGTCAAACTTAGTTTGACCAAGGTCAATCACAGGACATGAGATTATTGGACCTTGTGATGATACAGATAGATGATATATGGTCTATGTACATGTACATGATGGTTCTATGCATCAGATACAGGTTTATGATGATGATTTATGGTTTTCAGCATTATTTGATCATTTACAGATTATTATTATTTCACCTGTTCCGGTATATTGGATATATTATATGCTCTTGCGGAGATCCATATGGTGTATGAGTACACATCTTGGATAGTTTTGGACCTTCTGAGTCCAATGAGACAGCCTGTTTTCAGTTCTGGGCAGTTACAGTGATGATTGAGCCTCAGTAGGGTGTCCTAGTGCAATTTTGGTTTGTCGGAGACCCTGTCAGAGCAGAGTTGGATTTTATTTGGTTCACTTAGGGCGTTGATGATGGAGGGGGTGGTCCAACCACTTGTTTTTACCATATTACCCCCCTCCCGGACACACTGGTGCCCTCACCTTGACAGCGCAGGCACTCCAGGAGGCAGTTTGGGGCAGGCACACACTTCGCGAGACAGTTTTGGATTGGTAGAAATGGCTACAGAGGAATTCGATTTGGGCTACTGAGGCAAATTTTTGGCATGGGATGATCAGTGATGATGAGTGGGATGTCTTCCGCACCTTCTTCAGCAGTTTCAGCTTCATCGGGGCCCACATCCATCACTTATGGCATTTTCTGGTGATTTCTGAGGCCTCCTAAGGCCCACGATTTGTCCATAGAGGCATGATTTGGTACTTTGATGACTATTTTATTATTATTGTGCTATGGGGATTGACCAAGGGTGTCTAAAATTACCCCTTGGACCCACCATAAGCTTATTGTTATATTTTGTCATCATGATTTGGCAGGATCCCCTCTCCTAGGGCGATTTTGTCCAGTTATGGTTATATTTTATGGTTGATCCATGTATTTTATTGTTGAGCTCATCTCAACCATTGATTAGATCTTTTGATCTTTTAATCTTAGCCACACATGTAAAAAAGTGGTTAGGATTATGGTCTCTCTCCATCCTATTTAAGGAGAGAGCCTCTCATTGTAAAATGATCTAGAAATTTTTGGCTCTTGGCTCTTGGAATAAAATTTCTATCTTTTGGAGTACATGCTTGGGTTGGAGTGGATGTTGGTTGTTTTGATTGTAAATGCTTTTGTCCATTGCACTAGAGGATCTATTGTAGCTATCTTGCATATTGGCCATATTTTTTTACAGGTGGAGAAAACTTCTTCAACAAGTGCGAATTGGTGGGGAGGCTTGCCCTTCAAGCTTGGAGGAGGACGTTTTGGGTTAAACAAGGAGTGGTTTTGTCTTTGCACCAACTATTATTTGCTTATCTCTTTCTTGCTTGTATCTACCTTCAACATGTTAAACTAATTGATGCTTTGTTCCTTGGTTTTGACAGGTTAGAGGGACACATATGTGGCTTGGAAAAATCGATTTGGCAGGAAGGCTTAAAAAATTCTCCATTTGATCTTTGGCAAAAGTAATCCTCATCTCAACTAGCATTCATCTCTTTATCTAGGTATGCTCCAAAGGTATGGTTTTCTTCTTCTTTGAATCATCCATAATTTCTAGATCATAAAAACCCTAATTAATCAAAACCCTCATTTTGGTTTTTCTTAGATCTACTTAGATCTAGCCTTGCTTTTGAAGAGATATTAAAAACCCACCTCTATAGCATCCACCCCTAGTTGGATTTATAGTTTGGTGGTGATTGGGTTAAAATTAACACACTTTTCAAGGCAATATAGTCCTCTTGAGGCAAATTGCACTTCCTTGGGAGAGGCTTGTTTGGTTAGATCTAGCATATGGGTAGGTGAGATCCCACTTGATTTGCAATCTACATATTTGATAACCTACCCCTAGACTCTTACTTTGGTGATTTCTACCTTGTGGGCATCATTCCACATTTCAAGGGATTAAAACCCCATTTTGGATTACTTGGCACCTTAAAACTCAGATCTAGTAAGATCTAACCCTTGGATTGTCTTGATTTTCTAGATCCACATATATCATTGCCTAAACTACTTGGATCTACAATTTGGTGGCCATTGGACTTGTTTTGACACCCCTTTCCCATCTTTTAGCCCTCCTTGAGCAAGGTCGCACTTCCTTGGGTGATTGAGTTTTCCCACTTTGAGGACGTGGGTAGTTGAGATTTTTGTGGATTTGGAACGGACATACCTTGAAACTTAGGTCTAGAGTATCATTTTGTGACGATCTACCTTGGGGGTAGCAATAACATTCCTTATTTTAAGGGATTGTGGTCCACTTGGGTCATATCATGAAACCCTATATCTAGCAAAATCCAACCATCATATCCCAATTAGCTCACTTGATTTGCATGCTAGGTGTCCCAATCTACACTTTGACATATCATTTGACTCCATTAACCCACCCAACAAGGCACTAGTCCTCCTTAGGCAAGTCGCACTCCTTGGGAATTGTGTCAAACCTTAGATCCCATATGTGGGTATTCCTAATTTCAACTTAGATCCATAGATCTACTCATTACATATCCACTAGTACCAATTGCATCCCTTAATTTCACCTTGTGGGTCTCATTTGAACCATTCACATATCTCAAGAAAGTAGGTCCCACTTGTGTAACACATGGTACTAGATCTTGTCATTATAACTAATCATGTGGCCTAAATCATATATTGGTTGAAACACTAATCATCTCTCAAACCACCATCAACCATACTTTAACTTCTAGCTCCACTTAACCTTGCATTGGTTTCCGTAACTCATCATTTACTTATCCCTAGGAACTTTTGTTTGGGTCCAATCATCTTTGATTGGTAATAGGGTCTCCCCCTAGGTCTTGATTCATCTAGATCTAAAGTGAAGAGTGCCTCGATTGACGTGACTCCCACCTTGCATTGGGAACCGTGGCATCTCTTGGGTCACCTCTTTAGCTGTCCATCTCCTCTATCGTCCCGGATGGGATACCACTAGGGGCAACTACAAGTTGTGTGATAACATGTCTCATTTTATTGCTTCATTTAGATCTATTTTTTAGGCTTAGTTCGCATTTAGAAAAATGACAAGTTTTTCGTTGTTTTTAGAGCATTTTAATTTTTATTAGCTTGCTGGTCTGTTTTGCGTGCATATCAGTCCTAGATTTTAATTTAATTTTAAAGTTAGTTTAAGATAAAAAAATTGCCCAAAAAACAAGTTTTTTGCATACTAGTTGCATTAGTTTTAATTTTGACAGTTTGTAGCATTATCAGAACACTTAAGAGTGTTATGATTACCATTTCTAATTAACATTCGTTCGCTGGTCTATTTCGTTTTCTTAACAGGTTGGAGCTAAAAAACTCATAAGAAAAACATTTAGAAGCTCCCAGAACCATTTGGAGAACCCCCTTCAAGCAAATACGCTTTCCATATTTTATTGTAAACTGTCTTGTTCCCTAATGATAAAGGGCAAGCAATAGTTCTCCGATTTTCTTGATTGTAACTCAAAAGAATAAAAAGAGCACAATAGGCAATTCTAATGCCTGACCCCAATCTCCCCAGGGGGGATTCGCCTTTTTCACTTTTTTTGATTTTTTCAGTTTTGCTTAGTTTTCTTTACTTAGATTCACTCTCTTTAAGTTTGTAGTAATTAAACAACAAACACTTAAGCACACAATCGTCCTCAAGGACCATTTACTTCATTTTTTATGCTTATGTGTTCATTTTACAAACTACAATCTTGTTCTAAAACTGACAACTAAAATTAACCCCTTGCTCTACCGAAGTACTCCATCACTTTTTGGTGCGAGGAAAAGATATTCTTGGGTCATAGCTTAGTTAATCATCCACTCATACATTTTAATAAAACGAACCACACCCCAAGCCCAATGTATGCTCTTGGCCGCTGCAGCTTAGTCGGAACAACTGGACCAATCAGAAACGGGTGCAAGGTACTTAGTTTTAATAGGAAAATCCATTAGAACCAAATTCTAAGAACTCGGGAGGTTGCATGGGCGGAAACTACAGAGTTAGCAGGCTACAATTAAGCAGGTCTATCCTCGCCTGGTTGGACACTTGGTAAAGCTGCTAGAGCACTCAGTTCGAAGGTTAGGTTTATTTTGGGCCAAACCAAGAATTAATCCACTCCTTAATCCACTCATTAATAATTTTAAAATTTACCAACTGAGACATTGTAATACTTTCACCGAGACCACATAAGCAACCCTCGCAAGCACTTCATTTTTCATCGGCACTGGTCTTTAATATTTCTTTGTTTAAGTTAATTTTTACCAATGTCATGAATCGTGTTGTATCTTAAAAGCCGTGAGTTTTAATTTCACATTGCAGTGATTTGTGGTTTATTTTTTAAGTTATTTCATCATAACTCCTAGAATAAACTTTTATTTTTGTTATAGATTAAAAGCCTTAGTTTAATTTTCATAGGGACCACCCCCCTTGGCTTTGCTAGGAGTAAGCCTAGATGGAGGAGTCGAGTAATCAGGTGAAAGCACTTGACTCTCACTTGCCCCCAAGGACACACCGAGGAGCTTGAAGGTTTCCTGCCGCGTTCAAGATAGATCTATTCAATGCAACAAAAATCTCACCTACCCACTTTTGGGAAATAGCCAAACTAGCCTCTTCAAGGGAATGCGAATTGCCTTGGAGAGGCTAATGTGCCTTGGCAATGGGTCAAATGGAGGCCAATCACCACCAAACTATAGATCCGAATTGCCGTGGATGCTATAGAGGCGGGTCCTTAATTTTATCCCCAAAGACAAGCTAGATCCAAGTAGATCTAAAAAAATGTAAAATGAGGGTTTTGAATTTTAAGGGTTTTATGACCAGTGAAGAAGAATGAATGGATCTAGCCTTCTAGGTACATACCTTGTAGAACATACCTCAAATACTTGTGGCCACTTTGCAAATTGATAGCCTTTCCCTTATGTGTATATTCAAGAGTGAGATCTTGTGCTTCAAGCCAAAATGTCTTCCCTGAAAGATAGCCAAATCTTCCTCCTCCTGTAAGACAAGATCAAGTTAGAAACAAGCCAAGCAAAAGAATTATGAAAATGATGAAGAGATGTAATAGAAAGCATCAACTATGTCACAAAGATACAATAATGATACTCCTTGTCACAAAGATTAACCCAAGAGAAGATATGTGGGCCCCCCCAACAATAGCCTCCTTCAAATCGTCCTCCTCACCAATTCGGCCTCCTTGCAGAAAAAACGACTAGTAGCCCACGATCCACAAATGATACATAGAGAAAAGAATGTATATTCAACTTGCAAAAGAATCCATCAAGACAAGAGAAGTATATCCACAAAATAGTATTCTATTGCAATCTTCAAGAGCTCCAAATGTGCTTTTACAATAGGGGGTCTCCTCCTTTTATAGGATAACAAAGACCAAAACCCTAAACCACAAAACCAATTTTTAAAACCAGTGGTTGAGATCAAAAGATATAACAATCTAATCAACGGCTAAGATGAGCCAATACAATATATCACATGGATCACTCAAAAGGAGGGTGACGTCATACATGAAATGTCTCTAAGGAGGGTGACGTCACACCTAAAGGGTGGCTAGATAACATGGAGCCACAACATATGACATGGACAAGACACTAAAAGCACATGGTGGGGCTAGGAGGCAATAATCTCCTTCACTAGCATGTTCCCATGGCACAATAATATAAGATATAAGTCTATGACATGTCCAAGTAACACAAATGATCAAATCTTGTCCCCTAATCTGAGAGACACATGTAGTAAAAGACCTCCTGTAGCCACCGTGGACCCCACTGATTGGTGCAAATTGATCTGGAAGAAGGGGGGTTCACCATGGATGATCTCAGAGCAGGCCAAGTGCCAAAACCTTGCCTCAATTTCCCAAATAGAATTCCTTAGTGACCTTTTAATTCCATTTTTTAATCCTCTTGAAAACCCTAAAAGTGCCAAAAACTATCTCTAGGGTGCCTGCATTGTCAAACTGAAGGTGCCATCATGTCCGGAAGGAGGGTATAATGGGAAAAACAAGTGGCTGGACCACCCCCTTCCCCTGTAGCGCCCTAGGCAACGACTTGCCTCCAATGCTCTTGCTGGACAGGCTAGATCAGCATGCCCAAACTGGTCGATAGGTGGATAACTGCAACTATCATACCCAAAAGTGCCTGGAACTGAAATATAAGTGTCCCAATGGATCCAAAAGACCGAAATCCACTAGAGATGAGTACTCATACACCTCATGATAACCCGTGGGGTCATCAGTATGGTCCACCATACCTAGATAGTGTAAAATATGATGATCTGGAAATAATAATAAAACTGACCAACTGCATCAATCATCATCTGAAGCATATATCCAACATATGGAATCATCAATAGGTGTATGTGGGACCATAGATCAACATCAATAAGCACATGTGTTCCATCTCATCACGGATACCAAGAATAACCATGGTCAAACTATGTTTGACTAGGTCAAAATACAACCAAAGACTAGATTATAACAAAAGATTGAGACATGTTCCTTTAATCATATTCACAGCTTAACTTAGAGTATAAACATCATTCAGTGGTAGTTAATACATATATATTTCAACATTGTTTATAGTTTACTTGCACAAAAGCTTTAAAGACATGCTCATCCAATGGACATGGCCTAACTACTAGCAAAGGGTGAAGGCTAAGGACAAGGCTAGGCAGAAGGGATGACTTGACCAACTCAACTAAATGACACTTTGGACGGGGAAAGGGGAAGCTACACTCTGTGTTGGACAAAATAACAAAGGGAATGGCAGTGCCTCACAAATGGATAAGTTGTTTAGAGAGTGCTTATTCAACGTAGGCATCATGTCTACATCAAGTTGATCTAGTTTCATTAGAATCATTCATTTACTTTTCATGGCCTTTTTGGCCTATATGACCCCTCTGGGATTTTACATGCGCTAAAAAGCACAACTAATCGCAGCTTGCATCCGGGGCATATTTTATATTTATAAGGTCAACAATATTTAGATATGGAATTTGTTTAACCATTGCTTTTTGGACCTTTCTATACCCTTCATGGGGTATTTTAGCATTTCATTGCTTTAGCCTTTATTCATCTTATGTTGAGAAACACATTCTAGAATTTTAAGTTCATAGGCTTTTATAAGAGATTTCCAATATACATGTGCTTTCAGTTTTAGCCAACAACAACTCATGTGACTAGAGGGAATTCCGCGCTAAGCCAAACAACGGGGCAACTGACTAGAGTGATCTAGGCATAAAATCCAACTCACCAAAGGCAAGTTCTGTCACCAACTCAAACCCGAGACACAAAACAAACGTGGATTCGATCCAACACAGAGGTAGAAATGGTGAAGTCCTCCATATCAAACAATCAAGAAGGCAAGTCAAGTTGAAAGCCAAAATAAGGAAGGTCATGGATGGATGGAGTCAAGTGAATGTGGTTCTTAGGCTAGCAAACAAATATGTCAGGAAAAACCATGTCCATGCTCACAGGAGGGTAATGAAACCAATGAGTATTGTCAAAAAACCTTAGAGTGCAAGTAATACATCCAATTTTATATTTATAAAACCATCCAAGATATTTCATTTCATTATTTAAATAGTACTGCCACATCATGAGTTATATACCAAGTCAATGTTATGAAGATGACTAAAACAACAAGATAATAGTCCAATGTTAACAATCATAAGTCTAAATGGACATATCAATGCACATCATAAATAGCCATCATATAGAACCACTGAAACACTGCTGCAACAATACAGCTGGAACTCTGGGTACTGAACCGAAACTGTATGAAACAAAAGGTCACATTGGTCATCAAATCTAAGCTCTCAAGGCCCAGCCTTGGCACAAGGCCTACTCAATGTTTGATATATACTGCTCTGATCTGTAAGTGATCTCAAATAAATATGCTCATCATAGCTGATCTCTGTAAAAGCAAAGCTCTGAAAAGTGCAGATATCTGCTCAGCAAGAATAGTAGCCCAACTACTATGGTGTGATAACACCTACAATGAAAGACAAAAAACTAGCCAACAAATATTATAGAAAAATGCCCAAAATCACTTTGAAAGTGTTTGGGCAAGGTTAGAAAAATATGTAAAGATTTACTCTAAGTGATGCTAAATCAAAAGAAAGCGATAACTAAGGTAAGTTGGCCTTTTAGACCAACTTTCTTAGGGTCTTGGACAGCCTTTAGAGGGCAGCCAATAAAGAGCACTAAGATGCTTTGATTTAGCTTTCAAAACACATAAACTAATCTACCTTTCAAGCTTTTAAAATAAATCAAAACTTCACTTGCAAAGTAGTAGACTAGCAATTCTAGATCTAAAAAAATGAAACTTTTCAATGCCTTAGATCTAAAATAAAAAAAATTCAGATCTATCTAGATATTGATTTAAGCACTTAGATCTGAAAATAAGAACAAGTAACCAAGAGGAAAATTTAGATTTTTTGAATGAGGAAAAAGGAGAACCCTGTTGGATCTTGAATCTATTTGAAATTTGTAGAGACCAATGGACACACAATGGAAGATGATCTTTTTGAGTCTTGAAGAAGAGGAAGATGCAGTTGAGCTCACCCCTTACATCAGAGTGATCCTGAAACTTATGCACACTTAAGAACAAGGCTTAGATCTAGTATGTTAGCATATAAAAGATCGAAGGAGCATGAAATATAACTGATTAAAGCGTGCTACTTTAAGATCTTTCAAATAAAAAACATCAACAAGTAAATTGGAGACTACAAATACTTTCCCTATGTGCTTGAGAAGAAGCCCTCTAAGCTAGATCTGATTACCAATGTTGAAGCTAAGCATTCATAAACATTAAAACAATTTTACCTCATAAGGCACCAATGATCCCATGCATGCACTAGGTGGACCTCCAAAGTCTTAATCTTATTCCAATATTTGCACAAAAGGAAAAAAACATTACAACATTAACCAAGCAGAGGTTATGAATGAGGAGCAAGCCTCGCTTTATATAGCACAAGAGAGCAAGAGAGGGTGTGCATGGCTTAGAGGGCGAATGAGTGAAAGGAAGAGCGCATCTCTAAAGTCAAGGAGTGATTCATGCTTGAACTACACTGTAACTCCATCTTTGGGTTTGTGTGATGGGATGAGGTGGTTGCCATGTCATGAGAGGGGTGCTCCTCTCCCATTGGAAGCTTCACCCAAACTATTAGCAAATGCCAAGCATGGAGTCCGCCCACACGTGAAGGAAAGTGCACTTCCAAATTGGTCACGTAATCGCTATCCTATGTTGTATTTTGGCATGTGCTTTATTCATTAGACATGATCGCATTCTTTATTAAACCATTATGCCACCCTTTCCAAACATTTTTTAATTCATTTTTTGACTTTTTTGACTTTTGTCACTTAGTGCATTTTAAGCCATTTTAGCAATTAAGTGCCGTTTTGTGGCATTTTTAGGAAAAAATGCCACAAATGACCACTTAGTCACTTGAAACCCAGGAAAAGTGGGTCCTAGGTTAAAGAGGACGCTCTGAGCATGAAAACGAGCATCTCCATGCCAAATTCCGCCTCCAGACCAAGCTTTTATTACATTTTGAAATTTTCCAACTAAACCATTAAAAAATGGTCTAATTTTACAGAAAAAATTATTTTTACCGGAATGAAACCAAACTCCTAGGGGACCTAGTGCATGTCCATACGACTCAATTTAGATGGCTAGCATGTAAAAAATACATAGACGCATAGACTTTAATAACCTCACTAGGTTCGACCACCATGGTAAATACTTCAGCTTTGGAGGTGTGAGTGAAAAACTCAGGAATTATACGCCACTGAAGAGTAGTGCATAATTCCTAAGGAAAAAACACTTTAGAGTATCCCCCTGATATCCAAGTCTAAGGAAAGCCAAGTCTTTTACAATCTGACCATGCTTAGACCAACTTATTACAATTCCCCCATGGGGGTCTGGACATGCAATTATTACAAAGGGGCCAAAATTGGCCTTGAAAACGTCTTCTGAACTTTTGAACACTGATGATGAACATTGAACATGTTCGTGAAACTGGCGGCTCACAAGAAGTCCAACTATGGTACAAAATAGTTGGTAACAGGCTCTACTTGTACTTTTGGTCCAGTGGTTTGGCTATCCAAAAACTGCAACATGGTGGGTCTGGAGGACCTGTTGTATAGATGAGGATGACTCTGCATGGTGGTATGTAAGTGGCTTCCACTGTTACTAGTGGATACTCTGTCATTGTTAGGAACCCATGGGATGTTTGGATTGGGCCATGATTTATCTGCTAACCTGTTGATTGCATTCAACATTTCCTTTTGTCTTGTAGTCAAATCCTTCAAAGCATTAATGAGGCCGTGGAAAGCTATTTTGTCATCGTCTGCCATGGTTCCTTTAACTTTGTCCTTCCCAAACTGAATCTCTATTTCCGTTCTGTTTATATCCCTGTCTTCTAGATCTATATCCTCTAGCTCCACGTCCTCTTCTTCGCTTCTTTCCCTGTTTCAGAATCTCTGCCTTCTATAAGTGATATTATGCAAGTCTTCTGGATGCATTGAATTGTTTATAATTGCATGCTCCCACAACTGGCGAGAAACATGCTCTGATACCACTGTAATATCCCAAACTGATATTTTCTGTTCTTGTGTAGGGTTTATGGAGTTGTTGTTTGCTTAATGTCTTGATACCCAAAACTCAAAGATAATATGATTGCATGAACAAAACTATGATTGCATGATATTGCACGAGCATTGCATGGGCTTGCATGAACCCTAAATCCCAAGTAATCAGATCTATAACATAAGGAAGTTCAGAAGAGATGCATGTACATACCAATGGGTTATGCTTTCTTTGTAGAACAATATAAAGGAGAGATGCAAGACATGTAATGGATCCAGGTCAAGTTGCGTGAGCCAGCCCTTGTGATAAATTGCCCATGCGAGAAGCCATGTCCTTCTTAGTCTTTAGATCAATGAGTAATGCTCCAGAAAGATGATTTTGAGTCCAATAATTGGCATTAAGGCTTATAGTAGCCCTCTCAACAGTATGGAAGAGACATGCAGGCCATGCATCATTATTAAGTCAAGGGACGAGTTCAATCCACTATTTGCAATTCGCCCATGCAAGGAAAGACGCCTTCTTCTTGGTTAGATCTATGGAAATAACCCAAGAAATGGTTGAATGGATCCAATAAGCAGCATAAAGGATCAATAGTAGTATATCCAATGAATAATAAGAATGATAGAGTTTGAATGGCTCAGATGAATGCACCCTCAGTGATCCAAGTAGGTGTGAAGCGCCCTCTTTGTTGTTTAGGAAGAATAGGATGCGCCCTTAGTGATTCAAATAGATAGAGTGTGATCTTTGGATAGATCTGATGATATGAGCAATGTTCAAGCCTCCAATGAAGATCAATCTCTGCACCCTCTGTATGAATGTAGATCTCAACAAGGCTCACTTAGTGAATCAGTAAATGCGCCCTCTAGTGTGTTAGAAGATGTGCCCTCTCAAATCATTCAGCTGCCTGAGATGCCCTCGAATCTTTGTGAAGAATGCTGAATCTGATGTAATGATAAAGAATATTGGTAGACCTGGATGATCTACCCCTGGAAGTGATTAGGGAAAATAGATTTCACTGCCGAAATGCACCGGTTGGCCAAGGAATGTGCCCTCAACCGTAGCTTTGCCCTCAGAGCTCTCAATACTATTTATCACTGATGAATAATAACAATTGCATGCTGAGAAATTCGTTTTACCTTCTTCTATTGCGTTGAGGTTGCATGCCCTCACTTTTGCATGCACTTACTCGATTTTCCTTCTTTTATTGAGTTGAGGTTGCATGCACTCACTTCTGTATGCATGCATGCAATTTAATTAACTCTTGTCGCATGCACTCACTTCTGTATGCATGCATGCAATTTAATTAACTCATTGCATGCACTATGAGTTTTTCCCACATGTTATGCTTGTTAGTTGCTACTTGCTTTGGTGACCTTCTTTTACCTACTGATGACTTAATATCAGTGTTGCACATATCAGCGATATATCGAATATATCGGATTTATCGCCGAGTTAAACCCCCATCCGATATATCGGATCTTAAATATCACGAGATTTCCGATATTTTCAATGTGCACGATACATTGAATATATTGCGATAAATTGGGAATATATCGCGATACATTGGAAAATATCGGACTGCTGACCGAAAGTGCCAAAAAATTGCCCTGAATTGTGTTTTAAGTCTGCAGGTTGGATTTTTATGAAGTTAGAGTAGATGATTTCCAGAGTAAATGAGGTCATGTATTTCAAATTTTCAATGCATTAATGTCTGGATATTTGAACTTATTATCAACAGAATTTACAATATCTGTCCTAGATCCTTGTCCTATCTGGCCATGACCATGATCAATGTACTCTATGCCATTCAACACCAAATGGACCAGTTATAGAGGTGAGTCCAGATTTGATGGCAAATTTCTACAAAGATATAAATTATTTGAAATTGAATTGAAAGATTCTATTAAGTCCTTTCTCCACTCTCTTTGTCTACATCATGTCATCTCTACTAAAATAAAACTAAAATAAAGTTACATTCATGGCAAGGGTTTCATTAAAGTCTTATGAATTTCATCTTCCTTGTGTATTTCTTATAGCATACAGTTGGTACTTTCAGTTGGCAGCAGGCAACCTGTATCCCTCATTCATGTTGTTATCTCTGAGTGCACTATCATCTTCACAGACAACCAATTAGGAGGGGATTGTATCAAGCCATTTGTGCTTTCTCCCAATGCAAAGTTTTTGTATCATCCTATCAGGAATATATTTCAGAATTTTCAGTTTAGTAACGATATATGACCACTTGACATCTTATGCATCTTATTTATATGTTGTATCATCATATTTATGTAGCAATGTGTCTATTTGATGTTGTTGCTTTATATGTTTTAAAAATTGAAAAAAATGAGTACTTTTGTATTTTTTTGAGGTCTTCCGATATTTTCCGAGATTTTCCGCCGATACCACTGAGAAGTTATATTCCGGACCCTCGCCGATACTTTCCCTGAGACGATATATGCAACACTGCTTAATATCACTGCTTATGATCTTCTTTTATTCCAAATGGTATCAGTCCTCAGTCAATTCCCTGATTGTCAGTGCCCGCTCGAACCTATGGGAATTAAATAGGTTAGCGGGAGGGTTCTTGGTGCTTAAACAGAAGAGGACATTACAGTCACAGTGTAAAAGTTGAAAAATCATGAAGTTGCATAACACATAACAAGGCCAAGAAGGTGGCACATGCTGTAGGAGAATTCGAGGTGAGAGTTTTGGCACAACATACAAGGTGTACAAGCATGAATTTCAAGAATAATGACAATTGTGATTTCCCAAAGAATCTGGGTGCAAATCCCTAGATAACAAGTTCTGGGTGCAAATCCAGAGATAACATATTCTGGGTGCAAATCTTGAGATAACACATTCTGGGTGCAACAGAATTTGAGCACATCTTGAGGTGTAAGATTCCACGCAACAAAATTTAGGTGCACACCCCAAGGAAAAAGGTTCTGCACAGTAGAATCTAGATGTGCATCTTGAGACAACAGATTTTGGACACAACATAATCTAGGCATGCATCTCAACAAAGTGGATTCTAAACAATAGAATTTGGGTGCTATATTTGAGGTATTAATTGTTAATATATGTGTTGAGGGGCACACAATTAGAGGCAATAGTCAAGAACACTGATGCATGCAATTCAAGACAGCTGACAAACATTGCTAGGCACACTTTTGGAGAAAATATTCTAGTAAGCATGGATCCCATGTCATGATTTCTTTGAATGCAGGGCAGACAAGCGTAAATTTTGGGATTATGAATGAACCTTGAAGCTAACATATCCAAAAACAATCAGCTTAAATATAAATCTACTACAAGCATGAACCTTGAGACTAGAAGAATTTGATCCAGGGATAGAGAAGTGACGATGTTGATAAAGTTGTATGTGATGGACAACATGCTCACACCAGTACAATAGCAGAGGATGCCTTGATGGTTTTGTTATCACACAACTTGTAGTTGCCCCTGTTGGATGATCCTATCTAGGATGGTAGAGGAGCCAGGCAACTAAAGATGTGACCTAAGAGGGCCTCGATCGCCGGATGGATTGGTTGTCACGCCAATCGAGGCACTCTTTGCCTAATGAACTTGGGTTTCCTCTTGATTCCGCCCCTTGCAGGTGGTTGAGTGACCTCCTTGAGACCCATGGGGAGTTGTTATTCTAGGACATAGGACATACACCACTGGACCAACATTAGCTCTAGGTGGTCCCATAGTCAAGATCCCCCTATATTACATACTACCTCTTAGGTTTGTTCAAGTACCCAGGCTTCCATGTAGAATATCTTCCTAGCAGCCTTGGATGTTAGGAACGTTAGGCTTCCTTGCTTTCGTGCTCCCCCCATGATCATGCAACTGGGCTCTCTCAGCCTAGACCACTTCCTAGAGGAAATCATCTGCCAATGCATTAGCTCTTCACAATTATTGATAACTCCAGTGGGGAGCCTGTCTTGCGGCCCCTCACTCATCCTCGACAACTAACTCCAACATGCCTTGACATCTTGTCTTTTGTTCAGCATTGAGACTTGCCAGTTTCTAGCATCTTTCTTGTACTTACTAATTTTTACATCTTATCTTAGCTAGACACTTTGTTCTTTATCTTTCTATGCTTTAAGTATTGTTCTAAGAGCTGCCTCTGCACTCCCACTTTGTATTTAGATTGTATGTACTTTTTAGTCCCATTGACCTACTTTTGTGGTCATTGGTTGGACATTAATAAATTATCTTATCTTGACAAGGATTTTAATTCTCTTTTGGCTTTTGTTTTGACCAGGATTTGGAAAATGGAAGATTGTTTTCATTACAGGAGCAAATTAGCCATAAGGTATACCGTGAAATTAATTTCTTCAAATATTGGGGAAAATATCAGTAATGCAGAAGGAAGCTATGAACTAGATGTGTTGTGCATATGGTCTTCACAGTACTTCAAGACTCAAGTATGCTGCACCTAGGAGTGATAAATTCTTTCTCCCATACGATACATTTTAAAATGTCTTTTTAGTTTCATTCTTTCTCATTTATTTTGATCGTCATATTTCAAGAAAGGGAATGAATTGAAATAAATTATATTAATGCCCATGCATGACCAAAGTAGGTCAATGGCATTTAAATTACATGTAATAATAGCAATGGAGGAGTTCGTAAAGTATCTATGAGGACAAGAAACAAAGAATGATCAATGTGAGAATGACCTTCAATGAATGCCAAATAAATTGATATGCCATTCTGATAAGATGTCCTCACCCATGTGCCCTGACATCACTAGTATTCTCTCTTTTGGAGAGGAAAAAAAGAAATAGAAGACTATCCTCGTGAGGGTCCAAACAAATTTATAAGAGTGTGAATTGTGTCTTGTATCAAGGTTGCTACTGAAGCTATGCCACTCTTCCTAAGACTTATCATTTAGGCATATAGCAAAATGAGGTGGGCTCAATATTCTCTTCATCATTTTTAAATTTCATTTTCTTTAAAACAGTTAGTTTTTTTTAATCTGTTTCTTGAAGAGGCATACATAGCATACACATATTTTTTTGCAGTGCCTTTTCTTTTTAATGATGTTGGTCAGATCAATTTCTCTCTCAGTTATTTATAGAGGTGGTGTTTTTTTCTTCTTTCTTTGATGTGCCAAATTTTCTGCAAATGTCCCAGGAACTGATGCTGAACACTTAGAATTGTTTCTCTTGAATGTTTCCAGTTTTCTCTCAAATAGCAAATGCTTTTTGCAGTCATAGATTTTTGTTGCATGATTTTTAACCTCTTCTTGGCTGTAAGTGCTTAATGTTTATGTTTTTATTTCAATTCAACCTTTTATCTATCCATAGAAACTGCTATATATGGTGACTTTTAGTCCCATGTTTTGTATTTAGTTTAAGTTGTTGAGATGTTAAATATATGCTACATTTTGGTGCAGATAGAATATATCAATGAAGAAGTGCTACCTCTACACATCCCAATATTGCTGGTAAGGAATAATTTTGGATACATTAACTTGCAAATATCCATAGCTACTGTGCACTTTTGACTCTTTGAGTATTTGTAACCACAATATCTAACATTCCCAACCTATTCACAGCTATATTGAAATGTGTTCTTTCTGTATGCTAATCGTGGTTCTAGACATGAACATGATCTGTTGTAGGCAGTATCAGCTCCTTTTGATGGTAATCCAGATTCAATCCATCTGGAAGTCTTTATATCTAAGCCTTCTTGAGCAAGTTCAACATCATTTTATCACCCGCCACTCACATCCCTAAGAAAGTGGTAGACTGATGTCAGGTGTGCAAGAAGAGGGATCCATATTCCAAGGAATTCAAGAATTAGATAAGAAAAAGAAAGTTTGAAGAAGAAAAGTGGAAGTGGAAAAGGGTAGGACTATGGTAAGTTAAACCTAAATATCAAGTAAGGAGATGGAGGGATGCTGTATAAGGAGAAAGGTGAAGTACTACTAGGAGAATCCTTTAGTCGATTTTGAGTGCATGCAATGTCAAGACTCAAAACGTTTTTTGCACCTAATCTTCATGAGATAATAGTTATCACAACACAGATGAATAGCGTGCTGTTGTATTGTAAATGTTTTGCGAGTGCTTCTTGGCCAGTTTTAAATTATTATGAGATGAGATTTGATTACGGGAAAAGGGGAGATCCAGATATATCGTGAGGTACAAGGAGTAATGTTCGGAAATTTACTAAAGTTGGCTCCTCACAAAGACGTGTGGGATGGAACTGAGTCTCGAGGGCATGTTCAACACTACACCAACAAGGGTGTAGCCTAATGGTGCCCTAAGGTTGCTTCCTAGTTGTTCCTGCTTCTTCTGAGAAATTTTTCCACACAATAACTAATGTCTGAGTGCCATATTTTCACTATGTTTGGGGTTGCTGATTTTTAAGTATGAGTTTTTTATTAGATGTGAAAAATTAAGGAGTTGTTGCAACTCTTTCTGATTTCCCCAAGACCAGGCCAATGCCCACAAAGGGAAAGAGCATACTTTGAGTTGGAAACAAAATATTTGTTCCGTTTGATCACAAAAAGATAAACAATTGAAGTAAGTGTTATGCTAATTACTACAGGAAAAGAGTTTATTTTTTGATCATCCGATCACGTATTTAGGCAAAGCCCTTTATGTGACGGTGAGAGCATACTTCGGGAGAGCAATTTAAGTTCGTTACTTTAAATAAAAGCAAAGGCTGAAAGTAAAGTGAGCTAATTACTACACCACAAATATCTTTTCCCTTTCGATACTTCGGTAGAGCGTGGTGGGTCAGTGTTTATTACTTTTGAAATGCAAAGTGTACTGCCTGCGAAAAAGTTAATTAGGTGTTCCTATGTCCTGAGTGCATTTTGAAGGCCAATATTTGGATCAGACACTTCAAAATTTAATTTTAACTTTATTTTGATTTTTTAAACTGAAGGAAAAAATAAAGAAGCAAAAAATGAAAAATCACACAAAGACGCAAAACCCCCCAAGGGGATTGGGTAGCCCACTTGTGATTCTGTTTATTTATGATTTACAATAAGCTTCGAAGAAGAAACACTTTGGATCTTTGCAGATCTAGATCCAAAAGCTTACAACAATGCAAGTACAAACTGCTGAATGAAGCTAGGAAGCTCCGGGAAGCTTCGGATTGGCCTAAAACTTGATTTTTGCCACTAAAGTCCAAAAAACTGCTAAAAATAAAATTAGGAAAGCGAACAAATTAGTGTTAGAAAATGCCCAAAATCACTTTAAAAGTGATTTGGGCGAACTAATTTTTTTTTGGAAAAAATCTAAATTAATCTACTTGTAAAAAATGACTGAAAATGACACAAAAGGACAAGTCCTTTTGAGGATCTTGGTGTTGATGTTATAACTATGTGAGGCATCCTCACTAGCCCAAGCCTACTTGAAATGTAAAACAAACATTAAATGTAATTTTATATTGTAAAATGACAAGTCGGCCCAGTAAAAGAACAAGTCAGCCCAGTTAGGGAATTTTATGAAAAAGTAATGTATAAATAGAAGTGCTACTCCTCTCATTTGATCATTCACACCAAGCAAGTTCGCTCAAGCAGAGTGGTTCACATTTTCTAGGTTGGAGAAGACTTGTGGAGTAGATTTCTTGAGCATTGACTCAATTTGTACTTTTTATCTTCTTTGTACTAAAATCTCAGAGTAAGAAAGGGGTGCTGGGTTTTTCCCGAGTTTGGGTTTTCCCAGGGTAAAGTGTTGTGTCTATTGTCTCTATTGTTTCTGTGCATAGTTGTTCTTTCAGTGATCCTTTTCATTGCTTATATATATTATGCTGCTATAAGTAAAACATTAACATGGTATCAGAGCTGTGCTGAAAGTGGCTATTGCCAGGAACTAGGGTTTGAAGTTCTCCAACTTCCAACCATCAATTTGGTTCGATCTTACCTTCATTGAGCTCGCCTCAACAAGGCAAATTTTTCTGTCCAAGCAAATTTCATTCTGACAATTTTCAATTTTGACCTAATTTTCGAGGTTGCTGCAGAATTAGGGTTTACTGTTTTTCAGTGTTCTGACCACGAATTTGGAATAAAAGAAGGTTCATTCAAATCACCTTAGGAGGGTGAATTCATCTGTGGAAGTGGTTTTCTCAAAATCCAAAATTCATTTTTGACCTAGCTCCTGCCAGGGTTTCTGTAGATCCAGTACCTAGTCAAAATGTCAAGCGCCAAGGTTGAATATAGGCTTGATGGAGCTTCAAACTACTTCTCATGGAAGTCTAGAGTGCTTATTTCTCTAGAAGAAAATGATCTACTAAAATTTTCCACAAAAGGAGTGACAGAACCAGTAGAAGCTTCAGAGAAGACTCAATGGAAGAAGAATGATGCCAAGGCAAGGAGGATACTAATAGATTCAGTTAAGGATCATTTGATCCCTCAGATTTCTCAGAAGAAGACAACAAAGGAAATGTTTGACTCATTGAAGAAGTTGTTTGAGAACACAAACATTAATAGGGCTCTTTCCCTAAGGCAATAACTCTCAAGCATCAAGATGTCTAGATCAGACACCATAGCTTCATACTTCATGAAGATCACAGAGACAAAAGATAAATTGGCAACAATTGGTGAAATTATTGCAGACAGAGAGTTGGTCATGATAACCTTGAATGGTCTCCCTCAATCTTGGGAACCCTTCATTCGAAGCATATCGGGAAGATCAGAACTACCCAATTTTGAAAGACTATGGGTAGACTGTACACAAGAAAAAACAAGACTTGTGATGAGAGGCAAGATTCAAGAACCTCATGAAGAAGATCAAGCCCTCATTACACATAACAAGAAAAAAGGAAAGAAGAACTTTGGACGAAAAGACAAAGGCAGAATTCCAAGTCCTAATCCTGATCAAAGGAAGAAGAAGGACATGTCGAAGGTTCAATGCTATAAATGCAGAAAGTTTGGCCACTTTAAGAGCCAATGTAATTCACAGAAGAGGAAAGAACATGCCTCTATAGCTGATGTAGATGAAGAAACTCAACCGAAGAAATCGAAGAAGACAAAAGAATTCTTCTTCATCTTAGCTTTATCAGGTACAGTTCCTATTGATAATAATGTTTGGTTACTAGATAGTGGTGCTTCTAAACATGTGACAGGTTATAAGGGGTTTCTCTCAAACCTAGACGAGAGAGAATCACATCTTAGAGTGGTCCTTGGAGACGATGCTAGATACACAGTGAAAGGAACTAGGACAACCTTCTTTCAGTTAGATTCTGGTGATTCTCTGCATTTGGGAGAAGTATTATATGTGCTAGGTATGAATAGAAATCTTGTCTCTATCTCTGCACTAGAAAGCAAGGGTTATAAAGTTGCTTTCTCAGATGGGAAGGTTCTTGCATGGCACAAGAATTCCACTATCAATTCCACAAGAATAATTGGTGTTCGTGAAGAGAGTTTATATAGATTGACGATACATCCAGTTCAGGCTCTAGTACACGACTCTATCAGTTTGAGTGAGATATGGCATAGGAGACTTTCTCACCTGCACTATAGAGCTCTTCCTCCTCTCAGGAAGATGTTACAGGACTTCCTGGACTCCAAGTAGAAAACAATGGCATTTGCAAAGGATGTGCGCTTGGCAAGAATACCAAGGGATCTTTTCCTAATAGTGACACCAGGTCCAAAGGAATATTAGAGTTGGTACACTCAGACTTGTGTGGACCTATGTCAACCACATCATTGGGAGGATTTTTGTACTATGTGACCTTCATAGATGATTACTCTTGGAAGACATGGATCTATTTCTTGAAGTCCAAAGAATCCGAAGAAGTTCTGAACAAATTCAAAGAATTCAAGGCCCAGGTTGAGAACCTATCCAGAAAGAGGATAATGATTCTAAGGTCGGATAATGGAGGAGAGTACACCTCCTCGGAATCCAGTAATTTTTGTAAGGAAGCAGGAATCAAGAAGGAATACACAGTTCCTTACAACCCTCAACAAAATGGGGTTGTAGAAAGGAAGAACAAATCTATAGTTGAGGCAGTCAAAGCCATGATCCATGATCAAAATCTACCGATGTTCTAATGGGTAGAGGCCTCCAGCACATCAGTATATGTTCATAACATAAGTCCACACAAAATACTGAAGAATATGACTCCAGAAAAGGCCTTCACAGGAGTGAAGCCAGAAGTTGGCCATCTACGCATATTTAGAGGTCCAGTATATATTCACGTACCCAAGGAAAAGAAAACAAAGCTAGAACCTTCAGGAAAGAAGGGTATATTTGTTGGGTACAGTGAATCCTCGAAGGCTTACCGAATTTACATTCCAGGTCAGAGACAGACAGAAATCAACAGAGATGTTTCCTTCGAAGAGGAGATTGCCTTCAGAAAGGCTAGAAGATCATCCTTAGGCAGTGAGGAGGAAGAAGCTCCAAAAGAAACGGAGTCATTACCCCCTTCCTCTTCAGAAGTTCAGAGGGAGCCTATAGATCCAGTAGCTTCTATAGATCCAATGGATCTAGTTGATCCAATAGAGCCCACAGATGTTCCTAGAGATCTTGCTATTGGCAGGAAGAGGCCTATTTGGGATCGACAGACATTAGAGGATGCAAAAAAACATGTTGCTCCCCCAGGTACATTCAGGGAGAGCAAGAAACCTCGAAGATATTCAGGATACGTAGCACTGATGTCCCACATTATTGATTCTGAGCCCTCCAGTTACGAGGAGGCTGCCAACCAGCAGGTTTGGAAAGATGCTATGATGGAAGAATATCAATCCATCATCAAGAATGACGTATGGGAGGTTGTGCCGAGACCTGAAGGGAAGTCAGTTGTGACTTCCAAGTGGATCTATAAGATTAAACATGCAGCAGATGGGAGCATTGAGAAGCACAAAGTGAGATTTGTGGCTAGAGGGTTCTCTTAGAAAGAGGGAGTCGATTATGACGAGACGTTTGCTCTAGTTGCACGATACACGACCATCAGATCAATCATAGCTCTAGCTTCAACTATGGGATAGAAGCTACATCAGATTGATGTTAAAACAACTTTCCTCAATGGAGTAATTGAGGAAGAAGTCTACGTCGAACAACTAGAGGGTTTCGAGATTCATGGGAAGGAGTCCTATGTGTGCAGATTGAAGAAGGCTCTGTATGGCCTCAAGCAGGCACTACGAGCATGGTATGCTAGGATTGATGGATACTTGGTGAGCTTGGGATTCACCAAGAGTGAGGCAGACTCCAACCTTTACTACAAGGTTGAGGATGGAAGACCATTGATACTAGTACTGTATGTTGATGACTTATTTCTCATAGGAGATGAGAAACTTATTGAATGGTGCAAGAAGATGCTAGCCTCTGAGTTCGAGATGAAGGATCTTGGTCCGATGCATTATTATTAGGTTTGGAGGTGTGGCAGAGACAAGATGAGATTTTCCTGAGCCAAGGAAAATATACCATTGATATCTTGAAGAGATTTGGTATGATGGACTGTAAGTCCATGAATACACCTATGGAGATAAACCTTAAGAAGTTGAGACTCAGCTTCCGAGTCAGAATTGATAGATCCTCTTACCAACTATTTTGTACAATAGTTGAACCTCCATTGAGCCGCCAGTGCTTGAACATGATTAGTGTTCACTTCCAGAGTATCAGGGGTTCAGTTTGTGGTGACTAGCCAATTTTGTTTTTCTGTTGAAATGACCATGGCCCCATGGGGTTTGTAATAAGTGTGCTAGTAGGGTTTTGAGTGGCTCGGTTCCCCATGAATTGATTATCAACTAGGGTATTCCAGGGAGTTTTTTCACTCATCAATTATGCTTTGCCTTTAGCCGAGTAATAATCGATGAGTTTTTCTCCCACTTCCTCCAAAGCTGGAATGCCCGATTTTGAAAGTTGAGCCTTGGGGGGTTATTAGAGTCCAACTGATGTATATGAACCTACTAGACACTATGTATGTGTTAGATGGTCATTTCCTAGGTCCCTTGTCTATTTAAAACAATGTCCGAATTTTTTTTATCGGACACGTTGGACAGGTTTTTATTTATTTATTATTATTTTTCCAAATATTTAATTGGAAAAATTCAATTTGTAATATGTCAGTCGTTTGGGGGTGGATTTCAGAGATTGGAGGCTTAATTCCTCAGCCAATAATCCCAGTTAAACCCTAAATCCACTTATCCTAAGTTTCAGACAGTCATTTAGCCACTTAATTAATATTTTCTCAAAAAATCAATAAAAGAGAAATATTAATTAAAATAATCAAAAAATAATAAATTGGAGATAATCCAAATCTCTCCAGAATAATCCAATTGGATTAAATAAACAGGCTAAATGACATGGCATCAGGCATTTAAGAAGATTCCAATCAACTTCAGTCAGCTTCAGTTGTGTCTCCAATCACCACAAGTCATCTCAATCAAGGAAATTTGCCCTCCCTCATGAGAATCACGAATTGTTGATGTGGCATACATTAAATGGATTGTTGGATGGTCATTTATTACATGGTAGGCGCATCCCTTGGATTATGGCAACATCACAAGCTTGGCTCCCCTTGAACTCGAGCTATCCCTACATCAACTCCAAGCTTCATCTCTTCAAAGGCTCACGCATTCCTTGCATGCACACGACTTGTAGTGTTGGCATTCACGCATTGGAGTGGTGGAGATTACAAGGGAGGAGCGGGGGGCGCCTTGCCTAGGTGGAGGCCACCTCCCCACTCACACCAACCAGCAACTCGTGTTGTCTATTGGATCATGCACTCCAAGCTTGGTTTTGATTGGAATTCGACTTTGTGTTTATTGCCATTGTCTCTCTATGTTGCCAAGTTCGAATTAGGTATTTTATGCTTAGTTTTTGTATAAAGAGAGGCCTCTTTGGCTCTCTTAGGATGGACTTTTGATGTAATATTACTCTGAAGAAATTTGTACTTGCTATTTGCTTTGCTATTGGAATAAAATTAGACTTTGGAGGTCCATGCGATTTGTGCTACATTGGTGAATGCATCTCTTGTGAGGTGATTTCTTTCCATGCTTTCAGTTTAATGCTTATGTGAATGATCAAATAACTAGCTTTAGAAGTCTATTTTATAGAACATAAGATCTACCATTTGCAGTTGTCAATTTGGTTTATTATGCAATGTTTATCAAAGATTATATGAACAAGAAGTATTCAGTTGTACCAATGTTGATAAAATATTTATGTTCTTAGCATACTAGTTGTCTATTTGATCTCACTGGGTTTTAAGTTGTCTGTCTTTGGATAGGTTTTGCCATTTGGAGAAGGGTGTGAGCTCAGCTGCATCTAGCCCATCTTCATCATCACAAGTGATTTTTTAACATTGTTGTCTTTTTAGAATCTACAAGAGTTGGGGTTGTTCCAAAAAAGAAGCACAAAGAGATTTTGCTCCAAGTTCCATCCTTACAACAAAAATCACTTCAAAACTTTGGTTACTAAGCTACTTCATAAGAAGCCCTAAACTCCTTCTTTCTATCCTTTGGCTTCTTCACCTTCTAGCCTTGTTTGGCTTGCCCTACTTTCTTCTTCCATTCGTCTCTCCTAGGTGTCCTTGCTTTCGTTTTAGTCCCTTCTTCCTTTTCGTTTTGGCTTGATCTTCCTCTTTTTCCCTTCTCTTTAAGCTCTCGTCTCCTCCTCTCCTAGATCTTTATTCTTCTCTTCGTTTTCCATCTTTTCTCCTTCAACCTTCTCATTTTCTTCTTCTTTTCCCTTCGTTTCTCTACCCTTACCTTTTCCTCTCTTCTTCCTCATTGGTTCGTCCTCCCCTATCTCTGTTTTCTTCCATCATTTTTCAGTCTTCTTTTCAGTCTGATTTTCCTCTCCTCTTTGTCAGTTTTAACCTCTCTCAAATCTCAGTTTTTCGTTGTCTTTGTTCACTGTTTTTGTGTCTGATTTTTGTACTCATTGGCAGCCCCTCTCCTTACCTTCTTTCCATTTCTGTTCTACTTCTCTTTGCTGCCCTTTCTCCCTAACAGTTGGCAGCCCCTTTCTTTTGACTTTCATTTCACCCTTCATCTCTTCCTCTCGTCCTACCTTTAGCTTCCTCTCTTTTTCCCTTTGTTTTCCTCTTCTCTCCAATTCCACTTCATTGTTTGCCTTGCTCCTTCCTTGTTTAAGTGTAGATTTTAACTAGTTAGTAGTTAGTCCATTGTTAGTTTGCACTTAGATCTTAGTTCATATTTTCTAGTTTGCATCTAGATCTCTTAACTTAGTTCATTTCAAGTTTGGCACCTTAGATCTAGGACTTGCATTAGGTTAGTTAGTTTCAATTTATTTTTTTGATTTGATTAACATTGACGGATATATGAGCTTTGGTGTGCTTTAGGTGATCAAAGAAGAGATCTATAAAAGACAAGAAGCAAGAAAACTTGAAGAAGAAACCAAGAAGCAAAAAACCAAGAGGAACAAACCAAAGAAGAAGATTTCAAACCAAGCAAGACAAAACCATTCTCCTTTTGTAAAAGCTCTTAAGAGCTTCATAGCATGCTTCTATTTCATTTCTTTCAAGTTCTTTTTAAGGGTTGAATTCCCAAGGCATTGTAATCGATTAATAAAAGAGCTAGTGGGATTTAAGGCTCCCACACCCCAACTTCCCCATTTGGGGAAGTTTGTAGTGTCTTGCTTTGTTTGCTTCATCTTTAGCTTAGATTTTACTTTTGCAAGTAGATTAGTCTTCCTTTTTGCAAGTAGATCACTAGTTGCTAGCTTAGTTTTTCTTTTGCAAGTAGAATACTAATTGTTAGTTTAGTCTTTCCATCTTGCAAGTAAAATACTAATTGTTAGTTTAGTCTTTCCATTTTGCATATTGAGCTACTTGTTGTGTTCTTGTTATTTATTGTTTAAATTCATAAAAGGAACACAAAGTCTCTTGAACTTGTCATAAGACAAGTCAAGAGCACTCTCTGTCGGAGAGCATTGTTGCATTTTGCACTTTCATATAGATTAGATAAGATTCTTGAATCTCACCATAAGGTGGATCAAGAGCACTCTTTGTCGGAGAGGTTGGTTCTATGCTCTAATTAAAACCATTCACAACTCATTCTCCCTTTAAAAATTAGAATTTATTCGTTTTTCCATACAGTGTATGCTCTACCCAACCTTGAGAAAGGTTGGATTACTCAGAAACGGTATTGGCTGCTTAATCTCTCAATTTCAAACCATAATAAAATCTTCACCTCATAACCAATGAATCCGGCGTTGATCGATAATATTCTAATGTGGGCAAATTCCAAGTGGGGGCGTCGGGTAGCCATGTTCAGACTCTAGTGGCTGGTTAGTTATTTGAATGCCTCGCTAGAGAACTGGGTGGTCCGACATGTCTTTGAACGAAGCCACTTAGAATATTTCCCGGATAGATTTCCAGTACCTTGCGTACCGGTTGGAAATTCCCCTAGCCATAATAATCAAGATCACCCCTAAAATACACAATAAAATTTACTAAGAGCATTGCAAAACGATCTCATGAACACATATTGAGACTTGTATTTCAGCATCCCCACACATTTGACTCCATGTTGGCACTGGTCTTGAAACTTATATGCATCACCTAATTTGGACCATTTGTCCTTCAATTATCTAAGTTATTTGTTTATTGTGGATGCTCTTAATTTCAGTCATTGTATCAATTTGTATCTCATCTTGTGTTTTGCATCTGCAATGTGGATTGCTTAATTTTATTGTGTTAATCTCAAAAAACTCCTAAACAACACCCATCCGTATCCATACACCCAAAACACTTAAAAAACATAAGAGCCTTAGGCAACTCTTTGTTAGGGACAACCCCCCTTGGCTTCGTTAGGAGTTAGCATAAACGGAGGAGCTGAGATCAGGTGATAGCACCTGGCTCTTTGCTTGCCCCCAAGGCCACACCTTTCCCACTTCTAGTGAGGAAACAACTTTCGAAAGATTTCTATTGCTGGTGTGCATCTCAGTGGACAACAGATCCTACCATGTACAGACAACTGATCGGTTCACTGATGTATCTAGTTAACACTAGACCAGATATGTGCTTTGCAATGAGTGCTCTCAGTCAGTTTATGTGTGAACCAAGACAGGTACATTGGGTTGCTGTGAAACATGTGCTAAGAGATTTACATGGCACTATGAAATATGGACTGAGATATGCTTCTAAGAGTAACATGAGATTGTATGGATATACAGACTCAGATTGGGCAGGAAGTGTTGTGGACAGAAAGAGCACCTCAGGGTGTTGCTTCAGTTTGGGGTTTGTAGTGATTTCCTGGTGCAGCAGGAAGCAACCCTCAGTAGCATTGAGCATTGCAAAAGCAGAGTATATTGCAACAAGTGTGGAAACACAAGAAGTAGTATGGCTTCAAAAGCTGTTTGCAGGATTGTCCGGGCCGACACTTGAGCCTAGCGTTATTCACTGTGACAATCAAAGCTGTGTGAAGCTTTCAGTGAACCTGTATCTCATGACAAATCGAAACATGCGGAGATCAAGTACCACTATATGGTACAAAGAGGAGCAATTCAACTCCAGTATATTCCGACAGATGAACAGGTTGCAGACATTCTCACCAAGCCTCTTTCCAGAGTGAAGTTTGTGTACTTCCGTGAAAGACTTGGAGTATTGGAGAATGGTTCCCTTAGTGAGAGGGAGTGCTCATAGTCCCGGATAGGCGGTCCTTGTAGACTAATAATGAACTCAGTCCAGTTAGGACAGGTGGTCCTCGTCGACTGATAATGAGTTCAGTCCAGGTTTTAGGCTTATCATGATGATTTGTGCTTTTCAACACTTTTACAGATTATTATTATTTGGCCTGCCGGATATGATGAGCATTTATTTTTGACCATGCAGAGGTCTATATGGTGTATGAGTACACATATTAGATGGATTTGGACTTTCTGAGTCCAATGAGACAGTCTGTTTTCCGTTCCGGGTAGTTACAATGATGTTTAGGCCTCAGTTTGCTATTCTAGTGCAGTTTTGGCCTGTCGGAGGCCCTATCAAAGTAGAGTAGAGATTTGATTGGTTCACCTAGAGCGCTATTGATGGAGGGGGTGGTACAACCACTTGTTATTACCATATTACCCCCCTCCCAGATAGCCTGGTGGGCCTACCTTTTGGATCCCGGCATCCCAGGAGGCAGTTTGGGCAGTTTCACACTTCCTGAGGCAGTCCAGAAATGGTAAAAATGGCTACAGAGGAACTCGATTTGGGTTACAGAGGCAAGATTATGGCATGGGATGTTTAGTGATGATGAGTGGAATGTCTTCCACACCTTCTCCAGCAGTTTCAGCTTCATTGGGACCCACATCCATCACTTATGTCATTTTTTGATGATTTCTGGAGCCTCCTAAGGCTCACGACTTTCCCAGAGAGGCACGATTTGGTGTCTAGATCATTTATTCTTGGATATTGTGCCATGGGGTTTGACCAAGGGTGTTAGAAATTACCCCTTGGACCCACCATGAGCTATTTCTTATATTTTATCATTATGATTTGGTGGGATCCCCTCTCCTAGGGTGAGTTTGTCCACATATTGTTATATTTTATTATTAATCCATGTATTGTATTGTTGAGCTCATCTCAACCATTGATTAGATCTTTTGATCTTTTAATCTTAGCCACTCATTCAAAAAGTGGTTAGGATTGTGGCCTCTCTCCATCCTATTTAAAGGAGAGAGCTTCTCATTGTAAAGGGGACTTTTGGCTCTGGATTATTGGAATAGAAATTATTATTGCATCTATCTGTTGTGTTGTGGTGAAATGCTTTTGGATTTCGTTTGTTGATTCTTCCTTTGCACTGGGTTTTTGATGATATTGTCTTGCTATCTTTTGTACCACATTTTTGTCATCTACAGGTGGAGGCCGAATTAGTTCAAGGAGGACGCATTGGTAGGGGAAGACTCTCCCTGCCTCTTCTTTGGGTTTCTTCGTCAGTAATAGGGAGTATTACTGTCCTAGGACCTTCTATTTCATGTTATCATTTGCTTTTCACTTGTATTTCCTCCATTATTGCTCAACTGATTGAAATTGCTTTCCTTGGTTGACAGGAAGAGGAGGTCGCACTTGTGGGCTAGGGCATCATTTTGGCAAGCAACATCAACAATTTCTCATTCGATCTCTGCGGGAGTCTTCCTCAACAACAAGGCATCTACATCCATCACTCAGGTATGATCTCAAGGTAATTTCTCATTCCATGATCTATCCATTTGTCTAAGTTACTTCAAACCCTCATATTCCAAAACCCTCATTTTACATTTTTTTAGATCTAGCAAGATCCACTTGGCTTTTGGGTATAAAATTTAAAACCCACCTCTATAGCATCCACGGCGATCCGTATCTATAGTTTGGTGAGGATTGGCCTTCATTTGACCCATTTCCCAAGGCAAAACTGTCTCTCCAAGGGAGGTCGCACTTCCTAGGAGAGGTGAGTTTGCTAGGATCTAGCACATGGGTAGGTGAGATCCCACTTGATTCTTCATCTACACATCTGATAACCTACCCCTAGTGTGTCACTTCAGTGATTTTCACCTTGTGGGCCCCATTCCTCATTTTGAGGGTTGAGACCCACTTGGGTCACTTTGTGATACATTTCAATCTCAGATCTACTGAGATCTAGCCATTGGATGATCCTAATTTTCAAGATCCACCTACCTCAACACCTCAACATCCCTGATCTACAATTTGGTGGACATCCGAGTCCATTTGGCCCATTTCCCAAGGCACTGATCCTTCTCCAAGCCAATTCGACTTTCTTGGACTGTTGAGTTTGCTTGTGGTTTGATCCTTGTTTTGGTTGCTTGAGTACCTTAACACTGTCATATCCATTCATCAAGCTTACCTTTGGTACTGGTTAGCCCCAATTTGGTCCTTAACTACCCTGCATTGAACACGGTTCCCAAGGTAGTGGATTTTATCATAATTGACTAGTACCCTAATCCTGGATCTTATTTCAAATATCATAAGTCACTCTCACACTCATAATGGACCAAAGCCACACTGCTTAAACCCCTTGATTCAACATCTTGTGACTTCATCCATAGATCTAGGGTTCACCATACACCTTACGTATTTCACCCATTCTTGATTTGATCTGGTGTTTTGGTTTGATCTCTGCTATTGGGAGTAGATCTGGGTCTCCCCCTTTGTTGTCTACGGCTAGATAACATAAATTGAAGATTTCCTCGATTGGCGTGACAACCATCCATTGGGAGTCGAGGCTATCTTGGTTGCACCTCTTTGGTTGCCCATCCCTTCTGCCATCCATCTTGGATTCATCTCTAAGGGCAACTACAAGTTTGGTGATAACAGTGTCTTCAAGGATGACACATGGGGGATGAGATGATCTTTAATGGAGTCTGCAATAATTCTCTTGGCCTTGACCAAGTTCTTCTTGTGGATATCCTTTGCTTCATCTCCCTTTGGTGCTGGAACCTCCTCACTAACATATTTGTCTAAATCATTTTCTTCAAGGACAAGAGAGATCCTATACTTCCATGCTTGGAAGTTGTCAGCTCCCTCAAGCTTATCCTCAAGTTTGGTGTGGTGAGCAATGTTATAAAAACCGGCCCAGAACTGGCAAAACTGGCCGGTCCAACTGGTTCCAAGGGTTTTCCGGTCCGACCGTTTGATTCAACCCGTTTTTGACCAGTTATGTACGGAACTGGCCGGTTTCCACCAAGAACTGCCTGGTTCCGTATGGAACTGGCCAGTTTTCTCAAACCGGTCGGGTTCCATATGGAACCGGCGGAACCGGCCGGTTCCATATCGAGTCTTTCTAGGGCAAAAAACCTACGTTTTGAATTTTTTTTTAATTAAAAAACCAAAATTTTTGGGCACAACGACCACATCCGCTAACCTACTTATCGTACAATCACTATATATTGACGCAGGGACCCTTAATTGCAATCACGATTCACAATCATCTTTCGATTTTTCTAGGCTGTGCATACGAATTACGGAGTTAGGGCAGCAGGGCGTTTGGGAGTCTGGAATCAAATCTCAATTGTGGGCCATGGCACAACCAAATTTTGGTTTTATGCACTCTTGCTATATACATGAGAAACTTTGCAGATTTGTGTATAATGGTTTGAATTCACATGAATATATATATTTTTTTGAAAATATGAATATTTAATGTATTTTTGCTCAACTGGTTTTTTGATCCCGTTTTTTTCCCGGTTTTTGTCCGATTCCGGTCCGGGTCCGGGCCCGGGCCCTGGGGCCGACCGGTTTGACCACTGGTCCGGTTCTGATAACATTGGTGGTGAGTCATTTTGAAATGAGAACCTATACTGGAAATAACAGATATTTAGGTCTTACCAATTTGAGATGCCCAACCCGGTTTTGGAGCTCACTAGCCTAGGGTTTGATAGAGAAACCTTAATTTTTCAAACTTGGAATTTTGAACTTATGCTTGAATAGAAAGATGTGCCTCCTCAAGGCGAGCTGAGAAATGTACTCATTTTCCCAAATATGTGGACATAATTGCAAAATAATTGATGTCCTAGTTTCCCCCCGGTAGTAGTGACAGGGCCAAAAATGAAAATTCTTGGTTTTGAATTTCACTTTCACATGAAGATGCGCCCTCCTAGGGCGAGTTGAATTGACCTCCTGTTCAGGCTGATTTGTAGAGGAAAGTGCCTGGAACAGTAAGCCCTAGTTTCTTCCGGCACAAGTGACTAGGTAAAAAATGAAAATTCTCCGAACTGAGTTTTTCTTCCTCCAAAAGATGCACCCTCCTAGGGCGAGTTAGCTTAGCCCTCTTTTTCTGATGGTTTGTGGAGAGAAGACCTTGAACTAGGAAGCCCTAGTTTCCCGCTGCTGCACAATGCCTTCTGTTCAGGTTAGCTTTGATACCATGTTAGAGTTTGCACTTTAATTCAATTTAATTAGAATCTTTAACTGAAAGAATAACAAGCACAACAAAACACAATAGACACAATAATTTTTCTCGGGGACACCATAAAGGAGAAAACCCTGCAACTTCCTCAAAGATAGTGTTATCACACAAACAATAGCTGCTATTGAAGGTATCCTATCCGGGACGGTAGAGGTAGGCAGCTAGGCAGGTAACACCTGCAAACACTAGGTCCACTGCTTGGATGGGCAGTTGTCATTCCGGATAGGGTGTTTGTCACTTTAGACAAGGCACGTAGCCTAGTCAAGGGGGAGACCCTACTCAACCAGCTATGGTTGAGACTAAAAAAAAAAACACTAATAGACCCTAGATAAACAGCGTAAAGCAAGGCAGGAGTGTCTAGAACGTCTAAGACTCTAATCCAACCGATAGACTGAAATTGGGTGATGAATATGGACACTATCTACAACAATTTCAGATCTGATTTGAAGATGAAGATAGTTGATTTGAAATGTTTGATGGTTGGAAATGAAATCAGAGATACAAATTATGCTAGAAGTGCCAATTGAATTTCTGCCTATGGGGGAAATTACCTCAAACTGATTTGGCATGTATGGAAGAAGTAAAATAAGTGTTTGAGCAACACTTCTAGTGGTTTTAAATTGAAGTAAGATAAGATTAGAGGTCTGCAAATTAAAACCAGCAACACCCACAACCCAAAAATTGACCCAATAGCGTGAAAGGGCAAAATGCCCAAGGAGGGCGAGTTCAGAAATCTTTCCAGTGCCTATTAGGTGGGTAAATGGAGTCTAAATGGACTGAAGTTTTGGATATGAACGTTTTAAAATATTTCAGAAGTGGGTTTAAAACAAAATTTGAGTTTTAATGGTGAAATTTTGAGATTTTAATTTTTTGGGTTATTTACTTGGGAAGATTTTCTCTATACCATTCAGAAATTGAAATTCAAGAGAAAGGAGTGAAACACTTACTTGGAACCGGGTGATATCTCTGATTTGTTGAGGATATGTGGCCCAAAGATCAAATAAGAGTGGTTGTTGAAGTCCCCAGGTGAATTCGACTTGCCCGGTCCTACCAATTCGCCTTCCTTGCCTGTGTAGATTTTTCTGGGTTTTACTGTTTGCTGGTTTATGTCATGTTTTCAGTGATTTTCACCAACAGCCGGTTTTGCATTGGCTGAAGGTTACTTATGAAAAATACTGTAACAATTAAACACACAGTAAACTACCACTAACAGGCTGAAAACAAATATTTAATCACATGCACACCATGAAAAGTAGACTCAGTATTTTCGGCAACTGTGCCCTGGAAAAACCCCCACGGGGAAAACCAGTAAGAGAGAGAGATATTTATTATTTCTTCAGCAACAAAAAAAAATAGAATAGTTACACAGTGAAAATACAACTTATCTCCACTCAGAAGATGCACCCAAAGAGCTGCCTCGAAATGTGTGCAGAGACAATCTCGAAATCTGTGCAGATATCGGTCTGAAATTAATGCTGTACCCTTCTCGGTTTCTGTGCAGAATCCACCTCAAAATCTGTGTTGAACTATTCCTCGATTTCTGTGCATGAATCACCATCAAAATCTGTGCAATGAAATGACTACTGTACGGTTTGTACGGACCAGAATCTGTACTTGTCAATTTCTAGAAAACTGTGCAGACATACACCTTGTTTTCTGTGCCAGTTTACCTTGAAACTCGTGCCTGAATTTTCTGCCTAAGATGCGTGAAAGCAGTCTCAAAAATAGTGCCCAGGAATTCCTCAAACTGCGTGCAAGAAGAAGATGACTGTTGTACGGTATTCACCTCAGGATTCGTGCTGAAGATGATCTCTTTCATCTTGAAATCTGTGTTGATAATAAATGCCAAAACTTGTGCCTCGATTTCAGTGCCCAATGTCATTAATGGCTGCCTCGAGATGTGTGCAAGTGCTCTTGGTCTCTCTCTCTATTCTATCTTCACTTCATTCACAAAAAGTGAGCTCTCAAGCCTCCCTCATGCTTTTTGTCTAACCCTAAGTGGGTATCTAATCCGACGGTGGAGATAGATCCAATCCAAGGGATAAGAATCAATGAGAGTAAAATTCAATTTAAATTTAAATCACTTAAATAAATATTTACTCACCCACTCAACTTTAGCAAAAAGTGACTTTAATGTTATAAAGTCTCATTAATGTGCATTTAATGTGAGGGTCACATATTTCCCCCCTTCTAAGTGACATTAGGCAATTGTCACTTGGGGAACACTTCCCTAGGTACAAAACTAACAGCCTGCCAAAACAAATGGACCAAAATCAGATTTGCAAGACAAGTAAATGAAAGCTACAGCAAGGTAAATGAAAATGAAAGGAAATGCGTGGCTTAAATGGAAAAAACACTTCCCTTTGAAGACCAATTCCGAAGAGTGGAGCAGCACTGGTGCCCAAGTGATGCGCCCTCCTCCAAGAACCCTTGTTTGTGCCAAATAATGGTAAGAAACAAAGTGCTGAGGACAACTACAATCTCTCCTAGTGCATTGAGATAACAAGACAATCAACTACTCAAAGAAAATCACCACAAGAACACAAGTATGGAGCTGCAAATCGTTTTCTCTCTATTCCAAGTGTTAAGAGTGCCAAGAGGAGACACAAATGAGAGAGCTCCTCTCTTAAGTAGAGAGAACTCATACAAAAACCCTTCCCACCAAAACGAAGGGCTGGGATTAAATCCCACAAGAGCCAAATCGAATGGCTGAGATTGAAAGAGCCAAAGACGGGGCGCGAGTTACCCTAGTGCGCCCAAGAGGAGAGTGAGGGACCACGTGGGGTCCATACAACATGTGAGAGGGTGTCTAGGGGGTGGCTTTAGCTATTTTAGCCCCATAGACCCCATACCCAAAGTCTCAATACATAATATTTGCAAAATATGAAGTTTAGCTTGCCCAAAAACGCCCAAGTATGGGCAAATTCGCCCCATGTGTATAGCTGGGCTGAATTGAGCCCTACACCAAATAATACATGTCCAAACATAATCAAAATGATAATAGGAGACCCTTTTACCTTTGCCTAACATTGCACTTACCATTTCAAGGGTTCACTTAGCCAAATTTGATCTTTTCTATTAATTATTTGCTGGTTTTTATAGCTGCAGATGAAATTTGCCCTTTTGACCCAGTCATCTTGCCTGGATTAACGAACCGTTTGTTGCATTGTGATCGTAGACCCCAAATCCACTAGGAATGGTCACCAGAACAACCAAGATCCATCGTTTGAGCACCATTTGCCAAATTCCAAGCATTTTTAATTAAAAGTTAAAATAGGGCCTTGCTGGCCAATAATAATTAAAAATCTCACTGCTGCTTCAATATTTTCACAATCTGATGCTTGGGGGCATGTATGGGACCCCAACACATAACAAATAACCAAAATCGAAGTTTTGGTTGCAACTTTTTTCGGGACCCATTTTTTGGCCTGGTCAAACTAGTTTGACCAAGTCAACTTTGGTCAACAAAATGGCAATGGCTGAAACCTGCATGCAGCATGGGATGCCAAGGCTCCCTTATTTATGTTAGTACATAACTAAAAACATACAATGACGAACATGGCGATCATAATAAACAATATCTCAAAAATAGGCCCCAGGTGAGGTGGGCCCACCACCTCCAACAAAGACTTTATTGCTATGCACACTTATAGGTTTGGTCATTGAGCTAACTTTGGGTGACGTGGATAATCAAGGCAAAGGATAGGGGAACGACATAGACCATGACCGTGTGACCTTTTGGATAAGCGGGAAAGTGGGACCCAAATGACATAAGCATACTATGAGAAACACAAGAGAAGGGCAGTGCCTCACAAATGGGTATAGTGCAGGGAAACCACCACTAGCCATCTAACACACACCTTGCAACTCACATCCGTGCCTTCAACAGACTTTGTGAGGATCTTTTCTAAAGCCGCCATGACTAGGTGTCCGACAAACCGTAACTTGAGACTCTAGGGGACAATTAGAATTAGTTGTCCCTTACTCCATCCCACCTCCTTGCCCCATAGGACTAGGTGAGGAAATAACCAATACAATGCTCCAATACATATGTGGCCAAGCAGTCCTTTAGATATTGCTTGGTGTTACCGCTGCTTGGCCCTTTACATTTCACTTTCATTTCTAGCCTTTTTGGCTTTATTTACATTCATATAGCCTTTTTGGCTTCATTTACATTTCATTTCTTTCATAGCCCTTCCGGCTTCATATACATCTCATAAGATAGAACAATGATACTATTACTGCAAAGTAATGGTGGCAAGTGTGCATGCTTCGAGGATTAATGGGGAGCACCCGGTGAGTCTACACAATCCTATACTGCAGTTTGCATTACAACATCGGGGGCAACCGACAGGAGTAAATCCCAGGTTTGAGAATGCATCTGACACACTACAGAGCCGAGGCACAAGAAACATGGAGTCATGGCATACTCAGGGGTCACTAGGGGGAAGGGGTCCTCAAGGCCACATATCATGGTCTAAGTCGGGAAAGAGCCAAAAATGGATGAGTCGGATGGGTGGAAGGAAGTGACGAGTGGAACCAATGCTAGCTTCCTACAAGATGAATGACCAAGTCTATACCAAAAGTGGGGACAGGAACCAATGTGCATATGCAAGAGTCTCTACTGAAAAAGGTGGACTAACCTCACCATGAGGCATAAGTATCACAGTAAAACACGAGATCACCAAGTCAGCCATCATACATCTAGTCCATGTACTATCATAAATAAACAACCTTAAAAGCAAAACCAAGAGCAATAACCATAAAAATGATATACCTGCTGCTGAAGGTGGATATGAAAATCAATCTCTGCTGTATCCAAGCAAGAAGTGGCAAACCAGTTGTAATCTATACTGCTCTCATCACAATATGGCTAAGTTACCCCTCTCAATGGGGTCGTGCAAAGGTAGGAAAGGAAGAAGGGCCCTGTAATCACTGCTCTGTAGTAGCTCTGGACCATCAAAACACATACTGTCCCCTTTGCAATCTCTGCTCATCTTTGCTCTGGGCAATCTCAATACAATAGATGCCCCCTCTAATGCCATCTGATCTCTGATTTGGAAAAAAAAATCTGGAGTATGGTCCCTAACCACACAATCTGCAACATGGTAGCTCCAGCTAACATGGATGTGATAAGACATAGATTCGTCGCTAATACAATATCACAAAATGGAAAACCCAAAAATAAGAAGTCTTTTGCAACTCTCTCTCTCTTTCTCCTCCAGCGAACTTGTCTTCTCTCTCTTGCTTATGCTAACTTGAGTGAGTGAGTGGTGTGTCCAAATGAGAGAGAGCTCTCTATTTATACTTTATGTTTGGGTGACCTATTTCCTAATTAGGTCGGCTTGACTAACTTGACTGGGCCGACCTATCCTAGGGAGACTTAATAATACAATTTACATTTATCTTTTGGGGTGCTATTGCCCGACTTACAATGGAGGTTTTACCTCAGTGACCTAGCATGACCAAACATAATAATGACATCCCCGAACAGAGGAAAAACATCTCCATCGGAGGTACAAGTAAAATACAATAATAAATATAAATATAAAATACAAATGAATATCTTCCGAAGTTACATTTACAACAACAAATACAGGCTTCATCCTTCTTGGTATTCAAAGGAATCTTGTTGGTGATCTATTATATTGCTATTGGATCCAGTTTCTTACATTCTGAAGGCTTAATTACACACATTAGATCAAGGAGGACTCGCCTTTTTCTGCATGGGCAAATTGGACCATTGAGAAATCTTCATAACATGACCTACATCTACTATCTCGCTCGCATGTCACATCTATTCTTCTTGGAGAGCCCTTATTGGCCTAATTAATGAATATAGGCTTCTATATCATCTTATGGAGAGAGATATCATCAATTCATATATCAAAAGGGTGCCTTTCCTTTCATGGGCGACTTTCCTTGAGGAGATTCAGGCCTTATGACCTAGAGCTATTGCATGGCTTGCATGCAGTCTCCATACTGACCAGAGGGCCATCATAACCCTAGTGCATACCTTCTTGGAGCTATCTCACACATCTGGAGCATTATTTATTCATTCTGAAGACTGGAGAAGGCGTCATCATTGCATGGGCGATTTGTTTGACAGAGTTCATCACATATCTTAGACTATTCTCAGCGCATGACTTGCATGTCTATCTCATATTGACCTACATCTCAAGCACAAGTCATTGGTACGTACATGCATCATTTCTAACTTTATCTTATTGCATATTTGATTACTTGGGCTATTTAGGGTTTATGCAACCCCATGCATTTGCATGCATGATCATGCAATCATAGTACGACACATGCATTCATATTTTATTTTAGTATTGGGTTACAAGACTTCAAGTAAGCAAGAAACTACATCAGAAACACTATAAAAAGGCAACAAATATCAGTTGGGAGATTATAGAGTAGGTGGGCATCCATGCCAATTCTATATCTTTATTCTTTGCCTTAATGTTTCTCAGGTGTGGGAAGCCAGTCTACAACATTAAACCTAGGTATGTCTTGTAGTAGCAAGTTTGCATGTTTGGAGTTTTTGACAAAGTGAGCTAATTTTGTCTTGGTTAAAAAAACATACCTCCAAGGATTGGTTAAGGGTTGTTGGCTGGAGTGCATGGATATGGTTTTCGGAAAAAAGTGATTTGTGATCTATATTTTTGTGGTACTTCTGGTGAAAATGTCCCTTATTGCATTTGTTAAAGGCTTGGTGTTCTTATTTTATGATATGGTTAATGAAATGCATCCTATAACTGATATAATTATTGGGGGCTAATATTACTGTTTCTAGACCGTTGAGTTGATTACTATACCGTTGTTTTTTCTAGCTGTGATCTGTACAGCAGTTAAAGATATTCATTTAAGTTTGGACTGGTTTATTGTTTTCTGGTACTTGAAGTTGAAATAACTATTAATGATGCCGTAATCTGTCTGTATTTTCCTTTGTGAAGGCTGGTCATTCGATTGGTGCATACATATCATTGGAAATATTCAAGGCTTTTCCTGAGAAGGTTGTAACTTGTGACACAATGACCTTTATTTTTACTAGATCAGAACTGCCTTATGCTTAGTGCAGTTTTAAATGGTGAATACTTTTCATTATTAGCTCAATTTTTCTTGTTAGGGTTGATGAACATCAAATTTTCACGTCTATGCATTTAAAAGTTAAAACAGCATGCTTGAGGAATGCCCTCAGTTAAACACATTTTATTGAATCCAATTTTATATTGTTATCATGTAAATGCAGGTTTCCTATATGATTGGGATGTATCCCTTCTTGACAATGAACAGGGGCTCACCATGGCAGTCTTTGCTAACAAAATCAGCCATGTAAACTTCCTTTTCATTTCAAATGCATACCATTTATCAAATCCTTATATCCTTCAGAGTCCATACGACCATCTGAGGTTCTATTAAGGATAAATATATAATAATGTCCACTTAGAACCAATTTGGCTTGTTAGACATGTGTTAAGTCCCTTTCATGAAAGAGGGAAACCAACTCTGGGATGGAATCCCTGTATTTTTTCTCTTATACTGTGTCGTGATTTTTGTATCATGTCTTCTTGCCATTTCTTCTTTAAACTGTAGTATATATTATATACTTGATAGAAGACTAAATGATCAACCAAATTACGTGGACAATATCTTGTTTTGTTAAAAACAAAAGAACTACACACCTATGTTTCTATGATGCATGGGTTTTAAGCAGAGTTCTATATATGATTGGGAATATATTATAAATTGTATGCATTCTAAAACTGGACTAGAAGATTCCTACTCATTTGGAAAATTTCTTTGTTAGTTTTCAAGTAACGAACATTGTTAATGTAACAATATTAAGTGAGGACTTGAAATAGAAACATGTTGCAAATGTTCACTCATTTGGAAAAGGGTAGATATGAGTCCAGAGTTACCAGGGAGTGCATCAGTGGGTTTGCCTCTCACTCCAGAACCTCCCTCCAGAGCAAAGTGCTGTGGGAGAGCTCTTGAAAATTGAAATGCTCCTGCTTGGAAGCATTTTTGGGAACACACTGACAACCTGTGCAATGTTTGCTTCATAAAAAATTTGGGAGCATGTTCAGAAGTGTTCTCCTGGGCACTCTTGAGTGCTTTGGGGTGCGCTCCTAGGACTGCTTTTGTACGCCTATCTACAAATTGATGCTGTAATCCTACTTCCTGTTTATCAACTAATTATTATGGCATGCAATTTGGCACCTATTTTCTTGTTTCCAACATATTAATATGTACCATGGCCTCTGTAATATATATCATTGTTTCTCACTTTATTTCTCTGTTACAGAAATGCATAATTTTGAGGTATGAAAATGCAGACCATGCATTACAGTCAGAATGAGAAACTATGGCAGATAGAGCAAAATTCAAGTTTTATAAAAATCACTACAGATGCCAAACTCTTCAGAGGAGTGATGAAATTTTTAGTTGAATATTACACTATTCATATGATGAAGAAACAACTCAATACTAGACAGGAAGAATAAAATCCCCAATAACAAACTACTTTGATTATATCTTCACTGCTCAAAGGAACTTCAAGTTGTGTGCATTGTAAGCTAGCCCCTTACTACGATAAAATCACCCAAGTTCAAGTTCCAAATCATATGGATGATCTAATGCAATGTTACCAGAACTGGACCGGTGGTCAAACCGGCTGGCCCCAGGACCCGGACTTGGACCGGAACCGGACAAAAACCGGATCAAAAAACCGGTTGATCAAAAATACATTAAATATTCATATTTTCAAAAAATAAATATATATTCATTGTGCATCCATGTGAATTCAAACCATTATACACAAATCTGCAAAGTTTCTCATGTACATAGCAAGTAAGAGTGTATAAAACCAAAATTCGGTTGTGCCATGGTCCACAATTGAGATTCGATTTCAGACTCCCGAACGCCCTGTTGCCTTGACTCCGTAATTCGTATGCTCAACCTAGAAAAATCCAAAGATGATTGTGAATCGTCATTGCAATTGAGGGTCCCTGCGTCAATATATAGTGATTGTATGGCAATTAGGTTAGCGGATTTGGCCAATGTGCCCAAATTTTTTGGTTTTGTAATTATTTTTTTTGTTTTCAAAAGGTGTATTTTTTGCCCTAGAAAGACTCGATACGGAATTCGACCGGTTCCATACGGAACTCGATTGGTTTGAGAAAACTGGTCGGTTTCGTACGGAACCGGGCGGTTCTTGGTGGAAACCGGCTAGTTCCGTACATAACTGGTAAAAAACGGGTTGAATCAAATGGTCGGATCGGAAAACCCTTGGAACCAGTTGGACCGACCGGTTTTGCCGGTTCGGGGCCTGTTTTTATAACATTGATCTAATGATAATTGGAAAATTCATTTAAATTTTAAACTATGCTTGTGATGAAAAGGCACAAAGACCATATATTTGCAGGCTTAAGATAAAAAGTCCCAAATATCATATATTTATATGCTTCCGATAAGAAGGAACAAGGATCATATATGAATCACAGTTCTAACTTTTTAATAATACAGTATTTGTCTATTAGTAGTACTCTAAGTAATAGGGTTTGGTGATTTTCATTGATGAGATTTGAAATTCACCAAATTTCAAAAGAGGCTTAAAATCCATTTTGATTTGTTGAACACAATCGTTGAATTGGATCCTTATCATCGAATTGCATTGAACCACAAACTCCAAGGCGAATTCCAAGCCAATTCCAAGCCGAATTTAATAGGGTTTGCCATTTTTGTTGTTTAGTGGAAAACACAAAATTGAAAAAAAATGAAATATTGGAAACCCGAATATCTAAGTTTCTAACATGACTCCTGTTATCACACAAACACTAGTTGCCTCTAGATGTATCTCATCTGGGACGGTAGAGGAGGGAAGCTAGGCAGGTGACACTTGCAAACACCAAGTCCACTGATCGGTAGAGGCAGTTGTCACTCCGGACATGGTGTTTGTCACTTTAGACAAGTCACGTAGCCTAGTCAAGGGAGAGACCCTATTCAACCAGCTATGGTTGAGACTCAAAATCAGACACTTACAAACCCCAAATAAACAAGAGAAGACAAAGAACAAGTGTCTAGAACATCCTAAGACTCTTTCCAACTGGATGACTGAAATTGTGAGTGAAATTAGACCATCCAAATGATTTATTTTCAGATCTGATATGTGCGTAAAAATGGTAGAATTGAAGTATTGAATGGCTGGAAATTAACTTAGGATCGAAAATTAAACTAGAAGTGAAAGATGGTTCTCTGCCTACGGGGAAAATGAGTCAAATTGATTGTGCATACATAGCAGAGATAAAATTTGCAATTTAAACAACACTTCTAGTGGTTTTAACTTGGGTCTTGTTTTCCCCGCTTATCCAAAGGGTCACTCAGTCTTGGTCTTTGTCATTCCCCTATCCTTTAGCCTTGTTGTCCACCTCACCCAAAGCTAGCTCAATGACCAAATCTATAAGTGTGCATAGCAGTAGAGTCTTTGTTGGAAGTGGTGGGCCCACCTCACCTTGGGCCCATCTTTGAGATATTGTTTATTTATGATCACCATATGTTTGTCATTTTATGCTCGTAGTTTTTGCACTAACATAAATAAGGGAACCTTGGCATCCCATGTGCATGCAGAGACATAACAGTTCAGCCATTGCCATGTTTGACTAGAGTTGACTTGGTCAAACTAGCTTGACTAGGCCAAAAATCAGCCCCGAAAAAAATTGGAACCAAAACTTCGATTTTGGTCATTTGGTATGCATTGGGGTCCCATACAAGTCCCCAAGTGTCAGATCATCAAAATAATGAAATGTCTATGAGATTTTTAATTATTGATGGCCAATAGGGCCATACTTTAATTAAAAATTCTTGAAATTGGGCAAATGGTGCCTAGATGATGGATCATGGTCGCTCTAGTGACCATTCTTTGTAAATTTGGGGCCTACGATCGCATTGGAACAGATGGCTCGTCAATCTGAGCAAAAGAAGTGGGTCAAAAGGGCAATTTTCATCTTCAGCTATGTGAACCAGCGAATAATTAATGGAAAAATCAAAATTGGCTAAGTTAAACTTTGACATGGTAAGTGCAATGTTGGGTAAAGGTAAAATGGTCTCTTATTAGCATTTTTACATAGTTTGGACATACATTATTTGGTGTGGTGCCCTCCATTCATCCCAACTATGCATATGGGGCGAATTTGCCCATACTTGGGCGTTTTTGGGCAAGCAAAACTTTATTTTTTGGAAATATTATGTAATGAAACTTTGGGCATGGGGTCTAGGGGGCTAAAACAGCCTAAAGCCATCCCTTAGACACCCCCTCACTTGTTGTATGGACCCCACCTTGGTCCCTCACTCTCCACATGGGCGCAATAGGGTAACTCGCCCCCGCTCTCTTGCTCATTCGATCTCAACCATCGATTTTGTGATGGTGAGATTAGATCTCAGCCCTTCATCTTTTTAGGAAGGGTTTTTGTTATGAGTTCTCTCTATAAGAAGAGAAGCTCTCTCATTTGGAGCTCCTCTTGGCATATTGTACACTTGAGACTGATTTCTATAGAGACATTTCTTCCGGTTCTTTGAGAGATTGTGTATGGATGTTTGATGCATTGACTGATAGCTAGTTCCCATAGCATTGTTGAGTGATTTTAGTGGTGTTTCTATCTTTCCTTGGCTGAAGCGAATTGCAAGTGAAGAGGCCATCTGAAGGGGGGCGCAATTCTTGGAGTTGGCACTCCACTCTTATTCTTTCTCTCCGGAATATCAACAAGAGAGTTGTTCTTGCTTAATGCTTTTAAATTTCCTAATTTTTAGTCATTTACTTGTTGGTTTAACTCACTATTTGCTGCATTTTCTGATTTCATCCTCTTTGTGGCAGGTTGCTAGGGCGCAGTTGGCCAATTGGTTGCTCAAAACACTCAAGGAACTTGCTGGTTTCTCAACACTTGTAGTTTGGGGCTAGTCTTCGTGCAAAATCCATCCATTTGCCATCATCTCAGGTACGCTCTCTTTGCTTGTCTCCATAAATTCGATTTCACTGTGTTTGCTAAGCTGGAAAACAACAAAATCAACCAAAATTTAAAATTCAATGAAATGAAAAAGTCCTAAAAAGCAGTGGTTAAATGTATGCCAAATCTAAACATTGCTGACCTTATGTGAAACTTTCCTCATTGAACCTACGGGTTATGATATGAGATGGAGCAAGGGATAGCTAATTCTAAGTGTCCCCTAGAACATCAAGTTACGGTTAGCCTGACACCTAGTTCATGGCGGTTCTAATAGTAAACAATTTCTGCCAAGGTTGAATAAGCACTTCTCTGAACAACTCATCCATTTGTGAGACACCGCCATTCCTTGTGTATTCCTTGTCCAACACATGCTTAAGTGTATAACACCATGTCCCTCATCCAAAGTATCATAGTGTCAAGTCAGTCAAGTCATCTCTTCAGCCTAGCCCTGTGTATTTAGCCTTCACCCTTTGCTAGCAATCTGATCATGTTTACAAATGAGTATATTCTTGAGTTTCTTCTGGGAAGTAAATTATTTAACTAACCTATTACTATTTATTAACTGCCAGTGGAATGATGCTTAATACTTTAGAGTCTCGCTATGAAAATGATCTAGAGAGCATGTCTTAACTATTTGCACTTGCAGTAACATGGCTTCTTCAGCCAGTGTTATATTTTTATCAATTTGACCAGTCAAACCTAGTTTGACCATCGTCAACCTTGGGATTTGGCCATCGTCAACCTTGGGTTCCGTGTTCAGATGGACCATTTTATGTATGGTCTTCTATATACCTTTTTGATGATTCCATATGATGGGCACAGGCTTCAGATGATGATTGATGCAGTTTTTCATGATTATTATTATTCCCAGATCATCATATTTTTACTTGTCCGAGTATGGGTGACCCTACAAATGATCCTACAAGTTATCAGGAGGTGTATGAGTACTCATCTCTAGTCGATTTGAGTCTTCTGGATCCATTGAGACACTTATCTATTAGTTTCAGGCACTCTCGTGTATGTTATGAGCAGTTTTCCACCTGTTGACCAGTTTGGCCATGCTGGTGTGGCCTGTCCATCCAGATCATTGGAGGCCAGTCGTTTCCTAGGGCGCTACAGGGGAAGGCAGTGGTTCAACCACATGTTATTACCATATTACCCCCCTTCTGGACATGATGGCACAGTCAGTTTGACAGTGCAGGCACCTGACAGTCAGTTATGGGCAGTTTCAGGGTTTTTCACGAGGATACAAAATGGAATAAAAGGGTCATAAAGGAATTCGATTTGGGCAATTGAGGCAAGGTTTCGGCATGAGGTCTGCTTTGAGGCCATCTATGGTGTATCCCACTCCTTCCAGATCAGTTTGCAGCAGTCAGTGGGGTCCACACAGTCTACAGGATGTCATTTGATGTATTTTTCTCTCAGATTGGGGATACAGAATTTGATCATTTGTGTATTTGGACATGTCATTGAGTCTCATGTTATATTATTGTGCCATGGGGTGATGCTAGTGAAGGGGAATAATACCTCCTAGCCCCACCATGTGCTCCTAGTCACTTGTCCTAGCCATCTTATGTGGCACACACATGTATTAGCCTCCCTTAGTCATGACGTCATCCCCCCTATGGTCTCTTTAGTCATGCCGTCATCCCTTTAGTGACTGATCCATGTCATATTTTGTATTGGCTCATCTAGCCATTGATTATATTGTTGTATCTTTTGATCTCAACCACTCATTCATAAAGTGGTTAGGGTTTTGGTCTCTCTCTTCCTATTTAAGGAAGAGAGCTCCTTATTGTAAAGGCATCTAGATATTTTTGGCTCTTGGCTATTGGAATAAAATTCTATCTTGTGGAGCAATGCTTGGATCTTGAAGTGGATGTTTGGTTATGATGATTGTAAATACTTTTTCCATTGCACTGGAGGATATCTTGTAGCTATCTTGTATCTTTTGCCATTATTTTGATTTACAGGTGGAGAAGATGTCTTGCAGGAATGCGCATTGGTGGGGAGGCTTGCCCTGCAAATTTTCTTGAAATCGTGGATCAAACATGGAGTAATTTTGTCTTTGTACCAATCATTCTTTGTCATCTATTTCTAGCTTGTATCTACCCTCGTTTTGTTTGATTGATTGAGCTTTGTCTCCTTGGTTTTACAGGTACAGAGGGGCACACGTGTGGGCTTGGACAAATTGTTTTGGCAAGAGGGCTTCAAAATCTTCCATTTGATCTCTGGGAAAGTAAACCTCATCATAATCGGCATTCATCTCATTATCCAGGTACGCTTGAAAGCTTAGTATTTTTCCTCCTTGGCTTATCCATTATTTCTAGATCTCAATACCCTAAACTTCAAAACCCTCATTTTTATTTTTATTTTTCAGATCTACGGAGATCTAACAACTTTTTGGGCTTAATAATTAAAACCCACATCTAAATTAGTCATAACATTCCCGATCAATAATTTGGTGGACATCTGACTCTAGTTGCCCCTCCATCTAAGGCATTAGTCCTCCTTGAGGCAAGTTGCATTCCCTGGGTAGGTGGTCTTTTGCTAGATCCTACACATGGGTATTGCCAATTCTTCCTTGATCCATTAGATCCACTCATTAGCAAACCCCCTAGTGCCATTTCACTTTGATTTTGACCTTGTAGGCCCCATTTGGACCAATTTCCACTTTTTAAAGTTGGGCCCCACTTGGGTACTTTTTAAGGGTGGGCTCCTAGGGGTGGGTCACTGGGTCACATGACCGCCCACCGTATTATCATTCCGGTGACATTTCTCTTAGCATTGAGGCTTTTGTCTCTCTTCCAGGTCACCATTTACACCCTCCTGGCCTCTCTGCATCACAACAACCTTTCTCCTCGAGCTCCTTGGCATGATGACGTCATCCTTTGTACCAAGCCACATTGCTTGATATGGGGGGGGCGTTGAGGGTTTTTTATTACTATTGCATTTATATGGGGCATGACGTCCCCCTCCCTGCCAGTTTGGAGTGAGTTGCTCAGTTTTAGTCATTTTAGTCACTTTTGGGTAAACTTTGGAGAAAATGCCCCAAGTTACCCACATATTTGATTATTTTATATTATTTTATGTTATCATTTTAAGTTGACATGTTTTAATTTTAAATTGACATTTTAAAGCATGTAGACTTGGTTATTTTGTAAAAAATGAGTGTGAGATCATATGAATACAATCTCCTCACTTCATTTTTACACACAACTTATGGGATAAAATTCATTATGCTACTTTTTTACCCTAGAAGGGCTTTATGAAGTGATGCACACCACCTGGAGGGGTGATTTTTCTTGCTCTTGGATGAAGTTGGATGCTTTCTTGTCTTGCTAATGCTTTGTGGATGCTAGAATAGTTGGAATAACTTATGCTCAAGCAAGTTTTTTACCTTTTAAGTTTTGCTTAGTGAAACGTAGGTATTTTTTCTTCTTGAATGAATGAATGGTAGCCCTAGGGTTGCATTATTTTTTAATAGGGCCTTTATTTACATTTATATCCCCTTAGCATAGTAGAAACGCTCCTAAGAGGAGGTTTTTACAAAGTTTATCCTTGAAGCTCCAACTTTGCCCTAGTTTAGGCTCTTGAAACGAACTCTAGGGGTTGTTTCAAAAAGCACTAACCTAGTTGACAAGGAGAATTACCTCCAAGAGGAAGGTTGGTCACCTTCCTCTAAGGCTAGTGTTTTGGGTAACATCCATTAAAACCCTATGTTATCAACTTTTATTAAATTTTATTTGCATTTTTATTTGTACAATTACATTTTCATGGTAGAATTAGGGTTAGAATTAGGTCTGCAATTTTATGTTAAAAACCTTAGAAAATAATATTTTTTTTCTTCGATTTTTTGGCCTTCCTAAAATTTCGGCCCTCTCTCTTACAATTTCAGCCTACCCTATTTATCCCTAAAAACCCTAAAACGAAATTCCTAAGGGCCTCAAAAACCCTAACAATTGAAAATTTATAGAAATACTAAAATTTACTCTAAAATCTAGCCCTAAAACAGTCTTAAACCCTACCTAGTAGCCTCTCTTCCTTTCCTCCTCCATCACTCCTTTCTCCCCTTTTCTATCCTTGGCCAGCCCTAAAGAAGGTTCAACCTTCCCTTTGGAAGCCTCGGCCTCCTCTCCTTGGCTACTATAGCCCTCGACCTTGGCCAAACGGATCTTGGTCCTCCATTTGGGGCCTTCCTAAGGCCTAAAACAACCTTTTGCAGACCCGATTCTCTGCTGCTACAGGTTTGCATAATTTGCAGACTGTCAAACATAAGGAAGCCATCTCCTTCCAGTCCTTACACCTGCACATACAAAACAACAACAAGGGTTTGTTGTCCGCTGAGATGCACACCAGCAGCAGAAATCTTTCGAAAGCTGTCTCCCTCACTGGAAGTGGGGAGAGGTGTGGCCTTGGGGACAAGCAATGAGTCAGGTACTACCACCTGAACCCAACTCCTCCGTTTAGGCTAACTCCTAACGAAGCCAAAGGGGGTAGTCCCTACAAAGAGTTGTCTATGGCTCAATGTTTTTTAAATGTTTTTGGTGTCTGGTGATGCGGATGAGTGATGTTCAGGAGTTTTGAATGAGAGATCACAACCTATAATAGACACAAGATAAAGTGCAATCCACGTTGCGAAACAATATAATGAGATCAACAGTATATAAACACTTGCGAAATAAAAGCATCCACAGATAGATAAATTCAAATAGAAAATCCAATGGACAAATGGCCCAACTTAATTAAAGCATGAAAATGTAAAATGACTAGTGCCAAAATGGAGTCAAATAAGTGTGTAGTGCTGGGGGATGCTGAAGATACAAGTCTTAGTAAACTGTTTGTGAGAACGTTTTGCAAATTATCTTGGTAAATTAAAAGTTTTAATGATCTTGATTATTAAGGCTAAGGATACTTCCAACCGATACATGAGGTACTGGAAGTCTGTCCGTAAAAGATAGTATCAAGTGTCTCTGTTCAAGGACATGTCGGGCCACCCAGTGCTCTAGCCAGGTCGTGCAATGCTAACCAGCAAACTAGAGGCTGAACATGGAACCCCGACGCCCCCAACTAGGAGTTACCCACTGAACTTATCTTATCGATCAACTCCAGATTGGTTGGTTGTGGGGTGAAAATTTTATTATGTTATGGAAAATTAACAAACCCAACACCTTTCTGAGTACTAGCGCAACCGTAATGGTCGGCAGAGCATACTCAGCGATGGATAGCAACGAAGTAAATTTTATTTGGGGGAATGTGAGTTGGAAAGTTTTAATTCTTAAGAGCACACAATTCAACTCTCCGATAGAGAGCGCTCTTGACTTCGTCTTATGACGGAAGTTTAAAAAGGTTTTAACTAAACTATATGCTTGATGCAAGGATATGCAGTGGGAATTGCTCTCCGATAGAGATTGCTCTTGACTTGTGTTATTGCAAGTTCAAGAGACTTTGGTTCTTTGTTAAAATAGAAGCAACTTATAAACAAGAACACACGTGATAGCTCAATAATGATAAAAGAAATGACTAAACTAACAATTAGTTTCTAAGTTGCAAAATGGAAACCATCTAACGATTAGTGTTTTAAAGCGAAAATAAGCTAATCTAGCAAATTATCATCAAGTACATGAAAATAGAAACTACTCTAAGATACCAAAGCAAATCACATCAATAGACCACAAACCTCCTCAGGTGGGGGAAGTTGGAAGCGGGGGGTTTAAAAACCCCACTGAAGCTTTTATTGGAAAATTACAAGTGCCTTTGGGATTGAAACCTTTGAAAGGACTTTTGAGAAATAACTTAAGTGAAATGAAAGCTCCTATGAATTTGTACAAAGGATAAATGGTTTCTTTTTTGGTTTTGGATCCTTGTCTTTGGATCTAGTTTTGCTTGCTCTTTCTTGCTTGGTTTTGCTTTGGGTTCACCTGTGAATAAGAGCTCTAAGCAATAACTAGTAAGAGTGTTAGGAAACCAAACTTTTACTTATGATTCGAAATGATGAAGTGAATAACAAGATAAATGCCCAATGAGATGAAATAGGAGCCCAAAACAGTGAAATGAGACCAAAAAATCAGACCTTGGAAAAGACAAGACAAGCTCACCGTTTTTGATATAAAATGCATGTTTTTCTGCGAAATGACTTGAGATTTTTTGGGAAAGGAAATTTAAGGATTTTTTAATATTTTAGGCTAATTTCCAGAATCTGGAAAATAGTAGAAAATTGCAGAAAATCAGTAAAAGATCAACAAGTACAAAATTGCACGTTCTTCGAGAAAAAGTCAAAAAATAAAAAATTTTGATTTTTTTTTGAAAATTTGAAAATTTTCAAGCTAATTGCAAGAATTGAAAATTAGCAGAAAATTGAAAAAATCAGTCAAAAAACAGTAAGCTTAAAATGGCACGTTTTTCGAGAAAAACACTAAAAAATTGAGAAAAAATGATTTTTCAAATTTTTTTAATAATTTTCAAGAAATTCCAGATTTGAAAAAATGTGGAAAACACAGAAAAACCAGCAAGCTAAAATGTTGAAAACAAGCACACTTTTCGAGAAAAATAATGCACGTTTTCCAAAGCAAACAAGCAATGAAAGGAAAAACAAATGGGAGAGAAAAGATAAGGCCAAATCAAGCAACAAACCAAGAAATAAACAAACAAGGTGGGATCAACCTTGGAACAAGGTGACCACTAGATCCACTAGTTCCGAAAACCTTCCAGCTAGCTGGATGTCCGCAAGGATGCTAATGGGGAAAGAGAAGTAGCCACACAATTATGTAGCACTTGGGATCAAATCCCAAGCTACTTTCTCAAGGCAAAACTTGGAAGAGAAGAAGATGAATTTACAACTTTGGAAAATGAAACTAGATCTTTAAATATGAGTTTTTGAAAAGATGGATCTAGCTTTGAAAAAGTAGTTCTAAGGCTAGAAAGCCTAGATCTAACTTAGTAGAAGCCAAGCAAGTTTGAAATACAAATTTTAAATGACTTGATAACTTCTAGAAATAGTGGAAAAGAGATAGAATAGAATCTTGAAAAATAGAGATCCACTTGTAGTAACCAATGTAACCAAAAGAAAGATTGAAATAGTTTGTTTGATGGATGAAGCAAGCAAGCCCCTCTTTGTTTCTTGATTTCTTAAAGCAAAACTCCTTTGGTAACCTACAGAATGAAGATGTAAGCCAAACAAGAACTCTTGCACTTGGGAGAATACCTGAAAAGCCACACACTTAAGAGAAAAGTATAGATTTATAATATTTGTGCTAGATTGTTAGCCCTCTAAATCATAAAATTCAATACTTAAGAAACAAAAGCATGTAAACGAAACATGATATCACCTCATACAAGATGAAGCATGGCACACCAAGAGCTTCCACATTGACCTCCAAAGTCTCAAATTTGATTCAAATGCTTAAACAAATTACAAAATTCTCCAGAGCTTTTATGCAAAAATTCTCCATGAGAAAAGAGGAGGCAATGCCTTCTGTTGTCCGCCAAACTGCACACCAGCAGCAGAAATCTTTCGAAAGCTATCTCCCTCACTGGAAAGTGGGGAGAGGTGTGGCCTTGGGGGCAAGCAATGAGCCAGGTACTGTCACCTGAATCTCAGCTCCTCCGTTTAGGAAAACTCCTAACGAAGCCAAGGGGGGTAGTCCCTAAAAAAGAGTTGTCTAAGGCTCTTTGTGTGTTTAAATGTTTTTGGTGTTGTGACGCGGATGGGTGTTGTTTTAGGAGTTTTTTAAATGAGAGACAATATAATACTTGAATGTAAAACAAGATAGCGCAATCCACGTTGCAACAGAAGATAAGGGATGCACTTGAACAAGAAGCAAATCACTTTTTACACAAATTAAGAGAAATACTCCAATATAGATATTTAAGCAAACAAAGATATATGATGAAGGACCAGTGCCTTATGGAGTCAAATATAGAAGTGATTGTAAAAGCTTGATACAAGTGCTTGAAAATGAAAGTTTTTGAGAACGTTGTGCAGCTTATCTTGGTAAATTTAAGATTTTAATTGTCTTGATTATTATGGTTAAGAACAAGGTATCAAAAGGTAGTGGAACCTTATCCAAGAAAACTACTGGCAACCAGAGGTGATAGGTCGGAAGCACCCAGATTCAAGAGGATAGGTGTCCAATGTTTGAACCGCCCCCGAGTCTGACCAGTGGATTTTCGGCACCACCTCTTGTGGGAAGAATAGTAATTTGTCTTGGTTGAGGTTTTGGGTAAAAGTTTTAATTAAATTATCATTTGTGAATTAGCAAGTCTTCCACCTTTCTGAGTACTAGCCCAACCGTTTCCGGTTGGCAGAGCATACGGGTGTAGGACAGAAACTAAGGTAAATTAATTAAAGGGGTGTGTGGGTTGAAAAGTTTTAAATTAAGAGCACTTTAGTTCAACTCTCCGACAGAGAGCGCTCTTGACTTGGTCTTATGACCACAGTTCAAGAGACTTGCTACTTTAACAAATGCCTAATGTAGGGAAAATGCGAAACTAAAATGCCCTCCGATAGAGGGTGCTCTTGACTTGGATTTGGCCAAGTTCAAGAGACTTTGGTTCGTTTTAAACAAGCAAAAAGTAAAATGTGATAGCAATAGATTCCAACTTTAAACTTGATTGAACAATACGACAAGATAAGCAAGATATGGAATATTACTAAAAATCACTACTTGCAAGATAAAATAAAACCTGAAAAGTCTAGTGTTCTACCACACGATTTCTAATCTAATAGGTGGGATTGATCTCCGAACAAGATCAACCACTAGAAGCGCCTGCACTTGAGAACCTCCAGCTAGCTGAAAGCTCTACCAAGGAAATCGACGGGGAAGGAAGAGTAACCACAAAATTATGTGGTCCTGCCCTTGAGATGAAATCCTAAGGATACAACTTCCGGTCAAAGGCTTTGGAAGAGAAAATGCGAGATAATATTTGAATGAAAATAAATCTAATCTACCCAAGAGTCTCTTTCAGGTCAAAGACCCTACTCGGGAAAGCATGGGGGTAAGTCAATATGGAAAAATAGAGAAAGATGACTTACTAATGCGAGATAATATTTGAATGAAAATAAATCTAATCTACCCAAGAGTCTCTTTCAGGTCAAAGACCCTACTCGGGAAAGCATGGGGGTAAGTCAATATGGAAAAATAGAGAAAGATGACTTACTAATCTAAGAGCATATGAAAGATCTAAACTAAGCCAATCCAACAAAACCCAACACTCTTCCCCAAATGGGGAAGCAGACCAAAGAGTGGAGGACCTCTCCACTATTTATTAAAATTTTACAAGTGCCTTAAGGAAAACTCCTTGAAGGTCTTTGATGGCTACCTAGAGCAAACTTATAAAAAATTTAAAGCTTGAAGCCCTTAATGGCTTTTACAAAGGATAAGAAGATGTATCTTAAAATGTGTCTTATGATGCTTGATTTCTTCTTCTCTCTTTGGTTTGATCTTTTGATTTAAGAGATCTTTCTCTTCCCACAATCCTACCACAAAGATAAGCCAATAAACTCATGCACCCATTAGCGTTAGAAAATTAATCAAACTTTGAACTATCAAGTCTAAGTTTGCAAAATAAAACTAAAACATGAAAGAGCATGAGATTTTGACTTGAAATAATTAGTATGGTAAAACGGACCAGCAAGCTAAAATGCTCTAAAAAATGGTGGGAATGAGAATACAACCACAAGATTTTACACTACTTGATATGCCAATTTGTTTATCTTTGAAATGAGACTAAGAACTTTTAAGGAAAGAGACTAGATGCAAGTTCTAATACTACTTCTAAAGCATATACTAGGAACTACTAAGTAAAAATGATTGAGATCTCATCTATTTCAAGCAAAAGACAAGATCTATGCTCATAAAATAAGTCTAACTAACCACACCTCTAACTTGTTTTATGTTTCTTGTGTCTTTTTGTAGGAGGACGAAAGGAGAAATGGATGAGAGGAGATCTAAGGGAAACAAGGAGGGAGATGAGAGGCTAGAGGGGAGAGATAGGACAAGAGCAAAGCGAGGAAGGTAAGGAGAGAGACGAGAAGAGGAAGGTAAGGAGAGAAGGACGAATGCAAGGAGAGGAAAACAAAATTTGAAGTAGGACGAATGTAGATGGAGAGGAGGTAAAGCAAACTAAAAGGGGTGGACGATTGGAGCAAAAGAAAGCAAAAACGAAAGGGAAGGATGGTAGGATGAAGAGAAAACCAAGGAGAAGTAGATCTAGGGCAAGGGCTTCAAGTGGAACACTTGAGATGGTAAAAACACCGCCTTGGAAATCCTCCGGTTAACCGGTGATACGCCGACAATGAGTGTTGAAGAGAGCACAAGGGAACAAATCCCAAGCTATTCCCCAAGGTTGAAGGAACTTCAACCTTATGGCAAACTAATCTATGGCTTGAAGACAAGAACAATCTCGGATCAAGGCTAGAAAGACTAGAAAGGGCTTAGCAAGTCAAAGCAAAAAACTCAAGGAGCAACCAAGAAGGCTTGAAGAAAAGGGAGCCTAATGTAACAAGTAACCAATATTGTGTTTTGAATGTTTGATGGAGAAGATCCAAACTCCTTTTGTTTCTCAAACCCAAAAGCCAAAACTCCTTTGATCTTATTATAGAGTGAAGATATACTTGCAAGAACCTTGAGCATGGATAATATATTTGAAACAAAATATTTAAGTGAAAAGAACTAGATACATGCTACTTGTGCTAGATTGTTAGCCATCTTGAACATGATCTACAACTTAAGAGCCTCAAATAGAATGTAAAACAATATCACCTCCAATATCAAGTGAAGCAATGCACATCAAGAGCCTCCACGTTTTTGACCTCCAAAGTCTCAACTTTATTCTCAATAAAAAGTGCTTACAATTTCATCAGAGTTTCGATGCATAAAGAATCCATGAGATAATAACCCCTAAGGGCCTCTCTTTATAGCAAAAGATACAAGCTAACCCTAGGTCGAATTGGCAACAAGCAGGTAGGTCGAATTCCAATCAATCAAGGGCTTGGCATGGTAAACAATGGCCCAAAGTCGAGTTTGAGGTTGGTAGGATTGAATAGGTGGCAAACTCTAGTTGTTGGTAGGTTGAGATGGAAGCACCATCCAATAACACAACTCCAACAAGGAATGGCGTGAGCTATGGTAGGTAAGGTGAGCTAGTTTAGTGGATTGACGTGAGCTATGTGAGGGTGCGAGTTAGCATGGGGATGGCAAGTGGCATAGGTAGGTGCTAACTCGAATCTAGATGAGAGCCAAGCTAACTAGTGTTTGAACTAACCAATAAACGAGATCCAACTAAGGTTCACGTGAGAGGAAAGAGGGATGACGTGAGGACATGGACATGGCGAGTTAGTTTGGTGAAGACACATGGTAGCAAGTAGGTGCTAACTCGAATTTGAATGGGAGCCAAGCTTTGTGGATTATGGTGAGTCATGAGGGTGCCCATCTAACACTAATGCACATTCACCAACCCAATCATCAAATGACAACACACCAAATCGAATTTTGCATGAGGAGGGCAAATTGCCTTGAATGGATAACACTCTAGTGACTGGATAGTTGACTGGGAAGACTTGGAGTTGATTGGAATCCTCCTAAATGCTCATTGCCATGTCATTTAGCCTTTTATTTTAATCAAATTGATTAATTTTGGAGAGATTTGGATTATCTCCAAAATATTCAATTTTATTATTTTAATTAATAATTTCTCTGTAAATGACTTTTCAGAGAAAATATTAATTACGGGGCTGAATTGACATCCGAAAGTTGGGTTTAGCTGCTCCATGGGTCATGTGTGATTTTTGGCTTATCAAACGAGGCATCAATCACTGAATTTGGACCCCGGACGACTGGCATATTACAAATTAGTATTTCTCTATTTAAACTATAGAGAAATTTATTAAATTTAAAAAATAAATAAAACCCAAATTTTGACGGACCCGGTAAAATTTTTTCGAAATTTTTTCTGAGGGTTTTATGGACCTAGGACATGACCGACACCTATTCTAACAGTGTCTAGTAGGCTTATATACATTAGTTGGCCTCTAATAACCCCCCATGGCCAAATTTTCAAAATCGGGCATTCCAGCTTTGGAGGAGCGGGAGAAAACCTCATCGATTATACCTCACCTTAAGCAAAGTATAATTGACAAGGGAAAAAACTCCTTGGAATACCTTAGTTGCTTAATCTAGTCATGAGGAACCGAGGCACTCAGATCCTACTAGCACACTTTATTACAAACCCCCATGGGGCCATGGTCATGTCGACTCAAAAAACAAAACAAGCTAACCACAACTGGCTAGCCACAACATGCTGGATCATCTGATACACTGGAATCAAACATTTATCATGTTTGTCAAATGGCGGCTCTCTAGAAAATCCAACTATGGTACAAAAAAGTTGGTAACACCTTCCTTATATACAAAAATAGAAGCCACTAAACCCTAATTCGAATTTGCCTTGAGAGAGACAAATGGCACCTTGAGAAAATTGAATTTCCAATCACAAACTCCAAAAAATCAAAGCTTGGAGTGAGATCTACCCATAACTTGAGTTTTGCATTGATGTAGAGTGGGAATGCAGCCTCCACCTAGGCAAGGCACCCACCCTAGCTCCTCGTTACTATCACCAAGCCATCCATCAAGTGCCACATCACAAAAACGTCAAGCTAAAGGAGAGGGCGAATTTCTTCATGAAGATGCTCTGATAGTGCTCCGATACTTGACTAAAATGACTGTGAGTTGATTGCAATCATCATAAGTGCTCAGTTCCATGTCATTTTGACTTTGACTTTATTTAGTTTGGCCATTTTTGGAGAGATTTAAATTATCTCCAATTTATTATTTTCTGAATATTTTAATTAATATTTCTCATTTTTTGATTTTTTGAGAAAATATTAATTATGAGGCCAAATAATTGTCTGAAACTTAGGCCAAGCTGGTCCGGGGGTCATGAATGATTTTTGGCTTAAGGTTTAAGCTTTCAAACTCTGAATTCGGACCTCGGATGACTGACATATTACAAATTGAATTTTTCCATTTAAACCATGGAAAAATTTATTAAAAAATAAAACTAATTAAAAACCCAAAACCGGAGAACCCGGTAAATTTTTTTTTGAAATTTTTTCTGAGGGTCCTAGTGACTTAGGACATGACCATAGTCTATTCTAACAATGTCTAGTAGGCTTATATACATCAGTTGGACTCTAATAACCCCCCAAGGCTCAATTTTCATAATCGGGCATTCCAGCTTTGGAGGAAGCGGGAGAAAACCTCATCGATTATAGCTCAGCTATAGGCAAAGTATAATTGACAAAGGAAAAAACTCCTTGCAATACCTTAGTTGCTTAACCAAGCCATGGGGGACCGAGCCACTCAAAAATCCCACTAGCACACTTTATTACAAACCCCGTGGGGCCATGGTCATTTTGACTGAAAACAAAAACTGACTAGCCAAAACTGGCTAATTTGAAACCCTGATACTTTGGAAGTGAACACTGACATGTTCCATCACTGGTGGCTCAATGGAGTTTCATCTATTTCTACAAAATAGGTGATAACATCTGGCTCCAACTGCGGGACATGTGCTCGATCTGGAAGTCATGCAAGGAGAGGATACGAGAACACCAGAATCTCTGGTTTATATATATAACCTGTAAAAACATCTGAACTTGACAGAAAAACCTTCAGTAGCACATGTATTATGAAAAAACCAAAATGAAATATCAACTATATTTTATTTTTTTTGAAAATAAATTCTAAGAAATCTAAAAACATAAAGTAAATGCTTGTTTCCTTTGACAAAATTAGAACTTTTCTTATTCTAATATAATACAGAAAGGGAAACGTTAGGTATAATCAGAAATCCAATGTAACGATTCAAGCATGTAATCAATGTAGAAACAATTTTTTACCTTGTCTCTGGTTACCGGCCAGAGCAAGGGCATGCTTATCAGAAAGTGCAAACCTACTTGAATCTTCTGTATGGGAGGGACGGATGGGAAATCATGTGATAGATATTTGAAATGTTTCCCAATATAGTAAGTCCTTCTGTAGGCACACTCTATCTAGAACAGGATAGGGTGAAGAAATTTAGGATGACAAGGCAGTTCTAGTACCTTATCATACTGATCCAAAAGGCTCTTCTGAAAATAATTTTCCATGAAAGTGCATGCCTCGAACTGTTCTAATATACAAGGGTCATCCGATGGCTGAGATATATATTCAACTGTCTTTACCCAAACCTACCCTTCACTGTACTGCTTTTCTAGATCATCCTTGCTTATGTTTATGTGTGGCTCTAACTGCTCATATGAGGAAATCACATGCTCTTCCTCCATGTTCAAATGCTCAAAATTTACACTCATGTCGAAAGTGGGGGAGTATTAACAAAATTTCCAAAGGAATTTTGTTCATTATTAACTTCTTTAGATATGGCATAGATAGGGTTTTCTAAAAAGATCCATTCATCATTACCAATGTCTATGTCATCCATGATGGACTCATCATCACTTATGTCATCCTTCAAGGTATGCCTATCCTCCTCAACTTCATGAAAATCCTTTTTAAACAAATGGGTTTCAAAGACATCACAAGGGATCCATCTTTCCGAATATTCACTGCCATGTGGAGAACAAATGGGAGTGTCATCACACATATTACAAACTTCATGGGTTTCCTTATGACTGTCAATCTCTGTAATGGTTTCTTCTAGAGATGGGTCAGGAGTACATAAATGTTCATCATCACTGAAGTAGTCTTGAAAAACTTCCCACTCAAAAGTGTCTTTTGTTTCGATGGCATGAGGAGGGTCTTCAATAAAATTCGGTCTTTGATAAATTTCTTCGATAGGATCATGAGGGATCTAATGGGAAAATGTCATATTTTCTGTAATAGGCTGATCTGTCTGATTCCAACTTTCTTCAGGAATATCATAAGTATCACCTACATAATTCATGCACTCAGGCTCGCTTGATGAAGACTGATTAACAAACCCTGGAAATGCCATGGATGTCCCTCACATTATTAATGAATTCAGGCTTGCTTGTTGATGCACTAAGACCACAACCTTCAGGAAAACCATGCTTTTGGATATAGCATGCATAATAGGAACCAGATTCCTCATGGAAGTCTTTGCATGGCCTACAAAATGGTTTGTATGACTCAACCATGTTAGCAGCCTCTAGCTGATGAGGAGGCCTCTGTTCATGGTTGGGAGGTTTTCTCTACCAATTTGGTTTTGCAGCAAATGTTCTAGGAGGTGGTGGGGGTTGAGTCCTTTCAACATTAATGACCCGATTCTGAATTTCCTTTAGTTGTGCAAGATGTTTTGCTTCAGCTTCTTCCATGTTTCTCTTCATTTCCTTTTTCATTTCATTCCTCATTTCCAACATCTGTTTTCCATGAGTCTCTTTTATAACTGATAAAGGATCTTTATCTTTTTGTTCATTATTCTTCAAAGGTGTCGAAGATCTTGAGTAACCCTGAATGTTGGACTCACCAGATGATTGCATGTTTAAGTCAATTTTGAGAGCCATATTTTGGGCTTGAAGCAGAGTAGTGGGTTCCTTGTTTCTTATCTGATATTGCATCTTGTCACTAAGTGCCTCAATGTAGTAAACCAGAATGGAAGGTGCAAGCGGTGCATAGGTGTCAGGAATAGCATTTGATACTTCAGTGAACCTAGTGTTGAACTCGTCCATCGTTTTAGGGTCCTTCTTCTTGATGTTTGTCAAAGCAGCGAGTTGATGGCTCAGTTCTTTCTTTTCACCAAACTTGTTGGTGAAGGTAGTCTTGAAGGTAGCCAAAGTGGCAAATGAGTTGTTAGGTAGGTTGCTATACCAATCACCAGCTTTTCCATCCAAGGAAAGAGCAAACAATTTCATATAGACGTCCTCATGTTGGCCTGCAGGGTCACTGACATAGGCATTAACACATCTGGAAAAGCTCCTGAGATGAGCGGCGGAAGTAGTGGCATCAGTGCCAGTGTACAACGGGAGTTTCTCTACAGCTTTGTCAGGGAGACGATGGGGTTGACCTGCTATCTGAGAGAAATCTAGCTTAGTAAAATACTCGCCCATGATGTCGGAAATATTAGTATTATTTTCAAAGTTTTCAAAGTTTTCTAGAAATAAAGTATGGATGTTTGAAACAGACTCAGATCCAAGTTCTTCAAGGATCCGACAAGAAGCAAGTTTATTCAATCTCCTCCTGTAAACCTTTTCAGGCTCGGGGATGAAGCTGAGTAAACCTTCAGGATTTCTTCTAGTTGAATACCTTGAAGTGTTTACTGACAGTGGAGTCGCTAGGTGGATTCACGTCTAATTTCGGAGAGTGATTGGACTAAAAATCTACCAAAAAGGGAAAAAAGAAAGGGCAGTGGAGTCACCAGATAGATATCAAATCTTTAAAAAAAGTATAACAAACTAGAAAAAACTAAGGTCGTCTAGGAACAAAAAGATTTGTCCCCGGTAGCGGCGCCAAAGATGTTGTCCGACGAGATGCACACTAGCAGCAGAAATCTTTTGAAAGCTGTCTCCCTCACTGGAAGTGGGGAGATGTGTGGCCTTGGGGGCAAGCAATGAGCCAGGTACTGTCTCCTGAATCCCAGCTCCTCCGTTTAGGCTAACTCCTAACGAAGCCAAGGGGGGTAGTCCCTATAAAGAGTTGTCTATGGCTCAATGTTTTTTAAATGTTTTTGGTGTTTGGTGATGCAGATAAGTGACGTTTAGGAGTTTTGAATGAGAGATCACAGCCTATAATAGACACAAGATAAAGTGCAATCCACGTTGCGAAACAATATAATGAGATCAACAGTCTATAAAGACTTGCGAAATAAAAACATCCACAGATAGATAAATTCAAATAGAAAATCCAATGGACAAATGGCCCAACTTAATTAAAGCATGAAAATGTAAAATGACCAGTGCCAAAATGGAGTCAAATAAGTGTGTAGTGCTGGGCGATGCTAGAGATACAAGTCTTAGTAAACTGTTTGTGAGAACGTTTTGCAAATTATCTTGGTAAATTAAAAGTTTTAATGATCTTGATTATTAAGGCTAAGGATACTTCCAACCGATATGTGAGGTACTGGAAGTCTGTCCGGAAAAGATAGTATCAAGTGCCTCCGTTCAAGGACATTTCGGGCCACCCAGTGCTCTAGCCAGGTCGCGCAATGCTAACCAGCAAACTAGAGGCTGAACATGGAACCCCGACGCTCCCAACTAGGAGATTACCCACTGAACTTATCTTATCGATCAACTCCGGATTGGTTGGTTGTGGGGTGAAAAATTTATTATGTTATGAAAAATTAACAAATCCAACACCTTTCTGAGTATTAGCCCAACCGTAATGGTCGACAGAGCATACTCAGCGATGGATAGCAACGAAGTAAATTTTATTTGGGGGAATGTGAGTTGGAAAGTTTTAATTATCAAGAGCACACAATTCAACTCTCCGATAGAGAGCGCTCTTGACTTCATCTTATGATGAAAGTTAAAGAGGCTTTAACTAAACTATATGCTTGATGCAAGGATATGCAGTGAGAATTGCTCTCCGATAGAGATTGCTCTTGACTTGTGTTATTGCAAGTTCAAGAGACTTTGGTTCTTTGTTAAAATATAAGCAAGTTATAAACAAGAACACACGTGATAGTTCAATAATGATAAAAGAAATGACTAAACTAACAATTAGTTTCTAAGTTGCAAAATGGAAGCTAACTAACAATTAGTGTTCTAAAGCAAAAAGAAGCTAATCTAGCAAATTATTTCTAAGTACATGAAAATAGAAACTACTCTAAGATACCAAAGCAAATCACATCAAGAGACCACAAACCTCCCTAGGTGGGGCAAGTTGGAAGTGGGGGGTTTAAAAACTCCATTGAAGCTTTTATTGGAAAATTACAAGTGCCTTTGGGATTGAAACCCTTGAAAGGACTTTTGAAAAATAACTTAAGTGAAATGAAAGCTCCTATGAATTTGTATAAAGGATAAATGGTTTCTTTTTTGGTTTTGGATCCTTGTCTTTGGATCTAGTTTTGCTTGCTATTTCTTGCTTGGTTTTGCTTTGGGTTCACCTGTGAATAAGAGCTCTAAACAACTAGTAAGAGTGTTAGGAAACCAAACTTTTACTTATGATTCGAAATGATGAAGTGAATAACAAGATAAATGCCCAATGAGATGAAATAGGAGCCTAAAACAGTGAAATGAGACCAAAAAATCAGACCTTGGAAAAGACAAGACAAGCTCACCGTTTTTGATGTAAAACGCACGTTTTTTCAGCGAATTGACTTGAGATTTTTTGAGAAATGAAATTTAAGGATTTTTTAATATTTTAGGCTAATTTCCAGAATCTGGAAAATAGCAGAAAATCAGTAAAAAATTAGCAAGTACAAAATTACATGTTTTTCGAGAAAAAGTAAAAAAAATCAAAAGATAAATTTTTTTGAAATTTTTTAAATTTTCAAGCCAATTTCCAGAATTGAAAATGAGCAGAAAATTGAAAAAATCAGTCAAAAAACATCAAGCCTAAAATGGCACACTTTTCGAGAAAAACACAAAAATGATTTTTTGAAATTTTTTCGAATTTTTTAATAATTGTCAAAAATTCCAGAATTGAAAAAATGTGGAAAACACAGAAAAACCAGCAAGCTAAAAAGTGGAAAATAAACACTTTTCGAGAAAAATAATGCACGTTTTCCAAAGCAAACAAGTATCGAAAGGAAAAACAAATGGGAGAGAAAAGACAAGGCCAAATCAAACAACAAACCAAGAAATAAACAAACAAGGTGGGATCAACCTTGGAACAAGGTGACCACTAGAACCACTAGTCCCGAAAACCTTCCAGCTAGCTGGATGTCCGCAAAGATGCTAATGGGGAAAGACAAGTAGCCATAAAATTATGTGGCACTTGGGATCAAATCCCAAGCTACTTTCTCAAGGCAAAACTTGGAAGAGAAGAAGATGAATTTACAACTTTGGAAAATGAAACTAGATCTTTAAATATGAGTCTTTGAAAAGATGGACCTAGCTTTGAAAAAGTAGATCTAAGGCTAGAAAGCCTAGATCTAACTTAGTAGAAGCCAAACAAACTTGAAATACAAATTTTAAATGACTTGATAACTTCTAGAAATAGTGGAAAAGAGATAGAATAGAACCTTGAAAAATAGAGATCCACTTGTAGTAACCAATGTAACCAAAAGAAAGATTGAAATAGTTTGTTTTATGGATGAAGCAAGCAAGCCCCTCTTTGTTTCTTGATTTCTTAAAGCAAAACTCCTTTGGTAACCTGTAGAATGAAGATGTAAACCAAACAAGAACTCTTGCCCTTGGGAGAATACCTGAAAAGCCACACACTTAAGAGAAAAGTATAGATTTATAATATTTGTGCTAGATTGTTAGCCCTCTAAATCATAAAATCCAATAGTTAAGAATCAAAAGCATGTAAACAAAACATGATATCACTTCATACAAGATGAAGCATGGCACACCAAGAGCTTCCACATTGACCTCCAAAGTCTCAACTTTATTCAATGCCTAAACAAATTACAAAATTCTCCAGAGCTTCTATGCAAAAATTCTCCATGATAAAAGAAGAGGCAATGCCTTCCTTATATACAAAAATAGAAGCCACTAAGCCCTAATTCGAATTTGCCTTGAGAGAGACAAATGGCACCTTGAGAAAATTGAATTTCCAATCACAAACTCCAAAAAATCAAAGCTTGGAGTGAGATCTACCCATAACTTGAGTTTTGCATTGATGTAGAGTGGGGATGTGGCCTCCACCTAGGCAAGTAACCCACCCAAGCTCCTCGTTACTATCACCAAGCCATCCATCAAGTGCCACATCACAAAAACGTCAAGCTAAAGGAGAGGGCGAATTTCTTCATGAAGATGCTCTGACAGTGCTCCGATACTTGACTAAAATGACTGGGAGTTGATTGCAATCATCATAAGTGCTCAGTTCCATGTCATTTTGACTTTTACTTTATTTAATTTGGCCTTTTTTGGAGAGATTTAAATTATCTCCAATTTATTATTTTCTGAATATTTTAATTAATATTTCTCATTTTTTGATTTTTTGAGAAAATATTAATTATGAGGCCAAATAATTGTCTGAAACTTAGGCCAAGCTGGTTCGGGGGTTATGAATGATTTTTGGCTTAAGGTTTAAGCTTTCAAACTCTGAATTTAGGCCCCGGATGACTGACATATTACAAATTGAAATTTTTCCATTTAAACTATGGAAACATTTATTAAAAAATAAAAATAATTAAAAACCCAAAATCGGAGGACCTGGTAAAAATTTTTTGAAATTTTTTTTGAGGGTCCTAGTGACTTGGGACCAGTGTTTTAATAACCGGTCTGGTTCGAACCGGAACCGACCGGTTTGACCGGCCAAAGGAAATGGAACAATGAACCGGTGGTCAACTCAGACCGGGGTCCAGTTTGGTAATGAACCGGCCCTAACCGGCCCGGTTCATTACCAAACTAGCCCTAACCGAACCTAACCGACAGGTTCCGTAATAACTCGGTCGGCCAGCTAAAAGCTAAGTCACTAGATCAGTTTTAATGGATCAAGTTCGAAATTCGTCGAATTTTAATGGGTGTCGATTTTAATCTTTGAAGTTCGCTGAATTCGTTTTGGGGAAATGGCAAAACCCTTGCCCGCGTCCCGGCCAGGTCGTAGCCACTGTTATCGCCAACGCCGATTTCATTTTTGGGAAATGGCATAACCCTATCCCATGTCCTATGTTATCTATTAACTGTGGTCGTATCCAGTGTTATCGCCATAGTTTTAAAAATCGGCAATATCCGAATTGGAATCGGCCGATTTGCCGATTTATGGCGCGGCCAGTTCAAACCGGTTTCAGAATCGGATCGCTAGCAAAAAATCGGTTTAGCCGGCCGATTTTTTACATAAATCGGTCCGGCTAGCCAAATCGGTCGGTTAGACCGATTTACGTAAAAAATCAGCCGGATTGAAAGGTGGGCCCACGGGGCATTGCACGTTGATCTAAAAATAAAAATAAAATTTGTTTTTTAATTTTCTAACCTACACTACGTGACTACCCTACCCTGAGACCCCAACCCAACTCATTTGTTGCCCTAACTGTCCCGTGATAGCACTGAGCAGCTGTCGGAGTGGTTGAAGGAGTCGCCGGAGTGGTCGTGGTCGTGAAGGAGTGCCGAGTGTGTCGTGGAGGAGTGCCGAGTGGAGGAGTGCCGAGTGTGGTCGTGGTCGCCGAAGTGGTTGTGGTCTTTGTGCCGTCGGAGTGGTTGAAGGAGCCGCGAGGTTGCCGTCGGAGGGGAGTGGTTGAAGGAGCCGCGAGGACTGTGCAGTGTGCACTGTGCGCCCGGTTCTGGAGTGGCTGAGTGGTGGTGACTGTGTAGTGCTCGAGTGTGCACGTGGACTCCAACTCGTGGAGTGTGTGCATTGTGTGCAACACTGCAGTGTGCCATTGTGCAACTGCACATTCCAAATTTCCAATAGAAATTTACATAGGAAGGTAAGAATTTTTCCGATTACACTTATTTTTTTATTTATTTAATTTTGAATATTAAACAGTTTTAAAGACTGAATTTTGAAATAGAAATAAATTTTTTTTTTTATAGTTTTAAGTTTTAACTTTAAAATTTTAAATTTTAAATTCAAAAGTCCAAGAGTTGCCCTGGTTCAACAGTTGAACTCTAATAACATTCAAACAAAAATTAAAAATTAATTTTTTCTTATTAGCATAAGTTAAAAAATTAAAAATTCATTTAATTTTGTTTTGTTTTGTTTGCAGATCAGATTCTCAGAGTACATTTTTGCACTGTGCAGTATAGAATCATGGCCCCAAAAGCAAAAGATCCTGCATGGATCCATGCCGATGTTGTTCAGGGGGACATTTATTGCAAGTATTGCAAGAAATTGATCAAGGGTGGGGGCATTTATAGGCTTAAACAACACTTCGCTGCCATCAAAGGCCAAGTTAAGGCATGCGAAGCCCCACTGGATGTTATTGGGTAAATTAGAGCTGAGATGCAAGCACAATTCAAGAAGTTTGAAGAGGGAAAGGCTATGCAAAGAGAGATAGAGGAAGAAGTAGGGAGTGAAATGATGGGTGGAACCTATGCCCCTGGTTCAGGTTCAAAAGAAGGCTCTTCATCTATCCCTTCTACCACTCTTAGGGATTCTTTTCAGTATGTTCTGCCCTCCGAGAGTACACAAGATAAGGGCAAAGCCAAAAAGAGGGGTGGCATTGAAGACTATTTCACACCTCCCACCACTTCTGCCAGTGTCGGAGCTTCTCAGATGCAGCGTCCAACACAAGTTCAGCCCACCTTAGATGCGCACTGGAAGAAGCAGTACAAAGATGTTGCCCATGAGTACATTGCAAGATGGTGGTATGATGCTGATCTCCCATTCAATGCTGCCCGCTCTTCTTATTACCAACCTATGTGGGATGCCGTTGTAGCTGCCGGTAAGGGCTTCAAAGGCCCTAGTATGCATGACTTGAGGGGATCTCTTTTGCAGAGAGAGAAACTTTCCTTAGAAGAATACCTCAAGGATTTCAAAGCTTCATGGGTAAACTCAGGATGCACTATCATGTCAGATGGATGGAAAGATCAAAGGGGCCGACACCTTATTAACTTTCTTGTCTCTTGCCCACGGGGAACCATGTTTTTGTCATCACATGATGCATCCGATAGGGTGAAAGATGCAAACCTGTTATTTAATCTTTTGGATGAGGTTGTTGAGGCGGTGGGGCCTGCTAATGTTGTGCAAGTCATCACAGATAATGCCTCTAACTATGTTCTTGCTGGTAGGATGTTAGAGGAAAAGCATAAAACCATATTCTGGACCCCATGTGCGGCACATTGCATAGACCTCATGCTTGAGGATGTATGCAAATAGGATTGGATCAAGTTGACTGTGGACTATGCCAAAAGCATCACGAAGTACATCTACAACCACGGTTGGGTATTGAGCTTGATGAGGAGACACACAGGGGGCAGGGAGCTTGTTAGGCCCGCAGTTAATAGATTTGCAACTCACTTCCTCACGTTGCAATCTCTCTTTTCCCAAGAACAAAACTTGGAGAAGATGTTTTCAAGTGATGAATGGAATTCATCTAATTGGGTTAGCACACGAGAAGGAAGAGACATTAAGAAGAAAATTAAAAGCTCTTCATTTTGGAAAAAAGCAGCAGAGGTTGTGGCAATTACTGAGCCACTTGTTAAGGTGTTGCGGTTGGTGGATGGGGAAAAATTGGCCATGGGATACATTTATCAAGCTATGTATCAGGGAAAGGAGCAAATAAGGGCAACATACAAAGATAGAGTAGCCAAGTATGGGCCTATTTGGGAGATCATTGATAGGAGATGGAACAATCAACTCCATCACCCTATACATGCAGCTGGGTATTTCCTGAACCCGAAGTATCAATATAGAGATGACATTGATGCTGATCCGAGTGGGGAGATAGCGGATGGATTGTATACTTGCCTTGAGCGCATGGTCCCAAGTGTGGCGACCCAAATGGAGATACATCGACAGATCACCTCTTTAAGAGACGCCACAGGTCTCTTCGCCAGCAATGTGGCTAAGGTTGCAGTAGAGGATGGCCAACCAGGTAAACAATTCCATTGTTTTATTAAATTATGTTGTTTAACTTTAAAGTTTAAAGTTTAAATTGTAAAATGTAAATACCTAGATTCTTAATTTCTTAGCCAAATTCACAATCTAATTTGTTGAATTAACTGCCTTGACTCTTCGCATTTGCAATTGCAACAAACTGGTGGAAGTCATTTGGTAATTACAAAACAATTGCAAAAGTTTGCATTTCGGGTCCTTAGTCAAACCTGCAGCGCTTTTGGGTGTGGGCGCAATTGGTCTTTGTTTGAGCAGATTCACATGAGGAAGAGAAACCGTTTAGAGCAGAAACGGTTAAATGATCTAGTCTTCGTGCAGTACAACTTGCGACTTAGACGCAACCAGTTGATGAACAAAAGACCTGATACGGATCCCATTATGTTAGATGATATAGATCCAACCTCAGATTGGGTGGTGCAGACCGTAGAGCCAGAGTTTGGTCTTGATATGGATCTTGAGATGGAGGAAATGCTGGTGCCTCGGGATGATTTAGATGCAGATCCTCTATTGTCGATGCCATCAGTTCATACAGGTGTGGCTCCCGATATTCCAGGCACTAGTGGGCCAGGACCTCTTACTTATAGGCGACGACGACGTAGGAGTAGGCATTCAGCCAGTACTACTACTGCAGTAGTAGATGACTGTGCACCTACGCCTGAGGAGCCTGAGATTGAGCCAGATGTTGATGCCTTTGCTAGTCCTTCAGCTTCTGGTTCTTTTGGTTCTAGTTCTAGTTCTACTTCTACTCCTCGCCGTAGCAGGGGTGATGAGTTTGATCAGTTTGATCAGTTCGATTGATGTACATTGTAGTTGACTATATATGATGTTATTTTTTGGACTCTACTGGCCATATAGCCTATAGGCCTTATGGATTATGTATTTTGTTCCAGTTCCAGTCTCCTACATATGTATTGCACAATACACTTTGTGCCATTTTGATATATTGACCCTTATATGGTATATACATTAGCAGAGATTGGATATTTTGTTTCTAATGCTATGGAATCATGAATTAGAAATTTAGAATATTGAAAATGTTGTTTTTCTTAATTTTTTTTTTTTTATGTATTTTTGAGCAAACCGATTCATTAAATTCAAATCGACCGATTTATGACCGATTCATTATCGATTCCGAGTTGACCCTCGACCGATTCCGAGTCCGATTTCGGTTTTTCAAACTTTGGTTATCGCAGCTAAGTTCGGGGTCGAAGTGCTGCTCGTCGCTCGATTGTAGTTCGTAGTCGTCGTTAGCTGCCGGTCCCAACAGGGCAAGCGCGGCAAAGACATGAAAATGTTTGGAAAATGGTAGGCGGAAACCTCCGATGGGTGTCCATTAGAGAAATTGTGGAAATAAATTTAAAATCGAATAGTAGTAGGAGAAAATGACCAAATTTATAAAAGAAAATGTTAAATTATCTCATACTAGCAACATTTCATTTCAATTTTTGTTTTTTCTTAATCTTTTTTTCAGGCATTTCATTTCAATTTTTGTTTTTTTTTCTTCCAAATTTGGTCAATAAGGGTGTGGGGTTAATTTGTTCATTTTTATGGAGCATATTGAATTTTATTAAAAAATTTCATATATATTTTTTATTTTCAAATTTTATAGTGTCTCGAATTGATGTTTAATTTGATTTTTTAATAAAAAAAGAAAAAAACCTAAACCTAATTCGCCCTAAACCTAAACCTAAACCTATACATATTATGTGTCTAATGGTTTGAAATATAGCTTGGAATGTTAAATATAATTTTTATGATTAAAATTGTAATTTTTTTTGTATTTTTTAATAGTCTAGTTCATTGAAATCAAACCGCTCCGGTTCATTACCGGTTCCGGTTCCGGTCCGAGTTGACCCCTGACCGGTTTGATTCCCGGTTCTGGTTTTTAAAACATTGCTTAGGACATGACCATAGTCTGTTCTAACAGTGTCTAGTAGGCTTATATACATTAGTTGGACTCTAATAACCCCCCAAGGCTCAATTTTCAAATTCGGGCATTCCAGCTTTGGAGGAAGCGGGAGAAAATCTTATCGATTATATCTCAGCTATAGGCAAAGTATAATTGACAAGGGAAAAAACTCCCTGGAATACCTTAGTTGCTTAACCAAGCCATGGGGGACCGAGCCACTCAAAAATCCTACTAGCACACTTTATTACAAACCTTGTGGGGGCATGGTCATTTTGACTGAAAACAAAAACTGACTAGCCAAAACTGGCTAATGTGAAACCCTGATACTCTGGAAGTGAACACTGATGTGTTCCATCACTAGCGGCTCAATGGAGTTTCATCTATTTGTACAAAATAGGTGATAACAGGGTTAATCATTGACACAAATTTGTTGCCATTTAAAGGCTGTCGCACTTTGTAAAAAGTTCTGAATTTGCATCCTAAATAGGTCTGAAAACTTACTATTTTACAGTCTGAAATTTGTTCTTGATGCATGAATAAAGGGGTTGTAACTTGAATGCAAATTAGTGTCATTATTCGCTTATCACTGATCACCTTACAGCTGCTGCAATTTGGCTTCTTAACTGACTGTCATCATACTGTTAGTACTCTTACATATGCCTGAAAATTGTCAAACAAAAGGTTGTTGATTAATTTGGTTATATTGGATATTTGGATACCTTTAAACATACTTTTTGCATGCTAACCTACTGCTGTCCAAAACTCACTAATGACTGTTAATACTAACATGTTGTGTTGATTCCATCACAGACATCACTCTTGACACGTGTTGGTGGTTATACTCTCATGTCATTGAATGTTGGTTGATGCTAATTATTTATGAATGATATTGCTTCCATGATAGAATACCATTGAATGTTCTACTACTGCTTTTGCTGACATTCACTTGATATTGTTAAACTTTGGCATAGATATCACTCTTTGTATTTATCACTCAATTGATGGTCTATGTAATATCTATATGGTAATTGACTAATCATTGATGAATGACCTTATTTGTATGCTAAATTGCCATCGAGTACCTAATTAACTAGTATGTTTTCTTCACTTGCAAAAACATATTGATTCAGGCACTGGTCACTGACTTGTTGTTTAGAAGACATAGCATATTAGGTGTTTTTGCAGACCCTATAAGGGATCTCCCCTTGGAGGTTCCGACTCTCCGAAGAAGTTGGAGAAGTGCTAAGGTGACAGTGGTCACTTAATCCATACAATTGTTCAGTGGATACTAGCCCTGCTAGTTCATCCGGTAACAGGCCGTTCACTGAAAATCCAACTAAGTACAACTTAGGTGGTAAGAGAACCAACGACTCCTATTTGTGGACCAGATCATCCTCACTTCAAGGGAGTTTGTTAGATCTAGGGACTATAAATAACGACCCTATGGGCTATATTGGTATGTTGAAATAGATTTGCCAATGTTGAATAATGCATTGTGATGTTTTGATCATAATGCGTTGTGCTTAAGCACTGTAAACAATGTCTTTGGATACTACTATATTCTTGGAATATTTTCCCTTTCTGCTATTCTTTATTTTCTGTCGTATATTTCAAAGGGAGGTTTTCCAACATCCTCATCTAAAGTTCAAGAAGAAAAGTCCAAGAAGGAAAGGAAGTAATCAAAAGAAAAAGAAAAGAATAAAGGGGAGCCTGATTGCTAAGGTCAAAGGTGGAAATACCTCATAACACAATCCCTTGTTGAGACACATCCTTGTTGTTTGTACTTTGGTGAAGATTACAAAGGCACCCTTATCCCCATATCTTGTGTCATTTAGTCGATTGAAAACCATTTCACTTGTCTATCCTTGGTTGTGTCATTCACCTCCACCCCGAATAAGAACCAATTGTTGCAAATGCTTATATGTTATTATTGTTATGAAATGATTATAAATCATTTATCTCATGAATCTAGTGAAGATACATATGGGGTTGTTATCACACAACTTGTAGTTTCCCCAAAAGATGCTCCTATATAGGACGGTAGAGGAGCTAGGCAACTAAAGAGGTGACCTAAGAAGGCCTGACATAAAAAATGGAAATTGAGGATCAATCTGAGAAATTTGTGCAAGGTCCCAAGTTTCAGAAAAGTTCATGGTGGGTGTCCCAGCGGGATAACACATGCAACAAAAGGAGCAAATACAAGTGAATCAGCCACACATGACAACAACAGGAGCAAAGACAGGTATGCTGAGACCCAGTCACAATACAGGAATCCATAGTTTACAACAGTTGAACAAAAGAAAATTTGTTTTTGAAGAAGGGTTGAGGAGTTTCCAATCCCCATAATCACAATAGGAACCATCCTTGGGTGGTGGGCTAGCAGTGAACCACCCCTTAGTGATGTGGGCTGTACCACACCTACCCCGATTATTACCTTTGGATGTCATGAAAGGGAAACCACATGTTTTTGTATGGTACCTAAATTGTTCTTTAATTGTGATGCATTTCGAGTTCACTATTATGATTGTACTGTTTATATGCTAACAGAAAATCACCTCCTAACTGGGTATTACTGTGTCCACTGTCAAGTGATTTATCATATATTTCATGTTTCATGAATGTGTTTGATGTTGCAGGTCACCGATTGTTAGTGCTGGGCTGAGTTCCTTTGCAGCATTAGTGGGGTTGTTTCCTACCTGGTTTCATCAAGGCATTGTTAAAGGATTGCTTGGGCGTTCATGGTCTTCTGATGCAGTACATATTGCATGCACTTATCTTCTTCGGGTAAAATCTGTTTTGCCATTAATCTTTGATTGGTACTCATCTGAGTGTTTCAGCAGTTAACATGCATGCTACATCAGCTAAAGACCCTTTTTTATAAAAATTCCGTAAATATTGTCTCTAAATTCAATTACTTTATAGTACAGTATGATGTGCTACTATCTCTCTGTAGTAAGACTGGCATGCAGTCCTATTGTCTGAACATTTCAGATAATACTGATTGCAAGTTAACATGCACATCCAACTGCCACATTGTTCCTAGGGATTTGCCTAAATTATCTGCATAGACATTATTTGTAAAATGTTACGCTATACATCATTCAGTTTCTCAAGTTCATACACCCATTTGACATTGCAAGAAGTGAGAGATTCCCTTTCATGGTAGGAATTGATGACAAATTCTAGTATTTATCCATGTCTTTTATATTCATCAAGTCATTCCTGCCATCAACTGCTAATTTTAGAACCCTTTTTCTTTTCCTGACATGTCAGTAATTCTGGATATAGGTTGGTGCTTCCTGATTACGTGAAGATACATAAGACTTGTAACTTTTCAAACATTAAGCGCATATCAATTTTTTCATTTTCAGGATGCACTGAGATCACCATTTGATTCTCAGAAATTAAAAAGATATATAGAAATTTGTCCAAATACTAGAGTGGGCTAGTTTATGTTTTGGTAGGAACAGGTGACCTTTAAAATTTTCTACAGTGATATTGCAAATATAATATGCTTCCTTTACTTCTACTACTAGGTACATTATAAGCTAAGTATCCAGGAAACTTGGATACGGGGACGGGTACGGGTACGGGGACGCCAATTTTTGAAACAGGGTACTTGGGTATGTCGGGGATATTGTGTGTATATATATATATATATATATATATATATATATATATATATATATATAACATGTCATAGTCACATTATACATGCATATTTTAGATTTCTTCATAAATTATGAATCATGATTTATAATTCTGAATTCAATGATTCATTGAACAATGAACATTAACATTGAAAATTTGAAAATCATAGACACATAGTAGATATCAAGTGGAAAATTGGAAGTTACATAAAATTTGATAAATCACTACACCAGGAAGTTGTAACAAACAGTAAAACTGTAATATGAATGTACACTTGAAATCTGATTTTAAACACCTATTTGTACTGCTGTTACAGGCAATCAAAAGTTGCAAATGTAATACTGGGTTGATGTGAGTGTATTTCTTAGTAGTAAATATATATGTATATACTATATTTTTTATGTGCACATTTGGTACTCAAATTATGTTCCATGAGTGCTGAACACAAAACCATAAAAACATTCCTTGTAAATCAATGCAAAATCAGTGTACCAAATTTGGACAATATTCAGTGGAATTTGAACAGTGTTGTAAACTGCTTGACATAAGTCTTGAATCGATTCCATATGCAGTTAGCAAAAATTTAGTTCAGATTTGGTTGGGCGTCATTATATTTTCTCCAGTGGATTTGCATTTTGCTAAGTCGGTTGTACCCTCGGAGTACCCAAACATAGGATACAGAGTACCCAATCACAGGGTACACCATACCATTTATCCTATAAGTACTCCTTTTTTCATAACGACGTATCAGGTACGTGGAGCCAGTATGGGGTACGACAAGGTACAGCAGGAGATGTACCTTGCACGTACCCAAGTACCCGGTATGGGTACGCGTACCCTACCCCCAGGTACGGGTACCCATGCTACATAGATTATAAGATAACTGATCCCAATGATCATATGATGGGTGGTATTGTAGTAATGCTCACCTAAATGTAGCCACCTGATCCATTTCTTCTGCTGGCCTGCTACGTAATTCCTCAAATACCCCTCAATCCACTTGTTAACTATCTCAGTCTGCCCATTGCTCTGTGGATGATAACTCGTGCTCATAGCTAACTCGGTTCCCACCAATCTGAAGAGCTCTTGCCAAATGGCTCCAGTGAATTTGCTATCTCTATCACTGACAATGGTCTTGGGCAACCTGTGGAGTCTGAATACCTCTCTGAAGAATAGTTCCGCCACCTGTGCTGCTAAATAATCTGAAGGTATGGCGAAGAAGTGAGCGAACTTGGTGATCTAACTTGTTAGTACACTAACTTTGCATGAGATGATATATTTGGTGATCTAGCTATTGTATGATGTGATTGGGCCCTTGATGATGTCAATCCACCCCTCCTGTTAGACTTATGTATATGCACGCTGAGTCATGTCCCCTACACTTGGCATAGACTTGATCACTTAGTCCCTCTCGGTAGCTGACTTTAGCTCCACTATCACTTTCTCCATCCATCCGACTTGTCCATGATACTTGTTTCCGACTTGGATTCTGATTTGTGATCCCGAGGGACCCCTTCCCCACTGATCTCTGAGTTTGCCATGACTCCCTGTTTATTGTGCCTTGGCTCTTTAGTGTGTGAGTTACACTTTTAGACCTGGGATTTGCTCCTGTCGGTTGCCCCCAATGTTGCAATGCAGTTAGGATTGTGTAGCCTCACCGAGTGTTCCCCATTGGTCATCAAAGCATGTATTGCTCACCCCCATTACCTTTGCAGTATGAGCACCATGTTTATATCTTTTGAGATATGTATGTATCCCAAGAGGGCCTTGATGTAAATGAAGAAATGAAGAAATGTAAATCAAGCCAAAAAGGCCATTATGTTGTAAATGTAAAATCTAGCCAAAAAAGGGCTAAGTATGAAACTCATTGTAAAATCCATGCAATGTGTTTATGAACACACATGGATTCAGGTCAGCTATACATGTCAGCATTTGTAGTGGTTATTCCTCACCTAGTCCTGCGGGGCAAGGAGGTGAGAGGGAGCAAGGGACAAGCTCAAGATTGCCCCCTAGAGTCTCAAGTTACGGTTTGCCGGACACCCAGTTTGGCGGCTCTAGAAAAGAACCTCACAAAGTCTTCGGGCACGGATGTGAGTTGTGAGATACTTGTTAGATGGCTAGTGGTGGTTTCCCTGCACTATACCCATTTGTGAGGCATCGCCCTTCCCCGTGTTCTATCATGGCATACTTACCTTAGTGGACCCTGCTTTCTCGAGTTGTCCAAAGGGTCACATGATCTTCATCCTTGTCTTCTCGTGTCCTTTTCCTTATTGTCCGCATCACCTAAAGTCAGCAAAGTGGTCAATTCTATAAGATGTGCATAGCATTTTAGTCTTTTGGAGGTGGTGGGCCCACCTCATCGGAGCCTTGTATTATCTTGGGATTTAATATATTTTTGATCACCATGTTTTCATTGTATTGCTTAGTAATGTACTAACTTGTATAATTGAGCCTTGTCACTCCATGATCGCATACAGGTATTCAACTAGCACTATTGTTGACCAGTTTTGACTTGGTCAAACTGAGTTGACTAGGCCAAAAATGGGCCCGAAAAAATGTTGCGACCGGAATTTCGATTTTGGTCAATTATTATCTACAGGGGTCCCATATGAGCATGCAAGTGTCAGAATTGCAAAAGACCAAAGCATTTGAGAAATTTTTAATTATTATGGGTCAATTTTGACCTGTTTTAATTAAAAATTATGGATTTTGGGCAAATAATGCCTAAGTGATGGATCAGGGTCGTTCGAGTGGTCATCCCTACTCTTTTTGGGGTCCACGATTGCATTGCAGCAAACGGTTTGACAATCCGGGCGCTAAAAGTAGGTCAAAAGCCCAATTTTCAGCTTCAGCCATATAAACCAGCAAAAATTACATGGAAAATCAGAATTTGACTAAGGCAACTATAGGCAAATGGAAAAATCAATGGTTGGAAAAGGTAAAGGTAATTTCTAAGGTAAAATAGTAATGTTTGATATGATTTTGGCACATTGTGGGGCCCTCTCCATGGCAGCTCAACATTAGAGATCGAATTGCCCATAGGGGCATTTTTTTCCACTTAGGGGATTTTCGATTTTTTTGTATGATGGGTGTGGGCCCTTGTTCTATTAGTTGGGGGGGGGCTAAAACATTCTATAGCCACCCCCCAACTCCTCTCCCACATTTGTATGGCCCCCACATGGGTCCTCCTCTCTCCACTAGTGCGTTCTCCTTGGGTAATTCGCACGCCCACTTAGCATCTCTCTCCACCATTCGATTTGTGAATTGGGGAGTGATCTCAACCCTCCATTTTGGGGGGAAACCTATTTTGGGAGTGGCCATTCTCTAAAAGAGAAGGCACTCACCCCATTTTGACCTCTCTTGGCAATTTTTGTAAACACTTAAGACTGAAATAGAGAAGAGATTCTTGAGAGCTCTTGAGACATTTTTGCTTGGATGAATGTTGTGATGATTGCTGCCATCTGCTGATGTATTGATGAGCGTTTTAGTGTATTTATCCATCTTCTACAGCTGAATCGATTTGTAGGTTGGAAGGCCACTTGAGGAGGGGCGCACTTTTGGGAGTGGGAGCTCCACATTTGGGTTTTTCCTCAAGGATTTCAAAGAGGGAGTTGAATTTACTATTTATCATTCAATTTCTAAATTATTTGTCTTTCAATTTGTTGTGTTAACTACCTATTTGTTGCAGATTTCTAACTTTCATCTCTTGTGGTAGGTAGCTAGGGCGCACTTGTTCTCCGGCTGACTCAAACGCCTAGGAAAAACGCTGGTTGCTCATCATTTGGATTCGGCAAGTGGTCTTCACACAAATATTCAGCCATTCACCTTTGTTTCAGGTATTCTTCTCATGCTCAACTCTCTAGTTAGATTTCTGGTGTATTTGCTAAGAGAAAACTCACATATAAACCCCAAAATTTAAAATCTAAAAATTTGACCGTCGAAACTCTTTTTCCTTTAAAACCCAGTAATGATATATGCTTAAACCTCCACATCTCAAGTTTCATTTAATTCTGACTCCATTTACCCATAGATTAGGCACTAGTCCACCTGGCAAAAACGCCCCCCTAGGGGCGTTTTTCTCTTTCAGCCTGTTTGGGTATGTTTTGTAGTTCTGGGTACTCTTGATTCTTGTTTAGAGCGTCATTTTACCTTAGGGAATCAAGTTTCAATAGCTGGAAGTGAATATAAACAATAACTTTATGCTGCCCTAGGTCCACCAGTCTCAGAACCAATCTCTCCCTTGGGCAGATTTTCACTTGTTGATCACTTCTTGCATCGTTCACTCCCCTAGTTGATTTTCAGCCATATAAATCTATTACATTTATCATAAGGTATTGCTGGTCACTTATCACATTACTATCATTTCACTGCTTGTGTCCATCAATCGGCTGAGATCATACATAGGAACTCATCTACACTCATTCCTCGCTTTCTTTGTCTCTTATTCTTTGGGTTTGGGTGTATTTGTTGTCTCTCAACCACCACTAGTTGAGCGGGGTCTCCCCCTTGACTAGGCCAAGTGCCTTGTCTAAAGTGACTGTAGCCTTGTCTGGTGTGACTTCTGTCCCTTGGACAGAGGACCTGGCTGCTGTTGGTTACACCTTCCTGGTTGCTCACCCTCTACCGTCCCTATTGGGATATCCCTCTATAGCAACTAGAGATAGTATGATAACAAAGTCCATGGAGATGCTCTCCCGCTTCTGCTCGGGAATAGGCAAAGGTTGTAATAAACCAGTTGGGTGGGTGTGCTCTATTTTATTCTGTTGGCACAAACTGCACTCTCTCACATGTTGTATCACATCATTCTTGAGGCCCTTCGATGAGAACCTCTCTCTAATCTGTCTGTAGGTCTTGAGAAATCGCTGGTGCCCTGCCAATGGTGAATCATGCAATGCCTGTAAAATCTTCTTCTTGAGGGAAGACTCTGGAACTAAGAAGATTCTGTTCTTGTAGTATATGACATCATCAATAACCCTGTACCTGTCGTCCTGAATCTGTCCATCCAATAGCTCGCAAGCAAACTTATCTTTGGAGTACTCAACCAAAAGATGAGATCTCCAATTTGATGAGATGCTCATAAGGGATAAAATAGCTGGTCGTTTAGAAAGTGCATCGGCCACTACATTGTTCTTTCCCTTAACGTACTCAATCTCAAAGTCATAGGCCTGAATTTTGCTCACCCATTTCTGCTGCCTCTTGTTTAACTCTTTCTGCTCTTGGAAGTATTTCAAACTGTTATTATCTGTCTTAACTTTGAATCTGCCATCCACTAAGTACTGCCTGAACTTTGTTAGCGCATGAAGGATGGCTAACATCTCTTTGTCATATATCAAATAGTGGCGCTCATAGCCCTTGAGCTTGTTGCCGCCTGGTTCCACACCTGGGAAAACGCAGCAGAAGTCTTCAAGCTGTTGGTGTGGCCTTGGGGGCAAGTCAGGGTCAAGTGCTGTCACTTGGGACTCGACTCCTCAGTCTAGGCTTTCCTAGCGAAGCCAAGGGGGGTGGACCCTAAAAATAAAACTAAGGTATCTAATCTAGGAGTTAGAAAAATATTTTTGATAACCAAGACAAAGCAGCATATACTTTTGTGAAATAAAACAATCATTCATCATTTACTCCCATTCACTATAATCATCATTCATTTGCACATTTGTCAATAATATGAAATAACATTAACATAGACCAGTTCCTTATAATGGAGTCAAAAACAAATGCATGAGCAGAAAAGTAGATGTTGTGCGAGTGTTCTTGGTTTATTTTAAAATTAATGTGAAGGTGATCTTTTTATTATGGCAGGTGGGTTCCCAATATACGCAAGGTACGGGGAAACATGTCCGGAATTTTGAAGCGTGGCTTCCCTCTCGGGCTTGGGCTGAATCGGAGTCTCAAGGAGGCGTTCAGATGCTGTACCAACGAGGACAAGCCTAACGGTTTCCAAGAGGTCACTACTCAGTTTTGTCCCAAGCCTTTTGAGAAATTTCCCCACGACGGCAAAATATTCGTGATGTGCCGGATTTTCACATAAAGGGTTTTTATTTGGGGTGGTGTTAGCTCCTATTACTAGTCATCTCCCCCTTTCTGATGTGTACCAACTAGATCAGACTGAGCTGCAAGTCGGCCACAGAGCATACGGGAGAAGATCTTGGTATTTTTTAGAAAAATTTTAAGAAACCAAAATTTTATCTTTTTTAAACCCTAGGAGTCTCTTTTCAGGCATGTACTCGGGCAAGCCCTTGTACAGAAACCCTACTTCGGGAAAGCAAGGGGGGCGTTTTAAGTTTGTAAAAAAAATGGTAAAACTACGTTTTGAGTGAACTTGTGGCCCGCCAGTGGAACGAACCAACAAGGTTGATTTTAACCCTAGTTAGTTTTATTTAAATGCCGAAAATAAAAGAAGTAACCTACTCTAAAAAAATCACACCATGAAAAGAGACGACACAGGCCACCCCTGGGGGGATGGGGTGTGGGCACTGGCTAGCCCACTTGCTCTCGTTTAATAGTCTTTACAATGATTAGAGAAGTGCCCCAGTCTACTTAAAGTGACTTGGCGGCTTACAATTTTTCAATGGAAAAATAACCGGTTTTACAAAATTTCAAATTTGGTCTTCTGGATTGTCCGGATCCTTGAAATTTCGCCAGCACCTCCTCCTACCTGTTCGTCTTTTGCTGCAAACCAGCAAGCAAATATTAGTATAAGATGCCCAAAAACACTTTAAGAGTGTCTTTGGAACACCTCCTTAAAACCCAAAAAAAAATCTAAGTGTTAAGACTACTTAAAAAATGCAAACTTTAACCAAGTAACACAAGCAGTGATGCTTGTTTGCTTGGGGTCTTTGCAAGATTTATGAGCTGCAAATTACATGCTCTTGGACAGCCAAATAAACTTTTATATCAGATCTAACACTACTTTCAAACTTTTCAAGACTTTAACAATTTTTTACCAGTTTCAAAATTAAGTAATGCTGGATAATGAAAGATCTAATCTAATGGAAGATAAAACTTTAAACAACTAGATTAGAACTCTAAGAATGAATAAGATCTTCTTAAGAATATATCAATAAAAAATAGATCAAAGAATCACTCTTCAACCGTAACCAGTGACCAAGAAAATTTTGATTTTATAAGCTGAGGAAGAGAGAAGAGACAGAATGGTCCTTGAAACCAAAGACTTTGGAAGCTTGGAAGTGGGAAACCGAGGGTGAGATCCACCAAAATGTGTACAGAAGAAGAAGATGGAGAGCAAACAAACTATCCTCCTCTTCACACCTGTCAACCTGTAGCAAACAAAACTCACAGAAAAACTATCAAACTAGAAATGCACATGGTTAGAAATCAAAATAGTATGAGCATAAACAAATGAAACATATAAACTTTGAATCTCTAACCAATATGACAAATGCAAGAACAAATTAAAACAAACAAGATTAATTGCTCCTTCCCACAAAATCGTTACCAATCCTTCAAGCAGGCTAGTAGATGGCTGGAAATTACATGCACGGAACTTGAAATTGCTACAAAATACTCCACATCAAGAGACCATGAAACCACTCACAAAAGTATCACACATATGGACCTCCAAAGTCTTTTTATTAATCAACAAAATAGCATAAGCTTAGTACATATTTCTGCTCTCTCTCCAACTAGAGAAAATGGAGTGGGCAGCCATGCTTAAATAACCAAAGATGGAGAGAAATGGGTGGAATGAGTGGCATAACTCGGGGAGAAAATGGGGCTGCCCACTCCCATGTAATGGGCTTCCAAAATCAGCCCCAAATCAGCTAAAAATCAGCCATGTGACAGCCCATAAACATAGCTGCAAATTCCATGATTGAAGGGGCCCAATTTTGGGAAATATGCCCCCCTCAAATGGGGAAGTAATCCCACTAATATAGCTGCCCGAAATCTTTCCAAAATCAGCTCTTACAACTCCTAAAACATAGCTGAAAAAATCGGTCCATAAATCACTCCCAAAATTTAATATTTTTATGAGTCATTTTTTCACATTTTTTATTTTTTCATGACTTTTTTGGGTTTTTTTTGCCATAGGTAAAAATTCAAGCACCCAAACATTAGGAAAAGTGGGTTTAGGGGTTAAGGGGGTGCTCTGAGTTAGAAAACGAGCACCCCTAAGGCAGAAAAGACCTCCAGACGCCACTTCAAGGCCAATTACAATTTTTTTTTAATTGAACCATAAAAAAAAATGGCTCAATTTACGGAAAAAATAAACTTTGCCGAAAATTAAAAAACAACCCAGGGGGACTTAGCACATGTCCATATGACTAAAAAATAACGCCTAGCATATTCATATACATTGACCCTTAGACTTTAACAACCCCCTAAGGCCCGTTAGCCTCCCAGGCATTCCAGCTTTGGAGGAGCAGGAGAAAAACCCAAAAATTATGTTATGCACTAATGCAAGACATAATAACTAGGTGAAAAAACTCCTTGGAATACCTGACTTAGCCAAAAAGTCCTCGGGAACCAAGTCTTTTACAAAACACCATGCTATTACATTTTATTACAAACCCCGCAGGGCCATGGACATGTGGAAAAAAGTTAAAACGGGGGCCCTTTAAAAGGCCAGCTGGATATCAAATCATCGAAAAAAGAACATTGAAATGTTCAACTTTGCCCGCTCGCTTGATAGTCCCGTTATCACCTAAACTGTAGTTACCCCTATGGAAGGATCCAGTCATGGATGGCAATAGGGAAGGGCAACTTGAAAGGTGCAACCACGATCACCTCGACCTCCAATGTATATGGTTGTCACGCCAGTCGAGGCAACCTTCACTTTATGTTATCTAGCCTAGACAACAAAGGGGGAGACCCGATCTACTCCCGACAGGAGAGATCAAAACCAAGACACCAAATCAGGGTATTTCCAAGTGAAGTTAGGTGTATGGTTTATCCTAGACCTAAGGATGAAGTCACAAGTCAAGTGAGGGGTTCAATAGATGTAGCTTTGGTTCATAGTTGATGTGAGAGTGACTTACAATGTTTAAAGTGAGATCTAGGGCTAGTGTACTAGGTCAATGTCAAAAGATCCACTGCCTTGGGAACCGTGTCCAATGCAGGGTTGTTTAGGGGTCAGACTGGGGCTAACTAGTACATGAGACAATCTTGACCATAGTCCATGATGTCTTCAAAGGTATAGTTCACCATGCAAAAGTCAAACCACAAGTCAATCCAACAATCTAGGAGAGTGGGTTGACTTGGAGATAAACCAGTGCCTTGGGAATTGGGAAGTGGAGTCAAAGTAGGGTTGACTTTATGGTTTAGGACTCCTACAACATGAGATAAGTGGACAGTATAGGCCTTGATGGATAAATGTGTCTAGATCTAGGTTTGACCCAAGTGGACCACAATCCCTAAAAACAAGGAATGCAATCCCCAAGGCAAGATTTGACAAAGTGACAGTCTAGACCTAGGTTTTGAATTATTCTGAATCCGGATCTGCAAAAATCTCAAGTACCCAGTTCCTCGAAGTGAGTGAACTCACTTCTCCAAGGTGGTGCGACTTTCCCTAAGGAGGCTTGAATCGGGGTTTAGGTGGGTCAAATCATGTCGGATGGCATCCAAACTTTAGATCCGGGTAGATCAGTCAAGTAGGGATATGGATCTATAATTTTGTGGCAATCCACCGGTTAGATCTTTGTAGATCTGAGTTTTAGTGTTCCAAGTGGTCCAAAATGGGGATTAAATCCCTTAAAATGTGGAATGGGGCCCACAAGGTGATTTTCAAGAAAGGGACAACCTGGGTGTATGTTATTTGATGTGTAGATGTCAAATCAAGTGAAATCTCAAACACCCATCGCTTAGATGTAGGTCAACCTGCTCAAATGGTGAAGTGCGCCTTCCTTGGGAGAAGCTAGGTTGGCTTGGGAGAGGGATCAAACGGGAGCCAATCCACACCAAACTATAGATCCGGGATGCCGTGGATGCTATAGAGGTGGGTTTTCAATATCATGCCCAACAACCCACTAGATCTTGGTAGATCTGACAAAATGTAAAATAGGGGTTTTGAAGTATTTAGGGTTTTAACAATTTATGAATTATGTCAATGGATTGGATAAAGGAAAGAGAAACAAACCTGTGGATCTTACCTGGATAACCTTGTAGATGCCTTGATGATGATGATCTATGCAATCCCGATCAATTTGGAAGCTTTGAGGTAGTCTCTATGCAAATCGATTTAGTCCAAGAAGCCAATGCGCCCTCTCTCCTGCACAACAAACGTCAACAATATCAGATTTGATGCATCAAGAGATAAGACTAATGCCACAAAAGAAGTAACAGAAAGATAGCATAGATCACAATGATACTAATGATAACCCCCTGATACAAGCGAATGCCAAGAAAGTCGATTTGAAGAAGCCTTGCAAAATCGCCCTTGTTGAAGTCGCCCTCCTGTAGACAAACAATGATTTCCAAACAAAGATAGATCTTACCACAATTTCCAAATGCTAGGTTGCAATAGACTTTCCAATCACCATCTAAGAACACCAGATGCAAAGGAGACCACAAGAATTTCCACAAGAATATTTTTCTATACCAATAATCCAAGAGCCAAAGACCCTTTACAATGAGAGGCTCTCTCCTTTAAATAGGAAGGAGAGGCACCAAAACCCTAACCACTTTTTGAATGAGTGGCTAAGATTAAAAGATACAAATGTCTAATCAATGGTTGAGATGAGCTCAACAACATAATACATGGATCACACATAAAATATAACATAAGTGGACAAAGTCGCCCTAGGAGAGGGGAATCCCACCAAATCATGATGACAAAATATCATAAGAGGCTCATGGTGGGTCCAAGGGGTAATTTTATCCCTCCTTGGTCAATCCCCATGGCACAATAACCAATAAATAATCATGAAAGTACCAAATCGTGCCTCCAAGGTGAAGTCGTGGTCCTCCAAGGTGAAGTCGTGGTCCTCAAAAGACCCAAAAAATCCACAGAAAGTGCCATAAGTGATGGATGCGGGCCCCGATGAAGCTGAAACTGCAGGAGGAGGTGTGGAAGGTCCCGATCTATCATCACTGATCATCCCATGCCATAACTTTGCCTCAGTAGCCCCAAATCGATTTCCTCAATAGCCATTTCTACCAATCCTGAACTGCCTCGGGAAACGTGAAACTGCCCAAACTGCCTCCTGGAGTGATGGCGCTGTCAAGGTGAGGGTACCAATGTGTCCGGGAGGGGGGTAATATGGTAAAAACAAGTGGCTGGACCACCCCCTCCATCATCAGCGCCCTAGGTCAACCAGATAAAAGTCATCTCTGCTCCGACAGGGCCTCCAACAGACCAAAACTGCACTAGGACAGCCTACTGAGGCTAAATCATCACTGTAAGTGCCCGGAACTGAAAACAAACTGTCCCATTGGACTCAGAAGGTCCAAATCCATCCAAGATGTGTACTCATACACCATATGAATCTCTGCATGATCAAGATAAATATCCAATGTACCGGAACAAGGCCAATAATAATGATCTGTAAATGACCAAACACTGCTGTATCCCAATAATCATCATCATAACCCTGTAGCTGCTGCATAGAATCATCCTGTATGTGTACATGGACCATATATCATCTATCCATATCATCATAAGGTCCAACATCTCATGTCCCATGGTCCTCCATGGTCAAACTAGGTCTAACCAAGACCAAATACAACTCAGACTATCATCCATAGCTGCTGCAAGGTGTCAAGGTCAATACATGCTTTACAATTTATTCAAATAGCTTCTATAACACAGAGTAATCATGACTGGCGATCTAAATCCAAATATATAGTGTCGTTAGTTATTATTATTACTCAGACTAGACTTTCAGGATCATACTCACTTCATAGTTGTGATCAATTTGCTAGTGAAGGGTGAAGGCTGAAATAAATGGCTAGGCTAAGGGATGACTTGACTAACTTGACTTTGTGACACTTTGGCAAGGGAAAGGGAATACACACCATAGTATATACTGAATGAGCAATAACACAGGGAATGGCGGTGTCTCACAAATGGATGAGTTGTTTAAAGAGGGTTTATTCACCTTCACAGATGCGCACAATCCATAATACAAGCAAGGCCAGCAATTGTTTAGATATAACATTTAAGTTCTATTGCTTTTTGGGCCTGAGGTTTCCATAGCCTTGATCTATGTGTGTTTACAAACACATTGCATAGATTTACATTTATTTTTAGGCTTTCTGCTGCAGGTGTGTTTTTAAGGCACTTGTTTACCTGAGCACTTCTAGGTGTGTCATGGACAGCTTGTTTACCTAGGTATTTATTTTTCCAAAAGATATAACATTTTATTTTTCATGGCCATTTTCATTTGGCATTTCTTTCATACACAAGATATAGCATTTGATTTTTCCAGATTTTGTATTGATGGCAGCACTAAAAGTTTCAGGTTTAGCCAACACAACTTTAGTGACTAGGGGGAATTCTCAAGGAACTCCAACTCACCATAGGTAAGTTTTGTCACCAACTCAGAGCCGAGACACAATAAACAGGGAAGCTCATCCAGTACAGAGGCTACAGTGGGGAAAGATCCTCCATGTCACTAGTCAAGTAGCAAATCAAGGTAATAATCTAAAAGGTAGGCCACGGATGGATGAAGACAATGAAAAGATGAAGCCAACACTAGCAAGCCATAGTATGGTGTAATGATCACCTCTATTCTCCCTAAGGAGGGTATGTACCAATGAGTATGAATAGTGAACTTCTAAGTCTGAGTAGGGACAGTAATATATATAATAGGTCAACCAGGTCCAAATATCTATATGATCGCCGGATCATGACACTAAGTGCTAAGACATGCTATAAGAATAAGTATAAAAGCAATCTAACCATAACACAATAGTATACCTGCTGAGTCATATACCTGAAAGCTCATCAACCTGTACCATCACCTGTCCTCTGAGACTGCTGCTGTAACTCTGGGCACTACTGTCTGCTCTGTACCAATGGCATAATGGCTATATCGGGCATCTCTCTGGGTGTCCCGAAACTCAGTCATGGCATGGGGAATATAACTGCTGTCCACAATCTGATAGTGATCCAATATAAATGCTCATCTCGGCATCTCAAATGCAAGGGAACTGGCTGAATAGTGTACTGGAACGAGAAAAATAATGTATGGTAGCCCGGCTACTATATATGTGATAACATCTGGCTCCGGCTGGGACAAGTGCTCGGCTGAAGTGAGCGCTTGAGAACCTCAGAATCTCTGGTCCTCGAACTCTGCTACTCGAATCCATGATCCAGCACTCTACCATTCTATTTCCAGCTTTTATTCTTGCAACCTATTTTCTGCATTCACAAACATCTAAACAAAATACCTCATGCCGCATGTGTGGGAAAAAATAATAAAATCAACTGAAATAAAATCTACTCTATGTCAGAAATATAAATGCATAAAATATAAATGCAGAAAGTAAATTAACATAATTTGCAAAATTTGAGTTTTATTGTGCAGGAAAAGAAAAAGTGACAGGTACTCAGTTAAACTAGGAGCTTACAAAGGAGCTTAGAGACTAAAAAGGTGCCAGACTCAATGGCTGAAAAGACTAACTACTGCCCAAGTAGGCTTATTTGGTTTCCTACCTACCCTACTCTACCAGGCAATGTAAGCAGAGAAATCCCAACTATGTGGGATCAGGGATGTGATCCCTTAAGTCCCTCTGATGGACAGGATATAAGATACGTCGCCCACTACCAATGGTCAGAAAGCACATGCCATCAATGCATCGCTTTACTGTGAAAGGTCCAACCCATATGTCATCAGCTTGTCCCGATCTTATATGCAATAAATGGTTGGGAATGATGACTTGACTTCCTGTACGAAAATTATTTCTATTGACTGACTCAAGAATAACTCCAATGTTACGAATAGGTATGGGATGGATTTCAGCAGGGTTTTGCGGTTGAGGTGTGACAATCCTCGAGTTTCTTCTAGAAGGAACTGCCTCCATTCTGGGTGGACCACCATCTAAAGAAATAGCAACTGTGCCAACAAGGATTTCCCTAACTTCCCTTCTTGTTTCTTGGATTTCCTCATTTGGCTCTTCCCCATGGGGAGACACAATTCTTTTAACAACCTCACCTACAGTCAAGAAGTCCCTATGTTCTTCCAAGGGAAGTGGCTCTTTAGATATGACAGTGTTATGACTAGAACCTTCCCCTGAAGGAACAGGTACAACCATGTTTTCCAGTCTGGGAGAAACTGACTCAGAATGAAATGTAGAGGAAGTAGGAATGTGAGAAAGATCATGAGTATGATGACTAGATGACTCAGATGGGAGGAGGAAACTAGGGATATGCGGATATGTAGATAAAGTATGGCCTTGAGGCTCTGAAGGAGTTTGAAAAATAGCAAGGTTATTTAAATTATAGTCCCCTTCAGGAGCATCATTAATTAGGGCATCCTCTTCCCAACCTAGAGAGTTATCATGGACTTGAATAAGGCTACCGTCTTCTAGAGATAAATGAGACAAAGAATCTTCTGTATCGGAATAATAAGTGGCTTCAGGCTCTTCATTTGTTTCAACCCTAGTAGATGTTGCAAGATTGTTTTCCCATGGGTAAATAGGTGCAAGACCTTGTCTTTCTCTCTCTCTATTGTGATCGGTCAAGGCAAACCACTCCCTAACAGTGAAAGGAATTCTTTCTCCCCTCCTAATATCATCAAACTCATCTTCATGCATTGGGTTTTCAGTGTTTTCCTCAACCCCTTCAAGTGTGTGATTTTCTATAGCAGGTTCTTGAATGGTTTCATTGTTTTGTTCGTGATCTTGGGGTTGATTTTCATGTCCTCTCAATTCATCTATTTCCTCAACAACATCATTTCTAATTATTTCAATCATTTGCTTGTCTTCCCAAAAAGAATCAGAATCTTCCATGACCATACACATATTTTGATCAACTTCATACAATTCATCCTCATCTTCAACAAGGTTAGTTTTGGCATTATTTAATAATTCATCCCCGTATGTGTTTTTTAACCCTTCATCAAAAGACTCAACATGCTCATTATAACAAGGTTCTCTGTTAACTCGAATCAAGGCTCCATCAGGGTTGGGAACACAAATAAATGATAAATCCATCATGAGATATCCACCTAGGCCAGCTGCCCATTTTCTAGATAAAAGCATTCCATATGCTGGGGGTAAATCAATGACAACTACATCCATCATAGTAGAAATGTCTGAACATGCGAAAAGGTCAGCCCTAAGGTTTTTAATCAAGCCATAAGACGGTACTCGTCGGGAATCTATACCACAGACATTTCCATAAGGTCTAGTCACTTCGAGTCCCATTTCCTTCATAACTTGTAAAGGCATAACATTCATTGCTGCTCCAGAATCCAACATACAATTATGAAGGAGCATGTTTTGAATGTGCAAGGTAAGGTAAAAGGGGGAGTGACCACCGCTTTTTCTTTCATAAATGGCTGAATGGATGTTTATTGGTGGATCCTTCTCTGTTTCACTAGGTTGTGTTCCACTAAGCTTTTGGATATGACATGATTCTAGGACAGGTTCAGGATTTTTCTCTTGGCCAATACCATTGAAAAATTCCTCTACTTGGCATCTAACAGAGGGCACCTTCATTAATTCAGTGACAGGGATGTTACACATTATCTTGCTTAGCTCTTTCTTCATATCAATCTTAAGATCATAATCATCTACGGCAAGATCTTCTTCTTCCTTTTTATCTTCATCAATCTTTTTATGTTTATCAAGGAAAGAAGGTTGGGAAGTAGTTCCTCGTTTGTAGATTTGATACTTTGGTTGCTCTTTAGGTTTTGGGAGCTCTAAGGCACAACATGTGGAGCTAGGTTCTTCAATAACATCATCTTCTTGCTCCCATGGCTCTTCTTCTAAAAGGATTCTTCCAAAGTCTTCATCATAAGATAAGTCATTTATAAAGTTGATGTTTTCTGGTTGGTCATCATGGTCAATGGTGTCAGAGGGTATCTCTTCTTCTTCATCACACCAATTGACTTCCTTCTTTTCAGAGTTTTCTGGATACTCAGGTCGTCGCCTATCCCTATCCCCATCAGGCCTTCTATTATTATTCCAGTAAGGTTTAGGGCCATAAGGATTTCTATGTCTCTCAGGGTCATTCAAACTTGCCACATTCTTAGTCAGGACAGTTAATTGTTTCATCATTTCTTGCATGACTTCTAAAGTGTCCTTGGATTCCTTTGGCACACTCACAGGTTCCTTTGGTTTTCGAAGTCTAGGGTCAGATCTAGAAGTGGATGGGGTGAATTGATCGAAAAAGTTTTGTTTCCCCATGGATGCTACATTTTGCTCAGCCATCTTAGCATTTGATTGAGCGGTCTTTAAGTCATTTGGGTTTTTATCCTTTAGCTGATAACCAACCCATCCCTCAAAAGCATTCAAGTAGTGAATGACAACTGCTTGATCTTTTGGTCTAATTTCTTCAGGGATAACAGCTACAGTCTTGTCAAATCTTATGTTAAACTCATGGACTGTTTCATTTTCTCTTTTCTTGATGTCGAAAAGTTGGTGTAAGAGAAACTTCCCATCTAACTTTCGGGACCACTCACTGTTTAGCTTGTTGACAAAGTTATCATACCCATCAATGGATGAGGCAGGCAACCTGTCAAACCACTTCCTAACATCTCCTTCCAAGGATGCCAGGAGACCCCTCATGAAAACATCTTCCTCAGATGCTCCATATGCTTCCATGTGTTCCCAAACTTTATCAATGTGGTCTTCAATTGATATAGCGGATACTCCATCAAATCTGGGAACCTTTTCAAAATACTTTTCAGGCATGTCATGGGGTGCACCCTGGATTTGGGAAAAGTCTAAAGGAGATGGTTTTGCTTTTCTTCCAAAAATCCTAGGAGCTTGTGGTGGAGGAACATTCTGGTTTCCCGGGTTTGTTCCGGCCATTGGATTTGGTAAGTTTGTGTTTAAGTTTGAACTAGGTGATGAGGGAGGAACCGACTTGATCAAAGGGGATCCTAAAGTTCTGTTTGGAGAATCGTTAACCAATTTCCAAAGGAAGTTTGATGGTTGTGCTTTAGGATCTCTTTTACGATAGGTGATTGGGGTTCCTTCAACTTGATCTAAGTTTACTTTACTTCTTGTGTTGTAAGGATGTAAATGAGCTCGCTCCTCAGCGGAGTCACGATTGGGAGTCGCCAGGTAGATTTAACTCTTCTACCGAGATATGTGTCGTTTGTATATGCGGGAAGGACTAGGGCAAGCTATTGCCTCCCCGGCAACGGCGCCAAAATGTTTGGCAAAGAGAAGGGGAGGAGAGCTTTAAAATAATATATCGAACCAGGGTAAGCCTATGCCTTCCCCGGCAACGGCGCCAAAATGTTATCACCTAAACTGTAGTTACCCCTATGGAAGGATCCAGTCATGGATGGCAATAGGGAAGGGCAACTTGAAAGGTGCAACCACGATCACCTCGACCTCCAATGTATATGGTTGTCACGCCAGTCGAGGCAACCTTCACTTTATGTTATCTAGCCTAGACAACAAAGGGGGAGACCCGATCTACTCCCGACAGGAGAGATCAAAACCAAGACACCAAATCAGGGTATTTCCAAGTGAAGTTAGGTGTATGGTTTATCCTAGACCTAAGGATGAAGTCACAAGTCAAGTGAGGGGTTCAATAGATGTAGCTTTGGTTCATAGTTGATGTGAGAGTGACTTACAATGTTTAAAGTGAGATCTAGGGCTAGTGTACTAGGTCAATGTCAAAAGATCCACTGCCTTGGGAACCGTGTCCAATGCAGGGTTGTTTAGGGGTCAGACTGGGGCTAACTAGTACATGAGACAATCTTGACCATAGTCCATGATGTCTTCAAAGGTATAGTTCACCATGCAAAAGTCAAACCACAAGTCAATCCAACAATCTAGGAGAGTGGGTTGACTTGGAGATAAACCAGTGCCTTGGGAATTGGGAAGTGGAGTCAAAGTAGGGTTGACTTTATGGTTTAGGACTCCTACAACATGAGATAAGTGGACAGTATAGGCCTTGATGGATAAATGTGTCTAGATCTAGGTTTGACCCAAGTGGACCACAATCCCTAAAAACAAGGAATGCAATCCCCAAGGCAAGATTTGACAAAGTGACAGTCTAGACCTAGGTTTTGAATTATTCTGAATCCGGATCTGCAAAAATCTCAAGTACCCAGTTCCTCGAAGTGAGTGAACTCACTTCTCCAAGGTGGTGCGACTTTCCCTAAGGAGGCTTGAATCGGGGTTTAGGTGGGTCAAATCATGTCGGATGGCATCCAAACTTTAGATCCGGGTAGATCAGTCAAGTAGGGATATGGATCTATAATTTTGTGGCAATCCACCGGTTAGATCTTTGTAGATCTGAGTTTTAGTGTTCCAAGTGGTCCAAAATGGGGATTAAATCCCTTAAAATGTGGAATGGGGCCCACAAGGTGATTTTCAAGAAAGGGACAACCTGGGTGTATGTTATTTGATGTGTAGATGTCAAATCAAGTGAAATCTCAAACACCCATCGCTTAGATGTAGGTCAACCTGCTCAAATGGTGAAGTGCGCCTTCCTTGGGAGAAGCTAGGTTGGCTTGGGAGAGGGATCAAACGGGAGCCAATCCACACCAAACTATAGATCCGGGATGCCGTGGATGCTATAGAGGTGGGTTTTCAATATCATGCCCAACAACCCACTAGATCTTGGTAGATCTGACAAAATGTAAAATAGGGGTTTTGAAGTATTTAGGGTTTTAACAATTTATGAATTATGTCAATGGATTGGATAAAGGAAAGAGAAACAAACCTGTGGATCTTACCTGGATAACCTTGTAGATGCCTTGATGATGATGATCTATGCAATCCCGATCAATTTGGAAGCTTTGAGGTAGTCTCTATGCAAATCGATTTAGTCCAAGAAGCCAATGCGCCCTCTCTCCTGCACAACAAACGTCAACAATATCAGATTTGATGCATCAAGAGATAAGACTAATGCCACAAAAGAAGTAACAGAAAGATAGCATAGATCACAATGATACTAATGATAACCCCCTGATACAAGCGAATGCCAAGAAAGTCGATTTGAAGAAGCCTTGCAAAATCGCCCTTGTTGAAGTCGCCCTCCTGTAGACAAACAATGATTTCCAAACAAAGATAGATCTTACCACAATTTCCAAATGCTAGGTTGCAATAGACTTTCCAATCACCATCTAAGAACACCAGATGCAAAGGAGACCACAAGAATTTCCACAAGAATATTTTTCTATACCAATAATCCAAGAGCCAAAGACCCTTTACAATGAGAGGCTCTCTCCTTTAAATAGGAAGGAGAGGCACCAAAACCCTAACCACTTTTTGAATGAGTGGCTAAGATTAAAAGATACAAATGTCTAATCAATGGTTGAGATGAGCTCAACAACATAATACATGGATCACACATAAAATATAACATAAGTGGACAAAGTCGCCCTAGGAGAGGGGAATCCCACCAAATCATGATGACAAAATATCATAAGAGGCTCATGGTGGGTCCAAGGGGTAATTTTATCCCTCCTTGGTCAATCCCCATGGCACAATAACCAATAAATAATCATGAAAGTACCAAATCGTGCCTCCAAGGTGAAGTCGTGGTCCTCCAAGGTGAAGTCGTGGTCCTCAAAAGACCCAAAAAATCCACAGAAAGTGCCATAAGTGATGGATGCGGGCCCCGATGAAGCTGAAACTGCAGGAGGAGGTGTGGAAGGTCCCGATCTATCATCACTGATCATCCCATGCCATAACTTTGCCTCAGTAGCCCCAAATCGATTTCCTCAATAGCCATTTCTACCAATCCTGAACTGCCTCGGGAAACGTGAAACTGCCCAAACTGCCTCCTGGAGTGATGGCGCTGTCAAGGTGAGGGTACCAATGTGTCCGGGAGGGGGGGTAATATGGTAAAAACAAGTGGCTGGACCACCCCCTCCATCATCAGCGCCCTAGGTCAACCAGATAAAAGTCATCTCTGCTCCGACAGGGCCTCCAACAGACCAAAACTGCACTAGGACAGCCTACTGAGGCTAAATCATCACTGTAAGTGCCCGGAACTGAAAACAAACTGTCCCATTGGACTCAGAAGGTCCAAATCCATCCAAGATGTGTACTCATACACCATATGAATCTCTGCATGATCAAGATAAATATCCAATGTACCGGAACAAGGCCAATAATAATGATCTGTAAATGACCAAACACTGCTGTATCCCAATAATCATCATCATAACCCTGTAGCTGCTGCATAGAATCATCCTGTATGTGTACATGGACCATATATCATCTATCCATATCATCATAAGGTCCAACATCTCATGTCCCATGGTCCTCCATGGTCAAACTAGGTCTAACCAAGACCAAATACAACTCAGACTATCATCCATAGCTGCTGCAAGGTGTCAAGGTCAATACATGCTTTACAATTTATTCAAATAGCTTCTATAACACAGAGTAATCATGACTGGCGATCTAAATCCAAATATATAGTGTCGTTAGTTATTATTATTACTCAGACTAGACTTTCAGGATCATACTCACTTCATAGTTGTGATCAATTTGCTAGTGAAGGGTGAAGGCTGAAATAAATGGCTAGGCTAAGGGATGACTTGACTAACTTGACTTTGTGACACTTTGGCAAGGGAAAGGGAATACACACCATAGTATATACTGAATGAGCAATAACACAGGGAATGGCGGTGTCTCACAAATGGATGAGTTGTTTAAAGAGGGTTTATTCACCTTCACAGATGCGCACAATCCATAATACAAGCAAGGCCAGCAATTGTTTAGATATAACATTTAAGTTCTATTGCTTTTTGGGCCTGAGGTTTCCATAGCCTTGATCTATGTGTGTTTACAAACACATTGCATAGATTTACATTTATTTTTAGGCTTTCTGCTGCAGGTGTGTTTTTAAGGCACTTGTTTACCTGAGCACTTCTAGGTGTGTCATGGACAGCTTGTTTACCTAGGTATTTATTTTTCCAAAAGATATAACATTTTATTTTTCATGGCCATTTTCATTTGGCATTTCTTTCATACACAAGATATAGCATTTGATTTTTCCAGATTTTGTATTGATGGCAGCACTAAAAGTTTCAGGTTTAGCCAACACAACTTTAGTGACTAGGGGGAATTCTCAAGGAACTCCAACTCACCATAGGTAAGTTTTGTCACCAACTCAGAGCCGAGACACAATAAACAGGGAAGCTCATCCAGTACAGAGGCTACAGTGGGGAAAGATCCTCCATGTCACTAGTCAAGTAGCAAATCAAGGTAATAATCTAAAAGGTAGGCCACGGATGGATGAAGACAATGAAAAGATGAAGCCAACACTAGCAAGCCATAGTATGGTGTAATGATCACCTCTATTCTCCCTAAGGAGGGTATGTACCAATGAGTATGAATAGTGAACTTCTAAGTCTGAGTAGGGACAGTAATATATATAATAGGTCAACCAGGTCCAAATATCTATATGATCGCCGGATCATGACACTAAGTGCTAAGACATGCTATAAGAATAAGTATAAAAGCAATCTAACCATAACACAATAGTATACCTGCTGAGTCATATACCTGAAAGCTCATCAACCTGTACCATCACCTGTCCTCTGAGACTGCTGCTGTAACTCTGGGCACTACTGTCTGCTCTGTACCAATGGCATAATGGCTATATCGGGCATCTCTCTGGGTGTCCCGAAACTCAGTCATGGCATGGGGAATATAACTGCTGTCCACAATCTGTCTACTGGAGCTAGGTTTGATGCACCCTAACTTGAGTAGTTCTTTGATTGTACTCTCTATCTCATCTTTATACCTCTTGGGGTTCTCCTCAAGGAGTGGTGATAACTGCTTGAGTCCCCTCCTCTAAGTCAATAATGTGCTCAAATCCCATATCTGGTGGTCGACCTGCTGGAAGGTCTCCGAATAATGCCTTGTGCTTTTGCAGTAAAGTCTCTATATCTGCTGGATGCTGTGTGGCTTTATCTGGTGGTTTCCTGAAGGTAACCATGCACTCTGCAGCCCACTCAACATCTCCCTGTCGGAGTACTGCCTCCATCCTGTGTGATGTCACTGCTGTGGGAGGGTAGGTATTCATCCCTCTCAATACTGCCTTCTATCCCTCTGCCCCGGTGAACTCCATCTCCATGGTCTGGTAGTTCGTGGAATACTTCCCTATGGAATACAACCACTGAACTCCTAATACCACATTCATGTCTGGTACATCTACCACATAGAATGTCTCTATCACAGTGTAATTCCCCACTGTCACTTTTACTTTGGGAAACCTCTGACTACACTCCATGGTGTGACCTGCTGCAGCTACTGAAAATCCATCAAAACCCTTGGTCTGGATGCCCTTCCTTTTAACCCATGCAGCATCAATAAAATTGTGGGATGCCCCACCATCTATCAGCACTCCCACTCTGTGGCCCTGTACAGTACTACTGATCTGGAGAGTGTGGAATCTAGGGACCCCTGTCATGGTAGCAATAGTATCTCTTGAGGGCTGCCCCTCATCAACTGTCTCTGGTGTCGCTCCCTGCTCTTGATCTTGATAATCCTCATCCTCCCCACTGTCTGAATATGCCTCTATGTAGTATGCCTTTCCCTTCCCTGAACATCTGTGACCTGGCTCCCATGGGTCATGACAAGTGAAACATAACTTTTTTCTTCTAAGGTCCCGACGAGTATCTTTATCCATCCATTCTTTCTTGGGCCACTCTTTCTGGAAGGGTTTCTTCTCTTTTTCTTTGATAGGGAAATTAATTCTGGGAGGAAATCTATTCTTGGGTACTATATCCTGCAAATCTCTAGTCCAACTGATGGCATCGACTAGGGTGGTGGGTCTATAAGACTTGACCCATCCACGTAAGGGATCAGTGAAAGCCTTTGTAAATAGCATAATCAATCTGCTCTTTGAAATATCTGTCACCATGACTGCCACCCTCTGAAACTTTGAAATGAATGCATTTGCACTACCTGTTTGCTTGAGCTGTGCCAGCTCTCTAAAATGCACCTTAGGGTCCTTCCGGTCAAATCACTCAATGAGCCTCTGTGTAAAGTCAGAATAGGAAGTGATGGTGTTGTGACCCAACGTCACCTACCCGTGGTACCACCACTCATGGGCCTCTCCGTCCAAATGTAAAGTAGCCAATTTAATGGCATCTGTCTCAATCATGGGGTTGGGATGGAAGTATGTATCCAACTTCTGCACCCAATTCCGGGCTGGGCCACCCCGGGTACCCTCAAAGGTAGGGATAGTCAGTTTACCTATGGTGCACTGTAACTCATAGTTCTGGGTGAATGGCCTATTGTAAGCTCTGGGTTTGTTCTTACTTTTAAAGTGGCAAAAGTCAGTGAAGGACATGGCTGACTGGAAGTCATCTCCCAAGGCTCTATATTCTCTCAAATAGGTAGTCATAGATTCTTCGGGCTTTACTTGTGCTAGAGGCACTGCAGTTGGGCTATCTAAGAATTGAGGCATGGTAGGTCGAGAGGGCCTGCTGTATAGGTGGGGATGGCTGTGCATGTTGGTATGCAAGTGTTCTCCATTGCTACTGGTGGACACCCTGTCACTATGGGAAAATAAAGGACTGTGTGGGGGGGTCCATTCTTCTCGGTCATCTGTTTAATGGCACTCGCCATTTCTTTTTGGCCAGTGGTGAGTGCATTGATAGCTGAGATGAGACTATTGAAAGCTATCTTCTCATTGTCTGCCATTGTTTCTTTGCCGTTATTTCTGTCAAACTGATACTCTTTATCTCCCAAATCTATATCCTCTAACTCTTCTTCTCTTCTACCACTATCTCTAAACTTCTGTCTCCGGTAGGTAATATTGTATGGGTCCTATGAATTCATTGACTGTTTATACTATGCATGCCCCACAGCTGGCAAGGAACATGCTTTGATACCACTGTAATATCCCAAACTGATATTTTTCTTTTTCTATGTTGTCTAGTAGGCTGACATCTCGAACAAGTATGAAAGTGTATACTGATCTCTGCATGCATGCAGAACTATAACCCAGGTAATACTGGAATGCTATAAAATAGGAGGAAGTTTCTGTATGTACATACCAGTATATAGATCAACTGAAGGTGATGCTGATGATCCCCGCATGCAAGAATAAAGATGGAGTAATAGTAGGCTGAAGCAAGTCGTCCTCCTGGGGGGAAATACTTCCTCCTCCAATACTGGAAAGGCTCCTCAATAATAAATATGTTGCTGAATGAGACCCTCAAGAGGTGGGCTAGGGTTGTAATGCCCTTCTGGAGAGGATGGAAGCTGCATGCACCAACTCTGATGGCTCCCAAGCCTAAAACGTGAATATCCTCTCAGATGAATTCGCCCAAGGAAGGCAATACGTATTTCTGAAGGAGGATGTGCTGAGAAATAGGTGGAGAACTAAGCTGAGAGATCCTCCTTCCAGGTGAAGGGTAATACTGATGCTCTGAGAAGACTAGAAGCAGCATGCAAGAATTTTGCCTTCTGTAGATTGAAATACGAATGGATGTGTGCTTAGCCAATTCACCCAAGCAAGGCTAGCGAATGCTCAATCCAAGGAATAAACCGATCTCTGAAGTCACGGATGAATGGAACTTGATAATGAAACAATATTGAAGCAATGCTGAATCTCGATGATCCAACCTGATGATGAACTAGGGCAGATAGATTTCGCTGCCGAAACACACCAGTTAGCCAAGTGCACGCACTCAACCCCAACTCAGCTCGTCGAGCTCTCCAATTCGGAATCACAAATCAATAATCAAATAAGCGTATCTTCTCCATCCACTTTACCTTTCTTTTATAACATTCAATTGCCAAAAACCTAACTTATTACCTAATTAGGTTACTTTCTCTTTTAATTCGCAGTTGACTTGCATGCAGGTGCTTGGAGACTCAATCAGGTGCATGCATCATGAAATAATGCTCAGATGTCATGCATGCAGGTGGCCTTTGGCTCAGGTGGCCCCTGTCTACCTAATGATGATATAATATTTGTGCCCTAGATATTCTGATATGGCATAAGTCCACAGTTGATCCCCTGACTGTCAGTGCCCACTCGAACCTATGGGGAATCATATAGGTTAGCGGGATGGTCCTCAGTGCTTAAGCAGAAGAGGACATTACACCTAATGCTTAGATTAGGATGTTTCATCAAAATTGTAGGGTGTTGACTAATGTCGTTGGAGGATCAACTTCAAGATTCGAGGTAGAGGCCAGGGCTAGAGCCTAGAGGGGGGGGGGGGGATGGTCAATGTTCCAACCAGTGTTGAAACATCCAAATTTCCAATCTTTGAAACTTTGATGTATCATTTTTTATTTGGCATCCCTACATATATATCAGTGCTTTCTCCATATTTATGTGCAATTATGTTTATCTAATGTTGTTGTTGCTTTATATGTTTAAAATTATATATATCTATATCTATATATTTTGTATTTTTTAATGTTTTCAGTGGTTTGCCGAATTTTTCGCCGATGTTGCCGAGAAGTTGTATTCAAGACCTTTGTCGATCTTTTGCCGATGCTGATTTATAAACAGGTGTTCTCACATTTCATTTGACACATTCACACATCACATCTTCTTCTCTCAAGTGGTGCGTTCTTCTCAAGGAGGACTAGAAAAAGTCACATGAAGTAATTTTGGGGTTTTCTCTTATTCTCTTATTCTCTTGGAAGCCATCTACCCTCGCTAGGGTTTCATGTGTAAGAAGAGCACACTCTTGTGCTAGGGCTTAATCTTCGTGAATGGTATTGTTCTTGTATTGGATTAATTTCTTCTGAGAAAAGTTTGCTGGGTTTTCTTTGTGTTTGGGTTTCCCAAGACAGGATAAATCTGTGTCTCTTGTGCATGGTTAAAAATTTCAATGATCCTTTGTTTTATTTCCACTGCAAATCAATGATGTTATAATTGTGGGATGAAATGAACTATGAATTAAAAGTTGAAAGAGATGAAAATTATACTGCTATGTTAAAATTCTAACATGGTATCAGAGTAGTGTGGAATATAAGCCATTGTCTGAGACTGGTTTTTCCCTAGTCTAGAAACTAGGGCTTCCAATTTTGGACGCTTCCCACCATAGTTTGGACTTGAAAGGAGCATTGTGGAACTCACCCTAGGAAGGTGCACCTATCTATGGAAGCAGATCTCAGTTTCGTGAAGTTTAAGCTTTGACCTAATTTATGCTGGAATAGAGAAATTAGGGCTTCCAGTTTCTACCACTTCTGACCACAGATTGAGTTCGATCTTCGCATTTTGGAGCTCTCTCTAGGAGGACGCATCTACTTGTCGAGTCAATTTTCACATTTGACAATTTTCAATTTTGACCTAGTTTCTACCTAAGTCACCTAACACAAGGACACGAGACACGAGTGTCCCCACGGGACACAGTGACCCCCGGAATCAGGACATGAAGGACACATTTTATATACATATATATATATATTTTAAATATATTAAAATTTAAAAATATAGACATAGAGATCCAATAAAATTTAGAAACTAGAACATTTACAAGTATTCAATAGAAATTAGAATCAAAACACATTAATGATTACACATTTGTCATTCACAATTCACGACACATTTGTCATGCACAAATCACAATGAGACACATAGATGCATGTCGGAACCATATTTCTCATTAAATCATAAAAATTAAAATGTATTACATAGATGTCGGAATGCCACTGGGCACTGGTAAATGCCAAATAGACTAATAGATTGCCTTGAAGCTTTATTTTTCAATTCCCATATGAATTTGGGAGATTACTTTTTCATTCAAAAGATGAATAAACTCCTAAAACCATTAAGAATGGTATGGACTGTCATAATGTTTTATTTCACAGTTACCAATATAAATTGGCCAAGCAATGCAAGTTTTGCACTCAGTAGTGAAGAAGACAATAGTGTTTTACTGTTTTATGGAACTGATGAACTCTCGAGGCTATGGAAGTTAAATGTTAGACTTTGTGGCTGCTATCATTTTAGTGTGCGTTTTAGGAAGGCTTAAGAAGATAAAAAATGAGGTGGAACTTATGATGAACTCTCGAGGCTATGGAAGTTAAATGTTAGACTTTGTGGCTGCTATCATGTTAGTGTGCGTTTTAGGAAGGCTTAAGAAGAAAAAAAATGAGGTGGAACTTATGAGAAACCTTTAAGCATCAATAAAATATAGGACCATCACAAATTACAAAAGCTTGAACAATAATTTCAAAGTTTATTTTAGAGTTCACGTGTCCCTGGAATCGGGACACGATGTGCAGAGGCAGGACACGAGTGTCGTGAAATCAGGACATGAAAAAAGTCGTGTCCCCCACGTGGGGCAGTCGTGTCCGTGCCCAAACGTGGTCCACGGGACACTTGGCCCTAGAGGGACGTGTCCGGTTTCTTAGGTTTCTACTAGAACCAAGAAACTAGGGCTTCCAATTTTGAGCCTTTTTAGCCATAGATCAGACTGAAAAATAGTATTTTGGAATTCACCCTAGGAGGGAGCATCTATTTGTGGAGGCAAGTTTCAGTTTTTCCAAACTTTAGTTTCGACCTAGTTCCTGCTAGGGTTTCAGAATCAGATTTTCAAATTTGTCAAAATGGTGTCAAGAGAAGAAGAAAGGTTGGATGATGTTGTGATTGCAGATGAACCTTAGTATTCTTTTGTCTATGCTCTTAATGCTACTATTTTAGATAGCAGTGATATCTCCTCATTGGACCATGCTCAAAAGAAGGGAAAGGAAGAAGAAGAAGTAGAAGAAAGCTTAAGTAGAAGAGAAATACAAGTGAAAATTCAGCCCCTGTCCAAGCTCAGAAGAAGAAGGACCTTTCTAACATAAAATGCTTCAGCTGTAACAACTTTGGTCGCTATGCTTCCCAATGTTCTCAGGGAAGAAATGGTGAGAAGAAGGAAAATAGGGGATCACCTCCAAAACAAAAAAAGAAGGATCTTTCAAAGATCAAACGTTTCAAGTGTCATACAATTGGTCACTATGTGTATTAGTGTCCTCAAAGGAAAAGGAAAGAATGGAAACATAATGTTGAAGAGCTTCCACCTCAAAAGAAAACCATAAGACAAATTTGATGAAGACTACTTCTCTAGAGCTTTAGCATGAAGATGTTTTACAGAAGGTGAAGATGTTTTACAGAAGGTGTATACTTAGCAAGAATGAATTCTTTCCATGCAGTGATAAGACCTAGTAATTTCAGATACATGTAGGGGCATCCTTGGATGCCTTCTTTTACTATGTATGATTCTCTCCAGAAGACAAAATCCAAGATGAAAACTTCAACAAATTCCACAAGTTCAAAACTTCACAAAGAAGAAGATCAAGGTCTTCATATCAAACGATGAAGTATAGTACCCTTCCAAAAACTTTTGTGATTTCTGCAGGGAAGTAGAGATTAAGAGGGAGCCAACAAAACAAACAAAGATTAGTATTTTATACGTTGTCTGAAAAGATTTGTTTGCTCAAATTGAATTGTCATTTTCTTTATTATTGATGAATAGCATGACTGTTTAAAATTAGTTATGGTTAACCCTCGTGGACATTTCTATCATGAATAGGGGCATTATAAAGATTGTGGAGATGAAGATCCACGATCGAGATCTACCCATGTTCTTATGGAAAGATGCATCCAGTATGACAGTTATGTTCAGATCAAGATACTAGATAACAAGACTTTCGAAGAAGCATTCACAACACTGGATCCTTGGTTGTTCCGTATACACCTATGTACCAAGGAAGAAGAGGACGAAGACGAAATCCTTCAGAGATCTAGAAGACTCCATATGAAGTTTGATAGTGAGGAGCAGGAGGCTCCACAGAATGAATATCCCTCCAATACAAGTGATCATCCTTCTATTAGGACGAGACAGTAGAGCCAACAGAACAAGTGGACATGCCAATAGATGATGCAGTGATTGGGAAGCAGGCTAACAAGAGGCCATGATGGAAGCAGGCTAGCAAGGGGCCATGATGGAAGAATATTAGTCCATCATGGAGAATTATGTGTGACAGAGCAGAGACCTGAAGGGAAGTCAATGATGACCTCCAAGTAGATCTATGAGATCTAGCATGTAGGCTAGAATATCATCAGAGATGGCTCATGAAGGGAAACTAGGTTGTAGACTCAGAGGGAGTCATGAATTGTGTTCAATGTTCCTGAGTGAGCAAGAGGCTCGCCTTAGTAGACCCACTTGATAAGAAGTGAAACAAATGGATACACAGGGGTAAACAATCTTCCATGATCCTGAGCTATATGGTGTGGGAATATTGGCCCAAAAGTAGAGTATCCAGATGTATTGAGTGCAGGATACTCAAATACAAAGGGAGCAATATGCTCCCACACAGAGGAAGTAGTTGTAACATAGCTTGTTGATAAAGAAGATGTTGTATGGACTCAAGCAGGCCCCCAAAGCTTGGTATGCCAATTGACAGATACTTGATGAGCATGGGTTACACCAAGAGTGATGTGGATTCCAACCTTTACTATAAGGTTGCTGATGATGACCACTTGATCTTGGTACTATATGATTGATGATCTGTCCTTTTACAGAAGCAAAGAAGCTTAGTATCGAGTGCAAGAGGGAGTTGACCTCTGAGTCTGAGATTATTGAAATATTCCTTAGACAGAGGGAGTACACATTCGAGATATTGTAGAGATTTGACATGATGGACTATAAGTCCATGACCACACCTATGATGACAAATCTGAAGAAGCTGATTGATTCTGCTTTAGATTTAGATTTGATGGATCCCACTATAATAACAAATCTGGAGAAACTAAGTGATTCCACTTTAGATTCAGATTTGGTGATGTACAAACAGTTGATCAGATTCTTGATGAGATATTTGCTTTGCAGTAAATACCTTGAGCCAGTTATGGTTGAGCCGAGACTTTCTCATTGGGTTATGGCAAAGCATGTGCTGAGGTACCTGCGTGGTACAATTGATGTGATATTAGGTGATGAAGTGAAGCGACAAAAGATATATAGATTCTGACTAAGAAGAGTGCAGTGGATAGAGAAGCATCTTGAGGTATTCCTCCAGCTTGGATCAGTTGATATCCTGGATTAGTGGGAAGCATGCTTCTATGGCACTCAATACCAGAGAAGTAGAGTGAATTGCAACCAGTATCATAGGGCTATTTGATCTGGAGATCAAATACCACCTCATTCGAGACATGGTGCAGAAGCGAGCAGTGAATCTCTAGTACATATCCACGGATGATTAAATAGTTGATGTTCTCACCAAGCCTTTGTCCAAGGAAAATATTATACACTTTAGGGACAAGTTTGGTGTGATGCCTCACTGAGTGAGAGGGAGCATTAATGGATGTGTAACACTGTGATGAGCAAGTAGACATTCATATGAGAGATGAATGACCGAGACACTTGATGAGGAGGAAGACATTCATATGAGAGATAAATGGCCGAGACACGTGATGAGGAGGGAGACATTCATATGAGAGATGAATGGTCCAGACACCATGATGATCTTCATGGCAACAATCATTATGGCTTAGACATCATGATGTTTCGATAGATGAGTGGCAGATATTCACGAAAGTGAATGGCTCAGTACAGATCCAGTTACAGTATAGTAGTATAGATGCAATTGCAGTACAAACACTGTAGTACAGATGCTGATGCAGTATAGGTACCATACAGATGCTAATGCAATACATATGAGTAGCATTGGGAAGATGTTCTCCACAAGAATCCATGGTGATGGAGAATGACTCATTCAGTGACGAATGGCCCTGGCATAGTCTTAATAGACTTGAGATGCAAAATATGGACATTCACCCGAAGTTAGCGACTTGGCGTAGAATGTCTCCCTCGCTGAGAGGGAGTGTTGATGTTCTCCATGGTTCCAACAATGGGAAAACATTCTACAGATCATTCTCTTGGATTGGTTCTCAACCCAGAGAGAATGGCCCTGTTGTAGCCCATGTTTGTGGCTCGGATGCTTAGCCTCTTTCAATCATGTGGATTGGAGTGTAGGGGGCTAGAGGTCATGTTGCGTACTCAATGTGGGAGTGCTCCTTAGCTGGAGTTATCTATTCTTGTAGAGTAAGATGACTTGTCTATGTTACAAGGAGACCTTATCTCCTTGTATATTAGACAAAGTCTAATCTAATGTTGAATTTGACAATTGGCACTAAGAAGTGTCCGGGACTTCTTAGAGTATGGTCAAATCAACATTAGAGTTCTACTAAAAAGAATTTGACTGCATGTGAGGAGATATCAACAAGGAGAACTTTTCTATGATGAAGAAATAACCAAGGAGTCAAGACAATCCATTGAAGAAGTCCTAGAGAAAGTGGAAAGCAAGGAAGAGCACAACTATCCTAGTAAAAGGGGTAAATTGGCCCTAGAAGACAAAATGACAAGTCGGCTTGAAAGATAAATAAAGATTAAATAAAAGTACAAGCTGACCTCAAAAGTGAAAATCAAGTCAACTGAAGAATATAAATAGGAATGTTCTCACACTTCATTTGAACATTCACACATCACATCTTGTTCTCTCAAGTGGTGCACACTTCTCAAGGAGGACTAGCAAAAGTCACATGAAGTAATTTTGGGGTTTTCTCTAATTCTCTTGGAAGATATCTACCCTCACTAGGGTTTCATGTGGAAGAAGAGCACACTCTCGTGCTAGGGCTTAATCTTCGTGATTGGTATGGTTCTTGTATTGGATTAATTTGAAATTTCTTCTGAGAAAAGTTTGCTGGGTTTTCTCCCTATTTGGGTTTCCTAGGATAATTATTTTTGTCTCTTGTGCATGGTTATCTTTCAGTGATCCTTTGTTTTATTTCCGCTGCAAATGAATGGTCTTATAACTGTAGGATGAAATGAACTATGAATTAAAAGTTGAAAGAGATGAAAATTATACTGCTATGTTAAAAATCTAACAATTTGTATATCTATTCATTGACCTACTTTTGGTCAATTCACAGGTTAAAACAGTTTATATACCTTTTTAAACGGAAACTCATCTAGGGATCATTTTCTGGGCAGTGTTTGTCATGCGTTTCCTATTCTCCTATATAAAATAATAGGAGCTTATAATATGGAATGCTGTTGTTTTCTTCATTTGTATTAGTGATTTTATTTCAGGTATAATTCTTTTGAATAAAATGCATCTTATATCATATTTACTACTTTGTAAACTTTACATGATTTTTGTTCTTTTTCTCTTTATTATATTTTTGTTAATATTTGATATGCACAGTTCTTTCTCTTTATTATTATTCTTGTTACTTGAATATGTTCAGTTCAGATTTCAGAGTGCACGATAAACACCAAAAGTATATGTATATTTATTATGCTAAAATGGTGGCTTCTGACAGTGAATATTATAAAAGGTAGACAACATCATAGATTGTGTTTAGTATAAAGTTTCCTTAAAGTTATGAATTTTTTCATCCATTTCGTTGCCTACTTGTTACTAGAATCAGAGAAAATGTAATGAAATATGCATGCTCCTCTTTACCTGGAAGGGGAGAAAAAAAGGAAAAAAAAAGAAAAACCCTTTTTTCTCTCATTTAAAATATTTTTCAGACTTGCATTGGAATGCATTTCTGCCCTCTATCAGGGAAGAATTTTTTTATCCTTATTTTTTAATGATTTCTTTTTTTCTGTACAGTATTCTATGATACGAAACTTCACTTTTATGGGAATGACCGAGTTTAAAAAGGTAATTCTTTCAAAATCTACCATATATACTTGGTAAACTTGTAACACAAGTGTTTTGATTTCCCATATTGATGTTGGAGAACAAGCATATTTATTATTCTAGTAGCAAAAATGTTGTAGTTACTTTTAATTGCTCTTAGATGCATAGCTACAAATTAAATGATATATAAATAGTAATACGTTTTTCTAGAAATTTACATATTTGATGAGACTTAGTCTAGTGAACATGTATTATGTTCATACTTCATCTCTTTTGTACTTTAGTACAGTTGTTTAGTTGATCTTTTGTCAATTTTGGGTGACGCCATCCAGATTGATCAGTCTCCTACTTTATTATATTTTATTGCAGACTTAGTCAAATGTGATTACTCTCCTACATTATTCTAATCCTATATATATCTAATACTAATGAGTCTACAAGATGTGTACAATTCTGACAATCTCTTCTTGTGGTTGCATATTTGTCACCTGGTTTACTTGTATATGAGTATGTTTTACATTGTTGTTACGGTGCCCATATCAATTGGTATAAAATCCTTAAGATTAGCGATTCTCAAGAGATCCAATATTCTAGTCTCATAGATTTTGTTCGTGTCTAGGATCTTCCCTTGAGATTCTTTCCTTCGGCTTCAGATGTTAGGAGCGATGTTTCCAGTGCTTCCAGTGCACCATGATATACTCCGCATTTTTTTACCACAGATTCTAGATCCACTCCCCTTGTATGGTTTTCTTTTGTATCAGATCTCTCTGTAAACTCTCTTTTGGACTGGCTCTCCATCTTCGGAGTTAGCCATTCTTGGGTTTTAGTTTTAGGTTAGAGACTTGTCTCTTGCTTTTTATAGGAGCCACCTTTGTGCTCCCACTTTGTATTGACATTGTGGTACCTCTCATTCCCATTGACCTACTTTGACCTAATTTTGTGGTCATTTGTTGGACATTAATAAAATTATATTATCTTATCTTATCTATGCAATTAGAATACTTTGCAGGTGCATCGAGATCACCACCCCCGATTTTAGGCCATCAACATGTAAATAACTTATTATTGTTTGGGTTTCCCTCTCCTTTTTTTGGATATCCGCACTTTATATCTGCAAATTTCCTGCAAACATTCCATAAATATGAATTGATTTTGCAACTAGCAAAATCATTGGTTTTTGTGCGAATATTGCTAGTTTATGCTTGTGCCACTAGTTCTCATGTTTGTATCAGTGTTTCTGAGAGGCCATATACTGTGCCATTAATCAAACCCACAAAATGGAGCAAAAACCTGTCAAACAATTAGACACTTGTGATTTTTTTCCCTAGCAGACCCCATTTTGCAATTGTAACCTGCAACTTACTATTACCTGACTTTGGATATGCATATGCTATCATTTTGTGTTGTGCCTGCCCCCCCCACAAATCTTCTAGGGACTCAGAATGCTCAGGAATTATGCAAATTAAACATTACTTAGATACTAATAAAGCATATGCAGGAACCTCTGTCACAGGACACATTGAAAATCCCCCTCGTGTCGGACATGGACACGGCTGGACACATGTCCAACACGTGTCCTGGAGCAGGACACATTGCCAAACACATGCCCTAGCCATTCTTGCGTGTCCAACACATGGCGGAAAAGAAAGCCCGTGAACCCATAAAAATGCATTTTTCATCCTTTTTTTCAATTTTGGCTGTTGTGAAAAGAGAGCAAGGGTTACGTTTTTTGCAGATGAAGGCTGAAAAAAAGGTTTGAAGATCATTCCATTGCATTCCAAGTGATAAGTATTGTTCTAGTTTTGGATCTTAATGTCTATATTTTATTTCGGTTTTATATTTTGTAATTTTTATTATATATATATATATATATATATAATTGTGTCCTATGTTCTGTTCTCAGGGGTTGCCGTGTCTTGTGTCGGACACTCATATTTCGTGTCCTCCGTGTCCCGTGTCTTTGTCTCATGTGACTTAGGCAGGAACAATAACTATTGTTGGACGGAACATTGAAAGGGGATAGGCTCAGCTCATGGCTTTGTAATCATGATACATACTTTTAAGTGTCAATATCACAAGAGAGAGAAGGATTGAATGGAAGAATTGCCAAATCCTTAACTGGCATAAACCATAAGAACACCATAAAGATAAAAGAAGATGAACCCATGAAAAAGAGAAACACAAAATATGGTGTCCATAGGGTCATAAATCAATCATTATGAGTATGAATCTATGATGAGATGATACAAATGAGACCTTGAGTTATGTATTTATACACAACTCAATGTTGAGTAAAGTTGCCATTGATGTCAACAGGGTCAAGAGATTTGCTGAGGTCATTGATGTCAAAGATCTGATGATGCCATAAAAGAATGACAGTGATGTGGAGGCTGTAATAATGATGTGTCATTGAGATTAATGATTGAAGATAATGTGGTACCAGAATTGCATAGCTAGTACCGGAAGAGGTTGTAGTAGAATTGCACAGCCAGTATCCGAATCTGTCCTTAGTACCGGAATTGCAAAGGTATGTTTGAACTACCGGAAACATTGGAATTGAGTTGTTGGTGTTGACAAGTTTTGTTTGGGTCCACATACAGTCCTCAAAGCCGATCTAACATAAGAAGAGTTTGGTCCACGATTAACAAAGAATGATCTATATGCATATATGATCATTTTGTGAAGATGAGACTGTTTACAATGATCGTGAGGAATCTTGGCCCACATATAAACTTCTTAGTCCACAAATGAACCCTCTCGGTCCTTCCTTAAGCATATTAAAACGCCGAGAAGTTGTTAAGATTTATTCTTGACATGTTTGTTGAGTTGGATCCTACGTAAACCAAAATCAATTTGAAGTTTAAGATTTATGTGTGTGCGCCCATGGGTTGACTTGGATCTCCACGCTTGCAAGTCAAGGAAAACGTTAAAGGAGCTCGCCCATATGATGGAGGGAAAGATGGCTTTGAAAAACGTTTTGAATAAAAGTATCCATTCATTGCCACGCTGGAGCCGCAAGAAAACTCGTCGGCCAAGGAAAGCGATCAACACTTAAGTGAAAAATGAATCTCATATATAGATGAGATCGTTTATGAGATGGATTTGGGTGTGCGATCTAGGGTATTCATGTTGGTATGAAAATGGCTTGGTTTGCTTCATTTTTTGTAAATATAGGTGTTCGATGGCTATAAAAAGATGAGCAAATCTCCCTTTGCGTTGAATATCTGGGCTTTGTCCTCTCTCTAAATATCTTCAGATTTCGGGTAGCGCTAGATATAGCTAATCACAGAAGTGTAATGAATGCTCTGAAGCAGTGGATTCTATTGATGGCTAAAATAAGAATTTGCTGATCTTATCGCAAAAGGAGAAATCGCAAGACATGGAATGATTCAAGCCCTAATTTGGATGCAAAGAAATAAGTCAATGGGATAGCACAGAAAAAGACAAAGCAATAACCCTTCAACGCTGAGGATGGCAGAGTATGAAACGCACAGAGACCATTGAAATCGTAGAGCATACTCAGCTTGCTTCATCCACGCACAGATTGAGAAACGTAGTCTCGGGGTTTTTATTTTTGAATTTAGATCGAGTTCATATATACAAACATTGCATGCTACAGGAATGTGACCATCTTGATGTGTCTCAGGGATCACTGAGAGGAAGCCTGGGGCTCTAGTCTATTCTCTGTTTTTGCAGGTCTTTTTTTTAATGGGAGCAAAGTTGGATACATTTGAAGTTGCAGGTCTGTGATCTTATGTGCAATGAAGATGGTGTTGCGCTAATATGATGTAGAGTGAATCAAACCACGGAACTTGAAAGATGATAGGGGTATCTTATGGAATAGGTTTGCATTATTATTCTTTTGAAGATCGAGTCCTCGTTAAGTCTATTTAAACAGCCTTGAAGTGCATTTGTTGTACAGTTCTGCAGAGCTACAGAGTGCTAGCTACTGGAACGACATAGAAGCCATCAATGAAAGACAATGTGAATGGTATATGACGAATAGAGAAAGACCGAGTATGAAGGGTTTATGCTTGACTATCAGAGACTAAACTTGGAATAAATACAAGACTGTGGCAGAGTATGTGAAGAAATAGACAAGGAGGTTCTGCAACAAGTGTTGGAAAGAATTTGAGCAAAGAGACAGAGCTTCAGGTACATGAGATTGCTGCCAGTATACAAACCGTGAGTGAAGAAGAGGCAGTGGCTGAGTGACAGGGACTGACAGAGATCTTGAGATAGAAGAAAGAGAAGATTGATAGAGGAACGAACATATCTAGAAGTTAAGGGTGGTAGGTTGGAGCTTGGGAAAGGACAGGTGTCCTTGGAAGATTGGAGTTTGCAGAGCATGTTGGTGCTTGCAAGTGTACAGGGTGGCACGGTGGTGCTTGGAAAGATTGGTGTCTTCATTCTGCAAGTTGGATCTTGCTTGTGAAGGTTGGAGCCTTCACCAAACCAGTCAGGTGGAGCTGGCTGCAACAGGTTGAAGTCTGTTTTGCAAGTTGGTGCTTGCAGTGAGAGTTGGAGCCTTCACCAAATTAGTAAGTGGGCGCTTACTGTAAACAAGTTGAAATCTGTGATTCATGTAAGTTGGAGCTTGCATCATGGTGGGTATCCCTCTCATTCCGGAGCCTGATATTGTAATAAATGAATTATAAAAGAACATCTTTTGTGGTTTTCTGCCATTTGGGTTTCCACGTAAACTTTCTGTGTATTATGCATGGCTTTATGTGATTGTTAAAATGTTATGTATTAATGATGTGTGCTTACAGCGTTAAAAATTGTAAATAGTGAATAGTATTGATTCACCCCCCCTCTCAGTACTGTTAAAGGTTCCAACACTCTAGTGAGGTGAGCATCCCTTCAAGTTGGGGTTATGGGCCCACATAACAAAGGCACACACCCCAAGAGGGTGACTAGGCCAACCTAGTCAACTATATAACAAATTCAATAAAGAGGTCACAGCAATAAATGACACCACATGTGAATATCACCACCATTCCAATTTCCAACACCTCCCTTTAATCTTAGCATGGGAACATGAAGAAGGATGATAAAGTAGAAAAGGAGTTTGGTAACTTTCAAGGTTACTGCGGAAGTGTTTACACTATTCTTGATGTAAGGAATGGGTTTCCAAAACCAACAATTTCAGATTTTACTTGGCTGAAGTAAAATAGATGGGATTATAACCCTGAGTTTAAAGCCTATTTACAACATTCACAATCAGATTGCAAGTATTGATCACTTGTAACTGATATTCTATAAAATATAATAAAACAAACTTGAAAAATTAAAAGTGTTGATCTTAAAAGGAAAATTCTAAACAAGATTACCACAGACAAAAGAGAAGAAATTAAATTAAATTCAGTCAAATAAACAGAGAAGAAATTAAATTAAATTCAGTCAAATAAACAGAGAAGAAAAGTACGAATCAGTTATTCAAGACTCAAAGTCGAGGCATAAATCAGCAAATTTTATTAATAAGATCTCTGAGTTACAAATCTGAAGACTTTCTTTCACACTTCTGCGAAAATGAGGACCAATAGACACTTAGAATTCTAGGATGGTATTGGTTCTTCATACAAAGAATTATGTTTTCCAAAAAGGAAAGATGACAAACAATTGCTGGATCAAATAAGGATTTGGGATGCCACTTCTTAATTTTGCAAAATCAATGCTTATTAGTACCCGAAAATTTATTCAAATTCTAAAAAAAATGAGCAGACTATTAGGATGTGAAACAACCTTCAAGCATGAATAATAATTCTGCACAAGATCCTCTACGCCACCTTTAGTGTTCTCTTGCTTCCAACAAGATCAGCTTCAGCCTTTTAGTGAAACTCAAAGATGAATGAAAGATTAAAAATCTCAAGATGAATCAAGAGCTACCTTTATCATATAATGCTTTCTCTCCCTTTCTTCTCTTTCCCTAAAACTCCTTGTATCTCCCCTTTTATCTTTTGATTTGGAAGTTGAGGTAGTGAAGAAATACTTTTAGTTATGAGGTAACTAATTAGTTTAGGCAAGATAGAAATAATAGAATAATAATAATGTTAATAACAACATTAAATAGGTGGGACTCGTTTTTCGATCCTTTTTCATTATCCCTTTTACTTCTTGTTACTCCAGGCAAATAAATAGGCATATAATTCATTCTAAAAAAACGTGCATTTCACGTAGTTCTCAATTGTTGAATTTACATGACCAAAACATAATTTTCTGATAGTGATATTTCGTCAAACACTTAGCATGAAAACTTGATTTAATGCTCAACTGAGTTTTTGTTTGCTAAGCTACTGAAAGCAAAAATACTGAAAACTGGAACACAAATACACATTCATGCTACTGATAGAATCTAGCTGAAGACACAGATACCCATAAGAACACAGAAATTTTAGGGCCAATTCCCAGGGCAAAACCCTCACCTCTGTGAGGTAAAACCCGGAGAGATTTTTATAGAGAGAGAAAGTATAATTTTACAGAGAGATACTTTGCTGGACAAAACTGAGAAAAATCACTTGAGAAACTGAATAGCAAATAACATAAATTTGTACCAGCTGTATGGCCTGCTGTACGGCCTCTTTACTTCAGCAAATGCTTTGGAAAACGTGCCCAAACAGCTGCCTCGATTACTGTGCATTCAAACTCAGTCCAAGATTAAATGCATCGATTCCTGTGCAGCTGTACGGCCTGCTGTACCTTCACTGTACGGCCCTGCTGCTGTACTTCTTCTCCTCGATTTCTGTGCTATTAATTCTGCCTCGATTTCTGCGCCCCTTCAAATCTGATCTCTCTCTCTTTCTCTGCTCTCTCTCCCACGAGACTGAAAATCTCTCACTCTCCTCTAGATGTCCTTCTCTAGATTCGATATCTGCTCCTTTCCCAAAGCTTCATTAAATAAGTGAAACTTCACTTTGAAACCCTAACTAACAAAACCCTAACCCTAACTCACTTTTGAACGGTCAAGATTAGATTAGATCTAAGGGTCATTATTAAATACTCATTAAATGTCCTTTTTGCTCATTTAATGACATTTATTACATTTCACTTAAATTAATAAAGTCACTCTCACTTTATAATATAAAGTCACTTTTTATAAAATAAAGTTGACTTAGGAAAAACAAGTACAAAAATGTGTCCCCACCGGACACTACCAAAACGGTGAAGGACCTACTGAGTTACATAAACTAACACTCCCTCTTAACGAGGAAGGTCCTCCAAAAAAAAACAAAATCTAAGTCACTGTCCTTTTTCATCTGCTAGAGCTCCCTCTTGCTCCTGAATCTGGATCTGTGACCGGTAGACCACTCTGAATGCTTCGTAAGAATCTGCATCTTCCTCAGCATCCCCCTGCTCAAAAACCTCATAATGACTGAGTCTCCTGCCAGTACTCAATAGAGAACTACTGTTCTCTGGAAACTGAATAATTGGCGCCACTGCAGTTCCCCCTTCTGATCTGGAATCTGAAATCCATCCAGATGTCTGTTATACATCAGGTCCTTTTAATGTATAGAAACCTTCCTTCTGACAACCAAGCAGAATGGTGCCATCCTCATTTCCGACTGAAGTCAGGAACACATGCTCCCTCATGAAGAGTACTCCGAACCCCATGTTCTCCAGAGCTGATACTGAGATTAAACTGATCCTCAGTTCTGGTACATACAAAACCCCATGAAGGACTAGGGTTTCGCCATCAAACAAACTGAATCGGACTGAACCGATTCCCCTTACTGCTCTAATTGAGTCACCCTGCTGAACGAAGTGTCCTGGACCCACCTCTGTCACACTAAAGAACTTACTCAGTGTGTCTGTCATATGTCTTGTCGCTCCACTGTCAATGATCCATTCATGACTTAGAATCTTTCTACAGCTCCCAACACTGGATGCTATAGAAACAAGTGCAAAGTCCTCATCAAATGTCTTTGCAAAATCGGCTACAGCAGCCTGAGCTGAAGATTCTGGTACTGAGGCCTTCTTCTTTTTCTTCTCAGTGTTTGGACACTGAGATGCATAATGGCCAAAGGTGTTACAGGCAAAACAACGAACCTTACTGAGGTCCTTCTTCTTCTTCCCTTTTCCAGCAGCAACAAGAGCTACATTCTCATCTTCACCTCCCGGAGGGCTCTGAAGAATCCCCTCTCTTGATTCTTCCTGGACGAAATCATCCCATAATCTAGTCCAATCTGGTAGCTTATCTCTGGCCACCACTCCTTTCACAAAGGTATGCCATTTGGTGGAGAATCCGTTTAGAGCATGCCTAACAAGCTCTTCATCCTCTACTTGCTCACCGGCTGCACACAACTCATCCCTGACCTGAGTGATCTTGGTGAGGTAAGCAGTCACAGAGTCAGTTTCCATCATCTTGGTGTTTCTGAGCTTTTATCTCAGGACCATCTTCCGGTTCTGATTCTTGCTCTGATATAGGGTACACAATGAAGACCACATGTTAAAAGCATGTGTCTTCCCGGAAATAAAAGGGATCACATGATCCTTGATAGAGTCAAAGAGTATCCGCTAAGCTTTGATGTCTCTCTTGTCAAACGCAGTCTTCTGCACTGCATTTGTAGGAACTGCCACAGTAGCAGAAGCCCCCACGATGTCCCATAATGCCTGCTCTTTGAACAATATCGTGATCCTTTCTTTCCATGGACTGAAATTATTGGATCCATCCAGCTTGTCCTCGAACCTCAACCTTGCTGCTGCCATGATGCTTGAACTGACTTTCACCTGCAATATTCTCTATGTTCTCTACACACATGTACAATAGTCTTCAGCAAAACCTCTATGCTCTGATACCATGTTGAATTTACATGACCAAAACATCATTTTCTGATAGTGATATTTCGTCAAACACTTAGCATGAAAACTTGATTTAATGCTCAACTGAGTTTTTGTTTGCTAAGCTACTGAAAGCAAAAATACTGAAAACTGGAACACAAATACACATTCATGCTACTGATAGAATCTAGCTGAAGACACAGATACCCATAAGAACACAGAAATTTTAGGGCCAATGCCCAGGGAAAAACCCTCACCTCTGTGAGGTAAAACCCGGAGAGATTTTTATAGAGAGAGAAAGTATAATTTTACAGAGAGATACTTTGCTGGACAAAATTGAGAAAAATCACTTGAGAAACTGAATAGCAAATAACATAAATTTGTACCAGCTGTATGGCCTGTTGTACGACCTCTTTACTTCAGCAAATGCTTTGGAAAACGTGCCTAGAACAACCGCCTCGATTACTGTGCATTCAAACTCAGTCCAAGATTAAATGCATCGATTTCTGTGCAGCTGTACGGCCTGCTGCAATAAAGACAGTGTACGGCCTGCTGTACCTTCACTGTATGGCCCTGCTGCTGTACTTCTTCTCCTCGATTTCTGTGCTATTAATTCTGCCTCGATTTCTGCGCCCCTTCAAATCTGATCTCTCTCTCTTTCTCTGCTCTCTCTCCCACGAGATTGAAAATCTCTCACTCTCCTCTAGATGTCCTTCTCTAGATTCGATATCTGCTCCTTTCCCAAAGCTTCATTAAATAAGTGAAACTTCACTTTGAAACCCTAACTAACAAAACCCTAACCCTAACTCACTTTTGAACGGTCTAGATTAGATTAGATCTAAGGGTCATTATTAAATACTCATTAAATGTCCTTTTTGCTCATTTAATGACATTTATTACATTTCACTTAAATTAATAAAGTCACTCTCACTTTATAATATAAAGTCACTTTTTATAAAATAAAGTTGACTTAGGAAAAACAAGTACAAAAATGTGTCCCCACCGGACACTACCAAAACGGTGAAGGACCTACTGAGTTACATAAACTAACATCAATAAGGTCACATACATTTATATCATCAAAATAAACTTAGGTCCAAAAACATATAAGTAGTGCATGCCTCCACTTTATCCTTATGTCGACAAGTTTGTCCAAAGCCAAAAATATAAGTCCAAAATCAAATCTTTATACAAAATGTTATGCAGCAAATGTCAAAGTTAAAACCATATAACAACATCAAGAGAAGTATGTTGGATGAGAGGGGCTAAGCCTTTTTTCATTCTCCACTGGTCTGATTTCACTTGAAGGGCTGTCCAACCTATTTAACTGATTGCACCCCTTGGTGGGCTGATTCATCATCTACAAGGATAGTTTTCTATGGAGCCAAGACATGATGAGAGGTAATGGAGTGAGATGAGTCCTCCGAGGAAGTTGGGATGTCTATTTTTGCTTGTGAAGGTTGGAGCCTTCACCAAACCAATCAGTTGGAGCTGGCTGCAACAAGTTGAAGTTTGTTTTGCAAGTTGGTGCTTTCAGTGATGGTTGTGTTGACATTTTATGTATTTACGGAAGATATTCTTATGTCAGCCATGAACCCCTTGGAAAGTTCTAGAAATGAAATCTCTGGAAAGTTCTAGAAAGGAAACCTCCGGAAAGTTCTAGAAAGAAACCCCTAGAAGGTTCTTGTTATCACACAACGTGTAGTTGTTCCTGTTACCGAGCAAATTAGCAGGGCTAATTCCCAATAAGCATCAATAAGAAGAGTGACCCAATGTCACCTCGGTCACCGTTCTAACTTCTTTGGAAGTCGAAACCTCCAAGGAGAAGTATCCTTGTGGAATCTTGTAAAAACACTGAGACAACCACAAACTATATTTTCTATGCAATCTTTATGATCAGACCAGTGCTTAGATGGAGTCAATGCATTCAACTTTAATCAATGAACTAATGAAATCAAAATAATCAATATTGGATCAGAAGACTATATTGTCAATAATTATTAACCAATAATCAAATATGCATCAAGCGATAAAGTCACTGTCATTCACTAAGCACGTTGCAAGATAATTTACTGGTCAACGATGACACCAATTACAAGACGGTAATATGTGGGGAAGGATCACTCATCCACAAGTATCGTCAATTTCATACACTAATATCGTACATATTTTACCAATAATAGGCAAAGATTATTTACCATAGCAGATATTAGCCACGTAAGTGTCAACCGTGTGTAGGATCTAATTCAACATTAACCATTAACGTCTTTGTCACTTGGGCCATTAATATTAGAACATAGATAGTGAATAGGAAATGTATGTAAGCATAATAAAATAATCGATATTGGATCAAGAGACTATATTGTCAATTGTCATCATTCAACCCAATCAAACACGGATACGATGAAAGAATTACCAATGCCAATAGATAATCATTCAACACTTGTCATTCATTGTGCAATAGACACAAGCAAAGGTAGAGTATATTCAAATAATAATCGACGTTTAGCAGATAATTATAGCACCATTTATCATAAAAATAACCAGAAATTTGACAAATTATTCAGTATACAGTTTATTAATCCCATTCAACAAAGTATCATCACATTGACTGATATAATCTTCGTGTATCCTCTAATATTCATCGATCAGTATGTCCAAGATAGGACCTTATCTAAATGATCAAGTTTAAATTTATTAAAACATTTATTTCCTAACCCATTTTCTGTGTTTTCTGTGTATTCAGGGCAGCGTGAGAAAATGGAATAGGAGATAGCACATGGTCTGCCATTTATAATTGCAGACCTGTGTAGGGCTGGAATGGAGGAGGGCTCGGCTAGGTTAGCGAAGGTAGGTTCGGATGGAGACAGGGACATGCCAGCGACGGGGAAGGCTGCGGATTTATGGACAGGAGCGGAAGAGGGAGTTGTGGAGCAGCTGCCGCGGAAGAGGTAGGCTGCAGGCTTGGGAAAGGGGCCCGCGAAAGGGAAAGGAAGCTCGGGAAGAATGAGAGCGGGGACGCTTGGTGCAAGGAGATGGAGGAGCCCGCGGGTATGAAGCGGCGAAGGAGCAGGGGAAGTTTGCGGAGCAGGGAAAGGCAGCGTCGAGTGGAAGAGGCGCAGGGAGTGAAGGCCGTGTGGGTTAGCACAGTGCTGCGAGAGAGCGGACGCGGGCAGCAGAGGCCGCGGCTTAGGGATGATGGAGCTCAGGGTGGAGATAGCCGCGGAGGTAAGGAGAGGGGTTAAGGTGGAGGTCGCGGCAGCACGAGAATGGCTGCGGGGTAAAGACGTGGCTGAGGAAGCTCGGTTGAAAGGAAAGGGGGGCCGCGGGAGGTATGAAGGCCGCGGACAGGGTTCGGGAGATGAAGGACGCTGCAGCAGCAGTAGCGAACTAGTGGGATGCTAGCGAGGGGTTCGGGGGGTGAGGCAGGCTTGGAGAGGGCTGCGAATATCCAACAACATAAAAAAAAATTGTTTTCTTTTGTGTTTAAATTTTTTGTTATAATAAAATTTTTGGACGACTAATTCCTAATAAACTAATTCTAAAACAAATAACCTCAGAAAATTAGGTTTTAAAGACAAATTTAAAAAAACTAAAAGACATAGAAGGTAGGTTAAAAATAATATTTACAAGTATACAAAACTCAGAAAATAACAATTAGCCTAATTCAAATAAATTAACAAAAAACAAGCTAACGATAATAATTACACATGTACAAACTCAGATTTAGGTTTAGTGTGTAGTTGAACAACTAGGGTTTTAAGATGAGAGCTCATCACCAAACCTAGGGTATCAATGAGAGGAGAGACTCTCCTTGAAATGGTACGTGGCAAGCTTGGCTAACTAGAGCTCACCTCCACAATCTCTAGGATTCGTAGAGGAAGCCTAACTCAAGCAAGACTTGAAGACCTAAAGCTCAAGCTTGATTGCAATGGTGACCAATGACAAAAATGACATGCAAATTAAGAAAAAGATGAAGCAACAATGGCTTCCATCAAACCCTAACAAGCATCACTTTGATACAATTCACATAGAGACATCAAACAAAAAAGTATAGATACCTCCAAGTGCATGTGTTAAGCAAACAACTCTAGCTTCACCTTAGCAATGGCAGGGACAAAAGGAAAACTTCCAAGAAATGCTTCAAACTTGCAAAATAACCTTCATCAAGGAGTGCCTTCCTTCAAAGAGCTCTAGTTAGGGAAAATAGCAGACATAATGATCTTATCCCAAAAGTTGATGTCTAAAAATGAAGTGAGGAGATCTAATTTATATGATCTCACACTCACTTTGCACAAAATAAGGTAAATTTAACATTAAAAATGTCAACTTAAAATTAGAATTAAAATAATATAAAAAATAATCAAAGTAGTGGGTAAATTGGGTGTTTTCCCATATTTGATCCCTACTTGAGCAAAAATGGCTAAACAAGGCCAAATTTTGACGAAACGAAAGGCCAGATTGTACAGGGGGGGTCGTCATGCCCCAACTAACCCCAACAGCGATGAAAACCCTCAACGTTCCCCCCCTTTTAACAATCAAACAGTCTGCCAGGAGGATGACGCCATCCTCTGAAGGAGGGCCCTTAGGGAGGGCGCTGTTGATCTGGAGGACCAAGAGGGTGCTGGATGTGCTCCGGAAGATAAGAATGAGTCTCAGCGTTGGAACAACTGCCGCTGGAGTGTCGAAACAAGGTGGGGGGGCATGTGACCTTGTGACCCACCTCTGGAAGACCCGAACACCAACCTCAGGGTTTCAAACCCTTTCATGAGGCAGTTAGCAATGCCATTAAGCCATAGTTCTTCCAGAAGAGAAGCCAAAGGGTCTAGCCATGCCCCTACCTCAAAATGAGCTGGCTAAACACCCCTCCTGGTCAGAAAAAAAGACACCCTCTCCCTGGGGCACCTTTGCAGGTGCACTAGTGCTAGTACCATTGTGACAATTCCAAAAGGTGATCCTATTCAGGATGGTAGAGGTGTTGGACAACAAAAGAGGTGACCTAAGAGGGCTTCGATTCCCAAGGATAAATGGTTGTCACGCTAATTGAGGCACTCTTCACTTTAGATCAAGCAAATGCAAGACCAAGGGGGAGACCCTAACTAGCCAAGGAAGGCTAGTGAACCTACTCTAGACACTCTAGGGAAATGTGAAATTGAAGAGAGAGAGAAATCAAGAATAAGTAGATCTAGATCTAGCGAAGACAAGTGACAAATGGAGTTAGGGCTTGGTTGAGGAGGCTTATGAAAGGGGTAAATGCTCAACCATGAAATGAATATGCCACTAATGAAGTTAAATGAGTAGATCTAGATAGATCCAATGTTACAAATATCGGTGCGGCGACAAAATTGACAGGGTCCAAGAAACATTGTTTCGGGATATCTCGACAGAACATCGACAAAAATCGGCAAACTTAAAAAACACAAAAATATTCATTTTTTTTCAAATTTTTAAATAGCTAAAGCAATAATAACATCAAATAAACACATTGCCACATGAATATGGAAAGAAAACCGATATATAAGATATATAAGATGTCTAGAGATACATCACACATCAAAATGGATCGTGTCCCAGTCCTACTCCTGAATAGTGAATACTGAATCATAAAAAATATAAGTTATAAGTATAACAAATGTATCTCATGATCATCATCATGACTTATGAGTCATCTACAGTGAAAACTGAAATAAACTATAAAGTAAATAAATTATCGATTCCCTCTACCCTTTTTACGGGAAAAGGTAATCGCTGTGGAAACGACCCTTTCCCTTCCTCTAGGGCTAGGTGCCCTCGAGGCTTGTGGGCCTCGTACTGGCATCTAACGTCCTCTAGAAGAAGACCCTGCAAAATGATGTCCTCTAGAAGTTGAAGGTGGCTGAAACTGGTATTCTGAAGAAGAAGAAGGAGCTCGAGGAGGTAGTCCTACAGCTACTCCTCTACCAGTACCAATGCTACCATCGGGTATATCTCCCTCTAACCTTGATTGTGGCTCTGGATCTAACTGTGGCACACTCCCAGACTCAGTGTGAAACTCCTCTGGAACTGGATCACCCTCATATGGAGCCTCTGTAACATCATCATGATCACTATCATGATCATCCACTAGCCAATCAGGGGCTACCTCCATAGCAGGCTCCTCACACTCCGTCCTCCAAGCTGCAGTGGTGTTGATCACATCTAATGAAATGGCCTTTGCATCAACTTTTCTCTGAAATTGCTTCACCCACAACCTGAGATTGTAGTGGACATAGACCAAATCATTAAGGCGTAGAGTATCCAACCTGTAGGAGGATCATAGAATTAGATATTAAATTATAAAGATAATAATTTGTAATGCATAAATTAGAAGGCAAAGGGGCATAATGATAAATGATAAAATTATAAACTAGAATTCAATAATTTATAATGAATTTGAAAATTCTCGAACCTGTTGCGCTTTTTGGATTGTACTTTTTCAAATACACTCCAGTTGCGCTCGCAACCGGAAGAGCTACATGTCTGGCTGAGCACTCGAATGGCAAGCTTCTGTAGAATAGGTTTTCAACCACCATAGTTTTCTCACCTCGTATCTACAACGAATTAAAGAAACATAAGAAAAGACAATGAAATTTAAAAAAAAGAAATAGAAAAACAAAATGAAACTTGAAACAAGGTGAAGCTTACTTAGCATCGGGTTGGTCCTGTCATGTACTATCATATCAAACCCAAGTAATCCTATGGCTCTCTTATAGACTTCCAACTCTTGGGAAAGCTCTACACGATCATCTGAAGACGGCACCATCCTATGGCACACTCATAGAATCCAACCATAACCTCTCCATCAAATCTAAAGCCACAAGAGTAACCAAACGCAGGGTTGAGGTATAACCCTGCAGCATGAATGGGGCGATGAAGTGTGTGGTTCCATTGCGCATCAATCATCCCCCATTAAATCTGTTGTCTCTCCTACCCCTGATCTGCCTTGTCCACATAATAGGCACAAATGGACTATTTGGCCTTATCCATTGCCTCATATAGGTAGCCCATTGCAGGCTTATCTCCATCAACCAAGTGGAGAACCCTTACCAAAGGTTCAGTGACGGCACAAACCTCCCTCACGCCATCCCAAAAGCTTTGATGGAATGTAACTAGCCTGAATATGGCTTGCCCCTCTGGTCTAGTGCTAAATGATAAAGCACGCCACTTAGGTGAAAGGAACATCTGCTGCAACTCCCACATAGAACCCAAGAGGTACTGGAGAGAAATAAAGCTAGTGGCAAAGTGTGTGATGGCAGGACGCACCAACTCTCTGTCACCTGTGAAAGTTCTCATCAAGCTAAGCATCGATACGTGATTGTATATGAATTCTGTGATGCTCCGCGCTGAAGTAATGGTATCCATGATCCAATCAATCTTGGCTAAATCCTCTAACATCAAATCAAGGCAATGGGCCGTACAAGGAGTCCAGAATAGTGAAGGATACATGGCTATAAGCATCCTACCAGCAGACACATAGTTCGCAGCGTTGTCCGTTATGACTTGGACAACATGCTGTGGGCCAATCTCTTGGATGAACTCATCCAACAAGCTACATAGTAAACCCGCATCTTTGACGTGCAGATGCATCCACGGATTTCATAAACATAATGCCCCTGGGACAATGAACCAAGAAGTTGAGAAGGGTCATACCCTTCATATCAGTCCAACCGTCTGACATCACTATGCATCCTGTTAACTCCCATGATTTTCGAAGATCCTCCAACCTGTGAGTGCATTAAGCCTTTTCATCCTGGAGGATGGGCCCTCTCAACTCGTCATAAGTGGGGGGCTTATACCCTGATCCAACAATAGCAGCTGCCTCAAACATGGACACATAAAATGGGTTATTGGCAAAGTTAAATGGAATATCACTCCATAGCAAGCATCGGCCCACAAGTATATCTGCTTCTTTTTTCTCCTTTCCTTTCATCATGGACCTTACAGAAGGTTGTCCACCAATTGTGCATCTCGACACAAAAAAAGGTGATGGTGATGCAGTCGAAGGTGAAGGCATTGTGGACTGCTGTGCGGAGAAGGTTTCCAGTCTCGTCCCACTAGCCCCCACTCCGAATCCAGACCCGGATCTTGAGGCAATTTGATGTCTCACGGCCTCCTTGTATTGTTTCTTTTGCTTAGTTCCCTCAATTGCTTTTTTGGCCTTGTCAATGTGATCCTCGCTTGCTGCAGTGCAAGGAATCACATCATGCCCCGATATTTGTGCAATGTGATATTTCAGCTTGCTTATCCCACCCGTCATTCTTTTCCCACATAGATTGCAAGTGAGAGTTTGTCGATTTTCTGGATCAACAACTGTGCCATATTCCCAAAATGGATGCAAACCTTTCGACATCTTGTATATGGAAAAAATGAAGTTTCAAGTAAATCTAGGGCAACAAAAAAAGTAAAAATTAGCATATGTGATTGATGAAATATATATATATTTTTTAAAACAACAAATAGCAAATAACAACAAAAATCAACAAATAACAACAAATACTAATAGAAAATTTCCAATTTCTGTTAGATTTTCCAAAGACCTAGGGCAAGAAAATTCAAAAAACGTTTTTTAGCAAACATAGTGTTACATAACTGCTGCAAATTACATTAAGGTGGAAAAACATTGTTTAAGAGCCTTTAGAAAACAATAATGAGGATGGAGAAATCATTGCCAATGCAAACCAACATGAACCTACTTGAAAAAATGAGAAATTATGGGCAATTTCTTTTACATACCTTCAGTTGTGATAAACTTGGAAAAAACCCCAAATGCAAAGCTCCAATCTTCAAATCTGATGGTTGATGGCGAACGAAATGATGTCTAAACTCCTCCTTGGGAAATATAAAACCCACCCTAATCTCCTTGGCTCTCCTCTCCAGCGTTGTAGCGTGCAAATGAGCTCGAACAGACTGCTCCCGCGGCCTTAAAACGAAACTTTTGTTCCCTAGCAAAAAATCGCCGAGTCGACCGAGCTATCGCCGATTTTTCGGGCAAAAATTGGCCCGATTTTTCCTTGAAAAATCGGGGCCTCCAAAAAATCACGATTTTTCGCCGTAGCGCAAACAATCGACCGATATTTGTAACTTTGGATAGATCTAATCCCAATCTAAAATACCCAAGTGGGGTCCACCCTTGATTTAGTCAAAGTGAAGTGAAATGGGGCCCACTAGGTGAAATTAAGATAGGAAAGGCACTAAAAGGGTGGCTAAGTGACAGATTTGAAGTTTGAAAGACAAAAAAGCAACACCAGATGATAGATCTCGAAAAAGACTAAGAACCCACAAATGTGTCTATTATCACCTAACTTGTAGTTGCCCTTAGAGATAGATCCAAGATGGATGGCAGAGGGGATGGGCAACCAAAGAGATGCAACCAAGATAGCCTCGACTCCCAATGGATTGTTGTCACGCCAATCGAGGCAATCTTCACTTTATGTTATCTATCCCAAGACAACAAAGGGGGAGACCCGGATCCACTCCCGATAGGAGAGATCAGACCAAAACACCAGATCAAATCAGATATGGATGAAGTACGTAGGGTGTATGGTGAACCCTAGATCTATGGGTGAAGTCACAAGATGAGTAATAGGTTGGATCAAGGGGTTTAAATGGTGTAGCTGTGGTCCAATAGGCATATGTGAGTGACTTATGATGTTTGAAACAAGATCCAGGATCAGGGTACTAGTCAATTATGAGAAAATCCACTGCCTTGGGAACCGTGTCCAATGCAAGGTAGTTAGGGACCAAATTGGGGCTAACCAGTACCAAAGATGAGCTTGATGGATGGATATGACAATGTCAAGGTACTCAAGCAACTAAGACAAGAATCAAACCACAAGCTAACCCAACAGTCCAAGAAAGTCAAATTGGCTTGGAGAAGATCAGTGCCTTGGGAAATGGGCCAAATGGAGTCGGATGTCCACCAAATTATAGATCAGGGATGTTGAGGTGTCAAGCTAGGTGGATCTTGAAAATTAGGGTCATCCAATGGCTAGATCTCAGTAGATCTGAGATTGAAATGTATCACAAAGGGCTCAACCCTCAAAATGAGGAATGGGGCCCACAAGGTGAAAATCACTGAAGTGACACACTAGGGGTAGGTTATTAGATGTGTAGATTATGGATCAAGCGGGATCTCACCTACCCAGGTGCTAGATCTTAGCAAATTGACCTCACCTAGGAAGTGCGACCTCCCTTGGAGAAGCTAATTTCCCTTGGGAAATGGGTCGGATGAAGGCCAATCCACACCAAACTATAGATCCAAATTGTCATGGATGCTATAGAGGTGGGTTCTAAATTTTATACCCAAAAGCCAAGCAGATCTTGCTAGATCTGAGAAATTGTAAAACTAGGGTTTGAAATATGAGGGTTTTAGCAATGAAGTAGTTATGCCAATGGATTGGAACCAAGACAAGAAGAACAAACTAGTGGATCTTACCTGGATAACCTTGTAGATGCCTTGATGATGATGATCTATGCAATCCCGATCAATTTGAAGCAACTTGAAGTAGTTTTCAATGAAGTCGATTTGCCCAAGGAAGCCAATGCGCCCTCTCTCCTGCACAATAAACGTCAACAATATCAGATTTAATGCATCAAGAGATAAAGACTACTGCTACAGAAGAAGTAACATGAGAAACGCATAGATCACAATGATACTAATGATAACCCCCTGATACAAGCGAATGCCAGGCCAAGCGAGTTGAGGAGCCCCTGCAAATACGCCCAAGATGAATTCGCCCTCCTGTAAACAAGACAAAGTTTCCACGAAAATAGATCTTCCAACAAATGCCCAAATGCTAGGATACAATAGAATTTCTAATCACCATCTAAGAACACCAAATGCAAAGGAGACCACAAGAATTTCCACAGGAAAGTTTTTCTATATCAAGATTCCAAGAGCCAAAGACCCTTTACAATGAGAAGCTCTCTCCTTTAAATAGGATGGAGAGAGGCCTGTTATCACATATATAGTAGCCGGGCTACCATACATTATTTTTTTCATTCCAGTACACTATTCAGCCAGTTCCCTTGCATTTGAGATGCCGAGATGAGCATTTATATTGGATCACTATCAGATTGTGGACAGCAGTTATATTCCCCATGCCATGACTGAGTTTCAGGACACTCAGAGAGATGCCCGATATAGCCATTATGCCATTGGTACAGAGCAGACAGTAGTGCCCAGAGTTACAGCAGCAGTCTCAGAGGACAGATGATGGTACAGGTTGATGAGCTTTCAGGTATATGACTCAGCAGGTATACTATTGTGTTATGGTTAGATTGCTTTTATACTTATTCTTATAGCATGTCTTAGCACTTAGTGTCATGATCTGGCGATCATATAGATATTTGGACCTGGTTGACCTATTATATATATATTACTGTCCCTACTCAGACTTAGAAGTTCACTATTCATACTCATTGGTACATACCCTCCTTAGGGAGAATAGAGGTGATCATTACACCATACTATGGCTTGCTAGTGTTGGCTTCATCTTTTCATTGTCTTCATCCATCCGTGGCCTACCTTTTAGATTATTACCTTGATTTGCTACTTGACTAGTGACATGGAGGACCTTTCCCCACTGTAGCCTCTGTACTGGATGAGCTTCCTTGTTGATTGTGTCTCGGCTCTGAGTTGGTGACAAAACTTACCTATGGTGAGTTGGAGTTCCTTGAGAATTCCCCCTAGTCACTAAAGTTGTGTTGGCTAAACCTGAAACTTTTAGTGCTGCCATCAATACAAAATCTGGAAAAAATCAAATGCTATATCTTGTATATGAAGGAAATGCCAAATGAAAATGGCCATGAAAAATAAAATGTTATATCTTTTGGAAAAATAAATACCTAGGTAAACAAGCTGTCCATGACACACCTAGAAGTGCTCAGGTAAACAAGTGCCTTAAAAACACACCTGCAGCAGAAAGCCTAAAAATAAATGTAAATCTATGCAATGTGTTTGTAAACACACATAGATCAAGGCTATGGAAAACTCAGGCCCAAAAAGCAATGGAACTTAAATGTTATATCTAAACAATTGCTGGCCTTGCTTGTATTATGGATTGTGCGCATCTGTGAAGGTGAATAAACCCTCTTTAAACAACTCATCCATTTGTGAGACACCGCCATTCCCTGTGTTATTGCTCATTCAGTATATACTATGGTGTGTATTCCCTTTCCCTTGCCGAAGTGTCACAAAGTCAAGTCAGTCAAGTCATCCCTTAGCCTAGCCATTTATTTCAGCCTTCACCCTTCACTAGCAAATTGATCACAACTATGAAGTGAGTATGGTCCTGAAAGTCTAGTCTGAGTAATAATAATTAACGACACTATATATTTGGATTTAGATCGCCAGTCACGATTACTCTGTGTTATAGAAGCTATTTGAATAAATTGTAAAGCATGTATTGACCTTGACACCTTGCAGCAGCTATGGATGATAGTCTGAGTTGTATTTGGTCTTGGTTAGACCTAGTTTGACCATGGAGGACCATGGGACATGAGATGTTGGACCTTATGATGATATGGATAGATGATATATGGTCTATGTACACATACAGGATGATTCTATGCAGCAGCTACAGGGTATGATGATGATTCTGGGGTTACAGCAGTGTTTGTATACATACAGCGCATTATTATTGGCCCTGTTCCGGTATATTGGATATTTATTTTGATCATGCAGAGACTCATATGGTGTATGAGTACACATCTTGGATAGATTTGGACCTTCTGAGTCCAATGGGACAGTTTGTTTTCAGTTCCGGGCACTTACAGTGATGATTTAGCCTCAGTAGGCTGTCCTAGTGCAGTTTTGGCCTGTTGGAGGCCCTGTCGGAGCAGAGATGACTTTTATCCGGATGACCTAGGGCGCTGATGATGGAGGGGGTGGTCCAGCCACTTGTTTTTACCATATTACCCCCCTCCCGGACACATTGGCACCCTCACCTTGACAGCGCCATCACTCCAGGAGGCAGTTTGGGCAGTTTCACGTTTCCCGAGGCATTTCAGGATTGGTAGAAATGGCTATTGAGGAAATCGATTTGGGCTACTGAGGCAAAGTTATGGCATGGGATGATCAGTGATGATAGATCGGGACCTTCCACACCTCCCCCTGCAGTTTCAGCTTCATCGGGGCCCGCATCCATCACTTATGGCACTTTCTGTGGATATTTTGGGTCTTTTGGGGACCACGACTTCACCTTGGAGATACACTACTTCACCTTGGAGGCACGATTTGGTACTTTCATGATTGTTTATGGGTTATTGTGCCATGGGGATTGACCAAGGAGGGATAAAATTACCCCTTGGACCCACCATGAGCCTCTTATGATATTTTGTCATCATGATTTGGTGGGATTCCGCTCTCCTGGGGCGATTTTGTCCACTTATGTTATATTTTATGTGTGATCCATGTATTATGTTGTTGAGCTCATCTCAACCATTGATTAGACATTTGTATCTTTTAATCTTAGCCACTCATTCAAAAAGTGGTTAGGGTTTTGGTGCCTCTCCTTCCTATTTAAAGGAGAGAGCCTCTCATTGTAAAGGGACTTTTGGCTCTGGATTATTGGAATAGAAAATTATTATTGCATCTATCTCCAATGTTGTGGTGAATGTTTTTGGTGTTCGTTCGTTGGTTCTTCCTTTGCACTGAGTTATTGGAGATCTTGTTTGCCATATCTATTGTACCACGATTTTGCATCTACAGGTGGAGGCCGATTTGCTTGGAGGAGGAGGTATTGGTAGGGGAAGACTCTCCCTACTTCTTCTTTGGAGCTCTTCGTTGGTAACAGGGAGTATTACTGTCCCAGGACCTTCTATTTCATGTTACTATTTGCATTTCTCTTGTATTTCTTCCATGCTTGATCTTACTGATTGAATTTCATTCCTTGGTTTGACAGGTAGAGGAAGGCGCACTTGTGGACTAGGGCATCAACTTGGCAAGCAAATCAACAATCTCTCATTTGATCTCTGCGGGAATCTTCCTCAACATCAAGGCATCTCAACCACATCATTCAGGTATGATCTCAAGGTAAGTTCTATCTCCATAGTCTATCCAATTGTCAAAAACACTTAAAACCCTAATTAATTAAAACCCCAATTTTACATTTTCTTAGATCTACTGAGATCTAGTGGGTTGTTGGGCATGATATCGAAAACCCACCTCTATAGCATCCACGGCATCCCGGATCTATAGTTTGGTGAGGATTGGCCTCCGTTTGACCCCTCTCCCAAGCCAACCTAGCTTCTCCCAAGGAAGGCGCACTTCACCATTTGAGCAGGTTGACCTAGATCTAAGCGATGGGTGTTTGAGATTTCACTTGATTTGACATCTACACATCAAATAACATACACCCAGGTTGTCCCTTTCTTGAAAATCACCTTGTGGGCCCCATTCCATATTTTAAGGGATTTAATCCCCATTTTGGACCACTTGGAACACTAAAACTCAGATCTACAAAGATCTAACCGGTGGATTGCCACAAAATTATAGATCCATATCCCTACTTGACTGATCTACCCGGATCTAAAGTTTGGATGCCATCCGACATGATTTGACCCACCTAAACCCCGATTCAAGCCTCCTTAGGGAAAGTCGCACCACCTTGGAGAAGTGAGTTCACTCACTTCGAGGAACTGGGTACTTGAGATTTTTGCAGATCCGGATTCAGAATAATTCAAAACCTAGGTCTAGACTGTCACTTTGTCAAATCTTGCCTTGGGGACTGCATTCCTTGTTTTTAGGGATTGTGGTCCACTTGGGTCAAACCTAGATCTAGACACATTTATCCATCAAGAATTGTACTGTCCACTTATCTCATGTTGTAGGAGTCCTAAACCATAAAGTCAACCCTATTTTGACTCCACTTCCCAATTCCCAAGGCACTGGTTTATCTCCAAGTCAACCCACTCTCCTAGATTGTTGGATTGACTTGTGGTTTGACTTTTGCATGGTGAACTATACCTTTGAAGACATCATGGACTATGGTCAAGATTGTCTCATGTACTAGTTAGCCCCAGTCTGACCCCTAAACAACCCTGCATTGGACACGGTTCCCAAGGCAGTGGATCTTTTGACATTGACCTAGTACACTAGCCCTAGATCTCACTTTAAACATTGTAAGTCACTCTCACATCAACTATGAACCAAAGCTACATCTATTGAACCCCTCACTTGACTTGTGACTTCATCCTTAGGTCTAGGATAAACCATACACCTAACTTCACTTGGAAATACCTTGATTTGGTGTCTTGGTTTTGATCTCTCCTGTCGGGAGCAGATCGGGTCTCCCCCTTTGTTGTCTGGGCTAGATAACATAAAGCGAAGGTTGCCTCGACTGGCGTGACAACCATATACATTGGAGGTCGAGGTGATCGTGGTTGCACCTTTCAAGTTGCCCTTCCCTATTGCCATCCATGACTGGATCCTTCTATAGGGGTAACTACATCTTAGGTGATAACATTTTGGCGCCGTTGCCGGGGAGGCAATAGCTTGCCCTAGTCCTTCCCGCATGTACAAACGACACATATCTTGGTAGAAGAGTTAAATCTACCTGGCGACTCCCAATCGTGACTCCGCTGAGGAGCGAGCTCATTTACATCCTTAAAACACTCAAAACTATGCCTTGTGTTACCAATTCAGAGAACGATATGATTTTGAAAATGATGACCGAAATGAGTGGTTTAATCCGAAACCTAAACGGGGTAGTTCTTAGAAAACAAAGAGAAAATATTGAAAGATATAAACCTTTTACCAGAAACTCTGAGGGTGTGTATACAAATGAATGTCATCAAACTAAACCTACTTCTGATGGCAGAGTAGTAACTAGGTCCCAGGCAAAGAATAACACGAAAGACATAGATAAGAACAAAACCAGTTTGAAAGAAAATTCACTGGACCAAAGAAATACCACTCGCAGGGTTCCCACTCAAGCTCCAAACATTTCTCCTAAGGGAATTTTAAAGAAAAATGATCAACCCAGAAGGTTATCCCCTCAGGTCACCAAGAAGGTAATAAGTTCAAATCCTACCAAACCCAATGCTAGGGATCTAATACAAAGAAAACAAGAGAGTATTCCTAACAAAGAGATATCTCCTATAACACAAGAAAAGCTAAATTCAAACATATTGGGAAAACTCTCGGGATCTTCCGTCATGGTGTCTTTAAAGGATTTGGTAGTTATTCCTTCCGTTAGAACACAGGTAATGCATTTATTGGGTTTAAAAATGAATACCAAGGACAAAGAAAAGACTTGCAACTTAAAGATTGATCTGAGCAATTTCGTATCCAAACCGAATATCCCCGTGCCCTTGGAAGAACTTTTGAAAATCCCTTCATACTTCAATCAAGCAACTAAATTCTTGGGAATTGAGCCTAAAGTCAAGAATCCTGTGAAATTGACGGTTGAGGATGATCCCCCCATCATGATTCAAAGTGTGATTGATAAAGGTAGGGGTCACCCCCCATTTTACATTGCTTTAGAAATAAATCAATTGATATTGCACAACTGTATGTTAGACTCAGGAGCAGAAGTAAACATTATGCCTCTTAAGGTCATGGAACAATTGGAGTTAAAACCATCCAGAGAATATAGAAACGTGTGCGGGATGGATTCCAGGCCTGTTAAGTCAAAAGGTATGATTGAAAACCTCAAAATGAAACTAGCTGCTTACCCTGCAATTGAAATAAGTATGAATGTCCTAGTTCTAGACATTCCTGACGCATGGGGAATGTTGCTATCAAGGGAATGGGCTGCCAAATTAGGAGGAAGTATCCAAATGGATTTATCTTACGCAACCATCCCTATAGGAGAAAAGGCCACTTATAGATTGATGAATGAAAAGCCTATGACGGAACACGTAGAAACACCCGACTACTTGTTTGAGGATGCTATGCGTCCCACTGAGGAGGTTGGAAATTATATGGTAATGGCCAACTATTGGGAAGAACCCCGACAGCATCCTTTCCCTCCTAGTCAAGTTTGGAAAATGCATTTTGATGGGGCAAAATCTAGACATGGTGCTGGAACTGGGATAGTCCTCACATCTCCTTCTGGTGAAGAAAAATTGTTTGCGTACCGTCTGGAATTTGATTGTACAAACAATGTAGCTGAGTATGAGGCATTGCTTTTAGGTCTAGAAATCTGTCGTGAACAAAAGATCAAATGTCTAAACGTAACTGGAGATTCTGATTTGATTGTATCCCAAGTGAAGAACCAGTTTGCAGCCAAGAACAATAGGCTTAGGGATTACCGAAATGCTGTTTGGGACACTATAGAAATGTTTGATGCCTTTGCAATACGAGCAGTCCCAAGAGAAGAAAACACCCTGGCTGATGCATTATCGGTAATAGCTTGCACCTTTGAAACTCCTGATTATCTTAAAAATAAAGAGTGTAAGGTTGAAGTAATATTTAGACCTTCCGTTCCTGATAATGAAGATCATTGGCAAGTATTTGATTCTGATGCACAAATCATTGCTTTCTTACAAAACCATGAAAGCTTTCAAAATTGCAATGTGAATTTAGAAGACAAATCAAACGGTTCCTCCATTCAAGATCTTGATGTTAGGAAACTAGCAATACCTCTGGAGAAAAATTTCAACAGGCATGATGAATACAAAGGTAAGAGAGCTGAACCGGTAGACGAGGTTATAGAGATAAATATTGGAACTTCAGTTTCTCCCAGAATGATCAGGATAGGAAAGAATGCTTCCCCAGAAGAAAGAAAGGCGATTGTAAATCTGATTAGGAAGTATCGAGATATTTTCGCTTGGGCTTATGACGAACTTAGAACTTATGACCCTGAAATTATTGAGCATACTATCCCATTGCATGAAGGCGCTAAACCTTATAGGCAAAAGTTAAGAAATGTCAATCCAAAACTTGCTCCCTTAATTAAGAAAGAGCTTGAGAAGATGCTAGCAGCCGGAATTATCCAACCCGTTCGACACACTACTTGGGTTTCTAACCCAGTTATTGTAAGAAAGAAAAGTGGTGAAATCAGGATATGCATTGATTTCAGAAACCTAAACCAAGCATCCCTCAAGGACAATTACCCTTTGCCAAATATGGAAAATCTGTTACAAAGTGTTACTGGGGCAGGTATGTTGTCAATGTTGGATGGTTTTTCGGGGTATAATCAGGTACGTATTAGAAAGGAAGACAGAAATAAAACAACCTTTACTACTCCATGGGGAACTTTCCAATATATAAGAATGCCATTCGGATTATTAAACGCCGGTTCCACTTTTCAAAGAGCTATGGATCAAGCATTTAGTGATTTGATTGGGAAAATCATTGCCATTTATCAGGATGACCTAACAGTATTTTCAAAGGAACGAGGAGACCATATTGAACATTTAAGAAGAGTTTTTGAACGTTGCAGAAAATTTGGTATATCATTAAATCCCAAAAAATCAACTTTCGGGGTAGATGAAGGCAAGCTTTTAGGACACATTGTGTCAAAAGAAGGTATCAGAATCGACCCAGAACGTGTCCAGGCCATCAATGCTATTGCAGCACCCCATAATGTGGCCACCTTGCAATCTTTCTTTGGCAAAATAAACTTCGTTCGAAGATTCATTCCAAACTTAGCAGAATTGGCCAAGCCATTGAATGCCCTTCTTAAGAAGGATGTGAAGTTTGTTTGGGATAAGGAGTGTGAGTCATCTTTCACTAAGCTCAAAAAGGCCATTTCAACCTCCCCGGTACTAGCGTGTCCTGATTACAATAAAGAGTTCATGATTTACTCATATGCTTCGGAAGATACTATTGCTGGTGTGTTATTACAAAAGAACAACGAAAACCATGAACAACCTATAGCCTTTATGAGTAAAAACTTGAGAGATGCCGAACTGAAATATACCACAACTGAGAAGCAAGCTTATGCCCTAGTTAAAGCCTTGAAACATTTCAGAACTTATGTGGGGTATTCCAAAATTAAAGCATATGTGCCTTACCAAGCAGTTAAGGATGTTCTTTCACAAGCAGATGGCATAGGTGTAAGAGGAAATTGGATTTCACGTATACAAGAATATGATCTAGAGATTAAGCCAATTAAGATTGTGAAAGGTCAAGGGTTAGCTCAACTTCTAACTGAAAAGGGAGGTAATATGGTAAATACGATAAGTGAAAAAGATGCTGCTATCTTAAACATTGATGAAGAGCATGAATGGTACAAAGATATCGTATATTTCTTAAGAAACTTGTCATGCCCTGACCATCTAGTGGATCATCAAAGAAGAGCATTAAGGCTAAAAGCAGAAAAATATGTTTTAACCCAGGACGGATTAGGATGGAGGAACCCCGATGGAATAATTTTGAAATGTGTCAACTTGGAAGAGTCAAAAACCATCATAAAGGAGATGCACTCAGGATTATGTGGTGGTCATTATGCTCCAAGAACAATTGCTGCAAAAATCATGAGAGCAGGGTATTATTGGCCTACACTTTTTAAAGATGTACATGCTTATATTAGGATATGCCAAGAATGCCAGTTTTTCTCAGGAAAACCAAGATTGCCCGCCTTACCTTTAAATCCTGTAGTGGTTGAAGCTCCCTTTCAACAATGGGGTATGGATTTTGTAGGTCCTTTTAATGAAAACTCGAGTAATGGATATAAGTACATGTTGACCTGCACTGATTATTTCACCCGTTGGGTAGAAGCTATTCCAACCAAGAAGGCTACAGCTGAAGTAGTTGTGAAGTTTTTGGAAGAAAATATTGTGTCAAGATACGGTTGCCCTCTGAAACTAACAACAGATAATGCCCCAGCTTTCAGTAAAATAGAAATGTCCACCTTTTGCATGAATCATGGAATCACCCTCTCCCATTCTTCAAACTATTACCCCCAGGGAAATGGCCTCGCCGAATCAAGTAACAAAAATTTAATTAGGCTGTTGAAAAGAATGGTGGGTGAAAATAAGAAAAGTTGGGATGTAAAATTAAAATATGCTTTGTGGGCAGATCGAACAACAGTGAAAAGGATTACAGGAAAATCTCCCTTTGAGTTGGTATATGGACAAGACTGTAGACTACCAATAAATCTGCAAATACCTGTTTATGAACTGTTGCAGCAATGCACTTCAGATACAGAAGCAATGCAAGGAAGGATTGATAAACTAGTTGAACTGGATGAAAAGAGAAGAAGTGCTTTCGATAAGATGCTTATAGAACAAGAAAGAGTAAAAGGCACTTTTGACCAAAATACTAGAGGTACTACCTTTGGTATAGGAGATATAGTTTTATTATGGGATAAGCATAAAGAAAAGCCAGGAAATCACACGAAGTTTGAAAGTTTATGGAAGGGTCCGTATAAGATAAGTAGCCTGGCTGGAAAAGGATCTTTTGTCCTTGAAACCTTGGATGGAGATGAAGTTGAGTTACCTGTGAATGGGAGGATGTTGAAACATTACTTTCCTCCTATCAACCTCGAATAAACCCCGCTTGCATTGCCTGGTAGAGTAGTGTAGGTAGGAAACCAAATAAGCCTACTTAGGCAGTAGTTAGTCTTTTCAGCCATTGAGTCTGGCACCTTTTTAGTCTCTAAGCTCCTTTGTAAGCTCCTAGTTTAACTGAGTACCTGTCACTTTTTCTTTTCCTGCACAATAAAACTCAAAATTTTGCAAATTATGTTAATTTACTTTCTGCATATATATTTTATGCATTTATATTTCTGACATAGAGTAGATTTTATTTCAGTTGATTTTATTATTTTTCCCACACATGCGGCATGAGGTATTTTGTTTAGATGTTTGTGAATGCAGAAAATAGGTTGCAAGAATAAAAGCTGGAAATAAAATGGTAGAGTGCTGGATCATGGATTCGAGTAGCAGAGTTCGAGGACCAGAGATTCTGAGGTTCTCAAGCGCTCACTTCAGCCGAGCACTTGTCCCAGCCGGAGCCAGATGTTATCACATATATAGTAGCCGGGCTACCATACATTATTTTTTTCATTCCAGTACACTATTCAGCCAGTTCCCTTGCATTTGAGATGCCGAGATGAGCATTTATATTGGATCACTATCAGATTGTGGACAGCAGTTATATTCCCCATGCCATGACTGAGTTTCAGGACACTCAGAGAGATGCCCGATATAGCCATTATGCCATTGGTACAGAGCAGACAGTAGTGCCCAGAGTTACAGCAGCAGTCTCAGAGGACAGATGATGGTACAGGTTGATGAGCTTTCAGGTATATGACTCAGCAGGTATACTATTGTGTTATGGTTAGATTGCTTTTATACTTATTCTTATAGCATGTCTTAGCACTTAGTGTCATGATCTGGCGATCATATAGATATTTGGACCTGGTTGACCTATTATATATATATTACTGTCCCTACTCAGACTTAGAAGTTCACTATTCATACTCATTGGTACATACCCTCCTTAGGGAGAATAGAGGTGATCATTACACCATACTATGGCTTGCTAGTGTTGGCTTCATCTTTTCATTGTCTTCATCCATCCGTGGCCTACCTTTTAGATTATTACCTTGATTTGCTACTTGACTAGTGACATGGAGGACCTTTCCCCACTGTAGCCTCTGTACTGGATGAGCTTCCTTGTTGATTGTGTCTCGGCTCTGAGTTGGTGACAAAACTTACCTATGGTGAGTTGGAGTTCCTTGAGAATTCCCCCTAGTCACTAAAGTTGTGTTGGCTAAACCTGAAACTTTTAGTGCTGCCATCAATACAAAATCTGGAAAAAATCAAATGCTATATCTTGTATATGAAGGAAATGCCAAATGAAAATGGCCATGAAAAATAAAATGTTATATCTTTTGGAAAAATAAATACCTAGGTAAACAAGCTGTCCATGACACACCTAGAAGTGCTCAGGTAAACAAGTGCCTTAAAAACACACCTGCAGCAGAAAGCCTAAAAATAAATGTAAATCTATGCAATGTGTTTGTAAACACACATAGATCAAGGCTATGGAAAACTCAGGCCCAAAAAGCAATGGAACTTAAATGTTATATCTAAACAATTGCTGGCCTTGCTTGTATTATGGATTGTGCGCATCTGTGAAGGTGAATAAACCCTCTTTAAACAACTCATCCATTTGTGAGACACCGCCATTCCCTGTGTTATTGCTCATTCAGTATATACTATGGTGTGTATTCCCTTTCCCTTGCCGAAGTGTCACAAAGTCAAGTCAGTCAAGTCATCCCTTAGCCTAGCCATTTATTTCAGCCTTCACCCTTCACTAGCAAATTGATCACAACTATGAAGTGAGTATGGTCCTGAAAGTCTAGTCTGAGTAATAATAATTAACGACACTATATATTTGGATTTAGATCGCCAGTCACGATTACTCTGTGTTATAGAAGCTATTTGAATAAATTGTAAAGCATGTATTGACCTTGACACCTTGCAGCAGCTATGGATGATAGTCTGAGTTGTATTTGGTCTTGGTTAGACCTAGTTTGACCATGGAGGACCATGGGACATGAGATGTTGGACCTTATGATGATATGGATAGATGATATATGGTCTATGTACACATACAGGATGATTCTATGCAGCAGCTACAGGGTATGATGATGATTCTGGGGTTACAGCAGTGTTTGTATACATACAGCGCATTATTATTGGCCCTGTTCCGGTATATTGGATATTTATTTTGATCATGCAGAGACTCATATGGTGTATGAGTACACATCTTGGATAGATTTGGACCTTCTGAGTCCAATGGGACAGTTTGTTTTCAGTTCCGGGCACTTACAGTGATGATTTAGCCTCAGTAGGCTGTCCTAGTGCAGTTTTGGCCTGTTGGAGGCCCTGTCGGAGCAGAGATGACTTTTATCCGGATGACCTAGGGCGCTGATGATGGAGGGGGTGGTCCAGCCACTTGTTTTTACCATATTACCCCCCTCCCGGACACATTGGCACCCTCACCTTGACAGCGCCATCACTCCAGGAGGCAGTTTGGGCAGTTTCACGTTTCCCGAGGCATTTCAGGATTGGTAGAAATGGCTATTGAGGAAATCGATTTGGGCTACTGAGGCAAAGTTATGGCATGGGATGATCAGTGATGATAGATCGGGACCTTCCACACCTCCCCCTGCAGTTTCAGCTTCATCGGGGCCCGCATCCATCACTTATGGCACTTTCTGTGGATATTTTGGGTCTTTTGGGGACCACGACTTCACCTTGGAGATACACTACTTCACCTTGGAGGCACGATTTGGTACTTTCATGATTGTTTATGGGTTATTGTGCCATGGGGATTGACCAAGGAGGGATAAAATTACCCCTTGGACCCACCATGAGCCTCTTATGATATTTTGTCATCATGATTTGGTGGGATTCCGCTCTCCTGGGGCGATTTTGTCCACTTATGTTATATTTTATGTGTGATCCATGTATTATGTTGTTGAGCTCATCTCAACCATTGATTAGACATTTGTATCTTTTAATCTTAGCCACTCATTCAAAAAGTGGTTAGGGTTTTGGTGCCTCTCCTTCCTATTTAAAGGAGAGAGCCTCTCATTGTAAAGGGACTTTTGGCTCTGGATTATTGGAATAGAAAATTATTATTGCATCTATCTCCAATGTTGTGGTGAATGTTTTTGGTGTTCGTTCGTTGGTTCTTCCTTTGCACTGAGTTATTGGAGATCTTGTTTGCCATATCTATTGTACCACGATTTTGCATCTACAGGTGGAGGCCGATTTGCTTGGAGGAGGAGGTATTGGTAGGGGAAGACTCTCCCTACTTCTTCTTTGGAGCTCTTCGTTGGTAACAGGGAGTATTACTGTCCCAGGACCTTCTATTTCATGTTACTATTTGCATTTCTCTTGTATTTCTTCCATGCTTGATCTTACTGATTGAATTTCATTCCTTGGTTTGACAGGTAGAGGAAGGCGCACTTGTGGACTAGGGCATCAACTTGGCAAGCAAATCAACAATCTCTCATTTGATCTCTGCGGGAATCTTCCTCAACATCAAGGCATCTCAACCACATCATTCAGGTATGATCTCAAGGTAAGTTCTATCTCCATAGTCTATCCAATTGTCAAAAACACTTAAAACCCTAATTAATTAAAACCCCAATTTTACATTTTCTTAGATCTACTGAGATCTAGTGGGTTGTTGGGCATGATATCGAAAACCCACCTCTATAGCATCCACGGCATCCCGGATCTATAGTTTGGTGAGGATTGGCCTCCGTTTGACCCCTCTCCCAAGCCAACCTAGCTTCTCCCAAGGAAGGCGCACTTCACCATTTGAGCAGGTTGACCTAGATCTAAGCGATGGGTGTTTGAGATTTCACTTGATTTGACATCTACACATCAAATAACATACACCCAGGTTGTCCCTTTCTTGAAAATCACCTTGTGGGCCCCATTCCATATTTTAAGGGATTTAATCCCCATTTTGGACCACTTGGAACACTAAAACTCAGATCTACAAAGATCTAACCGGTGGATTGCCACAAAATTATAGATCCATATCCCTACTTGACTGATCTACCCGGATCTAAAGTTTGGATGCCATCCGACATGATTTGACCCACCTAAACCCCGATTCAAGCCTCCTTAGGGAAAGTCGCACCACCTTGGAGAAGTGAGTTCACTCACTTCGAGGAACTGGGTACTTGAGATTTTTGCAGATCCGGATTCAGAATAATTCAAAACCTAGGTCTAGACTGTCACTTTGTCAAATCTTGCCTTGGGGACTGCATTCCTTGTTTTTAGGGATTGTGGTCCACTTGGGTCAAACCTAGATCTAGACACATTTATCCATCAAGAATTGTACTGTCCACTTATCTCATGTTGTAGGAGTCCTAAACCATAAAGTCAACCCTATTTTGACTCCACTTCCCAATTCCCAAGGCACTGGTTTATCTCCAAGTCAACCCACTCTCCTAGATTGTTGGATTGACTTGTGGTTTGACTTTTGCATGGTGAACTATACCTTTGAAGACATCATGGACTATGGTCAAGATTGTCTCATGTACTAGTTAGCCCCAGTCTGACCCCTAAACAACCCTGCATTGGACACGGTTCCCAAGGCAGTGGATCTTTTGACATTGACCTAGTACACTAGCCCTAGATCTCACTTTAAACATTGTAAGTCACTCTCACATCAACTATGAACCAAAGCTACATCTATTGAACCCCTCACTTGACTTGTGACTTCATCCTTAGGTCTAGGATAAACCATACACCTAACTTCACTTGGAAATACCTTGATTTGGTGTCTTGGTTTTGATCTCTCCTGTCGGGAGCAGATCGGGTCTCCCCCTTTGTTGTCTGGGCTAGATAACATAAAGCGAAGGTTGCCTCGACTGGCGTGACAACCATATACATTGGAGGTCGAGGTGATCGTGGTTGCACCTTTCAAGTTGCCCTTCCCTATTGCCATCCATGACTGGATCCTTCTATAGGGGTAACTACATCTTAGGTGATAACAAGGCCATAAGCCTAACCACTCTTTGAATGAGTGGCTAAGATGTAAAGATCAAAAGATCTAATCAATGGTTGAGATGAGCTCAACAATACAATACATGGATCACTAATAAAATAATACATCAAATGGACCAAATCGCCCTAGGAGAGGGGGTCCCACCAAATTCAAATGATAAAACAATAGATTTAGCTCATGGTGGGTCCAAGGGGTAATTTCTAACACCCTTGGTCAATGCCCATGGCACAATATCCAACAATAAATGATCTAGACACCAAATCATGCCTCTATGGGAAAGTCGTGAGTCTTAGGAGGCTCCAGAAAATCATATAAAACGCCATAAGTGATGGATGTGGGTCCCGATGAAGCTGAAACTGCTGGAGAAGGTGTGGAAGACATCCCACTCATCATCACAAATCATCCCATGCCAAAACTTTGCCTCAGTAGCCCAAATCAAATTCTTCAGTAGCCATTTTCACCATTTATGGACTGCCTCGGGAAGTGTGAAACTGCCCGAACTGCCTCGTGGAGTGTTTGCGCTGTCAAGGTAAGCTCACCAATGTGTCTGGGAGGGGGGTAATATGGTAATATCAAGTGGTTGGACCACCCCCTCCATGTACAACGCTCTAGGTGAACCAATAAAAGCTCATCACTGCTCTGACAGGCCAAAACTGCACTAGGATAGCCAACTGAGGCTAAATCATCACTGTAATTGCATGGAACGAAAAATAGATTGTCTCATTGGACTCAGAAGGTCCAAATCCATCTAAGGTGTGTACTCATACACCATATAGACCTCTGCATGGTAAAAAATAAATGCTCATCATATCCGGCAGACCAAATAATAATAATCTATAAAAGTGCTGAAAAACACAAATCATCATCATAAGCCTGAAACCATTGTATAAACCCACCATGGTGACCTGTACTAGACCATATATCATCTATCTGTACCATCTGAGGTTTGCCACCTCATGTCCTGTGGTTGACTTTTGGTCAAACTGGGTTTGAACAAGTCAACATGACCAAAATATAACTCAAACTGTCATCAAGCTGCTGCAAGGTGTCAAAGGTTAAAACATGCTTTACAATCTATTCCAATAACAATTATAACAAAAAGTAATCATTACTAGCGATCTAAATCCAAATATAATAGGTCATTAATTATTATTTATTACTCAGACTAGACTTTCAAGGCCATACTCACTTCATAGTTGTGTTCAATTTGCTAGTGAAGGGTGAAGGCTAAGAATAAACTAGCTAGGTCAAAGGATGACTTACTGACTTAACACTGTGACACTTTGGATATGGAAAAGGGAATACACACCATAGCATATAGTGGACAAGCAACAACACAGGGAATGTCGGTGTCTCACAAATGGGTAAGTTGTTCAAAGAGTGTTTATTCACCTTAACAGATGCGCACAATCCATAATACAAATGAGGCCAGCAATCTTTTTGATATAGAGTTTAAGTTCCATTGCTTTTTGGGCCTATAGTTTCCATAGCCTTTGATCTATGTGTGTTTATAAACACATTGCCTAGATTTACATTTCATAAGGCTTCTTGCTGCAGGTGTGTTTTTATGGCACTTGTTTACCTGAGCACTTCTAGGTGTGTCTTTAGACAGCTTGTTTACCTAGGTATTTACATTTCACAATAAATATAACATTTGATATTTCATAGCCATTTTCATTTGGCTTGCCTTTCATTCATGTGTGTTGAGAAACACATTGCATGGATGGGCTTTCATACAGGATACAACATATTATTTCCATACTTTGTATTCATGGCAGCACTAAAAGTTTCAGGTTTAGCCAACAACATATTTAGTGACTAGGGGGACTTCATGAGGAAATCCAACTCACCAAAGGTAAGTTTTGTCACCAACTCAGAGCCAAGACACAATATACAAGGAAGCTCTTCCAATACAGAGGCTACAGTGGGGAAAGGTCCTCCATGCCACTAGTCAAGTAGTAAGTCAAGGTAATGATCAAACTGGGTAAGTCATGGATGGATGAAGACAGTGAATGATGAAACCAACACTAGCAAGCCAAAATATGGTGGGAATGATCACCTCTAATCTCCCTAGGGAGGGTAAAACCGATGAGTATAGGTCAAGAACTTCTAAGTCTGAGTAGGGACAATATGATATATATATATATATATATATATAAATACAACCATGTCCATAAATCTATATGATTGCCAGATCATGATACTAAATGCCAAGACATGCTTCAAGAATGAACATAAAAGCAATATAATCACAACACTAAAGTATACCTGCTAAGTCATATACCTGAATGCTCATCATCTGAGCCAACATCTGTCTTCTGAAACTGCTGCTGTAACTCTGGGCACTACTGACTGCTCTGTATAAATGGCTAAATGGCTACATCTGTCATCTCTCTGAGTGTCCTGAAACTCAGTCATGGCATGGGGAATATAATTGTTGTCCAAAATTTGATAGTGATCCATAATAGATGCTCTTCTCAGCATCTCAATGTAAGGGAACTGACTAAATAGTGTATTGGAATCTGACAAAAAATGTATGGTAGCCCGGCTACTATATATGTGATAACAGTGTCCTCCCTTAGAGATGGCCAGTGCCTTGGATCGGGGGGTAAATGGAGTTGGATTTCCACCAAATTTGGTCTCTAAGGTGCTTTAATTAATTAAAAAGTGGGTTTTAGTTATTAAGCCCAAATTATCCCCAGATCTATCAGATCTATAAAACTAGCGTTTTAACAATGAGGGTTTGAAGTGACCAATGGGTAAAAAGCATGAAAACCAATATGTACCTTGTAGATTTTACCTCAAATGCTTGCAGCTGCCAAGTACATTGATGATCCTTCTGTTTAGTTACAATTCCAAACTAGGTCCAGTTGATTTCTAGCCAAAACGTCCTAGCCAAGGAGGAAAAGTGTCTTCTTTTACCTGCAAATTCAAACAACCCAAGTTAGATTTGATCCACAAATAAAAGATGATCTATGCATGACATATCAAAGAAAATAAATCAATGGACAAATCACAATTGACAAACTCCCTTCAAGATGAAAATGTCATGCCCAAGAGAAGATGGGGAAGCCCCACAATCATACCTCCAAGCAATTCGCACCCCTACACAAGATGAATTCGGCCTCCCTCTGAAGATGTTGAAAATCACCTGTGAACAACTTAGATGTCTAAAGAAAAGATTTACAATCATGTACAAGAATATTCATCAAAGCACGAGAAGTAGATCTGCAAAATAATATTTTATTCCAAGAGTTCAAGAGCCCAAAGGTGCCTTTACAATGAGGGGGGTCTCTTCCTTAAATAGGAATGAGAGAGACCAAAACCTTAACCGCTTTTTGATTGAGATGTGGATATCAAAAGATAAAACAATAATAATTGATGGCTATGATGAGCCAGAGCTACAATACATGGATCAACTCACTAACGAGGGTGTGCGCACTCGCTAAGTGGCCCTAGGAGGGTCGCACCACATGAAAGATGACTAGGACAAGTGTAACAGGGACATGGTGGGCTAGGAGGTATTAATGTCCTTCACTAGCATCACCCCATGGCACAATGATAAAAGATATGACTAATAACATCACAAAGTGACCAAATTGTTTCCCCCTCAATAGTAGAATAATACATCAAAATAATGCCCCAGAGTGTGTGTGGACCCCATAGAATGCTGTAAGCTGTGTTGGAAGGTGTGAGATGCGTCATGAATGACCTCTAAATAAACCTCATGCCAATTTGACCTCTGAATAAACCTCATGCCAATTCCTTGGCTCATTTGCCAAAATCAATTTCCTTAGTGACTATTTTATTCCATTTTTAATCCTCAGAAAATCACTGGTAAATCAATAAAATTTGTATAGCTCTCTACCTGGTGCCTCGGGCACAAATCCGACTGTACCAAAGTGTCTGGGGGTGTGGTAATATGGTAATAACAAGTGGCTGGAACCCATACTCCCTCTGTAGCGCCCTAGGAGAACCAAATAAAAATCCATCTGTGCTGTTAGGCCATTTTATAATGGCAAATCTGCAATAAAGTGATAATTTGAGTGAAATCTCGTCCATAAGTGCCTGTAACTGAAATTTGAGTGTACCAGTGGACTTAGAAGGTCCAAATGCACTAGAGATGAGTACTCATCTAAATTACCGAAAATAGCTAGGTGCCCTCCCTGAAACGACGTTCCAAGTTTCCGAAACCGAAACGGGTTCAATACAACATTGATATGTGGCGGATCCGTATCTGATCTTTTGGGTATGGATCGAAAAAAAATTAAACGGATCGATGAAATTGTTAGATTTTCACAATTTAATTCAAGATTATCTAGGATCTTATCTGAGAGAATAACATGCACAACAATTCAAACACAAGAGACAAGAGACACAAAGAATTTCATTGGGGAAACCATAAAGGAGAAAACCCCGCAACTTCCTCAGAGATAGAATGAGCAACAATACAATAACCCCGAAATTAGAAATGGTCTCCAGTAACTTCTCTCTTCTTCACTTGTACGAACTCCTCCTCTCTCTCACTAATACGAAGTGAGTGAGTGAATGAATGGCCAAATAGAGAGGAGCACCCTCTCTATTTATACTTTACCTTTCACTTAGCCTTAACCCCAAACAGATCAACCCCTAAGTGTAACTGACTGGGCTGACTTCTCTAGGAGAGTCTAATAACCCATGATGACTCAACTCCGGGGTCTAATGCCTCGTCATACAATGGAGGGTTAACCTCACTAACTTCACATGACTAAAGTACAATTATGACTCTCCCGATCGGAGGAATAAACATCTCTGTCGGAGGAACAATAATACAATAAAAATACAATATAAAATACATAAGTGAATATCTTCCGAAGTTACAATTATATTAACACACCCTCTTAACTAGGAAGGTATTCTCTTGACACAGTCATCAGCACAAGTCTTCGTCACTGGATCATTATCGTCACTGCTGCTGCTATCTCGACCATCAATCTCCAATCTACTCGTCATAGGAAGTTCTACAGAGCCAACCATTTTTCATGCTGGATGTAGACCTAGCCTCCATGTAGGTCTTCATCATCTCTACGAGTAAGCCATCAAGTAGGTGCATCTCTGGACTTATTATATGCCTCTGCGAAACCTGCAAGATCTCCCAGGACTGATTATATGCCTCTGCAAAACCTGAAGGAGCATCTAAGGACTGATTATATGTCACTGCAAAACCTGTGTACCCTACTATCACCTCATCATCTTTAGATCATCTCATCGTCACTCGGAGCACAACCCAGATGCACATCACAATGTCTCCAGTATGGGAGGACTTTCCTACCACCATACCAGACCCAGTCTACCAACATGCGAGGACTTTCCTACCAGCATGTGAGACACAACACTTACATCAACTGACGTGGGAGGACTTTCCTACCACGATTCTAGAATGGCTCCGGCACTTATGTTAATGGCCATGGGAGGACTTTCCTACCAACATGTCGGACTGGCCCCAGCCCTTACATCTACACCATGGGAAGACTTTCCTACCACCATGTGAGAATGGCTCAGCCCTTACATCTACACCACAGGAGGACTTTCCTACCACTATGTGAGAATGGCCCATGTGCATCTGCGTCTTCCAAACTCATCACTTCCCCTTGGAAGGAACCTCGATCTGAAGTACACCAAGCTTCTCTCTGAAGTACTCGAACTTCACTCTGGCTAGCGGCTTAGACAACACATCGGCTATGTACTCGTCTGTCGCAACATACTGGAGCTTCACTACTCTTCTCTGCACCATATCCCTGATATAGTGATACTTGATCTCGATGTGCTTCGACTTGTCATGGAACACTAGGTTCTCAGACAACTTCACACAACTTTGGTTGTCGCAATATATATGAGTAGCATCCAACTGGAGATCAAACAAATCGGACAGCAGCTTCCTCAGCCATACTACCTCACAACTATCCAAACAAGCTACGACATACTCTGCTTCGGCTGTACTCAGTGCCACGCATTACTGCTTCTTGCTAAACCAATAGATCACCCCTGATCCCATACTGAAGCAACACCCCGAAGTGCTCTTCCTATCAATGGCACTGCCTGCCCAATCCGAATCAACATAACCCTCCAGGTTAATCTTCTGATTCGCATCATACTTAAGCCCATAATCCACCGTACCCTTCAGCTACTGTTATCACACCATAGTAGCAGGGCTTCTATTCTTGTTCAGCAGATATCTGCACATTCCAGAGCTTCCATTATTCAGAGCATGGCTATGATGATTGTATATTTTGTGATCAATCATGATCAGAGCAGTGTATTATTCAGACTTATGTTAGACCTTGTGTCAAGGCTGAGCCTTGAGAGTTCAGATTTGATGACTGATGTGACACTTTATCCCATACAGTTTCAGTTCAGTGCTTAGAGATGTATTGCAGCAGTGTTTTAGATGGTATATGATGTTTATTACTATGATGATGTTGTATGATCCATGGATATGTTATCATTGACTGTGGATTATTATCTTGTTGATTTAGTCATGTTCACAACATTTGCTTAGTATATTATTCTTGATGTGGCAAACTGTTTAAAATGAACTATAAATCATAAAATGAACAATTTCTTGCACATTTAGGTCATTTAAACAAAACCCACTGGTCCTCCACCTTACATAGATATGGTATTTCCTAACACCAGTGGTCTGCTAGTGTAGGCTTCATATTCACTTGACTCCATCCATACATGACTTTCCTATTTGACTTTAAACCTTGACCTGTCTCATTTGACTTTCTGATACTGTGGGCTTCCCCATTTTTCTACCTCTGTGTTTGGACCACATCCCTTTATATTCAGTGTCTTGGCTCTAAGTTGGTGACAAAACTTGCCTTTGGTGAGTTGGATTGTAGGCCTAAATCATTATGGTCGGTTGCCTTGATGTTTGGCATTGGCTCGAACTCCCCCTAGTCACTTGAGATGTTGTTGGCTAAAACTGAAAGCTCATGTTCTACTTATGGAAACTTATAAATTCGCCCATGGAAACTAAAAAGGGCAAGACCGATGAACAGCTAAAAATACTCCTCGAAGAGTATAAGAAAGGTCCAAAAAAGCAATGGTTCTTAAAAGCTATATCTAAACAATTGCTGACCTTATATGTATTTGAAAACATGCCCTGGATGCAAGCTGCAACTAGTTGTGCTTATCAGCATACCTGAGATCCGAAGGGTTATGTAGGCCAAAAAGGCCATGAAATGAAATTGAATGATCCTAATGAACCTAGATCAACTTGATGTAGACATGACGCCTAAGTTGAATAAGCACTCTCTGAACAACTTATCCATTTGTGAGGCACAGCCATCCCCCATGTTATTTTGTCCAGCACAGAGTTTGTAGCTTTCCCCCTTCTCCCAGTCCAAAGTATTTTTGAGTTAAGTTAGACAAGTCAACCCCTTGGCCCAACCTTGTTCCTAGCCTTCATCCTTCACTAGCAATTTGACCATGTCCAATGGGTGAGTTTGTCATATGAACTATTGTGCAAGTAATTTTATACAACAAAGGAATATGCTAACTTGATTAATGCCACTGAATGGATGTTATACTTTGAGCTTGGCTGTGAGAATGATTAGAGAAGCTTGTATTAGTCTACTGATGTGATTTATCCTTGGTTGCATATTATTGGGATCCGTGATGATGGGGGCCATATATATATATACCTATTGATGATGATTGATGGTCCCACATACTTGGTGATTATATCATATGATGGACAGATGGTTCAGATGATGATTGATGCAGTTCAGCAGGTTTTATTATTACTTCAGATCAACAGATTATGCATTGTCCATATATGGTGGACCCTGCAGCTGACCCATTAGGGAAACCCAGGGTGTATGAGTACACATTCCTAGTGGATTTGGGTCTTCTGGATCCAATGAGACACTTATCTTTCAGTTCCGAGCACTTCTGACAGTGATTGATGCAGTTTTACACTTGTTGATCAAATTTGGGGCTAATTTCCCAACCTGAGCAGCAGGGGCCATGAGAGGCCAGTTCACCTAGGGCGCTGTATGAGGAGGGGGTGGTCCAGCCACTTGTTTTTACCATTTACCCCCCTTCTGGAGAGCCTGGTGGGCTCAGATGGACAGCGCAGATGCCTTAGGAGGCAGTTTTGGCACTTTCATAGTTATCAAGGTAGTTTAAAAATGGGATAAAGTGGTCACTGAGGAATTTTATTTGGGAAATTAAGGCAAGGTTTTGGCATTTGGTTTTCACAGAGGTCTTCCAAGGTGATCCCACTATCTTCCAGCCAGTTTTCACCATGTGGGTAGGCCCACAACGATCACAGGAGGTCTTTTACTGCTTGTCTATCACAGATTTTGAGGACAAATTTGATCATTTATATTATATTGGACATATTTTATTATTTTATTGTGCCTTGGGGATGAGCTAGTAAGGATTGATGCCTCCTAGCCCCACCATGTGCTTCTTATGTCATGTCCTAGTCATTATGAGGTGGGCTTTGGTACTTTTACCCCCCTCTAGTGGATGACGTCACCCTCCATGATTATTTTAGACTATGACGTCATCATTATATTGGATGATCCATGTGTTATGTTATTATGGTTCATCTTAGCCATTGATTGTATATTGAGATCTTTTAATCTCAACCACTCATTTGATGTAGTATTGTAGAGTGGTATAGGGTTTTGGTTTTTATTATCCTATATAAAGAGGAGACCCCCTATTGTATAGCTCACCTTTGGAGCTCTGGAATATTGGAATAGAACACTTTATCTCTCTTGTCTTGTGGATTCTCTTGTATCTTGAGTATACAATATCTCTTTTATGTATCATTGTGGATTTTGGTGGTTCTACTAGTTTTCTTGTAGGAAAATCGAATTGGTGGAGAGGAGGGCGATTTCTTGAGGGTTATTGTTGGAGGGATCCACATATTCTCTCTTGGGTAGATCTTGTTACAGGGAGTATCATTATTGTATCTTTGTGACATAGTTGATGCTTTCTATTACATCTTTCTATCATTTTCATAATCATCTTACTTGACTTGTTTCTTTGATCTTGTCTTGTAGGAGGAGGACGATTTGGCTATCTTGGAGGAGGATGTTTTGGTTGGAGCTCTTGGATCTCACTCTTGAATATACACATAGGAGAATGCTATCAATTTGTAAGGTGGCCATAAGCAATTGAGGTAAGATCTACAAGGTATGTGCCTCTTTCCATCCATTCTATCTTCATTGGTCACAAACCCTAATTAATTAAAACCCCAATTTTGGTTTTTCTTAGATCTACTTAGATCTAGCCTTGCTTTTGAAAAGATCTTAAGAACCCACCTCTATAGCATCCACCCCTAGTTGGATCTATAGTTTGGTGGTGATTGGGTTAAAATTGACACACTTTTCAAGGCAATATAGCCCTCTTGAACCAAATCGCACTTCCTTGGAGAGGCTTGTTGGGTTAGATCTAGCATATGGGTAGGTGAGATCCCGCTTGATTTGAAATCTACACACTTGATAACCTACCCCTAGACTTTTACTTGGGTGATTTCTATCTTGTGGGCATCATTCCACATTTTAAGGGATTAAAATCCCCTTTTGAACTACTTGGCACCTTAAAACTCAGATCTAGTAAGATATAACCCTTGGATTGACTTGATTTTCTAGATCCACATAGATCGGTGCCTAAGCTACTTGGATCTACAATTTGGTGGCCATTGGACTTGATTTGACACACCTTATCCACCTTTTAGCCCTCCTTGAGCAAGGTCGCACTTCCTTGGGTGAGTGAGTTTGCCCACTTTGAGGACATGGGTGGTTGAGATTTTTGTGGATTTGGAACGGGCATACCTTGAATCCTAGGTCTAGAGTATCATTTTGTGACGATCTGCCTTGGGGTTAGCACTCCTTGTTTTAAGGGATTGTAGTCCACTTAGGGTCATATCATGAAATCCTAGATCTAGCAAGATCCAACTAATCTATCTCAATTAGCCCGCTTGTCTTGGATTCTAGGTGTCCCGATCTACACTTTGACATACCTTTTGACTCCATTAACCCATCCAACAAGGCACTAGTCCTCCTCAAGCAAGTCGCACTCCTTGGGAATTGTGTCAAACCTTAGATCCGGTACATGGGTACTCCTAATTTCAACTTAGATCCATAGATCTTCTCACTACATATCCTCTAGTGCCAATTGCATCCCTTAACTTCACCTTGTGGGTCCACTTTAAGCCATCTCACATATCCCAAGAAAGTAGGTCCCACTTGTGTAATACATGGTACTAGATCTTGTCTTTTTAGCTTAGCTCATCATGTGGCCTAAATCATACATTGGTTGAAACACTAATCATCTCTCAATCCACCTTCAACCATACTTTAATTTCTAAGTCCACTTTACCTTGCATTGGTTTCCGTAACTTACCATTTACTCATCCCTAGGAACCTTTGTTTGGGTCCTGTTGTCCGCCAAACTGCACACCAGCAGCAGAAACCTTTTAAAAGCTGTCTCCCTCACTGGAAAGTGGGGAGAGGTGTGGCCTTGGGGGCAAGCAATGAGCCAGGTGCTGTCACCTGAATCCCAGCTCCTCCGTTTAGGCAAACTCCTAACGAAGCCAAGGGGGGTAGTCCCTAAAAGAGAGTTTCACTAAGGCTCTTTGTGTATTTAAGTGTTTTTTAGGAGTTTTTAGATGAGAGACAATGTAAAATTAAAATAAAGACAAGATAGCGCAATCCACGTTGCAAATACAAGATGAAAGATATACTTGGGCAATAAATAAATCACTTCATGGAAATATAAGCAAATACTCCAATGTTGATACTTAAGCAAGCAAAATATAAGATGAAGGACCAGTGCCTTATGGAGTCAGAAAATAGAAGTGATTGTAAACTTGACACAAGTGCTTGAAATGGAAAGTTCGTGAGAACGTTGTGCAGCTTATCTTGGTAAATTCAAAGTTTTAATTGTCTTGATTATTAGGGATAAAACCAAGGATAATTCAAAGAAAGTCCGGAAAAGACAATATCAAGTGCCTCCGTTCAAGGACCTGTCGGGCCACCCAGTGCTCTAGCCAGGCCGCGCAATGCAAGCCAACAAACTAGAGGCTGAACATGGAATCCCGACGCCCTCACTAAGAGATTACCCACTGAAATTATCTTATCGATCAACTCCGGATTGGTTGGTTATGGGGGTGAAAATTTTAATTAGATTTTCGCTTGTAGATTAACAAGTCTTCCACCTTTCTGAGTACTAGCCCAACCGTTTCCGGTTGGCAGAGCATACGGGTGTAGGACAGAAACCAAGGTAAATTAATTAAAGGGTGTATGAGTGGAAAATTTTATTATTAGAAAACCTTGTTCAACTCTCCGACAGGGAGCGCTCTTGACTTGGTCTTAGGATCACAGTTCAAGAGACTTGCTATTTTAACAATGCCTAATGCAGGGGAATGCAAAACTGAAATGCCCTCCGATAGAGGGTGCTCTTGACTTAGATTTGGCCAAGTTCAAGAGACTTTGGTTTATTTTAAGAAGCAGATAAATTGTAGTAGTAGTATATCTCAGTTTTGAAAATAGATTTTAAACGATAGGATGATTGATCAGCGAGATACAAATACTATTAACAACACTACTTGCGAAATAAATGAAACTGAGTAAATCTAGTGTTCTACCACACAAACTTTAATCTACTAGGTGGGATTGATCTCCGAGCAAGATCAACCACTAGAAGCCACCAATCCTGGAAACCTTCCAGCTAGCTGGATGTCCACAAGAAGTTGATGGGGGAGCGAGAAGCTACCACAAGACTATGTGGCCTTTGGGATACGATCCCAAAGTTAGCTATTCTCTGGTCAAGGATTGGAAGAGAAACAAGATAATAATAAATGCAAAAACTAAACTACCCAAGAATCTCTTTCAGGTAAAAGACCCTACTCGGGAGAGCATGGGGGTAAGTAAATATGGATGATAACTTTAAATGTCTTATTGAAGCAAAAAATAATCTAAGAACATGAAACCATAAATCTAAGTTAAACCAATCCACAAGATCCAACACTCCTCCCCAAATGGGGAAGAAGACCAAAAATGGAGGACCTCTCCACTATAAGTTTTATTAATCCTTTACAAGTGCCTCAAGGGAAAATCCTTGAAAGGTCTTTAATGGCTATCTACGAACAACTTATAAAAATTGCAAAAATTGAAGCCCTTAATGGCTTTTACAAAGGATAAGGAGATGTATCTCTGCTTTTGTCCTCTTGTGTTTTTTAATGGCTTCTCGCTTTGAAGCTTCTTGACTTCTACTTCCTGAAAAAGGTCTATGACAAAATAATCGCTCCAATACCCATTAGCATTAATAAATTCAATAACAAATTGACACTAGCTATCGTCCTAGATCCGCAAATTACATCCAAGCAAATGATAAAACCAAAATTTCTTTTGTGATGCAAAATGAAATTATTTTGAAATTTAAACTATTCGCAAATGTTGAATTGACCAACTAAAGTGGCAGCCATACGTGTGAATTTTAAGGACAGTCAGCGTGTAGATATCTTAGCTTGCAACCAATAGAAACACACTTTATGATAGTCAACTGAATGTGTAAAAAACGTCAAATAACAACAATCTTTGGGACAGTCAAGTTCAAGATAGATGGCAGTCAACAAGCTTTTTGACAGTCCTAAGTGTTTGAAAAGCAGTCAACAATGTGTTATAACAGTCCTCCAAAAGGCTAGATGGCAGCCCACAAGCTTCTTGACAGTCCTAAATGTTTTGAAAAGGCAGTCAACAATGTGTTATAACAGTCCTCCAAAAGGCTAGATGGCAGCCCACAAGCTTCTTGACAATCCTAAATGTTTTGAAAAGGCAGTCAACAATGTGTTATAACAGTCCTCCAAAAGGCTAGATGGCAGCCCACAAGCTTCTTGACAGTCTTAAGTGTTTTGAAAAGGCAGTCAACAATGTGTTTAGATGGCCTCAAGTATATAAATGGCAGCTCCCAGGTTCATGAAAATGAAGATCACTAAAATAGCAACAAACTTAATCACTAACTAGTAACACTTGCTTGTTTTTTCTTTTTGTAACGAGAAATTTAAAATGCAAAGATATAAAATGAACTATAAACTTGACAAACAATGCAAGTCTAAATTCAAAAATGAGACCTAAAATGTAAATGAAATTAACAATGAGATGCAACAAGACTAGATCCTAACTATGCAAATGCAATATGAAGATCTAACACACTTAACAATTAACTTTCAAAAAGGCATATAACTACTAACAATGGAGAGAAACTAACAACCACCAACTATCACTTGACAAGATACTTTTTATGTTTTTATCTTTATATGAATGTGATCAAAGGTGAATGAAAGGGATGGAGGAAAACGTAGAGAAGTGGGGGAAACTAACAGCTAGAGAATGGACGAAAGGGGCAATGTGGAAGGAAAAACGAAAGCCAAAGGAAGAAGGGCGAATGGAGGGAGAGGCCAAAAAGACAAAGATGAATGGGAGTAGGGTAGGGAAAACTATGGAGAGGATAGGCCTAGCAAACCAATGGAAAAAGGAGATCAAGGAGCAAATGATAAGGCTTGAAGAGAGAGCCTTTTAGGGCCAAGGTAACCAATATTTAAAAATTTTGTTGAAGAAATTTGATGGAAAGAAACACAAATAACTCCTTGTTTCTTGATTCTTCAAAGCAAAACCTCTTTGATAACTCTGTGGAATGAAGATATTACCAAACAAGAACCCTTGCACTCAGAATAATACCTGAAAAGCCACACACTTAAGAGAAAAGCATAGATCTATAATGTTTGTGCTAGATTGTTAGCCCTCTAAATCATAAAATCAAATGCTTAAGAATCCAAAGTATATAGACAAAACATGATATCACCTCATACAAGATGAAGCATGGCACATCAAGAGCTTCCACTTTGATCCCCAAAGTCTCACGTTATTCAAATATTCAAACAAATTACAAATTTCTCCAGAGTTTTGGTGCTTAAAGAATCTATGAGATAATAACCCCTAATGGGCCTCTCTTTATAGAAAAAACTACAAGCTATCCCTAGTTCGAATTGGTGATGAACATGTAGGTCGAATCCAATCAACAAAGGCTTTGAGAGATAGACATGGCCAAAATCGAGTTCATGGTTGGTGAGATTGGCATGAGGTGGCAAGGACTCGACTTTGGGAAGAAGAACCAACTAATAGGCATGCTACAACAATGAAGTGCGAGCTAGTATGAAGATTGACGCGAGCTAGGGTATGAAGGGCGTGAGCTTGTGGTAGGTTGAAGCTAGTTTAGTGGATGCCAAGTGGATAAAAGGTAGGTGCTAATTCGTAATTGAATGGGAGCCAAACTAATCAACGATTTTACTAACCAATAACGAGTTCCAATCAAGGGAATGGTGTGAATCTAATGGAGATTGACGTGAGGACTAGAGGATATGCGAATTGGTTGTGAGGATACACGTGTAGATTGGTAGGTACAGACTCGAATTCATGAAGGGAGCCAAGCTTTAGGATAAGGTGAGTCATGAGGGCGCCTACTTCAAGCTTTAATTGCAAGCCACCAATCCATACATCAAGTGACACATCATTAAATCGATTTTGCATGAAGGAGGGCGAATTTGCTCAAGAAGATCTCTAGTTGGTGACTGGATGGTTGACTGGGAGGACTCGGAGTTGATTGGAATCTTCCTAAATGCTCATTGCCATGTCATTTAGCCCTTTATTTTAATCAAATTGATTAATTTTGGAGAGATTTGGATTATCTCCAAAATAATCAATTTTATTATTTTAATTAATAATTTCTCTGTAAATGACTTTTCAGAGAAAATATTAATTACGGGGCTGAATGGACATCTGAAAGTTGGGTTTAGCTGCTCCATAGGTCATGTGTGATTTTTGGCTTATCAAACGAGCCATCAATCACTGAATTTGGACCCCGGATGACTGACATATTACAAATAATTATTTCTCTATTTAAACTATAGAGAAATTTATTAAATTTAAAAATAATTAAAACCCAAATTTCGACGGACCCGGTAAAATTTTTTCGAAATTTTTTCTGAGGGTTTTATGGACCTAGGACATGACCGACACCTATTCTAATAGTGTCTAGTAGGCTTATATACATTAGTTGGCCTCTAATAACCCCCCATGGCCAAAATTTCAAAATCGGGCATTCCAGCTTTGAAGGAGCGGGAGAAAACCTCATCGATTATACCTCGCCTTAAGCAAAGTATAATTGACAAGGGAAAAAACTCCTTGGAATACCTTAGTTGCTTAATCCAGTCATGAGAAACCGAGGCACTCAGATCCTACTAGCACACTTTATTACAAACCCCCATGGGGCCATGGTCATGTCGACTCAAAAAACAAAACAAGCTAACCACAACTGGCTAGCTACAAAATGCTGGATCATCTGATACACTGGAATCAAACATTCATCATGTTTGTCAAATGGCGGCTCTCCAGAAAATCCAACTATGGTACAAAAAAGTTGGTAACAGGTCCAATCATCTTTGATTGGTTATAGGGTCTCCCCCTAGGTCTTGTTTCACCTTGACCTAAAGCGAAGAGTGCCTCGGTTGACGTGACTCCCACCTTGCATTGGGAACCGTGGCATCTCTTGGGTCACCTCTTTAGTTGCCCATCTCCTCTACCGTCCCGGATGGGATACCACTAGGGGCAACTACAAGTTGTGTGATAACAGGTACCTAAGAATATGCTTTGCAGCAATCAAGTGAACATGTCTCGGATCCGTCATGAACTGGCTCAATGTGTTCACAGCAAAGCAAATATCTGGTCTCGTCTTTGTCAAGTACATCAAAGATCCAATATTCTGACGATACATCGTGGCATCAACCGACTCTGATGAATCATCACTAAATAGCTTCAGGTTCGATGCCATAGGTGTGGCCATGGCCTTGCAGTCCATCATCCCAAACCTCTTCAGGATCTCTACTGCATACTTCCATTGTCCAAGGAAGATTCCATCTGCACCCTGCCACACCTCCATGCCTAGAAAGTAGTGCATCATACCCAAGTCCTTCATCTCGAACTCGGCAACAAGTTTCCTCTTCGTGTCAGCAATCAACCCATCCTCACCTGTCACAAACAGGTCATCTACATAAAGTAGAAGTATCACTGGGTTGCCTTCCTCAACCTTGTAGTAAAGGTTGGAATCCGCTTTACTCTTGGTAAAGCCCAAGCTAGTCAGGAAGCTGTCTATCCTGCCATACCACGTCCTGGGTGCCTGTTTCAATCCATACGAGGCTTTCTTCAATTTGCACACATGAGTCTCCCTGTCATGTGTCTCAAATCCGAGTGGCTGCTCCACATACACTTCCTCCTCTACTATACCATTCAAGAACATTGTCTTGACATCCATCTGGTGTACCTTCCACTTCATCACTGCAGCCAGAGCAAGTGCTAATCTGATGGAAGTGTATCTGGCTACAGGTGCAAATGTCTTCTCATAGTCTATCCCTTCCTTCTGGGAGAAGCCACGTGCCACAAATCTTGCCTTTTGTTTCTCTATGCTGCCATCTGCACCATGCTTAAATCTTGTAGATCCACTTGGAAGTCACAACAGACTTCCCTATTGGTCTCGGGACCACATCCCAGACATCATTCTTCATGATCGACTGGTACTCGATCATGGCATCCTTCCATTCTTTCTTCTCAGCTGCTTTCTCATAGTTGGAAGGTTCTTTGTCAATGATGTCACACAACAAGGCTACATAACTGGAGTATGGCCTTGGTCTCTTGATTTCTCCGTGTATTCCTTCTGGAGCGCCATATCTCTCTGCATCTTGAATTGCTTCTCGTACCCATGTTGGTTTCCTCTTGTGAGAATTCTTCTCACAGGGTGGATCTACAGGTTCCCGTGGGTCTTCCATCTCGCGTTCTTCATATTCTTTTGGAATTACTCCTTCCATTGTTGTATCTCGGATCTTGGGAACTTCAGGTTCTTTAGTGTCTTCTTCTTAACTTCATAAATCTTCTAGCTGAATCATCGTCACTTGTTCTTCGAAACAAGTCTCTCTTGTAGTACACGATCTTTCCTACAAGTCAATTTAGTTGCGTGATTAGAAACATTTCATAATTTTTCAAAAACAAATTCTTATGCATAAAGACATAGGTCACACAGTCATGCAACTATCTTAGCCAATGATTCAACACAACATTCATCCATATCCCATATTCATACGGTAACTTCCTAGATGCCTTCCATCTCTACCAGAACATTGTTAAGAGTGTGCACTACTCCCAACATGTCAGCAAAGAGGTTTCATTCTAGATAAGTAGCAATGGAATGTTGTACAGTACCATAGGCCACTTACCCATTACTTGGATATTAGTAGTATTTTGTTCATTAATGCAACTTTTCTAAGATGCATAATACGCACCCTAAATCTAGGAACATGACTGAATAATATCATTTAAATAAATAGATATATAAGAAATGACAATTTGAATACTTATCTTTGTTTGCTTGTTGGGTGGACTCCCTCTTGATCTTTGCTTCCTTGCGGGAACTATTGGAGTCTTTGGCAGTGTGCTCCTTCTTCATCGTCTGATTCTGAGATCCTGTGCCTTTCTTGCTTATGATCGGAAATGTTGAGCAAGTATTCTACATTGTAGATCACTTGTCCTTTGTACTAGAGAAAACTCTGTGTTCTCCTTCTTCTGCATCTTTAACCAATGCTGAAATGGATGAGAGGTTCTTCCATAGAGCATTGATCCTTATTTGTTTCCAGAGTCCAACTTTGCAGTAACTTTCTTTACTCCTTTCATGTAATACTGGAAGCCATATCTAGTCACATCTTATGAGGTGGAACCTTCTGAATGAACCCATGCAACTGGTTACCTTCATTACAATCCATATTCTTCATCACTTGAAGAATCTTCACTGTCTACTCTGGTTCTCTTCCTTGGAGATTCATCATCCTCTGTAGTGTGAGTATGATGTATTTTCTTGTTGTTCTTCTTCTTGTGGGAGATGTTTTTATTCCTGGGAAAATCTTTGGAATAGTGTCCCTTCTCATCACAAGCATAACATCGAATGTGAGAAAGATCTTTCCTGGATCTTCCAAGGTTCTCCCTCTGATTATGGTGATGGTCTTTACCCTTCTTGTGATGAGGATGCTCCCTCTTGTTGTTGTTCTTTCTAGTGTGTGCTGTGAGAGCTTGGTCTTCATTACCCATCTTTTCTTCTCGAGCTACAATTCGAGCTTCTTCTTGTGAGCACTCCTCCCACAGCCTACTCAAGGTGATCAACTTTCTTCTTGCACAGATTCCTTGAATGAAGGAATCCCATGACCTAGGAAGACCATTCAAGGTGGTCATCGCTATTTCTCCATTTTGTATATCTTCTTCCGTAGCTTCAAGTTGTTCTTTTATCTGAGAGACCCTTGTAAAGTAGGACTGCATGGTCTCTGCATCAAACATCTCTTTAGGTTTCTTCAGAGATGACACATGTGGTATGAGATGGTCCTTATGGAATCTGCAATGATTCTCTTAGCCTTAACCAGGTTCTTCTTGTGTAAGGATTTAGCCTCATCTCCCTCTGGAACTAGAATCCCTTCTTTGACATAGGTTTCCAATTATTTCTCTTCTAGGGCAAGCCCAATCCTATACTTCCATGCTCGTAAGTTATTAGCCCCTTCAAGCTTATCCTCAAGCTTGGTGTGGTGAGACATCTTTAATGAGAAACTCAAATGGAAATAGAAAAGCTTTAGGTCTTACCACTTGATTTGCCGAAACTGGATCTGGAGCTGGCTGGCCTAGGGTTTGTAAGAGAAACCCTAATTTTCCAAAGTTGGAATTTGGAACTTCTGGTTGGACAGATAGATGTGCCTCCTCAAGTTGATTTGTCCATTGTACTCACTTCTGTAAATCAGTGAACAGAAACCCAAAATATCGGATGCCCTAGTTTTCCTCCGGTAGTAGTGACGAGTCAAAAAGTAAAAATTCTCGGAATTGAATTCTGCTTTCATAGGAAGATTCTCCTAGATGAGGTGAGTATGCTGGTGCACTTGGTTTATGAAGATTCCAAAAATTCACCCTTGAAAATTGACGTGCGAATTTCGGATCTGCAGTTTCTGGCTTGTTGTCCGCCGAGATGCACATCAGCAGCAGAAATCTTTTGAAAGCTGTCTCCTCACTACAAGTGGGAGAAGTGTGGCCTTGGGGGCAAGCAATGAGCTAGGCACTGTCACCTAAATCCCAGCTCCTCCGTTTAGGCTAACTCCTAATGAAGCCAAGGGGGGTTGTCCCTAACAAAGAGTTTTCTATGGCTCTTGTGTTTTAAGTGTTTTTAAATGATGGAATGATGCAGATGGGTGTTGTTTAGGAGTTTCTTAATGATGAGAACACAAAAAATAAGATGACAATAAACACAAGATAAAATGCAATCCACGTTGCGATACAAGATTATAGATCAACAATATAATGAAGACTTGTACAATAAAATGACATCCACAGATAAATGACTTAGACAAATTCCAATGGACAAATGGCCCAAATTAATGGTGATGCATAAAAGTTTAGAAGACTAGTGCCAAATGGAGTCAAATGTGTAGTGCTTGGGGATGCTGAAGATACAAGTCTCAAAATGATTGTTGGTGAGAATGTTGTGCGAATTATCTTGGTTGATTTTATGAGTTTTAGTGATCTTGGTTATTAGGGCTTAGAAAGCAAGGATGAAGTCCAACCAGAAAAATATACTTTCAGTGGCTCCCCTTGGTGACCTGACGCACCGTCCAGTATTCTAGGCTAGGTGTCTAGTGGATTTAACCAGCAAGCTAGAACTCTATGACAACGGTGAATTCCAGCGCCACCAGTAGGAATTTCCCCACTACTTAAGTATTTCTCGAAACAACGCCAGTTCGTTGGTTTATGGGGGTGAAGATTTTATTATGGTTATCACTTGTAAGATTAACAAATCCAATCACCGTTTTGAGTACGATCCAACTTTTTACGGTCGGCAGAGCATATTTAGTGATGGAAAGCAACGAAATAAACTTGAAGAGGGGAAATGTGAATGGCGAATTTTAATTAGAGCACAATGAGACCTCTCCGACAGAGAGTGCTCTTGACTTCGTCTTATGATAAAGTTCAAGAGTCTTAGTTAATCTACATGCAACGCAATGCAACAATACAAGTATGCTCTCCGATAGAGAGTGATCTTGACTCGTCTCGCAACAAGTTCAAGAGACTTATCTACACTAAATGATATGCAAGACAGAAAATAAAGTGCAAGTAGTTTGATTAATTTAGCAATGGAAATATGCAGTGTACTTGCAAATAATGCGAGAAATACTGAAAGCAAAGACTAAGCTAAGTGCAGAAAGAAAGCAAACAACCAACAAACTTCCCGAAATGGGGGAAGTTGGGAGTGGGGACTTAAAAACCCCACTCAAAAATGATTTTATTAACGATTACAACTTTTGAGGAATTTCAACCAATGAGAGAAAACTGAAAATGAAAAGTACTTGAAACAAGAAGTCTTATGACTTCTTTTACAAAAAGAGATTGAAAGTTCAAGTTTTCATGGTTAACATCATCATCAAGGGTTTTGGATCTTCCTTATGGCTTATTGCTCTTCTTGATGATTTTATTCTTCTTTGGGATATCTCCAAATCGTTTTAAGTTTGAGTTTCTTCTTGCTTCTCTTTGATGATTTGTTCTCTTCTCAACACCTACAACAAAAAAGTCCAACACTCATGCACCCATTAGCATTAGTGCAAAATCAAAACAAACTTGAAACTAACTAGATCTAAGCTTGCAAAAAATGAAACTAGATGCAACTAAAGTCTAATTATTTAAAATGAAATGGAACTATGTAAAGAGATCTAGATGCAAATGTTTGAAGTAAACTAGATAACAATCTTTAGGATGAGATGTATAGAATGCAAACTAACAAACTAACATGCAAACTACCAAGTAAAATTAAACTAGAATGAGCCTAACTAGGATTTACAAGTTCTTTTTAAGACTTTTTTAAGGTTTTAAGGGGGAAAAGGAAGCAAGAAAAGACAAAAACGAAAGGGCAAGTCAAGGCAAAAGGTAAGGGAAGGAAACTAAAAAGAAAGAAGAGGTAGAAGAGGGAGACGAGAAGGAGATAGCTAGGGTAAAACGAAAGGAGGGAGAAGACCTATGAGAGGAGGAAACGAAAGGAAGGAGGAGGAGGAAAACTAGGGTGAAAAGAAGGATAGCTTTGAAGAAGATGAGAGCAAGGAAGGAGGGAAAGTCAAAGACGAAAGGGAAGAGGAAGGTTTGAAGGAGAGGGACGAAAGGAGACTAGATGGAAAGGCTAGGGAAAATGAAGCTAGAAGAAGGAAAAATACGAGAGGAAAGGAGGCCAGGAAATCAAGGAAAAGGAGACTCAAGGAGAAAAAGGAGAGCTAGAAGAGAGAAGCTCTTAGATCCAGTAACCAATTTTTGAATAAAGTTTTGATTATTGGATGGGTGAGGCAAGAAAGATCAAAACTGCTTGAACCTCTGCAAACAAAGATCATCAACAATAGAGTTCCTGCATAGTGAAGGTATTAGATGCCAAAATATTCTACTTGATGCAACCCCTGAAGACACAAACACTCAATAACAATTTGATTAGAAGCCTAAGTACTAGATTGTTAGTCTTCAATAAGCATACAATAATCAAAATTGAAATCAAAGAGTAGTTTGAAAGAGATATTAGTTCATCATAGAATGAAGACACAATGCCAAGAGCCAATGCAAGTGACCTCCATAGTCGAAAATATTTTATTAACAAAGAATGCTTACAATTTCACCAAAGTTTCTATGCCCAATTCTCCGTGAAGAATGAGGAGCTAAGCACCTCATTATATACAAAACTAGAAGCCAACCTTAGCCTAATCGAATTGCCACATGGAGGAGACAAATTCCAATCAAAATCTAGTTAACACCAAGCTTGGAGTGAAGCTCCACAAGCTAACTCGAATTAGAGTAAATGAGATGGGGAGGTGGCCTCCACCTTGGCAAGGCACCCCCCATCCCTTCCTTGGAAACTCCTTCAAGCGAATGAGCACCTTCCAACTTGGATTGACGTGAGGAGTTGTGGAGGGCGTGAATGCCACATTGAACAAGCTTGGAGCTTGAGGCATGCAATAACTTGAGTTCATAAGGGAGCCAAGCTCGATGTTTGCCACGATCCAAGGGATGCGCCCACCTTTTAATTAATGCAAACTCAACAATCCATACCATAATTGCCACATCCCCAAAATCGTGATCCATTGAAAGAGCCATGCACATGGAGGAGCCCACACTCACGTCATCCCCACTAAACCAATTCGTACACCCAAATAGAATTATAAAATGTGCTTTAATACTTCAAGGTGGTCGTATACTTCACTAAGACCATACCCCACTCTTTCCAAAGTTCAATATTTGATTTTTTGACTTTTTTAATTTTTGTCACTTAGTGGATTTTGTCATTTTTTGGTCACTAAATGCCAAAATAGTGAAAACTGCTCCTAGAGGCGACGTAATCACCCGAAACTTTAGAAAAGAGGGTGCCAGAGTCTAGACCTGAATGCTTATAACTATAAAATTATAAATATATTACACTTTTATTTGGAGACAGAGGACTCCTAACGAGTGGAATAATTTATTAATTTGTTTGTTTGGAATGATTTGCTTCAATGGAGGAATCACATGTATAATTATATAATACTGTAATCAATTCAATGAAATGCATTTTTAGATTTTTCAAATACTGAATATGTTCATTTCTTGGTCTTGCAGCCTGTAGGATATATACTATAGCTGTTAGCAGCATAGCTAAAGCATGCTAGGCTACTATTCATCTGCATCATGGAATCGACTGTGTGATGAACCTGCAACAATTAATTAATGAAAATACACGAGATAGCAGAAATAACAGACTCAAAATCACTTTTATTGATCGCAGGCCACTTCGAGGGGGCAACCTCCTTTGAGCAAGCTCAATACAAATAACTTCACGGTACCTTCATTGGTCTCAACACAAACTTATATACTAAGTCTAGACACTAATACCATGGGTCAATACCATGTGTCAATACAAACCATGGGCCAATACAAACTATGGATCAACAATTACTATGGGACGACTTGCAAAGCATATGCGTCCAACAACAATAATACAAACTGTGGATCAACAAATACTACGGGACGACTTACAAAGCATATGTGTCCAACAACAATATTCTAACAAAGTAAATAGAAGGGTTGACGTGGGTTCCTAACATCCCCTCTCCCTTAGAAAAAGCTTTGTCCTCAAAGCTTTAGATGTGGAAATTGATGCAGAATCTGAAGGAGTGGTTCCCCTGTAGCATCCTCAAGTTGCATTCCAGGCCACTGACAGCTTTTGAGTTTCAGGGAGGGTTGCTTGGAAGGCTGTAGACGAAGAAGAACCATATCAACTACATGAAAAGTGTGCTCAGAACAGTGTTGATCGGTTTGTTGTTTCAGTCGAATTCTGGCCATGTGAAAATTGTCGTACAGAATGAGAAAATCTGATCGCGGTGTCGAAGAACCGAGTCAATTGCCTGAACTGGGGAGCTGTTGAGGGTGTATGGAAGAAGAATTGGCGATGCCTGTCCATAGACTACTTCATATGGTGTCCTTTTAGATGTGGTATTGTACCACTGGAGCGCTTCTAGGAAATCCATAGAAATAGTTGTCCAAATCTGTGTAGGGATGGGCAAGGGTTCGAGCAGTCCTGAAAGGAGTGTCGTTTCACCCTTGTTGATTTGGCAAATATCACAGTCAACCACCATCTGTTGAATTGTGATTTTCAGTCCTTGCCAAAAGAAGTTACATTGTTCCCGGTCATACGTTTTGAGGAACCCAGAGTGCCCTACCAATGAAGAAGCATGGAGTTCATAGAAGAGATAGCCCTGTTGAATAGATTGCAACCAATTTGGAACAAGCAGAGAAATAGCTGTAAGAGGAACTGGGTCATCAAATGTGCGAGAAGGAGCATCTACCACCATATTGTTCTAACCCTTGTAAGTGATCGCATAGGCATAACCCATGAGTTGGATAACCCATTTTAGGTGTGTTGGGGAGGAGACCGGTTGTTCTAGGAAATTTTCCAGACTCTGGAGATCAGTCTTGATGCAGAAATGATTCCCTAATATGGTTGCCACTTATGTACTGCATGCAAAATAGCCAGCATTACCTGCTGAGATGTAGATGCGGCTAAAGTCTTACCAGAAAGGTCTCTTGAAGGCGACAAGCCCACTGGTTCAGCAAGGATGCCTGCATATCTATCCAAGGAAGTAGGGGAGACCGTTGATGGGTGCATCTGAATGGAATGGAGTTGAGAGATGACACCATGTGAATTCTTCTTAAGGATCTTTTCCAGGCGATGTGAACTGATGATGCAGAGAGACCCTTGTTGTAAGCCCCTAAATTTGTGTTGCTTCCCTCTGACTGAAAACTGCATCCAAAGTTCAGCAAAATCCCATAAGATGGGGCTAAGTGTGCGTAACCATTGAACGCCCAAAACCAAATCACATCTGCCTAGGGACAAGGCAAACATGTTAGAGCACAGGGTATAATCTGCCAAAGAGATACGCACATTGTGACACTTCCCCTTGCAAGGTAAGGTGCCCCCATTGGCAACCATGACTTCAAAGTTGGAGCAAGGATGGACAAAACAATCAGCCTGTTTGGCGATCCGAGGGTCAATGAAGTTATGGGTGCTACCAAAATCAATGAGTATTGTAAGAGAAAGCTTCTTGAAGTAACCCCTGACTCGCATTGTTTGGGGGTAGTGACACCGGATAAAGCATGGAGAGATATCTTTGGTGGGTCGTCCTGAGATGGGGGGTCAATAGGAGGCTCCTGAATGTCGACTTGATCATCCATTGTATCTGGAGCTTCTTCACCAATTTTAGAGGCAGGCAGAGAATCCATATCCAAGAGATAGAGCTTTTGCTAAGCACATCTATGTCCCCGAGTGAATTTCTCATCACAATTATAACAAAGCCGTTTTTCTCTGCCTGCCTGCATCTCTGTTTCAGACAAATGCTTGATAGGAGTTGGTCGAGGAGCTGGTGGGATGGGAGGTCGTTGAGAACCCATATTTCGGAAGGGAACTGTTATCACCAAACTTGTAGGTGCCCCTTGAGATGGATCCCAGATGGATGGCAGAAGGGAAGGGCAACCTAAGAGGTGCAACCAAGATGGCCTCGACTCCCAATGGATGGTTGTCACGCCAATCGAGGCAATCTTCACTTTATGTTATCTAGCCCAAGACAACAAAGGGGGAGACCCAGACCTACTCCCGATAGGAGAGATCAAATCAAGTATAGATGAAGTATGTAAGGTGTATGGCAAACCCTAGATCTATGGATAAAGTCACAAGGTGGGTAATAGGTTGGATCACGGGATTTGGACAATGTAGATTTGGTTCAACATGTTTATGTGAGTGACTTATGAGGTTTTGAATAAGATCAAGGATTAAGGCACTAGTCAATTGTGAGAAAATCCACTGCCTTGGGAACTGTGTCCAATGCAGGGTAGTTAAGGACCAAATTGGGGCTAACCAGTACCAAAGATGAGCTTGATGAATAGATGTGATAGTGTTTAGGTGTTCAATCATGCAAGACAAAGATCAAATCCTAGCTAACCCAACAATCTAAGAAAGTCGATTTAGCTTGGAGAAGATTATTGCCTTGGGAAATGGGCCAAATGGAGTCGGATGTCCACCAAATTATAGATTAGGGATGTTGAGGTGTCAAGCTAGGTGGATCTTGAAAATTAGGGTCATCTAATGGCTAGATCTTAGTAGATCTGAGATTGAAATGTGCGACAAAGTGACCCAAGTGGGGCTCAACCCTCAAAATGAGGAATGGTGCCCACAAGGTGAAAATCACTAAAGAGACACAGTGGGGGTAGGTTATCAAATGTGTAGATCAAGGATCAAGTGGGATCTCACCTACCAAGGTGCTAGATCATACCAAACTCACCTGTCCAAGAAGTGCGACCTCAATTGGAGAGGCTAATTTGCCTTGGGAAATGGGTCGGATGAAGGCCAATCCACACCAAACTATAGATCCGAATTGCCGTGGATGCTAAAGAGGTGGGTTTTAAATATTATACCCAAAAGCCAAGTAGATCTTGCTAGATCTAAGAAATTGTAAAATGAGGGTTTGAAGCATTTAGACAAATGGATAGATCATGGAGAGAGAAATTACCTTGAGATCATACCTGAGTGTTGGAATGAGATGCCTTGCTGTTGAGGAAGACTCCTGCAGAAATCAAATAAGAACTTGTTGAATTTGATTGCTGAAATGATGCCCTAGCCCACAAGTGCGACCTCCTCTACCTGTTAAACCAAGGAAAGCGATTTCAATTAGTCAGATCAAGTATGGGGGAAATACAAGTAAAATGCAATGACAACATGAAATAGAAGGTCCTGGGACAGTAATACTCCCTAGTACCAACGAAGAGATCCAAAGAAGAAGTAGGGAGGGTCCTCCCCTACCAATACGTCCTCCTCAAACCAAATCGGCCTCCACCTGTAGATGCAAAAACGTGGTACAAAAATATAGCAAGACAAAATCTCCAAGAACCCACTGCAAAGGAAGAATCAATGAACGAACTCCAAAAGCATTCACCACAACACAACAGATAGATGCAATAATAATTCTCCATTCCAATAATCCAGAGCCAAAAGTCCCCTTTACAATGAGAAGCTCTCTTCTTTAAATAGGAGGGAGAGAGTCCACAATCTAACCACTTTTTGAATGAGTGGCTAAAATTAAAAGATCAAAAGATCTAATCAATGGTTGAGATGAGCTCAACAATACAATACATGGATCACTAATAAAATATAACAATAAGTGGACAAAATCGCCCTAGGAGAGGGGATCCCACCAAATCATGATGACAAAATAGTAGATCTAGCTTATGGTGGATCCAAGGTGTAATTTTAGACACCCTTGGTCAATCCCCATAGCACAATATCAATAAAATAGTCATCAAAGTACCAAATCTTGCCTCTATGGACAAATCGTGAGCCTTAGGAGGCTCCAAAAATCATCAGAAAGTGCCATAAGTGATGGATGTGGGTCCCGATGAAGCTGAAACTGCTGGAGAAGGTGTGGAAGACATCCCACTCATCATCACTAATCATCCCATGCCATAACATTGCCTCAGTAGCTCAAATCGAATTCGTCTGTAGCCATTTCTACCATTTCTGAACTGCCTCGGGAAACGTTAACCTGCCCAAACTGCCTCCTGGAGTGCCTGCGTTGTCAAGGTGAGCTCACCAATGAGTCTGGGAGGGGAGTAATATGGTAATAACAAGTGGCTGGACCACCCCCTCCATGCACAACGCCCTAGGTGAACCAAGTAAATCTCATCAATGCTCTAACAGGGCCTCCGACAGACCAAAACTGCACTAGGATAGCCAACTGAGGCTCAATCATCACTGTAACCACCTGGAATTGAAAACAGACGGTCTCATTGGACTCAGAAGGTCCAAATCCATCTAAGATGTGTACTCATACACCATATAAACCTCTGCATGGTCCAAAATAAATACTCATCATATCTGGTAGACCAAATAATAATAACCTGTAAGAGTGCTGAAATGCACAAATCATCATCATAAGCCTGAAACCACTGCATAAGCCCACCAAGGTGACCTGTACCAGACCATGTATCATCTATCTGTAACATTTGAGGTCTGTCATCTCATGTCCTATGGTTGACTTTTGATCAAACTAAGGTTTGACCAAGTCAACATGACCAAAATATAACTCAAACTGTCATCAAGCTGCTGCAACGTGTCCAAGGTTAAAACATGCTTTACAATCCATTCAATTAGCAATTATAACAAGAAGTAATCATTACTGGCAATCTAAATCCAAATATAATAAGTCATAATTATTATTTATTACTCAGACTAGACTTTCAAGGTCATACTCACTTCATAGTTGTGATCAATTTGCTAGTGAAGGGTGAAGGCTAAGAAATAAATGGCTAGGTCGAAGGATGACTTACTGACTTAACACTGTGACACTTTGGAAGTGGAAAAGGGACTACACACCATAGCATATAGTGAACAAGCAACAACACAGGGAATGGTGGGGTCTCATAAATGGATAAGTTGTTTAAAGAGTGTTTATTCACCTTACATTGATGCGCACAATCTATAATACAAATGAGGCCAACAATATTTTTGATATAGAGTTTAAGTTCCATTGCTTTTTGGGCCTAAAGTTTCCATAGCCTTTGATCTATGTGCATTTACAAACACATTGCATAGATATACATTTACTTAGGCTTTCTTGCTGCAGGTGTGTTTTTAAGGCACTTGTTTACCTGAGCACTTCTAGGTGTGTCATAGACAGCTTGTTTACCTGGGTATTTACATTTCACAAAAAATATAACATTTGATATTCCATAGCTATTTTCATTTGGCTTTGCCTTTCATTCATGTGTGTTGAGAAACACATTGCATGAATGGGCTTTTTCATACAAGATATAACATTTCATTTCCATACTTTGTATTCATGGCAGCACTAAAAGTTTCAGGTTTAACCAACAACATCTTTAGTGACTAGGGGGAGTTCACAAGGAAATCCAACTCACCATAGGTAAGTTTTGTCACCAACTCAGAGTCGAGACACAATAAACAGGGAAGCTCATCCAATACAGAGGCTACAGTGGGGAAATGTCCTCCATGCCACTATTCAAGTAGTAAGTCAAGGTAATGAACAAACTGGGTAAGTCATGGATGGATGAAGACAGTGAATAATGAAACCAACACTAGCAAGCCAAAGTATGGCGGGAATGATCACCTCTAATCTCCCTAGGGAGGGTAAAACCAATGAGTATGGGTCAAGAACTTCTAAGTCTGAGTAGGGACAATATGATATATATATATAAATACAACCAGGTCCACATATCTATATGATTGCCAGATCATGATACTAAATGCTAAGACATGCTAAGAAAATGGAAATAAAAGCAATATAACCACAACACCATAATATACCTTCTGAGTCATATACCTGAAAGATCATCATCTGAACCATCATCTGTCCTCTGAAACTGCTGCTGTAACTCTGGGCACTACTGACTGCTCTGTACAAATGGCTAAATAGTTACATCGGTCATCTCTCTGAGTGTCCTGAGACTTAGTCATGGAATGAGGAACAAAAACTGCTGTCCAAAATCTGATAGTGATCCATAATAGATGCTCATCTCAGCATCTCAATGTAAGGGAACTGGTTGAATAGTGTATTGGAATTGAAAAAATAATGTATGGTAGCCCGGCTACTATATGTGTGATAACAGGAACAAAAGTGGGTTTGGAGCGCTGTTGGGCTGCAATCTTGTCTTCTGCCAACTTAGCCAACCCCAGGGCTTCCATCATTGTGTTGGGACAGAACATTTTGACCTCTGAGCGGATTTCATCATTAAGACCACTGATAAAACAACTCCTGTAGAATTCATCAGACAATCCTTCTGTGTGATTGGCTAGTTTCTCAAATTCTGTCTGATACTCTCTCCAAGTTGACGAAGTTTAGTGAGTGCTCCGGTGAAGTCATCAAAAGCACTAGGACTAAATTGTTGCAAAAGGAGTTGGCAAAAATTTGTCCATCTTGGCTCGTCATGAGCGTTGATGTACCAACGGTACCATTGAAGGGCTTCCTGTTCCAAATGAAATGATGCAAGTGGAACTTTTTGGACATCAAAAGTATTATGCAGACTGAAATACTGTTCTGCACGATAGATCCATCCAGTCGGATCAATACCATTGAAGCGAGAAAATTCAAGCTTCGGACCACGGAAATTGCTGGAAGAAGAGAACCACTGTCTGATGAAGACTCAGACTGTTGTTTGTTGTTCATGGCTGAATGCTCAAGATGGAGGCCAAGAAATTTTTCATCCAGATCCTGGAGTTTGGTTTGGATGGCTGCAAGTGCTTCCTCTATGGTTTTTGCTCCTGCGTGGGTGAAAACCATAACCAAGAGTTTTTTTTTTTGGGGAATGGATAGAAAAAACACAAATATAAGCTTATTTAGTAAAGGGAAATTTGGATTTGGGAAAACACTCGGATGGGTAATTAGAGTTTGATTAGGTTTTGGACACTTTGGAATGGATAGAGAAGCAGAAAATGAGGATTTCAGAAGCAAGGTGAAAGAATGGGAAAATTTGTCAGAGAGGAACAAACAAGCAGAAATAGGGAATGGACACGGTGACAATATTTGAGGGCGATTGGGTGAAAATCGAAGGACTTATGGCAAACCCTAAAAATAGACAAATGTGAGATTTCTGGCTTTGGGAAGTGGAATTTGGGATAGGGTCCTCAAGAATGAAATATGCAGAATGGGATTGCAGGGGTGCCAGTGAAGTTTCAGGGAAAATAGAGTTAAAACAAGGGAGATATGGTGAAAAAATAGGTTTTTTTTTTCCCAGAATGGATCTGAAACGGCTTTCGGAATGGATCGGAAACGACGGGATTTGGAACGGATCAGAATGGATAAAAAACAACTGGATCTGAAACGACTTTTAGAATGGATCTGAAATGGTGCAGAAGTGATCGGCAATAGTTCAACCGAAAATAGATATGGACCTCGGGTATGTTCAGCTTCTTATCGGTTCGAGGGATTCACTCGGCCACCAATGCCGTTTGACGGCTTGCGTATTGGGGCAGTACCCCTCACTCCACGGCTTAGGTAAAACTGATAACCGCTTTGCCACAAACGACAGCTCTTGGTTTACCTCACGGGTGGGAATTAGTCAATCAGGTAGGGGTCATTTTCCTTTTCGCTGGCAGGTCCTCTCAATGGGCCAACTACTTTAGGGTTCCTATGGAACTCCTCACAATGAGTTTTAGGGATTATGCCCAAGTACTTCGCACAGTTAAGCGGATAGGGATTATTACCAGATCCGAAGTTTCAATAGAAATTTTATCCAACGAGCCCAAGAAAGTGCTCTGATACCAGATGTGATGAACCTGCAACAATTAATTAATGAAAATACACGAGATAGCAGAAATAACAGAACTCAGAATTACTTTTATTGATTGTAGGCCACTTCGAGGGGGCAATCTCCTTTGAGCAAGCTCAATACAAATAACTTCATGGTACCTTCATTGGTCTCAACACAAACTTATATACTAAGTCTAGGCGCCAATACCATGGGTCAATACCATGTGTCAATACAAACCATGGGCCAATACAAACTATGGAGCAACAAATACTACGGGATGACTTACAAAGCATATGCATCCAACAACAATAATACAAGCTATGGATCAACAAATACTACGGGACGACTTACAAAGCATATGCGTCCAACAACAATATTCTAACAAAGTAAATAGAAGGTTGACATGGGTTCCTAACATCGACATACGTCATTGTTGGGGAGCCGAAAATTGAATCTGTCCCTATAGAGAAGATTGATCCAAAGTCTCATCTTTGGAAATATGTCACTATTGTGGGGAAGATCCAAGGAGGGAGGTCATTAATATGGATTTGCAGTGAATGCCAAAAGGAATTCAAGGAATCCTACACTCAGGTGAAAGCACATTTGCTTGGGATAAAGAATACTGGTATTCGAGTATGCATTGGTCCACTTAGACCGGATGGAAAAGATGAAAATGGTTTAAGCAAAGAAAAAATTAGCAAAGTATAACAAAGAACAAGATGAGGCAGATGCTAAAGCAAATGAATCAAACGTTGCCTTTCAGTTCAGACAACCAACAAGAATGGGGGCATATTCATCAAGGACTCCATTTCCCTCTCATGAATTTGGTAGTCCTTCAAGTTCAAACTCAAAGCGGTTTAATTTGGGACCGCTTGAAAAGAGTTTTAATAATGATGCTCGAGGGTCAGCAGATGAAGCTATAGGCCGGTGCATTTATGCAAATGGCCTTCCTTTTAACCTTGTGCGATCTCCTTATTGGAAAGAGATGATTAGAGAAGTTAACAAAGCCCCAACAGGATACGTTGGCCCTGGTTATGAGAAGATCCGCACTACATTGTTGAAAGGTGAGAAGTTACGTTTGGAGGGTGCATTGAACCCCATCCGTAATTCATGCTGCATATCAGGGGTGTCCATCATTTCTGATGGATGGAAAGGTCAAAGGAATAGGTCTTTGATCAACGTGATTGCTCAAAGACCTAAAGGGGCAATGTTTTTGAAGGCAATGGATTGTGAGGGGCAGCAAAAATATGTTGAATTCATTGCTGACATCTTGATTGAAGCAATTAAATTTGCGGGGGCAGAAAATGTTGTCCAGGTCATAACGGACAATGCAACGGTGTGTAGAGCAGCGGGCCTAATTGTTGAAGGCAAATATCAACACATCTTTTGGACCCCTTGTGTTGTTCATTCATTGAACCTAATGTTGAGTAAGATGGGGGTCTCAAATTGAGTGGATGCGACTTATTTTTGAAGAGGCAAAGGAAATACAAGCCTTCATCACAAACCACCACATATCCCAAGCATTTACATGGAATTTGCAAAGTTGGAGCTTCTTAAGATACCACAAATTTAAAGTTTAAAGTTTAAACCTGTAAAGTTTGTTAATTGTTTCATAAATGTTAGGAGCCTACGACTCTAAATTTTAATTTATTGAAATCTTGGCACTTGCAGGTTGCAGACTTGTTTTGCCTCTCACATCATAGTCTTGACGAGGCTTATGCAAGTGAAAGAAGTCTTACAATCAATGGTATCCAGTTCTCTTTGGAATCAATGGAGGCAATCCCAAACTAAAAGAGCACAAGTAGTGAAGAGGTTGGTTGTTGATGATGGATGGTGGGATAAGGTGGAGTACCTCTTGGCATTTACTAAGCCAATTGTGGATTTGATACGCATGTTTGACACCGATAGGCCCAATTTGGGAGAGGTGTATGAGGGCATTGACTCCATGATAGAGAAGATAAGAGTGGTCATCAATGCCAAGGAGCAGGACCCAGATGAAGTTTTTTACAGAGAAGTAAAAGACATATTGACCAAAAGGTGGAACAAGATGACCACTCCATTGCACCTTTTTCCCTATGCAGTGAATCCTAAATATTATTCTGCAGAGTTACTAAATGATCTCGAACAAACTGCACCAAACAGTGACCCAAAAGTCTCCCAAGGGTTTAAGAAAGCTTTTCGAAAGCTATTTGTAGACCCTGATATTGCCTATTAGATTCGTGAAAAGTTTTCACATTTTGTGGGATTTGAGGGTTTGGGTGCAGGTAATGATCCTTTATCATCTTAAGAATCAAGATCATTGTTATTTCATATTGGTTTCTTATTCATTTCATATTTGTTTAAGATCTAAAGGTTTGAAGTTTTAAATTTGGGTGTAGATATTGAGACTATGAGAGACAAGACTAGACTAAGTCCAATTAATTGGTGGAACTTCCATGGTGGGGAAATTCAAAATATCCAAAAATTGGACGTCAAGATCTTGTCACAAGTTGTTAGTTCCTCATCAGCAAAGAGGAATTGGAGCACATATGGCTTCATCCATTTGGTGAAGCGAAACAGATTGGGCTCCAAGAAGGTCGAGAAACTTGTATATGTCCATTCCAATCTTTGCCTTCTGTCACATAAGAAGGATGAATACAAATCGGGGCCCACCAAACTATGGGATCTAGAACTAGAGTTACCTGACTTGGATATGACATTGAATGCCATGTCTCAAATGAATCCATTTGATGAGGGGGCACTATCAAGTGGACATGGTAGCAATGCTCCTCCTCCTAGTTCTAGAGGCAGTGAAAGTGCCAGTGTTGATGTTGATCTTCGTCACATGGACGAGGACATTTTTGATGATATGTAAATGTAATTTATAATTATGTTTTGAACTTTTGAACAATGAAGTATGAACATTGAACATTGAACACTCAACAATGAATATGATAGTAGTTGCCACTCAATTCCTTTTGTAATTTGTATATTTGACTTATGTTGTTGATGATGATTATGCAATATGTTAAATTGTTAATATGTAGTTTTAATTTGAAATTTAAATGATAAATGTTAAATTTTGGTTAGATTTTAAATATAATATATATATATGTGTGTGTGTGTGTGTGTCGTTTCCCTGTCGTATCGTATCTATATTTTTTGAAAATTTGTCGTATCCGTGTCCCCCCTATATCCGTATCTATTTCCGTATTCGATTCAGTGCAACTTAGGTACTCATACACCCTGTGGCTAACTGGATATTCATATGTAGTCTCAACCATGCCCGGACAGATAAAAATAATGGTTTGTAAATAATAATAACAATAAAAATCCATCAAACCATCATGTGAAACCTATGTCTGTTGCATGGAACCATCAAATGGGCATCAAAAGACCATAAGTCATCAACCTTGAACATCATTGGTCCAACTCATCTCAAATACTATGGTTGACTTGGTCAAACTGGGTTTGACCAGGTCAAGACTGATCAAAATATGACCCAAGTTTAAAATGCCTGATGCTGTAAGTGCAAATGGATAAAGTATGCTCTTTTAATCATTCTAATAGCAAGCCTCAAAGCATGAAGTATCATTTCACTGGCAGTTAAGCAATAATTGTATCTAATATAAGTATAAACAATAACTACTCAAAACAGAACCTCAAGAATATACTCACTTCATGGACGTGACCATTTTGCTAGCAATGGGTGACGGAGAAAAATGCAAGGCTAGGATAAGGCAATGACTTTCTTGACTAACCACTGTGATACTTTGGATAAGGGAAAATGAATACACACTTAAGCATATGTTGGATAATAAACACACAGGGAATACCAATGTCTCACAAATGGAATGAATTGTTTAGAGAGGTGCTTATTCAACCTTGGCAAATGTCTATAGCTCACATCCAAGCTGAATCCAGCTCAGTGAGGATCTTTGCTAGAACCACCGTAACTAGGTGCACGGCTAACCGTAACTCGAGGTTCTAGGGGACACTTAGAGTTAGCTGTCCCTTACTCCATCTGACATCCCAACCCGTAGGCTCCGTGAGGTATTAATCATTACATTTAATCATGGCCAACAGTCTTTGGAATTAGCATACATTTAACCACTAGTTTTTAGGCCTTAGGACCTGTTATCACACAACTTGTAGTTGTCCCAAAAGGTGATCCTATCCAGGATGGTAGAGGTGTTGGACAACTAAAGAGGTGACCCAAGAGATCCATGTTTCCCAAGGATAAATGGTTGTCACGCTAATCGAGGTGCTCTTCAATTTAGATCAAGACAATGCATGACCAAGGGGGATACCCTCGCGAACCTAGTCTAGACCTTCTAGGGAAATGTGAAAGTGAAAAGAGAGAGGGATCAAGAGTAAGTAGATCTAGATCTAGGATGTATAAGGGATAAGGGTAGTTAGGGCTTGGTTGAGGAGGCTTATATAAGGGATACATGCTCAACCATAAAATGGATATGCCACTTATGAGATTAAACAGGTATATCTTGATGAATCTAATGCCAATCAAAAATACCCAAGTGGGGCCCATGCTTAAATTAAGGAAAGTGAGTGAAATGGGGCCCACAAGGTGAAATGTAAGTAGGAATGGCACCAGGAGGGTGGCTAAGCTATAGATATGAGGTTTAAAGAACAAACTAGCAACACCCAGACCACTAACCCACAAGTGCGACCTCCCTTGGAGAGATCCAGTGCCTTAGATCGAGAGATAAATGGAGTCGGATTCCCACCAAATTTGGTCTTCAAGGTTAGTTAATTAATTATGAGGTGGGTTTTAATTATTAATCCCAGATAATCGCCAGATCTATCAGATCTAAAGAAAACTAGGGTTTTAACAATGAGGGTTTGAAGTGATCAATGGGTAAAATGCATGGAAATCAATACATACCTTGTAGATCTTACCTCAAATGCTTGTGGCCGCCAAGTACATTGATTGTCTTTCCATTTAGTTACAATTCCAAGCTAGATCCAAGTGATTCCAAGCAAAACGTCCTAGCTCAAGGAGGAAAAACGTCCTCTTCACCCGCAAATTCAAGCTACCAAAAGTGAGATTTGATCCACAAATAAAAGATGAACCATGCACATCATATTAAAAGAATCAAATCAATGGACAAAGGACAATTGAAAAAATCCCTTCAAGATGAAAACGTCATGCCCAGAGAAGATGTGGAAACCCCTGGAATCGTCCCTCAAGCAATTCGCACCACTACAGTAAGTGAATTCGGCCTCCCTTTGAAGAGATTGGAAACGACCTGTAAGCAACTTAGATGTCTAAAGAAAAGATGTATAATCATGTACAAGAACATAATATTAGTATTCCAAGAGTTCAAGAGCCCAAAGGTGCCTTTACAATGAGGGGGTCTCTTCCTTAAATAGGAGTGAGAGAGACCAAAACCCTAACCACTTTATGAATGAGTTGTGGAGATCAAAAGATAAACATAATACAATCGCCGACTATGATTAGCCGGAGCAAAATCACATGGATCAATTCACTAAGGGGGGGTGCGCACTCACTAAAGTGGCCTTAGGGGGGGCGCACCACATAAAAATGACTAAAACAAGTCTAGGAGCACATGGTGGGGCCAGGAGGTTTTATTATCCTTCACTAGCATCACCCCATGGAACAATGACATAAGATATGACTCAATAACCATACAAAGTGACCAAGTGACCAAATCATGGCCCCCCATCAATGATAAAATAATACATCAAAAATCAACCTAGAGAGTTTGTGGACCCCACTGAATGCTGTAAGCTGAGCTGGAAGGTGTGGGATGCATCACAAATGACCTCTGAACAAACCTCATGCCAATACCTTGCCTCATTTTCCCAAATCAAATTCCTCAATGACCTTTTTATCCCATTTTTCAAGAGCTGGACATGCCATTTCTGCATGGTAAAACAAGAAAAATGTGGGAATTTGACTGTATCATCACTGGGAGTGCCTGCAACTGATATCTGAGTGTGCCAATGCACTCAGAAGGTCCAAATGTACTAGAAATGAGTACTCATACACCCTGTGGCCACCTGAATAATCATCTTGTTATCACCAAACTTGTAGTTGCCCCTATAGATGTATCCCTAACGATCGTAGAGGGGATGGGAAACCAAAGAGGTGAACCAAGAGAGCCTCGATCTCCAAAGGATTGGTTGTCACGCAAATCGAGGCACCCTTCACTTGATGTTATCTAAGCCCAGGACAACAAAGGGGGAGACCCAGATCAACTCCCGATAGGAGAGATCTAACCAGGACACCAGATCAAATCAAACAAGGTGAAGTACGTAAGGTATTATAAACCCTAGATCTATGGATGAAGTATGGCAGTATCAAAGCACACAAGTTTGAGACTGGGCATCAACAACAGGCGAAACAACCTTCCTTAGGAAATGCGCAAGGGTAGGAGGATCCAGTGCCTAGGGATTTGGGCCACCAGGAGTCCTCCAAAGATGACGTCTTGGAGAACCCACCTAGGGTTTGCCCTAAAGTGAAAAACCCAAAAATGTTTTTCCAATTTGCCAAGTGGTTTGACCCATAGAATTTTCCAATTACTTTAAGTGAGGGTTTTGACAGTAAAATAAAATGTCCAATGGATTGGAACCCATAAATAAATGACAAAACTGTAGATCTTACCCGAAAAATCTTGTGGATACCTTGATGATGGTGATTTATGCCTTCCCAATCAATTTGAGGAGATTTGAGTGAGTATTCAATGCAAATCGATTTGCCCAAGGAAGCCAATGCGCCTTCTCTCCTGCACAACAAATGTTAACCATATCAGATTTGATGCATCAAGAGAATAAGACTAATGTAATAGAAGACATATCAAGATGAAAGATCACAATGAAGATAATGAAAACCCCCTGATACAAGCAAACCCAAGTGAAGTGAGTTGAGGAAGCCCTGCAAAAATGCCCAAGTGAAGTCGCCCTCCTGTAGACAAGATAATGTTTCCACGAAAATATATAGAATCACCACAAACTCTCAAATGCTAGGATGCAATAGACTTTCCAATCACCATCTAAGAATATCACTGCAAAGAAGATCCAAAATTATCGGCAAATAATTTTTTATTATCAAGATTCCAAGAGCCAAAGGTCCCTTTACAATGAGAAGCTCTCTCCTTTAAATAGGAAGGAGAGATACCAAAACCCAAACCACCTTTTGAATGGATGACTAAGATTAAAAGATACACAAGTTCTAATCTACGGTTGAGATGAGCTCAACATAAAGTACATGGATCAACTCAAAAATATAACATATACATGGACAAAATTGCCCTAGGAAAGGGGTCCCACTCAATGTGACTAATAAAACATGACAAATCGTACATGGTGGGTCTATGGGGTAATATCTAACCTCCCTAGTGTGTCCCCATGGCACAATAATAACAAATGACCAACAAGAACACAAAATCGTGCTCTCTCTGGAAAGTCGTGAACGTCCAAAGGCTCCAGAAAACCATAAAATGTGCCGGAGAAGTATGTGACGACCCCACTGACTAATGCAACTGCTTTAGAGGGTGTGGGAGACATCATACACATCATGAAAACCATTCCTATGCCATTTCCTTGCCTCAGTATCCCAAATCGATTTCTTCAGTAGCCATTTTCACCATTTTTTATCCACTGTAAATCCTCTGAAAAGTATAAAAATGCCTGTAACTCTCTGCCTGGTCACCTGGGGCCAAATCTAACTGCACCAACATGTCTGGGAACATAGCAATGTAGTAAAAACAAGTGGCTACACTCTATATCCCCTATGTAGCGCCATAGGTGAACCAATCAAATCATGGAAGTGCTCTGATAGGCCATTTTTAATGGCAATATGCATCAGAATGATAAACTGAAGGAAATACCAACTGTAACTGCCTGGAACTGAAAACCAATTGTCTTAATGGACTCAGAGAGCCCAAATCTACCAAAGGTGTGTACTCATACACCATATGGATCTCTGCATGATCATATAATATCTCAATAATACTCGGACAGATAAAAATAATAATAATCTGTAAATGATCAAATGTAATAAAATGCCAGATCATCATCATAAACCTGTAACCCATGCATGGAACCATCCGGTGACCTGTAATAGACCATATATCATCTATCTGCATCATCAAAGTCTATCTCACCTCATGTCTTGTAGTTGTCCTTGGTCAAACTAGTTTTGACCAAGTCAATCATGACCAATAAAATGACCCAGGCTAAAATCAAGCTGCTGCAAGTGTTAAAAGGTTAAGACATGCTTTACAAATCATTCAAGTAGCAATATAACATATAGTAATCATTTCTCTGGCAATCTATAACCAAGTATTAAATGTTTTTCATTATTATTATGGCTCAAACTAGAACCTCAAGACTATACTCACTTCATGGCTGTGATCAATTTGCTAGTGATGGGTGAAGGCTGAAAACTTATAAGGTTAGGCTAAGGGATGACCATACTGACTTGACATTGTGACACTTTGAAAATGGAAAGGGGATACACACTAAAGCATATGCTGGACAAGCAGTAACACAGGGGAAGGCAGTGTCTCACACATGGGTAAGTTGTTTGGGAAGTGCTTATTCAACCTTGACAGATGTCGACAACTTACATCCAAGCTGATACAGCTCCGTGAGGATCTTTTCTAGAGCCGCCATGACTGGGTGCCCAACAAACCGTAGCTTAAGACTCTAGGGGACACTTAGAATTAGCTGTCCCTTACTCCATCTCATATGATAACCAGCAAGCTAAGGGGGAATAATCATTACATGTATATAAGGTCAACAATCAATAGATATAGCATTTATTAAACCATTGCTTTTATAAGACCTTTTCATTTATATAGCCTTTATCCGTGTGTGTTAAAAAACACATTCTTGGATTGACATTTCATTAGGCTTTTTGATCCGTGTGTGTTAAGAAACACATTCTTGGATTTACATTTCATTTCACATGCCTTTCATTCACGCATGTTAAGAAACACATTCTAGAATGGGCTTTCATTTAGATATACAATATAGTTTCCAGATACAGTGTAATGATGGTAGCACTATCTGTTTCAGGTCTAGCCAACATAACTTAGGCAACTCAGAGTCGAGACACACTATAACAGGGAAGCTCATCCAACAAAGAGGCTAGAGTGGGGGAAGGTCCTCCATGCCACTAGTCAAGTAGTAAGTCAGGGTAACAACAATAACTGGAAGGTAATGGATGGATGGAGAAAGTGAATAATGAGACCAACACTAGCAATCCATACGATGGCGGGAATGATCACCTCCATTCTCCTAAGGAGGGTAAAACCAATGGGTATAAACAAGAACTTCTAGGTCGGAGCGATGACATAGATAAATAAATAATACAACCAAGTCCATGTATCTATATGATCGCCAGAACATGACACCATATGCTAAGACATGCCACAAGAATGAGTATAAAAGCAATAATAACCATAAACACGTGATAATACCTGATGGGTCATATACCTGTGCATAAACAGTTTGAACCATCATCTGTCCACTGAGAATCTGCTGCTGCAACTCTGGGCAATACATAAGACTCTGTAATGGCTAAATGGCTACATCAGTCATCAAACCTGAGTTTCCTGAGACTCAGTCATGGCATAGGAATATATTGTTGTCAATAAACATAATAGTGATCCAATATGGATGCTCATCTCAAGCATCTCCATGAAAGGGACTGGCTGAAAAATGTACTGGTATCGGGAATAAAACATATGGTAGCCCAGCTACTATATATGTGATAACATCTGGCTCTAGTTGGGACAAGTGCTCTGCTGAATAGAGCGCTTGAGAACGTCAGAATATCTGGTCCTCATCACTCTGCTACTCGTATCCTCGATCCAGCACTCTAGCTCTGCAACAGCTACCAAAATAACACCTGCTATCTGCAAAATGTCCAGAGCTATACCAAACTCATAGACTGGTCGTCAGAACAATGCATGTATATACATAAATCTAAAAAATAAACTGTACTTGAAAAATAAAATGCATAAAGTAAAGACTAATCTACTAACATAACTTCAAGTTTTTTTGTGCGGGAAAAGAAAATGACAAGTACTCAAGACTATCTAAGAGCTTCAAAAGGTGAGCTTAGGGAAAGACAAAAAGTGCCAGACTCAATGGCTGAAAAATTAACTACTGCTCGAGTGAGCTTATTTAGTTCCTACCTACTCTAACCTACCAGGCAAGCAAGGAAGTCCAAGACTAAGTGAGGTCAGGGATGTAATCCCTTAACTCCCTTTGATTGATAGGAAGCAAAATTCGTCGTCCATTACAAATAGTTAGGAAACACATGTCACCAAAACATTGCTCTACCGTGAAAGGTCCAACCCAAATGTCATCAGCCTGTCCCGATCGGATATACAATAAATGATTCGGGATGATGACTTGACTTCCCGTAGGAAATCTATTCCTTTATTGATTCGGGAACAACTCCAATGTTACATATAGGAATGGGATGAATCTCAGCAAGGTTTTGCGGTTGCGGGGTAACAATCCTTGAGCTCCTTCTAGAAGGAACTGCATCGAATCTGGGTGGACCACCATCAATGGGAATGGCTACTCTGCCAACTAGGACTTCTCTAATCTCTCTTCGCATCTCCTGAACATTATCATTAGGCTCTTTCTCATGGGGAGACATTACATGCTTGACAACTTCCCCTACAGTCCAGAAATCTCTCTATTCCTCCAAGGGATGAGGCATATGTGATATGACAGTAGAATGACTAGAACCTTCCCCTGTAGGAACTGGAATACTCATGCTTTCCAACCCGGTGGACAATACCTCTGAATGAGAATCTAAAGAACTAGGAATGTGAGAAGGATCATGATCTAGATGACTAGATGACTCAGGTGGTAAATGGAAATGAGGGATAAGAGGATATGCAGATAAAGCATTGTTTTGATTACGTGAAGGAGATTGTTGAAAAATAGCAAGATTGTTTAAAACAAAATCTCCTTCGGGGGCATCATTAATTAAAGCATCCTCTTCCCAGCTTAAAGAATTGTCATGGACTTGATTTAAATTACCATCTTCGAAAGATAAATGAGATAATGAATCAGGAACATCAGAATAATGGGAATCGTTGACTTCATCATCACTCCCTAATACAGGAGAGGGATGTGTTAACTTAGGATGGTTTGCCCATGGGATAATACGCTCAAGCCCTTGGCTTTCTCTTTCTCTATTATGGTCAATTAAAGCAAACCATTCATTTACAGTCCTTGGAATTCTTTCACCACGTCTAATATCATCGAATTCATCAACTTCAGGTTTAGGGTTTTTATTAACTTGTTCTTGATATACTTCATTATTAAGCTCTTGACCCTGAAGTTGGTTTTCATTTCTTCTCAATTCTTCTAATTCTTCAGAAACCTCAACCCTAAGTAATTCCAAATTTATTCTCCTAGCAATTTCAGCTATTTCATCCTCTTCATATGAGGAATCAGTATCTCCCATTACCATGAAAATATTTTCTGAATGTTCTAACTCCGAAATTTCATCCTCATTCTTAATCATATTGGCTTTGGCATTATTTAGCAATTCATCTTCATAAGTGTTTTTTATCCCTTCCTCAAAAGTTTCCAAATGCTTATCTATACAGGGTTCTCTATTAATCCTGATTAAAGCATCGTCAGAGTTTGGAACACAAATATATGACAAATCCATCATGAGGTATCCACCTAGACCAGCTGCCCATTTCCAAGATAGAAGCATTCCATATGCAGGGGGCAAATCTATAACAACCACATCCATCATGGTTGAAATGTCTGAGCATGCGAAAAGATCAGCCCTTAAGTTTTTGATCAAACCATAGGACTATACACGTCTAGAATCTATGCCACAAACATTTCCATAGGGTCTAGTCACTTCTAATCCCATTTCCTTCATAACGTGCAAAGGCATAACATTCATGGCGGCTCCAGAATCTAACATATAGTTATGAAGGAGCATATTCTGAATGTGCAAGGTAAGATAAAAGGGAGGGTGACCACCGTTCTTTCTTTCATAGATTGCAGAATGGATGTTGATAGGTGGATCCTTTTGAACTTTTCTAACCTCTGTTCCACTAAGACTCTGTATATGATAGGATTCTAAAACAACCTCATGAGTCTTCTCTTTGGCAATGCCTTCAAAAAATTCTTCTACTTGGCTCCTTACTAAGGGCATTTTCATTAACTCAGTTACAGGGATATTACACATAATTTTTCCCAATTCTTTCTTTATGTCAATGTTCAAATTATAATCATCTGGGGAAAATTCTTCTTCTTCCTTTTTATCTTCATTATTCATGTTACGTTTGTCTAAGAAAGAAGGCTGCTGGGGATCAATATTTCTTCGTTTATAGATTTGAAACTTGGGTTGTTCTTTTGGTTCGGGGAGATTAATGGCACAACATGAGGAGCTTGTTTCTTCAATCAATTCATCTTGCTCCCATGGCTCTTCTTCTAAGAGAATTCTTCCAAAATCATCATCATAAGATATGTCTTCAATGAAGTTGATGTTTTGGGGTTGGTCATCAGGGTAATTGGTGTCAGAAGGCTCTTCTTTTGCTTCATCCCACCAATTCACATTCTTCTTTTCAGAGTTTTCTGGATATTCAGGACGCCTTCTATTGTTGTCTTCCTCAGGCCTTCTATTGTTATTCCAGTAAGGTTTAGGGCCGTAAGGGTTCCTATGTCTCTCAGAATCATGAAAACTTGCAACATTTTTTGTTAGGATAGTAAGTTGTCTCATCATTTCTTGCATTGTTTTTAACGTGTCCTTTGTATCCTTTGGCTCACTCATAGATTCCTTAGGTTTGCGGAGCTTAGGATCAAATCTAGAAGTGTATGGGGCATAATGGTCGAAACTTTTTTGTTTACCCATAGATGTTGCATTTTGCTCAGCAATCTTTGCATTTGTTTGGGCAGTTTTTAAGTCATTGGGATTTTTATCCTTTAAGTGTTATCCAAGCCAACCTTCAAAAGCATTAAGATAATGAATCACGATTGCTTGGTCTTTCGGCTTAATCTCTTCTGGGATATTTGCTACAGCATTATCAAATTTAATGTTAAATTCATGAACTGTTTCATTCTCTTTCTTCTTGATATCAAACAATTGATGCAAGAGAAACTTCCCATCTAACTTACATGACCACTCATTGTTGAGCTTCGTGACAAAACTGTCATATCCATCAATGGATGAAGCAGGCAACCTATTAAACCACTTCCAGACATCTCCTTCCAAAGATGCCAAGAGGCCCCTCATGAAGACATCTTCATCAGATGCTCCATATGTTCCCAGACCTTGTCAACATGATCTTCTATGGTTGTAGAAGACACTCCATCAAACTTGGGAACTTTCTCAAAGTATTTTTTGGCATGTCATGGGGGCTCCTTGGATTTGGGAAAAATCTAAAGGAGATGGCTTAGCCTTTCTTCCAAAAATCCTAGGATTTTGAGGAGGGTTGTTCTGGTTTCAACCAGTTGTTTCGGCCATTGGACTAAGTGAAGGAGATCCTAAAAAATGACTCGGTGAAGAATTAGGATTAGAAATCTTCCAAAAGAAATTGCATGAGTTCTCTTTAATGCGTCTTTTGTTTCGAGTATAAGTTGCAGGGATTCCTTCAGAATTTGTTGGACGTTCTAAGAACTTAAGATTTATACATTGGGTTCGGTCCTCAGTAGAGTCGCGGGGTGGAGTCGCCCGGTGAACCACACAAGTAATTCACTGAAATGATAAATGTCGTAGGAGAGGTGAGATGAGTGAATTAAGATGGTGATTGAAATAATTATGAATTGACAAATGCAATCACCAATGCAAAATACCGATGCGATAAGATAAGAGATAACGCACAGACACTCGCAGACACCGAAGGTAAGCCTCTACCTCCCCGGAAACGGCACCAAAATGTTATCACCAAACTTGTAGTTGCCCCTATAGATGGATCCGTAAGGATGGTAGAGGGGATGGGCAACAAAAGAGGTGAACCAAGAGAGCCTCGATCTCCAAAGGATTGGTTGTCACGCCAATCGAGGCACTCTTCACTTGATGTTATCTAAGCCTAAGACAACAAAGTGGGAGACCCAGATCAACTCTCAATAGGAGAGATCTAACCAGGACACCAGATCAAATCAAACAAGGTGAAGTACGTAAGGTGTTAGGTATTATAAACCCTAGATCTATGGATGAAGTCACTAGGTGTGTTATGGGTTGGATCAAGAGGCTTAAGAGATATAGATTTGATCCAATGTGAAAGTACTGTTATCACATATATAGTAGCCGAGCTACCATACATTATTTTCCTGATGCCAGTACACTATTCAGCCAGTTCCCCTACATTTGAGATGCTGAGATGAGCATCTATATTGGATCACTATCAGATTGTGGACAACAGTTGTATTCCCCATGCCATGACTGAGTCTCAGGACACTCAGAGAGATGACCGATGTAGCCATTATACCATTGGTACAGAGCAGTCAGTAGTGCCCAGAGTTACAGCAGCAGTTTCAGAGGACAGATGATGGTACAGGTTGATGAGCATTCAGGTATATGACTCAGCAGGTATATCATTGTGTTATGGTTATATTGCTTTTATACTTATTCTTATAGCATGTATTAGCACTTAGTGTCATGATCTGGCGATCATATAGATATGTGGACCTGGTTGATCTTATATATATATATATATATATATTATTGTCCCTACTCAGACTTAGAAGTTCACTATTCATACTCATTGGTTCCTCCTTAGGGAGAATAGAGGTGATCATTCAACCATACCTTGGATTGCTAGTGTCGGCTCCATTATTCATTGTCTTCATCCATCCATGGCCTACCTTTTAGTTTATCACCCTGACTTACTACTTGACTAGTGACATGGAGGATCTCTTCCCCACTGTAGCCTTTGTATTGGATGAGCTTCCCTGTTTATTGTGTCTTGGCTCTGAGTTGGTGACAAAACTTACCTATGGTGAGTTGGAGTTCCTTGTGAATTCCCCCTAGTCACTAAAGTTGTGTTGGCTAAACCTGAAACTTTTAGTGCTGCCATGAACACAAAATCTGGAAAAATGAAATGCTATATCTTGTATGAAAAGCCCATTCATGCAATGTGTTTCTAAACACACATGAATGAAAGGCATGCCAAATGAAAATGGCTATGAAAATAAAATGTCATCTTTTGGAAAATAAATATCTAGGTAAACAAGCTGTCCATGACACACCTAGAAGTGCTCAGGTAAACAAGTGCCTTAAAAACACACTTGCAGCAGAAAGCCTAAAATAAATGTAAATCTATGCAATGTGTTTATAAACACACATAGATCAAGGCTATGGAAACTTCAGGCCCAAAAAGCAATGGAACTTAAATGCTATATCAAAACAATTGCTGGCCTTATTTGTATTATGGATTGTGCGCATCTGTGAAGGTGAATAAACCCTCTTTGAACAACTCATCCATTTGTGAGACACTGCCATTCCCTGTGTTATTGCTCATTCAGTATATACTATGGTGTGTATTCCCTTTCCCTTTGCCAAAGTGTCACAAAGTTAAGTCAGTCAAGTCATCCCTTAGCCTAGCTAGTTATTTTAGCCTTCACCCTTCACTAGCAAATTGATCACAACTATGAAGTGAGTATGATCCTGAAAGTCTAACCTGAGTAATAATAATAATTAATGACATTATATTTGGACTTAGATCGCCAGTAATGATTGCTTTGTGCTATAATTGTTATTTGAATAAGTTGTAGAGCATGCATTAACCTTGGACACTTTGCAGCAGCTTCTGATGATGTTTTGAGTCATATTTGGTCATGTTGACTTGGTTAGACCAAGGTCAACCATAAGACATGAGATGGTTGGACCCTATGATGATATGGATAGATGATATATGGTCTATGTATACATACATGATGACTCTATGCAGCAGCTACAAGGTTATGATGATGATTCTTGGTTTACAGCAGTATTTGACCATTTACAAATTATTATTATTGGCCTTGTTCCGGTATATTGGATATATATTTTGATCATGCAGAGACTCATATGGTGTATGAGTACACATCTTGGATGGATTTGGACCTTCTGAGTCCAATGAGACAGTTTATTTTCAGTTCCGGGCACTTACAGTGATGATTGAGCCTCAGTAGGCTATCCCAGTGCAGTTTTGGTCTGTCGGAGGCCCTGTCAGAGCAGATGTGATTTTTATCCGGTTGACCTAGGGCGTTGATGATGGAGGGGGTGGTCCAGCCACTTGTTTTTACCGTATTACCCCCCTCCCGAACACACTGGTGCCCTCACCTTGACAGCGCAGGCACTCCAGGAGGCAGTTTGGGGCAGTTTCACGCTTCTCGAGGCATTTCAGGATTGGTAGAAATGGCTATTGAGGAAATCGATTTGGGATATTGAGGCAATGTTATGGCATGGGATGATCAGTGATGATAGATCGGGGTCCTCCACACCTCCTCCAGCAGTTTCAGCTTCATCAGGGCCCGCATCCATCACTTATGGCACTTTCTGAGGATTTCTGAGGTATTTTTGAGGCCTACGATTTGACTATGGAGGCACGATTTGGTACATTGATGATTATTTATTGATTATTGTGCTATGGGGATTGACCAAGGAGGGATAAAATTACCCCTTGGACCCACCATAAGCCCCTTATTATATTTTGTCATCATGATTTGGTGGGATTCCCCTCTTCTAGGGCGATTTTGTCCACTCACACAATATTTTATTAGTGATCCATGTATTTTATTGTTGAGCTCATCTCAACCATTGATTAGACATTTGTATCTTTTAATCTTAGCCACTCATTCAAAAAGTGGTTAGGGTTTTGGTGCCTCTCCTTCCTATTTAAAGGAGATTGCTTCTCATTGTAAGGGGTCTTTGGCTCTTGGATTATTGGTATAGAAAAACTTTCTTGTGGAAATTCTTGTGGTCTCCTTTGCATCTGGTGTTCTTAGATGGTGATTGGAAAGTCTATTGCAACCTAGCATTTGGAATTTGTGGTAAGATCTATCTATTTTGGAAATCATTGTTTTGTTTACAGGAGGGCGACTTCAACAAGGGCGATTTTTCAAGGCTTCTTCAAATCGACTTTCTTGGCATTTGCTTGTATCAGGGGGTTATCATTAGCATCATTGTGATCTGTGCTATTTTTCTGTTACTTCTCTTGTGGCATTAGTCTTATCTCTTGATTACATCAAATCTGATATTGTTGACGTTTGTTGTGCAGGAGAGAGGGCGCATTGGCTTCTTGGACTAAATCGAGTGCATAGAAAACTACCTCAAAGCTTCTCAAATTGATCGGGTTTGCATAGATCATCATCATCAAGGCATCTACAAGGTTACCCAGGTAAGATCCACAGGTTTGTTTCTCTTACCTTGATCCAATCGATTGACATAGCTCTTAAATTGATAAAACCCTAATTATTTCAAAACCCCCATTTTACATTTTCTCAGATCTACTTAGATTTAGTGGGTTGTTGGGTATAACATTGAAAACCCACCTCTATAGCATCCACGACATCCCGGATCTATAGTTTGGTGAGTATTGGCCTCCGTTTGACCCCCTTCCCAAGCCAAATTAGCTCTCCCAAGCAAGGGCGCACTTCTTGGTGAGTGTGAGTTAACCTAGATCTAGGTGGTGGGTAGTCGAGATCCCGCTTGATTCTTAATCTACACATCAAATAACCTACCCCCAGATTGTCACTTTTCTGATTTTCACCTTGTGGGCCCTGTTGTCCGCCAAACTGCACACCAGCAGCAGAAACCTTTTGAAAGCTGTCTCCCTCACTGGAAAGTGGGGAGAGGTGTGGCCCTGGGGGCAAGCAATGAGCCAGGTGCTGTCACTTGAATCCCAGCTCCTCCGTTTAGGCAAAACTCCTAACAAAGCCAAGGGGGGTAGTCCCTATAAAAGAGTTGTCTAAGGCTCTTTGTGTGTTTTAAATGTGTTTTGGTGTTGTGATGCGGATGGGTGTTATTTAGGAGTTTTTTGAATGATGACTAGAACAGAATTAAACACGCAATCCACGTTGCAAAATTTCACAAGATACAAATTCAAAATATGACAATATACTTCGACTTTAGAATATTGAAGTAAAGCATCCACAAGATAGGTATTTAAACAAATGACAAGGACATATGGTCCAGATTTCAAAGATGTATAAATGTTAAAGACCAGTGCCAAATGGAGTCAAATAAAACTTGTGATGCTGAAAAAATAAGTCGGAAGTAACTATTTGTGAGGACGTTTTGCAATTGTTCTTGGTAAATTTTAAGTGTTTTAGATGTTCTTGATTATTAGGATAAGACCAAAGGTATCAAAAGATAGTGGAACCTTACCCAAGAAAACTAGTGGCAACCCTAGGTGATGTGTCGGAAGCACCCAGATTCAAAAGGATAGGTGTCCAATGTTTGAACCGCCCCTGAGTCTGACAGTGGATTCCCGGCACCACCTCTCGTGGGAAGAACAGTAATCTGCCTTGGTTGAGGTTTTGGGTAAAAATTTTAATTAAGTTATCGATTGTAAATTATCAAGTCTTCCACCTTTCTGAGTACTAGCCCAACCGTTTCCGGTTGGCAGAGCATACGGGTGTAGGACAAAAAACCAAGATAAATTAATTAAGGGGTGTATGAGTGGAAAATTTTATTATTAGAAAACCTTGTTCAACTCTCCGACAGAGAGCGCTCTTGACTCGGTCTTATGACCACAGTTCAAGAGACTTGCTAAACTTAAAATGCCTAATGTAGGGATGATGCAAAAAAATAAAATGCCCTCCGACAGAGGGTGCTCTTGACTTGGATTTTGGCCAAGTTCAAGAGACTTTGGTTTATTTTAAGGAAGTAGACAGATTGTAACAACAATATATCTTAACTTGAAAAAGATTTAAACAATAATGTTGATCGGCAAGATATGAACTACTACTAACAATATTACTTGCAAGATAAAATGAAACAAAGTAAATTTAGTGTTCTACCACACAAATTTTAATCTACTAGGTGGGATTGATCTCCGAACAAGATCAACCACTAGAACCGCCTGCACTTGAGAACTTCCAGCTAGCTGAAAGCTCTGCCAAGGAAACCGACGGGGAAGGAAGAGTAACCACAAATTATGTGGTCCTGCCCTTGAGAGAAAATCTCAAGGATACTACTTCCGGTTGAAGGCTTTGGAAGAGATACACGATAATAATAAATGCAAGAAATAAAACTAAACTACCCAAGAATCTCTTTTAGGTCAAAGACCCTACTTGGGAGAGCATGGGGGTAAGTAGATATGGAAGATAAATTTAAATGACTTATTGAAGCAAAAATACTAATCTAAGAGCATGGAATCATAAATCTAAGCTAGATCAACCCACAAGACCCAACACTTTTCTCCAACTGGGGAAGAAGACCAAAAAAGTGGAGGCCTCCTCCACTTGAAACTTTTATTAAACGGTTACAAATGCCTTGGGTTTAAAACCTTGCAAGGTCTTTTGAGAAATGAAGTAAATAGAAATACAAGGCTAGCTCTTATAAGCTTATTGCAAAGGATAACAAGACTTTGTAATTTTAATCACTCCTTATGGCGTTCTTGTGGTTTTGCTTTGATTTCTTCGCTTCAATATCTATCAAATATCTTTCTCTCAAATGACCTACATAAGATCAGAACATCTTAACAATGCACCCGTTAACCATTAGCAAAATAAAATCAATTGGAAACTAATTAAGTCTAGATTCAAAAGATTGACTCTAAAGCGGAAAATGCATGAGATTTTAACATGAAATCTTAACTATGGTGAAACGGACCAGCGAACAACAAACTGTTGAAATGCACTAAAAAAGAGATCTAAAGTATAAAAATTTTGAAATATTTTTTGTGCAAAATTTCTATCTTTTGAAAGATGTAAAAGCTTGTAAACAATCTACAAGCTACATGCAATCTATCACTTCTCTATATGTTCAAATAAACTATTTAAAATGCAAGGAATTAACTTCTAGTATGAGCTTTGAAATACAAACTAAGAGAACACAATGCTAATAAACAAAATGCAAGATCTACCACTAACAAGATGAATGATACTAGATGATGACTAGATATTAACCCCTACCAAGTTTTTGTTGATTTTTAATGTGTTTTAGGGCACTTTGGAAGATGGACGAGAAGGGGTAGAGGATGGATCTAGAGAATGAGGGTAAGGAGGAAAAGCTAAGGGAGAGAAACGAATGCAAGAGGGAGGAAAAAGATGTAGGATGAAAGCTAGAGGAAAGGAGGACTAAAAGAAGGGAAACGAGAGCTAGGAGGAGGTGAAGAAATCCTAAGGAGATGGATGAAAAAAGGGTAGGACGAGAAGGAAGAAACTAGGGTGAGACGAATGCACAAGGGAGAAGGGCGAATGAAGGGAGAGGCCAAAAAGACAAAGATGAATGGGAGTAGGGTAGGAGAAACTATGGAGAAGATAGGCCTAGCAAACCAATGGAAAAAAGGAGATCAAGGAGCAAAGGATGAGGCTTGAAGAGAGAGCCTTTTAGGGCCAAGGTAACCAATATTTAAGGATTTTGTTGAAGAAGTTTGATGGAACGAAACACAAATAACTCATAGCTTCTTAACTTTTCAAAGCAAGACCTCTTTGATAACTTTGTGGAATGAAGATATTACCAAACAAGAACCCTTGCACTCGGAATAATACCTAAAAAGCCACACACTTAAGAGAAAGCATAGATCTATAATATTTTTGCTAGATTGTTAGCCCTCTAAATCATAAAATCAAATGCTTAAGAATCCAAAGTATATAGACAAAACATGATATCACCTCATACAAGATGAAGCATGGCACATCAAGAGCTTCCACTTTGACCTCCAAAGTCTCACTTTATTCAAATATTCAACAAATTACAAATTTCTCCAGAGTTTTGGTGCTTAAAGAATCCATGAGATAATAAACCCTAATGGGCCTCTCTTTATAGTAAAAGACTCAAGCTAGCCCTAGGTCGAATTGGCAAATGGGTAGATAGGTCGAATTCCAATCACATGAGGGCTTGGAGAGATAGACAAGGCCAAAAGTCGAGTTGTTGGTTGGTGAAATGGCATGAGGTGGCAAGAGCTTGACTTTGAGGTAGGTTGAGATGGGAGCAACATCCAATAAACGACTTACAACAAGGGAATGCGAGCTTCTAGTGAGGATTGACGTGAGCTAAGGTGGGAAGGGCGTGAGCCATGTGGAGTGCGAGCTAGTTTGATGGCTGCCAAGTGTAACTTGGTAGGTGTGAACTCGAATTGGAGTGGCATGGGAGGTATCAATTAACTAATCAACGAGTTACAACAAAGCATAGATGTGAAGCTAATAGAGATTGACGTGAGGGTTTGGATATGCGAGTTGGATGATGAGGGAGACACATGGTGGATGGTAGGTGTAAACTCGAATTAACATAAGGAGCCAAGCTTTGGTAGGTGTGGTGACTCATGAGGGCGCCCACCTAAAACTTTAATGCAAACCATCTACCCAACCATTACATGCCAACACACAAAATCGAACTATGCATGAGGAGGGCGAATTTGCTCAAGAAGATCTTTAGCTGGTGACTGGATGGTTGACTGGGAGGATTCGGAGTTGATTGGAATCTTCCTAAATGCTCATTGCCATGTCATTTAGCCTTTTATTTTAATCAAATTGATTAATTTTGGAGAGATTTGGATTTTCTCCAAAATAATCAATTTTATTATTTTAATTAATAATTTCTCTGTAAATGACTTTTCAGAGAAAATATTAATTACGGGGCTGAATGGACATCTGAAAGTTGGGTTTAGCTGCTCCATAGGTCATGTGTGATTTTTGGCTTATCAAACGAGCCATCAATCACTGAATTCGGACCCCGGATGACTGACATATTACAAATAATTATTTCTCTATTTAAACTATAGAGAAATTTATTAAATTTAAAAAATAATTAAAACCCAAATTTCGACGGACCCAGTAAAATTTTTTCGAAATTTTTTTCTGAGGGTTTTATGGACCTAGGACATGACCGACACCTATTCTAACAGTGTCTAGTAGGCTTATATACATTAGTTGGCCTCTAATACCCCCCCATGGCCAAATTTTCAAAATCGGGCATTCCAGCTTTGAAGGAGCGGGAGAAAACCTCATCGATTATACCTCGCCTTAAGCAAAGCATAATTGACAAGGGAAAAAACTCCTTGGAATACCTTAGTTGCTTAATCCAGTCATGAGAAACCGAGGCACTCAGATCCTACTAGCACACTTTATTACAAACCCCCATGGGGCCATGGTCATGTCGACTCAAAAAACAAAACAAGCTAACCACAACTGGCTAGCTACAAAATGCTGGATCATCTGATACATTGGAATCAAACATTCATCATGTTTGTCAAATGGCGGCTCTCCAGAAAATCCAACTATGGTACAAAAAGTTGGTAAGAGGCCCTATTCCACATTTTGAGGGATTTAATCCCCATTTTGGACCACTTGGTATACTTAAAATCAGATCTAGTAAGATCTAGCTGTCAGATTGCCGTGAAATTATAGATCCACACTCCTACTTGATTAACCTACCCGGATCTAAAGTTTGGATGCCATCGGACTTGTCTTGACCCACCTAACCCACATTTTTAGCCTCCTTGGGTAAAGTCGCACCACCTTGGAGAAGGGAGTTTGTCCACTTCTAGGACGTGGGTACTTGAGATTTTTGGAGATTTGGAACGGGAATAATTCAAAACCTAGGTCTAGTGTGTCATCTTGTCAAATCTTGCCTCGGGGATAGCATTCCTTATTTTAAGGGATTGTGGTCCACTTTGGTCAAACCTAGATCTAGACCTATTCATTCATCAAGACCTTAATTGCCCACTTGTCTCATGCCATAGGAGTCCTTAACCACAAGTTAACTTTACTTTGACTCCATTATCCCAATTCCCAAGGCACTGGTTTCTCTCCAAGTCAATTCGACTTTCCTAGATTGTTGGATTAACTTGTGGTTTGACTTTAGCATGGTGAACTAAACCCTTGAAGCCATCATGTATCATGATCAAGCTTGTCACTTGTACTAATTAGCCCCAATTCAACCCCTAAACTACCTTGCATTGGACACGGTTCCCAAGGCAGTGGATTTTCCAACATTGAACTAGTACTCTAATCCTAGATCTCATTTCAAATATTATAAGTCACTCTCACATCGACTATGAACCAAAGCTACACTCTTTGAATCCCTCACTTGTCTTGTGACTCCATCCTAAGGTCTAGGATAAACCATACACCTAACTTCACTTAGAAATACCCTGATTTGGTGTCTTGGTTTTGATCTCTCCTGTCGGGAGTAGATCGGGTCTCCCCCTTTGTTGTCTGGGCTAGATAACATAAAGTGAAGGTTGCCTCGACTGGCGTGACAACCATATATTGGAGGTCGAGGTGATCGTGGTTGCACCTTTTGAGTTGCCCTTCCCTATTGCCATCCATGATTGGATATATCCATAGGGGTAACTACAGTTTAGGTGATAACAAGTACAAGTGGCTTATAAGATTAATTAACAGGTCCAGAATCAAGGTACCAACAAATGATATAAAATCCACTTCCTTGGGAACTATGTCCAAAGCAGGGAGGTTAGGAATAGGATTGGGGCTATCTAGTACCTTTTGGTAGACTTGATTGACAGGTATGGCAGTATCAAAGCACACAAGTTTCAGACTGGGCATCAACAACAGGCAAATCAACCTTCCTCAGGAATGCGCAAGGGTAGAACGATCCAGTGCCTAGGGATTTGGGCCACCAAGAGTCCTCCAAAGATGACGTCTTGGAGAACCCACCTAGGGTTTTCCCTAAAGTGAAAAACCTGGAAATGTTTTGCCAATTTGCCAAGTGGTTTGACCCAGACAATTTTCCAATTACTTTAAGTGAGGGTTTTGACAGTAAAATAAAATGGCCAATGGATTGGAACCCAAAAATAAATGACAAACCTGTAGATCTTACCTGAAAAATCTTGTGGATACCTTGATGATGATCTATGCCTTCCCAATCAATTTGAGGAGATTTGAGTGAGTATCCAATGCAAATCGATTTGCCCAAGGAAGCCAATGCGCCTTCTCTCCTGCACAACAAACGTCAACCATATCATATTTGATGCATCAAGAGAATAAGACTAATGTAATAGAAGACATATCAAGATGAAATCATAGATCACAATGAAGCTAATGAAAACCCCCTGATACAAGCAAACCCAAGTGAAGCGAGTTGAGGTAGCCCTGCAAAAATGCCTAAGTGAAGTCGCCCTCCTGTAGACAACACAATGTTTCCACAAAAATATATAGATTCACCACAAACTCTCAAATGCTAGGATGCAATAGACTTTCCAATCACCATCCAAGAATATCACTACAAAGAAGATCCAAAAGTATTTGCAAATAATTTTTTATCATCAAGATTCCAAGAGCCAAAGGTCCCTTTACAATGAGAAGCTCTCTCCTTTAAATAGGAAGGAGAGATACCCAAACCCTAACCACCTTTTGAATGGATGGCTAAGATTAAAAGCTAAGTTGCATGAAACGGGGAAACAGGGACGAAACGGGGAAACGTCGAAACGGGGGAAACGTGACCCCCCGAAAATTTTGGAAACGGGGAAATGCGATATATATATATATATATATATATATATATATGAGTAAGAACATTTAAAAAAATGAATGTGAAATATAAATCACAAATCATACATGTCGGCGAATCATTGCCTATATTGGGATCCTATTCATCAATAGCACCCTATGCCTCTCCTCTAGGCTCTAGCCCTTTCCTCTAACTCGAATTTCAAAGTTGATCCTCCAAGGACATTAGTTAACATCTCAACACCCTACAATTTTGATGAAGCTTCATAATCCAATCGTTAAATTGAGGTAGAAAAAGCTTCCCGTGCTTAATAAGTGATTTTGTTGGAGTGAAGAGTACATTTTTATTACGGTCATGATAGAGGAGTTCAACAATCAACACCACCAACATCAAGGGACATATAGGGGTTGATGTGCTTGATTAAATGCCAATTCCATGCCCTCATACATGATAGAATGTAGTGGAAACTTTGCAATCCTGAAATCCTGAAAACTATTAAGTCTATTGAATTCTAAATGGGATCTAAAATTCTACTTTTTGCATATGAAGTCCGATGAGGTTGGAACCAGTCTTGAAAAAGTCGCCGAAAAATCGCGACTTTTTGTAAAAGTCACGAGGTGTTACCCATGTCGAAATATCGGCTCACAAAAATCGCTATTTTTTAAAAAATCGACGACTTCCGATTTTTTCAAAAAATCGGCACTTTTTTCGGAAAAATCGTGAGTTGAATGAAAAAATCGCCCAGGCTTTTTCACAGTTTAAGAAACTCAGGTTTTTTTTATAAATTTGATGAGTTTTGTACATGTAACATTGATGTCAACAATACTAAATGGTAATGTTAAATTCTTAAAAGTGACATTCTCTTTATCTTTCATTTTCCATCCTTTTACTTAAATTTTTAACATTACCATTAATTGTTTCAGGATGTTTGAGAGTGGTTCCAACCTCATCAGACTTCATATGCAAAAAGTAGGATTTTAGATCCCATTTTGAATTCAACAGACTTAATGGTTTTCAGGATTTTAGGATTCCAACGTTTCCAGTGGATTCTATCATGTATGTGGGTAAGGGATTGTAATTTAATGAAGTACATCAAACTCTCTATGTACCTTGATGTTGGTGGTGTCGATGCTTGATTGTTAAAGTTGCTTGAATTCCACTGTCATGACCTTAATAAAAAAAATGTACCCTTCAGTCAAGCAAAATCACTTATTAAGCATGGGAAGCTCTTTCTACCTTATTTTAACCCTTGGATTAAGAAGTTTGAACAAAATTGTATGGTGTTAATTGATGTCCTTGTAGGATCAACTTCAAGATTGGAGGCAGAGGCAAAGTCTAGAGCCTAGAGGTGGGGGAACATGGTACTATTGATGAATATGATCTCGACATAGACAATGATTTTGATGATTATGTTTTTTCAATTTTGATTTAGATATGTATTGCGCTTGGTGCCATTTTGATAATATTTTGTCTCTAATGGTTTGGAATCATAGCTTGAAATCTTTAATATATATATATTTTCATTAAAATTGTAAAATTTTATGTATTTTTTAACAGTCCGAGTCATTGAAATCAAACCACTTGGAGTTATTTGCATCCACTACATCTATATATTAGTGCTTTCTACATATTTATGTTCCAATGTATTTATCTGATGTTATTGTTGCTTTATATGTTTAAAATTCTGAAAAAAAATGAATGTATTTTGTATTTTTTAATGTTTGCCAACTTTTTCCGATTTTTCCCGATTTTTTCGCCGATGTTTCCGAGAAATTGTTTTCGGGACCCTTGCCGACTTTTTGCCGATGCCGACTTTTTCAACATTGGTTGGAACCACTCTCAAACATCCTGAAACAATTAATGGTAATGTTAAAAATTTAAGTAAAAGGATGGAAAATAAAGGATAAGGAGAATGTCACTTTTATTGCCCTTAATATTATCAAATACTATTGCACCATGGTGATATTTTTTTTCAGAAACACAACCTCGTTGACTGAATCCATACTGGAAACACGTTTCCATATGGACGAAACTCGTTTCCATCTCGAAAACACGTTTTGTTCGTATGAAAACGCATTTCCGGGCCGTATGGTATGCGTTTCCGGGTTTCGAAACGACGAAACACTGGAAATGGGGTTGGGACCCAAGTTTCCTGCAACATAGATTAAAAGATACATAAGTTCTAATCTACGGCTGAGATGAGCTCAACACAAAGTACATGGATCAACTCAAAAATATACATATAGATGGACAAAATCGCCCTAGGAAGGGGGTCCCACTCAATGTGACTAATAAAACATGACAAATCGCACATGATGGGTCTAGGGGGTAATATCTAACCTCCCTAGTGTGTCCCCATGGCACAATAATAACAAATGACCAACAAGAACACCAAATCATGCTCTCTGGAAAGTCATGAGCCTCCAAAGGCTGCAGAAAACCATAAAATGTGCCAGAGAAGTATGTGAGGGCCCCACTGACTGATGCAACTGCTTTGGAGGGTGTGGGAGACATCATACACATCATCAAAACCATTCCTATGCCATTTCCTTGGCTCAGTAACCCAAATCGATTTCTTCAGTAGCCATTTTCACCATTTTTTATCCTCTGAAAAGTATAAAAATTCCTGTAACTCTCTATCTGGTCACCCGGGGCCAAATCTAACTGCACCAACATGTCCGGGAACATAGCAATGTAGTAAAAACAAGTGGCTACACTCTATATCCCTTCTATAGCGCCCTAGGTGAACCAATCAAATCATGGAACTACTATGACAGGCCATTTTTAATGGCAAATATGCATCAGAATGATAAACTGAAGGAAATACCAATTGTAACTGCACGAAACTGAAAACCAACTACCGTGATGGACTTAGAGAGCCCAAATCTACCAAAGGTGTGCACTCATACACCATATGAATCTTTGCATGATCATATAATATCTCAATAATACCCGGACAGATAAAAATAATAATAATCTGTAAATGATCAAATATAATAAAATGCCAGATCATCATCATAAACCTTTAACACATGCATGGAACCATCTGGCGACCTCTAATAGACCATATATCATCTATCTGCATCATCGAAGTCTATCTCACCTCATTTCCTGTAGTTGACCTTGGTCAAACTAGGTTTGGCCAAGTCAATCATGACCAATAAAATGACCTAGGCAAAAATCAAGCTGCTGCAAGTATTAAAAGGTTAAGACATGCTTTACAAATCATTCAAGTAGCAATATAACATATAGTAACCATTTCTCTGGCGATCTATAACCAAGTATTAACTGTTTTTCATTATTATTATGGCTTAGACTAGAACCTCAAGACTATGCTCACTTCATGGTTGTGATCAATTTGCTAGTGATGGGTGAAGGCTGAAAACTTATACGGCTAGGCTAAGGTATGACCATACTGACTAGACATTGTGACACTTTGAAAATGGAAAGGGGATACACACTAAAGCATATGCTGGACAAGCAGTAACACAGGGGAAGGCAGTGTCTCACAAATGGGTGTTTGGGAAGTGCTTATTCAACCTTGACAAATGCCTACAACTCACATCCAAGCTGATACAGCTCCGTGAGGATCTTTTCTAGAGCCGCCATGATTGGGTGCCCTGAAAACCGTAACTTAAGACTCTAGGGGACTCTTAGAATTAGCTGTCCCTTACTCCATCTCATATGATAACCAACAAGCTAATTAGGAATAATCATTACATGTATATAAGGTTAGCAATCAATAGATATAGCATTTTTTAAACCATTGCGTTTATAAGACCTTTTCATTTATATGGCCTTTATCCGTGTGTGTTAAAAAACACATTCTTGGATTTACATTTCATTAAGCTTTTTGATCCGTGTGTGTTAAAAAACACACTCTTGGATTTACATTTCATTTGACATGCCTTTCATTCATGTGTTTTAGAAACACATTCTAGAATGGGCTTTCATTTAAATATACAATATAGTTTTCAGATACAATGTAATGATGGTAGCACTATCTGTTTCAGGTCTAACCAACACAACTTAGGCAACTCAGAGTCGAGACACAATATAATAGGGAATCTCATCCAACAAAGAGGCTAGAGTGGGGGAAGGTCCTCCGTGCCACTAGCCAAGTAGTAAGTCAAGGTAACAACAATAACTGGAAGGTAATGGATGGATGGAGAAAGTGAATAATGAGACCAACACTAGCAAGCCATAAGATGGTGGGAATGATCACCTCCATTCTCCTAAGGAGGGTAAAGCCAATGGGTATAAACAAGAAATTCTGGGTCTGAGCGAGGACATAGATAAATAAATAATACAACCAAGTCCATGTATGTATATGATCGCCAGATCATGACAACATATGCTAAGACATGCCACAAGAATGAGTATAAAAGCAATAATAACCAAAAAAAACGTGATAATACCTACTGGGTCATACATGTGCATAAACAGTCTGAACCATCATCTGTCCACTGAGAACCTGCTACTACAACTCTGGGCAATACATAATACTCTGTAATGGCTAAATGGCTACATCGGTCATCAAACCTAAGTTTCCTGAGACTCAGTCATGGCATAGGAATATACTGTTGTCCATAAACATAATAGTGATCCAATATGGATGCTCATCTCAAGCATCTCCATGTAAGGGACTGGCTGAAAAATGTATTGGTATCTGGAATAAAATATATGGTAGCCCAACTACTATATATGTGAGAACACATCTGTGGTCTCAACCATACTAGGACAATATAAAAATAATGGCCTGAAAATAATAATATCCATAAAAAAATACATCAACCATCATACGAAACCTGTGTCCACTGTATGAAGCCATCAAAGGTGCATCAAAGGACCATAAATTATCTTCCTCGAACATCACTGGTCCTACTCATCTCGGATCCCAAGGTTGACCTGGTCAAACTAGGTTTGACCAGGTCAAAACTGATCAAAATATGACCCAGGCTAGAAAATCCTGATGCTACAAGTGCAAATGGTTAAGGCATGCTCTTTTAATCATTCTAATAACAAGACTTAAAGTATTAAGCATCATTTCACTAGCAGTTAATCAATAATTATATCAAATACTAGTTCAAATAATCATTTACTCAAAATAGAATCTCGAGAATATACTCATTTTGTAGACATAAACATTTTGGTAGCAGAGGGTGAGGGTGAAGAATGCAAGGCTAGGATAAGGGGATGACTTGACTGACTCAACACTGTGATACTTTGGATAATGGAAAGGGAATACACACTTAAGCATATGTCGGATAATAAACACACAGGGAATGGCAGTGTCTCACAAATGGAATGAGTTGTTTAGAGAAGTGCTTATTCAACTTGGCAAATGTCTACAGCTCACATCCGAGCTGAATCCAGCTCTGTGAGGATCTTTTACTAAGAATGAAGATCTAGATTTAGTAAGAATGCTTAAGAAAGTTCAGATCTGAAAATGATAAGCAATGGAAGCCCTAGATCTAAAACTTCTAAGCATGAAACAAAAAGGGAAATAAGAGAGTTTGTTTGAAGAATGATGGATGAAACCCTTCAAGCCAAAGATTGCTTGTTTGATGTTGCTCTTGGAGGATCTTGACAATATGTTAATTTAGAAAGTACTGCTCAAGGAAAGAGAAGCTACAACCGAGTTTAAATCCCCATGAGCCTTGTGATCTGTAGCTTATAAGACAAATCTTGCCACAAAATTGTTAGATCTAGTGTGTTAGAAATAAAAGAAAACCGGAAGAGCCTAAATACAACCGAATATCTTTGGCTACTTCGAGATCTCTAAGATTCAAGCAAAAATTAACAATTTGACATCTGCAAATGTTTATTTCTTATCAACTAAGCTAGATCTATCAATAATGAAATGACAAGACAAACATAAATCCACAATATCACCTCAAAAAACGCTTATTCCACACATGCACAGGGTAGACCTCCAATGTCTTCAACATATATTCATAGTATCAAAAAGTATACAATTGAGCAAAGGTTCTATGCATCCATGAAAAACAATGGAGCATAGACCTTGCTTTTATAACCTCAAGAGAGGAGAAACCGAAATCAATGAGGGAGAGCGAATGGGTTGAGAGGAGGGCCAAGTGTTAGAGTGGATCCCTTGAATGATGCGATTGGAACGCTGCACTTAGAGTGGGTTGGCGTGAAAGGGAATAGGTGGAAGCCACCTCACAAGAGGGGATCCCCTCTCCCTTGTGATCAACGCCCAACGCATAAGAGTTATCGTCCACCATATGGGAACAATCGCCCACCACAAAAATGTGAACATGCACGGTGAGCTGTCCACGTGAAGGAGTCCGTACTCATATAAAATATTCATACGTTGACCTTAACCACTTCTAAAGTGATGCTTTAACAAACTAATGTATTCTCCCTCCTTTCTTGAATATAATGCCACACTTTGAAAATGATTTTTTGATCATTTTGTCTCTTAGTGCATTATGTGCGTTTTTAGCATTTTTATGCCATTTTGATGCACAATTAATGAAATCTGCTCCTAGAGGCGACGTAATTGCCCGGAACCTGGAGAAAGTGGGCACTAGGGTAAAGAGGACGCTCTGAGCGTCAAAACGAGCTTCCCCACGCCAAATTCCGCCTCCAGGCGACACTTTTATTACATTTTGAATTTTTCCATTTAAACCATTAAATAATGGTCTAATTTACGGAAAAAATTAGTTTCTTCGAAATCGACTCAAACTCCTAGGGGACCTAGTGCATGTCCATATGACTTATTACTGATGGTTAGCATGTAAAAATACATAGACACATAGGCTTTAATAACCCCCTAAGATCTACCACCATGGAAAATACCAATGTTCCCCCAAGTTTTCGGTACACGGGGACGCGAGAGCGGTGAAACGTAGAAACGACATATGCAGAAGTACCCTCCCCAAATTTTAGGAAACGATGGAGGGTACGTCGGGGTCTTTAACATAGCGGACCCCGTCAGGAATACTACAAAATTAAAATTTAAAAATTTATAATTTAAGATTTTAAAGATTAATAGTAACAAAACAGTAACACTAAGATAGTAACATCATGTATTTGTTGTCACTATTGTGCTTGTCATCATGTCAACACTAAACCACTAACATCATATTCATAAATATCAAATATGTAAATCACAATTCATTGATTCATAATCATTCCAAGACACATCAATGATTCATGTCAAAATAGTAAATACATCAATAAAATTATAAATCACATCATGATCAATTGGGACTTAAAAGTTTAAAAGTAACAAAGTTTCCATCACCATTCATATTTTTAAATGTATTGGGAATTACAAAAGTTTAAAATTTAAAGTTAAAGAGTCAAGTCTAATGTGAACATCAAATGTAAAGACAAACTAAAGTCTAAAATAGAAAGTAGAACATCAAATGAGCATCATTGCTCAAGGCAATGCCCCGCTAGTCTCTGCATCAAGTTGCTGCACGAAGGAATCAGGATCAACCATGGGAATGCCACCATCTGAATCAGAATCATCTTCATTCTCAAAGATGCTGAGTGGCACACCAACCAAACAAAGTTGTGCCTCATTAGGCCCCTCCTCCACATCAACTTGTGCATCATCCTCTGGATCAACATCCCACTGTGTCTCTGGTCCCTTCAAATACTCGGGTGTCTTTCTATGATCAAGACGTAGGGAACTATGCACAGCAACCAACTTCTCCGCTCTTCTAGAGGTAAGTCTGTTCCTCTTGATAGAGTGGATCCAGCTATATGTAGACCAATTCCTCTCTGCTGCAGAGGAACTAGAAATCTGAGACAACAAACGCATAGCAAGATGTTTGAGCTCTGGTGCATCATCACCATATATCCTCCACCAACCAATCGGGTCATCTTGGCCTAGATCTATACGATCTATCCGAGCACCACGCTTGTTGAATGGGCCACTAAGACTTGCAAACTGAACAAATTGTCTTTGAAGTTTTTCCCCCTCCTCCTTGGAGTACATCTTCCCAATTGCATCTAGGAAGCCATTCTTTACCTCGGGATCATCAATGGGAGGCACTATCCCATGCCTTTCCACATACCATTTTGGGTTTACTGCATATGCTACCATGTGCAAAGGTGTGTTCATGCGGTCCCATCTACATTGGATGATGGGTCGAACCTGGGTTGTATAGAAATCTAATGAGGGCTCCCTCTGTTGAATGGCCACCTTCACACGACCCAACATACTATCAAAGGTCTCATAGATTTCTCCAAGACTAGGAGAATCTGAATCACCATAGCGAATGACCTCCACAATAGGGCCCAAGAATGACACCAAATAAGAACAATCTTCCCACCAAGCATTGTCCAACACCTGAGTTCTAACCTTCTTCCCCAAGTTTGTCTTGGATTCCGACCACCTTCCCCACTCTAGGCTCACAACCAAGGCTTGCAATGGTGCTTGTACCTCTAGCATCCTCTCCAATAAGAGAAAATAACTAGCATATCTAGTATCAACTGGCTTGAGGAACTCCTTCCTCGTGTGAGCCCTATACATGGCTAAAGAGGTGTGATGGTTGCAGATAAACATTTGCACATCTCTAGCAGTTGTTACCAAGTCTGTTATTCATTGGATTTTGCCGATGTCCTTCAATGCATTGTTGAGTGCATGCACACAACAAGTAGTCCAATAAATATGCTGATATCTGCTCTGAATCAAGAACCCGACCGATCTACATATTGCTGCTGCATCTATCACAACCTGCACCACATTATCAGCCCCAACTTCCTCTATAGCATCCCGAAGAAGTTCATATTGGAAAGCTGCATCCTTGCGCTTCCCAGAACAATCAATGGCTCTAAGAAAGAATGGACCTGCTGTAGATGTCACTATGATGTTGATTAGTGGGTGCTTTCTTATGTCTATCCACCCATCCATAACAATAGAGCACCCAAACCTCGCCCATGTTTGTTTCATTTGCTCCCTTCGCACATTAATTTTTGATACCTACCTTTCTAGAACTATCGTTCTTAGCTTATGTTCACCAGGTGGTACATATGAGGTTCCTATTGCTGCAATTGCTCGGACCATTTCTTTATAATAAGGAGAATGAGCAACATGGAACGGAATTCCATTAGCAAAAAGAAATCTTCCAATTGCATCATCTGTATCATCTCTATTTTGAACATCATACATCCCACCCAATGTGGTACCTATGGAACAAGAACGAGATGTAGAAGAACCCTCTGAGTTTATTTTCTTTGATGTAGCAATCGCACTCCCAACCATTGATGGTGGAGACATAAGTTTGGAAGTATTATCTTGGAAAGTGACATTTCTGCTAGAAAACAATCCTCTCCCATCTGCTGCCAACATCAACCTCAAAAGCTCAGATTTTTAAGCTGCTGTCAACTTGCTACAAACATGTACACCTTTACCTGGAATCCCCAAAGGATGTTGCCTAACCCTGCTATAGCTTCCAACCCAAGAATGTTCACAAATATTGCATTTCCAATCACGTGAGCCACCACCAACATTTGATGCTCTTTTCGGTTGTTTGGTTGCATATCCTAGAAGGGGTTTTAGAGGATCATATGTCCCCTTTTCAAAATCGGATAAACTTCTTGGTGGACCATTAGAATCTAACCCTTGCAAAGGCATATCTGTCACCATTCTGTTACTGTTGGTTTCTGCCTGAACATCACTATTAGTGTTGTTGTCCGCCGAGATGCACACCAGCAGCAGAAATATTTTGAAAGTTGTTCCCTCACTACAAGTGGGGAAGGTGTGGCCTTGGGGGCAAGCAATGAGCCAGGCACTGTCACTCGAATCCCAGCTCCTCTGTTTAGGCTAACTCCTAACGAAGCCAAGGGGAGTTGTCTCTAACAAAGAGTTTTCTATGGCCCTTGTGTTTAAAATGTTTTTTTTGTGTATGGTGATGCGAATGGATGTTGTTTAGGAGTTTTTTGATGATGAGATCACAGTTTTACAATAATTGAAAATTAAGAAGCACAAAGATAAACTTGCAAAGTTTTTAAAGAAAACACCACTGATTTATAAGCAAAAAGCATCCACAATGAGATAATACTGAATGGAAAAAGTATGCACTTCAGATATATAAATGAAATAAACAAAGGACCAATGCCTTATGGAGTCGAAAAATTGAAGTGCTTGGGATGCTGAGATACAAAAGTTCAGTGTGTTTGTGAGATCATTTTGCAAGTGTTCTTTGTAAATTTTAAAGTAAATTTTAAGTGATCTTGATTATTAAAGCTAAGAAAGCAAGGTATTGAATCCAACTGGAAAAATACTTTCAGTGGCTCCTCTCGATGACCTGACGGACCGTCCAGTATTCTAGGCTAGGTGTCCAGGGAACTTAACCAGCAAGCTAGAACTCTATGACAACGGTAATTTTCGGCGCCACCAGTAGGAATTTTCGCACTACCTGAGTATTTCTCGAAACAACGTCGGTTCGTTGGTTATGGGGGTAAAGATTTTATTATGGTTATCACTTGTGAGCTTAATCAAATCCAATCACCGTTTTGAGTAATCCAACCCCTTAGAGAAGGCAGAGCATACTTGGTGGTGGAAAGCAACGAAATAAATTTTAAGAGGGGAATGTGAATTAGAAGTTTTTATTAAGAGCACAAGGAAAAACTCTCCGACAGAGAGCGCTCTTGACTTCGTCTTATGACAATGTTCAAGAGGCTTATGATGCACATAATTAAATAACTGTACTGGAAATAAAGTCTAATCTACCCAAGAATCTATTTCAGGTCAATGACCGTACTCGGGAGAGCATGGGGGTAAGTAAAAATTGAAATAAAAGCAACTCTCAGACAAAGAGAACTCTTGATCCACTATTGGTGAGATTCAAGAGATTTCTAACTTAAGCAGTTGTATTACTTGAAAAACGAAACTTTTTGATAAAATAGTAAAGAACTAGCAACTAAAGATGGTAAAAAATGAACTAATCTAGCAATTAGTGATCTAAGAGCAAAAAGAAAACTAACAACTCAACCAAGCAAAGAAGACTAGAAGGCTTCCCCAAATGGGGGAAGTGAATGTGAGGACTTAAAAACCCCACTTGCAAACTTTATTATAAGAGTACAAATGCCTTTGGGATTAAAACCCTTGGAAGGACTTTGAGAGAAATAAACTTGGAAAATACTTGAAACAAGCTCTTAAGAGCTATTTCAAAGGATAATGATTAATGATTTCTTGGTTTGGATCATCCTTTTGGTTTTTTGATGTTCTTCTTGGTTTAGACTTTTTCCTCTTCTTTTTGCTTCAAGATTTCTTGAGTTTCTGTTTCCCAAATACTTATGACAATGATGAACTCAATAACCCATTAGCATTAGTCAAATAAAATCTAAGATTCAAAGTAAATGCAAGCTATAAAGTTGAAAAGCAATGCAAGTCTAACTTAAAAATGAGATCTAAGATGCAAGTACATCTAACAATGGACTTTTACAAAAGAGATGCAATACTAGTATAGAAATATGAACTAAGATCTAACAAGCTATCACTATATTTTAAATTAGAATGAAATCTATGAATGAAAAAAACAAACAATCAAAAGAGATCTAACTATTTAACTTTGAAAAAGAATGAAACTACTCTTAACCAAAACTTTGTTGTTTTTGTGATTTTTAAGAGTGCTCAAAGGGAGATGAAAGGAGAAGGCTTGGAGAAGTCTAAAGGAAAAACGAAAGGGATAATGGAGGGGCGAAGGAGATGGACGAGAGCTAGGAAGGTGAAGGGCTAAAGGTAACTAGAGGAGGAAAAGGGCTTAGAGAAGGAAGACTAGACTAGGAGAGTTTTTTGGAGAGGCAAAAACGAAAAGGCTAAGGAAGGCTTGAAGGTTCAAAAACGAAAGGAGTGAAAGGCTAAAAAAAAACGAAGCTAGAAGGAGAGGAGGCCAAAAACGATATATATATATACACACACAATATCACAATGATATGTAAGTACAGTGATGAATAAAATGCTTACACAATGATATAGTGCACATGTTATGATTCATATTTGTGATACCTACATACATAGTGATATGTACAATGACAGAGAAGACAGTGATGATATGTATGATGATATGATATATACACAGTGATTATGCTTAGTATGACAAAAATGATGATGATACCTACACTCAGACGTTAGACAGTGATATGAATTGCTAGTGATATAATGTAATATGATATGCTTAGTATGTGTTATCACACAACTTGTAGTTGTCCCTATAGGTATCCCATCCGGGATGGTAGAGGAGACAGACAACTAAAGAGGTGACCCAAGAAATGCCACGGTTCCCAATGCAAGCTGGGAGTCACGATAATCGAGGCACTCTTCACTTTAGACCAAGACAAGTCAAGACCAAGGGGGAGACCCTAGCCAATCAATGAAGATTGACTAACCCAAAGATTCCTAGGGAAATGTATAAAAGATGAGTTACGGAAACCAATGAGTTGATTAGATTAGGTGGACCCAAGAGTTAAGTATGGTTGAAGAGGCTTAAGAGGTGAGAAGTGTTTCAACCAATAAATGAATAAGGCCACTTAATGGATAGATCTAGTACCATGAAAATACACAAGTGGGGCCCACTTCCTTAAAATATGGAAATGGTCCAAATGGGACCCACAAGGTGAAGTTAGGGGTGAGATGGCACTAAGTGGATGAGATGAGGTAGATCCAACGCTGTTGGGAGCGGGGAGCGGGAGCGAAAAACGAAATTTTCAAAAGCTTCCGTTTCGGGAGCATTTTTTATATAATATATATTTTAATATATTTTGATGCATATAAATTAAAAAAAACAAGTATTATGCCAAATTAGCTATAGAAAACATCAAAACATAGAATCTAGATATTCATATAACCATTTAGTACACATTGATATAACATTAATCATCTCGTCTTCTAGATTCTAGGAGCTATAACTTATAACATTGTCATTAAATGATCATCATCAAATCATCAATCATCAATCATCAACAACATCAACCTTCAAATTTCAACATATAATATTTGCCATCAAACTAGGCCATAATGTTTACAAAATAGGCCAACCGCCAAAATAAACATGAAAATGAAATACAAAGTACTATGAATCTACTAAGCTTTCCGCTTGCCACGAGTAACTTCCAATTTCTTTTCTTGTGTTCTAGGTGGAAAGGTGCTGGTGGAAGTGATCGTGGAACATGAGTAGAAGATGAATGGGCCCCGCAGGCTGAAATTGGACGTTGTGAAGCTAAAGGCAAAACTCCTGCATCCGGAAAGCTGCTTCTGCTTGGGGGTAGCATCTCTGTATGGGTAGTCTGAATTGGATCATCATGATCACCCAATAGTTCAGCCTCCAAGCGCTCTCATGCTATGGCTCCATCTTCCACATTAGCCTCCTCTAGATTGTTGTCCCAAATCAAAATTGTTCTATCATTCTTGGCCGCCTCACAATAATGGGACAACAACCTCAAGTTGTAGTGCACATAAACCAAACTTTTTGCGCGATCTACATTCAAACTGTTTCTCTTTACACTGTGGATGAAGTTGTAGGTGCTCCAACACCTCTCTGCAGAAGAGCTATTAACAACCTGTGATAGCACCCTCAGCGCCAATTTATGCAAATATGTGGCTCCAGAGCCATGCATGTTCCACCAATGGATAGGATACAATCTGTCTCGATCTTTGGTTGCAAACAGGGAACCAAAGCATCCATGCTCACTTATGTATATGCTCAATTCACTCCATACTTGAGCACACTCTTCCTCATCAGGGACCAACTTTTCTAATGCAAGCATATACCCAGCAGCAACCTCTGGATCTGTGTGGGGTTTTTTCCTGACTCCACCCCCAGGTGCAGGTTGGGCCAACCAAATTGGAGAATAGTATTTTGGGGTGAGGACATATGCAAGGGCATGGAGTGGAACATTTAGATTATCCCACCTTTTGACCACAAGTTTATCAATATGGTCATACAAGACTGCATCTCTTTCCTCAACATTGTCTTTGATTTGACCAAGCATGCTATCCATCTGCTCATATACCTCCCCAATCACCGGCTGATCTGTATCTGCAAAACGAATCATGTTATAAACTGGCTTGGTGAACTGCAGAACATACCTAACCTGTGACCAAAAATGACCTTCAAGAACGGTGTCCTCCACCTCCTGAAAGTCACTTCTATCTGATGCACTTGCAACTCTATCTTTCAATTCCTGCCATGGATCACTTGATACCATACTAGCCAATGCCTCTCTTACCTTCAAAAGCCTCCTGAAGGTGAGGTAGTAGCTAGCAAATCTAGTCTTTGCAATCTTCAATAGCTCCAACTTAGAGTGATTGCAAAAAATGTGGTGGGCCATGCTATGATTGGTAACAAATTTGATCATTTTCTTACCTCTCTTGTACAAGGCACCAATCCATCGGTAATTATTGTCCTTCATCTTAACAATATCACGCATCAAAAGGTTCAATGTGTGAACCAAACACCCTGACCAAAATATGTTGGGATACTTATCCATAATGATTGCTCTTGCTGCCTTACAATTAACAACATTATCAGTGATGACTTGAATGACATTCTATGGTCCAATCTCCTGAATGGTTTTAAGTAAAGGTTGTGCAATATTAATAGCGGTCTTGTAGTGATCTGAGTAGTCATGGGCTGAAAGGAAGACCGCACCGCTAGCAGAAACGCCAAGAATATTTATCAACGGCTTGCCTTTAACATTTGTCCACCCATCAAATACAATGGATACCCCATAGTTGGACCAATCATTTGTGAACTTTCCAAGAGCACTATTGATTTTGGCTCTTTCCTTGTCAAGTCCCACGGTTCTAGCTTTGTCATACCCAGGGCTTCTGTATCCTTGAGGGCCACCATTGATGGCTTGTACCATTTCATGCCAATAGGGTGAGCGAAGAACATTGAATGGCACATCACATGCATAGAGAAACCTATAAACTTTTGAATCCACATCATCTCTACAACCTTGGTCAAGGAAATCAGATAATGTTCTTCGTATAGGCGAGACTCCATGGGGAGATGAGGCTCCCGATCGAGCCAATGATGATCCAGTAGCAGCTCCACTACCAAACATTCTCTGTGGGGATTCAGAATCAACCCTCGATCTCTTGGACTTGTTTTGAGTGGCCTCTTCTTCCATCTTGTATTTGTTTCTCTCTTTAGCTCCCACTTTGTCACAAGTTTTGATTCCATGAGACTTACCTACATCGCATGGCATAACTCCACACAAATGCTTTCTCACCCTGGTATATGAACCTATGTATGTTTTCCCACAATGGGGGCATCCAAACTTTGTGGTTCCACCCCCTCTCCCTCCCCCTTGCCTTGTCACATACTTCCACAAAGGTGTTGTGTCTTTTTTTTTTTGCCCCAAATCACCCTCACCCTCATCCTCATCATCATCACCCTCTTCCCCTTCCTCGTCTTCTCCTTGGTATGCATCACTCTCTACCTCTTCCCCCTCATCACTACCACCACCACATCTACTTCCCAACACCATCATAATGAGAAGAAGTGGAATGAAAAACCAAAACCACATACCCATCATGTTTCTTGATTCAAGATGAGATTCACTTGTTCCCTGCAATGGAATGATGGAGAAGAAGATATTGGAAAGAGTAGGAGAAGAGAACATTGCAAGTTTTCCATTTTTTAACATATTGAAAAAGAATTGCAAAAACAAACAAAGATGAGTTTATAGAGCCTACCTTTTAGCTCTTCAATGGTGGTTGAATGTCTCTATGGAAGCTTCAATCTCCCTTGCAAGCTCTCCCCTTCAATCTCCCACTCAATGCTCAAAGCTCTCAAACAACTAGCAAACTCACTCCAAACTCAAAGTCTTCCCAATCAAGCAAATGAGTAATGGAATGAGTCCAAATGGACTCATTCACCTTTTAATGGCCCAAAGTGACCTATCCCACCAAAAAAAAACCCTAAAAAAATTCGAAAAAATTTTCAAAAATCCGCCCGTCCGCGGAATCACTCTCGGAATCGATTTTTTTTGGTCGAGTTCGATTCGGATTCGATTCGGGATTGACCTGGGAGCGACGATTCCCAGTTGAATTACAGAAAGGCAGGGATCGTTATTTTTCCTCAATTCGCGAATTGCAAAATCGATTCCGGACGGAATCGATGAGGAATCGCGCTTCCAAAATCGATCCCTCATCGATTCCGTCCGGAGCGCAATTTGGGATCGATTCGAGGGGGGGGGTTCGATTCCCAACTGCTCTGGGTAGATCTATGGATCTAAGATGAAAAAGACATCACCCACATATGGGATCTAGGAAAAGGCCACTAACCCAAGGAGTGCAAATTGCCCAAGGGAGACTAGTGCCTTGAGATGAGGGGGCAAATGGAGTCCAAATGATGCCAAAATGTAGATCGGGGTAGTTAAGGCAATTATCAAGATGGGTTTAGGATGGCATTCCCCAAAATGGCCTAGATCTCCATAGATTTAAGATGCAAAATGCATCACCAAGTGACGCAAGTGGGGCTCAATCCCTCAAAATGAGGAATGGGGCCCACAAGGTGAAAATCAACAAGGTGAAGCACTAGGGGTAGGTTATCAAGGTAGATCTATGCAAATCAAGTGGGATCTCACCTACCCACAACTTGGAACTAGCCCCAATAGCTTCCCTCAAGGAGGCTAATGTGCCTTGGAAAATGTGTCAAATGAAGGCCAATTGCCACCAAACTATAGATCCGAATTGCCGTGGATGCTATAGAGGTGGGTTCTTTTTATTATCCCCAAAACCAAGCTAGATCCAAGTAGATCTAGGAAAATATAAAAATGAGGGTTTTGATTTTAAGGGTTTTATGACAAATGAAGAAGAATGGATGGATCCAGGTACATACCTTGTAGAACTTACCTCAAATGCTTGTGGCCACTTTGCAAATTGATAACATTCCCCTATGCGTATATTCAAGACTGAGATCTAGTGCTCCAAGCCAAAACGTCATCCTCCAAAGATGGCCAAATCGTCCTCCTCTTACAAGACAAGATCAAGTGAAACAAGCCAAGTAACAAAATTATGGAAATGATGAAGAGATGTCATAGAAAGCATCAACTATGTCACAAAGATACAATAATGATACTCCCAGTCACAAAGATCAACCCAAGAGAGGATATGTGGATCCCTCCAACAATAGCCTCCTTCAAACCGTCCTCCTCACCAATTCGGCCTCCCTGCAAGAAAACAATGTGTAGCCCAAGATCCACAATGATACATAGAACAGATACTGTATATTCAAAGTGCAGAAGAATCCATCAAGACAAGAGAAGTAGCTCCACAAAGAAGTATTCTATTCCAATATTCAAGTGCTCCAAAGGTGCTTTTACAATAGGGGGTCTCCTCCTTATATAGGATAATAAAGACCAAAACCCTAAACCACAAAACCACTTTACAATACAACAAATGAGTGGTTGAGATCAAAAGATCTAAAAATATAATCAATGGCTAAGATGAGCCTACAACATAACACATGGATCACTCAAAGAGAGGGTGATGTCATCCCTCAAAGAAGACTAAGGAGGGTGACATCATCCCTAAGAGGGGGCTAAAGTACATGGGCCCACCACATATGACATGGACATGACTCAAGAAGCTCATGGTGGGGCTAGGAGGCATCAATCCTTACTAGCTCATCCCCATGGCACAATAATATAAAATAATGGGACTATGACATGTCCAAATGATCAAATCCTGTCTCCAAAACTGGTAGAGACATGTAGTAAAGGCCTCCTGTGGCCACTGTGGACCCCATTGACTGATGCTGACTGATATGGAAGATGGGGGGTTCACCCTGGAAGACCTTTGAGAAGACCAAGTGCCAAAACCTTGCCTCAATTGCCCAAATCGAATTCCTCAGTGACCCTTTTATTCCATTTTTTATCCCTCCGGAAAACCGTGCAACTGCTCAAACTGCCACCTAGGGTGCTTGCGCTGTCAAACTGAGCCCACCAAGCTGTCTGGAAGGGGGGTATAATGGTAAAATCAAGTGGCTGTACCATCCCCTTCCCATACAATGCCCTAGGTGAAATTGGCCTCCAATGCCTCTGCTGGACAAGCTGGGAAAGCATGCCCAAAACTGGTCATCAGGTGGATAACTGCATCTATCACTATCAGAAGTGCCAAGAACTGAATGATAAGTGTCTCAATGGATCCAAAAGATCCTAATCTACTAGAAATGTGTACTCATACACCATGGGTTGACCTGAGGGGTCAACTGTAGGGTCCACCATACTTAGACAGTGCATAATCTGATGATCTAAAAATAATAATAAAAGTGTTGAACTGCATCAACCATCATCTGAATCATATGTCCACCATCTGGTATTATCAATAAGAGCATGTGGGACCATCAATAATCATCCATAAGCATACATGGTCCACATCATCACGGATCCCAAGAATGACCATGGTCAAACTATGTTTGACTAGGTCAAAATACAACCAAGGACAAGATTATATCAATAGACTAAGACATATTCCTCTAATCACACTCACAGCTTAATTTAAAGTATGTCATCATTCCATGGCAATTAATACATATAGATATTTAATGTTACTTATACTTTACTTGCACAAAAGCTTTAATGACAGACTCACCCATTGGACATGGTCTAACTGCTAGCTAAGGGTGAAGGCTAAGACAATGTTGAGAAAAGGGGGTGGCTTAACCAAACTCAACTAGGTGACACTTTGGACGGGGAAAGGGGGAGATACACTCTATGCCGGACAAATAACACGGGGAAGGGTTGTGCCTCACAAATGGATAAGTTGTTTAGAGAGTGTTTATTCAACTTAGGCATTGTTACCTCCCATTTTGCATGGGTGGTCACTTGAAGACAAGGTCAAGCAAAAGGCTATTATAGTTCTTTCAAAGCCTCGTACAGGAAAAGCAAAAGATGGATGTGCCATGTTTCGGAAAGAACATAGATTCAGGCTTTTTGCAGGAAGAGAGCATCTTGACCCCCGTGAATGTGTTGTCGAGCTATGTGTTTTTGAGCTAAGTCAAAATCGGGCAAATATGCAGAGAGATAATTGAACACAGCCTATGACCTGGAAACGTTTTTGGAAGGGACGAAACCATTAGAAATTCTCTGAGACCTACAGGCATGCACAAAAGCATCACTAGTAAAACTGAAGACTACAACACGAATTGCACTATGGTGGGGTATTCAAAGGAATACAATTGTAATCCCCAAGTCTAGCAAAGTAGAACGATTGAGGGAGAACATTGATGTTTTCGAGATTTCAAAGGAGGACATGGAGAAAATCAAATGCATAAATCGCAAATTACGCACCAATAACCCAAGATCAATGTCTATTCTGTGTGAAAAAATTATAGAAGACTGTGGCCAATCAAGGAGCAATCAAGCTGACATCCGATTCGGCAGAAACAGGACGTATTCCTTTGACAGTGAGAGCAAATGATGATCGGAAAGCAAGTTTCTGATTTTAGTTCTAGAGTAAGCAGTGGTAAGTTTGTTCGAATTGGAAAAGCTTGTTGATGACATGCTTACTGGTCCAATTAATTCGCCTAGTGATGTGAAGGAAAGTAAAGCAAGGAAAAGAAGAAAGTGATCGGTGGAATGCCCTGGCATTATAATTCAGTTCCAACAAAATCTAGAGCTGCCCTCCGTTTTTCTAAGGAAACATCACCATTCGACTGCTGTATGGAGTGAACCGTGAAGGAAATCCGATCCACCTCTGCGACAGCATGCACAAATTAGCAAGATCAAGACCAATGGATCAGTCGCAGAGAGCCTCTTCGTCATGCAACACAGGTGCCTGGATTTTTGGTGCAGAAAGATTTTACCCAGCTGATGGATAGGTTGCAACATCTAGAGAGCCAGTTGGAATCTTCAATCAATAAATCTGGGGAATACAAAATTTAGTAAGTTTATCTTTGGATCGAGCCACCGCTGAGGTTTTTTGAAGTCGTGTTATTCGGCAACGTGTGTTGGCATCTGCTTGTGGTTTCACCATGGCCACGTGGAGTGTGAGGCAGTGTTTATCCACGCGTCTCTTGTCACACTGGCAGCCGATTGAATAATGCTGATTTAGAACAAACTCTAGAACTCGGGTTTTATGCACATCAGTTTTTAAGGTTTATCGGAGGTCACAACTGGCAGCTCCGCATCTCACACTGTGTTTGGATCACGATTGTTTTGCAACTAGCTGTTGAACCGTGACTTACGGATCTGCCGTCACATGCTGAAGGATCGTCAATTGCTCCATTTATCGCGTTAAGATCTCTTTTAAGACTTCGCGGTGCTCCCCATCACGGATCCTAGTCTCCTGTTTGGCAGCCGAGTAGCCGATTTGAGGCTTAATCTGGGCGAGTGTCTTCACGTGGCTGGGACATGCGTTTTTTTTTTTTATCAGGGTTTCGACAGGTTGTTAGCATACAGCCGAGTTTTTTAGCCAGAGGTCACTTCATGAGACCATCCACGTTTTGTGGGTAGCTGAACGTCTTCACATGGCCACCGTTTGAAGTTTGGTGCAATGTCACAATGAGTCGAGGTTCGCCGGGCTCAGAGTTTGCATTCACAATTTGTTGATAGCCGATCAAAACAGAGCTCGAGCTTCAGAAAATAGCCCACACACAAGCATAACCTAAATCAGTGGTCAATTTCATAGCTGGAGCATTTGACAACTGTGTGCATAAGGTTAACTTTGGATAAAATTGAAATTTTGATAGTTGTGCTAAAAAATCGCGTTTTTCTTTTACCATTGATTGCTGTCATCACTTTTCCAGCTATCTACAAAAGAAATTTCGCGCTATATGGATGCTCGGGGGTATTTGACCTGCCTCGCCATTGACAGTCGAGTGTGTCGTGGCTCAAGCCTGGGTTCAATTCTTCACGTAAAGCATAGATCCGCAATCACATTTCCGGTGGCAACTCAGCAAGTCTCGGCCTAGTGGTTGAAGAGGCGGCCAATTCATAACCACCTGGAGGTAATTTCGCAGTCACATGAGATTTTGGAGCAGTTCACGGTTGGTTGGTGTTTTCTGTAGCGTGGAGAAGTTGGGCTAAACACCTGTTTCATGTGGCTGGTCCTTTGGTGAGTTAGTATGAAGCCAAATCCAGAACTGATATGAAAAACCGAATTGGCAGATAAAGCTTCGAGCTGTCTCATTCTGACTTGAGCAAACAAAGCTGAATTGCATTTTTTTTAAGGATCAGTTATGTCGACTTCTTTTTGGCTGTATTTGAGATCTGAAACCAATTTCTGAGTCATCCCTGTGTAGGCACATGTGCCATTTCGCTAGGTACTCTTGCAAGCCCTAATCAGGGCGACTTTTTGCATCTTGTACACTATATAAGCTAGCAGGCGTTCTTTTGTAATCATGGAAAAACCTTGGAGCTTTTCTTCCCGTGAACTTAATGAAAAATACCATGGGATTCTTTGGATAAACTGAGCGTATTTTGTGGCACGATCTTGTGATGTTTTACATGATTGTGAATATTTCCAGATTCTGCATTTTCCTCTCTTTGTGTAAGAGGCCATAGAAGGGTGACAATCCACCACATTGGAAGGTGAAGAATTCTTAGCAGCCATCTTTCTTTTTCCCTTTGGTGAAGAACTCTTAGCATCTGCTTTCTTTTTCCCTTTGTGAGCGTACAAATTCAGGTATTGATCTTTGCATTTAATTTAATTGTGCAATATTGATGTTTGGTTTGCATAGCGCACCTCCCGCACTTAGAGAGGAAGAAGTACTCTTTCTGATCTATCAAACACTAAACTAAGTAGGGCTTGCTCAATAATGCAATCTTTCCCCCTCAGTCACATATGACACAAGGCCCTTTGATCTCTCTTGACTCCATTCGCCCCTCTGATATACTGGCACTGGCCTTCCCTTGAGGACAGATCCTCCCGTCTTTCCATCACCCAAGGAAAAAATACCTTTTTGTTACTGTCGTTTCCCTAAGGAAGCCTCTTCATTTCACCTTGCCCTTCGTTGCATCTGCCTTAGCGATCCTATCTCAGGGACACCCCCTTAGAGTTGGAGAAGAACCAACCTGAAGCGAGAGGAGAGGAGTGTGATGACATTGGCCTCTCTCCTGAGAGTTGTCAATCGTGCTGGTGTGTTCACATTTTGGGCTTCAACACACGCATGCCAGTTTTGGGAGACAACAAGCATCATGTCTACATCAAGTTGATCCAGGTTCATTAGGATCATTCATTTCATTTCATGGCCTTTTTGGCCTACATAACCCCTCAGATTTCACATGTGCTAAGAAGCACAACTAATCGCAGCTTGCATCTGGGGCATGTTTATACATATACAAGGTCAACAATAATAGATATAACTTTGAGTAACCATTGCTTTTTTGGACCTTTCTTTATACCCTTCGAGGGATATTTTAGTAGTTCATTGCTATAGCCTTTATTCATGTGCGTTAAGAAACACATTCTAGAATTTTAAGTTCACAGGCTTTCATAATGCATTTCCAATATAAGTAGTACATGAGCTTTCAATTTTAGCCAACAACATCTCAAGTGACTAGGGGAACTTCTGCCAGTGCCAAACATCGGTACAACCGACCAGAATGATTTAGGCCTACAATCCAACACACCAAAGACAAGTTCTGTCACCAACTCAGAGCCGAGACACTAAACAAACATGGATGCGGTCCAACACAGAGATAGTAATGGGGAAGTCCTCAGTATCAAAAAGTCAAGAAAGGTAGGTCAAAGGTGAAAGCCAAATCGGGAAGGTCATGGATGGATGGAGTCAAATGAATGTGGTGCCTAAGCTAGCAGACAAGAATGTCAAGGAAGACCATATCTATGCTCATAGGAGGGTAATGAAACCGGTGAGTTTTGTCAAAAAACCTAAGTGTGCAAGTAATACATCCATTTAATAGTTATAACATCATCCAAGATATTCAATTTTACTTTTAATAGTACTGCCACATCATGAATCATATACCAAGTTAATGCTATGAAGATGACTAAAACAACTAGATAATAGCCCAAAGTCAATAATCAGAAGTCCACAGGTCATATCACATCATAATAATAATCATCAAGAATCATTTGAAACTCTGCTGCAATAACATCACTGGCCATTGAACTGAAACTGTATGGAACAAAGGGTCACATCGGTCATCAAATCTAAGCTCTCAAGGCTCAGCCTTGGCACAGGGTCTAACAAAAGTCTGATGTAATATACTGCTTTGATCATGAGTGATCCCAAATTACAAGCTGATCATAACTGATCTCTGTAAAAGCAAAGCTCTGAAATGTGCAGATATCTGCTCAGCAAGAATAGTAGCCTTGCTACTATGGTGTGATAATAGTATGCTCAGATTACTCAGTGATATGATGATATGATTAGTGAGATGCTCGTTACACAGTGACGTGCTAGAGATGTTTACACGGTGATATGATGTTTGATGATGCCTACACTTATGCTCAGTAATATTTACACAGTGAAGTGTTCAGATGCCTAGTAATGTTACACAGTGGTATGCACACTCAGTGATATATGCATGAACATTGATGAGCCAGTAATGTTTACACAAGTATGCTCAGCTTAGTACACAGTAATATATGTATGATGAAACACAGTGATAATATCACACACTGTTATGTGCTCAGTAATGTATGACACTCAGTGATGTGATGATGTTCAGTAATGTATGATGATACACAATGTTATATGCTCAGTGATGTACACAGGATTATATATGCTCAGTGATGTATGCAATAGAAACAATGATAATGAGCAGCGAGTACACTGATTCAATTGAATAGGCTACATGAGTAGATTCCTTAACTCAGATTGGCCGAGTTATATGCATAGTTGGTTTGACTCAGGTGGACTGAGTCTCGTGTACAGTTGGTTAAACTCAGATTGACTGAGTCGGATGAGTGGTACAACTTGATGGATATAGCTAGATTGGACAGTAGTGACAGTTGATGAGCAGTAGTCAGTGATAAGCAGTGGCAGTTGATGAGCAATGGTCAGCAGTGATAGTTGATGAGAAGCGGTCAACAGTGACAGTTGTGGTATAGGTGTTGGTCAACAGGTTTGCAGGATTAGTGCAGTTGTGGTTCAGTAGTTCTATCTTCATATCATGGTGGTAGGACGGGGTAAGGAAATCTAGGGAGATAGGGCTTCCTTCATGTTGTAGCCTATAAACCAGGGGGTTGTAGCCTCCTTCCAATTGTAGCTGGAGAATTGAATTCATTGTAACAAGGGGGTTGTTGCCTCCTTCCAGTTGTTGCTGGAAAACTATTATTATAAAGGGTTCCGTGGTTTTTCCCCTAGTACTTGGGTTTCCACATAAAAGTCTTGTGTACTGTGTTTTACTGTGCTTTCTATATAATGATATGTGATGATGAGCTATAATTGTTGATATAATGATAACGTACTCTGCATAATATTGAATAAGCTGCAGATAATTGTTAAAGTTGAAAAAGTAACAAAAGCCATACACACTGTTCACCCCCCCCTCTCAGTGTGCTCAGTGTGTCCAACACAAACATCGGGGGCAACCAACCAGAGAGGTCAAGTCTTCAAATCCAACTCACCTAAGCTCAAGAACCAACACCAGCGGGTTCTCCTGGCCTAGAAGGATCAAGGCTTCGGTAAATTTTGTTGCACAACTTAGAGCCGAGACACAAAACAACAGGGAGTCTATCCAACATAGAGGCATAAGTGGGGAAGTCCTCCATATCACAGGTTGAAGTGTAAGTCAGGATAAAACCAGATATGGAAGAGAACGGATGGATGGGGAAAGGTGATAGGTGATCCCATAACTAGCAAGCCATAAATGGTGGGAATGACCAAGTTCATACTACTTAAGAGGGTAAGACCAACGAGTATACACAAGAAGTTATGATTCCAAGTAATTAGACCACATTAATTGCAAACAGTTAACCAATAACCATATATATATATATATATATATATATCGCCAGATCATGACCACTAAATACCTAGTGAAGCTACTAAGATAAGTAAAAGAGCACAATAAAGGTATCCAATGCACAACCATATACCTACGAGGTCATATACCTGTATCCATCATCTGAACCATCAACTGTCACTAGAACACTACTGCTGCATAACTCTGGGCACTGACACACTACTTTATATAGAAGGAAATGGCCATGTTATCACACAACTTGTAGTTGCCTCTAGTGGTATCCCATCGGGGACGGTAGAGGAGACAGGCAACTAAAGAGGTGACCCAAGAGATGCCACGGTTCCCAATGCAAGGTGGGAGTCACGTCAACCGAGGCACTCTTCGCTTTAGGTCAAGGTGAAACAAGACCTAGGGGGAGACCCTATAACCAATCACAGTTGATTGGACCCAAACAAAGGTTTCTAAGGATAAGTAAATGAAGAGTTACGGAAACCAATGCAAGGTTGAGTGGACCTATATGTTAAAGTATGGTTGAAGGTGGTTTGGGAGATTGTTAGTGTTTCAACCGATGTATGATTTAGGCCACATATTTAGGTATAATAATGAGGTATAGTACCATGTGCCACACAAGTGGGTCCTATTTTCTTGGGATATGTGAGATGGCTTAAAGTGGACCGACAAAGTGAAGTTGAGAGATGCAATTGGCACTAGATGATGTGTAATGAGTAGATCTATGGATCTAAGTTGATTTTAGGAGTACCCATGTACCAGATCTAGGGTTTGACACAATTCCCAAGGAGTGCGACTTGCTTTGAGGAGGACTAGTGCCTTGTTGGATGAGCTAATGGAGTCAAAAGGTATGTCAAAGTGTAGATCGGGACACCTAGAAGTCAAGTCAAGTGGGCTAATTGAGATAAAATGGTTGGATCTAGCTAGATCTAGGATTTCATGAAATGACCCTAAGTGGACCACAATCCTTTAAAACAAGGAATGCTACCCCCAAGGCAGATCGTCACAAAATGATACTCTAGACCTAGGTTTCAAGGTATGGCCGTTCCAACTCCACAAAAATCTCAACCACCCGCTTCCTCAAAGTGGGCAAACTCACTCACCCAAGGAAGTGCGACCTTGCTCAAGGAGGGCTAAAACATGGATAAGGTGGACCAAATCAAGTCCGATGGCCACCAAACTATAGATCCAAGTAGCTTATGCACTGATCTATGTGGATCTAGAAAATCAAGTCAATCCAAGGGTTAGATCTTACTAGATCTGAGTTTTAAGATGCCAAGTAGTTCAAAAGGGGGTTTTAATCCCTCAAAATGTGGAATGATGCCCACAAGGTAGAAATCACCAAAGTAAAAGTCTGGGGGTAGGTTATCAAGTGTGTAGATTACAAATCAAGCGGGATCTCACCTACCCATGTGCTAGATCTAACCCAACAAGCCTCTCCAAGGAAGTGCGATTTGGTTCAAGAGGGCAATATTGCCTTGAAAAGTGTGTCAAATTTAACCCAACCACCACCAAACTATAGATCCAACTAGGGGTGGATGCTATAGAGGTGGGTTCTTAAGATATTTTCAAAAGCAAGGCTAGATCTAAGTAGATCTAAGAAATACCAAAATTGGGGTTTTAATTAATTAGGGTTTGTGACCAATGAAGATAGAATGGATGAAAGAGGCACATACCTTGTAGATCTTACCTCAATTGCTTGTGGCCACCTTGCAAATTGATAGCATTCTCCTATGTGTATATTCAAGAGTGAGATCCAAGAGCTCCAACCAAACTGTCCTCCTCCAAGATAGCCAAATCGTCCTCCTCCTACAAGACAAGATCAAAGAAACAAGTCAAGTAAGATGATTATGAAAATGATAGAAAGATGTAATAGAAAGCATCAACTATGTCACAAAGATACAATAATGATACTCCCTGTCACAAGATCAACCCAAGAGAGAATATGTGGATCCCTCCAACAATAACCCTCAAGAAATCGCCCTCCTCTCCATCAATTCGACTTTCCTGCCAGAAAACTAGTAGAAGCACCAAAATCCACAATGATACATAGAAGAGATACTGTATACTCAATATGCAAGAGAATCCACAAGACTAGAGAGATGTGCTCCACAAAGAAGTGTTCTATTCCAATATTCCAGAGCTCCAAAGGTGAGCTATACAATAGGGGGTCTCCTCCTTATATAGGATAATAAAGACCAAAACCCTATACCACTTCACAATACTACATCAAATGAGTGGTTGAGATTAAAAGATCTCATCATACAATCAATGGCTAAGATGAACCATAACAATATATCACATGGATCACCCAATACAATGATGATGTCATAGTATAAAATAATCATGGAGGGTGACATCATCCACTAGAAGGGGTAAAAGTACCAAAAATCCACCTCATGGTGACTAGGACATGACATAATAAGCACATGGTGGGGCTAGAAGGCATCAATCCTTACTAGCTCATCCCCAAGGCACAATAAAATAATAAAATATGTCCAAGATAATATAAATGATCAAATCTATCCTCAAAATCTGTGACAGACAAGCAGTAAAAGACCTCCTGTGATCGTTGTGGGCCTACCCACATGGTGAAAACTGGCTGGAAGATAGTGGGATCACCCTGGAATACCTCTGTGAAAACCAAATGCCAAAACCTTGCCTCAATTTCCCAAATCGAATTCCTCAGTGACCACTTTATCCCATTTTTTAATTGCCTCGGTAACTGTGAAAGTGCCAAAACTGCCTCCTAGCGCATCTGCGCTGTCCATCTGAGCCCACCAGGCTCTCCAGAAGGGGGGGTAAATGGTAAAAACAAGTGGCTGGACCACCCCCTCGTCATACAGCGCCCTAGCTGAACTGGCCTCTCATGGCCCCTGCTGCTCAAGCTGGGAAATCAGCCCCAAATCTGGTCAACAAGTGGAAAACTGCATCAATCACTGTTAGAAGTGCCCGGAACTGAAAGATAAGTGTCTCATTGGATCCAGAAGACCCAAATCCATTAGGAATGTGTACTCATACACCATGGGTTTCCCTAATGGGCCAGCTGTAAGGTCCACCATATATGGACAGTGCATAATCTGATGATCTGAAGTAATAATAAAACCTCCTGAACTGCATCAATCATGATCTGAACCATCTGTCCATCATATGATATCATCATCAAGTATGTGGGACCATCAATCATCATCAATAGGTATATATATATGGCCCACATCATCACGGATCCCAATAATATACAACCAAGGATAAATCCCATCAGTAGACTAAGACATGCTTCTCTAATCATTCTCATAGCCAAGCTCAAAGTATAACATCCATTCAGTGGCATTAATCAAGTTAGCATATTCCTTTGTTATATAAAATTACTTGCACAATAGTTCAAATGACAAACTCACCCATTGGACATGGTCAAACTGCTAGTGAAGAATGAAGGCTAGGAACAAGGTTGGGCCAAGGGGTTGACTTGTCTAACTTAACTCAAAAATACTTTGGACTGGGAGAAGGGGGAAGCTACAAACTCTGTGCTGGACAAAATAACACGGGGAATGGCTGTGCCTCACAAATGGATAAGTTGTTTAGATAGTGCTTATTCAACTTAGGCATCATGTCTACATCAAGTTGATCCAGGTTCATTAGGATCATTCAATTTCATTTCATGGCCTTTTTGGCCTACATAACCCTTTTGATCTCAGGTGTGCTGATAAGCACAACTAGTTGCAGCTTGCATCCAGGGCATGTTTTCAAATATATATAAGGTCAGCAATTGTTTAAATATAGCTTTTAAGAACCATTGCTTTTTTTTTGGACCTTTCTTATACTCTTCGAGGAGTATTTTTTAGCTGTTCATCGCTCTTGCCCTTTTTAGTTTCCATGGGCGAATTTATAAGTTTCCATAAGTAGAACATGAGCTTTCAGTTTTAGCCAACAACATCTCAGGTGACTAGGGGGAGTTCGAGCCAATGCCAAACATCGGGGCAACCGACCAGAATGATTTAGGCGTACAATCCAACTCACCAAAGGCAAGTTTTGTCACCAACTTAGAGCCGAGACACTGAACATACAGGGATGTGGTCCAAACACAGAGGTAGAAAAATGGGGAAGTCCCTAGTATCAGAAAGTCAAATGAGACAAGTCAAGGTTTAAAGTCAAATGGGAAAGTCATGTATGGATGGAGTCAAGTGAATATGGAGCCTACACTAGCAGACAACTGGTGTCAGGAAAGACCATATCTATGTAAGGTGGTAGACCAGTGGGTTTTGTTAAATGACCTAAATGTGCAAGCAATTGTCCATTTTATGATTTATAGTTCATTTTAAACAGTTTGCCACATTAGGAATAATATACCAAGCAGATGCTGTGAACATGACTAAATCAACAAGATAATAATCCACAGTCAATGATAAAATATCTATAGATCATACAACTTCATCATAGTAATAAACATCATATGCCATCTGAAACACTGCTGCAATACATCTCTAAGCACTGAACTGAAACTGTATGGGATAAAGTGTCACATCGGTCTTCAAATATGAACTCTCAAGGCTCAGCCTTGACACAAGGTCTAACATAAGTCTGAATAATATACTGCTCTGATTGTGAGTGATCACAAAATATACAATCATCATAGCCATGCTCTGAATAATGGAAGCTCTGGAATGTGCAGATATCTGCTAAACAAGAATAGTAGCCCTGCTACTATGGTGTGATAACAGCCACCTCAGTCATCAAATCTGAGGTCATAAGGCTCAACCATGGGATAAGGCTGTAATGTCTGCTCTGGGGCTGCTGAAAATATGAGTGATCATAGAATAGCTGCTCATCAACTACTGATCTCAAGCATCTCATAGTAAAGGACTGGCTTAGAAAAGTACTGGAATCTAGTCTGAAGATGTGGTAGCCCCGACTACTATGAATGTGATTCAGGCCCTTACAATAAAAAATAAAAATCTAAAGTAGATTTTCGTGAGAAAGAAAGAGTGGGGAAGAGATTTTGACCACTTGAGGCAATGGGCTTTGAAGTGGTTACTCTTGGAGTCCTTTGCACTCTTTTCTACCCAAATTTCGACAAAGTTTCCCCTTGTGCTGTTAAAAACCTGCACAAAACAGCAAGCTATTTAAAAGTAAAAACTGCCCAAAATCACTTTGGGACACTGTATGTGAGTACTAAAATTATGAACAAAATTTCTGAAAATTGTATAGAGTAAATAGCTTCAAATAACTTGTGAAAACATGGATTTAAACTTGATTCTAGAGTGCTAAATAAGATAAATCAATAATAGAAATTTATAGAGAGAAAAATGTTAGGAAATAGTGCTCTTGGTTCTTCAAAACTTGAAGGAATGGGGCATCTGACCAAAGAATCCCACTCTCCAAACTTGGCAACCTGCAACTTGAAAGATTTTACTACACAACTAAAAAGAGGTGAGCTCCAAAAGATATACACAGTATTCATACAAGAAATTTATAAACTTCTTAATAACAAATATGAAAACTCATGAAATCTAACAAAAATGAGTAGATCTAACCAAGGCAGAGAAATTTTCCTCTTTGGCCTCCAACCACTTGAGTAGGAATGGAGCATAGGAGCAAACCACCATAAACACCAAGACACGTCAACTTCGTCAACTTTCCTCCAAATTTTTTTATTAAAATGGCTGAAAATTACAATAGCTTCAAGAATGGGAGCAAATGGGAGCAAGGGAATGTCACGAGAGCCAAAGCAAGAAAGAGCATGAGAGATTATGGAATTGTAACCCAAATGAGGAGGAGAAACCTCCTTAAATAGGAAAAGAGAGAGGAGAGAGCCCCTTTGCATAAGAGACACTTGTCACTTGGAGAGAAAGGGGGGCCATTGAAGGGGAGTGCACTTCCTTGGGTTAAAAATAGCAAACAATAGGGGGGGGAACCCCCACTCATGTTTTATATTTCATTGATAGGTCAAGGAGAGGGAATCATGAAGGTGGGACCCCCCCTCTTGGCTTATTTCAAATTTTCTCATTTTCCATGGTGAGAGAAGTTTTCATCCTTAGGGAGACAACTTCAAACTTGAAAAACACTTGCTTGGGGGGGCTCCTTTGTTAAAGAAATGTAACTGCAGAAGATATTCTAAATGTATTTGTCTATTATATTATTGTTATTCCTCCTTCGGAAGATGTCATTAATTTAATTGATAATGTAAGAGTCATTGAAAGAGTCAAACCCTAGGACTTGTGTTGGCCTAGAAGAATCCAGAAAAAGAAAAAAAAAAGAAAAAAAAGGAAAAAGAAGATATTTTATTATGTACTTGACAAGTCGGCCCTGTTGGGGAAAAGTCACCCCAACTGAACAAATAAGTAAGAGGTCGAGTTGCTCATTTGTATTCACTCATTCACTCACTCAAGCTCGCATAGGAGAGAGAGAGAGAGAGAAGTTCGATGGTGAAGGAGAAGTAGTTGTTTTGTCTTGGGGCTTTATCTTGTGTTTGGTGAATTCTATATTGAGGAAGTTTTGTTGGGGTTTTCTCACTTGTGGCTTCTCCGAGAGAAATCTTGTGTTCTTTGTGATTGTTGTGCCTGTCTTTCTTTAGTGATTATATTGTTTAATGTTATTATGCTAAGCAAGTAAAAACTTAACATTGTATCAGAGCAGGCCTGAAAGAAAACATTGTGCAGCAACCGCAACTGCAGAAACTAGGATTTCTTGTTCCAGGAGCTCCCTCCACAATTCAGCTGAAAAAGAGGGTGCATCTAACTCGTCTCACTAGGGCGCATCTTTCTATCAAAACATAATTCAATTTTGAGAACTTTCATTTTTGGGTCCACCACTTCAACTCAGAGAACTAGGGTATCAAGTTTTTGGAAGATCTGCTGACAGATTTGGGAGAAAGAGTACATTGCTCAACTCGCCTTGGGGAGGCGCATCTTTTCCTCTAGTCAGTTTCCCAAGATCCCGAAGTTGAAAAATTAGGGTTTCTCTGTCAAACCTTAGGTCAAGGTAGAAGCAGTTTTCAAAAAGGGACAACTTTACTGGTAATTACTATCTCCATTCTATTTCCATTTGAGGTTCTCATATTATCAAAATGACAAGCACTACCAAGCTTGATGAGAAGCTTGAAGGAGCTAAGAACTTCAGGGCATGGAAATATAGAGTCATGCTCATTCTTGAAGAACATGACCTAGAAGGCTTCATAAAAGAAGATGTTGCAGAACCAGAAAGAGATGAGGCCAAAGCAAAACACAAGAAGAATATGATCAAGGCTAAGAGGATCATAGCTGACTCTATCAAAGATCAGTTGATTCCTCAAGTGTCCTCAAAGAAGACTCCAAAAGAAATGTTTGATGCTTTGACCAATCTATTTGAAGGAAAGAACATCAATAGAAAGATTACCTTGATAAATCAACTCAAGGGTGTGAAGATTCAGAATTCAGAGAGCATGCAATCATATTTCACTAGAGTATCTCAAATCAAAGAACAATTAGAAGCTATTGGAGACATGATAGAAGAAGCAGAGGTTGTGATGACCACCTTAAATGGTCTTCCAAGGGATTGGGAACCTTTCGTTCGTGGCATATGCTCTAGGAAGAGATTGATCAAGTTCTGACAACTATGGGAAGAGTGTGTGCAAGAAGAAGAAATGATAGCAGTAAGAGAAGAGAAACTAAATGATAATGAAGATCAAGCTTTGGAAACCCATGCCAAAGGAAGGAACAAGAGGAAGATTCATGAACATTCTCATGACCACTCTCGTAGAAGATCTCAAAGATTTCAAAGGAACAAAAGGATCAAGAAATATTTCTCATCCTTTGAATGTTTTACTTGTCACAAGATGGGACACATTGCAAGAAATTGTCCTCTTAGAGCTGAACAATTCAAGAAGCAGAAGAAAAGATTTCATGCCCATGCAGCTGAAGAAGATGAACATGATAATGAAAGGAAGGCCAAAGAAGATTCCTCCAATGATGAGGAATACGTACTTTAATTCAAACCAGGAAGATAGAAGAACCTCTTATCTATCTCAGCATTGGATAAGAAGGGATGCAGTTGTGATTGGAATTGAAGGAGGACTCTACAAATTGAAGGGACATGCAGACTCAACCCTAATAGCTAGGACTATGAGTTATTGTGAGTTGTGGTATAGAAGACTTGTTCAGCATTGTCGGTCATAAGAAAGAAAGGAACAGGTCCTCAGAATCAGATGATGGAGTGGAGCACCCTGTTAGAGACTCCTGCAAGGAGACTAGGATCAAGAGAGATCCTACCAAACAAATAGAGATAAGTATTTGAATTGTCATTTCCTGTATTGTCCAGTTGTGTACATATTTATGTTCCTAGATTTAAGATGTGTATTATGCATGTTAGAATGTTTGTATTGATGAACATAATACTACTAATATGCATGTGATGGGTAAGTGGCTTATGGTGTTGTACAACATTCCATTGCTACTTATCTAGAATGAAACCTCTTTGCTGACGTATTGGGAGTAGTGCACGCTCTTAATAATGTTCTGGTAGAGATGGAAGGCATCTAGAAAGTTACCGTATGAATACGGGATCTGGATGAATGTTGTGTTGAAGCATTGGCTAAGATAGTTGCATGACTGTGTGACCTATGAATTTGTCATTAATATGTTTTGGAAACTATGAAATGTTTCTAACCATGCAACTGAATTTGACTTATAGGAAATATCGTGTACGATCACCTACAAACGAATAATGATGAGACTTGTTCCATAGAACAAGTGATGATGGTTCAACTATAACATTCAACAAGATTTGTGAAATCAAGCATACTATAGAAGTACAAAGCAAGAGTTCTCTCAGAAAGAGGGAGTCAACTATGACGAGATGTTGCTCTATTGGCCAGACACACTTCCTCAGTGGTGGATATTACACTAGATAGATGGTGTAATCGAAGTAGAAGAATATATTGAGCAACCTCCAAGACTCAGGACTCTCTACAGAAAATCACATGTGTGCAGATTGAAGAAGAATTTGTACGGGCTCAAAAGGCAACCATGGGATAGGATGATCACCTAGAGTGATGTGATATCAACCTTTGCTACAAGGTTGAAGATGAGGATCTCATGGATGGGTGCAAGAGAGAACTTGCAACAGAGTTCGAGACCTAGCCATCTAGTGACCTAGAGAGATGACATAGATGGATACCCACAAGATTAACAGAAGAGAAGGCTACTAGTCACTCCAATGCAGAATGCCCCGATACAGAGAGTACAAGATGCAGAGGGAGGATAGTGCTTAGTTAGAGAGGAAGAAGGGAAGCTTCGCTTCAGAGGGAGTGACTACAGCATAGATGGAGAAGGTTGTATGCCTCAGTATCTCAAGGATATGCTCAGAGTGATACTGGATGTCCCCCCTCATGAAGAAGAAGCTTGCTATAAAATTTAAGATGAAAGACCTTGGAATGATGCATTACTCTCTAAGTCTTGAGGTGTGGCAGTTCCCAGATGAGATTTTCCTAAATCAAGGAAAAAATGTTGTTGAGATCCTAAAGAGATTTGGGATGTTGGATTGTAAGGCCATGCCTACTCCGATGGTGAAAAACTTGAAGCTCTTGAATGATACTTCATCAGAGATAGTAGATGTTATGTTGTACAGACATATTATTGGTTCATTGATGTATTTGACCAACACTAGACCAGATATATGTTTTGATGTGAACACCTTGAGCTAGTATATGGTAGAGCCTAATGTTCATCTGATTGCAGCAAAACATCTGATGAGGTACCTGTTGCCATCGGATACGCACCTCGGGGAAAAGGGGGTTAGCGTGGCAAAAATCTTCAAGCCACTGGGTGCATCCTTGGGGGCAAGTCTCCAGTCAGGGCTGTGACCTGATTCTGGCTCCATTTAGGCTAACTCCTAACGAAGCCAATGGGGGTAGTCCCTATGAAAGAGTTTCTAAGGCTCTTCAATTATTTATTAGTTGTGGATGTGAAGTTATTTAAGAGTTTCGAAATGGATTACTGAAACAAGCGCAAATGTGAAATTTGTATTCAACAAAATAAAGAGATATACGACATTCATAACATATTTGATGGAAAGCAAATACTGATAATAAGATTGTACTAGTGCCAATGGAGTCAAAATAATAGAATGCTCTTCCTATTATTATTATATTACATTTACAAGTGAAAAAAGGTGGTTGCCTTTGGTCCTTACAGTTCTAGATCCAAAGGCTTACAGGTTTTTAGAAATGAAGAAGAAAGAAGAGTGTTGCTCCAGGAAGCCTTGGATGGCTTTAGATCTTCGATTTTCTGGCAGCACCTCCTCTTGTTATGGAGATAAAAATGCAAAATCAGCCACCTGAAATCAATGTTACTAGAACCGGACCGGTGGTCAAACCGGTCGGCCCTAGGGCCCGGACCTGGACCCGGACTAGAACTGGACAAAAACCAGGAAAAAAACCGGATCAAAAAATCGGTTGAGCGAAAATACATAAAATATTCATATTTTCAAAAAGTAAATATATATTCATGTGAATTCAAACCATTATACACAAATCTGCAAAGTTTCTCATGTATATAGCAAGTAAGAGTGCATAAAACCAAAATTTGGTTGTGCCATGGCCCACAATTGAGATTTGATTCCAGACTCTCAAACGCCCTGCTGCCCTAACTCCGTAAATCGTATGCTCAGCCTAGAAAAATCGAAAGATGATTGTGAATCGTGATTGCAATTAAGGGTCCCTGCATCAATATATAGTGATTGTACGATAAGTAGGTTAGCAGATGTGGTCGTTGTGCCCAAAATTTTTGGTTTTTTAATTAAAAACAATTTCAAAACGTAGGTTTTTTGCCCTAGAAAGACTTGATATGGAACCGACCGGTTCCATATGGAACCCGACCGGTTTGAGAAAACTGGCCAGTTCCATACGGAACCGGGCGGTTCTTGGTGGAAACCGGCCAGTTCCGTACATAACCGGTCAAAAACGGGTTGAATCAAACGGTTAGACCGAAAAACCCTTGGAATCTGTTGGACCGGTCGATTTTGCCGGTTCCGGGCCAGTTTTTATAACATTGCCTGAAATGCACCAAATGTGCCCAAATGAACGTTAAAAGCATAAAAAAAATTAAGTACTAAAACATAAGAACTATGCACAATTACTTAAGCAATCTAGATCTACTAAAAATAAGCTTTAAATCCTAGATCTAGTAACATACTTAACTTAAATCAGCTTCTTAAAATATTCCTTTGAAATGAAACTAATTTAACTAAGCGTGCAAGTAACCGTAACTAGAAAAGTTTAAATTTAAAATGAAGGAAGGAGAGAGATAGAAAGAATGTTGGAATCCTAGGAATGTTTGAGTTATGGAGCTTGTTGATGGACAGTGGAGGGACTGTATCCTGAAAGTGCTTGAAAAGCAGTAGAGTCAAACTAGATCATCTGCACATTCGAGCTTAGGAAACATGCACAACTAAAACTACTTGCACAAAGCGTCAAATCCGGTGCTTCTCATGCCAGAAATCAGAAGAGTAAGCATACAAACTAGTAAAAACATACAACTTCTATACCGCGAACATGAGCCAGCAATATATGAAATCAAACTAGAATCATAAATCCTACCAACTAGTAATAGTCCTTCAAAGGCCTTGATCATCCACAAATGCATCAAATAATTAAGTTACGCTACAGTTACCTCATAAACCATTGACATTTGCATCCACACAAATAGAGCACTACACAAATTTGCCTCCAAAGCATTTATTATTCCAAAAGATATTACAAAATAAAGTACAAGAATTACTAGCCTTTCAATCCTCTCTGACCATGAGAGAAATGAGATCCCAATGCCTTCTTAAATAGAAAAATGGAGGAGAGGGGCGCACTAGGGTAAGAGAGAGCAAGAGGGGTGCATTTCTCAAATTGAGGAGATGAATGGGCCATAACATAAGCCTTGATTCAAGGTTGATTTGATTGATGTATTTATGGGATGTGATTTCCCATTCAACTCCCTCTTTAGTGGGATCAAATTCCCCTAATTTAGGAATCTGATTTTCTTCGTATCTTTTTTTATTTTTTCACTCACTTATTGACTCTTTTGAGCAAAAGTAATTTAAGTGAAAAATGAATCCCTTAAACACTTAGGAAAGTGGGTCTAGGGGTAAAGTGGGTACTTTGAGTTAGAAAACGAGCACCTCCATGGCCAAATTGGCCTCCTAACCACACTTTTATTACATTTTTGGGTTTTCTTATTAAAATATTAAAAAAAAAACTCGTTTTACAGGAAAAAAATATTTTCTCGGAATTGACCGAAAATCCTAGGTGACCTAGTGCATGTCCATAATGACTCTGTTACCAACTTTTTGTACCATAGTTGGATTATTTGAAGAGCCTCCATTTGACAAACATGATGAATGTTTGTACTCCAGTGTATCAGATGATCCATCATTTGTGCCTAGCCAATTTTTGGCTAGTCAGTTTTGTTTTTCAGTCGACATGACCATGGCCTCATGGGGTTTGTAATAAAGTGTGCTAGTAGGATTCTAAGTGGTTCGGTTCCCCATGACTTGATTAAGCAACTAAGGTATTCCAGGGAGTTTTTCCCCTTGTCAATTATACTTTGCCTATAGCCGAGCTATAATCGATGAGGTTTTCTCCCGCTTCCTCCAAAGCTGGAATGCCCGATTTTGAAAATTTTAGCCATGGGGGGTTATTAGAGTCCAACTGATGTATATAAGCCTACTAGACACTATTAGAATAGGTTTTGGTCATGTCCTAGGTCCCTAGGACCCTCATAAAAAAATTCAAAAATTTTTTACCTGGTTTTCCGGTTTTGGGTTTTTAATTATTTTTAAATTTTAATAAATTTTTCCATAGTTTAAATGGAAAAATTTCAATTTGTAATATGTCAGTCATCTGGGATCCGAATTCAGTGATTGAAGGCTCCAACCTTAAGCCAAAAATCATTCATGATCCCCGGACCAGTTTATCCCAAGTTTCGGATGTCAATTCAGCCTCATAATTAATAATTTCTCAAAAAAGTCAGTTACAGAGAAATTATTAATTAAAATATTAAAAATGAATATTTTGGAGATAATCCAAATCTCTCCAGAATAATCCAAAATGAATAAAATAAAAGGCTAATTGACATGGCACTGGGCATTAATGAGGATTCCAGTCATCTCCAATCAACTCCAGTCAAATGTACAGTCACTACAAGAGATCTCCTTCAAGCAAATTCGCCTCCCTTCAATGGAAATTCGATTTGGTGATGTGTCACATGATAAATGGGTTGGTTGAGCAGCATTTAAGCCTATGGTAGGCGCCTCCCTAAATCTATGCAATCACATGGCATTGGCTTCCTTCAAAGGTCGAGTTAGCATTCATTACACATCAAGATGAGATCTCCCATGTGCTCATGTCAACCTCTATTTGGAGCTCGAGTTCTACACATGGCATATGCTTATTCGTTGGTGATACTTACAAGAATGGGATGGGGGCGCCTTGCCTAGGTGGAGGCCACCTCCCCACCCCAACTAAATGCAATTCGAGTTTGTTGGAGTTCTAACACTCCAAGCTAAGGTTGACACAAGATTTGATTGGAGTTTTGATTGGCAATTCGAGTTTGTGACTAGTGCATTGGCTCCTTCCAAGCCAATTCAAATTAGGGTAGCTTAGTGTTTGTCTTTTGTTATATAATGAGAGCTTTTCTCCTCATTCCTCATGGATACTTTGATGCAAGATTACTTTGCACATTTTGTAGTAGCTTTTGCTTCACATTTTGAATAAAGATTTCGACTTTGGAGGTCCATGAGCTCTCATTTGTTGGTGTGAATTCATCTCTTGTTGAGGTGACATCTTCTCTAAACCCTTCTCTCAATTATGCATAGTAGTTGATTAATTGCTAGCTTGTGAGGGCTATTTTTAGCACAATAGAGTAACCATTTGCAGTTCAAGTTGGTTATTTATGCAAAATTTATCAAGATCTAAATGGGCATGAGTAGTCGGTTATACAAATTGTTGATTTAATCTTGATCTTTCTAGCATACTAACATTGTTCATCTCACTTGTTGTTTGAGTTGTATGGTTGTGATTAGGTGTTGCCAAAGTGAAGAAGGGTAAGAGTTCGGTTGCATCAAGCCCATGCTTTATCTTCAAGTCTTGGCCTAACATTTTATGGTTGCAGGATCTACAAGAGTCTCAAAATCTTTCATCTTAAGAAGGCTAGGAAGAGCTCTTCTCAAGTTTTCCATCCATCAAAACTATATTCTACCTTGGTTACCCTAAGCTTACCTCTTCAAGCTATCACCTTTTCTCCTTGACTTCTTTACCTTGATTCGCTAGCCCCTAGCTCCTCTCTTCCATTCGTCCTTCCTCTTCATTCCCTTATTGTTTTACATTTCCCTTTGGTTGCCAAATAAGTGACTATTCGCTGCCCATTAAGTGACTATTCTTGGACTGTCCCATCTCCCACTTCATTGGCTGCCTTTATCTCATCTCTGCTCACTGTTTTAGCCTCCCAAAAGTCCCCAAAAAATAGTCTTGAAAAGTGTGCCCTAGCTGCCCCCTTTTTCCCTTATCTTTCACTGCTGATATCCTCTTGTCATTGGCTGTCCCATTTTCCACGTCTTGGGCAGCCACTTCCTCTCGTCCATTTGCAAAAGCACAAACACAAAGAAAAGACAAAACATAATTTTGGTTAGCATTGAAGTTAGTTCATACTTAGATATGTTTTAAATAACTAGGCTCTAGATATTACATTTGTTTGTTTAAATTTTTAACTTAGATCTATCATTTAAAAATGAAAATTCGCACAACTAAATATTTCATGTTTTAGACCTCTTTCCCATCATTTTAGGCACTTGTTTGTTTGCTGGTCCATTTTCACATTGTTAATAATTCAAAGTTAAATCTCATACATCTAGTCTTTAAGATCTCTTTTCTAGATTCTAGATCTAAGTAGTCTTTATTTTTGTTTGATTTTCTCAAGAAAAACTAATGCTAAAGGGTGCCTTGTTGAGTTGATTTAAGCTTGTGTAGGTATTTTTAAGGAGAAGAAGGACTTGAAAGAACAATATTCAAAGAAGAAGAAGAGCAAAACCCAAAGAAGAAAGTTGAACCAATAAGAATATCCAAGACAAACGAAGAGGATGATAACCATAAAGACATAAAACCACTCTCCTTTTGTATAAGCCATTAAGGGCTTCCAAGTATTTCTTTCATAAGTTGTTTATTTTCTTAAAAAGACCTTGCAAAGGTTAGATTCCCAAGGCAAATTGTAATTTATTCAATAAAAGGGCTAGGTGGGATAAACCCTCCCACACATCGTTTCTCCTTCCCCATTTGGGGAAGTTTGTTTCATGCATGCTTAGATTAGTTTTACTTCAAGTTTCTAAATTAAAGTTCAATTTATGTACTTAGATTAAATTCTCTTCCAAGTTTTGACTTGAGTTAGCAACTTTGGGATTTCATCCCGAGGGCCACATTATTTTGTGGCGGCTTCTCTATCCCCATTAGACTCCTTGTCAAAATTCAGCTAGCTGGAAGTTCTCAAGGACTGGTGGTTCTAGTGGTCACCTTGTTCGGAGGTTGATCCCACCTTGTGTTTATTTCTTAGTTAGTTGTTTAATCTTGGCCTTAGAAAACGTACTTCTGTTATCATCTTTTATCAGTTGTTTTACTTCAAAAAGTGCACTTTTCTTTTACGCAGGCTGCATCTATTATAATAAAGAACAAAGCCTCTTGAACTTGAAATAACCCAAGTCAAGAGAACTCTCTGTCGGAGAGCATTTTTAGTTTGCATTTCCCCTTGCATTAGGCATATTAGATTAAATAAGTCTCTTGAACCTTGTCATAAGACAAAGTCAAGAGCACTCTCTATCGGAGAGCTGAACTGTGTGCTTAAACAACAATAAAATATTTCAACTCACACCCCCATAATAATTTATCTTGGTTGTTATCTGACACTCGCATGCTCTGGCAACCTGAAAGGGTTGGGCTAGTACTCAAAAAGGTGTTAGATCTGATAAAATTCTATAACATAATAAAATTTTCACCCCACAACCAACGAACCGACGTTGCCTTTCGATAAATACTTAAAGTGCTATTCTGGGAGGTGGAGCCAGAGTGCCGTTGTTCAAACTTTGAGGGTGGTTTAAACATTGGACATTTATCATCTTGATAACTGGATGGTCCGTTAGATCACCGTGAATAGCCACTAAAAGTATTACTTCTCGGTCTTTTGCTTACCTTGTTGATCTTATCCTAATAATCAAGACCATTAAAACTTTCAATAAACCAAGATAATTTGCAAAACGATCTCACGAACTTATCTCTCAAACACTTTTATCAAGCAACCCAAGCACTCCAGCGATTTTTTGACTCCATAAGGCACTAGTCCTTGATCTCATATTTTATTTGCTTATTATCTATCTGGAGTAATTGTGTTAATTTCCATATGTGAATGACTTGTATTTAAAGATTCTTAAAGTGGTTGTGAATCAGTGTATCTCGTATCTTAAATTGCAACGTGGATTGCTCATTTATCTTGTGTCTTATTCAAAGTATCATTGTGTCTTTCATTATTCAAAAAACTCCTAAAACAACACCCATCTGCATCACCACACATTAAAAGCATTTAAAAACACATTGAGCCATAGTTAAACTCTTTGTAGGGACTACCTCCCTTGGCTTCGTTAGGAGTTAGCCTAAATGGAGGAGCTGGGATTCAGGTGACAATACCTGGCTCATTGCTTGCCCCCAGGGCCACACCTTCCCCACTTGTAGTGAGGGAACAACTTTCGGAAGATTTCTGCTGCTAGTGTGCATCTCGGTGGACAACAGACTCGATTTGATGTCTAGCATGCTCATAAAACGACATTCCAGCTTTGGAGGAGCGGGTGAAAAACTCGTCGATTATACCTCGCTTATTCGACAATGCATAATTGATAAGGGAAAAAACACTATGGAATGTTTGCATTTGATGACTAAGTCCTAGGAAGCCAAACTCTTTACATAGACCATCATGTTAGCACATTTTTACAAAATCCTCCAAGAGGGTATGAACATGCAATTATTAAAAAAGGGGCCAAAACTTGGCTTGATGGATCTCGGAACATTGATGATGAACAATTAGATTGTTTAAGTCTTTTACGGTTCACTCGGGATCCACTAAGTGCAATTTAGTGGATAACAGTACCTAAAGGGTACATTGGATTATGGACTCAGGTATGCATCAGATAATGAGTTCAAATTGTATGGGTATTGTTATCACCTATTTTGTACAAATAGTTGAAACCTTATTGATCCGCCAGTGTTGGAACACATCAGTGTTCACTTCCAGAGTATCTAGGTTTCAGATTGCAGCAGTTAGCCAATTTTGGCTAGCCAGTTTTTGTTTTTAGTCGATATGACCATGGCCCCATGGGGCTTTGTAATAAAGTGTGATAGTAGGATTTTGAGTGTCTCGGTCCCCCATGACTTGATTAAGCAACTAAGGTATTCCAGGGAGTTTTTTCCCTTGTCAATTATACTTTGCCTATAGCCGAGCTATAATCGATGAGCTTTTCTCCCGCTTCCTCCAAAGTTGGAATGCCCGATTTTGAAAATTTTAGCCATGGGGGGTTATTAGAGTCCAACTAATGTATATAAGCCTACTAGACACTGTTAGAAAAAGTGTCGGTCATGTCCTAGGTCCATAAAACCCTCAGAAAAAATTTTCGAAAAAATTTATCGGGTCCGTTGAATTTGGGTTTTTAATTATTTTTTAAATTTAATAAATTTCTCTCTAGTTTAAATGGAGAAATATTAATTTGTAATATGTTAGTCATCCGGGGTCCGAATTCAGTGATTGATGGCTCGTTTCATAAGCCAAAAATCACACATGACCTATGGACCAACTAAACCCAAGTTTTGGATGTCATTTAGGCCTCGTAATTAATATTTTCTCTAAAAAGCCATTTACAGAGAAATTATTAATTAAAATAAAAAAAATGATTATTTTGGAGATAATCCAAATCTCTCCAAAATAATCCAAATGGAATAAAGTAAAAGCCTAAATGACATGGCACCTGACATTAATGAAGATTCCAATCAACTCCGAGCAACTCCAGTCAGCTATCCAGTCACCAGAAGAGAACTCCAATTGAGAAATTCGCCCTCATTCCTCAGATCTGCGAATTGGTTATGTGTCAGATGATGAGTGGGTTGGTTGATTGCATTTAATTCAATGGTGGGCGCCTTCCTAAATTTGTGCAACCACATGTGCATTGGCTCTCTTCATGACTCAAGTCAACACCAACTACTCCACTCCAAGCTTCCACATGTGGCATTCATGCCCTCACAGGATTGCTCACGTCATTCTCTTTGGAGTGCGAGTTCTACACATGGCAACTCATTATTTGTTGGGTGGTAGTTCCAAAGTGGGATGGGGGGCGCCTTGCCTAGGTGGAGGCCACCTCGCCATCCACATAAGCTATGAACTCGACTTGTGTTAGGTGTAACTCATTTAACTTGTAATTCGATTGGTTGAGAGTGGATATGATTGGAATTCGATTTGGGTTAGGTAGCCATTGGCTTCCATCATGCCAATTCGATCTAGGGTTTTAGCTGCTAGCTTTTGCTATATAAGAGAGGTCATTTAGGCTTCTTCTTCATGGAGATTTTGAGCATGAACACTCTGCCAAAATACTATTGTAATACTTGTTTATCTTTTGAATAATATATTGACTTTGGAGGTCTACACAAGTCCTTTGGGGATTGCTTTCACATTTCTTGGTGATATCTTCTCACCCTATCTCTCATATCAAGTTTTTGCAATATTTAATGTATGTTCTATAAATCATAGAAGTATATTATTCGGTTTAAACTTGTTTGGTTTAAGGGTTTTGCAGGATGCATTAAGGCGAAGAATGACTTGGAGATCAAGTTGCTCTTTGTATTCAAATGGTTATTAGCACCTAATCAAGGTTGTCTTGCAGGTTTCCAAAAGATTCATTGTTCAAAGAAAGAAACACTTCTAGGGAGCTTCTATCTCTTCCCTCCATCAAACATAAGAAACTCTCTTTTTGGTTACTTGATCTACCATCTAAAGATGTGGAAATCCAAAAAACTATCCTTATCCAAGCTTAGATCCTGTCTTGCTTTCCTTTGGTTTGTGGTTAGCTTGACCTTGCCTTCTCGTTTTCTTCCTCCCTCCATTTTCCTCATCAAACTCTCCCATTCGTTTCTCTACACATCTCTTTCCTTCCTCCTCTCGTCCACCATCTTCTAGCCATCTCTTCCATTCGTTTTCTCCCCCTTTGCTCCATTCGTCCTTCTCCTTTTGAGTAGCTTCCTTCACTCTTTCACTTGCTCTCTTGGATCTCTCCTCTTGTCCATCCCAAAGGGCCCTAAAACACAAAAAACTAAAAACGAATTGATTGCGTTAATGATAGCTTCTTTTCTTAGTTTGCAAAAGTAATTAGTTGAAGTTAGTTTGTTTAAAAAAGTCAAGTAGTTAGATCTCATCTTATAAGTCAATCTTATGCATTGAAAAGTTTAACTTTAGGGCATCCTAGATCTCTTCTTTACATTAGTATAGCTTGCCTTGTTTAAATCTAGTTTTCATTTTGAAAGATAGAATATTTTTATGAAAATTTCTCAAAAAATTTTATGATCTAGATCTCTTTCCTAGTACGTTTTAGTCACTTGTTGTTCGCTGGTCCATTTCATCATATTGAAAGTTTTATGTCAAAATCTCTTACATTTTACATTTTGGAACTCAATCTTCAAATCTAGACTTAACTAGTTTCAAATTGGTTTTATTTTTCTAATGGTTAATGGGTGCATTGTTGAGTTGTTTTGAGTTTGTGTAGGTGGTTTGAGAGAAGGATACTTGCTAGATCTTGAGGCAAAGAATCAAAGCAAAACCAAGTGAAGAAACCATGGAAACAATTAAAACTTGGCACATTTATCCTTTGTAAAAGCAAGCAAAAACTTGCTTCTTCTTTAATTTTTCCAAGTATTATCTCTCTCTCAAAAGTCCTTCAAGGTTTTAAAATCCAAGGCATTTGTATAAGATTAATAAAAGTTCAAGTGGAGGGATACTCCACTTTTTTGGGTTTCTTCTCCATTTGGGGAAGAGTGTTGTGGTTGATTAGCTTGGAGCTTTTATTTCGTGTTTTAGAGTAATCATTATTTTTCATACTCTCTTCCAAGTTTTGACTTGAGGTAGTATTCTTGAGATTTCATCTCAAGGGCAGGACCACATAATTTTGTGGTTACTCCTCTCTCCCCATTAGTTTCTTTGGAAAAGCTTTAAGCTAGCTGGAAGTTCTCAAGTGCTAGCGGTTCTTAGAGGTCGACCTTGTTCGGAGGAAGACCCCACCTTAGATTAAATTTGTTGGTAGAACACTAAGTCTCTTCAGCATTCTATTATTTCGCAAGTAGCATGCTAGTTATCTTTTACATTATTTGAGCTATCACATGGTTTAATTCTACAAAGCTTCTTAATTGTTTTTCACAACTGCTCTCCTTTCTTTCATAAAATAAACAAAGCCTCTTGAACTTGGCCAAATCCAAGTCAAGAGCACTCTCTGTCGGAGAGCATTTTAGACTTGCATTTTCCCCTTGCATTAGGCATTTTAGATTAGAAAAGTCTCTTGAACTTTGGTCTTAAGACTAAGTCAAGAGCGCTCTCTATCGAAGGGTTGAACGATGCTCTAAATAAGTAAAACATTTCAACTCACATCCCCCATAATTAATTTACTTTCTGTTGATTATCCAACACCCATATGCTCTTCCAACCTGCAAAGGTTGGGCTAGTACTCAGAAAGGTGAAGGATTTGCTAAACTTACAAGTGATAACATAATTAAAATTTTACCAAAAACCAAAACCAACATCAAATTGCTGAGGTTGCTTCCTGAAACAGGTGGTGCCGGGAATCCACTGTCAGACTCGAGGGTGGTCAAGCCATTGTACACTTATCCTCTCTGCAATCTGGGTGCTCCTGACCTATCATCTAAGAGGTTGCCAGCATTTGTTACTGGTTAAGGTTCTACTCTTTTGATATCCTTGGTTTTAGCCTTAATAATCAAAGACCATTAAAATATTCAATTTACCAAGATAATTTTCATAACGATCTCACAAACAGTTCTTTCAAAACCCACACATTCAGCATCACAATCATCTTTTCTGTGACTCCATAAGGCACTGGTATTTACAATTTATATCTTAATCAGGACCATTTGTCCTTGTGTTAATTTTCATGTTGTGAATGCTTTATTTGATCATAAATCTTGAAATATCCTGTTAGTCCTGTTATTTCATTTTAGCAACGTGGATTGCTTTGTTATCTTGCGCTTATCTCATCTTTTAATTTGGTCTCATCACAAGAAAACTCTTAAACAACACCCATCCGCATCATTCACACTTAAAAAACAAGAGCCTTAGTGAAACTCTTTTTAGGGACTACCCCCCTTGGCTTCGTTAGGAGTTAGCCTAAACGGAGGAGCTTGGATTCATGTGACAGTACCTAGCTCATTGCTTTCCCTCAAGGCCACACCTCTCCCCACTTTCCAGTCAGGGAGACAGCTTTTGAAAGATTTCTGCTGCTGGTGTGCAGTTTGGTAGACAACAGGTATACAGATTCACATTGGGATGGAAGTGTCGAAAACAGAAAGAGCACTTCAGGATGTTGTTTTAGTTTGGGATCAGGTATGATCTCATGACTCAATAGAAAGAAACCCTATGTTTCTCTCAGTATAGCAGAAGTTGAATACGTCACAACATGTTCAGCTTGTAGTGAAGCAGTTTGGCTTCGCAAGATGTTGGAAGGATTGTTTGATGCCGAGATAGATGTGACTAATATTCTTTGCGATAGTCAGAGTTGTATCAAGATGTCAGAAAAACCGGTGTTCCATGATAGATCAAAGCATATCGAATTTAAGTATCACTACATCCGGGATATGGTGCAGAAGGGAGCTGTAAAGCTCAAGTATGTTCCTACAGAGGAGCAAGTTGCTGATGTATTGACTAAGTCTCTGTCTCGTGTAAAGTTTAAATACTTTCGAGACAAGCTTGGTGTGGTCCGAAAGGACCTCCTTCGAAAGAAGGAGTGATGATGATGAGTCCGAAACAATCTCCTTCGAAAGAAGGAGTGATGATGATGATGAGTTTGAAAGGAACTCCTTCGAAAGGAGTGATGATGATGATGGGTCCAAAAGGATCACCCTTGAAAGAGGGAGTAGTTTCCTGGAGCCTTGGTGTGGCATATCAGTGTAGGATTGGTACGTCAACTTGACAAGGCCTGGTTGATCCGAAAGGATTGGTTTGTCAGACTAGCTAGATCCTACGGGGATTGGTATGTCTGGCTAGGCTTGTTTGGTTTGAAAGGATTAGTAAGCCAAACAAGGCTTGTTTGATCCCTAGGTAGATTGGTATGTTTGGCTAGGCTTGTTGGGTCTGAAAGGATTAGCAAGTCAACATCATCTACTAGAGTGCCAACCACAATGCATATTTCAGATGTTGATGATGTTCCAACATTTACATGCTGATGATGTTCCAGTATTTATATTCTAATGGTTGATGATGTTCCAACATTTGCATGCTGATGATGTTGTTCCAGTATTTATATACTGATGGTTGATGGTGTTCCAACATTTACATGTTGATGTTGTTCCAGTATTTACTTACTGATGATTGATGTTGTTGTTCCAGTATTTACTTATTGATGATTGATGTTGTTGTTCTAGTATTTACTTACCGATGGTTGATGTTGTTGTTGATTTCAGTATCCATGTACTGATGATTGATGATGTTGTTGTTCTAGTATTTACATACTGATGATGATGATGTTGATGTTCCAGCAATTCCTTGCTAACGATGACAATGATGATGTTCCAATAGTTCCTTACTGATGATGATGTTGATGATGATGATGATGATGTTGATGCTCCAGCAGTTCCATGCTGATGACGACCATGATGATGATGCTGATGATGATGTTCCAGCAGATGATGTTGATGATGACAATGATGTTGATGCTCCAACAGTTCCATGCTGATGACGACCATGATGATGATGCTTGTTACCTCCTAATTTGTACATTAGGTGGACTTCTTGTTAGCCGCCAGTTTCATGAACATGTCAAGTGTTCATCATCAGTGTTCAGAAGTTCAGAAGACCTTTTCAAGGCCAATTTTGGCCCCTTTGTAATAATTGCATGTCCAAACCCCCATGGGGGAATTGTAATAAGTTGGTATAAGCATGGTGAGTTTGTAAAAGGCTTGGCCCACCTTAGGTTTCGTTGTCAAGGGGATACTCTAGAGTGTTTTTTCTTTAGGAATTATGCGTTGCGCTTCAGTGGTGTATAATTTCTGAGTTTTTCACTCACACCTCCAAAGCTGGAGTATTCTCCATGGTGGTTGAACCTAGGGAGGTTATTAAAGTCTATGTGTCTATGCATTTTTTACATTCTAGCCATCAATAATAAGTCATATAAACATGCATTAGGTCCTCTAGGAGTTTGAGTCAATTCCGATAAAAATAATTGTTTCCATAAAATTAGACCATTTTTTAATGGTTTAATTGGAAAAATTTAAAGTGTGATAAAAGCATAGTCTAGAGGCGAAATTTGGCTTGGGGATGCTCGTTTTCACGCTCAGAGTGTCCTTTTTAACCTAGGACCCCACTCTTCCTAGGTTTCGGGCGATTAAATTGTTATTTATGGCATTTTTTCTTAAAAGTGCTACAAAATGACATTTAAATGCTAAAGGTGCTACAAATTGCACAAATGACAAAGTTGGAAAATCCAAAAAAATTATTAAAAATTATTAAAAAAGGTATGGGAAAAGGTGGCTAATTAGTCTCATATGATATGTGACCTCTCTAAAGAAATAAGAGCATGGTTTAAAGGTCAAATATTAAAGTGAATAATGAAATCAATGTAAGAGAGTGTGTAAACCTCACATGGGCGTCATTTCTCATGTGGTGGCTCGTAAACATTTTGAAGGAATTTCCAAAGTGAAGAGGGGCACCCCTCTCTTGAGGTGGCAGCCACCTCATCACCTCACACCAACCAAGGCTTAGTCAAGCCTCACTTCAACGCATTGTTGTCTCCTTAAATCAAGGATGCGCCTCCCTCTCTCATGCACTCCCCTCTTCTCTTGTAAACTCTATAAAAGCAAGGCACGTGCTCCTCATTCCAGATGGATGCAAGGAACCTCCATTGTAATCATTGTGTAATGCTTTTTCCTTTGTGCAAAGATTTTGAATAAATTTTGAGGCTTTGAAGGTCCATGCAGTGCAATTGTCTTGATTGGGAATGCTTGATCCACATATGTGGTGATATCTTTCTATGTTTTACTTCTTTTTGCAATCTCATTGATCTATCCTAGCTTAGAAGATTATTGTTAAACCATAGGGTAAGCATTTGTAGCTTCAACTTGTTTATCTATGTTTTATATTTGAAGTCAAAGAGTAGCCAAAAGTAGTGAGTTATACTTAGGCTCTCCAAAATTTCTCTTATTAAAATATACTGGATTTTATTTTGGGTTGTTTTTAGTTGTGAGGCATTGCAGGTAATCAGAAAAGTGAAGGACGACTTTAAGATCAGCTGCATTTTCTTCCTCTTCGTAACTATTTCATGAATCTAATATTCTTTTGTCCTACAGGAACCTCCTTCTCCTCAAGAGATTCAAGATTTGGCAGCCACTCTTTCTTCCATCCTTCAAATCTTTAAAAATCTTTCTCTCTCCCCTTTATTTTGGTTACTATTATGCTTAGCAAAAGATAGATCCATTAAAGTTCATCATTTACTCTCTTATGTTATACATATTTATTAGATCTAAAAGCTTCAAATTTACATTTAAAGATTAGATCAAAGTATAATCTTTTTTAGTATTTGAAACACTAAAAATTTTCCTATCATTTGCAAATGCTAAATTGTGAAATTATGTGCCTTTAGCTAACCAATACTAACATCCTAACAAATTTTATGTTTGCTAATATTTTTCTTTTTGTCATTAGGAAAGTGGAGAAACGAACCCCTTCTGGGAGCTTGAACCACAAAAAATCTATCTTCTTCAAGATCCTATTTTTCCTTCTGTTTGTTTCAAGCGAATAAGTCTCTTGAATCTCGCTTTTGCGGATCAAGAGCACTCTCTATTGGAGAGTTGTTAATTAATTTGTAATAATAAATAATGCAAAGCAAGTGGGATTACGGCTTCCACACCCCTCTTCCCCCCGCTTGGGGGAAGCCTGTATCTGTCCCTTCTTTGCTTATCATATTTCATAGATTAGAATAATAGCATGTTAGATTAGTTTCTGTTTTGCCAAAGTAATCAAAAGAGTACGTGGAAGGTTTTAAATTTTTTGCATAAAAATTCTTGAAGATTATTTTGCATAAGTTCTTTCAAGTTTTTCTTATTTTGCAAGTAGTCTCGACTCTCAAGTTTATTAAAGGTTTTCATTTTGCAAGTTAGCTAGTTCTTTTCAAGTTTTATTCATTCAAAGTTTTAGCATCATTTTATTTTTGTTTAAGTTTGTTTTAATAAATCATCAAAATCTCTTGAATCTCGCTATTTGCAGATCAAGAGTGCTCTCTGTCGGTGAGATTTTTGTTTTTTCTTAAAATCTCTTTAATCGTGTATTTTGTGGATCAAGAGTGCTCTCTGTCGGAGAGTCTAACTTAAAATTTAAAAAATCTCTTGAATCACGCTTTTAGCGGATCAAGAGAGCTCTCTGTCAGAGGTTCCTATTGGAATTAACATTTTTGCAAAACACCGTGTATGCTCTACCCATTGCAGGCTAGTATAAGCTTTGGGATATAAAAAACGGTTGTTTTTTCACTTCATAATTTTTCACATTTAATTAATCCACTCATTAATAAAGTCAAGTCCCTCTCTAAAACCAATGAAAATCCGACGTTTCCTCGAGTAGTGATCAAAAGTGGAGAAATTTTGACTAAGGAAGCAGGAACAACTGGGAGGTGACCTCGGAGCACAGTTAGGCTACACCCTTGTTGGTGTAGTGTTGAACACCGCTTTCGAGACTCCATTCTAGCCCACATGTGCTTTTGCAAAGCCACTTAAATCACATTCCAGACATATTCCCTGTACCGCAAGGTATATCAGGAATCCCCTCTTCCCACAATTAATTAACTCATCCAATACAATACATAATAAACTAAACCAAGAAGCACTCGCACAATGGTCCTCTCAGCAATTTTTAACGGACAATGACTCCATTAGCACTGGTCTTTCATCAGCAACAATACTTTGCAAGTTTTTTGCTTTTTGTAAATGTGATATACATTGTTGTTCATTTTATGATATCATGTTGTGGATGTATTTTGATTAAATTGGCGATTGAAACTTGGTTTAAATTTGCTTCAAATTCAGAACTCCTAAAAACAACATCCATTCCAACTACTCAAACATTAACTAAGCCTTAGAAACATTTTCTTTTAGTAGGGTCTACCCCCCTTGGCTTCATTAGGAGTTTGCCTAAACGGAAGAGTCGGGATCAGGTTACAGCACTTTACTCTTTGCTTGCCCCCAAGGCCACACCGAGCAGCTTCGAAAGATTTCTGTTGTGCTCCCCCTTAGGTGTGCATCTCGGCGGCAACAATGTTGATGATGATATTTCAGCAGATGATGTTGATGATGCCCGAGACAAATGATGATGTTCCAAAAACTTCCTATGACATACAAAGTTTCACCCGTCAATTGTACAACTGTTGATGTTGATGATGATGTCTGTAGAATACCTTCCTAGTTAAGAGGGAGTGTTAAAGAAATGTAACTGCAGAAGATATTCTAAATGTATTTGTCTATTATATTATTGTTATTCCTCCTTTGGGAGATGTCATTAATGTAAGAGTCATTGAAAGAGTCAATGTAAACCCTAGGACTTGTGTCAGCCTAGAAAAAAAAAAAAAGATATTTTATTATGTACTTGACAAGTCGGCCCTGTTGGGGAAAAGTCACTCCAACTGAACAATATAAATAAGAGGTCGAGTTGCTCATTTGTATTCACTCATTCACCCACTCAAGCTCGCATAGGAGAGAGAGAGAAGTTCGTTGGTGAAGGAAAAGTAGTTGTTTTGTCTTGGGACCTTATCTTGTATTTGGTGAATTCTATATTGAGGAAGTTTTGTCGGGGTTTTCTCCCTTGTGGTTTCCCCGAGAGAAATCTTGTGTTTTTTGTGATTGTTGTGCTTGTCTTTCTTTCACTAATTATATTGTTTAATGTTATTATGCTAAACAAGTAAAAAATTAACATCCTTTGGCCTTTAATTTTACCTTAGGGTCATAACATAACACTTGGAGCATTATTTCCCCTCCCTAAGTGACTATAGTTACTTTACAAAATTTTGTCATTCTAATTAATGGCCAATTTTCTTGATTTCCTTGACTGACTTAGGAAAATCCATAAAAAAAACTTTATCAAAACTCAACGGAATGACTTCAAACTTGATCCAAGGGTGTAGGCAGTCTCTTGCCATTGATTTTGAGTACCCATACCCCTATTTATGGGCATTAAGTGCCACTTAACTCTATTTTACATTACAACATTTTATGTTGAGGGACATTTTTTAATTACCAAAAATTAAAAAATCCTAAGTAAAACTTAATGAAATTCCGCCAGAATCTGGATAGTGTCTAGCATGGTAATATAGAACATTCCTAGGCCTTAATCACCCCATGGACTCGATCATTAGAACATCTTTCACCACTTTGGAGGAATTTTTTAGTGAAAAATTCAGATAATTAAAATCACTAAAAAGAATTTTTAATTATCCAAGGGAAAAATCACTCGATGAAAGGACTTCCCTAATGATAAAGTCCTAGGAAACTAAGTTTTACAAAAATTGACCCTCATGCTGACATATCATTACAAAATCCCCCACAGGGGTGCGGAAATTTCATGGAGAAGAGTTAAGAGGAGAAAGAGGAAAACTTGTCGAGCTTGAAAAACTTTGCTAGATACATCTTTCTCGTCTTCAAGGTACATGGTTTCCCACCTAGTTGGCTTGGTGGTCAACATACTGGACACACTACGGAGTCAAGGGCTGCTCTAAGCAGGTTATCCCTCGCCCCGTTGGACACCTGGTATGTTGCAGTGCACTCATTCTAGAGGATAACTTCTCGAGTGGGCCAAACAAGAAATTAACCCATTCCTTAATCCACTCATCAATAATAAATAAAAGTGACCAACAAGACAATTGCAATACTTTCCCGTCACAGCAGCATCATTTGACTCCATTGGCACTGGTCTACCTGCAACAATCATAAGACACTTAAGTGAATTCATGTGTTAATGGAATATTTTATTATATGTTGTAGATCTAAATCTATCTTTGCAATTTCTTGTGTCGGTACTTTATTTTAAACACCTAGAAAATCTTTTTTCATCTTAATAACTAATTAACATAAAGTCTTAGTTATTTTCTTGGGGACCACCCCCCTTGGCTTCGCTAGGAGTTGGCCTAGACAGAGGAGTTGAGTGTTGAGTGATAGTATCTCAACTCAAGGCTTTCCCCCAAGGACGCACCTTGTGGCTTGAATATTTCTGCCACGTTAACCTTCCCAAGGTGCGTATCTGGTGGCAATAGAGTGCATAATGAAAATCAAGTGCTTGGTTTTGTAAAAGCATCAACTATTTGCACAATGCCCTCTTTGGATATTGCTTCTTTTTGATACATCTGATCATGATGAACTATATTTATGAGGTCCTCACACTTTTTCTGCCAGTAAAACTTATGCATGCATCCATCACGAATAAGAGAAGCATACAATGTTAAGAATTCGTTTCCTGTAATGATGATGTGAACAAGATTGGTATTGTCGTATTCTGTAAAATCTTGCCCACGCTCGCTCTTATAGAGTTGACTGCCAGATTCATCAAGGTTCCAATAACTATCTAATTGTTCACTGTCATTCGAGTGTTTCCTATTCTTTCAATTCCCTTCCATAATTCCTTCACATGTTCAAAGTGTTCTTGTTGCCTAACCTATCATAGCATTTCTTCTTGTTGTCTCCTTTCCTTCTATAGTTTATGTTCTTTCTTCAGCCTTACGACGAGCTTCATCGACCAAGATAAATTGACATGCAACTTCAAATCTTTGACAGTTCTGTCATTCTTTACGTTCTACTGCCTTTCTATGAACTTTGGTAGCATCAAGTAGATTTTTATAGTATTCAACCTATTTTCTTCTCATCAAATCTATGTGAATGATATTTGGTCATTGAAGATAGCTATCTAAATACACGAAGTGCATTTTTTAATTCTGATATTCCTTGGTAAACATCATCAACAGTTCGTTTCTTCTTTTTAAGTGTTTAAGTTGAGAATTTTTGCATTGCAATATCAACATCAAACCATAACATGTAGTTCGAGGATGCTAGATGTATTGCCCTTAGCAATGTTTTTTTTGCAATCTCGTCACTGTTCTGCCTCATGTAGTTGCCAAGACATTTCCAAAAGAAATTGTTGTTCTACTGGCGACTTTGAGTCTTTGTTGCTTATGCCACTAAAAATTTCAAGCATAAGTACCCCAAAACTATACAGATATGCTTTCTTTGTTATTTGGCTACGCATGGCATATTCAGGAGCCAAATAGCCAATTGTTCTAGCAACACGTACTAATATGAATAACATTATCTCGGAAAAGTTTAGCTAGACCAACATTTGCAATATTAGGATTTAAATGTCCATTGAGTATATTGCTAGCTTTAATATACTGGTGCACAATATATGGCTTAACTGCCTCATGAAGGTATGCAAGCCCACAAGCAGTCCCAATAAAATATTTGGAACTTTTTGGCCAACCTAGATTTATTGTAGCTTTATTTGAACCAAGTAAGGCTTGGGCAAATGCTATTGTTCTCCCAGTAGCCATATACCAATTTTTTTTTCATTTTCTTCTACACAACACCATGTAGCTTAATCAGATTTTCATATTCCATATCATAGATAAGAGCTATCTCAGTTCAAAACTCACGAACACATCGATTTGATTAAGCAGAAAGCTTCGTTGCTGCCTCCAACATGCCATCCTTCTAAATGACCTTCGTACACAGGACCAAATCCCCCTTCCATACCCCCAAGTTGTCCTTTCATGATGGTACCTGAGGTTTGAGTGGTGTAGCTTTCTCATAATCAAGGACGAACATAATTGACAACATTGCATGCCTTATTTTCCACAATCTAGTGACATAGTCTTGAGTGTAGATTTGAGGCTGTGGATTGCACAAGGGGTATGGGAAATCATAACATTGTCTGATACTTGATCTTGCACAGACATGAGCTAGGGAGCAATAGTGGATCCGCACTAGGGAAACATTCAGGGAAGCGCACACAATTCCATGTAGCAATCTCATTATGGAAGCGCTAGTAGTAGCTACACCAATCTACACTGGTGAGTCTCCTTGAAATGTAATCATCGATTGTGAATACTTGACAAAGCTCAACTATGAAGGTTGAGGATTCAATTGTCATATGATCGGAGAGCAAGAGATCCCTTTGAGCATGGTAAGGTCGTCTTTGGCGCCGTGTGTCTTCTTGCTTGTAAAACCATTGGATGTGGGCTATGGAGAGCCCTCATGCAGAGGTGCGCTCCACCTTCATTATTTTGGCGATTGATGTTTCAATGCTTGACGTCGACCCCTTCTGAAAACACATGTAACTTCCCACTTTCACCTGATCTTTGGAGCTGACTATTCCAAACAAGTGTGATTCCACACTCGTCATCTTCTTCTTGATGTGTATTTGATCTACGCTTTCCCTGTCATCGTTGGAGTTTGGTTGTCGGTTGCTTTTTTGTAGCTTCATCTTAACTGCGTTGGGTAGTTATTGGGATTTTTTGTCATCCTCAGGCCCGTGAGTGGGTTCCTTGACATTCATTCCTTTTTCATTTCTTCTTCTTCTCCATTTTCAAGGTACTCGTTTGAGGCCCTAGGATCTGGTGGTTCATCTCTCAAACTCGTTTGACGCCTTGGGATCTGGTGGTTCTTTGAAAGTAGGTTCATTTTTATTATGTTCCTTGTATATTGACTTGTCAAATATTCTACTAAGTGTATTAATGAATTTACTTCATAATTCGTATCCATGATATATCTTAAAAAATATTGTTATGGTTCATTGGTTGGGGTAGAGAGGTCAACCTTTGATAGTAAGACTTTGACTCATAAATTTAAAACAGATTTTTTTATAGCAAAAGTGATATAAAAATTTGAAATCTATGATACCAATTGTTAATGTTGAGATCTTAATAGTAAAAAATAAATATAATATCAACTATTGTAAGAATATGTACCAATTAAATGTAATAATTGTATTGATAAAGAAATTATGTCACTTCAAGAGAGCAACCTCATTGATCATTTCAAGAGGGTTATCTCATTATACAACCAATTGTACTCAAACTCGAATAATAGTTGACAGTGAACACCTTTTACATTGAATAGGTCTACATATAAATATAATCCAACAGGTGCCTATCTAAGTCACCTTACACGAGGACACGGGACACGAAAATATGAGTGTCCGACATGGACACAATGACCCCAGAACCAGGACACAGAGGACACGTTTTATATATATATATATATATATATATATATATATTAAAAATGATATATATTAATTTTTAAAAATATAGACATATAGATCCAATTTTTTTTAGAAACTAGAACATTTACAAACATTCAATGGAAATTACTAATTAGAAATTTAGAATCAATACACAATACACATTTTGTCATTCACAAATCACAATGAAACACAAAGATGATAGCTCAAGATGTCAAAACCATATTTCTCATTAAGTCATCAAAATCAAAATGTATTACATAGATGTCAGAATGCCAATGGAAACTACTAGTAGTAAATAGTAAATATAAAAAGGGGTAGATCATAGATGAGATCAAGATGGAAGAATCTCATCTATCAATAGTCCTCTTCCATGCATGAATCAACAAACTCATCACTACCCTGATCCTCCTCCTCCTCCTCTCTACCCATTTGACGATCTGCATCTGCTGGTGTGGAGGATGACCCCTCCATAGGATCAACATCATCAAAAGTGACCAGCTCTAGCATTGGATCATTAAGATCCATGTTGGCTAATGCCAAATCAGTATTGTTGTCCAAACCCATATCATAAAAAAAAACATCCCACATCTTTGTCTTTCCCTTCACCCTCTCCTCCCTCTTCCTGTAAATAAGACGAAGGTTAGAGTGCACATACACCATCGTCTCTGCCCTAGATTGCTCAAGCCTGCTCTTCTTCAAACTGTACAAGTTCCCATATGTGCTCCAATTCCTCTTGTTGCCGCCTAAAACACACTTGGGTGCGCGTAAGTCTCCCAACCACTATGTGTGTTCCTGAGGGCAACTATTTGTGAGAACCCAATGTCACCTCGGTCTTGAACTCCTCAGTTTAGACCACAACTCCTAAAAGCCAAGGGTTGTTGTCCCTAAGGTTTTAAAAATCGGAATCGGACTCGGAATCGGTCGAGGATCAACTCGGAATCGGAATCGGAATCGGTAATGAATCGGTAATAAATCGGTCGATTTGAATTTAATGAATCGGTTTGCTCAAAAATACATAAAATATTTAATTTTTTTAAGAAAAACAATATTTTCAAGATTCTAATTCATGATTCCATAGCATTAGAAACAAAATATTCCCCTAGACATATCAAACTGGAAGAAAGGATTGGAACCTATATAATCAATTGCATCTGTTCATAAACTGTTGCTTTGGTGTGTAAACAATGAACACGGATCTCCATCGAGATGTGAATTATAATAGAATAACCCTTTCTAGGAAATTATCTGCTACATTTGCATTGGTGTGTAAACAATGAATATAAATCTCCACCAAGACGTGAATTGTAAAATAATAACCCTTTCTAGGAAATTATCTGCTACATCTTTCTTATGCCTTCCTAGGAAATTATCTATTACGTCTTTCTTATGCCGTAGGGCTATCACATGCCATGAGGTGGGGGGATATGCTGGCGGCATTAAGCTTAACTATCTTAGTCTTAGCTACCCATATGTAAGATTCTACAGGCAGCCACTTACTGAACCTTCATCTCTGTCAAGAAAAAAAAAGTGTTGGCTGTCTTATCAGTTGGTTTTAGCCCCCATCTGGAGCAAACACAAGCTACAGAGATTTGTGGAAATATTTTATGCACCTATCTGTTGCTGCGTTTTTCCAGAGAAGACAATTTCCTACAGGCAGAGGGTTACTGTATTTTATATCAGTTTGTATCTGGATTCTGAGCTGCTTCAGACTGTTGAATGACTGAAATATCCTCAGTATTTGATATCCTACATCTCCAGAACTCGTGGTGTCTGCTACAGCATTCAAGGGAACAATTTATTGAGACAAGAGGTGTGCAAAAATTCAGATCTGCTCCATACCCAGTCCAGGCATGTAACTTCATTTGTCTCATTTAAATATCAGATTTAGAAATGGCTTGATCTCTGTGGTTTACAAAAGAACTAGTGTATTCTCTCATTGATTTGCAAAGTTTTTCAATATTATGTGCTCTTGATACAAAGGTCTGATATAATTACTTGCAATATCTTCACAAGCATCTACCATAGCACACAACAGTAAACTTGTAAAAATTAACAGGACTTCACCCAGATATCAACCCCAGTCCATTCTAGTTCCAGTTTACAATTAAAGTGAGCTACAGCAGTCTCCATCCAAGAGTTGATTTAAGTACACAACCAATACCTTCATGAGAAATTGATTGGAACCAGTTTTACCATTACAACAGTAATCATCCCAGTATTTTCAACTTGTAAACAAAGCTCTTGTAAAACCCTTAATTAAGCCTAAAATATATATAGATGACCTTCTCATTGAAGAGGTACAAGGAATCTTTCCCTTTCACGCCGGCCGATTCTTCTTCCAAGTGCAATAGGTGCAATAGGGGTCGGGTTGGGTAGGTTAGAGGTAGTTTAGGTTTAAAATTTAACTTATAAAAATTAAAAAAATAATAAAAACCCACACGCAAAAAATCGGTCCGATTTTTTACTTGAATCGGTCAAACCGGTTTTTTCAGATGAATCGGTCCGATTTATTGGTTAAATCGGTCCAACAAACCGGTTTGGAGGCTGATTTGAACCGGGCAGGGGATAAATCGGTGAATCGGCCGATTTACAAACCGATTTCACCGATTTTTAAATCACAGGTTGTCCCTACTTACTAAGTTTCTTTTTAAAGTTTGTTTTTGGGAGTTGTAAATTATCAAAATTTCAAATGACAATCAAACGTGCAATAATGCAATTATTTCAATGACAAGCAAACCCTTTTTAACAATAAAACAAATAATGGATACAAGAGAGAAATAAACAATTAAAAAACAAGACCAGTGCCTTCTCTACTCGGGCTATGGAGTCACAATAACCAGTTTATAAAAATATTTTTCCAATTGCATTAAATCATTCACTTAACAAAGTATAACATTAAACAATGACTTTCAATAGATGAACAAATTAATGTAAGATGCTTGCGACAAGATAATCAAGATATCACATAAAGCACTAGTTTGTAGAACATGAACAATTTAGTGAGTCAGAGATACATATAACAAGATTAAGTTGAAAATGAAGTGCTTTGGAAATAAAGAACTGTAAATAGTAACAATGTTGTGCAAGTCGTCCTATAAATTTTAATGTATTTTAAATCTCTCTTCAATTTAGGGAATTAAGGTTTTGCTACAATGAAACTGAACTACTCTATTTGTCTACCCCAAGAGACCATCTCCTTCGATTCGAGAGAGATTGTCAGGTGCTCAACCTGAGAACACAAGGTTCTCAACTAGCTCCACGGATCAATCCCAAAACTTGTTGGGTGCTCAACTGGAGGACACAAAGTGCCACGAGGCTCCCCATAGCCTCTACCCCACTAGCTCCATAAGTCAAATCCCTTTTTCTCAGTTCTAATGAAGATATGTTTCCGGGTGCCTATTAGACTAGCCAACTCAAATCCTTGCACTTTCTTGTCACCCAAGATCGGTCGAACTACCGAGGGGAGAGAATACGAGGAAAGAATCGAGGCTTAAGTTAAATTTTAATCTTTAAGCAAAAAACCAAAGCAATGCAAGTCAACGCGACTTCACAAGGGAGGAAAAGCCTTCTCACTTGTGAGGTGCGGGCAAATAAAATAACTTAAAGCAAAACTTTAGGAAATAAAATGCAAGCCTCAACGATTTTGCATGGACGGGCAAAGCCTCTTCTCATGCAAGGTGTGGGAAAAAAAAAGAGTGCATGCCAACGCTATTTCACAAGGGAGACAAAGCCTTCTCACTTGTGAGATGCGAGCAAAAGAAAATACAAGATAGTAAAATGCTAAACCCAATCTACTTACAAAACCATGCAAGGGTGGCAATGCCTCCTCTCTTGCATGCAAACGAAAGCAAACTAACTAAGCACTAAATACTTGAAATGACGTACAAGAAATCAAGCCCAAGAGACTCTCTTGGGCTTGTTACAATGATACAAAAATCAACACTTGATATTTAGCAAGAAAAGAAAGGAAAAATAGTGATTTTGACCGTTTTGTACAAGGTGGCTGAAATGGTGACTTTTGGAGGCCCTTTATGCTTGGAGATTGTTGAATTTGGGTAGCATAACTCTCTTGAAGGTGTGCAGACCTGCTAAAAACCAGCAAAACAAGAGTTACAGAAAAAATGCCCAAAATCACTTTAGGACAATGTTAGTATATCATACAAAATGTACAAAATTTCTGAAAAATTATGAGTAGTTTTTTGATGAGGTAAAAGCATGTAAACAATACTTGAAATCAAATTTATGTATGAGAAACTTATGGAAATTAAATGCAGAAAGTTTTAAAGAGAATGGAAGAGAGAGTGCTCCTTTGCTCTTTCAATGCTTGGAGTGTGGGGTGTCTATCAAAGGAATTCCACTCTCGAAGCCAAGTAACCTGCAAGCTTGTAAAATGTTTGCTACACACTAGAAAGAAAGGTGAGTACCTAATGAAGAGCTAAGAAATCGTAAACTTCAACAAGCATATGAAAATCTCAACTACTAAACAGGAAATGTAGAAGACTACTAAGAACACTACTAAAATCTTACCAAAGCAAAACACTTTGTTTGTTTGGCCTCTCAAACATGTGCAGCTATGAAGTACGGAAGCAAACCACCATTACAGAGCAACCAATACCAAATCTCCTCCAAAGATTTTTTACTACCAAGCCAAATGACTGAAAATTACAATGGCCCAAAAATGGGGCAAGATGTGAGCAAGCGAGTGAGAAAAATAGAAATTAAGCAGGAGCATGAGAGATTGTAACCACCAAGAGGAGGAAGACCCTCCTTAACTAGCCAAAGAGAGGGAGAAGACCCCTCTTGCATGCAAGACAAGTGTCAAATGGGAGAGAGGGGGGCCCAAGAGAGGGGAGCGCATTTGCTCAAGGAGGGCAAATTCCATAGTTTGGGATCTAAATAATTGGGGGGAAACCCCCCTTTTAATGTTTCCATGCCCAAAACTAATCCAAATGGGGGGCAAACCACCCAAGTGGGGCCCCTCCCATTGACCTTCACTCACCCATCCAATCAAAGAGAAGAGGGCGCACCCCCTAGAGTGGGCACTTTACCACATTCAAAACACTTGCTTGGGGGGGTTCTTTAACCTTTAATTTTGTCTTAGGTACATACTCTGACTTTAGGAAACTTTATTTCCCCTCCCCAAGTGACTATAGTCACTTTATAAAAATGTGCCTTACTAATTAATTGCCCAATTTCCTGATTTCCATGATTGACCTGGGCAAAAGTGTCCATAACCTTAGCAAGACTTGTTTGAATGACTTCAAAGTTAGCCCAAGGGTGTAGGGGGTCTCATGCCATTTATCTTGAGTACCCATACCCCTATACATCATCATAAAAGACCAAGTATTCCTTTTTTACATTACAAAATTTTATGCTGAGGGATATTTTTTAATCGCCAAAAATTAAAAAATCCTATGTAAAACCTAATGAAATTCCACAAGACTCTGGATAATGTCTAGCATGGTAATATAGAACACTCCTAGGCCTAATCACCCCATGGAATCGATCACTAGAACACCTTTCACCACTTTGGAGATATTTTTGAGTGAAAAACTCAAATAATTAAAATCACAGAAAGGAATTTTAATTATCCAAGTGAAAAAACACTCAATGAAAAGACTTCCCTAATGATAAGTCTGTTATCAACTATATCTGTACAATAGTTGAAACCTTATTGAGCCACCAGTGTTGGAACACATCAGTGTTCACTTCCAGAGTATCTGGGTTTCAGATATTTGGGTCTAGCCAGTTTTGTTTTTTGAGTCGACATGACCATGGCCCCATGGGGGTTTGTAACAAAGTGTGCTAGTAAGGTCTGAGTGGCTCGATTTCCCATGACTTGATTAAGCAACTAAAGTATTCCAGGGAGTTTTTTCCCTTGTCAATTATACTTTGCTTAAGGCAATGTATAATCGATGAGGTTTTCTCCCGCTTCCTCCTCCAAAGTTGGAATGCCCGATTTTGAAAATCTGAGCCGTGGGGGGTTATTAGAGTCCAATTAATATGTATAAACCTAATAGACACTATTAGAATAGGTTTTGGTCATGTCCTAAGTCTCTAGGACCCCCAGAAAAAATTTCGAAAAATTTTTACCGGACGCGTTGGATTTGGGGTTTTTAATTTTTTAATTATTTTTAAATTTTAATTAAATTTCTCTATAGTTTAAATAGAGAAATTTGAGTCTGTAATATGTTAGTCGTCCGGGGTCCGAATTCAGTGATTGATGGCTCGTTTCATAAGCCAAAAATCACACATGACCCATGGACCAGCTAAACCCAAGTTTCAGATGTCATTTAGGCCTCGTCATTAATATTTTCTCTAAAAAGCCATTTACAGAGAAATTATTAATTAAAATAATAAAAATGATTATTTTGGAGATAATCCAGATCTCTCCAAAATAATCCAAATGGAATAAAGTAAAAGGCTAAATGACATGGCACTCAGCATTTATGAAGATTCCAATCATCTCAGTCATCATTCAGTCAACTATCCAGTCACTACAAGAGATCTCCTTCAAGCTAATTCGCCCTCTTCCATGCAAAACTCGATTTGGTGAGGTGTCAAGTGTTGAATGGGTTGGTTGATGTGCATTAAAGCCTATGGTAGGCGCCCTCCTTGACTCACCAAATCACAAAGCTTGGCTCCTTATACAACTCAACCAACATCCCTACATTAGCTCAAGCATTAACCATTGAAGGGATTCACGCCATCTCCCATGAAGCTCACGCATATCTCTATTGGAGCTCGTTTTCTACACTTGGCATTCGTTTGTTGGAGTGATGTATATTACAAGGATTGGGAGGAGATAACAAAGAGGAGTGGGGTGCGCCTTGCCTAGGTGGGGCCACCTCCCCACTCTCCATTCAATGCAAATTCGAATTTATTGGTGGGGATTTGCTCCAAGCTATGTTGACATGAGTTTTGATTGGATGTTGATGGAATTCGAACTAGTGTCTAGTGTTATTGGCTCCTTTCATTGCCAATTCGAATTAGGTGTTAGGTATCTTGTCTTTGCTATAAAGAGAGGCCATTTTGGCTCTCTTTTCATGGAGACTTTGATGCAAGATTACTCTGCACATTTTGTAATAGCTTTTTGCTTCATATTTTCAATAAAGATTTCGACTTTGGAGGTCCATGAGCTTTCAATCTTTGGTGTGAATTCATCTCTTGTTGAGGTGATATCTTCTCTAAACCCATCTCTTAATTATGCATAGTATTTGATCAATTGCTAGCTTGTGAGGGCTATCTTTAGCACAATAGAGTAACCATTTGCAGTTCAAGTTGGTTATTTATGCAAGTTTATCAAGATCTAAAGGGACATGAGTAGTTAGTTTTTTTCCAGCAAAAAAAAAAGCTACTATTGATATTCAAAATGAATCAAATAGTACAATGAAAACTCATGATTCAAACAGTTGAATCAATTACTAATCTTCATGAAAGATCTGGATTGCATGAAGTTTCAGAGACCACTCAAAACTTTCAAAGCCATCATTATAGCACGGCAGCTACTTACACCACTACACATACAAAAAATCAAAAAAGAAACTCCACTGATTCAAAAAGACCCAGAATCAAGACCCAACACAGGTCAATCAAGAAAATAAGTAGACCCACTGTCCAGGATGCAGTTGTCGCACCATTCCTCCCAGATCAACTGACCTTCCATACCAGATAGTGCTTGTTTAGATAGCTTGTCTGCAAGAGAATTATGCTCTCTATAAATATGCTCGAACTTGATATTCTGTTGCTTTGAGATTTCAAAATGAGTTCTATTAGCCCAATGTCTCAGATTCAAAACATTGAGTTTGAAGTCTCCCGCTGCCCATTTGATGGTGACCCGGGAATCACCATATACCTTGATATTAACCAAGCCAAAGATATTAGCAATTTTAAGTACACACCAAAGAGCCATTAACTCAGCTTTCATGTTTGATCCGATACCACAATTGAGTCTAACATAAAAGTAATGAGAATCATTGAGATATATGACACCCCCAACTGCACATAAACCATACTGTGATGCACCATCGAAGAAAAGGACAGGCTGATCCAGTTAGTTATACAAATTGTTGATCTAATCTTGATATTTCTATCATACTAGCATTGTTGATCTCACTCGTTGGTTGAGTTGTGTGGTTGTGATTAGGTGTTGCTTAAAGTGAAGAAGGGTAAGAGCTCGGTTGCATCAAACCCGTGCTTCATCTTCAAGTTTTGGCCTAACATTTTGTGGTTGCAGGATCTACAATAATCTCAAAATCTTTCATCTTAAGAAGGCTAGGAAGAGCTCTTCTCAAGTTTTCCATCCATCAAAACTCTATTTTACCTTGGTTACCTTAGGCTTTCTCTTCTTCAAGCCCTCCACTTTCTCCTTGATTCGTTTACCTTGATTTGCTAGACCTTTTTTCCTCTCACCCTAGATCTATCCTTGCTCTCGTTTTTGCCATCATTCCTTGCTCTCAACTTTTCCCTTCTCCTCCCTTTCACTCCTCCTCTCTTCTTTCCATTCGCCCAACTCCTCTTCTCTTCTCTCGTCCACCTCCTTCTCTCTCATCTTACCTTCGTTTTAGCCTCCTTTAGCTCCTTTCATCCACCTTTAAAAAGTGCCCTAAAAACCACATCAAAACAACAATAAAATTGTTGGTAGTAGTTAGTTGTTAGTTGTTTGTAGGTTGCATTGTTAGATCTTAGTTTAAGTTCACTTTGCTAGTCTTGTTTTAGATCTTATAATTAAATCTTAGTGCACCTTTTTAGTTTGCATGTAGTTTAAATTTTGAGTTTTGCATTTGATCTCATAGAAGTTAGCATTCTAGTTGGCATCTTGGATCTAAGGCTTGCAATTGTTAGTTTAGTTTCAAATTTTATTTTGATTTGATTAACAATGACGGGTATCTAAGCTTTGTTGTGTAGGTGCCTAAAGGAAAGATCCATAACAAACAAGGCAAAAGAATTGAAGAAGTGCAAAAAACTAAGGAGAAGACAAAACCAAAGATTTATAGAACCAATCTCCTTTTTGTATAAGCCATAAAGGGCCATTCAAGTCTTGATTCATAGTTGTTTATTTCCTTGAAAAAACCTTTTGAGGGTTTAATTCCCAAAGGCAATTGTAACCCAAGTAATACAAAGGCTAGGTGGGATAGTGCCTCCCACACTTAGTTTCTCCTTCCCCATTTGGGGAAGTTTGTTCATGCATGCTTAGATTAGTTTTATTTTCAGTTCTTAGATTGAAATCCGCTTTCTGTACTTAGATTAATTTCTCTTCCAAGTCTTGACTAGAGTAAGCTAACTTTGGGATTGCATCCTGGTAGCTTCTCGTTCCCCCATCAGCTTCTTGTGGACATCCAGCTAGCTGGAAGGTTTCCAGGACTGACGGTTTCTAGTGGTTGACCTTGTTCAGAGGTTGATCCCACCTTTAGAATAAATTTGTTTGGTAGAACACTAAGTAAAGTTTCATTTTATTTTTTGCGAGTAGCATATTAGCAATATTTCACATCTATTTGAGCTATCATATGATTTAAGTGTTACAAAATTGAAGTATCTTGCTATCACAACTGCTTTTTTGTTTCTTAAAACAAACGAAGTCTCTTGAACTTGGCCAAATCCAAGTCAAGAGCACTCTCTGTCGGAGAGCATATAGACTTGCACGTACCCCCTGCATTAGGCATTTTAAAGTAGGAAGTCTCTTGAACTGTGGTCTTAAGACCAAGTCAAGAGCGTTCTCTGTCGGAGAGTTGAACAAGTGCTCTAATAATAAAACTTTTCAATCCACACTTCCCCTTTAATTAATTTATCTTGGTCGTTTGTCCTACACCCGTATGCTCTGCCAACCGGAAATGGTTGGACTAGTACTCAGAAAGGTGAAGGATTTGATAATCTCATAAGTGATAATTAATTAAAACTTTCACCCCCATAACCAACGAACCGGCGTTGTTCAAAAAGTATTTTAATCAGTTCTCAGGGGAGGCGTCGGAGTGCCCAATCTGCGACACGGTGGCTGGTTAGCATTGCGCGCCTCGCTGTGATTCTAGACAGGTTCCGACATGTCTCTTAAAGGAGCTGCTTAGAATATCTTTCTGGACACTCTTTGATATCCTTGGTTTTATCCTAATAATCAAGACCATTAAAACTTTGAAATTTACCAAGATAATTTGCACAACGATCTCACGAACAGTTACTATTAAGACTTATCTTTTCAGCATCCCCCAGCACTACAAATTCAATTATTTTGACTCCGTTACCCATTGGATAAGGCACTGGTCCTTTTATCATTTAATTTTTATCTGTAGATGCTTCTTAATTATCTCAAGTCTTTATATACTGTTTCGCAACGTGGATTGCATCTTATCTTGTGTTTTATTTAAAAGTAAGTCATGTGTCTTTCATCACTAAAAACTCCTAAACAACACCCATCCACATCACCATACATTTTTAACACTTAAAACATTGAGCCATAGACAACTCTTTGTAGGGACTACCCCCCTTGGATTCGTTAGGAGTTAGCCTAAATGGAGGAGCTGGGATTCAGGTGACAGTACCTGGCTCATTGCTTGCCCCCAAGGCCACACATCTCTCACTTGTAGTGAAGAGATAGCTTTCTGTTGCCGCCTGGTTCCACACCTGGGGAAAACGCAGCAGAAGTCTTCAAGCTGCTGGTGTGGCCTTGGGGGCAAGTCAGAGTCAAGTGCTGTCACTTGGGACTCGACTCCTCCGTCTAGGCTTTCCTAGCGAAGCCAAGGGGGGTAGACCCTAAAAAATAAAAAGAAACTAAGGCCTCTAACCTAGGAGTTAGGAAAATATTTTTGGTAACCAAGAATAAACAGCATATACTTTGATCAAATAAAACAGTCATTCATCATTTACTCCCATTTAAAAATAACCATCATTTAATTGCACATTAGTCAATAATATAAAATAAATTTGAAGCAAGACCAATGCCTTATAATGGAGTCAATAAACAAATGCATAAGCAGGAAAGTAGATGTTGTGCGAGTGTTCTTGGTTTATTTTAAAATTAATGTGAATGTGATCTTTTTATTATGGCAGGTGGGTTCCCAATATACACGAGGTACGGGGGAACATGTCCGGAATTTTGAAGCGTGGCTTCCCTCTCAGGCTTTGGGCTGAATCGGAGTCTCGAGGAGGTGTTCAGATGCTATACCAACGAGGGCAAGCCTAACGGTTTCCAAGAGGTCACTATTCAGTGTTATCCCAAGCCTTCTGGGAAATTTGCCCACGACAACAAAATGCGTGTTGTGCCGGATTTTCACAAAAAGGATTTTTTATTGGGGCGGTGTTAGATCCTATTACTAGTCATCCCCTCCTTTCTGGTGTGTACCAACTGGATCAGACTGAGCTGCAAGTTGGCCACAGAGCATACGGGAGAAGACCTTGGTATTTTTATAAAAATTTTATGAACCCAAATTTTATCTTTTTTTTTTTTAAAACCCCAGGAGTCTCTTTTCAGGCACGTATTTCGGGCAAGCCCTCATACAGAAACCCTACTTCGGGAAAGCAAGGGGGGCGTTATGAGTTTGTAAAAAAAATGTGAAAAACTATGTTATGAGTGAACTTGTGGCCCGCCAGTGGAACGGACCAACAAGGTTTATTTTAATCCTAATTAATTTTATTAAATGCCGGAAAACATAGAAATAAACTACTCTAAAAATCACGCCATGAAAATGAGACGACACAGGCCACCCCTGGGGGATGGGGTATGGGCGCTGGCTAGCCCACTTGCTCTCGTTTAATATTTGTTTACAATGATTTAGAGAAGTGCCCCAGTCTACTTTAAGTGACTTGGTGGCTTACAAAATTTTAGGAAAAAATGACCGTTTTTGGAAAATATGAAAATTTGTCCTCCGGATTGTCTAGATCTTCGAAATTTCGGCAGCACTTCCTCCTACCTGTTCGTCTTTTGCTGCAAACCAGCAAGCAATGATTAGTATAAGATGCCCAAAAACACTTTAAGAGTGTCTTTGGAACACCTCCTAAAAAACCCAAAAAATTCTAAGTTAAAAACTAAGTAAAAATGACGAAAAGTAACCAAGTAAAACAGGCTATGGGGCTCGTCTACTTGGGATCTTTGCTAGCCTTTAATGGCCGCAAATTTCAAGCTCTAGGGCAGCCAGGTAATACTTTGAAATCAGATCTAATACTACTTCAAAAAACTTGAAAGATTTTGACAACTTAAACCAGTTTTTTGAAAAGAAAGTACTAGATAACCAAGAAGCTTTGATCTATGAACAATAAACTCTTTATGAAATGAAAAGATAAAACTTCTTGATGACAGAATCTGATTTATTTAAGTTTTAACAGCAGTATGTAAATCAGATCCACTTTTGATTAGTAACTAGTAACCATAAAATTTGATTTTTTCTTGAATGAGAGAGAGAGAGAGGGAACAAATCCTTGTTGAAAATCGAAGCTTTGAAGATGGTTTAGTGATGTTTGAAGGGACTATATCTGCAAACAATGATTAGTAAAAGGGGAAACAAACAAGATCCTCCTTCTTGCCAACTCAAGAAAACACCTGCACATCACAGATCTCACCAAAAAAAATATTAAGTGTAGATATATATTCACAAGAAACTATGATTGCATATCCATAAACAAATGAAAGATACAAAAATAATCTCTTACCAAACACACATCACTAAGCTGCTACAATAAACAAATTGAAAACAACTTATCTCATAGATGAGCACACCACATCCTTGAAGAATGAAACTTATGCACAAGTCATCTTGGAAAATAAATCAAGATATTACATCCACATATGACAAAACACCACAAGCTGACCTCCAAAGTCTTCCTTTATTCAAATGAGAAAAAATATTACAATCATAAGTCTCTTGCTCCAATTCTCACTCTAAAGAAAATGGAGTGGGCAGCCATGCTTAAATAGCCAAAGATGGAGAGAAATGGGTGGAATGAGTGGCATAACTCGTGGAGAAAATGGGGCTGTCCACTCCCATGTAATGGGCTGCCAAAATCAGCCCCAAATCAGCTAAAAATCAGCCATGTGACAGCCCATAAACATAGCTGCAAATTCCATGATTGAAGGGGCCCAATTTTGGGAAATATGCCCCCCTCAAATGGGGAAGTAATCCCACTAATATAGCTGCCCAGAATCTTTCCAAAATCAGCTCTTACAACTCCTAAAACATAGCTGAAAAAATCAGTCCATAAATCACTTCCAAAATTTAATATTTTTATTAAGTCATATTTTCACTTTTTCAATTTTTTATGACTTTTTGGGGTTTTTTTACTTTTTGGATTTTTGTGGAAAAATAATCACCCAAACATTAGGAAAAGTGGGTTTAGGGGTTTAGGGGGTGCTCTGAGTTAGAAAACGAGCACCCCTAAGACAAAAAATACCTCCAGATGCCCCTTATAGGCCAATTACAAATTTTTTAATTGAACCATTAAAAAATGGCCCAATTTACGAAAAAATTAAAACTTGTCGAAAATTAAAAACAACCTAGGGGGACTTAGCACATGTCCATATGACTCAAAATTAACGCCTAGCATGTTCATATACATTGACCCATAGACTCTAATAATCCCCTAAGGCCCGTCAGCCTCCCCAGGCATTCCAGCTTTGGAGGAGCAGAAGAAAAACCAATTAATTATGTTATGCACTAATGCAAGACATAATAGATAGGTGAAAAAACTCCTTGGAATATCTGACTTAGCCAAAAAGTCCTAGGGAACCAAGTCTTTTACAAAACACCATGCTAGTATGTTTTGTTACAAACCCCGCAGGGCCATGGACATGTGGAAAAATTTAAAAACGGGGGCCTTTAAAAGGCCAGCTGGATATCAAATCACCAAAAATGAACATGTATCATGTTCCATTCTGCCCGCTCGTTTGATAATCCAACCAAGTACAACTTAGTTGGCAACATCTGGCTCCAACTGCGGGATGTGTGCTCGATCTAGTCTTCAGGCAAGGAGAGCATACGAGAATACCAGAATCTCTGGTTTCTATGACCTGTAAAAACATCTCAACTTGACAAGAAAACCTTTCAGTAGCACAAGTTCTTATAAGAAGCCAATGAACCATAAGTTGCATTATTCAAAAACTAAAAAAAATGACTAATGAAAAATTCTAAGTACATAAAAGGAAAGTATTGAAAAATAAATGTTGAAAGTAAATGCTCACTTGATGAGCTTATTTTCCTACTCTAAGCATAACAAAATAAATGCTAAGTAAAATGATAAATCCAATGCAACCATCTTAACATTTTATCAATATAAAAACTTTTCACCTTGTGTTTGGTTACCAGCCAAAACAAGGATACCTTATTTAGAAAATGCAAACCTGCATGATAATTCTGGATTGGAGGATTGGATTGGTGATCATAGGCATATGATAGATCTTTGAAGTGCTTCCCCCAATGGTAAGTCCTCATGCAGGCCTCTTCTACCCATGATTGAATAGAGCTGAGAAAAAACTCGGAATGATAAGGCAGACCAACTACCTCATCATATTGATCTGAAGGGCTCTTCTGATAGTCCATTTCTGTGAAAGTATAAGCCCCAAGCTGCTCCAAATCATAAGGAACCTCTGAATGTGCTGATGAAGGCTGAAACTGACATTCCACTGATTTCATCCTACCCAACTCTTCGTTATACTGTTGATCCAAGTCTTCGTTACTAATACTCATTAATGGCTCTAATTGATCATGAGAAATATCTACAGGCTCCTCTTCCATATCAAAATTTCCCAAGGTCTCAAAATCAACACTCCCCTCTCTTGATATATCAAAGATGGGTTTTTCTAAATCCATCCAACAATCATCATGCCCATCCTTGTAAATGAAGGGGGAGTCTTTGTCTATTGCATCACAACCCTGGCCATGCCCATCCTCATGTTCATAATACTTATCCTCAGAAGGCTTGGTTTGAAAGATATTACAAGGTATAAAGTTGTCCAAGACTTCACCACTATGCGGAGAAAAAGGAGGAGTGTCATCATAAATCATACAAAAATCATCACAAGTTTTTTTAAAGGCTTCTGTAATGGTTGCTTCCTTAGGTGAATTTGAAGTACAAACATCATCATCTTCACTAAAGTAATCCTGAAATCCCAAATCTTCAATGGCAATTTGAGGAAGCTCTTCTGAAACATCTTCAATTGAAGACCCTTCATGAATTTCTTTGTCAACTTCTATAATGGCTTCCTCTTTAGGCAAATCTGAAACACACGTGTGATCATCATTGTAGATTTGAGAACACTCCATATTTTCACTGTTTTCAGCTATGGTGACAAGAGGATGGTTTTCAACAAAATCTTCAGTTAAGGGTGCTTCATGGAACTCTTCGATAGGGTCATGCTGAATCTCCTTTTTAAAGCCAGACTGTGCTATAGGGAGATCAACACGATTGATATAACTTAGAGGCACCTCCCAATATTTATTATTCTCTGTCATGATGATACGAGGAAATTTGGGGTCTTCCTTATGATACTCAATCCAAGGTATGAACAAGAGAAAGTACCTTCTAAGGATCCTGTCCAAGTGCTCCATACTAGCTCCTTTATTATGCCATTGCCTTATAAATATTCTAAGGAGGCTCGAAAGAGAGTTGATACATTTATTTGGAAGCTCTTTAAAATACCATTGATAAACAGGTCCCTGTAATGTACTAACAAACATCTCCATTATGTTATCTTCATATAAGACTTTGAAGTTAGCCACAATTTTAAGAAAAGAAAAGACATGCCGGGTTTCTACATCATCATCATCTCCCCAAAAGACCGGTAGATAATCAGATACATCTTCTCCATCATGATAATTAGGGAAACCAGGGATGTCTGAGAAGTCAATGGGAGGATGTGCATCGGAAATTTGCTCACTAGACTCTTTATCATCCATTTTCAAAGATCAATAGCCTGCATTTGAAATGACCATGGGATATACCTGGTACTGAATCAGTGGAGTTGTCAAAAGGTGAGTCTTTATAGATTTTACTGTAATGGATGGACTCATCTACACACAAGCAGTCTCAACAAACTATATGAGAAACAAAGGGTTTTATCCCTTCAATGGAGTCGCCATGTGAGAATAAAAATATACATATAAAACAATCTCACAAAGAAATCTATTTTTGTTTTTCTTTGAACTTTTATAAAAGGAAAAGAAGTTAGTGGAGTCGCCAGATGAAAAATTAAAAATCTAATCTAAAGATTCATCAAACAAAGCAAAAACAAAAAGGAAAACTCAAAAGTCGTATTCCGGGAATAAAAAAACTTATCCCCGGCAACGGCGCCAAAATGTTGCCGCCTGGTTCCACACCTGGGGAAAACGCAGCAGAAGTCTTCAAGCTGCTGGTGTGGCCTTGGGGGCAAGTCAGAGTCAAGTGCTGTCACTTGGGACTCGACTCCTCCGTCTAGGCTTTCCTAGCGAAGCCAAGGGGGGTAGACCCTAAAAAATAAAAAGAAACTAAGGCCTCTAACCTAGGAGTTAGGAAAATATTTTTGGTAACAAAGAATAAACAGCATATACTTTGATCAAATAAAACAGTCATTCATCATTTACTCCCATTTAAAAATAACCATCATTTAATTGCACATTAGTCAATAATATAAAATAAATTTGAAGCAAGACCAGTGCCTTATAATGGAGTCAATAAACAAATGCATAAGCAGGAAAGTAGATGTTGTGCGAGTGTTCTTGGTTTATTTTAAAATTAATGTGAATGTGATCTTTTTATTATGGCAGGTGGGTTCCCAATATACACGAGGTACGGGGGAACATGTCCGGAATTTTGAAGCGTGGCTTCCCTCTCAGGCTTTGGGCTGAATCGGAGTCTCGAGGAGGTGTTCAGATGCTATACCAACGAGGGCAAGCCTAACGGTTTCCAAGAGGTCACTATTCAGTGTTATCCCAAGCCTTCTGGGAAATTTGCCCACGACAACAAAATGCGTGTTGTGCCGGATTTTCACAAAAAGGATTTTTTATTGGGGCGGTGTTAGATCCTATTACTAGTCATCCCCTCCTTTCTGGTGTGTACCAACTGGATCAGACTGAGCTGCAAGTTGGCCACAGAGCATACGGGAGAAGACCTTGGTATTTTTATAAAAATTTTATGAACCCAAATTTTATCTTTTTTTTTTTTAAAACCCCAGGAGTCTCTTTTCAGGCACGTATTTCGGGCAAGCCCTCATACAGAAACCCTACTTCGGGAAAGCAAGGGGGGCGTTATGAGTTTGTAAAAAAAATGTGAAAAACTATGTTATGAGTGAACTTGTGGCCCGCCAGTGGAACGGACCAACAAGGTTTATTTTAATCCTAATTAATTTTATTAAATGCCGGAAAACATAGAAATAAACTACTCTAAAAATCACGCCATGAAAATGAGACGACACAGGCCACCCCTGGGGGATGGGGTATGGGCGCTGGCTAGCCCACTTGCTCTCGTTTAATATTTGTTTACAATGATTTAGAGAAGTGCCCCAGTCTACTTTAAGTGACTTGGTGGCTTACAAAATTTTAGGAAAAAATGACCGTTTTTGGAAAATATGAAAATTTGTCCTCCGGATTGTCTAGATCTTCGAAATTTCGGCAGCACTTCCTCCTACCTGTTCGTCTTTTGCTGCAAACCAGCAAGCAATGATTAGTATAAGATGCCCAAAAACACTTTAAGAGTGTCTTTGGAACACCTCCTAAAAAACCCAAAAAATTCTAAGTTAAAAACTAAGTAAAAATGACGAAAAGTAACCAAGTAAAACAGGCTATGGGGCTTGTCTACTTGGGATCTTTGCTAGCCTTTAATGGCCGCAAATTTCAAGCTCTAGGGCAGCCAGGTAATACTTTGAAATCAGATCTAATACTACTTCAAAAAACTTGAAAGATTTTGACAACTTAAACCAGTTTTTTGAAAAGAAAGTACTAGATAACCAAGAAGCTTTGATCTATGAACAATAAACTCTTTATGAAATGAAAAGATAAAACTTCTTGATGACAGAATCTGATTTATTTAAGTTTTAACAGCAGTATGTAAATCAGATCCACTTTTGATTAGTAACTAGTAACCATAAAATTTGATTTTTTCTTGAATGAGAGAGAGAGAGAGGGAACAAATCCTTGTTGAAAATCGAAGCTTTGAAGATGGTTTAGTGATGTTTGAAGGGACTATATCTGCTAACAATGATTAGTAAAAGGGGAAACAAACAAGATCCTCCTTCTTGCCAACTCAAGAAAACACCTGCACATCACAGATCTCACCAAAAAAAATATTAAGTGTAGATATATATTCACAAGAAACTATGATTGCATATCCATAAACAAATGAAAGATACAAAAATAATCTCTTACCAAACACACATCACTAAGCTGCTACAATAAACAAATTGAAAACAACTTATCTCATAGATGAGCACACCACACCCTTGAAGAATGAAACTTATGCACAAGTCATCTTGGAAAAGAAATCAAGATATTACATCCACATATGACAAAACACCACAAGCTGACCTCCAAAGTCTTCCTTTATTCAAATGAGAAAAAATATTACAATCATAAGTCTCTTGCTCCAATTCTCACTCTAAAGAAAATGGAGTGGGCAGCCATGCTTAAATAGCCAAAGATGGAGAGAAATGGGTGGAATGAGTGGCATAACTCGTGGAGAAAATGGGGCTGCCCACTCCCATGTAATGGGCTGCCAAAATCAGCCCCAAATCAGCTAAAAATCAGCCATGTGACAGCCCATAAACATAGCTGCAAATTCCATGATTGAAGGGGCCCAATTTTGGGAAATATGCCCCCCTCAAATGGGGAAGTAATCCCACTAATATAGCTGCCCAGAATCTTTCCAAAATCAGCTCTTACAACTCCTAAAACATAGCTGAAAAAATCAGTCCATAAATCACTCCCAAAATTTAATATTTTTATTAAGTCATATTTTCACTTTTTCAAATTTTTATGACTTTTTGGGGTTTTTTTACTTTTTTGGATTTTTGTGGAAAAATAATCACCCAAACATTAGGAAAAGTGGGTTTAGGGGTTTAGGGGGTGCTCTGAGTTAGAAAACGAGCACCCCTAAGACAAAAAATACCTCCAGATGCCCCTTATAGGCCAATTACAAATTTTTTAATTGAACCATTAAAAAATGGCCCAATTTACGAAAAAATTAAAACTTGTCGAAAATTAAAAACAACCTAGGGGGACTTAGCACATGTCCATATGACTCAAAATTAACGCCTAGCATGTTCATATACATTGACCCATAGACTCTAATAATCCCCTAAGGCCCGTCAGCCTCCCTAGGCATTCCAGCTTTGGAGGAGCAGAAGAAAAACCAATTAATTATGTTATGCACTAATGCAAGACATAATAGATAGGTGAAAAAACTCCTTGGAATATCTGACTTAGCCAAAAAGTCCTAGGGAACCAAGTCTTTTACAAAACACCATGCTAGTACATTTTGTTACAAACCCCGCAGGGCCATGGACATGTGGAAAAATTTAAAAACGGGGGCCTTTAAAAGGCCAGCTGGATATCAAATCACCAAAAATGAACATGTATCATGTTCCATTCTGCCCGCTCGTTTGATAATCCAACCAAGTACAACTTAGTTGGCAACACTTTCGAAAGATTTCCGCTGCTGGTGTGCAATCTAGCGGACAACAAAGTCTTAGGTGACTAAGTTACACAAAAATAGACCTTCATGCTGACATATCCTTTCAAAATCCCTCACAGGGGTGTGGAAATTTCATGGAGAGAAGATAACAAAAAGAGCCGCCTTGCTTGAATAAATTATTAAGTACTTCTTTCTCATCTTCAAGGCACATTCAACATGTGCCTGGTACATCATTTTCCACCTAGTTGGTTTTGGTGGTCAACACCTCTCACAACAAGAGGATGAAGTAACTTGAGAAATGACCCTCAAGGATATCTTTTGTAGAAGAGGGCATGTTTCCCCATGAGTTTCCCACTAAACATAGGGTTTCTTAATCCCCATGTGTCTAAGCACCTCATATCCTCCAAATCTTCTAGTGCCAGTGGAAAACTCTGCAAATTCCTCCTCCACCTCCTCAAGTAGGTCTCTATCCTGAAGTAGTCTTCTAAATGATATCTTCCTCCCCTGTGAGATCTCTCCATCCATGTGAGGAGGGAATTTGCATGAGGGCCCCGACCCACCATTGAGCCAATCATGACCGTAGAACTTGGGGTTCAATGAGTGGGCCAAGCAATGCAAAGGTGTGCAATTCTTATCCCACTTGGAAATAAGAATATCTTGTATGGTGGACCATAAGTTCTCTGCCGATGTCTCATACTCAGCACACTCATTCTCCATAAAAATGGTCCTCATGGACTCATTCATGGAATCCCACCCCTCATAAACATCTGCTAGGATGGGTTGGTCCATGTCTGCAAACTGCAACAGAGAAATGACCGGCTCCATGATCCTAATGGTAAGATCTACCCTCTCCCACCAACCATCATCTACCACTATGTCCTTTACCTTTTTTGAAGCAACCTGATCTGTTTTTCTCCAAAAGGACCAAAACTCTAAAATAACCATGGACCCAAGGGCAGTTTTGACTTCTCTCAACCTCTTGAGCATGATGAATGAAGAAGCAAACCGAGTACTTGCAACCTTCAACAATGAAAGATGTGTGTACTCTTTGTAGATTGTGAGGGCATTAGTGTGGTTTTGTCACATGGATATGGCATGCATCCTCAATAAGTTTTCCAATCCATGTCATATCTGAAGCAATAGATTTCAGTGCTAAATTCAAAGAATGGACAATGCAAGGTGTCCAAAATACTTGTAAGATCAATAAAAGAAAGTATAAATGAGTCTAGACTCTAGACTCTACAAGACTACAACTAACAACTCAAATGAATGAACAAATTAGCAATTCAATTATGCAAGGTGTCCATAATGAAAATACCTGTGGATATTTAGCTTCCACAAGCATGCTAGCAACCTTGCAAATAGGTGTGTTGTTTGTGATGATTTGTACACAATAATCAACACCTACGTCTTCAATGACTTTGATGAACAACTCACCCATATATTGTGCATCCTTGTATTTCCCAAGAGCATCCACCACTTTCAAGAACACCGATCCATTTGGGGAAGACACCATGAAATTGATGAGCAGATGGTGTGCTACATCCGTCCATCCATCCGAAACAATACTAACACCACATGTGGGCCATTTTGATCTAATTGGCTCAATAATTTTAACCACCTCCTTCTTTGCCTTAACCAACAATGTGGTTCTAAGCTTCTCTGAACCAGGAGGCACATAACTAGTTGGAGCTCTTTCAATTAGACTTTGACACATCTCAATGAACAATGGTGAACGTGCAACGTTGAATGAAATCAAGTTGAGGTAGAAATAGAATGCAATGGTAAGGTCCACCTCTTCTCGCGCCTCTTGTTGGAAAATCCTATCCATTGGACCACTTGAAGTTGGCTTTTTTCTTGTTGGATAAGCATCAACCTCACTCCTAGTGCTAGAGGGTTTCCTCGAGAATGAAAGAGGATCCTCATTTTGTTGTGTCTTGCTTGCTACTGCCACCTTCCCTAACCCAACATGATCCTCTCTTTCCATCTCCCTTCTTTGAGTAACACTCACCGCTTTGCATGAAGAAATCCCACAAGGGCCAACAAATGGCTCTTAACCCGGTAATATGTGTTCTTGAAATCATGCTTGCAGAAATTGCAAGTCCAACACACATTGCCTCCCCCACCAAGCTTTGCTCCAGGGCCTTCTTTCCTTGTCACATACTTCCACAAAGGGTATTTACTCTCTTGGGGGGGTTGTCTTGCTAAAACAGGGTTAAAACGAGCATGAGTTTCACTAGAAGCAGTTGGAGCACTTATAGGAGCAGAAGAGGATCTGCTTGGAGGAGGAAGAGGAGAAGAGGGATTAGATGGGGCATTTCTCCCTTTCCTTTGCCCTTTAGCTGCTACCCTAGCTGATGAGACATTTTTCTTCCTCCCTGATGGTGAGCTTGAATCCTCTCAAGTAAATCTTCCCTCAAATCCACTTGGAATCCCTTGCAAATGCTTCAAATCTCCCTTCACCCGCAAAAAAAACCCACTCGTAGCTCTCCCTTCAACTTGCAAATGCCAAAAAGAAAGAGAAAAAACAGTTTTGAAGAGGTTGTGGGCATCCTTTTTGCGTGGAGCGTGTCCTAGAATCGGGACACGTTTTGTGCAGATGCGGGACACGAGCCCAACACGTGTTCGACACGTGTTTTATCGTGTCCCCAAATCGGGACACGATAAAACACGTGTCGAACACATGTTGCGTTCGTGTCCGTGTCCGACACGTCCCCACGGGACACTTGCCCCTATATCAACTTGTCCGGTGACTTAGGTGCCTATTCATTTGAATAGTCATGAATATTTATTATTATTTTATTTATTTCAATCAACAAAATTTGACACATTCACCTTGCTGATTTTTCTCTTCTCTTGGTCCCATACCCCATAAACAAGGCACAGGATTGATTAGATCAACTGTTATATTGATAGTTTATATTCATTTTCTATTTTAAAAGATAAAATCTGTAATCTATAGGGCAAGCAAAATTTGTTGGTCTGTGATTACTTTGGCAGAAATATAGGGAGATTATTGTGATTTATGATGTTTTGGGGATGAATTGACAATTTGAACCATGATATGAAGTTAACTTTGCTGATTTGAAGAAATTAGCTGCAAATTTGAAGAAAACAATGAAATTTGTTGCCGGTTTGAAATTTAAAGCATTGTTTCTCCAAAATATTTGAAGTCAAGCTTCTAAATTTCAAATCGTGCATGGAGACCCCCTTTATATTGGCATTAACCAATCCGGAAGTGAGGGGAGTGATATTAGGGATAGGGTCATACTCCCTAGTGGTTACCTGGACACCTTTGGATCACATTTTCTCCGAGGGTATTTTTAGGCTATAATGGGGTCTTCTAGAAGTTCAGTAGCAGTGCCTTGACAGACTCAAACTCAAACCGTGAAACTACAAGGTATCAGATGTGTGATGTTGTCGGCCGTTGGTATCTTGATTTACATATCTCTATATACTGAATTTTTCATGGTATTCTGAGTTCTTCTAATAACTACAGATATATTTTTGGTTGTGTACTCATATTCTGAACTGTTCTAATTTCTAGATCATTTTCTAATTTATCTTTTTTTAATGTGAAATATTAAAAAATTATAACTGTCTCCCCAATTTCCGTTTCTCTATTTGGGATCGTAACTTATCTGGATTATAATGTTCCATGTGTAAGTACTCTAGGAAATTGATTGTTTCATAAACAAGATTCTTGAAGACTTTTATGGGAGAAGAAATATTTTAAAAATAGAGGATACACTGACCACAAATGACTTGAGAATAACTCAACAGAAGATGACAGTGAAGGCACATGACGCTTTGTAGCAAGGAAGTCCATACTTTAGCAATGTGTACCCTGCAAGATTTTTTTGTAACATTGGACTTTGATAAAAATTCCCCTCTTAAGCAGAGATGTGTATTGCTGGAAAGTTCCAATATTTGGTATGTGCTTGTTCCAGATATCATATATGACAACATAACACGCTAACTTGGAGAGAACCCTGCCCTCCTGTCAGATCATCCTCACTAGCATTTAGTTTAAATGTGACTATATTCTTCAAGAAATCATGGAGAATGAAGAAGAAAGAAGATATCAGTAAAGAGCTGTCTAACTTTACATTATTGCTGATCTCTGAGCTCCTTACTGCTCGCTATAATTTACATTGTTTGTGTTCAAATGTTTTCATCTTGGCACTCCATTTAATAATATCAAGAAATGCATGGAACATAAACGGTTTTGCTTTTTTGTTAAGCGATCCATCATATTAATGATGAATCATGAAACCCATCCAACATCGATTCCTCAGCAAGTTACTCATCAGCGATATGTATTTTGTCATCGTGTTTCAGCCTTGCTATTATCACATGTTTCATGTTCTCACTTGCCAACTTTGCTTGTGTTGTAAAAAAACCACGACTTTCATGAATCTCTAGATCAATTACTTTAAACTCTAAAATGCTTTAAGTTAACCGTTTTTTGAATAGATTATATACAATGAATGAAACTTGAAAGCCATTACTTTCAATTGAATTATTTTTCATTAAGATTTTGCACTTCAGTGTTCTACTTTGCTTTACCATACTTACGTGTTCTTAGTGCCTAACCCATTGATGTTTATATAATGTTGTAATTTTAGCTTGAGTGCATGTTGAAGTTGCAATTTACCCTAATGAACTTTTTCCAAATTTATTTGACAGTTGAAGAACTGTAACTGAAATATTTATGTTTTCATTTGATGGGAGATCAGCTGCAGGAAAATCTAGACTGGGCATTCATCAAAGATCACGAAAACCAAATGGCTTTTCTGTTTGGCGTTGATGACCACTGGGGACCATTATCTCTTTTCGAAGAGGTATAGATGCATGCTTGTTTTCATTTTGTGTGCTCATTTGTCTCAATTCTTCATGTTCAACTTCAATTGCAAGAAAATAAGTTTTTCTTCATATTCAACTTCAATTGCGAGAAAGTAAGTTTTTTTATTATGATTAATGATTGCATGGGTCCTGATGGCTTCTTTCAGCACTCCATTTCAATCTCACTAGCCAATTCCTATTATCGTAATTGAATGCATAAATATCTTGAAGCACTGAGCTATAAAAAAATGCTTTAATATTTTATTCTCTAGTTTCCCCTTGGAATTTGCATGAAAACACTACATGAGCTATAAAAAAATGCTTTAATATTTTCATGTGTTAGGCTATTTTTTCAAATGGAAATTAGACATTGCAGAAAAGAACATAAGAAACAAATTTGCAGTCGCCAAAAAAAGGACTTGAATCTCCATAAAGGTTGTGGAGTTAAAAATGTTTTTTGTGTTTTGTAAAAAAAACAAATTTTAATTGACATTAAATTGTCACACTGGAAATTATGTCAAAATTAAGCAAAATTCAAATTAGCACTTAGACCATAACTTAATATGTTTTCAAACTTAGTTGATAACTTAATTTCCAGGGTCTATATCTGGCAGAGTTTGAACCTAAGTTTTTAGTGTGGGCTGGGGAATGTCATATCTCAACCACTCACTGACCATTGCTATTAAAAAAAAAGTTTTTTCTGGTTTATTAAAAAAATTATATATATAACAATTCCAGTTCCAATAGAATAGTTTCTTAAAAAATTTAATCAAAATTAAAAACAAAAAACTCATAATTTAATTAAATTAAAAGAAACCTCTAAAAATTTAAGATATATATATATAAAATTTAGAATAATTTTTTTTAGAATTAAATCAAATTAAAAATAAATAAAAAACTCATAATTTAATTAAAGGAAACATATAAAAATTTAACAAAAATGGCAATGAAAAAAACACATAAACAACAAAGTATTAAGTTTTCCTTTTATAAACAAAGAGGGGATATATAAGATTTTTTTTAAAGAAAAGCTTTTGGGACCAGATAGGCTTCCCTGCTCATGGGAATGGTCATCAATTTTTTTTTAAAGAAAAGCTTTTGGGGACCAGATAGGCTTCCCTGCTCATGAGAATGGTCATCAACGGCGCCTAGGGAAAGCACTGCCATGTAACACTATGATGTGGCAATGCTTGCCTCAACCTGTGGTAGCCCTTCTCGCAGATGCATAAGGCCCTTAATCGATAGATTGAGGGAGTATGGGCACTTGATTTTTTCATTGAGGGTCTTGTCGTGGGCCTTCCTTTGTGGGGCCTGTCGACAGGGAAGGTGGACGAGGGCTCAAAAACATTGCTTTTATTTATTTTGTTTAGAGTTTTTAATTTTTAGTTCCATCAATTTCATTGTTTTTAATTATTATTATTTTATTATTAAATATAGCTTAGCTTTTTAAAATTTTCATTTTCTTCAATTTCTCAATTTTTACCCATTGCAGTTTGCACCATGATTGAAGAGTCGTTGAGGAAAGAGGTTTTACCCGTTTTACAAAAACAAAACAAATAACTTTCCACTGTGTTATGTAAATTGTCATTATAGTAATATTCTTTTATTTTTTCACAAGAACAGTTAGTTAATAAGTTATATATTTATAAAAAGGTTATTGGCTAGCCAAACAGTACTCTTACCAAACAGTAAAAAGAGTATGGAAATTTCAAAATTGTTAAAACATTATTAGGCAAAGAGCTTTTCAACAAAAATGGTAATTGTCCATGTAACTTCTGCTTTCTTGATGTGCCTACCTTATGCATTTGTATTGCATTACATATTATATGTTGGGCTAATAGAGAATACAAGTAAACTACAGGAGTTTAAGAACCAAGATTTTTGTGGGTGTGGACTTCTTCCATTTATTGTTCTTCTTTGGCTTGCCCCTTGTCTTCATGATTCCTATCGTGCTAAGTGAAAGCCAAGGCGCTGTTAGTTGAGCTATGTCTTCATCAGTAAAATGCTTCTTTACCAAAGCAATCGGAAAACCTGTAGCAAACTGTGAACCTCTAGCTAAGCCTGTGATGATATTGTCGTCATGATTCCTATTGTACTCAGTGAAAGCCAAGACTGTTTCTTGAGCTATGTCTTCATCAGTAAAATGTTACTTCACCAAATCAATTGAAACATGAGGAAAACCTGTAGCTAACTGTAAACCTCTAGCGAAGCCCATGATGATATTGTAATGCATCTCTAGCTAACTGTGAAACTTTCAAACCTGTAGCTAACTGTGAACCTCTAGCGGAGCCCATTATGATATTGTAATGCATTTCTGTAGCTAACTGTGAACCTCTAGCGCAGCCCATGATGATATTGTAATGCATCTCTAAACCTGAAGCAAGTTTATTATAATTAATGACCAGTAAAATGTTCCTTCACCAAATTGACCAGTAAAATGTTCCTTCACCAAATCAACTGAAACATGAGGAAAACCTGTAGCTAACTGTGAACCTCTAGCAGAGCCCATGATGATATTGTAATGCATCTCTAAACCCACGTTTATCATAATTAATGTCAATTCTTGCAACTTAGTTTCTATATTGGCCTGATTTTTCATGTGAATACTTAAGTATTCTATGGATTGCTTCATGCCCTCAAGTTGACAGGTCATCTGTCTGAGAATTTTCTTGATTTCATGAATATTGTCACTTGTCATTTCAATGTCAATAGGCTGCGATATGTCAAAGAAACTAATTAAAGGCTATAAAGACGGAGCACCTCTAGGAACAGAGCGACACTGTTGGAATTTCCATGAAACCAAGACCACAATCAAAATTCGAATGCAGATTACCGTGAGTGTTATCTTGAACTTGGCGGGCTAAGGATGCCCCCAATTTCAATGCCTCTTCAATAATTATGAACTGCAAGATCCCTGCAAGGGAGTGCTTACATGAGGAAGTCCCACTATGGCTGTTGTGCTCCAAGCCAGGCCCTGGTTCGATTCCAGCTTCTTCCAATAATCTCTGGCGTCTCTGGCGCCCACATTCTGTAATAACAAAGCAAACCTATTAAGCAAATATCCTAGATGTAGATCGTATGGCATTCAATGCAGAGTATAAGCTTGAAACCGTCAACAGCAGTGGATATGATTGTGGATAAGAGCCTACACGCAAGGCATTAAGAGCTTTGCCTCTGTTCCATCTTGTTCTAGTGGCAATGTCCGTGTTTGTGATGCGATTTCCATGTAGTGGCAATGTCCGTGTTCGTGATGCGATTTCCATGTAGTGAATATCTGACCTTGGATGGTGGCTTGTCTCATGAGGTCTATCGTATTAAAAACACTTTGGGTTTCCCATTTTCCACCAGCTGTCCTTTATTTAACCTTGTGGTTTGGTTTGTGAACATATCTGTTTTACTATTTTTTTTTCCACCGAAAAAAATCACATTTTTTTGATTAAGCAAACACATTTTACATCGCTCGTGATTAGACTTTTAAAAAAAATATAGGCCTGATGTTTTATCCAGTCTATACTTTTAGTATTTTTCCATTACATGATATTCTGTTATATCGGTTTAATACCCATAAATTGATCTTTTTTCTTTTAACCATTGGTGACAATCTTCAGAAAAATTAACATTAAATAGTGCAGATTGTGCCTCACTCAGAATGGGAAAGAACCGAGATATCTGCTTTACTATTGCTATTCATGTGAAGCAGTTGGAAGAATTTCAATGAATCAAGTATGCTTTGGGTTCTTAATTTCATTCATCGAAGAATTTTCTTTGTTAATGTTTTTATGATTTATATTGACTAGTTCTATAATTAAAGAAGAATTTCCTATAATGAAAGTGGTTTTGATGTTTTTGGAAATTAAGAGGGAGAGACCAAAATAGAGGACATGATTTTTTGCTTGATTATTTTTCATTCTCCTAAGTCTCCATGCAAAATTAACTTCTTTATTTTCTCCAAAATTAAAGATGATCCCTCCCACACTTATCATTCCTGTCACTCTAATAGTATTATATAAAAAAATTAGTGATTTTTAAAACTAATACATAATAACAATTTTGTAAATTAAAGTATTTTTCAAATTTCATAATTTTTCATACTAAAACAAATGGTACATCTTTTGATATTTTAAATTTGTATTTTTAAACCTGCATAAATTTTGTACAATTGTTATTCTGGACTATTATCATTAAAATTTCACAAAACAAATTAACGATATTTGTCTTTGTCCTTGTGAAGGTTTCCAAGAATGCTCCTGGCGTTAATTTGACAATAGAAAAGCAAGGTCTCACACATGCATTCTGTTGCACAAAGGCAGGGTCAGCTTGGGTTGCTAACCATACAGCAGATGTGATTAAGAAACATGTTTTGAATCATCATACTAAGTTAAGAAATTAAACACTCGTAAGCATCCAAGCAACAAATAAATCTACCCATGATAATCACTACAACATCACAATCCACAAACCCAATCTTTTGTAGACCTTCATGTTAGAAATTGTTTCCTTTGTTATTTTATGTTGATTTTATATAGCTACAATGATCATTATTTATTTGATGCCCATTTATCAACCACTTTTGAAGAACAAACATGCTAGAATTTCTATTATCATATGCACACATGTACTTATTAGAATGACCTTTATGGGATCGCATTATCTCTAGTCACTCCCTCTCTTGAGTTTCTTGTTCCTTATGGAATATCACATAGTTAATAAGTTTAAGATATTTACTACTTTGAAAGGGTTAAACTATCAAATTTGCTGACTTGTTTTATTTTCCTTTCAATTTATTGTTTTTTTATGATTGTTATTATCGTCAATTTATGTTGATTTGTATAACATTATTTATGTACTTATTAATCTATGTTATCTTTTACTTTACAACTTGCTCTTTTTTCTATTTAAATTTTATTATTAAATAAAATTTTAAACATCAAATTTATTCATTTAAGTTAAAATTGTTTATATTAAAAATTAGACAATTGGATTTTAGAAGTACTTTTAAGTGTTAGTTAATTCATGTAAAAGTTTCCCATCAAAACAATATAAATATCAAACAAACTTTTTCCCAGTAGCTATCCAATAATAAAAGAATGGGCCAAAGTCTTATTTTTTTTACCATCAAACCACTTGACCATCTACCAAACAAGAAAAGGGTATGCATATAGAACCATGCAACATGATTTTACCAAACATGGCCTCATTGTTGCCCACATGTAATGAATATTATAACACTTTAAAATAGTATACGCTCGTATTGAGCACATCTACTAGACAAGGAAGGGATTGTTTTCAATGATAAAAAGTACTCATACCATTCTAGTGGGATGCATTTGCTAAACAAACATTCACAATAAAATCTTCCACCTTGAAATATATAGGAAACCATTGAGAAATAATTGGATATTGAAAGGGAAGAACTATTATTGTAGATGAAATTGTTTTAATAAACACACACACAATTTCCAAGGAAAACATGTGGGGAAACCTAAGGGATGCTTTCTCACATTCATGGATGACATCCCTACTAAACTCGTAGATGTAGATGAGTGCACCTCACCTAGGGAGATTTGAGCTTGGCGCCTACTAGTATAGAACTAACAAAGTGCCCAACAACATTGGAAACATTTGGTTGATCTAAACTCGTACCCTCACACATGCACATATATTTATTAAAGCTTGGTGAGATTTACCAAAATTCATCATGGATTAAGCCAATTTTGTGGCAAACACAATAATCAAAGTCAAACCAAGGCATGACCTTTTATCACCACTTCCCTAACTTATTTCATGTGGCTTTTGAAACTCTTCTCCAAGGTTTTAAATTAATTACCCACTTGGATCTTCTTGACATCAACCCTCAGTGTATCCACAATTATTTATGTTTAATTTTCCATGCCAGGTTAGTAAGTGTCCTTTCATGATTTACAAACTAATGTGTTTCAGGTTTGGAAAATGAAATTTCAAGAGCATGATTGAGCACTTATCATGTTTCATTGGGGATTTGTGGAAAACCATGTTATTCATGCCTCTCTCTCACACACACACATTATTACTATTTAGATATGTCAAGAAGGGAATATTACATCAAATTCCCATTGTGTATTAGGAGACATACTCCAACCATATGAAATTGTGGTGGTTGTAGTTCATCTTATTACGGTTCACTGCTAGTAGTGTTGGTGACTTGAGTACTCTCCATGCCACCTTTGCCTAAAGGAGGGGGTGAGAGATAATAAAGGATGATATTTCACCTCTACATGCCCTAAAGAGAAGGTAGGGCCTATGCATAAGGACTAAATACTATACTCTTTACATTGCCACAAGATTTCAACAAAAGACATTGTTTTTCTATAACATCCTTCATTTTCAATGCTTCTTAATTGGTAGCACAAACGTCTCTATGTATATTTACCTCTATGTTAGCTCAAATTTTGTACATTAAAATATCATAGTTCATTATACAAATGGGTTTGGTTTGGAACTCTATTAAGTTTAGCATAAAAATCACAACAAGAGCATAGTAAGGATTACTGAAAGAAACACAATCACAAGATAGACACAAATTTATCCTGGAAAACCCTCATGGGGTAGAAAACCCAACAAAACTTCCTCATTATAGATGTATCACTATGTTGTTGTTGATGACCTCTCCTTGCTCCTACAGATGCTGTTAGAATACCCTTCGCGTTAAGTGGGAGTGTTGAGTGTTATGTCTCTGATGTTAAGTTTAGCATAAAAATCACAACAAGAGCATAATAAGGATCACTAAAAGAAACACAATCACAAGATAGACACAAATTTATCCTGGGAAACCCTCATGGGGTAGAAAACCCAGCAAAACTTCCTCAATATAGATGATCAAAAGTGCAAATACAAAATCCCCAAAGCAAGGGCCCCTTCTCCTTTTGCAGATATCTCTCTCTCTCTCCTATGCACAATACACAAGTGAGTGTGTGTTTAAATGAGAGACACAACACCTCTATTTATACTTTATCTTTTCCTTTTAAGAAATATATCCAAGTCTTTCTTGAATAGTCATCAATAAATGTAATGTAATATTCATAGCCACTCAAAGATGTGGAGGGCATTGAACCACATACATCTGAATGGATCAATTCCAAAGTACCTTTAGTCTTTGTTTCACTCTTTGGAAATGGATTCTTGATATTCTTCCCTTTTGCACATCCTTTGCAAATGCCTTCATAATCAATCTTCAAATCTGGTAGTCCTGTTACTACTTTGCTCACATGAGGTAGTGCTTTTTAGTTGATGTGAGCAAGCCTCCTATGCCATAGCTCACTTGGGCTAGTGGTTTCATGAACAAGGGTTGCTTCTGAATGTCCCTTGAGTTATACAGGCCTCCTTCTTCTTCACCAATAACAATTGCATCTTCAATTGATTTTCCTTTGGACCACATGAGTACTTGTCCATCTATGAATGCAACCCTATATCATTTCTTATCTAATGCTGAGATAGAAAGTTCTTCTTCAAACCTAGTACATATACGACTTCCTTCATCTTCATGGGGGTTCCAGAATCAAGCTTGTAGCTTGCTTCACCTATTCCTTTGATAGGATATTGATAGGCATTTCCTAATGATACCTTCTGAGGACAGTTCTTCTCTTCAAGTTTTGAAAGAGTTTTATTTTGTCCTGTCATGTGCTTTGAAGCACCACTATCAATAAGCCATGTATCTTCTCCAGGTATTACAGACCCAGAGAGTGCAGAGAATAGAACATACTCTTATGCATCTTCTTCTTCTACCTTATCTCTTTTCCTTTGAGGTCTTTCTTCCTCTTCTTCTTCACTCTCATCTTCTGCTAGATGTGCTTGATGTCTTTTGTGATGGAAACTCTTCTTTTGTTCACCTTTCTTTGATGGACAATCTCTAGCAATGTGTCCTATTTTGTGACAATTGAAGCACTAGAATGAAGAGTAGTTTATTTTTGAATTTGTTCCCTTTCACCTTTGAAACCTTTGGAGAGGTTGAGAGTCCTTGTCACTTTCTCTTTTGAAGTTGGATTGAGTTCTTCTTCTCTTGGTATGGGTGGCTAATGCTTGATCATCTTCTTTAAGTAGGGATTTTCTATTGGCTACTCTAGCTTCCTCTTGAATGCAATCTTCCCATACAATGTCAAACTTCATGCTTTCCTTTCTGGCACACATGGTCTGGATAAATGAATCCCAAGGTCTAGTGAGACCATTGAGAGCAGTCATGACTAGTTCATCTTCATCAAAGGAGTCTCCAATGGCTTCTAGTTGCAGAGAATAGAACATACTCTTATGCATCTTCTTCTTCTACCTTATCTCTTTTCCTTTGAGGTCTTTCTTCCTCTTCTTCTTCACTATCATCTTCTGCTAGATGTGCTTGATGTCTTTTGTGATGAAAACTCTTCTTTTGTTCACCTTTCTTTGATGGACAATCTCTAGCAATGTGTCCTATTTTGTGACAATTGAAGCACTAGAATGAATAGTAGTTTATTTTTGAATTTGTTCCCTTTCACCTTTGAAACCTTTGGAGAGGTTGAGAGTCCTTGTCACTTTCTCTTTTGAAGTTGGATTGAGTTCTTCTCTTGGTATGGGTGGCTAATGCTTGATCATCTTCTTTAAGTAGGGCTTTTCTATTGGCTACTCTAGCTTCCTCTTGAATGCAATCTTCCCATACAATGTCAAACTTCATGCTTTCCTTTCTGGCACACATGGTCTGGATAAATGAATCCCAAGGTCTAGTGAGACCATTGAGAGCAGTCATGACTAGTTCATCTTCATCAAGGAAGTCTCCAATGGCTTCTAGTTGCTCCTTGAACTGGGAGACCCTTGTGAAGTAGTCTTGGATGGATTCTCCTTGGCTCATCTTGGTACTCATCAATTGAAATCTCAAATTCATCTTCCTATTAATGTTCCTTCCTTCATACATTATGTCTAGGGAATCATACATTTCTTTTGGGGTCTTCTTTGATGAAACTTGAGGAATCAAGTGGTCTTTGATAAAATCAGCAATGATTCTCTTTGCCCTAATCAGATCCTTTTTGTGCTTTTCTTTAGCTTCAGCTTCCGCGGGTTCTGTAACTTCATCCTTAATTTATTGGGCAAGATCATTCTCTTCAAGAATGAGACCAATCTTATATTTCCATTCCCAGAAATTCTCTATTCCTTCTAGCTTATCCTCAAGCTTAGTGCTTGGGGCCATCTTATCCAGGAGGTCACCAAAAATTGAAAACTCTCAAAATGCAAAATTGACCTTACCAGGAGATGTGCTTGACTGAGGCGAGTTGACTGGTACACTTGCTTTCTGGAGATTCCAACTTTTCAGCCCTCAACTTTGACCTGCAAATTTTGGACCTGCGGTAGATTTCTGGTTCACAATTTTTCTGGTTTTCTGGTTTTCTGCAGTTTCTGGTCCAAATGTCAAACTAGAGTTTGACTTTCTCGGAAATCTACCCACTCAAAAATTTCGATCCAAGGCTCTAAATTTCAATTTTGGAGAGGCGCATCTTTCTATGCAATCAGATTCCAAAAATTTCAAATTTTGCAGAAACCCAAATTTCTCATTGGAGGAGGAAGAGAGAGATTTTCACCTTGTGAAAGATGTCCTATTCAGGCTAGCTCTGATACCATGTTAAGTTTACCATAAAAATCACAACAAGAGCATAATAAGGATCACTGAAAGAAACACAATCACAAGATACAAATTTATCCTGGGAAACCCTCATGGGATAGAGAACCCAGCAAAACTTCCTCAATATAGATGATCAAAAGTGCAAATACAAAATCCCCAAAGCAAGGGCTCCTTCTCCTTTGTAGATATATCTCTCTCCTATGCGCAATACACAAGTGAGTGTGTTTTTAAATGAGAGACACAACACCTCTATTTATACTTTATCTCTCACTGGACATTTTCCCTAACTAGATCGGCCCCTAACTAATTGACCCAATGCTGACTAGGTCGACCTCTCTAGGGGACTTAAACACCCCATTGCAAAATGACTCAAGGGGATCTATTGCCTCGACTTACAAGAGAGGATTTACCTCAATGACTTTACATAATCAAATATAATAATGACATCCCAACGGAGGAATAAAACATCTCCGAATAAATACAAATAGAATATTCTTTGAAGTTACAATATTTCAACAAACTCTCCCTCTATTCTCACCTAAATGGATCATTAATGAATTATTTTGTTAGGGTCATGTATTTGCCTCTTTAATAAGGAAACTTTGGAAAATGTATCAGTTTCTATGAAGTGGCAATAATACATATATGTAATGGATTTAATTGACCAAAACATGTTAACTTGTCCAATTTTTAAGTACTTTTATTGGACTTCACTTAGAAATAGTAGATGATCTCCTATGTTGACTTTCTTCTTTATATTATTCATTAGCCTACCTAAAGTATTATCTTTTTTTGGTAGTCTGTTGTTCCATCTATCTTGGGCAAACAATCTACTATATAATATGTTATCCCAAACTAAAAGAATGTTGCTTCTTCATCCATATAAACTTCAAATTGGTTCATTCATGGTTTTGTATGAAAGTCCCTACTAAGTGAAGATAATATTCCAATTGTATGGCTTGTCTATGCATATATGTACAAAATAGTTTCAATAACTTCATTTCCTCTTTTGATTTGGCAATTGATTTTGGACAAGTGGCATTAAAATTCATTTATTATTTAGAGACTTCTATTCAAGCAATGAAATTTATATCTTCTCTTAAATTATTGGTTTGGCCACGATGCAATTCCACAATGTGTTTGATGAAGATTATAGAAGCCTTGTAGGTAAAGTGCTTAAATATTAATTAGGTTGCTTTGTTAATTTGTCTACAACCACCATAATGACATTATGTTTTTTTACGATCTTGGAAATCAATGATGAGATTTATGAATTAACCTTTCGTTTCCATTTCAACACTATGTGAAAATCCTCACAGCAGATTTAAGAGATGATGTATATCTCACAAGAGTAATTATGATTAAGCAAGAAAATAGAAGAAGAGTGAACAATACAGTATAATGAGCAACATAATAATATGGTATAGTAGAACTCAGATAGAAGCAATAATACTTCACACACACTAATTAATTAATCACAGTATGGACAAATAAATAGTACAGTGGTAGAGAGGATTCGAATGCCTAAGGTGGCAATTCGAATTAGCCTCTCAGAATGATCATAAGATCAATAGAGTGTCATCGGAGCACAACTAGGTGTCCTCATGATCATCGGAGCGCAACTAGAAGTCTTCATCATCATCAGTGGAGTCATCAATGCTCAAGTAACTATCAACCATCAGTCAAACTAACTCTGGTAGGTGTAACTGAGTGTAAATCAATGTAAATGAGTGTAATTGACTGTAACTGAGTGTAACTAAGTGTAATTGACTGTAACTGAGTGTAACTCAATGTAACTGAGTGTAACGGACTGTAATTGAGTGTAACTGACTATAACTGACTGTAACTGAGTGACAACTAGACTGGTAGGTGAAGAAGGGCGAGTTGCTCCCTAAAATGAAGGAAGAAGGGTGCATTAAGCAACTGGAGGGATAAAACTGAATAGTGAGAAGCTCCTGGGGGTTGGCTAACTGAGGGCTAGGTGCTGGACTGATGACTGGGATGCATGCAAAATGCATGCAAACCCTAAAGGTGCATGCATGACTGAAAATGTAAATGATCAAAATACTAGTGGGACTAGGATGGAGTATAGAAATATCCTAACACCCCCCCTTAATCCATCCTGGGCCCTGGTAACTAAGACCAAAGGTCACCCAATACAATGAATAATAACAATCAATAAACCAAGGAAGTGGGAAAATTTCATGGGAAACATACCCCCTCCTCAAAAAATACACTGTAAGGCACACATAAAAATAAATGCTCCAAACTCAAGCATGTGTGATGCTTGGTCATATGTCTGGAGGTATCTTCTTCTTGGGAAGAAGTGGATCATGCTCAAAAAGCATGTGCTTGTACTTGCTCTTCAGATCGAATGTGATGAGAACAAATCCAACAGTATGAGAATGATCCTTGAACCTATGATTCGAATCAGCTGAGGTAGGATCAAATCTGTGAAAGTGCATATAGTCTTTTGTCTTCTCCTTCGAACCACCATGGGTGAGATTATGCCAAAAATAACTATTACATGTTTGCTTGAAATCAAAATCAGATTTAAGACTTAAAAAACAGTTTCTTGAGATCTCCTTTGAACCAGCAGGGGTGAGATCAAAACTATCATATGCATGAGAAATTATCCCAAGCAGTAATTGCTTAGAATCCAAATTAGATCCAAGACTTGAATCATGGTTTCTTGAGATCTCCTTTGAACCATGAGAGGTGAGATCAAAACCAGTAGATGCATGAGAAATTATCCCAAGCGAATGGCAATGGCCATATTCTTCAATGACCTTCTGAAAGCATTAATTTATGATCATATAGTAGTATAAAAGAGATGATTGCTTGAGAGGAGCGAATGCATTACCTCCAATAGTTGATTTTACCTCCGAAATAATCATGTGATCATGATGCAAACCAACAGACTTTGGTGCAAGAGAGGATTTAGGACCTTCTGCAATATCTAAAGTGTGAGATGGCACATAAAGAGAAGAAAGTTGGAGCATGAGTGGAGAATCTACAAGTTCTTTGTCAACAACTTCAATATGAGATGATACTGATTCATGATCTGAGAGACCATCAAGGGGAGCGAATGCATCACTTTGCTTGCTTTCGAATGGGTTAGGACCAAGTCCTTCATTCTTTCTGCCAAATTTTTCATCCAGGTGAGCCCATAACTCTTTTGGAGTCCATAACTCTCTTGGAGTTTCAACACCATCACGGTATTTGAATTTGAATCTTTGGTATGCACACAAGGCAAGCATCATTGTACCAAAGGCCATGTCACCTTTATTCAACCAGTCAATATTCTCTTCAGAGGATTCGAACTCTCTTTCAAAATAACAATCAAAGAGATCATGGCTCTTCAAATATGCTATCATTTTTGGTTTCCATTCATAATAGTTGAATGGAGAAAGAAGAGGGATTCCTTCTAAATATGAATCCATCGAAGTTGTAGAAGACCTGCAAAAACAATAGAGAATAACTACAACTGCTACTGCTGCAAAAATGCAGAAACTGTTGCAACCGCTGCACTCGAAATCTTGGTAATAACCTGCAAAAAACTCTCAAGAATGGAGATAAACAATACTCTCAACATGCTCTGATACCATGTGAAAATCCTCACAGCAAATCTAAGAGATGATGTATAACTCACAAGAGTAATTATGATTAAGCAGGAAAATAGAAGAAGAGTGAACAATATAGTATAATGAGCAACAGAATAATATGGTACAGTAGAACTTAGATAGAAGCAATAATACTTCACACACACTAATTAATTAATCACAATATGGACAAATAAATAGTACAATGGTAGAGAGGATTCGAATGCCTAAGGTGGCAATTCGAATTAGCCTCTCAGAGTGATCATAAGATCAATAGAGTGTCATCGGAGCACAACTAGGTGTCCTCATGATCATCGGAGTGCAACTGGAAGTCTTCATCATCATCAGTGGAGTCATCAATGCTCAAGTAATTGTCAACCATCAGTCAAACTAACTCTAGTAGGTGTAACTGAGTGTAATTGAGTGTAACTGATTGTAACTGACTATAACTGACTGTAACTGAGTGTAATTGACTATAACTGAGTGTAAATCAATGTAACTAAGTGTAACTGACTGTAACTGACTGTAACTGAGTGTAACTTAGTGACAACCAGACTGGTAGGTGAAGAAGGGCGAGTTGCTCCCTAAAATCAAGGAAGAAGGGCGCATTAAGCAACTGGAGAGCTAAAACTGAATAGTGAGAAGCTCCTGGGGGCTGGCTAACTGAGGGATAGGTGTTGGACTGATGACTGGGATGCATGCAAACCCTAGAATGCATGCAAACCCTAAAGGTGCATGCATGACTGAAAATGTAAATGATCAAAATACTGGTGGGACTAGGATGGAGTATAGGAATATCCTAACACACTAAAATGGTTGGAGTCAATTAGTCAAGTTTGCAAATTGAAAGAAATCATTAATTATAGATGTATAACCCTTGATAACCTTGATGGGTTGCATAAGGCCCAAATTAGCTTCCTTCACAATGGACATGCACATAACCTTTGATTTTGGTACTTCAAATATATCCATTGTATATAAGGATGACATCATTGTTGAACTCATCTCAAGTATATTCTTTACTATCGCATGCCACTCTTTTGGAAGCTATCATAATTTACTACTCAGACCTTGAATTTTAACACTAATTATAGTAAGGCATCTTCTTCAACTTAGAATGCAACTTTATTCGCTTTGCTTGATATCAAGGTCATAACCAATACGACTCAAAAATTTTGAGATGTCTTGTTTACTCAACATTCAACCAATGCTAAATAGATACATCATTTTTCAAGTTCCCATAATCAATGTTTAATTTTCAATTGAACCTTGCTTATGGAAAGGATGTACAATTGGTCCCATTTCTATGTTTCTCAAGGGTTGATCTTAATAGAATCTACAAATCACAACACCATGCAACATAACACATATACATTACATAATGATAACATATATTAATAAATAAAAATAATAATTATATCCCTCATATGGGATGTGATTCGAAATGGATTTGAACAAGACGAATGGATTGTGAAGCTCAATACATAAAAGAAATTCATCAATTAATGAGAGTGGAAACAATTAATGCAAGCAATAAAAATTTAAATGGGAAAAAAAGAATAAATCAAAAGAGAGAAAAATGAAAATATGAGAGAAAAGAGCTAGGAATAGGATTTGGCTTTCCCATTACCCCCATATCTACCTATATCTTCTTGTAACTTAACTCACAAAGGGTCTTTTGGCCAAGAGGATGGAATGTAAATGAGGAGTTAGGTAAATTGTTGAATGGCCATAGAGCCATGAATTGCATTGTAACCTGAGATTGTTGAGAAGAAGACTAAGCAACCATTCAAAGCTAGTTTTCCCATTTGGGTTTCTATAGTAAAACTTATGTGTTTGCCATGAATGAATAGTTGTGTGTTTGATTAATGTCTTAAAATTTTCAAACCCTAGGTGACTACTATCCTCATGTTCTCCACTAAACATACACTATGATTTAATTGCAAAAAATAATTTCTTTCACATACTAGTAATCACACATATATTTGGAAAGTAAACAATGGAAGAAAAACACAGCACGTAGATAATTTACTCATTGAAATAAGCATTTCATTAATAATTCAAATCTTACAAGGAAACCTCCACAAAATGTCAAACTAGCAATCATATGGTACACTCAAATGGAACAAATCTACACACTTACTAAGGAAAACTGTTGCCAAAATTGAAGAAAATTGCTTGTTGTTTGCTTCCTTCTAAATAGGTCAGTTGTACAAAATCCGTACAATCATATGGATCTATCAATACAAATCTATACGATTGTGTAGATATGTACTATATGGACCTACACATTGCTTTATGCCTAGTTGTTGAGCTTGGATCCTCTCTAGTGCTCTAACTTTGCTTCATAGATGAAATCAATCACCTCCATAAGAAACTGTCTTTGATTGAATAATGAATGTGTCTTAACCCTCTATCTTAACTTGCCTTTATACTCAAAAGTTGAAACTTTAATATACAAAAACCCTATCTAATAATGTGATGTATGATTGAGATTAATCTAAATCACTAATGTATTGAAAATACACTTTATTAGACTCAATAGCTAAATCCAATACTTTCACCTTATCACTAAAGTGAATTACAAAGTAGATTTGACTTGAACAACTTTTGGCGCATTTGACACTAAACTTATGCGAAAGCTCATGTTCAAGCTACAACTTTCAACACTCCCTCTTAGCAAAGTAAGAATTTTGCACCAATCCAAGTTTGTCTTCGAATGCTTCAAACTTCCCTTTTGCTAAGGGCTTGGTCAGAATATCAACAACCTGTTGATCTGTGGGTACATACTAGAGCTTTAATGCTCCCTTGTGAATCCTATGTTGAATGAAGTGATATATGATCTTAATGTTCTTAGACTTGTCATGAAAAGATGGATTCTCAAAGAGTTTGATACAACTCTAATTATCATAGTAAATCATTGTGGGATCCAACTCCTAATCAAATAATCCTACAAGTAACATGTGAAGCCAAATGGCCTTACAACTCACTATACTCGTTTCCATATACTTTTCCTCTATTTGGCTAAGTGCCATGAAGTATGCTTTCTCCTAAACCAAAATATTGTCGTTGATCCCAAGTTAAAGTAGTACCCTAAGGTTCTCTTCATGTTTGATGCACTACCTTCCCAACCTGAGTTTGTATACCCCGGCAACTTCACTTCACCATCTCCAAGATATATCAACCCATACTCCATTGTGACCCGATAGTATTTGAGTACATGTTTTGTTGCTACCCAATGCTACTTCCTTGGCTCCACCATGAACTGACTCAAGGTGTTCATTGCAAAACACATATCTAACCTAGTATTGACCAGATACATCAAGGAACCAATCAACTACTTGTACAATGTGGGATCTGTTGTCTGCCAGATTGCACACCAGCAACGGAAATCTTTCGAAAGCTATCTCTTCACTACAAGTGAGAGAGGTGTGGCCTTGGGGGCAAGCAATGAGCCAAGTATTGTCACCTGAATCCCAGCTCCTCCGTTTAGGCAAACTCCTAACGAAGCCAAGGGGGGTAGTCCCTAAGAAAGAGTTTCACTAAGGCTCTAGTGTTTATAGTGTTTTTTGGTGTTGTGATGCGTATGGGTGTTGTTTAGGAGTTTTTGGAAGTGAAAGACACAAAATACTTTAAATGAGACCAAGATAACGCAATCCACGTTGCAACAAAAGATAAGAGATACACTTGAACAAGAAATAAATCACTCTTTACACAAATTTAAAACAAATACTCCAATATTGATATATAAGCAAATAAAGTATATGATAAAGGACCAGTGCCTTATGGAGTCAAATATAAAAGTGATTGTAAAATGTTTGATACAAGTGTTTGAAATAAGAGTTTGTGAGAACGTTTTGCAGCTTATCTTGGTAAATTTAAGATTTTAGTAGTCTTGATTATTATGGCTAAGAACAAGGTATCAAAAGGACTGGAACCTTTAACCAATAAAAACAATGGCAACCTTTTAGGTGATAGGTCGGGAGCACCCAAATTTCAAAAAGGGCAAGTGTGCTTACGGCTTGACCGCCCTCGAGTCTGACAGTGGATTCCCGGCACCACCTCTTCAGGAAGAACTCAGTAATTTTGTCTTGGTTGGGGTTTGGGGTAAAATTTTAATTAAAGTTATCACTTGTGAATTAACAAGTCTTCCACCTTTCTGAGTACTAGCCCAACTGTTTCCAGTTGGCAGAACATACGAGTGTAGGACGGAAACCAAGATAAATTAATTAAAGGGAAGTAATGGGTTGAAATTTTTTATTATTAGAGCACTTTGTTCAACTCTCCGACAGAGAGCGCTCTTGACTTGATCTTATGACCACAGTTCAAGAGACTTGCTAATTAACAAATGCCTAATGCAGGGAAAATGCAAAACTAAAAAATGCCCTCCGATAGAGGGTGCTCTTGACTTGGATTTGGCCAAGTTCAAGAGACTTTGGTTCGTTTTAAGAAGTAAATAGTAGTTGTTGTAATAGCAAGATAAATCAACTTGAAATGATTAAACAATGTAATAGATTTGAAATACTGCCAATAATACTACTTGCAAAATAAAATGAAACTTTGAATAAATCTAGTGTTCTACCACACAAATTCTAATCTAATAGGTGGGATCAATCTCCGAACAAGATCAACCACTAGAAGCCACCAGTCCTGGAAACCTTCCAGCTAGCTGGATGTCCACAAGAAGTTGATGGGGGAACGAGAAGCTACCACAAGGCTATGTGGCCTTTGGGATGCAATCCCAAAGTTAGCTCTTCTCTAGTCAAGGTTTGGAAGAGAAGTGACAAGATAATATTAAACAGAAAATAAGTCTAATCTACCCAAGAATCTCTTTCAGGTCAAAGACCGTACTCGGGAGAGCATGGGGGTAAGTAAATCAGAAATTGATAATAAAAAATGACTTATTGAAATGAAAACTAATCTAAGAGCATATTTAAAGATCTAAACTAGAGACTCAAACCACTCAATGAAGACTACAAGACTTCCCCAAATGGGGGAAGTGAATGTGGGGGCTTGAAAACCCCACTTGCAACTTTATTAAGAGAGTACAAATGCCCTTGGGAATGAAACCCTTGTAGGGACTTTGAAAGAACTACTTGTAAAAACTTGAAACAAATTTCTAAGATCTATTACAAAGGATAATACTAATCTCTTTGGTTCGGGTTGCCCTCTGGTTTTCCTGATGGCTTCTTGTATTAGAAGTCTCCTTCTTTCACAAGAAAAGATCTATGACAAACAAATAACTCCAATACCCATTAGATGTTAGGAAATAAAACAAGACTTGAAGTTTTAACTAGATCTTAATACTTGGAAAATGAAACTAGATAATGACAAAGCATGAGATCTACAATAATAACTTTGAAACAATGTAAACTAACTATTGAAATTTAAACAAACTAACTACCAACAATTTGTTGTTTGTTTTTTGTGTTTTTTAGGGCTAATGTGGAAGTGGACTAGGAGGGAAGAGGAGCAAAATCCTAGGGCAAAACGAAGAGGGTGAAGGCACTAAAGTATGGTAAAACGAGAGCAAAGAAGGAAATGGTGAATGGGATGGAGAGAAGATGCTAGAAAGGGGACGAGAGGAGGGAGGAGATGCTAAAAGGGAAGGCAAAAACGAATGGGAAGAAGGGTAGCTTTTCTAGGATGGACGAGAGGGAGAGTTTGAGGACAAAAACGAATGGGGAAGGAAGCCAATGAGGAGAGGGGACGAGACTAGGGCAAGGAGGAATGGACTAGCAAAACAAGAGCAAAGGATTTCAAGTGGAACACTTGAGGGTTTAAAACACTGTCTTGGAAATCCTCCAGTTAACCAGTGATATGCCGACAACAAGTGTTGAAGAGAGCACAAGGGAACAAATCCCAAGCTATTCCCCAAGGTTGAAGGAACTTCAACCTTATGGAAAACTAATCTATGGCTTGAAAAGACAAACAACCAACCTTGGATCAAGATCTAGAAAGGGTAGAAAGGGCTTAGCAAGTCAATACAAAAGGTTCAAGGAGAAGACAAGATGGCTTGAAGAAAAGAAGCCTAAAGTAACCAAGTTGATTTTTAAATGAATTTAAGAGATGGAACCTTAGATTTAGGCCTTTTTCCAAATCCTTCAATGCTTGAGATTGACTCTAGAAAGATCCTGGAGCACACACAACTTGTTAGAAAATGTAGGCCTTATGAAGAGATGAAAGATGCAACCTAGCTCAAATCTCTCTTCAAAACCTGTTGGATCTGCACAAGTGATCACTCATAAACACATCTTGATCATAATAGTATGCATAATAAAAGTGAGATTAGAATAGTATAAGTATTTCCAACTACAGTCTACTCCTTCTAAATCACACTTAAACCAAACATAAATGGACAACTTGTATTCAAATGCCCATCCTATGGGCTTAAGAAATCCTTCTAAGCAAATTATAGATCAAAATATGAGATTATAAGCAAATAACAAGAACAAATTCACCTTGATATTATGAAGACATTTCCATGAAAAGAATTTGACAACATATAGACCTCCAAAGTCGCTTTATTTCCTTAAGCCAATGGCTTTGCAATCACAAAAATGGCAGAGTAACTTGACATCAAAAATTCCATAAGATAATAACCCCAAAGGGCCTCTCTTTATAGTAAAACATGAAGCTAAAACCCTAGGTCGAATTGGCATAGACATGTAGTTCGAATTCCAATCAAACACAAGCTTGGAGGAATAAACAATGGATAACCTCGAATTTATTGGTAGGTTGAATGGAGAGGTGGCAAACTCGACTTCATTGAGGCATGGGGAGTATCACCCAACGAATAGACATGCTACAACAAGGATTGACGTGAGGATAAGGTAGGAATGACGTGAGCTTTGTGGAGGGGTGCGAGTTAGTTGGTGGGTGACAAGTGGAGAAAAGGTAGGTACTAAATCGAATTGCAAGGAGAGCCAAGCTAATGGTGATTGATGAGTCATGAGGGCGCCTACCTTAGCCTTAAATGCAAACCAACCAACCCATTTAACACTTGACAACACACTAAATTGATTTGTGCATGAAGGAGGGCGAATTGGTTCAAGGAGATCTCTTGCCGGTGACTGGATAGTTGACTGGAATCACTTGGAGTTGATTGGAATCTTCATAAATGTCCATTGCCATGTCATTTAGCCTTTTATTTTAATCAAATTGATTAATTTTGGAGAGATTTGGATTATCTCCAAAATATTCAATTTTATTATTTTAATTAATAATTTTTCTGTAAATGACTTTTTAGAGAAAATATTAATTATGAGGCTGAATTGACATCCGAAAGTTGGGTTCAGCTGCTACATGGGTCATGTGTGATTTTTGGCTTATGAAACGAGCCATCAAACACTAAATTCAGACCTCGGATGACTGACATATTACAGACTCAAATTTCTCTATTTAAACTATAGAGAAATTTAATTAAAATTTAAAAATAATTAAAAAATTAAAAACCCCAATTCTGACGCGTCCGGTAAAAATTTTTCGAAATTTTTTTTGGGGGTCCTAGAGACTTAGGACATGAACATAACCTATTCTAATAGTGTCTAGTAGGTTTATACATTATATTTGGACTCTAATAACCCCCCATGGCAAAAATTTCCAAAATAGGGCATTCCAGCTTTGGAGGAAGCAGGAGAAAAACCAAGAGATTATATCTCGCCTGAAGCAAAGTATAATCTGACGGTGAAAAAAATCCCTGTAATACCTTAGTTGTTTAATCCAGTCATAGGAACTGAGCCACTTAGACCCTACTAGCACACTTTATTACAAACCCCCATGGGGCCATGGTCGTGTCGACTCAAAAAACAAAACTGGCTAGACCCAAATAACTGAAACCCAGATACTCTGGAAGTGAACACTGACGTGTTCCAACACCGGCGGCTCAATAAGTTTCAACTATTTGTACAAATCAGTTGATAACATCTGGCTCCAACTGCGGGACGTGTGCTCGATCTGGAATTCATGCAAGGAGAGAATACAAGAACACCAGAATCTCTGGTTTATATATATAGCCTGTAAAAACATCTCAACTTGACAGAAAACCTTCAGTAGCACATGTGTTATGAAAAAACCAAAATGAAATACCAACTATATTTTATTGTTTGGAAATGAATTCTAAGAAACTACTAAAATGCATAAGGTAAATTAAATCTTTTCCGATTCTAATATAATACAAAAAGGAAAATGTTAAGTATAATCAGAAATCCAATGTAACCATTTAAGCATGTGATTAATGAAAAAACAAATTTTTACCTTGTCTTTGGTTACCAGCCAAGACAAGGGCATGCTTATCAGAAAGTGCAAACCTGCTTGGATCTTCTGAAAGGGAGGGTTGGATGGGGAATCATGAGTATGTAATAAATATTTGAAGTGCTCCCCAATATAGTAAGAAATCTTTCTGCAGGCACACTCTATCTAGAACAGGATAGGGTGATGAAATTCAGGATGACAAGGCAATTCTGGTACCTTATCATATTCCTCCAAGAGGCTCTTCTGAAAATAATTTTCCATGAAAGTGCATGCCTTGTATTGTTCTAATATACAAGGGGTTTCCAATGGCTGAGATATATGCTCAACTGATTACTCATATGAAATAATTTCCTTCTCTTCCTCTATGCTCAATTGTTCAAAATCCATACTCCTGCCGAAAATGGGGGAGTCTTCATGAATTTTATCATATTCCTGGCCACATGTATCCTTATGTTCATAAGTGGGATTGTTAACAAAATTTCCGAGGGGATTTTGTTCATCATTAACTTCTTCAGACATGGCATAGATAGGGTTTTCAAAAAGGGTCCCTTCATCATTTTCAATATCTATGTCATCCATGATGGACTCATCATCACTTATGTCATCCTCTAAGCTATGCCTATCCTCCTCAACTTCATAATAATCTTCCTCAAACATATGTGTTTCAAAAATATCACAAGGGACCAAAATTCCTGAATATTCACTGCCATGTGGAGAACAAATGGGAGTGTCATCATACATACTACTATTTTCATGGATTTCTTTATGAATGTTGATCTCCGTAATGGTTTCTTCTAAAGATGGGTCAGAAGTACATAAATGTTCATCATCACTGAAGTAGTCTTGAAAAACTTCCCACTCCAAAGTGTCTTTTGTTTTGATGGCATGAGGAAGATCTTCAACAATATTCAGAATTTGATAAATCTCTATGAGAGGATCATCAGGAATCTGATGGGAAAAAGTTATATTTTCTTTAGTAGGATGATCCGACTGATTCCAACTCTCTTCAGGAATATCATGAGTATCACCCACATAATTTATGTACTCAGGCTCGCTTGATGAAGACTGACCAACAAATAATTTCTTGTTGCACTTGAAATAAACCACATAAACCTCATCAAATCTTATAAGACTTACAAACAATCGTATGTCAGCCTCTGTCAAGACATCCCCACATATGTATCATTGATGGCATAATATTTCCTCAGATCTGTTGAGAGCGTTAAATAATTCTTTGAAAGCCTGTTCATAAGGTTCTTGCTTCTTGGCAAAGCCACATTTATAAACTCCACCATATTGCAGAAGCAACCAATGCAGATGTAGCATTTTCTTTTATAACAGGAAGAAGTACAACACCGTTTGATTCCCTGAAGAATTGTTGCACCCAGTAGCTTGGAGTCCCATATTGCTGCCAACAAACTACTGTGTCCAGCATCTGTCCCAGCAACAGCATATTCACTAACAAATTCCTTCGGGCCACTTTGTTGTGTATTATCAAATTTATGAGCCATAGAAAAAATATGGCTTGCAGATGTATAAGTATGGTAATCATACATGTCTGCAGGATGATCCAGTGGAGTAGAATATTCGTCACAGTTGGAGATAATTTGGATATCAGGATAAGCCGTTTTCATGACCAACAGCAGTAGATCAAACAAATATCACTTTGTCAACAGAAGAGACAAGAGCTCCTTCAGCCTCACCAAAACCTGCCATGTCATGAACCAGATCTGAAGGTGCTCCAACTCAAAAAGCCTTGTTTGAATAACCCGAAAGTAGACACAACCGGATCAGTTGTCTCATACTTCCTTAACTCTGTTTTAAATGAGATGTCACGGTCTGCAAATACAAAAACCTGCCCTACAAGGCATCACCCATTTAAAAACTATCTTTTGTTACTTCCGTTTCTCTAAGGCAGCCTCTTCCATTCACCTTGCCCGTTACTGTACCTGCGTTAGTGATCCTATTTTAGGGACACCCCCCTAGTGTTGGAGAAGAGCCAACCTGAAGCGAAGAGGAGAGGAGTGTGGTGACATTGGCCTCTCTCCTGAGAGAGTTGTCATTCTAGCTGGTGTGTTGCATTTTGGGCTTTCAAACGACACGCATGCCATTTCGGAGGACAACAGGATCCACCATATATGAATATGTTGTTACCATCTTCATATTAGCGACCATATGCATGGCCATAAATTTATAGTCCTCCATTTAGAATCTCTTTAGAATCTCAATTACATACTTACCTTGTCTAAGGAAAATCTCCCCTAGTATTTAGCAAACCTCTATCCCCAAGAAGTAATGCATCATGCCAAAGTCCATCTCAAACTCAACTACCATATTTTCCTTATACCCTAAAGTGAGCTTCTTTAAACCTATAAGAAATAGATAATCTACATACAACACCAAAACAAGCAAATTTGCCTCAACAAATATGAAGTATAATTTGGGATCTACTTCACTTTTGGTGAAGTATAATTTGGGATCGACTTCACTTTTGGTGAAGTCCATACTCTCTAGGTAACAATCAATCCTAGAATATTATGCTCATGGTGCTTGTTTGATTCCATACAAGGTCTTTGCCAGCCTACACACATGGGACTCTTTCCCACTATTCCCAAAGCTCTGAGGCTTCTATATGTACACTTCTTCCTCGATTATCCCATTGATGAAAGTCTTCTTCACATCCATCTAATGTATCGTTCATCCCATAACGAAGACTAAAGACATCACTGCTCTAATGGAATTTTCCCTAGTGAGTAGAGAAAAAGTCTCCTCATAGTCCACTCCCTCTTGCTGGAAGAACCCACTCACCACAAACCTCAATTTGTACTTCTCTATGCTTCCATCAAGGAAAATTTTAGGGGTGAAATTTAGCCCATGGGCTATTTTTCCATGTCTTTTTCCCAAAAAAGATTCGCCAACTTGCATTTTTTGAAGCCATATTTTGCCTAATTTTGATGGGGTAAAATTTTTCACTCTAAAATTCACTAAATTATTATATAAACTATATTAAATCCTTAGAAATTGAAATACTTTTAGAAAAATATCGCCAAATATTTTATAGTTGACATTTTAAGAATTGGTAAGTTTCGCTAAGGTTTATACACTTTTAAATAAGTGTGGATCCTTAAAATTTTCCTTGGCTTCCATTTTTTGTATGATTAATCTTGTAGAGTCACTTGGAAGTCATTATTGATTTCCCCTCTAGTCTAGGTACATGATGGAGGTGTATTCTACCATGGCTTCCCTCCAAACTTGTTGGTTGACTGCCTCCTAAAAACTGGAAGGCTCAGAATCTGTGATGTTTCTGATCAACACCATGTAGTTTGGAAACATATTTGGAGGTCCACTCTCCTAGGATTAGCTCCTAGGAGCTTCAACATGCTCCTGAGTATTCCTCAATGTCTCTGTGAACCATCGAAGTCTCCTTACGGAATCGGTAGGAGTTGGTGGTTTCTCCTCTACACCTAGAGTTTGTTGCCTCTAACTGGAAGTCGATGGTGACCATGGATCAATATTTGGATCTTTCTACTCCTCATCCTCTGTCATTGGAATAGGTTCATGAGACTTCTTTGATGCGAATTCTTCCTCAAACTTTACATCTTTTCTTACAATTGTCTTTCTCTCCCCTAGAATATAGATCTTGTATCCCTTTGAAGTCTCACTATAACCAACAAAAAAATCCTTGTTGTTGGAGGGCCCTAACTTGGTCTTATTTCTTACTAGTATATGGACATAAACTAGACAACCAAATATGTAGAAATGACTCACCTCTGGATTCGCACTAGTGAATGCCTCTTTTGGTTTCTTGTCCTCTAAAATCCTTTGATGACACCTATTATGAATGTAGACTTCCACATTGCATGCTTCTTCCCATATAACATCAACAAAGCTTGGTCATGTATAATGGCCTTAGCAACCCCTATGTTGGACCTCACTCTATTGCGGGTCATATGGAACAATGAACTACTCCCTCTTGATTCCTACATCCTTGCAAAATTATTTGACTCATTGGAGGTATACTCACCCCCATTGTCCAATCTCAAAACTTTGATATTCTTCCCTGTCTGGTTCTCCACTAGAGATTTAAACTCCTAAAACCTGCTAAATACCTCATCCTTGGTATTTAGGAAGTAGATCCCATTTTTGCGAGATAAGTCAACAATGAAGGAAACATAGTACATGCTTCTTGTGGTTGATGATATTGACATTGGTCCACATACATTCGGATGTACTAGGTCTGAAATCCGTTTAGACCTGTGCTCATTGCTTGGGAAAGAAACCTTGGCATGCTTTCCAAACAAACACTCTCTGCATACAACATGTTTCCCAATATGAACCCTGGAGGACCTAAGACTATCTTTCTTAGAATAGACGATGCATTATGATGTAGGTTTCCCATTCTCTTGTGTCATAATTTGCACAAGTTATCAATGTTATGCACTAGGGCTCGAACAAGCTCACCTTGCAACTTGTATAAATTTCCTTCCCTAACCTCAATCACTTGAGATGATTTTGGGGTAGACTTCTTTGATCTTATAAGGACTTGTTGGTTCTTGAAATATATTGCATAGCCCTTATCTTCCATGACCAAAACTGAAAGAAAAATCCTCTTGAGTCTTGGAACAAACAACACATCATCAAAGTCTAAAGCGTTAACTGTCTGGAGTGGGAAAATAATGGTACCAACTCTTGCTACTAGATACTTGGCATCATCACCAAGCTCGACTTAAATTCTTGCGACGTGCTCCTTTAGGTTTGAAAATAATTCGCGAGATGATGTCATATGCCTAAATGATCCATTGTTCACATACTAAGCATTCTTTGGAATAGTATTGGAAGAAAGGAAAGATACATATTCCTAAATGATCCATTGTTCACATACTAAGCATTCTTTGGAATAGTATTGGAAGAAAGGAATGATACCATCAAGAAATCCTTCTCAAACTTGGAAGCAAACTCATTCATCTAAGTTTCAACTGAGGCTACTACCTGATCTTGTTGTTGCTTCCCTTTACCCCTTTTCTTCTCTGGAAACTGTGATGCATAATGGCCATGCTTATGACATGTGAAGCACTTCATTTTACTCAAGTCCTTCTTCCTTGGTTGTGATGATGACTCCTCACTCTTTACCTTACCCTTGTTGGGTATTTTACCTTTTCCCTTCTTTTTTTTCTTAATTAGGGCTTGGTCATTATCACCACCCTTGTTGTTGGCCTATGAATCCAATTGAGTCTCCTCCTAGATACAATCATCCCACGATTTTTTTCAAGAGGGAACATTCTCTCAAGCACAAACACCTTGGACAAATGTTTCCATTGAGATAGGAACCCATTTAGTGCCCAATTCACTAGCTCTTTGTCTTCACCCTTCTCCCTAACCGTTGCAAGTTGATAAAAAATATGCATGAACTTCATCAAGTATGTACACTATAGGATCCAAATCTAGACCAAATAAACCTGTGAGCATCTTGTGAAGCCAAATGGCCTCACTGTCATGTCCCCAATTTTGGCTAATTCAGTGACCATGGGTAAAAGGGGACAAAATAACCCCTAGGTAAATAATTTTATTTCATCATGTATGCATAGGATTAAATTTAGCCAAAGTCAAGTGAAGGAATTATTTTTATTAATTTTAAATAATTAAATTCCTAATAACGAAGCAATTGGGCCAAGAGGGCGCCCTCATGAGGATAAGGTTTCCAAAATGGAACAGGAGACAAGAAAATAGCAAAAGAGGAAAAGCAGAGAAGGTGTAAGAAGATGCCAAAAGCAAAAAAATGGAAACAACCAGGAAAGGCTAAGGAGGGTGCAGTTTCTAAAGGAGAGCTCAGTTTACAAATTGGAAATAGCCAGAAAAGAAAAAGGACGGCGCAGTTTCCAAAAGGAAGGTCAGTTTCCAAAGCAGGAAACATGTGGAGAGAAAGGGTGGCGTAGTTTCTAAAGGAGAGAAAAGCTTGAAGGCAAAAGCAAGGCAAGTCTACTCATTCATGGGTGGCCCACGTGGAAGGGTTCTCACATGTCACCAAGTAGGTCAAATTTCTCAGCAGGTCACCATGACTTCTATAAAAGAAGTCAAGCAACTCCTATTCACATCTTTTGTCAAATTGATTTTATGTGTGAGCATTCTATGCTTCTCAAGGCAAGGTGATGCGCCCTAGCCAATCAATGGGAGATGAGCCCCATTCCTTCTATTCTACTTCTCTTTCTCTAATATTCTCTCAACATTTGTAGCCATGGAGAGTTGATTTGCAGGTCCATATACTCCAATACTAAGAAGAATCCAAGCTTTCAAGGAGTTATCATCATACAAGGTACATTGGAGAGAGTCTTGGAAGACCCCATCAAGAGGAGGTGCTCCATTTTAGTGGAGGAGTCCAAATCAGCTTAGAAGACTTAGTGCGCTCATATATATAGTAATAGTTGCTCTACAGATCCCTATCATTCCAGCATTGAATATTCATAAGCCTTCTTTGAGTGTGCAACAATTACAGAGCCATTGGAGATAGTGTTGAAGGAGTTCACCCCGTAGAAGAGCTCTATTCTAGTGAAGGTTCCCAATGCAGCTTTGAAGGACCAGTGCGCCCCTTATCTTCAGATATCAAACCTGATATCAGTCATATATCATATGTAGAGAAGAACTCCAGCTTCTTCTCTTCCTCTTACACTCGTTCTCTCTTAGTGTGTAAGATTTTCCTAGCATTGGAGACACCCTGCAATTCTGAATGTAATAAAATATCAAATATATGTTCCGGACTTCCAAATTCAACCTGTTATTGTTAATGAACATTTATCAGATCCATTGTATGCTTCACAACTAATTTAAATAATCCTTTAATGCAGTTTGGAACAAGAAATGCAAAGACTAGCTCATTGTGCAATTTAAATTAACTAGTTTTGTCATATTTGCAATTAATCATTATCTGTGCACCAGTTTTAAGATATGAAGGTTGTGTGAGTCTCTTAAGATAGTAAACAAGCTATTCCAACCCTTTCACTGATATTTCGAAAGCCTTTAATATTGTTTGGAGGGATCTGTAAATCCCTTAGTTGAGCAATCCCTAGTAGAACACTTGTCTACTTGGATCCCAAATCCATCTGTAACCTCCAAAACTCACAGGAGCTCTACTCCAATACATTTTACTGATTTTGATGTCTGATATAACCCCTGTTTCCATTTAGAGTAAACTCCCAGTCTAGTATGCATATGCTGGAAGGCCCATAAATCTTTGAAGTAGACATCAAACTTGTCTGATCGTTGAAAAGTAATTGGCTCCAATGATTTGTGCATAGGAATTAATTTTTGGCCATGTTATACCTTTCTGTCAAGCACGTTCCCTCATATAAAAAACATAACCTAAAGTCACTCCCATCATTCTTGATCAGTGAATTAGTATTCAACATTATTACCTTGCACACCATAAAAAATGTAAAAATTTACTAGTTAAAATTATGTTGAAATTGGGAGTTGGAGTTGATATTCTGTCCCATCTTTGGTTGGAATATTACAGTGGTATCAGAGCACTTTCCTTGGCTCATCCTGTGGAAAGTAACTCTCAGTGGAAAAGTAGCTCAAAACTATCTTCAAGTTGCAGTTGTGAAATTAGTAACAGTCATGGAAGATTTAGACTTTGAATTGTATGAGGAAGAAGAGATAATTTACATTGATGGAGGATTACCAATAGATGAGGATGGTTACATTTGTGACCATATGTGCATAGATCCATGGCATGAACCACCGATGGCTAATCCCGAGAAGGAGTGATCAAAGAGAATACATGCATGTGAAAAATTGCCCCACCACTACCTGGAGTATCTAGGCTTGGGATAAAAGATGTGTAAATACATTTCTTTCAAAGATTACTTTTATTGCAGATTTGGATTTGAGGTAAAGGATGAATATTCGGATTCATAAGAGAGCCGAAAACCACCCATGGAGGCACCAAGTTGTTCCACCTCTGTGAGTGGAGAAGAAGGAAGAAAAAATTGTTGATGTATATGTAACTTCGGAATGTATTTCATATATGTATATTGTACTGCTATAGAGATGGTATTATTCCTCTATACGGAAGTGTTTGTATTCCTATAGAGATGTTATTATTCCTCTATACGGAAGTGTCGTCATTTATATTGTAAGTGTCGTAACTTATACTTGATGGGTTATTAGACCACCTTGTTGGAGTCGGCCCTATATAAGTCATGTGGGTCGAAGGGTTATTAGACCACCCTATTGGGGGTCGGCCATGTGGGTCAAAGGGTTATTAGACCACCCTATTGGGTGTCATCCCTGTCAGAATTATGTTATGTGGTTAAGTTAAGGCCGACCTAGTAAAGTTTATTAGGCAAGTCAAGTCAAGTATAAATAGAGTGCGGGAGGCACTCTATTTCATCATTCTATTCTCACACACACTCTTTGGAGAGTGGCGCACTTGTGGAGGAGGAGAAGCTGCTGCTAGGAGAAGACTATGTCTTGTACTTTGGTTGTTTCATTGCTCTATCTATCTCTGAGGAAGTTATTGGGGTTTTTCACCTTTATGGTTTTCCCCAAGTAAACTCTGTGTCTCTTGTGTGCTTGCATTATTGTGTCCATGATTGATATGTTGTACATGTTGTTATCTTAGTTAAGATCCTAGATCATATTGAAGTAAATTCTGAAAAATTAACATGGTATCAGAGCTAGCCTGAAAGAAGGCATGGTATGGCATGTATGACACTTGTTGCACTTACGATGCTTGGGATTGATATAGAAAAAACCAGTCATCGTAGCACTTTCACTATAAATCCATTTTGGTGAATTTTTCGGATATGAAAATTCTGTATGTCGAATATCAGATCACCATGTACCTTGTTTCCAAAGGACAACTTCTAATTCGTTGTACTTTGTGTTTTATGATCTGTACAATATAGGGTTTCTGCCTCTTCCAGATCTGAGTCATAAACAGGTGACCTTGAAAAAAATGTCATAACTTGGGCTAGGAAGATCCAAATGAAATTTCGTAAAAAGTGACAGGTAGCACACGGACTCTAATTTCTCAGGTAACGTTTTCAGAAGTTGAAACTAAACCAGTGACACGTGGCACGCTGTACAAGTTCGCTCTCATGTTTTATCCCATAAACAGGTCACGTTGAGACACTTGGAATAACTCTCTCTCAGAGAATCCATTTGAGGTCAGAACTATGGGGTTGGAAATATGACAGATCGGGCTATCACAAAAAAAAATTTCAGACCCTGTGGATCGAAAAGTTCAGAGTTACACCAGAAACAATCAGGTACATATTTCTGTCAAAACAGAATTATTTTTTAGCACCTTCATTCATGGCTTCTGGAATTTAGGGTTTCGGAGAAAGTTGGAATTCTTGTAAACAGATAACACGGCTGAATGCTACTCATCAAAATCAAAATTTAGAGACCAAGATCAGAATTTTTGGTTGGGCAGAAGGTCAGGCTTGATCAAACCCTAGTTCGGGACTTTGATCGGAAAAATGGAAAATTAGGGCTTCTGTAAAAATTGGAATTTTTGAAATCTGTGACCATGGCTGGAAGTTCCTCAGAAAAATAGAAGCTTAGAGATTTGGATCGAACCTTTTGATTGGGAAGAAGGGTGGGCTTTATCAAACCCTAGTTCGGGGTCATGTCCAGTGAATTTGGAAGTTTCAAAGACAAATTTGAGGGGTGAAACTTTACAGTTTTCAAATTCTGAGTATACCAGTTTGATCAGTTCATCAAGGCGCATATTTCTATCCTTTCGGAGGTTTGAAATTCAAAGTTTGAATTTTTAGGGTTTCTCTGACAAACCGTAATCCAACTCAAGATCCAGTTCCTTCAAATCAAGTGGATTGGGTTAATCCTAGAAGAGAATGGATTGGTCATCTACATAAGTGAAGAAGTTCATGTTTCAGAGGGAGATGAGGCTAAGGCCTTACATAAGAAGATTACAAGCAATCTCAAAAGGTATGACTTATCCAGGTATGTTTCAAGATTTGTTCATGATTAAGTCTATGGTATGTTTGTCTTCATATTATTACGGTTAGTATAATCTTGTTTAAATTTAGACTTGTCGTATCACCTTAATAAAATTATGAATGCATGATAGAAGATATTCATTAATTAGGGTGTTGACACTTATGATTGTACTAATGCATTATGGTGGTGTATGAGGTTTATGTTGTCTGCTAACATGAAAGGTACACCAAGAAACACAAATCATGTTCTAGTTCAAGAACATATGATCATGGTGACATGAAGACAAAGATTCATCCATTGTCATGGATCACATAGAAGATCCATTTACGAGGTATGTATAACTTGGTTCTATAATGGTTAAACTATGAGATAAGCAGGTTAGTAGCACAAGTCATTGAAGAAGAACAAGAAGACATCATGTGAGTTTGTTAGACATAACTAGCTAACATACTAATCCAGGTATGTTTTTCCTATATCAAGTTAGAATCCTACCTTGTGATAGGATCTCTTATATAAGTATACATGGCATGATTGATAATGATTATTCATGGGTTTGAATAATCATGGGTGTAGGCATATTATGTTTCTTACTTTAATTTATGATATGACTAACCATAAGAGTCCTTGAATACTAATGCTTATTATTTCTGTTTGAAATTATCATGACTATACATGTTTAAGATTATTGTGTTTTGATAGTATTAAGATTATACTAATGAATGTGTGATTATGTATGAGACCTCAAGGATAACACAATGATGATACTAATAAGCATGCATAGTGATTAAGGATGGATATAAGTTCAAGGATAGGTAATTAAGGGAGCAAAGATCAAGAGGGAGCAAACTCCAGTTGTTCCTTAAAGGGAGCAAAGATAAAGAGGGAGCACACTCCAGTTGTTCCTGCAAGAAAGCAAAAATCAAGAGGGAGTACACTCTAGTTGTTCCTGCAAGGAAGCAAAGATCAAGAAGGAGCACACTTCAGTAGTTTCTGCAAGGATGCAGATATTCAGAGGGAGTTGACCACTTCTCATAATCCACATCATAATGAAGTTGCAGAAAAGAAGCAAAGACTGAGAGGGAGTCAACCCAACAAACAAACAAAGATAAGTATTTGAATTATCATTCCTTGCATATTAGTAATGTTTAAATAATACTGTTCAATAATACTCATGTTCCTAGAATTAGGTTGTGTATTATGCATATTAGAATAGTTGCATTGATGAATAGTATACTACTAATATACATGGGTAAGTGGCCTATGGCACTATACAACATTCCATTGCTACTTATATAGAATGAAACCTCTTTACTGACATGTTGGGAGTTGTGCACACTCTTAACAATGTTTTGGTAGAGATTGGAAGGCATCTAGAAAGTTACAGGATATGGATAAATGTTGTATTGAAGCATTGGCTAAGATAACTGCATGACTGTATGACATATTTCTTTATGTGTAAGAATTTGTTCTGAAAACTATGAGATGTTTTCTAATCATGCAATTTAACTTGTTGTGTAGGAAAGATCGTATATCATCACCTACAAAAGAAGGACTAAAACATTTGTTCAGCAACAAAGATGTCTATTGAAAATATTGAAGATATTGAAGTTCCCAAGATCTGGGAAGAATACCATGATCGAGGAGTACCAGTCGATCATGAAGATGTTTGGGATGCAGTCCCAAGACTTGAAGGAGAGTCTGTAGTGACTTCCAAGAGGATCTACAAGATCAAGCATGTTGCAGGTGGTAGCATAGAGACTTTTGCTCCTATAGCCAGATACACTTCCATTAGATCCGTACTTGCTCTGGCTGCAGTGATGAAATGGAAGATACACCAAATGGTTTCAAGACAGATTTCTTGAATGGTGTAGTTGAAGAAGAAGTGTATGTGGAGCAGCCACTTGGTTCTGAGACACATGATAGGGAGTCATATATGTGCAGAACTTGGTATGGTAGGATAGACAACTTTCTATCCAGTTTGGGCTTTACCAAGAGTAAAGCAGATTCCAACCTTTACTACAAGGTTGAGGAAGGCAATCCAGTGATACTAATTTTTTATATGGATGACCTGTTTATTATAGGTGAAGATAGATTGATTGCCGACACGTAGCGGAAGCTTGCTGCTGAGTTCGAGATGAAGAACTTGGGTATGATGCACTACTTTCTTGGTATGGAGGTGTGGCAGAGTGCAGTTGGAATCTTCCTTGGACAAGGGAAGTATGTAGTAGAGATCCTAAAGAGGTTCGGGATGATGGACTGCAAGGCCATGGCCACACATATGGCATCAAACCTGAAGCTTCTGTGTGATGCTTCATCTGAGCCGGTTGATATCACTATGTATTGTCAGATGATTGGGTCCTTGATGCACCTGACGAACACGAGACCATATATTTGCTTTGCGGTGAACACATTGAGCCAGTTTCTGACGGATCCGAGGGGTGTTCACCTGGTTGATGTAAAGCATATTCTGAGGTACCTAAAGGGTATAGTTGATTATGGGCTCAAGTATAATGCGAATCAAAAGTTTAACCTACAGGGTTATGTTGATTCAGATTGGGCAGGCAGTGCTGCAAATAGAAAGAGCACATCTGGGTGCTGCTTCAGTATGGGATCAGGTGTGATCTCTTGGTTTAGCAGGAAGCAGTCCTGCGTAGAACTGAGTACAGCTGAAGCATAGTATGTTGTGACGAATGAGCAAGTTGCAGATGTATTGACCAAGCCGTTGGCCGGAGTGAATTTCGAATACTTCAGAAAGAGGCTTGGTGTTCTTCAGATCGACGACACTTCGAGGAAGAAGTGATGGATACATTTGTTGTAGCCATTCCAAGCATGTTGGAAGCAGGATCCTTCACATGGCTGTGGATGTAAGCGCTGGATGATGAGCATCAGGATGATGTTCTAGTTTATGCTCTATATGATCCGTTGGATCATTTATGTATGTATGCATCATATTGGATGCTAGATATGATCAATTGGATCATTTATGTATGTATGCATCATGTTGGATGTTGGATATGATTAGTTGGATCATTTATGTATGTACGCATCATGTTGGATGTTGATGGATACATTGTGTGGATCATGTATCTATGTATGTATCAGGTAGATACATTGTATATGTTGATATGTATCAGGTAGATACTTGGTATGCATCAGGTGGATGCATTGCATGATCAGGATGATCATGGATGACGAGCTTCTCTAGTTGACATGCATCAGGACGATGCAGTGATGATGATCAGGATGATCATGTGTACATCAGGATGATGTATGGAGAGTATCAGGTTGATACTATGTGGCCGTGGACAAGTTGTGTAGATGAGCATGTATGGGAGATCCTATAGGTCAGAGTTGTGTACCTGTAACAGCTTGGGATGCTCTTTCGAGACATTGCTCTGGGAGGACATATAATAGCGCCCTGGGAGATCCTTCAGGTCGGAGTTGTGTACCTGTAACATCTTGGGATGCTCTTTCTAGGTTTTGTCCTATGGCATGTAATTTGCTCCTGGGAGATCTGGACAGGATGAAAAAGGCCTCAGATGCTTCAGCCAGGTTTTGTGGTGGACCACATGTAATGTGCTCTTGGGAGATCCGACAGGTAGAGCTGTGTGCTTGTAACAGCCTGGGAAGCTTCAGCTAGGTTTTGTGGTGAGATCACATGTAATGTGCTCCTGGTAGATTCGACAGGTAGAGCTATGTGCTTGTAACAGCATGGGATGCTTTAGCCAGGTTTTGTGATGGGTCACATGTAATGTGCTCCTGGGAGATCCAACAGGTAGAGCTGTGTGCTCGTAATAGCCTGGGATGCTGCAGCCAGGTTTTGTGACGCACGTAATAAGTCCTGAGGATTCCACAGTATGGACAGTGATGATGAAGACCTACAGGTGGCAGGCCTACATCCAGTATGAAAAAGGATTGTCTCTGTAGAAATTCCTATTACGAGTAGATTCAGAGATTGATTGAGATAGCAGCAGTAGTGATGATGACGATTATCCAGTGACGATGATCCAGAGAAGAAGACTTGTGCTAGAAGACCTGTGTCGAGAAATACCTTCCTAGTTAAGAGGGAGTGTTGATGTATATGTAACTTCAGAATGTATTTCATATATGTATATTGTACTCCTATAGAGATGGTATTATTCCTCTATACGGAAGTGTTTGTATTCCTATAGAGATGTTATTATTCCTCTATAAGGAAGTGTCGTCATTTATATTGTAAGTGTCGTAACTTATACTTGATGGGTTATTAGACCACCTTGTTGGGGTCGGCCTTGTATAAGTCATGTGGGTCGAAGGGTTATTAGACCACCCTATTGGGGGTCAGCCATGTGGGTCAAAGGGTTATTAGACCACCCTATTGGGTGTCGGCCCTGTCAGCATTATGTTATGTAGTTATGTTAAGGCCGACCTAGTAAAGGTTATTAGGCAAGTCAAGTCAAGTATAAATAGAGTGCGGGAGGCACTCTATTTCATCATTCTATTCTCACGCACACTCTTTGGAGAGTGGCGCACTTGTGGAGGAGGAGAAGCTGCTACTAGGAGAAGACTATCTCTTGTACTTTGGTTGTATCATTGCTCTATCTATCTCTGAGGAAGTTATTGGGGTTTTTCACCTTTATGGTTTTCCCCAAGTAAACTTTGTGTCTCTTGTGTTCTTGCATTATTGTGTCCATGATTGATATGCTATAGATATGCTTTACATGTTGTTCTCTTAGTTAAGATCCTAGATCAGATTGAAGTAAATTCTGAAAAATTAACAAAAATCAGCCAACTGCATCTTCTAGTATCATGAGATTCTTTGGGTTTTCTTCAAGCAGATCTTCCAAAGGTTGTAAGCATGAAGGATCCATCACCAGTTCTTCTGAATATAAACAAAGTATGGATCAGAGAACATCTACTAAAGGGTTCCAAGAAGAGGCATCTACTAACAGTTGCTCAAATTCTGAAGAAGCATCTACTAATGGATGTTATGAAGTGGTACCTACTGATGGGTGCCTGTGTTTTCAGGAGACATCTTTTGATGGATACCCATCTCTCTATGTAGGTGACATAGAGATACCTCCTTATGAGGTTGCTGCAAGTACAAGTTCCCCTAATACTGAAGAATATGAAGTCCTTGCAGTCGAAGAAGAAGTCACAGGATCGATCTCAATATCAACACATGAGTTTCATGAGGTTGATCCATTGGATGAGGAGGTTTATTCTCAGCCTTCCCCTTTTGAAAGGCCACTCAAGATGAATAAAAGAAGTATCAAGGAGGAATTACACACTCTCCATGACACACATGTTTCAGTGTCTCAAGCTTGTTGGAGGGTTGCTTCATTGGAATATTCATCCTTCCTTGAAGCCATGGAGAAAATTCAGAAAGCCATGTCTACAATCCAAGGTAAATTTCCAGATATTCTTTTTGACATAGATCATTTGCATGAGCTTGTTCATATGTTGCATGGATCATCCTTGAGGGATGATGAAGAGATCATCAATCTCAATGATGAATTGGTGGCCACTCAAGATTCTTTGAGAAGCACTCAAAGTTCCCTCCAAGAATCTAAGATGGAGATAGTGCAACTTCTTGAAAAGTTGCAAAGTTCACACCTTCCCTCCTACACACCATTCAACCATCTTCACTTGGTTGATTGAATTCTTGATCATATGGAGGAACCTTATGAGATGGTGGATCATTATATTTTTCATGTGCTTGAGGAGTGTGCAAAGCATTTTAATGAGAACCAAGCACTTGATATTTCCCAGAGTGAACCTGAGTTGTTCCTTGGAGAGTGTTACTCTTCCATGGAGGAGTCGGATGATATCACCTCATTTGGACCAGCCAGTAATGACAAAGATGCAGCCATAAGTTTGATGAATGAGATTTGCAGAGATATGAGGTTGGTTCACAGTTCTTTCCCCCAGATTCTAGATTCAACCACATCAAGTGGGGATGAACATTGGGGGAAGAAATTTTTCTAGTTGATGCCACATGTGGAGGAGGAGGATCCCAAAATTGTCCATAATGACTGGGTAAATGCAACATTTTCTTCCTGGAAACATCCGAGGCAGCCACTTGCATTCCTTGATGTCTCTTTCTTTCACTTGCACCAATCAAGTGAACCCAATGGTAGAGAGTTGAGCCATTGGAGTTGTGCACCAGTATCATGCCTGAGAGATCATGAGATTTCTATAAATGAGGAAGACTCATGGATGGAGAAGATAACTAAATACATTTCACCCAGAACCAACAACCATCATGATGATCTCAATCCATGGGGATCAAGCAACAAAAAATTCTATCCACCCATGGATAGATGCATCTCACAGTTTGAGATTCTAGGAGGTAAAAGTTTTTTTGTAAATTTTTTGATGCTCCTAACACTAACATTTTTGTGATCAGCAGCAGAGGCACATATTGCTTCCATTTGATGCCATTTATCCACATATGGATTGGGTGGAAGATTACATGTCAGACATGGAATCTCCCTGCAGAAATATTTCTGCTCATGATAAGGGGAAGGCAGCTAAGCAAGCAAGTTGCCAATAGAAGTTAATGAAACATTTATCTTGCAGAAGGCGGCATATGTGGAGGGAATCCACATACTTGGATGTATGCTTGTACTCTTTGGCCAATTAAAGAGATTTGAGCCATTGGTTGATTTCACTTGGGGAATCACTTTGCTTCCCAATTGATTTGGTTGGATGGAGTGTCTTTTCACTTTTTCTTTGGATGAAAAGGCACATGTTTGACATTACTACTTACATGAATGGATGTTTTTATGACACACATTACACTTCAAGTGAGCAACATGAGCATCTATGGTTTCTATATGATGCTCTCAGTATTCTTGGATGGACATGATGTTTGTATGATGCCTATACTTCTCATGATTGGATAAGGGAATTCCACCCTCGTCATTTGAGCTACAATGATGACATTTTTTATTCTTATGTGCATGGGGCACATGAGAAATTTATTGTTGGAGTGGAAAGAATTGATGAGATCTGGCCTCACTCTTTGGAGGCATATTTGGTGGTGCATAGTCTTTCCTGGATTGGGTCCTACAATGAAGACTTGCATATCTTGATTGAGGGGCCCTCAAAGTTTCAGAGCTGCATTGGAAAGGATGATTTTCCAATGTGGTGGTATGATGTTTTCATCCTTTCTAGCATTTCATATGATGATGATTTTTTCTTGTTACTAATGTTTGGTGAGATTCAGTATGATCAGTGGGATCCTGGTATTCCATTGGAGGACAGTTTTCCACACAGGACACTGCTACCTAGAAACTTGTAGTTGAAGCAGTGGGATTTAGGCATACTTTTTCCTAATAGATTTTGTTGGAGGGTATTCAGATCCATGGGAATATCATACAAGCAATGGGATCTTGGCATTTTTTGTTTTTGGAGAGATGATTATGATCAGAGTAGTGCAGCACAAGCATGATGGACCTAGATTGGGTCCTACCATGAAGGGTTGCATATCTTGATTGAGGGGCCCTCAAAGTTTCAGAGCTGCATTGGAAAGGATGATTTTCCAATGTGGTGGTATGATGTTTTCATCCTTTCTAGCATTTCATATGATGATGATTTTTTCTTGTTACTAATGTTTGGTGAGATTCAGTATGATCAGTGGGATCCTGGTATTCCATTAGAGGACAGTTTTCCACACAGGACACTGCTACCTAGAAACTTGTAGTTGAAGTAGTGGGATTCAGGCATACTTTTTCCTAATAGATTTTGTTGGAGGGTATTTAGATCCATGGGGATATCATACAAGCAATGGGATCCTGGCATTGTTTGTTTTTGGAGATATGATTATGATCAGAGTAGTGCAACAAAAGCATGATGGACTCTTGGGATATTTTTATTGAGGAAAAACAAATGTTTTGGAAGGAGGACTATCATGTCCCCAATTTTGGCTAATTCAATGACCATGGGTAAAAGGGGACAAAAACCCCTAGGTAAATAATTTTATTTCATCATGTATGCATAGGATTAAATTTAGCCAAAGTCAAGTGAAGAAATTATTTTTATTAATTTTAATTAATTAAATTCCTAAATAATGGAGCAAGTGGGCCAAGAGGGTGCCCTCATGAGGATAAGGTTTCCAAAATGGAACTAGAGACAAGAAAATAACAAAAGAGGAAAAGCAGAGAAGGTGTAAGAAGATGCCAAAAGCATGAGAATGGAAACAACCAGGAAAAGCTAAGGAGGGTGTGATTTCTAAAGGAGAGCTTAGTTTACAAATTGGAAACAACCAGAAAATAAAAAGGAGGGTAAAGTTTCCAAAAGGAAGGCCGGTTTACACATCATGAAACTTTTAAAAAGTACGAAACATGTGGAGACAAAGGGGAGCATAGTTTCTAAAGGAGAGAAAAGCTTGAAGGAAAAAGCAAGGCAAGTCTACTCATTCATGGGTGGCCCATGTGGAAGGGTTCTCACAGGTCACCAAGCAGGTCAAATTGCTCGGCAGGTCACCATGACTTCTATAAAAGAAGCCAAGCAACTCCTATTCACATCTTTTGTCAAATTGATTTTATGTGTGAGCATTCTATGCTTCTCAAGGAAAGGTGATATGCCCTAGTTAATCAATGGGAGATGAGCCCCATTCCTTATATTATAATTCTCTTTCTCTAATATTATCTCAGCATTTTTAGCCATGGAGAGTTTATTTGCAGGTCCATATACTCCAATACTAAGAAGAATCCAAGCTTTCAGGGAGTTATCATCATACACAGTATATTGGAGAGAGTCTTGGAAGACCCCATCAGGAGGAGGTGCTCCATTTCAGTGGAAGAATATAGTTCATCTCAGAATACTTAGTGCATTCATATATATAGTAATAGCTACTCTATAGATCCCTATCATCCCATCATTGAATATTCATAATGCTTCTTTGAGTTTGCAACAATTACAGAGCCATTGGAGATAGTGTTGAAGGAGTTCACCCCGTAGAAGAGCTCTATTCCAGTGAAGGCATCCAGTACATATCAGAAGGACCAGTGAGCCCCTTATCTAAGATATCATACCTTCTATCATTCATATATTATATCTAGAGAAGAACTCCAGCTTCTCTTCCTCTTACACTCATTCTCTCTCAGTGTGTAATATTTTCCTAGCATTGGAGACTCCTTGTAATTATGAATGGAATAAAATATCAAATATATGTTCTAGACTTCCAAATTCGACCTGATTTTGTTAATGAACATTTATCAAATCCATTGTATGCTTTAGAACTGATTTCAGTAATCCTTTAAGGTAGTTTGGAACAAGAAATGCAAAGACTAGCTCATTGTGCAATTTAAATCAACTAGTTTTTCCATATTTGCAATTAATCATTATCTGTGCACCATTTTTAATATATGAAGGTTGTGTGAGTCTCTTAATACAGTAAAAAATCTATTCCAACCCTTTCCCTGTTATTTCGAAATCCTTTAATACTATTTGGATGGATCTGTAAATCCCCTAGTTGAGCAATCCCTAGTAGAGCACTTGTCTATTTGGATCCCAAATCCATCTGTAACCTCCCAAAATCATAGGAAATCTACTCCAATACATTTTATTGAGTTTGATGGCTGATATAAACCCTATTTCTATTCAGAATAAACTCCTAGTCTAGTATGCATGTGCTGGAAGGTCCAAAAAGCTTCAAACTACACATGAGACTTATCTAATTGTTGAAAAGTAAATGTATCCAGTGCTTTGTGCATAGGAATTAGTGTTTGGACCTGTTATACCTTGTTGTTGCACATTCCCTCATATAAAAAATAGAACCTAAAGTCACTCCCATCATCCTTGACCAGTGAATCAGTATTCAACATTATTATCTTGCACACCATAAAATTGTTAAAATTTACTAGTTAAAATTCTATTGAAATTCGGAATTGGAGTTGATATTCTGGCCCTCAAGTACCAAAATACCAAGAAAAAAAAAATTCTCATATTTGAACCCTTCTCCATGATTTCAAAATGATACGAGGTAGTCTTATTCATATGAGACAACCCTCTACCTTTTACAAATTCAAGCCTAAAAAGTTAATGACAAATTATAAAATTTTAGGTTTATACACCCACATGTTGGGGACTAAACCACATAATGACATAGAATAAAAATAACAATGTGCAATTAGGATCCACCAAGTGCAAGGTGAGACAAAAGGATGACATCATGACCCAACTAATCTCAACGAATGATTTTCCATCAACACCCTCCTTTTTTCACAATGTAGGATTCTTATTTAGGGAATGATGTTTATGGGTCTAGAGACTAGGATATGGGTTTTATATCAAAACAATAGGTCAAAGGGGGTAAAATGAGGTGTGATAAGATGAATATGACAACCCTTACACAAATAATCACCTCTATAAAGCAAAATATGAGTGTGGCCATGTGTCCCAATAATTTGTCTCAAGGGCACCATACACCCACGCAAAGAGTATTTAGTAGATCCACAAGGATAGCACTTCCTTGAGGTGGAAACCAAGGGGACCTTCCATGGCTTGACTAGGGGTATTTATCCCCAAAATCAACAGTCTACACAATATAGCCCTAAAATTTGGCCTTTGAAAAATGAAAAAGAAACCCCTCACTTTGGTACATCTGGAATGAACACTTCAAACACTCTGAAGCATAACAACATGCTCCAACTATGGTGCGTGAACCCTTCTCGACAGTGTATGAGAAACCCCTAGAATATCCTGGGTACTTGTATATATATAGATGCATCTAACAACAAATACATTAGATGCATCGAAGGTAGACACTTATGTCCTGCCTTGTTCAAAATAAAATGAAATAAAAATCAAATGACATAACAAATGCAATGCAGGGGTAAAAGTAAATGTTGAAATCAAATAAAACTATACCTTCCTTCAATACTTATGATAAAAAAGATGGATCAAGTGAAATCATACCACCAATGGAGCCACCTAATCATATTATTCATACCAAGGTTTCTTCCTTTGTGTTTGGAAAGAATCCAAGACAAAACCACATCGATGACAAGTTGAATAGATAGTACTACCTCCATCTAAATGGGGTTGGAATGATGGATAGTGTCAAGAACCTACAAGCCTTCAAGCTCTTTCCACAAGGAGGGATCACCTTCAAAATATTTTTCTATCCTTTGATTAACCTGGATTAAGTAGAAATTATCTTGATCATTGCCCCAAACGACCTTCAAAATCATCAAGAACTCCTAAAAGATATGGTTGGGAAAGAGGGTCAAATATTTCCTAGGAAAGGGCACACTCTGCTACTCTAAGTTTGCAATAAAACCACCTTTTTGTCCAAAACTTGCATCAATTTCTAAGAGATGGATGAAATCGATGAGTGCAATCCACCCTATGAGAGGGTAAACCTGGATGCTCAAGATCTGCAATAGATTCCTCCATACAAAACCTCATGAAATCACCCGTAGTGAATAAGGATGGTCAAATAAGAACATGAGGGATATCAAAGGTAGGTCTTTTAGGGTCTTGGGAATTTAGACTTCCCTTAGTGGAGGAATCATTGTTGGGTGCATCCAAAGTACATGAATTTTTTATGGCGAAGGTACAGTTAGGCGAGGCCTAACATTGACCAGTTTTGGGAGAAGCAACTCCGTAATTCTTGGGAGCAAGGTATGGAGCAAAGCGAAGTCAGAAAAGGACCCGTCCCCTTAGTAAAGATGAAGTACTAATGACAACCAAAGGTAGTTGAAGTAGTTAAGGATGAAGCGACGAACTAACAGCTACATGAGCAGAGTGTAAAGAAGCGGAATGGTGCATAGGACATGCCACTGTAGAGTCAGAGTTGCACAGTCAAAACTACACTGTCAGAAGAAGTGTCAGAGTCAGAGGAAGCAGTGCAAAAGGACAACAGAGTTACAATGAAGTTAAACAAAGCGTGGTCGATAGGAGAACCGTGATGTTTTGGGTTTAAGGGTATGAGGGTACTATGGGGGTTGGCCCATAGTTATTCTAATATGTGACCTTCAGGCACATCTATATAAAGGGTAATTTTGTATAAGGAAGGGTTAGATATTGTTGGATACTGTTAGATATGATTAGATTCTTATAGAATAATATAGATCTAAGAGAGGAAAGACTCTGTAGCTGAGTGGGCAGAGATCTATTGTAGAGAAGATTCTAAAGCTAGGTGCGCATACTTGTATTGTTACTCCTTTCAGTAATATAAGAACAGTTCCCATGGACGTAGCTCCCATCTGGGGGGTGAACCACGTAAATCCCTATGTTATGTGTATGAATCTACAATGTATTTTATGGTCATGTTATGGTATGTTTGTGTATTTGGTTTCATATGTATGTGAATGAAAATCATTTTTTATGTAAGTCGAACACATGTGTGTAAATTATGTGAAGTAACATTAAGTATGATGAATGCATAGTTATAAGATTAAAGACAACAATGATTCAATGAAGTCTATAGGTTGTTGATAATTGTGAAGTGCGTAGTCACATGTTTCTATTGTTATGTTAAGTAGATGTTAAGAAAGGAATGCATTGCGATATCGCATAACACATCTCCGCATCACCACAGTTACAGAAACCTGATTTTGTAACTGCCCCATACTTCGCTTCGGGTGAGACTTCATCCTGTTTGTAGGTTGATGCCAAAAGGGCCAGTGAATGGGGATTTTGTTGGGTCTACAAAAGAACTTCCCCAAACCCAGGTCCGTAAACCAACAATCATAAATGGGTTCTTCAACCAATTTCCAACAATCCATACCCACATCATCATCATTATAAGAGAATTGTGCATCATTATGTCCAAGGAAACCATTTTCTTTAACTAAAATATCCTCAAACCTCCCATCTTTAAAATATTTGTCTTTGCAGGTGAAAGAGAAAACAAGGTTCACTAAACCATCATTACCAAAAGGACAAGGAGAAGCACCCACCATACCTTCATCAACCATATATTTGTTATATTTCTTAGCCAAAAGTAATTGCTCGACAAAGACTTCTTCATATTGTTTGAAACCTTTATGAAAATCCGGCTCAACTTGATCTAGATTGGCCCCTTATTCTCTTCTGAATGGTAGGAAAGGTTCGTAGATTTATTTTCAATTTTCTGATATGACACTTCCAGACCTTGAATAATTGTATATCAAAGGACCAAGGAACTTCCAATAATCACTGACTTCAAGAATCCTTCATTTTTCTTCCAATAGGATCAAGACATCACAATTTTTTTTGAAATGAGGATAAGGAGAACTCACCATTTTCTTGCATTCTTCAATTTCTTCAATCAAGCCTTCTTTGTTTTCATTTTTCTGAGCCTCGTCATCTTCATTTTCAGGAGTACCTTCTTCTTCATACATAAGGCCTAGAATGTTATGGACAAGATATTGATCAATGGTTTCTTAAACCAATCCTTCCAAGGCTTGATCTTCATCATGGATTTATACAACAAGGTATGCTTCATGCTCTTTTAGGTTTGGGACTATTCGATAGTATTTTCTATATTCCTCTTCGATATTTCCCTCAAGGACTTGGTCTTCTACCTAGATTCATTTATTGAACACTCTCTTTGCCTGTTCGACGTAGGGAATCCTTCTCTTGCATTTTCATAGGAACCAATAGCTGCAAAATACCTCTATCAATTATGTAAGAGAGGATTATGTACCTTTTTCGAGGTCTTTAAACCAAGCAAAGGCCTTTCCTCCCAAATGAAAAACAAATGACTTCATTTAGGCATCTTCAACCTTAATACTGACATATGACAACTAGTAGTACTAACTGGCAAATTCAAAAAGGGAGCACCTCTTAAACAATTTTTTATTATATAATTTGGGGATAAGCAGACTTTTTTAATAATATAATTTGTCTGCCCACTACCCAAGATGCCTGAAATTATCTTGGATATTGATAATGAAATTAATATGCTGACTGATTATAGGTCATAGGTGATCCATAGATAATATATAATAGTAATAATAATTAATATTATAACTAATATATAATAATATTATTGGGTCAAATAACTTTTATTATTATCATAACTAATATATAACATATAATAGTAACTAATATCATAACTAATATACCCATCAATATTTTAGGTAATATTTGACCAATATATAATATATAATAGTAATAGTAATTAATAGTATAACTAATATATAATAATATTATATTATAATTAATTTTTAAATAACCGTCAAAAGTTAGGTCCAATAACTTTTAACTAATATCATAACTAACATACCCATCAATCTCTTAGGTAATATTTGACCATAATAATAGTAATTAATATTATAACTAATATAAAATATTTATTATAATTAATATTTTATAATAACCATCAAAAGTTAGATCCAATAACTTTTAACTAATATACCCATCCATCTTTTAGATAATACGTGACCAATATATAATAGTAATAATAATTAATATTACAACTAATCTATAATAATATTATATTATAATTAATATTTTATAATAACCGTCAAAAGTTGGGTCTAATAATTTTTAACTAATACACCCCACCATCTTTTAGATAATACATGACCAATATATAATAGTAAGAGTAATTAATATTACAACTAATATATAATAATATTATTTATAATTAATATTTTATAATAACCGTAAAAAGTTAGGTCCAATAACTTTTAACTAATATCATAATTAATATTTTATAATAACCGTCAAATGTTAGGTCAAATAAATTTTAACTAATATATACTATATAATTAAATATAATAATAACTAAAATCAAAACTAATATACTCATCCATATTTTAGGTAGTACATGAGCCAATAACTTTTAAGTTGGCATTGTGTATTAGTCAAGGATACGGTGGCCCATTGGTGGGGCTAGATGGATTTCATTCCATCCACCCGGGTTCAATTCCATTGAGACATATTTTGGCTTGGATTATTGGTTGACGGTTTGCTCGACCTACCATCCACAATATGTGAGGTTGTTGAGATTTCCCTTGCATTGTTATCTTTCCTTGATTCATTCAGAATAGCAGGAAGGTGATTTTTCCGCTGAAAAAAAAAGGTTGTCATTTTGTATTTAATTTTCTTTCCTTATTTTGGGTGAAAACACTACATCGAATTTCATCCTCATAAATTGATTTTAATATAAAATATATATCTAAAGTAGCTTTGATAAAAGTGAAATAATCCTGGGCAGCTTCGATTAAAGTGAAATAGTATAAAAAAATACCTACATGGATTTTTTTACCATTTTCCTTAGGAGGCCCATTTTTCATCTAAATTTCCTCTAATGATAGTATGCCTATGCTGATCTAGCTGCCACAAAATTCTACTTCATGTTGAACCAAAATATCATTGTTGATCCTAAGATAAAGCAACACCCTAAGGTGCTCTTCCTGTCTGATGCACTACCTACCAAAATTGAATATGTATACCACTACAACTTCACTTAACCATATCCAAGATATACTCCACTCTTCCCCTCAAGTATTTCAGCACATGTTTTGTTGATACCAAATGCTCCTATCACAACTCCACCATGAAATGAATCAAGGTGTTCACTGCAAAACATATATCTATCCTAGTGTTGACTAGATACGTTAAGGAACCTAAAATCTTGTACAACATATGGTCCACCATCTCTAAATCTGAAACTATCACCTTCTTAAGATTAGTGATAATGGGTGTGACCCTAGGTTTGTAGTCCTCCATCTAAAACCTCTTCGGGATCCAAATTACATACTTACCTTCCCCAAGGAAAATATACCTTGGTCTCTACAAAACCTCCAACCCCAAGAAATAATGCATCATGCCAATTTTCTTCATCTCGAACTCAACAACAATATTTGTTTTGCACCCTAGAATGAGTTTTTTTGAACCTATAAGAAACAAGTAATTTACATACGACACCAAAAAAAGTAGATTAGTCCCAAAAATATATATAATATAAGTTAGGATTTGCTTCACTTTTGGTGAATACTATGCTTTGCAAGTAACCATTGATCCTAGAATATCATGCTCTCAGTTCCTTCTTGAGTCCATATAAGGCATTTTTCAACTTGCGAACATGGGACTCCTTCCCACTTACCTCAAAGCCCCAAGATTGCTCTATGTACACTTCTCCCTAAACCTTCCCATTGAGAAAAGTTGTATTTACATCCATCTAATGTATCCTCTATCCCATAACTAAAAATAAGGACATAACTTCTCTAATGGAAGTGTACATGGATATTAGAGAAAAAGTCTCTGTGCAATCCACTACCTCTTTATGGGAGAACCCTCTCACCACAAAACTTGATTTAAAATTCTTGATGCTACCATCTGTAGCATGCTTGATATTGTAGAACCACCTAGAGCTCACTATTGATTTCCCCTTCAATCTTGGCACTATGTCCTAGACACCATTCTTCATAATGGTGTACTCCTCCACCATGGAATCTCGCTAAACCTACTTGTATGTTTCCCACTAAAAACTAGAAGGATTGCAATCTATGATGTTTCTTATCAATGACATATAGTTAAGAACTTCTTCAGAGGTTTGCACTTCATAAATGTGCTCCTAGGATCCTAAACTAACTCCTAAGCATCCCACAATGTCTGAGTAAACCATTGAGGTCTCCTGACAATATTGGTAGGAGCTAGTGGCTCTTCCTCTACACTTGTGACTCTGGATCAAACTTTGGAGCTTCTTGTTCAACATCATCTATTACAAGAATAGACTCATGAGACTTCCTAGAAGAAAAGCCTTCCTCAATCCTTACATCTCAACTTACTATTATCTTTCTCTGCTCGGGATTAAAGACCCCATGGGCCTTTGAAGTCTCACTGTAACCAAAAAACAGTTAAATTTTAATTACTCAATATCAATTCTATTTTTTTCTCTCAATAATTCTTTAACTAAAAAATTATAAACAAAAATACTAATATTTTAACCATTAGTGCAATGGAATACAAATAGGAAATCATTAAAACTTTTGACACAATTATTTACCTTATAAAACCATAAAGGGGAAATGTAGTGCTCTTGTTTCCGGCAGATCACTAAGACAAGTTCTTAAGTCAAATTCCTGGGCTAATTGCTGTGTTTAAGCTCTAATTTCTGTGTTAGGCTCATCGTGAGCATGTTTTGAGAGGTTTAAATAAAACTATAGTGTTTCAATCAAATTTCTAGGTTCATGTTTGTTTCTACTTTTACTTATTTTATGCAAACATACTAGTGAATAATCCAAATTATACATTTGTACAGTTATTTTCCTATCATAAACTTTGCATATTCTCATACCAACTAGTCAATCTAACCATTTAAAGTATGCATAGAATTAGGATGTAAATGATTAAGCAATAGTAAAATACTTGGATCCGGTAGGTTGTAGATTATCCCCTTGCACCTGTAGCCTTTCCTGTACAAGCCTTTGCTCCCGCAGAATTTCTCGTCCAAGCTTTTGATACCAAAAATGGATGAACCACCCTGCCGACCAGCTCTTATTGTGTTGGTCCTAGGAAACTCACAGGTTTCCTATCCCCCGAGCCCACAAACCAATAATCCCGACAGCAAATTTCCTTAGTACCTTTCCATAGTTCAATAGTATTTTTTATGAGTTAACCACCACCTCATTCTTTGAGTTTCCCACCTCCTCAAAGCTTCGATTTCTCCCCCTCCTCGGCATTCCTCCTTTTCATCAAAATACTAAGTGTACTTCTCCAAAAGAAAACCAATGCCCTCCTCAATCATGAGACCTCCCTAAATACCATTTCATCCCCCTTCCTTCGTTCCTACTCCACTGCCTTCCACTCATTAATGCCATTACATTTTTCAAGATAAGATATTAATAAAATATGTTTATTAAATTCCCCATGTCCCTCGGCAAGTCACTTGGTTGAATGTTCTTTATGTAAGAAATCACGACTTATCTATTTTAACTCTCGAGACAAGTTTTGATAACATAAATTCATTTAATTTTTGTTCTTTAAATGTTTTTAACATATCAAGACACTATGTTTAAGCTTGGTTCAAATAACGAGGAGGACATGTCTTAACTATTTTAAATTACAATCAGATTCGACAGAGATGTATTGGGTTAAGAATTTAAGTTTAATAATCATAACCTGTTAAACATAATATTATTTAATTATACACTCCCTTCCAAATATTTAACATGCAACCATAATACTATTATTACATCCTATACACAAAGCAATGTACATAATTTAGTAACTAACAAAAAATATAATAACATTTAATTGGACTTTATTGTTTGTTTAATAATAATAATAGTATTAATATTAATAATAATTATTTTATAACATGATGACCTTAAAGATTATAAGCATAATATTAATTACTTCTAACCAACATAATTTGACTATTCAATAGGAGGACAGTTATGCTAGACCAAACAACGCTAATTGTGTAAACTAAATGGTAACTATGTTAAATACAACACTATCCCAAACGAAACAGAAATGGTGCTAAGCACAACACTATTTCCAATAATTAGTTACTAATGCATGTAATTAATAACTAACAGACTGATCCATTTATGCATATTTACATGATTAACAATCATCATTCGGACTTCACTAATTCACGACTGACTCTTATCTAGAATGCAATCACAACCAATAGTTATCACATAAATACTAGTGTACACGTACAAGGTGTGCATGCATGGCCAGCGTATGCATAGATTGTACTCGTACTATAAGAAAACGTCATTTCTCCTATGCATATATTTTAACTGATAAAATAATGATTCGTATTGACAGAAAAATAACACATACAAACTATCACAAATACTTAACCCTTTCAACATACATACATCATAATCATTTCAGCATCACTAGTCATTAATAATTAACCAATTAAGTTGTAACATTTATGTCTTCCAGATTCACCATAATTAATCAATCAATTATTTTTAAGGAAGAGACACTTACTACCACTAAATTAGGATCAATGGATACCCAACCCTCAACATTAATAACTAACATATTCTTCCACCCTAACCTACGTCTGCATCCTCCCTATCCTTCCTTTGCTAGTACAAAAGTGGATGTCAGCTATACTGAGCTGGCCACATAGAACCTAAGAGTGGTAGCGTCGGCTAACTAGCGGACCTAACCTCTCCTAGCAGGCATCCGACCGTCGTCATCACAACAACTTGGGGAGCGTGTCTCAGGATGGCACTCCCACAACCTCGGGTATTATAGAAACATAGGGTGGAACATACATCCATCCCTCTCAACCTCATGGGTCTATACCCTATCAAAACCATATTGTGTTGTTATCGAGATTATTGGAATGTGTCATCGTATCATCAAATTTGGTAAACAAGGCTCTCTGTAAAATAGGTACTATACCATACTTCATATCAAGTATCCGACTATTACATAGCCTTGTGTTCTGCGGATTAGTACTTTGCAACCATACATTCATAACAAATATTTCCATTTTATCATCAACTAACCCATATTATCAACATGATCTCATTTCACGTCACAATTTTATCTCATCATAGGTATGCATGACATATAACAATTCAATCAATTACATCATAGGATGGCATCCACGTACAACATCATATATTTCACATTCCATCAATGAAAACATTAAAATATATATTGTCATCATAAAAGCAATGAATCTCATGATAATCATAACCTATTAACTGCATGAACATAGTAACATCATAATATCGTAACATCATAGTCATAGTGACAACATAACATAGTAACGACATAAACATGGTAGCAACATATAATCGGGTCTATTGTGTCATAAGTATAGTTTACTTGGTCGAGCTGAGTCCAACAGATAATAAGAAAATAAAGTGCAATATGTCTCATGGATAAAGCTATCTAGTCGAAATATGGGGCATTATGAAGGAACTAAAGTTCCCACTAATAGAACAACAAGTACGAGTAACGTAAGAAAGCCATAAATGGCTAAGTAGTAATGTAAAATGGAATGTATGATAGATGATAATGGTTACATAGTTTGGGGCATTTATAAGCCCGTCATGTACCTTTTCGACAAAAGGTCATGACTATTGATATTTGTTTAATTAATAAATTAATATTAATTTATTATTATTTTGTTGTTACGTTGCCTTCCCCTTAAGGGAAGCTTTGTCCTCAAATTTGTATTGACAACAATGTCTGATTTCCCTTGAACGATCGTCTCGAGATTCTTTGCGACACTTGATGAAATAAGATGATACGAGTTCTGGATTCCCTGGGAGAATTGTCGTATTGTATCTGCTGTGGTCCATCCCAAATCTATTTTGATCATACTTCTAAGATCGTTTTTGGGGAATGGGTCATTTCAATTGTTGCTTAGTATGTCAAATTGTTTGCCTGTCAACATAACTTTTTTGGGAATGTTCATTTTGACCCCGTCGTTGGTCAAAATGGCGATTATAATTGGGATGTATGTAAGGCGTATGTGTTGTTTGTTTTCTTTCTTTTGAACTACGGTGAGGACTGCCTTCACTTCCTCGACTTGATTTTTGGATGTAGCTTCCTGGATTTGTGCTTCTTTGGTTCTCTAGTAGATTTTTATGATTCTGAATCTTTTCGATTCTTTCATCTTGCGACTTTTTGTCAATTTCTAACTTCTTGATTTGATTCTCTAGTTCCTGATTACGATTCTTTAGACACTGGTTTTCTTCCTGCTTTTCCAGTGTTCTTCCTTCGAGGTCTTCACCAAAGTGTTCCTTCTTGCTACTGTTTTTTAATTTTTTAAATCTTTGTAATCAGTGTTTTGTTGTGATTTCGTAGTCGAAAAATCTCTTCAATATTGTTTGATAACACATTGTTGACTTTTTTCAGTTCCATCTTATGTGTCTTCTTACTATCGTCATACTGCTGCTGGAGTTTTTCTTTTTGCTGTTGATGATGACATAACTCTATTTCCTGATTTTCTAACTTTCTCTGGACGTGCTCCAACTCACTATCTTTGTCCATGAGTGTTCCATGATGAGTTTGTTTAAAATCTTTATTTGTTCTTCTAACTCTTCATATAGTCCATCAGTTGATTCTTCGTCTATAGTTTGCGATAAGGGAAATATCACTGAGAAATCATGTAGTGTTATTTTCTTTTTCTCATGGAAGAAGGTGATGCACTTCTTTTTTGCACTGACGGAGAATGTTCCTAGTGTTTCCAACTAATTATCACCCAACATTATGTCGATGAGATGGTCGTCTATAGCTGCGACGGTGAATTGAGATGCAAAATGATAATCATCGATTTGTAATGGTACTTGTATTTGATCTTCATTTGACTCATTCTTCATTGATTCTTGAACTTGCACTTGATTTGTGACATCAATATTTATAAAATTTTCCTTGTTGGATGGACAAATAGAAATGGCAATTGGACTTTCATCAAATATCCCATTAACTTTTAGCATGGCCATCGACACTTTTATTGGAACATTGAGAAATCTTTTCTCTGTTTTCTTAAAATCTGTCTCTTTCATTTTTGCTTGTCTTCTTTCCTGATTTTTGGCTTCCTTCCCCTTTTTATAAAATAATTGTAATTAATTACAATTATTTAATAATATTAATTATTACTAACAATAATAATAAATATTATATTTTTTTGTGAATAGAAGGGGTATAGAGTTTTGAAACAATACAATATATATATTATTATAAATAATAATAATATTATTGTAATTTTTGTTTGAATAAAACTAATAAGTATTATATTTAAATACTTTTATTATAAAGGTGGAGTAATAAGTTTCTAATAAAATTAAAATATTATATAATAATACTAATATTATTATAATAATATATAAAACGAAGGGACGGTTTTATAAAACCAAGGGCTCACAAAACCATCTGCACTGTCATAAAACTATGTGCGGTTTCGTGAATGTTATTCTTACTTCTTGTTCTTACTTATTTCTCTTCTTTTTCCTTTTTTATTTTTATTTTTTTACTTCTTTTTTCACTATCTTCTTTTATTTTTATTTTTATTTTCTTTAGGTCAAAGACCTAATTTGGAGAAACTCTCCAATTATTTGGCCAAAAGCCAAATCAACAAAATCACTTCTTCTTTTATTCTTTTGATTTTTTACTTTTGTCTTTTTCTTTCTTGTCTTTTGTTTTTTTACTTTTTTGGAATTGGAGAATGGATTTTGGCCAAGGGCCACTCTATGGTCAAAAACCAATTGATGGGAGAAACTCCCAATAATAGCCAATGGCTAGAATCTTCCCAAGAAGGGGCTCTGATACCACTGAAGGAACTAAAGTTCCCACTAATAGAATAACAAGTACGAGTAACGTAAGAAAGCCATAAATGACTAAATAATAATGTAAAATGGAATGTATGATAGATGATAATGGTTACATAGTTTGGGGCATTTATAGGCCCGTCGTGTACCTTTTCGACAAAAGGTCATGACTATTGATATTTGTTTAATTAATAAATTAATATTAATTTATTATTATTTTGTTGTTACACATTACATATACCCACCCTTCGGGAAACTTCGTCCCGAAGTTATGGTCAAAATGGTGAGGGAGAAATCTCGACCCAAAGTCTCTACATCATTCTAGGTAGTAGACACTGGACTATACTTGTCCTAATGGACCTTTACCTTATGGTAATGTTAATACCATTTAATTTTACTTATTTTATCATATGGATCGTGTTCTCATATCACATATTACATCTTATAAATGCAATTGGTTAACTTCTTCAAGGTTTATGAAATACATTTGATCCCAAATAGTTAACATAGTGTCAAAGTTTATAGGTCCTTTCTATATCACAATTCGTAGAAGATCCTTGGTTCCCATATAACATTTCCTTAAGTTCAAAATGTATTGTTACGACTCATTTATCGATAACTAGTTTTCTTCAATCTTACTTTAACATACACAACTTAATTTATATACACACATATACATATATAAATATTCACAAGGAATTGATTAGAACAAATCTCAATGGCATCTTAAATGGTATACCACATAATAACTTGAATAGTACTAAGCCTATCAACCTACTACTCCTTAGTGGTCAATAATCGTCAAGGTAAAGATATTACTCATGACCGCCATGCTAATGAACCAACCAAAATTTCTATAATATTTCATGTCATGAAAATATAATAAGAATAAGGATTGGAATATCATTAGGGAATGTGTACATTCCATATGACACTCTTAGGTAAGATTTCTCCAATAGATGGTAAATTCTTTAATATCAAGCTCAATGCTCTTTCATATAATGGTTTTCATTTTATCCATTCACGAGTTAGACTTATGTACTAGATTAGAATTATGTAATAGTTTTCCTTCGTTTCCAGTTTTGATGTCTAAAAAGTTTACAATATTAAGTTCAAATTTTGTTGTAACTCCACACTCCTTACAGACAACAAATTTTACAAATCTTCAAACCTTCCCTTCTTTCCTAGGGTCACTAAATCCCTTCTTTTCTTGGCAAGAAAAAAAAGTTACATTTATCTATTTAAATCTCTGAATTCATAATTATAACTATTAAACCCTTCTCAAAAGTGTAAGTGCTTCCAATATAATTTAAATGCTTGTAATATACTTTAAAATGAAGACATGATTTAGTTGGCTTCTTTACATAGAATAACTAGAAAGAAGTGTAATATATATATATATATATATATATATATATATATATATATATATATATATATATGTTTATTTATTTATTTAATAAACTACTCACTCTTCCTCTCTCATTGGCAAGGTGTTTTTACTAACCATAATTATTTTACATAAAAATCAATAAATCTATTATCCTCAGAACCATAGAAATTTCTATATTTTTATTGATCTCAATATACAACCAACCACACAAAAGAAGACATTCTTTGTTTTTCAAATTTAACTTTAAAATTGTAATTTTACCCATTTTTTTTTTTTTCAAATTTAGCTTTAAAATTGTAATTTAACTTCTAAATATCATTTGGTTTTCCATACTCTATCTCTTTAAAAAGAATGAAATGTATCTAATCATCAATTAAAATATTATAATAAGAATAGTACTTTTCATTATCATTTCAACCAACTTATTTTAATTTATAATGGTACCTTGAAAACCACTTATTCTTTATTCCAAAATTAGTTCGCTCATCATTTTATTTATTTATAAACAGATCATTCTGGTTTATGGTTTATATTTATATTAAAAAAAATTACACTTCCAACAATACAAAGACAAGTGTATGTTTGAAGAAGGATATTGAGTTCACTTTAATGCTCATTTCATGAAAATGGATGGAATATATAGCCTTTACTTTACAGTGGAGATGGAACTATTTAATATATATATATATGTATATGTTACTTAATGCTGCTATGAAACCCTAAATTGTATTTTACCTGAGCGTCTAAAGAAGGGTGGGTGAAAGAATGAGAAGGATATGGGCTTACGTAAAAAGTGAAAAGTTATTAGTAAATGTCTTAAATAATAACGTTCCAGCTTTATTATTTATTTAAATAAAGGAGGTTGCCTGGACACTACCAACCTTACATGGAAGAAGCTACTAGCCAGAGATATCAGCGCATAGAAAATTGACACAATATATGGCACTCCTCTCGGTTCCCGTTGCATTGTCATCTCTGATATAAACAATTCAGTGGTTCTTTTGGCAATGTAGCTCGTGGGTCGGTTGTTGTAATTTGTGAAGGTGTACTGAGTCGGTCGGTAAAAGCATCATACAATTGTTATCTCCATTTGTTTTATATTTCCTCCATTATTCGTTGACCAAATGCACTCAAAAACCCCCATCTCATCAATCCCCCAAGAAAACCATCATTAAAAGGCATAGCCACCAGAGTATGCGGGGAACACATTAATCTCAGATTCTCACGGCATTACGGGGAACACATTAATCTCAGATTCTCACGGCATTATCTCCACCAGAGTATGCGGGGAACACATTAATCTCAGATTCTCACTGCATTATCTCCTCCTCCACGCGGTGGTTCCTTACGTCCTAACAGGTTGCTGTTGCTCCTTTTCTTTCCCGTGGCAGCCCACCACCAACTCGTTGTGCCAACATCCACCACGCCCGGCCAGCTTCTCCACACGGTTTTCTCACCCAACATCCTACAGGGATCCCGCGTGGGCCCGACTTGCATGCAAGCCACGCATGGGGCAAGCCACGCATGGGAAGGCATGCAACCATGTTGTTAATTCGCTCGAGCCCGGGCTAAGGGCAGTCTCCTGTCTCCCATAAACGCACTACCATCCTTCACGCATGCACGACAGATCCCCAAACTGTTGGTGAAGCTAAGAGGCTTGTAGGAAGACTTGATACCCACAATCCCACAGGACGCTTCTGTGATGGAAGACTTGCTACTGATTATGTTGCTCAAACACTAGGGTTTACATCTTTTCCACTGGCCTATCTTTTCCACGGGGTGAACTTTGCTTCAGGTGCATCTGGCATTCATGATAATACTGCACAACCCTACTATGCAATATCGTTGATGCTTCCTCCAGAAGGAGATTTTGTATGATTATTCATTCGACTAAAGAAACTGTAGCGTATCGAGCTGTGTACCAATGGTATCATTAATCCTGTAAATTTAACTTTGCACAGGTATGTGTTTTTCCATCCTGGTGGTTGAATTCTTGAGTATATTTGTTCAATGCAGTCAATTTGTGGCATGATGTGTTTATTTTGTTGTGGCTGAGTTTGGGGGTTCGGCTTAGTTGGAGGAGGACGCCCCTCATGGCAGGTCCCAGCCCCTCTCTTTTCCTGCTTACAGTATTTTCTATTGATGATGGAGAGAACGATTCTCTTGGGAGGTTGCATTTTCATTAGTATTTGGCTTCAGTAGTTACATATTGTTTCCTGTAAGAGGACTACGATCTTAATATTTAGAGTATGAAGGTACTTCGTGACGGACTGTTACTTTTTTTTACCCAAAATTATCCAGGTATTGTTTCTGCTTGCCAGTGAAGGGCGCATGCCTGGAGGCTTTGCGCATTATTGGGTTACGTTTACTTCTTGCAGAAGAGGAAAAGAGTGTAGGCGCCAGGAACCTTGTAATTTCAAATTACATTATACATAATACCCTTTAAAATAGATTTATCTCGATTACTTCCTCTCATGGATTGGAAATAAGTAGAGGGTGCAGCTTCTGGAATATACCATGATTGTAATCTTTTGTAGTTCGACAAGGGATGTAGCTCTTCCTACACTTCTATGTGATAAGAGCATCGATGGCTTTCTTTAAGATTCTAGCAGATCCATAAACTTCTTTTTTTGAGATGGATGGGCCGCCTTTGGGATGAAGACCAGCCTTAATAATTTTTAATTGATTTTGTTTTTCTCTATGAATCGGCCTATATAACTGCCATCGACAGTCCTGGTAGGCGGATCAGCCCCACCTTGACTTTTGTATGTTTTACATAATGGATTGATGATTAAGCAGGTTTTAATTTCATTATGAATATATTAAGTCAGGGTGATTGTGGTCTTGACCTCTCATAGATAATTGATGTTACTTTGTTTACTGGGTTCATTCCCTTGATAGTTGAACTCGATCACTCTTGTTGAGAGTGCAAGCGGTATATATTTTATATGATTTTAAACCATAGTGCTCTATAAGGAGGAATTGGTCGTCTATGGCTGATAGGGATTGCGAGGCATGAAACATACCTGCGTTGTCAGGTCAGGTATTTCATCCTTCTATGGATAATGATTGGGACCTGCATCCTCTACCTATCGTTTTCCAAGCCAACTCCAGGATTGAAATGCAGCAAATATTCCAATTTACAGATGTAATTTGTCTGGTATTTATGCTAGTTGCATGTTTGCGAGTATTAGTTGGCTATTAAAAATTCTTTATGGGTATTGGCACATATTTTCTCTTCCATCCATTTAGTTTTTCTGTTGGGATTGTTATTATTAGGATTCAAATCCGTGACCCTATAATTGCAAGTTGATTCGACTATGACTTAATCAATTTTATGTATTTGATAAACAAATTTAATACATGTAATATGCATAAATATACATAATTTGTATATGTAATAGGTGTATTTGTAGTATGCATTTATTTACTTTCTCTTCATTCACTCTAGTCATTTTCTTTGAATGAATAGTATTATATGTTTATATATATATATATATATATTAAACAACAAGCAATATATTTTGCAAGTTCCCAAAATTATTATTATTATTATTATTATTTTTTAACTCTGTATTTACACACACATACTTATTCTCGTGTGCCATTTTATTCCTTTGTTTTACAAATGAAATAATAGTAAAAGAAAATATTTGTATATATGTTGTATATAGATGCTATATTTTTATATTTTCTCTCCATTTCGCTAATGTGATCTCTATTTTGCTTGCTTTGTAGGTAATTTATAAGTCTATTTTGGGTGGCCTCTTAAGGTCCGAGTTTTTTAGCCTTCTGCTCTGATACCATGTGTAGTGCTCTTGTTTCCGGTAGATCACTAAGACAATTTCCTAAGTCAAATTCCTGGGTTAATTTATGTGTTTAAGCTCTAATTTCTGTGTTAAGCTCATCGTGAGCATGTTTTGAGAGGTTTAAATAAAACAATATTGTTTCAATCAGATTTCCAGGTTCATGTTTGTTTCTACTTTTACTTAGTTTCTGCAAAAATACTAGTGAATAATTCAAATTATACATTTGTATAGTTATTTTCCTATCATAAACTTTACATATTCTCATATCAGCTAGTCAATCTAACCCTTTAAAGTATGCATAGAATTAGGATGTTAATGATTAACCAATAGTAAAATACTTGGATCCGGTAGGTTGTAGATTGTCCCCTTGCACCTGTAGCCTTTCCTGTCCAAGCCTTTGCTCCCGCAGACTTTTCCGTCCAAGCCTTTGATACCAAAAATGGATGAACCACCCTGCCGACTAGCTCTTATCATACTAGCCCTAGGAAACCGAAGGGTTTCCTAGCCCCCAAGCCCACAAACCAATAATCCTGATAGCAGCTTTACTTAGTACCTTTCCATAGTTCAATAGTATTTTTTGTGAGTTAACCCCCACCTCAGTCTTTGAGTTTCTGTTAAAATCCTAGTGGACAGCCTTCACTAACACCTCGAGGTTTTGGTGTAACGGTTTGTATCATCTGGTATCAGAGCACTTTCTTGGGCTTGTTGGGTGGAATTTCTACCAAATTTGTTTTTGTCGCATCCGTTGCAAGTTCGGATATGGGAATAATCCCTATCTGCTTAACTGTGGGAAGTACTTGGGCATAAGCCCTAAAACTCATTGTGAGGAGTACCACAGGAACCCTGAAGTAGTTGGCCCATTGAGAGGACTTGCCAGCGAAAATGGCAACGACCCCTACCTGATTGACTAGTTCTCACCCGTGAGGTAAACCAAGAGCTGTTGTTTGTGGCAAAGCGGTTATCAGTTTTACCTGAACCGTGGAGTGAGGGGTACTGCCTCAATATGCAAGCCGTCAGACAACATTGGTGGCCGAGTGAATCCCCTGAACCGATAGGAAGCTGCACATACCTGGGGTCCATATCTATTTTCAGCTGAACTGTTGCCGATCACTTTCACTCCAAATCCAGTTGTTTCAGATATATTCTGAAAGTCGTTCCAGATCTATTCTGAAAGTCGTTCCAGATCGATTCGTTGTTTCAGATCCAGCCGTTTTTCGATCCCTTCCGCGCCGTTGTAGATCCATTTGTTGCGGATCCCTTTCGTGCCGCCGTTGCCGATCCATTTCTGAAAATAAATAAATAAATTTCTGTTTTTCGGCCATATCTCCCTTGTTTCAACTCGGTTTTCCTTGAAACTTCACTGACCTCCCTGCAATCCCATTCTTCATATTTCATTCTTGAAGACCCTATCCCAAATTCCATTTTCCAAGACCAGAAATCCCACATTTGTCTATTTTTAGGGTTTGCCATAACTCTTTCAATTTTCACCCAAACGCCTTCAAATTTTGCCATCGTGTTCCTTTCCTAATTCTGCTTCTTTGTCCCTCTTTACCAAATTTTCTCATTCTTTCACCCCGCTTCTGAAATCCTCATTTTTTTCCTCCCTGTCCATCAGAAAGTGTCCAAATCCTAGTCAAACCCCAATTACCAATCCGAGTTTTCCCCAAATCCAAATTTTTCTTTACTAAATAAGCTTTTGTTTGTCTTTTTCTATCCATTTCCCAAAAATTAAAAAAAACTCTTGGTTGTGGTTGTCACCCACGCAGGAGCAAAAACCATGGAGGAAGCACTTGCAACCATCCAAACCAAACTCCAAGATCTGGATGAAAAATTTCTCAACCTCCATCTTCAGCATTCAGCCATGAACAATAACCGACAGCCATAATCTTTTGCAGCCACCGGGTTCTCTTCTTCCAGCAATTTTCGTGGGCCGAAGCTTGATTTTCCTCGCTTCAATGGTACTAATCCGACTGGATGGATATACCGAGCAGAACAATATTTCAGTCTGCATTATATTGTTGATGTCCATAAAGTTTCACTTGCATCCTTTCATTTGGAACAGGAAGCCCTTCAATGGTACAGTTGGTACATCAAAGCTCATCCCGAGCCAAACTGGATAGATTTTTGCCAACTCTTTTTGCCACGATTTGGTCCTAGTGCTTTTGACGACTTCACAGGAGCACTCACTAAACTTCACCAAACTGGCACACTGAGAGAGTATCAGACGGAATTTGAGAAACTAGCCAATCACACAGAAGGATTGTCTGATGAATTCTACAGGAGTTGTTTTATCAGTGGTCTCAAGGATGAAATTCGCTCAAAGGTCAAAATGTTCTGTCCCAACACAATGATGGAAGTCCTAGGGTTGGCTAAGCTGGCCGAGGACAAGATCGCAGCTCAACAACACCCCAAACCCACCTTTGTTCCCTTTAGAAATATGGATTCCCAATGACCTCCCATCACGCCTGCGCCTCGACCAACTCCTATCAAGCATTTGTCTGAAACAGAGATGCAGGCACGCCGAGAAGAAGAGCTTTGTTATAATTGTGATGAGAAATTCACTCGGGGACATAGATGTGTTCAACAAAAGCTCTATCTCTTGGATGAGGATTCTTCGCCTGCCTCTGAACTTGGTGAAGAAGCTCTAGATACAGTAGATGATCAGGTTGACATTCAGCACCCGCCTGTTGACACCCCATCTCAGGACGACCCACCCGAGATCTCTCTCCATGCTGTAACCGGCGTCACCACCCCACAAACAATGCGGGTCAGGGGATACTTCAAGAAGCTACCTCTTACCATACTCATTGATTCTGGTAGCACTCATAACTTCATTGACCCTCGGATTGCCAAACAGGCTGATTTTTTTGTCCATCCTTGCTCCCACTTTGAAGTCATGGTTTCCAATGGGGGCACCTTACCTTGCAAGGTGAAGTGTCACAATGTGCGTATCTCTATGGAAGATTATAACCTGCACTCTGACATGTTTTCCTTGTCCTTAGGTGGATGTGATGTGGTTTTGGGCGTTCAATGGTTACGCACACTTGGCCCCATCTTATGGGATTTTGTTGAACTTTGGATGCAGTTTTCAGTCAATGGGGCACAACACAAATTTATGGGCTTACAACCAGGGTCTCTCTGCATCATCAGTTCACATCGCCTGGAAAAAATCCTTAAGAAGAATTCACATGATGTCATCGCTCAACTCCATTCCATTTAGATGCACCCATCAATAGTCTCCACTACTTCCTTGGATAGCTATGCAGGTGTCTTTGCTGAACCAATGTGCTTGCTGCCTTCAAGAGACCTTTTCAGTAAGAATTTAACTGCATCTACCTCTCAGCGGAAAATGATGGCTATTTTGCATGTAGTACAAAAGTGGCAGCCATACCTATTAGGAAATTATTTCTGCATCAAGACTGATCTCCAGGGTCTGGAAAATTTCCCGGAACAATGGGTCTCCTCCCCAACACACCTGAAGTGGGTTATCCAACTCATGGGTTATCCCTATGCGATCACTTACAATAAGGGTAAGGAAAATATGGTGGCAGATGCTCCTTCTCGCACAATTGATGACCCAGTTTCTCTTACAGCTATTTCTCTGCTTGTTCCAAATTGGTTGCAATATGTTCAACAGGGCTATCTCTTCTATGAACTCCATACTTCTTCATCAGCAAGGCACTCTGGGTTCTTCCAAATGTATGACCGGGAACAATGTAACTTCTTTTGGTAGGGACTAAAAATGACAATTCAACAGATGATCGCTGACTATGATACTTTCTAGGTCAACAAGGGTGAAACGACACTCCTTTCGGGATTGCTCAAACCCTTGCCCATCCCTACATAGATTTGGCCAACTATTTCTATGGATTTCTTAGAAGCGCTCTGGTGGTGCAATACCACATCTACAAGGACACCATATGAAGCAGTCTATGGACAGACACTGTTGGTTCTTCTTCCATACACCCTTAGCAGCTCCCTAGTTCAGGCAATTGACTCGGTTCTTCGAAACCGCAATCAAATTCTTCTCATTCCGCAGGACAATCTTCACATGGCTAGAATTCGACTGCAACAACAAGCCGATCAACACCATTCCGAGCGCACTTTTCATGCAGATGATATGGTTCTTCTTCGTCTATAGCCTTCCAAGCAATCCTCCCTGAAACTCCAAAGGCGTCAGTGGCCCGAAATGCAACCCGAGGATGCTACCGGGGAACCACTCATTCAGATTCTGCATCAATTTCTCCAACCAAAGCTTTGAGGACAAAGCTTTTTCTAAGGGAGAGGGGATGTTAGGAACCCGTGTCAACCCTTCTCTTTACTTTGTTAGTATATTTTTGTTGGACGCATATGCTTTGTAAGTCGTCCCGTAGTATTTGTTGATCCATAGTTTATATTAGCCCATGGTATTGACCCATATTATTGGACGCATATGCTTTGTAAGTTGTCCCATAATATTATATGTCCCATGGTTTTGACTCATAGTATTGGGCATAGACTTAGTATATAAGTGTATGTTGAGGTCATTGAAGGCACCGTGAAGTTAATTGTATCGAGCTTTCTCAAAGGAGGTTGCCCCCTCAAAGTGGCATGTGATCAATATAAAAGTGATTCTGGGTTTTGTTATTTCTGATATCTCATGTATTTTCATTAATTAATTATTGCAGGTTCATCACATCTAGTATCAGAGCCTCCACCCAGGTTCAAGTCACAGAGCGGGTGGAAATGTCAGCATTGTAGTGTTCGCCCGAGGCTTGTACAGCTAAAAGGGAACACCACCGTACGGGCACACATCCAGCCCAGAGTCTGGACTACGGAGCGTGGTGGGATGTTAAGATCCTAGTGGAAGACCTTCACTAACACCTTGAGGTTTTGGTGTAATGGTTTGTATCAGTTTCCCACCTCCTCAGAGCTTCGAGTTCTCCTCCTCCTCGGCATTCCTCCTTTTCATCAAAATACCAAGTATACTTCTCCAAAAGAAAACCAACCCCCTCCTCAATTGTGAGACCTCCCTAAATACCATTTCATCCTCCTTCCTTCGTTCCTACTCCACCTTCTTGCACTCATTAATGCCATTACATTTTTCAAGATAAGATATTAATAAAATATGTTTATTAAACTCCCCATGTCCCTCGGGTAGTCACGTGGTTGAATGTCCTTTATGTAAGAAATCATGACTTATCTATTTTAACTCCCGAGACAAGTTTTGATAACATAAAATTCATTTAATTGTTTTTCTTTAAATGTTTTAAACATATCAAGACAATAAGTTTAAGCTTGGTTCAAATAACGAGGAGGATATGTCTTAACTATTTTAAATTACAATCAGATTCGACAGAGATGTATTGGGTTAAGAATTTAAGTTTAATAATCATAACCTGTTAAACATAATATTATTTAATTATACACTCCATTCCAAATATTTAACATGCAATCATAATAATATTATTCAATCCTACACCCAAATCAATGTACATAATTTAGTAACTGACAAAACATATAATAACATATAATGGACTTTATTATTTGTTTAATAATAATAATAGTATTAATATTAATAATTATTATTTTATAACATGATGACCTTAAAGATTGTAAACATAACATTAATTACTTCTAACCAACCTAATTTGACTATTCAAGAGGAGGATAGTTAGGCTAAACCAAACAATGCTAATTGTGTAAACTAAATAGTAACTATGTTGAATACAACATTATCCCAAACGAAACAGAAATGATGTTAAGCACAACACTATTTCCAATAATTAGTTACTAATTCATGTAATTAACAACTAAAAGATTGATCCATTTATGCATATTTACATGATTAACAATCATCATTTGGACTTCACTAATTCACGACTAAGTCTTATCTAGAATGAAATCACAACCAATAGTTATCACATTAATACTAGTGTACATGTACAAGGTGTGCATGCATGGCCAGCGTATGCATAGATTGCACTCATACTATAAGAAAACATCATTTCTCCTATGCATATATTATAACTGATAAAATAATGATTCATATTGACAGAAAAATCACACATACAAACAATCACAAATACTTGACCCTTTCAACATAGATACATCATAATTATTTCAGCATCATTAGGCATTAATAATTAATCAATTAAGTTGTAACATTTATGTTTTCCAGATTCACCATAATTAATCAATCAATTATTTTTAAGGAAGAGACACTTACTACCACTAAATTAGGATCAAGGGATACCCAACCCTCAACAGTACTAACTAACATATCCTCCCACCCTAACCTACATCCGCATCCTCCCTATCCTTCCTCTGATAGTACAAAAGTGGATGTCATCTATACTGACCTAGTCACATAGAACCTGAGAGCGGTAGCATCGACTAACTAGTGGACCTAACCTCTCCTCGCAATCATCTGACCGTCATCATCACAACAAATTGGGGAGCATGCCTCAGTACGACCCTCCCAGAACCTCGGGTATTATAGAAACATAGGGTGGAACATACATCCATCCCTCTCAACCTCCTGGGTCTATACTCTAACAAAGCCATATTGTGTTGCTATCGAGATTATTGGAATGTGTCATCGTATCATCAAATTTCGTAAACAAGGCTCTCTGTAAAATAGGTACTATACCATACTTCATATCAAGTATCCGGCTATTACATAGCCCTCTGTCCTATGGATTAGTACTTTGCAACCATACATTCATAACAAATATTTCCATTTGATCATCAACTAATCCATATTATCAACATTATTTCATTTCACGTCACAATTTGAGCTCATCATAGGTATGCATGACATATAACAATTCAATCAATTTCATCATAGGATGGCATCCATGTACAATACCATATATTTCACATTCCATCAATGAAAACATTAAAACATATATTGTCATCATAAAAGCAATGAATCTCATGATAATCATAACCTATTAACTGCATGAACATAGTAACATCATAATATCGTAACATCATAGTCATAGTGACAACATAACATAGTAACGACATAAACATGGTAGCAACATATAATTGGGTTTACTATGTCATAAGTATAGTTTACTCAGTCTAGCTGAGTCCAACAGATAATAAGAAAATAAAGTGCAATATGTCTCATGCATAAACCTGTCTAGTCAAAATATGGGGCATTACAGGAAAGACCAACATTCAATGTTCTTCTTCTTTTATTAGCTCATAGAGAAAATCAAAAATTTACAAACATGGAAATTGTAACTCGATCCCACATAGAAATCGACCTCTCTTATTGAATCAACTCTCCTGGAGAAAAATGGCACACTAAAGATGAAATTGTCCTAGGCATATCAGCGTCAATGAATCATCCCATGTCACCCCTGCATCACCCATGGATCACATGTACGGAAGCCATACGGATCCATATGGTCTATACGAATTCTCCCTACGGCTATATAGATTTGACCTTTGTTGGTTCAGTTGGGTTTTGGCCCCTCTCTCTCTGTGCAATTGGTCCCTTCTCTTTTCCCTGGATCCTTCTTCTTGATGCAAATCTCTTTCACTTTTCTCCCCAACCACTGATTCTCTCACTCACTTACTATCTCACTCTTCACTTCATAAAATCTCTCTCAAATTATCTTTTGATCTTGTGTGTGTTTCTCCTCTCCTTAGGCATTCTTTTATAGCATCCCAATGATCAAAACTCTAACCATCAATATCCAAAGTGTTGGATGGCCAATATTAGAACTTTATCCTCACTTAATATCAAAGCCTATGACTTAATATTAAGTTCATTTTTTTTAGTCATTATCCAACATTAAGATAATAATGTGATTTTCCTAAGTTAAGCTTAGCAAAAATATATAAAAGTCACTTACTGAATAATTACGCAAGTAACTAGAGAGTAAATGGACAACTCCTACATGCTTGACACCCATCCTATGTAGTAGCTCATGTTCAATCTATAATCATCAACACTCCCTCCTAGTGAGGAATAAGTTATGCACCACTCCCAACTTATCTATGAAGAACACAAACTTTCCCTTCATCAAAGCCTTGGTGAGAATATCTAAAACCTCTTCATTTGCAGGAATATACTGAAGTTTCATTGTACCCCTCTGCACTATGTGCTTGATGAAGTGATATATGTTCTCTATGTCTTTGTACTTATGATGAAACACTATATTCTTCAAGAGTTTTATGCAACTTTTATTTTCACAATGGATCACTAAAGGATCCAACTCTAGACCAAATAAACCTGTGAGCAACTTGCGAAGCCAAATGGCATCATTGTTATGTCCCCAATTTTGGCTAATTCAATGACCATGAGTAAAAGGGGACAAAATAACCCCTAGGTAAATAATTTTATTTCATCATGTATGCATAGGATTATATTTAACCAAAGTCAAGTGAAGGAATTATTTTTATTAATTTTAATTAATTAAATTCCTAAATAATGGAGAAAGTGGGCCAAGAGGGCACCCTCATGAGGATAATAAGGTTTCCAAAATGGAACTGGAGACAAGAAAATAGAAAAAGAGGAAAAGCAGAGAAGTGTAAGAACATGCCAAAAGCAGAAAGATGGAAACAACTAGGAAAAGCTAAGGAGAGCTCAGTTTATAAATTGGAAACAACCAGAAAAGAAAAAGGAGGGCGTAGTTTCCAAAAAGAAGGTCAGTTTACAAATTAGGCAACTTTTACAAAGCAGAAAACATGTGGAGACAAAGGGGGGCATAGTTTCTAAAGGAGAGAAAAGATTGAAGGCAAAAGCAAGGCAAGTCTACTAATTCATGGGTGGCCCATGTGGAAGGGTTCTCACAGGTCACCAAACAGGTCAACTTGCTAAGCATGTCACCATGACTTCTATAAAAGAATCCAAGAAACTCTTATTCACATCTTTTGTCAAATTGATTTTATGTGTGAACATTCTCTGCTTCTCAAGGCAAGGCGATGCGCCCTAGCCAATCAATGGGAGATGAGCCACATTCCTTCTATTCTACTTCTCTTTCTCTAATATTCTCTCAGCATTTGCAGCCATGGAGAGTTTATTTTCAAGTCCATATACTCCAATACTAAGAAGAATCCAAGCTTTCAGGGAGTTATCATCATACATGGTACATTGGAGAGAGTCTTGGAAGACCTTGTCAGGAGGAGGTGCTCCATTTCAGTGGAGGAATCCAGTTAAGCTCAGAATAATTAGTGCACTCATATATACAGTAATATCTTCTCTACAAATCCCTATCAGTCCAGCATTGAATATTCATAAGCCTTCTTTGAGTGTGCAACAATTACATATCCATTGGAGATAGTGTTGAAGGAGTTCACCCCGTAGAAGAGCTCTATTCCACTGAAGGTGCTCAGTGCATATCAGAAGGACCGATGTGACCCTTATATTCATATATAATACCTTCTATCAGTCATATATCATATCCAGAGTATAACTCCAGCTTCTTCTCTTCCTCTTATTACACTCATTCTCTCTTAGTGTGTAAGATTTTCCTAGCATTGGAGACTCCCTGTAATTCTGAATGTAATAAAATATCAAATATATGTTCTGGAATTCCAAATCCGACCTTTTGTTGTTAATGAACATTTATCAGATCCATTGTATGCTTTAGAATTGATTTCAGTAAGACTTTAAGGTAGTTTGGAACAAGAAATACAAAGACTAGCTCATTATGCAATTTAAATTAACTAGTTTTTCCATATTTGCAATTAATCATTATTTGTGCACCAGTTTTAATATCTGAAGGTTGTGTGACTCTCTTCAGATAGTAAAAAATCTATTCCAACCCTTTCTTTGATATTTTGAAATCCTTTAATACTATTTGGAGGGATCTATAAATCCCCTAGTTGAACAATCCCCAGTAGCGCACTTGTCTATTTGGCTCCCAAATCCATCTGTAACCTCCCAAACTCATAGGAACTCTAATCCAGTAAATTTTACTGAGTTTGATGTCTGATATAACCCTTATTTCCATTTAGAATAAACTCCCAGTCTAGTCTGCATATGCTGGAAGGCCTAGAAAGCTTCGAAGTAGACATCAGACTTGTCTCATTGCTGAAAAGTAAATGGATCTAGTGCTTGTGCATAGGACTTAGTGTTTGGCACTGTTATACCTTGTTGTTTCACATTACCTCATATAAAAACCAGAACCTAAAGTCACTCCCATCATCCTTGACCAGTGAATCAGTATTCAACATTATTACCTTGCACACCATAAAAAATGTTAAAATTTACTAGTTAAATTTCTGTTGAAATTGGGAGTTGGAGTTGATATTTTGGCCCTCAAGTACCAAAATACCAAGAGAAAAAAAAATCTCATATTTGAACCCTTCTCCATGATTTACAAATGAGATGAGGTAGTTTTATTCATATGAGACAACCCTCTACCTTTTACAAATTCAAGCCTAAAAAGTTAATGACAAATTATAAAATTTTAGGTTTATACACCCACATGTTGGGGACTAAACCACATAATGACATAGAATAAAAATAAAAATGTGCAATTAGGATCCACCAAGTGCAAGGTGAGACAAAAGGACTACATCGTTCCCCAACTAATCTCAATAAATCATTTTCCATCAACACCCTCCTTTTTTCACAATGTAGGATTCTTCTTTAGGGAATGATGTTTATGGGCCTGGAGACTAGGAGGTGGCGCTTATATCAAAACAATAGGTACAAGTGGGAAAAAAGAGGTGTGATAAGATGAGTATGACAACCCTTATACAAACAATCACCTCTAAAAATCAAACTATGAGTATGGTCATGTGTGCCAATAATTTGTCTCAAGGGCACTAGACACCCACGCAAAGAGTATTCAGTAGAGACATAAGGCTAGCACCTCCTTGAGGTGGAAACCAAGGGGACCTTCCATGACCTGAATAGGGGTATTTATCCCCAAAATCAACAGTCTAAACAATATATCCCAAAAAATTTGGCCTTTAAAAAATGAAAAAGAAACCACTCACTTTGGTACATGTGGAATGAACACTTCAAACACTCTAAGGCATAACAACATGCTCCAACTATGGGGCATGAACCCTTCTCGACAGTGTATGAGATCCCCCTAGAATATCCTGGGTACTTGTATATCTACACACACATCTGTAATATCTCGAATTTTGACTAATTACTTTCTGATGTTATATATTGGGCTTAAAGCCCCAACACATATGATTTATTTTGCTTATTGGGCACAAGCCCTAGTGCACATGATTCGTTTCTTTTATAGATTTACATATTGGGCGTGGACCCTGACTGATGCAGATTATTGTTATATACTAGGAAAGAAAGCCCTAATGTATTGATTTATGTTTTATTTTGAGATTGGGTACAAACCCTAATATACTGAGATGGTCATTTGTTACATACTGTGCAGAGTTATGATTTACATGATTGATTTATATGGTGTGTTGAGCGTGGACTCAGTAACACATAGATGACCTATGTATTGGGCATAAGCCCCGATGTACCTAGAGGATTTTATTACGTATTGGGCGTAAGCCCCGATGTACGTAGAGTGTTGGGCATAGGCCCTGGAGCACTCCAGGATTGATAATGAATACCGGATCCGAGGCCATTTGTACATTCTAGGTGTGCTTCACAACCACATTCTAGTACTAGTGTTGAGCGGGATGCTCTGAAATTGTACTAGCATAACTCCCATGTGAGAGTATTGAGTTAAAACTCTGAAGAGCACTCAGGGTTACTTGATCATAAAAGTGTTGAGTCGAGAAGTCTCTGAATAGCACTTCTATTCATCACATTTATTTAATTTGATTAAATTAATCATTTTCTATCTATCATTAAGGACTGCAAGAACTACCATGTTAAACAAGGGAATCCAACATGCAAGAGAGAGACCTAGAGGTACCTAACCTAGCCAACTATCCAAGCTTACCAAAAGACCCTGTCCAAAGAGTTAAATCTATTTCTTGTAACATGCATAAAGGTTATGCATGAGATAGTTTCTCATGTTGTTACTATTATTAATATTATTAATAGTATTATTATTATTATTATTATTAGTTTTAAAAGAAAAGATTACTTATATAAATAAAATGTATAAAAGTTATGCATAAGATAATTCTCATATTTGTTCTTACTATTAACATCATAAATAAGTATTATTATTATTTATGAGATAACTTAAAATACATATATTTATAACAAAATAAAGGTCCTAGATAAACTAGAAGTAAATAATTAAATAAAATATCTTTCATAGATATTATACTTCAGATTAAATTAAAAATTGAATATTATTATTCAAACAGCTATATTCCAAACAGAACTCATATATATAAAGAAGGGCAGATCCCAAGGGAGGGATCATCTTTTTTTTATTATCATTCTCTTATGAACATAAGAGAATTACTCTGCAGAATTGAAGCAGCCTACTACATTTTCCAGATCTGAATCAACAGCTTATCCTAGGGCCTCTACTTCTCTTATTACATGTTGGAACCAGCTTGGGGGGATCCAATTATAAATAGGAATGGTCTAAGGGTCGTGGTTGGGAGAAACATGGCATTCCCAAAGTTATCCAGTTAAATATCACCCTACAGGTCATCTAGGTCCATACATTTTTTCCATTAACTAGTGTTTGAGTGTGCAAGTTCTACAAAAGGAAGATCAAGCTTCAAGAACCAGGTATGAACTACAAATTTCCATACAGTTCAATTAGATTTAGGAAATTAAAGTAGGATTTATTATGCAGCAATTATGTTTATGTACTTTATAATTTTATTTATTTTTCTTTCATAGAACAAGGGCCAATTGGCATGGGCTCTCAGGGTTACATTCTAGGATCAGAATTTTAATTATTATCTCTGTTAAATTTAAAATTCTGCCCTAAACATTTCAAGGGTCTAGCAGGGCTAGCCTAGCTAGCCTGTGCTAGACACTTATTTCAATAAAAGCATTAGAATCCAAACTTTTATTTTAATAATGATTGATGTTTGAACTTTTAAAATTTACAGAATGAAATCGCATTGTCCTTCTAAACCCTCTTACTGTACATTCAAATTATTTCATTTATTTAAAATCTAGGGTTTAAATTTTCTTTCGTTATCCAGCATGTTCTTTTTAAACCCAGTTTTCCTAAACAAAGGATCCACGAAACCAACAAAGTCGAAAACTAGTCTATCTCTTTCATTAATTTTAAACATTAGAAATAACGTAGATCAAGCTTCAAAATTAACCATCGACATATCCTATTCAGAATCGTTATCATATTTAAAAATACAGCATAAAATTATCCATTGTACGTATATCTTCCAAAGACAAAAAAAATATCAATACGATTTTCCCTATTTAGGGCTTGCAATGTTTCTTTCCCTCAATAGAAAAGCTATCATGATGGAAAAAACTAGTATTTAGATTTATAAAGTAGGACCCACAAAATATTCTTAAAGCCAAACCCAAACCATTTCATAAACGCGGGTCATGGTATCGAAACCCTCTGCTAACGATTCTAAACATTTAGAATCATTGGTATCTTTGGGATATGGAAAATAAAAACCAGACCAATAAACTTCCAGGAAAAACATCGATCAAGCACGATTTCCCTATCTACGGTGTACATAAATTTCGTTTCCTTCATTTAAAAATCAAATCTCAGACTTGAGCGAAACCCCAACTTCACACCATAGGAAATCAAAAACGCTGAATCCAACTGCACTTCCTTTTTAATAATACATTCATCCTTCCAGAAAATTAACACACGATTTTTACAGAGAATGAAGATTCATCATTTAGACCGAGACCAAACTCAATCATTCAAAAACAGAGCTACGCTCTCAACATTTCACATAAATACCAAATCGAAATTCTTCATGCCAAAGCAACAACAGGTAAACGCAGAGCCATTACCAGAACTTTTCAAGATCATTCTCTCTGTCAGTGGCATGTATTCATTTAAACCCTATGCCTAACAATCTTAAAAACAAAACTGACAGGAGTGTCCAAAAATTCAACAGAGAGCTTTTGCTAGAAAACACCATCGCCATTACATACCAGAGAGGAAACGCAGGTAGAAATCCAAATACCAGTATTCTATATATAACACCTGAAAATTTCACGCTGTGGATATTATTTTCCATTTAAAAAGATTTAAATATTTATTACAGAGCTTCACTTTCAACTATGACAGCAAGGAAGAAATACTCAAGGGTTATCCCATCATCAAACAAAACAAACACATCATAAACATTGACCAGATTAAAAACCCCAATTACTCCAAATCTTCTTCTTTAAAATTGTCTTCCTTCCAACTACCGGTCCAGCCAAAGGCGGCCCATTAGAAACTTCAAATTTAGTTACAGAGAGCCCAAAGGACTACACAAAGTTACAAAACGAAAGAGCTCAAAACTTTAGAACTTTGCAACCATAGCTATGACAGGAAGGGATGAATGATTGGGAGGACCTGGATTTACCAGTCTTATGCCAAATACCAAGATTTCAGTCACTTGTTAGCATCCAACAGATTGAGTACCATAACCTGCAACCTGCCAGTAAAGTCATTAAAAGCCACGAGTTAAATATGAGACGAAACAAATATTTACAAGATGAATGAAGAAAAATATTTAAGTTGTGGGTAGAAGTTACATGACAGTGGATTGTAACATCCTCCACCTCCTTACATAGTAAACAACGAGTGCACCGACCATGAGCGTAGCTCAGGTTAGAGCACTGTCAAGCCAGATGCAGCAAGGAACTACTCTCAGCCAAAAACCACAAAAATGACAAACGTAGATGTGAAGACCAAGGTAAAAACCCTCTTTCCAGCTAGCCACAAAACCACGTGATTTTCATATGCATCATTTAAAAATTCAACCAACATCCTTTAATATTTCAATAAGTTACCCATACGCTATAGTTAGGGTCGTGAAGGTATCAAATCCATTTGTTTATGTCATGAATTATTCCAAAGAGTTAGTACTTAATCCTTTTCAAAACATAACACTAGATTATGCTAGGATTTTGATGTAGGTAGCTTAGGGAGAATCCATTGTATTTATGCCTGCAAAACATATTGCAAATAGTGCATTAGCAAGTTTGCTAAGTAAGTCAGGATAGTTCCAATATTCACCCCTTACCTCTCGGCAGCTTCGCCAGTGGTATGAATATCAACATCAAGACCACAACAGTACTCACACTCTTCTCAGCAAGTCCATCAAGCCTGGATTAGTGATATAAACCAGTTTAAACATTTAAATGAAACAAACATACATCTAAACTTTAAAAGTGGATTATTTAAAGAGAAATACTTAAAGCTTTATACTGGCATTAAGTTTTCCAAGACTGTACTATGCACATCACCCTACCATACTTCATCACTTCCACAGAAAACATAAATGGTGAAACCAACTCTCTCAGAACATAGTTCTCATTGCATCAAACATTTACCAACATAACTTCCTAGTACTGAAGTTAATTTGCATTACATTATCTATTTAGGCAATGTGAATAATAAGGTGAATTTTTTTTTTTAACTGTTTTTAGGGACATTACAAGTGGTATCAGAGCCCAGCTAAAATACTAAGTGACCTGTTGGGCTCATTACAAGAAGAACATCCATTGCAGATACTTATAAACCAAAAACATACATTTATGATTTTATTTTATATGTGTAGATGAACTAAAAGATTTATGTTCTTAACATTGATACAACATTGCAGGTACAATCACACTCTGAGTATGAATACAGAAAAAGACAGTAGCATACATGGGAATTTGAATTCTTCGCCACGAGAGCAAGAGATTGTGGTGGAATTAAACTTAGATTTAATAAAATCAATACAGAATCTATAGGAAGAATTCCAAAGTTTCAGATATGACAATATGCAGGAAAGACGAGAAAAACAAGTTATAAATGAAGCTCTGCTTTAGAGCTTAATAGGGGCAAAACCCCATGGATAGTCCACATTCTCAGCAAATACATTCAAAGAAAGAAACTGTCACATAAGGAGATCTACCAGCCCTAAAGAAGAGGAGCAGGAAGAACACATACCTGAGTCAATGGAAGAAGACTGTACGAGTTCTTCCAATGATGACAGATCACCACCTCCTTGCAAGAGAAGGAGGAAAAGTGACGACAGTTTATAAGGAGAATTCAGAAAGATTAAAGCCCCAACGTATGACAGATAGATAAATACCGGGGAGAAGGATAAAGAGTGGCTGTTAGGGATGAACAATTATTTCAAAGTCCACAACTATTTCAGTGAAATGCAAGCCCGACTGGCCATTTACAACTTAAATGGTAAAGCGGCTAGATGGTGGAGATACTTGAAACACACCAAAGGGCAGGAAATGAGGGACATAAAATGGGATGCTTTCAGTAGAATATTTCAGGACAAATACATGTCTGAAATATTCTTTGACAAGAAGATCAAATAATTCCATGAATTAAAATTGGTCTCCCTAACTATGGAATCATTCATCAACTGATTTTTAGATCTGTTGCATTACGTTCCTTACATAAAGGATGAAAAATTCAAGATACAACAATTCTTGGTATGTCTACCACCAAATTTTAGAGAAAAGATTGAATTCGACATGCCCAAAACATTAGACGTGACTTTACACAAAGCAAGACTCTGTTATGAACATGGAAAACCAAGGAATGATAACATAAACATAAACAGAGATAGGTTTAGAACCTTTTCGGACAACCAAAAACCAAGTTTTAGACCACCACCTTACCAGAAACAAAAAAATAGTTTCCCTCCCAACAGAGGCTTCAACTGACCTCATGCACAGCCAAATGCACCCCCACCACATACCGACAGACCATCTTTCAACAAAGAGGCAAAGGCTGCCCCACCAACCATTACTTGTTGGAAGTGCCAAGGGCCCCACTACTTCAGAGATTGCCCCAACAAGACGGACGGAGTTTTACACAATGTTCAAGCAAACCCTACAATAGGGGACATGGCCAGAACACCCAGAATATATGCCGCACTAGATGGCCAGTAGCAGATCACCAGGCCACTATGGTTGAAATTGAGGGTAAGATCTCAAACACAGCGATTTCAGTTTTAATAGATCCTGGTGCATGCTGAAGTTACCTCTCCCCTAATATTGTTGATACTTGTAAGTTAAACCGAGTGAGTCACAAGAAACCATGGTTGGTAAAACTAGCCACTGGTACCAAACAAAAAGTCTCTGAACTAGTTAGAACTTGTGAGATAGATTTGAACGGGTTCCCAACTAGGGTGGATTTAAATATTCTACCGCTAGGATCTTACGATGTACTTATAGGCATGGATTGGTTGGAAGAACATCATGCCCTGCTTGACTGCTTGAACAAATCAATACTATGCACGGATAACCAAGGGAATCAAAAAACGATTCAAGGTATCCCTAAGATGGTCTCCGTAAGATAGATATCTTCCTTACAAGTAAAGAAATGCGTAAGAAAGGGTTGTAAACTCTTTTCAGTCAACATTCGAACCATGGAAGCTAATAGGGAACAAAAGATCGAAGAATTCCCAGTCCTTGTAGAATTCAAGGATGTATTTCCAGAGGAAATATCTTGGCTACCGCCCAAACGAGACCTAGACTTATCCATAGAGTTAACACCAGGTTCCGTACCAGTTTCCAAAGCCACTTACCACATGAGTCCACCCGAATTGGTGGAACTCAAGCTTCAGTTACAAGAGTTGATCGATAAAGGTTATATCCGAACTGGTGTGTCTCCCTCGAGAGCACCGATACTCTTTGTCAAAAAGAAGGATGGGACGATGTGGATGTGCATCGATTACCACCAACTCAACAAGTTGACCATCAAGAACCATTACCCACTCCCTAGAATTGATGACTTGTTTGATCAAGTCGTAGGAGTGAAGATCTTCTCAAAGATCGACCTACGATCCGGATAACATCAGGTGAGAATCCGTGATGAAGATATCAGTAAGACCGCATTCCGAACTCGATATGGCCATTATGAGTTTGTGGTAATGCCTTTTAGATTGACTAACGCACCTGCCAACTTTATGTGCATGATGAACAACATATTTAGTAAATATCTAGACAAGTTTGTTCTAGTCTTCATCGGCGATATTCTAATCTACTCCAAGAATGAAGAAGAACATGAAGAACATCTCCGAATAGTGTTACGAGTAGTACGAGAGCATCAACTGTACGCTAAGTTTATCAAGTGTGATTTCTATGAACCCCAGATACAGTACCTAGGGCACATCATTTCGGAGAAAGGGATAGTAGTCGACCCCGAGAAGATTAAATCCATAGAGGAATGGCCTACCCCCACATGCGTAACTGACATAAGATAATTTTTAGGGTTAGCTGGGTACTACCAAAAGTTCATTGAGAACTTCTCTCGAATTGCTTGTCCAATGACAGCCTTGCAAAAGAAGACAACCAAATTTCTTTGGACGGAAAAATGTGAGGAAAGTTTCCAAAAGTTAAAGCAACTTTTGACTAGCACACCCATCCTACGGATTTCCGACCCTGATGGGGACTTCGTGGTTTGCACAGAGGCAAGCAAGGAAGGAATCGATGGAGTCCTTATTCAAAATGACTTCGCTATCTGTTATGAGTCTAGGAAGTTGAAAGAATATGAACATAACTACCCCACACATGATCTTGAACCGGCCACCATTATCCATGCCTTGAAGATGTGGAGGTACTATCTTATGTGAAAGAAATTCCTATTAAAGACGAACAATATGAGTTTGAAGTACTTATTTGACCAACCCGACCTAAATTCCAGACAGGCCAGGTGGCTAGCCTTCCTTGGTGAGTACCACTTCCAGCTAAAACACATAAGGGAAAGGAGAACAAGATCGCCGATGCTTTGAGTTGACGGGCCTATATGTTATATGAGGTGACCGTGAGTCAAACTAACTCGGATTTACACCATGGAATTTGAATGGCATGTCGGAGTGACTGATTCTATGTCGAGATGATTAAAAATATCCAGGAGGATAGGTTATTCCAACAACAAAAAGAGTATAAGATAGACGAATCGGGACTGCTATGGTCAAAAGAAAGACTTTATGTTCCAGAAAGTGGAGACATTAGACCTAACATCCTCACAGAATTCCACCAGAATACCTATTCGGGACATCCGAGATATCAAAAGATGATATCGATAGTGAAGAAACACTTCTTTTGGCCTAAACTGAAAGCTAACATAGCTTTATTCATTGCTAAGTGCTAGGAGTGTCAACTAGTTAAGGCAGAACACCAACACCCTTCAGGACTACTGCAACCATTACCCATTCCAGAGTGGAAGTGGGAGGTCATCAGTATGGATTTCATAACAGGTTTACCAAAAAGTAAGAGGCAGAATGACTCCATCTTTGTAGTAGTAGACAAGTTATCCAAAGCAGCACATTTTATACCAGTAAAATCTACCTACAAAGCCATTCACATCGTGGACATCTTCCTAAAGGAGATTTTTTTGATTTCATGGGATACCCAAGGCAATCATTTCCGATCGAGACACGAAGTTCACTAGCAACTTTTGGAGGGCATTGTTCTCTGGTTTGGAGACACAACTATAGTTCAGTACTGCGTACCACCCCCAAACCGACAGATAGACGGAACGAGTAAACCAAATCCTTGAGGATATGTTGAGGTTGTATGTCATGAACAACCCCACAAAGTGGGAGGATTATTTGCACCTCGTAGAGTTTGCTTACAACAACGGATACCAGATCTCCACCAAGATGAGCCCCTTTGAGGTACTCTACGGCAGGAAGTGTCGGACACCTATGACTTGGGATAGTCCAGTAGATAGACTTATGCTAGGCCCCGACTTACTAAAAGACTTGGAGCAGCTAGTCTCCAAGGTACAACAAAACTTGAAGGAGGAACAAGAATTCCAAAAGAGTTATGCGGATAAAAAAAGGAAAGACTACCAGGTCGACGAACATGTTTTCCTAAAAGTGAAGGAAAAATGAAGCACCTTGAGCTTGGGACGATGCGGGAAACTAGCCCCTAGATTTTGTGGACCCTTTGAGATACTGGCCAAGAAAGGGCCAGTAGCATATGAGTTAGCCTTACCAGCTCATGTAAAAGTTCATAATGTTTTTCATGCATCCTTATTAAATAAATATGTATACGGTAATAAACATGTGATTGATTGGTCCTTATTACAGGTGGAACCCGAAGGGGAATTCATGTCGGAGCCGCTCCACATTCTGGACAAGAGAGAGGTGCAACTTAGAAGAAGGACCATCACCCAGTTGAAAGTGCAATGGAAGCACTTCGGACCAGAAGAGGCTACTTGAGAAAATGAGACCACCATGAAAGATTCATACCCCACCTTAATTCATGACTTCATTTCTAGTCCCTAGAACACCGGGACGATGTTGTTCTAAGCGGGGAGGGATGTAATATCCTGAATTTTGACTAACTATTTTATGATGTTATATACTGGGCTTAAAGCCCCAACACATATGATTTATTTTGATTATTGGGCACAATCCCTAGTGCACATGATTCGTTTCTTTTATAGATTTACTTATTGGGCGCGGACCTTGATTGATGCAGATTATTGTTATATACTGGGAAAGAAATCCCTAATGTATTGATTTATGTTTTATTTTGAGATTGGGTACAAACCCTAATATACTAAGATGGTCGTTTGTTACATACTGTGCAAAGTTATGATTTACATGATTGATTTATATGGCGTGTTGAGCATGGAATCAGGAACACATGGATGACCTATGTACTGGGAATAAGCCCCGATGTACCTAGAGGATTTTATTACGTACTGGGCATAAGCTCCGATGTACGTAGAGTGTTGGGCATAGGCCCTGGAGCACTCCAAGATTGATCATGAATACCGGATCCAGGGCCATTTGTACATTCTAGGTGTGCTTCACAACCACATTCTAGTACTAGTGTTGACCAGGATGCTCTGGAATTGCACTAGCATAACGCCCATGTGAGAGTGTTGAGTTAAAGCTCCGAAGAGCACTCGGGGTTACTTGATCGTAAAAGTGTTGAGTCAAGAAGACTCTGAATAACACTTCTATTCATCACATTTATTTAATTTGGTTAAATGAATCATTTTCTATCTATCATCAAGGACTGCGGGAACTACCATGTTAAACGAGGGAATCCAACATGCAAGAGAGAGACCTAGAGGTACCTAACCTATCCAACTATCCAAGCTTACCAAAAGACCCTGTCAAAGAGTTGGACCTTGTACTTAATATTTAAAAGAAATTATTATGGTATATACATAATTAAATCAAAGAGTTACCATAATTAATTATTGAAGAATTAAATTTATTTCTTGTAACATGCATAAAGGTTATGAATGAGATAGTTTCTCATGTTGTTACTATTATTAATAGCATTATTATTATTATTAGTTTTAAAAGAAAAGATTACTTATATAAATAAAATGCATAAAAGTTATGCATAAGATAATTCTCATATTTGTTATTACTATTAACATCATAAATAAGTATTATTATTATTTATGAGCTCACTTAAGATACATCTAATTATAACAAAATAAAGGTCCTAGATAAACTAGAAGTAAATAATTAAATAAAATATCTTCCATAGATATTATAATTCAGATTAAATTAAAATTTTAATATTATTATTCAAACAGCTATATTCCAAACAAAACTCACCTATATAAAGAAGGGAAGATCCCAAGGGAGGGATCATCTTTTTTTTATTATCATTCTATTATGAAAAAAAGAGAATTACTCTGTAGAACTGAAGCAACCTACTACATTTTCCAGATCTGAATCAACAAGTTATCCTAGGGCCTCTACTTCTCTTATTGCATGTTGGAACCAGCTAGGGGGGATCCAGTGAGAACCAGGAATGGTCTAAGGGTCATGGTTGGGAGGAACATGGTAGTCCCAAAGTTATCCAGTTAAAGATCATCTTACAAGTCAGCTAGGTCCATACATTTTTTTCATTAACTAGTGTTTGAGTGCGCAGGTTCTGTAAAGGAAGATCAAGCTTCAAGAACCAGGTATGAACTACAAATTTCCATACAGTTCAACTAGATTTAGGAACTTAAAGTAGGATTTATTATGCAGCAATTATGTTTCTGTACTTTATAATTTTATTTATTTATCTTTCATAGAACAAGGGCCAATTGGCATGGGCTCTCGGGGTTACATTCTAGGATCAAAATTTTAATTATTATCTCTGTTAAATTTAAAAGTCTGCCCTAAACATTTCAAGGGTCTAGCAGGGCTAGCCTAGCTAGCCTGTGCTAGACACTTATTTCAATAAAAGCATTAGAATCCAAACTTTTATTTTAATAATGATTGATGTCTGAACTTTTAAACTTTACAGAATGAAATCGCATTGTCCTTCTAAACTCTCTTACTGTACATTCAAATTATTTCATTTATTTAAAAGCTAGGGTTTAAATTTTCTTTCGTTATCTAGCATGTTCTTTTTAAACTCAGTTTTCCTGAACAAAGGATCCACGAAACCAACGAAGTCGAAAACTAGTCTATCTCTTTCATTAATATTAAACATTAGAAATAACGTAGATCAAGCTTCGAAATTAACCATAGACATATCCTATTCAGGATCATTATCATATTTAAAAGTACTGCATAAAATTACCCATTGTACGTATATATTCCAAAGACAAACAAAACTATCAATACGATTTTCCCTATTTAGGGCTTGCAACATTTCTTTCCCTCAACAAAAAAGCTATCATGATGGACAAAACTAGTATTTAGATTTATAAAGAAGGACCCACAAAAATCTTCTTAAATCCAAACCCAAACCATTTCATAAATGCAAGTCATGGTATCGAAACCCTTTGCTAACGATTCTAAACATTTAGAATCACTGGTATCTTTGGGATACGCAACATAAAAACCAGACCAATAAACTTCTAGGCAAAACATCGATCAAGCACGATTTCCCTTTATAGGGCATACATAAATTTCGTTTCCTTCATTTAAAAATCAAATCTCATACTTGGGCAAAACCCCAACTTCACACCATAGGAAATAAAAAACGTTGAATCCATCTGCACTTCCTTTTTAATAATACATTCATCCTTCTAGAAAATCAACCCACGATTTTTATAGAGAATGAAGATTCATCATTTAGACCAAGTCCATACAAAGAGGCCAAACTCAAGCATTCAAAAACAGAGCTATGCTCTCAAAATTTCACATAAATACCAAATCGAAATTCTTCATGCCAAAGCAACAACAGGTAAATGTAGAGCCATTACCAGAACTTTTCAAGATCATTCTCTCTGTCAGTGGCATGTATTCATTTAAACCCTACACCTAACAATCTTAAAAACAAAACTGACAGGAGTGTCCAAAACTTCAACATAGATCTTTTGCTAGAAAACACCATCGCCATTACATACCAGATAGGAAACGCAGGTAGAAATCCAAATACCAGTATTCTATATAACACCCCAAAATTTCACGTTGTGGATATTATTTTCCATTTAAAAAGCTTTAAAGATTTATCGCAGAGATTCACTTTCAACTACGACAGCAAGGAAGAAATCCTCAAGGGTTATCCCATCATCAAACAAAACAAACACATCATAAACATTGACCAGATTAAAAACCCCAATTACTCCAAATCTTCTTCTTTAAAATTGTCTTCCTTCCAACTATCGGTCCATCCAAAGGCAACCCATTAGAAACTTCGAATTTAGTTACAGAGATCCCAAAGGAATCCATGAAGTTACAAAACTAAAGAGCTCAAAACTTTAGAACTTTGCAACCATAGCTGTGACAGGAAGGGATGAATGATTGGGAGGACCTGGACTTACTAGTCTTATGCCAAATACCTATATTTATGTCACTTGTTAGCATCCAACACAGTGAGTACCATAACCTACAACCTTTGTCACATACCCCAATTTTGCAAAAATAATGTAATTATTTTATTAATATTCCTGAGACATTATGTTAAATTTAATGCTAAGTAGGAATTGATGACTCGGCAGAGTCACAGAAATGGAATGTAAATTCTGAATATTTTATTATTTATAAATAAATTATGGAGACAACAGCATGGGAGAGCTGTTAAAAGAGGTTACTGGTCTAACTGGTGGATGGAACTAGGTGGAAAGGCAAAAAGACAAGTGGCAGCATCCTCAAACACTTCCTAAGTTGCAGGTGGCAACTTCCCTATATTTTGGGGTCATGATTCCCCAAGAAAGTGGAATCTGAGCAGGTGGCTCATTAATGACAGTTAACCCAACTAAGACCTAGGCAATCTTTTAAATAGTACTCAATGAACTGAGCTGGGGGTTCAATATAGTTCTGGAGGGAGAATACATTCAGGTGAATGTTATTCAGGAGTCCCATTGAGGAAGAGGGAAAAACAGTAAGGAAGTGTTTTGAAATAGAAAGCTGCAGTAACTTGGTTCCAGTGTAGTTGTTTGGCTGAGTGAATTGTTTTGCTGCACCTAGTTCTATCCAGGGAGACCGGAGCAAGCTCGGGGGTCCTGAGAAGTGCTGTCTGGGCACTCTCCAAGAATTGGTAGGGAGGAACTGCCTCCCATCGCTGTTGTTGTCTACATTTGATACAGGTTCTGCCACATTTTTCCTGCTGTTTGTTGAGTAATATGAATGTAGTTTATGATGATTTCTTCTATGTTTGAACAGTATTTAATTTCAGTAAAAGTTAGTATTTCTGAACTGTTAGTAGATAGATTCTGCAGAATTATTGTCTTAGCAGTTTCCTAATATCGCTAATATCATATCGTTTCAAGTAATTGTTTTATGCATAATACGCTTTGATATTATTATCAGGTATAGGATGTTATTGTGATTTTATACTCGGTTATACAATAGTAAAATAGATAAGTAAAGGCTCTTATTACAGTAACTATTTCTTTGAAAAATAAATTTATTAAAACAATTATAGGAACATAAACATATAGGCAACCACATAACCACAATACATGTATTATCATACATAATATAGCAGATGCAAACCCTAGTTAATAGATGTATAGGTCATTATCTGTCACATAAATGAACGAGCCAAATTTCAATAGAAAGTTTATTTAGTCATTGACTAATTATACAAAAGGATTAGCAGAGTCTTAGTTAAAACAAAACAAACATTTTACTAAACAATAAGTTGGTCTTGGAGATTCGAACCAAAAACCTATCTCTCCAGTTTTCTACAACAAGCAAACAATCGACAGCACTCTAACTCAGTTATTCACTTTTAAACAATCTATGACATAACAATAATTAACTCGAGGCCGAGCTTCATCGGGTAATATTTATATTCCTTTAGACTTCCATTCTTTTCTTATGATCAAATTCATTATAATAGAACTGTATTGCTAGCTCATTATCAAGCTCTAACCCTTTAATTATTTTCATGTGAATGTACAGAATCGACAGAGACTTATTTTTTTACAATAAGAACTTTAATTGCAGATAAAAATCTAAGTATTTAAATCCACAGCCACACGATTTAAACAGAACGATTCTATCCCTGTTGTAGCGCATAGTGCTCTAGTTATTCAAGTAGAATCTATACAAGTAGGTATTATAACAACCAAGGAGTAAGTATTACAATATCTAAAACTGGGAAAAACCCCAACTTGACAGAGCTTTTGAACACAGAATCCATATCGTTACCACTTAAACACATAAACACAAAAACGCTGATAAACAAGACAAGGCTTTCACTCACAGCCATGTCACCTGCCCATTCAGTAAGAGTTTTAGGAAGCGTAACCATTCCTATTACTATACACAGTATCGTATACCCAAAAGGCACGCGGACACTTCGCAATCATTCAAACAACAAAATTATCTATGGCCGTAGTCCTAATTGTTTTATTTACATAGAAACAGTAGATAAAGGTAGAAATCTTTAACGCATTCCATTTCCAACTCATTGCACAGTCCAGAACAAAGACAGAACAAGAATTACACAAGCCTGTGTACAGGCGGAACGATATTATTGTATATTTCGAAAAACCCTGGAAGTTATCCCAACCCTTTTTAAAAAGGGGTTGTAACAAAACTTAAACCAGAGGTCGTAACCTCCCTCATAGAACAGACATTGTAACAAAACTTAAACACAGAGGTCATAACCTCCCTCTTAGAACAGGGTTACAAGCCTCTGTCCATTTTTCTTTAAAACAAACTTTCATCACAGCTATCCGGTATCAAACAACCAAAGTGCAGAAAGGAGTTCCAATATCCACGACTACGATTGAAGCCATGCTTCCAAAATCAAAACCCTACATTGCAAACAACCCACAAGGAGGAACGCCATGGTAAAAGACCAGGCTTACCCGTTATGCAACCCACGGCCGTAGCATGAAGTCACCCATGGTGAATGGAATCCAAGCCTGCACAAAAACCATAAACTCATTAACAACCAAATCATTTTTAGTTAACCGACAAGTCTTAAAATAATTTATCGTATTCAGAACTCAAGGATGAGACCTTTAGCTTACCAAGTTTTTTTAAATGAAGTCATGCTCAATGAGTAGGCTGATAGCCGTGAGCAGCTGTGGGGTGAACCCTCTCGTTCCTCCGGTACGAACCAGCTGACTTATAATCCAGAATATGTACCACCGTGGAAGCTTCAAACTGAATCAAGCCAAAAATCAAAAGGCCACGCGGTGACAGGGGTTCTACATTAAGCAAACAAAAATACAAACCCTAAATATTTATTAGTTACAGCTGCTGAACAACGAACGCGAATGACTCTCAGACTAAGCAAGGGACATTACGAAGGATGAGGCAGCATGTAAGCTGTGAAGCACTGCAATAATGGAAACCAGACCCGTAAGTGAACCCAAGGATAAGCCCTAGGTATTTTAAGACTTCCATAGCTGCCAACGGTTAGTGATAAGGACTTGCAGACTTTAATATTTAGCAAAGAAACAGCAGTAGACCAAGAACTATAACAACGACGCCACTACTTAGCATAGACCTGGAGAAGTTGCAGAGAAGGACCCGAGCCCGCAGGCGAAGAGAATGACGAGGTAGGGTTTGGCCTGGTGTTTTAAATCACCTCACACTTGGTCCTCGTTGTTACATGTAGCAATTAAATAATTCAAAAGCTGTGGGTCGAGGTTCTATAGTCCCACGAGGGCTCCCAATAATGGTTAATCAATTTAAACATTATCATAAGAATATCCATTTACAATAATATTCATAAGTGCAAACTTGCCAAATACCATATTCATCCATGCTGTCGATTAACTATCATAGCAATGATCCCCAATTAGGATGTTAAACCAAAGTTATAAACTTGTCAACTTTTCCATGTTAACATATACCTCGAATTGGTATTGGAACGCCATAAAGTTTGGACATACAAACAAGGTATTGGTGATAATAACTTCAATCATCAACGATCTCAATGATAATCTTATCATTGTTGAAAAACAAACACTCATAACTTGTATATTTAAAACAATATGGTAAAATCCTCATAATGAATAATTCATATATCAATAATCAAACCTAGGAAGAAGTCTTAACACTTTGTATCATGTTCAACAGAACCTTGAAGTCCCTTCTATCATTATTACATGATGAGTTCAATCATTTATTGAAAACAAAAGTCTGGATTTAAACAAGTTTATGGTCTTGTTCAAAATATCACGTATGGAAACAATAAATAGCATAATAGAAGTCATTTGGAGAATGATATAATGTAAACCATAATTGGTCCAAATAATATAATACTATCGTATCATAACCTCAGTCTCATGAGAAGAGACACAAGTTTACATCCATCTATGGAACATGTAACTGACAAAATAGTAAACAATGCTAGTATTAAGCAATGTATACGAGGAAGTATTACCGATCCGTTACAAGAGGAAATGTAAAAGATACAATATCTCTGTCAGTACTCTAAGTTACTGTAGAGAGGTAGAGCATAAGTAACTGACTTTTTTTTTATGTTGAGATAATATTGTAGGGATGGGTAAAATCTTGCTACTGTTTATGATGGAACTTTAACTGGCAGACAGCAATTTATACGACTTATTGTTATTTGCTTAAGAAAGACTAGACTTGTGTTATCTTAAATACACCACGTGTTATTTAAAAGTATAGTCATGAGAAACAAGTGCTGTCTTCAATTAAGAACAACTACTTACATCGTAAACAACATAAGACAGGTATCGACAAGACATAGTGATATCTTTAACTTCCAAGCTGAGCAATTTAAAGTATAAGACAAATTTATTTCTGAATTCTGATTTGAACATGAATCAAAAGTATTCTACCTTAAGGAGCTTGATACACCTGGTTAGCATCTTTAGACCTATTCATTGAATGAGCTGGTAAAGATAAATTGACTTATGATGCTCGACTTTACCTGTGTATCTGTAAGCGAAGAAAGAAATTGTTGCGTTAGCTCGAAAGCTAAGTAAGCCAGTCCATCATAGCATTTTCCCCCTTGCGGTTGAACAAACAAAAAACAATCAGGGACAATTAAAGAACTCATAATAATATTTAAGTACAACAAAGTTCATTCCGACATCCGTACCATTACATAAGCTAAACAGATAGATAATCAACTGCATTAATTAACATTTATTGCTATTTTAAAAAATTTAAATTTTTCTGAAAATATCAGGATTTGACAACCTTCCAGTAAAGTCATAAAAAGCCACGAGTTAAATCTAAGACGAAATGAATACTTACAGGATGAATGAAGAGAAATATTTAAGTTGTGGATAGAAGTTACCTGACAGTGGATCGTAACATCCTCCACATCCTTACATAGTAAAAAATGAGTGTACTGACCATGAGCGTAGCTCAGGTCAGAGCACTGTCAAGCCAGACGCAGCAAGGAACTACTCTCAGCCAAAAACCACGAAAATGACAAACGTAGATCTGAAGACCAAGGTAAAAACCCTATTTCTAGCTAGCCACAAAACCACGTGATTTTAATATGCAACACTTAAAAATTCAACCAACATCCTTTAATGTTTCAATAATTTACCTATATGCTATAGTTAGGGTCGTGAAGGTATCAACTCCATTTGTTTATGTCATGACTTATTCCAAAGAGTTAGTCCTTAGCCCTTTTCAAAACATAACACTAGATTATGCTAGGATTTTGATGTAGGTAGCTTAGGGAGAAGCCATTGTATTTATGCCTGCAAAACATATTGCAAATAGTGCATTAGCAAGTTTTCTAAGTAAGTCAGGATAGTTCTAATATTCACCCCTTACCTCTCAGCAGCTTCGCTGGTGGTATGAATATCAACATCAAGACCCCAGAAGTACTCACACTCTTCTCACCAAGTCCATCAGGCCTGGATTAGTGATATAAACTAGTTTAAACATTTAAATGAAACAAACATACATCTAAACTTTAAAAGTGGAGTACTTAAAGAGAAAACTTGAAAGCTTTATAATTCGCATTAAGTTTTCCAAAACTGTACTATGCACATCACCCTACCATACTTCATCGCTTCTGCAGAAAACATAAATGGTGAAACCAACCCTCTCAGAACATAGTTCTCATTGCATCAAACATTTACCGACATAATTTCCCAGTACTGAAGTTAATTTGCATTACATTATCTATTTATTCAATGTGAATAGTAAGGTGATTTTTTTTTAAATTTTTACTATTTTTAGGGACATTACAACATCTAACAAAAAATACATTAGATGCATCGGAAGGTGGACACTTATGTCCTTCCTTGTTCAAAATAAAATGAAATAAAAATCAAATGACATAACAAATGAAATGCAAGGGTAAAAGTAAATCTTGAAATCAAATAAAACTATACATGCCTTAAATACTTATGATAATAGAGATGGATCAAGTGAAATCATACCACCAATGGAGCCACCTAATCATATTATTTATACCAATGTTTCTTCCTTTGTCTTTGGAAAAAATCCAAGACAAAACCACATCAATGACAAGTTGAATATATAGTACTACCTCCATGGAAATGGGGCAGGAATGATGGACAACGTCAGGAACCTACAAGCCTTCAAGCTCTTTCCACAAGGAAGGATCACCTTCACAAGATTTTTCTATCCAAGATTGAACCTGGATCAAGTAGAAACTACCTCGATCATTTCCCCAAATGACCTTCAAAATCATCAAGAACTCCTAAAAGATATGGTTGGGAAAGAGGATCAAATATTTCCTAGGAGAGGGCACACTCTGCTACTCTAAGTTTGGAATAAAACCACCTTCTTGGTGTCCAAAACTTGCATCAATTTATAAGAGACGGCTGAAACCGATGAGTGAGATCCACCCTATGAGAGGGTAAACCTAGATGCTCAAGATCTAAAATAGAGTCCTCCATACACAACCTCATGGAATCACCCGTAGTGAATAAGGTTGGTCAAACAAGATCATGAGGGATCTCAAAGGTAGGTCTTTTAGGGTCTTCGAAATTTAGACTTCCATTACTAGAGGAATCATTGTTGGGAGCATCCCAAGTACATGAAGTTTTGATAGCGAAGGTATAGTTAGGCAAGGCCCAACATTGACCAGTTTTTGGAGAAGAAACTCCGCAATTCCCGGGAGGAGGGTATGGAACGAAGGAAAATCGACAGAAAAGGTCATGTTCCCTTAGTAAAGACTAAGTACTGATGACAACCAAAGGTAGTTGAAGAAGTTAAGGATGAAGCGGAAAACTGAAAAATACAGGAGCAGAGAGTAAAAAAGCGGATTGGTGCAAAGGATGCACCACTGTAGAGTCAGAGTTGTGCAGTCAGAACTGCACTATCAGAAGAAGCGTCAGAGTCAGAGGAAGCGGTGCAAAAGTACAACAGAGTTACAACGATGTTAAGACAAAGCGTGGTCGACAGGAGAAACATGATGTTTTGGGTTTAAGGGTACTATGGGGGTTGGACCATAGTTATTCTAATATGTGACCTTTGGGCACATCTATATAAAGGAAAATTTTGTATAAGGAAGGGTTAGATATTATTGGATACTGTTAGATATGGTTATATGCTCATAGAATGAGAGAGATCTAAGAGAGGAAAGGCTTTGGAGATGAGTGCGTAGAGATCTATTGTACATAAGAGTTTGCAGTTGAGTGCACAGACTGGAGCTGTTACCCCTTCCAGTAATATAAGAACAGTTCTCATGGACGTAGCTCCCATCTGGGGGGTGAACCATGTAAATACCTGTGTTATATGTATGAATCTATTATGTGTTTTATGTTCATGTTATGGTATATTTTTGTATTTGGTTTCATATGTATGTGAATGGAAATCATATGTTAAGTAAGTGGAACACATGTATGTAAATTATGCGAAGTAACATTAAGTATGATGAATGCATAGTTATAAGAGTAAAGACAACATTGATTCAACGAAGTGTGTAGGTTGTTGATAATTGCGAAGTGCGTAGTCACATGTCGATATTGTTATGTTCAGTAGATGTTAAGGAAGGAATGCATTGCGAGATCGCATAACACATCTCTGCATCACCACGGTTACAGAAACCTGATTTTGTAACCGCCCCATACTTCGCTTCGGGTGAGACTTCAGCCTGTTTGCAGGTTGATGCCAAAAGGGCTAGTGAATGGAGATTTTGTTGGGTCTACAAAAGAACTTCCCTGAAACCAGGTTAGCCCGATCGTAAACCAATAATCATAAATGGGTTCTTCAACCAATTTCCAACAATCCATACCCACATCATCATCATTATAAGAGAATTTTGCATCATTATGTCCAGGGAAACAATTTTATTTAACTATAATATCCTCAAATCTCCCATCTTCAAAATATATGTCTTTACAGGTGAAAGAGAAAACAAGGTTCACCAAACCATCATTACCAAAAGGGCAAGGAGAAGCACCCACGATACCTTCATCAACCATATATTTGTTATATTTCTTAGGCAGAAGTAATTCCTCAACAAAGACTTCTTCATATTGTTTGAAACCTGTATGAAAATCCAACTCAACCTAATCTAGATTGGCCCCTTATTCTCTTCCGAATGGTAGGAAAGGTTCATAGATTTCTTGTCAATTTTATGATATGACACTTCCAGACCTTGAATAATTGTATATCAAAGGACCAAGGAGCTTCCAATAATCATTGACTTTAAGAATCCTTCCTTTTTCTTCCAATATCCTCTCTTGCATGATTGATAGAGGTATTTTGCAGCTATTTGTTCCTATAAAAAAGAAAGATAAGGATTCCCTATGTCGAAGAGGCGAAGGGAGTGTTCAATAAATGAATCCAGGTAGAAAACCAAGTCCTTGAGGGAAATATCAAAGAGGAATATAGAAAAGATGATAAGATAGTCCCAAACCTAAAAGGGCATGAAGCATACCTTGTTGTAGAAATCCATGATGAAGATCAAGCCTTGGAAGGATTGGTTTAAGAAACCATTGATCAATATCTTGTCCATAATATTCTAGGCCTTATGTTTGAGCAAAACCTTTTCCTCCCAAATGAAACACAAATGACTTCATTTAGGCATCTTCAACCTTAATACCACCATATGACAACTAGTAGTACTAAGTGGCAAATTCAAAAAGGGAGCACCTCTTAGACAAATTTCTATTATATAATTTCATGATAAGTGGAATTTTTTAATAATATAATTTGTCTGCCCAGTACCCAAGATGCCCGAAATTATCTTGGATATTGATAATGAAATTAATATGCCGACTGATTTTAGGTAATAGGTGATCCATAGATAATATATAATAGTAATAATAATTAATATCATAACTAACATACCCATCAATCTTTTAGGTAATATTTGACCATAATAATAGTAATTAATATTATAACTAATATATAATATTATATTATAATTAATATTTTATAATAAACATCAAAAGTTAGACCCAATAACTTTTAACTAATAAACCCATCCATCTTTTAGATAATACGTGACCAATATATAATACTAATAATAATTAATATTACAACTAATCTATAATAATATTATATCATAATTAATATTTTATAATAACCCTCAAAAGTTGGGTCTAATAATTTTTAAGTAATATACCCATCCATCTTTTAGATAATACATTACCAATATATAATAGTAATAGCAATTAATATTACAACTAATATATAATAATATTATTTATAATTAATATTTTATAATAACCTTAAAAAGTTAGGTCCAATAACTTTTAACTAATATCATAATTAATATTTTATAATAATCGTCAAAATTTAGGTCCAATAACTTTTAACTAAAATCATAACTAGTATACCCATCCATATTTTAGATAATGTGTTACCAATATATAATAGTAATAGTAATTAATATTACAACTAATATATAATAATATTATATTATAATTAATATTTTTTAATAACTGTAAAAATTTGGGTCTAATAATTTTTAACTAATATCATAACTAATATACCCATCAATCTTTCAGATAATACATGACCAATATATAATAGTAATAGTAGTTAATATTACAACTAATATATAATAATATTATATTATAATTAATAGTTTATAATAACCGTCAAAAGTTAGGTCCAATAAATTTTAACTAATATATAATATATAATTAAATATAATAATAACTAATATCAAAATTATTATACCCATCCATATTTTAGGTAGTACATGAGCCAATAAATTTTAAGTTGGCATTGTGTATTTAATTTTCTTTCCTTATTTTGGGTGAAAACACTACATCGAATTTCGTCCTCATCAATTGATTTTAATATAAAATATATATATCTAAAGTAGCTTTCATAAAAGTGAAATAACCCTGGGTAGCTTCCATAAAAGCAAAATGGTATAAAAAATTACCTACATGGAATTTTTTACCATTTTCCTTAGGAGGCCCATTTTTCATCCAAATTTCCTCTAAAGATACTATGCCTATGTTGATTTAGTTGCCACAAAAGTCTACTTCATGTTGAACCAGGATATCATCATTGATCCTAAACTAAAGCAACACCCTAAGGTGCTCTTTATATCTGATGCACTACCTACCCAAATTGAATATGTATACCACTACAACTTCACTTAACCATATCCAAGATATACTCCACTCCTTCCCTCAAGTATTTCAACACATGTTTTGTTGATACCAAATTCTTCTATCACAGCTCCACCATGAACTGAAACAAGGTGTTCACTGCAAAACATATATCTATCCTAGTGTTGACTAGATACGTCAAGGAACCTAACTTCTTGTATAGCATATGGTACACCATCTCTAAATATGAAACTATCACCTTCTTTATATTAGTGATCATGGGTGTGGCCATAGGTTTGTAGTCCTCCATCTAAAACCTCCTCAGGATCCCAACTGCATACTTACCTTCCCCAAGGAATATATCCCCTGGTCTCTACAAAACCTCCAACCCCAAGAAGTAATGCATCATGCCAATTTTCTTCATCTCGAACTCAATTGCAATATTTGTTTTGCACCCTAGAATGAGTTTTTCCGAACCTATAAGAAACAAGTAATTTACATACGACACCAAAACAAGTAGATTAGTCCCAAAAAATATATAATATAAGTTAGGATTTGCTTCACTTTTGGTGAATACTATACTTTGCAAGTAACCATTGATCCTAGAATATCATGCTCTCACTTCCTTCTTGAGTCCATATAAGGCATTTTTCAGCTTGCAAACATGGGACTCCTTCCCACTTACCTCAAAGCCCCAATATTTATCTATGTGCACTTCTCCCTAAACCTTCCCATTGATAAAAGTTGTATTTACATCCATCTAATGTATCCTCCATCCCATAATTAAAAATAAGGACATAACTTCTCTAATGGAAGTGTACATGAATATTAGAGCAAAAGTCTCCTTGCAATCCACTACCTCTTTATGGGATCTCACCACAAACCTTGATTTAAAATTCTTAATGTTACCATCTGTGGCATGATTGATCTTGTAGAACCACTTGTAGCTCACTATTTACTTCCCCTTCAGTCTTGGCACTATGTCCTAGACATCATTCTTCATAATGGTGTACTCCTCCACCATGGCATCTTGCTAAACCTACTAGTATGTTTCCCACTAAAAACTAGAAGGATTGCAATATACGATGTTTCTCATCAATGAAATATAGTTAAGAAATTATTCAAATGTTTTCACTTCATAAATGTGCTTCTAGGAGCCTCAACTAACTCCCAAGCATCCCACAATGTCTGAGTGAACCATTGAGGTCTCCTAATAATATTGGTAGGAGCTAGTGGCTCTTCCTCTACCATGAAGCCTTGATACCGGAACTGGAATTCACTTGTGACTCTAGATCAACCTTTGGAGCTTCTTGTTTAGCATCATCTATTACATGAATAGACTCATGAGATTTCCTAGAAGAAAATCCTTCCTCAATCATTACATCGCAACTTACTATTATCTTTCTCTGATCAGGATTAAAGACCCCATGGGCCTTTGAAGTCTCACTGTAACCAACAAAAAGTTAAATTTTAATTACTCAATATCAAATCTATTTTTTTCTCTCAATAATTATTTAACTAAAAAAATATAAACAAAAATAATAATATTTTAACCATTAGTGCAATGGAATACAAATAGGAAATCATTCACACATTTGACACAATTATTTACCTTATAAAACCACAAAGGGTAAATACCAAATTTAAATGTTATTCTTCTTTTATTAGCTCATAGAGAAAATCAGAAATTTACAAACATGGAACTTGTAACTCGATCCCACATAGAAATCGACCTCTCTTACTGAATCAAATCTCCTGGAGAAAAATGGCATAATAAAGATGAAATCGTCCTAGGCATATCATCCTTAATGAATCGTCCCGTGTCACCCCTGCATCACCCATGAATCACATGCACGGAATCCATACGGATCCATATGATATATACGAACTCTCCTTGCGGCTATACAAATTTGGCCTTTGGTGGTTCAGCTGGGTTTTGGCCTCTCTCTCTCTCAATGAAATTGGTCCCTTCTCTTTTGCCTGTGTCTTTCTTCTTGCTACAAATATATTTCAGTTTTATCCAAAACCACTGATTCTCTCACTCACTTACTATTTCAGTCTTCACTTCAGAAAATCTCTCTCAAATTATCTTTTGATCTTGTGTGTATTTCTCCTCTCCTTAGGCTTTCTTTTATAACATCTCAATGGTCAAAACCCTAACCCTCAATCTCCAAAGTGATGGATGGCCAATATTAGAACTTGATCCTCACTTAAGATCAAAGGCTATGACTTAATATTAAGTTCATTTTTTAGTCATTAGCCAACATTAAGATAATAATGTGATTTTCCTAAGTTAAACTTAGCAAAAATATATAAAAGTCACTTACTGAATAATTAAGCAAGTACTTAGAGAGTAAATGGAAAAAGTTTGCATGCTTGACACCCAGCCTATGTAGTAGCTCATGTTCAATCTATAATAATCAACACTCCCTCCTAGTGAGGAAAAATTTATGCACCACTCCCAACTTATCTCTGAAGAACACAAACTTTCCTTTCATCAAAGCCTTGGTGAGAATATCTAAAACCTCTTCATTTGCACGAATATACTGAAGCTTCATTGTACCCCTCTGCACTCTGTGCTTGATGAAGTGATATATGATCTCTATGTGTTTGGACTTGTCATGAAACACTATATTCTTCAAGAGTTTTATGCAACTTTGATTGTCACAATGGATCACTATAGGATCCAACTCTAGACCAAATAAAACTGTGAGCATCTTGCGAAGCCAAATGGCCTCACTGTCATGTCCCCAATTTTGGCTAATTCAGAGACCATGGTTAAAAGGGGACAAAATAACCCCTAGGTAAATAATTTTATTTCATCATGTATGCATAGGATTAAATTTAGCCAAACTCAAGTGAGGAAATTGTTTTTATTAATTTTAATTAATTAAATTCCTAAATAATGGAGCAAGTGAGCCAAGAGGGTGCCCTCATGAGGATAAGGTTTCCGAAATGGAACTAGCGAAAAGAAAATAGAAAAAGAGGAAAAGCAGATAAGGTGTAAGAAGATGCCAAAATCCAAAAAATGGAAACAACCAGGAAAAGCTAAGGAGGGCATAGTTTCTAAAGGAAAGCTCAATTTACAAATTGGAAACAACTAGAAAAGAAAAAGGAGGGCGCAGTTTCCAAAAGGAAGTCCAGTTTACAAAGCAGGAAACATGAGGAGTCAGAGGGGGGCGTAGTTTCTAAAGGAGAGAAAAGCTTGAAGGAAAAAGCAAGGCAAGTATACTCATTCATGGGTGGCCCATGTGGAAGGGTTCTCACCGATCACCAAGCATGACAACTTTCTCAGTAGGTCACCATGGCTTCTATAAAAGAATCCAAGCAACTCCTATTCACATCTTTTGTCAAATTGATTTTATGTGTTATCATTCTATGCTTCTCAAGGCAAGGTGATGCGCCCTAGCCAATTAATGGGAGATGAGCCCCATTCCTTCTATTCTACTTGTCTTTCTCTAATATTCTCTCAGCATTTTCAGCCATGGAGAGTTGATTTGCAGGTCCATATACTCCAATACTAAGAAGAATCCAAGATTTCAGGGAGTTATCATCATACATGGTACATTGGAGAGAGTCTTGGAAGACCCCATCATGAGGAAGTGCTCCATTCTAGTGGAGGAATCTGGTTCAGCCCAGAAGACTTAGTGTGCTCAGATATACAATAATAGATGCTCTACAAATACCTATCATTCCATCATTGAACATTCATAAGCCTTCTTTGAGTGTGCAACAATTAAAGAGCCATTGGAGATAGTGTTGAAGGAGTTCACCCTGTAGAAGAGCTCTATTCCAGTGAAGGCACCTAGTGCATCTTACAAGGACCAGTGCGCCCCTTATATTTAGATATCAGACCTTCTATCAGTCATATATCAGATCCAGAGCAGAACTCCAGCTTCTTCTCTTCCTCTTAAACTCATTCTCTCTCAATGTGTAATATTTCACTAGCATTGGAGACTACCTGTAATTATGAATGTAATAAAATATCAAATATATGTTCTGGAATTCCAAATTCGACCTGTTGTTGTTAATGAACATTTCTAAGATCCATTGTATGCTTTATAACTGATTTCAGTAAGCCTTTAAGGAATTTTGGAACAAGAAATGCAAAGATTAACTCATTGTGCAATTTAAATGAACTAATTTTACCATATTTGCAATTAATCATTATCTATGCACTAGTTTTAAGATATGAAGGTTTTGTGAGTCTCTTAAAATAGTGAACAATCTATTCCAACCCTTTCCCTGATATTTCGAAATCCTTTAATACTGTTTGGAGGGAATTGTAATTCCCCTAGTTGAGCAATCCCCATTAGCGCACTTGTCTATTTGGCTCCCAAATCCATCTGTAACCTCCCAAAATCATAGGAAATCTACTCCAATACATTTTAATGAGTTTTATGTCTCATATAACCCCTGTTTCCATTCATAATAAACTCCCATCCTAGTATGCATATGTTGGAAGGCCCAGAAAGCTTTGAAGTAGACATCAAACTTGTCTGATTGTTGAAAAGTAAATGGATCTAGTGATTTGTGCATAGGACTGAGTGTTTGGAGCTGTTATACATTTCTGTTGCACATTCCCTCATATAAAAACTAGAACCTAAAGACACTCCCATCATCCTTGACCATTGAATCAGTATTCAACATTATTACCTTGCACACCATAAAAATTGTTAAAATTTACTAATTAAAATTTTGTTTATATTGGGAGTTGGAGTTGATATTATGGCCCATATTTAGCTGGAATATTACAGTGGTATCAGAGCACTTTCCTTGGCTCAGCCTGTGGAAAGTAAGTCTCAGTGGAAAAATAGCTCAGAACTATCTTTAAGTTGCAACTATGAAATTAGTAACAATCATGGAAAATTTAGACTTTGAGTTGTATGAGGAAGAAGAGATAATTTACATTGATGGAGGGTTACCAAGAGATGAGGATGGTTACATTTGTGACCATATGTGCATAGATCCATGGGATGAACCACTGATGGCCTATCCTAAGAAGGAGTTATCAAAGAGAATATTTGCATGTGAAAAATTGCCCCACCACTACCAGGAGTATCTAGCCTTGGGAGAAAATATGTGTAAAGACATTTCTTTCAAATATTACTTTTATTGCATATTTGGATTTGAGATAAAGGAAGTGTTGGCACTAGTTTTGTCTTTGATGAAGTGGAAGGGTTAAATCCCTGAAAATAGTGAACAAGGTCCTAGGTTTTCAAGTCATATGACCTAGTGGAATGAGGAGAGAAGCTTTGAATGTTTATAACTAGGTTCGGGAGCGAAATAATCAAGAAATCTTAAGTTTTAACCTAGCCGATGAAGGTAAATGCAAAAACACGCCCGCAATTAAATGATGGCATAAGTGAATGGCGGAGATCTATGGCGATGGTGATCGACGGATGAGAAGCAACTTCGCAAAAGAAGTAGGAGGTTTTTTAAGCGTAGGCGGAGTGATTATCCCACGAGCAAATTAGAAATCCAATCAACGGGTGGAAGGACAGATCTACGGCCAGCGGGTACTTCGGTGATTTGACTGTTGATGTATATGTAACTTCCGAATGTATTTCACGTATGTATATTGTACTCCTATAGAGATGGTATTATTCCTCTATACGGAAGTGTCATCATTTGTATTGACAAGTGTCACAAGTGTCGTAACTTGCTGTGATGGGTTATTAGACCACCTAGTGAGGGTTCGGCCCAGATCAATGTAACCATGGGTTATTAGACTGAGTTAGACAAGTTAGCCCTGCTAGATTATTAGGATGGTCAGGACAAGTATAAATAGAGAGCGGGAGCTCTCTATTTGATCATCTCATTATTCACTTCTACACTACTCGGAAAGTGGCGCACTAGTTGAGGAGGAGTAGTAGCTGCTAGTAGAAGACTATCTCTTGTACTTTGGTTGTATCATGCTCTTTCTATTTCTGAGGAAGTTGTGGGGTTTTTCACCTTTATGGTTTTCCCTAGTGAAACTCTATGTGATTGCTTGATATGCTTGATATGTTGTACATGTTATTCTCTCAGTAAAGATCATAGAGTATGTTGAATTAATGCTCAAAATCTAACATGGTATCAGAGCTAACCTCAGAAGAAGACATTGTGCAGTGGCAGGAACTAGGGTTTCTTGTTTATTGGGTTTCTCTCCACAGATTTTGGAAAATAAATATGATAGATTGACTCTCCTCAGCAAGGTGAATCTTTTTGTCCAATTAGAATTGAATTCTGAGCACTTTTAGTTTTGGCCCTAAAAATTAAGGTTTCTACAAAAATAGGAATTTCTGAAATCTGAAGACATAGATGGAAGCGCCTTGGAAATATAGAAGTTTAGAGATTTGGATCGAACTTTTTGGTTGGGTGAAGCTCCGGGAAACTCAAACCCTAATTCAGGGTCCTCCATAGTGAATTTGGGAGATTGAAAAGCATTTATGAAGGATGAAACTTTGCATTTTTCAAATTCTGAGTATACGAGGCTGATCAACTCATCACGACGCATCTTTCTATCCTTTTAGAAGTTTGAAATTCAAAGTTTGAATTTTTAGGGTTTCTCTGACAAACCCTAATCCGGGACCAGATCCAATTTTCAGCAAATCAAGTGGTAAGATCTAAATATTTTCTATTTCCATTTAAGTACTCTTTAATATGTATCACCACACCAAGCTTGAGGATAATCTTGAAGGGGCTGATAACTTCTGAGCATGTAAGTATAAGATTGGGTTAATCCTAGAATAAAATGAGTTGGACACTTATATAAGTGAAGTGGTCCCTGTCCCAGAGGAAGAAGAGGCTAAGGCTCTTCACAAGAAGAACTTGGTCAAGGAAAAGAGGATCATTGCTGATTCTATCAAAGATCATCTCATACCCCATGTGTCATCCCTAAAGACACCAAAGGAGATGTTTGATTCCCTGACCAAGTTATTTGAAGGAAAGAACATAAATCAGAAGATGACCTTGAGGAATCAATTGAAGAATATCAAGATCCAGAATGCGGAGACTATGTAGTCTTATTTATCAAGGGTCTCCCAGATAAAAGAACAACTTGAAGCTGTGGGAGAAGATATAGAAAATGGAGAAGTGGTAATGACCACTCTTAATGGTCTTCCTAGGTCATGGGATTCCTTCATCCAAGGGATTTGTGCTAGGAAGAAACTTATCACTTTCAGTAGATTGTGGGAAGAATGATCACAAGAAGAAGCTCGAATTGTAGCTCGAGAAGAGAAGATGGGGAATGAATACCAAGCTCTCACAACACACTCCAAAAGACATGGGGATAAGAAGGCTCACCATCATGGCAAGAAAGAAAGACATCACCATCAGAATCCAAGAGGTAGTCCCAAACCTTGAAGGAACATGTCCTATGTCCGTTGCTATACATGTGATGAGAAGGGACACTATTCCAGAGATTGTCCCAGAAATAAGAAAGATAGTTCTCACAAGAAGAAGAACTTCAAAAGAAGACATCATGCTCATGCTGCAGAGGATGATGAACCTCTCAGGAAGAGGGCTAGAGAAGATAGTGAAGATTCTTCAAGTGGTGAAGAATATGTTTTGATTTCTGCTCTCACTGGAACCATTACTCATGGAAGTAATGATTGGCTTATTGAGAGTGGGGCTTCTAAACACATGACAAGATTCAAGGAATCCTTTATGAACCTATCTGAACATGAATCACCCCACAAGGAGAAACTTGGGGATGACTACCAGTATCCAATAAAAGGGAGTGGTGAAGCCTCCTATAAACTAGACACTGGAAAGTCTATGAAGATGAAAAATGTACTATATGTTCCAGGTCTCAAAAAGAATCTGCTCTCCATATCTGCATTGGATGCAAAAGGCATGAGGGTTGCATTTGTAGATGGCCAAGTCCTAATGTGGCCAAAAGGTAATACTATAGATGATGCAGTTGTGATTGGAGAGCAAGAGGGAGGATTATACAAATTGAAGGGCCAACCAGAACAAGCCATGGTCCATGATTCAATAGAGCCAAGTGAACTTTAGCATAGAAGGCTTGCACACATGCATTATAGGGCATTACCAATTGCAAGCAAAGTTGTAGAAGGTCTTCCTGAAATCCAGACAAAGCATGAAGGCATTTGCAAAGGTTGTGCAAAGGGAAAGAACACAAAGAAGACATTTCCAAGCAGTGAAAGCAAGGCAAAAAGAATCTTGGAAATCATACACTCTGATGTATGCGGTTCGATGTCATCCAGTTCTTTGAGTGGGTATGTATACTATGTTTCCTTCATTGATGATTTCTCTAAGAAGACTTTGGTTTACTTCTTGAAGAACAAACATGAAGTGTTTGACAAGTTCAAGGAATTCAAAGCCTTGATAGAAAACCAAACTAACATGAAGATCAAGATCTTCAGATCCGACAATGGCGGAGAATTCACTTCAGGAGACTTCAAGAAGTTATGCAGTGATTCGGGGATCCACAACAGAATGGGGTTGCCGAAAGGAAGAATATAACAATCATGGAAGCAGCTAGGGAAATGCTCCATGACCAAGATCTACCTATGCACTTATGGGATGAAGCAGCAAGGACAGTTGTATATGTGCAGAACAGAACACCTCATAAGATAACTTGACAACAAAACACCAGAAGAAGTGTTCATTGGTAAGAAACCAGAAGTTAGCCATCTTAGAATATTTGGTTGTCTCATATACACTCACATCCCAAAAGAAAAGAGGACAAAGCTAGATTCAGGAAAGAAGGGCATATTCGTGGGTTATAGTGAAAGCTCGAAGGCTTACATAATCTACTTCCCAGGATTCAAGAAGATTGATATCAATAGGGATGTAACATTTGATGAAATCTCAGCATACATCAAATCAAGGAAAACACTAGTTGAAGATAATGAAGAACCCAGAGTATCTAGAACTCAAGACACCACCATGAATGAAGTAGTTCCTGAAGAAGATCGTGAAATAGAAGATCCACAACAACCTGTAGATCCACCCCGTGAGAAGGAATCTCACAAGAGGAAACTAGCATGGGCTAGAGAGCTCATCCAAGATGCAGAAAGGCTTGGCATTCCATAAGAGGAACATAGAGAAAGGAAAAGAACAAGATCACATACCAGCTATGTTGCTTTACTCTATGACATAATGAACAACCTTCCAATTATGAAGAAGTAGCAGAGAAGAAACAATGGAAGGATACCATGGTCGAGGAACACCAGTCGATCATGAAGAATGATGTTTGGGATGTGGTCCCAAGACCAGATGGGAAGTCTGTGGTGAATTCCAAGTGGATCTATAAGATCAAGTATGCTACAGATGGTAGCATAGAGAAATATAAAGCAATGTTTGTAGCTCATGGATTCTCCCAGAAAGAAGGGATTGATTATGAAGAGACTTTTGCTCCTATGGCCATATACACTTCCATTAGATAAGTACTTGCTTTGGCTACAGTGATGAAATGGAAGGTAGACCAGATGGATGTCAAGACATCTTTCTTGAATGGTGTAGTTGAAGAGGAAGTGTATGTGGAGCAGCCACTCAGGTTTGAGACACATGATCAAGAGTCACATGTGTGCAAACTGAAGAAAGCCCTGTATGGAATGAAATAGGCACCTAGGGCCTGTTATGGAAGGATAGATGGCTTCCTATCCAGTTTGGGCTTTACCAAGAGTAAAGCGGATTCCAACCTTTACTAAAAGGTTGGGGAAGGCAATCCAGTGATACTACTATTGTATGTGGATGACCTGTTTGTAACAGGTGAGGATAGATTGATTGTCGACACGAAGAGGAAGCTTGCTGCCGAGTTCGAGGTGAAAGACTTGGGTATGATGCACTACTTTCTTGGTATGGAAGTGTGGCAGAGTGCAGATGGAATCTTCCTTGGAAAAGGGAAGTATGCAGTAGAGATCCTGAAGAGGTTCGGGATGATGGATTGAAAGGCTATGGCCACACCTATGGCATCGAACCGGAAGCTTCTGTGTGATGCTTCTTCTGAGCAGGTTGATGCTACGATGTATCGTCAGATGATTGGGTCCTTGATGTACCTGACGAATACGAGACCAAATATCTTCTTTGCGGTGAACACCTTGAGCCAGTACTTGATAGATCTGAGACATGTTCACCTGATAGCTGCAAAGCATATTCTGAGGTACTTGAAGGGTACAGTTGACTATGGGCTCAGGTATGAGGCGAATCAAAGGTTTAACTTGGAGGTTTATGTTGATTCGGACTGGGTAGGCAGTGCCATTGATTGGAAGAGCACTTCGGGGTGCTGCTTCAGTATGGGATCTGGTATGATCTCTTGGTTTAGTAGGAAGCAGTCCTATGTGGCACTGAGTAGAGTCGAAGCGGAGTATGTCACAGCTTGTTCGGCCAGTTGTGAGGCTGTATGGCTTAGGAAGCTACTGTCTGATTTGTTTGATCTCTAGCTGAGTGCTACTTGTGTATATTGCGACAACCAGAGTTGTGTGAATTTGTCGGAGAACCCAGTGTTTCATGACAAGTCGAAGCACATTGAGATCAAGTATCACTATATCAAGGATATGGTGCAGAGAGGAGTAGTGAAGCTCCTATATGTTGCGACAGACGAGCAAATAGCCGATGTGTTGACCAAGACGCTAGCTAGAGTGAAGTTTGAATACTTTAGAGGGAGACTTGGTGTACTTCATATCGAGATACCTCCCAAGGGGAAGTGATGAGTCCAGAGACACAGGTGCACATGGGGCTATTATCACATGGTTAAAGGAAAGTCCTTCCATGGTGAGATGTAAGGGCTGGGCCATTTTCACATGGTTAGAGGAAATTCCTTCCATGGTGAAATGTAAGGGCTGGGTGGATCCATTCTCACATAATTAGAGGAAAATCCTTCTATGGTGAGATGGAAGGGCTAGGCCATTCTCGCATGGTTAGAGGAAAGTCCTTCCATGGCGAGATGTAAGTGTTGGGCGTGGATTTTCCAACATGGTCAGAGGAAAGTCCTTCCATGGTCGTGATGTAATTGCCAATATTTTCTGACATGGTTAGAGGAAAGTCCTTCCATGGTCGTGATGTAATTGTTGTAGCCGTTCCGACATGGTTAGAGGAAAGTCCTTCCATGGTCGTTGATGTAAGTGCTATGAGCCTTTCCCAGATGGTCATAGGAAAGTCCTTCCATGTTGGTGAGTGTAAGTGTTGAGCCTTTCCCGGATGGTCAGAGGAAATTCCTTCCATGTCAGTGAGTGTAAGTTTTGTGTGTGTGCATTTGGGTTGTGCTCTGTGGACGATGATGATGATCTGAAGACGATGATGTGACAGTATGGTACACAGGTTTTGCAGAGGCATATGATCAGTCCTGATATGCTTTTGCAAGTTTTGTAGAGGCAGTGTAATCAGTCCCGGGAGATCTTGCAGGTTTTAGAGAGGTAGTGTAATTAGTCCTGAGGTGTACCTACTTTATGGCTTGCTTGCAGAGATGCTGATGATATACATCTAGCATGAAAAAGGGCTGGATCTGTAGATGATGAAGACCTGCAGGTGGCGGGCCTACATCCAGTATGAAAAAGGACTGGCTCTGTAGAACTTTCTATGATGAGTAGATTGGAGATTGATTGAGATAGCAGTAGTGATGACGATTCGATGATGATGATTCGATGACGATGATCCAGTGACGATGATCTAGAGAAGAAGACTTGTGCTAAATGATATGTGTCGAGAAATACCTTCCTAGTTAAGAGGGAGTGTTGATGTATATGTAACTTGGGAATGTATTTCACCTATGTATATTGTACTCCTATAGAGATGGTATTATTCCTCTATACGGAAGTGTTGTCATTTGTATTGACAAGTGTCGCAAGTGTCGTAACTTGCTGTGATGGGTTATTAGACCACCTAGTGAGGGGTCAGCCCAAATTAATGTAACCATGGGTTATTATACTGAGTTAGACAAGTTGACCCTGTTAGATTATTAGGCTAGTCAGGACAAGTATAAATAGAGAGCGGGAGCTCTCTATTTGATCATCTCATTATTCACTTCTACACTACTCGGAAAGTGGTGCACTAGTTGAGGAGGAGGAGTAGCTGCTAGTAGAAGACTATCTCTTGTACTTTGGTTGTATTATTGCTCTTTCTATCTCTGAGGAAGTTGTGGGGTTTTTCACCTTTATGGTTTTCCCCAGTGAAACTCTGTGTGTCCATTGTCTTATGTGATTGCTTGATATGCTTGATACATGCTTGATATATGCTTGATATGCTTGATATGCTGTACGTGTTATTCTCTCAGTAAAGATATTAGAGTATGTTTAATTAATGCTCAAAATCTAACATTGACATGCGCGGGGAATTGACATTTTCAGATTTGTGAACTTTTGGTAGGGACTGCATGTTTAGACGACGTAGATCAGACAGTGTTGAGATCTACGGTGGAGGAGTTGTTTGCAGATTGAACATGCACGAGGCATCGACGTTATCCAAATCTGCGAACCTGGTAGGGGCCGCACCTTTTGACGGCCAAGATGTGGGAAAGACCGAGATCGACGGTTGACAGTTTTTTCATGGGTCTAAGGTGCAAGAAAGGAAACATGAAGAAGGATTGTGGAGTTAAGGGGGGGGACATCTACGAATCAATATTGATCATGCAGATGGAGGGCTCAGAGAATCTCTTCACTACGACAAGTGCAAGGATGATAAGGGAAAAGGAAATAATATAAAATATAGCTGCACAGGGACCTGAGTATCATTTGACTTGTGCATCGAAAAACGACGGACGAATGTGCAGAAGTTGACATCTCAACCAGATTCTCAGCCTAGCTGTTGATAACCAGGTAGGCATCCTATCTCCATACTAAACTATTTAAATGGCTGAAGTGATAGAACCCCTAAGTTTCGAATACCAGAGGATAAACGATTTTTTTGAGGATAAAGATGCTGAAATTTATGACACAGTGTTGATAAACAACTCCATTGAGATGGTTGAGGACAGGTTGAAGATCATCAGGGAACGAAATATAGATGTACATAAGTTTTATCATATGCTTTTTCATTTGTTTGCAATCAACCAAACCCCAAACTGTCCCGATTTTTCCGACTGGTGCGTCTCCAATTAGTCCTCTTCTGAGAGGGTGATTATGGATATGTCCAAATCTAAGATCCTGTGCCAAATCAATCCTCTTACTGTTAGAAATGCCTTGTCCATCCCATATGAGTTCTTCCAGAAAGACAAAGAATACAGAGAGGAAGCCCTAATTCAACATTTTAGACAGGCACCAGCCAAGCTTAAGCAAAGTTTTTTCCATGTTAGCTTGCAGCCAAATGTCTCCTTCCAAGGCCAACCTTTCCCTGGTGAATTCAGACTATTTACAGAGGAGTCCAAATGTGTCATCACCATGCTAGCCCCGTTCCTAGGTTTAGATACAGACATGTACATCCTTGAGCCTTTAATAAGCCCTCTTTTTGTCATGAGCACATGTCCTCTTGAGTCTGATGACCCGAGTCAGTCCACCCAGTGCACCTGTCTTAGGTTTGATGAGGCCCTAGCTGAGAATATCCATTCTCATCTAGTGGAGTTCCCCAAAAATAGGAGCTTCATATTCCATTCATACCTACTGAGGATGTTCTTATCCTTCAATGAAGAGAATTTGCAGATGCTTGGGGCGCTACTCACATAGGAAGTGTACACAAGCTGCACCCAATACATGAACAAACTCATGTCAGAGGTTTACCATGTTTTCTTTCAGATTAAGCTTCCCAAGGTGCTGGAAGAAATGAAGGACATGTTGCAGCCCTCCCCTGAGAAAAGGATTGGAGACTAGTTCTTGTTAGAGCATGGAATAGTGATCATAATTTATGGCTTTACCCATCCACCATATGTATTGCCTAGTTTCTTAACCCCTAGACTATTTACCATGGAGCTGCTTAGACAAAAGCTAAAGGTGGAAGTTGAACATTTCCTGGATGACAAGAAGGCTTTAGATATCACATTTCCATGGGCAATAGGCCCTTTCATTTTTAAAAGCAAGGCTGCCCTTGCAACCATTGAGCATGTAATGAGGGAAATGGGGTTTCAAACCAAGGCAGCCATCAATTATAACCCCCACCATATCCTTTCAGATAGAAGACAAGAGAGTATGAGAAAGGGTTTTGAGCATTTCGAGCTTGCAGGTCTGGCTGAGACTGCAAATTTGTTGGAATATCCTGGAAAAACTCAGATGGATATAGATGTGCAGGATGACCCCACCTATCTAGTGCTAAAGACCACATTGGCACAAATTGGCAGCTCCAGTTTGACCCTAAGTTTGAGATAGTTGTACCCCTTTCCAGTGGCTTTGGGGAATCTAGCAAATTAGAAGTCACCGATCCCATGGATGTGGAAGATCGGGACACAACGCGGGATTCAAAAAGGCAGAAAGTAGAGGATCCTGAGCAGCATTTGGTTCCAGTGACAATAGGTCAAGCCAAAAAGAAGTAGGTGAGGATCCATATCCCTACCTTTGAGGTCAGGGAATATATATTCAACAAAGCAGCTGCTGAGCCTTCCACACAAGAAAAAAGTAAAGAAGATTTGTTGAGTGAGTATAACGAGAGTGCAGACGCTGCCTCAAAAGAGTCTAAGTTGTATGAGGAGGTGAGGCATATTTCCAATAAAAATATGTCCTTGGTAGCCAGCAGAATCCATTCCCAGAACACCTTGAACTTGGACTTGGCCACCAAAAGAAAAGCTACTGAACTAAAAATGAACTTGGAAGACATCCCTATCCTTGATATGATCAACTTGCACAAAGAGACTGGGGAGGTTATCTATGGAAAATTATTGAGGGCTACCTTGGAGCTGTCTAAAATACAAACCAGCAAGAATAAGGTTCAAAACCAGCTTAGACTAGAAAAAGTGGAAAATAAGTCCCTAAAGGCACAAGTCAAAAAGCTGCAGACTGCACTATTGGCTACTGAAATCCAGGAAGACAAGAGAGACACTGTACAAAATCTATTGGATGAGAAAGACCATGATATCCAGACATTGAAGAAGAAATTAAAAATTCCCTCCACCCAGTTGGTGGAGCATCTAATCTAGCAGAGCTAGAGGAGAAGAGAGAAAAGCTACAAAATGAACTAACAGACTGCAAGGCCAGACTACTAAAATTTGAAGAGAAAGAGAAGTAGTGGTAGGTAGATATAGCTCTTGTGGTGGAAAGTGAGAAGGATTTAAAGGCTAAGTATGAATACCTTGAAAAGAAATTGCAGGAGAAAATCCAGGAGTTGGAGAACATGGCCACACCCTCCTCCATAGAATCTGGTGACTTCTCCCTTGTGGGGGATATGGCTCAATAAATTCTAAGAGACATGGAAGTAGAAAGGTTAAAGAATCAAAACATAAATCTGAAAACCCTGATGTCAAAAGCTGAGAAAGAAAAGGAGGCTTGGGAAACCAAGTACCAGGAGATGCAGGTCAAAAATGAGGAATTTGTGAAGTAGGCCATAGGTCAGACCTCCTTGCAGGAAGCCAAACAAGTCATTTGGGATGACATTATTGCAGAGGCAGAAAAGCTAAGGCCATATCTTGACTTCATTTTGGACAAGGAAGCTGTAATCAAGCTAGCCAAACAAAGTGTAATAGCAACAAATGAAAAGTTGAATAAAAAGCCTATGGAACATGCTCAAATGCCATAGAATTCTTGAATGGATTATCTGAAGATGAGGTTAAGGAAGCCAACATAAAAGACAGAGTGTCCACCATCATTTGGGCCAAGAGAGTGATACATAAACATCAGCAGGTAAATACAATTCAGGCAGGGATAGACATCTTAGCACACCAGGTGAAGCTCTTCAGGGAGATGTTTGATCCTCTATTCAAGAAGGGGCTCCCCCTCTTTTGGGAGGAGGATGGAACCATGAGGAAACAAGAAGAGTATCAGGGAAAGTTATGGGAATGCAGACTGGATCATGAGGAACCAACCACTGATAGGCAAAATAGTGGTGGAAAAGTTAACAAAGGAGTTTGAGCTAGTTTGGGTCTTCAAAGAATGTGCACACTTCAGGAGCTGTTCATATAAGGATCACACAGATATGCAAGTGTTGTCGAAAGAGGTGGCCATGTCATATTTTCCAGCTATTAAACAATGGAAGCTCACAGAAAAGTATGGAAAGGCCAAGTTGACACTACATCCTTGAATATTCGAGGATCATAGAGAGTTACAACATGAAGAATTAGTCACCTAGGTTTGTGTTTATTTACCATAGTTGGTTACTAGCTGGTAGATGCTTAGTGACACTTGTAGAAGGTTGTTTGGCCTATTTTTTTAGCATCTAATTTTCTGTTGTAACTAATCCTCGAGAGGGGTAATCCTAGTTGTATAAGTGGAGCGAATTTTGTAACAGCGTCTGTTAGGGTGACTCGAGCCTAAGGGCTAGAAGATATCTATATATTCAGATGTAATAGACAGAGAAAATGGTTGAAACCTGTTGGAATCCATAAGGATTTGTGTTATGTATTTTGAGACCTTTCTTTAATAAAATTGGCTGAGCTGAGCAAGCATTTTGAGCAGAGATTCTTGTGTTATTTGATTTTCAGTCTGTACCCTCTCTTCTCATGTGAATGTTTCCTTGTTATCTACTTCATACTTTTTTCTTTCATGTTTGGATAAGTGTATATCGAGGCAGAATTCATATGATTATGCTCTGTTTCTTTGATTACAAGCATCCACAAGCCATTTTCTACTAAAGTTGATACATAATTCATTTACTAATGCTCTGTGTCGATGGGCTTTTCTTATTTTCTTCCTTATCAACAGACAAACAACTCTTTGACTGTGAATGAGTAGCAACCCTGCCTCCATAAGTGTTTTGAATCCATTGCCCAATGAATGTTCACCCTGTTTCAACCAAACAAACAATCTTATTTTAACCTTAATTCATATATTTGGCCCTGTTAAACAATATTGAGAGATCCATCTCTGGAAAGGTAGAAGCCAACTCCCTTTCCTAAAGTGGTTTTGTGGTTACCTCCAAGTGGCCTTTCTGCAACCTTAAGGTTCATTTGGAGTGCTAACAGGATGAATATTCGGATTCATTAGAGATAAAAAAACAACCCATGGAGGCACCAAGTTGTTCCACCTCTGTGAGTAGAGAAGAAGGAAAAACAATCAACCAACTACATCTTCTAGTATCATGAGATTCTTTGGGTTTTCTTCAAGCAGATCTTCCAAAGGTTGTAAGCATGAAGGAGCCATCACCAGTTCTGCTAAAGATCAGAAAAGTATGGATCAGAGAGAAACTACTAAAGGGTTCCAAGAATAGGCATCTACTAACAGTTGCTCAAATTCTGAAGAAGCATCTACCGAGGATGCTATGAAGTGGTACCTACTGATGGGTGCCTGTGTTTTCAGGAGACATCTTTTGATGGATGTCCATCTCTCTATGTAGGTGACATAGAGATACCTCTTGATGAGGTTGATGCGAGTACAAGTTCCCCTAATACTAAAGAAGATGAAGTCCTTGTAGTCGAAGAAGAAGTCACAAGATCAATCTCAATCTCACCACATGAGTTTCATGAGGTTGATCCATTGGTAGATGATAAGGAGGTTTATTCTCAGCATTCCCCTTGTCAAAGGCCATTCAAGATGAATGAAAGAAGTATTAAGTAGTCCTTACACACTCTCCGTGACACACATGTTTCATGTCTCAAGCTTGCTGGAGGGTTGGTTCATTGGAAGATTCATCCTTCCTTGAATCCACGGAGAAAATTTAGAAAGCCAAGTCTACAATCCAAGGTAAATTTTCAGATATTCTTTCTGACAGAGATCATTTGCATGATCTTGTGCTTATGTTGCATGGATAATCCTTGAGGTATTATTAAGATATCATAAATCTAAATGATGAATTGGTGCCCCCCCAAGATTCTTTGAGAAGCACTCATAGTTCCCTCCAAGAATCTAAGATGGAGATAGTGCAGCTTCACGAAAAGTTGCAAAGTTCACACCTTCCCTCCTACACACCATTCAACCATATTCACTTGGTTGATTCTTGATCATATGGAGGAACCTCATGAGATAGTGCATCATAAGGATAATTCTATTTTGCATGTGCTTGAGGAGTGTGCAGAGCAATTTAATAAGAACCAAGCACTTGATATTTCCCAGAGTGAACCTGAGTTGTTCCTTGGAGAGAGTCACTCTTCCATGGAGAAGTAAGATGATATCACCTCATTTTCACCAGCCAGTAATGAAGAAGATGCAGCCATAATTTTTATGAATGAGAGTTGCATAGATATGAGGTTGGTTCATAGTTCTTTCCCCCAGATTCTAGATTCAACCACAACAAGTGGGGATGAACATTGGGTGAAGAATTTTTTCTGTTTGATGCCACATGTGGATCAGGAGGCACCCAAAATTGTCCATAATGACTGGGTAAATGCACCATTTTCTTCCTGGCAACATCTGAGGAATCACCTTGCATTCCTTGATGCCTCTTTCTTTCACTTGAACCAATCGAGTGAACCCAATGGCAGAGAGTTGAGCCAATGGAGTTGTGCACTAGTATCATGCCTGGGATATCATGGGATTTCTATAGATGAGGAAGACTCATGGATGGAGAAGATACCTAAATACATTTCACCCAGAACCAACAACCATCATTATGACCTCAATCCACGAGGATCAAGCAGCAGAGAAATCTATCCACACATGGATAGATGCATCTCATAGTTTGATATTCTAGGAGATAAAAGTTTTTTTGTAAATTTGTTGATGCTCCTAACACTGACATGTTTTGTGATCAGCAGCAGAGGCACATATTGCTTCCATTTGATTCCATTCATCCACATATGGATTGGGTGGAATATTACATGTTAGATATGGAATCTCCCTCCATAAATTTTTTTTCTCATGATAAGGGGAAGGCAGCTAAGCAATCAAGTTTCCAAGAGAAGTTAATGAAACATTTATCTTGTAGAAGGTGGCATATGTGGAGGTAATCCACATACTTGGATAGATGCTTGTAATCTTTGGCCAATGGAAGAGAGTTGAGCCATTGGCTTATTTCACTTGGTGAAGCACTTTGTTTCCCACTTGATTTGGTTGGATGGAGTGTCTTTTCACTTTTTCTTTGGATGAAAAGGAACATGTTTGACATTACTGCTTACATGAATGGAGGTTTTTTTGACACATTAAATTTCAAGTGAGCAGCATGATCATCTATGGATGCTATATGATGCTCTCAGTATTCTTGGATGGAGATGGTGTTTGTATGATGCCTATACTTCTCATGATTGGATAATGGAATTCCACCCTCGTCATTTGAGCTACAGTGATGACATTTTGACATTTTTTATTCTTGTGTGCATGGGGCACATGAGAAATTTATTGTTGGAGTGGAAATAATTGATGAGATTTAGCCTCACTCTTTGGAGGCATATTTGGTGGTGCATACTCTTTCCTGGATTGGGTCCTACCATGAAGAGTTGCATATCTTGATTGAGGGGCCCTCAAAGTTTCATAGCTGCAATGGAAAGTATGATATTCCAATGTGTTGGTATGATGTTTTCATCTATCCTAGCATTTCATATGATGATGATTTTTTCTTGTTACTAATGTTTGGTGAGATGCAGTATGATCAGTGGGATCTTGGTATTCCATGGGAGGACAGTTTTCCACACAAGACACTACTACCTAGAAACTTGCAGTTGAAGCAGTGGGATTCAGTCATTCTTTTGACTGATAGATTTTGTTGGACGGTATTCAAATCCATGGGAGTGTCATACAAGCAATGGGATCATGGCATTGTTTTTTTTTGGAGAGATGATTATGATCGGAGTAGTGCAGCAAAAGCATGATGGAATATTGGGATATTTTGCTTGAGGACAAGCAAATGTTTTGGGAGGGAGGACTTTCATGTCCCCAATTTTGGCTAATTCAGTGACAGTGGGTAACAGGGGATTACATAACCCCTAGGTAAATAATTTTATTTCATCATGTATGCATACGATTAAATTTAGCCAAAGTAAAGCGAAGGAATTATTTTTATTAATTTTAATTAATTAAATTCCTAAATAATGGAGTAAGTGGGCCAAGAGGGTGCCCTCATGAGGATAAGGTTTACAAAATGAAACTAGAGACAAAAAAATAGTATAAGAGGAAAAGCAGAGAAGGTGTAAGAAGATGCCAAAAGCAAAAAAATGGAAACAATTAGGGAAAGCTAAGGAGGGAGCAGTTTCTAAAGGAGAGCTCAATTTACAAATTGGAAACAAACAGAAAAGCAAAAGGAGGGTGCAATTTCCAAAAGGAAGGCCAGTTTACAAATCAGACAACTTTTACAAAGCAGGAAACATTTGGAGACAAAGGGGGGCACAGTTCTAAAGGAGAAAAAGCTTGAAGGAAAAAGCAAGGCAAGTCTACTCATACATGGGTGGCCCATGTGGAAGGGTTCTCACAGGTCACCAAGAAGTTCAAATTGCTCAGCAGGTCACCATGACTTCTATAAAAGAATCCAAGCAACTCCTATTCACATATTTTGTCAAATTCATTTTTTGTGTGAGAATTTTATGCTTCTCAAGGCAAGGTGATGTGCCCTAGCCAACCAATGGGAGATGAGACCCATTCCTTCTATTCTACTTCTCTTTCTCTAATATTCTCTCAGCATTTTCAGCCATGGAGAGTTTATTTTCAGGTCCATATACTCCAATACTAAGAAGATTCCAAGCTTTCAAGGAGTTATCATCATCCAGGGTACATTGGAGAGAGTCTTGGAAGACCCCATCAGGAGGAGGTGCTCCATTTTAGTGGAGGAATCCAGTTCAAATCATAAGAATTAGTGCACTCAGATATACACTAAGATCTTCTCTACAGATCCCTATCAATCCAACATTGAATATTCATAATCCTTCTTTGAGTGTGCAACAATTACAGAGCCATTGGAGATAGTGTTGAAGGAGTTAACCTCGTAGAAGAGCTCTATTGCAGTGAAGGCACCTAGTTCGTATCAGAAGGACCAGTGCTTCCCTTATATTCAAATATAAGACCTAATATCATTCATATATCATATCCATAGCATAACTCCAGCTTTGTCTCTTCCTCTTACACTCATTCTCTCTCAATGTGTAAGATTTTCCTAGCATTGGAGACTCTCTGTCTGAATGTAATAAAATATAAAATATATGTTATGGAATTCAAAACTCAACCTGTTGTTTTTAATGAACATTTATCAAGTCCATTGTATGCTTCAAAACTGATATCAGTAAGCCTTTAAAGCAGTTTGGAACAAGAAATGCAAAGACTAGCTCATTGTGCAATTTAAATTAACTAGTTTTCCATATCTAAAATTAATCATTATCTGTGCACCACTTTTAATATATGAAGGTTGTGTGAGTCTCTTAAGACAGTAAAAAAGATATTCCAACCCTTTCCTTGAGATTTCAAAATCCTTTAATACTATTTGGAGGTATTTATAAATCCCCTAGTTGAGCAATCCCCAATAGCGCACTTGTTTATTTGGCTCACAAATCCATATGTAACCTCCCAAACTGATAGGAACTCTACTTCAATACATTTTAATGAGTTTTATGTCTGATATAACCCTTGTTTCCATTTAGAATAAACTCCTAGTCTAGTATGCATATGCTGGAAGGCCCAGAAAGCTTCGAAGTAAACATCAGACTTGTCTGATTGTTGAAAAGTAAATGGCTCCAGTGCTTTGTGCATAGGACTTAGTGTTTGGCCATGTTATACCTTGATGTTTCACATTCCCTCATATAAAAACTAGAACCAAAATTCACTCTCATCATCCTTGACTAGTGAATCGGTATTCAACATTATTACCTTGCACACCATAAAAATTGTTAAAATTTATTAGTTAAAATTTTGTTGAAATTGGGAGTTGGAGTTGATATTATCTCCCTCAAGCACCAAAATACAAAGAGAAAAAAAAATATCCCATATTTGAACCCTTCTCCATGATTTACAAATGAGATGAGGTAGTCTTATTCATATGAGACAACCCTCAACCTTTTATAAATTCAAGCCTAAAAAATTAATGACAAATTATAAAATTTTAGGTTTATACACCCACATGTTGGGGACCACTTCATGCCCCAACTAATCTCAACAAGTGATTTTCCATCAACACCCTCCATTTTTCACAATGTAGGATTCTTCTTTAGGGAATGATGTTTATGGGTCTGGATATTAGGAGGTGGGGTTTATATAAAAACAACAGGTCCAAGTGGGGAAAATGAGGTGTGATAATATGAGTATGACAACCCTTACACACAAAATCACCTCTACAAAGCAAAACATGAGTATGTCCATGTGTCCCAATAATTTTTCTTAAGGGCACTAGACACCCACGCAAAGAGTAGTTAGTAGAGCCACAAGGCTAGCACCTCCTTGAGGTGGAAACCAAGGGTACTTTCCATGACCTGAATAGGGGTATTTATCCCCAAAATCAATAGCCTACACAATATAGCCCCAAAATTTGGCCTTTAAAAAATGAAAAAGAAACCCCTCACTTTGGTAAATATGGAATGAACACTTCAAACACTCTGAAGCATAACAACATGTTCCAACTATGGAGCATGAACCCTTCTCAACAGAGTATGAGAACCCCCTAGAATATCCTAGGTACTTGTATATCTACACACGCATCTAACAACAAAGACATTAGATGCATCGGAGGTAGACACTTCTATATTGGCTCGTTCAAAATAAAATGAAATAAAAATCAAATGACATAACAAATGCAATGCAAGGGTAAAAGTAAATGTTGAAATCAAATAAAACTATACCTGCCTTCAATACTTATGATAATAGATATGGATCAAGTGAAGTCATACCACCAATGGAGCCACCTAATCATATTATTCATACCAAGTTTTCTTCCTTTGTCTTTGGAAACAATCCAAGACAAAACCACGTCAATGACAAGTTGAATAGATAGTACTACCTCCATCGAAATGGGGCTGTAATGATGGATAGTGTCAATAACCTACAAGCCTTCAAGCTCTTTCCAAAAGGAAGGATCACCTTCAAAATATTTTTCTATCCATTCCTGAACCTGGATCAAGTAGAAACTACCTCGATCATTGCCCCAAACGACCTTCAAAATCATCAAGAACTCCTAAAATATATGGTTGGGAGAGAGGGTCAAATATTTCCTAGGAGAGGGCACACTCTTCTACTCTAAGTTTGCAATAAAACCACCTTCTTGTTGTCCAAAAATTGCATCAATTTCTAAGAGACAGTTGAAAGCGATGAGTGAGATCCACCCTATGAGAGGGTAAACCTGGATGCTCAAGACCTGCAATAGAGTCCTCCATATACAACCTCATGGAATCACCCATAGTGAATAAGGATGGTCAAACAAGATCATGAGGGATCTCAAAGGTAGGTATTTTAGGGTCTTCAGAATTTAGACTTCCCTTACCGGAGGAATCATTGTTGGGTGAATCCCAAGTACATGAAGTTTTGATGGTGAAGGCACAGTTAGGCGAGGCCTAACAATGACCAGTTTTGGGAGAAGCAACTTCGCAATTCCTGGGAGGAGGGTATGGAGCAAAGCAAAGTCGACAAAAAAGGACCTATCCCCTTAGTAAAGACGAAGTACTAAGGATGACCAGAGGTATTTGAAGCAATTAAGGATGAAGCGGAGAAATGACAGCTACATGAGAAGAGATTAAAGAAGTGGAATGGTGCAAAGGACGTGCCACTGTAGAGTCAGAGTCACATAATCAGAACTGTACTGTCAGAAGAAGCGTTAGAGTCACAGGAAGTGGCACAAAAGAAAAACAGAGTTACAATGAAGTTAAGACAAATCGTGGTCGACAGGAGAACCATGATGTTTTTGGTTTAAGGGTACTATGGGGGTTGGCCCATAGTTATTGTAATATGTGACCTTCGGGCACATCTATATAAAGGGAAATTTTGTATAAGGAACGGTTAGATATTGGTGGATACTGTTAGTTATGGTTATATGCTCATAGACTAAGAGAGATATTCATATAATAGAGGAAAGAATCTGCAACTGAGTGTGCAAAGATCTATTATAGAGAAGATTATGCAGCTGAGTGTGCATACTGGAACTATTACCCCTTCCAGTAATATAAGAACAATTCCCATGGACGTAGCTCCCATCTGGGGGGTGAACTGCGTAAATACCTGTGTTATGTATATGAATCTATGATGTGTTTTATGTTCATGTTATGGTATGTTTGTGTATTTTCTTTCATATGTATGTGAATGGAAATCATATGTTAAGTAAGCGGAACACATGTGTGTAAATTATGCGAAGTAAAATTAAGTATTATGAATGCACAATTATAAGAGTAAAGACAACAATGATTCAATGAAGTCTTTAGGTTGTTGATAACTGCGAAGTGCGTAGACACATGTTGATTGTTAGGAACCTGTGTCAATCCTTCTCTTTACTTTGTTAGTATATTGTTGTTGGACACATATGCTTTGTAAGTCGTCCTGTAGTATTTGTTGATCCATAGTTTGTATTAGCCCATGGTATTGACCCATAGTATTGGACGCATATGCTTTGTAAGTCCTCCCATATTATTATATGTCCCATGGTATTGGCCCATAGTATTGGGAATAGGCTTAGTATATAAGTGTGTGTTGAGGCCAATGAAGGTACCGTGAAGTTATTTGTATTGAGATTGCTCAAAGGAGGTTTCCCCCTCGAAGTGGCCTGTGATCAATAAAGTGATTGTGAGTTCTGTTCTTACTACTATCTTGTGTATTTTCATTAATTAATTGTTGCAGGTTCCTCACATATGGTATTAGAGCACTTTCTTGGGCTAATAATCCCTATCCGCTTAACTGTGGGAAGTACTTGGGAATAAGCCCTAAAACTCATTATGAGGATTACCACAGGAACCTCAAAATGTTGGCCCAATGAGAGGACCTTCCAGCGAAAAGGGCAACGACCCCTACCTGATTGACAAGTTCCCACCCGTGAGGTAAACCAAGAGCTTCCATTTGTGGCAAAGCGATTATCAATTTTACCTAAGTCGTGGAGTGAGGGGTACTGCCCCAATACGAAAGCCGTCAGACAACATTGGTGGCTGAGTGAATCCCCTGAACCGTTAGGAAGCCGAGCATACTTGAGGTCCATATCTATTTTCAGCTGATAAATCGCAGATTTCCTCTTCCTAGAACTGTTGCTAGTCACTTCTGTGTCATTGCAGATCTATCTGTTACCGATCACTTTTGCGTCATTGCAGATCCATCTGTTGTCGATCACTTCCGCGCTGTTGCAAATCCATCTGTTGCCAATACCTTCTGCGTCGTTGCAAATCCATTTCTAAAAAAAGAAAAAATGTTTTTCCACCATATCTCCCTTGTTTTAACTTTGTTTCCCTTGAAACTTCCTTGACACCCTTGCAATCCCATTCTGCATTATTCATTAATGAGGACCCTATCCCAAATTCCACATTTTTCTATGCCCAAGCATCTTCTTTTTTAAATGTCATGTTGTCGACCATACGACAAGCATCTTCTTTTTTAAATGTTGATGGCACTTCGACGGATATTCGACAGTAAAATGACCGCGTCGAATATCCGACATATCCAGGTCGGATATCTGACAACTCCTATTTTAATAGCACCATCGAATATCCGACAAATCTAACTTTATAGGAGGTCGGATATTCGACAACTCCAGTCGGTTATCCGACAACTCCAGTCGTATATTTGATGTTGTGGTAAAATAACACTGACTTATCTCAAGTTTTGATACTATTTATCCACCTCGAAAAAAGTGCCCAACATACACAGAAATTCTTCACTCGAATTTGTCCTATACTATATGGAACAAGACGGCCCTAACAACATTTTCTCCAATCCTCTGTTTTCGTACCAAGAAAAAAATACACCAGTTAAATGTTACCTCGAAAAATGTGTAGTATCTCACCTTAATTTTCAAGTCACTACTGTTGTGTACAGACTGTCAAATTCTGAGTATGGATAGCCTATTGTACGGCTTGTACAAACACATTTAATGCATAATTACTCTGTCAAAATTTGTGCTTCTCTTATTGAGATTTATGCTCATATTCTTCTTTGAATTCTATGCAGCCATTCCTTGAATTTCATGTTGATTCTATTCTAGAAACTTGTGCCCTTGTACCTATTGTATGGTCTAGGAATTCATGCAAGGTCTAGCTTCTTGGAACTCATGCTAGTTATCTCAACTTGCTCCTTTCTCTCTCATGGACTCAACTTCTCTATCTCAGATGGTCGACCTCCTCTCCAACTCTCTTGGTGAGTGAAAATGAAGAATGAAATGCCTTTTAATCATTTTCACTTGTCTTTTCATTTACTCTCTGAGAGTAGTTGAATGATCACTAGATCAAGGGCCCACATTAAATATAGTGATCTCACATCAATGGATGAGAAAAAATCACTTTTCTCTCCATTAAATAATTTCTTTTCAACTCACACTTAAATTAATTGAAAAATCATTATTTTGACCAGTTTTGACTTGGTCAACCCAATTTGACCATGGCCAATAGGTGGTACCATGTGACTTTAGATTCAATGATTCGATTTTGAGTTGTTGGCACATATTGGTACCCACTACAGTGTCCCATGCTTCATTTGTTCATTATATGCTTCAATTCATGGTTGTTTTTATTATTATAAGTTATATTGGGCCATATTTTATATGTTGGACATGGATGAGCTTACATACTATTCTACAGGTGGATCTATGGGGTGCTAGTAGTCACCTATAGTGGATTTGAGGTCTATGATCTCAATTACATAGTTAAATTGATGATTTGGGCAAAGGAAAGGCATGGTATGGGAATTTTATTGGCTCAACAACATTACAGGCAAATTAATTCATTAAAAAGTGACCATAGCCTAGCCAAGAAATCGATTTGGCTAGTGAGGGGCAAGGAAATGACTTGGGATGATTTTGTATGATGCATAGAGGCTCTATGGACCATTATGAGGGGTGAAATTGATGTTGAGATCATCATGGTTATTATATTGTATCATCGTATTGTTGTAAATGGGGGTTCCTGAGGGAGACTTAGACCCCCCATGTCATATCTTATTATTATATCATGTATCATGTTGATGGCTTGGGCATCCTAGGAAAATCATCCCCTTCTTGATGTTAGCTCGATGTGACTTGAGGATACTCTCCACCATCAATTTGATTAGTTATGATTTGATCCTAGACCTCCATCATTTTGGAGCTAGCGATTTTGCATCAAGAGTTCTATTTATTGATGAACTCACTCATTTTAATGGACTTTTGGCTCTTAGATATTTCATGTAATAGAAAAAATATCTTTCATCAAAACTTGTGCTTCTTATGTGTCATGTTCTTTCATAGTGATTGCATTATCTTACTTCGTGGACATTGGTGAAATCGCAGTGGTTCTTATTAGCATTCATTGTGGTGATTTTGTGATGGGGTAGAGGTTTGTGGAAGAGGGACGCTATTATGAGGAGCATAGTCTCTCTCTCTTTGGAAATCACTCCACTTAGGGAGTTTTTCATTTGTGCATTTTATTGTCGAATGAAATGTTGAACTTTTGATGAACTCACTCATTGCAATGGAATTTTGGCTCTTAGAGATTTCGGCTAATAGATAAAATATATTTCAACAAAAATTGTGCTTCTTGTGTGTGATGTTCTTGCATAGTGATTGCATTATCTTACCCGTGGACATTGGTGAAGTCATAGTGGTTCTTGTTAGCATTCATTGTGGTGATTTTGTGACAAGGTAGTGGTTTGTGGAAGAGGGGTTCTATTGTGAGGAGCATATTCTCTCTCTGTCTCTGGAAATCATTCCACTCAGGGAGTTTTTCATTTGTGCATTTTATTGTCAAATGAAACGCTTGTTGTTTATCTTATTGCATTATTTTTTCTCTCTTGAATATATCATATTGACATTTTTTTATGTTTTTTTAAGAGAGGGGCTCACTAGCCACATTGGGCATTTCGATTTGGGAAATATTTTCACAAAGACTTCACCAAGTTGATCACTATTGAGGAAGAGTGTCACTATATTGGCATCGACCAAGATTATGGGTACGATATTCATCTTTTCTCCATGGTTTAAATTTCTATTCCACTTGTTAGCAAATTTTTCTAAGTATAAAACCATCATTTTCTATAAGTCTAGATCCAGTCACCTAGTGCCTATATCATTCAAAACCCAAGTAGGAATTAATCTAAAACCCCTAGAGACCAAATTTAAAGTGAATCCTAATCCATTTTCCCATCACAAAGCACTGGTCCTCTTGGGAGCAATTCACCTCCTTGGGAATCCTCACGTTTTTCTATTTAGGTGATTTGGGTGTTGCTTGAATATTTTCAAATTGTCATATCTTGCATCAAGTAACAATTTAGAGTGTCATTCATATTTTAAAACACCAGTTCATAACCACTTTCCATTTTGAGTGCTTAAACCCTAGCTGGAGTGAATTGGGTATCTTGCATTGGCACTTGTGTTATCTTAGATCTGATCTGTAATCATAACTATTGGGGAAAAATCGTCTTGGTTCATAATATTTTCATCTATTAATCCTTCTCAACTTGTCCTTTAAATCCATAACTCCAGTAGTCATTTATTGATCTGGGATACTAAATCAAGACACATTTGTTTCGTTTTACGTCCAATTCTTATCTGTGTCATGTCTATAGTGTGAGCCTCTCTATGTTACAATGTAATTTTCCACCTTATGAGCATCAACATTGATTGGCCTTTAGGATCCATTTTATTTCCTCAGACCCAGTATTTTCCCTTCAGGAACCAAGTTTACCTATTTTTCTTCCTGTATGCTTGTTGTCCCATTATAGCCAGCGTACATGCAGGCTGCACTTAATTATCCCACGTACATCGAGTTACATGGTAAAAAAAATAGAAAAGTTACTTTTCACTCGCAAAAAGCGGTCTTAAGGTGACCTTTGGCCCTCCATATACCCTGAAACGACTCGATTCGACCTTTCACTTACCTTTGGAAGGCTATATATTGAGCCCTTATGGTGTATGGAAGGGAGGAGAAAGAGAGAGCAACCTAACTCTAGTGGATTTTTTCCATGACTTGAGTCTACACTCATTGATCCTTGTTGTTTTGAACTCCTTATGTTCACCTACCAAACTCCTTTCATAGTTTGAGTTTGCCATTGCATGGTGGATTGAAGCAGTGGAGGCACAAGTAGAGAGACCTATTTCTTGGTTCAGATTGGTTGCCGGCAAGAGGTCGTATCATGTACTTCTTGTTATTAATTAATGGAAATACTCATTTTCTCGTCCAATTTATGTTGTGAATGTTGTTTAAATTACATTGGGTTACATTTTCTTATAATATCATGGATCATGTTATTGATTATGCTAATATCTTTCACATATTATATGCACTTGCTTGTATTTTTTATTGAGACTAATCTACAAGTTCAAGTGTAGAGATTGAAAGCTCAACGAGGATCTACTTTGAACATCCGGTTGAAGGTTGGTTTTATTCTCCATATCTTATCATTTTCATTATAATAACATTGCATTGGGAAATGAGTTATTTTCTGGAAGTCAGCTGTCTGTTGTGGTCTGCCCTAAGCCATAGGAAGTTTTTCTCTGTAACACTCTATGCTAGCTAGGGTCACCTCCTTAGTATTACTTTATGCTTGGCCTAAAGTGACAAGAGCCCGCTCGGTGTGAAAAATACTCCCTCAGTAGTGGAAGAGGTCCTTGAGGTGTCACCAGGTTTTTCTACCTTGCCTCTACCATCCTGGATAGGATCCCTCTCAGAAACAGCTACAACTTACGTGACAACATATCCATAGCAGAGAAAGATAGTGGTAAGAAGGAATATAAATTTTGAGGAAGGATTTGCGTCAAAGAAGTTGGATGAGCCTATTCTAGTTATAATGGGTGGGAATCAAGAAACTCCAAAGATTGAACCAAGGTCACCAATGACTTCCAATTTAGGGTAGCAACCTTTAGGCACAAAGGAGGAGTCGCCAACTCCTACTAGTTCTATCAAGAGATCTCAATGGTTCACACAAACATTGAGGAATGATCAAGAACACATTCAAGAGAGAAAACATCCAAAGAAGTTTCCAAACTAGATGGCAGTGAAGAATAACAACATAGATTCCAAGACTTCGAGTTTTCAAGGGGCAATAGACCATCCGGTTTGAAGGGATGCCATGGTGGAGGAGTTCACCTCCATCATGAAGAATGGTGTATGGGACATTGTGCCAAGATAAGGGGGTAAATTATTAGTGAGTTTCAAGTGGCTCTACAATATCAAGCATGCAACAGATGGCAGCATCGAGAAGTACAAATCAAGGTTTGTTGTGAGAGGATTCTCCTAGAAAGAGTATACTACGAGGTGACTTTTTCTCCAATCACTAAGTAAATTTCCATTAGAGCGATGATGTATTTAGTTTCAATTACAAGATGGAAGATACTTCAAATGGATGTAAAGACAACTTTCCTCAATGGGAAATGTACATAGAGCAGCCTTAATGCTTTGAGGTCAATGGAAATGAGTCCCATGTTTTCAAGATAAAAAGACCTTGTATGGACTTAAGCAAGCACTAAGAACATGGTATTCCATGATCGATGGATACATGTAGAATATGGGATTCAACAAAAGTGAAGCAAATCCTAACTTATATTTAATATTTGTCGGGGTTGATATACTTGTTTTGGTGTTGTATGTAGATGACCTATTTCTTACATGTTCAAAAAACTCATTACAGGGTGCAAGGCAAATATGGAAGCTACGTTTCAGATAAAGGAAAGTGGCATGGTGCATTACTTCTTAGGGTTGAAAGTTTGTTAGAGATCACAAGGTTCTCTAGATACTAGAGGAGATTTTCCTTAAGTGTTGTAAGTATGCAGTTGATATCCTGAGGAGGTTTCAGATAGAGAACTACAAAACCTATGGCCATCCCTATGATAACTAATCTAAAGAAGGTAACAACATCATATTTAGGTATGGTGAATCCCACATTGTACATGAAATTGATACTTGATAGCTTCCTTGATGTACATGGTCAACACTAAGCTAGATATATGTTTTGTAATGAAAACCTTGAGTCAATTCATGGTGGAGCCAAGGTAGGAACATTGGGAAACAATAAAACATGTGCTTAGATACTTGAGGGGCACAATGCAATACGGTCTGAAATATCTTGGAGATGGTTAAGTGAAGTGGAGGGGTATACAAACTCAAATTGTGCAAACAATGCATAAGATAGGAAGAGCACCTCAAGGTGTTTCTTTAGCTTGGGATCAGTGACGATATCTTGGTTTAGCACGAAGCGTACTTTTGTGGCACTCATCTCAACAAAGGAAGATGGTAGCCATTACTTCTAGTTGTGAGGCCATCTAGCAATGCAATTTGCTTGCAATATTATTTGATCAAGAGTTGGATCCCTCAATGATTTACTATGATAATCAAAATTGTATCAAACTCTCTAAGAATCCAATGTTTCATGACAGGTCCATGCACATAGAGAGAAAATATCACTTCATTCAAGACAAGATTCAAAAGGAAACTATAAAGCTCTAGTATGTAACCACGGATCATATTTTGATCAAGCCCTTGACAAAAGGAAAGTTTGAATCATTTAGAGACAAACTTGTATTGGTGCATAATTGATTCCTCGCTAAGAGGGAGTGTTAAAGAATGTAGCTTGGATAGAAACTTACACACAGTTTTAGTGTGAACATGCCAAAAGTAGTTTAAGTTAATTCTATTTTGTAATTCACTTTATGAATAAAGTGAAATTTTTATATTTAGTTGTAGACTCTAATAAAGTGTATTTTTATCAATGTTTTAAAACTCAGACTCATACTTAGAATCAATTGAGGGTCAAATCAAACTCGGACGCGACTTCAGCCATGACTCAAACCGGTTCAAACTTAATGACTGGATTTACTAAAGAATAAATAAAATATTAACATTTTAATATAAATAAATTATTTTAAAGATTCCAAACAATAAGAGACAAAATATGCGAAGTCTAGTCATGTAAATACCATGTAAGGGTGAATATATCAAAATGGAACTGAGTGAAATACATATGTGAAAAAAATACATAATCGAAAAATCTTTAAATGGCCTCTAGAATCCAAAACAAAATGTGCGACAAGGTACTAGACTACTACATATCACTAATCAACGTGATCAATCATGGAACCTATCACCTGTTAGAAATGGGATCCTCGACATTAGATATAGGACCATCCTATGGTATATCTATTTTTTAACATGTCTATATTCCGCAAGTGGCATATAGTCAAAGAGTAGGGTGACATTTGGCATCTTTTGATGGTTTAGTGGACTTATTTTTAGTTTGGTATAGTTCAGTTAAATGGAATTCGTAAAAATCCTAACTGTTGAATTTTAGATGGGATGTGAAATTCTATTTCCATCATATCAGAAAAAAGAAAGTGGATCCAGAGGAAGAGGATCAATCAATAGATTTGCAGGTTGAGGACTATATGTACAACAATAGTTCATATAGTCATATGTACAAATCCATACAATTGTATGGTACAGTCGTTTGGACAAGTTCGTACAAAGACGTACAAGCATATTGTTGGTGTTGTATTTGTGTGATGTATCCTCACATGGGTCATCCCAATAAAGGGACAGGTCGGCCCATTAAAAGGGGGAGTAAAGGGGCAGGTCGACCTAGTAAAAGGGGCAGGTCGTCCCAATAAAAGAGACAAGTTGGCCCAGTTGAAAAAAAAATCACTCCAAAAGTCATGTATAAATAGATAGTGACGTATACCTCATTTACACACCAAGCAAGTTCGCTCAAGCTATCTAATCCAGTGCATAGGAGCGGGATATCTAATCCAGTGCATAGGAGCGGGAGAGAGAAGAAGCAGCAATAGAGGAAGTCTATCTTTGGGTTTTGAGATTGCTCTCGTATCTGATATATCTTTGATGTACTTATATTATGTACTAATTCTCTGAGTAAGAAAGGTTTGTTGGGTTTTTCTCGAGTTTGGGTATTCCCAAGGTAAACAATTTTGTCTCTTGTGTTTCCGGGCATTACTATGTGTAGTTAAAGTTGAAAGAGACGAAAATTATACTGGTATAATACTAAAATCCAACAAGTTATGGGCATGTTTCCGTCGCATATGCACCTCGTGGGAAAGGGGGTTAGCATGGCATAAATATTCAAGCCCCTGGGTGCATCCTTAGGGGCAAGCACAGAGTTGAGATGCTATCTCTCAACACTCAACTCCTCCGTCTAGGCCAACTCCTAGTGAAGCCAATGGTGGTGGTCCCTATGAAAAGAAAACTATGGCCTTTAAGCTACATTAGAGAATGGAATTTAATCTAGGAGTTTGAAATACAAGTAAACATTGAACCAGAGAAAGCAAGTATGAACTAAGATAACAACATGATAAAGGTAAATCCATCTAACACATTGATTCACTTAAAATGTTTGATTATTGCAAATTAGACCCGGTGCGGAATGGAGTCACATGAAATTTTTGAAGTGTTTATGTGTCGTGAAAGTGTTGCAAGTCTTGTTGGTCAATTTTAATTGATTTTATTAGATGTTTGAATTAAGGAATGGGTTAGTTCTTGTTTTGTCCCAATTCCAACTTAATCCTTCAAACTGAGCGTAGTGACAACTAAACCAAGGGTCCAACTAGGTGAGGCATAACCTACTTAAAGTAGCCCATTGAATCTGTAGTTAGTTTCACACAACCTCCAAAGTTCAAGAGATCAATTTTTCATTGGATGTCCCTATTAAACTAGTCACTCAAGTCTTTTTCTGATTGACCAATTGATCAGACTGGGTTGCAACGGTCCAACTAGGTGAGGCATAACTTGCTTAAAGTAGCCCACTAAATCTATAGTTAGTTTCACATAACCTCCAGAGTTCAGGAGATCAATTTTTCATTGGATTTCCCTATTAAACTAGTCACTCAAGTCCTTTTCGGATTGACAAACTGATCAGACTAGGTTGCAACGGTCGATAGCATACTTAGAACTTAATCCTTGGTCAATTTTATTAAGCAAAGATAAATTTTAATTATTGACGACTGAGAATCTCTTTTCCCTTTTGATACTTTGGAAATGCACGACTGGATTCAGTTTTTTATGAAATTGTTAAACTTTGAAATAAAGTACAACATTGCGAAAGAAAGATTGTAGCAGTAAAAACTAAAACTTACTATATAGCCCTATTGGGGCAGATTGTGTGCATGTGAAGATAAAGTAAAATAAAGAAACGAGTTAGAGAAATATGCAAACCACAAAATTGAGCCTGCAAGATTTCCTAGGGGGGATGGGGTGTGGGCACTGAAGTAGTCCACTTGCCCTTATTAATTATTTTACAATGAGAAGGTGGATTCCTTTGGTCCTTATAAATCTGGTTCCAAAGGCCTTTACAAGTTACAAAATGGAAGTATGTGCTCCGACAAGCCTTGGATGGCTTATATCTTCGATTTTTTTGGTAGAACCTCCTCTTGTTATGACGATCAAAATAAGAAACCAACCACCTGAAATGCACCAAATGTGCCCAAATAAACATTAAAAGCATAAAAAATTTAAGTACTAAAGATGGGAAATAAGTGAAAGTACTTAAAAATAAACTAGATCTACAAATGTAAGCATTTAAAACTTAGATCTAGTAGCATACTCAAATAAAATAAACCTTTAGATATTCTTTTAAATCAAACTAAATTTACCTAAGAACACAAGTAAAACTGTAACCAAAGAGAAATTTGAATAAAATTGAAGGAGAGAGATAGAAGGAAAGTTGGGAGCTTGGGAATGTTTGAGTTGTGGAGCTTGCAAGTGGAAAGTGAAGAGACTATGTCCTTATGTGCTTGAAAAGTGGTAGAGTCAAACAAGATCATCTGCACGTTCAAGCTAGGAAACATGCATAGTTCACAATACTTGTAACAAGGGGATTAAATCCGGTACTTCCTACACAAAAGGTTAGAAGAGCATGCAAATAAACAAATTATACATGCAAATCATAAATCTCTAAGAAAAGAACAATAGCAAATAAAATCAAACTAGAACTATTTATCCTATGAGTTGATACCAAAATTCATCAAGGTCAGCTTAATCACCACAAGATACAAAATTGAAACAATACAAATTTACCTCATCATTGCTTGACAATAATCATCCACACACATTTGCTCGACATAAGATATTTTCTTCCAAACCCTTCTTATTCCAAAAATATTACAATACAACAGTGACATACTCCAACAGCCTTTCGGCCCTCTCTAACCATGAGCAATAGAGAGCCCAATGCTTTGCTTAAATAACAAATGGATAAGGAGGGGCGACGCACTCAACAGGACATCATGGGAGGGGTGCATCTCTAAAAATGAGGATTTGATTACTCTTTGATTCATGCCAAGACTCGAGTGATGGGAAGAGGTGGAATCCACCTCATAAGAGGGGCGCCCCTCTCTACCTCGTAAACTCCTCCAACAATAAATCACACACCACATATGAAGAAGGATGCCCATGTGAGGATATGTGCATCCTCCAAAAAGATTCACTCGCCTTCCATAAGATATGACCTTTAAACATGTGCTTTATCCTTTTAATGGAATCACCTTCCATAAGAGACAAACTTGCTACCATTTCACCATGTTTTAATCATGCTTTCTCGATTTTCTCACTTTTTCTTTTTGTGCATTTTGTGTCTTTTTTAGCATTTTTTGTCATTTTGTCACATTTTTGAGCAAAAATGCTTTAAGTGATAATTTAATCACCCAATACATAGGGAAAGTGGGTCCTCGGGTAAAGAGGATGCTCTGAGTGTGAAAATGAGAATCCCCATGCCAAATTTCATCTCCAGACCATGCTTTTATTAAAAATCTAAATTCCCCATTTAAACTGTTAAAAAATAGCCTAAGTTTACGAGAAAAATTATTTTTGTCGGAATTGACCAAAAATCCTAGGGGACTTAGTGCATGCCCATACGACTCATTATTGATGGCTGGCATGTAAAAATACATAGACACTTAGTATTTAATAACCTCCCAAGGTAAATACTTCAACTTTGGAGGTGTCAGTGAAAAACTCAGGAATTATACATCACTAAAGTGCAACTCATAATTCCTAAGGAAAAAACACTCTAGAGTATCCCCTTGATAGATAAACCTAAGGTAAGCCAATCCTATTACAAAAAAACATGCTTAGAACAACTTTTAAAATTCCCCATGGGGGTATGGACATGCAATTTTTTGAAAAAGGGACAAAATTTGGCCTGATAGACCTTGAAACACTAACTTTGAAGATTTGATTGTTCAAGTCTTTGACGGTTCACTCAGAATCCACTAAGTGCAATTTAGTGGATAACATGGCCCACTCCATGCTCCTGCTGCACAACTGTTGGAAACTAAGGTTTCTTGTTTTCTCATATTCCATCCACATATTAGGCTCACCCTCAACATTATTGAGCTCGCCCTAGGAAGGTGCATCTTCCTATGGAAGCAGATTTTCATTTCGAGAATTTTCAATTTTTTACCTAACTACTACAAGTGTCAAGAATTAGGGTTTGTAGTTTTAAATTGTTCTGGCCACGGATCAGGAACAAAAGGAGGCTCATTCAACTTGCCTTGGAAGGGTGCTTTCATCTGTGGAAGCAGTTTTCTCGAAATCCAAATTTCAATTTTTACCTAGCTTTTGCTAGTGTTTCTGATCAAGTTTCTACTTACAGTCAAAATGGTGACCAATGTGAGCGTTGCAGATAGATTAAATGGAGCCTTTAAATTCAGATCAAGGACCTAGGAAGAAGGACATTTCACACATCTAGTGTTACAAGTGTGACAAGTTCGGTCACTATGCTTCAAATTGTCCTAAGAGAAAGAGAGGGCAACAACATGCATCGACAACCCATTTTTAAGAGGAGCCTTCACCGAAAAAGGTAAAACATGGCGAGATGCTAACATAATATTTCTGTTGATTTCCTTTTATTGTAAGTTGGAACATTTTCCCCGGTATAGGATTCCAACAAAATTTCTTATTCAATAGATTAGTCATTATTGTAGTTGGACCATTTTCCCTAGTACAAGAGTCCAACAAAATTTCTTATTCAATAGATTAGTCATTATTGTAGTTGGACCATTTCCCTGGTACGATAGTCCAAACAAAGTTTCAGTTAGGATCATTATTGTAATTGGGTCATTTTCCCTGGTACGGGAGCCCAAAATATTTGTTTTTAGTTTCCTCTATTTCAAGAAAAAGTGTCAAGACTCAGTAGGAATAAAAATACATAAAAGGAAAGAAGGATTGCTTCCATGAAAAAGAGGGAGCAATCTCAAAGCTTTGTGATAAATGGGAAGACATCCCATATTTGTAGATATTATACATACTCCAAGACTAATGATTGACAGAAGGAGTCTAGTACTCCAGAATTGATGATTGTCAAGGGGAGCTAGCTTCAGATGCAGAGCAAGTAGAAGCAAAGGGAGCAAGATGCTCGGATGCAGAGGGATCAAGATGCTCAGGTGTAGAATAAGCAAGATGCTCAGATGTGTTAAGATTCAATACGCTAAGACATAGAATATCAGTATTACATTCCATTTCACAACAATAGCATATATAGGATCACTGAAAGAACAACAAGCATAGCATAAACACAAGAGACACAGATTTATCCTAGGAAACCCTCATGGAGTATAAAACCCAACAAAGCTTCCTCAATATAGATGACTAGCAAATACAAAGATGTAAACCCTAAACATGAGCTCCTTCTCCTCCATAGCAGATCTCTCCCTCACCTATGCGCCAATCACAAGTGAGTGTAATGTGTGTTAAATGAGGAACACACCTCCTCTATTTATACACAACTCCGACTTGACGTTTACACTAACTAGGTCGGCTCCAACTTAACTACTTAACATAATGTGACAGGCCGACCCCACTAGGGTGGTCTAATAACCCTTTAACCCACATGAATCATACATGGCCGACCCCCACTAGGGAAGTCTAATAACCCAAGTTACCACATTATCCATGGAGGAATAAAACATCTCCAGATATACAATAAGGTCTTCACAGAGGAATGAAACATCTCCAGAATAATAAAGTACAAATATAATATTCTTAGAAGTTACAATATCTCAACACTCCCCCTTAATGAGAAGGATATTATAACAACATCTGCAGGAGTAAGGAGTCATCAACATGATACATCTATAAATCATTGGAAGCTTTCTTTATACATCATCAGTAACTCAAGCAGTTACTGGAACATCTTCAATAATGGAACATCAACATCTTCAGTACTCAATCTTCATCTTCTGCAGCACTTGAACAACTACAGCAACATCAACATCTAGATCCTCGCGATCAATAGCATAGTCATCTCACGATCAATAGCATCGTCATCTAGATCATCACGATCAACAGCATCGTCATATAGATCATCACGATCAACAACATCGTCATCTAGATCATCACGATCAACAACATCATAGCAGCATACCCTGCAATACACATGATCCATTTAAGACATCATAGCATGTTTAGGGACGATGCAGTCCACTCGTCAATTTAGACAAAGTCTAGGACCCCTTTTTCGAAGACATATGTCTATGGATCAATTCAGGGACCGGTCCTAGGATGATACAATACCCTCTCGTCCACTAGGGACCACTTCTCAGAGACATCTGTCTATGGATCAATTCAGGGACCAAAGTCCTGGGATGATACAATCCTCTCTTCCACTAGGGACCTCTTCTCGGAGACATCTATCTACAGATCTATTCAGGGACCAAAGTCTTGGGATGATACAATCCTCTTGTCCACTGGAAACCATTTCTCGAAGACATCTATTTACGAATCTATTCAGGGACCAAAGTCTTGGGATGATACAATCCTCTCGTCCACTGGGGACCATTTCTCAAAGACAACTGTCTATGGATCTATTCAGGGACCAAAGTCCTGGGATGATACAATCCTCTCATCCACTGGGGACCATTTCTTGAAGACAACTGTCTATGGATCTATTCAGGGACCAAATTCCTGGGATGATACAATCCTCTCATCCACTAGGGACCACTACTTGAAGAAAACTGTCTACGGACCTATTCAAGGACCTAAGTCCAAGGATGATACAATCCCTCTCGTCCACTAGGGACCACTTTTCGGAGACATATGTCTAGGGATCTATTCAGGGACCTAAGTCCAAGGATGATACAATCCCTCTCGTCCACTAGGGACCACTTTTCAGAGACATCTATCTACGGATCTGTTCAGGGACCTAAGTCTAGAGATGATATAATCCCTCTCATCCACTTAGACCAATTCTTAGGACCACTTATCAACCTTATCGTTGATATCATCGACCCCATCATCGGGACAGGTAACCTTATCATCAACCTTACCGTCGGAACAGGTAACCTCATCATCAATACATGTATCCTCATCATCAATACAAGTGTCCTCGTCATCGATACAAGTATCCACATCATCAATACAAGTATCCTCATCATCGATACAAGTATCCACATCATCAATACAAGTATCCTCGTCATCGATACAAGTATCCTCATCATCGATACAAGTATCTGCGTCATCGATACGAGTATCCTTGTCATCGATACAGTATCCTCATCATTAATACAAGTATCCATGTCATCGATACAGTATCCACATCATCGACCTTACGGTCGATATAGGCAATCTCATCATCAATACCAGTATCCAAATATCATCATCGACCTTATCACTCCCCCTTTCGAGGAGGGTCCTTCTGAACAACACCAATCTTGTCTCGAAAATACTCAAACTTTACTCGAGACAGAGGTTTGGTCAATACATCAGTAGCTTGTTCGTCAGTTCTCACATACTCGAGCTTTATACCTCCTTTCTGCACCATATCCCGTATAGAGAAATATCAAATCTCTCTGTGCTTTGACTTATCATGGAACACTAGATTCTCTGTCATCTTGATACAACTCTAGTTGTCACAGAGGATCGCAGTGGGGTCCATCTCTAAGTCAAATAATACTGATAAAAACTTCTAAAGCCATATCGCTTCACATCTAGCAGAGAAAGCAGCAATATATTCCGTTTCAGCTATGCTAAGAGCCACACTAGATTGCTTCCTACTAAACCACAAGATCATGGCAGATCTCAGACAATAACATCCGCCCAATGTGCTCTTCATGTCTGATACACTTCCTTCCCAATCAACATCTGTGTAGCATACAATCTGAAGTCATGATCTCCAAGATAACATAGATCAAAGTCTATCGTACCCTTTAGGTACCTCATCACATGCCTTGCAGCTATCAGGTGAACACGCCTCGGTTCCACTAGTTAAAGCATTTATCTGGCCTAGTGTTCGTCAGATACATCAATGACCCAGTAATCTGTCTATACAGAGTCACATCCACTAACTCTGATGAGTCATCAGCTAATAGCTTCAAGTTGGAATCCATGGGAGTGGCCAAGGCTTTTGCATTCCAACATATCAAATACTTTCCTTGAGAAAGATTCCTTCTGGGCCTTGCTATACTTCCAGTCGTAGGAAGTAATGCATCAATTTGAGATCTTTCATCTCAAATTCTGTAGCTAGCTTCTTCTTGCTTTCCATGATCTGTTTCTCATTCCCTGTTAGAAAGAGGTCATCCACATTCAGTAATAGTATGACAGGTTCATCATCCATAACCTTAAGATAAAGGTTAGGATTAGCTTTACTTTTGGTAAATCCCAAGCTTGTCAAGAAGCTATCAATTCTCCCTCTGTGACTTGAACATCATTCACACTTTGCATTGAGTGATCTTCTGCATATCTATCTGTGCCATCTCTCGTCAGGTGGGTCTATTGATATGAGCCTCAAGATCATTTGAACTCTGTAGTGAGTTCCTTCTTGCATCCATCTAAGAGAAGAATGTCATCTGTATATAGACACCATCTTCAACCTTGTAGCAAGGTTGAAATCCACATCACCCATGATGATCATTAAGCTCATCAAATGACTATCAATCCTGGGTAGCTGTACACAACTTTCTTCAATTAAATCCTGAGAGTTTTCTCGATTCGTACTTCTTCTTCAATTACACCATTAAGAGAATCGTCTTATATATCCACTTGGAGCAAACATCTCGTCATTATCCTCTTCCTCTTTTTAAGAGAATCTTCTAGCTACGAGCCTTCTATATTACGTTTGATTTGTAAGTTTTCTTGTTGAACATCCATCACTTGTTCGGTGTTCATCATTCTTCATGATCTTTCCTACAAATCAAAGTTAATTACATGATTAGTAATACTTCATAATCATCAAATCATGTTGACATGATAACCTATTATGCATACAAATATGATTCACATGGTTATGAAACTATCTTGACCAATATTTTGGCACAACACTTTTCCATATCCTGTATGCATATAGTGGCTATCTATATGCCTTCCATCTCTACCAGAGCATACTATCAAGAGCGTGCACAACTCTCAGCATGTCAGCAAAGAGGTTTCTTTCTAGATAAACAACAATGAAATGTTTGTCCAACTTACCCATCATATGCATATTAGTAGTATATTGTTCAATGCTATATTAATGCTTACACTATGCATGATATATTCTAGGAATACAAATATGCATACAGCTATTGCAAGTAATATCATTTACCATTTCAGAGATTCAAATAACAACTCAAATACTTATCTTTTATGTTTGTGTGGTTTCCTCCCACTTGATCTCTATATGTCTTTGAACTTCTATTCATTTTGTACCACTATGCATGCTTAAGTGTGCACTAGTGTCATCCTCATGATCTCATACATAATCATACATTCATTAGTATAATCTCAATACTATCAAAACATTATGTATGGTCATGATCATTTCATACACAGGTATACTGACCTAAGATCCTAACACAAAGTAGGATTCTAACTTGATATAGGAAAACATACCTGGATTATCATACTTGGTTATACCCAAACAATATCTTCTTTGTTCTCTTCAATGATTTAGAGACCTTGTGCTAGAACCTGCATATCTCATAAGTTAAGCATAGTAGAACAAGGTCATACATACCTCGTAAGTAGAGCTTCTATGTGGTCAAAGACTATGGATGAGTCTTTTTCTTTATGTCATCATGGTCATAGAACTTGATTTGTCTTTCTTGATGTACCTGTATCTTGTTAGTAGACAACATCATTCTCATACAACACCACAAGTGCATTAGTACAATCATAAGTTTCATAACCCTAATCAATGAATGTCTTCTATCATTCACATGCATCAATTATCAAACAATCATAATTGTACTAACCTCAATAACATGAAGACAAACATATTATGAACTTAATCAAGAATCATATTTCAAAACATACATGTATTTCCTCAAGTCATACCTGTCAGGATTGCTTGTAGTCTTCTTATGTAAGGCCTTAGCCTCATCTCCTTCTGAAACTAGATCTGGAGCTAGATTAGGGGTTTGTCAGAGAAACCCTAAGAATTCAAATTTTGAATTTCAAACTTCTGAATGGATGGAAAGATGTGGCTTGCTAAGTTAATCAAACTGGTATACTTCAATTTTGAAAACTGCAAAATTTGACCCCTCAAAATTGCCTTTGAAACTTCTGGATCTTCTTGACAGGATCCCGAACTAGGGTTTGATAAAGCCCAGTCTTATGCCCATCCAGAAGGTTCGATATTTTGTTCTAAACTTCGATTTTTCTGAGGAGCTTCCATCCATGGTCATAGATTTAAAAAATTCTAACTTTTGTAGAAGCCCTAATTTTCCACCTTTCTGATCAAAATCCCGAACTAGGGTTTGATCAAACTCGACCTTCTTCCCAACCAAAAAATTCGATCTTGGTCTCTAAATTTCGATTTTGATTATGAGCATTCAGCCGTGGACTCCGATTCCAAAAATTCCAACTTTCTTTGAAGCCCTAAATTCCTGCAGCAGTGACAAGCCAAGAATGAGGGTTCTCAGAATCCAATTTTGTTTGGAAACAAATATATGCCATATCGTTTCTGATGCATATCTGAAATTATCAATACACAGGGTTTGAAACTTCGGCCTATGGTATCCTGACCTGTCTTCTTTCCAACCCCATAGGTTTAACCTCAAATTGATTCTCTGAGAGAGAGTTATTCAAGTGTCGCAACGTGACCTGTTTATGGGATGAAACAGGAAATCGAACTTGTACGGAGTGCCACGTGTCACTCGTTCATCTTCGGCCTCTGAAAAAATTACCTGTGAAACTAAAGTCCATGCCCTACCTATCACTTTTTAAGAAATTTCATTTGGAGATTCCTATCTCGAGATATGACCTTTTTTCCTAGGTCACCTGTTTATGACTGAGATCTGGAAGAGGCAGAAACCCTAACTTGTATGGATCATAAATCACAAAGTACAACAAATGTGAGGTTTTCCATTGGAAAAAGGTACAGGGGGGTGTTTTCTACGACCTGTAAAGGTTTCAGATCCTGAACGTTCTCCAAAATGGATTTATAGGGAAAGTTCTACGATGACTGGTTTTTGTTATATAAAACCCTAACCTTCAAAATGTCGCAAGTGAAGCAAGTGACGTAAGTTCCATACATTGCCATCCTTCAGGCTAGCTTTGATACCATGTTAAGATTCAATATGCTAAGACATAGAATATCAATATTACATTCCAGTTCACAACAATAGCATATACATGATCACTGAAAGAACAACAAGCACAACATAAACACAAGAGACACAGATTTATCCTGGGAAACCCTCATGGGGTAGAAAACCCAACAAAGCTTCCTAAATATAGATGACCATCAAATACAAAGATGTAAACCCTAAACATGAGCTCCTTCTCCTCCATAGAAGATCTCTCCCCTCACCTATGCTCCAATCACAAGTAAGTGTAATGTGTGTAAAATGAGGAACACACCTCCTCTATTTATACACAACTCCGACTTGACTTTTACACTAACTAGGTTGGCTCCAACTTAAATACTTAACATAATGTGACACCGCTGACTCCAATAGGGTGGTCTAATAACCCCTTAACCCACATGACTCATACAAGGCTGACCCCCACTAATAAAGTCTAATAACCCAAGTTACCACATTATCCATGGAGGAATAAAACATCTACGGATATACAATAAGGTCTTCACGAAGGAATAAAACATCTCCAAAATAATAAAGTACAAATATAATATTCTTAGAAGTTACAATATCTCAACAAGATGTAGAGGGATTTACCTTTCCACTTGGAAACCATCCTTTCCCATATTTTTGTCGTTCTTTGGATATCTATTTGCATGTTATCCCACCACAAGGATGAATGACCCTTTAGCTTGGTGCATGCAAGATTTACTCCATTAGGGTCTTCAATTTGCTCAAATTTGAAGAATTTTCCCAATCCCCTATCCAATACCTAAGTTATTTTAGGTTCAAGATTCCAAGTAGGTAGGGGTCTCCATCTTGGTTCTATCTCTCATATATGTCAACACTCTTATAATTCTCTCCTCTAGAGCTTGGGTTCTTCATCAAATTCCCTTAGGATTTCTTGTTCCTATTCATCATCACTTAGATCACAAAGATCTATTATAGCTCCTTTTCTCTCAACAACTTCCATTGCATCCATTCAAGTAGACATAACTCTTAATAGTTTGATTATTTCATGATCACCTCCTCTTCATTGATCACAAATGGATCATTGTATAATTTGTCATCTATTTTGGTACTTTCTGGGAGAAACATTTGAAGCTATTGGCTTGTAGGGCCCATTCTAGAGGCAGGTCCCAGTTTGATGATTTGGGGTCCAAAACCTTCCAAATCCTATTTGATGCATCAAACAACATTTTGGGAAGGGGGAGGGGGGGTCAAAACATGGCCAACAAAGTTTCCTCCTTCTTGACATTGTTTTACACATCAAGAGCTTTCCAACAACACAAAGAACACCTTAATTAGAGTTCATGTGATAAAGTTATGTCTCCCACAAGTTGACCTATCATGTTGACCACCATGATACCAAGTGGATGCCACGTCCACTCATATTACTCACACATGTGGAGCTAGTCACATGTGAACTTCCAAGAAGATTTTAGAAGATACAAAACCTCAATCGTAATTAGGAGTTGAGGCATGCATAAACCATAAATCTAATCCTATACTGCTATTAGGCCATGTTAAATATTGGGCCACTAGGAAAGAATGGGTTCCATTCTTATTGGGTTGTTTGATGTTCTATAGTTGAGCAAAGCATCTAGGAGTAAGAAACTAAAGTAGAAAAACGGAAGTAAAAGATCTTGTAGCAGCCATACAAGCCATAATGTCCATGGTATCTCCATAATGAGTGCACTTTCTTTGTATTTTCATTTTTTAACTAAGAAGAAAAGAGTAAGGCATAGGCCTCACCTTCTAGCTATGAGGGAAAGGGACATTAAATTCTCTTCACACATTTTCATTAATTAATTAATTAGTTGTCTAACAACAATTAAAATATTGTGTCTTAACTTACTCAGCCAAGTCTATAACTCTACACTTGAATAGTGTAATAATGCCTATCTTATCGTTATTATATTACAATAATTAAATAGATGTGTAACTCCTATGTCTGTAATTAACATCGTAATAATTACGTTAAAATTGTCGCCTTATGCGGAGATCATCTAAGTCCAAAGAACCTATATCTTGGCGTTGCTGAAACTCTAATTAAAGAGGTGTCGTCGTTTAAATATTAAAGTGGTTGCAACCACCTTACATTCCAATGTAACTTTGTTTTGATCTGATGATCTTTTAGTTGATATTTATGATGATGTTAATATTTCTGCCGTAAGTTTTTGATATATGGTTTGTCATTTTAGAATGTTGGTCCTAGTAAGTTGGGATATAAATGACTTAAATCGATGGCAAGTGCATACTGGTGAAAAGCTTTGAGACTTACTTAGATTATTGCTAAAGCATTAAACCTTTTAATCTTTTCAGGTTATAGATCTATCCTAGCGAGGTTTGATAAGTTATAAGTTCTAAGTTCAACTTGCAAGCAAAGAGACTTACCTAAGAGTGTTGTAGTTTAAAGTTTGGAAGGGATTAGAAGTTTGGCCAAGCACCCTGTTTGAGACTCTTGGTCTAACAATATGGTGATCAAACTAATATTATAGTTTATTATTAAGGTGCAATAAACATGTGCTATGCATAAAGTGGTAGATCAACAATCTAACGAGTATTAACATTACTCCTTCGAAGACAAACCATAGAATACGTAGATGTAAAGGTTGTATTTAAGCTGGAACAGGGTTATATGCTTTCGACGAGCATTTTGCATACCACAACTATAGAGTATTTTCAAGGGTGTGGATCATAATCAAGGTTTAAATAATACAATGGTGTTAGGCATAAACCAACTATAGGGTTGAGGGTTTGATCAAAAGTTGGTGGATGACGAGGCTTGGACTTAAATGCAAACACGTGACAACTTTAATGATGTCTTGGGTATCAAAACCCTACCGTGAAGTTTCTGGATTTGGTCTTGTTACTGTTATTGTTTTAATTTCTTTTTGCAATGTGATGGCGAGCTAACTCTTCTCGGCCGCCATGGGTGCTGGGCACCACTCTGCGAGTGGGATGTAACTAAAATGTTGTTAGTCGTGGATAATGAAGGTGCTTAACGTGTGCAAGGAGTGCCACAGCCTGGTTCACCTCGTCACGAGTTCAAAACTTAGCAAGGTAAACTTCCTTTCAAGGATTCGTTCTTTAAAAGTTACAGTTTAAGCTCGGGTTTGATAAGTGCAAAGTTTCGACTTCTAAACCTGTGATGTTTTAATGGCAGGAGTCCAAAAGTAACCTTCGGGATGGCATAAAGAGTGGAGCACTAGTTCCTGTGGGTTGTGAGCCCTGGTAAGTCTCGAGCTAATTCCAGAGATGCCTCTGTCATCATTTAAGGGTTTAAAAGTTGCCTCATCATTCTTCAGTGTAAACTTGTGTTGTAAAGAAGCTATGACAAATTTTAAGCAGCTTTTGATAAGAACCATTACACCAAAACCCCGAGGTGTTAGTGAATGCCGCCCACTAGGATCTTAACATCCCACCATGCTTTGCAGTCCAGACTCTGGGCTGGATGTGCGTTCGTACGATGGTGTCCCCTTTGAGCCGTGCGATCCCCAGAAGAACACTGCAATGACGGCGTTTCCACCTGCTCTGTGAATCGAACTTGGGTGGAGGCTTTGATACCAAATGATATGAACCGTTACATCAAAACCCCTAGGTGTTACTGAAGGCCACCGACTAGGATCTTAACATCTTTACTGTTGTAGAAGGGTTGCCTCGACACTTCCCGAATTGGTTCTGGTTCAGTTAAAGTATCGATTTATGGTTACCCTTTTGGGTTTCCTTTAGCAGTTGGTACTGCGAGTTGTAACACTTCTTTTTATGAAAGGACTCATCCGCTTTGATACCTAACTTTGTACAAAAGGTCTCGGCTCTTTACCAGTTTACAGTTGCTATTTAATTTTCGTTTCAGGCTTAAAGCCTTATAATGAATCTTCGTTGTTTGCTTAACTCTTTTACTGTATTTATGGTTTTTCCTTACGGCTTTATGTTTGTTCAGGAATCCCTAGCTTCGAATTATTAGAGGAATGAGTCAATTCATTTTTAGTATATGATTTTATCTACAGGGTTTATTCATTCTCTAACATGACTTTCCTTGTAAATTTTTATATTGCAAAAACCCTATCCGAGTGTGTTCTCTAATGAGACACGAAATGTGGGTTTGGTATTTGATGTAAAATGGTTCCAAAGACACAGGCTTTGAGCCTAGCGCTATACTGAGTTTTTGTTTGGTATTTTAAGCATTTCGTTTATCGTAAGAATGAGTGTTTCAAATGGAGACCTAAACCCTCATTTTCCATTTGAACCCTGTGTATTCATTAATCGTAGGAGACTAGAAATTATTAGATGTTTATTACTGTTTAATGAAAGTAGGTTCTTAATGAACTTTCGGATAAGCCTATACAGGCCTCGATCCCGAAATTTATGGGTTAATAATTTTTTAAGTGTACAAGGCCAACCTGGGCGTGACTCTTTGTCACCTACCCAAATTTTGAGACTAATTATTTTATTTGCAAAATACATTACGTTAAATTTTAATTACAAAGTTTTATAATTATGACCAAATCTGGTCAAGGATGATTGTAATGACTTATTATTATTATTTAATAAATTAAACAGGAGACAAACACCCAAGGGAATTGTTAAATGAGTGTTCACTAACCCACTAGGAGGAATGGAAGCTATTAGAAGGCATGGGACAGATGGCAGCATTTGCACTCCTCCACTAGCTATTGGTTATGGGACAACTACCCCTAAATTTGTGGCATTATCCCCCAGGTGGGTGGAAGAGAGATGTTAACTCATTAATGACCAGGTTAACCACTAAAAGGCCTAGGAAACCTAGATAAGGCAATTCAAATTGAGCAAGCAGCTCTACAATATTTTCTGCAGAAATATTTCCTTAAGTGTATTAGGTGATCACGGAGAGATTTGAATAGGGAAGCTAAGTGGAAGTGCATTGTGAGTCTGCTAGTTATTCTGAGAAAGAAACCAGAGGTGTAGTGCAGGTCTCTTTGACTAATGAGTCTTTATGACTGGATGATCTACATTTCTACTGCAAGTTGATAAACATAAGCTTCTACAGATTCTTCTTCCTAGTGGTTCAGTGAACAGGCTCGGTGGTCCTAAGGCAAGTAATTTGGCTGTCTTCAGGAGTAGGTTGGGTGGAACAGGCTCCTTGGGTGGTTTGTTTCTCCTACAAATTATCAGGTTCTACATTTCTGTTGTTAATTTTAGTCAATTAAATTATGCATTTATCAATAAGTAGTACAGTTGAAAGAATACATAAGAAACTGTTTTATTTTCTAACATAAGTATGATTTCTGAATGAAAATGATTTATTAGATTAAATGATTGATTCAATAACCTTCTCTATATTATTCCCCATGCTACTTTTGCATCGTACTCTAGTACAGAGAAGTAAAATTAAGACAGATGAATGCTAGGCTGATTGCCAAATAATTGAATATCTAGTGCTACTGTATTTCATTAATACTTTCTTTGTAATATTCTATAATACAAGTAGACTCAGGAAATAGAACAACATTTTTATAAATACAGGCATTTTACATTTCTTTCACATAAATAACAAGGTAGACATTTCACCTCTGCACGAATCTAGGATTATCACTTAAATCCATTCATGTTCAAGATTTGAAAGTTAATTACTAAGCATTCTTTTGTTACTATTAATATTGTTTTCAAAACAATACAGTATTATTCTTCCATTTTATTTCTTCCATCAACAATCGTGAGATATAACAGTCAGCATTTCTACTACACAGTGTATGAAAGAATTCGAATATTCTGGTAATAAAAACAACTGGCAAATTCAATCATACTAACAAGAAAAACTTGAAATATTCCTCCTTAGATCGTTAAGACTGTTTTAACTTTGTTGGAAGATGAAAAACCTCTTTTCCTAGAAGTGCTAACTCCTATTACTCAGGTTCTTTTTTGACGAATACTGTCACAAATTTTATTACACTGTAAAAACTCTTTTTTTTTAAAACTAGTTAAGACATCAGTATAAACCTCAAACACTAGCATTATACTCTTATTATAACCCTTGCTTTCAACGATACAAAACAAGTGATCAAAACTAGGTCTCGACATTAGGTCAATTCCTTCACTTATCAAAATTATTTAAAGTTGTTGGTACAAGTGTGGCGTTAATCACCTAACTCTCAGCCACTACCAAAAACACAAGTTATTTTCATAATAATCAGACAGTATAGGACCGACACAATCTAAGCGCCACAAAATCCATGCACGAGAACCATTTCATTTAACAATTAACCAAGAACTGATTTTTATATAACCATTACTATATCAATGTTAAACTAAGACGTAGCTAACTCCACATAACAATAATTTTTACAGTCACTTTAGGGCCGAAAACCCCAGTACAAAATTGTATTCAAAATGTCAAAAGCATTTCATAAAAACGACAGGGGTTTAAACCCAGTAAGAAGGGTACATTGCAAGTGCAAATTACACAAAGAGGTATTGTAAAGTCAACAGCGAGAAAGAACGAGGATTCATCCTCCTACAAGCGTCATTGCATTCAACACACTTTTCATCGGTGGCCAGAAGTTTCTTAGCCAATACTGACATACCAAATGATGGATAAATTTACCAAACATAGGCCATGAAAAGCCAAGAAATCCTACGAAGTAGAGAACCTCCGAGGCTTACTGGTGTACGAGTGGTTGTAAACCCTTCCATGTTGTGAAGAACTTGTCACAAAACATTTCGGAGGTTAAATGATATCAGCAGAGTCGTTAATATTAAAACGATAGATAAACTCTAGCACTACTTATTCAAAGTTTTACATGTGCTTTGAAGTTCTGAGTTACAAGACACCACCTGCAAACAAAATAGACAAGGCAACCTAGCCAGCACATCGACGAGAGTTCTAGTTCTGTACACCATAGCATTTCAATGCTTGAAAATCGAACATTGTTCGAATTTGCCTAATGAAAAACCCTAAAGGATTACTCTCAACCATACATAGAAAAAGCCGACTATAATTTCAAAACTCTAACTACTTATCCACTGTAAAAATAAACCAAAACTAGGCTTCTTGACATAACGTCCAGTTGCAGGTTAAAACACACATGTCACGGTTTCAATTCTGGAGACTCCTAACATTCAAAACCCTAGAATCTCTCGGCCTGTCGGCCTCTCCTCATTACCACTACCATGAGAAATGAAAACCAAAGGAAGCACTTCAATGATTAAACGCAAGGTTAGGGTTTCATCCCTAAAACCAAGAACACACAAGATCAATGATGGAGGAGGAGCCAACACGATACATCGGAGTTCGGGAAACCATTGCAATCAATACCCTATTGATTATTGCATCTACTACATCACCAAATCACCAGACCAAGGGCTATTGTATGGCACAGCTCAGCAATGTATTGTGCATATTTTGTATAAGTTTTCACGTGAAGACAATCCACCTAAGCTTCCACTTCACACGACAGTTAGACGACATTAAATGCTAGGACCAGGTATTGACAGACTGGAAGCATGCCAAGTACCAAGACTTTAATGCCCTGTCATTTCCATATTTCAATACAATGTTTAGAATCATAGTTCATATTTCATTTTATTTCCCAAAGTTTATTTTAAGCATCGTGATATTAGTAATGCATTCTAATGTATGATGAGTGTAATGCATAATTACTATAAGTTGTATATTTTCTTTTCTATAGCATAAGTATAGTCACATAGGAAATAGTGAATTATAGGGTAAGGTGTATATATTTCATGCATTACTAATCAGTTGATAAAGGTGAGTCCTTATTACTTAAAAGGTATAATCTAAGTTTCTTTTGGTGCACATCATAATGCTAGTTCATTTCGAAATAGCATAAGCATTACATTACCATATTTCAAATAAAGTTATAAATTAACAATGGTATCACCGCATTGAAGTTAATAATAATTGTCTTATTAGAATGATTTTCATAGATGATAAATATAGAAATGTAAAAGAAAAATGACAATGTGATTTTAATAACACTGAAAATTTTGTAAGCCAGTATGTAAACGAGAAATGGAACCAAAAGATCCATACCTCCATTAACTTGTTTGTAAGGAAGTAATTCGAATTTTTCATATTACATTGACGATGAATTGAAAGACACATTTACTCTTAACTCTTGTTTTGTCGTAAAATTCTTAGCTGCATTCTGCACATGGAAATAGGTTCAAATTCCTTAGCTAAACATAGCTAAGTAAACCTCAGGGTACCTCGTAGGACCCCTTCGTCATCATTCAAAAACAAACTGTCAGCACTTTACCAAGAAATTTATCATAATACAAACCTATGAACAACATGTAGTTACATTTAAAACTTAAGCAGATCTGAAGATGTATTCTTGTGTGTTGATCGTAAAATGTCTTTTGTTAAGAGATTAACATCCATTTAGTCCGCATTAGAAAATACAACTAATATCATATTTTGTTTGAAAATTTCGATGTGTCGTCATCGTTAATTATTCTAGTTAAGAGATTTAACTATTATTATATGTTCCGCATTAGCAAATTCAGTAATTATTTCTATTTTTAAAATTTTTAAATTTTTGTAAATTTACGGGATGTTACATGTGGTATCAAAGCTCACGTTCGAACTCTAGGCCTAAAAAGGTCCAAAGAACACGCAACAGAAAATTTTATTACAACATAAATCTTTACTAATTCAATTTAAATTATTTTGGTTATACAAAAAATTATTTTCTAAGCTACATGTATGGAAGGATCAACTGAACACATGGAGGATAGATTTCAACCAAACAATCATAGTATGGGACAACATTATGAAGAATAAATCCATGGCGAATTGAATGACAATTCATCAGAATTGTTACGTACATTTCAAGAGTTAAAAGTAAAAATCATATCTGTAAAACAAGACAATGAGAGAATTTTGAAAGCACAAGAGGAACTTAACCAAGTACTGTTCAATCAGTGCCCAACTGATGAACAAGATAGAGGGATTGAAAATACCTCCAAGATTGAAGACTTACCTCATTGAGATAGGAGTAAGAAAATGAAAACTGATGATGTGAACAACATTTCAACATCATCAGAAGCTTCCAATGAAAAATGCAAAAAGAAACGTAATTATTCAAGTGATAGCAGTGAAGGAGATTACAAACCCAAAAGAAAAAGTCACAAACAGTATGAATAGATTTCTGGAGAGTTCAAGAAAATCAAACCCCCAACCTTCAATGGTAAAACTGAGAAAGGAGAGTCAACCAAAGCATGGATGTCCGGCATGAAGAAGTACTTCCAAATTTATGATTATTCAGAATCATTGAAGGCAAAGATGGCAATATACAACTTGATCAGGAAGGCAAACATTTGGTGGCAGGACATCAAAAGAGTGAAGGGCATCAAGGACAAGGATGTGAATTGGAGCACTTTTAAATGGTACTTCAAGAAGAAGTTCTTATATGAACAATATTATGAAGAAAAATCCAAGGAATTTTATGATTTAAAGGTGGGAACTATGAACATGAAAGAGATGAACAGTAAGTTTCTAAACCTGCTAAGGTATGTGCCATACCTTGTGGAAGAGTTGTCTACCTTTCAACATCAAGGACAGAATAGAGTATGACAATCCAAGGACCTTAGAAGAGGCCATGAGGAAAGCAACTTTCTGCTATGACACTAACAGGAAAAGAGAATGGATATCTAACTGGAAAAATCATAAGCCCAACAACTTTGAGCTGAAAAAAGAAAAATTTCAGGTTCAGTGGAAATTCTAGTTTCCAAAAGAAAAACTTTCCGAATCGGAATTTTCAAGGAAACAATCCCAGAAATAATCAGAAGTAGAATTTTACAACTCCTAGAAATACTCCCAATGTTACCAGAACTAATGACCAAAAGGAACCTATAAAATGTTTTGAGTGTCAAGGTCCTCATTATGCTTCAGAATGCCCCAAAAGGAAGCGGGAAGCTAATAATATTCATTCCATACAAGTTGAACCTACTGTGGGAGACTTGGCAAGGGAGATGCCCAGAATTAATGTAGCCCTAGACAACAGGAAAACAGAGCATCAAGTCTCTATGGTAGAGATTGAAGGTATGCCACAAAACCACCCTGTTACTATTTTGATTGATCCAGGTGCTAGCCTGAGTTATATATCACCAGATATTGTAGAAAGTTTTAATTTGAAAACAGAAAAATTCAATAAATCCTGGTTAGTTAGACTAGCAACAGGGACAAAAAGAAAAGTATCTGATTTTATTGAAATTTGTGTTTTATCTATGAATCAGTTAAAGACACAAACCAAGTTGAATGTTTTACCTTTAGGATTCTATGACATCTTAATTGGAATGGACTGGTTAGAAGCTCATCATGTCATTTTGAATTTTTATGAGAAAAGTTTTACTTGTTTAAATGATGAAGGAGAAACAATAGAAGTAAAAGGTATTCCAAGAAAGACATCACTTAGATAGATTTCAACTATGCAAGTAAAGAGAGCAGTTAGAAAAGGATGTCAAATGTTTGCTGTGAATGTAGTAAATGAGGAATTAATTACTAAAGAGGACAAACTGAAACTAGAAGATATACCTGTCCTAAAATAATTCCAAGATGTTTTTCCTGAAGAGATTCCAGGATTACCCCCTAAGAGAGATCTAGATTTTACCATTGAATTAATACCGGGTGTGGTACCGAATTCTAAAGCTCCATATAGGATGAATATACTGGAATTAAATGAGTTGAAATCACAGTTGAAGGAACTGATTGATAAAAACTCTATAAGACCCAGCGTGTCTCCTTGGGGAGCACCTGTTATTTTTGTTAAGAAGAAGGATGGCACTTTAATATTTTGCATAGATTATCGCCAACTGAATAAGATGACAATCAAGAATCGATATCCGTTGCCCCACATAGATGATCTATTTGATCAGCTGCGTGGAGCAACGATATTTTCAAAGATTGATTTAAGGTCAGGATATCATCAAGTTCATGTGAAGGATGAGGATATTTTTAAAACAGCCTTTAGAACTCTATATGGACATTATGAGTTCGTAGTCATGCCATTTGGATTGACTACTGCCCTGGCAGTATTTATGTGCTTAATGAACAATATTCTACACAAATATTTGGATAAGCTCGTCATTGTGTTCATAGATGACATCCTAGTATATTCTAAAAGTAAGGAAGAACATGACGAACATCTATGTAATATTTTACAAGTTCTGAGAGATTATCAGTTATATGCTAAGTTTAGTAAGTGTGACTTTCACAAGGATAAGATTTAGTATTTAGGACACATAATCTCTAAGGAAGGAATCTCGGTTGACCCCGATAAGATAAAATCCATTAATGAATGGCTGGTTCCTAAGGATGTGTCAGATGTATGATCATTTATGGGGATTACCGGATATTATAGAAAATTCATAAAATGTTTTTCAAAGATTGCAAACCCCATAACCTCCTTGCATAAGAAAGGGAAGAAGTTTGTATGGGATTAGAAATGTTCAGACAGTTTTAAGAAGTTGAAATAATTACTAACTACAACACCTATTCTGAGGATTGCAGATCCTAATAAGGATTTTATAGTATGCACCGACGCATGTAATGACAGACTCGGTGGAGTCCTAACACAAGAGGGACATGTTGTTGCATATGAGTCTAGAAAGATGAAATTACATGAGAAAAATTATTCTACTTATGATCTGGAATTATTAGCAGTGATTCATGCCTTGAAAATGTGGCATCACCATCTTATTGGTAGAAAATTTACTTTGATGACAAATAATATGGGGCTGAAGTATTTACTAGATCAGACAAATTTGAATGCTAGACATGCTAGATGGCTAACTTTTCTGAGTGAATATGATTTTGAAATTCACCACATAAAGGGTAAAGAGAATAAGGTTGTTAATGCTTTAAGTCGTAATGCAAGGATAAATTTTATTTAAGCCATCAATACATACACAACAGATTTAGAAAATCAGATTTTTGAAAGGATTAAAACTGATGAAGAATACATAAAATTATATGAAAAGACAACAGAAAGCAATTCTAAAAATTCTATGGCAGATTACAGTTTAAAAGAAAATGGATTGCTGCTGTACAAAAACAGATTGTATGTACCCAACATACCAAAAGTAAAAATTCTGATTTTAGATGAGATGCACAAAAGTCATTATCCTGGTCATCCAGGTTATCAGAAAACCATCACCATGTTACGAAAAGAGTATTATTGGCCCAGAATGAAAGATGAAGTAGCATAATATATAGCTAAGTGTTTTGACTGACAAAAAGTAAAGGTTGAACATTAGCATCCGGCTGGACTGTTACAGCCATTACCCATACCTAGCTGTAAATGGGAGATCATAAGCATAGATTTTATTACTGGACTTCCCAAAAATCAGAAACAAAATGACTCCATCATGGTGCTAGTGGATAAACTCAGCAAGGCAACACATTTTATACCTATAAAGACTACCCATTAGGCTCCAGATATTGCAGAAATCTTCATGAAACAAATTTTTCGATTGCATGGAATACCAAAAGTAATAGTTTCGGACCGTGATTCTAAGTTTACTGGAAACTTTTGGAGATCTTTGTTTAAAGGGTTGAATACAACCTTAAACTTCAGCACAACATTTCATCCACAAACGGATGGATAGACAAAAAGAGTGAATCATGTATTGGAAGACATGCTAAGGATGTATGTTAAGGATCAGCCTAGTAAGTGGGAGGACCACTTGCATTTAGCAGAATTTGCATATAACAACCATTATCACGCATCAGCGAGGCTTAGCCCTTTTAAAATTCTTTATGGTAGGAAATGTGATACACCAGTTTCTTGGAATGACCCAGTAAATAGAGTTATTTTAGGAGCTGAATTGTTGCAGGAATTAGAACTAATTGTGAAACAGGTACAAAGAAATCTTAAAGTTTCCCAAGATAGGAAAAAGAGTCAAGCATACCTTAGAAGGACTCATAAAGAGTTCCAGGTTGGTGAACATGTTTTTCTTAAGGTAAGATCAAAAAAGAGTTCATTGAAATTGGGAAGTTGTGACAAGCTGGCACCCAGACATTGTGGTCCTTTCGAAATTTTTTCAAGGGTTGGACCCGTGACATATCAATTGGTTTTGCCACCAAATCTAAAGATACATAATGTTTTTCAAATTTCATTTTTAAAGAAATGCGTACATGATACTACTCATGTTGTAAATTGGAATGATGTACAGGTGGAACAAGATGATGATTTTCAGGTGGAACCGGACTGTATCCTCGAAAGGAGGGAAACTCTACTCCGAAATCGCGCCATTGGGCAAGTAAAGGTGCAATGGAAGCACCTTAGCCTAGAAGAGGTAACCTGGGAGTTGGAGAATAGTATGCGGGCAGCATACCCAATTCTGTTTCAGAAACACTCAAAGAGTGATTAAACAACATCGAGGACGATGTTGAGACTTAAGTGGGGGTGTATGTCACCTACCCAAATTTTGAGACTAATTATTTTATTTGCAAAATACATTATGTTAAATTTTAATTACAAAGTTTTGTAAGTATGACCAAATATGGTCAATGATGATTGTAATGACTTATTATTATTATTTAATAAATTAAACAGGAGACAAACACCCAAGGGAACTGTTAAATGAGTGTTCACTGACCCACTAGGAGGAATGGAAGCTGTTAGAAGGCATGGGAGATATGGCAGCATTTGCACTCCCCCACTAGCTATTGGTTATGGGACAAATACCCCTAAATTTGTGGCATTATCCCCCACGTGGGTGGAAAAGAGCTGTTAGCTCATTAATGATCAGGTTAACCACTAAAAGGCCTAGGCAGCCTAGATAAGGCAGTTCGAATTGAGCAGGTGCTACGAACATAAAACACGATAATAATTAAATAATTAATAATTAGGTTAACTAAAGTTAGGTTATGAAATGAGGCATCTCCTCAACATCAAATGCCTAAGCCATATTTAAGGCAGGGCCATCATTGTAACATATCATCTTATCTATTCAATTATCAATACATATTTTGGCCCATTAATGGCTTATCTTATTTACCAAGTGTTTTGGTGAATTATTTGTGTGAACGAACAGATTGTTCACTTCATTTGGTATCAGAGCTCAACTCTTGATTCGGCCTTTGGCCAAAATTTGTAGACCTTGTCTGAGTGTATTCAGAGTTTCTCTAATTTAAAAAGATCTTTGATCCAACATTCTGAATTTTCTGGAAGAAAAAAAAAAAGAAAAAAAAGAGAAAAAAAAGAAGAAAGAAGAAAGAAAGAAGTTTTTGCTGCATCCACCACCATCTGTTGGTCTCGACTCCTTCCTTCATTGCTCCATCACCTGCGTCCTCTAGCATCCACACTTCACCCTTCCCTACATTCCCTCTCATCCACTGTCACCCTCCTTTCCATCTCGTCCAGCTCCTTGCACACCCTCTACGATTGCCCCTGCTCCATACTTTCCCATGTGACCATCTCAAGCACCAAGAACACCTCGCCCACCCCTCCATGCCACATCTGTACCATAGGTCCATCACACTGTTCCAACACCATCCTCTACTCCCATCACTCCATCCACCCTTCACCAGCGTCCCCACTCGCCACTCGTCCATGCTAGCCTCTCTCCCATGTCCCCTATCTACTGCAACCTCCGCAACCTTCTGCCCTCCCATTCTGCACCACCTTCCCACCTAGCCTCCCTGCCCCCATGCCTGTCCTTCCGCCTCAGCCCACATCCCTCCTCCCTGCACCAGATCGACCTCTCCCTCCTCTCAACCACCTATTCCAGAACACCTCCTCCCAACGTTGCACTCCCCAGCCTCTCCTCTGCACTCTTCCCGTCATCCCTGCACTCAACTCCGCTGCACCTTCCCTCTATCCATCTTGCACGCCCCACCACTCCATTGCTGCTCCCTCCACGACCTCCTTGTGCATCTTCCCTGCGCATTCCTCCCTTCCATTCACCCTTGTGCACTCCTCATCACCCACACCCCATGTCAAGACCTTACCCACTCTTACCTCCACCGCGTTCCACCCCTTTCACTCCACCAAACCCTAATTTAAAAAAAAATATTAAACATTATAATATATGATTATATTTGTTTAAATATTATTAATAATAATTATTATTAATCAAAAATAAATAATAATTATTATTGAAATAATAATTATTTAAAAAAAGAAAAGAAAAAGTTATTTAACCTAATAAGAAAGAACACAAGAAGTCAAGATTTTCTGACGATTAAAAAATAAAATAAAATAAGAAGAATCAAGGAAGACTCCTTGTCAAAAGAAGTAGAAGACAAAATTGAAGAAGTCAAAGAAGACTCCCTCATCAAAATAAGTCGAGGTTATCTATCATCAGAGAAGTCAAAGTCAAAGAAACAGTTGTCAAAAAGTCAAAGACCCTCTATCATCGAAAAAGTCAAAGACTATCTATCGTGGAAGAAATCAAAGAAAGACCATCTATCACCGAACAAGTCAAGACCATGGAAGCTAGTTTGTGACTACAAATAGAGAAATTAGAAGCCAAGTTAAAACGTTATCGAAAAGACAATGAAGAATTGCGCGACATAAATAACAGTTCAGAAATAAGAATTGAATTACAAGAAAGGTAAAATGAAATAAAAATCTCTGACCAGGAAAGGCATGTAAAAAAATTGTATGCGTAAATTGATGAATTAAAAGCCGAAAATGAATTCAATCAGAGGTTAGGAAATCAAGATATAAAGAAGGAAATAAATAATTACGAAGCAGAAATAATATGCTTGAACAAAATCGTTAGCGACAAAGATGAAGAACTAACGCAAATACAACATAAATTAGAAAGTCAAGAATCAGAGGTCGGCCAATGTCGACAACAGATGAAAGTTCTTCAACAATAAAATGACGACTTTAAAAAGACACATAAGTCAGAGATTGCAAAGAGTAATAAAGCATTATCCAACAATGCTGAAGAAATTTTTAGACTAAGAAATCATAACAAGATACTAGTCACAAAAATTAAGAAGTTGAAAAATAGCCGGAAGATAGAACAATCTATGGATGACATTGAAGGGAAACTTCTAGAGAAGCAAGAAGAAAATAGTTGCATCAGAAGTCATAATGAAGATCTTAAGGAACAACTTAAGAAGTTTGAAAATGACAGAAAATTGCAAGTAGAGGTGATTAAGAAGTTTCAAAATGATAATATGCAGTTAGAAAACAAGTTGGAAAAAATACAGAATGAAACCTTAAAACCTCAAGAGATGAAAATACAAATTCCAGCTCAGATCAATGCTCAAAATACAACATTCGTAAATGAAAATGACACCGTGAAAGCTCCCTATCGACACCCCAACCATAAAAACTGATATTCGAAAAAGTGGGAAATGTCGAAAGATAATGGTACTAATGTGATCAAATCTCCTGACGACAGATTAGTAGGGAATCCCATCAGTCCACAACAAATCAATTTGGTATGGATTGATCCGTCCACATACCAGAAGTTATGTTCGACTCTTAGCAATTCCTATCGACATGTTTCGTCAACTACAACACCACGTAAAATGATGCAGAAACATTATAAGGCTTTGAGGACAAAGCCTTTCTAAGAGAGTGGAAATGCTACAAACATAAAATAAGATAATAATTAGGTTAACTAAAGTTAGGCTATGAAATGAGGCGTCTCCTCAGCATCAAATGCCCGAGCCATATTTAAGGTAGGGCCATCATTGTAACATATCATCTTATCTATTCAATTATCAATACATATTTTGTCCCATTAATGGCTTATCTTATTTACAAAGTGTTTTGGTGAATTATTTGTGTGAATGAACGGATTGTTTGCTTCAGCAGGAAGCTCTACAATATTTTTTGCAGAAATATTTCCTCAAGTGTATCAGGTGATCACTGAGAGATTCGAATAGGGAAGCTAAGTGGAAGTGCATTGTGCGTCTGCTAGTTATTCTGATAAAGAAACCAGAGGTGCTAGTGCAGGTCTCTTTGACTGCTAAGTCTTTATGACTGGATGATCTACATTTCTACTGCAAGTTGATAAACCTAAGCTTCTACAGATTCTTCTTCCTAGTGGTTCAGTGAATAGGCTCGGGGGTCCTAAGGCAAGTAATTTGGCTGTCTTCAGGAGTAGGTTGGGTGGAACAGGCTCCTTGGGCGGTTTGTTTCTCCTACAAATTATCAGGTTCTACATTTCTGTTGTTAATTTCAGTCAATTAAATTCTGCATTTATCAATAAGTAGTACAGTTGAAAGGATACATAAGAAATTGTTTTATTTTCTGACCTAAGTATGATTTCTGAATGAAAATTATTTATTAGATAAAATGATTGATTCGATAACCTTCTCTATATTTTTCCCCATACTGTTTTTGCATCATACTCTAGTACAAAGACGTAAAATTAAGACAAATGAATGATAGGCTGATTGCCAAATAATTGAATATCTAGTGCTACTGTATTTCATTAATACTTTCTTTGTAATATTCTGTAATACAAGTAGACTCGGGAAATAGAACAACATTTTTATAAATACAGGAATTTTACATTTCTTTCACATAAATAACAAGGTAGACATTTCACCTCTACACGAATCTAGGATTATCACTTAAATCCATTCATGTTCTTTTGAAAGTTAATTACTAAGCATTCTTTTGTTACTATTAATATTGTTTTCAAAACAGTACAGTATTATTCTTCCATTTTATTTCTTCCATCAGCAATCATGAGATATAACAATCGACATTTCTATTACACAGTATATGAACGAATTTGAATATTCTTGTAATAAAAACAACTGGCAAATTCAATCATACTAGCTAGAAAAACTTGAAATATTCCTACTTAGATCATTAAGACAGTTTTAGCTTTGTTGGAAGATTAAAAACATCTTTTCCTAGAAGTGCTAACTCCTATTACTCATGTTCTTCTTTGACGAATACTGTCACAGATTCTATTACACTGTACAAACTCTTTTTTAAAAAACCAGTTAACAGTTCAGTTTCAACCTCAAACACTAGCATTATACTCTTATTATAACCCTTGATTTCAACAATACAAGACAAGTGATCAAAACTAGGTCTCGACGTTAGGTCGATTCCTTCACTTATCAAAATTATTTAAAGTTGTTGGTACAAGTGTGGTGTTAATCACCTAACTCTCTGCCACTACCAAAAACATAGTTTATTTTCATATAATCAGACAGTATAGGAACGATGCAATCTAAGCACCACAAAATCCATGTACGAGAACTATTTCATTTCACAATTAACCAAGAACTGATTCTTATATAACCATTACTGTATTAATGTTAAACTAAGCCGTAGTTGACTCCACATAACAAAAAAATTTACAGTCACTTTAGGGCCGAAAAACCCAGTACAACATTGTATTCAAAATCTCAAAAACATTTCATAAAAATGACAAGGGTTTAAACCCAGTAAGAAGGGTACATTGCAACTGCAAATTACACAAAGAAGTATTGTAAAGTCAAGAGCGCGAAAGAACAAGGATTCATCCTCCTACAAGCGTCGTTGCATTCAACACACTTTTCATTGGTGGCCAGAAGTTTCTTAGCCAATACTGACATACCAAATGATGGCTAAATTTACCAAACATCGGCCATGACAAGCTAGGAAATCCTACGAAGTAGAGAACCTCCGAGGCTTACCGGTGTACGAGCGGTTCCTTTCCTGGAGCTTTCAAACATTGTAAACCCTTCCACGTTGTGAAGAACCTGTCACAAAACATTTCGGAGGTTAAATGATATCAGTAGAGTCGTTAATATTAAAACGATAGATAAACTCTAGCACTACTTATTCGAATTTTTACCTGTGCTTTGAGGTTCTGAGTTACAAGACACCACCTGCAAACAAAATAGACAAGGCCACCTAGCCAACACATCGATGAGAGTTCCAGTTCTGTACACGATAGCATTTCAATGCTTGAAAATCGAACATGGTTTGAATCTACCTAATGAAAAACCTTGAAGGATTACTCTCAACCATACATAGAAAAAGCCGACTATAATTTCAAAACTCTAACTTCTTATCCACTGTAAAAATCAACCAAAACTCGGCTTCTTAACATAACATCAAGTTGCAGGTTAAAACACACAGGTCACGGTTTCAAGTCTGGAGACTCCTAACATTCGAAACCCTAGAATCTCTCGTCCTGTCAGCCTCTCCTCACTACCACTACCATGAGAAATGAAAACCAAAGGAAGCACTTCAACGATTAAACACAAGGTTAGGGTTTCATCCCTAAAACCAAGAACACACAAGATCAACGATGGAGGAGGAGCCAACACGATACGTCGGAGTTTGGGAAACCATTGCAATCAATACCCTATTGATTACTGCATCTACTACGTCACCAAATCACCAGACCAAGGGCTATTGTATGGCACAGCTCAGCAATGTATTTTGCATTTTTTGTATAACTTTTCACATGAAGACAATCCACCTAAGCTTCCACTTCACACGACAGTTAGACGACGTTAAATGCTAGGACCAGGTATTGACAGACTGGAAGCATGCCAAGTACCAAGACTTTAATGCCCTGTCATTTCCATATTTCAACGCAATGTTTAGAATCATAGTTCATATTTCATTTTATTTCCCAAAGTTTATTTCAAGCATCGTGATATTAGTAATGCATTCTAATGTATGATGAGTGTAATGCATAGTTACTATAAGTTGTATATTTTCTTCTCTATAGCATAAGTATAGTCACATAGGAAATAGTGAATTATAGGGTAAGGTGTATATATTTCGTGCATTTCTAATCAATTGATAAAGGTGAGACCTTAGTACTTAAGGTATAATCTAAGTTTCTTTTGGTGCACATCATAATGCTAGTTCATTTCAAAATAGCATAAGCATTACATTACCATATTTCCAATAAAGTTATAAATTAACAATGGTATCACCACATTGAGGTTAATAATAATTGTCTTATTAGAATGATTTTCATAGATGATAAATATAGCAATGTAAAAGCAAAATGACAATGTGATTTTAATAACACTGAAAATTTTGTAAGCCAGTACGTAAACGAGAAATGGAACCAAAAGATTGATACCTCCATTAACTTGTTTGTAAGGAAGTACTTAGAATTTTTCATATTACATTGACGATGACTTGAAAGACACATTTACTCTTAACTCTTGTTTTGTCATAAAATTCTTACCTGCGTTTTGCACATGGAAACAAGTTCAAATGCCTTAGCTAAACGTAGCTAAGTAAACTTGAGGGTACCTCGTAGGACCCCTTCGTCATCATTCAAAAACAAACTGTCATCACTTTACCAAGAAATTTATCATAATACAAACCTATGAACAACATGTAGTTACATTTAAAACTTAAACAGATCTGAAGATGTATTCTTGTGTGTTGATCGTAAAATGTCTTTTGTTAAGAGATTAACATCCATTTAGTCTGCATTAGCAAATACAACTAATATCATATTTTGCTTTGAAAATTTCGATGTGTCGTCATCGTTAATTATTCTAGTTAAGAGATTTAACTATTATTATATGTTCCGCATTAACAAATTCAATAATTATTGCTATTTTTTAAATTTTAAAATTTTTGTAAATTTACGGGATGTTACACTCTTATCATGGCTCGAACCCATGGTTTTAAGTGTTATTCGTACAGAAATTATTACTGTGTTGTAAAACTTATTTAGAGTTCTGGGAAATACTATGCATTACTCTGCCAGTATTACGACTTTTTAGGAGGATGAAGTTTTAGGGTTTTACATTTTCTCCACTGTACTTATTTGTTATGTATCAAAGAACTAAGATAGTCAATGAAATTTATTATCATATGCCATGAAAGGTAGAACTACTGAAGTTTGTTATTAACTTAGTACATAAATGTGGTCAGAAAAGATAGAGTTTCTCTGATAATTATCAAAGGTATTACTACGGAATAATATTTATATTATTAACAAAGTTATTCAGTTTAATTGAAAGGATTGATTGTATAGAAGTTTTTTTTTACTTATGTAATAAGCAATGGAAAGCTAAGTAGTGAGTATGCTACAAGTAAAACATTTTGTGGAAGCTAGTTTAAAATATATTTATGCTACAAGTTAGAATTTGCATCAATGTTCTATGGAAGAATATTTGATCCAAAAGAGTTTAACTATGTTCCTATTCTTAAATAATATATGTGTATTGTACTGATGTTGATAACTTTGGAATATGAAGCTTAGGGTTTCTCTATAAAACTTTCTATATTGACAGGGTGAAAATAAAAACTGTATAAATCTGAAAACTATATGTATATATAAGTATAAGCAAATGTTGCGATGACAGTAAGTAGATGTTTTCTTGGTTCCGTACTATTTACTGGTATGAATTTCATTACTTAGAAAAACAAAACTAGATGGTTAAAGAAACTGTTTCTGACACTACAGTAAAGACTTTAGAAAACCTCATAGACATAAAAGACATTTACCTTTCATCAGTATTTAGAGATCATATCTATTATATGTTAATTAACCTTTCATCAGTATTTAGAGATCATATCTATTCTCTTTGTACTAGAGTACATCGCTAAATGCGAAAGGAAAAATACAGGGAGACATTTATATTCATTCTACACATCCATTACTCAAAATCTGAACATTCATTTGATTTATAAAGATAACATTCAGAACATAATTCAGACATTTAAAACAGTCTATAAATAAATAAACAGTTTCAACATAATTCATTAGTTTAGAAAATTGAATAAAATATAACAAGTAGAACCTGATAACTTGATAGGGTGGACAAACACCCAAAGAGGTCTGTTCCTCCCAACCTTCTCTAGAAGAAGCAGCCAAATCACTTTCTCCCTTGGACCCTTGATCCTGTTTACTAAACCACTAGGAAGAAGACTACGTGTAGAAGCAAGGCACTCAGGTTGTACTTCAGCAATCAATGGAGACATGCATACACCTCACATATGTACTTCAGCAATCAATGGAGACTTGCATACATACCAAAACCTCTGCACTGAGCAAAAATAAGACAATCTTACTCTACAACTCAAAACATAGCTTCTATTAGCGATCAAAATGTAATGGGTTTTTTAGAGCGTTTTCATAAATCTCTATTTGACTTATTGCTTTCAGTGAAAGTTTGGCTAGTAATTTAACCTCCAGATTCTTCATAAAATCTCCCATTTATCGCTTGTACCTAAGATTGTCTCCCGACCTACAATACAAAATCATAATAAATTGTTAAGCCATATAATCTACAGGCCTAGACCACACTTCACTTTATTCCCAAGTCTATAAGCCTCTTAGGACTTATGAGTTTTTATCAAAATTTGGAGGGCTCATGAGCCACACATCAGTTACAAAGCCCAGCGTTGAGTGCCCAACTCCTTTCCTATTCACCTCATTGAGCTAGCAATATAAACCTTGGCTCGTGTAAAGGTCTTAAGCCTTTGAATCTCCAGGCATGAGGGATTATTTCATTAATAAAATAATAAAAAATAGAAAATAAAGCGCAAAACGCAGAGATACTATGTGCCCTGTTTACATGCAAAAGAGTTCAAAGCGTTACTGGTCTAATGCATAGCTGTCAAAGCAATACTGCCAAGTGTATTTATAAGTATTACAGGGAAAACATTGGGTCGACATTCCCATTTGTGACAGCGCAGGAGTTTGGTGACTGAATATAGTTCAGTTTCTGGAATGATTGACAAATCAGAAACATCAAGTCGTGATGTTGAGTATGGATACTCAACCAGTGGTCCAATAGCTAGAAAGTGCAACCCGTGACATCTACAAATGCATCCCGAGATTAGCAACTTTGCAAGTGTGTTATTTATATCGTATTTTAATTCCATTTTTACAACTGCTATTTGTGAGCTACACTGGAGCGATGTTGGCATTGATGAATGGTAGAGGAATGAGCAATTTCGGGTGATTGGAGGTGTATTGGCACATCCGTTTGCTGTTTTTCAAGCTACTAAAAAGTCTCAGAAGATCTGCCCTAAAAGCTTTGGAAGCAAGAAGACATTTCATTTTTGTGAATTTTGAATATTTTTGTAAGCAGACTTACGGTGGCTTAGGCAAACATTTTGACTGTTCATTAGCCACCGAAAGTTGATTAAATTTTGCCTCTCTTAACCACCGAAAGTGCAGGTATTGGCAGAATGATATTATTTTCGCCCAGACTTTGGTTTTTTGTCTTCAAATGGCACGAAGAGGGTTTCTAATGGGAGATAATAATTAGAGGCATTTATTTTAGTGCTATGTTCCAGTGTTAGAGGCATATGGTAAGGGAATGAAGCCAAATGGCATTTCTTTTCTTAACAGAAATCGCCCAGCTATCAAAGATGTGGTATTAGAATATGGTTTGGTTTCTTTTATATAGGATCGGTTCCTATTATTTTGCTGTTAGTTTCAATTAGTTTCAATTACATACTATCTTTAGTTATTCGATCCTTTTTTATAGGATCTCATTTTCTGATGTAAAAGATATAAAGCTAAAGTTTTCAGTCAGATGGAAGAGGAAGCAGTCCCGAAGACTGTGATTCGACTTTGAGAATTTTCCCAACTCTTTAAACATATATTTTGAATATATATCAGGATACGAGATTCTTTCACTATGTTTTGCAGATCTTCATTCTTCTATCTTTTCTGTGCTTGTGAGTGATGTTATATACATTTATCCATGTTTATCTAATGACAAATAACTGTCATTTTGTCTCCTCATTGATAGACTAGGATCGTAAGTGTTTCTTCCTTGTTATAACTGGCCATTCGCATATGCCCCGTGTATGTATTTCTGCTAGTATAATAAGTGCTCTTCACACATTCATTATATCCTTAAATCATCTGAACAATGTAGTAGAAAGCCTTGTTTGTTTGATTATCTTCATGTGTGTTTGAGTGAGTGAGTTTGTGAGCAAGTTACTTGACTCGATTCCTCCTTCATATTATCGAGCATTTAAGTTACCAGGCGCATTCCCCTCACAGTCAAGGAAAGACTCCTTGAGTGATAACAGCTTCCCCTCATCGAATCTCTTGTGTGCATACAACATAACCACGAAGTAAATTTTCTCGTCAGAAAAAGTGTGAGTCTCTGCTCAAATTCGATGGCTTATAAAAGATGCCTAGGTCTTTTGGTGGTCAGTTTTCAATAAATGAGCCATAAGCTCCAGTTCCACATTCCAGGGAACTTGACCACAATTCAAGGGAGTTGTCCCATAACAATAGCTAGTTAGTGAGTTCATGATGCTGCCACTTGTCCATTGCCTTCTACCCCAGATTTCATTCCTCCTAGTGGGTCAATAAACACTCTTTCAATAGTCTCTTTGGGTGAGTGTCTCCTATTTTAATTTATTAAATAATAATATTATTCATTTACAGTCATCCTTGACACTTAGTCAAATATAAAACTTTACAATAAAAGTTAAGATAATGTTTTTCCACAAACATAAAATGTCTCAAGTATTGGGTATGTTACAATTGGCCAGCTAGCACATCCCTCCAACTCCATCACTCCCTACTAGGTTAAACATAACAAAAACAATTCAAAAGTATTCACAAAAAATTCACTGAGGCCAAGGGGTGCTCCTACTTCAAATCCAAACTGTAAGAGTTAACCAACTAGGTAGAAATGTGTAATCACTTGACATAAAAACTTGCTAATCAAAATAACACTGAAATTGGCAAAAACATAGCCAAAAGCATAAATCTGAAATTCTAGATTAAACTAACAAATGTGAAACTTTTAAGTATGTTTGGGCACAAACTCAAATCTCCAAGGTAAGTTAGACACTACAATTGCGTATGGAGTTAGTCTATCATAGACTACCTGGTACTAGTGTGTTTAAACTTTAAATAGATTTGTATTCCTTCACAATCAGGCAAGATAACAAAAGTATAAGATGAGAATAATACTAAGGGAGATAAGATAAGATACGTGAAAGTAAGAATGCTCATTTATAAAAGATAAGAAAATAATAAAAAAATAAGATCAGGTTAGATATTATTTTGAAGAAGATAAAAATGCTAAATTAGAGAAGAATACTATCTTAAGAGAGGATAAGAAGTAGTATTCTACGTGTCACTAGTTAGAGCTTCTAAGGCTTATCTAAGGCATCGAAGATGATGCTCAAGCATGTATTTTTGGAAGAATTATTTGAGCTTGAATTAGTTATTTTGGATGAGGTTAGTTAAGTCATCTGAGTTCTATGTCAGATCTTGGTCGATAGGACAGTGACATTCTGCCAAATCTTGTTTGTTTGTACTGTCTAGAGATAATGCATGGAAATCAAATGGGAAGATGGAGCTGAAGCTACTGTCTAGAGATAATGCATGGAAATCAAACGGGAAGATGGAGCTGAACCTATAAAGTAAGCCATCAAACCTAAAGGAACGTTTTTGGGATTATTTTGTTACAGCCAGTCTTGAGACTGATTTGGCCAAGTGCAACATCCCTGCCACTATCAGAGAATTTCAATCTTGTCATTAGTATCCCCTTGCTTGCTGGTTATAGCTTTTGCTGTTTCTTTAAGCATTTTCAATGATTGCTGTGCGGTGGAGATGTAGTTGACTTTCTTACAACAAAAAATTCTTCCACAGAATTTTGCATGAAGTATCCCTGATATGGAAGATTTGTACACTATAAACCATAATTTTGTGTTTAAAGCGACCGTGAGTATGCTAGCCAAATATGACAACCAGATAAATTTGCTTATGCATGCCATATGACCCGCTAAGTACAATCGCACTCAGTCAAACTATTACAACAGATAGATCAAATATATTAAGTTCAAGTTTCGCTAAAACACTGAAAGCCCTAATTTTAACAAATTTTGCTCAGTATAAGAGACGCATGTTAAAAACTTGAAAGTATCTAACATTAGTAAGTGAAGGCGTCTAGCGACAAATAATGTGTAGTGACAACAACAGACAAAAGCACTTGGAATAAGACAACCAATCGGATAAATTCTCACTGAATTAATATCAATATACCAAAAGACTCGAAAAATTTGAAGCAATGAGAAAATTCATGCCATGAACAGCTACAAAAGACAATACCATGCAAAAGCAGTGGAATCTGAAGCACTACACACTCGTAGCTTTATAGATTACAGGCAATATCATTGAGTCCAGGCTTTTTGCAGAAGATCCAGTTTAAGCTCCCATGTCATAGGAAGAACCATAACATCATCAGGAAAGACGAGATGTTGGTTTTCATGGATTAAATGATATTGACCTTACGAAACAGAAATTGGATATTCCACTGTAGGAAAGGCATGGGTTGCTTTTGTCAATCTGCTCTTCAATTGTCCCGACTGGTGAGAATTAGTACAATCTGAAGAATGATTTTCCTCTTCACCGGGAAAGAGAAGATGGTAACAAAATAAATATACAAAAATAGAAAGAAACAAGGTAACCTCCTATGGGTAGTCGTACATTTGCGTATGTGAATGACCACCTGCCTGGTAAAGCTCAAGGTGCTTGATAGCCTTTGGAAGCAATTCCCTGACAGACTGCAGCTGGCCATTGAAGGAACGAGAAGCCAATTCCAGGGCAGTCAATGCCTTTGCCTGTTCCAGAGCCTCGCTGTTACCTACATGTATGGCCAGGTAACAGAGGAGAACCAGGGCTGGTACCTGGGCTTCCTCCTCAACAGATTTCAAAAGACTCATCAACAGCGGCACTCCACCCAAGTCGATGATCCCCTTCGAGTGCTCGGTGTGAAGAAAATTGTCGGGATTGGCAAATTTTTGCAGCGTCGTGGCAGCCTCTGCGGCGACATAACGATCCCTGTGACCCAATTGCTTCACCAGAGACCTGAGAACTCTACACTCCCTCGCCGGGAAGGTGCGCGCCAGGCAGCCAATCGCTTTCACTGCAGGAATCTGCAAGTGAGGTTTGCCATCTTCCTCCTCGGCTATCCGCAACAGTTGATCTACCACCGCCTTTACCGCTGGGGAGCTGGTCTTAAAGGCCGCTCTCCTCAAATCGGGATAGCGCTCTGCAGCAGCTGCTATTTCCATTACCACCATTAGGCAATTCTCTTGCAACTCGCCCTCTTCCTTCTCAATCAACTTTGCCAGACATATTAAACCCTTGCTATCGCTTATGCGCTTACTGTTAGACACGCTATCCTTGGCTAGCCTCCACAGTGCCCTCGCCACCGATGTCTTCAGCTCCAATTTAATCGCCGGATCTTCCTCCTCTCGCTCCCTCTGATGCAACTCCCTCGATGATAAAATACCACTGCCCGAGTGCCCCAATATCGAATCGCCGCTCCCCGACCGGTCCAAGGTCGAATCGCCGAAGCTGCCACTTCGCCTGTGAATCCCAGACTGTACAAGAAAGTGAACAGAAATATTGGTTCTGTGAACTTTACTTAGCGCCACCTCTTCTCCCAAGGAAGTCTGGAAGGCTAACAACGAGACCAGGGGCCGAATGACGTTGTGCTGGGCGAAGGCCTCCTGAGCTTGGGAATCATTAGACACCATTTTAGTAAGAGCCCATGCGACCTTGGCCTGAACCCTCATGGGGGCATCGTAAATGATACCCAGGATAACGGGAATCGCCCCCTGATCCACAATCTGCTGCACGCGCTCTTGGTCCGTGCTCAGATTCCCCAGCGCCGTCGCCGCTGCCACCTGTGCCGCCACAGAGCCGCCTTCCTTGAGCAACCTGAGCAGCGGCGCAACGCCACCCTCTTCGATAATGATCTTCCCGTTGCGATCGTTGTCGGCGGCCAGGGAGGCGAGGTTGTTGGCGCACTCCTCCTTGTCCTCCACCGTCCCCGTCTGGACGTTGGCGATGAAACCCCACACCCAGGCCAGAATTGGATCGGTGCTGGCGATGGGGGGCAGGCTTAGCATCATCCCTGACGCCCCAGCCCCTGCGCAGATGTTTAACAGCCAATTCATATCCCCGATGGAGCTTTCCACCTGCGATATCACTCTCCGGAAATCCGTGGCCAAGGTGATGGTGATGACGCGCTTTAGAATCCCGCTACGCTTGCACTTGCGAACCAGTGAGAGCGCCTTCTCCAGGGATTTGACCACCTCCTGCACGATTCGTCTCGTCGGCCGCTCGTACAAACTGAAACCAGAGTTCGCCATTCGCGCAGCGCTGCGCAGCATGTGGGCTACGCGCTCTACCTGCCTGCTCACCTCCGCGCATTCCTGCTTGAACGAATCCGCCTCCTCGCCCGCTTCTCGGACTCTCTCTGTCAGTTGTATTGCCAGTGTCAGCACCTCCTCCATTCCCATCACGCCCTATTCATTTCTTAGCTACTGTGATTTTGCTTTTCTTATATCAAAACCTTGGCCCTGCCGTTCTTCACTTCCAGTCGCGCTTGGTCTATGCGTGCTCGTTCATTGACTTACAATATGCATAGACTTTTATTTGTCATATATGTGTTCCTCGGTCATAAATAATAAGTTGACTTATCGTAACCACACACGTCGGTCAAAGATAAGTTTGGCTTATGATTTGTTCGTTAGCATCGATATTAATAATAATAATAGGAGTCATGTGGTGGCAATGTCCTTGGTTTATTTGCAGCTTTGGTATAAATTTATTTCTAAAATGAATGGATGGGTATGTAGAATGAATATTCTTTTGTGAACCTCGTAATTTTGTGAAGTATGATCTCTTTCGGTATCAGAAACCATTGTTATAAAGTTTAATGCAAAAGCCATAAAATGAATACCACTAAGGTGTAAACAAGAAGACAAATCCAATTTCAAAAAGAGCAATCACTTGGCTGAGCATTAAATCGTGTATAGCCATAACAATCTACAACTACTCTATGCAAAGAAGAAAGGTGACCAAGGTATTATACTAGAATACACTCAGTGTAATTGTCTAGGCAAAAGCATTGTTTTGAAAGGAAACATCAATATTTTTTAATAACCATCAAATACTCACAAACATGCAACTAGCGTAAATGCCAAACAAAATACATTTGTAAATTGGACATCAACTGCCATACAATATGTTTTTTAAACAAAACCAGAAACGCAACTCAGTCCTTAGCTCAAGTGCGCATCAAGAGATGGATGGGCAATGTTCAGGTCATTATTGTGCTCCTGAAATAGATTTTTATAGAAAACCAGAAACACAGCCCAGCCCTCAGCGTAAGTGCATCAAGAGATGGATGAGCAATGTTTAGGTCATTACTGTGCTCCTGAAATATGCAAATCAATAAAAAAAATAGAAGCCAAAATTCAAGATGTTGTTTATGATCCCCCAAATCTAAAATGATGGCACATTTGATCCATTTCAAGATGGATCTTCTAAACACTAAAATAACAGCAGAGCTTCATAAGGAAGAAACAACGAAGACTGCTACGGCCACTACCTATACCACTGCTGGTGGGTATGTTGTAAAGATAATATAAAAATACCAAGTATTTCTGTCGTGAGAAGCAATATTTGAGGTGTAATTACATATATAAAAATTGAGTGGACATCTAACCATTATCTCTAGCATTTACCACAGGTGACCGTATCTCTCAGGTGACCACATGGCCTAATCAAAATCAGTGAAAACACCAACTAATGATAAAACCATCCTAAAACTCATTTCAATGGCCATTATAACTAGCTTTTGCTGATAAACCACACTCCCTCATGGATCAATATAAAAAACCATTTACGGCCATTCATCAATAAATTATTTTTTGTGAATTACTTACTGTTGCAACCAACCAATTTCTCCACCGCTGAGAAAAACAATCTGCCCCACTAATCACAATCTCTATTGAAAAAATATCCACTCTATAAATTCACAATTTGCTTACTGAAATCCTAATAATTACAGACACAATTCACTCCATCAATCACTCGTGGAAACACAAGCTAATTACAAGCATAAAAACCACTATAAAGAATCTCAGTCAGCCAAGTGGCACCGATTAGTGACCAATTGATTGATTGATGAGATTGCTAATACTCCACTACCAAGTCCAATCCATTCTGGTTTAAATCTAAATTTAGATCCTTTACATTCTTCGGCAGTAAGAGCATTGGAGGGCAGAAGAGGAAGGCTTGGTTTGGGGTTCAGAGAACGTCTTTACAGAGCATTGGTGTTGGAGGGTGCAACAATAAATTGAAGTGTTCTGCAAGCCACATGTGCAGCTCTCCATCTCGGATTCTGAACAGGTACTCTTCATCCTATAAAATAAAAATACACCTAGCCTAAGGATGCTAACAACCTACCTCTAAAATCATATAATATGAATGGGGCCTTCCAATTAATCTCAATGAGTGGTAATGAAGTCCACCGAAGGAACGTTTTCAGAGTAATTTCCACCTTGGCTTTACCTTCATTCAGATATAACCACCTCTCTCTTGAAGGAAGCAGGTGAATAGTTCCTGGCAGATTTATGAATGACTAGGGTGAAGGGGTGGGTAAAAATCCTTTTGTTGTAATTTGCTTTGTGAATATAGAAAATTGACCAGATTATAATACAATATTTCTAGGAATAGAACAATAATAACAAGTTCTTCCCAATTCTGGTTACTCAATTGCAAGTTAAAGCAAGAACAAGACGTAAATAACAAATAACAAGCTGATGCTTAAGCAGTACAAGAAACTATGAGGAGATTCGAGCTCCAAGAAAATGGAGATCCCTAGGAGTACGTTAATCTCTGGTGTCTCCTGTAATAGGTGTTAAATCCCTGATGCAGAAGGAAGTGGAAGTTATTTCAGATGAGGATGGTTCAGAAAGATGGACGGGTGCATCTGTATGGGAGCCGAGCACCATTGAATACTGAGAGGAGCACCATTGATAACTGCTATTGGCATTATTGATAACAGATTATTGGCATTCTTGAAAACTGAGAGGAGCCGCTGAGCAATCTTCTACAAATCTGCAGACCAGTCTCCTACTAATCCATTCACCCTAATCAACTGGATTATTTGCATCTGGCATTGGCCGGGGGCGTGAGGACAAGATTCTTAGCATGATGATGTGCGTTACTTCATAGATTTGTGAATACTGATTGGAATTTGGGTGGATTCGAGCTGGTGATCGGATGAGCAACCTGAGGTGCTCGAATACAAGATTCATCAACAATTGCCAGAAAATCAAGCTCTGAATTGATTGTTGGCCGTGAGCAGGATAACAGGGGATCTGAGGATTACTGTAGTTGATGTTCTGTTTGGATGTGATTATAACTAAGAAAATTAAGGCACCCGTGGATGATTTTCTTGGACGTCTCTGGGCATGGAATTTACCACCTGATCTATATCCTTTTTCTTGGCCATATTCCATGTGGATTACCCAGCCATGGTTCCTGTATAGCATACCATTTCTGCATGAGTTGCATAACCCGATTCATCTGGTCGGCCCAATTTACAGGTTGACGGCTCGTGGGGTTCTGAGCTTTGATTGAGTGATTCTAGATTCTGGTGATTTTGGATTGTACAGTTGCTTCTTGGTTTGATTCTTGGTGTTGTGTGGAGATTTGATGGCTACCCTGGGTGGAGGAGAATTTTTGCCAGATGACGAATCCCTGCTTAGTCCACGAACAGGGACTTCTGCTAAGGCTGACTCACTTAAAAAACCTGTTAAGACGGTTAAAGATCGGCAGAGACAGGACCTGTTGGTGCTGGGGGTGGATGTTTCGATGGAAGAGGTGGAGGATTTCTCTCACACTGCTGTGGTGGGACATGTACGGGGTAGAAGATTTGGCCGAGGGTTCCTTCAGCGCTGGGTGGCTGAGAAGTGGAAGCACTTTGTGTCATCAACCCCTGAAGTCCGCGTGTTGATGAAAGGATGGTTTTCCTTCATCTTAAGGAACAGAGGGGAGGTCAATGCTGTTTTAAGCCGACAATGGTCGATGTTGGGAGTCCCTCTTGTTCTGAAAAGATGGTCCCCCTTCTTTGACTCGAAAAAGGAGAAAGTAGATAAAGAACCGCTATGGGTGAAGCTTCCTGGATTTCCCATGCATTTGTGGAATGAAACTCGGTTTGCTGAGATTGGGAATTATCTTGGTGATTATGTGTGTTCAGATTCCTCCCATCTTCAAACTGGCATCTACACGGTAGCTAAGATATTGGTAAATATCGATCTTCGGATGGGACTTTCTGCTGAGATTAAAGTTCATTCCAAGAATGGGGACTTTGTTCAATTACTGGATTATGTGGGTGTGCCGTTTAGGTGTCACCGTTGCCACGCTCTTGGACATATGGTAGCCTGTTTCCCTCTATCGTTTCGGTATAGTAAGCCTCTGATCGATGAGGCAGCTGCAGCAGACACTGATCCACCGTCGATGGTGAACTCTCAGGCGGTGGTGGCTGATGAGAGTGGGCCTACTATTGACAGGGGGGTGATCTTAGAATCTGTGGTTCCATCCGATTTATGTGGGAGGCTTGGATCAGAGGATTTGCTGCCAAATTTGGTGAACATCGGAAAGGTGATTATTGGGAGTGCGCCTCTAGATGCTGAGGGGGTTTCTTTGTGTTCCATGACTTCTACTACCGGGGCTACCTCCAAATTGCTACAGGAGCTGTCCATTATTCGACGGGGCTCACCTGCGAATTCTTTGGGTTTGTCTCATTTCCTTTCTCCTGCTGTTTCCTTATTTGATGACACTTTTGTTTTGGGGGGGGGTAGCCTTGGGTCTCCTCCTCGTCCGGATGCTCCTTGTCTGTTTCCTGATGTGGATAGTGTTGTCACGCCGTCCATTGTTTCCACCAATCACTCCATCTGCTCTGAGGGTAGAAGTATCAGATATGCTCTTCGTAGTAGGGAGATACTTGATGAGGGTTCGGGGGGCAAGGGACTTCCTGCATTGGCCTATAGTGTTGGGGGGAGAGGTCGGGGCCGCAAATCCCATTTGTCTAAAGCACAAGAATGGGCTAAGGTGGATTTAGTGATGGGTACACAATATTCTATTGAGTGGGCACTTAGAGCAGTGAAAGCCCCGGAAGGGGGTATATTATGAAACTTATGTCCTTCAACTGTCGTGGGTTGGCGAGTCCAATTAAAAAATCATCGCTTAGGAGGCTGGTAGACTTAGATCAACCGGATGTTTTACTGTTGCAAGAAACTTTGGGTGGCAGTGAGGATGTTGTACGAGCTTTAGAATCTTTGCTTCCTGGTTGGAAGTTTGTTGGAGTGGATGCCCGGGGGCGCTCTGGAGGGCTGGCCTCGGGGTGGAAGGTTAAGAGTTGCCGATGTGATTGTTCTTGGGGAATCTCTTCTGGTATCGGTTTGGAAGTTTGGGATGCTGAGATTGGTCGGATGATCATGATTCTCAATATATACATGCCCTATTTAAATAGGGTTGGATACTGGGACTCCTTGCTTGGTATGGATCTTTTTTATGGCAAGGATGTGATTTTGGGTGGGGATTTAAATCTTACTCTAGGGTCTTCTGAAGTGTGGGGGCCTCAGGCTGCTCCGGATACATTAGCAAATTATTTCATTCAAGCCTTTGTCAGGAAGGATCTTATTGATATTTTACCATCCAAGTTATCTCCAACTTGGAGGAATAAGAGAGCTGGGGAACATCGGGTGGCTAAAAGACTGGATAGGTTTCTGGTGACCGAAGTGTTGGCACTGGGTGTTGATGTTGTCAGACAGTGGGTAGGGTCAGGTGGGATATCTGACCACTGCCCCATCTTTCTGGAATTACGAGGTAGCAGGAATAAACCTCCAAGCCCTTTCAAATTCAATCCTAGATGGTTGAAGGAGGAGGCTTTTATTAAGCTGGTTCAGGAGCAGTGGGATCATCGACCACTTGACTCTCAGATGCATGCGGGTGCACACTTTCATCACAATCTTAAGAGAATTAAAAAGGCCACTATTTCCTGGGCACATGATAAAAGGGTGATTGATGATTAGACTTTGCAAGCTGTTAAGCTGAATATCGATAGGATTCTGAATAGTCTGGGCATGGTATATTTGGATGATCAGCAGAAAGGTGAGCTGTTGGAGTGGGAGAGACGCAGGAATGTGATTCTGTGCGAGCGAGAAGAGCTGTGGAGAATGAAAAGTAGGGCGATCTGGCTTCAGTGCGGTGATGAGAATACCAAATTTTTTCAAGCGTATGCTAAGGGGAGAAAATTCACAAACTCAATTTGGGAATTATCTTCTGAAGCAAGGGAACAGGTTTCCAGCTTTGATGGATTAGCGGATATGGGTGTTAGACATTTTGGAGATTTATTCACAGCACAACTTGGTGTCTCCATTGCTGAGATTATGCAGGTGACTCAGCTTTTCCCTCGTTTTGTGGGGGAGGAAGATAATAGACTGTTGATGGAGGAGGTGACGCCGAATGAGCTCTCGCTGGTAATGCAATGCGGTGAACGTATCCGTTCACTAATTTAATAGTCGAATCCGACTCTCATATTGAATAATGAATAAGAATAATATATTGGATGCTGAAATACAATGGATATGGACGCCTTAAATATGGCTAGGCCATCCACTATTGAAGAGACATTCCTCTTCATAACTATAATAATTAATTACTATTACTAATAGTATATAACCTATTTATTTACTAATTTATTGTTGTAGCATTTCCTTTCCCTTGGAAAAGCTTTGTCCTCAAAGCTGAGTTTCTCATGACGTCTTTTATTCTAGCTCTATGTCGCACTGATGACTTGAGAGATGCGATTTTGATTACGATCATTGCCTCCTTTGGGTTATTTTGTCTTGGTATTTGCATTACGTATGAACTTAGCGAAGTTTTGTGTACGCTCTTTCTACTTGTGTGATTTCTTCTTTTAACTATGTTTTTCGTCAATTGAACATGCTCAACATACATTACGACCTTAACTATTTCCGTGTTGTTATTCCCAAAACATTTTGTGTCAGTCCCTTTGAATGGGCTCTTTGTGCTTATAATGCGCATAAGAACACTGGTCTTATCTTGTGTCTGATAGATACTATAGTTGTTCCAAATGATGTTCTTCATTCTAATCCTTATGAAGAAATCTGTACTTTGCTCACAAGGTGGGATTTGGTTTGAAAGCCTAACTATATTGAAGCTTTGTTTGAAAATTTTACCATCTAGGTGGACACTGGAATCCGTCACTTTTATCCTTGATATTAGTCCAAGCATATTTAGGATGTCATCATGTGTTATTCCCCTTCTACTTGTCTTGTAAGATGAGGTCTCACAATCATCATATAACATTCTTGGATTTGAAATCACCATATAACTTCCATTGAGATTCCTTTGAGGTGAGAGGATAGTTAGGGTATAGGTTGAATCTGGAATATTTACTTTCTTAGACTTGACTTCTTCTGCACATTGTAGGATCCATTCCTTGTCATTGCATTTATTATTTTTATTATTATCAACACCGGCTTGTCTCTTATCACAATCTTGGTCAAGATCATCTTTCTCCTTGTCAAATATTTCATTGTTGGTTTCTTCATTAATAGGATGTGCTGTATATTTGTCTTGCATATTATCTTGGTCAATGCCATTACTTTAATCATGGTTGACATAATGGTCTACTACATCTTCTTCTTTTACCTCAGCTTTAGTGGCTTCTTCTACGGAATTTTCACATACATCTTCATTTTCTATAAGTGTTAAATTGTTAATAGATTTTTTTATCTCATTTATATTCTTACCGATTTGCTCAAAAAGCTTAATCAATTCTTCATTGAATGAGGCCATAGGTCTTAAGAGGGAGATATTTTTTTTTGTTTGCTTTCCCAACCTTGTACAATAACTTTTTAATAATATTAACAATAATATTATTATTAAATTTTTATTTTTTTATTGTAAGTTTAAACTATAATGATAATAATAAAATTAATAAATTTTTATTATTATATTATGTGTTTTTGAATTAGGGTTTAGAATGATGGCGTGGGAGGGGAAGCACCGGAGTAATGCGGGGTGGGGAGAACTGCAGATGGTAGGCGCTGGGCTGTGGACTGCATGTAGGTTGGACGAGGGACGGGAGATTGGTGAATGAAGGAGTGTGCAGGAGAGGGTGGCGCTGGAGGGCGTGCAGAGGTGGCAGGGAGCTAGACGAAGGCAGGGGTGGAGTGGCGTTGGAAGGGCAAGGGTGAGCAGGTGGGAGGGCGTGGAGATAAGGGGGTTGCGGTTGGTTGAGAGGAACGTGGGTGAGGAGCGTTGTGAGTGAGCGACGGGTTTAGGGACCGCAGGTGCAATAGATATTGGGAGCAAGCGATGGTGGAAGGGATGGCCCGTGGGAGTGGAGAGGATGTTCGTTGGCAGCGTGGGCCAAGAGGGGGCTGGCGCGCAAATGAAGAGATGCACGGGGATGGTAAGGAAGGACGTGGGTCAGCACGTGGAGTTGGAAGGGAAGGAGGGCGTAGAGTAGGGAGAAGGCACGGGTGGAGGATGGAAGGCGATGGCGTGGGCGTGCAGGTGGAGAGGAGTAGAGGGGGGCGGTGGAGACAGGGAGGAGCTAGAGCACAGGGTAAAGGAGAGTCCGTTGGGGAAAGTGGGAGGACGGGCGAGAGGGAGGTTGTGGAGTGCGCAGAGGGCCGATTGGAGATGGGGAGATGGAGCAGCGGAAGGAGTGTCGAGTTGGGCGTGGGGTGTGGCCCCAGTTGAGGAGAACGTAAGCAGCAGTAGAGCGAATCCGCTCTGATATTGAGCCGAATCCGAGCTCAAGTCGAAGGAGCCGAATCCGGCTCTGATACCAAATGCGGTGAACGTATCCGTTCACTAATTTAATAGTCGAATCCGACTCTCATATTGAATAATGAATAAGAATAATATATTGGATGCTGAAATACAATGGATATGGACGCCTTAAATATGGCTAGGCCATCCACTATTGAAGAGACATTCCTCTTCATAACTATAATAATTAATTACTATTACTAATAGTATATAACCTATTTATTTACTAATTTATTGTTGTAGCATGCAATCCTTTCAAAAGGATAAAAGCCCGGGGCCAGATGGCTGGCCTATAGAATTCTTCTTAGGATTCTTTGATTTCTTCGGGGAGGAATTATTGAATGTGGTGGAAGAATCGAGAAAGGCTGGGTTTGTCCATGGCCCGTTCAACTCCACCTTTTTAGCTCTTATACCGAAGAAGGACAAGCCTGATAGCTTTGATGAATTCAGACCTATTTCTCTCTGCAATTGTATCTATAAGATCATCTCTAAGGTTATGGCGAGGAGACTTAAGAATATTCTGTCTAAGCATATTTCTTGTGAGCAATTTGGATTCTTGGAAGGCCGCCAAATACATGAGGCCATTGGCGTTGCACAGGAAGGATTACAAACTCTGAAAGTGTAGAAGCAGAAGGGTGTTGTGATTAAGATTGATCTATCCAAAGCATTTGATAGGGTTAGCTGGCTTTATATCCGAATGCTTCTAACTCATCTGGGGTTCTGCTATGAATTTATTAGATGGATTATGGCCTGCCTCACTACGGTAAGATTTGTTGTTCTGATCAATGGTTCTGCTAGTCCATTCTTCCAGGCGGGCAGGGGGATACGACAGGGATGTCCCCTCTCTCCGCTGCTGTTTCTCCTTGTTGCTGAAGGAATCAGTCATTTTATTTTGCATGCAAAAGCTGATGGTTCCTTTCGGGGCATATCCATTTCTCAGGTATTGTTTATTACACATCTCCTTTTTGTCGATGACATTCTGATATTTTGTGATGGCTCGCGACAGGATATTGATAAGGTGGTTGAAGGTCTCCAATTAGTGCAAGTTGCAGCGGGTATGCTCATGAATATTGATAAATCCACTATCACATGCTTGAATTTAACCGAGCAGGAGATTCATAGTATGGCTAACAAACTACCATTTACGACTTTGGATATTGATGATGGATTAAAGTACCTTGGCTTTCACTTGAAACCAAATGCTTACCTGAAGGCTGACTGGCACTGGTTAATAGAAAAATTAGAACAGCGTCTACATGGATGGAGTCATAAATGGATCTCTCGGGCTGGGAGGCTAGTCCTGGTTAAATCAGTTTTGGAAGCAATTCCGGTGTATTGGATGTCTCTTGCTTGGATACCCATAGGAGTACTGGAGCAAATCCGGAGATTGTGTTTTGCCTTTCTTTGGAAGGGTTTGAGTGAGCATCGAGCTCTGGTGTGGGTCAGATGGGAAAAAATTGCTATCCCAAAAGCATTGGGAGGATGGGGGTTAAAGAATATTTTTTTGTTTACAAAAGCCTTGGGGGCCAAAGTGTCATGGTGACTTATACATACACAGAGTCTCTGGACAAGAGTGGTATATCATAAATATATTGCCCCTCTTACTCTTCTCGAATGGATCAGGCTGGGCAATAAGTCGAGGGCAAATTGCTCTGTGGTCTGGAAAGCAGTGGTGCAGCATTTCTCTTTGGTCGGTTCTGGATTAGTGTGGCGGATTGGAAATGGGCGTCTACTTCGTATTGGACTGGACCCTTGGGTTGGATGCAGGGGAGGTCATGTCCTTTCTGTGGAACTGAGGACTTTTTTGGCTGCTAGAGGTTGTCATTTTCTGGCTGACATAGAGGATCCGGGATCATCTACTCTATGGAATCAGGGGTGGATCCCTGCACAGCGACTTGAGATCTCTGGTGAACTGCAGGGGGCTTGGGAGGATTATGTGCGGATTTTAAGAATTTCTAATATTCGACTGACTAATAGGGAGGATGAACTTATCTAGGATCACCATCCCTTGGGATTATACTCACCTAAAAATGGATATATCCAGCTAAATGTGGAAGCACATAACAGAGATTTGGTGTGGTGGTGGAAATATTTGTGGAAGTTAAGGTCCCCGGGTAAAGCAAAATTACTCTTCTGGGCAATACTGGAAAATAAGGCTCCTACCTGGGACATTTTGCAAATCGTTTCCTCCAGGGTCCGGGGATCTGTCCTCTTTGTAGGGAAGCGGAAGAGACCATAGCTCATCTTTTTGTTCAATGTCGGTTTTCACAGGCAGTTTGGAATGAATGTTGATGTATATGTAACTTCGGAATGTATTTCACATATATGTATATTGTATTCCTATAGAGATGGTATTATTCCTCTATAAGGAAGTGTCGTCATTTATATTGTAAATGTTGTAACTTATACTTGATGGGTTATTAGACCACCTTGTTGGGGTCGGCCCTGTATAAGTCATGTGGGTCGAAGGGTTATTAAACCACCCTATTGGGGGTCGGCCATGTGGGTCAAAGGGTTATTAGACCACCCTATTGGGGGTCAGCCCAGTCAGCATTATGTTATGTGGTTAAGTTCGAGCCTACATGAGTTAGGTAAAAAGGCAAGTCAAGTCAAGTATAAATAGAGTGCGGGAGGCACTCTATTTACTTACTCACTTCTCACACATGCTCTCAAGGAGGAGAGGCGCACTTATGGAGGAGGAGGATTGCTGCTAGGTTATGGCTATCTCTATTGGTTGGTTGTATCATTGCTCTATCTATCTCTGAGGAAGTTATTGGGGTTTTTCACCTTTATGGTTTTCCCCAAGTAAATCTTTGTGTCTCTTGTGTGCTTGCATTATTGTCTCCATGATTGATATGTTGTAGATATGTTGTACATGTTGTTCTCTCAGTTAAGATCCTAGATCAGATTGAAGAAAATTCTGAAAATTTAACATGGTATCAGAGCTATCCTGAAAGAAGGCATGATATGGCATGTATGACACTTGTTGCACTTACGATGCTAGGGCTTGATATAGCAAAAACCAGTCATCGTAGCACTTTCGCTATAAATCCGTTTTGGCGAAGTTTTCGGATCTGAAATTGTTACAGGCCGAAGCTAAGATCTCCAGGTATCTTGTGTCCAAAGGAAAACCTCTAATTCGTTGTACTTTGTGATTTATGATCTGTACAATATAGGGTTTCTGCCTCTTCCAGATCTGAGTCAAAATCAGGTGACCTTGGGAAAAAGGTCATATCTTGAGCTAGGAAGCTCCAAATGAAATTTCGTAAAACGTGACAGGTAGTACACAGTCTGTACTATCTCAGAAAACATTTTCAGAGGCCTAAGTTGAACCAGTGACACGTGGCACGCCGTACAAGTTCGCTCTCCTGTATTATCCCATAAACAGGTCACATTGAGACATTTGGCATAACTCTCTCTCAGAGAGTCCAATTGAGGTCAAACCTATCAGGATGGAAAGGTAACAGGCCGAGCTATCTCAGAAAACGTTTTTAGAGGCCGAAGTTAAAACAGTGACACGTGGCACTCCGTACAAGTTCGCTCTCCTGTTTTATCCCAAAACAGGTCACGTTGCGACATTTGGCATAACTCTCTCTCAGAGAATCCAATTGAGGTCAGACCTGTCAGGATGGAAATATAACAGGTCAGGATATCTCAGGAAACTTTTTCAGACCCTGTGGATCAAAAATTTCGGAGTTACACCAGAAACAATCAGGTACATATTTCTGTCAAAACAGAATTATTTTTTGGTACCTTCATTCATGGCTTCCGGAATTTAGGGCTTTGGAGAAAGTTGGAATTTTTGTAATCGGAGACCACGGATGGATGCTACTCATCAAAATAGAAATTTAGAGACCAAGATCAGAATTTTTGGTTGGGCAGAAGGCCGGGCTTGATTAGACCCTAGTTCGGGACTTTGATCAGAAAAGTGGAAAATTAGGGCTTCTGTAAAAATGAGAATTTTTGAAATCTGTGACCATGGCTGGAAGCTCCTCAGAAAAATAGAAGCTTAGAGCTTTGGATCAAACATTTTGATGGGGCAAAAGAGTGGGCTTCATCAAACCCCAGTTCAGGGTCACGTCCAGTGAATCCGGAAGTTTCAAAGGAAAAATTGAGGAGTGAAACTTTGCAATTTTCAAATTCTAAATATACCAGTTTGATCAGCTCATCAAGGCGCATATTTCTATCCTTTCGAAAGTTTGAAATTCAAAGTTTGAATTTTTGGGGTTTCTCTGACAAACCCATATCCAGCTCCAGGTCCAGTTCTTGCAAATCAAGTGGATTGGGTTAATCCTAGAAGAAGATGGATTGATCATCTGCATGAGTAAAGAAGTTCCTGTTTCAGAGGGAGATGAGGCTAAGGCCTTACATAAGAAGAGTACAAGCGATCTCAACAGGTATGACTCATCGAGGTATGTTTCGATATTTTCCATGATTAAGTTTATGGTATGTCTTCATGTTATTACGGTTAGTACAATTTTGATTTTAGATTTGTCGTATCACCTTAACAAAATTATGAATGCATGATAGAAGATATTCATTGGTTAGGGTGTTGACACTTATGATTGTACTAATGCATTATGGTGTTGTATGAGGTTTATGTTGTCTACTAACATGAAAGGTACACCAAGAAAGACAAATCATGTTCTGGTCCAAGAACGTATGATCATGATAACATGAGGACAAAGATTCATCCATTGTCATGGATCTCATAGAAGATCCATTTACGAGGTATGTATAACTTGGTTTTGTAATGATTAACCTATGAGATATACAGGTTACTAGCACAAGTCATTGAAGAAGAACAAGAAGACATCATGTGAGTATGTTAGACATAAATAGCTAGCATGCTAATCCAGGTATGTTTTTCCTATATCAAGTTAGAATCCTACCTTGTGTTAGGATCTTATACTGTTGTTGATAATGATTATTCATGAAGTCATAGATTTGAATAATCATGGTTGTATGCATATTATGTTTCTTACCTTAATTGATGATATGACTAACCAGAAGAATCATGAAGGTATAGGTTTGAATAATCACAGGTTTTATGCATAATATATCTCTTATCTTGATTGATGATTCAACTAACCTGAAGAGTCATAGGTTTGAGTAATTACAGGTTTAGACATGTTATGTTTCTTATGATTTGACTAACCTTAAGAATTCTACATAAACCTTGAATGCTAATGCTTATTATTTTCTGTTTGAAATGATCATGACTATACATGCTTGAGATTATTGTGTTTTAATAGTATACTAATGAATGTATGATTTTATATGAGATCACAAGGATAACACAATCATGACACTAATAAGCATGTATAGGAACCAAGATTGATTGTAAGTTCAAGGACAGGTAATCCAGGAAGCAAAGATCAAGAGGGAGTACACTCCAGTGGTTTATGAAAGAATGCAGATATTCAGAGGGAGTTGAACATCTCTCTACATCCCACAACAGAAAGGTGTAGAAGAAGCTACTTCAGATTAGGACTCCAGCAGCTCCTGCAAGAAAGCAAAGACTCAGAGGGAGTCCACCCAACGAACAAACAAAGATAAGTATTTTAATTTCTTGCATATGTGTTTGTTTAAATAAAATTGTTCAATGATGTATATGCTCATGTTCCTAGACTTAGGATATGTATAGTTGCATTGATGAACAGTATACTACTAATATACATGGGTAAGTGGCCTATGGCACTGTACAACATTCCATTGCTACTTATCTAGAATGAAACCTCTTTGCTGACATGTTGGGAGTTGTGCACACTCTTAACAATGTTCTGGTAGAGATTGGAAGGCATCTAGAAAGTTATGGGATATGGATAAATGTTGTATTGAAGCATTGGCTAAGATAATTGCATGACTGTATGACATATTTCTTTATGTGTAAGAATTTGTTCTGAAAACTATGAGATGTTTTCTAATCATGCAATTTAACTTGTTGTGTAGGAAAGATCGTATGCCATCTCCTACAAAAGGACTACAACATTTGTTCCAGCAACAAAGATATTTATTGAAGATATTGAAGTTCCCAGGATCTGGGATGAAGAAATAGAATGCCATGATCCGTCGATCATGAAGAATGATGTTTGGGATGTAATCCCAAGACGTGAAGGGAAGTTTTTTATGACTTCCAAATGGAACTATCAAATCAAGCATATTGCAGATGACAGCATTGAGAAATATAAAAGTGATGAAATAGAAGATACACCAGATGGATTTCAAGACAGCATGGTGTAGTCAGATATGTGTGCAGAACTTGGTATGGTAGGATAGACAGCTTTCTATCTAGTTTGGGCTTTACCAAAAGCGGATTCCAACCTTTACTACAAGGTTGAGGAAGGAAATCCAGTGATACTACTTTTGTATGCAAATAACCTGTTTGTTACACGTGAAAATAGTTTGATTGCCGACACGCAGCGGAATCTTACTACCAAGTTCGAGATGAAGAACTTGGGGATGATGCACTATTTGTTTTTGGCATGGAGGTGTGGCAGAGTGGTGGAATCTTCCTTGGACAAGGGAAGTATGCAATAGAGATCCTGAACAGGTTCGGGATGAAGGACTGCAAGGCTGTGGCCACACCTATGGCATTGAATCTAAAGCTTTTATGTGATGCTTCATCTGAGCCGGTTGATGTCTCCATGTACCTTCAGATGATTGGGTCCTTGATGTACCTGACGAACACGAGACCAGACATTTGCTTTGCTGTGAACACATTGAGCCAGTTCCTGACGGATCCGAGGAGTGTTCACCTGGTTGCTGTAAAGCATGTTCTGAGGTACCTGAAGGGTACAGTGGATTATGGGCTCAGGTATGAGGCGAATCAAAAGTTTAACCTGCAGGGTTATGTTGATTCAGATTGGGCTGGCAGTGCTGCAGATAGGAAGAGCACATCTGGGTGTTGCTTCAGTATGGGATCAGGTGTGATCTCTTGGTTTAGCAGGAAGCAGTCCTGCATAGCACTGAGTACAGTTGAGGTAGAGTATGTTGCAGCCTGTTCAGCTAGTTGTGAGGCAGTATGGATATGGAAGCTACTGTCTGAGTTATTTGATCTCCCGTTGGAGGCTACTGGTGTCTTCTGTGATAACCAGAGTTGTGTGAAGCTGTTCGAGAACCCAGTGTTTCATGACAGGTCGAAACAAATAGAGATCAAATATCACTATATCAGGGATATGGTGCAGAGAGGAGCTGTGAAGCTCCTGTATGTTGCGACGGACGAGCATATTGCAGATGTGATGACGAAGCCACTAGCCAGGGTGAAGTTCGAGTACTTCAGAGAGAGGCTTGGCGTTCTTCAGATCGAGGACACTTCGAGGAAGAAGTGATGGACACATTTGCTGAAGCCATTCCAAGCATGTTGGAAGGAGGATCCTTCACATGGCTGTGGATGTAAGCGCTGGATGATGAGCATCAGGATGATGTTCTGGTTTCTGCTTGGATACGATCAATTGGATCATTATATGTATATATGTATGCATCATGTTGGATGCTGGATATGATCGTTTGGATCATGAGTATGTATTTTGTATATGCATCATGTTGGATGCTAGATATGATCGGATGGATCATGTGTATGTATTTTGTATGAACGCATCATGTTGGATGCTGATGGATACATTGTGTGGATCATGTATCTTTGTATGATCAGGTAGATCATGTATGCTGACAGATACATTTTGTGGATCATGTATCTATGTATGTATCAGGTGGATACTTGGATGATCGTGGATGACGAGCTTCTCCAGATGACATGCAGCAGGATGTTGCAGTGATGATGATCAGGCAGATCATGTATGTTGATGGATACATTGTGTGGATCATGTATCTTTGTATGATCAGGTAGATCATGTATGCCGATGGATACATTGTGTGGATCATGTATCTATGTATACTTGGATGATCGTGGATGACGAGCTTCTCCAGATGACATGCAGCAGGATGTTGCAGTGATGATGATCAGGATGATCATGTGTACATCAGGATGATGTTTCATGAGTATCAGATGATACTTTATGGCCGTGGATCAGGTTGTGCAGAAAAGCATGTAATTTGTGCCCTGGGAGATTTGCAGATGGTCTTTCGAGGTTTTGCCTATGGCATGTAATTCGGTGCCCTGGGACATCTGGCAAATGCTCTTGCGAGGTTTTGCTTGGGAGGACATGTAATTTGTGCCCTGGGAGATCTGCAGATAGTCTTTCGAGGTTTTGCCTATGGCATGTAATTCGGTGCCCTGGGATATCTGGCAGATGCTCTTGCGAGGTTTTGTCCTATGGCATGTAATTTGCTCCTGGGAGATCTGGACAGGATGAAAAAGGCCTCAGATGCTTCAGCCAGGTTTTGCCATTACCACATGTAATTTGCTCCTGGGAGATCTGGACAGGATGAAAAAGGCCTCAGATGCTTCAGCCAGGTTTTGTGGTGAGATCACATGTAATGTGCTCCTGGGAGATCCGACAGGTAGAGCCGCGTGCTCGTAACAGCCTGGGATGCTTCAGCTAGGTTTTGTGATGGGTCACATGTAATGTGCTCCTGGGAGATCCTACAGGTAGAGCTGTGTGCTCGTAATAGCCTGGGATGCTGCAGCCAGGTTTTGTGACGCACGTAATCAATCCTGAGGATTCCACAGTATGTCCAGTGATGATGAAGACCTGCAGGTGGTGGGCCTACATCCAGTATGAAAAAGGACTGGCTCTGTAGAACTTCCTATGACGAGTAGATTCAGAGATTGATTGAGATAGCAGTAGCAGTGACGATGATGATGACTCGATGATGATTATCCAGTGACGATGATCCAGAGAAGATGACTTGTGCTAGAAGAACTGTGCTGAGAAATACCTTCCTAGTTAAGAGGGAGTGTTGATGTATATGTAACTTCGGAATGTATTTCACATATATGTATATTGTATTCCTATAGAGATGGTATTATTCCTCTATAAGGAAGTGTCGTCATTTATATTGTAAATGTTGTAACTTATACTTGATGGGTTATTAGACCACCTTGTTGGGGTCAGCCCTGTATAAGTCATGTGGGTCGAAGGGTTATTAAACCACCCTATTGGGGGTCGGCCATGTGGGTCAAAGGGTTATTAGACCACCCTATTGGGGGTCAGCCCAGTCAGCATTATGTTATGTGGTTAAGTTCGAGCCTACATGAGTTAGGTAAAAAGACAAGTCAAGTCAAGTATAAATAGAGTGCGGGAGGCACTCTATTTACTTACTCACTTCTCACACATGCTCTCAAGGAGGAGAGGCGCACTTATGGAGGAGGAGGATTGCTGCTAGGTTATGGCTATCTCTATTGGTTGGTTGTATCATTGCTCTATCTATCTCTGAGGAAGTTATTGGGGTTTTTCACCTTTATGGTTTTCCCCAAGTAAATCTTTGTGTCTCTTGTGTGCTTGCATTATTGTCTCCATGATTGATATGTTGTAGATATGCTGTACATGTTGTTCTCTCAGTTAAGATCCTAGATCAGATTGAAGAAAATTCTGAAAATTTAACAATGAAATCAGCAGATCTTTGGATTTTTAGGTGAGATGGAAGGGAGAGAGCGTACTGGAAGCGTTCCATCTGTGGTGGTCTTTTCAAAAATCCTCTTCCATCCGGGCAGTCCCGTGTATTTTTGCATGGGGCATTTGGATTACCAGAAACTTGTTGATTTTTCACGATAGAAGGGTTCCGTTGGCGTCTGTTGGCTGCTTCACTGGGCAGACCCGGGTTTTAATGAAGCGCAGCAACAAAACCCCTTGGCGCACTGGCCCTCTCGGCAACGAGCTGCGCGGCAGCTCGAGGTCTCACCCGAAGTGGCTATGGGGGGTTAAGGAATCAGCTTTCCTTAACTGTGGTGACGCTGAGATTGTTCTATATATCTCCTTCTTCCTCAAATATCGGCGGTCGGACTTTCCCGCAGGCCTCGCGACGCAACTGCGCGGATGCCTTTCTTCCTGCAGACCCACTGCGCAGTCTCGTCCTCCGGGCGCGGAAAGCGCCTATTCCTTGCGTCGATGCGCTAAAATACCTCCTCGTCCTGCGCACTCATCGCAGTCACGAGAAGCTCGGTCGCTGCAGCGACAACGTTCCACCACTACTTCTATACTTGGCGATTATAACAATGAAGGACCTTCCTAAACTCACTCAAACAGTCGCAAAGATGATGCAAAAGATGTACACACAGGTAATGATCTTAAACAGTTATCATTCACGCTAACACTATAACAAGAAGATATATGTGAAGCTCATCTCCTCGAGGAAAACCACGTCCACGGGAGTGTTATATTAACCAGAAAAGGATAGAGTTATACAATATGCTGCGCACACAGCTGCAGCCTTAGATCTTTCCAGGAAACTCCACGCACACAGCTGGGAGCCCTTCTCTCAATCTAGTCTCCTCTCTATGGAGATTACAAAGGCACAGACGTCGACTCAGACTGTCTGGCAACTCAGGGATTAGCTCCTCGGCTATCCGATTTCCTCTCTAGTTCTACACACTGGGTAGAAAATACAGTGAAGGATAATCAACACATGATCTATCCTTTAGACTGGCTATCTACAGTCTAACATCTAACTTTCTAACTGAGTACTGTCTAACTCTCTCTAACTCTCCAACCGTCTACCCATTACAATTATTCATATATATAGGTGGCCATGACGGTCACACCTTTACAAAACTGTGGGCCTTTCCCAACAGTGATTCCCAAAAACCCTAACCACGCACATGGCTAGGTGTACTGTAGGCGCCGCTTGCAGTCACGTCGCCGCTTCCTGCAGGCTCCATGAATTCCGGCGCAGATTGTGGGTATGGGCGATCGTCCTTCGCCTTCAATGCTCTGGTCCGTTGCTCCTCCTTGATCCGAGCAACCATAACTTCTGTACTGGGCCTTTAAATGAGGGTAGCTGAGCCCTCTACTCCATCGCCTTATTTATTATGGTAGCTGAGCCACCTTCATTCTTCGATGACGTGCGCGCGAGCTCCGCAATTTCCGGTCCGTGATCTGCGCTGAGATCATCCATCTGGCACCGTACTGCACACCGTCTCCTTCTTACCCAAAACTTAGTGCTTGTCCCAAAATTAGCACTTTCCTTCCATACTCGTGCTTTTTCCCAAAATTCGCAGCTTTTACTATAGCTGCGACCTTGGCCCCAACAGGCCCCCAACACTCACTTGTGGCTCGCCCTCGAGCCACTCGCACTAGCGCGTGGTGGCTTGATTTGCGCATCTGCGTTTGCTTGAGTCTCCGCGAATGTTTTCTTCCACTTCGCAATAGCGGAGTCCAATTCCTCAATACACTCGTCAGCTGTTTGCACCGTTTCTGCGGTTGCTTCATCTTTAGTGAGGGTATCAATGATCTCCTGAGATTCAGCAATCTCTTTGATTTTTGTCTCAACCTGGGCGACGATTTCAGCATACTCATCCATGAATGGCTGAATGCTGTTGGTGAGCTTCTCATCTTCAGTTCTGAGCTTGTGCAGTTGCTGCTGCATTTTGCGCACTTCGCCCATTTTCTTCATCTTTGGCAAGCCTGTTAAGGGCTTAGCTTCTTCATTCAGAACAGTGAGAGATTGTTCTGCAGCTTGCACCTGTTCTGACAGACCCACTTTAAAAGGGAGGTTCACAAGCTCCGTCCAAGCTTCCATAGCCTAGTTCATCAGATTCTTGGCTTCCTGTACTCGATCTTTCATCTGTGTGGAAGCTCTGCTCAGTGCTTCAAATTGTACCTGCGCATCATCCGTAAGCTGCGCGGCAACACGAGCTTCTAGCTCAGCAATCTGGGTTCTATGGTCCTCAGCCATAGCAACTATTTCTTGCTCCAGGGTTTTCACCCTTCCTCCAATAATTTGAACTTTTGCAACCAGAGGGAGGTCTGGTTGAATCTCGCAAGCCGGCAGTTCCTGGGCAATCTCTTCTATTGCGTTTCTGATGCCGGTGTCTTGCGCCTCATAGAGTGCAAGCTTCGCAGAGATATTCTTATGACTTTCTTTCAGCTCTATCTCCTGCGATTGCAGTCGTTGGTTTGCCTGGAAAGTAGAGAGCTCTCTAGCTCTCAACTCAAGAGAAACTTTCTCCTGTACAAGCTGTAGAGTTTCTATAGGAATCAAAGACAAATTTATTTCTACAGGTCCAACTGTGCTTACCTGTAGTTCAGCTAGAGGATCTGGAAGTGTCATGCTGGTAGGCGGAATATGCACGACAGTGTGCCTTTCTGTGAGTTCTTCAACTCGCTCATCACTTGGAATTTCTTGTGGCGCCTGCGAAGTAGATGCTGGCGCATGGGTCTGCGCAATCCTTCCTGCGAGACCTTTCAATTCTACAAACTGTAAGTCTAGAGCACTTCGGATGTGAGCATGCGTGTTCCTCATCTCACGAAATTGCTCTTTCAAGTATTTTTCGATCCCCGAGGGAATGGCCTCAGTGGGATGCGACACTTTCTGCTTCTTGGTGGCTGGTTCTGTTGAGCCTTCATCGCTTCTTTTCTCAGGGGCTTCCTTGCCCTTATCCTTCTCTTGCGCAGCGGCGGGTGGCATCGCAGGTGCGATGTCGGCTGCTGCTCTCCATTCGTCCGACCACGACTTAATGGTTTCTTCGACATCTTCTGTGGTCATCCTGTAAAGACCTAGCGCCCAGTCACCTGGAATGTCGCAAGGCCGAAGGTAAAGTTGATGGATGTCGGCAGTAAAAGCCAACTTCCCTTCATACAATGTGGCTGTCTCCTCGCTCAGCCTTGGCATATCTTGTATGGTATCTCGGAGGAGATAGTAGTACTCACAAAAGACAGCACGATTCATCTTGCGCTTCGCAGGATTAGGGGAATCCCAGAGGTTGATGTAGCGCATGCCGGCAACCTCTCCTGCGCGGCGCGGAAGGAACTGAGTATTCGGGGGCTCCTTCCACCCGACGAGAGCGCATAAAATTAGAAGCCACGAAAAATGGAATGATTGGGCTGCATTGTCCTGCACATTCAGGCAATCAGCCAAAAAAGAATTCAGTAGGAAGAGAGACCAGTTGTACTGTTCTCCCTCCGCAGCTGCGATAGCGAGCTCCACGACAGCTCCAGTAACTTCTTTTGGTCGGCACTTTGTGAGAATTCTGCCTGCAAGCAGACTTCCTGTGAAGCGAAGTGCCTCATCTTCTACTGTCGTGAGGTCATAAGCCCGACCTCCTCTTGTCAAGTTATATTTCTGGACCAGCTTTGCAGCCAATTTTCGGTCCTTGTCCTTTCCCACAAAATGGATATTGGGATCCTTACCAACCTTAGATAGATCGGTGATGCGGTGTATCAAATCAACATTTAGATCAATTGGCCTCCCGAGCCAAAGGTAACCTCCATGAACGCAGGATAGCAATGTTTTAACGACTGCGTTCACTTCATTGCTACGCCCAAAGTGCGGTAGCTTCAACAAATTCAAGAGTCCAGGGCGCTCAAGATTTGCTGCAAATCCCTTCGGGATAAACTCGTCAACCTTTCTGGTGGGATTATGCACTATATCCAGATATCGGTCCAACTGGAACTGAGGATATGTCTTATAGTCTCCAAGGTTAAAATCAGAGAATTTAACCAATGGAATGTTTCCCAATAGTTGGCCTTCTACCCGCACACTAGCCGGTAGTGGCGGTAGCGGAATTGGATACTTTGCATTCTTCGGAATCTGTACATCCGGCGCATCATCTGGACGCGGCGGAATATAGTTCACCATAGACGCGAGCGGCTCTGGAATAGGTTCCTCCGGCTGCTGCTGAGATGCTCTTGTGCCTGGAGATGTTCTGGGATCAGTAGCACCAGGGTGTACATAGGTCGAAGCCGTCACCGGAGTGGCCATGCCGAAATCTAAGCCTCGGCGCAGAAATTGACGAACAACTTCTTCAGTCGATAAATTCTCCGTCGTGAACCAATGTAGATAACAAAACTCTGAACAGCAAATGGCGGACCTGCGTAGGGTATGGACGCTGAAAACAAGGGGAAATACTCTGCACACTCGGCTCTGAAAACAATAATTTGGATCTTCAAACACAACTATGCAACTCGAGACAGTAACCCGAAAATGATACAAGTGTGAGGTATTTATAGCCAGCGGGGATAGTAAATGCGACCAAGTGGGGTTACTTAGCTGTAGGCGGCTATACGTGAGTTGACAACACGCTATCGTTCTCGCCGTAGTGGTGCATTTATTGTGATTGACGGGCTCTGACAGCCTTCCGGGAGAAGCTAATGCTTTCGGCGCCTGAGTTAAATGCAAATCTTTCGGAGATTAAGCCGAATCCGTCAGAACGGCTAGACTTAAATAGCGGCCTTATCCTTCATTTATTCAAACACGGCTACATAACTGTTGTAATTCAAAATTTCCGGCGGGTCATTTCAACTTAGGAAACTGTGCCTCTATGGGTCCACAACAGAACTTTTTCAAGCGGCAAGTTATCAAAGGGAACTCCGCAAGAGCGATAGTTCAACAGTCCAAAAAACAAAACTTCGCCAGAGCGCACCGATAAGCTCTCTTCAAGCAATTTTTATTCAGGATGCGCGGATATTTCAAGGAACTGCGCAGGAAGCTGGAAACTGAGGGTGTGTCGCATCTTCCGTGTAGACTGAATGCGATGTCTCTTTCAACTACACCGGACATCTGCACTCTTGAGCAATATATTATGTTGACAGGGCGGAGTGGCCATCGCAATAAAGCTTAAGCCGACTCCCGTTTATCATTGTAGGTAGTAATTCTCCATCCAGCTTCGCAAGCTGAACTGCGCCTCCGTCTGTTATTTTTATTATCTGAAAAGGGCCTAACCAATGCACGCGAAACTTGCCTGGAAACTTGATGAATTTACTATCATAAAGGAGTACCAAGTCTCCTTCTTCAAAGTGCTTATGCTTAATGTGCCTGTCATGCCAAGCTTTCTGTCTTGCCTTCTGTACCTGTTGATGAAATCCGGCCAAAAGTCTGTCTTCTTCTAAGGCAAGCAGTTGCGAAAGTCTTTCATTCATAGTATCAGGATCTGCCATTTCTGTAATTTGCGCAATTCCGAGACTGGGAACAATGTATTCCATGGGCATAACTGCTTCTTGTCCATACACTAAGCTGAAAGGTGTGTGACCTGTTAGTTTCTTGCAAGTGGTTCTGTAAGCCCATAATACAGCTGTGACTCTAAGGTCCCAATCATCTCTTTGTTGATTACAGATCTTCGTCAGGGCATTCTCAAGGATCTTATTGAATGCTTCCACCGTACCATTAGCTTGAGGATGGTAGGGTGTACTCTTATGGTGATTCATTTGAAATTCTTCAGTGAGGGCCTCTATAGTCTCATTGAGGAAATGTGTACCTTGATCACTCATGAGGATCACTGGGCATCCAAACCTAGTGATAATGTTCTCGAAAATGAACTGCGCGGCAGTAGGAGCGTCGCAGTTCTTAACTGGCTTCGCCTCAGCCCATCTGGTGAGGTATTCAGTAGCTGTAATGATATATCTTGCGCCAGTTCTTTTTCCTGGTGGGTTAATAGGTCCTACAAAGTCAATGGCCCATTTATCAAAAGCACGCAGTGTGATCTGGGGTCTTAGTGGCATTTCATCTCTCCTTGAGGGTTTTCCTGTTCGCTGGCACACATCGCAACATTTACAGAATTCCTTAGTATCCTTGTGCAATGTCGGCCACCAAAGACCTGCGGCTAATATCTTTTGCGCAGTCGACTTTCCTGCGAAATGGCCTCCTGCGGTACCTGAATGCGCTTCTGCGATGATAGAGCTCTTTTCATGTGGTAAGATACATCTGCGCAAAATTTCGTCAGGGCCCAACTTATAAAGCTAGCCTGCTATCAAAGTGAAGTCTGCGGCTCTGACAACAAGTTGCTTCTTTTGCTGGATTGTAAACTCAGCCGGCGCTTGTCCGGTAGTGAGAAACTCAAGAATATCAGAATAATATTCGTCTGCTGCTTGGATAGAAAACAACTGTCCGTCAGGCAGATTGTCCTCGAGACTTGTAGGTTCCTCTCCTGACTCTATCCTGGATAGATGGTCAGGGCCTGCATTCAATCTGCCTGGTTTTACAATAACCTCAAAATCATATTCCTGAAAGAGCAGTAGCCATCTGCAAATTCTTCCTCCTAATACTGGTTTATTGACCAAATATTTCAAAGCAGAATGATCAGTATACATTTTAAAGTGAGCTCCTAACAGGTATTGTCTGAATTTCTGTAGGGCATACACCATAGCTAGTCCTTCCCTTTCTGTAGTGGTGTAATTCTTCTCAGCTGTAGATAGCTTTCTGCTGGAGTAAGCAATTGGGTGGTCAATACTTCCTTCTCCAGACTGTGTAAGCACGATTCCTAATGCTATGGAAGAAGCATCAACATGAACATGAAAAGGTTTTCTCCAGTCCGGGAAAACTAGAATAGGCGCTGTGATCATCTTTTCTTTAAGTGTGTCCAAGCTCTGTTGGCATTCTTCTGTCCAGTGGAACTTCGAATCCTTCTTCAGCAATCTTTCCATAGGTGCTGTGATCCTTGCATATCCTTTGATGAATTTTCTGTAGTATCCTGTATGTCCCAATGTAGTGCACAATTGCTTAACTGAGTTGGGCGCAGGTAAATTAGCAATGATGGCAACCTTCGCAGGATCCATCAGGAGTCCTTGTCTGCATACAATATGTCCCAACAAAATACCAAAGGGCGCACAAAATATACATTTTTTCAAGTTAAGGGAAATCTGATGCTGTCTACATTTTTCTAGCATCATGCGCAGATTCGCAATATGGTTCTTTAGTAAACCAAATACAGTCCAGTCATCAAAATAGACTTCTAAAAACTTGTGGATAAATTCTTTAAAAACAGCAACAACAACTCTAGAGAAGATAGCAGGTGCGTTTTTAAGACCAAAGGGCATTACCGTATACTGGAATGAACCCCATTTAGTTGCAAAAGTAGTCTTGTGGCGGTCGTCCGGATGGATTCTAATCTGATGATATCCCGAAAATCCATCAGTGAAAGAGTAAGCCTCTTGTCCTCCAACATTATCAAGTACTTCATCTGTGAAAGGAGTGGGAAATGGATCGTGCGCTGATGCATCATTGAGTTTGCGCAAGTCGACACAAATTCTTATTTCACCTTTCGTTTTCTTTTCTTGGACCACCATAGGACTAATCCAATCGCTTTCCTCTACTGGTTCAATAATACCTGCTGCAAGCATCTTATCAATTTCTTCTTTGACTTTTTCTTTGTAGCGCGGGTTCAACCTGTATGGGCGCTGCTTTACTGGCTTGGCATCTGGTTTCAGAGGTATGCGCATCACTCCTAAGTCTCCTAGGATGCCTTTCATTTCTGTGAACTTGGTAGGAAAGATATCCTGGTAGTCACGTAATAAATCTGAAACATGCGCAACAGTTTCATCATCCCAATAATCTCCTATAGAAGCAAACTTTGGGTCAGCTTCTGTACCAATGTTAACTTTCTTGAGCTTGACGTGTTCTGTGATGGCAGGAATATCAAGCTCAGGACCTTCAATATTGCGCGTCCCTTCTGATTCTGGGATATTGATGTTGCGAGGATCGTCCTCCTCATCTTCAGCGGTGAATTTATAACATTCCAGGGCATGTTCTATCTGGACAGCCCAATCTGGTTGGGAATATTCTGTTACTGGATAGTGTTCAAATACCTTCTTTCTAATACACTTCAAAGCCTGATCAATGCTTGGATGTTCTGACTCAAAGCTGAAGGTAAGTTGAAAGCTTTCTATCATAAGAGCCCAAGTAAGAGTGCATTTGCGCAATTCTGTTTCAGTATACCAATTCCTTGGAATTGTATCCAATGTGTGGATGAATTGGTGAACCCATTCATCTTCCGGAATATCTGACCATTGCTGAATACATGCTTCAATGTGTGACCTGGGGTCACTCTGTCCTTCATATTTGCGTAGCGCTTCGGCTGTGGTGTCCTGAAATCTGCGCAGTATCAATCTGCGACAGTCTTTCCATGTATGAATATTCTCCTTATGCGCAATCCACCATCTTGCGGGTGTAGCGCGCAATGCTACATCCAGTGCCTGTATGCGCTGCTGTTCTGGAAGCTTTTGTTCATATTCCTGTATGAATTTAGTTACTTCAGTTAAGCCATCAAAAGTTGGAGTGTCAGTTAATTCTGTGCCAATCCATCGAATGGATTTAGTCATCATGGCGCAACGTCTTGCAGAAACCTCATGTAGACGATTCTGCCAGTTTTCCAATCCTGCATCTGAGTCTGATGTGCACGAGCTATCACATCGCCAGCTGATATGGCCATCTGCCGTGGGGTTGACATAGTCACTGTGGTTAGTGGTCATCTGGTACAAGCTTTCCATGTGGCGCGCTTACTCTTCTGCGCGAATGGGTTCTATATATCTTGGTCCTTGAATAGGATCAAGAGGTGCGATGACCCTGATCTGGTCATCCTCAAAGATCATCTGTCTTTTCTTCAGGTTAATGACAGCCAAATTATCAAATGCCCAGTCTATTCCTAACAGCGCTGGGTATGGTCTACTATCATCCATAATTTTGATTACTTCAAAATCTGTAGAGCTTCTTACTCCTTCAATATCAATAGGTACATTGGGTAATCTGCCCAATGGAGAGACTCGTTGCTGATTTGCGAGTCTTAGCTGGATAGGGGATCTTGTAAGCCGAGGGCTTCCCATCTGTTCCCATGTCTGCATAGTGAGAACATTGGCTTCTGAGCCCAAATCTAACATGACTTCGTCCATTTCAAATGCTCCAATCTGTGCTGTGAGCCTCATCTCTTTTCCAGTTCTAATGTGACTCCTAATCTGGTGAACAGCACGCTGCGATGTGTTCGTCGAAGCAGAGTGTTGGCACTGATCCAACAGGTGTTGGAGTTCTAGAGTTGCTTTTCAATTGCGCAACAGTTTTAAACATTGTCGCAGGAATGCATGAACACTGCCTAGTGCATGCTCCTCATCATCATCATCAGGCCTTCCGGCTGTAGTGGCCTGTTCTTGTACCAGGTTGTCTTGTCTTAGCACTTGCGATCTACTAATGTTCTGCGGAATTGCGGCAGAACTTGAAGCTCTCGGATCTGAGAAATACTCTTGAGCTTGCTTAAATGCTTCTTTTTGCTTCTGCAGGTTAAGTGGGGCTGGTTTAATGTTAGCGCGGCGCACCCATTGCGTCGCTTGCTTTCCCGTTCCCATCTCTTGCGCACCAGTGGTTGCTCCACTGCGTGTCACTATATTAATTATAGGGTCTGGTTCTCTTTTTTCTGCTCCAATCAACTGAATATTCTGATTGACCTGTGGTGTCTTTGCTTGCATCTTAGCCTGTAACTGAGGGCATTCTTCAATGATATGGTCGGAAGATTTACAATACCTGCAGAGGGTTGTAGGATTTTGGCAATCCCTAGCAAAATGACCTTGTGTTCCACAATTATAACAAGTGATCTGTCCTCTTCCGCGACCAAAATTTGTTGTGCGTCCGCGTCCTCTATAATTTGCTGCTCGGGCGTCCCGAGTTTGGTCATACGGTGGACCTGCTGTGGGTCCTTGTGTCTCTGCTTGTACCCTATAAACATCATGCTTTCTTTCTATCATAAGATCATATGCTCTACAATTGTTCTCATCATGACCTACTGATTTACAGAAATTACAATATAGATTCTTTGGAGTTTGTACATATTTCTGGAGTAAGTGACATTCTTGTGGTCTATGACCTCTAGTTCTACAGATTTCACACCAAGGCCCTTGTGCCTGTGGTAAAGGATTAGGTGCTCCAGTTGCAATATAGTCTATGAAAACGGGACAATGGTCCTTTGAATGACCTTGGGCTTTACATTTTGTACACCAAATTTCTTCCTTAATCTCCTTGCCTTTCTTAATATCATGCACTTGCAAGGTTAAGTTTGCTAATTGGTTCTGTAAATGCGCAACATCGTTGCTTGTTCCTGCAATTGGCGAAGCTTCTAGTTTCATAGCCATTTCTAGAGCTTGTTCCTGAGTATTGAGATTCTGTTGCATAAGAGGAAGTCTAATGTGTGGGAGCAGCGCAGCAATGAACCATTCTTTATGTTGCTGTGGTGCAAACTCGAAGCTTACTTGATCTATCAAGGCTTTGAACTTCTGGTCAAAGTCCCATACTGATTCTGTAGGTAACTGTTTGATGTCTTTGAGCTCTGTTATACACTGTGATTCTGATTTAGGTTTCTTAAATTCCCGAATCATAGCATTTCTTACCTCAGCAAGCGTCCTATTCTGTGCTGCTGAGTATTTCATGAACCAAGTCAAGGCTCTTTCTCTTAGTGTGGTTGCTAACTGAACCAGTTTAACAGCATCGTCATTAATTTGCTTAATTGTCCAAATGGCTTCACATAAGAACCAGTGCTGCTCAAGGTCTTCTATCCCTGTTCCTCTAAAAGTTGGTAGCTTCATGTCATCACCCATCCTTCTTGCGCGGGTTTGAGGTGGAGGTACTGTAGCAGTGCCTCCGGGATGGTTAAACAAAGGTGGTACAGAGGTACTAGAAGTACCGTGTGGGCTACTAGAAGGTGTTACTGTAGGATTATACTGAGCTCCGTCTGGTTTTTGCGGTGTAAAGGGGTAATAAGGGATATGAGCACTCCCTTGTCTTTCTATATGGCTTGCTCTAGGGACTTGGCTATCGTCTGGGCTAGACTCAAAAGAATATTGGTCAAGGCCTACTTTATATCGTTTTCCACTACGAGTGCAACCAATAACTTCAGGATCACTGTCAGAATCTACGGACATTACTTGTCTATGCTATTCATCAGAAGCAATACATAGCTTTCCTTTTTCATACAGAAGCATTTTAATCCATAAGTTCAGAGAATTTAAGAACTTACCTCTGTGTACTTGGAAGAAACTCCTCTCAGCTTCACTGAAACTCTTTCTTGTATCGACTGTAAATTCGGTAATGAAACCTTCCAGTAGACTATTCAACCAAAAGTCTACTGCGCGGGAAACAGAATTGTCGATCCGCTTCACAATACTGACTAGCTCAGGCGTCCACGTGACGGGTCGATCAACATGCAGCGTAGGTCTAGAATCTGCTAACTTGGCTATCCAAGCGTGTAACTCCAATGCAAACGTAACAAAGAAAATTTCGTAAAGGTCAGCATAAATATACTTCTGTAACCAGTCTTCTGTTTGAAACGTAAGGCTTCTATTTTCTTGTTCAGCGAACTCTTTAGCCTTTAAATCAAACCAATCTCCAATTTCTTTAGCTGTAGGATTCCAGTAACACATTTGTTAACTGAGCAAGTCTCAGTGTAACAGAACCTTATGTTGTCTTCAGCAACAATCTCAGATGTCGCGTAACTAGTAAGTCTTACAGCAACAAGTCGCAAGGCAAAGGAACCATTTGTTGGCTCAATCAACAGGGTTCAAAGCCATGGAAGTAATGTGATCAAAAATTCATAAGGCAACGGAACCATTTGTTGGCTCCTCAATCTCGTGCGTCGCCAAAATAACAAGTCTCACAACAGCAAGTCGCAAGGCAACGAAACCATTTGTTGGCTCCTCAATCTCACGCGTCACTGGAATAAGAAGTCTCGCTCACGCAGCAACGGAACCATTTGTTGGCTCCTCAATCTCGCGCGTCACTGGAATAAGAAGTCTCGCTCACGCGGCAACGGAACCATTTGTTGGCTGCTTCACTGGGCAGACCCGGGTTTTAATGAAGCGCAGCAACAAAACCCCTTGGCGCACTGGCCCTCTCGGCAACGAGCTGCGCGGCAGCTCGAGGTCTCACCCGAAGTGGCTATGGGGGGTTAAGGAATCAGCTTTCCTTAACCGTGGTGACGCTGAGATTGTTCTATATATCTCCTTCTTCCTCAAATATCGGCGGTCGGACTTTCCCGCAGGCCTCGCGACGCAACTGCGCGGATGCCTTTCTTCCTGCAGACCCACTGCGCAGTCTCGTCCTCCGAGCGCGGAAGGCGCCTATTCCTTGCGTCGATGCGCTAAAATACCTCCTCGTCCTGCGCACTCATCGCAGTCACGCGAAGCTCGGTCGCTGCAGCGACAACGTTCCACCACTACTTCTATACTTGGCGATTATAACAATGAAGGACCTTCCTAAACTCACTCAAACAGTCGCAAAGATGATGCAAAAGATGTACACACAGGTAATGATCTTAAACAGTTATCATTCACGCTAACACTATAACAAGAAGATATATGTGAAGCTCATCTCCTCGAGGAAAACCACGTCCACGGGAGTGTTATATTAACCAGAAAAGGATAGAGTTATACAATATGCTGCACACACAGCTGCAGCCTTAGATCTTTCCAGGAAACTCCACGCACACAGCTGGGAGCCCTTCTCTCAATCTAGTCTCCTCTCTATGGAGATTACAAAGGCACAGACGTCGACTCAGACTGTCTGGCAACTCAGGGATTAGCTCCTCGGCTATCCGATTTCCTCTCTAGTTCTACACACTGGGTAGAAAATACAGTGAAGGATAATCAACACATGATCTATCCTTTAGACTGGATATCTACAGTCTAACATCTAACTTTCTAACTGAGTACTGTCTAACTCTCTCTAACTCTCCAACCGTCTACCCATTACAATTATTCATATATATAGGTGGCCATGACGGTCACACCTTTACAAAACTGTGGGCCTTTCCCAACAGTGATTCCCAAAAACCCTAACCACGCACATGGCTAGGTGTACTGTAGGCGCCGCTTGCAGTCACGTCGCCGCTTCCTGCAGGCTCCATGAATTCCGGCGCAGATTGTGGGTATGGGCGATCGTCCTTCGCCTTCAATGCTCTGGTCCGTTGCTCCTCCTTGATCCGAGCAACCATAACTTCTGTACTGGGCCTTTAAATGAGGGTAGCTGAGCCCTCTACTCCATCGCCTTATTTATTATGGTAGCTGAGCCACCTTCATTCTTCGATGACGTGCGCGCGAGCTCCGCAATTTCCGGTCCGTGATCTGCGCTGAGATCATCCATCTGGCACCGTACTGCGCACCGTCTCCTTCTTACCCAAAACTTAGTGCTTGTCCCAAAATTAGCACTTTCCTTCCATACTCGTGCTTTTTCCCAAAATTCGCAGCTTTTACTATAGCTGCGACCTTGGCCCCAACAGCGTCTGTTGTGGTTCAAGTGCTGGCGATTATACATCATTACGAGGCTCCTGTCCTGATGAGTAGCACACGACCTGTGCGGATTGAACAGATTGACACATCAATACCATGGGCATTTTTTGATGGAGCCTCTTTGGACCATCAATCGGTGTGTGGTGGGGGGGGTGTCCTTTACAAAACTGCGTCCCATTACTTCCATCTCGTGGTTGGTCTGGGGAGAGGATCAAATAACTATGCTGAACTTATGTCACTTAAACTGCTGATGTTATTTGCACTTGAACAAGGATGTATATCTCTACAGATTTTCGGTGACTCCCTGTTAGTAATCAACTGGGCAAAGGAGATCTCATGTTGTCATGTGATGGTACTATTACCCATCCTGGAGGAGGTGATCCGGTTAAAGCAGTCCTTTAACCACATTACATTTACACATGTTTATAGGGAGAGGAATGGGCTGGCAGATCAACTCTCCAAGGAAGCTACGCAGCAGGATATAGCATTTGGCACTTGGAGGATTACTAATCATTCACCGGGGGGCACTTTCAGCTATTATCACAAACCTTTTCTTGATGATATTGAGGCACAGCATTGAGCAACAGCTCAGCTTTTGTTGATCAATGATTTCTTCCATTTCTGTTACAATATTCGATTTTCTGTAATAGGATATATGTGTGTTGTATGGACAGCAGTAGCAGTTTTTTTTGTTGTATGTATGGGACATCAGATATGATGATAATATGGGACAGTAAATATGTGACAATGTAGGGATCTCAGTGATTCTACTACATGTGCAGAATGTAATTTTATTCATCTATTTGAAATAAAATTACGATTTTTTCCGAGGAAAAAAAAAATACAATATTTCTTAATCTTATAAAAATAATAATTACTATTTTAAAAATAGAAAAATATTATAAAAAAATAATATTAATTGATGAGTTTGAAAATAACCAAAAGAATGTGTTACCATTCTAATATCAATACATTTAACCTAAAAAGATAAATCTCAAAGTCTTTATTTTCATTCAAATAAATGTTTTGAGATTAGATAAGAAAGTTACAAAACAAATTGGTCATTAAGTGAGATCTAAAACTACTTTTGATTGGCTAAAAGTGCCTTGTCTAAACATATTAATAGCCAAAGACCCAAAGGCTTCTAGTAGTTGTAAAAGTCTGCCCTCTTACCACATGTTAGTAAAAAACATAAAAAAAATTATTCTTTACTATTATAAGACTGGAAATTTACAAAACAAATTGGTCGTGGAGTATGATATAAAATTGTTTTTGAATTGGTTAAGAGCAGTCTAAACAGGTTAATTGTGAAAGATTCAAAGGCTTCTAGAAATTGTAAAGGTCTGCTCTCATACCACATGTTAATAAAAAGCTTAAAAAAATATTATTTTAAGAATGTTTAAGAAAGTTAGAGAACAAATCAGTTCTGGAGTAAGATATAAAATTGCTTTTAATTAGACAAAAACCCAAAGACTTCTAGTAATTGTAATTACCATTGCCGAGGTTGAGGATAGGATTGCTGAGTCTTTTTTCTTGTGCCTGGACCTATTCGCATAGGCATCGCTGAACAAAGCATTCCATTCATCTCTGTCATAGCCCGAATTTGTTCATTCCCATCCCCAAACATTACAAATCCGTATCCTTTTGAACGTCCTGTAGTCTTATCAATAACAACCTTGACTCCTTTTACATATGGGTATATAACTCTGAAGGTCTCTTGCAACAAGTAGTATGTGACATCAGATGCCAAATCTCCCATGAATATAGTATAATCCTTGGGACGTTTTTCTCCAACGCCAAATGTTGCCCAATTTAAATTCTTCAGCGTTGGGCATCTGTAGACCACTGTAATTTTGCAGAGCCATCTGGGCTGCTGCTGCATGGCTTACAAAATCCAGGAAACCATAACCCACTGATTGCTGAGTCTGCTTATTACAAATAATCTTAAGATAAAGAAAGCCTTCAGTAGGAGCGAAACAGGTCTGCATATAAGTCTCATCCATCTAGCAGTATTGATGGGTATTGAAAGCAGCACAAGCACTCTTGCATCCACCGGTTACTTTCAATTATGTAGGACACTTGGCAGTTATGTTACTACTGCATGCCTATCTTGCGCAGTTAGAGTTGGACATAGTGATGGAAAGAGGAAGATTGAAGCCATCAACGAGAGAGATGTCATAGAAGTATTCATTGTTGAACATATTCAGAGCATATTCAACAAGCGTTGCAGGAAGCTGTCCATAGCGTTGACAATTAAGCAAGCCACCGCAGTCACCGGTGTTGCATTTGCCTCGTCCGCCAACGTCGAAGGACCAGCCAGTACGCCCCCAGATTCTGCCTGGCGTCGTATAATTTACGAGCTCTCATGGACATTTGCAGTCTCTCACTGCCAAACTGTAGGCCAGAAATCCAATTGACATTACATCTAACTTCATCTTTCTAATCGCAGTTTCAGGTATCCCGAACTGCAATTCAAGACAATGCCGCTACATAGAGAAAACGGGGTCCTAGCTCAGGTTTTCCAGAATTTGATTTAAGCCTGTAAATTCATCTCGGGAGGCTTCGCATGAGGTTAATCCAAACCGATAATGAAAAACCTGTAATTGAAAGCTGAAATTGCAGATATGCTAGGAAAAGAACAATGCAAGATGGTTGCACAGTCTCCGCTTATACGAATAAATGACAATCCACCAGAAAATCCAACTCATAGTACCTCGAAGAATTGAGTGCCTTGGAGTGTGTGCCTATCATTTCTCACGATACCTTGAATAATTGAGTACTCTGGAGAGTGTGTATAAAAATCCGCTGTCTTTGAAATCTACTATGCATCGATACTAGAGCAGATTCCAAGTATTTTTCCTTCATTGAAAGCATTGTAAATGGTGGAGACGTGCCATTGAATGTCATCTTCATATTCCCCAAGAAAGCATATTTATAACGTCGGAATTTTTCAAAAAAATGGATTTTCTCCATGATAAATCTTTGTGGAGCATGCACGTAGTCGTATTTTTAAGCATCATCGATGTAACACGTTGCAAAGAAAAACCATGTTCCGTGTTAGCAACAAGAGAGGAGAACAGAGACCGTTCATTGAAGTGGCATTCACATTGTATTGTTATCTTATTTTATTTTCCTCGATGACAAATCTATTTGGAAAACAATATAAGCTTGTGACTAAGTGGAGGATGGAATTTCTTGTGTTTCATGAATATGTGTGATGCGAGGTTTTCTCGTTAGCAACATTTTACAATGATGAGTTGCATAGAGAGCTCTTAATCATTTGGCAATTGTCTCAACAATCATAAATAATGTTAATTGATTCATTTTAGCATAATTTAGTAATTGGTTTAAACAAACGTAATCCACTAACTCTTACAATTAATTGAAAGTGTAATAGATGTGGACTTCAATATCATATGTCACTGCAGTTAAAAACATATTATATCTCAACAACATCCTCTACACATCTAAATTGCTTGCATGTTAACTATCATCAATATTGACTATTCAAATTAAACTATACCAAAGCTCTCAGAGATTGGAAAACGTTAGCTAAGATGTGAAAGCTTATAAGAAGGAAGAATCACTGGAACAATAGTATTGTTGTTCTTTTTCCATTGTCCCCAACCGTATGATTCAGTCTCTAAATAGATAAGATAAACATTTTTTCTATTAGGTATTAATATGATACTTGAGGCATTCAATATAAGTGAGAGAGGTTGGATCCGAAAGGGAGGTAAGAGTTGGGTATTGGACTTTTCTTGTCCTTTTACCATTCTCTTTACATGATTCAGTTTGCAAACAATGAGAACCAAGAAATACATGTGAAGCAAACATATTATTTAAGCAACCAGTAATCAGTTTAAATGCGCCTTCTATGGTGATGATTAACAAACTACTCAACGCCATCTTCCACACCAAAACTATAAAAGACTTACAAATGTTGTAGATGATAGAGCTCCAAACAAAGAAGAATGAATGAATTACTATTAATGTTGTACCCACTTAATATATTTTGAATATTCCCAACATTTATTGGGCCATTGCTCCATAAGGGGATTGGGTGAAAACATGAAGTTGGGAAACAATTTTGGCTTGTTTTTGACAAAATAAACTGCTAATTTTTATGTTTTTCAACTTCGACCTCTTCAAACCCATATCTCCCTTAGGAATTTCAACTTGAAGTAAACACAAAGGTTTTACAGAATTGAATTAGCTTTATATTCGTATTTTTTTCAATTTTTTTTATGGACATATCCTAGGACAAATTTGTTGTCAACCAACGGCATATACTTGAAAATTTTAGGTATGGATAATGAGTGACCTGTGTTGACAACGGTTTTTTGATAGATGGCTATTCATTTTAGGGAAAAAAATTGTATGCTCATAATCTACACACACTAAACTTGATCCTAGACTATATTTTGAATTTTTTAAGACTTGGGAACTATTTTTTATTATTTATCGAAACAACGTATGTTCAGAAAATGGTGCATTATCGACACATGTTTTTGTCTTCACATTTTCTTTCAAATGTTACTCTTATCAAACAAACTAAAACCAACCCATTGAAGAGGACACTTCAAGGAACATCCTTGTATTTTTTTAAATTTTTTTGGCTTCGTCATTGTGATGATATTGAATTTTCATTGTGACTGATTTTTCAGTCACTTAATTTTTTAATGATAAAGTTTAGTAAAAAAATAGAAAAAAATAGTAATCCTAAATGAAATTGAAGAAAACTTATATTACTAGAAAGTAGATTGAATGGTAAATCTACTGGTATAAACTTCGACATGTAATTCTCATGTTTTGCAGTGGTCCGACCTTGTTAAAGTGACACATTTCTGAATTTTGTAGAAATGGTGCTGTGGAATTGTTGACCAGAAACTCTCGGGCGAGAAAATGTATTCCAAACTCTCGGCCCAGAGTTTAGTTTAAACTCTCATCCGAGATTTTTTTTAAAAATACAGCGTAGCGATTGGTCCAAACTCTCGGCCTAGAGTTTTTTTAAACTCTCGGCCCAGAGTTTGAACTCTCAAAACTCTCGGCCTAGAGTTTGAGTTTGACTTTTTTTCGTGTGATCATCCGCCCATGCTCCGTTTTTGTCACTCTGTTTGTCACCAAAGTGTTTCCCAGGTTTGTGATTTCACGAGATCTATTTATTAAATAAATGAAATCATTTTAAAAACTCATGTTTTTAAACAAATCATGTAAACCTTCTAGAAGCTATGATTTTAAAATGGGGGGTACTAAGCACTTCCTAATACCGATCGCATGCGCAACCTATAACTAGGTGTTATGATGTAGAATTTCCATACTTTGTTTATTCCATTTATTAAATAAATGGCATTATTTTAAAACCTCATGTTTTTAAACAAATCATGTAAACCTTCTAGAAGCTATGATTTTTTAAAACGGGGGGCAGTAAGCTCTTCTTATTCTCGAATACATGCGCAAACTATAAAAAAAATTTATAACGTAGAATGTTCATACTTTGTTGATTCCATTTATTAAGAAAATGACATAATTTTAAAAACTCACGCTTTTAAACAAATCATGTAAACCTTCTAGAAGCTATTTTTTTTAAAACAGGGCGTACTAAGCTCTTATTCTTATCGAACGCATGCGCAAACTATAAAAAGTTGTTATGATGTAGAATTTGCATACTTTATTGATTCCATTTATTAAATAAATGACATTATTTTAAAAACTCGTGTTTTTATACAAATCATCTAAACCTTCTAGAAGCTATGATTTTTAAAAATAGGTGGTACTAAGCTCTTCTTCTTATCGAACGCATGTGCAAACTATTAAAGTTGTTATGACATAGAATGTGCAATATTTGTTGATTCCATTTATTAAATAACTGACATTATTTTAAAAAACTTGGGTTTTTAAACAAATCATGTAAACCTTCTAAAAGGTGTGATTTTTAAAAATGGGGGGCACTAAGCTCTTCCTTTTACCAATTGTATGCGCAACCTATAAAACGGTTTTATGACGTAGAATATGCATACTTTGTTGATTCCATTCACTAAATAAATGAAATCATTTAAAAAAATCGTGTTCTTAAAAAAATCATGTAAACCTTCTAGAAGTTGTGATTTTAAAAATGGGGGGTACTAAGCACTTCCTAATACCGATCGCATGCACAACCTATAAATAGGTATTATGATGTAGAATGTGCATACTTTGTTGATACCATTTATTAAATAAATGACATTATTTTAAAAACTCGTGTTTTTAAACAAATCATGTAAACCTTCTAGAAGTTGTGATTTTTAAAAGGGGGGGTAGTAAGCTCTTCGTATTCTCGAACGCATGCACAAACTATAAAAAGTTGTTATGATGTACAATGTGCATACTTTGTTGATTGTATTTATTATATAAATGACATTATTTTAAAAACTCGTGTTTCTAAACAAATCATTTAAACCTTCTAGAGGCTATGATTTTTAAAAACGGGGGGTACTAAGCTCTTCTTCTTATCAAACGCATGCACAAACTATAAAATGTTGTTATGACGTACAATGTGCATACTTTGTTGATTCTATTTATTAAATAAATGACATTATTTTAAAAACTCGTGTTTTAAAAAAAATCACGTAAACCTTCTAGAAGCTGTGATATTTAAAAACTAGGGGGTTCAATGCTCTTCTTCTTATCGAATGCATGCGCAAACTATAAAAACTTGTTATGACATAGAATGTGCATACTTTGTTGATTCATTTATTAAATAAATAACAATATTTTAAAAACTTGTTTTTTTTAAGACATGATGTAAACCTTTTAGAAGCTGTGATTTTAAAAAATGGGGCATACTAAGCACTTCCTATTACCGATTGCATGCGCAACCTATAAAAATGTGTTATGACGTAGAATGTGCATACTTTGTTGATTCCATTTATTAAATAAATGACATTATTTTAAAAACTTGTGTTTTTAAACAAATCATGTAAACCTTCTAGAAGCTATGGTTTTTAAAAACAGGTTGTACTAAGGTCTTCTTCTTATCAAACGCATGTGCAAACTATAAAAAGTTGTTATGACGTAGAATGTGCAATATTTGTTGATTCGATTTATTAAATAAATGACATCATTTTAAAAATTCGTGTTTTTAAACAAATAATGTAAACCTTCTAGAAGGTGTGATTGTTAAAAAGAAGGGGTACTAAGCTCTTCCTTTTACCGATCGTATGCGCAACCTATAAAACGGTTTTAAGACGTAGAATGTGCATACTTTGTTGATTCCATTTATTAAATAAATGAAATCATTTTAAAAACTTGTGTTTTTAAACAAATCATGGAAACCTTCTAGAAGGTGTGATTTTAAAATGGGGGGTATTAAGCACTTCCTAAAACCGATCACATGCGCAACCTAAAAATAGGTTTTATGATATAGAATGTCTATACTTTGTTGATTCCATTTATTAAATAAATGACATTATTTTAAAAAGCTTGTGTTTTTAAACAAGTCATGTAAACTTTCTAGAAGCTATGATTTTTTAAAACGGGGTGTAGCAAGCTCTTCTTATTCTCGAACGCATGCGCAAACTATAAAAAAAAATTATGACGCTGAATGTGCATACTTTGAACAAAATTTGAGTGAAAACATGAAGTTGGGAAACAATTTTGACTTGTTTTTGACAAAACAAAGTGCTAATTTTTATGTTTTTCAACTTCGACCTCTTCAAACCCATATCTCCCTTAGGAATTTCTACTTGAAGTAAACACAAAGGTTTTACAGAATTGAATTAGCTTTCTATTCGTGTTTTTTTAAATTTTTTTATGGACATATCCTAGGACAAATTTGTTGTCAACCAACGGCATATACTTGAAAATTTTAGGTATGGATAATGAGTGACCTGTGTTGACAATGGTTTTTTGATAGATGGTTATTCATTTTAGGGGAAAAAATTGTATGCTCATAATCTACACACACTAAACTTGATCCTGGACTATATTTCGAGTTTTTTAAAACTTGGGAACTATTTTTTATTATTTATCGAAACAACGTATGTTTAGAAAATGGTGCATTATCAACACATGTTTTTGTCTTCACATTTTCTTTCAAATGTTACTCTTATCAAACAAACTAAAACCAGCCCATTGAAGAGGACACTTCAAGGAACATCCTTGTATTTTTTAAAATTCTGTTGGCTACATCATTGTGATGATATTGAATTTTCATTGTGACTGATTTTTCAGTCACTTCATTTTCTAATGATAAAGTTTAGTAAAAAAAAAAATCCTAAATGAAATTGAAAAAAACTTATATTACTAGAAAGTAGATTGAATGGTGAATCTACTGGTATAAACTCCGACATGTAATTCTCATGTTTTGCAGTGGTCCGACCTTGTTAAAGTGACATATTTCTGAATTCTGCAGAAATGGTGCTGGAATTGTTGACCATAAACTCTCGGGCGAGAAAATGTCTTCCAAACTCTTGGCCCAGAGTTTAGTTCAAACTCTCATCCGAGAATTTTTTTTAAAATACAGCACGTCGATTGGTTCAAACTCTCGGCCTAGAGTTTTTTTAAACTCTCGGCCCAGAGTTTGAACTCTCAAAACTCTTGGCCTAGAGTTTGAGTTTGACTTTTTTTCGTGTGATCATCCGCCCGCGCTCCGTTTTTTTCACTCTGTTTGTCACCAAAGTGTTTCCCTGGTTCGCGATTTCACGAGATCCGTTTATTAAATAAATGACATCATTTTAAAAACTCATGTTTTTAAACAAATCATGTAAACCTTCTAGAAGCTGTGATTTTTTAAAACGGAAGGTACTAAGCTCTTCTTCTTATCGAACCCATGCACAACCTATAAAAGTTGTTTTGACGTAGAATGTGCATACTTTGTTGATTCCATTTATTAAATAAATGACATTATTTTAAAAACTCATGTTTTTAAACAAATCATGTAAACCTTCTAGAAGCTATGATTTTTAAAATAGGGGGTACTAAACTCTTCTTATTATCGAAAACAAGCACAAACTATAAAAAGTTGTTATGACGTAGAATATGCATACTTTGTTGATTCCATTTTTTAAATAAATGACATCATTTTAAAAACTTGTGTTTTTAAAAAATCATGTAAACGTTCTAGAAGTTGTGATGTTTAAAAACAGGGGGTAGTAAGCTCTTCTTATTCTCGAACACATGTGCAAACTATAAAAAAAAATTATGAATTAGAATGTGCATACTTTGTTGATTCCATTTATTAAATAAATGACATTATTTTAAAAACTCGTGTTTTAAAAAAAATCATGTAAACCTTCTAGAAGTTGTGATGTTTAAAAACGGGGGGTACAAAGCTCTTCTTCTTATCGAATGCATGCGCAAACTATAAAAATTTGTTATGACATAAAATTTGCTTACTTTGTTGATTCCATTTATTAAATAAATGACAATATTTTAAAAACTTGTTTTTTTTAAGAAATGATGTAAACCTTCTAGAAGCTGTGATTATAAAAAATGGGGCGTACTAAGCACTTCCTATTACCGATCGCATGCACAACCTATAAACATGTGTTATGACGTAGAATGTGCATACTTTGTTGATTCCATTTATTAAATAAATGATATTATTTTAAAAACTCATGTTTTTAAACAAATCATGTAAACCATGTAGAAGCTGTGATTTTAAAAAATGGGACGTATTAAGTTCTTCTTCTTATCGAACACATGTGCAAACTATTACAATCTTTTATGACATAGAATGTGCAATATTTATTGATTCCATTTATTAAGTAAATGACATTATTTTAACAACTCGTTTTTTTAAACAAATCATGTAAGCCTTCTAAAAGGTGTGATTTTTAAAAACAGGGGGTACTAAGCTCTTCCTTTTACCAATCGTATGCGGAACCTATAAAATGGTTTTATGATGTAGAATATGCATACTTTGTTGATTCCATTTATTAAATAATGACATTATTTTAAAAACTCATGTTTTTAAACAAATCATGTAAACCTTCTAGAAGCTGTGATTTTTAAAAACGGGGGATAATATGCTCTTCTTATTCTCAAACGCATGAGAAAACAATAAAAAGTTGTTATGACTTACAATGTGCATACTTTGGTGATTGTATTTATTATATAAATGACATTATTTTAAAAACTCGTGGTTCTAAACAAATCATTTAAACTTTCTAGAACTTGTGATTTTTAAAAGCAGGCGGTACTAAGCTCTTCTTCTTATCGAATGCTTGCGTAAACTATACAAAGTTCTTCTGACGTACAATGTGCATACTTTGTTGATTCCATTTATTAAATAAATGACATTATTTTTAAAACTCGTGTTTTAAAAAAAATCATGTAAATTTTCTAGAAGCTGTGATGTATAAAAACGGGGGGTACACAACTCTTCTTCTTATCGAATGCATGCACAAACTATACAAATTTGTTATGACACAGAATTTGCATATTTTGTTGATTCCATTTATTAAATAAATGACAATATTTTAAAAACTTTTTTTTTAAGAAATGATGTAAACCTTCTAGAAGCTTTGATTTTAAAAAATGGGGCGTACTAAGCACTTCCTATTACCAATCGCATGCACAACCTATAAAAATGTGTTTTGACGTAGAATGTGCATACTTTGCTGATTCCATTTATTAAATAAATGACATTATTTTAAAAACTCATGTTTTTAAACAAATCATGTAAACCATGTAGAAGCTGTGATTTTAAAAAATGGGGCGTATTAAGTTCTTCTTCCTATCGAACGCATGCGCAAACTATAAAAAGTTCCTATGACATAGAATGTGTATACTTTGTTGATTCCATTTATTAAATAAATGACATTATTTTAAAAACTTGTGTTTTTAAACAAATCATGTAAACCATCTATAAGCTATGATTTTAAAAAACAGGTGGTACTAAGCTCTTCTTCTTATCGAACACATGTGCAAACTATAAAAAGTTGTTATGATGTAGAATGTGCAATATTTGTTGATTCCATTTATTAAATAAATGACATCATTTTAAAAACTCGTGTTTCTAAACAAATCATGTAAACCTTCTAGAAGGTGTGATTGTTAAAAATAGTGGGTACTAAGCTCTTCCTTTTACCGATCGTATGCACAACCTATAAAACGGTTTTATGACGTAGAATGTCCATACTTTGTTGATTCCATTTATTAACTAAATGAAATCATTTTAAAAACTTGTGTTTTTAAGCAAATCATGTAAACCTTCTAGAAGCTGTGATTTTAAAATGGGGGGTACTAAGCACTTCCTAATACCGATCGCATTTGCAACCTATAAATAGGTGTTATGATGTAGAATGTCCATATTTTTTTTATTCCATTTATTAAATAAATGACATTATTTTAAAACCTCATGTTTTTAAACAAATCATGTAAACCTTCTAGAAGCTATGATTTTTTGAAATGGGGGGTAGTAAGCTCTTCTTATTCTCGAACGCATGCGCAAACTATAAAAAAAATTATGACATAGAATGTGCATACTTTGTTGATTCCATTTATTAAGAAAATGACATCATTTTAAAAACTCATGTTTTTAAACAAATCATGTAAACCTTCTAGAAGCTGTGATTTTTAAAAACGGGGTGTACTAAGCTCTTATTCTTATCAAAAGCATGGACAAACTATAAAAAGTTGTTATGATGTAGAATGTACATACTTTGTTGATTCCATTTATTAAATAAATGACATTATTGTAAAAAGTCATGTTTTTAAACAAATCATATAATCCTTCTAGAAGGTATGATTTTTAAAAATAGGTGGTACTAAGCTCTTCTTCTTATCGAACGCATGTGCAAACTATTAAAAGTTGTTTTGACATAGAATGTGCAATATTTGTTGATTCCATTTATTAAATAAATGACATTATTTTAAAAACTTGGGTTTTTAAACAAATCATGTAAACCTTCTAAAAGGTGCGATTTTTAAAAATGGGGGGTACTAAGCTCTTCCTTTTACCGATCATATGCGCAACCTATAATACGGTTTTATGACGTAGAATCTGCATACTTTGTTGATTCCATTCACTAAATAAATGAAATCATTTTAAAAAATCGTGATTTTAAAAACATCATGTAAACCTTCTAGAAGTTGTGATTTTAAAAATGGGGGGTACTAAGCACTTCCTAATACCGATCGTATGCCCGACCTATAAATAGGTATTATGATGTAGAATGTGCATACTTTGTTGATTCCATTTATTAAATAAATGACATTATTTTAAAAAATCGTGTTTTTAAATAAATCATGTAAACCTTCCAAAAGCAGTGGTTTTTAAAAACGGCGGGTAGTAAGCTCTTCTTATTCTTGAACGCATGCGCAAACTATAAAAAGTTGTTATGAAGTACAATGTGCATACTTTTTTGATTGTATTTATTAGATAAATGACATTATTTTAAAAACTCGTGTTTCTAAACAAATCATTTAAACCTTCTAGTTGCTGTGATTTTTAAAAACGGGGGGTACTAAACTCTTCTTCTTATCGAACGCATGCACAAAGTATAAAACGTTGTTATGACGTACAATGTGCATAATTTGTTGATTCTATTTATTAAATAAATGACTTTACTTTAAAAACTCGTGTTTTAAAAAAAATCATATAAACCTTCTAGAAGCTGTGATGTTTAAAAACGGGGGTTACAAAGCTCTTCTTCTTATCGAATGCATGAGCAAACTATAAAAAAATGTTATGACGTAGAATGTGTATACTTTGTTGATTCCATTTATTAAATAAATGACAATATTTTAAAAACATGTTTTTTTAAGACATGATGTAAACCTTTTAGAAACTGTGATTTTAAAAAATGGGGCGTACTAAGCACTTCCTATTATCGATCGCATGCGCAACCTATAAAAATGTGTTATGACGTAGAATGTGCGTACTTTGTTGATTCCATTTATTAAATAAATGACATTATTTTAAAAACTTGTGTTTTTAAACAAATCATGTGAACCTTCTATAAGCTATGATTTTAAAAAATAGGTGGTACTAAGCTCTTCTTCTTATCGAACACATGTACAAACTATAAAAAGTTGTTATGATGTAGGATGTGCAATATTTGTTGATTCCATTTATTAAATAAATGACATCATTTTAAAAACTCATGTTTTTAAACAAATCATGTAAACCTTCTAGAATGTGTGATTGTTAAAAACAGTGGGTACTAAGCTCTTTCTTTTACTGATCGTATACACAACCTATAAAATGGTTTTATGACTTATAATGTGCATACTTTGTTGATTCCATTTATTAAATAAATGAAATCATTTTAAAAACTCATACTTTTAAACAAATCATGTAAACCTTCTAGAAGCTGTGTTTTAAAATGGGGGGTACTAAGCACTTCCTAATACCGATCGCATGTGCAACCTATAAATAGCTATTACGATGTAGAATTTCCATACTTTGTTTATTCCATTTATTAAATAAATGACATTATTTTAAAATCTCATGTTTTTAAACAAATCATGTAAACCTTTTAGAAGCTATGATTTTTTAAAACGGGGGGCAGTAAGCTCTTCTTATTCTCGAACGCATGCGCAAACTATAAAAAAATTTTATGACGTAGAATGTGCATACTTTGTTGATTCCATTTATTAAGAAAATGACATCATTTTAAAAACTCATGTTTTTAAACAAATCATGTAAACCTTCTAGAAGCAGTGATTTTTAAAAACGGGGCATACTAAGCTCTTATTCTTATCGAAAGCATGCGCAAACTATAAAAATTTGTTATGATTTAGAATGTGCATACTTTGTTGATTCCATTTATTAAATAAATGACATTATTTTAAAAACTCGTGTATTTAAACAAATCATATAAACCTTCTAGAAGGTATGATTTTTAAAAATAGGTGGTACTAAGCTCTTCTTCTTATCGAACGCATGTGCAAACTATTAAAAGTTGTTATGACATAGAATGCACAATATTTGTTGATTCCATTTATTAAATAAATGACATTATTTTAAAAACTTTGGTTTTTAAACAAATCATGTAAACCTTCTAAAATGTGTGATTTTTAAAAATGGGGGGTACTAAGCTCTTGCTTTTACCGATCGTATGCGCAACCTATGAAAATGTTTTATGACGTAGAATATGCATACTTTGTTGATTCCATTCACTAAATAAATGAAATCATTTTAAAAAATCGTGTTCTTAAAAAAATCATGTAAACCTTCTAGAAGTTGTGATTTTAAAAATGGGGGGTACTAAGCACTTCCTAATACCGATCGCATGCCCAACCTATAAATAGGTATTATGATGTAGAATGTGCATACTTTGTTGATTCCATTTATTAAACAAATGACATTATTTTAAAAACTCATGTTTTTAAATAAATCATGTAAACCTTCGAGAAGCTGTGATTTTTAAAAACGGGAGGTAGTAAGCTCTTCTTATTCTCGAACACATGTGCAAACTATAAAAAGTTGTTATGAAGTACAATGTGCATACTTTGTTGATTGTATTTATTATATAAATGACATTATTTTAAAAACTCGTGTTTCTAAACAAATCATTTAAACCTTCTAGTTGCTGTGATTTTTAAAAACGGGGGGTACTAAGCTCTTCAACTTATCGAATGCATGCACACACTATAAAATGCTTTTATGACGTACAATGTGCATACTTTTTTGATTCTATTTATTAAATAAATGACATTATTTTAAAAACTCGTGTTTTAAAAAAAATCATATAAACCTTCTAGAAGCTGTGATGTTTAAAAATGGGGGTTACAAAGCTCTTCTTCTTATCAAATGCATGCGCAAACTATAAAAAATTCTTATGATGTAGAATGTGCATACTTTGTTGATTCCATTTATTAAATAAATGACAATATTTTAAAAACTTGTTTTTTTTTAGACATGATATAAACCTTTTAGAAGCTGTGATTTTAAAAAATGGGGCGTACTAAGCACTTCCTATTACCGATCGCATGCGCAACCTATAAAAATGTGTTATGACATAGAATGTGCATACTTTGTTGATTCCATTTATTAAATAAATGACATTATATTACAAACTTGTGTTTTTAAACAAATCATTTAAATATTCTAAAAGTTGTGATTTTTAAAACAGGGGGTAGTATGCTCTTCTTATTATCGAACACAAGCACAAACTATAAAAAGTTGTTATGACGTAGAATGTGCAATATTTGTTGATTCGATTTATTAAATAAATGACATCAATTTAAAAACTCGTGTTTTTAAACAAATAATGTAAACCTTCTAGAAGGTTTGATTGTTAAAAAGAAGGGGTACTAAGCTCTTCCTTTTACCGATTGTATGCACAACATATAAAACGGTTTTAAGACGTAGAATGTGCATACTTTTTTTATTCCATTTATTAAATAAATGAAATCATTCTAAAAACTCGTGCTTTTAAACAAATCATGTAAACCTTCTAGAAGGTGTAATTTTAAAATGGGGGGGTACTAAGCACTTCCTAATACTGATCGCATGTGCAACCTATAAATAGGTGTTATGATGTAGAATGTCCATACTTTGTTTATTCCATTTATTAAATAAATGACATTATTTTAAAAACTCATGTTTTTAAACAAGTCATGTAAACTTTCTAGAAGCTATGATTTTTTTAAACGGAGTGTAGCAAGCTCTTCTTATTCTCGAACTCATGCGGAAACTATAAAAAGTTTTTATGACACTGAATGTGCATACTTTGTTCATTCCATTTATTAAATAAATTACATCATTTTAAAAACTCGTGTTTTTAAACAAATCCTGTAAACCTTCTAGAAGCTGTGATTTTTTAAAACGGAAGGTACTAAGCTCTTCTTCTTATCGAACCCATGCACAAACTATAAAAAGTTGTTTTGACATAGAATGTGCATACTTTGTTGATTCCATTTATTAAATAAATGACATTATTTTAAAAACTCGTGTTTTTAAACAAATCGTGTAAACCTTCTAGAAGCTGTGATTTCTAAAATAGGGGGTACTAAACTCTTCTTATTATCGAAAATAAGCACAAACTATAAAAAGTTGTTATGACGTAGAATATGGATACTTTGTTGATTCCATTTTTTAAATAAATGACATCATTTTAAAAACTTGTGTTTTTAAAAAATCATGTAAACGTTCTAGAAGTTGTGATGTTAAAAACGGGGGGTAGTAAGCTCTTCTTATTCTCGAACACATGCGCAAACTATAAAAAGTTGTTATGAAGTAGAATGTGCATACTTTGTTGATTCCATTTATTAAATCAATGACATTATTTTAAAAACTCGTGTTTTAAAAAAAATCATGTAAACCTTCTAGAAGTTGTGATGTTTAAAAACGGGGGGTACAAAGCTCTTCTTCTTATCAAATGCATGCGCAAACTATAAAAAAAAACTATGACGTAGAATGTGCATACTTTGTTGATTCCATTTATTAAATAAATGACAATAGTTTAAAAACTAGTTTGTTTTAAGAAATGATGTAAACCTTCTAGAAGCTGTGATTATAAAAAATGGGGTGTAGTAAGCACTTCCTATTACCGATCGCATGTGCAGCCTATAAACATGTGTTATGACGTAGAATGTGCATACTTTGTTGATTCCATTTATTAAATAAATGACATTATTTTAAAAACTCGTGTTTTTAAACAAATCATGTAAACCATGTAGAAGATGTGATTTTAAAAAATGGGGCGTATTAAGTTCTTCTTCTTATCGAAAGCATATGCAAACTATTACAATTTTTTATGACATAGAATGTGCAATATTTGTTGATTCCATTTATTAAGTAAATGACATTATTTTAACAACTCGTGTTTTTAAACAAATCATGTAAACCTTCTAAAAGGTGTGATTTATAAAAACGGGGGGTACTAATCTCTTCCTTTTACCAATCGTATGCGAAACCTATAAAACAATTTTATGATGTAGAATATGCATACTTTGTTGATTCCATTTATTAAATAAATGACATTATTTTAAAAACTCGTGTTTTTAAACAAATCATGTAAACCTTCTAGAAGCTGTGATTTTTAAAAACGGGGGATAGTGAGCTCTTCTTATTCTCGAATGCATGCGCAAACTATAAAAAGTTGTTGTGACTTACAATGTGCATACTTTGTTGATTGTATTTATTATATAAATGACATTATTTTAAAAACTCATGTTTCTAAACAAATCATTTAAACTTTCTAGATGTTCTTATTTTTAAAAACAGGTGGTACTAAGCTCTTCTTCTTATCGAACACATGCGTAAACTATAAAAAGTTCTTCTGATGTACAATGTGCATACTTTGTTGATTCCATTTATTAAATAAATGACATTATTTTAAAAACTCGTGTTTTTTAAAAAATCATGTAAACCTTCTAGAAGTTTTGATGTATAAAAATGGGAGGTACAAAGCTCTTCTTCTTATTGAATGCATGCACAAACTATACAAATTTGTTATGACGTAGAATTTGCATACTTTGTTGATTCCATTTATTAAATAAATGACAATATTTAAAAAAAAAATTAAGAAATGATGTAAACCTTCTAGAAGCTATGATTTTAAAAAATGGGGCGGACTAAGGCCTTACTATTACCGATCACATGCGCAACCTATAAAAATGTGTTATGACGTAGAATGTGCATACTTTGTTGATTCCATTTATTAAATAAATGACATTATTATAAAAACTCATGTTTTTAAACAAATCATGTAAACCGTGTAGAATCTGTGATTTTAAAAAAAGGGGCGTACTAAGTTCTTCTTCCTATCGAACGCCTGTGCAGCCTATAAACATGTGTTATGATGTAGAATGTGCATACTTTGTTGATTCCATTTATTAAATAAATGACATTATTTTAAAAACTTGTGTTTTTAAACAAATCATGTAAACCTTCTATAAGCTATGATTTTAAAAAACAGGTGGTACTATGCTCTTCTTCTTATCGAACGCATGTGCAAACAATAAAAAGTTATTATCACGCAGAATGTGCAATATTTGTTGATTCCATTTATTAAATAAATGACATCATTTTAAAAACTCGTGTTTTTAAACAAATCATGTAAACCTTCTAGAAGGTGTGATTGTTAAAAACAGTGGGTACTAAGCTCTTCCTTTTACCGATCGTATGCACAACCTATAAACCGGTTTTATGACGTAGAATGTCCATACTTTGTTGATTCCATTTATTAACTAAATGAAATCATTTTAAAAACTTGTGTTTTTAAGCAAATCATGTAAACCTTCTAGAAGTTGTGATTTTAAAATGGGGGGTACTAAGCACTTCCTAATACCGATCGCATGTGCAACCTATAAATAGGTGTTATGATGTAGAATGTCCATATTTTTTTATTCCATTTATTAAATAAATGACATTATTTTAAAACCTCATGTTTTTAAACAAATCATGTAAACCTTCTAGAAGCTATGATTTTTTGAAACGGGGGGTAGTAAGCTCTTCTTATTCTCGAACGCATGCGCAAACTATAAAAAAAATTATGACGTAGAATGTGCATACTTTGTTGATTCCATTTATTAAGAAAATGACATAATTTTAAAAACTCATGTTTTTAAACAAATCATGTAAACCTTCCAGAAGCTGTGATTTTTAAAAATGGGGCGTACTAAGCTCTTATTCTTATCGAACGCATGCACAAACTATAAAAAGTTGTTATGATGTAGAATGTGCATACTTTGTTCATTCCATTTATTAAATAAATGATATTATTTTAAAAACTCGTGTTTTTAAACAAATCATATAAACCTTCTAGAAGGCATGATTTTCAAAAATAGGTGGTACTAAGCTCTTCTCCTTATCGAACGCATGTGCAAACTATTAAAAGTTGTTATGACAGAATGTGCAATATTTGTTGATTCCATTTATTAAATAAATGGCAATATTTTAAAAACTTGGGTTTTTAAACAAATCATGTAAACCTTCTAAAAGGTGTGATTTTAAAAAACGGGGGGTACTAAACTCTTCCTTTTACCGATCGTATGTGCATCCTATAAAACGGTTTTATGACATAGAATCTGCATACCTTGTTGATTCCATTCACTAAATAAATGAAATCATTTAAAAAAATCCTGTTTTTAAAAAAATCATGTAAACCTTCTAGAAGTTGTGATTTTAAAAATAGGGGGTACTAAGCACTTCCTATTACCGATTGCATGCCCAACCTATAAATAGGTATTATGATGTAGAATGTGCATACTTTGTTGATTCCATTTATTAAATAAATGACATTATTTTAAAAACTCATGTTTTTAAACAAATCATGTAAACCTTCTAGAAGTTGTGATTTTTAAAAATAGGGGGTAATAAGCTCTTCTTATTCTCGAACGCATGCACAAACTATAAAAAGTTTTTATGACGTACAATGTGCATACTTTGTTGATTGTATTTATTATATAAATGACATTATTTTAAAAACTCGTGCTTCTAAACAAATCATTTAAACCTTCTAGAAGCTATGATGTTTAAAAACGGGGATTACAAAGCTCTTCTTCTTATCGAATGCATGCGCAAACTATAAAAAATTGTTATGATGTAGAATGTGCATACTTTGTTGATTCCAGTTATTAAATAAATGACAATATTTTAAAAACTTGTTTTTTTTAAGACATGATGTAAACCTTTTAGAAGCTATGATTTTAAAAAATGGGGCGTACTAAGCACGTCCTATTACCGAAAACATGCGCAACCTATAAAAATGTGTTATGACGTAGAATGTGCATACTTTGTTGATTCCATTTCTTAAATAAATGACATTATTTTAAAAACTTTTGTTTTTAAACAAATCATGTAAACCTTCTAGAAGTTATGATTTTTAAAAACAGGTACTACTAAGGTCTTCTTCTCATCGAACGCATGTGCAAACTATAAAAAGTTGTTATGACATAGAATGCCCAATATTTGTTGATTCAATTTATTAAATAAATGACATCAATTTAAAAACTCGTGTTTTTAAACAAATAATTTAAACTTTCTAGAAGGTGTGATTGTTAAAAAGAAGGGGTACTAAGCTCTTCCTTTTACCAATCGTATGCACAAACTATAAAACGGTTTTAAGATGTAGAATGTGCATACTTTGTTGATTCCATTTATTAAATAAATGAAGTGATTTTAAAAACTCATGTGTTTAAACAAATCATGTAAACCTTTTAGAAGGTGTGATTTTAAAATGGGGGGTACTAAGCACTTCCTAATACCAATCGCATGTGCAACCTATAAATAGGTGTTATGATGTAGAATGTCCATACTTTGTTTATTCCATTTATTAAATAAATGACATTATTTTAAAAACTCATGTTTTTAAAAAAGTCATGTAAACTTTCTAGAAGCTATGATTTTTTAAAACGGGGTGTAGCAAGCTCTTCTTATTCTCGAACTCATGCGCAAACTATAAAAGTTTTTATGACGTTGAATGTGCATACTTTGTTCATTCCATTTATTAAATAAATGACATCATTTTAAAAACTCGTGTTTTTAAACAAATCCTGTAAACCTTCTAGAAGCTGTGATTTTTTAAAACGGAAGGTACTAAGCTCTTCTTCTTATCGAACCCATGCACAAACTATAAAAAGTTGTTTTGACGTAGTGTTAGGATATTCCTATACTCCATCCTAGTCCTCCTAGCTTTTCTGTCATTTTCATTTTAGTCATGCATGCAAAATTAGGGTTTGCATGCATTTTGCATGTATCCTAGTCATCAACACCAACACCGAGTCCTCAGCAAACTAGCCCCCGAAGCTTCTTTCAGATCAGTTTCATCTCTCCTAGAGCTTAGTGCGCCCTCCTTTCACCTACTGCATGAGAAGGGCACCTTTCTTCACCTACCAGTCCAGTTTAGTTTATATATCTTTAGTTATTTCCTTGATTTAAGGATTAACTGACTCCTAACTGACCTTACCACTCCGATGGACCTCCAGTGTGACTAGACAGCATGTTCTGACTCCAGTTAGCTCCATCTGTGCCCTCCACTGAGCCTCCTTCACTACGTTAGTGCTTCCATGTACCAATTACACCAACCACACTCAGTTAGACTTAGTTTGACTCCCGGTTGACCATTACTTGTGCATTGATGACTTCACTGATGAGAAGGTGGACTCCTAGTTAGGCATTGATGACTCTCCACTGATTATGGATCTATGCATGAAGGCCAATTCGAATTCAACCTAGTGATTTCGAATCCTCATACTCAGCATTGTATATTTACCAGTTTATTATTCTGTTAATAGCAACATGTGTAATTATTCTGCCTCAATCAGATTTTCTATGGATCTAAGTTCTATTGCTTGTCTCTTCTTCTATTATTCCTAAATTCTTTCATTGTGAGGTTTACATCATCTCTTTGGATCTTATGTGGGAAATTTCACATGGTATCAAAGCCATTTGAGAGTATATTCTACCTCCATTCTTGAGAGTTTTTTGCAGGTATTTCGAAGTTCCAGCAGTTGCAGCAGCAGATTCAACAGTTTCTATTTGCACTTGTTCCAGCAGCCAAAGGTGAGCAATTCAAATGCTTCTTCTTCTTCTTATGTTTCTCCCATAATTCTCACTCCCTTCAATTATTTCGAATGGAAGAGTGAGATGAAGATTCACTTGATGCACAAAGGGTATGAAAGATTGGTTTATGAAAGAGATGCCACACCACATATAGCTAGAGAAATAATCCAGCATCTAACCAAATTGGATGAAGCCTTTGGATTCATATGCCTTTATATGTCCAAAGATCTATTGTTCAATGTTGAAGGATTGAAGTCTCCAAAAGAGTTATGGACCAAATTGGAGAGTCTTTTTGGCAAACAAGATGGGTTAAGAGGCTACACTCTTGAAAATGAATTGGTTTCCCTACAACCTAGCAATTTCAAGAGCATTCAATCATTCTTCTCAAAGTTTAAAAATTTGGTTGTACAATGCAAGCATTGTGGCATCACTAAGAGTGATGAGCAATTGGTGCTCTCCATTCTGAGCAAACTTGGATCTCAATTCTCTGTCTTTGTATCTACTTTCCACTCTGGGCGAATGTCAATCCCTGGATGGAAGTTTCCTACCTTAGAAGCCTTCACTCAAGCCCTCATTCAAGAAGAGGAAAAATTGTTTCAAATGGATGCCATCAAAACCTTCAAATATCTAGCTCTTTTAGCTAGTGAATCAAGTGGAGTGAATGCAAAAGGGAGGCAAAAGGACAAAGGAAAGAAACATTCAAGATCCAAGAATGACAAACCAAAGAGACCAAATTTTTCCTACTTCAAGAGAGGAAACCATCCTGATAGTGTTTGCATGCACAAGAAGATTTTTCTTCTAACCAAGATTCTTGAACAAAACCAAATTGTCGTTCCAAAAGAAGCAAAGATGTCTGATTTTGGAAGTGGATCTGATGATTGTCATGCATTGATGGCTGGATTTTCAAAGACAAAATCCCTCCTCATAGATTCTAGAGCCTCCAACCACATGATTGCATCTGAAGAATCCTTCTCCTGTTTGGATCTCCAAGATAGGCCTACCATTCACATGGGAGACAACTCTCAGATTTCTGCCAAAGGATTGGGAATAGTTCATATGGAGCATGGTAAGTTCAAAAATGTCTTATTTGTTCCTTCTCTTACAGCTAATTTGTTGTCAGTTTATCAAATGACTCATACAGGATCGCCAAAGAAAGTTATTTTTGGTCCAAACACAGTAGAGATTACAGAAATCTCCACTAGAAAGGTTATAGTGAATGGGATTGCTAATCATGCCTCAAAGGCATATGAGTTCTCACACTCCATGCCTTTCCCTCCAAATATTTCTTCAGATTCTGATGAAGATCACAGTGACTCCTCTTCTTCTGATGAAGAAGAAGATCAAGATTTTGATGTTGAGATCATGGTTCAAGAAGATTCAAATCCAGAACCAACACCTATTCTCAGTCCAGATTCAAGGTCAATAAGGGCTCACACAAACCTTGCTACTATTGAGAACACATTTGATGACTTATATGATCGCATAACTACTAGACTTCAGCATCATGCCAACCTTGCATTATGCCATCCATCTCTCCATGAGAGATGCAGCATGATGATGGGGTTCTCTCTTCCATCTTTTGGGAAGAGTCCTCATGTTCCATTCGCTCTAGATACAGAAAGAATTCCTGAAATACTTGCTTCATTCTCCACACAGTGGGAGACCTTCCTACAGGGGATCAGCTTGCCAATTCTTTTACAAAAGTTTTCACTGATGAAAGCTTCTTTCTTTTCTGCATAGTATGATGGTTCCCTGAGTTATTTACTGTTCTTTTTAGGGGGGGGTACTTTTCCCATGAGGTTTTCCCCATTTCCTCAGTTTATGGACAGTTCTTTATTTTTTTTTTCATTTCATTGATTGTATGGGTGACCTTTAGTCCTAGTTACCAGGGCCCAGGATGGATTAAGGGGGGGGTTAGGATATTCCTATACTCCATCCTAGTCCTCCTAGCTTTTCTATCATTTTCATTTTCAGTCATGCATGCAAAATTAGGGTTTGCATGCATCCTAGTCATCAGCACCAACACCTAGTCCTCAGCAAACTAGCCCCCGGAGCTTCTTTCAGATCAATTTCAGCTCTCTTAGAGCTTAGTGTGCCCTCCTTTCACCTATTGCATGAGAAGGGTGCCTTTCTTCACCTACCAGTCCAGTTTAGTTCAGTTATCTTCAGTTCTTTCCTTGATTTAAGGATTAACTGATTCCTAACTGACCTTACCACTCTAATGGACCTCCAGTGTGACTAGACAGCCTGTTCTGACTCCAGTTAGCTCCATCTACACCCTCCACTGAGCCTCCTTCACTACATTAGTGCTTCCATGTACCAGTTACACAAACCACACTCAGTTAGACTTAGTTTGACACCCGGTTGACCATTACTTGTGCATTGATGACTTCACTGATGAGAAGGTGGACTCCTAGTTAGGCATTAATGACTCTCCACTGATTATGGATCTCTGCATGAAGGCCAATTCGAATTCAACCTAGTGAATTCGAATCCTCATACTCAACATTGTATATTTACCAGTTTATTATTCTGTTAATAGCAACATGTGTCATTATTCTGTCTCAAATCAGAGTTTCTTTGGATCTAAGTTCTATTGCTTGTCTCTTCTTCTATTATTCCTAAATTCTTTCATTGTGAGGTTTACATCATCTCTTTGGATCTTATGTGGGAAATTTCACACGTAGAATGTGCATACTTTGTTGATTCCATTTATTAAATAAATGACATTATTTTAAAAACTCGTGTTTTTAAACAAATCATGTAAACCTTCTAGAAGCTGTGATTTTTAAAACAGGGGGTACTAAACTCTTCTTATTATCGAAAACAACACAAACTATAAAAATTTGTTATGACGTAGAATATGCATACTTTGTTGATTCCATTTTTTAAATAAATGACATCATTTTAAAAACTTGTGTTTTTAAAAAATCATGTAAACGTTCTAGAAGCTGTGATTTTTAAAAATGGGGGATAGTAAGCTCTTCTTATTCTCGAACGCATGCGCAAACTATAAAAAGTTGTTATGACTTACAATGTGCATACTTTGTTGATTGTATTTATTATATAAATGACATTATTTTAAAAACTCGTGTTTCTAAACAAATCATTTAAACTTTCTAGAAGTTGTGATTTTTAAAAACGGATGGTACTAAGCTTTTCTTCTTATCGAACGCATGCGTAAACTATAAAAAGTTCTTCTGACGTACAATGTGCATACTTTGTTGATTCCATTTATTAAATAAATGACATTATTTTAAAAACTCATATTTTTAAAAAAATCATGTAAACCTTCTAGAAGCTGTGATGTATAAAAACGGAGGGTACAAAGCTCTTCTTCTTATCGAATGCATGCACGAACTATACAAATTTGTTATGACGTAGAATTTGCATACTTTGTTGATTCCATTTATTAAATAAATGACAATATTTTAAAAACTTTTTTTTTAAATGATGTAAACCTTCTAGAAGCTGTGATTTTAAAAAAAGGGGCTTACTAAGCACTTCCTATTACCGATCGCATGCACAACCTATAAAAATGTGTTATGACGTAGAATGTGCATACTTTGCTGATTCCATTTATTAAATAAATGACATTATTTTAAAAACTCATGTTTTTAAACAAATCATGTAAACCATGTAGAAACTGTGATTTTAAAAAATGGGGCGTACTAAGTTCTTCTTCCTATCAAACGCATGCGCAAACTATAAAAAGTTCTTATGACGTAGAATGTGCATACTTTGTTGATTCCATTTATTAAATAAATGACATTATTTTAAAAACTTGTGTTTTTAAATAAATCATGTAAACCTTCTATAAGCTATGATTTTAAAAAACAGGTGGTACTAAGCTCTTCTTCTTATCGAACGCATGTGCAAACTATAAAAAGTTCTTATCACGTAGAATGTGCAATATTTGTTGATTCCATTTATTAAATAAATGACATCATTTTAAAAACTCGTGTTTTTAAACAAATCATGTAAACCTTCTAGAATGTGTGATTGTTAAAAATAGTGGGTACTAACCTCTTCCTTTTACCGATCGTATGCACAACCTATAAAACGGTTTTATGACGTAGAATGTGCATACTTTGTTGATTCCATTTATTAACTAAATGAAATCATTTTAAAAACTCGTGTTTTTAAACAAATCATGTAAACCTCCTAGAAGCTGTGATTTTAAAATGCGGGGTACTAAGCACTTCCTAATACCGATCGCATGTGCAACCTATAAATAGGTGTTAGGATGTAGAATGTCCATACTTTGTTTATTCCATTTATTAAATAAATTACATTATTTTAAAACCTCATGTTTTTAAACAAATCATGTAAACCTTCTAGAAGCTATGATTTTTTAAAACGAAGGGCAGTAAGCTCTTCTTATTCTCGAACGCATGCGCAAACTATAAAACGTTTTTATGACGTAGAATGTGCATACTTTGTTGATTCATTTTATTAATAAAATGACATCATTTTAAAAACTCATGTTTTTAAACAAATCATGTAAACCTTCTAGAAGCTGTGGTTTTTAAAAACGGGGCGTACTAAGCTCTTATTCTTATCGAACGCATGCGCAAACTATAAAAAGTTGTTATGATGTATAATGTGCATACTTTTTTTATTCCATTTATTAAATAAATGACATTATTTTAAAAACTCTTGTTTTTAAACAAATCATATAAACCTTCTAGAATGTATGATTTTCAAAAATAGGTGGTACTATGCTATTCTTCTTATCGAACGCATGTGCAAACTATTAAAAGTTGTTATGACATAGAAAGTGCAATATTTGTTGATTCCATTTATTAAATAAATGACATTATTTTAAAAACTTGGATTTTTAAACAAATCATGTAAACCTTCTAAAAGGTGTGATTTTTAAAAACAGGGGGTACTAAACTCTTCCTTTTACCGATCGTATGCGCAATCTATAAAATGGTTTTATGCCGTAGAATGAACATACTTTGTGGATTCCATTCACTAAATAAATGAAATCATTTTAAAAAATCATCTTTTTAAAAAAATATCGTAAACCTTCTAGAAGTTGTGATTTTAAAAATGGGGGGTACTAAGCACTTCCTAATACCGATCGCATGCCCAACCTATAAATAGGTATTACGATGTAGAATGTGCAGACTTTGTTGATTCCATTTATTAAATAGATGTCATTATTTTAAAAACTCGTGTTTTTAAACAAATCATGTAAACCTTCTAGAAGCTATGATTTTTAAAAACGGGGGGTAGTAAGCTCTTCTTATTCTCGAACGCATACGCAAACTATAAAAAGTTGTTATGACGTACAATGTGCATTCTTTGTTGATTGTATTTATTATATAAATGACATTATTTTAAAAACTCGTGTTTCTAAACAAATCATTTAAACCTTCTAGAAGCTGTGATTTTTAAAAACGGGGGGTACTAAGCTCTTCTTCTTATCAAACGCATGCACAAACTATAAAACGTTGTTATGACGTACAATGTGCATACTTTGTTGATTCTATTTATTAAATAAATGACATTATTTTAAAAACTTGTGTTTTTAAAAAAATCATGTAAACCTTCTAGAAGCTGTGATGTTTAAAAATAGTGTGTACAAAGCTCTTCTTCTTATCGAATGCATGCGCAAACTATAGAAAATTGTTATGACGTAGAATGTGCATACTTTGTTGATTCCATTTATTAAATAAATAACAATATTTTAAAACCTTGTTTTTTTAAGACATGATGTAAACCTTTTAGAAGGTGTGATTTTAAAAAATGGGGCGTACTAAGCACTTCCTATTACCAATCACATGCGCAACCTATAAAAATGTGTTATGACGTAGAATGTACATACTTTGTTGATTCCATTTATTAAATAAATGACATTATTTTAAAAACTTTTGTTTTTAAACAAATCATGTAAACCTTCTAGAAGCTATGATTTTTAAAAACAGGTTGTACTAAGGTCTTCTTCTCATCGAACACATGTGCAAACTATAAAAAGTTGTTATGACATAGAATGTGCAATATTTGTTGATTCGATATAGTAAATAAATGAAATCAATTTAAAAACTCGTGTTTTTAAACAAATAATGTAAACCTTCTAGAAGGTGTGATTGTTAAAAAGAAGGGGTACTAAGCTCTTCCTTTTACCGATCGTATGCGCAACCTATAAAATGGTTTTAAGACGTATAATGTGCATACTTTTTTTATTCCATTTATTAAATAAATGAAATCATTTTAAAAACTCGTGTTTTTAAACAAATCATGTAAACCTTCTAGAAGGTGTGATTTTAAAATGGGGGGTACTAAGCACTTCCTAATATCGATCGCATGTGCAACCTATAAATAGGTGTTATTATTTAGAATGTCCATACTTTGTTTATTCCATTTATTAAATAAATGACATTATTTTAAAACTCATGTTTTTAAACAAGTCATGTAAACTTTCTAGAAGCTATGATTTTTTAAAATGGGGTGTAGCAAGCTCTTCTTATTCTCGAACTCATGCGCAAACTATAAAAAGTTTTTATGACACTAAATGTGCAAACTTTGTTCATTCCATTTATTAAATAAATTACATCATTTTAAAAACTTGTGTTTTTAAACAAATCCTGTAAACCTTCTAGAAGCTGTGATTTTTCAAAACAGAAGGTACTAAGCTCCTCTTCTTATCGAACCCATGCACAAACTATAAAAAGTTGTTTTGACCTAGAATTTGCATACTTTGTTGATTCCATTTATTAAATAAATGACATTATTTTAAAAACTCATGTTTTTAAACAAATCATGTAAACCTTCTAGAAGCTGTTATTTTTAAAATAGGGGGTACTAAACTCTTCTTATTATCGAAAACAAGCACAAACTATAAAAAGTTGTTATGACGTAGAATATGGATACTTTGTTGATTCCATTTTTTAAATAAATGACATCATTTTAAAAACTTGTGTTTTTAAAAAATCATGTAAACGTTCTAGTAGTTGTGATGTTTAGAAACGGGGGGTAGTAAGCTCTTCTTATTCTTGAACACATGCGCAAACTATAAAAAGTTGTTATGAAGTAGAATGTGCATACTTTGTTGATTCCATTTATTAAATCAATGACATTATTTTAAAAACTCGTGCTTTTTAAAAAATCATGTAAACCTTCTAGAAGTTGTGATGCTTAAAAACGGGGGGTACAAAGCTCTTCTTCTTATCAAATGCATGCGCAAACTATAAAAATTTGTTATGACGTAGAATTTGCATACTTTGTTGGTTCCATTTATTAAATAAATGACAATATTTTAAAAACTAGTTTTTTTTAAGAAATGATGTAAACCTTCTAGAAGCTATGATTATAAAAATGGGGTGTACTAAGCACTTCCTATTACCGATCGCATGTGCAGCCTATAAACATGTGTTATGACGTAGAATGTGCATACTTTGTTGATTCCATTTATTAAATAAATGACATTATTTTAAAAACTCGTGTTTTAAACAAATCATGTAAACCATGTAGAAGATGTGATTTTAATATTAAGTTCTTCTTCTTATCAAACGCATGTGCAAACTATTACAATTTGTTATGACATAGAATGTGCAATATTTGTTGATTCCATTTATTAAGTAAATGAAATTATTTTAACAACTCGTGTTTTTAAACAAATCATGTAAACCTTCTAAAAGGTGTGATTTTTAAAAATGGGGGGTACTAAGCTCTTCCTTTTACCAATCGTATGCGGAATCTATAAAACGGTTTTATGATGTAGAATATGCATACTTTGTTGATTCCATTTATTAAATAAATGACATTATTTTAAAAACTCGTGTTTTTAAACAAATCATGTAAACCTTCTAGAAGCTGTGATTTTTAAAAACGGGGGATAGTAAGCTCTTCTTATTCTCGAACGCATGCGCAAACTGTAAAAAGTTGTTTTGACTTACAATGTGCATACTTTGTTGATTGTATTTATTATATAAATGACATTATATACTTTGAAAATGCTTGAACGACAGTTATAGAAACTATTACTTTACTTAATAAATGAATGCTCGACTGTTTCAGATAGAATGACTAAATATTAAATATGCTCGATTGATTGAGATAGAATGACTGAATGTTGAATATGCTCTACTAATTGAGATAGAATGACTGAATGTTAGATATGCTCAACTGATTGAGATAGAATCATTGAACATTGGATATGCTCGATTGATTGAGATAGAATGACTAAATGTTAGACATGCTCGACTAATTGAGATAGAATGACTTAATGTTAGATATGCTCGACTCATTGAGATAGAATGACTGAATGTTAGATATACTCGACTGATTGAGATAGAATGATTGAATGTTAGATATGCTCGACTGATTGAGATAGGATGACTGAATGTTACATATGCTCGACTGATTGAGATAGAACGACTGAATGTTAGATATGCTCGACTGATTGAGATATGATGACTGAATGATAGATATGATTTACTGATTGAGAGAAAAGGATGAATGAAATATATGCTCGACTGACTGAGATATTATGATGGATGATGAAATATTTCATAGTGCAGCGCTACTAATGTGCGCTTGAGTGTGTGTGTGTGTGTAGTGGTAGGTAAGATGATTTACCGACTGACCCACAATGGAATTATAGGGGTCGTAAGAATGGAAAGAACACATAGGGGTACGACGACTGACTGTCGACCCTGGATTAGCAATCCACGCACGGGTGAAGCCGTTTCAGCTCACCCGGGGAAGCATGTGTCGTACGGGCAAGGTCATAATGATTTGATCGCATACGATGAGTTGAAAGGCGCGCAATAAGGAGAACCTTATCCCTCAACATCCCTTAGTCTCCAAGGAGCGTAGTTGAGAGATCACGGTAACGGTTCGCAGTCGCTACGCAATACTCCCCATAAGAAGGAAGAAATGAAACTGTCAGAAGGGCCCGCCGAAGAGGTACCTAGACAATAACGAGAGGAAGAAAATTAATCAACGATATAAATGAAAAATTCACATAAGATTTAAGAAATACTTTATTTCATTTTGTTTTATTTTATTAAATTGAATAATTCTATTCAAGATTTTATTTTTAATTGATTTTATTAATTTGAATTATTCATTTTAATTGATTTTATTAACTTGAAAAATAATTGAAGAGATTGATTTTATTCAATGTTAAATTTGATTAATTATGCTGATTGAAAAAAATTAATAATAAGAGAATTGTTTTTATTCAAATATTTTAATTTTATGGATTTTATTATTTTAAATCATTCTATTAAAGATTCTATTTAATTGACTTCATTATTTTGAGAAAGAATTGAAATAAGTCATTAATAAAAAGAATTGTTTTTCTTTTATTATTATTCAATATTTTACTTTAATTATTTTTATTATTCATTTAAATTATTTTATAAAGAGGAAATTTAAAATAGATTATACTTTTAGTAAAAAGAATCATCTTTTAATTCAATCTTAATATTAAGAAAAAAAAGAAAAGTCAAAAGCAATAAGTCTAACTAAAAGATTGTTAAGTAAACTAAATGAGAACCAAAAGAGAAGTAGAACTCTTCTACACCTAACTCCCACTGATCTAGGGATTTAGGTACACATTAAAGACATTAAGAAGACACATGTATTTGAGAATATTGGAAATTAAAATATTAAATTAAATTAAATATGTACATGCTCAGACACATGGTACACAGGCTTTTGCTATATAATGAGGGAGGAGAAGGAGAGAAGGACATCTCTTGCTCCCTAATGCTGGATGGTCATCATAATCTCGGATTATGTTATGATCCTTGGAGTTGGGATTAGCCGGAACAGGGATTGGGAGATCCTTTCGGGAGGCTAGATTGTGTGTTCTTACGACCCCATTAGCTCGGGGGTTTGGGATGAAGAAGAATAACCCCGATACGATAGGGAGGTCAACCGAGGGGTCACTCGGTACTTCGTAAGGAAATTGGATTGGATCATGCGGAAACCACTTCGAGGACTCCATCGATTCGCTGGACCAACCGTCGAAAATAGGTTTGAAGTATTTTAATTTTATTTATTTTGCTAAATATTTTTAGAATGAATATATCTGAGTATATAGTGTTATATATTGACATTCATGTACTACGATAGATAGAACTAGATCTGTGGCTTCTATATCTTCTTCTGAAAAAAATCATACTGGAAATTTTTTTTTGGGACCCCGAAAAGGGGGTCCCTACATTTGGTATGAGAGCCGATCGAGCCTTGAGGGCACCGGACTTATATTTGTACCGACGGGCTTTCGGTAAATTCGTGGTAGATTGGATTCAACAACGACAACATCTCCCGGATCTCGACCAACTGTTGAAGTGACTGTCTCATCAGATTTGGAGGTAATAAATTATTACTGTCGCAAAGTAGAGGTTTCTGTTTATCAAAAAAAAAAAAAAAAAATTAGTTCCATTTGGAGTAGCGCTTTGTAATTTATTTTTGTACAAAAAATAAAAGTTTAGTTCCATTTGGAGTAGCTATCCTAGATATAATCTCTGTATTCTTGTCCGCCGATTTGAGTGGGATAATGAAAACCCTGGTAGTGCCTTCCTTTTACAATCCCTTTAAGATCTCTCTGTAATCCATTTCGAAAAGTTTGCACCTGCTTTGAAGGAGATCGTATTCTGCTATCTCACTTAAGATCCAATTCTATCCCTTACGATCGCTCCTGTGATCGGTATCTTTGCATTTTCTTCAAGTAGTTTGCAATTCAAATACCTTACCGGAATAGATCCATTTTGTTGAGTACTTAAAACTGTGTGCCAAACCGAACTCGGTATAAATTAATTTTTAAACTGTGATGTTGGGTTTGAGATCTTGAAACTCTGTGTATGTACATCTCATTAGTGAAAACGAATTCGATCCATCTTTCTGTGTTTCTATAATTCTGTTTAAACGTCTTCTTTATATAATAATAAAAATTCAAAGAACGCATTGGGTAACCCGATTTCAAGGGTTGTGAACCGATCCCTCTCTCTTTTAATGTGGAAGTATGCTCAGAGCTTGAACAGGGTCACCGATCCATGTAAATAATTTTTGATTCCAGATCTGTATGCTTATGCCCTTCTCCTTTATTATCGAATCTGCCTCGAAAAAGAATCGAATCACAGATGTGACCCAGCCTTGAGGAAATTTACACCTACAGGCATATCTTAAACCTTTGTCCTTACCTTGTTTCCGAGATCGGGTAAGATAGCTCGGTTTATTTTGATAAGCGTTAGGATGGAGTAAACCTCTCGGTGCCCACCAATGTATAATTGCGCGTTTTACAACTGTCTTTAATTTGTGAAAAGAGCTACAGTGTTCCCACCATCTAATTAATACGGTGTGTGATCTTTCTTGTTGCAAACATTGTATTGTTATAAAAGGAAATCACAACCTTAATCAATTATACGTTTGTATGATACGCCCAATCGCCCTAGTTTAAAACTGTGTGTATTTTCTAGAAATATTGAATGGCGATCCCATGCTTTGTAGGATTTTAATTTAAACTTTATTAAATCTCTGAATATTCCTCTAAAGACTCTGTAAGCGTGTTGGTTGAGAAATTATCCCTCCTCTAGATCGCCCTCTGCCCTGCCATTTATGCGTTGAAATTTCGACTCTGTCACAAGGATTTGATTCCACATCCCTTAAAGGATTTGTAAACTTACTCTTTAAATATTCCGAGTTGATCCAACTCATGTAGCATTTTTAGATTTCATGAATTGACTTTTTTAAATTGCTCTTTAAAATCTGCGTAGGATCCATTTCTTTTTGGCTTTTTCTAGAATCTATATTTTTTTATTTTAAATTTTCGATTTCAGAAATCTTTGTGCATCTTGTGTTTAAAACTCTGAGATCAAATTTCTTACAGGTCTGTGCACCTAACCTTTATTAAACTCTGAGCATTGTTAGTTAAGGCTCTGTATTTTAATTTATGTATTTCAAATTCAACCTCCAGAGTCGTCCAGGGTTAAGGAAAGAATGCACTGCGATATCATTCAAGTGCTCTGTGTTTAAATATTTAAAAGACTCTGTATTTGGAATCTCAGTATCTAAAATATTTATGCCAAAACGATCGGAGTTTTTAAATCCATTATGCTAAACGCCCAGATCCAATGGAGAGTATCCTATGCGTTATCACACAGAATCTCAGGAATTTGTTATTCCAAATCTCAGTATTTAAATTCTTATGTCAAAATGTCCAGGTCTTACGAAATTTATCATGTGCGTTGGCTCTTAGTAACTCGGTGTATGGTTATTTTAAATCTCCATATCGAATTCTTGCTCAAACGTTCCAGAATTGAAATCACAAATTAAATTGCCCCTTTATCCTTTGTGTATCGATTCCTTACTCAACGACTCTAGAACACATAAACAACTCATAATTGTCTCTTGAATCTCTGTGTACCTATTCAAATACTAATTGGCAATATCCAGAATTCTGATGCGAATTGAATATGAAATCTTTAAAATTTCGATTCACCTAATGTAGAGTCTCCACTCCACTTGCCATCACATCAACCAAGACCATGTCTTTTGTAATATGGCTTTTAAAATTTCTGCGTATCTAATCGAAAATTTTGAATGGCGAGTTATGAATTGAAAATTGAATCTCTAAATTCTCTATACATCTAATTCGAAAGTGAATGGTGTTTTTAAAAGGAAAATATTATGATGATTTTTATTATATTATTTGATGCCAATAGAATAGATGTTAAGCGTTTAAAAGAAAAAAAAATATATATATATGATGACTTTTGTTATATTATGTGATGCCATTCAAATAGATGTTAAACGGAAAGTATTGTGATGACTTTTCTTCTTATGTTGATGCCTTTCGGATAAGTATTAGATGTTTAAAAAGAAAATTTTCATAATGAACGTGCTTCTTATTATGTTAATGATCCCTTAATAAATATCATTAGAATAGTTCATATAATTATGTTGGATTATTTATGGATGCCCATTCGAATAGCTAATCAACTATTTAGAAATCTTTATGATAATGAACGTGCTTCTTATTATGTTAATGATCCCTTAATAAATATCATTAGAATAGTTCATATTATTATGTTGGATTATTTATGGATGCCCATTCGAATAGCTAATCAACCATTTAGAAATCTTTATGATAATCTGATCACCCGATAGTTGTCATAGAAATAGTTCTATCATATAATTATGTTAGTATTATTATGTTGGATTATTTATGGATGCCCATTCGAATAGCTAATTAACCATTTAGAAATCATTATGATAATCTGATCACCCGATAGTTGTCATAGAAATAGTTCTATCATATAATTATGTTAGACTATATGTGCATGGTCTCAATAGAAGGATAGATCTTGATAAACACGCTTTGGAATATTGGTATACATATGTAGTTTTCAATAAAGTAAGAAGAGAGGTATGCCATTGAACTATATATTGTGTACATTAAGAAATGGATGTTGAAAGTTTAAAACGTGTGTCAAAAAGGGTTATGAATTCATACTTAGCATGAAGGTTAGATACTTAAAATAAATAAATCACTCTGTCAAAGAAATCTCTTAAGTGATCTACCTCTACGTTTCAAACCACCGACCTTGTGATCTGCGTATCTTTAACCACTTATTTAAAAATCATTAAAACGTCTTCAACATCTTTAGCATGTACATGACCGCCTATTTCCGAAGGGATGCCACCTGCCATAGCCAAGCCATCGAATACTGCTCTCAACACCTGTCATCCTCGGATAAAGACTTGTACTCGGTTACTCGGTCACTTCCAGTATCCTCTATTCCATCCCATCGGCGTTAAATTTGAGTGATTTACGGTGGAGCGAACTGGTCGATTAGCACAACCCCTGTTGACAAGTGTAACAAATCGTGAATTGTACTGGAGTAGCGTAATGACCATGTGCACTGGAAGGAGGTTAAGATTAAAGGGAAGATAATTGGTTTTTATTATCAGATTTATAATATGATTATATATTGTGCAGAAAATGAAGGTATCATACTTTTAATTCATGCATATATGGAGTCACAATATTTGGTTTTTTTTTATTATCGTGTTAGAATGCATAAATTATAAAATAATTATACATTGTGTAGAAATGAAGGTATCCGACTTTTTACTCATGCATAGAAGAAAGGGTTTGAATAAAATTAGGATTATATAATTTTAAATGAATCTCTAATATATATATATATATATATGGATTTGCAACTAATTTAACATATACTTTATTGTTGAAGTTAGGTACATACACTTGTTATGGGTTTATTTTTTTTATTTTTGTTTGTTTGTGTGTATATTGTAAATATACTTTGAGGTGCTTAGATTGTGTTAGAATTTATAGATGTGAATTTGGGATACCATGTATATTGAAAGAATAGGAGTAATAGACAGGGTATTATAATTGTTTAAATGTATGTTAGTAAGCTAAAGGAGAAAAGATAGTAAGGGTATTAAGTGAATTGTGGAAGTTATGGCTTAAAATAAATCTTGAGTCATGGTTGATTTTTGTAATTTTTATTCTATAAATAAGATTGGTTGCGAATGGTGATAATTGTCTCCTAAGGCTAAGTTTAGGACTTACGCTTGCTACGAAAATTATTAGTACAATTTTTGTATTTATTTATTTATTTTTCACTTGCTCATCTTGACAGACGCTACATTTGGTATCATCATACATGTAATGTGTATCAATATAATGTCTTTTTAAATATTTTTTTTGAATGATTCTTACACTATTTAGATTATGTTGAAATAGAATGTAAGACATAGTTATTGTGGATGTATTTGAGGATAAATGACAAGTAATGGCCATATATGAATTTAAGAAAGAAGTGCTTAGATAATTTTGAAGGTGGGATGCTTATGATTTACTATCAAGAAGGAATGAATATATAATGTTTAATAATGAGAGATTGTGACTTATGATGAGCGATGCATGGAGATCGACGCGGAAAAATCAGAGATGCGATTTTACTTCTTCTCCTTCGGCAAGGATACTCCCAGCTTCTCGAACAGGTTAAAATTCTTCTTCTCTAAAAATTTGCTAGTATGAAAGATTGAATGATATTTAAGGTTCATATACTTTGATGATGGGTTATGCGTCAAGAATTTTATCGATTGGCTGTAAATACTTATTTTCTGAAATCAAGGCGATGGCTTCGCAGGTATGCACCACTAGTTTATAATCGTGCTTTGAATTGTGAAAAGAGAGAAGTTAAACTTACTTGAATTATAGAATCTTAACTGTGCTTAAGTTAGGAAGAGAAGAAAACCTTGCATGATGTTGTTTATAAAAATCTGAGATTATACTAAGTAAATGGCACTCCAATATTTAATTATACTTTGGATTATGAGAAGAGAGAGGTTACATGAAAGATTAGTTTAGTAATGGTTAAGGTATGTATTGAAGAACTGAAGTGGAAAGGGTAAATTCTTAGTTTGAAATTCGGACATTGTTTTAAAACATATGATAGTTATACGCAATTATAGAAAAGGAAGAAGTTGGAATTGAAGATTTTATCCCTTATGCTGAAATATGTTGGTGCCTTAAGGATTTTCGTGAATGATATACTTATAGTTTTGTTGAATAGAAAGAATTTGTTGTAGACGATTTTAATCCTGGTTACAATGAGTGAGTCAAGAGAGAACTGCTGTGGGGATTGCTACACTACGAAAGGTACGATTTAGTTATATTACCAATTATGCAGCTTATACTTATATGAGGGTAGAAAAGAAGAAATGAAATTTTATTATCGATTGTGGATATATTGAAGAAATGAATGTGAAAAGGAAGTGAAAACTCACCGTGGAAGCACATGAGACTTAACTTCGAGACGAAGTTTTAATAAGAGGGGGTGTATGTAATGCCCGCCTAGGTACCTTAACTGTTTAGAATAATGAAGTACTAGTTTTGAAATGAACCGGCTAAGTAAAACACGAACCATTTGAATTTACTTTGAAAATACTTGAACGACAGGTATAGAAACTATTACTTTACTTAATAAATGAATGTTCGACTGATTGAAATAGAATGACTAAATGTTAGATATGCTTGACTGATTGAGATAGAATGACTGAATGTTGGATATGCTCGACTGATTGAGATAGAATGACTAAATGTTAGATATGCTCGACTGATTGAGATAGAATGACTGAATGTTGGATATGCTCGACTGATTGAGATAGAATGACTAAATGTTAGATATGCTCGACTGATTGAGATAGAATGACTGAACATTGGATATGCTCGACTGATTGAGATAGAATGACTAAATGTTAGACATGCTCGACTAATTGAGATAGAATAACTTAATGTTAGATATGCTCTACTCATTGAGATAGAATGACTGAATGTTAGATATACTCGACTGATTGAGATAGAATGACTGAATGTTAGATATGCTCGACTGATTAAGATAGGATGACTGAATGTTACATATGCTCGACTAATTGAGATAGAACGACTGAATGTTAGATATGCTCGACTGATTGAGATAAAATGACTAAATGTTAGATATGCTCGAATGATTGAGATAGGATGACTGAATGTTACATATGCTCGACTGATTGAGATAGAATGATGAATGATAGATATGATTTACTGTTTGAGAGAAAAGGATGAATGAAATATATGCTCGACTGACTGAGATATTATGATGGATGATGAAATATTTCATAATGCAGCGCTACTAATGTGTGCTTGAGTGTGTGTGTGTGCAGTGCCAGGTAAGATGATTTACCGACTGACCCACAATGGAATTATAGGGGTCGTAAGAATGGAAAGAACACATAGGGGTATGATGACTGACTGTCGACCCTGGATTAGCAATCCGCGCATGGGTGAAGTCGTTTCATCTCACCCAGGGAAGCGTATGCCGTATGGGAAAGGCCATAATGATTTGGTCGCGTACGATGAGTTGAGGGGCACGCAATAAGGAGAGCCTTATCCCTCAACATCCCTTAGTATCCAAGGAGCATAGTTGAGAGATCGCGGTAACGGTTCCCAGTCGCTACACAGTACTCCCCATAAGAAGGAAGAAATGAAACTGTCAGAAGGGCCCGACGAAGAGGTACCTAGACAAGAACGAGAGGAAGAAAATTAATCAACGATGTAAATAAAAATTTCACATAAGATTTAAGAAATACTTTATTTCATTTTGTTCTATTTTATTAAATTGAATAATTATATTCAAGATTTTATTTTTAATTGCTTTCATTCATTTGAATTATTCATTTTAATTGATTTTATTAACTTGAAAAAGAATTGAAGAGATTGATTTTATTCAATGTTAAATTTGATTAATTATGCTGATTGAAAAAGATTAATAATAAGAGAATTATTTTTATTCAAAGATTTTAATTTTATGGATTTTATTATTTTAAATCATTCTATTAAAGATTCTATTTAATTGACTTCATTATTTTGAGAGAAAATTGAAATAGGTCATTAATAAAAAGAATTGTTTTTCTTTTATTATTATTCAAGATTTTACTTTAATTAATTTTATTATTCATTTAAATTATTTTATAAAGAAGAAATTTAAAATAGATTATACTTTTAGTAAAAAGAATCATCTTTTAATTCAATCTTAATATTAGGAAAAGAAAGAAAAGTAGAAAGCAATAAGTCTAACTAAAAGATTGTTAAGTAAACTAAATGAGAACCAAAAGAGAAGTAGAACTCTTCTATACCTAACTCCCACTAATTTAGGGATTTAGGTGCACATTAAAGACATTAAGAAGACACGTGTATTTGAGAATATTGGAAATTAAAATATTAAATTAAATTAAATATGTGCATGGACAGACACATGGCACACAAGCTTTTGCTATATAATGAGGGAGGAGAAGGAGAGAAGGACATCTCTTGCTCCCTAATGCTGGATGGTCATCATAATCTCGGATTATGTTATGATCCTTGGAATTGAGATTAGCTGAAACGGAGATTGGGAGATCCTTTCGGGAGGCTAGATTGTGTGTTCTTATGACCCCATTAGCTCGGGGGTTCAGGGTGAAGAAGAATAACCCCGATACGGTAGGGAGGTCAACCGAGGGGTCACTCGGTACTTCGTCAGGAGATTGGATTGGATCGTGCGGAAACCACTTCGAGGACTCCATCGATTCGCTAGACCAACCATCGAAAACAGGTTTGAAGTATTTTGATTTTATTTATTTTGCTAAATCTATTTGAAAATGAATACATATGAGTATATAATTTTATATATTGACATTCATGTACTACAATAGATAGAACTAGATCTGTGGCTTCTATATCTTCTTCTGAAAAAAATCGTACTGAAAGTTTTTTTTTGGGACCTCGAAAAGGGGGTCCCTACAGGGGGTACAAAGCTATTCTTCTTATCGAATGCATGCACAAACTATACAAATTTGTTATGACATAGAATTTGCATACTTTGTTGATTCCATTTATTAAATAAATGAAAATATTTAAAAAAAAAAAATTTAAGAAATGATGTAAACCTTCTAGAAGCTCTTATTTTAAAAAATGGGGCATACTAAGCACTTCCTATTACCGATCGCATGTGCAACCTATAAAAATGTGTTATGACGTAGAATGTGCATACTTTGTTGATTCCATTTATTAAGTAAATGACATTATTTTAAAAACTCATGTTTTTAAACAAATCATGTAAACCATGTAGAAGATGTGATTTTAAAAAATGGGGCGTATTAAGTTCTTCTTCTTATCAAATGCATGTGCAAACTATTACAATTTGTTATGACATAGAATGTGCAATATTTGTTGATTCCATTTATTAAGTAAATGAAATTATTTTAACAACTCGTTTTTTTAAACAAATCATGTAAACCTTCTAAAAGGTGTGATTTTTAAAAACAGGGGGGTACTAAGCTCTTCCTTTTACCAATCGTATGCAGAACCTATAAAACGGTTTTATGATGTAGAATATGCATACTTTGTTGATTCCATTTATTAAATAAATGACATTATTTTAAAAAATCGTGTTTTTAAACAAATCATGTAAACCTTCTAGAAGTTGAAAAAGTGTCGGCGCCTTCTTATAAATCTTCTCTTAAAGAATTATAACAGCACAAGAAGTGATCATGATCTTTGCAAAGTTCTATCTATTTGACATGTTGGAATGGAATTATGTTGTCTACAATTTGTTTGTTTTTTTTTTCTTTAATTTCCATGAATTTTATCGTCTTGTTGGAAGAATTTAGTCATTTGAAGTGCTTTAAGGGATCTCTTTAATTTACCTGAAACACATGGAATATTTCCCAAACTTGGTTCCTTTCAATGCACCTAAATTTTTATATTTTGAACTTTCTCGAAAGGCATCATGTTGTTCACATAATCAAATCTTTTCAAAAAGCAAAAAAGGCATGATTTTTTTCAAAAATCTCAATCTTTTGATGTGGTTGAAAAGAATCATGTTAGTTACTAAATCCAATCTTTTCGTCGATTTATCCCTAGTTGACCAATTTTTTGACAGGGCGTGTTAGTGGCCGAAAAAGGGGTTTTAAAGGTCGCATATTCACGTTGTTTTGATTCATTCGGACGCTACAACCAAGGAGAGGAGAGCCAAGAATACTAGGAGAGCTTCTATTTTTCCGAAGGAGGATTTTATTCATCATTTCACTTGCTATCAACAATCAGATTTGAAGATTGGAGCTTTGCATTTGGAGTTTTTTCCAAATGTATCACATTTTTTATATTTTTTATGATTCAGTATTCAAGAGTAGGACACGATCCATTTTGATGTGTGATGTATCTCTAGACATCTTATATATCTTATATATCGGTTTTCTTTCCATATTCATGTGGCAATGTGTTTATTTTATGTTATTATTGCTTTAGATGTTTAAAAAATTGAAAAAAAATGAATATTTTTGTATTTTTTAAGTTTGTCGATTTATTGTCGAGATATCCCGAAATGATGTTTTATGGGCCCTGCCGATTTTTCCGTTGCGTCGAGATTTGTAACATTGATATGTTCACAAGTAGCATGCATTCCAAATTCTTCATAAAGAGGTTCTGTTATCACCAAACTTGTAGGTGCCCCTAGAGGTAGATCCAAGATGGATGGCAGAAGGAAAGGGAAACCAAAGAGGTGCAACCAAGATAGCCTCGACTCCCAATGGATGGTTATCACACCAATCGAGACAATCTTCACTTTATGTTATCTAGCCCAAGACAACAAAGGGGGAGACCCAGATCTACTCCCGACAGGAGAGATCAAACCAAAACACTAGATCAAATCAAATGATGATGAAGTACGTAAGGTGTATGGTAAACCCTAGATCTATGGATAAAGTCACAAGGTAAATGATAAGTTGGATCAAGGGGTTTAAACAGGTTAGATTTGGTCCAACATGTTTATGTGAGTGACTTATGGAATTTATAATGAGATCAAGGATTAGGGTACTAGTCAATTGTGAGAAAATCCACTGCCTTGCGAATCGTGTCCAATGCAAGGTAGTTAAGGTCCAAATTGGGGCTAACCAGTACCAGAAGTGAGCTTGAGGAAGTGATATGACAATGTCAATGGGTTCAAGCAACCAAAACAAGGGTCAAACCACAAGCTAACCCAACAATCCAAGAAAGTCGAATGGGCTTGGAGAAAGATCAGTGCCTTGGGAAATGGGCCAAATGGAGTCAGATGTCCACCAAATTACAGATCTGGAATGTTGAGGTATAGAGGTAGGTGGATCTAAAAGATTAGGAGAATCCAATGGCTGGATCTCAATAGATCTGAGATTGAAGTATGCCACAAAGTGACCCAAGTGGGGCACAACCCTCAAAATGAGAAATGGGGCCCACAAGGCAGAAATCACTGAAATGACACACTGGGGGTAGGTTATTAAATGTGTAGATTATAGATCAAGTGGAATCTCACCTACCTAGGTGCTAGATCCCTGCAAACTCACCTCTCACAAGGACTGCGACCTCCCTTGGAGAGTCTTTTTTGCCTTGGAAAGCAGGTCAAACAATGTCCAATCCTCACCAAACTACAGATCCGAATTGCTGTGGATACTGTAGAGGTGGGTTTTAAATTTTATACCCAAAATCCAAGTGGATCTTACTAGATATGAGAAAGTGCAAACTGAGGGTTTGTAAATTAAGGGTTTTATCAATGAAGTCAATGGATTGGAGACAAGACAAGAAGAACAAACCTGTGGATGTTACCTGGATAACCTTGTAGATGCCTTGATGATGATGATCTATGCGAACCCGATCAATTTGGAGCGATTTGAGGTAGTTTTCTATGAAATCGATTTGCCCAAGGAAGTCAATGCACCCTCTCTCCTGCACAATAAACATCAACAATATCAGATTTACTGTGAACAAGAGATAAGACTAATGTCACAAGAGAAATAATAGAAAGATATCATAGATCACAATGATCCTAATGATAACCCCCTAATACAAGCGAATGCCAAGAGGAGCGAGTTGAAGAAGCCTTGCAAAAACGCCCAAGTGAAGTCGCCCTCCTGTAGACAAGACAAAAGTTTCCAGAAAAGATAGATCTTACCACAAATAACCAAATGCTAGGATGCAATAGACTTTCCAATCACCATCTAAGAACACCAGATGCAAAGGAGACCACAAGAATTTCCATAAGAAAGTTTTCTATATCAAGATTCCAAGAGCCAAAGACCCCCTTTACAATGAGAATCTCTCTCCTTAAATAGGAGGGAGAGAGTCCACAATCTAACCACGTTTTGAATGAGTGGCTAAGATTAAAAGATCAAAAGATCTAATCAATGGTTGAGATGAGCTCAACAATACAATACATGGATCACTAATAAAATAATACAATATGTGGACAAACTCACCCTAGAAGAGGGGATCCCACCAAATCATGATGATAAAATAATAGATCTAGCTTATGGTGGGTCCAAGGGGTAATTTTAGACACACTTGGTTAATCCCCATAGCACAATATCAATAAAATAATCATCAAAGTACCAAATAGTGCCTCTATGGACTAATCGTGAGCCTTAGGAGGATCCAGAAATGATCAAAAAATGCCATAAGTGATGGATATGGGTCTTGATGAAGCTGAAACTGCTGGAGAAGGTGTGGAAGACTTCCCACTCATCATCACTGATCATCCCATGCCAAAAATTTACCTCAGTAGCCCAAATCGAATTCCTTTGTAGCCATTTCTACCATTTATGGACTGCCTCGGGAAGCATGAAACTGCCCAAACTACCTCCTGGAGTGCCTGCGCTGTCAAGGTGAGCTCACCAATGAGTCTGGGAGGGGGGTAATATGGTAATAACAAGTGTCTGGACCACCCCCTCCATGCACAACGCCCTAGGTGAACCAAGTGAATCCCATCACTACTCTGACAAGGTCTCCGACAAACCAAAACTGTGCTAGGATAGCTTGCTGAGGCTCCATCATCACTGTAACTGCCCGGATCTGAAAACAGATTCTCATTGGACTCAGAAGTTCCAAATCCATCTAATATGTGTACTCATACACCATATAAACCTCTACATGGTCCAAAATAAATGTTCATCATATCCGGTAGACCAAATAATAATAATCAGTGAAAAGTGCTTAAAAGCACAAATCATCATCATAAGTCTGAAACCACTGCATAATCCCACCATGGTGAACTGTACCAGACCATATATCATCTATCTATAACATCTGAGGTCTGCCACCTCATGTCCTGTTGTTGACTTTTGGTCAAACTGAGGTTTGACCAAGTCAACATGACCAAAATATGACTCAAACTGTCATCAAACTGCTGCAAGGTGTCAAAAGTTAAAACATGCTTTACAATCCATTCATATAGCAATTATAATAAGTATCCATCATTACTGGCAATCTAAAACCAAATATAGTATGTCATTAATTATTATTAATTACTCAGACAAGACTTTCAAGGTTATACTCACTTCATAGTTGTGATCAATTTGCTAGTGAAGGGTGAAGGCTAAGAATGACATGGCTAGGTCAAGGGATGAATTACTGCCTTAACATTGTGACACTTTGGCAATGGATAAGGGAATACACACCATAGCATATAGTGGACAAGAAACAACACAAGGGATGGTGGTGTCTCACAAATGGATAAGTTGTTTAAAGAGTGTTTATTCACCTTACATAGATGCGCACAGTCCATAATACAAATGAGGCCAGCAATCTTTTTGATATAGCATTTAAGTTCCATTTCTTTTGGGCCTAGAGTTTCCATTGCCTTTTATCCAAGTGTGTTTAAAAACACATTGCATATATTTACATTTATTTAGCCTTTTTGCTGCAGGTGTGTTTTTAAGGCACTTGTTTACCTGAGCACTTTTACATTTCACAAAAGATATAACATTTGATATTTCATAGCCACTTTCATTTGGCTTGCCTTTCATTCATGTGTGTTTAGAAACACATTGCATGAATGGGATTTTCATACAAGATATAACATTTCATTTCCAAATTTTGTATTCATGGCAGCACTAAAAGCTTCAGGTTTAGCCAACAACATCTTTAGTGACTAGGGGGAATTCACAAGGAAATCCAACTCACCAAAGGTAAGTTTTGTCACCAACTCAGAGCCGAGACACAATAAATAGGGAATCTTATCCAATATAGAGGCTACAGCGGGGAAAGGTCCTCCATGCCACTAGTCAAGTAGTAAGTCAAGGTAATGGACAAACTGGGTAAGTCATGGATGGATGAAGACAGTGAGTAATGAAACCAACACTAGAAATCCAAAGTATGTCGGGAATGATCACCTCTATTCTCCCTAGGGAGGGTAAAACCAATGAGTATAGGCCAAGAACTTCTAAGTCTGAGTAGGGACAAGTATGATATATATATAGTATAACCAGGTCCACATATCTATATGATCGCCAGATCATGATACTGAGTGCTAAGACATGCTAAGAAAATGGAAATAAAAGCAATATAACCACAACACCATAATATACCTGCTGATTCATATACCTGAATGCTCATCAATCTGAACCATCATCTGTCCTCTAAAACTACTACTGTAACTCTGGGCACTACTGACTGCTCTGTACAAATGGCATAATAGCTACATCGGTCATCTCTCTGAGTGTCCTGAGACTCAGTCATGGCATGTGGAATATATATGTTGTCCAAAATATGATAGTGATCCATAGTAGATGCTCATATCAGCATCTCAATGTAAGGGAACTGGCTGAATAGTGTACTGGAATCTGACAAAAAATGTATGGTAGCCCAGCTACTATATATGTGATAACAGGTTCCTTTTCTTCTCAAAAGATGCTATAAAATTTCTATTTTTCAATTATCACATGAGAAGCTTTTTGCTAGAATTCCTCTCCCACACTGCCTCTTGGATGTGCTGGATAGAGAATACAAGCCAAGAACAAGGCAGACATGTAACATTAGTAGAGGGATGACCATGTATTTCAAGAAGGGCAGCGGTATTGGTTAAAATGTAGCTAGGGTTGATATTGGGTGGAAGGGAGGAATGACAAGGAAGATGGTTTGCTGGGATCTTTTAAGGGAGCTAAGGGGGAAAGGACACAAGTCTCGTCTTCTTACCATCTTCATTGCGGAAATGTTAAGAAGCTTTCAAGATGGGGACGAGCGGTTGGCTCGAAAGGAGAAGGAGAGGAGGACATGATTGGATAATGGGATGGGAGTTACAAAGAAGTGTTATATGAAGGGGAGCATTGAATAGTTGTACATGACATATTCAACTACACTATCTCCCCCATTAGGCTCCCTCTAGGGATGTCTCCAAGCTGATAGGATTTTCTAGTTGTGTCATATCCACGAGGTCAAGACATAGGAGCTCGTCATCTTACTTTGCCCCACATACTATGAGATATGTGGAAGGTCCCATTGTTTATTCAGAGTGACCCAGAGATTGACCAGATTCTTTAGGTACCCCAATCAAATATGCTTGGACCTTTACTTATAAGAGGGCCTCAGGATCTGAGCCCACCCTCTTCATCCTCATTCTAGACCAAATCCCATCCAGTGAATCACTTCCTTCTTTTTGTGCTCTCTTCATGTAGGGGCAGATGAAATAAACGTTTTATAGCTCATTATAATCATGGGAATTCATTAGATGCTAATGAGAAATCCAATATATTTTAAATTGTAGTGTCCATGGCTTTGTGTATTTAATGCTTTTACTTCTTTGGGCCCATTTGGTTGATAATTTGGCGTCTGTGCGTCCTCCAAACCCATAAGTAAATAGAGGTTAGTATTCCTTCTCCGAAGTTGCAAGAAGACTATCTTTGAAGGTGCCTGGATTATTTAGTCTAGATGGTATGCGATTACCACATATTCAACAATATATAGTGGATAATTTTGTGAGGGTTGTCCTTCAATGACTAGATAGGTAGGTTACTGTTATTACCAAACTTGTAGTTGCCCCTAAAGATAGATCCAAGATGGATGGCAAAAGGGATGGGAAACCAAATAGGTGCAACCAAGATAGCCTCGACTCCCAATGGATGGTTGTTACGCCAATCGAGGCAATCTTCACTTTATGTTATCTAGCCCAAGACAACAAAGGGGGAGACCCAAATCTACTCCCGACAGGAGAGATCAGACCAAGACACCAGATCAAATCAAGTATGGATGAAGTACGTAAGGTGTATGGTAAACCCTAGATCTATGGATGAAGTCACAAGATGAGTGATAGGTTGGATAAATAGGTTTAATTAGTGTATATTTGGTCCAACATGGTTATGTAAGTGACTTATGGGGTTTAGAACAAGATCAAGGATTAGGGTACTAGTCAATTGTGAGAAAATCCACTTCCTTGGGAACTGTGACCAATGCAGGGTAGCGAAGGTCCAAATTGGGGCTAACCAGTACCAAAGGTGAGCTTGATGAATGGATATGATAGTGTTCAAGTGTTCAAGCATGCAAGACAAAGACCAAACCCCAAGCTAACCCAACAATCCAAGAAAGTTGAATTGGCTTGGAGAAGATTAGTGCCTTGGGAAATGGGCCAAATGGAGTCGTATGTCCACCAAATTATAGATCAGGAATGTTGAGCTACAAAGATAGGTGGGTCTTGAAAGTTAGGATCATCTAATGGCTAGATCTCAGTAGATCTGAGATTGAAATTTATCACAAAGTGACCCAAGTGGGGCTCGACCCTCAAAATGAGGAATGGGGCCACAAGGTGAAAATCACTGAAGTGACACACTAGGGGTAGGTTATAGAATGTGGAGATGAAGGATCAAGTGGGATCTCACCTACCCAGGTGCTAGATCCTAGCAAACTCACCCCTCCTAGGAAGTGCGACCTCCCTTGGAGAAGCTTCTTTGCCTTGGAAAATGGGTCGAATGAAGGCCAATCCACACCAAACTATAGATCCGAATCGCCGTGGATGCTATAGAGGTGGGTTTTAAATTTTATACCCAAAAGCCAAGTGGATCTTGCTAGATCTGAAAATTTGTAAAATTAGGGTGTAAAGCATTTAGACAAATGGATAGATCATGCAATGAGAAATTAGCTTGAGATCATACCTGAGTGATGGAAGTAGATTCCTTGTTGTTGAGGAACACTCCCGCAGAGATCAAATGAGAGATTGTTGATTTTGCTTTCCAAAATGATGCCCTATCCCACAAGTGCAGCCTCCTCTTCCTGTCAACCAAGGAAAATGATTTCAATTAGTTGAGCAACAATGGAGGAAATACAAATGAAGCAGCAAGTGATAACATGAAATAGAAGGTACTGGGACAGTAATACTCCCTGTTACCAACGAAGAAATCCAAAGAAGAAGTAGGGAGGGTCCTCCCCTATCAATACGTCCTCCTCAAACCAAATTGGCCTCCACCTGTAGATGACAAAAACGTGGTACAAAAGATAGCAAAGCAAGATCTCCAAAAACCCAACGCAAAGGAAGAATCAACGAACGAACTCCAAAAGCATTCACCACAACACAACAGATAGATGCAGTAATAATTATCTATTCCAATAATCCAGAGCCAAAAGTCCCCATTTACAATGAGAAGCTCTCTCCTTTAAATAGGATGGAGAGAGGCCACAATCCTAACCACTTTTTGAATGAGTGGCTAAGATTAAAATATCAAAATATCTAATCAATGGTTGAGATGAGCTCAACAATACAATACATGGATCAAAAATAAAATATAACAATATGTGGACAAACTCACCCTAGGAGAGGGGATCCCACCAAATCAAAATGATAAAATATAAGATCTAGCTCATGGTGGGTCCAAAGGGTAATTTCTAACACCCTTGGTCAATCCCCATGGCACAATATCCAAAAATAATCACGCTAGACACCAAATCATGCCTCTCTGGTAAAATCGTGAGCCTTAGGAAGCTCCAGAAAATCATATAAAATGCCATAAATGATGGATGTGGGTCTCGATGAAGCTGAAACTGCTGGAGAAGGTGTGGAAGACATCCCACTCATCATCAATAATCATCCCAAGCCAAAAATTTTCCTTGGTATCCCAAATCGAATTCCTCAATAGCCATTTTTACCATTTATGGACTGCCTCGGGAAGTGTGAAACTGCCCAAACTGCCTCCTGGAGTGCTTGCGCTATCAAGGTAAGCTCACAAATGTGTCTGGGAGGGGGGTAATATGGTAATAAAAAGTGGTTGGACCACCCCCTCCATGTACAGCGCCCTAGGTGAACCAATCAAATCTCATCACTACTCTGGCAGGGCCTCTGACAGGCCAAAACTGCACTAGGATAGCCAACTAAGGCTAAAAATCACTGTAACTGCCTGGAACTGAAAACAGACTATCTCATTGGACTAAGAAGGTCCAAATCCATCTAAAGTGTGTACTCATACACCATATAGACCTCTACATGGTCAAAAATAAATACTCATCATATCCAATACACCAAATAATAATAACCTGTAAAAGCGTTGAAAAGCACAAATCATCATCATAGGCCTGAAACCACTGCATAAACCCACCATGGTGACCTGTACCAGACCATGTATCATCTATCTGTATCATCTAGGGTTTGCCACCTCATGTCATGTAGTTGAATTTTGGTCAAACTGGGTTTGACCAAGTCAACATGACCAAAATATAACTCAAACTATCATCAAGCTATTGCAAGGTGTCAAAGGTTAAAACATGCTTTACAATCCATTCAACTAGCAATTATAACAAAAAGTAATCATTACTGGCGATCTAAATCCAAATATAATAGGTCATTAATTATTATTATCACTCAGACTAGACTTTCAAGATCATACTCACTTCATAGTTGTGATCAGTTTGCTAGTGAAGGGTGAAGGCTAAGAATAACATGGCTATGTCAAAGGATGACTTACTGACTTCACACTGTGACACTTTGGAAAAGGAAAAGGGAATACACACCCTAGCATATACTGAATGAGCAATAACACGGGGAATGGCAGTGTCTCACAAATGGGTAAGTTGTTCAAAGAGTGTTTATTCACCTTGACAGATGCGCACAATCCATAATACAAATGAGGCCAGCAATATTTTTGATATAGAGTTTAAGTTCCATTGCTTTTTGGGCCTAGAGTTTCCATAGCCTTTGATCTATGTGTGTTTTTTATAAACGCATTACATAGATTTACATTTCATTAGGCTTCTTGCTGCAAGCGTGTTTTTAAGGCACTTGTTTACCTGAGCACTTCTAGGTGTGTCTTTAGACAGGTTGTTTACATAGGTGTTTACATTTCCCAATAGATACAACATTTTATATTTCATAGCCATTTTCATTTGGCTTATTTCACAATAGATATAACATTTTCTTTTCACAATTTTGCATTCATGGCAGCACTAAAAGTTTCAGGTTTAGCCAACAACATCTTTAGTGACTAGGGGGACTTCATGAGGAAATCCAACTCACCAAAGGTAAGTTTTGTCACCAACTCAGAGCCGAGACACAATAAACAAGGAAGCTCATCCAATACAGAGGCTACAGTAGGGAAAGGTCCTCCATGCCACTAGTCAAGTAGTAAGTCAAGGTAAATAACAAACTGGGTAGGTAATGGATGAATGAAGATAGTGAATAATGAGACCAACACTAGCAAGCCAAAGTATGGTGGAAATGATCACCTCTAATCTCCCTAAGGAGGGTAAAACCGATGAGTATGGGACAAGAACTTCTAAGTCTGAGTAGGGACAAATATGATATATATATATATAAGTACAACTAGGTCCACATATCTATATGATCGCCAGATCATGATACTAAATGCTAAAACATGCTAAAAGAATGAACATAAAAGCAATATAACCACAACACCATAATATACCTACTAAGTCATATACCTGAATGCTCATCATATGAGCCATCACCTGTCCTCTGAAACTGCTGTTGTAACTCTGGGAAACACTGACTTCTCTGTACAAATGGCTAAATGGCTACATCGGTCATCTCTTTAAGTGTCCTGAAACTCAGTCATGGCATGGGGAATCAATACTGTTGTCCATAATCTGATAGTGATCCATACTAGATGCTCATCTCAACATCTCAATGCAAGGGAACTGTCTGAATAGTGTACGGACTTGGTTCCTTTCAATGCACCCAAATTTGATATTTTTAACTTTCTCGAGAGGCATCGTGTTGTTCACAAAATCAAATATTTTCCAAAAGAAAAAAAGGCATGATCGTTTTCAAAAATTTTAATCTTTTGATGTGCTTGAAAAGAATAATGTTATTTACTAAATTCAATCTTTAATCATGCTTGCAAGGTATCGTGGCCTTCCTGATATGATCTTTTCAATTTTTTTGGAAGGTATTGAATCTTTCACAAACTTCGATCTTTTTTATGCACCAAGACTATGTGAATGAGACTAACCCCGTGGAAACCTATGAATTAGCCTAACCCAACACCATGCAACCATCTTTTTCTATTGTGAAACCCTGCTTATAATTCGCTGAAAATTTTATGTACAAAGTGAAAATAAATTGTTTGACTGAAGTTGAATTTAGATGCTTGGGTTCAAAATTATTTATATACATCTCTCTTGCACCAACCAACCTAGCAGCCATGGTCAGGTGAAATGTGTTTTCCAGTAATACCGGTGAAGGATCTTGCCACTTCATGTCCATTCCTTCACCCTTTTGTTTCTAAAGTAAGAAATAGTATGGATTAGATAAAATCATCTTCCCTCTTAAATACTAAGAATGGGTTGCTAATTCAGTTCTACAAAAGTTCAAAATTCAATCTATTTGACATGCCCAAGAGGCATTTAAAAAAAAATCTATTTCTTAACATGCAAGAGCAATGGTCTTGTCTTTCTTGAAAGAGCCTTCAGACAAAGAATCTTTCACAACAATTTGAATTAACATTTTGGTCAATGAAAGAATTGCATTTATCTTCAGTAGCAGGGGTCAGTAATTGTTAATGAAATTCAACATGAGCATCTTGATATACATCATAAACTGGTCCACTAGTAAAAAATTATGAAGATGCTTGTTTGGAAAATTGCTTTCCTTGCTCTTAAATATCAACGTCATTAATTTTAATTGCCACAAAGTACACTGTCTCTGAAAAAAATCATTGATTTTATATAACAGGAAGGTATGATATTCTAAATTAGATGCTCAGAAGGAATCGTTATCTCCATAAAATTTCTATTTTTTTTTATGAATCCCTAAATCCATCAAGGCATTCTTAAAACTTAATCTTTTCATCTACCCTGAAAGGAATAGAAGCGTTCGCAAAATTTGATTCTTTTAACTTGCTTGAAAGGCATTGTGTTCCAAAATTTAATCTTTGTAACTGTTGCAAATGCAATCATAGTCTGAGAAAAATTCATTGATTTAATGTAAGAGGAAGGTATCATGTTCTTCACTAAATTTGATCCTTTTAAGACGCTCAAAAAGCGTCGGTGCCTTTGTATTATTCTAGCATTTAAATCTTCCCCTGAGGGGTTTGTTTCTTTCAAAACATTGATATTTTTAACAGCACAAAAAGTCATCATGATGTTAGCAAAGTTCTATCTATTTGACAGTCAGAATGGCATGATGTTGTCTACAATCTGTTTGTTTATTTTTTTATTTTAATTTCCATAAATTTTATCATCTTGTTAGAAGAATTTAGTCTTTCGAAGTGCTTTAAAGGATATTTAACTTACCTGGAACACATTGAATATTTCCCAAACTTGGTTCCCTTGAACGCACCCATTTTTTTATATTATGAACTTTCTCGAGAAGCATCATGTTCTTCACATAATAAAATCTTTTCAAAGTGCAAAAAAGGCATGATCGTTTATAAAAATATCAATCTGTTGATGTGGTTGAACAGAATCACGTTAGTTACTAAATCCAATCTTTTTAACAGGCTTGAAAGGTATTGAGGTGTTCCAGACTCTAGCTTTTTAATTTGTTTGGAAGGTATCTTCACTACTAGGGTTCAGTAATTCTTAATGAAATTCAGCATAAGCATCTTCGTATACATCATAAAATTGTCCACTAGTAAAAAATTATGAAGATACTTGTTTAGAAAACTGCTTTCCTTGCTCTTGAATATCAACATCATTAATATTATCATCAGAGGGTTCAATATTTAATATAGGTATTGATATTTTGTAAAGCAAGGACACCCTCATTTTCAAATTCACGAGTACATACAGTATTTCTTGAAGATTTAGAAGGTGTTTGACACTCAACACCAATTCCAAGAGAAAAGGTAGCAGCTTGCTGAGTGGAATGATGACTTCTATCTTTTAGAGAAGGAAGAAGTTTTGTATTCTCTTTAAAATTTCTTTGAATATGTTCACAAGTAGCATGCATCCCAAATTATTCATAAACTGGTTCCTTTTCTTCTTCAAAGCTGCTATGACAATTATGTTCTTCAATTATCACTTGAGAAGCTTTTGGGTTCTCCGTAGCCTCATTATAAAATTCAGTCCTCCTATGATTGTCTTCTGCTTTATGCTTCTTGAGTGCTAATGATCTTTCCTTGAATTGTTGAAATGTTCAACTTTGGACATATTTTTGGTGTTTATATAAGATAAGTTTTTTATGAAAGTCCAATTAATGACCACAAAAGTATATCAATGGGATTGTTGAGTACACTAGAGTTGATAAATGTAGGAGTGAGAAAACAACTCCTATATAAAGTAAGATACAAAACCAGATCTAAAAATAAGAACTGAAAATCCAAGCTAAGAGCAAAAACCAAAGCACAATGTATGACGGAAATGAGTCCAAGAAGACAATACAGGAACATAGACGTACAAATTTTTAGCAAGCCCAGGGTCAAGATTCACTAGAGGCTCCCTAGACCGATCTGGAATCTGAAATACGACTATGCTTGGCCTTCCTCTTGGTGTCCTTGTCAAATTAGGGCATTGAAACTTATCCTTGTATAGTGATTAGGGACAACACGTAACTTGTGGTGTTCAGATTCCTCTTATCCACCCATGAAGGAGGGCACACTAGTTCGAGGCATGTTTTTCTACATGTATGGTCCATTAAGATAAAGTTAGCATTTATTGTTCAAGATTGAGTTAGCATGCCCACTTGCTAACTCAAGCATCTGTTAATATTTCCTCCATTGAGGAGTTACATATGCTGTGTTAATTCATATATTAATTCAATCCTGAAATTAGGACAGATAAAATGCATAATTTAAAGAATATTTATTTATCTTTATCCTCCATTAATCCAGTGCCCTCTCCACCATAAGGGCACACCACTTGATGAGTATTTTGGGTGTGTAAAATTTGGTTTATCCACTTGAACATAGCACATTCCTTTGTGTTGGATTTTTAGTACGTTGGAAAGTGTATTGCAAAGTTCCATTAATATCAGCAGCGAGCAAAGGAGACCTGGATGTACTCATAGAAGGCATGTATGACAAATGTGCAGGTCTGTCCTACAGCAAGGCGACACTCCTCCAAGAGAGTTCTATACCACAGTATAACAATTTTGTACAACCCCCTTTAGCAATTTCGTCCAACAGTAATGAGGGCAAGGGAGAATTTATGGAGAAGAGAGAGATAGAGGGTCTACGCATGCGCCATCCTCAATTTAGTTCTATTTTAGAATCCTTTTATATTTAGCAGTTCAATTCTATTTATAGTTTTTCTTTAGTTAGAATTTGCATGCACTAATTTTCTAATTTAAGTTTGCATGCATCAGTTAGGTAAGGCACATGCAATCCAACTCAATTTAGTGAAGTGCATGAAGCCTAGTACTTAAGGCATAGATCTCAAGGATAATGCATGCCTCGTATGATCTCCAATTGAGGCATTGTTGTGCATGTGCAAATTCATTGCACCTACTCTTCTCAATCTCTAAAAAAGAATGCAGAACTACAGGTTTATTTACTTAGTTTTATGTTCAACGGTTAGAAGTTCGTTGTTTTCATTTAGCATATTTTCATTTTCAAAAGTAATGAAATGCAATAAAAGGATTTGTCAGTCAACTTCTTGTGTTTCCATTATATATTTTCTACAGTAGGCATTTGTAGATTCTAGCATTAATTACAAAGTTCAGTTTTGAGTAACCTTAAGTTATTCATTGTTTAGTTTACTTTAGGAACTTGTAGAGTGCAAAATCTATTTACCATTGTTTGAGAAAATATAACATGGTATTAGAGCCCAGTCTTTGCAATCTTCAATATTATGTGTATGGACATGCAAGCTATCTAGGGTAGAGAATTGTCATAGGCTTTCAATGGACAAGATGTTCAAGCTTTAGTGACTAGAGCAGAGTTGTGCCAGTCATTAGTTGATCCAATGAGTGGAGATTGAAGTTGTTCAGTGGAATTGCAGTAATGGCCATTTCCAATTTGCGAGAGTCACTTATTGGAGGGAGCCTCAAATTTGTGCCATGGAGGGACCCTCCTTGCCCAAGGTAGTCATGACTTCTTCATCCCAAACAATATCAAATTCTGGCTCAAACTGATCCATATTATCCTTTGAATCCTCTATGAATGGCCAAAAGACTTCATTGAACTCTTCTTTGTCACCGTTGCACCTGGAAACCGCACTACTAGGTCTCGAAGAATCATAAAGTGGTGGAACCATAAACCTCCAATAATCGTCATCCTCATGAATTTTTTCATTATGCTTCAAGAGATCCGAGATGTCATAAGAAATTGTTGTGTGGTGGCAAGCAGTATCCACCCTTTCCTTTTTCTCTTCAACTTCTTCAACTAGGATTTCTTGGTCTTCATATGTAGGGTCACAATCATATTCATCTTCATGAGGATCTGTCTCTAGACACTGTGCTTGAGATATCATCAATTAGATCTTGAACAATGGCCTCTTCCACCTGACATTCGTTTTGGATTTCTTTACTGAACAAGTTCCTTGCATGTTCAACATGAGGCATCCATTTGTTACGTCGTTCTGGATCCCAATAGATACAAAATGTTTCTACCAATTCTGCAAAGGACAATATTGTTGCTTTGTCCAATCCCACAAACTAAGCAAGAGCCTTTCCTCCCAGGTGAAGAACAAATAATCGGATGTAAACATTTTCTTCTCTCTTAATACCGTATTCTATAGCCAATGTCATAAACCATTCGACATGGTGGAAGGAATTACCATGATCACCTTTGAAGGAATGCCAACATATCTCTGGTAACTCATATGAATGTCTTGGAAAGTTTGACAAATCAAGAGGAGCGAAACCTATTTCCATTTCCGCATATGTCGCATTATCAAGATATTTAAATTCAAATGGGATAACCTCTTCGATTTCTTTGTTGGGACCATCTTGTTTTTGGATGTTTCCCAAGGTCTCTTCCCACATATGGTTGGTGATGACCTTTCTTACATGTTCTTCCATAGCATGATCCCATTCCTCACTAAATGTATCGGTCAACTTCTTGAGTGAAGACAAATGTTTACAAGGAAATCCTTCATACCAATTTCTAACATCCCAGTTGTTCTCTAAGTTGAGAGACAGTAGAAAAAGATTCATTCTAATATCCTCATGTATGATATTGATTCCTTGGATAAATTGCAAGAACACCCAGATATGTGATGCTGCATGATACTTATATTCTTGAAATAATGGAAAAGGCGCTTTCCCATCATCTTCAATGACATACTGATGTGGATATCTCAGAATGTATGAAAAATCCAATATATCCATCCACAATTCGTAAGAAGATGCCATATCATATGGATTCCTTATCTTTCTGTTATTTTTCTTCAATTGGTGTCTCTAGGAGAGACCTGCCAAGTTAGCTCACTAAATCTCACCAAAATACCAAAAATATGGGCGTACCTGAGATAATGGCGATTAAGTTCTTGGTGGAGTCGCTAGATAAACCTGCCAAGTTAGTCCTTACAAAATTATAGATATATCGACCACAAGAACTTACCTTAAGATTTATCAATGTATCGTTGATGCACGGGTTAGTCACATCAATTGATTTTGAGGTCCCTGGCAATGACACCAAAAATGTTATCAGCGTTGTCGGCTTAACCAAATTCTTTTTAATTGGAGTCACCAGGTAAGATATGCAGGATTAGTCCTTAACAATAATATTTTCAAAATAGCATTCAAAGAATTAACTCAATTTTCTTACCAAATGTCATTTTTCCAATGGTGTAGATGACTTTGGATAAACCACTTCAATATTTGAAATGTCCTCGACAACAACGCCAAAAGTGTTACTAGATGAATTAGCAAGGATAGTATCTGATGAACAATCGTATGGAGTAAGTTACCACTGTAAATCAATCAACAAATGTAAATAAGTTCTAAATATGTGGCAATCAGTGGCTAAAATTCATTTGGATGTGCACAAGAAAAATATAGAAACCAGAAAACAACTGATACTTCTTGCTCATAGCAAGGTAAAACACCAAAGACATGAATGGAATCCACAAAGACAGAGCATAAAAGGAGAAACCACGGAGATGCTTGTCACAGCCTACAACATGCACAAAAATTACAAGAAAGATCAACAAATGTTGTAAAAAGCAATGTGAAAACTAGTGCCACAAATTTTCCATGCGTGGGAAACCATATGCAAAGTGATGCCACATGTAAAGAGTTGAAACTAGATTCTGGAGATCCAAATGGTCTTCGCTATTACAAAATTCACCATTTTTCCTCCTAATGCAAGGTAGTCGTAGCAACCAAGAAAAATGATAAAATGAGATGCCGAGCTTTGACCCCCAACTTTCCTTCTATGTGTGCACAATCATTAATCCATCCATTCATCAAATGAGATAGTGAACCCATTAGATATCAGAGTCAAATGAAAAATATAGTTTCCCTAGACACAGAGTCCAGAGAATATTTCAATTCATTCCATTGAACAATGTGTTTTCTGTATAGATTCCTAACTTTCTGCCTTTAAACAATTTCAGCAGTAAATGTAGAAGTAATAGTTGTATTGTTGTAGTATTTATGGATCTTGAACAACTGTTGCTTCCCTAGCATTCAATACACAATCAAAACTATTTTTTGCACTTATAGGGATATTTTTATAAACTATGAACCAATTCAATAACCACATTTGATGTATGTTCCTGTCAACAAGTTTACCTCTGGCCCGTGATATATTTATTGTTTAATTCTCTTATTCATGTCTTGAGTTGAGTTTAGAGATGGTTCAGGATCTATATTTTTTAAAATTCCATGCAAGCAATTCAGAAATAAATAGGGAAAATATACCATCTTGGCAGGCTCTTGCTATTCTATCTAAAACTGCTAAAGCAGGTCTGCCAAGATTTTTTCTTCTTCATCTGTTTGCAAGTTCTCATTGGGATCTAGACAATATGTTGGATATAAGTTCATAGAGCATTGGAACTTCATTTTCATTTTCATGACAACTTATTCACATTTATCTTGCCGTGGGTCCCTGGCATTTTTCCTTCACATTGAAATTCTTCTTTTCTTCCCCCTTCCTATGTTTTTTTTTTTAATGCCTTGAAATTGGGGATGCACCACATAACAAAAATTTCCTTCAGCTTGGGTGACACATATGAGGATTATCTATTCAAAAAAATTTGCCTAGTATTAGCACTCAGCTTCATCCCTTATTGACATGCCATTCAAGTGGATGACTTAATATTGTCAACCTCTCAGTGAACCAAGGTTCTGTTGGAAAACCCCTTCCGGTGTTGGTTCTACAGGATTTATGTTTTTGTGCTTTTTGGGATGTTAATGGGACCTAGCATTAATTTAACCCTGTGTTTGTTGCTGGCTCTGTACTTTGACATTAAAATTCCCGGTCCCTTTTCAATGTGTATTAATTAAATTGATATATATTTGATGTGTTCCATGATTCAACACTTCAGGAGAGATAGACTAACAAACATCTTTTCTTTTGAGTTTGACTCTAATCTCTTAAACTATTCAGTGAATTTCTTCTAGTTGCTAAGACTTTTCTAAATGCATTGTTTTTTCCACAAAAACTATTAACAAGCTTTGTTTGTAGCCAGTTTGAGTGTAAACTACCTTAATTAAATAACAACCCTTCTAAATGCTTTGAAATTTTCCATGTGTATGTAGCTTATCTGATTGTGAGCATCTGAAATTATGTACCTTGAGAAGCTTCCTTGTTGAACATATTGCATTACCCTGAACTTAAACGTTCTGAAACAAATTTAAATTGTGCACGGGATTCCACCCTGCTATACTCTTTAAGTTTAGCAAGTCCCCTTTAAGGTTATTAAGTCCTGAGGTTGGTTCTTCATGAAATTTTTCAAGAGTGCTTCATTTTCAAAACATATCTAAATTTTCATGAGTTTTGATTTGAGAACCCCTCAAGTAAAGCTAATTTCTCAAACTGGCCATTTCCATGCCAATGCTCTACAATATTTTGCTATTTAGTTAAATTTTAATGTTGGCACTTCTACAGTTTCCTAATATGCTTCTTAAACTATGTGTATGATTGTAATATTTCAATGATTATTTATATCATTAATTGTAGGAATGACCTTTTGATTTGGATTTTGGGATTTACAAGTAAGGGAGCTTGAGACCAACCCAGTTGGCTCTAAACAATTGCTGGCCTCATTTGTATTGATATGGATTGTGAGCATCTGCTAAGGTGAATAAGCACCTCTGAAAGTAACTCACCCATTTGTGAGACACGACCATCCCCTATGTTATTGCTTGTCCAGCATACGCTAGAGTGTGTATTCCCTTTCCATATCCAAATTCTCACAGTGTCAAGTTAGTAGTCACCCCTTGGCCTAGCCTATTCAGTTTTAGCCTTCACTCTTCACTAGCAAAATGGTTGCAACTATGAAGTGAGTATGGTCTTGAAAGTCTAGTCTGAGTCATAAATAATATTTTTGGTTATTAGATCGCTAGAGAAATTATTACTTCTTGTTATAATTGTTACTTGAATGAATTGTAGAACATGCTTTAACCTTTGACACTTGCAGCATTTTGATGACAGCTTGGGTCATGTTGACTTGGTCAAACCTAGTTTGACCAAAGGCAATTACATGACATGAGGTGGATAGACCTCATATGATGCAGAGATATGATATATGGTCTAGTACAGGTCGCCAAATAGTTCTATGCAGTGGTTTCAGGCTTATGATGATGATTTGTGTTTTTCGGCACTTTTACAGATTATTATTATTTGGTTTGTCTGGGCATATTGGATATTTTATTTGATCATGTAGAGATCCATAGGGTGTATGAGTACACACCTTAGATGGATTTGGGCTCTCTGAGTCCAATGAGACAGTCTATTTTCAGTTTTGAGCAGTTACAATGATGATTGGCCTCAGTTGGCCATCCTGGTGCAGTTTTTCCATATCAGATGGCCTGTCAAAGCAGAGAGATAACTTGATTGGTTCACCTAGGGCACTGTATCTGGAGGGGGTGGTCCAGCCACTTTTTTTTACCATATTACACTAAGTTTTTTTGACTCAAAATCCGACGGCGAAAAAGTCAAATTTGCTACAACCTATGGTCGCCTATTCGACAATTCCAGTCTTTTTCACCGTCGGTGGGATATCGGCTAAAATCCGACATAGTTGAAGACGTCGGATATTCAACTACCCTACCTCGTCGGTTAACCGACTTCCTCCAGCTTCACAGGTAGTCGGATAAGCGACAACGTTAACTTCCAATACTGGTCGGATACCATCCTTTTTCCATCGATTATGCGTCGGTTTGATCGTTTATTAGGCGACGTGTATGCCTTACAAAAAAAGGCAGATCCGACATTCTGAGCCGTCGGAAGTATGGCACAATCATCGAATACTACCCTACGATTGTTGGATAGGTCGTCAGTTAAGCGACGTGGAGTCCATACAAAAAAAAATGGATCCGACGTTCTGAGCCGTCGGAAGTATTGCAAAACCGTCGGATATTACACTGTGGTCGTCGGGATTAGGTCGTCGGTTAAGCGACTACCCAATACATTTTTTTTTTTAAATAAAATTTTTGAAATAAAACTTTTCATATTGAATACATGTTCTCTAATCCCTATGCTTATGTAACATTGTGGTATATTAGTCACAAAGAGATGGTTGGTAGTGTGCTTCCATTGTGTCAAGGTACTCTTACCTAACTTCTCTAATTTGGTATACTGAGGAGTTTGTATATTCATGTATGAGATCATATTCTTTGAATAAGGCTCATTAGATAGTTAATGGGTAGTTACTTAATGTAAAATGCTCATTTTTATTAAATAAGAACCAATAGGTGGTTGGTAGTCATTAATTTTGAGATTGCATGTAGTTAGGGTTTTGGTAGTTATTAAGAAACTATTTATAGCGCTAGAAGGATGTATATTGTTTTGTCAAAGATTGGTATTGTATTGAAGCTTTGCTCAAAGGATCTCATCCTCTCGAAGAGGCCCATGAACATTACTCTCTCTTTTTTAATTTATTAATACAAGTGTTATATTTTGCAAATTTAATCTCTTTCTTGCATTTTCTTTTGTTCACTTATATTTATTTGAGGTTAAGCTGGATATTGATTCCAAGGAAATTAAAGAGAAGGTTAAGGATATTGATTCCAGTGCATCATTTACTCAACCTTTGAAGTTATGGAAACTCGAAATTGGTTATGAGGAGCAAGCAAAAATAACAACAAGCTCCAAGAAATTGTCAAAATTTAAACGACATGCGAGTGGGTTGTAGAAAGCCAGCATTGTAGCCATTCATTGAGCTCCTCTCTATTTCAAGAATAATTTCATATTCTCTACTGAACAAGGCCAACCATGTGAAGGTGGAAGCTCTCCCCCCTCACATCACTCTCAATTCCCCATACCCAATGCATGCACTCGAAAAAAACAAATATGTGCAAATTCATCCATATTTTATCATGAACTTTCATCCATTATTCATTCAATAAATGCTAACATTCACTAAACCATTGTTTCTGTCGATCCACACATTCATTCAATAAAAGATAACATTCAATAAACCATTCATTAATCATTTAGTCAACACATTCATTCAATAAAAGCTGAAATTCAATATAGGTAACAGTTTACTACACTGAATCATTAAAACATTCGAAAATTCATTAAACCATTCATTCATTAATTAGGCCAAAAATCGTGGACGATAAATTGTTATCAAAAATATTTAGACGAGATTTGAACCTGCGACCTATGTCTAGTCCCAAGGATACCACCTTCAAGCTTGACCTTATCAATCAATTTCCATCGCCATTTCCTCTCATACGACGTCCCAAAACCATTTCTCTCGACACCCACTCTTCATTTATTTTGCATGCATTTCATTATGCAACCGTCTCAAATTCCCATTGCGTTTTCCATCAATTAGTTTATCAATTCAGTATGACCCACGTCCACTGTCCAATGAGTGAATTTCCGCAGTCTTCAGTTTCATCCCGACAATGGTTGACGATTCATGGTATTACATTTCCCTTCGGCTGCAAATGACAAACTCATAGTTCACTATTAAGGTTTGTCTGACAAAGCTGACGGTCAGATAAATATTGATAGTGAACTATGAGTTTTCCATATTGTAGCTTAAGGGAAACATAAATGTAGAATGAATCGTCACTGTTTTCAGGCTGGAACTCAATACCGCGAAAACACTCCTCGGACGGCGGGCATGGGTCATACCGAATTGATAAACTAATAGAGGGAAAACGCAACGAGAGTTTGAGACGATTGCATAGTGAAATGCATACAGAATGAATCAAGGTTGAATGTGGTAGCCCTCCATCTCCCATTGTGAAATTCATGCAGAATGAATCGATCTTGAAGGTGGTCACCCTTTCCAGCTACACTTCAAGCTTGAAGGTGGTAGCCTTGGGACTAGACATAGGTTGCAGGTTCGAATCTCCTCAGTTTAGTTCGTACCCTGTTATTTTTTTGATGCAAACTATATGTTTTCTTTAATTTTTCTGTTGACTTTAATTCCCTAGCGTAGGAGGAGCCATTATGGTCAAGTTGCATTCCTGAAACAAAGATGAACATTGAAAACAAGCAGCATGTCTCTAATTGTTGTCGGTGTATGCTAGCTTAGTTGCAAATATCATGCTTCAGAAGAAGCCAGCCTTGAATGGTAAATATACCAATTTGGAAGGGTTTAATGTGAGGTTAAGGATATTGATTCCAAGGAAATTAAAGAGAAGGTTAAGGATATTGATTCCAGTGCATCATTTACTCAACCTTTGAAGTTGTGGAAACTGGAAATTGGTTATGAGGAGCAACCAAATATCACAACAAGCTCCAAGAAATTGTCAAAATTTAGACAACACGCGAGTGGGTTGTAGAAATCCAGCATCGTAGCCATTCATTGAGCTTCTCTCTGTTTCGAGAATAATTTCATATTCTCTACTGAACAGGGCCAACCACGTGAAGGTGGAATCTCTTATGGCCCCTCCCCCCCCTCACATCACTCTCAATTCCCCATACTCAATGCATGCACTTGAAAAAAACAAATATGTGCAAATTCATCCATATTTAATCATGAACTTTCATCCATATATGTGCAAATTCATCCATATTTCATCATGTGGAAACTCGAAATTGGTTATGAGGAGCAACCAAAAATCACAACAAGTTCCAAGAAATTGACAAATTTTAGACGACACGTGAGTGGGATGTAGAAAGCTGGCATCGTAGCCATTCATTGAGCTCCTCTCTGTTTCAAGACTAATTTCATATTCTCTACTGAACAGGGCCAACCACATGAAGGTGGAAGCTCTTATGCCCCCCCCCCCCCCTCACATCACTCTCAATTCCCCATACCCAATGCATGTACTTGAAAAAAATAAATATGTGCAAATTCATCCATGTTTCATCATGAACTTTCATCCATTATTCATTCAATAAATGCTAACATTCACTAAACCATCGTTTTAGTCGATCAACACATTCATTCAATAAAAGATAACATTCAATACACCATTCATTAATCATTCAGTCAACAAATTCATTCAATAAAAGTTGAAATTCAATGAAGGTAACAGTTTACTACACTGAATCATTAAAACATTGGAACATTCATTAAACCATTCATTCATTCATTAGACCAAAAATCGTGGACGATATATTGTTATCAAAAATATTTAAACGTCGTTTTTCCCGTCCTTCTTTTTATAAGTTTTTCTTCTCTTCAGTGGTATATAATCTATAAGAGGACCATCTACATCATCTAGACTTTCTCTTCCAATTCTTGGTTCTTTAGCATGCGCTTTTGGTGATGTTTGCAATATCCTAGCTGATTGTTGTTCTAAACGTGGATTTTGCAGCAAGGGGTTTGGATTTGCTGCAATGATGTGGAAATGTTACATTGTTATATTTTTCTATTGTAATGACAAGTTTTTCATTTAAAAAAATTCATTACGAAGGTGTTTTTTTACCAGGTGTGACCAAATCATGTTGTTGATGTTCTTGTCCAATCTCAACTTGTACAGTTTCACCCTCTACATGCTCTGCAGTTGAAATAAGGTGAACTACAATTAATGGTCACCATTTGCAATGCTATACATAAAATTGTAGCATATGAATAAATTCATTACCAGGATTCAAAGCTTGATCATCGATTTGTTGTTGTCCCTCCTCGACACTAATGGGATCATTGCTTTCCTGTTAAAAATAGAGTCAATATTTTACATCAAGTATTTGTAACAAAAATATTCCACAAGCGACAAATCTTCATTAAACTATATAGATTCTATATACCTGTGCACCGGATGGATTGGTACCACAAGATTGTGTTTGCCCAAATAAGCTTCTTCGACATTCAACAACAGCTCCAAATCCTTCCTGGAAGCCAAGCTTCATGTCTTCCTCTATGGGTACTTCATTGAATCGATCGGCTTGCATATTTGCTTATCGTCGTTAATTAACATTTTACGGTGCAATAAAACGAAAAATAATTTTTGAATTTATTATTCGTATTCATTGTTGGTTTCTCGAAACTTACAATCCGTGCCACCAAATTTGAATAACCACCAGGGCCAAGCTTGTGCTGAGCTATTTTTTCTAGTCTTGCCTTTGTGGCCTTTGATGTGTCTGATAGCCTATGCAAGTGTTGAAATACGTTAGATGTTCCAAGTTCGATATAGAAATCAAGGATAATAAGGTTTAGAATTACATTGCGGAAAGTATTGCATACCTCCCTGTGCCTAGTGTTAGCTTGCCTTCTCTTCTCAGAGCCTTCTCCTTTCCATCTTCCACTAGAGCTCTCCACTCCATTGTTGGAATCATTGGTGGGCGCTCATACCTCTGGTTTTTTTCGAGGTGTGTCCTATATTGGTCTCGGAAAATCTTCACATGTTGACAAGCCTTTTTCAATACATTGGCATGACTGAAGGTTTTCTCCCCGAATAGGCCAACCAACCGATTAGTGATTTCATCTTTTAAATGTTTCGGCTGTCTATCCCACCTTGTTCGGATGGTGGGCCTGAATATCTCCAAGCAAAAGTCATTCATATGTTTATAGAAAACATTGTTTCCTGCACAACGATCATGCCATGATCATAATTAGTTGATAAAAAACGTTTTATCGGTATATTACAATGAAATTATAAACACTAATTAACCTTATCAACTATGATTAATTACCTGGGATCGTTGGTATCTTTATTGGGATGAGATCTTCGTCCACCAAAAATGTTGTCTCCAGTGTTCCCATGCTTTTGACACGGGAATATCCTGGAAATGTAGATTCTTCGACATCAAAATTGATAAGGGACTCGGTGTCGACCCCTTCTTGTGGACGATCCGTTGTGTGTTGGTCAGTAGCAGCTGCTGCGCTCACAACGGGGGTCCGTGGTGTTTCGGAACGTGTTGCCGACTATTCGGTCGACAACAATGGCGAAGGATTCGAACTACGTGGATGCGTTTGGTCGTGATACGAAGTCTCTCCACAAGCCTCGCTGGGGCCAACACCACCTTGACCACTATTGTGTGGTCCCGTATAATTCTGTAAATACACACCACGTCTTATATGTTCAATACTATCATATAAAAGAGAACATTATAAATATTTAAACGAATTATTCTATGATTCAAGATTCCTCAACTTACTCGCAAGTTATTAGATCTATGTTCCAACAATGCAATCCTTTCTATAATTGCGCTTGTATACGGAACCTGGATTAGTAGAGAAAGGATTTCCGCAGTATATCTATTCAACAATTTCTCTGCCATCTTTAGCGAGTGTGTGGCTTCACCAATTTTTTTGCAATCGTGAAGCACCTCTGCCACTTCAGGTTCTAACGAAAAATCTTGCGATGTTGATTCATACTGCGATTCACTAGTGGGCTGCAACAAACATATATAAAGCACTACTGAGTTCTATATTGATAGATTCCAAATTTTATATTAACGTAACATATCTATCATGATAGATTCGTAAAATTACAACACGGTTTACATTATCATAACGAAACCAGTATACACACGAAAAATACATAACAAAATTAACATTATGCTATGTATTATATTGGTACAATTGAAATGAATTATACCTGCGACCTCGAGGATCGCGATCCACTCATCGGACCAATGGTCATAGGAGACTTGCCCCGATCTGCTAATATCTAGTGTAGTGCTCTGGTTTTTACGGCAGAGCACTATGTAAAATTTCAGGTTTAATTTTCTACGTTTTAAACTTTATCAGTTTATGGAAGTGAATTTCTAAGAATTACTATGTGCCTAAATAATATTTAGTGTACTGTGGTGTTTTCACTAACCTTACATTCGTAATTTAAAATAAACAAACATATCATTATTTTCTTTTCAATAATCATGTTCCAGCATAAGAATAGGTTTCACAACTTAGTAAATCAGTAAATAGCAGTAAATCAGTAAATAGTAAGTTTGCATGTTTACAGTAAGATTTAGCATAATAGTAAATAACGGAAATTACCTGATGCTGATGCTAACCGTAAGTTGTAGTAGGTTGTATAACCCCTTAGACATCCAAACTGAAGTGTCCACCCTACCGACCAGCTATAATCTTGCTGGCCCTTGGAAATCAAAGGATTTCCAAGTCCCCGAGCCCACAATCTGATAATCCCGAGAGCAGTCTTTCCTTCTGTTCTCAAAATATTTCTGTTCGCCAAACTTTCTGTTCTCCCAACTTCTGTTCTCCAAACTTCTTTTCTTCCCCAATCAAAAAAACCTCCTCTTTCTCCAAGCTCTCCCCGTCTATATAATTTTCCCTTCCTCGAGAATATCTTGGGCTTACTCCACCGCCCCAAAATCCCCCTCTCGAGCCCCTCAACATTTACCCCTATCACTAGTTCATTCATACACGGTTCTTTATAAAAATGTATAATTAATTACTCTCATGGAAAAATTAGTTGGTTTTGGATTGACGGTCGTAAATATTTATTACGGTGGGGATTATCACCCCAAGGTTATCCATTCGGGACAGTTTCATTAAATACAAGTCTATCCGCCATCCTTGATATTTTAATGTTATTAATGTAATTAATAAAATATTATATAATTAGTTGCCCCTCGTCAACTTGGACATGATGTGTCTTAATGATCCACCTTATCCGTCGAGACTACTTAGCTTGAGGTTTAAATTCCAAGATTAACATTGAATAATTAAATATCCATTTTCCATCACATCACGTTTATTCCAAAATGATTATCTTATTATGGCTAACTTTTGAAATGGAATTAATCACACAATATTAATTTATAAATCAATATTTTAAATCTTACTTATATTGCATTTGTTACGATAGGGATATAAATGTTGCTGGAATATCATTTATTAATTAATAATAATAATTAAATCACCCTTTGACAATAATAAAAGGTGAATCAATCATAGTATTCTTAATTATTTGTTTATCACATGGGTACCCTATCATCAACATAGCATCCTTGTTCTTATAAACAAAGCACTTGTGAGGGCTTAAACAATTTTACTAATTAATTAGACACTATCATTACCCTAATCACAACAGTTCTTCTATGACAATGTTAACTGACGATACTTGTCTTAGTTTATTATTACAATGTTTTCATATAATTACTAATTCACTTATTTACACATTGACAACCTAACCATTCATTACCTAAGTTGATTGATGTATCCTTAACTGAGTTATCTATGACATTTATACTACTATTCAAGCATGACAAGTATGTTATACACCAGTAATATTGTACACGTACAAGGTGTGCATGCATGGCCAGTGTATGCACATGTCGGACATGTACTATAAACAAACCCCATTCCGCCTATGCATACTTGATAACTAACAATAGTATCTACCCCCATGCAGAAGAGCAAGCATAATCTATAGTATAATTACTTTAACATCCTCGGTTATTTAACAGTTAACCCTTTACGATTTAACATCATTGTCTTTATGTTTACAATAGTTTAATCAATCAAGTACAGGAAGGGTGCCTACTTCCACTAACTCGGAATCAAGGAATACTAAACCCCCAACAGTGCTAACTAACACATCCTCCCATCATAACCTATGTCCAGCATCCTCCCTATCCTTCCTCTGCTAGTACAACAGTGGATGTCGGACTCACCGATCTGACCACATAGAACTTGAGAGCGATAGCGTCGGCTGAACAGCGGACCTATCCTCCCCTAGCAGGAATCCGACAATCGTCATCACAACAACATGGGGAGCGTGTCTCAGCACGGCCCTCCCACGACCTCGGGTCTCATGGAACATAGGGTGGGAAACACATCCATCCCTCTCAACATACTGGGCCTACGCCCTTATCAACTCATACTTGCTGCTATCGGGATTATCAGTTTGTGTTATCGTATCCTCATTTTGGCTGCTAAGGTTTGCTGTATGAACATGTTTTTCCTTTCCAATGTATATCAGATCAAGTAACTGGCTATCCCATAGCCCTTGTGTCCTGTAGGTTAGTGTTTTGCAAAATACAATTTATAGAAAGCATTTTCCATTGATCGCCAATTGATCCATGTTATCATTTCATTTCATGTAACCTTTTAGCTCATCATAGATACATATAACATTTCAATAATTCATATAAGAAGATGGTATCCACGTACCGAATCATATATTTCACATTTCATTAAGGAAAACATATAAACGTATACTGCAATCGTAAAATAAGGAAATCATATGATAATCATGACATCATAACTGCATAACATAGTAACATCATAATCATGGTGAAATCATAAGACAGAGTAACATCATATAATGAGGTCCAATATAGTTTACTCAGTCGAGCTGAGTTCGACAAAATATATAAGAAATAAAGTATGGTGTGTCTAACTAATAAATATGCCGAATCAAAATATGGGCATTACATCTAGGAGCTGCCCCTAACAACACCCTAATAAAAAAACATAGTGAAAGTCACCTAAACGATTCCAAAACTATTCATGAGAAAACACATCAAAAAAATTATTATTCATATTATATTTTTTATATTACAAAGATGTATACCCGTTGCACAGACCCTAGTGTGGCCGACCTTACGGAACCGGGCTGCATCAAAAACATAGACTAGAAAATTACGTGAACGAAACCAAAATATTCATTGAAACATTAATATAATGCTAAAACATTTTGACATATTTTAATTGTACAATTCAAATAAGGTCTACCTGTTGCCCCGAGGCTGTTGTCGTCTGATCAACATCCGACAGGTGTATTTCTCGATCAACGTTCTGCATCAAATATAAATAACATTATATAAAACAAACCAAGTTATTAATAATGGAAAAACAAAGAAAACAAAAACTCTTTTTTCTTATTATATTTGTACTATTAGAAAGATGTATACCTGCTTCGTCGAGGAAGAAGTACTCCTCCAACCGTTTGTTGGCAGGGATTTATCCCGATGACTGGCCTGCAAAGTAAATATGGGAAATTTAAACGAAATAAACTAACAAAAAATCCTTATGATGTTTAATTTATTACTAAAAGGTTGGGTAAATTTTTTTATAGTTACCTTGTTTGTATCTACTCGGTTCATAAGGTAATTAATAAGCAACTCGTCCCCTGCAGATATTGTTTTAATAGCAACTACAAAAACATGGTTTCCTTCATGCCCCTCAAATTCGCAGTTTGGTTGCTTAATTGTAGACCCTGGTTGTGAACTATTTATAAACCCCGCAATATTCCCTGTGGCCTTTGGCCTTCCGTCCATGTACAACGTTCCTCCTTTATTTTGATTTTTGTCTTTCAATTGTAAATAGTTTGTTGAAAATCCATAGCTACGCATACTTTTTGTATATCGGACAAGGCGCATCCAATCGTTGTAGTTGTATATGGGTCCAACATACTCCATCAATTCTGTACATGTCCTGTAACCGACCAAGATGCAATCCATGGAAAACAACCCGAAACCATGTATTGATGACAGTGCAATTCGATATCTCCTCTCGTTCACACAAAAATCAGTGTTCGGTGGAGGAAGATCCTTCGGTACCCATTGTTTCACTAAATGTCTGTACCTCAAGGGCACCTCTTTGCCGTCTTTTGTCTCATCACCATAGGAAGATGCCCCCCCTTGACCGTGAAAAAATTCATTGCGTCTATGGAATCTTATTTTGGTTTTTTGGCATCTAGTTGATACAATTCTTCTAGACCTACTGGATGTCTCACTTTCCTCTAGCCTTCCTAAACTCCCCTCGCTCGAGGAAGACAGATCAGACAAATACCTGTTTGGTTCTACCTGCACCATTGGAAAAAAGTTTAGATTCGACCGCAAGGCATAGCGCCTCTTAAAAGTTGACGTGCATCACCTTTTATAATTTTACTTGATCCTCATTCCCTTTGTCAACATGTAGGCATTCAAGTGATGATCGGAATACGACCAATTTATCTTTCTTAAGAGTAGAAAGTCATGCAATATTTATGAGTTGTTTTTTACTATTTGATTTAACGCTACATCACACATGTAACACACATGAAACACTACACATACACGTTACAGGATCTCCTCTAATGATACAAGTCCTAGCTACTTAATGAAAACTATTTACCACATATTTGATTAGCTTAGTGTAGACGTTTCCTGTAATATACTCAGAAGAGTTACTTTCAAAAATGACTGTGCCTCTTAGAGGCCAGTCAACTCTAGGAACCAAGTAACCCTATGATAGGGCTAGTGCAAACCAGAGAGAGAGAGATGACTGGGCTATGGCACGGTCAATCAAAAAAATTCAGTGACAGTAAAAAGGCTCAGTACAAAGACCAACCAGTAAGGTACAAGTCAAAAAAAAAGAATGGGTATAAAGACTCATAACCCTTGGGACTAAGGGGGTGTACACTACCTCAAACGTGGAAAAATTACCATAGTTATAACCACAAGACCAAAAACATAAAAGGCAGTACAAATCAATATATGCAATATCTCCTTGTAACTACCTCATATATGCAATATCTCCTTGTAACTACCTCATTTATGCAATATCTCCTTGTAACTACCTCATATATGCAATAGCTCCTTGTAACTACCTCTTGTAACTCAAATAGTACCACCAAAAGATATGATAGCATGCAATCTTCCTAACTAAGGTCAAGAGGGTGGTACGAAGTGGGTATAAAGACTCATAACAATTTGGAGAAAGTGGGTGTACCTCAAATGTGGAAAAACTACCATAGTACCCACAAGACCTAAACCATAAAAGGTGGTACAAATCACAAGATATCCCAATATCAGTAAAACACCCAAAAGGTAAAAGGCAAGGTACCACAAAAATATTATCGACAAAATGAAAGGACCATAAGACAATCGACCAAGGTGGGGTACAACCATTCATCTCTCTCTCAAATGTACCATTGTTCCATATAACTTGAAAGACCATCATCATAGTAAATGAAAAATTCCACACGGGTGATGTGATCACGTGGTCCTCTAGACTACTCCTACGGTCAAGCGTTACTGGCTCCATTAAGGGGTTTTCAGTCCCTTCAGAAGACCATCTAACTCAACCATCTCGAATACCTAAGAGAAGAGAACATCACACATCATCAAATAAGTATTGGTAACTACCATGTATGAACTCAAAAACCCTAAAGCAACCGAGCGTGTAGAAGGGGAGCTATGAAAAGACAAGGCTCGCAGGCCAAAAAGAAAGCTCAAAAAACTGTACTAGGACCGATGTCGCAGTAAGCGAGCTGAAACAAAAGTGGCCATAATTCCAACAAGTAGCACTAAAAAGAAAAAGACCCTCTAAAAAGGTGATAATGCAAGCAAACTTCCTAACTAGGAGCTGGAGACCTCGACAAATCGTATCCTTCGCAAGGTGATGAAATCCAAGTTGAACAATACGAAGTGAGAGACCGAATTTGAAGGATATCCCTCTACTGAAATGGATCCTGGGTAAAAGAGCCCTAGTAGAAAATTCACTAAGCTACCTCGTTCATGACACGTCGAAAAAGGTTTTCGGCGCTTTTGCCTTATCACCCTTGTATCACCAGTATGGTGGCCGGAGAATACAAGGAAGACAATGATCGATGTTGCCTTAGGGCTAAGTGGAGTGTGGCATTCCACAGATTCCGTCCGGTTCTCGATCTCATGGCGGTTTAACCCCTGAAACAACAGGAGGCCCCTCCACAAACTGGTCGTGACCGTGTCAATAAATACTAGAGGATTTTAGTTCCCTAAAGACAACGACTATGTCTCAGATGAAAAATGACAAGGGGAAATTATTTGGATGCCTATCCCCGGTGTCCTACCTAACTAACAAATTCTTTTTATCCTCAAGCGAGGTTAAAGTGTGTTGAGTTAACGAGTTAAATTTTAATGGTTGTATTACTCAGTCGGGTGATGGAAGTGAAACTCGTGGTGTGATGACTGACTCAAACCATGCAAATGCATATGAATAAAATAAGCCTTTCCTTTCAATGAATGCTAGCTAAGGTAAGGAGAGAGTTCTTTCAAACTATAAATACTCTTTCAAATTAAATGAATCCAACAATAACTTTCTTCTACTTATAATGACTAAAATGCATGACAATGTTTAAACCTAATTAGCAAGCATAAGCATGACATTGTGATATTGTGAATAATCGTGTATGCTAGGACACATTATTTCAATTTAAAACCCATTTAATGTACGCTAGGAGACTTAAATTACAGAATGATCTCATAAGTATAAGCCCAAGAATATTTGTCACAATCCAAAATCTATTCACCAAATTCAAATCACTTCTACTATAGCTCAAGTTATGTGGTGTAGTCATCATACTTGAACTCATTAAAAATTCATTCTTTTGCATTCACAGTCGACATAAGTACAACAAAAGGGATCATGATTGCTAGGGTCCATAGTCAAACATGCATCTGTGAAACAGAAAATTCAAAGCTGGAAGGTAAGATAAGTTAATTACAAAATTAGGTAAATGGGACCCCTAAGTACAAAGGTGTTGATACAATGTGGGAGTGCAAAATCGGCTCCTTTAAAAGGCATATTCTATTGAAAGAAAAGGAAACCTGCCTTTGCAAGATAAATGGATCTCCCAAGTCCCAGTACACATTCAAGCAACAATTTTTCCATCTACAATAGAAACTAGGGACAATTTCTTCTTAAGCAGGGAGGAAATGATGAGCACTATGGGGTTAAAGTGCTTATCATATGTTGCAAATTCGAAATTTCACTAGCAAGATATCCCACCAATCTATTTGGAAGTTCACTAGTTGTATCTCAAATTCTAGTTTTATCTTGGCTACACATTAGGATTTTAATTGTCAACAACTACATGTATTGGATTAAAATTAAGATAAAGGGCTTGAAATCGTCTCCTCAACTTGCAAACATTTGTAGGAATTGCATGTTTTTCCATCAGACCTAATGATTAAGGCATTGTGATAGAGGAAGGCCTTATGTATACTTCAAGCTCTTATCCTAGGATCACCTATGTACTATGTTTTTTTATTGTGAAACAACAAATGTAACATTAGTCACTATTGCAAGAAACAAAAATGCTTACTTCTCACTCGGTTTTGTTTGTCTTTGAGTGGTATGCATAAAAATAAGGACTTTTGGTCGTCTGGTACTTATGTAAAGTGCTTGGAGAGGCTTAGTGTTGCTTTTGTTGGTGATAGTGACATTGGGATGCAATGTGTTCTATCAAGTTGTATAAACATATGTAAGCTTGAGATAAGGGATATACCATTTAGTGAGTTGGCTCTTTTATGAATCAAATTCATCCCTTTGTTTCTGAAATGGCCTATCATTTCCTATTCACTCATATGCACACCTAGAATCTGTCCACTTATTCTTTTGTCATTTTGAAAACTTCACACATTACACACACACTCCTAACAAGGATGGTATTCAATTCCTTTCCCATTTATTGGCACGGCTAATAACATGGAGAAACATACCATCCTTAGATAGTAAGGTTAGGATGCATGGGATAAAAACTCAAAGTTGCACATATGGAGATGGAAGAAATGATACAAAATAAATATTGCTACACTTTCCTTTATTATGCACTAAGAATACACACTTACAATTTCAGAATAACTGAAACTTTCAGCTTCCCACCTGGACACATGTGGGGTGAACTACTTGAGTTAGTTACTTGGAGAAGCATGCTTGGCACAAGTTTTCATGTCACCACATACCTTAGCCCATGTGAGGTGCATGAGTTGGTTATGTTAACCATTAAAATGGACCTTGTCAAGGTGGAGTGATCCACTTGTGGACCCATTCTCTTTTGTGGACCTAGTATAATGTTTTTACCTGTAAATCCCCTCTCTGTTGTTCCATAAAAGAGAAGGAGGTGCACATGACTTCTAAGCATGAGAGCTAGAGTGAAGAGTGGTGTGATGTGATAGCTAGGGTATTCTGTTTAAAGTGTATTGCTTTATGAGGTTGTGAGAAGGTGGTTGTTTTTGTATAGTAAGCTTGGAAGACTCTGATTTTGGATTATGTAATTCTCTTTTCTACTATAATAGAAAGACAAGTGATTGTTGGTGCATATTCAGTATGCTAATTTGATTTTTCTAGAGCTGGTTTCTATTTAAAATGTAACTTGTAACTCCCCTATATTTTGTTCTACAAAAGTGAAGGAGGTGCACATGAATTCTAAGCATGAGAGCTAGAGAGAAGAGTGAAGAGTGGCATGATGTGATAGCTAGGAGTGGTGTTGATCTTGTTTCATAAGAGACAATTTCTAAAATTGTACATATTTACTTGTGACATGGAGATGGAGGATTCCCTTGCCCCTTGATTAGATCTGGGCTTTTAATTTCAGTAGGAATTTCTTGTGGAAAACCCTTGGACCCCTTACTTTATAAATTATCATTCTCATGACCCTGATTACCCCATTCTATTTATCTTCTTCTTCCCATTTTTCTATATTTACTACTCTTTTATAATGGCTCATAGAATCGCTTTAGCTCATATTAAGGAACTAAATGTTTTAGGTATAGAATCTATAAAGTTGGTTATGTCATGCATGGATCCTCTATAATGCAAAGCACATAAATAATTGTGATGTGAATGGTTCCTCTGTAATGTAATGCTCATAAATAGTTATGGTATTACCATTGACATGCCTCTACAACAAATATGAAAACTTAGTTTAAGAGGAATCTCACATACACTGACCTTTAATCGGGAACTTTGTTGTTTATTTATCTCACCACCTTCTAAGAGGAATCTCAAAGGATAAAAAGTAAAATACTCTAGTTTAAGGATCTATATCCACCCTGACCCCTTCACAATTCCTATGATAGAGCAAGTCTATTAAGCAAGATATCAGATAACTGACAAACTAAAGATTGTGGATACCTTGCAAATATCCATGTTAGAACTTTTTATTAGCAATCCATATCCATATCCATGTGTAAAACCTGATCTTGCACTACTCTATGGAGCCTTGACAGGCCCCATGAAAAAAACTCCAAGTCATATATGGATTCCATGCTATTTCACTAATAACACAGGGAACCTTCAAAACTACAATGTGGATGGCCTTAAGTCTTGCTTTTTGCATTCACGGTTTGGTTGGTTAACTTAACATCCCTCCAATTCACAACAATTTTTTGTGGCATTCATTTAATTTGGTGGAGGCTGAGGCATTCATTTCAAAATCGGAGATGGAGGATGCTTCCATGCCGAGACTTGAGGAAAGTTCAAAGTATGATGATTTTAGTTTACAAAAATTACTACTTCGGGACTTTTTTGGGACTGAGGTTTGCTCAGGAGAGGCTACAGCTTGTTGTATGAGTTGAAAACTGGGTTAGGCTAGGGTTTGGAGCAGAAAATTAAAATATTTATACTTTAATGCATAAATAAATTCCTAAATCAATGCTAGAAACAAAATAGTACAGTTGTGACAAGGTAAGATAAATTTAAACATAATTTTCATCTCTTTCAACTTTAAGACTCCCAAAGGACCCTATGTTAAAGTTGAAGTAGACAAGGACAATAAATAACAACAGCATTAATAAAGTAATGAACAAGTTAAACAGAACTAACAACTAGCATCAGTAATGTTGGTTTAGACCTTCCTTATAATCAGATATATTTTTCAATAAACCCTTTCTGCAATAGTTGGAAGCCACTGGGGATCAACAACGTATGCCCCAGTAAGGCCCATAGGCTCAGAGTAGAGGCCAAAGACAGATTGGATAGTCATGTTCCTATGGATACTGATTCTCAAGATAAGCATAATGACAGGGTTGAAACTAGTGGATTGTCTCTTGAAAATATGAGTAATGAACGCTTTCTAAAATTAAGCATTTCACATGCCATGGTGTTTGTGCATCTGGCAATGGAAAATTCTGAAACTTGTAGAATATTTGTTGAGAAAAAGGGCATTGAAGCCCTTATGAGGTTCTTGACTCTTCCAAGTATTCCGCTATCTTCAAAAGGGATGTTTGTAGCTGTGCGCATGGTTGCAGTTTGCAAAGCATTCACGTAACAACACTCAGTTTCCCTTGCAAGGGTATTTTGTGCTCATCTTAAGGAACATCTGAAGACTACATGAAATGTTTTGGATCATGTTGCAAGGACTAATTTATTAGCTGCAAAAGATGGACTGAATCGGAAAGTATTTTGGTGCTTGTTTGTGGTACAATTTTTTGTCTTTGTAGCTGATGCTACTAAAGAGAATCGATGGTTGGTAGCATTAAAACAACAGAGTTTGGAATTGATAGCAAGGATGTGCTTCTTGATATTGGGATGATACATCAAGAAATACTATGGCAAGTTGCACTTACTGAGGATTCAAAGGCTCTGCTAAAGAAAGATGATGGCAATGTTTCCAGCAGTGTCACAACTGATTTGGATGCGCATCCAAATGAAATTGATGATCACTTGCCAACTTCTATTGGACACTATGTGGATCTTATTTTGAATCAACATAAGCAATCATCTGTTTGGAATGTTGAACCTCAACTTTTTGATCTAATACATCTATTTCATGATATTGGTCACAGTGCTCGGCTTCAATGAAGGTTGAACATTGATTCCTCTGCCCAAGGACAACAAGCCTATGTTCGTCAACCACAGTATTCTCATTCTGATGAAGGCCCTTCCAGAATCAAATGCAAGGAAATAAGCAAAAGTCACTACATTCTTTTTGCTATGAGATATTAAGGTCATTTTCATTTCATATAAGTCATTTGTTTTCAAAACTAGGAAAAATTAATTGTCAGTCCTGCTTCCAAATTTGTAGCATCTACATTTTCAACAATCTTTTTGGACTATGAGAAGCATAATAGCTTCCATGGGAAATGACAAAGAGGTGAGGGTTCACCCATCAAACTAAAAAAAACACTAGATAATAAGATCAAAATACCCCAATGCAGATTCAAAGGTTTTACCCCAATGTAGATTCAATTAGCAATGAAACCCTCTTGGAAGATCGAATTAGCAATGAAACCACAGTGATTTGCTACCTAATTTTTAAATTTTTCAAATCAAAAAAATTCAGGGCTTGGTACTCACGGACTTAGGAGGCATTTCCCGCTCCTCTTATAGTTTCTTTGCTTGGACTCTGTGCCCCCTTCCGCAATCGCAAACCGCCTCTCCCACTATCCACTGGTCCAAACTGCCTCTCCCAATGCTTGCTTGTTGGGTCACTCCAAATCGATAGCATGCCGTCACTCCAAATCGATAGCAGGCCGTCACTCCAAATCAAGAGCAGGTCATCACTCCAAATCGATAGCAGTCGAGAGCAGGTCCAAATCGCAGAGGGTTTATGGGTGTGGTTTATGAAATCATGCATATGGGCTTTTTTTTATTTGTTCTATATATATTTTATACAATGTTGTTTTTTGGTTTTTTAAATTTGTTTTTAATTAAATATTACATGAATATATTCATTTTTTTAATTTTAATTGTTATATATAATGTTATATATATATATTTAATTAAAAACAAATGAAAAAAACCATTGTTATATATTCATGTTTTAATTTTATTTATTATATATTCATTTTTTTAATTTTAAATTGTTTTTTTTTGTTATATATAATGTTTTTTTTAATTGTTATATATAATGTTATATATATAATGTGTTTTTAATTATTATCTAATTGTTATATATATAATTTTTTTTTAATGTTTGTTATATAATCATTGCCATCATCATGATCTTGGTATATGTTGACCATTCTTAACTACCTCCTATAGCCAATTGGCTACTAGGGAAGATAAGGAAAATTTGCACCCTTCCTCCTCATACTTTCAAGAAGGGGCTTAAAAAATATGGTTCATGCCAGGCTCTGAAAAGTGGAATGGTCATTGCAAAGGATAAAAGGAATCACCAAAAACTCATGTTGACCTTAATGACTGTGGAAAGATATTTTAGGAATATTTTCTTCATTCATGTGAATTTGGCGATAACTAGAGCGAAGGTCAAGATCAATGAAGAATATATCTCCATGTATCATATAAGAGATAATTAATGACTGGAATGAGAAATTTATCTTTCACTATCAAGGAGTTAAGAGATAAAAAAAATTGGGACACATGTGCCAAATGACTTGTTTTTTAAGGACCATGACAACCAAAGAAGAGTACAGGTTGGCACTGGGATGAATGATACCAATAGCTAAGAACGACGATACAATATTTTTAATTTCATATATTATTTTGTTCAAAAGTATGACAATATGATCACACATTGGATGGGAGGATACGATGAAGCAATGAGATGCTATGATCATGCTCTCTCATTTGTAATTCCAATAAATCCATGGTCATATGACATAATCTTATTATCTATTCACACCAAGAACAATATCACGCCCACCCGTTTCAATGGAAAACATGTTATTTTTCCGAGAGTAATCACCCATTTGAAGCATCACATTTTCACAACTTCCACCATATTTCATAGATCTCCCATCAATAATCATTATATAAAATTTCTTAGTAACAATTATTTCAATTGGTTTCTTGGGAAACTCAATGATGAATGAAATATGGGTGGTTCTGCCATTAATCAAGATAATGAATTTTCTCTTCTTGATATAGCCAACCATGTTTAACATTAATGAGGAGAATAATGACTAGTCAAATAATTAAGGGAGATATAGGGTTCTTCACAGGGTTAGGAAGAAAAATTTCCTCAATGATGGGAGGGGATTCCTTTTGAGTTCTTCCATCAAGTTCATCATCATAAATGTCCTCAAATATGTCCACAAATAATTGGTGTTCCTTACATCTATGCTCAAGAGAATATTTTTCATTACAATTGTATCATAGAACCTTAAGTTGATGTTCCTCTGTTTTGTCCTATGCCAACTTATGTACCTTGAAAGGTGGAAGAGGTTGTTGAAGAGCCACCATAGTTGGGGAAAGGAAATGAAATAAAGTTGGGGATTTTGGACTGAGCATAAGATATAACACAGGAATGACAATAAATATTATTGTCCTCCAACCAAGTAGTAGGGTGGTTCACCTCTAAGTGGGATTTAATTTCCTCTTCAAGACCAATAATAAGGAATTGCTTAAAAAATAATCAATTAATTTTTATGAAAAAACAAATGAACTTTGATGACTCCTATAATGAATTTCATTAGGTAATAAAATATTACATTAAGGGAAATTTAGTGCTTCATTTGATCGATCGAACCAACCAATCGGATCTGACCCACCAAACTTGTTTAGAATTACTTCAGAAAAATGAGGCATCATACTATTGGAAGGGTCGGAAAATGAGAAGTGATTCTTGGTTTCCATTTTGCTAACTAATTGGGTGAGAGAATCAACCATTTTTTGTATGTCCTCTATAGTTTACATGTTATGAGTGTTTAGCATGGGACCATTAGGTCCACCAAAGAGGTTAGTGATGATTTTTTCCAACACAATCAACGACCTAAGAGGATTTCCTTGTGAGGGTCCATAAGCAATGGTACTAGCGAGTCCACAAAAAAATAAGTTATTTCAGAGTGAAACCATGATGATCAAATTACTCCTTGTTGAGTATCATTACATGGTTTTTAATGCTCCATTAATGGTTGGTGTCAGTCATTTTTTAGTCTAGAAACCCTCCCACACCGTCAATGCATGCATCTAGTCTAACCATGCCAAATTTCAATCCAAGCCAACACATATTTAAAAAATTTCAATGTTGGCCCCATGTATCACATTATTTAATTTATAGGTATGGTTTTTGATGCTTCAATGGTGAGTGTCATTCATTCGAGTCTTGAATGCCTACAATTACGATGACGACGAAGACGAAGAAGATTACGATGATCATGATGATGTTGGCACTAGCGATGTGATAAGAATGCCTACAATATGGGTCACATGGGTAACAAGATGTATTGTAATTTGTATCCATGCACAAGGTTAGGTTCGGAAGGAGTTAGGCCCGCTAGTGGGTTAATTGTTATAATGGGACATTAATCGTTATTTAAGGGCTACTATGTTAGTGTTTTAAGATACTAGCTGTAGATTCATGGACTATGGTTAGTGGAACACTAACCAATATAGGTTATGGTTGTGAATGTGAATTAGGTTCATAAGTTCCCCAAACCACCACACAAGCATGGAATTGAGAATCTTTAACATGTGAGTGAGATATCTTTATTGTTTTGAGTCTTGGCACACCAAGGATGATTTTTTATGTACATGGAAGCATCTAATACCAAAATAACATGTATTAACGATGATCATGATGATGACAATGATGATGATCAAGATGGGGATGATGATGATGACGATGATGATGATCAAGATGGGGACGATGATGATGATGAAGACGACGATGACGATGATGATTATGACGTGGATGATGAAGATGAAGATTTCAAATGACGATGATGATCATGGCGACGAAGAATGGTGACAATGATGAAGACGAAGATGATGATGATCATGATGATGAAGATGATCATGATGCAGATTAATGATGACGATGATGATGATCATGATGAATGTGATGATGATGATGATGATGATGATGATGATGTTGACGATGATGAAGATGATGGTGATGATGATGATGATGATGATGATGACAATGACAATGATGATGAAGACGAAGATGATTACGATGATCATGATGATGACGATGATGATGATCAAGATGGGGACGATGATGATGATGATGATGAAGACGACGATGACGATTATGATGATGACAATGATGAAGATGAAGATTTAAAATGACGATGATGATCATGATGACGAAGAATGGTGACCATGATGAAGATGGTAATCATGATGAAGATGATATTGACGATCAAGCAATATGCCATTTGGGGTAGCATGATAATTGTACTGCATTTCCGTAATTATAAGATTCTCTCTGTTTCGAGAATAATTTCATATTCTCTACTAAATAGGGCCAACCATGTGAAGGTGGAAGCTCTTTTGGCCCCTCCCCCCCCCCTCATCACTTTCAATTCCCCAATATAATCCGAAAAAAATATCTATGTACAAACAAATTAAATGTATTTTCTCATTCATACTAAATAACAAGAAAGGTTTATGATTTTAACATACAGGAAAATGGAAATTAGCTAAGAAACAGTTAATAATTTATTATTAGTAATGCATACCTGATCATAGACTTCAATGGTCTTCATCATCTTCTTCATCTGAGTACTGATCGTCTGTACTATCATCCGATAATCCATATTCAACATTGTAAGGATTGGCCATATCATCATCGTCGTCGATGTCAGTTACGTCGATCATCATGTCATCATCGATATCATCTTCATGGACATTGTCTGAATATACGTCATGATCCGATTCAAGAAGTTCTTCGACATCTTCTTCTAGAACAGGAATATCATCTAACTCATGTTGATCATGATCATCTTCAATGGCATCTTCTTCTTCGAGAACATCTTCATTACCTTCATCTACGTTATACTTTACCAGCCTTCCCCTTGGATTGTGTCTCACAACAAATGACCAACCCGCTCTACCTGGAACCTCAGAGTAAAATACTTGTTCACATTGGGTTGGAAGAACATAGGGCTCCGTTCTTGGCTCAAACAACCTTGTATTTACCATGGTAAAACCATTATCATGTTCAATAATTGTTCTATCGGGATCACATTGATTCAATCGACCCCTGTACCATTTGACAACGAACAGAAATACCTTGAAGGAGTTAAAGTCACACTGAAGAATGTCTTCTAGATACCCATAGTATCGATTTCCAGATAGTTCTAGATGTCTGTCACTTCTAGAAGAAACATTGGTCACCTCAAAGACTGCAGATATCCCACAATTAGATGTTTTCTTTGTTTCATCCAACTTTTTGATGCGATATCTACATACATTGCACCACATAGCCTTATGGTGTTTTACCTAGTACAACAAGCCATACAGGAAAAGCTAACATAATGACTTCATATTTATGATAAAGTAGTGCATGTTTATTATAATGCCATAAAAGGAAAATAACAAGCGTGACGTACAACGACAATATTTAAAAAAAAAAAATAGTGTCGTTGATTAATATGCTTACCTGCTTATCTTTTAAACCTCTTGCTAAATCGATTTCCCTTTGTGTTAGATTGGTGTCTCCATTGCGATGTCCACCTTTAACCAATGAAGCCACACCTTCCCATGATATTCCATGACCAGATTGTTCACATTTTTCGATCCATACCTTCATCCAGTCAAGATTGTTTGCGATGTATAAATGAATCGCATCCCATTCTCGACCAACTGTTTGATGACAATAAAATTAAAATTCAATGAAAATGTATATTAGTTAATTAAAAAAGTATATAATTACAGTATAAAATGATGCAAAATACTAAATAAAAAAATAGAATATATATGTATGATATATAAACATAAAACTCACCAGTGAAATATGTTATATTACCTTTCACCTTCCTTGATCTACCTTTCCCCTTTGGGTACTCCCCTTCGAAATCTTTTTTGGAGTCTGGATCACAAATGCGACGTAAATTGAGCTTTGAAGCCAATATAGGAAGATATTCACTAATGTACAACATGTTTTGGTATACCATATATCCCTCCATCATAGAACCCTCAGCATATGCTCGTTGTCTGACCAAACCCTTCATAAATTTCAAGTGCCTCTCAACCATCCACATGGACCTTGAGTGCGCAGGTCCACACAGTTCAATCTCCTCAACTTGGTGTATGAGGTAGTGTTCCTGTGCATTGAAAAATGTTGAAGGGAGATGCTTCTGCATTTCACACATGAGACGAGGAATTTCTCTCCTCCAATACTTTATGCCTTCTTTATGGAATTGTTTAGACAACAACCATCTACAAGTGACATGACAACCCAATCAAGAGATTAAAGAAAAAAGTCATTCTATTACGTAACATGAAGTAGATAATGAAAATCAAATTAAGAATAAGTTCTATGTTGAATTAAACAAACAGTAAGCACATGGAAAAATCACCACTTACCTCATGTATTTCCCGAGACTATATATTAGTTGCTTGACATTGTTGTCAAAGTTGTCCGGGATAGAGAGAGGTAGAACATACTGTAACAATAATATACAAATGGTTTCAGTATATCGAATAAGAGTACTAGAAAAGAAAAGAAAAAATTATTAAATGCATACCATATTAATTATTACCTTCATGAAGACATGCCAATCGTGTGTTTTCACCCCTGCGAAATCACGTTTCTTTGTTATGATATTCTTTATGTTTGCACAAAATCCGGTGGGAAATTTAATTTTTCGAATGACTTCTTTTACAACATTACTTTGTTGGTCCGTTAACATCCATGGAAGTGAGTTTATATTAATTTGTTCTCCGTTGCTATGAAATTGAATGATGTCTTTCATTGCATGGTTGTTATCTTGAATGTCTTTGCAAATTTTGACAACTTTTTTCTTTGTCACTCCTTCCATCCAATATTCGCCATAATGTTTCAGTCACATTCTTTCCAATATGCATTGTATCAAATAGATGAGCAATTTGTAGGTGCTCATAGTAGGGCAACCTACTAAATTGACTAGGATAACTTTTCATTCCTCGTGGAAGCCCATTAATGCCTTCATGATGATCACATGAACAACAATGATGAAATTAAATATTAAATCAATGTCAATTACACTAAACAATACACAATATAATAAAATACAATATGATCATATATATACAATGATTGATTATACGTACCTTGACGATTTCTATTATATTACAACTTCCATAGCTGAGGTGTCATTCTATTTGGTTTTAATGCAGTCTCTTGCTTTCCATTGAAAAGATGTTTTTCGGTAGTTCGATACCTATGATTCTTGGAGAGGAAGTTCCTATACTCATCAAACACCTCCTTTACTAAGCATTTTGAACGACAAGATCCGACATCCTCGGGTTTGAAATGAAGTCAGTTATCCGACATCCAAAGCGTCGGATACCCGAATAGGCATTGGATATTTGCATATCCATAGGATATCCTACGAGCCTCGTCAGATATTCAAAATTACGTCGAATATCCGACGGACGCCTCTCCAAATTTTAAAAAAAAAAAAAAAAAAAAAAAATTGAAAGAAAAATCCGACGACACAGTCCATTTTGTCGAAGCTCATCGGATTTTGGGTTCAAATCTACTAGTGTTACCCCCCTCCAAGAGAGTTTGGTGGGATCACCTTGACAGAGCAGGCACTCCAGGAGGCAGTTTGGGCAGGTTCACATTTCTCGAGGCAGATTGAAAATGGTAAAAATGCCTACTGAGGAATTCGATTTGGGTTATCGAGGCAAGGAAATGGCATGGGATGAGTTTTGATGATGAGTGTGATGTCTTCCACACCTTCTGTAGAAGTTTCATCTTTAAGTGGGATCCACACCCATCTCTCCGACACTTTTTCTAGTTTTCTGGAGCCTCCTGAGGCTCACGACTTTCCCAGAGAGGCACGATTTGGTGCTAGGATTGTTCATATGTTATGATTGTGCCATGGGGATTGATTAGGGAGGATAGATATTGCCCCCTAGACCCACCATGAGCTAGTTATTATGTTTTATCATTCACAATTGGTGGGACCCCCTCTCCTAGGGCGATTTGGTCCAATGATATGTTATATTGTTATATTGATCCATGTACTTTATGTTGAGCTCATCTTAACCATTGATAAGATAATTTTGATGTTTTAATCGTAGCCATCCATTCAAAAGGTGGTTAGGGTTTTGGTATCTCTCCATCCTATTTAAAGGAGAGAGCTTCTCATTGTAAAGGGACTTTTGGCTCTGGATTATTGGAATAGAAAATTATTATTGCATCTACTTGTCTTTTGGTGGTGAATGCTATTGGGGTTCGATTGTTTGTTCTTCATTTTCATTGCGATATTGGAGATTATCTTGCTATCTTTTTTTTCCATGTTTTCTCATATATAGGTGGAGGCCAAATTGCTTCAAGGAGGACGCATTGGTTGGGGAGACTCTCCCCGTTTCTTCTTTGGATCTCTTTGTTGGTTACAGAGAGCATTAATGTCTTAGTATATTCTACTTTCTATTATCATTGCTTATTCGCTAGTATTTCCTCCATTCTTGTTCAATCTGATTGAATCGATTTTCCTTGGCTTGACAGGAAAAGGAGGGCGCACATGTGGGCTTGGGCATCTCATTGTGGCAAGAAACATCAACAATTTCTCATTTGATCTCTACAGGAACATTCCTCAACAACATGGCAAGCACTTCCATCACACAGGTATGATCTCAAGGTATGTTTCTCATTCCATTAGTTTACTCATCTGTCAACTTCATTCAAAACCCTAATTAAAATTCTTTTGAAAATCCTTCTGATCAAACCACTTGATCATTTGGCAAAACATTTTTGGGTATTGTAGATCGGGTGAATCCCAAGGTGGTTTTTCAAGGGCGTCACCCTTAGGGACTCCATTGGCCGATTTTCCTAGGCGCTAGCGTTCTCCCTACCCTCACGACTTTCATGGCTTGCCCAATTTTCCTGTGGTTTGATCCCCATTTGGTTGCTTTCACACTTTGACATTGTCATATCCCTTCATCAAGCATAGCTAGAAATCCCTAACTGTCAGATCTACGTTTTGGGACACTTTCCCTATTTTAAGGGTCACATTTCCCAAGGAAGTTAAATTTGACCATTTTAAACTAGCTTTGAATCCTAGAATCATACTTAATCCTTGAATCACTGTGCTTAAGATCTATTAATCAAGTCATATCATCTCTAAGCCTCCACAGTGTCTCAGTCTCCTTAAATCTAGGGTTCCATACCTGTCACCTTACGTACCTCATTTTATTTGATCTGATCTGGTGATTGGGTTGATCTCTCCTATCGGGAGTAGATATGGGTCTCCCCCTTGTTACCTTGGCTTTGGTAACATAAGCGAAGAGTGCCTTGGTTTGCATGACAACCATCCATTTGGGAACTAAGGCTCTCTTGGTTCACCACTTTAGTTGCCTGTCCCCTCTACCATCCACATCGGATCCATTTGTAGGGGAAACTACAAGATTGGTGATAACATTTTGGCGCCGTTGTCGGGGAGGTAGAGGCTTACCTTCGATGTCAGTGAGTGTCCATGCATTAATCCATATCTTATCGCATTCAGTATTTTTCCTTGGTGATTGCATTCCTAATTCCCTAATTATTTCAATCACCATCCTAATTCACTCATCTCACCTCTCCTACGAAATTCATTTCATTTCGGTGAATTACCTTTGTGGTTCACCTGGTGATTCCACCACGTGACTCTAATGAGGACCGAACCCAAAGTATTAATCTTAAGTTCTAGAGTCATGCCTTGCATTAGAGAGAACGACTCGAAAAACGATATAATCATGAAAATGATGATTGAAATGGGCAAGTTTATACAAAATTTGTATGGCTTGGTCCTAAATCAACACAAAGAAAATATGAGATGAGATGAACATCTTCATAAACTGTCTGAGAATGTGTACACCAATGATTATTCTCAAACTAGATCTGTAAGGCAACCTTCATATAATCAAGTAGTAACAAGGTCTCAAGCAATAGTAACAAGGTCTCAAGCAAAGAGTAACCTAAAAAATCAAGGCATTAACAAACCTGGTTTAAAAGAAAGTTATCCTAACCAAAGGACTATCATTCATAAGACTCCTGCTCTTTCTCCCAATGCTCCTCCTAAGGGAATCTTAAAAAACAATGATCAACCTCAAAGAATATCATCTCAAGAAACTAGGAAGATAACAAGTTCAAGCCCTATTAGGCCTCAGAATAAAGAACTCATGCAGAGAAAACAAGTAAGTCTCTTTGGCAAAGAAGTTTCCCCTGTAGTACAAGAAAATATAAATACAAATATACTAGGGAAACTCTCTAGATCTGGAGTTATGGTATCTTTAAAAGAGGTAATAGTTATCCCTTCTGTCAGAGCACATATAATGCATTTATTAGGATTAAAGGAAAATGTCAAAGACCAAGGAAAGTCTTGCAACTTAAAGGTCGATTTAAACAATCTCTTATCTAAACCTAATATCCTTGTGCCTTTGAATGAGTTATTAAAGATCCCTTCATATTTTTACCAAGCTACCAAATTTTTGGGAATCAAACCTAAGACTAAAGTTCCTAAAAGATTGACAAGTGATGAAGAACCTCCCATAATGATTCAAAGTGTAACTGATAGCGGTAGAGGTCATCCCCCTTTCTACATAGATTCAGAAATCAACCAGTTGATCCTACATAATTGCATGTTAGATTCGGGAGCAGAGGTAAATATTATGCCACTTAAGGTAATGGAACAGTTAGAGCTAAAGCCATCTCGACAGTTTAAGAACATGTGTGGGATGGACTCTAGACCTATTCAGTCAAAAGGGGTAAATAAGAACTTAAAAATGAAGTTAGTAGTGTATCCAAAGATCGAAATAAACATGAATGTTTTAGTTCTAGACATACCTGATGCTTGGGGAATGTTGTTATCAAGAGAACGGGCTGCTAAGTTAGGAGGAAGCAACCAAATGGATCTGTCATATGCGACCATCCCTGTCAGAGGAAATGCCTTTTATAAATTAATGAATGAAAAACCTATGACAGAGCATGTAGAGACCCCTGAGCATCTCTTTGAAGAATCCATGCGCCCTACAGAGGGAAGAGCCTCGACAACATCCTTTTCCTCCTGGCCAAGTGTGGAAGATGCATTTTGATGGAGCTAAATCCAGGCATGGTGCTGGAGCTGGAATTGTCCTCACTTCCCCCTCTGGAGAAGAAAACTATTTTTCTTTCTGTCTTGAGTTTGAAGCCACAAATAATGTAGCCGAGTATGAAGCCTTTCTTTTGGGATTAGAGGTTGCCCAAGATTAGAATGTTAAATGTCTGAGTGTTATAGGTGACTCTAATTTAATTATGTCCCAGGTAAAAAATCAATTTGCATCCAAGAACAATAGACTTAGAGATTATAGAAATGTTGTTTGGGATACTATTGAAATGTTTGATGCATTTGCAATTCAAGCAATTCCAAGAGAGGAAAACACATTGGCTGATGCATTATCAGTCATAGCATGCACTTTTGAAATCCCATATCACCTTAAAGAGGAGTGTAAAGTTGAAGTATTGTTTAGAACTTCGGTTCTTGATAATCAAGATCATTGGCAAATTTTTGATGATGATGCTCAAATCATTGCATTTTTACAAGATGTTGATGTCATGAAGTTAGAAATCCATCTAGAGAAGAATTTCAATAGGCACGATGAATATAAAGGTAAAAGAGTTGAACCTGTAGATGAGATCATGGAGATTAACATTGGAACCCCAGTCTCTCCTAAAATGATTAAGATTGGAAAGAATGCTTCCCAAAAGGAAAGAAAAGCCATTGAAAACCTAATTAGAGAGTACAAGGATGTTTTTGCTTGGACCTATGATGATCTCAAAACTTTTGATCCTGCAATTATTGAGCATACTATCCCTTTGCATGGAGCAAAACCTTATAGGCAAAAGTTGTGAAATGTTAATCCCAAACTAGCCCCCTTGATTAAGAAAGAGCTTGAGAAGATGTCGGCTGCTGGAATCATCCGACCAGTTCGACACACTACTTGGGTATCCAATCCGGTAATTGTGAGAAAAAAGAGTGGTGAAATAAGAATATGCATAGATTTTCAAAATCTGAATCAGGCATCTCTCAAAGATAATTACCCTTTCCAAATATGGAAAATATTTTGCAAAGTGTTACTGGGGCTGGGATGTTCTCAATGCTGGATGGTTTTCAGAATCAAGTGCATATCAGAAAGGAAGATAGAGAAAAGACAACTTTCACAACTCCATGGGGTACTTTCAAGTATATAAGAATGCCTTTTGGATTGTTAACAGTTAAACATTGGTTCAACTTTTCAAAGAGCCATGGATCAGGCTTTTAATGATCTCATTGGGAAGATCATTGATATCTATCAAGATGATCTAACAGTCTTTTCTAAAGAGCAAGGCGATCATGTGAAACATCTGAGAAAAGTTTTTGATCGATGTAGGAAGTTTGGTATATCCCTGAATCCAAAAAAGTCCACTTTTGGAATTGATGAAGGTAAGTTATTGGGACATATTGTGTCTAAGGAAGGCATTAGAATTGATCCTGAACGTGTCCAAGCTATTAATGCCATTGCTGCACCTCATAATGTTCCCTCGCTTCAATCTTTCTTTGGAAAAATAAACTTTGTCCGAAGATTCATTCCAAATTTAGCATAGTTAGACAAACCTTTAAATGTTCTTTTGAAGAAGGATGTGAAATTTGTCTGGGATAAAGCTTGTGAGGTATCATTTACTAAATTAAAAAAGGCCATCTCAACTGCTCCTGTCTTAGCATGTCTTGATTATAGTAGGGAATTTATGATTTATTCATACGCTTCTGAAGACACCATCGTTGGAGTTTTACTGCAAAAGAACAATGAAAACTATGAGCAACCTATAGCTTTTATGAGAAAAAAATTGAGACATGTTGAATTGAAATATACCACTACTGAAAAGCAAGCCTATGCTTTAGTCAAAGCCTTAAAACATTTTAGAACCTATGTGGGATATTCCAATATCAAAGCATACGCGCCATATCAAGCAGTAAAGGATGTCTTGTCACAAGCAGATGGTATAAGTGTTAGAGGAAACTGGATTTCATGGATACAAGAATATGATTTGGAAATCAAACCCATCAAGATTGTGAAAGGACAAGGGTTGGTTCAACTTTTAACTGATAAAGGAGGTAGTAGTGCAGTTAACATTATAAGTGAAAAGAGTCCTTGTATTTTAAATATCGATGAAGAGCATGAATGGTATAAAGACATTGTGTATTTCCTGAGAAATTTGTCTTGCACTGATTACCTAGTGGATCATCAAAGGAGAGCATTAAGGTTAAAGGCTGAAAAGTATGTTTTGACTCAAGATGGTCTGGGATGGAGGAATCCTGATGGAATAATTTTGAAATGTGTTAATCTTGAAGAATCAAAAGCCATCATAAAAGAAATGCATTCAGGGTTATGTGGAGGACATTATGCCCCGAGAACAACTGCAGCAAAAATCATGAGGGCAGGGTATTATTGGCCAACATTATTTAAAGATGTGCATGCATATGTTAAAATTTGCCAAGAATGTCAATTTTTCTCTAGAAAACCAAGACTGCCCGGTTTACCCTTAACCCTAGTTATAGTTGAGGCACCTTTCCAGCAGTGAGGCATGGACTTTCTTGGGCCTTTTAGTGAAAACTCATGTAATGGATATAAATACATGCTAACTTGCACAAATTACTTCACTCGTTGGGTCAAGGTTGTTCCAACTAAAAAGGCCATAGCTGAAGTAGTGATAAAATTTCTGGAAGAGAACATTGTGTCTAGATATGGTTGTCCCTTAAAGATAACTACTGACAATGCTAAGGCTTTCAATAAAATAGAAATGTCAACTTTTTGCATGAATCATGGAATTTCGCTATCTCACTCTTCAAATTATTATCCTTGGGGAAATGGTCTTGCAGAATGCAGTAACAAAAATTTGATCAGGCTATTAAAAAGGATGGTTGGGGAAAATAAAATAAGTTGGGATACCAAGTTGAAGTATGCATTATGGGATGATAGGACAATTGTCAAAAGGATTACAGGGAAATCTCCTTTCGATTTAGTGTATGGGCAAGATTGTAGGCTTCCAATAAATTTGCAAATACAGTTTGTGATTTATTACAACAATGCACTACAGATAAGGAAGCAATTCAAGCTAGAATTGATAAATTGGTTGAACTTGATGAAAAAAGAAGAGATGCACTTGATAAAATGCTCATTGAGCAAGAAAGGGTAAAAGGCACTTTCGATCAAAGTACTCGAAATAGTACTTTCGGTGTGGGAGATGTGGTATTAATATGGGATAAGCATAAAGAAAAACCAGGAAACCATACAAAGTTTGAAAGTTTGTGGATGGGGCCATAGAGAATCAATAGGTTAGCTGGAAAAGGATATTTTTTCCTTGAAACATTGGATGGTGATGAAGTTGAATTGCCCGTGAATGGGAGGATGTTGAAACATTACTTCCCTCCTATCAACCTTGAATGACTTGCCTGGTAGGTTACAGTAAGTAGAAATTGAATAGACCTGGTTGGGCAGTAGTTAGTCTTTTCGGCCATTGAGTTTGGCACCTTTTTCTTTTCCTAAGATCACCTTTGAAGCTCCTAGATTAGTCTTGAGAACTTGCCATTTTCTTTTTCCTGCACAATAAAAATAAAACTTTTTAATTTATGTTAGTAGTTTATATTTAATTTTTGCACTTATATTTCATGCATTTTCAATTCCAATATTGTTTTATTTGAGATTTATGTATATACATGCATTGTTCTGACAATCGGTCCGTGAGTTTGGTATAGCTCTGGACATTTTGCAGATAGCAGGTGTCATTTTGGTAGCTGATGTAGAGATGGAGTGTTGGATCGAGGATACGAGTAGTAGAGTGCGAGGACCGGAGATTCTGAGGTTCTCAAGCGCTCTTTTCAGCAGAGCACTTGTCCCAGCTGGAGCCAGATGTTATCACATATATAGTAGCCGGGCTACCATATTCTATTTTAAAAATTCCAGTACACTTTTCAGCCAGTTCCCTTACATTGAGATGTCGAGATGAGCATCTATTATGTATCACTATTTGATATTGAACAACAGTGTTATTCCCATGCCATGACTAAGTCTCCGGACACTTAGATCAGAGGATTGATGTAGCCATTTAGCCATCTACAAAGCAATCAGTATTTCCCCGAGTTGTAGCAGCAGAGTTTCAGTGGACAGATGTTGGTTCAGATTGTGTGCATTCAGGTATATGACTCAGTAGGTATATTATTGTGTTATGGTTATATTTCTTTTATACTCATTCTTGTGACATGTCTTAGCATCTAGTATCATGATCTGGAGATCATCTAGATATGTGGACCTGGTTGTGTCTTTATATTATATATATTGTCCCTACTCAGACTTAGAAGTTCTTGATCTATACTCATTGGTTTTACCCTCCTTAGGGAGAATAGAGGTGATCATTCCCACCATCTTTGGCTTGCTAGTGTTGGTCTCATTATTCATTGTCTCCACCCATCCACTACCTCCCAGTTTTGTTCTAACCCTGACTTACTACTTGACTAGTGGCATGGAGGACCTTCCCCAGCTGTAGCCTCTTTGTTGGATGAGCTTTCCCCTTGTTTATTGTGTCTCGGCTATGAGTTACCTTAGGTTTTGTTGGCTAAACCTGAAACAGATAGTACTGCCATCAATACAATATATGGAAATGAAAAGTATATCTTATGTGAAAGCATGTTCTTGAAAGTGTTTTTCAACACTCGTGAACGAAAGGAAATCCAAATGAAACTGGCTTTGGAAATAAAATGTATATCTTGTGAAATAAGCCCATTCATGTAATAAGTGTTTTTGAACACACGTGAATGCAAGGCAAGCCTAATGAACTTGGCTATAAAATGTGAAATGTGAAATGAAAGCCTTATATAAATGTAAATCTATGAAATGTGTTTCTAAACACACATATCTAAGGCCCAAAAAGAAATGGTTCTTAAACTCTATATCTAAACAATTGTTGGCCTCATTTATATTGACATGGATTGTGAGAATCTACGAAGGTGAATAAGCACCTCTGAAAGTAACTTACCCATTTGTGAGACACGACCATCCCCTGTGTTATTGCTTGTCCAGCATACGCTAGAGTGTGTATTCCCTTTCCATATCCAAAGTGTCACAGTGTCAAGTTAGTAGTCACCCCTTGGCCTAACCTATTCAGTTTTAGCCTTCACCCTTCACTAGCAAAATGGTCACAACTATGAAGTGAGTATGGTCTTGAAAGTCTAGTCTGAGTCATAAATAATATTTTTGGTTATTAGATCGCTAGAGAAATGATTACTTCTTGTTATAATTTTTACTTGAATGAATTGTAGAGCATGCTTTAACCTTTGACACTTGCAGCAGTTTGATGACAGCTTGGGTCATATTATTGGTCATGTTGACTTGGTCAAACCTAGTTTGACCAAAGGCAATTACAGGACATGAGGTGAATAGACCTCAGATGACGCAGAGATATGATATATGGTCTAGTACAGGTCGCTAGATGGTTCTATGCAGTGGTTTCAGGCTTATGATGATGATTTGTTTTTTTTAACAATTTTACAGATTATTATTATTTGGTCTGTCTGAGCATATTGGATATTTTATATGATCATGTAGAGATCCATAGGGTGTATGAGTAAACACCTTATATGGATTTGGGCTCTTTGAGTCCAATGAGACAGATTGTTTTCAGCTCCGGGCAATTACAGTGATGATTGGCCTTAGTTGGCCATCCTGGTGCAGTTTTGCCATATCAGATGGCCTGTCAGAGCAAAGAGATAATTTGATTGGTTCACCTAGGGCGCTGTATCTGGAGGGGGTGGTCCAGCCACTTGTTTTTACCATATTACCCCCCTCCCAAAGAGCCTAGTAGACTCACCTTGACAGCGTAGGCACTCCAAGAGGCAGTTTGGGCAGGTTCACATTTCCTGATGTAGATTAAAAATGGTAAAAATGGCTAATGAGGAATTCGATTTGGGTTATTGAGGAAAGGAAATGGCATGGGATGAGTTTTGATGATGAGTGTGATGTCTTCCACACCTTCTCCAGAATTTTCATCTTTCAGTGGGATCCACACCCATCTCTCCGGCACTTTTTATGGTTTTCTGGAGCCTCATGAGGCTCACGACTTTCCCAGAGAGGCACAATTTGGTGCTAGGATTGCTCATATGTTATGATTGTGACATGGGGATTGATTAGGGAGGATAGATATTGCCCCCTAGACCCACCATGAGCTAGTTATTATGTTTTATCATTCACATTTGGTTGGACCCCATCTCCTAGGGCGATTTTGTCCAATGATATGTTATATTGTTATATTGATCCATGTACTTTATGTTGAGCTCATCTCAACCATTGATTAGATCATTTTGACCTTTTAATCTTAGCCATCCATTCAAAAGGTGGTTAGGGTTTTGGTATCTCTCCATCTTATTTAAAGGAGAGAGCTTCTCATTGTAAAGGGACTTTTGGCTCTGGATTATTGGAATAGAAAATTATTATTGCATTTACTTGTCTTGTGGCGGTGAATGCTATTGGGGTTCGACTGTCTGTTCTTCCTTTGCACTGCGATATTGGAGATTATCTTGCTATCTTTTTGTTCCATGTTTTCTCATCTATAGGTGGAGACCGAATTGCTTCAAGGAGGACGCATTGGTTGCGGAGACTCTCCATGTTTCTTCTTTGGATCTCTTCGTCGGTTACAAGGAGTATTATTGTCTTAGTACCTTCTCCTTTCTGTTATCATTGCTTATTCGCTTGTATTTCCTCCATTCTTGATCAATCTGATTGAATCAATTTTCCTTGGCTTGACAGGAAGAGCAGGGTGCACATGTGGGCTAGGGCGTCGCATTTTGGCAAGAAACATCAACAATTTCTCATTTGATATCTACGGGAACATTCCTCAACAACATGGCAAGCACTTCCATCACACATGGTTACCACAGTGTCAACCAAATCCAAATCTCGGGCTGTTGATTCTCAAGAATCAATTCAGAGTTCCATGAGTACATGAGTACTGGAAGGAGAAGAAACTATTTTCCAACTTCTAATGGGAATCAACAGACTGGGTCTAGACACACTCAGAGGCCATCACCACATGTTCAAAGGGCCACCAGGTGGAATGGTGTTCATTCCCCAAAATATTCCACTGGTAAGAAGTTCCACCTTAGTTTTTTTTTAATGAAGAAAACGTTATGTACAAAACATATATAAAAAAGAACAAATGACAGATATCCTCTGTGACAAGCAAAAATCACTTCTTACAACACCCCTTTGGCCTAGATCCTCCATTTTTTCTCACATCCAACAAAATCCACCCAAGTTCGTTTAATCAAACACAATCATAATGTCCAAAATTAAATCCCCATGGGGCGAACCAATACATTGTATCACTGTATATTCATTAACATGTATTAAAGACTGCAATAAAAATGAATAGCCTATTAGCTCCTGCATCGATAACTGGTACAGTTGTAGAGGGTGTCTCATCTCAACCTTTGATTTTTTAGATTTCTCGATAAATTTGGTCATTTCATTAGATTTTTGTATGAATATCTATCCTAGAGGGTTGTTCTGTTGCACACCTTTTGTACAGTTTTTTGTGGAGTTTATATATCCATTTAAACTTTTGATTGAGGTCACTTCTAAAAAAATTGGCTATTTTATTAGGTTTTTGGTATGAAGTATCTTTATTATGCCCTGAATTTCCTGTACCTAGGTTTGGTGATCTTAGGTTCCTCGTGGGCAGGTATAAAAGAACCCTTTCCCTCCAAATTTTCCATTGTTTCAGTATAATCTCACAATATTTTAGGCCTTGTAGGTTGGATAAAGAGATATCGTATTTTAGTTTTTATTAAATCACAAAAAAGTATAGTTATTCCATATACTTATGGCCAACTTTGACAACAATGATCCATTGGATTACGTTACCCAATCCATCTATCTGGACAACAATGATCCTGGACATACATATGACACTTAGATGGCAGTTAGACAGGGAAGTCACGGTGACCAACTACCTTGGATTGGGGATGTCGTTTGATAACAATGGATGCTTTAAAAAAGTAGAGTAAGTCAACAATGGCAATCAACACTTAAATTTGAGGCACAAAACATCGTTTAGACATTGATTGGTGTGAAATATGAAATCTCTTGCCAAGCAATGAGAAATGCCCAATGATGACCTTTCTAGGGTTGTTTGTGACTGCTATTTGAGAAAATTGCCTCATACTCTGCCCAGAATTGCTGATTGAGGCTTTTAACTGTTGTTTGGAGGTTAGGACAGAGTTGCAATATGGCATAAACATCCCAGAATAATCCTTAACCAATGAAGGATAATTACTAACTTTGGGTATGGATTATGTCTCAAATCAACCTAAATTTGAAGCTAAGAATAATAATTGTACATTGAGCTTATTTATGGCTTCTATTTTAGCTTAGCTAGGAAATGCATAAAAAAATTTGCATTCTGCTTCAGTTCAACTTCAACCTCGAGTTGAAGCTGAGAATGGTAATTGTAGTTTTGATCAGTTATCAAATACAACATTTTATTCTATTTCTTTTGTTCAGGGAACATCCCCAATTCATCAATCAACAAGAATTTCACCTGAAAAAAACAAGCCAAAGAATGCTTCAGCATAGCAAGGAATCATCACTTGTGGTGACTTTATTCCCACCAAGCACAAAAATCTCGAGTCACCTATCATAAGCACTTTTGAAAGTCTTGCCATTTCTAGAATATGAAGTTCTTTTGGCTCTAGGAAAGCTGGTCATTCAGAAATTGATTCACAAGGAAGCCCATCTCTTCTAAACTACATGGTTGCCACAGTGTCAGCCAAATCCAAATCTCGGGCTGTCGATTCTCAAGAATCAAGTTCAGAGTTCCATGAGTACATGAGTACTGGAAGGAGAAGAAACTATTTTCCAACTTCTAATGGGAATCAACAGACTGGGTCTCGACACACTCAGAGGCCATCGCCACATGTTCAAAGGGCCACCAGGTGGAATGGTGTTCATTCCCCAAGAAATTCCATTGGTAAGAAGTTCCACCTTAGTTTTTTTTTAATGAAGAAAATGTTATGTACAAAACATATATAAAAAAGAACAAGTGACAGATATCCTCTGTGACAAGCAAAAATCACTTCTTACAACACCCCTTTGGCCTAGATCCTCCATTTTTTCTCACATCCAACAAAATCCACCCAAGGTCGTTTAATCAAACAAAATCATAATGTCCAAAATTAAATCCCCATGGGGCAAACCAATACATTGTATCACTGTATAGTCATTAACATGTATTAAAGACTGCAATAAAAATGAATAGCCTATTAGCTCCTACATCGATCACTGGTATAGTTGTAGAGGGTGTCTCATCTCAACCTTTGATTTTTGAGATTTCTCGATAAATTTGGTCATTTCATTAGATTTTTGTATGAATATCTATCCTAGAGGGTTTTTTTGTTGCACACATTTTGTACAGTTTTTTGTGGAGTTTATATATCCATTTAAAATTTTGACTGAGGTCGTTTCTCAAAAAAATTGGCTATTTCATTAGGTTTTTGGTATGAAGCATCTTTATTATGCCCTGAATTTCCTGTACCTAGGTTTGGTGATATTAGGTTCCTCGTGGGCAGGTATAAAATAATCCTTTCCCTCCAAAGTTTCCATTGTTTCAATATAATCTCACAATATTTTAGGCCTTGCAGGTTGGAGAAAGAGATACAGGATTTTAGTTTTTATTAAATCACAAAAAAGTATAGTTATTCCATATACTTATGGCCAAATTTGACAACAATGATCCATTGGATTACATTACCCAATCCATCTATCTGGACAACAATGATCCTGGACCTATATATGACACTTAGATGGCAGTTAGACAGCGAAGTCATAGTGACCAACTACCTTGGATTGGGGATGTCGTTTGATAACAATGGATGCTTTAAAAAACTAGAGTAAGTCAACAACGACAATCAACACTTAAATTTGAGGCACAAAACATCGTTTAGACATTGATTGGTGTGAAATATGCAATCTCTTTCCAAACAATGACCAATGCCCAATTATGACCTTTCTAGGGTTGTTTGTGACTGCTATTTGAGAAAATTGCCTCATACTCTGCCCATAATTGTTGATTGAGGTTGTTAACTGCTATCTGGAGGTTAGGACAGAGTTGCAATATGGCATAAACATCCCAGAATAATCCTTAACCAATGACAAAGTGTGCCTAGAAATTGCCCAGTTCTGATTCTTATGTTGATTAGGATCAGGGTCAGGTTTATTTGCTGCTGCTTGGGTTAGAAACATGCCCAAAAATGCTGCTTCTAATAATAGGATTAGCCTAGCACTAAGATTCATGCCTTTTTGTGTGTCTAGCATTCAAGATGGTTCAGTTTTACTGTTGCTTGAGGTCTTAAGACAGCTCAGAATTGGTGGATGATGCCCATAATGGATTGATGCTACAAGAAAACAAGCCTCTTGCTGCCCAGAACTGATCTCTGTGGAGATATGGGACTGTTATCCCACTGCTTGATGGTGACAACATGCCCAGAACTGCTGACTTGCTCCTTAGACATGCCCAAAACCGCTCAGAATAGACCAGGTTTGATTAAATTGCTCTTAACCACCACTGATGTGGGGATCAAGTCAGTCCAAATAACGCCCAAGAATTTGTGAATTTTAGGTCCTTATTCCCAGGAGCATTTGAATATATGTGTTGTTTATTTATTCATTTGTTGTTGATACAGGCTACTTTCTTCCCATGAACAATATATTTTATAGTCACTCTGGAGAAGCTTCACATATACAAGTTTTTTTCCACATTGTGTAATAAGTATTGAGAAAATTATGACATGGGCTTGTGGTCTAATTTCAAAGTGGAGTATTTTCCAAACATAGGTATTCAGTTCAATAGGAAGAGTACTTTCCAGACATAGGTATTCAGGTATTCAGTTCAATCGGCATCATGTCTAGTAGTAGCAACATTTTTGCACTAGTGGTTAACCGGTCTGATTACATTTTGGATCTTGTGCTAAACGGTTTGATTACATTTTGGATCTTGTGCTTGGAGGGTGGTATCGTGGTAGTGACTATCCAGGCTAAGCCTATTTCTAAGAGACTGTTGTGATAGCACCTATAGTGCCTACTGGATATTGTTATAATTCCACCTACTGATGCCTATGTGATAAATAAAAATAACTTCACCATAACATTTGAGAAAATTAGGTCATTCAAATGTCTAATTTTGGCCATGTTTAGAATCTCATCAGGATTTGAAGATAAGTTCACTGATTAATCCTAATAATCAAGAAAATGAATCCATGTTTTGTTTGAAAAAATGTTTTCCTTAAATTATTAAGATGGTCAAAATTAAAATATGTGAAAAAAGGTGGGTTGCAAAGGCAACCTCCAAAAGTTAAGTGCCTTGGAGTTTTCTTTAAATTCAGTGCAGAGATATCTGAAGTCCCTTCTTTGACAAGGAGGCCATTCCAATATTCTTTTTTGAAGAATGCAACATGGATAATATAGACTAGTGAGGATATCATGCCTGTAAAATTACAACAAGTCTATAGGGATAATGAGCCTGTAAAATTATGATAATTCTGTTAGTTCCAAGGCTTTTGTCTCTTTATGAATGTTTTATGATTGAAAGTGGTTGTTGTCTCTAAATTTTTTTCCGTTAGAACTTTTCAGGTTTGACTTGTCTCTGAGCATTAAGGAAGCATTTTTTGGATTTTTGAAGGACATTGAAATAAATCGCCTAAAAACGGTTACATTGTTCAATGCATTATGTTTGCATGTTGATGTTATTATGATATATGCACATTGATTTAATATTGTAACTGACTAAAGTTTAATTTCTATATTTTCCATGTGAAAATGCTTGACATCCCCCATCAATCCTTGTTCTTCCTATATCCGTGGATTTCCCTTGAGTCCCCTGCCATTCCCAACCTTTCTATATAAGTTGCATGAAATATGGAAACCTGTACAAGATTCCGAAATGGGAACACTTGGTAACGTGAACACCCCAAAATGGGTGCACAGGGAAACTGTGGTATATAAAAGTACAAAAATGTAGACAATTTTTTTTAATATAAATAATACATTATCTTGCATGGAAATAAACAAGAAAATAAGAATGATACACGTGATATTTTAGAAGGAAACCCATGTACTCTCCTAGATGATTACAAGATGCAAAATAGTATAGCTTGTTGGCCTTAACTAATGCCAATCCCATACCCTCATACGTGATATAATCCAGTGGAAATGCTACAATCATGCCAACCCCAGAATTCTGAAAACTGTTAAGTCTGTTGAATTCTAAATGGGATATGAAATTCAACTTTCTCCATATGAAGTATGATGAGATTAGAACTACTCTCAAAGCATCCTAAAAAAATTAATGGTGATGTTAAAATTTTGGTGTATATAGATAGAAAGGGTAAGATAAAAGAGACTGTCAAAGGATAGAAAATCTAAGATAAATGAGAATGACAATTTCAACGGATATAAAAGGTAGGATAAAGGAAAATTCCAATGTTACTAAAAATGGTTGAAATGCTCCCATCCATACTGTATGGTGTTTTCAAATTTTCATTTTCCATATAGTACGACCAACGGTGCTTTCAAGTTTTTTCATACATGTATCTGTGTTGCTTTGTGTTTCGGGACTGGTACGTCACCATTCTAGGCATTTCCTACAACTTAAATTTCTATCCTTCATGATTTGGCACTCCTCCTATAACCATGTACCCGAGATCAGTTCTAACATATCCCCACTTCTAATGCTTTGGGTAACATTTCTATTAATATTTTCCTAGCTCCCATATTTCATGCATTCTCTGTGTGGTAAGTTGGTAACTAAGGACTTAGGGGTACATAATGAAGGGAATAGTGGGCATGACGCATTTTGATTGTGGTAAAATAATGCAAAATCCCGACTAGCTTCTAACAAACTCTTAACAACCATAAAATAAAGTGGTCAAAAGCCACTTCTACATTGCAAGAGATACAAAGGCCCTAAACAAAGGGGATGCCTCCATTAAGAAATAACCAAATACTAAATGATGATTCCATGTGGTCTCCAAAGACCCCTTCAACTGAATGACATCTAGATGAAGCCTCCTGTTATCACCAAACTTGTAGGTGCACCTAGAGAAGGATCAGAGATGGATGGCAGAAGGGATGGGCAACCAAAGAGGTGCAACCAAGATATCCTCGACTCCCAAAGGATGGTTGTCATGCCAATCGAGGCAATCTTCACTTTATGTAATCTATCCCAAGACAACAAAGGGGGAGACCCAGATCTACTCCCGACAAGAGAGATTAGACCAAGACACCAGATCAAATCAAAAGATGATGAAGTATGTAAGGTGTATGGTAAACTCTAGATCTATGAATGAAGTCACAAGGTAAGTGATAGGTTGGATCAAGAGGTTTAGACAATGTATATTTGGTCCAACATGTTTATGCAAGTGACTTATGAGGTTTAGAATAAGATCCAGAATCAGGGTACTAGTCAATTGTGAGAAAATCCATTGCCTTGGGAACCGTGTCCAATGCAGGGTAGTTAAGGACTAAATTGGGGCTAACCAGTACCAAAAGTGAGCTTGATTGATTGATATGACAATTTCAAGGGGTTCAAGTAGAAAAAACAAGGATCACACCACAAGCCAACCCAACAATCCAGGAAAGTCAAATGGGCTTGGAAAAAGATCAGTGCCTTGGGAAATGGGCCAAATGGAGTCGGATGTCCACCAAATTATAGATCAGGAATGTTGAGGTAGGTGGATCTTGAAAATTAGGATCATCCAATGGCTAGATATCAGTAGATCTGAGATTGAAATGTATCACAAAGTGACCCAAGTGGGGCTCAACCCTCAAAATGAGGAACGGAGCCCACAAGGTGAAAATCACTGAAGTGACACACTAGGGGTAGGTTATTGAATGTGCAGATGGAGGATCAAGTGGGATCTCACCTACCCAGGTGCTAGATCCTAGCAAAATCACCTCTCCCAGGAAGTGCAACCTCCCTTGGAGAAGCTTCTTTGCCTTGGGAAATGGGTCAAATGATGGCCAATCCACACCAAACTATATATCCGAATCGTCGTGGATGCTATAGAGGTGGGTTTTAAATTTTATACCCAAAAGCCAAGCAGATCTTGCTAGATATGAGAAAATGTAAAATGAGGGTTTTTAAATTATGAGGGTTTGAAGCATTTACACAAATGGATAGATCATGGAAAGCGAAATTACCTTGAGATCATACCTAAGTGTTGGAATGAGATGCCTAGTTGTTGAGGAAGACTCCCGCAAAGATCAAATGAGAAATTGTTGAATTTGCTTTCCAAAATGATGCCCTAGCCCACAAGTACGATCTCCTCTACTTGTCAAACCAAGGAAAATCGATTCAATCAGTCAGATCAAGTATGGAGGAAATACAAGCAAAATTCAATGATAACATGAAATAGAAGGTCCTGGGACAGTAATAATCCCTGTTACCAACGAACAAACCCAAGGAAGAAGTAGGGAGGGTCTTCCCCTACCAATATGTCCTCCTCAAATGAATTCGGCCTCCACCTGTAGATGCAAAAACGTGGTACAAAAATATAGCAAGACAAAATCTCCAAGAACCCAGTGCAAAGGAAGAATCAACGAACGAACTCCAAAAGCATTCACCACAACACAACAAATAGATGCAATAATAATTCTCTAATCCAAAGCCAAAATTCGCCTTTACAATGAGAAGCTCTCTCCTTTAAATAGATTGGAGAGAGGCCAAAATCCTAAGCACTTTTTGAATGAGTGGCTAAGATTAAAAGATCAAAAGATCTAATCAATGGTTGAGATGAGCTCAACAATACAATACATGGATCAATAATAAAATATAACAATATGTGGACAAACTCACCCTAGAAGAGGGGATCCCACCAAATCATGATGATAAAACATAAAAAATACCTCATGTTGGGTCCAAAGGGTAATTTCTAACACCCTTGGTCAATCCCCATGGCACAATATCCAAGAATAAAATATCTAGACACCAAATCGTGCCTCTCTGGGAAAATCGTGAGCCTTAGGAGGCTCTAGAAATCATCAAAAAGTGCCATAAGTGATGGATGTGGGTCCCAATGAAGTTGAAACTGCTGGAGAAGGTGTGGAAAACATCCCACTCATCATCACTGATCATCCCATGCCATAAAATTTCCTCAGTATCCCAAATCGAATTCCTTTGTAGCCATTTTTACCATTTATGGACTGCCTTGGGAAGTGTGAAACTGCCCAAACTGCCACCTGGAGGGCCTAGCTCCAAAAATAAAAATCACCAGACTATCTGGGAGGGGGGTAATATGGTAATAACAAGTGGTTGGACCACCCCCTCCAAAAATAGCACTCTAGGTGAAACAATCATATCTCTGCTCTGCTCTGACGGGGCCTCTAGCAAGCCAAAACTGCACTAGGGTAGCCAACTAAGGCTCAATCATCACTGTAACTGCCCAAAACTGAAAACAGACTATCTCATTGGACTCAGAAGGTCCAAATCCATCTAATATGTGTACTCATACACCATATAAACCTCTGCATGGTCCAAAATAAATACTCATCATATCCGGCAGACCAAAATAATAATAATTTGTAAAAGTGCTGAAAAGCACAAATCATCATCATAAGCCTGAAACCACTGCATAAGCCCACCATGGTGACCTGTACTAGACCATATATCATCTATCTATAACGTCTGAGGTCTGCCACCTCATGTCTTGTGGTTGACTTTTGGTCAAACTGAGGTTTCACCAAGTCAATATGACCAAAATATGACTCAAACTGTCATCAAGCTGCTACAAGGTGTCAAAGGTTAAAACATGCTTTACAATCCATTCACATAGCAATTATAACAAGTATCAATCATTGCTAGCGATCTAAATCCAAATATAATATGTCATTAATTATTATTTATTATTCAGACAAAACTTTCAAGGTCATACTCACTTCATAGTTGTGATCAGTTTGCTAGTGAAGGGTGAAGGTTAAGAATAACATGGCTAGGTTAAAGGATGACTTATTAACTTAACACTGTGACACTTTGGAAATGGAACAGGGAATACACACCATAGCATATAGTGGACAAAAAACAACACAGGGAATGGCGGTGTCTCACAAATGGATAAGTTGTTCAAAGAGTGTTTATTCACCTTACACTGATGCGCACAATCCATAATACAAATGATGCCAGCAATCTTTTTGATATAGAGTTTAAGTTCCATTGCTTTTTGGGCCTAGATTTTCCATAGCCTTTGATCTATGTGTGTTTATAAACACATTGCATAGATTTACATTTAATTTAGGCTTTTTTGCTGCAGGTGTGTTTTTAAAGCACTTGTTTACCTAAGCACTTATAGGTGTGTCACAGACAGCTTGTTTACCTAGGTATTTACATTTCACAAAATATATAAAATTTGATATTTCATAGCCATTTTCATTTGGCTTGCCTTTCATTCATGTGTGTTAAGAAACACATTGCATGAATGGGCTTTTCATACAAGATACAACATTTAATTTCCATACTTTGTATTCATGGCAGCACTAAAAGTTTCATGTTTAGCCAACAACATCTTTAGTGACTAGGGGTACTAAGCCAAGTCACCAAAGGTAAGTTTTATCACCAACTCAGAGCCGAGACACAAATAAACAGGGAAGCTTATCCAATATAGAGGTTATAGTGGAGGAAGTTCCTCCATGCCACTAGTCAAGTAGTAAGTCAAGCTAATGAACAAACTGGGTAAGTCATGGATGGATGAAGACAGTGAATAATGAAACCGACACTAGCAAGCCAAAGTATGGCGGGAATGATCACCTCTATTCTCACTAGGGAGGATAAAACTGTTAGGAACCCATGTCTTTACTTTGTTAGTATATTATTGTTGGACGCATATGCTTTGTAAGTCGTCCCGTAGTATTTGTTGATCAATAGTTTATGTTATTGTTGTTGGCGCATATGCTTTGTAAGTCGCCCGTAGTATTGTTGATCCATAGTTTGTAGTGGCCCATGGTTTTGACCCATAGTATTGGCGCCTAGACTTAGTATATAAGTGTGTGTTGAGACCTATGAAGGCACCGTGAAGTTATTTGTATTGAGCTTGCTCATAGGAGGTTGCCCCCTCGAAGTGGCTTGTGATCAATATAAAAGTGATTCTGAGTTCTGTCATTTCTGCTATTTCGCATATTTTTATTAAGTAATTGTTGCAGGTGCATCACATCTGGTATCAGAGCAATTTCTTGGGCTCGCTGGGTGAAATTTCTGCCAAAATTTTTTTCGCATCTGTTGCAGGTTCGGATTTGGGAATAATCCCTATCCGCTTAACTGTGGGAAGTACTTGGGCATAAGCCCTAAAACTCATTGTTAGGAGTACCACAGGAACCCTGAAGTAACTAGCCCATTGAGAGGACCTGCCAGCGAAAAGGGCAACGACCCCTACCTGATTGACTAGTTCCCACTCGTGAGGTAAACCAAAGCTGTCGTTTGTGGCAAAACGGTTATCGGTTTTACCTGAGCCATGGAGTGAGGGGTACTGCCCCAATACGCAAGCCGTCAGACAGCATTAGTGGCCGAGTGAAACCCTTGAACTGTTAGGAAGCCACACATACCTGGGGTCCATATCTATTTTCAGCTGAACTATTGTCGATCGTTGCTGCGCCGTTTTAGATCCAGTCGTTCAGATCCATTTTGCAAGTCGTTCCAGATCCAACCATTTTCAATCCATTCGGCGCCGTTTCAGATCCCTTCCGAGCCATAGTCGCTCCAGTATGGAAAAAAAAATCAATTTTTTCCCCATATCTCCCTTGTTTTCACTCTGTTTACCTTGAAATTTTCGGGGAACCCTTGTCATTCCATTCTACATATTTCATTCCTAAGGACCCTATCCCCAATTCCTTTTCCCAATGCCCGAAATCCCACATTTGTCTATTTTTAGGGTTTTCCATAACTTCCTCAGATTTCACCCAATCACCTTCAAATTTTACTTTTCCCCATATCTCCCTTGTTTTCACTCTATTTACCTTGAAATTTTCGGGGAACCCCTGTCATTTCATTCTGCATATTTCATTCTTGAGGACCCTGTCCCCAATTCCCCTTCCCAAAGCCCGAAATCCCACATTTGTCTATTTTTAGGGTTTGCCATAACTTCCTCAGATTTCACCCAATCACCTTCAAATTTTACCACAGAGTTCCTTTCTAAATTCTGCTTCTTTGCTCCCCTCTGCCAAATTTTCCCATTCTTTCACCCCGCTTCTGAAATCCTCATTTTTGCTTCCCTGACTATTCAACAGTGTCCAAAACCTAGTCAAACCCCAATTACCCTTCAGATTTTTTCCCAAGTCCAGATTTTCCTTTACTGAAGTAGTTTCTGTTTTTGTTTTCCTACCCAGTCAACCGAAAAAAAAAACCTGGTTATGGTTGTCACCCGTGTAGGAGCAAAAACCATGGAGGATGCACTTGCAGCCATCCAAGCCAAACTCCAGGATTTAGATGAAAAATTTCTCGGCCTCCATCTTGAACATTCAACTATGAACAACAAATGGCAGTCCGAGTCTTCGGCAGACAATGGGTTCTCTTCTTCCAGCAATTTCTGTGGTCCGAAGCTTGATTTTCCTCGCTTCAATGGTACTGATCCAACTGGATGGATCTATCGTGCAGAACAGTATTTCAGTCTGCATAATACTTTTGATGTCAACAAAGTTCCGCTGGTATCCTTCCATTTGGAACAGGAATCTCTTCAATGGTACCGTTGGTACATCAAGGCTCATCCAGAGCCCAAATGGCCAGACTTTTGCCAGCTCCTTTTGCAATGATTTGGTCCTAGTACTTTTGATGACTTCACAGGAGCCCTCACTAAACTTCACCAAATTGGCACTGTGAGAGAGTATCAAACCGAATTTGAGAATCTAGCCAACCACACCGAAGGATTGTCTGATGACTTTTACCGGAGTTGTTTTATCAGTGATCTAAAGGATGCCATCCGCTTTGAGGTCAAAATGTTCTGTCCCAACACAATGATGGAAGCCCTAGGGTTGGCTAAGTTGGCAGAAGACAAGATTGCAACCCAACAACGCTCCAAACCCACTTTTGTTCCCTTCCGAAATATGGGTTCTCAACGACCACCTATACCGCAGGCTCCTCGACCAACTCCTATCAAGCGTTTGTCTGAAACAGAGATGCAAGCACGCAGAGAAAAGGGGCTTTGCTATAATTGTGATGATAAATTCACTCGGGGACATAGATGTGTTCAACAAAAGCTCTATCTCTTGGATGTGGATTCTCCGCCTGCCTCTGAAATTGGTGACGAAGATCCAGAAACATTGGATGCTCCGGTCGACACTCAGGAACCGCCTATTGACCCTCTGTCTCAGGATGACCAGCCAAAGATATCTCTCCATGCTTTAGATGGAATCACCATCCCCCAAACAATGCGGGTTAGGGGTTACTTCAAGAATCTTCCTCTTACAATACTCATTGATTCTGGTAGAACTCATAATTTCACTGACCCTCGGATCGCCAAACAAGCTGATTGTTTTATCCATCCTTGCTCCAACTTTGAAGTCATGGTTGCCAATGGGGGCACCTTACCTTGCAAAGGGAAGTGTCAAAATGTGCATATCTCTATGGGAGATTATACCTTGCGCTCTGACATGTTTTCCTTGACCTTAGGTGGATGTGATGTGGTTTTGGGCGCTCAATGGCTACGCACACTTGGCCCTATCTTATGGGATTTTGCTGAACTTTGGATGCAGTTTTCCCTCAATGGCCAAAAACACACCTTGAAAGGATTACAACCAGGTTCTCTCAGCATCATTAGTTCACATCGCATGGAAAAACTCCTCAAGAAGAATTCACATGGTGTCATCGCTCAGCTCCATTCCATTCAGATGCAACCTTCAGTGGTCTCCACTACTCCTTTGGATCTACAACAAATTCTGGATCGATATACAGGTGTTTTTGCTGAACCAGTGGGCTTGCCACCTTCCAGGCCAGAAGACCATTGTATTCAGCTCCTTCTTGGCAGCGTTCCTCCCAACATCAGGCCCTATCGCTACCCATTTCACCAAAAAACAGAGATTGTAATGCTCATTCGGGACTTATTAAAGCAAGGTATTATTCGCCCAAGCACTAGTTCCTTTTCTTCTCCAGTTATTCTTGTTCGCAAAAAAGATGGGTCATGGCGCCTCTGCATTGACTTCCGAGCACTTAATCACCTCACCATCAAGGATAAGTTTCCAATTCCTGTTGTTTATGAGCTTCTTGATGAGCTTCATGGGGCTCACTTTTTCTCCAAGTTGGATCTTCGTTCTGGGTATCATCAAATTCGGGTTAATGAGGATGATATCCTTAAAACAGCTTTCCGCACACATGATGGCCATTATGAGTTTTTGGTCATGCCCTTTGGCCTCACTAATGCTCCTTCCACATTCCAGGCATTAATGAATAAAATATTTCGACCCTACTTGCTGAAATTCATTCTGGTATTCTTTGATGATATCCTTATCTACAGTAAAACATGGGATGAACATCTCCAACATCTGGATCTTGTCATGCAACTTTTCTCTGACCATCATCTCCATGCCAAGCAGTTTAAATGTGTTTTTGGACAGAAGGAAGTTGAGTATCTCAGGCACATTATCTCAGCACAAGGGGTTCGCATGGATCCTGCCAAAATCGATGCCATGAACAGTTGGCTGCATCCTCAGACACTCAAGAGCCTTCGTGGTTTTTTGGGGTTGACTGGCTACTACCGCAAGTTTGTCAAGGATTATGGGAAGATTGCAACTCCATTAACTGCTCTATTGAAAAAGGATGCTTTAACATGGACACATGCTGCTTAGTGTGCATTTGACAAACTCAAACAAGCTATGTGTACTACACCTGTTCTAGCTATGCCCTATTTTTCCAAGCCCTTCACTATTGAGAGTGATGCTTGCGGCAATGGACTTGGTGTTGTTCTCCTTCAAGATGAACACCCCATTGCGTTCACCAGCAAAGCCCTTTCAGGTAAGAATTTAGCTGCCTCTACCTATGAGAAGGAAATGATGGCTATTTTGCATGCAGTACAGAAGTGGCGCCCATACCTATTAGGGAATCATTTCTGCATCAAGACTGATCACCAGAGTCTGAAATATTTCTTGGAACAGTGTGTCTCCTCCCCGGCACAACAGAAATGGATTAGCAAACTCATGGGTTATGACTATGAGATCACTTACCAAGAAGGGTAAAGACAATAATGTGGCAGATGCTCTTTCTCGCACATTTGATGCCCAAGGTTCTCTTTCAACTATTTCTATGCCTGTTCCAAATTGGTTGCAATCTGTTCAACAAGGTTATGTCAATGACTCTTCCTTATCTCAAATCATCCAACGCTTGACCAACAACCCTTTTGCTGTACCACATTACTCTTGGGATGGTGCTTCTCTGAGATACAAGGGTCGTCTGGTGCTTCCCCAGAGCACAGATCTTCAACAGGCTGTCTTCTATGAACTCCATCCTTCTCCATCGGCAGGGCACTCTGGGTTCCTCAAAACGTATGAACGGGCACGGCGTAACTTCTTTTGGAAGGGCATGAAAAGGACAATTCAACATATGGTGGCCGAATGTGATACCTGCCAGCGCAATAAGGGTGAAACAACACTCCTTCCAGGATTGCTCGAACCCTTGCCCATACCTACACGAATTTAGACAGATAGTGTTAAATTTTTAGTATTAAATCACAATACTATAGGATCTTTGCTGAGAGAATAACATCTATAGTATATCAATGCATGACAATCATAATATGACAAGCATCACAAGCATCACAAGAATCAAAAGCATAGAGACAAGAGACACAAAGTTTCCGTGGGGAAAACCCTAAGGTGAAAAACCCCACAACTTCCTCAGAGATAGAGAGAGCAATGGCTCAACCAAAATACAACCAAATAACACTGAGATAGTCTCCTAGCAGATGATCCTCCTCCTCCTCACTAGTGCGCCACTTTTCAGAGAGAGAGATAGTTACTTTTTCCGAGTGAGTAAAATAGAGATCTCCTATCTCTATTTATACTCACCTTTTTTCCTAGTGACCTACTGGGGCCAACTTGTCTACTTAGATACATCCACATTATATTATATATAATTCTGAGCCGACCCCAAATGGTGCTAATAACCCATCGGCAAGTACACACACTTGCGACACTTGTCAATCCACATGACGACACTTCCTTATAGAGGAATAACACATCTCTTATAAGGGTACAATAAATATATATAAAATATACAAATGAAATACATTCCGAAGTTACATATACATCAACACTCCCTCTTAACTAGGAAGGTATTTCTCGACACAGATCTGCTAGACAAGTCTTCTTCTCTAGATCATCGTCATCATCATCGTCACTGCTGCTGCTATCCCAACCAATCTCTGACTCTACTCGTCATAGGAAGTTCTACAGAGCCAGTCCTTTTTCATACTGGATGTAGGCCCACCACCTGCAGGTCTTCATCATCACTGGCCATACTGTGGAATCCTCAGGACTTATTATGTGCGTCACAAAACCTCGAAAGAGCATCCCAGGCTGTTACGAGCACACGGCTCTACCTATAGGATCTCCTAGGGCACAAATTACATGTGGTCACCACAAAACCTCGAAAGAGCATCCCAGGAATGATTACGAGCACAAGGCTCAACCTATCAGATCTCCCAGGGCACAAATTACATGTGGTCACCACAAAACCTCGAAAGAGCATCCCAGGACTGATTACGAGCACACAGCTCAACCTATCGGATCTCCCAGGGCACAAATTACATGTGGTCATGGAAAAACCTCGAAAGAGAATTTCAGGATGTTACGGGTACACAACTCCGGCCTGAAATCTCCCAGGGCACAAATTACATGCCATAGGACAAAACCTCGAAAGAGCATCTGCCAGATATCCCAGGGCACAAATTACATGCCATAGGCAAAACCTCGAAAGACTATCTGCAGATCTCCCAGGGCACAAATTATATGTCCTCCCAAGCAAAACCTTGAAAGATCATTTGCCAGATGTCCCAGGGCACCGAATTACATGCCATAGGAAAAACCTCGAAAGACCATCTGCAAATCTCCCAGGGCACAAATTACATGCTTATCTACAAAACCTGTTCCACGGCCACAGAGTATCAAACTGATACTCACCATACATCATCCTGATGTATCCATGATCATCCTGATCATCATCACTGCAACGTCCTGCTGCATGTCATCTGGAGCAACATCCTGAAGCTCGTCATATATGATCATCCTGATCATCACTGCAACGTCCTGCTACATGTCATCATACCTGATCCACCTGATCATCAATGCATCTACCTGATGCATACCAAGTATCTACCTGATACATATCATCATACATGATCCTCCTGATCATCAATGTATCCACCTGATACAAATACAAATACATGATACATATCACCATACATGATCCACCTGATCATACAATGTATCCACCTGATACATATACATATACATGGTCCAAGCATCCAACATGATGCATATACAAAATACATACACATGATCCAATTGATCATATCCAGCATCAACATGATGCGTACATACATACATAAAAATGATCCATCTGATCATATCCAGCATCCAACATGATGCGTACATACATACATAAAATGATCCAACTGATCATATCCAGCATCCAACATGATGCGTACATACATACATAAAATGATCCAACTGATCATATCCAACATCCAACATGATGCGTACATTTATACATAAAATGATCCAACTGATCATATCCAAGCAAAAACCAGAACATCATCCTGATGCCCATTATCCAGCGCTTACATCCACAGCCATGTGAAGGATCCTCCTTCCAACATGCTTGGAATGGCTTCAGCAAATGTGTCCATCACTTCTTCCTCGAAGTGTCCTCGATCTGAAGAACGCCAAGCCTCTCTCTGAAGTACTCGAACTTCACTCTGGCTAGTGGCTTTGTCAGCACATCTGCAATCTGCTCGTCCGTCGCAACATACAGAAGCTTCACAACTCCTCTCTGCACCATATCCCTGATATAGTGATATTTGATCTCTATGTGTTTCGACCTGTCATGAAACACTGGGTTCTCGGACAGCTTCACACAACTCTAGTTATCACAAAAGATACTAGTAGCCTCCAACGGGAGATCAAATAGCTCAGACAGTAGCTTTCGTAGCCATACTGCCTCACAACTAGCTGAAAAGGCTGCAACATACTCTGCCTCAGCTGTACTCAGTGCTACACAGGACTGCTTCCTGCTAAACCAAGAGATCACACCTGATCCCATACTGAAGCAACACCCAGATGTGCTCTTCCTGTCTGCAGCACTGCCAGCCCAATCTGAATCAACATAACCCTGCAGGTTAAACTTTTGATTCGCCTCATACCTGAGCCCATAATCCACTGTACCCTTCAGGTACCTCAGAACATGCTTTACAGCAACCAGGTGAACACTCCTTGGATCCGTCAGGAACTGGCTCAATGTGTTCACAGCAAAGCAAATGTCTGGTCTCGTGTTCGTCAGGTACATCAAGGACCCAATCATCTGACGATACATAGAGACATCAATTGGCTCAGATGAAGCATCACATAGAAGCTTCAGATTCGATGCCATCGGTGTGGCCATGGCCTTGCAATCCATCATCCCGAATCTCTTCAGGATATCTACTGTGTACTTCCCTTGACCAAGGAAGATCCCACCCGCATTCTGCCACACCTCCATACCTAGGAAATAGTGCATCATTCCCAAATCTTTCATATCGAATTCAACTGCAAGCTTCCTCTTAGTATCTGCAATCAGTCTATCATCTCCTGTCACAAATAGGTCATCCACATACAGGAGTAGAATCACTGGATTCCCTTCCTCAACCTTGTAGTAAAGGTTGGAATCTGCTTTACTCTTGGTAAATCCCAAGCTAGATAGAAAACTGTCCATCCTTCCATACCAAGTTCTGGGAGCTTGCTTCAAGCCATACAAGGCTTTCTTCAATCTGCACACATATGACTCCCTGTCATGTATTTCAAAACCGAGTGGTTGTTCCACATATACTTCCTCTTCTACTACACCATTCAGGAAAGCGGTCTTGACATCCATCTGGTGTATTTTCCATTTCATTGCTGCAGCTAGGGAAAGTATTGTTCTGATGGAAGTATACCTGGCTACAGGTGCAAAGGTTTCTTCATAATCTATTCCTTCTTTCTGAGAGAAACCACGAGCTACGAATCTTGCTTTGTATTTTTCTACACTGCCATCTGCAGCGTGCTTGATTTTGTAGATCCACTTGGAAGTCACAATAGACTTCTCTTTAGGTCTTGGGACAACATCCCAAACATCATTCTTCATTATTGATTGGTATTCCTCAACCATAGCATCCTTCCATTCTTTCTTTTCTGCTGCCTCTTCATAACTGGAAGGCTCTTTGTTCATAATGTCACAAAGTAAAGCAACATAACTGGTGTGTGATCTAGTTCTCTTCTTTGCTCTGTGTTCTTCTTCTGGAATGCCAAATCTTTATGCATCATGAATGAGCTCTCTAGCCCATACAGGTTTCCTCTTGTGAGAGTTATCCTCACGGGGTGGATCTACAGGTTCTTGTGGATCTTCAAACTCACGAACAGTTTCTGGAACTACTTCAGTCATGATAGTGTCCTGAAATCTTGTTTCCTTAGGTTCTTCATAAACTTCGGTAGGTGCCTTTCTTGATTTGATGAATGCTGAGTTTTCATCAAATGTTACATCCCTACTGACATCAATTTTCTTGAACCCTGGAAAGTATATTTTGTAAGCCTTCGAGCTTTCACTATAACCCACAAAGATGCCCTTCTTTCCTGAAGGATCTAGTTTAGTCCTCTTCTCTTTTGGGACATGAGTATATACTGGACAACCAAATATTCTGAGATGGCTGACTTCAGGTTTCTTACCATAAGACCTCTTCTGGTGTCTTGTTGTCCAATATCTTGTGGGGTGTTATGTTCTGCACATATACAGCTGTTCTAGCTGCTTCTGCCCATAGATGCATAGGAAGATCCTGGTCATGCAACATTGCCCTTGCTGCTTCCATGATAGTTCTATTCTTCCTTTCTGCAACTCCATTCTGTTGAGGATTATAAGGAGCAGTCAACTCCCTCTTAATCCCTGAATCACTGCAAAGCTTCTTGAAGTCACTTGAGGTGAATTCTCCCCCATTGTCAGATCTGAATGTCTTGATTTTCTTGTCAGTTTGATTCTCCATCAAGGTTTTGAATTCCTTGAATTTATCAAGCACCTCATCTTTTCCCTTCAAGAAGTATACCCAAGTCTTTCTGGAAAAGTCATCAATAAATGATACATAGTAAACATACCCACTCAGGGAACTGGATGACATAGGGCCACATACATCTGAGTGGATGATTTCCAGAATGTCTTTTGCCTTGCTTTCACTGCTTGGGAAGGCCTTCTTAATGTTCTTACCTTTTGCACATCCTTTGCAAACACCTTCATGTTTGGTCTTGATTTCAGGAAGACCCTCTACTGCCTTGCTTTCAATTGGAAGTGCCCTATAGTGCATATGAGCAAGTCTTCTATGCCAAAGTTCACTGGGCTCCATGGATTCATGCATCATGGCATGTTCAGGTTGTCCCTTCAATTTATACAGTCCTCCCTCTTGCTCTCCAATCACTACTGCATCATCTATGGTCTTTCCCTTTGGCCACATTAGGACTTGGCCATCAACAAATGCAACCCTCATACCTTTTGCATCTAAAGCAGATATGGAGAGTAAGTTCTTCTTGAGCCCAGGTACATAGAGGACTTCCTTCATCTTCAGAGATTTTCCAGAATCTAGGTTGTAGGAGGCTTCACCACTTCCTTTGATTGGGTATTGATAATCATCCCCAAGTTTCACCTTGTGGGGTGATTCATGTTCAGATAGGTTCACAAAAGATTCTTTGAACCCATTCATGTGTTTGGAAGCCCCACTATCAATCAACCAATCATTACAACCATGGGAGATGGTACCTGTGAGAGCAGAGATCAGAACATACTCTTCTTCACTTGATGAGTCATCATCACTACTACTTTCTGCCCTAGCCTTCTTCTTTGGAGGTTCATCATCTTCGGCAGCATGAGCATGATATCTTCTTTTTCTTTTTGTTGAAGTTGTTGTTGTTGTCTTTCTTTTTCTTGGGACAATCTGAAGCAAAGTGTCCCTTCTCATTGCAACTGAAGCATCTGAGATCTTTCTTATCTTTATGATAATGGTGATGAGAGGATCTTCTATTATGAGATGATTCCTTCTTGGATTTACCTTTCCTGGTATGTGCTGTGAGGGCTTGATCTTCATTCCCCATCTTTTCTTCTCGAGCCACAAGCCTTGCTTCTTCTTGTGAGCATTTTTCTCGAAGTCTACTGAAGGAGATCAACTTCTTCCTTACACAAATTCCTTGGATAAAGGAATCCCATGACCTGGGTAGGCCATTTAGAGTGGTCATCACCACTTCACCATTCTCCACCATTTCATCCACTGCTTCTAGTTGTTCCTTGATCTGGGAGACCCTTGAAAAATAAGATTGAATGGTTTCTCCATTCTGAAACTTTACTGCTTTCAATTGGTTCCGCGGGGTCATCTTCCGATTTATGTTCTTTCCTTCAAATAGCTTGGTTAAGGATTCAAACATCTCCTTGGGTGTCTTGAGAGAAGAAACATGGGGTATGAAATGGTCTTTGATAGAATCAACAATGATTCTCTTTGCCTTGACCAAGTTCTTCTTGTGCAATGCCTTGGCCTCTTCATCCTTTGGGATAGGGATGTCTTCTTTCACATATGAGTCCAACTCATTCTCTTCCAGGATTAGCCCAATCCTATACTTCCAGGCTCGGAAGTTATCAGCCCCTTCAAGCTTATCCTCAAGCTTGGTGTGGAGAGACATCTTTAAGAGTACTTCAAATGGAAATAGAAAAGATTTAGGACTTACCACTTGAAGTGCTGAAAACTGGATATGGTCCCAGATTAGGGTTTGTTAGAGAAACCCTAAAAATTCAAAATGTGAATTTCAAAATTCTGAAAGGATAGAAAGATGCGCCTTGGAGAGCTGATCAGCCTAGTACATTCAGAATTTGAGATCAGCAAAGTCTTTCCCTTCAAAATTGCCTTTTTGTCCTCCTGGGTTCACTGGGGAGAGCCCTGAATTAGGGTTTGAGTTTCCCGGAGATCTATCCAGCCAAAAATCTCGATCCAAAGCTCTAACCTTCGATTTTTGCAAGGAGCTTCCATCTGTGCCTTCAGTTTCCAGAAATTCCTATTTTTGTGGAAACCCTAATTTTTAGGGCCAAATCTGAAAATGCTCGAAACTGAATTCCGATTGGACAGATAGATGCGCCTTGATGAGTAGATCCAATCTACTATACTAAATTTCAAAAATCTATGGAGATAAACCCAATAAAAAAGGAATACAAGCTTCTGTCACTGCAAAATGTCTTCTTCTCAGTTAAGCTCTGATACCATGTTAAATTTTTAGTATTAAATCACAATACTATAGGATCTTTGTTGAGAGAATAACATCTACAGTATATCAATGCATGACAATCATAATATGACAAGCATCACAAGCATCACAAGCATCACAAGAATCAAAAGCATAGAGACAAGAGACACAGAGTTTCCGTGGGGAAAACCCTAAGGTGAAAAACCCCACAACTTCCTCAGAGATAGAGAGAGCAATGGCTCAACCAAAATACAACCAAATAACACTGAGATAGTCTCCTAGCAGATGATCCTCCTCCTCCTCACTAGTGCGCCACTTTTCAAGGAGAGAGATAGTTACTTTTTCCGAGTGAGTAAAATAGAGATCTCCTATCTCTATTTATACTCACCTTTTTGCCCAGTGACCTACTGGGGCCGACTTGTATACTTAGATACATCCACATTATATTATATATAATTCCGGGCCGACCCCAAATGGTGGTCTAATAACCCATCGGCAAGTACACACACTTGCGACACTTGTCAATCCACATGACGACACTTCCTTATAGAGGAATAACACATCTCTTATAAGGGTACAATAAATATATATAAAATATACAAATGAAATACATTCCGAAGTTACATATACATCAACAGATAGTTCTATGGATTTCATTGAAGGGCTCCCTAAATCTGGCGGGAAGACAGTGATTCTTGTTGTGGTTGATCGCCTCTCCAAATATAGTCATTTTTGTGCTCTCAACCATCCCTATACAACCTCTTCAGTCGCTCAAATTTTCCTGGACCAGATCTTTCATCTTCATGGCATCCCTTCTTCCATTGTCTCGGATCATGATGCGACTTTCACCAATCATTTTTGGACTGAACTATTTCGCCACACTGGCACCAAACTGAAGATGAGTTCAGGGTATCACCCACAAACAGATGGTCAGACTAAAATTATCAATAAATGCTTGGAAACTTATCTTCGTTGCTTCACCTCTGAACAACAACATCAGTGGGAAAAGTGGCTCCCTCTCACTGAATGGTGGTACAGTACCTCTTACCACACTGCCTCTAAAATGACCCCATATGAAACCGTCTATGGTCAGGCACCTCCAGTTCTTCTTCCATACACCCCCACTAGTTCACCAGTTCAGGAAGTTGACACGGTCCTTCGAAACCGTGATCAGATTCTTCGCATTTTGTGGGACAATCTTCACATGGAAAGAAATCGCATGAATCAACAAGCTGATCAGCACCGTTCTGAGCGCGCTTTTCAAGTCAGCGATATGGTTTTTCTTCATCTCCAACCGTACAAGCAGTCTTCCCTGAAACTCAAAGGGCGTCATAAGCTCGCTCCAAAGTTCTATGGGCCATATCGGATTCTTCAGAAGATTGGGTCCGTTGCTTATAAATTGGAACTTCCTCCTTCTTCCCGCATTCATCCAGTCTTTCATGTCTCTTGTCTGAAGAAAGTTCTTGGCACCAACATCAATGGACAAACGATTTTACCCGAACTGGATAATGAAGGATCCATCCTTTTGGAGCTGGAGGCCATCCTCAATCGGCGCACTCGTCAGCTTTGCTCTCGCTCTATCACAGAGGTCTTAATTCAGTGGCACGACATGCAACCAGAGGATGCTACATGGGAACCACTCCTTCAGATTCAACAACAATTTCCACATCTAAAGCTTTGAGGAAAAAGTTTTTTTTTTAAGGGGGAGGGGATGTTAGGAACCCATGTCTTTACTTTGTTAGTATATTGTTGTTGGACGCATATGCTTTGTAAGTCGTCTCGTAGTATTTGTTGATCAATAGTTTATGTTATTGTTGTTGGCGCATATGCTTTGTAAGTCGCCCGTAGTATTGTTGATCCATAGTTTGTAGTGGCCCATGGTTTTGACCCATAGTATTAGCGCCTAGACTTAGTATATAAGTGTGTGTTGAGACCTATGAAGGCACCGTGAAGTTATTTGTATTGAGCTTGCTCATAGGAGGTTGCCCCCTCGAAGTGGCATGTGATCAATATAAAAGTGATTCTGAGTTCTGTCATTTCTGCTATTTCGCATATTTTTATTAAGTAATTGTTGCAAGTGCATCACAAAAACCAATGAGTATAGGCCAAGAACTTCTAAATTTGAGTAGGGTCAAATATGATATATATATAAGTACAAACAGGTCCACATATCTATATGATCGCCAGATCATGATACTAAATGCTAAGACATGCTAAGAAGATGGAAATAAAAGAAATATAACCATAACACCATAATATACCTGCTGAGTCATATACCTGAAAGCTCATCATCTGAACCATCATTTGTCCTCTGAAACTGATGCTGTAACTCTAGGCACTACCGACTGCTCTGTACAAATGGCTAAATAGCTAAATCAGTCATCTCTCTGAGTGTCCTGAGACTCAGTCATAGCATGGGGAATAAAACTGTTGTCCAAAATATGATAGTGATCCATAATAGATGCTCATCTCAGCATCTCAATGCAAGGGAACTGGTTGAATAGTGTATTGGAATGTGACAAAAAATGTATGGTAGCCCAGCTACTATATATGTGATAACATCTGGCTCCGGTTGGGACAAGTGCTCTACTGAAAAGAGAGCTTGAGATCTTCAGAATCTCTGGTCCTCAAACTCTGCTACTCGAATCCTCGATCTAGCACTCTTCCTTTTTTGCTTTCTGCTTTTTTATTTTATTTTGCACCTGTATCTGCGCTCACAAACATCAAAATACCTCATGCAGCATGTATGGGAAAAATATAAAATCAAACAGAAATAAAATCTATTCTATAACAGAAATTAAAATGCATTAAATATAAATGCAGGAAGCAAATTTAATATACTAACATAACTTAAAAGTTTGAAATTTTATTGTGCAGGAAAAGAAAATGACAGGTACTCAGTTAAACTAAGAGCTTCAAAAGGAGCTTAGGAAAAGACAAACAAAAGGCGCCAGACTCAATGGCTGAAAAGATTAACTACTGCCCAAGTAGGCTTATTCATTTCCTACCTACTCTAATCTAACCAGTTAGCACAAATGCTAGGTAAAATCATAGATCCAGTGCAACCATTCATCAAACAAGCTAATGACTCTTCCTTGATGTTTTTTAACAGAATAAGTCAAGATTAGATTAAAGCTTATTGAATTGAAAATCAATACATTCCTGACTTGTTCAAAATTTGAGAAAGCATTGGAATGGTGCAAGATGAAAACATGCAAAGGGGGAGCTTGATTAATGTAAACATTCTCCATCAGAATTTTAATCGGATCATAAAAATTATGCATGTTATTATTCAACATGTATGGAGGGAAAAGATGAGATAACAAATTCAACTCCCCTTTTTTCAAATTACTTTCCTCATCTACCTGACTAGGACACTCAATTCTGACAACTCCAGGAATGATGCAAAAACCAAGTAGGGATAAATTGTGAAATAAAACTAAGATCGAGATTAGCCCCACTTGTTGTTTAAGGATGGAGAAACGATGAAATTTATCTTTATATACCCCTTCCAGCCACCAAGAAGATTTAAGAATGTTATTTATCAAAGATGACTGGAAGGGAAAATGAAACACTTTATCTCCATTCATGCCACAATATATAGAATCCTGATTGAAAATCTCAAAAGATTTACCAAACCACAAATTCAAAGAAGAATTAAAAAGCTGGGATGGGAGGGTGGATTGAAAATTGATTGACCTTAAAATTTGCCCAAAAGGAAAGAACTTATTGCGAGCACATAACCCCAAAAATTGAAATAGACAATCCTGATAAAAAATTGAATTGGAAAAAATATAATATTGGATGATTTAAGTGAAGGATTTTTTCCGAGCTTCCCATAAACATTAAGATATTGGTTCGAGGATTCTATTAAGGAAAGCTCTGGATTAGTTTGATTCACTAAACCATCATCATCATGATATTTCTCTTCAATTGATTTATCTTTAAGTTCATAAGATGATAATTTATCAGGGATCATATCAACGAACTCATCAAGAACCACTTGATCATTAGTTTCTAAAGAAACTTGGTTGTTGTCCCTACTTTCTTCTTCTTCAATGTCATGATCAGAAAAATCATTAATTACACAACGATTATGAAAAGGGATTTGACTAATGGAAGACTCAACCATGGATGCTTCTTGATGGAAATCACTCTCTTCATCTGAGACTTCTTCAGGTAATGATGACAAGACTCTCATAAGTTCCCCTCTTATGTCAAAAGCAAGGCAATAATCCTGAGGGATTGAGATTTTCTCACTGTCATTCATAGGCTCACTTAGCTCAAGAAAAGAGGAATTACAATCATTAGTTAATTCATTATTGGTATCTTGATCATCTTCATCAAGTTGGTTTTCATCAAGAGACTCATTTTCCAACTGTTCTTCCATAGTTTCATTAATATTTTCTCCCCACTCACTTATCAACAAATCCATGAACATGTCATACCCAGTGATGGATCCTGGGGCTAAATGATCAAACCACAGTCGGGCATCCCCTTCTAGGGAAGCACCGAGGGCTCGCATATAGACATCCTCACCATCAAAACCCAGAAATTCCATATGGTCCCAGAGGGCATCCAAATGACTTTCAATAGATGTTCCATTACTTCCATCAAAATGAGGCAACCCCCTGATGTATTCATTTGGCATAAGATGATGTGCCCCATATATTTCTAAAAAATCAAAAGGAGATGGCTTGGGTTTCCTAAAAGTTCTAGTTGCTTGAGCTGGGGGAGGATCATTTACCAAAAGCCTCGGCTGAGTTTGATATTTTCTAATTGGTTTACTTGGAATATTTTGGGAAAAATTATTAGATGGATGAGGTGAATAATGGGTATCATAAGAATCTTGATATCCAGGTTCATACCCATAATTATTTTGATAACTATCCCCATACCTAAATTTCCAATTCCTTTCATTAATTTCTGTTATAGTTTTTAATTTTTCTTTAAGATCTTGAAGAAGATCCAGGTCCATTGTGAATTATCAGGATTCTTAGTGGATTATATACATGGGTTCGCTTCCCAGTAGAGTCGCGGGGTGGAGTCGCCAGGTGAACCACACAAGTAATTCACTGAAATGAAAAGTATTGTAAGGATGCAAATGAGCTCGCTCCTCAGCGGAGTCACGATTCAGAGTTGCCGGGTAGAATTTAAAACTCTTCTACCAATATATATGTCGTATAAAATGCAGGGAGAGAGTAAGTGACATATAATATGTCGAACCTAGGTAGGCCTCTGCCCTACCCGGCAACGACGCCAAAATGTTATCACCAAACTTGTAGGTGCCCCTAGAGATGGATCCAAGATGGATGAAAGAAGGGATGGGCAACCAAAGAGGTGCAACCAAGATAGCCTCGACTTCCAATGGATGGTTGTCACGCCAATCGAGGAAATATTCACTTTATGTCATCTAGCCCAAGACAACAAAGGGGGAGACCCATATCTACTCCCGACAGGAGAGATCAGACCAAGACACCGGATCAAATCAAATGATGATGAAGTACGTAAGGTGTATGGTAAAATCTAGATCTATGAATGAAGTCACAAGGTAAGTGATAGGTTGGATCAAGAGGTTTAGACAATGTAGATTTGGTCCAACATGTTTATGCAAGTGACTTATGAGGTTTAGAATAAGATCCAGAATCAGGGTACTAGTTAATTGTGAGAAATTCCACTTCCTTGGGAATCGTGTCCAATGCAGGGTAGTTAAGGACTGAATTGGGGCTAACCAATACCAAAAGTGAGCTTGATTGATTTATATGACAACGTCAAGGGGTTCAAGTAGCCAAAACAAGGATCACACCACAAGCCAACCCAACAATCCAGGAAAGTCGAATGGGCTTGGAGAAAGATCATGCCTTGAGAAATGCGCCAAATGGAGTCGAATGTCCACCAAATTGTAGATCAGGAATGTTGAGGTGTTGAGGTAGGTGGATCTTGAAAATTAGGATCATCCAATGGCTACATCTCAGTAGATCTGAGATTGAAATGTATCACAAAGTGATCCAAGTGGGGCTCAACCCTCAAAATAAGGAATGGGGGCCACAAGGTGAAAATCACTGAAGTGACACACTAGGGGTAGGTTATTGAATGTATAGATGAAGGATCAAGTGGGATCTCACCTACCCAGGTGCTAGATCCTAGCAAACTCACCTCTCCCAGGAAGTACGACCTCCCTTGGAGAAGCTTCTTTGCCTTGGGAAATGGGTTAAATGATGGCCAATCCACACCAAACTATAGATCCGAATCATTGTGGATGCTATAGAGGTGGGTTTAAAATTTTATACCCAAAATCCAAGTAGATCTTGCTAGATATGAGAAAATGTAAAATGAGGGTTTTGAAATTATGAGGGTTTGAAGCATTTGGACAAATGGATAGATCATGGAAAGAGAAATTACCTTGAGATCATACCTGAGTGTTGGAATGAGATACCTTGTTGTTGAGGAAGACTCCCACAGAGATCAAATGAGAAATTGTTGAATTTGCTTGCCAAATTGATGCCCTAGCCCACAAGTGCGACCTCCTCTACCTGTCAAACCAAGGAAAATCGATTCAATCAGTCAGATCAAGTATGGAGGAAATACAAGCAAAATTCAATGATAACATGGAATAGAAGGTCCTGGGACAGTAATACTCCCTGTTACCAACGAACAAACCCAAGGAAGAAGTAGGGAGGATATTCCCCTACCAATACGTCCTCCTCAAAAGAATTCAGCCTCCACTTGTAGATGCAAAAACGTGGTACAAAAATATAGCAAGACGAAATCTCCAAGAACCCAGTGAAAAGGAAGAATCAACAAACGAACTCCAAAAGCATTCACCACAACACAACAAATAGATGCAATAATAATTATCTATTCCAATAATCCAGAGCCAAAATTCCCCTTTACAATGAGAAGCTCTCTCCTTTAAATAGATTGGAGAGAGGCCAAAATCCTAAGCACTTTTTGAATGAGTGGCTAAGATTAAAAGATCAAAAGATCTAATCAATGGTTGAGATGAGCTCAACAATACAATACATGGATCAATAATAAAATATAACAATATGTGGACAAACTCACCCTAGAAGAGGGGATCCCACCAAATCATGATGATAAAACATAAAAAATAGCTCATGGTGGGTCCAAGGGGTAACTTCTAACGCCCTTGGTCAATCCACATGGTACAATATCCAAGAATAAAATATCTAGACACCAAATCGTGCCTCTCTGGGAAAATCGTGAGCCTTAGGAGGCTCCAGAAATCATCAAAAAGTGCCATAAGTGATGGATGTGGGTCTTAATGAAGCTGAAACTGCTGGAGAAGGTGTGGAAGACATCCCACTCATCATCACTGATCATCCCATGCCATAAACTTGCCTCATTATCCCAAATCGAATTCCTCTGTAGCCATTTTTACCATTTATGGACTGCCTTGGGAAGTGTGAAACTGCCCAAACTGCCACCTGGAGGGCCTGGTTCCAAAAATAAAAATCACCAGACTATCTGGGAGGGGGGTAATATGGTAATAACAAGTGGTTGGACCACCCCCTCCAAAAATAGTGCTTTAGGTGAACCAATCATATCTCTACTCTACTCTGACAGGGCCTCTCGCAAGCCAAAACTGCACTAGGATAGCCAACTAAGGCTCAATCATCGCTGTAACTGCCCAGAACTGAAAACAGACTATCTCATTAGACTTAGAAGATCCAAATCCATCTAATATGTATACTCATACACCATATAAACCTCTGCATGGTCCAAAATAAATACTCATCATATCCGGCAGACCAAAATAATAATAATCTGTAAAAGTGCTGAAAAGCACAATTCATCATCATAAGCCTGAAACCACTGCATAAGCCCACCATAGTGATCTGTACCAGACCATATATTATCTATCTGTAACATCTGAGGTCTGCCACCTCATGTCCTGTGGTTGACTTTTGGTCAAACTGAGGTTTGACCAAGTCAATATGACTCAAACTGTCATCAAGCTGCTGGAAGGTGTCAAAGGTTAAAACATGCTTTATAATCCATTCACATAGCAATTATAACAAGTAGCAATCATTACTGGCGAGCTAAATCCAAATATAATATGTCATTAATTATTATTTATTACTCAGACAAGACTTTCAATGTCATACTCACTTCATAGTTGTGATCAGTTTGCTAGTGAAGGGTGAAGGTTAAGAATAACATGGCTAGGTTAAAGGATGACTTACTGACTTAACACTGTGACACTTTGGAAATGGAACAGGAAATACACACCATAGCATATAGTGGACAAGCAACAACATAGGGAATGTCGGTGTCTCACAAATGGATAAGTTGTTCAAAGAGTGTTTGTTCACCTTACACTGATGCGCACAATCCATAATACAAATGAGGCTAGCAATCTTTTTGATATAGAGTTTAAGTTCCATTGCTTTTTGGGCCTAGATTTTCCATAGCCTTTCATCTATGTGTGTTTATAAACACATTGCATAGATTTACATTTAATTTAGGCTTTTTTGCTGCAGGTGTGTTTTTAAAGCACTTGTTTACCTGAGCACTTCTAGGTGTGTCACAGACAGCTTGTTTACCTAGGTATTTACATTTCACAAAAGATATAACATTTGATATTTCATAGCCATTTTCATTTGGCTTGCCTTTCATTCATGTGTGTTAAGAAACACATTGCATGAATGGGCTTTTCATACAAGATACAACATTTAATTTCCATACTTTGTATTCATGGCAGCACTAAAAGTTTCATATTTAGCCAACAACATCTTTAGTGACTAGGGGGACTAAGCCAAGTCACCAAAGGTAAGTTTTGTCACCAACTCAGAGTCGAGACACAAATAAATAGGGAAGCTTATCCAATATAGAGGCTGCAGTGGGGGAAGGTCCTCCATGCCACTAGTCAAGTAGTAAGTCAATCTAATGAACAAACTGGGTAAGTCATGGATGGATGAAGACAGTGAATAATGAAACCGACACTAGCAAGCCAAATTATGGCGGGAATGATCACCTCTATTCTCCCTAGGGAGGGTAAAACCAATGAGTATAGGCCAAGAACTTCTAAATCCGAGTAGGGACAAATATCATATATATATATATATAAGTACAAACAGGTCCACATATCTATATGATCGCCAGATCATGATACTAAATGCTAAGACATGCTAAGAAAATTGAAATTAAAGCAATATAACCATAACACCATAATATACCCGCTGAGTCATATACCTGAAATCTCATCATCTGAACCATCATCTGTCCTCTGAAACTGCTGCTGTAACTCCGGGCACTATCGACTGCTCTGTACAAATGGCTAAATAGCTACATCAATCATCTCTCTGAGTGTCCTGAGACTCAGTCATAGCATGGGGAATAAAACTGTTGTCCAAAATATGATAGTGATCCATAATAGATGCTCATCTCAGCATCTCAATGCAAGGGAACTGGTTGAATAGTGTACTGGAATCTGACAAAAAATGTATGGTAGCCCGGCTACTATATATGTGATAACACCTCCAAAGGGCCGTTGAAAATGAAACTTATTTAACAATTAATTCCACCAGTATCCAACAACGCTCCAATGAATTTCCATAAGGAAACCAAGACAACCAAATATGTCCAAAAAGCAATCTCCAAAGCCCTTTCCAAAGGGTGCACTCCTCAAGGATGTCCACAGAAACACCAAACCAATCCTAGCAGTCTTACAAGTGGCTCCACCAAGAGAGATACTCTATAAACAATATCCACCAAGCAATGCACTCAAAAGACAGGCCAATATATGAGGGCATTTCCATCAAAGATGCAATCCAAAAATAAGAAAGGTCCATGTAGTGGTCCCTAAAGGCTCTCTTCAAGGCAAATTTATCCCACAAAAAATTTCCTCATATCAACCAAATTTAGCCTCATACAAAAATGTCTCCCATAAGCTCAACCCCAAGATTCAATAATTTGATCTATATAAATGAGAGCCGTAAAGCTTTACCAACCATATCAGACTATTCTAATGAGGCTGAATACTGATGTTAGCTCACATAGTTTGATATTTACCCCTTTTCCTATTGGTAGAGACAGTTTAGATCTTGTTTCAAGGCTACATGTGACGTAAAAAATTTCCAAGGGCAGATCGACATTATTAAAAATGATGACAGGCCTCCTTTAACTCTGCTTCAGGATGCTGACACACTTCTTCTAGGGCAGTGGCCTCTCCAAGGATGCTGATCAAGTGCTACTATAGGTTCAAACTAATGTTTTTATCCGTTTTGTATCCCACAAACAAGGATGTTTGTGTCGAGAATTACTGTCCATGTCCAAATTCATGTCCAGGAGTGATCTTAGCGTCTTAGGGATGTATATTATTGTTCTAGGGAAATTTTAACACACCGTATTGCTCAGAACATTAGAGAGACTGTTGTTTAAGGTTCAAACAGTCTACAGATAGGCTCCATATAAGCGCATATTGATATTTGTAACTATTCCCTGTTGTTTGTAGTGGAAAGGTGCCTAGAATCTACCTAGATTTGGTGTTAGAGACTCTTTACTGCTGATTTATGGTGTTCATTTTCCATGTATTCACTCAGAGCTTCCCAAAAATTAAAGGGGGTGGATTGCACTACAGTTTATGTGCCCATACAGCCCAAAATCATCCTCATTACCTCCCAAAATGATGTTTTTTATGCCCAAATTTGGGAAATGATCCATTTACTACTATTCAAGTGCCTACAAGTGATCAAGATTAGCTTAGATTTCAAAGTTGAGGTTGCTTAAGGGTTGAGAAGTTCTCAGAACTAATGACTGAGGTCATTTGCTGCTATTTTCAGCCAAATGCATTCCTAGAACCACCTCAAAACTACCCAGAATTGCTGACTAACGTCTTCTTCATCTTTAGGTAGCCCAGAAGTGCTGGTAATTAGCTCAGATTGTTTACCTATGGCTATTACCCTTCTATATGAAACTTAAAGTCAAAGATGGTCATTGTATTCAATGGTCCCAATGAGCTACTTTTGTGGTCATTAGTTGGACATTAATAAAATTATCTTGTGTTATCTTATCTCTAATTTTCACAAATATGGATTTATATGATGTTCAAGTTAAGGTCAAAAGACTATGCGCTACATTTTGTCCTTGTCTTCACTGCATCACTTTGTTTCACGTAGTTGTTAATAATCAGTGTTACAAATATCGGCCGAAAAATCGCGCTACGCCGAAAAATCGCACTACGCCGAAAAATCGCGATTTTTTGGAGGCATCGATTTTTTCTTAAAAAATCGGGCCGATTTTTGCCCCGAAAAATCGTCATATATCGCCATCGACTCGCGATTGTTGGGACAGGGTAAGAAAAAGTGCGTTTTTTAGTTTTCAAGCCCGCGGGAGCATTTCATTTGGGCTCATTTTCTCGCTACAGCCATCGAGAGGAGAGCAGAGCGATTAGGGTGGGTTTATTCGGTTTCCAACTGAAGGTAAGTAAAATTTTAAAATTTATTTGTCATTTAAAATTTTAAATGCTCACTGTGCCTCTCCCGCGCGGCTTCCACACTGTGCCTCTTTCCTTGGCTTCCAGCCCACTCCACAACCCACTACCTGCTTCCCACACACAGTCATGTGACCCGTCACTCCCCAGCCGACTCCAAAGTCCCAACCCCACCACACTGCTCAGTCCACAGTCCAAGACTCCACACAAACTCCCACACAGTCGTGGCTGTTAACTCCTCCAGAAACTCCCACACGGCCGCGGCTGAAGGTTTCAATTAGCAATAGGGTTGGGTTGGGTTGGGTAGGTTAGATTCTAGAATCGTTAGTTTCGATTTAAAAAAAAAAAACTTTAAAAAAATTGTTGTTTAAATTTTTAAAATTTAATGTTGTTTGCAAAATGAAAAAATGTTTTGCAAATTGCATGCTTGCAGGCTTGCAGCAGTAAAACTGAAACATTAACAAATTGACCAGTTAAACATTAACAAAAACTTATTACCTTATTAGTTATTTGTTATTAACTTATTTGTAATTTTGTTGTTTTTAATTTTTAATTTTTATTTGCAGCATGCTAATTTTTTTCTTTTTGGTTGCCCTAGGTTTACTTGAAAGTTTGAAACTTCATTTCTTCCATATACAAGATGTCGAAATTGGATGCATTTTGGGAATTTGGCATAGCCATTGATCCAGAAAATCGACAAATGCTCACTTGCAATTTATGTGGGAAAAGAATGATGGGAGGGATAAGCAGGATGAAATATCACATTGCACAAATATTGGGGCATGATGTGATTCCTTGCACCGCAGCAAATGAGGATCACATTGACAAGGCCAAAAAAGAAATTGAGGGAACTAACCAAAAGAAACAATTCAAGGAGGCCATGTGACATCAAATTGCCTCAAGATCTGGTTCTGGATGCGGAGTGGGGGCTAGTGGGACGAGTCCGGAAACCTTCTCCACACAGCAGTCCACAATGCCTTCACCTTTGACTGCATCACCATTAGGTTCCTTTGTGTCGAGATGCACAGCTGGTGAACAACCTTCTGTAAGATCCATGATGAAATTAAAGGAGAAAAAAGACGCAGATACACTTGTGGGTCGATGCTTGATATGGAGTGATATTCCATTTAACTTTGCCAATAACCCATTTTATATGTCCATGTTTGAGGCAGCTGCTATTGTTGGACCGGGGTATAAGCCCCCCACTTATGAGGAGTTGAGAGGGCTCATCCTCCAGAATGAAAAGGCCGAATGCACTCACAGGTTGGAGGATCTTCAAAAATCATGGGAGTTAATAGGATGCACAGTGATGTCAGACGGTTGGATTGATATGAAGGGTAGGACCCTTCTCAACTTCTTGGTTCATTGTCCCAGGGGCACTATGTTTTTGAAATCCGTGGATGCATCTGCATATGTCAAAGATGCAGGTTTACTATGTAACTTATTGGATGACTTCATGCAAGAGGTTGGCCCGCAGCATGTTTTCCAAGTCATAACGGACAACGCTGCGAACTATGTGTCTGCTGGTAGGATGCTTATGGACATGTATCCTTCACTATTCCGGACTCCTTATGCGGCCCATTGCCTTGATTTGATGTTATAGGATTTAGCCAAGATTGATTGGATCATGGATACCATTGCTTCAGCACGGAGCATCAAAAATTCTTATACAATCACGCAGAAGTGCTTAGCTTGATGAGAACTTTCACAAGTGACAGAGAGTTGATGCATCCTACCATCACACGCTTTGCCACTAGCTTTATTTCTCTCCAGTCCATCTTGGTTTCTATGTGGGACTTGCAACAGATGTTCCTTTCACCTGAGTGCCGTGCTTTATCATTTAGCACTAGACCATAGGGGCAAGCCATATTCAGGCTAGTGAATTTCCATCAGACCTTTTGGGATGATGTGAGGGAGGTTTGTGACGTCAATGAACCTTTGGTAAGGGTTCTCCACTTGGTTGATGGAGATAAGCCTGTAATGGGCTACCTGTATGAGGCCATGGATAGGGCCAAAGAGTCCATTCGTGCCTATTACGAGGACAAGGGAGATAGGGGGCAGGAGAGACAACAGATTATATGGGGGTTGATTGATGCACGATGGAACAACACACTCCATCGCCCCATTCATGCTGCAGGGTTATACCTCAACCCTGCGTTTGGTTACTCCTGTGGCTTTAGATTTGATGAAGAGGTTATGGCTGGATTCTTCGAGTGTGTCCATAGGATGGTGCCATCTGCAGATGATGGTGCAGAGCTTTCCCAAGAGTTGGAAGTGTATAAGAGAGCCACATAATTACTTGGGTTTGATTTTTTAGTACATGACAGGGCCAACCTGATGTCAAGTAAGCTTCACCTTGTTTCAAAGTTTGTTTTCTTTTTCTAATTATTTTTTTTAAATTAAATTGTTTTTTCTTATGTTTCTTTAATTCGTTGTAGATACCTGGTGGGAAAACTATGGTGGTTCCATACCTATTCTATAGAAGCTTGCCATTCGAGTGCTCAGCCAGACATGTAGCTCTTCTAGTTGCGAGCGCAACTGGAGTGTATTTGAAAAAGTACACTCCAAAAAGCGCAACAGGTTAGAGAATTTTCAAATTCATTATAAAATATAAATTATTGAATTCTAGTTTATAATTTTATCATTTATCATTATGCCTCTTTGCCTTCTAATTTATGCATTACAAATTGAAATTATTAACTTTAAAATTTTAAATCTAATTCTATGATCCTCCTACAGGTTGGATACTCTGCGCCTTAATGATTTGGTCTACATCCATTACAATCTCAGGTTGTGGGTGAAGCAATTTCAGAGAAAAGTTGATGCAAAGGCCATTTCATTAGATGAGATCAACACCACTGCAAGTTGGAGGACGGAGTGTGAGGAGCCTGCTATGGAGGTAGCCCCTGATTGGCTAGCGGATGATCATGATCGTGACCATGATGAGGTTACAGAGGCTCCATATGAGGGTGATCCAGTTCCATAGGAGTTTCACACAGAGTCTGGGAGTGTGCCACAGTTAGATCCAGAGCCACAGGCAGGGTTAGAGGGAGATAAACCCGATAGTAGCACTGCTACTAGTAGAGGAGTAGTTGTAGGACTACCTCCTCGACCTCCTTCTTCTTCTTTAGGACACTAGTTTCAGACACCTTCAGGTTCTAGAGGACATCATTTTGCAGGTTCTCTTAGTTCTTCTAGAGGACGTCAGATACTAGTACGAGGCCGACAAGTCTCGAGGGCACCTAGTCCTAGAGGAAGGGCAAGGGTCGTTTCCACAGCGATTACCTTTTCCCGTAAAAGGAGTAGAGGGAATCGATAGTTTATTTACTTTATTTCACTGTAGATGACTCATGAGTCATGATGATGATCATGAGATACATTTGTTATAAGTTATAACTTATATTTTTGATGATTCAAACATTCAATATTCACTATTCAGGAGTAGGACTGGGACATGATCCATTTTGATGTGTGATGTATCTCTAGACATCTTATATATCTTATATATCAGTTTTCTTTCCATATTCATGTGGCAATGTGTTTATTTGATGTTATTGTTGCTTTAGATGTTTAAAAAATTGAAAAAAAAGAATATTTCTGTGTTTTTTAAGTTTGTCAATTTTTGCCGATGTTTTGCCGAGATATCCCGAGATGATGTTTCTTGGACCCTGCCAATTTCCACACCACGCCGATATTTGTAACACTGGTTGTTATTGAGGCATTTTGGAAGTTGTGATTTCTTGTTGTCCTCTTGAAATGATAAATCTGAGTTTAGCATGTTAGAATATTGATGTACTTTAAGGCTTTACTGGCATTTTCTGTAAAATAATTTCCACACAATTATATAGTTTGGAAGATCTTCAGCAGTTTATCCTGTAGTTGCTCCTCACCATATATCAATAATTTAGGTATCCAGGTATGCATGCTCTTGAGGTGTTTGCATTTCTAATGTCTGAGTCACTTTCTTGAAAATGTAAGTTGTCTTGCCTACGGCTTGCCTTCCATAAATATTACTTATAGATTTCGGATTGGCCAATTTTTGAATAAATCGGTATTCCAATTGTTGCTAATGAAATCCTGGAGTTTATATCCTAATGGAACTCCATGTTTTGCTCTTAGACACTACCACTGACCACTACTTGTTACCTGCTTAGGCTTGTTCCATATATCTGGACTTAGATCCAAAATCATTCACCATCTTTAGCTCATTTATTGTGTCAATATGCCCATTAATCTCTAAAGAGAAATGTTATTAGAATGATAGAATCTATCAACACATAAACCTCCCTCAGTGCCGTTTTCTTGAAGATGTAATGAAATGGACCCCCTTGACTATAAACCTCCCTCCGTTGAGAATTTATTACAAAATATTACTCCTCACAAATGCCCCTCATATATTCCTATACTCAAATTACAGAATACACAAACAATGTTGCAGTGAAGCTTGGCAAATGAAGTTTTGGAACAGTTTATAAAGGGAAGCTTCCCAGTGGACGTCTAATAGCTGTCAATATTTTTGACATATGATAGCTATCAAGATTTTGGATGAGCAACAATTCATTGTAGAAGTAGCTACACTGGGGAGGACGTATCACATTACCCTGGTACGCCTCTTGGGTTATTTTTCCCGGGGATCCAAAAGATACTTGGTGTATGAATACATGGTTAATGGATCCATTAACAACTATATCCATGAAGACCATCAAGACGAGTTCGGTTGGAAACAGTTGGATTTGATCGCAGTTGATACAGATCACAGCATTGCATACCTACACAAAGAGTGCAGAAGACATAAGGCCCGATAATGTTCTTGATGCCAATTTTTGCCAAAATTTGCAGATTTTGGTCTAGCAAAAATATTGGATAGATAGAATATTCGCATCTCCATAGATCATAGAGAAAAAAGGGGTTATGCTGCCCCAGAGATGTTTTAGTGAATCTGTGGACCTGTGACTGATAGATCTTATGTTTAAAGCTTAGGGTATGTTGGTTATGGAGATGGTGGGGAAGGAAGAACACTGAATTTGATAATACAAAAAGTAGATCAAGCAAATTTCTCTAGAGTGAGATTTTAAGCACGTGGAGAAGGGTGAGTTTCAGAATCTAAGAAAAGCGAAAATGTCAGAGCAAGTTAAAGGCATAGCAAACAAGTTATGTTTAATTGGACTGCCATCCATAGATGTTGACATTATCACTCCTCCATTTCCATTCCACGTTGACACACCACCACAACTATCTGCCTATGAGCAATCTTCAAGTTATGCTTTGGAGGTTCAATTGATAAATCCCACAAGTACACAAACTGCCAAAACCTCTAGGTAAGGTCGTATACAGCAGAGCAGAAAATGTCACTTGGATCAAATATTTTATATGTTACATGATATTTACTGTAAATTATACTCATCATCATTGTATTGAAGACGCCTCTGCAATTGGAGTTGTTGTTTGGTAGGTTGCTATAATGTCGGCTGCCAACATCTTTTCTAATTCTTGCTTGACAATAGGAGCCAGCTTAGGATTTATTTGTCTCAGCTTTTTCCGAAAAGGTTTGCCCTATTGACATTCGGGTTTCAAGGGAATGGTGTGTTGAAAGACATCTTCCCTATATGCTTTAAGCTCATCATAAGTGAAGTCAAATATATCCCTAAATTCTCTTAGCAAGTTTATAAGGGCATTCCTTTCTTCCTCCGAGATACATTTTCCAATTTTTAGTATTTTTGGTTCAGTTTTCATTCCGATGTTGACGTCAATGTACTCACCTGGCTTCATTTGGTCCACATCATTCTTTCTCCTATCCTATCTATCAAAAATATTTTCTAAGGCAACAAAACCTCGTGGAACCGGATTTGAGCAATTACCTTCATCATGATAGACTTTGCCTTCTTCCTGATCATTTGGTTTATAATTTAAGAACTCATCAATGTTATTTATAAACTTTAGTATTTGTTCATCATCTCTGAAAACTTGCCAATGTTATATATTATCAGGAATGGAAGGTCTGAAACTTATTTCCAAAGGGCAATGCCCCTCTAACATTTCATCCAACGGTTGGAGTGTTGAAGCTAAAACTGCAAGTCTATCCGCGACACTATTTTGATCTCGAGGGATTGATTCTATATTAAGGGCATCAAAGAATTCCATTGTGTCCCAGATTGCAATTCGTTATTTCTTAAGTCTCTGACACTTACATGCAAACTGACCCTTAATCTGTTGGACAATTACATCTGAATCCCCTTTTATAGTTAGCAGTTTGATTCCCATGTCCTTGGCAATCTCTATGCCTAGTAGAAGTGCCTCATACTCCACAACGTTGTTTGTGGCTTCAAATTCAAGTCTGAAAGAAAAGTTGAAAACCTTCCCTTCGGGTGATGTCAAGACTATGCCAGCACCTTTGCCATCTCTAGAAGAAGCACCGTCAAACTCCATTTTCCATAAACCATCAACTTTTTTATTTTTCATTTCCTTATGAACAAGATCTAAAAAGGTGGAATTGACCTGGTAGGTTCCTATTTCATCCGTATTGTAGATGTATTCATTTGATGGTTTATGGGGATTTTCAACGTGGTACTTTCTTTCTTTTTCTGAGTGTAGTTTGACAAGAGAATTTTGGGATGCTGGAACAGTTGCATAAGATAAGTCTAATTGTATTGACCCACCCAAAGTAGCACCCCACTTTCTAGAGAGAAGCATCCCCCACTTATCAGGCACATCTATGACAAGGATATCCATAGCGACATAGATGTTTGGATACTTGGCCAATCTGACGATTTGATTTTCAATCATTCCCTCAACTTCAACAGGTCTAGAATCCATGGCACACACATTTTGATAAGGTCTAGCGGTTTTTAGATTGAGTTGTTGCATAACTGTTTTGGTCATTAGGCTTGCACCAGATCCTGAATCCAACATACAATTGTGTAGAAGGAGGTCACCTATCATCAATGATATGTAGAAAGGCGGGTAAGCTTCTTTTCTTGTTTCCCTGGTATGTAGGATTATAGGAAGATCCCCAAAATCATTTTTACAACTTGTTGAAGGTTGTTCTTTAGTCTCTCAGAAAGTTACCTTCTTAGGGGTGGGATGCTTTGCAGGTGGAGGAGGCTTTTCAGATGCTATGGGTTTTGGAGTAGGAGGAGGAACATCATCTGCTTGAGAATCTAACATTTTCAAAAGCTTCTCTTTCTAACCAGGAATCTTACATAGTTCAAGTACTGGGACTGGAACTTTAGTATTGGCCAACCAACTACCTAAATCAAAAATTAAAGCAACAAACTCCTTTTCATTATTAATTTCTTAAGTAATGTTAGGAATTGTTACCTTAGGAGCAGTTTGAGTAGAAGGTCCCTCCTTCGGTTTTCTTTGGTATGTCATCCCTTTGAATTTCTAGCTGTTGTTAATATTAGGTGGCATCCCACCATAGATCTTAGTTAAGTAAGCAATCCTTTGATGGCCCTGGTCAGCTTGAGTTCCACCATCTCTAGGATTTTCATAAGTGCTCCCCACATGGTTGATGAAAACAGGCTCGTCTGTAGAAGTTCTAGAACCACAACCCTCAGGATAACCATGTTCTTGAACATAGCACACATAGTAACAATGAGATTCCTCGTGGAAATCTTTGCATGGCCTATATGTTTCAACCATGTTAGCAGCCTCTAATTGGTTGGGAGGCCTCTGTTCATGGTTGGGAGGTTTTCTATGCCAACTTGGTCTTGCAGCAAAGACGCTAGAGGTGGTTGAGGTTGAGTTCTTTCAACATTTATAACCCGATTTTGCATCTCTTTCATTTGGGAAAGGTGCTTTTGTTCCATTTTCTCCATTCTTTCAGCCATATCGATGAGCTTCTTTTCATAAGCAGCTTTTTCATTTGTAAGCATTTTATCTTTAGGTTCAACAATCTTTAGGGGAATCGATGATATGGAATAACCCTGGATATTGGACTCACCAGATGATTGCATGTTTAAATAAATTTTGAGGGCCATATTTTGAGCTTCAAGCAAAGTAGTAGGCTCCTTATCTCTTATCTCATATTGCATCTTGCCACTAAGTTCCTCAATGTAGTAAACCAGAATGGAAGGTGCAGGTGGTGCATAGGTAACAGGAATAGCATTTGATAACTCAGTGAACCTAGTGTTGAACTCATCCATCATTTCAGTGTCCTTCTTCTTGATGTTGGTCAAAGCATTCAGTTGATGCCTTGGTTCCTTTTTCTCACCAAACTTGTTGGTGAAGGAGAAAAAGCACTTCATTTCCCTTTTCAGTCACCTTGGAACAATAATGCTTGTTGTCAAATTATCAATCATTCTTGGTGGCTATAAAAGGTGTTTATAGATCAATTTCATCTTTTCTCCATTTTTGAGCATCAAGTGGGTCTAGTTTTGATTTTTCGTCTTCTAATCCTTGATTTGTCCCCACTTGGTTTTTATTTGATCATCAGTCCCAAGGGGAAACGAATTGAATATGCAAATGAAGTGAATGAGGAAAGTAGTTTATTAAATCAAATACCATATATTTTCCCTCCATCAATTTTAAACAATCATTTGCATAAATTTTATGATCCTATCAGTTCTTTGATGGAGGATGTCGGCTTCAGCCAATCTTTCCCTTGGCATGATTTCATTTTGCACCATTCAAACCCTTCTTCAATTTTTGAACAAGTCAGAAAGATTGTGTTATCAAATTCTCTAATCTTTAATCCAATCATGACTTGTTTCATTAATAAAAATCAAAGAAGAATCACTAATCTGTTTGATGAATGGTTGCACTGGATTTATGATTTTACCTAGCATTTGTGTTGACTGGTTAGAGTAGGGTAGCTAGGTCTTGAATAAGCTCACTTGAGCAGTAGGATTTGTGTGCTTTTTCTTTTATGTGTGATGAGTTGCCATTTTTTTCTTTTCTGCTTGGATTGTCTGCTTGTCTGTATTTTTGATTGAGTTGAGCCTTGATCCTTCCTAAAAGCTTGTCTCTTCTCCTGCATCCATTTAAAAATTTTAATTTCCTGTTATATTTCTGGCTACCTGTGCAAGTTGAGATTGTCTGTTTGAAAAAGTTCTCTTTTCCTCCTGCACAGTAACAAAAATAATGAATGATGAATAAATGATATATGCCATGTTAAATTTAAAATTTTCTTTTATGCATCTCATGTTATGCTTTAGAATAGATTTCAGTTTCAGTTTTATTTTATATTTTTCCCATACATGCTCCACGAGGTATTCTAGTGTTTGTGAGCGCAGGTACAGGTGCAAAATAAAAGCTGAAAATAATGATGGTGCAGTGCTGGATTGAAGATTGATGCAGAGCAGTTCGATACCAGAAGATTCTGAGGCTCTCAAGCGCTCTCTCCCTTAGAGCACTTGTCCCAGCTGGAGCTAGATGTTATCACATATATAGTAGCCGGGCTACCACACATTATTTTTTAGATTCTAGATCACTCTTCAGCCAGTTCCTTTACATTGAGATGATGAGATGAGCATCTATCCATGGATCACTATCAGATTTTGGACAGCATATGTATTCCCCATGCCATGACTGAGTCTCAGGACACTTAGAGAGATGACCAACGTAGCCATTATACCATTTATGCAGAGCAGTCAATAGTGCCCAGAGTTGCAGTAGCAGTTTAAGAGGACAGATGATGGTTCAGAGGATGAGCATTCAGGTATATGACTGAGCAAGTATATCATGGTGTTATGGTTATATTGCTTTTATTCTTATGGCATGTCTTAGCACTTAGTGTCATGATCTGGCGATCATATAGATATGTGGACCTGGTTGATCTTATTATATATATATTCTACTGTCCTTACTCAGACTTAGAAGTTCACTACTCATACTCCTTGGTTTTACCCTCCCTAGGGAGAATAGAGGTGATCATTCCACCATACCTTGGCTTGCTAGTGTTGGCTCCATTACTCATTGTCTTCATCCATCCATTACCTACCTTTTAGTTTATCACCCTGACTTACTACTTGACTAGTGGCATGGAGGATCTTTTCCCCACTGTAGCCTCTGTATTGGATGAGCTTCCCTATTTATTGTGTCTCGGCTCTGAGTTGGTGACAAAACTTACCTTTGGTGAGTTGGATTGTAGGCTTAAATCATTCTGGTCGGTTGTCCCGATGTTTGGCATTGGCTCGAACTCCCCCTAGTCACTTGAGATGTTGTTGGCTAAAACTGAAAGCTCATGTACTACTTATGGAAACTTCTAAATTCGCCCATGGAAACTAAAAAGGGCAAGAGCGATGAACTGCTAAAAAAAATACTCCTCGAAGAGTATAAAAGAAAGGTCCAAAAAGCAATGATTCTTAAAAGCTATATCTAAACAATTGTTGACCTTATGTATGTATAAAAAACATCCCCTGGATGCAAGCTGCAACTAGTTGTGCTTATCAGCACACCTGAGATCCGAAGGGTTGTGTAGGCCAAAAAGGCCATGAAATGAAATTGAATGATCCTAATGAACCTGGATCAACTTGATGTAGACATGATGCCTAAGTTGAATAAGCACGCTCTAAACAACTTATCCATTTGTGAGAACCGCCATTCCCTATGTTGTTGCTCATTCAATATATACTATGGTGTGTATTCCCTTTCCCATATCCAAAGTGTCACATTGTTAAGTCAGTCAGTCATCCTTTAGCCTCGCCATTTTATTTTAGCCTTCACCCTTCACTAGCAAATTGATCACAACTATGAAGTGAATATGGTCCTGAAAGTCTAGTCTGAGTCATATAAATAATTAATGACAATATATATTTGGATTTAGATCGCCAGTTATGATTACTTTGTGTTATAATTTCTATTTGAATGAGTTGTAGAGTATGCATTAACCTTTGACACTTTGCAGCAGCTTCTGATGGTAGTTTGAGTTATATTTGGTCAATATTGACCTGGTCAAATCTAGTTTGACCAAGGTCAATCACAGGACATGAGATTATTGGACCTTATGATGACACAGGTAGATGATATATGGTCTATGTACATGTACATGATGGTTCTATGCATCAGATACAGGTTTATGATGATGATCTATGGTTTTCAGCATTATTTGATCATTTACAGATTATTATTATTCCACCTGTTCTGGTATATTAGATATATTATATGATCATGCGGAGATCTATATGGTGTATGAGTACACATCTTGGATATTTTTGGATCTTTTGAGTCCAATGAGATAGTCTATTTTCAGTTCCGGGCAGTTGCAGTGATGATTTAGCCTCAGTAGGCTGTCCTAGTGCAGTTTTGGTCTGTCGGAGACCCTGTCAGAGCAGAGATGATTTCTATTTGGTTCACCTAGGGCGCTGATGATGGAGGGGGTGGTCCAGTCACTTGTTTTTACCATATTACCCCCCTTCCGGACACACTAGTTCCCTCACCTTGACAGCGCAGGTACTCCAGGAGGCAGTTTGGGGCAGGTACATGTTTCCTGAGGCAGTTTTGGATTGGTAGAAATGGCTATAGAGGAATTCAATTTGGGATACTGAGGAACATTTTTGGCATGGGATGATCAGTGATGATGAGTGGGATGTCTTCCGCACCTTCTCCAACAATTTCAGCTTCATCGGGGTCCACATCCATCACTTATGGCACTTTTTGATGATTTCCGAGGTCTTTTGAGGCCTACGATTTAACCATAGAGGCATGATTTGGTATATTGATGACTATTTTATTATTATTGTGCTATGGGTATTGACCAAGGGTGGCTAAAATTACCCCTTGGACCCACCATAAGCTTATTGTTATATTTTGTCACCCTGATTTGGTGGGATCCCCTCTCCTAGGGCGATTTTGTCCACTTATGGTTATATTTTATGGTTGATCCATGTATTTTATTGTTGAGCTCATCTCAACCATCGATTAGATCTTTTGATCTTTTAATCTTAGCCACTCATGTAAAAATGGTTAGGATTATTCTCTCTCCCATCCTATTTAAGGAGGGAGCCTCTCATTGTAAAATCATCTAGAGATTTTTGGCTCTTGGCTCTTGGAATAAAATTTCTATCTTTTGAAGTACATGCTTGGGTTGGAGTGGATGTTGGTTGTTTTGATTGTAAATGCTTTTGTCCATTGCACTGGAGGATCTATTGTAGCTATCTTGCATATTTTCCATATCTTTTTATAGGTGGAGAAGACTTCTTCAATAAGTGCAAATTGGTGGGGAGGCTTGCCCTTCAAGCTTGGAGGAGTACGTTTTGGGTTAAACAGGGAGTGGTTTTGTCTTTGCACCAACTATTCTTTGCTTATCTCTTTCTTGCTTGTATCTACCTTCAACATGCTAAACTAATTGATGCTTTGCTCCTTGGTTTTGACAGGTTAGAGGGACACATAATTGGCTTGGAAAAATCGATTTGGAAAGAGGGCTTCACAAATTCTCCATTTGATCTTTGGAAAAAGTAATCCTCATCTCAACTAGCATCCATCTCTTCATCCAGGTATGTTCCAAAGGTATGATCTTCTTCTTCTTTGAATCATCCATAATTTCTAGATCATAAAAACCCTCATTTTGGTTTTTCTTAGATCTACTTAGATCTAGCATTTCTTTTGAAGAGATATTAAAAACCCACCTCTATAGCATCCACCCCTAGTTGGAGAGGCTTGTTTGGTTAGATCTAGCACATGGGTAGGTGAGATCCCACTTGATTTGCAATCTACACACTTGATAATCTACCCCTAGACTTTTACTTGGGTGATTTCTACCTTGTAGGCATCATTCCACATTTTAAGGGATTAAAACCCCTTTTTGAATTACTTGGCACCTTAAAACTCAGATCTAGTAAGATCTAACCCTTGGATTGACTTGATTTTCTAGTTCCACATATATCGGTGCCTAAGCTACTTGGATCTACAATTTGGTGGCCATTGGACTTGATTTGACACACCTTATCCACCTTTTAGCCCTCTTTGAGCAAGGTCGCACTTCCTTGGGTGAGTGAGTTTGCTCACTTTGAGGACGTGGGTAGTTGAGATTTTTGTGGATTTGGAATGGGCATACCTTGAAACCTATATCTAGAGTATCATTTTGTGACGATCTTCCTTGGGGGTAGCATTCCTTGTTTTAAGGGATTGTGGTCCACTTGGGTCATTTCATGAAAACTTAGATCTAGCAAGATCCAACCTCTCTACCTCAATTAGCCCATTTGACTTGACCTCTAGGTGTCCCGATCTACCCTTTGACATATCTTTTGACTCCATTAACCCATCCAACAAGGCACTAGTCCTCCCTAAGCAAGTCGCACTCCTTGGGAATTGTGTCAAAGCTTAGATCCAGTGAGTGGATACTCCTAAATTCAACTTAGATCCATAGATCTACTCATTACATATCCTCTAGTGCCAATTGCAACGCTTAATTTCACCTTGTGGGTCCACTTTAAGCCATTTCACATATCCCAAGAAGGTAAGACCCACTTGTGTACCATATGGTACTATATCTTGTCATCATAACTAATCATGTGGCCCAAATCATGCATTGGTTGAAACACTAATCATTTCTCAAACCACATTCAACCATACTTTAATTTCTAGGTCCACTTTACCTCGCATTGGTTTCCGTAACTTACAATTTACTCATCCCTAGGAACCTTTGTTTGGGTCCAATCGTCTTTGATTGGTTATAGGGTCTCCCCCTAAGTCTTGAGCTATCTAGATCTAAAGCGAAGAGTGCCTCGGTTGACGTGACTCCCACTTTGCATTTGGAACTGTGGCATCTCTTGGGTCACCTCTTTAGTTTCCCATCTCCTCTACCGTCCCGGATGGGATACCACTAGGGGAAACTACAAGTTGTGTGATAACAGTACTCATGGAGGGTGACATCATCCACTAGAGGGGGCAAAAGTACAAAATCCCACCTCATATGACTAGGACATGACACATGGAACTCATGGTGGGGTTAGGAGGCATCAATCCTTACTATCTCATCCCCATGGCACAATAAAATAATATAATATGTCCAAAATAAATATAAATGATCAAATCTGTCCTCAAAATATATGACGGACAAGCAGTAAAAGGCCTCCTGTGGCCTCTGTGGACCCACCCAAGTGGTGAAAACTGGCTGGAAGATAAGGGGTTCACCCTGGAAGACCTCTGTGAAAACCAAGTGCCAAAACCTTGCCTCAATTGGCCAACCCAAATTTCTCAGTGACCCTTTTATCCCATTCCTGGACTACCTCGGTAATTATGAAAGTGCTGAAACTACCTCCTAGGGCACCTGCGCTGTCAAACTGAGCCTACCAGGCTCTCCAGAAGGGGGGGTAAATGGTAGTAAGAAGTGGCTAGACCTCCCCCTACTCATACATTGCCCTAGGTGAACTGTCCTCTCATGGCCTCTGCTGCTCAGGCTGGGAAATCAACCCCAAATCTGGTCAACAAGTGTAAAACTGCATCTATCACTGTCATAAGTGCCCAGAACTGAAAGATAAGTGTCTCATTGGATCCAAAAGACCCAAATCTACTAAGAATGTGTACTCATACACCATGGGTTTCCCTGATGGGCTAACTGTAGGGTCCACCATATATGAACAGTGCATAATCTGATGATATGAAGTAATAATAAAACCTGCTTAGCTGCATCAATCATCATCTGAATCATATGTCCATCATATAGTATCATCAATAGGAGTATGTGGGCCCATATATCATCATCAATAAGCCTTCATGGCCCACATCATCACGGATCCCAAGAACTGACCATAGTCAAACTAGGTTTGACTAGGTGCATATACAACCAAGGATAAATCATATCAATAGACTAAGACATGTTCCTCTTAATCATACTCACAACTTAACTTAAATTATAACATCATTCAGTGGCATTAATCATATTTATTCATTTCGTTTTTATTTATATTTACTTGCACAATAGCTTAAATGACAAACTCACCCATTGGACATGGTCTAACTGCTAGCTAAGGATGAAGGCTAGGAACAAGGTTGGGAAAAGGGGTGACTTGTCTAAACTCAACTGAAAGATTCTTTGGACTGGGAGAAAGGGGAAACTACAAACTCTGTGTTGGACAAAATAACACGGGGAATGGCTGTGCCTCACAAATGGGTAAGTTGTTTAGAGAGTGTTTATTCAACTTAGGAATCATGTCTACATAAAGTTGATCCAGGTAATTAGGATCATTCAATTTCATTTCATGGCCTTTTTGGCCTACATAACCCTTCGTATCTCAGGTGTGCTGATAAGCACAACTAATTGCATCTTGCATCCAGGGCATGTTTACATATACATATAAGATCAACAATTGTTTAGATATAGCTTTTAAGAACCATTGCTTTTTGGACCTTTCTTATACTCTTCGAGGAGTATTTTTAGCAGTTCATCGCTCTTACCCTTTTTAGTTTCCATGGGCGAATTTATATAAGTTTCCATAAGTAGTACATGAGCTTTCAGTTTTAGCCAACAACATCTCAAGTGACTAGGTGGAGTTCGAGCCAGTGCCAAACATCGGGACAACCGACCAGAATGATTTAGGCCTACAATCCAACTTAACAAAGGCAAGTTTTGTCACCAACTCAGAGCCGAGACACTAAACATACAGGGATGCAGTCCAAACACAGAGGTAGGAAAAGGGGAATTCCTCAGTACCAGAAAGTCAAGTAAGACAAGTCAAGGTTTAAAGTCAAATAAGGAAAGTCATGCATGGATGGAGTCAAGTGAAGGTGGATCCTAAGCTAGCTGACAAATGGTGTTAAGATAGACCATATCTATGCAAGGTAATGAACCAGTGAGTTTTGTCAAACAACCTAAATGTGCAAGTAAAAAGTCCTTTTTAAATTATTATCAAGATAGTTCATTTTATACGGTTTGCCACATCATGAATTATATACCAAGCCAATGCTGTGAACATGACTAAAATAACAAGATAATAATCCACAGTCAATGATCATACATCCATAGGTCATACAACATCATCATAAGAATAATCATCATATACCATTTGAAACACTGCTGCAATACATCTCTAGGCACTGAACTAAAGCTGTATGGAATAAAGGGTCACATTGGTCATCAAATCTGAACTCTCAAGGCTCATCCTTGACACAAGGTCTAACATAAGTCTAAAAAATACACTGCTCTGATCATGAGTGATCTCAAAATATAAAGTCATCATAGCCAAGCTCTGAATAATGGAACCTCTGGAATGTGCAGATATCTGCCAAGCAAGAATAGTAGCCCTGCTACTATGGTGTGATAACAGGACCTTTAGTGGACTCACTGGTTGAAAGCTCAACCACAGAATTTTGTCTCCAATGATCGGTGGGATCCCTTTCTTCACTTGTGCCTTCTTCGGGTAAAGATGACAAAGTGCCTTGTATGATTTTAGTAAGTTCCCCTTCTAAGTCAATATCAAGGTCAAAATCTTGAGGGGTTGAGATTTGCTCACTATCATACATAACTTTATCATGAGATTTATTGCATATGTCCTTCAAATACTCAACTACATTCTTATAGACTGAAGGCTCATTCATAAGATGAATCAAAGGCACATTCACCATTGGTTCAGGGGAGGAGAAATCAAACTGATCAGGGCAATCACTGCTCACTTCATCATTTCTATCCTGATCGCCTTCATGACATTGATCCTCCTCCACATAATCCTCATTTGGTTGTTCTTCTATGGATTCATCAAAGCTTTCACCCCATTCTTCTTCACGAAGTTGACTTTCAGCTAAATGATGATCACTTGATTGTTTCTCAAATGCAATTTGACTAACCTCACCTTTTTCCTCCTCTTCAGAGAGATGATTAGAATCTGAGTCACAATTTAGATTGTTCGAACATTGATTAGGACAATTGTCAACCACGTGATGATTGTGGAGTTGCTCTTCTGGTGATGCTTTACTGGAGTCACAAATGGAAGGCTGAATTAGATCCAGAATTCGGCCTGCAACTGCCTCAGGCAATGATAACAAAGTATCTCGTATGATTAGATTGATGCCTCTTTTAATTTGCACAAGAGGTTTTGAAGCATTATTCATTAAATACTCTGTAACATTCCTATGGATTGTAGGCACACTCATAATTTGAAACATCTCAGGAGAGGAATGAACTAATTGTGAAAGTAGATCATCAATATATTTATCATCCATAACACCATTAGTGCTAGATTGACATTCTAAAGGATCATCAATGTTCTCACCCCATTTATCTATTAGCAATCTCGTGAACATGTCATACTCGGTGATGGATCCCGGTGCCAAACGATCAAACCATAACCGGGCATCCCCTTTTAGAGAAACACCAAGGGCACACATGTAAACATCTTCATCATCTGCACCCCGACATTCCATATGATACCAGAGGGAATCCAAATGATTTTCAATTGATACCGCATTACTTCCATTAAAACGGGGCAAATCCTTAATATATTGATTTGGCATAGGATGAGGTGCCCCACATATCTCCGAGAAGTCAAATGGGGAAGGTTTCGCTTGCCCTACAGATATTCTGTCCATTCTAGTCGGGGCTCGAGTAGGATGTCTAATTTGGCTAACATGATGATTCGACCGACCATTTTGGCTATAAATCCTTGGTTGGGATTGACATCTAGATTCAAGTTGACTTACCAATCTATTAGGGGTGGATAGGACAAAGATTCCATTAGAGTGATGAGGAGCATCGCGGGTATTGCAAAAATCTTGATATTCAGGTTCATACCCATGATCATATTCATATTCTTCCCCATATTGAGATTGTGCATCCCATTCATTTATTTCCTCTTGTCTCCTTCTAGACCTATTCACACGTTCATTTAATTCTTTAATGGTTTGTGAGAGGCCAAGGAGAGCATCTGGGTCCATTCTGATTGATCAATTTAAGAGTTCCTAGTGGAGTCTCATGTGAAGTGTCAGAATGATTTAAGCTTCTAAAATTGCAAGAATGGGTTCGGTCTCCAGTGGAGTCGTGGGGTGGAGTCTCCAAGTGAACGTAGAACCTTGTTCACCAAAGGTAAAGATGTCGTAGGGGAGTGAATGAAGCAAAAATGTTGGCTGTAATAAATTAAGCAAACAAAAATCAGCCAGCAGAAAATTAAGTTTGAATGCGATATGATGAAAAATAAAGCAAAAGACTCAAACTCAAAAGACCGTTGGGTAAGCCTCTACCTCCCCGGCAGCGGCGCCAAAAATGTTATCACACTATCTCTAGCTGCTGATGATAGGTGTCTCAACAGGGATGGTAGAGGGTGAGCAGCTAGGAAGGTGTAACCAACAATAGCCAAGTCCTTCGCTCAAGGAACGGAAGTCACACTGGACAAGGCTATTGTCACTTTAGACGAGGCATGTATCCAAGTCAGGGGGGAGACCCCGCTCAGTGGATGAAGGTTGAGAGAGAAAATACACCCAAATCCCAGGAAAGATAAAGAGATGAAGACAAGAGATGAGTGTAAATGAACTCCTAAGTCTAGTTTCAGCCACCAGTTGGACACATGGATGAAATAAGCACGTAAATGAAATGTGACCAGCGATCGAATGTGATGAATAAAATAGATTAGATTAAAGATCAAGTGGCTGAAAATAGTCTAAGGATGCAAAGTGAATTGGAAGTGAGATGGTGAAGTAAACTACCCAAGAAAGGGGTTAAGTAGTAGATTAATGGACCTAGGGAAGAGAATAATTAGTGTTTTAAATCACTTCCAATCAGAAATAGCTTGGTTTCTTACGATGAAATGATGAAATAAACGCAAAACCAAACTACCTAGAACCCCAAAGTGACCCAAACCAGTTGAAGGAGAGAGGGGCGTTTTTGGCAAAAGGACCAGTGCTATATCTATGGGTTAATGGAGTCGTAATTAAACGAAACTTGAGATATAGGATTTTAAGAACAAATAATAAGTGGGTTTGGAAAGAAATTTAAGTTCCTACCGTCAAATTTTTAGTTTTTAATTTTCTCTTGGTTTTACATGCAGTTTCAGCTGAGCAAACACATCAGAAATCTAACTAGAGAATTGAGCATGGGAGGAATACCTGAAACAAAGATGAATGGATGAATATTTGTGTGAAGACCACATGTCGAATCCAAGTGATGAGCAACCAGTGCTTTCCCTAAGCGTTTGAGCCAGCCGGAGAGTAAATGCGCCCTAGCTACCTACCACAAGAAATGGAAAAGTCAGAAATCTGCAACAAATAGATAGTTAACACAACAAAATGAAAGGCAAATAATTGAGAAATTGAATGATAAACAACAAATTCAACTCCCTCTTTGAAAATCCTTGAAGAAAAACCCAAGTGTGGAGCTCCCACTCCAAAAAATGCGCCCCTCTTCAAGTGGCCTTCCAACCTGCAATTCGTTTCAGCTGTAGAAGATGGATAAATGCACTTGAAAAACTCATCAATACATCAACAAATGGCTATCAATCATCACAACATTCATCCAAGCAAAAATGTCTCAAGAACTCTCAAGAATCTCTTCTCTCTTTCAGTCTAAGTGTTTACAAAAAATGCCCAAGAGAGCTAACAATGGAGTGAGTGCCTTATCTTATAGAGAAAGGCCACTCTCAAAACTATTTCCCCCCAAAATGGAGGTCTGGGATCTAATCCCCAACAATCCCAATCGAATGGTGGAGATCATCTCAAAGAGGGGGTGCGAATTGCCCAACTATAGCACACATATGGAGGAGGGGCACCTTGTAGGGCCCATACAATACATGGAACAAGGTTAGGGGGTGTCTATATGATGTTTTATCCCCCCAACATAATACATCAAGGCCCCACATACAAGCATACAACCAAATCGAATTTTCCTAAGTGAAGAAAAACGCCCCCCATGGGCAATTCATCCATCTAGGTGAGTTGGGCAAGAGAGGGCCCCACAATGCACAATACCATGTCCAAACATACCAACATTACCTTAGAGATCACCCTTGAATTAGCCACCCTTTAATTTTTTCCCTTTGCTATAGTTGCCTTTGTCAATTTTTTTATTTTCCATGTATTTTATTGTTGGTTTATATGGTTGAAGGAGTAAATTTGGCTTTTGACCCACTTACAGTGCCCAGATTGCCGAACCGTCTGCTGCAATGTGATCGTGAACCCCAAAAATAGTAGGAATGATCACTCGAATGACCCCGATCCATTACTTGGGCATTATTTGCCCAAAATCCATGATTTTTAATTAAAACAAGTCATTAATGACCAATAATAATTAAAAATCTCACAAACGCCTCGATCTTTTTGCATTCTGTCACTTGGAAGCTCATATGGGTCCCCGTAGATAATAATTGACCAAAATCAAAATTTCGGTCGCAACATTTTTTTCGAGCCCATTTTTAGCCTGGTCAACCTAGTTTGACCAAGTCAAATCTGGTCAACAATGGTGCTAGCTGAATACCTGTATGAAATCATGAAGTGGAAGGCTTCCTTATACAAGTTAGTACATTACTAAACAATATGACAATAATATGGTGATAAAAAACTGCATTAAATCTCGGAAAAATACAAGGCCCCAGGTGAGGTGGGCCCACCACATCCAAAAGACTCAACTGCTATGCACAACCTATAGACTTGACCACCTAGCTGACTTTGGGTTATGTGGAGTACAAGGTGAAGGATGAGGGATGACAAGGATAGAGATCATGTGACCTTTTGGATAACTCGGGAAAGCGGGGTCCACTGAGATAAGCATACCATGACAAAAACACGGGGAAGAGCGGTGCCTCACAAATGGGTATAGTGCAGGGAAACCACCACTGGTCATCTAACAAGTATCTCACAAGTCACATCTGTGCCCGAAGACTCCGTGAGGTTCTTTTCTAGAGCCGCCAAACTGGGTGTCCGGCAAACTGTAACTTGAGACTCTAGGGGACAATCTTGAGCTTGTCCCTTGCTCCCTCTCACCTCCTTTCCCCATAGGAATAGGTGAGGAAATAACCACTACAATTGCTGACATGTACGGCCGACCTGTTTCCATGTGTGTTTGTTTACAAACACATTGCATGGGTTTTACAATGAATTTCACACTTAGCCCTTTTTGGCTAGATTTTACATTTATAAAAATCCTTTTTGGCTTGCTTTACATTTCTTCATTTCTTCAATTTACATCAAGGTCCTTTTGGGATACATACATATCTCAACAGATATAATCATGGTGTTCATACTGCAAAGTAATGGGGGTGAGCAATACATGCTTCGATGACCAATGGGGAACACCCGATGAGGCTACACAATCCTAACTGCATTGCAACATCGGAGGCAACCGACAGGATCAAATCCCAGCTTTGAGAGTGCATCTCACACACTAAAGAGCCGAGGCACAATAGACAAGGAATCATGGCATACTCAGAGATCAGTGGGGGAAGGGATCCTCAAGGTCACAAATCAGAATCCAAGTCGGGAAAGACTATCATGGATGAGTCGGATGGATGGAGAATGTGAAGGTGGATCCAAAGTCAGCTACCTGGGGGGGACTAAGTGACCAAGTCTATACCAATAGTATGGGTGTGACCCGGTGTGCATATACAGGGGCCTATTAGGAAGGGGTGGACTGACATCACCAAGGGCCCAATCATATATCATAACAATATCTAGATCACCAAATCAATCATCATATGCAAAGTTAGTGTACTATCATGTATAAACAAGCCTAAGCAACAATCATGAGCAATAAACATCAAATGCAATACCTGCCGCACCATATGCTTGTTGCTGAGGTTGTCTCTGAACTGGATCTCTGCTGAATCCAGGCACAAATAGTAAACCAGCAATACTCTGTGATAGTCTCAATCAAAGCAAGACTAGGAAACTGTCTCAATGGGCTCATATCAAAGCCTGGCAAGGAAGGGTGATCCTGCGGTAAATGTTAAGTAATCATGTCTGGACAATACAATAAAACCATCTGTCCCCATTGATATATCTGCTCGGGGAAATCTGAACAAAACTGTGTGCCTCCTCTGAAGGAATCCGATCTCTGATCTGGAAAAAAAGTATAGTATGGTCCCTGACCATACAATCTGCAACATGGTAGCTCCAACTAACATGGATGTGATAACAAGATTATTGGAATAGAAAATTATTATTGCATCTACTTGTCTTGTGGTGGTGAATGCTATTGGGGTTCGATTGTTTGTTCTTCCTTTGCACTGCGATATTGGAGATTATCTTGCTATCTTTTTGTTCCACATTTTCTCATCTACAGGTGGATGCCGAATTGCTTCAAGGAGGACACATTGGTTGGGGAGACTCTACCTGTTTCTTCTTTGGATCTCTTCGTCGGTTACAGGGAGTATTATTGTCTTAGTACCTTCTACTTTCTGTTATCATTGCTTATTCGGTTGTATTTCCTCCATTCTTGATCAATCTGATTGAATCGATTTTCCTTGGCTTGACAAGAAGAGGAGGGCGCATGTGTGGGCTTGGGCATCTCATTGTGGCAAGAAACATCAACAATTTCTCATTTGATCTCTGCGGGAACATTCCTCAACAACATAGCAAGCACTTCCATCACACAGGTATGATCTCAAGGTAAGTTTCTCATTCCATTAGTTTACCCATCTGTCAACTTCATTCAAAACCCTAATTAAAATTCTTTGGAAAATCCTTCTGATCAAACCCCTTGATCATTTGGAAAAACATTTATGGGTATTGTAGATCGGGTGAATCCTTTTGATTTGGATTTTGGTATTTACAGGTAAGGGAGCTTGAGACCAACCCAGTTTTCAATTCTGGTCGTGGCTCAACATTGTCTACTAAAGGCACAATAGAAATGGAAGCAAGCATTATGGATGGTTTCAGAAATAAATGTGGAGCCATTTCTGGCCTTTCTACTATTAAAAATCCTATTTCCCTTGCTCGACTTGTCATGGAAAAGTCTCCACATGTCTACCTTGGTTTTAATGGGGATGAAGAGGTTGCAAGAGAACAGGTTCAAGCTTTTCTCAAATTTACTTCTCAAATGGAATTTGTTTCCCTTAATTTACTTGTGACAATATCATGAACATGCAGTAGTCCTAGTTTTAGGTTTACTAATTGTATAAAATAGTAGATTAGTAGCATGGAGAACATTGATGTGTCCTTGTTTTCCTTGTAATATCAATGGGATCATGTTAATCATGAACCATACGCTTATGATTTAGATATTATTTACATCTTTAAGCAGTAATCTTCAACTTGTATTTATTTCATGTGACAACCAGAGGGAGTTGAAATCGTAGACACAAACTATTTCATTACTGCAGAAAATAAAGAGAGATTGGAATTTTAAATGTTTAAGAATTTCGTAATATGTCCGTAGGGGCAAAATTTAGAACCCCCACAATTTTTTCATGTCCCGGTCGTCGGTCGGATTGATGGGTGGGGACATGACATAGGTTCAAATTTGGTAGATCCTTTTGTGTATAGGCAGTTGATTGGTTCCCTTATGTATCTGGTGAATACCGGACCTTACATATATTTTGCAATGAATAAATTGAGCTTGTTCATGGTTGAATCATGAACCAAGGCTGATTGATTGGATTCCTGTAAAACATGTGCTCTGATGGTGAATTGATTTTGGATGGTTTTGTTGATTTTGACTAAGCAAGAGATGCAAGTGCTAGCAATAGCACTTTAAGGTTTTGTTTTAGCTTAGGGTCAGGTATGATATCTTGGTTCAATAGGAAACAGGCAGCAGTTGCCTTAATTCAGCAGAGGCAGAAATATGGCAGCAAGCTCTGCCAGTTGTGAGGTCATATGGATCCACAAGTTGATAGCAGAGTTGACCAATCAAATGTTGGAGCCTATAGTTGTTTACCGTTGCATTATAAAACCCTATGCTGGAAACAACACCAATATGAAATTAGTGCCCTCTGAGATCGCATGACTTCTATAACTGTTTTCTCTCTTCAATTTGTGATACAACGTCTAAGTTTTCCTCATACTTTTCTATTTTCCTCATATTTTGTTTGTATACCTTCCAGGGTTCTTGAATGATCAATCTATTTTAAGATTAGGTTGAATGGCTTCTTTAAGATAAGTAGAAAATGTGTAGCATATTTTTTTTCACAAAGATTTCAAATTCCCATGTTTTTATCTCAATTCCAGATATGTGTATCTTTGAGATTTTCACTGTCTTTACATTGCATTAATAGTCTCTTTAATATAAGTAGAACAATGTGTAGTATAAAAAATTGAGAGTTAATAGGTTACAAAAATTAATGTGCATAATCACAGATTAAGCCAAAGACATCTTCTACTACCTCTTCATGGTAAAAATTAGTGATGGCATGACTGTTATAATTGTTGCTCTCTTCAATTTGTGATACAATGTCTTAGTTTTCCCCATACTTGTATATTTTGTATAACCATAGGGATTAGACACATCAATAAGATTGTGTAGCAAGTCTGGCTTCAAGGTTTGATGCTCTCTTCCATTGCTATTGATGTACCATTTAATGTTAGGGCATTGTTTCCTATCGACAACAATTTGGTGAAGAAATTTGTCTCCAAGATGCTCTCCCAAAAGAATGGACATCATTAGCACCCTTTTGAGCCCCAGTCCACACAAAAATTTGTTTCCCAAAAGAATGGCCATCATTTTCAAGAGAAACACAGACAAGCTAACTGCACAATAAAGGAAAGGGAGTTCATTATCTCAAATCTGTTACAATCAGGTTGGGTTCTAATAGTAATATGCAAATGGTGTCTTTGTTTAGATATAGCGTCTCATCTTAATTTTCCTATTTGCTCAGATTATGGGCTAATATCATATTTTCTTGTGGTGAACAGAGAAATCCCTTGTTGAGTAGTGTTATCATCTATTTTGTACAAATAGTTGAAACCTTATTGAGCCGCCAGTGTTGGAACACGTCAGTGTTCACTTCCAGAGTATCTGGGTTTCATATTTTTGGGTCTAGCCAGTTTTGTTTTTGAGTCGACATGACCATGGCCCCATGGGGGTTTGTATCAAAGTGTGCTAGTAGGGTCTGAGTGGCTCGGTTTCCCATGTCTGGATTAAACAACTAAGGTATTCCAGGGAGTTTTTTCACCATCAGATTATACTTTGCTTCAGGCGAAATATAATCTCTTGGTTTTTCTCCCGCTTCCTCCAAAGCTGGAATGCCCGATTTTGGAAATTTGGCCATGGGGGGTTATTAGAGTCCAACTATAATGTATAAACCTACTAGACACTATTAGAATAGGTTTTGGTCATGTCCTAAGTCTCTAGGACCCGCAGAAGAAATTTCGAAACAATTTTACCGGACGCGTCGGAATTGGGGTTTTTAATTTTCTAATTATTTAAATTTTTAATTAAATTTCTCTATAGTTTAAATAGAGAAATTTGAGTCTGTAATATGCCAGTCATCCGAGATCCGATTTCAGTGATTGAAGGCTCCAGACTTAAGCCAAAAATCATTCATGATCCCCGGACCAGCTAACCCTAGTTTTCAGACAATTATTTGGCCTCATAGTTAATATTTTCTCAAAAAATCAAAAAATGAGAAATATTAATTAAAATATTCAAAAAATAATAAATTGGAGATAATTTAAATCTCTCCAAAAAAGGCCAAATTGAATAAAGTAAAAGCCAAAATGACATGGCAAAAAGCATCTATGATGATTGGAATCTTCACCCACCTGATTCAGATCAGTTTCGGAGCACTGGGAGTGATCTACAGTTGAGAAATTCACCCACCTTCATGGAAATTCGTTTTTGTGATTTGGCAATTGATTAATGGGTTGTTGGATTTTGAAATCAATGCATGTGGGGCTCCTTCCTCAAATTATGGGCTCCAAACTCAAGTTTAAAGATGAGTTAAGACTCCAAGCTCGATTTGGTTGGTGTTGACATGGAATTGATTGGTTTTTGATGGAGTTTTTGGCTCTCTTCATCACAAATTCGAATTAGGGTTTTAAGCTAGTGTTTTGCTATTTAAGAGAAGCCATTTGGGCTTTCTTTGGATGGAGAATTATTGTAAACTTAATCTGCGGAGATTGTAATAGCTATTGGCTATCATTGGAAATAAAGTTGCCTTTGGAGGAAAATTTGTGTACACTTCTATTGGTTCATGAGCTATTAATTTATTTGAAGTAATATCTGTAATGTGTTATTGATTTATGCAATTTCAAAGTTTGATTTAAATACATGCTTAGATCTCTTTCTTAAGAGCGTAGGGAAAACATTTGATGGTCCCAATTTGTTTGCTAGGATTAGGCTTAAATAGTATAAAGAGTGCAACTTGTAATCGGTCTTACTACCTTGTCTCCTTATGCATTTTTGTCTAACTCTCTATATTTGATCAAGCTTTGTTTGTGTAAGTTTTTTGTGCATTTGCAGATCTTCAAAACGGTTGAGATGAGATGAACTCGGTTGTATCTCCCTCTTCTCCACCATCAAAAACCTTTACTAATAGTGTGTTTGCAGGATACTTCCAAGGAGCAAGATCTTAAGATTGGCATCAAAGCAGAGAGGGTTTCCTCTTCCATCAACAAAATTTTCATCTTTCAAACTTGGTTACAAAAGGGTTCTTTCTTCAAACCCCTCTTATTTGCTCTCTTTGTTTCTTTTTTTCTCATTGGTTTGCTAGCCCTTACCTCTTAAAACCATCCTCCTTAGCTTTCGCTTGGCCATAGTTACCCCTCTTTCTTCCCTTTCGTCTTGGCTCTAGTCTCTTTGCCTTCCCCTCTCCATCTAGCTCTTGATTTACCTTCCCTTCCACCTTTCGTTTTTCCCTCTTTTATCCTCTCGTTCCCCATCTTCTAGCTTCCATCTCTCCCCCTCGTTTTCTCCAAAAAGAGCCCTAAATTATCCCAAAAGATCAAAAACGAATTGTCAATTTAGTTTATTTTTTGTTAGAATATTAGCTTCTCTTTTTGCAAGATAGCTTGTCATAGTTAGATCTTAGGTTTTATTTGCATCTAGTTTACAATCTCATGCATTGAAAAGGTTAGCATTATAGCATTTTAGATCTCTTTCATGTGTTAGTATAGCTTGCATTGGTTCAAACTCTTGTTTCCATTTAAAAGATAGAAGTTTTTCATAGAAAATACTTCAAAATTTTTATGATTTAGATCTCTTTCCCATCAATTTTTGAGCATATGTTGTTTGCTGGTCCATTTGCATTTTTACACATGTTTTGAAATAAAAATCTCATAAAGCATAGTTTTAAATTCTTTTTAGGATTCTAGGTTCAATAGTTTAAACTTTTATCTTTCTTCTAATGACTAATGGGTGCTTTGTTTAAGAAATCTTTGAGACTTGTGTAGGTGTTTCGAAAGAGAAGACAACTTGAAATTTTTTTAAAGAAGCAAGATCCAAGAAAGAGCCAAAGAGAAGCTCAAGTGAATTTCAAACCAAGGAGAAGTGCAAACCATGAATGGCATTTGAACAAAACCATTATCCTTTTTACAAACTCATAAGAGTTTCCATCTTTTTCATTCAAGCTTTATCTCTCTAAAGTCCTTCAAAGGTTTTAAACCCAAGGCATTTGTAACGTTTAATAAAAAAGTTCAAGTGGAGGAGGCCTCCACTTTTTGGGTTTCTTCCCCATTTGGAGAAGAGTGTTGTGCATGCTTAGTTTAGATCTCATCTTTTTTCAAGTTCATAGATTAGTCTTCATTTTCGTACTTAGATTAATTTATCTTCCAAGTTTTGACTAGAGTAAGCTAACTTTGGGATTGTATCCCAAAGGCCACATAACTTTGTGGTAGCTTCTCGTTCCCCCCATCATCTTATTGTGGACATCCAGCTAGCTGGAAGGTTTCCAAGACTGATGGTTTCTAGTGGTTGACCTTGTTCGGAGGTTGATCCCACCTTTAGAGTAGAATTGCTTGGTAGAACACTAGATCTTTCAGTTATTTCATTTCATTTTGCAAGTAGCATGTTAGTTATCTTTATATTTCTTTGAGTTATCACATGATTTAATTCCGCAAAGCTTCATAATTATTTCCACTATTATTTCATTTTCTTGCAATAAAACAAACAAAGTCTCTTGAACTTGGCCAAATCCAAGTCAAGAGTACTCTTTGTCGGAGAGCATATAGACTTGCATGTTCCCCCTGCATTAGGCATTTTTTAAATTACGAAGTCTCTTGAAATGTGGTCATAAGATCAAGTCAAGAGCGCTCTCTATCGGAGAGTTGAACTAAAGTGCTCTTTAATTAAAACTTTTTCAACCCACACACCCCTTAATTAATTTACCTTGGTTTCTGTCCTACACCCGTATGCTCTGCCAACCGGAAACGGTTGGGCTAGTACTCAGAAAGGTGGAAGACTTGCTAATTCACAAGTGATAATTTAATTAAAAATTTTACCCAAAACCTCAACCAAGACAAATTACTGTTCTTCCCACAAAAGGTGGTGCCGGGAATCCACTGGTCAGACTCAGGGGCTGTCCAAACATTGGACACCTATCCTATTGAATCTGGGTGCTTCCGACCTATCACCTAGGGTTGCCAGTAGTTTTCTTGGATAAGGTTCCACTACTCTTTTGATACCTTGTTCTTATCCCTAATAATCAAGACAATTAAAATCTTAAATTTACCAAGATAAGCTACATAACGTCCTCACAAACTTCTATTTTCAAGCACTTGTATCAAGTTTTTATAATCACTTTTATATTTGACTCCATAAGGCTCTGGTCCTTCATCATACATCTTGCTTGCTTAAGTATCAACATTGGAGTATTTGCTTCTATTTACGTGAAAAGTGATTTATTTATTGTCCAAGTGTATCTTTCGTTTTGTATCTGCAACGTGGATTGCACTATCTTGCTTTACATTTAAATCTTATATTGTCTCTCATTTAAAAACTCCTAAAAAACACCCATCCGCATCACAACACCTAAAAAACACTATAAATACTAGAGCCTTAGTGAAACTCTCTTTTAGGGACTACCCCCCTTGGCTTCGTTAGGAGTTTGCCTAAACGGAGGAGATGGGATTTAGGTGACAGTACCTGGCTCATTGCTTGCCCCCAAGGCCACACCTATCTCACTTGTAGTGAAGAGACAGCTTTCGAAAGATTTCCGCTGCTGGTGTGCATATTGGCGGACAACATCTTTGGCGCCGTCGCCGGGGACAAATCTTTTTGTTCCTGGACGACTGTAGTTTTTTCTAGTTTGCTTTACCTTTTTTGATAGATTTCATATCTATTTGGTGACTCCACTGCCCTTTTTAGTTTTCCTTTTTGGTAGATTTTTTGTTTAATCACTCTCTGAAATTAGACTTGAATCCACCTTGCGACTCCACTGTCAGTTAACACCTCAAAGTATTCAACTAGAAGAAATTCTGAAGGCTTGCTTAGTTTTATCCCTGAGCTTGAAAAGGTTTATAGGAGAAAACCAAACAAGCTTGCTTCTCGTAAGACCTTGAAGAACTTGGATCTGAGTCTATTTTAGACATCCATTCTTTATTTCAAGAAAACTTAGAAAATTTTGAAAATAATAATTGTTTCCTTTCCACAATGGGTGAGTTTTTTACTCAACTCAACTTCACTCAGATAGCTGGTCAACCCCATGACGTTCCTGAAAAATCTATTGATAAACTTATGACTTCAATGGCACTGATGCCTCTACCTCTACTGAGCAACACATCAGAAACTTTTCCAGACATTGTGGTTCCTATATCAGGGGCACTGACAAACATGAAGATGTATACATGACCCTTTTTGCTCTATCTCTGGATGGTAAAGCTGGAAACTGGTATGACAATTTGCCAAACAACTCTTTTGCCACCATAGCAGCTTTCAGGACTGCTTTCCTCGACAAATTTGGCAACAAAAAGGAACCTAGACATCTAGTGGCATCTTTGACCAACATGAAGAAGTTAGATACTGAAACCATCGATGAATTCAATGATAAGTTCACAGAATTGTTAAATTCCATCCCTGTTACTTATGCACCTCCTGCAGCTTCTTTATTGGATTTTTACATTGAAGCATTGAGTGGCAAAATACAGTATCAGATAAGAGACAAGGAACCCACCACATTGCTTCAAGCTCAAAATTTGGCTGTAAAAATTGAGAAGAACATGCAATCTTCAGGAGAATCAAACATTCAGGGTTACTCAAGATCTTCAATACCTTTGAAAAGTAAGGAACCAAAAGATAAAGATCCCTTATCAATTATGAAAGAGACTCATGAAAAACAGATATTGGAAATAAGAAGGGAAATGAAGAAAAACATGGAAGAAGCTGAGGCAAAACACCTTGCTCAGCTAAAGGAAATTCAAAGTCGGGTTATAAATGTCGAAAGGAATTAACCTCAACCTCAACTTCAACCTAGGGTTTTTGCTACAAAGCAGAATTGCAGAGAAAACCTCCCAACCATGAACTGAGGCCTCCAAATCAATTAGAGGCTGCTAACATGGTTGAATCATACAAGCCATTTTGTAGGGCATGCAGAGATTTCCACGAGGAATTTGGTTGCTACCATGCATGCTATATTCAAGAACACGGTTTTCCTGAAGGTTATGGTCCTGGTGCATCAACAAGCAAGCCTAAATTCATTAATAATGTGGGAGACGTCTGTGGCATTCCTAGGGTTGAAACATACACACCATTCTGTAGAACATGCCAGGAATTCCATGAAGAAGACACTAGTCACCTTGCATGCTATATCCAAAAGCATGGGTTTCTTGAAGGGTTTGTTGGTCAGTTTTCATCAAGTGAGCCTGAGTGCATAAACTATGTAGGCGATACTTATGATATTCCTGAAGAGAGTTGGAATCAGTCGGATCAGCCTATTACAGGAAATATAACATTTTCCCATCAGATTCCTGATGATCCTATCATAGAGATTTATCAAATAACAAATATTGTTGAAGACCCTCCTCATGCCATCAAAACAAAAGACACTTTGGAGTGGGAAGTTTTTCAAGACTACTTCAGTGATGATGAACATTTATGTACTCCTGACCCATCTCTAGAAGAAACCATTACAGAAATCAACATCCATAAAGAAATCCATGAAAGTAGTAGTATGTGTGATGACACTCCCTTTTGTTCTCCACATGGCAGTGAATATTCAGAAATTTTGGTCCCTTGTGATATTTTTGAAACACATCTGTTTGAGGAAGATTATTATGAAGTTGAGGAGGATAGGCATAGCTTAAAGGATGACATAAGTGATGATGAGTCCATCATGGATGGCATAGATATTGGCAATGATGAATGGACCTCTTTTGAGAACCCTATCTATGCCATGTCTGAAGAAGTTAATGATGAACAAAATCCCCTTGGAAATTTTGTTAACAATCCCACTTATGAGCATGAGGATACATGTGGCCAGGAATATGGTAAAATTCATGAAGACTCCCCCATTTTCGGCAGGAGTATGGATTTTGAACAGTTGAGCATGGAGGAAGAAAAGGAAATTATTTCATATGAGAAGTCAGTTGAGTATATATCTCAGCCATCGGAAACCCCTTGTATATTAGAACAGTTCGAGGCATGCACTTTCATGGAAAATTATTTTCAGAAGAGCCTCTTCGAGGAATATGATCAGGTACCAGAATTGCCTTGTCATCCTGAATTTCATCACCCTGTCCTGTTCTGGATAGAGTGTGCCTACAGAAAGATTTCTTGCTATATTGGGGAGCACTTCAAATATTTATTACACACTTATGATTCCCCATCCATCCCTCCCTTTTAGAGGATCTAAGCAGTTTTGCACTTTCTGATAATCATACCCTTGTCTTGGCTGGTAACCAAAGACAAGGTAAAAATTTGTTTTTTCATTAATCACATGCTCAAATGGTTACATTGGATTTCTGATTATACTTAACATTTTCTTTTTTGTATTATATTAGAATAGGAAAAGATTTAATTTACCCTCTGCATTTTAGATTTCCTAGAATTAATTTTCAAACAATAAACCATAGTTGGTATTTCATTTTGGTTTTTTCATAACAAATGTGCTACAGAAGGTTTTCTTTCAAGTTGAGATGTTTTTACAGGCTATATATATAAACCAGAGATTCTGGTGTTCTCGTATTCTCTCCTTGCATGAATTTCAGATCGAGCACACGTCCCGCAGTTGGAGCCAGATGTTATCACCTATTTTGTACAAATAGTTGAAACCTTATTGAGCCGCTAGTGTTGGAACACATCAGTGTTCACTTCCAGAGTATCTGGGTTTCATATTTTTGGGTCTAGCCAGTTTTGGCTAGCCAGTTTTGTTTTTGAGTCGACATGACCATGGCCCCATGGGGGTTTGTATCAAAGTGTGCTAGTAGGGTCTGAGTGGCTCGGTTTCCCATGACTGGATTAAACAACTAAGGTATTCCAGGGAGTTTTTTCACCGTCAGATTATACTTTGCTTTAGGCGAAATATAATCTCTTGGTTTTTCTCCCGCTTCCTCCAAAGCTGGAATGCCCGATTTTGGAGATTTGGCCATGGGGGGTTATTAGAGTCCAACTATAATGTATAAAGCTACTAGACACTATTAGAATAGGTTTTGGTCATGTCCTAAGTCTCTAGGACCCGCAAAAAAAATTTCGAAAAGTTTTTACCGGATGCGTCGGAATTGGGGTTTTTAATTTTTTAATTAAATTTCTCTATAGTTTAAATAGAGAAATTTGAGTCTGTAATATGTCAGTCATCCGGGATCCAATTTCAGTGATTGAAGGATCCATACTTAAGCCAAAAATCATTCATGATCCCCGGACCAGCTAACCCTAGTTTTCAGACAATTATTTGGCCTCATAGTTAATATTTTCTCAAAAAATCAAAAAATGAGAAATATTAATTAAAATATTCAAAAAATAATAAATTGGAGATAATTTAAATCTCTCTAAAAAAGGCCAAATTGAATAAATTAAAATCCAAAATGACATGGCAAAAAGCATTTATGATATTTGGAATCTTCACCCACCTGATTCAGATCAGTTTCGGAGCACTGGGAGTGATCTATAGTTGAGAAATTCACCCACCTTCATGCAAATTCGTTTTTCTGATTTGGAAATTGATTAATGGGTTGTTGGATTTTGAAATCAATGCATGTGGGGCTCCTTCCTCAAATTATGGGCTCCAAACTCAAGTTTAAAGATGAGTTAAGACTCCAAGCTCGATTTGGTTGGTGCTGACATGGATTTGATTGGATTTTGATGGAGTTTTTGGCTCTCTTCATCACAAATTCGAATTAGGGTTTTAGGCTAATGTTTTGCTATTTAAGAGAAGCCATTTGGGCTTTCTTTTGCTGGAGAATTATTGTAAACTTACTCTGCGGAGATTGTAATAGCTATTGGCTATCATTGGAAATAAAGTTGGCTTTGGAGGCAAATTTGTGTACACTTCTATTGGTTCATGAGCTATTAATTTCTTTGAGGTAATATCTGTAATGTGTTATTGATTTATGCAATTTCAAAGTTTGATTTAAATACATGCTTAGATCTCTTTCTTAAGAGCGTAGGGCAAACATTTGATGGTCCCAATTTGTTTGCTAGGCTTAGGCTTAAATAGTATAAAGAGTGCAACTTGTAATCGGTCTTACTACCTTGTCTCCTTATGCATTTTTTTTTAACTCTCTATATTTGATCAAGCTTTGTTTGTGTAAGTTTTTTGTGCATTTGCAGATCTTCAAAACGGTTGAGATGAGATGAACTCGGTTGTATCTCCCTCTTCTCCACCATCAAAAACCTTTACTAATAGTGTGTTTGCGGGATACTTCCAAGGAGCAATATCTTAATATTGGCATCAAAGCAGAGAGGGTTTCCTCTTCCATCAACAAAATTTTCATCATTCAAACTTGGTTTCAAAAGGGTTCTTTCTTCAAACCCCTCTTATTTTCTCTCTTTGTTTCCTTTTTTCTCATTGGTTTGCTGGCCCTTGCCTCTTAAAACCCTCCTCCTTAGCTTTCGCTTGGCCATAGTTACCCCTCTTTCTTCCCTTTCGTCTTGGCTCTAGTCTCTTTGCCTTCCCCTCTCCATCTAGCTCTTGATTTACCTTCCCTTCCACCTTTCGTTTTTCCCTCTTTTATCCTCTCGTTCCCCATCTTCTAGCTTCCATCTCTCCCCCTCGTTTTCTCCAAAAAGAGCCCTAAACTATCCCAAAAGATCAAAAACGAATTGTCAATTTAGTTTATTTTTTGTTAGAATATTAGCTTCTCTTTTTGCAAGATAGCTTGTCATAGTTAGATCTTAGGTTTTATTTGCATCTAGTTTACAATCTCATGCATTGAAAAGGTTAGCATTATAGCATTTTAGATCTCTTTCATGTGTTAGTATAGCTTGCATTGATTCAAACTCTTGTTTCCATTTAAAAGATAGAAGTTTTTCATAGAAAATACTTCAAAATTTTTATGATTTAGATCTCTTTCCCATCAATTTTTGAGCATATGTTGTTTGCTGGTCCGTTTGCATTTTTACACATGTTTTGAAATAAAAATCTCATAAAGCATAGTTTTAAATTCTTTTTAGGATTCTAGGTTCAATAGTTTAAACTTTTGTTTTTCTTCTAATGACTAATGGGTGCTTTGTTTAAGAAATCTTTGAGACTTGTGTAGGTGTTTCGAAAGAGAAGACAACTTGAATTTTTTTTAAAGAAACAAGATCCAAGAAAGAGCCAAAGAGAAGCTCAAGTGAATTTCAAACCAAGGAGAAGTGCAAACCATGAATGGAATTTGAACAAAACCATTATCCTTTGTACAAACTCATAAGAGTTTCCATCTTTTTCATTCAAGCTTTATCTCTCTAAAGTCCTTCAAAGGTTTTAAACCCAAGGCATTTGTAAAGTTTAATAAAAAAGTTCAAGTGGAGGAGGCCTCCACTTTTTGGGTTTCTTCCCCATTTGGGGAAGAGTGTTGTGCATGCTTAGTTTAGATCTCATCTTTTTCAAGTTCATAGATTAGTCTTCATTTTCGTACTTAGATTAATTTATCTTCCAAGTTTTTACTAGAGTAAGCTAACTTTGGGATTGTATCCCAAAGGACACATAACTTTGTAGTAGCTTCTCATTCCCCCATCAGCTTCTTGTGGACATCCAGCTAGCTGGAAGGTTTCCAAGACTGACGGTTTCTAGTGGTTTACCTTGTTCGGAGGTTGATCCCACCTTTAGAGTAGAATTGCTTGGTAGAACACTAGATCTTTCAGTTATTTCATTTCATTTTGCAAGTAGCATGTTAGTTATCTTTATATTTCTTTGAGTTATCACATGATTTAATTCCGCAAAGCTTCATAATTATTTCCACTATTATTTCATTTTCTTGCAATAAAACAAACAAAGTCTCTTGAACTTGGCCAAATCCAAGTCAAGAGCACTCTTTGTCGGAGACCATATAGACTTGCATGTTCCCCCTGCATTAGGCATTTTTTAAATTAGGAAGTCTCTTGAACTGTGGTCATAAGATCAAGTCAAGAGCACTCTCTGTCGGAGAGTTGAACTAAAGTGCTCTTTAATTAAAACTTTTTCAACCCACACACCCCTTAATTAATTTACCTTGGTTTCTGTCCTACACCTGTATGCTCTGCCAACCGGAAACGGTTGGGATAGTACTCAGAAAGGTGGAAGACTTGCTAATTCACAAGTGATAATTTAATTAAAATTTTTACCCAGAACCTCAACCAAGACAAATTACTGTTCTTCCCACAAGAGGTGGTGCTGGGAATCCACTGGTCAGACTTGGGGGCAGTTCAAACATTGGACACCTATCCTCTTGAATCTGGGTGCTTCCGACCTATCACCTAGGGTTGCCAATAGTTTTCTTGGATAAGGTTTCACTACTCTTTTGATACCTTGTTCTTAGCCCTAATAATCAAGACAATTAAAATCTTAAATTTACCAAGATAAGCTGCATAACATCCTCACAAACTTCTATTTTCAAGCACTTGTATAAAGTTTTTATAATCACTTTTATATTTGACTCCATAAGGCACTGGTCCTTCATCATACATCTTGCTTGCTTAAGTATCAACATTGGAGTATTTTCTTCTATTTAGGTGAAAAGTGATTTATTTATTGTCCAAGTGTATCTTTCGTTTTGTATCTGCAACGTGGATTGCACTATCTTGCTTTACATTTAAATCTTATATTGTCTCTCATTTAAAAACTCCTAAAAAACACCCATCCGCATCACAACACCTGAAAAACACTATAAATACTAGAGCCTTAGTGAAACTCTCTTTTAGGGACTACCCCCCTTGGCTTTGTTAGGAGTTTGCCTAAACGGAGGAGCTGGGATTCAGGTGACAGTACCTGGCTCATTGCTTGCCCCCAAGAACACACCTCTCTCAGTTGTAGTGAAGAGACAGCTTTCGAAAGATTTCTGCTACTGGTGTGCATATTGGCGGACAACATATTTGGCGCCGTCGCCGGGGACAAATCTTTTTGTTCCTGGACGACCGTAGTTTTTTCTAGTTTGCTTTACTTTTTTTGATAGATTTCATATCTATTTGGCGACTCCACTGCCCTTTTTAGTTTTCCTTTTTGGTAGATTTTTTGTTTATTCACTCTCTGAAATTAGACTTGAATCCACCTGGCGACTCCACTGTCAGTTAACACCTCAAGGTATTCAACTAGAAGAAATTCTGAAGGCTTGCTTAGTTTTATCCCTTAGCTTGAAAAAGTTTATAGGAGAAAACCAAACAAGCTTGCTTCTCGTAAGACCTTGAAGAACTTGGATCTGAGTCTATTTTAGACATCCATTCTTTATTTCAAGAAAACTTAGAAAATTTTGAAAATAATAATTGTTTCCTTTCCACAATGGATGAGTTTTTTACTCAACTCAACTTCACTCAGATAGCTGGTCAACCCCATGACGTTCCTGAAAAAGCTATTGATAAAATTATGACTTTCAATGGCACTGATGCCTCTACCTCTGCTGAGCAACACATCAAAAATTTTTCCATACATTGTGGTTCCTATATCAGGGGCACTAACAAACATGAAGATGTATACATGACCCTTTTTGCTCTATCTCTGGATGGTAAAGCTGGAAACTGGTATGACAATTTTCCAAACAACTCTTTTGCCACCATAGCAGCTTTCAGGACTACTTTCCTCGAAAAATTTGGAAACAAAAAGGAACCTAGACATCTAGTGGCATATTTGACCAACATGAAGAAGTTAGATACTGAAACCATCGATGAATTCAATGATAAGTTCACAGAATTGTTAAATTCCATCCCTGTTACTTATGCACCTCCTGCAGCTTCTTTATTGGATTTTTACATTGAATCATTGAGTGGCAAAATACAGTATCAGATAAGAGACAAGGAACCCACCACATTGCTTCAAGCTCAAAATTTGGCTGTAAAAATTGAGAAGAACATGCAATCTTCAGGAGAATCAAACATTCAGGGTTACTCAAGATCTTCAATACCTTTGAAAAGTAAGGAACCAAAAGATAAAGATCCTTTATCAATTATGAAAGAGACTCATGAAAAAAAGATATTGGAAATAAGAAGGGAAATGAAGAAAAACATGGAAGAAGCTGAGGCAAAACACCTTGCTCAGCTAAAGGAAATTCAAAGTCGGGTTATAAATGTCGAAAGGACTCAACCTCAACCTCAACTTCAACCTAGGGTTTTTGCTACAAAGCAGAATTGGCAGAGAAAACCTCGCAACCATGAACTGAGGCCTCCAAATCAATTAGAGGCTGCTAACATGGTTGAATCATACAAGCCATTTTGTAGGGCATGCAGATATTTCCACGAGGAATCTGGTTGCTACCATGCATGCTATATTCAAGAACACAGTTTTCCTGAAGGTAATGGTCCTGGTGCATCAACAAGCAAGCCTAAATTCATTAATAATGTGGGAGACGTCTGTGGCATTCCCAGGGTTGAAACTTACACACCATTCTGTAGAACATGCCAAGAATTCCATGAAGAAGACACTAGTCACCTTGCATGCTATATCCAAAAGCATGGGTTTCCTGAAGGGTTTGTTGGTCAGTTTTCATCAAGTGAGCCTAAGTGCATAAACTATGTAGGTGATACTTATGATATTCCTGAAGAGAGTTGGAATCAGTCGGATCAGCCTATTACAGAAAATATAACATTTTCCCATTAGATTCTTGATGATCCTATCATAGAGATTTATCTAATAACGAATATTGTTGAAGACCCTCCTCATGCCATCAATACAAAAGACACTTTGGAGTGGGAAGTTTTTCAAGACTACTTCAATGATGATGAACATTTATGTACTCCTGACCCATCTATAGAAGAAACCATTACAGAAATCAACATCCATAAAGAAATCCATGAAAGTAGTAGTATGCGTGATGACACTCCCATTTGTTCTCCACATGGCAGTGAATATTCAGAAATTTTGGTCCCTTGTGATATTTTTGAAACACATCTGTTTGGGGAAGATTATTATGAAGTTGAGGAGGATAGGCATAGCTTAAAGGATGACATAAGTGATGATGAGTCCATCATGGATGGCATAGATATTGGCAATGATGAATGGACCTCTTTTGAGAACCCTATCTATGCCATGTCTGAAGAAGTTAATGATGAACAAAATCCCCTTGGAAATTTTGTTAACAATCCCACTTATGAGCATGAGGATACATGTGGCCAGGAATATGGTAAAATTCATGAAGACTCCCCCATTTTCGGCAGGAGTATGGATTTTGAATAGTTGAGCATGGAGGAAGAGAAGGAAATTATTTCATATGAGAAGTCAGTTGAGTATATATCTCAGCCATCGGAAACCCCTTGTATATTAGAACAGTTCGAGGCATGCACTTTCATGGAAAATTATTTTCAGAAGAGCCTCTTGGAGGAATATGATCAGGTACCAGAATTGCCTTGTCATCCTGAATTTCATTACCCTGTCCTGTTCTGGATAGAGTGTGCCTACAGAAAGATTTCTTACTATATTGGGGAGCACTTCAAATATTTATTACACTTATGATTCCCCATCCAGCCCTCCCTTTCAGAGGATCCAAGCAGGTTTTCACTTTCTGATAATCATACCCTTGTCTTGGTTGGTAACCAAAGACAAGGTAAAAATTTGTTTTTTCATTAATCACATGCTCAAATGGTTACATTGGATTTATGATTATACTTAACATTTTTCTTTTTGTATTATATTAGAATAGGAAAAGATTTAATTTACCCTCTACATTTTAGATTTCTTAGAATTCATTTTCAAACAATAAAACATAGTTGGTATTTCATTTTGGTTTTTTCATAACACATGTGCTACTGAAGGTTTTCTTTCAAGTTGAGATGTTTTTACAGGCTATATATATATAAACCAGAGATTCTGGTGTTCTCGTATTCTCTCCTTGCATGAATTTTAGATCGAGCACACGTCCCGTAGTTGGAGCCAGATGTTATCACCTATTTTGTACAAATAGTTGAAACCTTATTGAGCCGCCAGTGTTGGAACACATCAGTGTTCACTTCCAGAGTATCTGGGTTTCATATTTTTGGGTCTAGCCAGTTTTGGCTAGCCAGTTTTGTTTTTGAGTCGACATGACCATGGCCCCGTGGGGGTTTGTATCAAAGTGTGCTAGTAGGGTTTGAGTGGCTCGGTTTCCCATGACTGGATTAAACAACTAAGGTATTCCAGGGAGTTTTTTCACCGTCAGATTATACTTTGCTTCAGGCGAAATATAATCTCTTGGTTTTTCTCCCGCTTCCTCCAAAGCTGGAATGCCCGATTTTGGACATTTGGCCATGGGGGGTTATTAGAGTCCAACTATAATGTATAAACCTACTAGACACTATTAGAATAGGTTTTGGTCATGTCCTAAGTCTCTAGGACCCCCAGAAAAAATTTCGAAAATTTTTTACCGGACGCGTCGGAATTGGGGTTTTTAATTTTTTAATTATTTAAATTTTTAATTAAATTTCTCTATAGTTTAAATAGAGAAATTTGAGTCTGTAATATGTCAGTCATCTGGGATCCGATTTCAGTGACTGAAGGCTCCATACTTAAGCCAAAAATCATTCATGATCCCCGGATAAGCTAACCCTAGTTTTCATACAATTATTTGGCCTCATAGTTAATATTTTCTCAAAAAATCAAAAAATGAGAAATATTAATTAAAATATTCAAAAAATAATAAATTGGAGATAATTTAAATCTCTCTAAAAAAGGCCAAATTGAATAAATTAAAATCCAAAATGACATGGCAAAAAGCATTTATGATGATTGGAATCTTCACCCACCTAATTCAGATCAGTTTCGGAGCACTGGGAGTGATCTACAGTTGAGAAATTCACCCACCTTCATGCAAATTCGTTTTTGTGATTTGGAAATTGATTAATGGGTTGTTGGATTTTGAAATCAATGCATGTGGGGCTCCTTCCTCAAATTATGGGCTCCGAACTCAAGTTTAAAGATGAGTTAAGACTCCAAGCTCGATTTGGTTGGTGTTGACATGGATTTGATTGGTTTTTGATGGAATTTTTGGCTCTCTTCATCACAAATTCGAATTAGGGTTTTAGGCTAGTGTTTTGCTATTTAAGAGAAGCCATTTGGGATTTCTTTGGATGGAGAATTATTGTAAACTTACTCTGCGGAGATTGTAATAGCTATTGGCTATCATTGGAAATAAAGTTGCCTTTGGAGGCAAATTTGTGTACACTTCTATTGGTTCATGAGCTATTAATTTCTTTGAGGTAATATCTTTAATGTGTTCTTGATTTATGCAATTTCAAAGTTTGATTTAAATACATGTTTAGATCTCTTTCTTAAGAGCGTAGGGAAAACATTTGATGGTCCCAATTTGTTTGCTAGGCTTAGGCTTAAATAGTATAAAGAGTGCAACTTGTAATCGGTCTTACTACCTTGTCTCCTTATGCATTTTTGTCTAACTCTCTATATTTGATCAAGCTTTGTTTGTGTAAGTTTTTTGTGCATTTGCAGATCTTCAGAATGGTTGAGATGAGATGAAATCGGTTGTATCTCCCTCTTCTCCACCATCAAAAACCTTTACTAATAGTGTGTTTGCTGGATACTTCCAAGGAGCAAGATCTTAAGATTGGCATCAAAGCAGAGAGGGTTTCCTCTTCCATCAACAAAATTTTCATCATTCAAACTTGGTTACAAAAGGGTTCTTTCTTCAAACCCCTCTTATTTGCTCTCTTTGTTTCCTTTTTTCTCATTGGTTTGCTAGCCCTTGCCTCTTAAAACCCTCCTCCTTAGCTTTCGCTTGGCCATAGTTACCCCTATTTCTTCCCTTTCGTCTTGGCTCTAGTCTCTTTGCCTTCCCCTCTCCATCTAGCTCTTGATTTACCTTCCCTTCCACCTTTCGTTTTTCCCTCTTTTATCTTCTCATTCCCCATCTTCTAGCTTCCATCTCTCCCCCTCATTTTCTCCAAAAAGAGCCCTAAATTATCCCAAAAGATCAAAAACGAATTGTCAATTTAGTTTATTTTTTGTTAGAATATTAGCTTCTCTTTTTGCAAGATAGCTTGTCATAGTTAGATCTTAGGTTTTATTTGCATCTAGTTTACAATCTCATGCATTGAAAATGTTAGCATTATAGCATTTTAGATCTCTTTCATGTGTTAGTATAGCTTGCATTGGTTCAAACTCTTGTTTCCATTTAAAAGATAGAAGTCTTTCATAGAAAATACTTCAAAAAATTTATGATTTAGATCTCTTTCCCATCAATTTTTGAGCATATGTTGTTTGCTGGTCCGTTTGCATTTTTACACATGTTTTGAAATAAAAATCTCACAAAGCATAGTTTTAAATTCTTTTTAGGATTCTAGGTTCAATAGTTTAAACTTTTGTCTTTCTTCTAATGACTAATGGGTGCTTTGTTTAAGAAATATTTGAGACTTGTGTGGGTGTTTCGAAAGAGAAGACAACTTGATTTTTTTTTAAAGAAGCAAGATCCAAGAAAGAGCCAAAGAGAAGCTCAAGTGAATTTCAAACTAAGGAGAAGTGCAAACCATGAATGGCATTTGAACAAAACCATTATCCTTTGTACAAAATCATAAGAGTTTTCATCTTTTTCATTCAATCTTTATCTCTCTAAAGTCTTTCAAAGGTTTTAAACCCAAGGCATTTGTAAAGTTTAATAAAAAAGTTCAAGTGGAGGAGGCCTCCACCTTTTGGGTTTCTTCCCCATTTGGGGAAGAGTGTTGTGCATGCTTAGTTTAGATCTCATCTTTTTTCAAGTTCATAGATTAGTCTTCATTTTCGTACTTAGATTAATTTCTCTTCCAAGTTTTGACTAAAGTAAGCTAACTTTGGGATTGTATCCCAAAGGCCACATAACTTTGTGGTAGCTTCTCGTTCCCCCATCAGCTTCTTGTGGACATCCAGCTAGCTGGAAGGTTTCCAAGACTGACAGTTTCTAGTGGTTGACCTTGTTCGGAGGTTGATCCCACCTTTAGAGTAGAATTGCTTGGTAGAACACTAGATCTTTCAATTATTTCATTTCATTTTGCAAGTAGCATGTTAGTTATCTTTATATTTCTTTGAGTTATCACATGATTTAATTCCGCAAAGCTTCATAATTATTTCCACTATTATTTCATTTTCTTGCAATAAAACAAACAAAATCTCTTGAACTTGGCCAAATCCAAGTCAAGAGCACTCTTTGTCGGAGAGCATATAGACTTGCATGTTCCCCCTGCATTAGGCATTTTTTAAATTAGGAAGTCTCTTGAACTATGGTCATAAGATCAAGTCAAGAGCGCTCTCTGTCGGAGAGTTGAACTAAAGTGCTCTTTAATTAAAACTTTTTCAACCCACACACCCCTTAATTAATTTACCTTGGTTTCTGTCCTACACCCGTATGCTCTGCCAACCGGAAACGGTTGGGCTAGTACTCAGAAAGGTGGAAGACTTGCTAATTCACAAGTGATAATTTAATTAAAATTTTTACCCAAAACCTCAACCAAGACAAATTACTGTTCTTCCCACAAGAGGTGGTGCCGGGAATCCACTGGTCAGACTCGGGGGCGGTTCAAACATTGGACACCTATCCTCTTGAATCTGGGTGCTTCCGACCTATCACCTAGGGTTTCCAGTAGTTTTCTTGCATAAGGTTCCACTACTCTTTTGATACCTTGTTATTAGCCCTAATAATCAAGACAATTAAAATCTTAAATTTACCAAGATAAGCTGCATAACGTCCTCACAAACTTCTATTTTCAAGCACTTGTATCAAGTTTTTATAATCACTTTTATATTTGACTCCATAAGGCACTGGTCCTTCATCATACATCTTGCTTGCTTAAGTATCAACATTGGAGTATTTTCTTCTATTTACGTGAAAAGTGATTTATTTATTGTCCAAGTGTATCTTTCGTTTTGTATCTGCAACGTGGATTGCACTATCTGGCTTTACATTTAAATCTTATATTGTCTCTCATTTAAAAACTCCTAAAAAACACCCATCTGCATCACAACACCTAAAAAACACTATAAATACTAGAGCCTTAGTGAAACTCTCTTTTATGGACTACCCCCTTTGGCTTCATTAGGAGTTTGCTTAAACGGAGGAGCTGAGATTCAGGTGACAGTACCTGGCTCATTGCTTGCCCCCAAGGCCACACCTCTCTCACTTGTAGTGAAGAGACAGCTTTCGAAAGATTTCCGCTGCTGGTGTGCATATTGGCGGACAACAAGTAGAAAGTAGATCTATGATTAGTGATAGAAAGTGTAGCATAGGATGTTGATGGTCTATTTGAAAAAACTGGCACTTATTCTTTGAAGACTCTTTGCCCTAGGTTTTGTGTTTCACTTTCATTTTGCTACAAAATGCTCACCACTGACCAACTGTGTAGAATGAAAGAATAAGATGGAAAGTGGAAACCAGAATTTAGTTCAATCATTTCAGTCTCAGTTGTCACAACATTTGGATGTCTTACATAAATCAATTTCAGATTCAGTTTCACAATAGCAACAACAACTAAGAAATATGGAAGAACAATTCCAATCCTTTATTTCTACTAAAAAGTAGGTAGAAACAAGAATGCACAGTCCTTTTGTTAAATTCAACTTTTTGTTTTGGCTTCATTTCCATGTTATTTGATAACATACTGCCACAGGTTACAGAAGGAGTAACAGATAGGGTGGATAAATTGAAGACAACATACAATTATGGCATCAAAGATTTGCATAATTTGCCAATGCACTCGAAGAAACGTCTCTTTAAACTTTTAAGAAGTTCAACTTAACAGTATCTAAACAGTGTTTAGCTCTAGATGATGTAATATTATGTCTTGTAGCAATTCAGAAAGTAGTGAAGTGAAGACTGGATTTCTATGTGTTTTACTTGTGCATTCCTTGTTTTTTGTGCAGGTTTTGGCCATTGATGTTTCAGAAGATGACGCAATGCTTTGTGAAATACAAATTGCACTTGAAAAATAGGAAGAGAAGATGACCATATAACTCAAACATACTACTAAATCAAGCATAAGGGGTGTCACAATTGTCCACTTTGTTTCCATTTTAAATTAATGTTCTGTGAAATTTGGGAACCATATACTAAAATAAATGTAGTTGCTCGAAATCTCTCATAATAGTTGTAGAAGCTCTGTTGGAACTTGGAGAATCCTCTGATTTTTTTTTCCATTCTATTTTTGTAGGTGACTGCAGCTCTTGCACATGCTGGCCTTGAATCTTCCAACTTGATTGTAGGGATTGATTTCACAAAGAGCAATGAGTGGACAAGTGGGTTCTATGACACTGGATCCTAAAGTTTTTTTGTCATAATTTCTATTAAAATTTAAAACTTTAAAACAACCAATCTACCTTTATCCCAATGTGATATACCGTGTTCATTTGGGAACATGAACTATTAATAGCTTTCTGTAAACATTTCATATGTAATGAATACATATTTTACGCTTTTTCAGTTTAAGTTGAATCCTCTATAGGATTTTTGGTCTCCAATCCAATTGAAATCAAATGTACCACTTCAAACATTTGTTATCAATTTTAGGTGCAAAGTCGTTTGACCACCGAAGCTTGCATCACATTGGAGACAGTCCTATTATCACATATATAGTAGCTGGGCTACCATATTCTATTTTTCAGATTCCAGTACACTTTTCAGCCAGTTCCTGTTATCACATATATAGTAGTCGGGCTACCATACATTATTTTTCAGATTCTAGAGCACTTTTCAGCCAGTTCCTTTACATTGAGATGATGAGATGAGCATCTATCTATGGATCACTATCAGATTTTGGACAGTATATGTATTCCCCATGCCATGACTGAGTCTCAGGACACTCAGAGAGATGACCGATGTAGCCATTATACCATTTATGCAGAGCAGTCAGTAGTGCCCAGAGTTACAGTAGCAGTTTCAGAGGACAGATGATGGTTCAGAGGACGAGCATTCAAGTATATTACTCAGCAGGTATATCATGATGTTATGGTTATATTGCTTTTATATTCATTCTTATGGCATGTCTTAGCACTTAGTGTCATGATCTGGCGATCATATAGATATGTGGACCTGGTTGATCTTATTATATATATATTCTACTGTCCTTACTCAGACTTAGAAGTTCACTACTCATACTCATTGGTTTTACCCTCCCTAGGGTGAATAGAGGTGATCATTCCACCATACCTTGGCTTGATAGTGTTGGCTCCATTACTCATTGTCTTCATCCATCCATTACCTACCTTTTAGTTTATCACCCTGACTTACTACTTGACTAGTGGCATGGAGGATCTTTTCCCCACTATAGCCTCTGTATTGGATGAGCTTCCCTGTTTATTGTGTCTCGGCTCTGAGTTGGTGACAAAAATTACCTCTAGTGAGTTGGATTGTAGGCCTAAATCATTCTGGTCAATTGTCCCGATGTTTGGCATTGGCTCGAACTCCCCCTAGTCACTTGAGATGTTGTTGGCTAAAACTGAAAGCTCATGTACTACTTATGGAAACTTCTAAATTCGCCCATGGAAACTAAAAAGGGCAAGAGCGATGAACTGCTAAAAATACTCCTTGAAGAGTATAAAAGAAAGGTCCAAAAAGCAATGATTCTTAAAAGCTATATCTAAACAATTGCTGACCTTATGTATGTATAAAAAAACATGCCCTGGATGCAAGCCGCAACTAGTTGTGCTTATCAGCACACTTGAGATCCGAAGGGTTATGTAGGCCAAAAAGGCCATGAAATGAAATTGAATGATCCTAATGAACCTGGATCAACTTGATGTAGACATGATGCCTAAGTTAAATAAGCACTCTCTAAACAACTTATCCATTTGTGAGACACCGCCATTCCTTGTGTTGTTGCTCATTCAGTATATACTATGGTGCGTATTCCCTTTCCCATATCCAAAGTGTCACAATGTTAAGTCGGTCAGTCACCCTTTAGCCTAGCCATTTTATTTGAGCCTTCACCCTTCACTAGCAAATTGATCACAACTATGAAGTGAGTATGGTCCTGAAAGTCTAGTCTGAGTCATATAAATAATTAATGACAATATATATTTGGATTTAGATCACCAGTAATGATTACTTTGTGTTATAATTGCTATTTGAATGAGTTGTAGAGCATGCATTAACCTTTGACACTTTGTAGCAGCTTCAGATGGTAGTCTGAGTTATATTTGGTCAATATTGACCCGGTCAAACCTAGTTTGACCAAGGTCAATAACAGGACATGAGATTATTGGACCTTATGATGACACAGGTAGATGATATATGGTCTATGTACATGTACATGATGGTTCTATGCATCAGATACAGGTTTATGATGATGATCTATGGTTTTCAGCGTTATTTGATCATTTACAGATTATTATTATTTCACCTGTTCCGGTATATTGGATATATTATATGATCATGCAGAGATCTACATGGTGTATGAGTATACATCTTGGATAGTTTTGGACCTTCTAAGTCCAATGAGACGGTCTATTTCCAGTTCTGGGCAGTTACAGTGATGATTTAGCCTCAGTAGGCTGTTTTAGTGCAGTTTTAGTCTGTCGGAGACCCTGTCAGAGCAGAGATGATATTTATTTGGTTCACCTAGGGCGCTGATGATGGAGGGGCTGGTCCAACCACTTGTTTTTACCATATTACCCCCCTTCCGGACACACTGGTGCCCTCACCTTAAGAGTGCAGGCACTCCAGGAGGCAGTTTGGGATAGGTACACACTTCCCTAGGCAGTTTTGGATTGGTAGAAATGGCTACAAAGGAATTCAATTTGGGCTACTGAGGAAAATTTTTGGCATGGGATGATCAGTGATGATGAGTGGGATGTCTTCCGCACCTTCTCCAGCAGGTTCAGCTTCATCGGGGCCCGCATCCATCACTTATGGTACTTTCTGGTGATTTCTGAGGTCTTTTGAGGCCTACGATTTGTCCATAGAGGCACGATTTGGTATATTGATGACTATTTTATTATTATTGTGCTATGGGGATTGACCAAGGGTGGCTAAAATTACCCTTGGACCCACCATAAGCTTATTGTTATATTTTGTCACCATGATTTGGTGGGATCCCCTCTCCTAGGGCGATTTTGTCCATTTATTGTTATATTTTATGGTTGATCCATGTATTTTATTGTTGAGCTCATCTCAACCATCGATTAGATCTTTTGATCTTTTAATCTTAGCCACTCATGTAAAAAGTGGTTAGGATTTTGCTCTCTCTCCATCCTATTTAAGGAGGGAGCCTCTCATTGTAAAATCATCTAGAGATTTTTGGCTCTTGGCTCTTGGAATAAAATTTCTATCTTTTGGATTACATGCTTGGGTTGGAGTGGATGTTGGTTGTTTTGATTGTAAATGCTTTTGTCCATTGCACTGGAGGATCTATTGTAGCTATCTTGCATATTTGCCATATCTTTTTATAGGTAAAGAAGACTTCTTCAACAAGTGCGAATTGGTGGGGAGGCTTTCCCTTCAAGCTTGGAGGATGATGTTTTGGGTTAAACATGGAGTGGTTTTGTCTTTGCACGAACTATTCTTTGCTTATCTCTTTCTTGCTTGTATCTACCTTCAACATGTTAAACTGATTGATGCTTTGCTCCTTGGTTTTGACAGGTTAGAGGGACACATATGTGGCTTGGAAAAATCGATTTGGCAAGACGGCTTCAAAAATTCTCCATTTGATCTTTGGAAAAAGTAGTCCTCATCTCAACTAGCATCCATCTCTTCATCCAGGTATGCTCCAAAGGTATGATCTTCTTCTTCTTTGAATCATCCATAATTTCTAGATCATAAAAACCCTAATCAATCAAAACCCTCATTTTGGTTTTTCTTAGATCTACTTAGATCTAGCCTTGCTTTTGAAGAGATATTAAAAAACCACCTCTATAGCATCCACCCCTAGTTGGATTTATAGTTTGGTGGTGATTGGGTTAAATTTGACACACTTTTCAAGGCAATAAATCCCTCTTGAACCAAATCGCACTTCCTTGGAGAGGCTTGTTCGGTTAGGTCTAGCACATGGGTAGGTGAGATCCCACTTGATTTGAAATCTACACACTTGATAACCTACCCCTAGACTTTCACTTGGGTGATTTCTACCTTGTGGGCATCATTCCACATTCTAAGGGATTAAAACCCCCTTTTGAACTACTTGGCACCTTAAAACTCAGATCTAGTAAGATCTAACCCTTGGATTGACTTGATTTTCTAGATCCACATAGATCATTTCCTAAGCTACTTGGATCTACAATTTGGTGGCCATTGGACTTGATTTGACACACCTTATCCACCTTTTAGCCCTCCTTGAGCAAGGTCGCACTTCCTTGGGTGACTGAGTTTGCCCACTTTGAGGACGTGGGTAGTGGAGATTTTTGTGGATTTGGAACGGGCATACCTTGAAACCTAGGTCTAGAGCATCATTTTGTGACGATCTGCCTTGGGGGTAGCATTCCTTGTTTCAAGGGATTGTGGTCCACTTGGGTCATTTCATGAAATCCTAGATCTAGCAAGATCCAACCACTTTATCTCAATTAACCCATTTGACTTTAGCTCTAGGTGTCTCGATCTACACTTTGACATATCTTTTGACTCCATTAACCCATCCAACAAGGCACTAGTCCTCCTTAAGCAAGTCGCACTCCTTAGGAATTGTGTCAAACCTTAGATCCAGTACATGGGTATTCCTAATTTCAACTAAGATCCATAGATCTACTCATTACATATCCTCTAGTGCCAATTGCATCCCTTAATTTCACCTTGTAGGTCCACATTAAGCCATTTCACATATCCCAAGAAAGTAGGACCCACTTGTGTAACACATGGTACCATATCTTATCATTATAACAAATCATGTGGCCTAAATCATACATTGGTTGAAACACTAATCATTCCTCAAACCACCTTCAACCATACTTTAATTTCTAGGTCCACTTTACCCTTCATTGGTTTCCGTAACTTACCATTTACTCATCCCTAGGAACCTTTGTTTGGGTCCAATCATCTTTGATTGGTAATAGGGTCTCCCCCTAGGTCTTGTTTCACCTCGACCTAAAGTGAAGAGTGCCTCAGTTGACGTGACTCCCACCTTGCATTGGGAATCGTGGCATCTCTTGGTTCACCTCTTTAGTTATCCATCTCCTCTACTGTCTCGGATGGGATACCACTAGGGGCAACTACAAGTTGTGTGATAACATTTTTGGCGCCATTGCTGGGGAAGTAGAGGCCTACCTTGGTTCGACATACCTTCTCCTTGCATATTAACGCCATACATCTTGGTAGAAGAGTTTTAAAGTCTACTTGGCGACTCCACATAAGCGACTCCACTTGTGATTGATCCTATCATTATCTAGAGCCCATGGGGTGCATCTTTTTGTATTTAAGTTCTTGATTTAATAATCAAAAAATAAAAAAATAATTTTTTTTTGCCATCCATGGCTGCTTCTGAGTGACCTAGGACTTTTGGTCATTTGAAAGTTTTTGACTTCTCAAAAATTGTTGGGTATCCTCATCAAATCCCTCATCAAGCCCATGAAAGGTTGTCTAAATTTGATGGAAGTCACGAAGTATCTGCTAAAAGACACCTTGAACTTTTTAGGGAAATTATTAAATATTTATCCATAACCCATGAGGATGTGTGTATGAAATTATTGGCTTTGTCCTTCAAAGAAAGAGCTGAGATCTGGTTTTTAAATTTTAAGCCCAATAGCATTTCCGGGTATGACACGTTTGAGCAAAATTTCTTAGAAAAATGGGGAAGTGAATCCGATGATATATATTTTTCAAATCAAAACCTTCCCCTTTCTGATCCTATTGTTGGATCTGTTAATAATCAAACAACAAGTGAATTGTCAACATCCGAAGATGACCCCTCCTGCTCAATTTATTTTGAGAATAAGTCTTCCACTTTTGAGTCGATTGAAAGTCAAATCCATAATCATTGTATAAATCATAAGTTTTGAAATTTCTTTTTAGGTAGCCCTAGTCTTGATCCTGAGAAAATTTCTGAGGATGAGCCTTTAGTCAGTCAGTCTATTGAAGTTCTTCCCTCAGAGAAACTCATTAATCATTCCATATTTAATAATCATTCAATTCCTTATCACCTTATTGAAGAAGAAGAAAATGAAAGCATCCACCAAGACCCTTTAGTAGTGCTTTCACATGATCATTGTGCAAATAATCAGGATATTTTAAATGAGCTTGTTAATTTTCTCCCTGACAAATTAAATAAAAATGATCATTTATCCTCATATGAATTTAATGATGAATCAATGGATGAGGATGAATTAGTGGATCACACTAGATGCTCTCATCCTTGTTCTACTTCTTATAGTGAGTCTTTCAATTTTTCTTTTTCTATCCTTAGTCAAGATAGCTTCATCCAATTCTTAGAATTAGAATCTTGTCCTCAATTTGTAAATATTAGACTTCATCGAATGTTTAAAATCATTCCTACAGTAAAGAGTGCTTTCTTTTGTCAAAATACAAGGTCAAACTTATTTATTCATTTGGGAGAATTTTCATATTTGCAATCCACCCTCCCTTCCCAACTCCTTCAATCATCTTCAAGTTAGTGCTCTAGTCAATCTTTTTCCTTGGAAATATTCATTGGGAAGTATAAGCCTAGTTACATGTTTGGAGAAAAGGCACTTCATTTTCCTTTTCAGTCACTTTGGAACCAAGATGCTTGTTGTCAAGTTATCAATCATTCTTGGTGGCTAGAAAAGGTGTTTAAAGATCAATTTCATCTTTTCTCCATTTTTGAGAATCAAGTGGGCTTGATTTGGATTTTTCATCTCGTAAGCTTTAATTTGTCCCTAGTTGGTTTTTATTTGATCATCAGTCCCAAGGAGAGTCAAATTGAATATTTTAGAGATGTGAATAAGGAAGTCAGGAATTTGAATCATATGCCTTATATTTTTCCTCCATCCATTTTAAACAATCACTTGCATAAATTTTATGATCCTATCAGGTTTTGGATGGAGGATGGCTGCATTAATCAGTCATCTCCTTGGCATGATTTCATTTTGCTCCGTTCAAATCCTTCTTCAATTTCTGAACAAGTCAGGAAGAGTGTGCTCTCAATTTCATTAATTTTTAATCCAATCTTGACTTGTTTTATCAACAAAAATCAAAGAAGAATCATTAATTTATTTGATGAATGGTTGCATTAGAGTTATGATTTTACCTAACATTTGTGCTGACTAGTTAGAGTAGAGTAGGTAGGCCTCTGAATAAGCTCACTTGAGCAATAGGATTTGTGTACTTTTTCTTTTTTTGTGTGATGAGTATTGCCCCTTTGCTTTTCTGCTTGGAGTGCCTGTTTGTCTTTGTGTTTGATTGAGTTGAGCCTTGTTCCTTCCTAAGCTTGTCTCTTCTCCTACATGCATTAAAGAATTTTTAATTTCCGTTTACATTTTTGGCTGCCTGTGCAAGTGAGATTGCCTGCTTGAAAAAGTTTTCTTGTCCTCCTGCACAGTAATATAAAAAAATAATGAATGATGAATAAATGATATATGCCATGTTAGATCTAAAATTTTCTTTTATGCATTTCATTCTATGCTTTAGAATAGATTTCAGTTTCAATTTTATTTTATATTTTTCCCATACATGCTCCATGAGGTATTCTAGTGTTTGTGAGCGTAGGTATAGGTGCAAAATAAAAGCTGAAAATAATGATGGTGCAGTGTTGGATTGAATATTGATGCAGAGCAGTTCGAGACCAGAGATTCTGAGGTTCTCAAGCGCTCTCTCCCTTAGAGCACTTGTCACAGCTGGAGCCAGATGTTATCACATATATAGTAGCCGGGCTACCATACATTATTTTTCAGATTCCAGAGCACTTTTCAGCCAGTTCCTTTACATTGAGATGATGAGATGAGCATCTATCTATGGATCACTATCAGATTTTGGGCAGTATATATATTCCCCATGCCATGACTGAGTCTCAGAACACTCAGAGAGATGACCGATGTAGCCATTATACCATTTATGCAGAGCAGTCAACAGTGCCTAGAGTTACAGTAGCAGTTTCAGAGGACAGATGATGGTTCATAGGACGAGCATTCAGGTATATGACTCAACAAGTATATAATGGTGTTATGGTTATATTGCTTTTATATTCATTCTTATGGCATGTCTTAGCACTTAGTGTCATGATCTGGTGATCATATAGATATTTGCACCTGGTTGATCTTATTATATATATATTCTACTGTCCTTACTCAGACTTAGAAGTTCACTACTCATACTCATTGGTTTTACCCTCCCTAGGGAGAAAAGAGGTGATCATTCCACCATACCTTGGCTTGCTAGTGTTGGCTCCATTACTCATTGTCTTCATCCATCTATTACCTACCTTTTAGTTTATCACCCTGACTTACTACTTGACTAGTGGCATGGAGGAACTTTTCCCCACTGTAGCCTCTGTATTGGATGAGCTTCCCTGTTTATTGTGTCTCGGCTCTGAGTTGGTGACAAAACTTACCTCTGGTGAGTTGTATTGAAGGCCTAAATCATTCTGGTCAGTTGTCCTGATGTCTGGCATTGCCTCGAACTCCCCCTAGTCACTTGAGATGTTGTTGGATAAAACTGAAAGCTCATGTACTACTTATGGAAACATCTAAATTCGCCCATGGAAACTAAATGGTAAGTTACGGAAACCAATGCAAGGTAAAGTGGACCTAGAAATCATAGTATGGTTGAGTGTTTCAACCAATATATGATTTATGCCACATGATGAGCTAAAAAGACAAGATCTAGTACCATGTATTACACAAGTGGGACCTGTTATCACATATATAGTAGCCAGGCTACCATACATTATTTTTCTGATTCCAGTACACTATTCAGCCAGTTCCCTTACATTTGAGATGCTAAGATGAGCATATATATTGGGTCACTATCAAATTGTGGACAACAGTATATTTTCCCCATGCCATGACTGAGTCTCAGGACACTCAGAGAGATGATCGATGTAGCCATTATACCATTGGTACAGAGCAGTTAGTAGTGCCCAGATCTAAAGCAGCAGTTTTAGAGGACAGATGATGGTACAGGTTGATGAGCATTCAGGTATATGACTCAGCAGGTATATCATTGTGTTATGGTTATATTGCTTTTATACTTATTCTTATAGCATGTCTTAGCACTTAGTGTCATGATCTGGCGATCATATAGATATGTGGACCTGGTTGATCTTATTATATATATTATATTGTCCCTACTCAGACTTCGAAGTTCACTATTCATACTCATTGGTCTTACCCTCATTAGGGAGAATAGAGGTGATCATTCCACCATACCTTGGCTTGCTAGTGTCGGCTCCATTATTCATTGTCTTCATCTATCCATTACCTACCTTTTAGTTTATCACCCTGACTTACTACTTGATCTCTGTGGGAATCTTCCTCAACATCAAGGCATCTCATTCACATCACTCAGGTATGATATCAAGGTAATTTCTTTCCATGATCTATCCACTTGTCTAAAATATTTAAAACCCTAATTAATCAAAACCCCCATTTTTACATTTTTTCAGATCTACTAAGATCTAGTGGCTCTTTGGGTAAGATATTTAAAACCCACCTCTATAGTATCCAAGGCATCCCGAATCTATAGTTTGGTGAGGATTGGCCTCCATTTGACCCTCTTCCCAAGGCATTTAGCCTTCTCCAAGCAAGGGTGCACTTCCTAGTTTGGGTGGGTTGACCTAGATCTAGTACGTGGGTAGTTGAGATTCCACTTGATCCGTGACCTACACATCCAATAACCTACCCCCAGATCGTCACTTTTCTGATTTCTACCTTGTGGGCCCTATTCCACATTTTAAGGGTTTTAATCCCCATTTTGGACCACTTGGTATCCTCAAACTCAGATCTAGTAAGATCTAGCCGTCGGATTGCTGTGAAATTATAGATCCATACTCCTACTTGACTAACCTACCCGGATCTAAAGTTTGGATGTCATCGGACTTGTCTTGACCCCACTTACCCCACTTTTAGGCCTTTTTGGGTAAAGTTGCACCACCTTGGAGAAGTGAATTGACTCACTTCTAGGACGTGGGTACTTGATATTTTTAAGGATTTGGAACGGGAATAATTCAAAACCTAGGTCTAGTAGGTCACTTCGTCAAATATTACCTTGGGGATATCATTCCTTATTTTAAGGGATTGTGGTCCACTTTGGTCAAACCTAGATCTAGACCTGTTCATCCATCAAGACCTTCATTTCCCACTTGTCTCATGCAATAGGAGTCCTTAACCACAAGTTAACTATATTTTGACTCCATTATCCCAATTCCCAAGGCACTGGCTTCTCTCCAAGTCAATTCGACCTTCCTAGATTGTTGGATTAACTTGTGGTTTGACTTTAGCATGGTGAACTAACACCTAAACTACCCTGCATTGGACACGGTTCCCAAGGCAATGGATCGTCTAACATTGAACTAGTACTCTAATCCTAGATCTCATTTCAAATATCATAAGTCACTCTCACATAAACAATGAACCAAAGCCACACTCTTTGAATCCCTCACTTGTCTTGTGACTTCGTCTTAAGGTCTAGGATAAAGCATACACCTTACTTCACTTAGAGATAATCTGATTTGGCGTCTTGGTTTTGATCTCTCCTGTCGGGAGTAGATCAGGTCTCCCCCTTTGTTGTCTGGGCTAGATAACATAAAGTGAAGGTTGCCTCGACTGGCGTGACAACCATATATTGGAGGTCGAGGTGATCGTGGTTGCACCTTTTGAGTTGCCCTTCCCTATTTCCATCCATGATTGGATATATCCATAGGGGTAACTACAGCTTAGGTGAAAACATTTTGGCGTCGTTGCCGGGGAAGGCATAGGCTTACCCTGGTTCGATATATTATTTTTTTAAAGCTCTCCTCCCCTTCTCTTTGCCAAACATTTTGGCGCCGTTGTCGGGGAAGGCATAGGCTTACCCTGGTTCGATATATTATTTTAAAGCTCTCCTACCCTTCTCTTTGCCAAACATTTTGGCACCGTTGCCGGGGAGGCAATAGCTTACCTCGGTTCGACATATCTTTCTTAAAGCCCTCCCATTCTCTTTGCCTAGCATTTTGGTATTGAAGGCATAGGGCTTACCTCGGACAAGCTAGTAGTCTTTACTCACTCTCTCCTGCATATACAACGACACATATCTTGGTAGAAGAGTTTAAATCTACCTGGCGACTCCCAATCGTGACTCCGCTGAGGAGCGAGCTCATTTACATCCTTACAACACTAGAATTAAGACAGATCTTATTGGGTGCATCATTTTGTTTTCAGGCTCTTGATTTTAAAAATAAATATTAAAATATTAAAAGATAAAAAATTATTATCCATGGCTGCTTCTGAGCGACCTAGAACTTTCAGTCGTTTAAAAGTCTTTGACTTTTAAAAAATTGTTGGGTATCCTCATCATATTCCTCATCAAGCATGTGCAAGGTTGCCTATTTTCGATGGAAGTTATGAAATCTCTGCTAGAAGGCACCTTGAACTTTTTAGGGAAATTATTAAGGAGTTATCCATAACCCATGAGGATGTGTGTATGAGACTATTGGCTTCATCTTTCAAAGAAAGAGCTGGTCTCTGGCTTTCGAATTTGAAACCCAATAGCATTTCTGGTTATGACATGTTTGAAAATAAATTCCTAGAAGAATGGGGCAATGAATTCGATGATATGTATCTGTTATCACATATATAGTAGCCGGGCTACCATACATTATTTTTCTCATTCCAGTACACTATTCAGCCAGTTCCCTTGCATTTGAGATGCCGAGATGAGCATTTATATTGGATCACTATCAGATTGTGGACAGCAGTTATATTCCCCATGCCATGACTGAGTTTCGGGACACTCAGAGAGATGCCCGATATAGCCATTATGCCATTGGTACAGAGCAGACAGTAGTGCCCAGAGTTACAGCAGCAGTCTCAGAGGACAGGTGATGGTACAGGTTGATGAGCTTTCAGGTATATGACTCAGCAGGTATACTATTGTGTTATGGTTAGATTGCTTTTATACTTATTCTTATAGCAGTGTCTTAGCACTTAGTGTCATGATCTGGCGATCATATAGATACATGGACCTGGTTGACCTATTATTTATACTATACTGTCCCTACTCAGACTTAGAAGTTCACTATTCATACTCATTGGTACATACCCTCCTTAGGGAGAATAGAGGTGATCATTACACCATACTATGGCTTGCTAGTGTTGGCTTCATCTTTCATTGTCTTCATCCATCCGTGGCCTACCTTTTAGATTATTACCCTGATTTGCTACTTGACTAGTGACATGGAGGACCTTTCCCCACTGTAGCCTCTGTATTGGATGAGCTTCCCTGTTTATTGTGTCTCGGCTCTGAGTTGGTGACAAAACTTACCTATGGTGAGTTGGAGTTCCTTGAGAATTCCCCATAGTCACTAAAGTTGTGTTGGCTAAACCTGAAACTTTTAGTGCTGCCATCAATACAAAATCTGGAAAAATCAAATGCTATATCTTGTGTATGAAAGAAATGCCAAATGAAAATGGCCATGAAAAATAAAATGTTATATCTTTTGGAAAAATAAATACCTAGGTAAACAAGCTGTCCATGACACACCTAGAAGTGCTCAGGTAAACAAGTGCCTTAAAAACACACCTGCAGCAGAAAGCCTAAAAATAAATGTAAATCTATGCAATGTGTTTGTAAACACACATAGATCAAGGCTATGGAAAACTCAGGCCCAAAAAGCAATGGAACTTAAATGTTATATCTAAACAATTGCTGGCCTTGCTTGTATTATGGATTGTGCGCATCTGTGAAGGTGAATAAACCCTCTTTAAACAACTCATCCATTTGTGAGACACCGCCATTCCCTGTGTTATTGCTCATTCAGTATATACTATGGTGTGTATTCCCTTTCCCTTGCCAAAGTGTCACAAAGTCAAGTTAGTCAAGTCATCCCTTAGCCTAGCCATTTATTTCAGCCTTCACCCTTCACTAGCAAATTGATCACAACTATGAAGTGAGTATGATCCTGAAAGTCTAGTCTGAGTAATAATAATAACTAACGACACTATATATTTGGATTTAGATCGCCAGTCATGATTACTCTGTGTTATAGAAGCTATTTGAATAAATTGTAAAGCATGTATTGACCTTGACACCTTGCAGCAGCTATGGATGATAGTCTGAGTTGTATTTGGTCTTGGTTAGACCTAGTTTGACCATGGAGGACCATGGGACATGAGATGTTGGACCTTATGATGATATGGATAGATGATATATGGTCTATGTACACATACAGGATGATTCTATGCAGCAGCTACAGGGTTATGATGATGATTCTGGGGTTACAGCAGTGTTTGTATATATACAGCGCATTATTATTGGCCCTGTTCCGGTATATTGGATATTTATTTTGATCATGCAGAGACGCATATGGTGTATGAGTACACATCTTGGATAGATTTGGACCTTCTGAGTCCAATGGGACAGTTTGTTTTCAGTTCCGGGCACTTACAGTGATGATTTAGCCTCAGTAGGCTGTCCTAGTGCAGTTTTGGTCTGTTGGAGGCCCTGTCGGAGCAGAGATGACTTTTATCTGGTTGACCTAGGGCGCTGATGATGGGGGGGGTGGTCCAGCCACTTGTTTTTACCATATTACCCCCCTCCCGGACACATTGGTACCCTCACCTTGACAGCGCCATCACTCCAGGAGGCAGTTTGGGCAGTTTCACGTTTCCCGAGGCATTTCAGGATTGGTAGAAATGGCTATTGAGGAAATCGATTTGGGCTACTGAGGCAAAGTTATGGCATGGGATGATCAGTGATGATAGATCGGGACCTTCCACACCTCCTCCTGCAGTTTCAGCTTCATCGGGGCCCGCATCCATCACTTATGGCACTTTCTGTGGATTTTTTGAGGTCTTTTGAGGACCACGACTTCACCTTGGAGGACCACGACTTCACCTGGGAGGCACGATTTGGTACTTTCATGATTATGTATTGGTTATTGTGCCATGGGGATTGACCAAGGAGGGATAAAATTACCCCTTGGACCCACCATGAGCCTCTTATGATATTTTGTCATCATGATTTGGTGGGATTCCCCTCTCCTAGGGCGACTTTGTCCACTTATGTTATATTTTATGTGTGATCCATGTATTATGTTGTTGAGCTCATCTCAACCATTGATTAGACATTTGTATCTTTTAATCTTAGCCACTCATTCAAAAAGTGGTTAGGGTTTTGGTGCCTCTCCTTCCTATTTAAAGGAGAGAGCCTCTCATTGTAAAGGGTCTTTGGCTCTTGGATTATTGGTATAGAAAAATATTCTTGTGGAAATTCTTGTGGTCTCCTTTGCATCTGGTGTTCTTAGATGGTGATTGGAAAGTCTATTGCAACCTAGCATTCGGAAATTGTGGTAAGATCTATCTATTTTTTGGAAATCATTGTTTGTCTACAGGAGGGCGACTTCAACAAGGGCGATTTTGCAAGGCTTCTTCAAATCGACTTTCTTGGCATTCGCTTGTATCAGGGGGTTATCATTAGTATCATTGTGATCTATGCTATCTTTCTGTTACTTCTTTTGTGGCATTAGTCTTATCTCTTGATGCATCAAATCTGATATTGTTGACGTTTGTTGTGCAGGAGAGAGGGCGCATTGGCTTCTTGGACAAAATCGATTTGCATAGAGACTACCTCAAAGCTTCCAAATTGATCGGGTTTGCATAGATCATCATCATCAAGGCATCTACAAGGTTATCCAGGTAAGATCCACAGGTTTGTTTCTCTTTCCTTTATCCAATCCATTGACATAATTCATAAATTGTTAAAACCCTAAATACTACAAAACCCTCATTTTACATTTTGTCAGATCTACCAAGATCTAGTGGGTTGTTGGGCATGATATTGAAAACCCACCTCTATAGCATCCACGGCATCCCAGATCTATAGTTTGGTGTGGATTGGCTCCCGTTTGATCCCTCTTCCAAGCCAACCTAGCTTCTCCCAAGGAAGGCGCACTTCACCATTTGAGCAGGTTGACCTAGATCTAAGCGATGGGTGTTTGAGATTTCACTTGTTTTGACATCTACACATCAAATAACATACACCCAGGTTGTCCCTTTCTTGAAAATCACCTTGTGGGCCCCATTCCACATTTTAAGGGATTTAATCCCCATTTTGGACCACTTGGAACACTAAGACTCAGATCTACAAAGATCTAACCGGTGGATTGCCACAAAATTATAGATCCATATCCCTACTTGACTGATCTACCCGGATCTAAAGTTTGGATGCCATCCGACATGATTTGACCCACCTAAACCCCGATTCAAGCCTCCTTAGGGAAAGTCGCACCACCTTGGAGAAGTGAGTTCACTCACTTCGAGGAACTGGGTACTTGAGATTTTTGCAGATCCGGATTCAGAATACTTCAAAACCTAGGTCTAGACTGTCACTTTGTCAAATCTTGCCTTGGGGATTGCATTCCTTGTTTTTAGGGATTGTGGTCCACTTGGGTCAAACCTAGATCTAGACACATTTATCCATCAAGGCCTATACTGTCCATTTATCTCATGTTGTAGGAGTCCTAAACCATAAAGTCAACCCTACTTTGACTCCACTTCCCAATTCCCAAGGCACTGGTTTATCTCCAAGTCAACCCACTCTCCTAGATTGTTGGATTGACTTGTGGTTTGACTTTTGCATGGTGAACTATACCTTTGAAGACATCATGGACTATGGTCAAGATTGTCTCATGTACTAGTTAGCCCCAGTCTGACCCCTAGAAAACCCTGCATTGGACACGGTTCCCAAGGCAGTGGATCTTTTGACATTGACCTAGTACACTAGCCCTAGATCTCACTTTAAACATTGTAAGTCACTCTCACATCAAACCAAAGCTACATCTATTGAACCCCTCACTTGACTTGTGACTTCATCCTTAGGTCTAGGATAAACCATACACCTAACTTCACTTGGAAATACCCTGATTTGGTGTCTTGGTTTTGATCTCTCCTGTCGGGAGTAGATCGGGTCTCCCCCTTTGTTGTCTGGGCTAGATAACATAAAGTGAAGGTTGCCTCGACTGGCGTGACAACCATATACATTGGAGGTCGAGGTGATCGTGGTTGCACCTTTCAAGTTGCCCTTCCCTATTGCCATCCATGACTGGATCCTTCCATAGGGGTAACTACAGTTTAGGTGATAACATTTTGGCGCCGTTGCCGGGGAAGGCATAGGCTTACCCTGGTTCGATATATTATTTTTGCTAAAGCTCTCCTCCCCTTTCTCTTTGCCAAACATTTTGGCGCCGTTGCCGGGGAGGCAATAGCTTGCCCTAGTCCTTCCCGCATATACAAACGACACATATCTCGGTAGAAGAGTTAAATCTACCTGGCGACTCCCAATCGTGACTCCGCTGAGGAGCGAGCTCATTTACATCCTTACAACACAAGAAGTAAAGTAAACTTAGATCAAGTTGAAGGAACCCCAATCACCTATCGTAAAAGAGATCCTAAAGCACAACCATCAAACTTCCTTTGGAAATTGGTTAACGATTCTCCAAACAGAACTTTAGGATCCCCTTTGATCAAGTCGGTTCCTCCCTCATCACCTAGTTCAAACTTAAACACAAACTTACCAAATCCAATGGCCGGAACAAACCCGGGAAACCAGAATGTTCCTCCACCACAAGCTCCTAGGATTTTTGGAAGAAAAGCAAAACCATCTCCTTTAGACTTTTCCCAAATCCAGGGTGCACCCCATGACATGCCTGAAAAGTACTTTGAAAAGGTTCCCAGATTTGATGGAGTATTTGCTATATCAATTGAAGACCACATTGATAAAGTTTGGGAACACATGGAAGCATATGGAGCATCTGAGGAAGATGTTTTCATGAGGGGTCTCCTGGCATCCTTGGAAGGAGATGTTAGGAAGTGGTTTGACAGGTTGCCTGCCTCATCCATTGATGGGTATGATAACTTCGTCAACAAGCTAAACAGTGAGTGGTCCCGAAAGTTAGATGGGAAGTTTCTCTTACACCAACTTTTCGACATCAAGAAAAGAGAAAATGAAACAGTCCATGAGTTTAACATAAGATTTGACAAGACTGTAGCTGTTATCCCTGAAGAAATTAGACCAAAAGATCAAGCAGTTGTCATTCACTACTTGAATGCTTTTGAGGGATGGGTTGGTTATCAGCTAAAGGATAAAAACCCAAATGACTTAAAGACCGCTCAATCAAATGCTAAGATGGCTGAGCAAAATGTAGCATCCATGGGGAAACAAAACTTTTTCGATCAATTCACCCCATCCACTTCTAGATCTGACCCCAGACTTCGAAAACCAAAGGAACCTGTGAGTGTGCCAAAGGAATCCAAGGACACTCTAGAAGTCATGCAAGAAATGATGAAACAATTAACTGTCCTGACTAAGAATGTGGCAAGTTTGAATGACCCTGAGAGACATAGAAATCCTTATGGCCCTAAACCTTACTGGAATAATAATAGAAGGCCTGATGGGGATAGGGATAGGCGACGACCTGAGTATCCAGAAAACTCTGAAAAGAAGGAAGTCAATTGGTGTGATGAAGAAGAAGAGATACCCTCTGACACCATTGACCATGATGACCAACCAGAAAACATCAACTTTATAAATGACTTATCTTATGATGAAGACTTTGGAAGAATCCTTTTAGAAGAAGAGCCATGGGAGCAAGAAGATGATGTCATTGAAGAACCTAGCTCCACATGTTGTGCCTTAGAGCTCCCAAAACCTAAAGAGCAACCAAAGTATCAAATCTACAAACGAGGAACTACTTCCCAACCTTCTTTCCTTGATAAACATAAAAAGATTGATGAAGATAAAAAGGAAGAAGAAGATCTTGCCATAGATGATTATGATCTTAAGATTGATATGAAAAAAGAGCTAAGCAAGATAATGTGTAACATCCCTGTCACTGAATTAATGAAGGTCCCCTCTGTTAGATGCCAAGTAGAAGAATTTTTCAATGGTATTGGCCAAGAGAAAACTCCTGAACCTGTCCTAGAATCATGTCATATCCAAAAGCTTAGTGGAACACAACCTAGTGAAACAGAGAAGGATCCACCAATAAACATCCATTCAGCCATCTATGAAAGAAAAAGCGGTGGTCACTCCCCCTTTTACCTTACCTTGCACATTCAAAACATGCTCCTTCATAATTGTATGTTGGATTCTGGAGCAGCAATGAATGTTATGCCTTTACAAGTTATGAAGGAAATGGGACTCGAAGTGACTAGACCTTATGGAAATGTCTGTGGTATAGATTCCCGACGAGTACCGTCCTATGGCTTGATTAAAAACCTTAGGGCTGACCTTTTCGCATGTTCAGACATTTCTACTATGATGGATGTAGTTGTCATTGATTTACCCCCAGCATATGGAATGCTTTTATCTAGAAAATGGGCAGCTGGCCTAGGTGGATATCTCATGATGGATTTATCATTTATTTGTGTTCCCAACCCTGATGGAGCCTTGATTCGAGTTAACAGAGAACCTTGTTATAATGAGCATGTTGAGTCTTTTGATGAAGGGTTAAAAAACACATACGGGGATGAATTATTAAATAATGCCAAAACTAACCTTGTTGAAGATGAGGATGAATTGTATGAAGTTGATCAAAATATGTGTATGGTCATGGAAGATTCTGATTCTTTTTGGGAAGACAAGCAAATGATTGAAATAATTAGAAATAATGTTGTTGAGGAAATAGATGAATTGAGAGGACATGAAAATCAACCCCAAGATCACGAACAAAACAATGAAACCATTCAAGAACCTGCTATAGAAAATCACACACCTGAAGGGGTTGAGGAAAACATTGAAAACCCAATGCATGAAGATGAGTTTGATGATATTAGGAGGGGAGAAAGAATTCCTTTCACTGTTAGGGAGTGGTTTGCCTTGACCGATCACAATAGAGAGAGAGAAAGACAAGGTCTTGCACCTATTTACCCATGGGAAAACAATCTTGCAACATCTACTAGGGTTGAAACAAATGAAGAGCCTGAAGCCACTTATTATTCCGATACAGAAGATTCTTTGTCTCATTTATCTCTAGAAGACGGTAGCCTTATTCAAGTCCATGATAACTCTCTAGGTTGGGAAGAGGATGCCCTAATTAATGATGCTCCTGAAGGGGACTATAATTTAAATAACCTTGCTATTTTTCAAACTCCTTCAGAGCCTCAAGGCCATACTTTATCTACACATCCGCATATCCCTAGTTTCCTCCTACCATCTGAGTCATCTAGTCATCATACTCATGATCTTTCTCACATTCCTACTTCCTCTACATTTCATTCTGAGTCAGTTTCTCCCAGACTGGAAAACATGGTTGTATCTGTTCCTTCAGGGGAAGGTTCTAGTCATAACACTGTCATATCTAAAGAGCCACTTCCCTTGGAAGAACATAGAGACTTCTTGACTGTAGGTGAGGTTGTTAAAAGAATTGTGTCTCCCCATGGGGAAGAGCCAAATGAGGAAATCCAAGAAACAAGAAGGGAAGTTAGGGAAATCCTTGTTGGCACAGTTGCTATTTCTTTAGATGGTGGTCCACCCAGAATGGAGGCAGTTCCTTCTAGAAGAAACTCGAGGATTGTCACACCTCAACCGCAAAACCCTGCTGAAATCCATCCCATACCTATTCGTAACATTGGAGTTATTCCTGAGTCAGTCAATAGAAATAATTTTCGTACAGGAAGTCAAGTCATCATTCCCAACCATTTATTGCATATAAGATCGGGACAAGCTGATGACATATGGGTTGGACCTTTCACAGTAGAGCGATGCATTGAGGGCATGTGCTTTCTGACCACTGGTAGTGGGCGACGTATCTTATATCCTGTCCATCAGAGGGACTTAAGGGATCACATCCCTGATCCCACATAGTTGGGATTTCTCTGCTTGCATTGCCTGGTAGAGTAGGGTAGGTAGGAAACCAAATAAGCCTACTTAGGCAGTAGTTAGTCTTTTCAGCCATTGAGTCTGGCACCTTTTTAGTCTCTAAGCTCCTTTGTAAGCTCCTACTTTAACTGAGTACCTGTCACTTTTTCTTTTCCTGCACAATAAAACTCAAATTTTGCAAATTATGTTAATTTACTTTCTGCATTTATATTTTATGCATTTATATTTCTGACATAGAGTAGATTTTATTTCAGTTGATTTTATTATTTTTCCCACACATGCGGCATGAGGTATTTTGTTTAGATGTTTGTGAATGCAGAAAATAGGTTGCAAAAATAAAAGCTGGAAATAAAATGGTAGAGTGCTGGATCGTGGATTCGAGTAGCAGAGTTCGAGGACCAGAGATTCTGAGGTTCTCAAGCGCTCACTTCAGCCGAGCACTTGTCCCAGCAGGAGCCAGATGTTATCACATATATAGTAGCCGGGCTACCATACATTATTTTTCTCATTCCAGTACACTATTCAGCCATTTCCCTTGCATTTGAGATGCCGAGATGAGCATTTATATTGGATCACTATCAGATTGTGGACAGCAGTTATATTCCCCATGCCATGACTGAGTTTCGGGACACTCAGAGAGATGCCCGATATAGCCATTATGCCATTGGTACAGAGCAGACAGTAGTGCCCAGAGTTACAGCAGCAGTCTCAGAGGACAGGTGATGGTACAGGTTGATGAGCTTTCAGGTATATGACTCAGCAGGTATACTATTGTGTTATGGTTAGATTGCTTTTATACTTATTCTTATAGCAGTGTCTTAGCACTTAGTGTCATGATCTGGCGATCATATAGATACATGGACCTGGTTGACCTATTATTTATACTATACTGTCCCTACTCAGACTTAGAAGTTCACTATTCATACTCATTGGTACATACCCTCCTTAGGGAGAATAGAGGTGATCATTACACCATACTATGGCTTGCTAGTGTTGGCTTCATCTTTCATTGTCTTCATCCATCCGTGGCCTACCTTTTAGATTATTACCCTGATTTGCTACTTGACTAGTGACATGGAGGACCTTTCCCCACTGTAGCCTCTGTATTGGATGAGCTTCCCTGTTTATTGTGTCTCGGCTCTGAGTTGGTGACAAAACTTACCTATGGTGAGTTGGAGTTCCTTGAGAATTCCCCATAGTCACTAAAGTTGTGTTGGCTAAACCTGAAACTTTTAGTGCTGCCATCAATACAAAATCTGGAAAAATCAAATGCTATATCTTGTGTATGAAAGAAATGCCAAATGAAAATGGCCATGAAAAATAAAATGTTATATCTTTTGGAAAAATAAATACCTAGGTAAACAAGCTGTCCATGACACACCTAGAAGTGCTCAGGTAAACAAGTGCCTTAAAAACACACCTGCAGCAGAAAGCCTAAAAATAAATGTAAATCTATGCAATGTGTTTGTAAACACACATAGATCAAGGCTATGGAAAACTCAGGCCCAAAAAGCAATGGAACTTAAATGTTATATCTAAACAATTGCTGGCCTTGCTTGTATTATGGATTGTGCGCATCTGTGAAGGTGAATAAACCCTCTTTAAACAACTCATCCATTTGTGAGACACCGCCATTCCCTGTGTTATTGCTCATTCAGTATATACTATGGTGTGTATTCCCTTTCCCTTGCCAAAGTGTCACAAAGTCAAGTTAGTCAAGTCATCCCTTAGCCTAGCCATTTATTTCAGCCTTCACCCTTCACTAGCAAATTGATCACAACTATGAAGTGAGTATGATCCTGAAAGTCTAGTCTGAGTAATAATAATAACTAACGACACTATATATTTGGATTTAGATCGCCAGTCATGATTACTCTGTGTTATAGAAGCTATTTGAATAAATTGTAAAGCATGTATTGACCTTGACACCTTGCAGCAGCTATGGATGATAGTCTGAGTTGTATTTGGTCTTGGTTAGACCTAGTTTGACCATGGAGGACCATGGGACATGAGATGTTGGACCTTATGATGATATGGATAGATGATATATGGTCTATGTACACATACAGGATGATTCTATGCAGCAGCTACAGGGTTATGATGATGATTCTGGGGTTACAGCAGTGTTTGTATATATACAGCGCATTATTATTGGCCCTGTTCCGGTATATTGGATATTTATTTTGATCATGCAGAGACGCATATGGTGTATGAGTACACATCTTGGATAGATTTGGACCTTCTGAGTCCAATGGGACAGTTTGTTTTCAGTTCCGGGCACTTACAGTGATGATTTAGCCTCAGTAGGCTGTCCTAGTGCAGTTTTGGTCTGTTGGAGGCCCTGTCGGAGCAGAGATGACTTTTATCTGGTTGACCTAGGGCGCTGATGATGGAGGGGGTGGTCCAGCCACTTGTTTTTACCATATTACCCCCCTCCCGGACACATTGGTACCCTCACCTTGATAGCGCCATCACTCCAGGAGGCAGTTTGGGCAGTTTCACGTTTCCCGAGGCATTTCAGGATTGGTAGAAATGGCTATTGAGGAAATCGATTTGGGCTACTGAGGCAAAGTTATGGCATGGGATGATCAGTGATGATAGATCGGGACCTTCCACACCTCCTCCTGCAGTTTCAGCTTCATCGGGGCCCGCATCCATCACTTATGGCACTTTCTGTGGATTTTTTGAGGTCTTTTGAGGACCACGACTTCACCTTGGAGGACCACGACTTCACCTGGGAGGCACGATTTGGTACTTTCATGATTATGTATTGGTTATTGTGCCATGGGGATTGACCAAGGAGGGATAAAATTACCCCTTGGACCCACCATGAGCCTCTTATGATATTTTGTCATCATGATTTGGTGGGATTCCCCTCTCCTAGGGCGACTTTGTCCACTTATGTTATATTTTATGTGTGATCCATGTATTATGTTGTTGAGCTCATCTCAACCATTGATTAGACATTTGTATCTTTTAATCTTAGCCACTCATTCAAAAAGTGGTTAGGGTTTTGGTGCCTCTCCTTCCTATTTAAAGGAGAGAGCCTCTCATTGTAAAGGGTCTTTGGCTCTTGGATTATTGGTATAGAAAAATATTCTTGTGGAAATTCTTGTGGTCTCCTTTGCATCTGGTGTTCTTATATGGTGATTGGAAAGTCTATTGCAACCTAGCATTCGGAAATTGTGGTAAGATCTATCTATTTTTTGGAAATCATTGTTTGTCTACAGGAGGGCGACTTCAACAAGGGCGATTTTGCAAGGCTTCTTCAAATCGACTTTCTTGGCATTCGCTTGTATCAGGGGGTTATCATTAGTATCATTGTGATCTATGCTATCTTTCTGTTACTTCTTTTGTGGCATTAGTCTTATCTCTTGATGCATCAAATCTGATATTGTTAACGTTTGTTGTGCAGGAGAGAGGGCGCATTGGCTTCTTGGACAAAATCGATTTGCATAGAGACTACCTCAAAGCTTCCAAATTGATCGGGTTTGCATAGATCATCATCATCAAGGCATCTACAAGGTTATCCAGGTAAGATCCACAGGTTTGTTTCTCTTTCCTTTATCCAATCCATTGACATAATTCATAAATTGTTAAAACCCTAAATACTACAAAACCCTCATTTTACATTTTGTCAGATCTACCAAGATCTAGTGGGTTGTTGGGCATGATATTGAAAACCCACCTCTATAGCATCCACGGCATCCCGGATCTATAGTTTGGTGTGGATTGGCTCCCGTTTGATCCCTCTTCCAAGCCAACCTAGCTTCTCCCAAGGAAGGCGCACTTCACCATTTGAGCAGGTTGACCTAGATCTAAGCGATGGGTGTTTGAGATTTCACTTGTTTTGACATCTACACATCAAATAACATACACCCAGGTTGTCCCTTTCTTGAAAATCACCTTGTGGGCCCCATTCCACATTTTAAGGGATTTAATCCCCATTTTGGACCACTTGGAACACTAAGACTCAGATCTACAAAGATCTAACCGGTGGATTGCCACAAAATTATAGATCCATATCCCTACTTGACTGATCTACCCGGATCTAAAGTTTGGATGCCATCCGACATGATTTGACCCACCTAAACCCCGATTCAAGCCTCCTTAGGGAAAGTCGCACCACCTTGGAGAAGTGAGTTCACTCACTTCGAGGAACTGGGTACTTGAGATTTTTGCAGATCCGGATTCAGAATACTTCAAAACCTAGGTCTAGACTGTCACTTTGTCAAATCTTGCCTTGGGGATTGCATTCCTTGTTTTTAGGGATTGTGGTCCACTTGGGTCAAACCTAGATCTAGACACATTTATCCATCAAGGCCTATACTGTCCATTTATCTCATGTTGTAGGAGTCCTAAACCATAAAGTCAACCCTACTTTGACTCCACTTCCCAATTCCCAAGGCACTGGTTTATCTCCAAGTCAACCCACTCTCCTAGATTGTTGGATTGACTTGTGGTTTGACTTTTGCATGGTGAACTATACCTTTGAAGACATCATGTACTATGGTCAAGATTGTCTCATGTACTAGTTAGCCCCAGTCTGACCCCTAGACAACCCTGCATTGGACACGGTTCCCAAGGCAGTGGATCTTTTGACATTGACCTAGTACACTAGCCCTAGATCTCACTTTAAACATTGTAAGTCACTCTCACATCAAACCAAAGCTACATCTATTGAACCCCTCACTTGACTTGTGACTTCATCCTTAGGTCTAGGATAAACCATACACCTAACTTCACTTGGAAATACCCTGATTTGGTGTCTTGGTTTTGATCTCTCCTGTCGGGAGTAGATCGGGTCTCCCCCTTTGTTGTCTGGGCTAGATAACATAAAGTGAAGGTTGCCTCGACTGGCGTGACAACCATATACATTGGAGGTCGAGGTGATCGTGGTTGCACCTTTCAAGTTGCCCTTCCCTATTGCCATCCATGACTGGATCCTTCCATAGGGGTAACTACAGTTTAGGTGATAACAGTATCTTTCAAATCAAATCCAAGATCAAAACCTTCCCCTTTCCGATCTTATTGTGGAATCATTTAATAATCAAATATCAAGTGATTTGTCAACATCCGGAGATGACCTTTCTTGCCCAATTTCTTCTGATGATAAGTCTTCTACTTTTGAGTCAATCGAAAGTCAAATCTTTAATCATTGTACAAACCATAAATTTTCAAATTGCTTTTTAGGTAACCCTAGTCCTGATCCTGAGGGAGTTTCTGAGGATGAGCTTTTAGTTCACAGGTCTGTTGAAGTTCCTCCCTCAGAGAAACTCATTAGTCATTCTGTCTTTAGTGATTATTCAATTCCTTATGAACTTATTGAAGAAGAAGAAAGTAGGGACATGGATCAAGATCCTCTAGTGGTGATTTTAGGTGATCATTGTGCAAATAATCAGGATATGTTAAATGAAATTATTAATTTCACCCCTGATCAATTAAATGAAAATGATCACTTATCCTCTTATAATTTTAATGATGAATTAATAAAAGATCAATATCAAGATGAGGAAGAGTTAATAAATCATACTAGGTGTTCTAATATTTGTTCCACTTCTTACAATGAATCTTTAAATTTTCCTTTTTTCATCTTTAATCAAGATAACTTAGAGTTAGATAGTTATGGTCAATCTTGTCCTCAGATTGTGAATATGAAATTTGATCAAAAGCTTGAAATTGTTCCTAGAATAAAGAGTGTTTTCTTTTGTCAAACTCTAAGGTCGAACTTGTCTATCTATTTGGGAGAATTTTCATATTTACAATCCACCCTCCCGTCCCAGCTCTTTCAATCATCTTTCGGTTGGTGCTCTAGTCAATCTTTGGCCTTGGAAATTTTCAAAAAGAAGTATAAGCATGATTACATGTTCGGAGAAAAAGCACTTCATTTCCCTTCTCAGTCACTTTGGAACCATGATGCTTGTTGTCAAGTTATCAATCATTATTGGTGGCTAGAAAAGATATTTAAAGAACAATTTGACCTTTTCTCCATTTTTGAGCATCAAGTGGGCTTGACTTTGTTTTTCCATCCTTTGAACTTTAAGTTATCCCCACTTGGTTTCTATTTGATCACTAATCCCAGGGAAAACCAAATTGAATATGTAAGAGAAGTAAATGAGGAAGTTATGTTCTGTGAAAAAGAATTGAGTTACAAGCCTTATATTTTTCCTTCATCAATCTTAAGCAATAACTTGCATGAATTTTATGATCCTATCAATTCTTGGATGGAGGATGTTTGCAATAGTCAATCTCTTCCTTGGCATGATTTCATTTTGCACCATTCAAACCTTTATTCAATTTTTGAACAAACTTGGAAGACTGCATTATCAAATTCTTTGATCTTTAATCCAATCATGACTTGTTTCATTACCAGAAATCAAAGAAGAATCACTAATATGTTTGATGAATGGTTGCACTGGATTTATGATTTTACCTAGCATTTGTGATGATTGGTTATATTAGAGTAGGTAGGAAACTGAATAAGCCTACTTGGGCAGTAGTTAGTCTTTTCAGCCATTGAGTCTGGCACCTTTTTATGTTCTTTTCCTAAGCTCCTTTGTAAGCTCCTAGTTTAATTGAGTACCTGTCACTTTTCTTTTTCCTGCACAATAAATTTCAAATTTTGCAAATTGTGTTAGTAGTTTAATTTTCTTACTGCATTTATATTTCATGCATTTATTTTTCTGACATAGAATAGATTTTATTTCAGTTGGTTTTATATTTTTCCAACACATGCGGCATGAGGTATTTTTTGATGTTTGTGAATGCAGAAATAGGTTGCAAAAATAAAAGCTGGAAGCAAAATGGTAGAGTGCTGGATCGTGGATTCGAGTAGCAGAGTTCGAGGACCAGAGATTCTAAGGCTCTCAAGCGCTCATTTCAGCCGAGCACTTGTCCCAGCCGGAGCCAGATGTTATCACATATATAGTAGCCGGGCTACCATACATTTTTTTTTCTGATTCCAGTACACTATTCAGCCAGTTCCCTTACATTTGAGGTGATGAGATGAGCATCTATATTGGATCACTATCAGATTGTGGACAACAGTATATTTTCCCCATGCCATGACTGAGTCTCAGGACACTCAGAGAGATGACCGATGTAGCCATTATACCATTGGTACAGAGCAGTCAGTAGTGCCCAGATCTACAGCAGCAGTTTCAGAGGACAGATGATGGTACAGGTTGATGAGCATTCAGGTATATGACTTAGCAGGTATATCATTGTGTTATGGTTATATTGCTTTTATACTTATTCTTATAGCATGTCTTAGCACTTAGTGTCATGATCTGGCGATCATATAGATATGTGGACCTGGTTGATCTTATTATATATATTATATTGTCCCTACTAAGACTTAGAAGTTCACTATTCATACTCATTGGTCTTACCCTCCTTAGGGAGAATAGAGGTGATCATTCCACCATACCTTGGCTTGCTAGTGTCGGCTCCATTATTCATTGTCTTCATCTATCCATTGCCTACCTTTTAGTTTATCACCCTGACTTACTACTTGACTAGTGACATGGAGGATCTTTTCCCCACTGTAGCCTCTGTATTGGATGAGCTTCCCTGTTTATTGTGTCTCGGCTCTGAGTTGGTGACAAAACTTGCCTATGGTAAGTTGGAGTTCCTTGTGAATTCCCCCTAGTCACTAAAGTTGTGTTGGCTGAACCTGAAACTTTTAGTGCTGCCATGAATACAAAGTCTGGAAAAATGAAATGCTATATCTTGTATGAAAATCCCATTCATGCAATGTGCTTCTAAACACACATGAATGAATGGCATGCCAAATGAAAATGGCCATGAAAATAAAATGTTATATCTTTTGGAAATGTAAATACCTAGGTAAACAAGCTGTCTGTGACACATCTAGAAGTGCTCACGTAAACAAGTGCCTTAAAAACACACCTGCAGTAGAAAGCCTAAAATAAATAAAAATCTATGAAATGTGTTTATAAACACACATCGACCAAGGCTATGGAAACTTCAGGCCCAAAAAGCAATGGAACTTAAATCCTATATCAAAACAATTGCTGGCCTTATTTGTATTATGGATTGTGCGCATCTGTTAAAGGTGAATAAACCCTCTTTGAACAACTCATCCATTTGTGAGACACCGCCATTCCTTGTGTTGTTGCTCATTCAGTATATACTATGGTGTGTATTCCCTTTCCCTGTGCCAAAGTGTCACAAAGTTAAGTCAGTCAATTCATCCCTTAGCCTAGCCAGTTATTTTAGCCTTCACCCTTCACTAACAAATTGATCACAGCTATGAAGTGAGTATGATCTTGAAAGTCTAGTATGAGTAATACTAATAATTAATGACATTATTATTTGGATGTAGATCGCCAACAATGATTACTTTGTGTTATAATTGTTATTTGAATAAGTTGTAGAGCATGCATTAACCTTTGACACTTTGCAGCAGCTTCCGATGATGGTCTGAGTTATATTTGGTCATGTTGACTTGGTCAAACATAGTTTGACCAAGGTCAACCATAGGACATGAGATGGTTGGACCTTGTATGATGATATATGGTCTATGTATATGTACATGATGATTCCATGCAGCAGCTAGAGGGTTATGATGATGATTCTTGGTTTACAGCAGTATTTGATCATTTACAGATTATTATTATTGGCCCTGTTCCGGTATATTGGATATATATTTTGATCATGCAGAGACTCATATGGTGTATGAGTACACATATTGGATGGATTTGCACCTTCTGAGTCCAATGAGACAGTTTGTTTTTAGTTCCGGGCACTTATAGTGATGATTGAGCCTCAGTAGGCTATCCCAGTGCAGTTTTGGTCTGTCGGAGGCCTTGTCAGAGCAGATGTGATTTTTATCCGGTTGAACTAGGGCACTGTGCTTGGAGGGGGTGGTCCAGCCACTTGTTTTGACCATATTACCCCCATCCCGGACACACTAGTGCCCTCACTGTGACGGCGCAGGCACTCCAGGAGGCAGTTTGGGGCAGTTTCACGCTTCCCGAGGCATTTCAGGATTGGTAGAAATGGCTATTGAGGAAATCGATTTGGGATACTGAGGCAATGTTATGGCATGGGGTGATCAGTGATGATAGATCGGGGTCCTCCACACCTCCTCCAGCAGTTTCAGCTTCATCGGGGCCCGCATCCATCACTTATGACACTTTCTGAGGATTTCTGAGGTCTTTTGAGGCCTACGATTTGACCATGGAGGCACAATTTGGTACAGTGATAATTGTTTTATGATTATTGTGCTATGGGGATTGACCAAAGAGGGATAAAATTACCCCTTGGACCCACCATAAGCCCCCTATTATATTTTGTCATCATGATTTGGTGGGATTCCCCTCTCTTAGGGCGATTTTGTCCACTTATGTTATATTTTATTAGTGATCCATGTATTTTATTGTTGAGATCATCTCAACCATTGATTAGACTTTTGTATCTTTTAATCTTAGCCACTCATTCAAAAAGTGGTTAGGATTTTGATGCCTCTCCTTCCTATTTAAAGGAGATAGCTTCTCATTGTAAAGGGGACTTGTGGCTCTGGATTATTGGAATAGAAAATTATTATTGCATCTATCTCCGGTGTTGTGGTGAATGTTTTTGGTGTTCGTTCGTTGGTTCTTCCTTTGCACTGAGTTATTGGAGATCTTGCTTGCCATATCTTTTGTACCATGTTTTTGCATCTACAGGTGGAGGCCGATTTGCTTTGAGGAGGAAGTATTGGTAGGGGAAGAATATCCCTACTTCTTTTTTGGATCTCTTCGTTGGTAATAGGGACTATTACTGTCCCAGGACCTTCTATTCTATGTTATCATTGCATTTTACTTGTATTTCCTCCATACTTGACCTCTCTGATTGAAATCGATTTTCCTTGGATTGACAGGTAGAGGAAGGCGCACTTGTGGGATAGGGCATCAATTTGGCAAGCAAAATCAACAATCTTTCATTTGATCTTTGCGGGAATCTTCCTCAACATCAAGGCATCTCATTCACATCACTCAGGTATGATCTCAAGGTAATTTCTTTCCATGATCTATCCACTTGTCTAAAATATTTAAAACCCTAATTAATCAAAACCCCCATTTTTACATTTTTTCATATCTACTAAGATCTAGTGGCTCTTTGGGTAAGATATTTAAAACCCACCTCTATAGTATCCAAGGCATCCCAGATCTATAGTTCGGTGAGGATTGTCCTCCATTTGACCCTCTTCCCAAGGCATTTAGCCTTCTCCAAGCAAGGGCGCACTTCCTAGTTTGGGTGGGTTGACCTAGATCTAGTACGTGGGTAGTTGAGATTCCACTTGATCCATGATCTACACATCCAATAACCTACCCCCAGATCGTCACTTTTCTGATTTCTACCTTGTGGGCCCTATTCCACATTTTAAGGGATTTAATCCCCATTTTGGACCAATTGGTATCCTCAAACTCAGATCTAGTAATATCTAGCCGTCGGATTGCTGTGAAATTATAGATCCATACTCCTACTTGACTAAACTACCCGGATCTAAAGTTTGGATGTCATCGGACTTGTCTTGACCCCACTTACCCCACTTTTAGGCCTCCTTTGGTAAAGTCGCACCACCTTGGAGAAGTGAGTTGACTCACTTCTAGGACGTGGGTACTTGAGATTTTTAAGGATTTGGAACGGGAATAATTCAAAACCTAGGTCTAGTAGGTCACTTCGTCAAATATTGCCTTGGGGATAGCATTCCTTATTTTAAGGGATTATGGTCCACTTTGGTCAAACCTAGATCTAGACCTATTCATCCATCAAGACCTTAATTGCCCACTTGTCTCATGCAATAGGAGTCCTTAACCACAAGTTAACTATATTTTGACTCCATTATCCCAATTCCCAAGGCACTGGCTTCTCTCCAAGTCAATTCGACTTTCCTAGATTGTTGGATTAACTTGTGGTTTGACTTTAGCATGGTGAACTAAACCCTTGAAGCCATCATGTATCATGATCAAGCTTGTCACTTGTACTAGTTAGCCCCAATTCAACCCCTAAACTACCCTGCATTGGACACGGTTCCCAAGGCAGTGGATCGTCTAACATTGAACTAGTACTCTAATCCTAGATCTCATTTCAAATATCATAAGTCACTCTCACATAAACAATGAACCAAAGCCACACTCTTTGAATCCCTCACTTGTCTTGTGACTTCGTCTTAAGGTCTAGGATAAAGCATACACCTTACTTCACTTAGAGATAATCTGATTTGGTGTCTTGGTTTTGATCTCTCATGTCGGGAGTAGATCGGGTATCCCCCTTTGTTGTCTAGGCTAGATAACATAAAGTGAAGGTTGCCTTTACTGGTGTGACAACCATATATTGGAGGTCGAGGTGATCGTGGTTGCACCTTTTGAGTTTCCCTTCCCTATTGCCATCCATGATTGGATATATCCATAGGGGTAACTATAGCTTAGGTGAAAACATTTTGGCGCCGTTGCCGGGGAAGGCATAGGCTTACCCTGGTTCGATATATTATTTTTTTAAAGCTCTCCTCCCCTTCTCTTTGCCAAACATTTTCGCGACGTTGCTAGGGAAGGCATAGGCTTACCCTGGTTCGATATATTATTTTAAAGCTCTCCTCCCCTTCTCTTTGCCAAACATTTTGGCGCCGTTGCCAGGGAGGCAATAGCTTACCTTAGTTCGACATATCTTTCTTAAATCCCTCCCATTCTCTTTGCCTAGCATTTTGGTATTGAAGGCATAGGGCTTACCTCGGACAAGCTAGTAGTCTTTACTCACTCTCTCCTGCATATACAACGACACATATCTTGGTAGAAGAGTTTAAATCTACCTGGCGACTCCCAATCGTGACTCCGCTGAGGAGCGAGCTCATTTACATCCTTACAACACTAGAATTAAGACAGATCTTATTGGGTGCATCATTTTGTTTTCAGGCTCTTGATTTTAAAAATAAATATTAAAATATTAAAAGATAAAAAATAAAAATAAAAAATTATTATCCATGGCTGCTTCTGAGCGACCTAGAACTTTCGGTCGTTTAAAAGTCTTTGACTTTTCAAAAATTGTTCGGTATCCTCATCATATTCCTCATCAAGCATGTGCAAGGTTTCCTATTTTCGATGGAAGTTATGAAATCTCTGCTAGAAGGCACCTTGAACATTTTAGGAAAATTATTAAGGAGTTATCCATAACCCATGAGGATGTGTGTATGAGACTATTGGCTTCATCTTTCAAAGAAAGAGCTGGTCTCTGGCTTTCGAATTTGAAACCCAATAGCATTTCTGGTTATGACATGTTTGAAAATAAATTCCTAGAAGAATGGGGAAGTGAATTCGATGATATGTATCTTTCAAATCAAATCCAAGATCAAAACCTTCCCCCTTCCGATCTTATTGTGGAATCATTTAATAATCAAATATCAAGTGATTTGTCAACATCCGGAGATGACCTTTCCTGCCCAATTTCTTCTGATGATAAGTCTTCTACTTTTGAGTCAATTGAAAGTCAAATCTTTGATCATTGTACAAACCATAAATTTTCAAACTGCTTTTTAGGTATCCCTAGTCCTGATCCTGAGGGAGTTTCTGAGGATGATCTTTTCGTTCACAGGTCTGTTGAAGTTCCTCCCTCAGAGAAACTCATTAGTCATTCTGTCTTTAGTGATTATTCAATTCCTTATGAACTTACTGAAGAAGAAGAAAGTAGGGACATGGATCAAGATCCTCTAGTGGTGATTTCAGGTGATCATTGTGCAAATAATCAGGATATGTTAAATGAAATTATTAATTTCACCCCTGATCAATTAAATGAAAATGATCACTTATCCTCTTATAATTTTAATGATGAATTAATAAAAGATCAATATCAAGATGAGGACGAGTTAATAAATCATACTAGGTGTTCTAATCTTTGTTCCACTTCTTACAATGAATCTTTAAATTTTCCTTTTTTCATCTTTAATCAAGATAACTTAGAGTTAGATAGTTATGGTCAATCTTGTCCTCAGGTTGTGAATATTAAATTTGATCAAAAGCTTGAAATTGTTCCTAGAATAAAGAGTGTTTTCTTTTGTCAAAATCTAAGGTCGAACTTGTCTATCTATTTGGGAGAATTTTCATATTTACAATCCACCCTCCCGTCCCAGCTCTTTCAATCATCTTTCGGTTGGTGCTCTAGTCAATCTTTGGCCTTGGAAATTTTCAAAAAGAAGTATAAGCATGATTACATGTTCGGAGAAAAAGCATTTCATTTCCCTTCTCAGTTACTTTGGAATCATAATGCTTGTTGTCAAGTTATCAATCATTCTTGGTGGCTAGAAAAGATATTTAAAGATCAATTTCACCTTTTCTCCATTTTTGAGCATCAAGTGGGCTTGACTTTGTTTTTCCGTCCTTTGAACTTTAAGTTATCCCCACTTGGTTTCTATTTGATCATTAATCCCAGGGAAAACCAAATTGAATATGTAAGAGAAGTAAATGAGGAAGTTATGTTCTGTGAAAAAGAATGTAGTTACAAGCCTTATATTTTTCCTTCATCAATTTTAAGCAATAACTTGCATGAATTTTATGATCCTATCAATTCTTGGATGGAGGATGTTTGCAGCAGTCAATCTCTTCCTTGGCATGATTGTTATGTAGAATTTTGTCCTACGGATAAGTCAAAACTCTCTTAACTTTAAAGCAGACTTTAAACTAACTCTAAATCAAGAAACAAGTCGAAACAAATGCTACCTTGAAATTCCTGAATTGACTTTTACAGCAAGATTAAACGTATTTAGGAATTATGAGAGATGTGACACACCTTCCAATCGATGTTTGTCCCGCTTGTAGCTCTAGATCCAAAGCTCCGATGTAGAACCTATTAAGATCAATCAAAGAACAAACATGCCAATTTCCAAATGGGAAAGACAAGACAAGTTATCTTATTACAACTTGAAGAATGATTACATAGGTTGCTTGATGTCCAAGCCAATCCTTTAGCTCCAAGTGTCTTCTCCTCTATCTATCTCCACAATGCTGCAAGATCATAAGTTTGGTACTTCAAGAGTCCTCCCCCTTCCCCATGGAATGCCTCTCTTTTATAGTGTATGGTAGGGTTAACCAACAAGAGAGATAGGTGGATCTAGAGAGAGATAAGTGGATCAGGGTTTCTAAACACAGAAAGTGAGTTGGGATCGAATCAGGGACCCCAATCTTCCATTATCTTCTAAAATCCAAAATCCCACAAACCATGGAAAAAGGGCTAATAAAAGAGTACCGCGCCCTGTAATCTTAGCACAACGCGGTACTACCGCGTTCTGCGGAAACATCATAACGCGGTAGTGTGGAGTACCGCTCTCTGATAAATGAGCAAGGCACGGTAGTGTAAGTAAAAAAAGTCAAATAAAGTCTCAGCTGGGTCAGAACTTGTCAAGGTAGATTTACCTTCAAGATTCATTCATCTTCTGGGGGGTTCAAACAGCAGGGGAAGTGTCGTCAACTCTGTTTGTGGTGGAGATACGACACTGTGGAATATAGAGGTATAACAGATGCCCCCTAAAGTGTGAGGTCAGAAGGGACTGATGGCCGAAAGACTTTACGAATATAATGTGCAGAGATAGCATCGAGGAGAGCGACAAGGAGCTGAAACAGAAACAAAGTGTTAGATATACCACCGAGGCGGGCATCCCCATGCTCGAAAACAAATGACTCAAAGCATGGCTGCTGACCAATACATTGCAGATCCATGAGTACTGAGATGACATAGACTGTGGACAGACCATGGCTACTATGAACAAGCATAGATCCATGAGACAATAATGACACAGCCACGACCAATACAATAAGTGGATCTGTGTGGAAATACAAAGGACATCTCCATCGCAACCTGGACGCAATCGAGATATAGCGATGCGCCTAGGGTCTTCTACCCGACCGCAAAAGATACGAATATAACCATGTGATTACAAGGTGTTGAAGTCGAACACGGTAGAAACCATTTGATTACCGGTCAATGATGTGGACCGTTAACAAATGCAAGGGAGATCACCAATGATGACGATGATTCCCAAGGTATCAATAGTACATCTCAACGAAATGCGAATAAATGAGTTGATGTCGAGCATTCGAGAGATCCCTTGATCAGAGGTCAATGATGTGAACCTACTGTTAAACACGAGGAAACCTGTCATTGAGGCATGCAGGTACCAAGGTACTAATGGTTGATTCCTAAGTCTAATTCCCGGATAGTGATTTGGTGTCGATAGGAATAGACTCGTCGAAGGTGGGCCATGATGTTTCCCACATCATCGACACGAAATCGGCACGAATGATAAGATGATGGAACCATGGAGTATGTACTGACACAGCAGAGGCCTGACACAATGAACGACTCAAAACTATGCAACCCTTTGAACATATAACGGCATGTAACAGGACTTGGTAGTAGGGATTATTGAAAAATAGAGGATAGACACCGGATGAGTAGGCTCGTGGCCAGGGAGATGACTCGTGATGACGACCATAACTCAGTGAAAAATGGATACCCAATATAGACAAGAGACGGACACATGCCATGTTCAAAAGGTAACGACTGACAAGCTGCCATAAATAAACTTGACTCATCCCCCCATATTTCCCTGACATGATAGACGAGTACCTCTTTCTTGTTTTGCGAGCTTGAAGAGGATAGCAGATGCTCGGTGTAGCTCATCTGATGGATGAGTCCAATCTCACATGTTTTACGAACCTGAGAAAGGAGGGGTTCATCCCAAAGTGGGTCCTTCGATGTTAACATTTTAACGAGTCCAAGGAAGGAAAACTCGGTAGTTTTTCATATTTAGAGAGCCTGAAAAACTTAAAGGAAGCTCCAAAATGTACTTTTTCGTAAAATTTAGTCCCTCGATCCCGAAAAAGTGTAAAACAATTCCTGAGAGAACTCTCCCAGCCAAGATTGACTGAGGTATACCTTTCTCGTAAATAGTCTAGACGGGCCGAAAAAGGGGTAACCTATCACCGAATAGACGACCTTTCAAATACTTTTACAAGTGTGAAAGAGTCAAGATCACTTGTCAATCTTTTCAATTTTAAGGAGTCTGAAAAGAGCTTAACTATCGACTCCTATGGTCTTTTTCATAATTTTTTATTATTCTGGTTCGAAAAAAGAATAAAATACAACCAGGATAATACTTTCCTCATCGTTTAACGAGCCTGAGTAAAGCTGACCGTACTCGACACCATTTACTTGAGTTTGACAAGCACGACACGGGTGTAAAAACGCTTGGAATCTTTTTCAAGTTTTAAATCCAGAGCACGGAAAAGATAAAGTGGGCTAAAAAATGAAGGTCAGATTATGAATAAACACCAGTGTGAACGTATCGCAGTTTTTACCGAGGATTCTGTCAATAAATGCTCAAAAACTGGACATTAGCAATGTGAACAAGGGTTTATTTTAACTATTTAAAATAATAATTAAAAAAATATATTTGAAAATGCTATATAAGGAATAGTTAAAAATAGAAATTACTATTCATTTGTGTTTTTTACCCAAAGGAGAAATGTTGATCTATTTAGGAGCAAGATTTCAAGGATCCATATCGGGAGTTCTAGGACACCATTTCGACAGCCGTCTGTGCTAGGTAAGAGTTCTTGAGCCCCTCTTTCATTTTATGTAAGAATTTTTTGTTTTCACCAGGAAAAATTTGATTTTTGGGCGATCCCTTTTGGGCAAGAATCGCCCTTCACACTACCGCGTGGGGGCTCTATCGAAAAACGCGGTACTGTCTAACAGTACCGCGCTGGAGCTCCAAATCGAGGCGCGGTAGTGTAGACTGCCGCGTGGTAGAATGTCTCTCAGACGCGGTAGAGGCGAATTTTTAGTTCAAGAAATCAAATTTTCTCCAATTTTCTGCTGGAAGTAAGTTGCTAAATAGTTACTAACTGCTTTGTTTGACCTTTTGCAGGGTTTTGCAACTTATTTGAAGCAAAATGGTAAGCTGGAAAGAAAGAGAGCATGAAGTGGATGATTTTGCAGCTGAAAATGACTTACCAACCGTGACCGCATTGCGAGAATGTGGTTTGTTAAAGTTCTTTAAAACCAAAGGGATCCGCCAACAGCCCAAGCTTCTCACTCATCTCATTCAGTTGTGGAACCCTGACATTCGAGCTTTCCGTGTGGGAGAGCATGTCCTCGAAATTCAAGTTGAGGATATTTATTTCCTCATGGGTCTCTCGAAAAGAGGGGCCCGAGTGAATTTTACCGGATACTCAGCTTCAGAATCAAGTACAAATGACTTGATTGCTCGGTATTGCCATCAGGGTTCGAGTAAGAAAAGTGGGAAGGTGGCCATAAAGGAGGTCATAGAACTTCCTGTAAAACTATTCACTATCACGCGTGCAGCAAGAAGTGTAAGTCCGCATCAGGCATCTCGCACACAAGTGAACCTCGCAGCAGAGTGTATGGGAGGGACAGTATTTAACTGGTGTGATGCAGTGTTGTCCAATCTGAAAGAACAAGTGCACAAGTGTAGGGTTGGAAAGAACTCCCAATTCGGCTATGGGAGCATCCTGGTCACCTTCTTTCTGGCGAGGGTGCCCCTGTTGCGCCCGCAGATATCTAGGCCCCCCCGTCCACCTACTGAGCCATGGATGGCTCGATGGAGCGATTATGCTGGACGTCTCAGGGGACCCCAGCGCTTAGCCTTCGGTGAGGATTTCTTTTCCTGGCTCGAGGAGCAGATAGTTATGATTGATGACTATCCCTACTCCGGGGTAGATTTTCGTGAGGATATCGACTTGGCACTGCCAGAGGATGATGATTGGGATGACTCTGGTATGACCTTCATGGACATGTATTTTTTCCTTTTTGAATATTTAATTTTTTATTACTTTTTTAGAATGTGTAAAAGATGTCTAATGTATGTTTGCATGCATGTTGCAGACCGTGGACCACAGAGACCAGCTGGGTACTCGCCACTACGTCGTGGTGGTGTTGACCGTCAAGCTATTCCTGACGAGGAGGAGGATGAAGACGAGGAAGGAGGTGTTCGGGATATTGAGAGGAACTTGCAGGGATTGACTCATGGCACCCCTGCTATGAGAATGGATGACGTCCCTTACCACCTCCAGCGGCATACTGTAGGTGTGCCTGGTCGTATCAGTCGACTTCTTCGCAAGGTGGTTCGAGCCATAGTATGTTACCACCAGCAGCGGGAGGAGTCCGATGAGGGACATGATAGGTCTCCTAGGTCTCCATAGATGGTCTTTTGATCTTTTTGCGGCATGTACACGATATGTAGGCTTTGAGAGCCAAATTTTGTATATATGGGATTTGGTCCCAAATTTTGTCTTTGACACAAACTTTATGTATTTTGGAAAAAACACTTATATATACAGTGATATGGACCTATTTATGATCTAAATATTTACAATGACTCGTGCATTTTATTTTTTATGATGTGTTTATGTATGGGCAAGATGCCAATCCAAAATATAATTAGCCAATGAATCAGCTATATAATTGAATTCTCTCGGTATGTGATGATATGTAATAAAATTAAATGATCGTTCCAAGAGGCGTACTCTCCGAAATAAACGAAGTAGCGTAGGATCGCGAACTGTGTAAACACGGTTTAGATGAGAAACCACGAGTTGGGAGTCTAAAAAGACTGATAAGGAGTCAATCCCGAGTGAAGCAACCTCTGTCAAGAGACCAATGATTGCATGGTACTCCGCGATATTGTTGGTTGCAGGACCTAAACAAATGGCTCCTGAAGAAATCAACTCGCCAGTAGGGGAATAGATTACCCATGCTGCGGAAGCGAGATTCCGGGTATGTCGGCTTGCACCGTCAGCGAATCCAAAGTAGGCTGACATCTGTGCATAAAGTCACGAGTCAAAGTAAGAGTGGATACATGAGGTCCACGCGCACACCAAAAAGAAAGCAAAAACAAACTAAGTACATTATGTACAACAAGTAACCCGCGTAGGGTAACCTCATGCGTAGAAACGTTTGAGGTATAGCCTGTTGTGGGGCCGTGCCAATGGCGTACCATCACAATCGATTAGTTCATAAGCTCCTTTTTCTAAGACACGTTTTACGATGAAGGGGCCGTACCACATAGATTCAAGTTTACCTTTTCCAAGCTTATCATGCATCTGATCATATGTAAGTACGAGGTCACCCTCATTGAAGATCCGAGGTTGAACGGATTTGTCATATTGAGCTTTGACGCGTTTTTTGTGAGCTTCATTAGCCAAAGCGGCATCGCGGCGGGTTTCATCTAGCTTAGCTAGGTATAGAAACCGTTCTTCTTCGGAAGTAGTGTGTGGAAGCAGCTCTATGGCTATCTTGAGTGATGGAATTTCACATTCAATCGGCAAGATGGCTTCTAGGCCATACACCAGTTGGAATGGTGTGAACCCAGTAGCACTTTTCACTGAGGTTCGGTATGCCCACAGTGCTGAGAACAGAGCTGAGTGCCAATTGGATTTCTGGGTACCCACAATGCGCTGAATCATTCGTTTCAGGACTTTGTTAATGGCTTCAACTTGGCCATTAGCTTGTGGGTAATACGGGGTTGATTTTTCATGGCGAAAACCCAGCTTGGCACTTAGTTCTTCGATCATATGGTTCCTGAAATGGGAACCATGATCGGTCACAATAGACCGTGGGACACCGAATCTAGCTATAATATGATTGAATATGAATTGCGCTGCTGTTTTGCCGTCTTCAGCATACGTAGGCATCGCTTCAGCCCATTTTGTAAAATAGTCGATAGCTACTATGACATAGCTATGCCCCCCGACTGAAGTGGGCTTACAGTGCATGAAATCGATGCCCCATTTGGAAAAGGGGCCGACGGCAATGACAGGATGGAGTGGAGCAGGATGCGAGCGTGTTTTGCTATGAAAGAATTGACATGGTGGACACTTCTTGACTGTTTCAATGCAGTCTTTAAAAATTGAGGGCCAGAAGTATCCTGCTCGCAGTATTTTCTGGGCTGTAGCCATCCCAGAGAGATGACCACCACATGCTCCAGCGTGGCAGTCATTGAGAACGCGTTCTACCTCATCTAAGGTTAAACAGTGTCGAAGGACGGTGTCGACACCACGCCGATAAAGAGTATCGTTAACTATGAGGTAGTATTTTGCGTGATGTCGGATGCATCGTCGTTCGTCGCGAGTGAGGTCGGGACGGAAGCGTTGGGTTTGGAGATATAAAAGAATATCTCTGTACCACGGATCAGACGTGCTAATGAGGAACAATGATTCATCGGGAAGAAAATCAATGGGCTCGGATTGCTCAGTAGCACGGGGCAAGTTACAAATTAACTCTGCGAAGACCAAAGACTTCTTGGACTTAGCCTTGACAAACTCCAAGTCAAACTCTTGAAGGATGACAATCCAACGAGAGTATTTGCCCCCAAGCACCTGACGTGTGAGGATGTAATACATTGGGTTGAAGTCAGCTATAACAGTGGTTCGACGGAGTAAGATGTAATGGCGGAATCTCTGGACAGCAAATACTGTTGCCAGAGCCAGTTTTTCAACATGTGAATAGCGGGTTTCGAAGTCAAGAAGACTCTTACTGAGATAGTATACCACATGTTCTAAGCCGTTTTGGTCTTCCTGGACCAGCACCATACCAATGGTGGAAATCGATGCTGCGAGATAAAGAATGTAGTCCCGTGTGTAATCGGGGGGTTGAATCACAGGATCTCTGGTTAAGGCTGCCTTTAGATTGTCAAAGGAGCGTTGGGCTTCGTCATCCCAGATGAAGGGAACATTCTTCTTGAGAATCCGCATATAGCCTTTTGTCATCTCGGACAGATTGCAGATGAAACAACGTAGAAAGTTTGCATGCCCTTGCAAACATTGAAGTTCTGGAATATTGGTGGGTGAAGGCAGGGCTACGATGGCTGCTACGTTTGCGGGATCTAAACGTATCCCGTCTTTGGAGACTATGAATCCCAACAGTTTCCCGGCTTCTACACAGAAGATGCATTTATGCGGGTTCAAACGTATATTGTAGCGACGGCACCTTTCGAAAATGGAGCTTAAGTGGTCTGGGTGGTCTTCCCGAGTTCGAGAGTGAGCGGGGAGGTCATCTAGATATGGTTCTACAATATGTTTGATGTCATGAAATGCGTATGACATCGCCCGTTGGAAAGTTGCCCCGACATTTTTCAGGCCAAAAGGTAACTTTAGATATGCAAATATCCCCCAAGGTTAGATAAAGGCCGTTTTGTGCTAGTCGGCTGGGAGGATATCGATCTGATTATAGCCAGAGAAGCCATCCATAAATGAAAAGATGACACTCCCGGCATAGTTATCGATGATTTTGTCGATAAACGGAGTTGGGTAGTTGTCCTTTGGACAAGCCTTGTTCAAATCACGTTAATCAACACAGACCCTAATCGTTCCTTTTTTCTTGGCTACGGGAACGATGTTGGATACCCATTCTGTCAATGGGACAGGATAGATAAAACCAACACGCAAAAGTTTTTCAACTTCTGCTTTAATGGCGGCTGCCTTACGAGGATGGACGGGTCGAAGCTTTTTCCGAACAGGTCGGGCGCCAGGGAAAGTTGGGATTTCGTGGACCACGATCCAGGGGTCTATCCCTGGCATTTCTTCATAACTCCAAGCGAAAACATCGCGGAAAGTTTTGAAGTAGGCACTATAGAACTCCGTTTCGAGGGGAGTACATGTTTTTCCGATGTGTATGTTTTCCACGATACCAGGCTTCACTGAAATATCGATGGGAGTGGTTGCCATAAGATTGGCCAAGTTTCCTTCTGAAAATACTTTGTCGAGGGAAGTGGGGAACTTGGTTTGAACCATCCCAAGTGAAGTGCTGGGTTTTGTATCAGGCTCAAGTGGCTGAATAGTGGGGAATGAAGATCGATGATGAAAATCTCCCCATGGTGGCTCATCACCGCACATAACCTCCATAATTGATTCGTCGGTGGGAAAAATCAAATTGAGAGGATCAAAAAGTGGTGGGTATGGATGAGTTTCAGCCGAGAGCTGTGCCACGGTGTGATCAGTAGAACAGTCGACCCAATCGGTGGCTGATTGGATCGCGCTGTATGCTGCGAGGTTTTTGTTCAGAGGCATAGAGTTGCCGTAGTCTTCAATTTGAGAGGGACTCGGAATCACCCATGAATCATTGGACGGGGTGATACTCGATGAAATCATGCTGATTGGTTGAACTGGGGTTCCCAGCTCTGGAAAAACTCCAATGAGGGATGAATCCTTCATGAGACCAACACCAACGTCTTGGAACCGATACTGAGGTTGATCCAATAACGGGACGGTGTTGGCGGAGTTTGGATGGGAGTCTGGAATACAGTAATCCAATTGATCAATAGTGACAATTTTCCCTTCATGAGGAAATTGCACAATCCGGAAGACTGTAGATGCTATGGCGGTCATGGCATAAAACCAGTTCCGTCCAAGGAGGAGATTGTAGTCCAATGGTGCATCTACGACTTCAACGTGTACGGATACTGTTTTGCCCCCTAGTTCGACACCAATTGAAGGAATGAGTCCATAAGGTTGAAAACCGTGTCCATCAAACGCCCTGAGAGTAGTAGGAGAAGTGGTGACCTCGGGTGAGCCTAAGGCTCTCCAACAGTTCAAAGACATGATCGACGTGGAAGCACCTTCGTCTAATACAGTGCGATGGATGGTATTTCCACGGATTTTTGTATGTACCTGGAAGGCTAACTGATGAGAAATCCTAGGTTTGGCGTGCTCCAAGTTAAACATGATGGAGTTTGAAGTATCTGGGTCCATTGCCCCCAGTGCTGAAAGTAGGGTTCTACGCTGCATGGGGTAGTGTTGGAGAACCTCAAGAGTCGACATGGCGCAAGGTGCTTGAGCCAAATCCTCAACAATGTTGTAGTTTTGGGCAGCTCGCGCATTCGGATTGAATGTCACCTTTCGTATGGTGCCCTTGGGTGGGCGTAGCACTGTGTCCATCAGCGGTCTCTCGATATGGAGATGACCGTTAGGGGGGGGAATAGGAACCGGATCTTCAATGGGAGATTTTCCTTTGGCTATCTCCGATTGTTTGTTTAAACTTGGAGGATTGTCATATATCTTTGAACGAGTGGTGATATGAACCTCTTCGATACTAGTCATCAGGATTTCGCGGTTTGTGGACGTCTCTCCGCGGGTGGGATTGGTTGGGTTGCGCCCTTGTGGGGATTCTTGGGAAACCATTTGCTGTTGCTGTTGGGGGAAAGGGTCAGTTAACACTGCCGGGCGAGAGGATCCTTTAACGAACTTTTTGACCTCGTCCTTGTAGGGACAGTCACGCGTATAATGATCATCTTGACAAATCAAGCAGGGAAACTTAGCTTTCCGACGTGGTTTCTGGTCATTCTGGGTGGGTTGTGGCTTGGGGTTCTCCTGCTGGTTTTTCTTGGATTTACCACGATTGTTTTTCTTCTTTCCCCTGGATGGTTGTGACGTAGACTGGACTGCGTTCACTTCAGAGGAAACAGCAGGAGAAGTAGTTGTTTTTGAAACAGCCTGGGTAAAAGCAGGGGAAGCATAAGCTTGTTGTCCCGTCGAGTTGGTAACAGGCTGGGTCTTGACTAAACCGACAATACCATCAATGGGGGGTTCAGTGGTAGGCTTCGTTGGATCAGTGTGAATGCGGGAGGCATGTGGAAGAAGTTCATGTAAAGTACCGAATTGAGTGTATACCAAATCCATGTACTGGGCTGCCGAGATGGCTTGTTCTTCTGTAACCGGTCCGCGCATAGCGATATCTCTGGCTATGGGAGGCAAAAAGGATTTTGTAAACCAATCAGCAAGTAGCTGATCCGGAATAGGTGCCTTTATTAGCCTACGGCGTCGTCGCCACTCATGGATGTGATCCGAAATATGTGTAGAAGTGGTTTGACGCAGTGAAGTTAACAGTTCTGTTCCAGTCTCATACCGGATGGGGAGCTGGAAATGAGTTAGAAACTGCATAGCCAAAGTGTTGAAATCACGAAAAGAGTGTTGTGGCAGCTCGATGTACCATTTTGCTGCTGTTCCGGTAAGCGTACGTTGGAAGATCCGAAGTCGGATGGAATCATCCATCAAGGAGTTGGATGAACACCAAAGATGGAAGGTCATCACGTGGTTCTTGGGGTCTTCCCTGGGCTTAGCATCGAACCTGGGAATGCCCGATGGTAGTTTGGCTGGAATAGGTGGCCAATGAGGTTCATGCCATATAGGATCGTTGATAAGCCTCGACAAATCAGGTAAGTCAAGTGTGGCCAAAAAGGGAAGTTGACGGTTGGTCTGTGGGTGTGAGTAATAACCATGTGGTGCAGAGAACCCTGGAGGGCCCTGCGTAGCATACTGCTATGTGTTATACCCATATGTGTTTCCCGCGGGATACTGCTGGAAGTTCTGCGGATAGTAAGCCATTTGGTTGACCGGTTGATTGTAGGCAACCGGTTGGTAAGTGTTCTGCTAAGTGGGTATGGTACCCTGGGGTTGTAGATACCCAGGAATGGTTGTTGTTCCTTGTTGGGAAAAAGTTCCTTGGAATTGTTGTGTTCCAGGGATGTTACCACTATACTGTGTAAGTGGAGGGTTTCCCATAGCAGGGTTGGGGGGTGGCTGCGACGGTGGTGTCCATGGAAGGCTCGTTCCTGCTTGAGGAGCGAGTGGAAATTGAAGTGATGGGTTCCATGGAGTTGTAGCAGCTGAAGGGTAAGGGAAGCCAGAATTCAAGTTGGGGGAAATCTGAGATTGCCCCCCAGCTTGGTTCCAGTTTCCAAAAAGTGAGTACCCCCCACTCTGTGGGATTTGATGATCCCAAGAAGGAAGCATGCTTGACGGGGGAGGTTGAGAATGAGGTCCGGTTGGAATACCGGAATAAGGTTTCCCACGTGCCAGGTGTGCTGTACATACCGTACTGAGCAGATGCTGCTGGTTGGGATAGTTGTTGGATAGAACCAATAGGTTGTCCGCCAGCAGATGGGTTGAATGGCCCTATGAGAGGAGGTTGTTGAGTAGGAATGGGGTTCCCAACAAAAGGTTGTCCTCCAACTGGTTGGGTTGATGACCCAATGGGAGGAGGTTGTTGACCAACAATGGGGTTCCCAACAAAAGTTTGCCCCCCAGCTGGTTGAGTTGATGGCCCACTAGGGAGGGTTTGTATGTTGGATTTAGGGACCATTGCAGTCGGTTGTCCACCTCCTGAAATAGTATAAATGGTGGCTGAAGGTGATCCTCCGGTCGAAACGGAAGATCCAGCAGTATGACTAGGTGTTCTTCCGCCGCTAGCCAAATATGATAGCATGGATTGGCCAACGGTGCCAAAAGTACCGATTTGCGGAGGAGGTCGTCCATATTGGACAGGTGAGGACAGAGAAAAAACTGGGTTATCCCTCATAGAATGTGCACCAAACATAGGTGATGACAGCAAATGTGGGGAATTTAGCCCAGGGGTATCGGCGTCATCCATAACGTGTTCAATGATAGGAGGACCAACGAGAACTGGGTCCGAGTTCATATCCTGAAAAAGATTTTGGGGATCCGGCGGGAACCCAGGTATAGTAAAGTCCGAAGGTCCTGAGCCGTCTACAAAGGAGTGATGAAACTCTGTGCTAGACGGGACGTTGGGAACCCTATAGTCAGAAGGATGAGAAACGGCGGGGTATCTAGACGCTGTCGAAAGCATTTGCTCTGTGCTGCGTCTAAATTGTGTCGATGCTAAGGGAGAGTTCACTAGGCTAACCATACTAGACTGGATGGAAGCCATGATTTCATGTCCCGGTGGGAGGTTGGGTAGATGTAAAGTACGAGGTACGTTGCTAGAAGAACTTGTCTCCTGAGGATGAACACTGGGTGACGTAGTAATAACAGGAGGAAGTTCCGCCTGGGAAGTGATGAAGTCATAATCAGGTTCAAAAGGTGTGTCAGGGAGTCGAGTATCTTGAACGATTTCAACGTATCCACCTAGGACTGAAATTAAACCGGGTATGTCCTGGTCGGACCCTTCAGTGGTACCAACAGATCCGTCTGTATCATCGTGAAAAGTGTCTGGTGGACGGGAAGTGTTGACATCCGGTAGAAGGATGACTTCTGGTCTAGTACTCTGGGTTGTGCTAGGTTCAGCTGCTGTAACTGTGTCCACTGTAATAGATAAATCTGGAATGACAGTGGGTGACGTGACAGTGGAAGTCTTAGACATGCTAGTGGTTGCAGAAGCTGCAATAGATTCTGAGACTGTGCTGTGTGTGGCAGTTACGGGCGTAACTTAAGATGTTGTACGTATCGGCGGTGGAATGTTGCCTCGACCAGCACCGCGGCCAGGAGGAGCAGGAATGTGTGATGCAGGCGGACCAGAAGTCCATGGCGGTGGTGGTGGTGGAGGGCTTTGACCCTGTTGTCTTCGTGATCTTCGTGGTTGATCTGACATGATGACAGGAAAATGAAAATCGGGGGCAGTGTCGTAAACAAAGAACTCAAAAAATCTAATGCAGCCGAGTGTGCAGAAGAGGAGCTAGAAAAAGCAAGGCTCACAGGCCAAAAAAGTAAGCTCTAAAATCTATACTGAGACCGCTGTCTCAATAAGCGAGCTGATGCAAAAAACAAATGGCCAGAATGCCAACAAGCAGTCCCTACAAAGAAAAAATGACCCTCTATGAAGATGAGACACCAAGCAAACTCCTAACTAAGAGCTGGAGACCTCAACAAGCTGTATCCTTCGCAAGGTGATGAAATCCAAGTCGAACAATACAACATGAGAGACCGATATAAGAAGGATATCCCTCTACCGAAAGGGATCCTGGGTAAAAGAGCCCTAGTAGAATAGATACTAAGCTACCTCGTTCATGACACGTCGGAAAAGGTTTTGGGCACTTCAGCCTTCCGAAGAAGACAGCGATCGATGTTGCCTTAGGGCTAAGTGGAGTGCGGTATTCCACAGAGTCCGTCTGGTTCTCAATTTCGCGGCCGTTTAACCCCTGAAAGTTAAAAACAGTCAGGAGGCCCCTCCACAGACTAGCTGTGACCGTGTCAATAAGTACTAGAGGATTTTAGTTCCCTAAAGACAACGACTATGTCTCAGATGAAAATGACAAGGGGGAATTATTTTGATGCCTATCCCCTGTGTCCTACCTAACTACCAAATTCTTTTGATTTCCTCAAGTGAGGTTAAATTTGGTTTAATTAGGGTGATTAATTTTAGTGGCTGTCTTACTCAATCAGGCAGTGGACGTGAAACTTGATGGTGTTATGACGACTCAAACCATGCAAATGAGAATGAATAAAAAACAAGCCTTTGTCTTCGATGAAATCTAGCTAAGGGAAAGATAGAGTTTCTTCGATCAAATATGCATGAAACTTTTCACAAGCAATCAAAGTAAAAGATTTTTCTTTTCTTTTTGTAAACAAGCCAAACTGAAATGAACACTCCTTTTAATGCACTGATCCTACTGTTATCACCTATTTTGTACAAATGGTTGAAACCTTATTGAGTCGTCAGTGTTGGAACACATCAGTGTTCACTTCCAGAGTATCTGGGTTTCAGATATTTGGGTCTAGCCAGTTTTGGCTAGCCAGTTTTGTTTTTGAGTCGACATGACCATGGCCCCATGGGGGTTTGTATCAAAGTGTGCTAGTAGGGTCTGAGTGGCTCGGTTCCCCATGACTGGATTAAACAACTAAGGTATTCCAGGGAGTTTTTTCACCGTCAGATTATACTTTGCTTCAGGCGAGATATAATCTCTTGGTTTTTCTCCCGCTTCCTCCAAAGCTGGAATGCCCGATTTTGGAAATTTGGCCATGGGGGGTTATTAGAGTCTAACTATAATGTATAAACCTACTAGACACTATTAAAATAGGTTTTGGTCATGTCCTAAGTCTCTAGGACCCCCAGAAAAAATTTCGAAAAATTTTTACCGGACGCGTCGGAATTGGGGTTTTTTAATTTTTTAAATTTTAAATTAAATTTCTCTATAGTTTAAATAGAGAAATTTGAGTCTGTAATATGTCAGTCATCCGGGATCCGATTTCAGTGATTGAAGGCTCCAGACTTAAGACAAAAATCATTCATGATCCCCGGACCAGCTAACCCTAAGTTTCAGACAATTATTTGGCCTCATAATTAATATTTTCTCAAAAAATCAAAAAATGAGAAATATTAATTAAAATATTCAAAAAATAATAAATTGGAGATAATTTAAATCTCTCCAAAAAAGGCCAAATTGAATAAAGTAAAAGTCAAAATGACATGGAAAAAAGCATTTATGATGATTGGAATCTTCACCCACCTGATTCAGATCAGTTTCGGAGCACTGGGAGTGATCTACGGTTGAGAAATTCACCCACCTTCATGCAAATTCGTTTTTATGATTTGGCAATTAATTAATGGGTTGTTGGATTTTGAAATCAATGCATGTGGGGCTCCTTCCTCAAATTATGGGCTCCAAACTCAGGCTTAATGTTGAGTTAAGACTCCAAGCTCGATTTGGTTGGTGTTGACATGGTTTTGATTGGATTAAGATGGAGTTTTTGGCTCTCTTCATGCCAAATTCGAATTAGGGTTTTAGGCTAGTGTTTTGCTATTTAAGAGAAGTCATTTGGGCTTTCTTTGGATGGAAAATTGTTGTAAAGTTACTCTGCTCATATTTGTCAAGAGCTTGTGGAAATAAAGTTGGCTTTGGAGGCAAATGGTGTGCATGTCTATTGGTTCATGAGTTAATGGTTCATTGTTGAGGTAATATCTATGATTTTTACATTCTTGCAATTTCAATCTTGATTGTAATTTATGCTTAGATCTCTTTATTAAGAGCATAGGGCAAGCATTTGATGGTCCAATTTGTTTGCTAGGCTTAGGCTTGGATGGTTTAAAAGAGTACAAATTGTAATCGGTCTTACTACCTTGTCTCTTTTCCCATTTTTGTCTAACTCTCTAAGTTTAAATCAAGCATTGTTTGTATGAGTGTTTATGTATTGCAGATCCTCAAAAGGGTGAGATGAGATGAACTCGGTTGTATCTCCCTCTTCTCCACCAACAAAAAAATTGTGCTAATAGTTTGTTTTCAGGAAAACTCCAAAGAAGCAAGATCTAGGGCTTTGCATCTAAGCGGAAAAGGCTACTTCTTCCATCAAAAAACTTCACTTTCAAAACATTGGTTACTTGTTACTCTAGGGCTTCTCTTCTTCAAGCCTTGTCTTTTGCTCCCTGAATCTTTTTGTACTTGCATGCTAAGCCTATTCCTCCTTGCCCTAGTTTCGCCCTACCCTTTTCTCCCACTCGTTTTTGTCCTCTCTCTCTCCCATTCGCCTTTGTCTTCTAGCTTCTCCCCTTCCCTCCTTTCTTCCTACCTCTCTTTGCCTTAGATCTCTTTAGCTTTCTCTCATTTGCTCTCGTCCCATCTCCTTTTGCCCTTTTTTACTCCCTCTCGTCCCACTCTATTTCCTCCTCTCTTCATACCATTTAGCCCATTCGTTTTTGCCCTACTCCTTAGCCACATCCTCCCTTCTCGTCCATCCTCTCTTGGGCCTTAAAACATAAACAAAACAAACAAAAACATTAGTTTGGTTAATGGTTAGAAGTTAGTTAGTAGTTATATCTATCTTTGCATTTCTTGGTAATAGTCTCACATACTTGAAAAGATAAACACTTAGGCATAATAGTTAGATCTCATACCAAAAGTTTAGATCTTGCATTTTGAAGGGTTGATTGAGCATATAGGTTAGTGAAATATTGCATGTAGCTTGCACTTACTTTAGTTTTCTTTCCTCATTCCAAATATAGAAATTTTGCTCCAAAAATATTTTGAAATTTCATAGTTTAGATCTCATTTTTAGTGAGTTTTAGGAAACTTTTGTTCGCTGGTCCATTTTCCCATATAAACTTTTTCAAACAAAAAATCTCATTTTCTCATGTTTTAGGCTTTAATTTCTTATATAGGACTTAGTAGTTTTTCATATCCTATTTGATTTGATTAATAGAATAACGGGTGCCTAGTTTTTATCTGTGGATGCTTCTTAACTATATCAAGTCTTTATATACTGTTTCGCAACGTGGATTGCATCTTATCTTGTGTTTTATTTTAAGTTGTTTGTCTCTCATTTTCACAAAAACTCCTAAACAACACCCATCCGCATCACTACATCAAAAAAACACTATAAAAACAAGAGCCTTAGTGAAACTCTCTTTTAGGGACCCTTGGCTTCGTTAGGAGTTTGCCTAAACGGAGGAGCTGGGATTCAGGTGACAGTACCTGGCTCATTGCTTTCCCCCAAGGCCACACCTCTCTCACTTGTAGTGAAGAGACAGCTTTCGAAAGATTTCCGCTGCTGGTGTGCATATTGGCGGACAACACCTACAATCTACAATGTTTCAACTATGAGAATTTTTTGTGGCAAAATCAATGATCCATTTCCTAATGCAAAATAATGCTGGTAGACTTTTTCAATTTAAACAACAAAATTGTTCTCAAATAATGATCTTTTCAATTTACTGAAAATGATAATAATAATATGACTGTAAAAGTTACAGGATTCAGTAACAGAGAACAGTAGTGTTGAGTTGGTTGGGGTGAAAAAATCAAGCCAGTGTAATCAAACTGGGAAAATGACCAATATGTCAAAAATGCCACTAATTCAATCAACAATCAAGCTCACAAACTGGGAAATAATCAGATCACAGAGACTGTAAAATAATCAGGATATTGACAGGCAATAGCAAAGACTACCTAAGGCAGAGAGGGACTCAGGAAACCAAGCAAATATAAAAAAATTAAAAATTTGCAGACACTACCGCGGGTCAGGGTCTGACTAGAGCGCGACACTGTGGGAGTACCGCTCTGGTACACGGGCAGAGAATGCGGTACTACCGCGCTGGAAGCAGTTCACGGGGCGCGGTACTGTGGCAAGGGAAGGAAAAAGCGCAACTTGAGAAAAGAAGATGAAGTTTTCAGGGTTGTTGCTAACCCAGGGGACTCAGTGATCAAACAGGGAAAAAAATACAGCAAGGAGGAGTGAATAAAGGTCAAAAGAGACCAAGATTCAAACTGGTTTGAAGTGCAATAAAAACTCACACTCAAAAGATAAATGACAGTGAACTGAATCAATCAAGCAGTAATAAAACCCAGCGCAGTCGCCATTCTTGTTATGTAGAATTTTGTCCTACGGATAAGTCAAAACTCTCTTAACTTTAAAGCAGACTTTAAACTAACTCTAAAGCAAGAAACAAGTCGAAACAAATGCTACCTTGAAATTCATGAATTGACTTTTACAGCAAGATTAAATGTATTTAGGAATTATGAGAGATGTGACACACCTTCCAACCGATGTTTGTCCCGCTTGTAGCTCTAGATCCAAAGCTTCGATGTAGAACCTGTTAAGATCAATCAAAGAACAAACATGCCAATTTCCAAATACCTTGAATGTAAAGGTTAGATTCAAATCCAGATTAGATACATTTCATGCTAAGAACTTATACTAAAACACATGAAATGGGAAAGACAAGACAAGTTATCTTATTACAACTTGAACAATGCTTACATAGGTTGCTTGATGTCCAAGCCAATCCTTCAGCTCCAAGTGTCTTCTCCTCTAGCTATCTCCACAATGCTGCAAGATCATAAGTTTGGTACTTCAAGAGTCCTCCCCCTTCCCCATGGAATGCCTCTCTTTTATAGTGTATGGTAGGGTTAACCAACAAGAGAGATAGGTGGATCTAGGGAGAGATAAGTGGATCAGGGTTTCTAAACACAGAAAGTGAGTTGGGATCGAATCAGGGACCCCAATCTTCCATTATCTTCGAAAATCCAAAATCCCACAAACCATGGAAAAAGGGCTAATAAAAGAGTACCGCGCCCTGTAATCTTAGCACAACGCGGTACTATCGCGTTTTGCGGAAACATCATAACGCAGTAGTGTGGAGTACCGCTCTCTGATAAATGAGCAAGGCGCGGTAGTGTAAGTAAAAAAAGTCAAATAAAGTCTCAGCTGGGTCAGAACTTGTCAGGGTAGATTTACCTTCAAGATTCATTCATCTTCTGGGTGGTTCAAACAGCAGGGGAAGTGTCGTCAACTCTGTTTGTGGTGGAGATACGACACTGTGGAATATAGAGGTATAACGATGATTTCATTTTGCACCATTCAAACCTTTATTCAATTTTTGAACAAACCTGGAAGACTGCATTATCAAATTCTCTGATCTTTAATCCAATCATGACTTGTTTCATTACCAGAAATCAAAGAAGAATCACTAATATGTTTGATGAATGGTTGCACTGGATTTATGATTTTACCTAGCATTTGTGATGACTGGTTAGATTAGAGTAGGTAGGAAACTGAATAAGCCTACTTGGGAAGTAATTAGCCTTTTCAGCCATTGAGTCTGGCACCTTTTTGTGTTCTTTTCCTAAGCTCCTTTGTAAGCTCCTAGTTTAATTGAGTGCCTGTCACTTTTCTTTTTCCTGCACAATAAATTTCAAATTTTGCAAATTGTGTTAGTAGTTTAATTTTCTTGCTGCATTTATATTTTATGCATTTATTTTTCTGACATAGAATAGATTTTATTTCAGTTGGTTTTATATTTTTCCCACACATGCGGCATGAGGTATTTTTTGATGTTTGTGAATGCAGAAATAGGTTGCAAAAATAAAATGTGGAAGCAAAATGGTAGAGTGTAGGATCGTGGATTCGAGTAGTAGAGTTCGAGGACGAGAGATTCTGAGGTTCTCAAGCGCTCATTTCAGCCGAGCACTTGTCCCAGCCGGAGCCAGATGTTATCACATATATAGTAGCCGTGCTACCATACATTATTTTTCTGATTCCAGTACACTATTCAGCCAGTTACCTTACATTTGAGATGCTGAGATGAGCATCTATATTGGATCACTATCAGATTGTGGACAACAGTATATTTTCCCCATGCCATGACTGAGTCTCAGGACACTCAGAGAGATTACCGATGTAGCCATTATAACATTGGTACAGAGCAGTCAGTAGTGCCCAGATCTACAGCAGCAGTTTCAGAGGACAGATGATGGTACAGGTTGATGAGCATTCAGGTATATGACTCAGCAGGTATATCATTGTGTTATGGTTATATTGCTTTTATACTTATTCTTATAGCATGTCTTAGCACTTAGTGTCATGATCTGGCGATCATATAGATATGTGGACCTGGTTGATCTTATTATATATATTATATTGTCCCTACTCAGACTTAGAAGTTCACTATTCATACTCATTGGTCTTACCCTCCTTAGGGAGAATAGAGGTGATCATTCCACCATACCTTGGCTTGCTAGTGTCGGCTCCATTATTCATTGTCTTCATCTATCCATTGCCTACCTTTTAGTTTATCACCCTGACTTACTACTTGACTAGTGACATGGAGGATCTTTTCCCCACTGTAGCCTCTGTATTGGATGAGCTTCCCTGTTTATTGTGTCTTGGCTCTAAGTTGGTGACAAAACTTTCCTATGGTAAGTTGGAGTTCCTTGTGAAGTCCCCCTAGTCACTAAAGTTGTGTTGGCTGAACCTGAAACTTTTAGTGCTGCCATGAATACAAAGTCTGGAAAAATGAAATGCTATATCTTGTATGAAAAGCCCATTCATGCAATGTGTTTCTAAACACACATGAATGAAAGGCATGCCAAATGAAAATGGACATGAAAATAAAATGTTATATCTTTTGGAAATGTAAATACCTAGGTAAACAAGCTGTCTGTGACACACCTAGAAGTGCTCAGGTAAACAAGTGCCTTAAAAACACACCTGCAGCAGAAAGCCTACAATAAATAAAAATCTATGCAATGTGTTTATAAACACACATAGACCAAGGCTATGGAAACTTCAGGCCCAAAAAGCAATGGAACTTAAATGCTATATCAAAACAATTGCTGGCCTTATTTGTATTATGGATTGTGCGCATATGTTAAAGGTGAATAAACCCTCTTTGAACAACTCATCCATTTGTGAGACACCGCCATTCCCTGTGTTGTTGCTCATTCAGTATATACTATGGTGTGTATTCCCTTTCCCTGTGCCAAAGTGTCACAAAGTTAAGTCAGTCAAGTCATCCCTTAGCCTAGCCAGTTATTTTAGCCTTCACCCTTCACTAGCAAATTGATCACAGCTATGAAGTGAGTATGATCTTGAAACTCTGGTCTGAGTAATAATAATAATTAATGACATTATATATTTGGATGTATATCGCCAGTAATGATTACTTTGTGTTATAATTGTTATTTGAATAAGTTGTAGAGCATGCATTAACCTTTGACACTTTGCAGCAGCTTCCGATGATGGTCTGAGTTATATTTGGTCATGTTGACTTGGTCAAACATAGTTTGACCAAGGTCAACCATAGGACATGAGATGGTTGGACCTTGTATGATGATATATGGTCTATGTACATGTACATGATGATTCCATGCAGCAACTACAGGGTTATGATGATGATTCTTGGTTTACAGCAGTATTTGATCATTTACAGATTATTATTATTGGCCCTGTTCCGGTATATTGGATATATATTTTGATCATGCAGAGACTCATATGGTGTATGAGTACACATCTTGGATGGATTTGGACCTTCTGAGTCCAATGAGACAGTTTTTTTATAGTTTCGGGCACTTACAGTGATGATTGAGCCTCAGTAGGCTATCCCAGTGCAGTTTTGGTCTTTCGGAGGCCCTGTCAGAGCAGATGTGATTTTTATCCGGTTGACCTAGAGCACTGTGCTTGGAGGGGGTGGTCCAGCCACTTGTTTTTACCATATTACCCCCCTCCCGGACACACTCGTGCGCTCACCTTGACAGCGCAGGCACTCCAGGAGGCAGTTTGGGGCAGTTTCACGCTTCCCGAGGCATTTCAGGATTGGTAGAAATGGCTATTGAGGAAATCGATTTGGGATACTGAGGCAATGTTATGGCATGGGATGATCAGTGATGATAGATCGGGGTCCTACACACCTCCTCGAGCATTTTCAGCTTCATCGGGGCCCGCATCCATCACTTATGGCACTTTCTGAGGATTTCTGAGGTCTTTTGAGGCCTACGATTTGACCATGGAGGCACGATTTGGTACAATGATGATTGTTTTATGATTATTGTGCTATGGGGATTGACCAAGGAGGGATAAAATTACCCCTTGGACCCACCATAAGCCCCCTATTATATTTTGTCATCATGATTTGGTGGGATTCCCCTCTCCTAGGGCGATTTTGTCCACTTATGTTATATTTTATTAGTGATCCATGTATTTTATTGTTGAGATCATCTCAACCATTGATTAGACTTTTGTATCTTTTAATCTTAGCCACGCATTCAAAAAGTGGATAGGATTTTGATGCCTCTCCTTCCTATTTAAAGGAGAGAGCTTCTCATTGTAAAGGGGACTTGTGGCTTTGGATTATTGGAATAGAAAATTACTATTGCATCTATCTCCAGTGTTGTGGTGAATGTTTTTGGTGTTTGTTCGTTGGTTCTTCCTTTGCACCGAGTTATTGGAGATCTTGCTTGCCATATATTTTGTACCACGTTTTTGCATCTACAGGTGGAGGCCGATTTGCTTTTAGGAGGAAGTATTGGTAGGGGAAGACTCTCCCTACTTCTTCTTTGGATCTCTTCGTTGGTAACAGGGAGTATTACTGTTCCAGGACCTTCTATTCTATGTTATCATTGCATTTTACTTGTATTTCCTCCATACTTGACCTCTCTGATTAAAATCGATTTTCCTTGGATTGACAGGTAGAGGAGGGTGCACTTGTGGGCTAGGGCATCAATTTGGCAAGCAAAATCAACAATCTTTCATTTGATCTCTGCAGGAATCTTCCTCAACATCAAGGCATCTCATTCACATCACTCAGGTATGATCTCAATGTAATTTCTTTCCATGATCTATCCACTTGTCTAAAATATTTAAAACCCTAATTAATCAAAACCCCCATTTTTACATTTTTTCATATCTACTAAGATCTAGTGGCTCTTTGGGTAAGATATTTAAAACCCACCTCTATAGTATCCAAGGCATCCCGGATCTATAGTTTTGTGAGGATTGGCCTCCATTTGACCCTCTTCCCAAGGCATTTAGCCTTCTCCAAGCAAGGGCGCACTTCCTAGTTTGGGTGGGTTGACCTAGATCTAGTACGTGGGTAGTTGAGGTTCCACTTGATCCGTGATCTACACATCCAATAACCTACCCCCAGATCGTCACTTTTCTGATTTCTACCCTGTGGGCCCTATTCCACATTTTAAGGGATTTAATCCCCATTTTGGACCACTTGGTATCCTCAAACTCAGATCTAGTAAGATCTAGCCGTCGGATTGCTGTGAAATTATAGATCCATACTCCTACTTGACTAACCCACCCGGATCTAAAGTTTGGATGTCATCGGACTTGTCTTGACCCCACTTACCCCACTTTTAGGCCTCCTTGGGTAAAGTCGCACCACCTTGGAGAAGTGAGTTGACTCACTTCTAGGACGTGGGTACTTGAAATTTTTAAGGATTTGGAACGGGAATAATTCAAAACCTAGGTCTAGTAGGTCACTTCGTCAAATATTGCCTTGGGGATAGCATTCCTTCTTTTAAGGGATTGTGGTCCACTTTGGTCAAACCTAGATCTAGACCTATTCATCCATCAAGACCTTAATTTCCCACTTGTCTCATGCAATAGGACTCCTTAACCACAAGTTAACTATATTTTGACTCCATTATCCCAATTCCCAAGGCACTGGCTTCTCTCCAAGTCAATTCGAATTTCCTAGATTGTTGGATTAACTTGTGGTTTGACTTTAGCATGGTGAACTAAACCCTTGAAGCCATCCTGTATCATGATCAAGCTTGTCACTTGTACTAGTTAGCCCCAATTCAACCCCTAAACTACCCTGCATTGGACACGGTTCCCAAGGCAGTGGATCGTCTAACATTGAACTAGTACTCTAATCCTAGATCTCATTTCAAATATCATAAGTCACTCTAATCCTCTTTTCTTAATGTCAAAAAGTTGATGTAAGAGAAATTTCCCATCTAACTTTCGGGACCACTCACTGCCAAGCTTGTTGATAAAATTGTCATACCCATCAATGGATGAGGCTAGCAACCTGTCAAACCACTTCCTAACATCTCCTTCTAAAGATGCTAGGAGACCCCTCATGAAAACATCTTCCTCAGATGCTCCATATGCTTCCATGTTCCCATACTTTATCAATGTGGTCTTCAATGGATATAGCAGATACTCCATCAAATCTGGGAACCTTTTCAAAATACTTCTCAGACATATCATGGGGTGCTCCTTGGGTTTGGGAAAAGTCTAAAGGAGATGGTTTTTCCTTTCTTCCAAAAATCCTAGGATTCTGTGGAGGAGGAACATTCTGGTTTCTAGAGTTTGTTCCGGCCATTCGAACTAGTAAGTTTGTGTTTAAATTTGAACTAGGAGATGAGGGAGGAACCGAATTAAACAAAGGAGATCCTGAAGCTCGGTTTGGAGAATCGTTAACCAATTTCCAAAAGAAGTTAGATGATTGTGCTTTAGGATCTCTTTTACGATAGGTAAGTGGGGTTCCTTCAACTTGATTCGAGTTTGTTTTACTTCTAGTGTTGTAAGGATGTAAATGAGATCGCTCCTCAGCGGAGTCACGATTTGGAGTCGCCAAGTAGATTTTCAAACTCTTCTACCAAGATATGTGTCGTTGTATATGCAAGAGAGAGTGAGTAATGATTACTATATTGAACCAAGGTAAGCCTATGCCCTCCCCGACAACGGCTCCAAAATGTTATCACCTAAACTGTAGTTTCCCCTGTGGGTGTATCAATTAATGGATGGCAATAGGGAAGGACAACTCAAAGGTGGAACCTGTTGATAAAGTTTTGTCACTGATGCCAACAGTGCCCTGGTGAGGGCTTGTGGTGTCTTGGTGCCCCTTGTGGAGCTTCTGAGAGTCTTTTGTGTTGTTGGAGTCTAAGGAGTCCTTTTGTGGTTGTCCAAGCCCAAGCTTGAATCCCTTGGAGGCCTTGAGACAATTACAAAGCCCTATTTACCCTTTGACTTTGTTGGGTTTCCCTTGAAGAAGCCCATGAAGCCTCTTGCTTTATGAAGAAGTCTTTGGACCCACACTTGATGGGTTGATGATCCTTGTCTCCTTAAAGGTGATGATGTGGTCATAAATGACATGATGAAGGCACCCACACACATATGATGGCGCTTTGACACTTGGACACACTTATTTGCACTTAATGATGATCCTTGTACCCTTGAAGCTGTTTGTATGTGGGGACATGACACTTAATGGATTACAAACCGTAAGACATGATGACCAAGAAGCCCTTGGTGGAACTCTTGCACATGAAATGGTGGCATGTCCTTGGAAGCCCTAGTGGCTTGATTTAGCCTTAAAACCATTTCTAAATGGTGAGGATGTGTGATAAAACACAAAATATGAATATTAAAAATACAAAATAATTATAAACAACCCTACAATAACTTGTGATGACATTTAAATTTAAAATTCAAATTAAAAAAACAATTTAAAAATACTTATCATGAATTCGGCTCCAAACAAGAATTAAAATTCAAAAATAAAATAAAATTTATTTTTATATTGCAGGTCGGCTCCAAAATTGTATGAAAAGCCAGTATAAATACACTATCACATCCTCACTTTTAAAAGGTGAATTTTCGGATTGAAGAGGGATAGCTCTGATTTTTTCTGCTACCTCAGTGCTGAGGGTTACAGCAGGTGAAGAGCAGCAGTCCTGAATATTTTTTTGGGTGATCTATGACAGTCCGAATTTTTTGGACTTACTTGGGGTTTATCACAGCTTGAATTTTTTTATGGAGGATAATTTTGGGGTTTAATTTCTTCTTGCTGCTGATGAACAGTGCTAAATCTTTCATGCTTGAACAGTTTGACAGAGCTGACATAAAATGCAGATCCGAATTATTGTAGCAACAAATTTATTTATTTTTTGCTTTGTGTCTTGACAAGTTTTACTATAGCAGTTCTACTGTAGCAGCCGCAGTAAGATTCTTGTTATTGGTGGAGTTTGAGCTCTGATAAATTCGGCTTAGGACTGATATTTCTCTTAGAAAATTCATACACCAAACTGCCAACATTTACTTGAAATCCTATCTATCATTTTTGCATCTACAGGAATCATTATCTCTGAATTTCGGGTCTTTGAGGCAGCTGCAGTGAAAATCAGATGAAGTCTAATTTTCTGTTAGGGAATCCAAGTTATGAAGAGTGATGGAGTTTGACAAGGCTTGAAAGATATCAAGGTTACTGCTGTGCTGCTAGGGCATCCAAGGACACCTCCTCCTGCACAGATAAACCCAGTGTTTCACTCCTGAAGACTTTAAGCCAGCATAAACAACAGAGAAAAATGTGATGAGGTATGATCATTCCTTGAATTCTCGGGCTACAGTGATCATCTAATACTTTGAAGATATGTTGAAATAGCACAGTCAAATGAGATTGAATACTCAGTCCAAAGGTGGGTTACTTCTGAGCACACGTCCGAGTTTCAACAGTCTGGTTTTGAAGGGTCATCTACAGTACAAGGTTATACACAGTCATCTATAGAAGATGAAACAGTGATGGTGATGTGTGAACAACGTTGATGCACTATGGTTACACATACAGTGGTATATGTACAGTCACACATACGTGGTATACTCTACAGTGCATGCTTGATACTTACCTCGTGATGATGATGATGCTTGGATGAGAATGGATACCAAATGTACAGTAGTGAAGAATGCAATGATATATGTACAGTCAGGAATATAGTAGTCTATGTACAGTGATGTGTGAAGATTTATATTCTATGATGATGCATGCCTTATGTTCAGTAGAGCAGGATTACTTGATCAGTGATTGTGTATGATGAGGTGTACAATGATGTACATGAAAAGTGTATGGCAGTGAAATGACTTATCAGTAGACAGCGATGACTTGGCAGTAATAAGAGAGCAGAGGTTATCAGTAGCAAGTTCAGTGATTGGTTTTGACAGGTCCACAAGTCCAGTCTTCTTCTAAAGGGCGGTAGGGTGGTGCTAGGGCTCACAATTTTGTGAGCTGAGATGTTGTAGCAGCTCGTTAGTTGCAGCTGACGAATTCTAGGGGTTGTAGCCTCTTCCAGTTGTAGCTGGAGAAGTTGTATTAAATTTGTAACCCCAGTTGTTGCTGGGTCAAATTTTATCATAAAAGGTTTCTGTGGTTTTACCCCCAGGACTTGGGTTTCCATGTAAAAATATTGTGTACTATGCATCTTGTTATTTTTCATGAATAATGATATGCTGTTATGATTGGTGATTAGCAACTTGCTCTTGATTAAAATTTTTGATAATTGGGAAATACTGATTCACCCCCCTCTCAGTATTTCAACAATTGGTATTAGAGCGAGTTCCTTCAAGAACAGTCTAATCACTGGAAGGAAATTATGGGCAAGTTTGCCAAGCACAGTAAAAATGGAATACCCATGTTTGATGGGATTGGCTATAACTTATGGAGTATACAAATGAAATCTTTTCTGCTAGCTCAAGGAGTACAAGTATGGCAAATAGTTGAAAATGGATATAAATTACCAACACCCCCACCAACAGATCCAGCTGACTTAGCTCGTTATGATACGAATTCAAAAGCGACGAACCATATTTCAAGTGCATTGGATGAATCGGTCTTTGTCAAAGTCATGCATTGTACTTCTGCTAAGGAAATGTGGGACAAACTCAAGACCATCTACGAAGGTGACAAAAAGGTCAAAGAAGCCAAACTCCAAACTTACAGAGGACAATTCGAACATCTAAAGATGAAGGATGATGAGAACAATGCAACCTATTTTCTTCGAATTGATGAACTTGTAAATACTATCAGAGGCCTGGGTGAAAGGGTTGAAGAATCAATTGTTGTTCAAAAGATACTAAGAACGCTTCCCAACAGATTCAATCCTAAAATCTCATCCTTGGAAGAAAGGACTGACTTGGATACCATGATAGTAGACCAGCTACATGGGACACTTGTGGCTTATGAAATGAGATTAGAAGATGAAGACTCACCTAGAAAAGAAGCAGCCTTTAAAGTTTCCTCCAAGCAAGCAATGAAATACAAACAAGCCAAGAAGGACAATTCAGAAATAAAATCCAAATCAAAGATAGCATACCACTTCAACTGCAGTGATGATTCAGATGATGAGGAGACAACAAACTTCGTAAGAAATCTCAAAAGAGGCATAGGTAAGTACAAAGGTAAGTTACCTCTTAAGTGTTTTTCATGTGGTAAAATAGGTCACTTTGCTTCAAAATGTCCCTATCCAAAAGACTCTGATAGTGATGACAGTTTCAAGAAACATAAGAAATACAGGAACTTCAAAGGAAAGAAAAATGGAAGGTTTGCAAAGAAGAAAAGTCTCTACTCTAAAAGAAACACCAGCTCATCATATGAAGATTCTGACAATGACTCGGATAGTGATAGTGATTTAGACATCAACAGTGATAACAAATCAAAAAGGGTACTCTTCATGGCTGTTGATTCAAAAGATTCAGATGAGATCTCCGAAAACAAAGAAGAATCCGATTCAGAAGGCGAAGTAGACCCGGAGGAAGAATTGATAAGTGCTTTGAAAGAGCTGAGAAGAGAAAGGAAAAAGAATAAACTATTTAAAGGGGAGATACAGGAGTTACGAGAAAGACCTCAGATATCTGAAGAAGCAGATCAACTCATTCAAAGTCTAACTATTCAATTAGAAGAAGCTAAAAGAATTCAAGACAATCTCAGAAAACAACTAGAAGAAAGTATGAATGAAAGTGAGAAACTAATGGGGGAGATAGTGACTCTAAGGACTCGACTACAAAAGAAAAATGTGAGTCAAGGCTATGACAACAGTTCCAAGATCCTTGATTAGATCATCAGTAATCAAAAGCCATACCTCGATAGAACAGGTCTTGGTTATAAGAAGCATAATGATGAAGGTTCAAGTTCCAAGACAGATGAAGATAAACCATAAGTTATCAAAGACCCCGTCATCCAGGAAGTACCCATATATCAGCCAAAACAACAACCAGAACAGGCTCCAGTTGAAAATCAACATGTTAAATTGACAACACCTCTAAGAAGACCATTTCAACCTAGACAACCAAACTCAGAATGGACTCCAGTTGAAAATCGAAGTTTCATATGGGCAACACCTCCAAGAAGACCATTTGTTCCCAGATATGAATATCCATTTTATGGTTATTGTTTTTCTTGCGGAATATTTGGGCATAAAGCAATGAATTGTATAAAAGGAAGATATGCAGAAAACAGAAACAGGTATGAAAATTCTAGATGGCAACGAAACAACAACAGTTTTTCTCCTTTGGATTCTGAAGTCGAATGCCAGAAATGCAACAACTTCGGGCATACAACCAGGAATTGCAGAATGACAATCCCTCCTACGGGCATTAAACAAGTATCAACCAATCAAATGGGTGACCAGCAAAAAGTATGGATCATACAAAAGAACAATCTGAATATTCATGAATGTGGGATAGCTCTTCAAGCTCAAGCTCAAACCGGTAGCAACAAATGGTATGTTGACAGTGGTTGTTCTAGGCATATGACAAGTAACAAAGGTGCTTTCATGTTTCTTGAAAAAGATAAAGGATCTGTCTCTTTTGGAAATAACAAATCAGCAAAAGTTGTTGGAAAAGGTACAGTAAATCTTGGCGGCAAAGATACAGTAGCAGAAAATGTGTTGTTTGTCGACAGTATGAAGCATAATCTGTTAAGTGTCAGCCAGATGTGTGATCAGGGACATGAACTTACATTCAACTCAAAGTCCTGCAAAATAAGAAAAGAAGGATCAGGAAAGTTAGTGGCTACCGCTACCAAAACTCCAAACAACATATATGTTCTGGACGAGATCAAGGAAGAGAAATGTCACCTAGGAAAAGAAGATGAGAATTGGTTATGGCATAGAAGAATGGGACACGTACATTTTGATAATCTGGTCAAGATCAGCAAGAAGCAAGCCGTAAGGAACATGCCACAGATTACAAAGCCTTCTGACACTATCTGCAAGCACTGTCAGCATGGGAAACTTACGAAAGCCAATTTCAAGACAAAAGAATACTCTTCTACAAAACCCTTAGAGCTTGTCCACACTGATCTATGTGGGCCAACCAAGAATAAAGGATTGGATGGTGAAGAATACTTCATGTTGCTCATTGATTACTACTCCAAGATGACATGGGTATTCCTTCTTAACAGGAAATCGGAAGCCTTTGAATGCTTCAAGATCTTTAAAGAACAGGTTGAAAATGAAACAGGTAAACGAATCAAGTGTCTCAGATCCGATAATGGTGGAGAATTCACATCAAATGAATTTTATCAGTACTGTGAAGAAAATGGTATAAAAAGACAATTTTCAGTTGCTAGAACACCTCAGCAGAATGGAGTAGCAGAAAGGAAGAACAGATCAGTGTTAGAAATGGCCAGAACTATGTTGAATGAAGCTAAGCTAAGCAAAAAAATTTGGGCTCAAGCAGTACATACAACAGTCCACATTATGAACAGAGGATTGCTCAGAAGCAACACTGATAAAACTCCTTATGAGCTATGGACAGGAAGAACAGCTAATGTTCAACACTTCAGAGTGTTCGGAAGTAGGTGCTACATTAGAAGAGATGATAAGAAGATTATAAAATTCTAATCTCGTGCAGACGAAGGAATATTTGTTGGGTACTCATCCACAAGAAAGGCCTACAAGTGTTATAACCTGAGATTAGGTAAGATAGTGGAAAGCATCAATGTAAAGATTGATGAATCGAGCTTGCCAAAATGTCAGGAAGACTCAGAAGATCATGAAGAAGAAGATGATAATGATGAAGTAGAAGAAGAAGAAGAAGAAGAACAGAGAAAAATTCAGCCAAAAGTTACACAGGATCAACAAGTACAGGATCAACAACAAGAACAACAAAACTCTCCTAAGAATTGGTATCAAAAGAATCATCCACGGGAATTGATTATTCTTGACAAAAATGGCGGCATAGAAACCAGAAAAGATCGAAGACAAGTTCGAAGACCAGAACAAGTATATTTCTCACTACTATCTATAGTTGAGCCGAGTAACTTTGCGAAAGCTAGTGCAAATGAACATTGGGTCAAAGCCATGGGAGAAGAACTTGATCAAATCGAGAAAAATGAAACATGGGAACTTGTTCCTAGACCCAAGGACAAAAATGTGATTGGCGCAAAATGGATTTTCATAAATAAGTTGAATGAAGATGGACAGGTAATCAGAAACAAGGAAAGATTGGTTTGCAAAGGATATGGTCAAATCGAAGGGATAGATTTTGAAGAAACATTTTCTCTAGTAGCCAGAATGGAAGCTATAAGAATGATATTGGCCCATGCTTGTGCTAAAAACATCAAAGTGCATCAAATGGATGTCAAATCAACCTTTTTGAATGGAAAACTAGAAGAAGAAGTCTACATTGAACAGCCAGAAGGATTCCAACTATCAGCAAACAAGGACTATGTGTGCAGATTAAAAAGGGCTCTATATGGGTTAAAGCAAGCTCCTAGAGCTTGGTACTCCAGATTGGACAGTTACTTGCAGAAACAAGGTTTCAAAAGGGGAACTGTAGACAACAATATGTATATCAAGATTGATCATGACAGCATAATTATTGTTGAAGTGTATGTTGATGATATTATCTTTGGTAGTGATGATGATACTCTGAGCCAACAATTTGCCAAGGTTATGCAAAACGAATTTGAGATGTCGCTACTTGGTGAACTGACCTTCTTCTTGGGACTTCAGATATCACAATGTGAAGAAGGCATCTTCATCTCTCATACCAAGTACATTAAATAAATGTTGAAGAGGTTCAAGATGGAAGATTGTAAGCCTGTGAGCACTCCTATGACTACTAGCTGCAAGTTAAGCAAAGACGATGAATCAAATGCAGTGGATCAAAAACTTTACAGGTCAATGATTGGAAGCCTACTATATGTGACAGCTTCAAGGCCAGATGTGATGCAAGCTGTTGGACAGGTTGCAAGATTTCAAGCAGCTCCGAAGGAAACTCATGTTATTGTAGTCAAAAGAATCTTCAAATATCTTAAAGGAACTATGGACTTTGGATTATGGTATTCAAAAGGAAATGAGTTGGACTTATTAGCTTACTCAGACGTGGATTGGGCAGGATGTGTGGATGACAGAAGAAGCACAAGTGGTGCAGCATTTTTCTTAGGAAACTGTCTGGTATCATGGTCTAGCAAAAAGCAATCCTCAGTATCCTTGTCAACAGCAGAAGCAGAATATATAGCAGCAGCAGCATGTTGTACTCAAATCCTTTGGATGAAACAGAACCTGCAAGACCTACAAGTAACATATGATGAGCCGATTCCAATTCTATGTGACAACACAAGTGCCATCAACATCTCCAAGAATCCGGTCATGCACTCCAAGACAAAGCACATCCCTATCAAATATCACTTTCTTCGTGAACAGGTCACAGAAAAGCACATCAAGTTGGAATATATTGGGACAAAGGAGCAGATAGCAGATATATTCACCAAGCCACTTCCTAAAGGGACTTTTGAGTACCTCCGAGAAAAATTGGGGGTCATTCCCTCTTCCCACTAAATTGATTCTTCTTCTTCACGCAGAAGTGATTTTCCATTGATGCCAAAGGGGGAGAGACGTTGTAAACAGGGAGGGCTGTTTTTAGGGGGAGCTTAGGTGTTGTCATCAATGACAAAAGGGGAGATTGTTGATAAAGTTTTGTCATTGATGCCAACAATGCCCTGGTGAGGGATTGTGGTGTCTTGGTGCCCCTTGTGGAGCTCCTGAGAGTCTTTTGTGTTGTTGGAGTCTAAGGAGTCCTTTTGTGGTTGTCCAAGCCCAAGCTTGAAGCCCTTGGAGGCCTTGAGACAATTACAAAGCCCTATTTACCCTTTGACTTTGCTGGGTTGCCCTTGAAGCATCCCATGAAGCCTCTTGCTTTATGAAGAATTCTTTGGACCCACACTTGATGGGTTGATGATCCTTGTCTCCTTAAAGGTGATGATGTGGTCATAAATGACATGATGAAGGCACCCACACACATTTGATGGCGCTTTGACACTTGGACACACTTATTTGCACTTAATGATGATCCTTGTACCCTTGAAGGTGTTTTTATGTGGGGACATGACACTTAATGGCTTACAAACCCTAAGACATGATGACCAAGAAGCCCTTGGTGGAACTTTTGCACATGAAATGGTGGCATGTCCTTGGAAGCCCTAGTGGCTTGATGTAGCCTTAAAACCATTTCTAAATGGTGAGGATGTGTGATAAAACACAAAATATGAATATTAAAAATACAAAATAATTATAAACAACCCTACAATAACTTGTGATGACATTTAAATTTAAAATTCAAATTAAAAAAAAAATTAAAAATACTTATCATGAAGTCGGCTCCAAACAAGAATTAAAATTCAAAAATAAAATAAAATTTATTTTTATATTGCAGGTCAGCTCCAAAATTGTATGAAAAGCCAGTATAAATACACTATCACGTCTTCACTTTTAAAAGGTGAATTTTCGGATTGAAGAGGGATAGCTATGATTTTTTCGGCTACCTCAGTGCTGAGGGTTACAGCAGGTGAAGAGCAGCAGTCCTGAATTTTTTTTGGGTGATCTATGACAGTTCGAATTTTTTGGACTTACTTGGGGTTTATCACAGCTTGAATTTTTTTATGGAGGATAATTTTGGGGTTTAATTTCTTCGTGCTGCTGATGAACAATGCCAAATCTTTCATGCTTGAACAGTTTTACAGAGCTGACATAAACTGCAGATCCGAATTGATGTAGCAGCAAATTTATTTATTTTTTGCTTTGTGTCTTGACAAGTTTTACTATAGTAGTTCTCCTGTAGAAGCCACAGTAAGATTCTTGTTATTGGTGGAGTTGGAGCTCTGATAAATTCGGCTTAGGACTGATATTTCTCTTAGAAAATTCATACACCAAACTGCCAACATTTACTTGGAATCCTATCTATCATTTTTGCATCTACATGAGTCATTATCACTTAATTTCGGGTCTCTGAGGCAGCTGCAGTGAAAATCAGATGAAGTCTAATTTTCTGTTAGGGCATCCAAGTTATGAAGAGTGATGGAGTCTAACAAGGCTTGAAGGATATCAGGGTTACTGCTGTGCTGCTAGGGCATCCAAGGACACCTCCTCCTGCACAGATAAACCCAGTGTTTCACTCCTGAAGACTTTAAGCCAGCATAAACAACAGAGAAAAATGTGATGAGGTATGATCATTCATTGAATTCTCAGGCTACAGTGATCATCTAATCCTTGGAAGATATGTTGAAATAGCACAGTCAAATGAGATTGAATACTCAGTCCAAAGGTGGGTTACTTCTGAGCACACATCCGAGTTTCAACAGTCTGGTTTTGAAGGGTCATCTACAGTACAAGGTTATACACAGTCATCTACAGAAGATGAAACAGTGATGGTGATGTGTGAACAATGTTGATGCACTGTGGTTACACATACAGTGGTATATGTACAGTCACACATACGTGGTATACTCTACAGTGCATGCTTGATACTTACCTCGTGATGATGATGATGCTTGGATGAGAATGGATACCAAATGTACAGTAGTGAAGAATGCAATGATATATGTACAGTCAGGAATATAGTAGTCTATGTACAGTGATGTGTGAAGATTTATATTCTAGGATGATGCATGCCTTATGTTCAGTAGAGCATAACTACTTGATCAGTGATTGTGTATGATGAGGTGTACAATGATGTACATGAAAAGTGTATGGCAGTGAAATGACTTATCAGTACACAGCGATGACTTGGCAGTAATAAGAGAGCAGAGGTTATCAGCAGCAAGTTCAGTGATTGGTTTTGACAGGTCCACAGGTCCAGTCTTCTTCTAAAGGGCGGTAGGGTGGTGCTAGGGCTCACAATTTTGTGAGCTGAGCTGTTGTAGCAGCTCGTCAGTTGCAGCTGACGTAGTGTAGGGGTTGTAGCCCCTTCCAGTTGTAGCTGGAGAAGTTGTATTAAATTTGTAACCCCAGTTGTCGCTGGGTCAAATTTTATCATAAAAGGCTTCCGTGGTTTTACCCCCAGAACTTGGGTTTCCGCGTAAAAATATTGTGTACTGTGCATCTTGTTATTTTTCATGAATAATGATATGCTGTTATGATTGGTGATTAGCAACTTGCTCTTGATTAAAATTTTTGATAATTGGGAAATACTGATTCACCCCCCTCTCAGTATTTCAACAGAACCACGATCACCTCGACCTCCAATAGATGGTTGTCACGCCAATCGAGGCAACCTTCACTTTATGCTATCTAGCCCAGATAACAAAGGGGGAGACCCATATCTACTCCCGACAAGAGAGATCAAACCAAAACACCCAAATTGAAGTATGAATGAAGTATTTTAAGGTGTATGGTGTATCCTAGACCTAAGGATAAAGTCACAAGACAAGTAAGGGGTTCAATGAGTATAGCTTGGGTTCATTGTTGATGTGAGAGTGACGTATAGTGTTTAAAATGAGATCCAGTATTAGAGTACTAGTTCAATGTGAGAAAATCCATTGCCTTGGGAACCGTGTCTAATGCAGGGTAGTTTAGGGGTTGAATTGGGGCTAACTAGTACAAGTGACAAGCTTGATCATGAGATATGATAACATCAAAGGGTTTAGTCCACCAAACAAGGATCAAACCACAAGTTAATCCAACAATCTAGGAAAGTCGAATTGACTTGGAGAGAGATCAGTTCCTTAGGAATTGGGATGAATGGAGTCAAGAAATGATTAACTTATGGTTGATGACCCCCATGGCATAAGACAAGTGGGTTATTAAAGGTTTGATGAATAGATGTGTCTAGATCTAATAACTCATGAGGTGACCTAAGTGGACCACAATCCCTTAAAAAAAGGAATGCTATCCCCAAGGCAAGATTTCACAAAGTGGCCTACTAGTCCTAGGTTTCAAGGTGTGCTTGTTCCAAATCCATCAAAATCTCATGTACCCATGTCCTAGAAGTGGACCAACTCAATCTCCCAAGGAAGTGCGACTTTGCCCAAGGAAGGTTAAAAGTGTGATAAATGGGATCAAGACAAGCCCAATGGCATCCAAGCTTTAGATCCAAGTAGTTTAAGCAAGTGACAATGTGGATCTAGGATATCAAGGCAATCCAATGGTTAGATCTTACTAGATCTGAGTTTTATGATACCAAGTGGTCCAAAATGGGGATTAAATCCCTTAAAATGGGGAATAGGGCCCACAAGGTAGAAATCAGAAAAGTAACAATATGGGGGTAGGTTATTGGATATGTAGATTGTAGATCAAGTGAAATCTCAACTACCCATGTACCAGATCTAGGTCAACTCACCCAAACCAAGAAGTACGCCCTTGCTTGGAGAAGCTAAGTTGGCTTGGGAAGAGGGTCAAATGGAGGCCAATCCTCACCAAACTATAGATCCGGGATGTCGTGGATACTATAGAGGTAGGTTTTAAATATCTTACCCAAGGAACCACTAGATCTTAGTAGATCTGAGAAAATGTAACAATGAGGGTTTTGATCAATTAGGGTTTTATCAATTATGTGTTTGTGCCAATGGATTGGAATCAAGAAAAGAAGAACAAACCTGTGGATCTTACCTGGGTAACCTTGTAGATTCCTTGATGATGATGATCTATGCAAACCCAATCGATTTGAAGCAATTTGAAGTAGATCTCATGAAGTGCGATTTTCCCAAGGAAGCCAATGCGCCCTCTCTCCTGCACAATAAACGTCAACAATATCAAATTCATTGTAGAAAATAGATAAGACTAATTCCACAAGAGAAATAACAGAAAGATAGCATAGATCACAATGATACTAATGATAACCCCCTGATACAACGAATGCCAAGAAGATCAATTTGAAGAAGCCTTGCAAAATCGCCCTAGTTGAAGTCGCCCTCCTGTAGACAAGACAAAGATTTCCAAAAGATAGATCTTACCACAAATACCCAAATGTTAGGATGCAATAGACTTTCCAATCACCATCTAAGAACACCAGATGCAAAGGAGACTACAAGAATTTCCACAAGAGAATTTTTCTATATCAAGATTCCAAGAGCCAAAGACCCCTTTAGAATGAGAAGCTCTCACCTTTAAAAAGGAAGGAGAGGCATCAAAACCCTAACCACTTTTTGAATGAGTGGCTAAGATTAAAAGATACAAATGTCTAATCAATGGTTGAGATGAGCTCAACAATAAAATACATGGATCACTAATAAAATATAATCGTAAGTGGACAAAATCGCCCTAGGAGAGGGGATCCCACCAAATCATGATGACAAAATATAATAAATAGCTTATGGTGGGTCCAAGGGGTAATTTTAGACACCCTTGGTCAATCCCCATAGCACAATAATAATAAAATAGTCATCAATATACCAAATCGTGCCTCTATGGACAAATCATGGGCCTTAGGAGGCCTCAGAAATCATCAGAAAATGCCATAAGTGATGGATGCGGGTCCCGATGAAGCTGAAATTGCTGGAGAAGGTTGGGAAGACATCCCACTCACCATCACTGATCATCCAATGCCAAAAATTTGCTTCAGTAGCCCAAATTGAATTCCTCTGTAGCCATTTCTAGCAATCCTAAAATGCCTCGGGAAGTGTGAAACTGCCCCAAACTACCTCCTGGAGTGCCTGCGTTGTCAAGGTGAGGGCACCAGTGTGTCCGGGAGGGGGGTAATATGGTAAAAACAAGTGGCTGGACCACCCCCTCCAAGCACAGCGCCCTAGGTCAACCAAATAAAAACCATCTCTGCTCTGAAAGGGTCTCTGACAGACCAAAACTGCACTGGGATAGCCTACTGAGGCTCAATCATCACTGTAACTGCCCGGAACTGAAAATAGACTGTCTCATTAGACTTAGAAGGTCCAAATCTATCCAAGATGTGTACTCATACACCATATGAATCTCTGCATGATCATATAATATATCGAATATACCGGAACAGGTGAAATAATAATAATCTGTAAATGATCAAATAATGCTGAAAACCATAAATCATCATCATAACCCTATATCTGCTGCATAGAACCATCATGTACATGTACATGGACCATATATCATTTATCTGTATCATCACAAGGTCCAACCATCTCATGTCCTATGGTTGACCTTGGTCAAACTAGGTTTGACCAAGTCAACATGACCAAATATAGCTCAGACTGTCATCAGAAGCTGCTGCAAAGTGTCAAAGGTTAATGCATGCTTTACAACTTATTCAAATAGCAATTATAACACAAAGTAATCATAACTAGCGATCTAAATCCAAATATATAATATCATTAATTATTATTATAACTCAGACTAGACTTTCAAGACCATACTCACTTCATAGTTGTGATCAATTTGCTAGTGAAGGGTGAAGGATTAAAATAAACTGGCTAGGCTAAGGGATGACTCACTGACTCAATATTGTGACACTTTGGATATGGGAAAGGGAATACACACCATAGTATATACTGAATGAGCAACAACACAGGGAATGGTGGTGTCTCACAAATGGATAAGTTGTTCAAAGAGGGTTTATTCACCTTTAACAGATGCGCACAATCCATAATACAAATGAGGCCACTAATTGTTTTGATATAGCATTTAAGTTCCATTGCTTTTTTGGGCCTGAAGTTTCCATAGTCTTTGATCTATGTGTGTTTATAAACACATTGCATAGATTTACATTTATTTTAGGCTTTTTGCTGCAAGTGTGTTTTTAAGGCACTTGTTTACCTGAGCACTTCTAGGTGTGTCACAGACAGCTTGTTTACCTAGGTATTTTACATTTCACAAAAGATATAACATTTTATTTCATAGCCATTTTCATTTGGCTTGCCTTTCATTCATGTGTGTTTAAAAACACATTGCATGAACAGGATTTTCATACCAGATATAACATTTCATTTTCCATACTTTGTATCCATGGCAACACTAAACGTTTCAGGCTTAGCCAACACACTTTAGTGACTAGGGGGAATTCACAAGGAAATCCAACTCACCATAGGTAAGTTTTGTCACCAATTCAGAGCTGAGACACAATAAACAGGGAAGCTCATCCAATACAGAGGCTACAATGGGGAAAAGTCCTCCATGCCACTAGTCAAGTAGTAAGTCAGGGTGATAAAATAAAAGGTAGGTAATGGATCGATGAAGACAATGAATAATGGAGCCAACACTAGCAAGCCAAGGTATGGTGGAATGATCACCTCTATTCTCCCTAAGGAGGGTAAAACCAATGAGTATGAATAGTGAACTTCTAAGTCTGAGTAGGGACAATATAATATATATAATAAGATCAACCAGGTCCACATATCTATATGATCGCCAGATCATGACACTAAGTGCTAAGACATGCTATAAGAATAAATATAAAAGCAACATAACCACAACACCATGATATACCTGCTGAGTCATATACCTGAATGCTCATCATCTGAACCATCATCTATCCTCTGAAAACTACTACTGTAACTCTGGGCACTACTGACTGCTCTGTACCAATGGTATAGTGGCTACATCGGTCATCTCTCTGAGTGTCCTGAGATTCAGTCATGGCATGGGGAATAAGCTGCTGTCCAAATCTGATAGTGATCGAAATAGATGCTCATGTCAGCATCTCAATGTAAGGGAACTGGCTGAATAGTGTACTGGAATCAGAAAAATAATGTATGGTAGCCCGGCTACTATATATGTGATAACAGGTAATTTGGGAACCATTTTATGGTGGTCATCTTGAGAGTTATGAGGATGGTGTGAGGAACACGTTTGGTGAGGGTGAGTTATTACCTGAGGGTATCTTCATGGTCATGGGTGGCCACAATGAGGATCCTATTCCAGAAAGGGAAAACATTTGGAGATCATTTGGAGATGATGGTTCTTCTGAGGAAGAAAGGGAAAGAGCTATTACTGTTAGAGAAACAAACCTTCAGTCGCTTCGGGGTGAAGTGTCGGAAGAACCTAGTACTTTGAACCAACCTAGTGGTGTAGGGCCACACATTGAACAACCTGAGCCCACCACTCAACTAAATACTTATGAGGTTAACTTTGAACGAATTAGAAGGGGTGAGTGTATACCTAGGACAGTACATGAGTGGTTTTTCCTAGTCGACCTTAAAACAGAAAGAGGAAGACAAGGCTTACCTCACATCACTCCTAGGGAAAATAACAATGAAGGAACACATCTTCCCTCTTCTGAAAGGAATGATGTGGAACCAATTGACTATCATTTTTCTGATGTTCCTGATCATTTGTCCCATTTGTCCTTGGAAGATGGGGTTTTGAGGCAAGTAAATGACAACTTCATGAGTTGGCAAGAACATGCCTCAATCCATGATACCCCTGGGGAGGATTCTTCTTTGAATAATCTAGCTATTTTTCAGGAAGAGCCTGCCGAGCCAAGTCTGCTTCCACCTTATCCTAGTTTCCATTTTCCTGGTGAATTACCTATTGGTGAAGAAGTATGAACTCCACATATTCATTTCACACTCCTACTTCACCAACATCATTAGATATGGGAACTCAGAGCATTCCTAGCACGGTTCCTAGTCATTTGTCCTTTCCTACTGATCATCTGGCAGTTCTAGAGAGTATGACCATTCCTGTCCCATCCGGAGAAGGTAGTAGCAGAAATGTTGAAAACCAAAACCTACCACCTCTAATCCATGCGGAAGAAGATGTGGATGTTGGTAGAGACTTTCGGACTATGGGGGAAGCTCCAAAGTACATCATTCACCCACAAGTTGAAGAACCAAGAATAGAAAGTCCTCTTAGGAGAGTAGTTAGAGAGGTCTTGATTGGTAGGGTAGCTGTACCTTTAGACAGTGGATCTCCTAGGTTTGATGCAATTCCTCCTGATAGGAATTCAAGTATAGTAACACCTCAACCTCGATGCAATTCTGACATCCAACCTATTCTTGAATGTGTTATTGAAGCCATCCCTCAATCTGTAAATCGCTAAAGGTTTGAAATTGGTGATAGGGTCGTTATTCCTAACAAGTTATTTTACATGCGATCCAGGGGATTTGGTGACTTTTGGGTTGGACCGCTCATTGTTGAGCGTTGTATTGATGAGATGTGTTTTCTCACTACTGGGACTGGCCGACGTATCTTACTCCCTATCAACCAGAGGGAGTCAAGGGATTATCATCCCTAACTTCCCTTACCTTGCCTTGCCTGTTTAGAATAGGTAGTCTTCTGAATAAGCTCACTTGAGTAATGGGATTTGTGTGCTTTTTCTTTTTCTGTGTGCTGAGTATTTCCCCTTTTCTTTTCTTCTTTGAGTGTCTGCTTGTTTTTGTTGATTGAGTTGAGCCTTGCTCCTTCCTAAGCTTGTCTCTTCTCCTGCATGCATTAAAGAATGTTTAGTTTTTTTGTTTTTTCTGTTTCATGTTTGGTTGCCTGTGCAAGTTGAGTATTCCTTGCTGAAGAATTTCCTTTTTCCTCCTGCACAGAAATAAAAAATTAATGAATGATGAATAAATGATATATGCCATGTTAGATTTAAAATTTCTTTTATGCATTTCAGATTATGTTTTAGAGTAGATTTCAGTTTCAGTTTTATTTTATATTTTCCCATACATGCTCCATGATGTATTCTAGTATTTGTGAGCGCAGTTACAGGTGCAAAATAAAAGCTAAAAGCAAGGATGGTGCAGTGCTGGATTGAAGATTGATGCAGAGCAGATTGAGACCAGAGATTCTGATGTTCTCAAGCGCTCTCTCCCTTAGAGCACTTGTCCCAGCTGGAGCCAGATGTTATCACACCATAGTAGCAGGGCTACTATTCTTGCTTAGCAGATATCTGCACATTCCAGAGCTTCCATTATTCAGAGCTTGGCTATGATGATTGTGTATTTTGAGATCACTCATTATCAGAGCAGTGTATTATTCAGACTTATGTTAGACCTTGTGTCAAGGATGAGCCTTGAGAGTTTATATTTGATTACCGATGTGACTCTTTATCCCATACAGTTTCAGTTCAGTGCCTAGAGTTGTATTGCTGCAGTGTTTCAGATGATATATGATGATTATTCTTGTGATGATATTGTATGACCTATGGATGTTTTATCATTGACTGTGGATTATTATCTTGTTGATTTAGTCTTGTTCATAGCATTGGCTTGGTATATAATTCATGATGTGGCAAAATGTGTAAAACTTAAAATGAACTATAAAATGAACATTTACTTGCATGTTTAGGTTGTTTGACAAAACTCACTGGTTCACTACGTTGCATAGATATGGTATTTCTTGACACCATTTGTCTGCTAGCTTAGGCTCCACCTTCACTTGACTCCATCCATACATGACTATCCTTATTTGGCTTTAAACCTTCACTTGTCTTATTTGACATTCTGATATTGAGGACTTCCCATTTTTCTACCTCTGTGTTTGTACCGCATCCATGTATGTTTAGTGTCTCAGCTCTGAGTTGGTGACAAAACTTTCCTTTGGTGAGTTGGATTGTAGGCCTAAATCATTTTGGTCGGTTGTCCCGATGTTTGGCATTGGCTCGAACTCCCCCTAGTCACTTGAGATGTTGTTGGCTAAAACTGAAAGCTCATGTACTACTTATGGAAACTTATGTAAATTCGCCCATGGAAACTAAAAAGGGCAAGAGCGATGAACTGCTAAAAATACTCATCGAAGAGTATAAGAAAGGTCCAAAAAGCAATGGTTCTTAAATGTTATATCTAAACAATTGCTGACCTTATATGTATATGTAAACATGCCCTGGATGCAAGCTGCAATTAGTTGTGCTTATCAACACACCTGAGATCCGAAGGGTTATGTAGGCCAAAAAGGCCATGAAATGAAATTGAATGATCCTAATGAACTTGGATCAACTTGATGTAGACATGGTGCCTAAGTTGAATAATTACTCTCTAAACAACTTACCCATTTGTGAGGCACAGCCATTCCCCGTGTTATTTTGTCTAGCATAGAGTTTGTAGTTTCCCCTTTCTCCCAGTCCAAAGTATCTTTCAGTTGAGTTTAGACAAGTCACCCCTTTGACCAACCTTGTTCCTAGCCTTCATCCTTCGCTAGCAGTTTGACCATGTCCAATGGGTGAGTTTGTCATTTAAACTATTGTGCAAGTAATTACAAATAACAAAGGAATATGCTAACATGATTAATGCCACTGAATGGATGTTATACTTTAAGTTAAGTTATGAGTATGATTAGAGGAACATGTCTTAGTCTAATGATATGATTTATCCTTGGTTGTATATGGACCTAGTCAAACCTAGTTTGACTGTGGTCATTTCTTGGGATCCGTGATGATGTGGGCCATGAAGGCTTATTGATGATGATGTATGGGCCCACATACTCCTATTTATGATACTATATGATGGACATATGATTCAAATGGTGATTGATACAGTTCAACAGGTTTTATTATTACTTCATATCATCAGATTATGCACTGTCCATATATGGTGGACCCTACAACTATCCCATCAGGGCAACCCATGGTGTATGAGTACACATTCTTAGTATATTTGGGTCTTCTGGATCCATTGAGACACTTATCTTTCAGTTTCGGGCACTTCTGACAGTGATAGATGTAGTTTTACACTTGTTGACCAGATTTGGGGCTGATTTCCCAACCTGAGCAGCAGGGGCCATGAGAGGCCAGTTCACCTAGGGCGTTGTATGAGGAGGGAGGGGTCTAGCCACTTGTTATTACCGTTTATCCCCCCTTCTGGAGAGCCTGGTAGGCTCAGTTTGACAGCGCAGGTGCCCTAGGAGGCAGTTTCAGCACTTTCACAGTTACCGAGGCAGTCTAGAGATGGGATAAAAGGGTCACTGAGGAATTCGATTTAGGCAATTGAGGCAAGGTTTTGGCACTTGGTTTTCACAGAGGTCTTCCAGGGTCAACCCCTTATCTTCTAGCCATTTTTACCCACTTGGGTTGGTCCATAGAGGCTACAGGAGGCCTTTTACTACTTTTCTGTCACATATTTTGAGGACAGATTTGATCATTTATATTTATTTTGGACATATTTTATTATTTTATTGTGTCATGGGGATGAGCTAGTAAGGATTGATGCATCCTATCCCCACCATGAGCTCCATATGTCATGTCCCAGTCATATGAGGTGGGCTTTTGTACTTTTACCCCCTTTAGTGGATGACGTCACCCTCCATGAGTACCTTTTAGCCATGATGTCATCATTATTTGAGTGATCCATGTGTTATATTGTTATGTTTCATCTTATCCATTGATCATGTATTGATATCTTTTAATCTCAACCACTCATTTCAAAAAGTGGTTATGAGATCTACGGTTTTTGTCTTTATTATCCTATATAAGGAGGAGATCCCCTCATTGTAAAATCATCTAGAGAATTTGGCTCTTGGCTATTGGAATGAAATTTCTATCTTTTGGAGTACATGCTTGGGTTTGGAGTGGATGTTGGTTGCTTTGATTGTAAATGCTTTTGTCCATTGCATTGGAGGATCTATTGTAGCTATCTTGCATATTTTGCCATATCTTTTTACAGGTTAAGAGGACGTCTTTGACAAGTGCGAATTGGTTGGGAGGCTTTCCCTTCAAGCTTGGAGGAAGACGTTTTGGTTAAACAGGGATTGGTTTTGTCTTTGTGCCAACTATTCTTTGCTTATCTCTCTCTTGCTTGTATCTACCTTCAACATGTTAAACTAATTGATGCTTTGCTCCTTGGTTTTGACAGGTTAGAGGGACACACATGTGGCTTGGAAAAATTGATTTGGCAAGAGGGCTTCAAAAATTATTCATTTGATCTTTGGAAAAAGTAATCCTCATCTCAACTAGCATTCATCTCTTCATCCAGGTATGCTCCAAAGGTATGGTCTTCTTCTTCCTTGGCTTATCCAGAACTTCTAGATCATAAAAACCCTAATTGATTAAAACCCTCATTTTTACTTTTTCTTAGATCTACTTGGATCTAGCCTAGCTTTTGGAAAGATATTGAAAACCCACCTCTATAGTATCCACGACAATTCGGATCTATAGTTTTGTGGTGATTGGGTTCCATTTGACACACTTTCCAAGGCACTTAGCCCTCCTTGAGCAAAATCGCACCACTTGGGAGAAACTAGTTTGGTTGGTTCCAACACATGGGTAGGTGAGATCTCGCTTGATTCATACTCTCCACACTTGATAACCTACCCCTAGTGTGTCACTTCTTTGATTTCTACCTTGGGGGTATCATTCCTCATTTTGGGGGTTATGCCCACTAGGATCAATTTAGTTATACACTTTCAATCTTAGATCTATGGAGATCTAGCCATTGGATGCCCGTGATTTTCAAGATCCACATTCATACTTGCCTAAACTACTTGGATCTACAATTTGGTGGCCATTGGACTTGATTTGACACACCTTTCCATGCTTTTAACCCTCCTTGGGCAAAGTTGCACTCCTTGGGTGTTTGAGTTTGTCCACTTCTAGGACATGGGTGGTTGTGATCCCGCTTTATTTGGAAAGAGCATACCTTGAAACCCCTACCTAGTATCTCACTTTGTGAAGTTCTGCCTTGGGGGTATCATTTATCATTTTGGGGATTGTTTTCCACTTGGGTCACATAGTGAAATATTAGATCTACTAAGATCCAATCATCACATCTTGATTAGCCCACTTGAGGTGCATCCTAGGTGTCTCGATCTACAATTTGACATCTCATTTGACTCCATTAACCTGTTATCACATCTATGTTAGCTGGAGCTACCATACTACAGACTGTGCGGCCAAGGACCGCACAGTACTTTTTTTTTTCTAGATCAGAGATCCGATGCCTTCAGAGGAGGCACACAATTTTGTTCAGATTGCTCCGAGCAGATATATCAGAGGGGACAGTTGGTTGTACAGTGGTATAGACATGTTACTTAGCATTTACCACAGGGTCACCCTTCCATGCCAGGCTTTGATATGAACCCATTGAGACAATTGCCTAGTCTTGTTTTGATTGAGACTATCATAGAGTATTGCTGGTTTACTATTTGTTCCCGGATTCAGCAGAGATCCAGTTCAGAGATAGCCTCAACAACAGGTATATGGTGCGGCAGGTATTGCATTTGATGTATATTGCTCATGATTGTTGCTTAGACTTGTTTATACATGATAGTACACTAACTCTACATATGATGATTGATTTGGTGATCTAGCTATTTTTATGATATGTGATCGGGCCCTAGTAGGATCCTGTTATATGCACACCGGGTTACATCCCTACTCTTGGTATAGACTTGGTCATTTAGTCCCCCTTAGGCAGCTGAATTTGGATCCACCTTCACCTTCTCCATCCATCCGACTCATACATGATATTCTTTCCCGACTTGGATTCTGATTTGTGACCTCAAGGATCCCTTTCCCTACTGATCTCTGGTATGCCATGATTCCCTGTCCATTGTGCCTCAGCTCTTTAGTGTGTGAGATGCACTCTCAAACCTGGGATTTGCTCCTGTCGGTTGCCCCCGATGTTACAATGCAGTTAGGATTGTGTAGCCTCACCTGGTGTTCCCTGTTGGTCATCGAAGAATGTATTGCTCACCCCCATTACTTTGCAGTATCAGCACCATGATTATATCTATTGAGATATGTATGTAGCCCAAAAGGGCCTTGATGTAAATTGAAGAAATGAAGAAATGTAAAGCAAGCCAAAAAGGATTTTTGTAAATGTAAATCTAGCCAAAAAAGGGCTAAGTATGAAACTCATTGTAAAATCCATGCAATGTGTATGTGAACACACATGGACATAGGTCAGCCGTACATGTCAGCATTTGTAGTGGTTATTCCTCACCTAGCCCTGCGGGGCAAGGAGGTGAGAAGGAGCAAGGGACAAGCTTAAGATTGTCCCTTGGAGTCTCAAGTTACGGTTTGCCGGACACCCAGTTTGGAAACTCTAGAAAAGAACCTCACAGAGTCTTCGGGCACGGATGTGAGTTGTGAGATACTTGTCAGATTACCAGTGGAAGTTTCCCTGTACTATACCCATTTGTGAGGCACCTCCCTTCTCCGTGTTTTGTCATGGTATACTTATCTCAGTGGACCCTACTTTCCCAAGTTATCCAAACGGTCACATGATCCTCATCCTTGTCATCCCTTATCCTTCGCCATGTATTCCACATCACCCAAAGTTAGCTAGGTGGTCAAGTCTATAGGTTGTGCATAGCGGTTGAGTCTTTTGGATGTGGTGGGCCCACCTCACCTAGTGCCTTGTATTTTCCGGGATTTAATGCAGCTTTTGATCACCATGTTATTATCATGATGTTTAGTAATGTACTAACTTGTATAAGGAAGCCTTTCGCTTCATAATTGCATACAGGTGTTCAGCTAGCACTATTGTTGACCAGATTTGACTTGGTCAAACTAGGTTAACCAGGCCAAAAAATGGGCCCGAAAAAATGTTGTGACCGGAATTTCGATTTTGGTCAATTATTATCTACAGGGGACTCATATGAGCCTCCAAGTTACAGAATGCAAAAAGATCGAAGCGTTTGTGAGATTTTTAATTATTACTGGTCATTAATGACCTGTTTTAATTAAAAATCATGGATTTTGGGCAAATAATGCCTAAGTGATGGATCGGGGTCGTTCGAGTGGTCATTCCTACTATTTTTGGGGTCCACAATCACATTGCAGCAGATGGTTCAGAAATCTGGGCACTCTAGGTGGGTCAAAAGCCCAAATTTCATCTTCAGCAATAAAAACGAGCGATAAAATACATGAAAAATAAAAAATTGACAAAGGCAACTATAACAAAGGGTAAAAAATCAATGGTTGGCAAACAAAGGGGTGATTCCTAAGGTAAATTGGTAATGTTTGACATGGTATTGATGTGTTGTGGGTCCCTCCATTGGCCCAGCTCTTCATATGGTACGAATTTCCCATGAGGGGCGTTTTCTCCACTTAGGGGAAATTCGATTTGCATGTTGTATTTGGTGTGGGGCCATGATGTATTAGCTAGGGGGCTAAAACATCACATAGATACCCCCTACCACATTATTTAATTGTTGTATGGGCCCTACAAGGGTACCCCTCTCCACTTGTGCGCTTCTCTTGGGGCAATTCGCACCCACCTCCATGAGCTTATCTCCACCCTCGATTTGGAAAATGGGAGAGTTAATCCCAGGAATTGGTTTTGGGGGGAATGAGGCTAGGTTTTGAGCCATCTCTATAAGAGAATGAGCTCTCTCCATTGTTTCCTCTCTTGGCACATTTGTACACTTGAGTTTTTGATGATATAGAGCCATTCTTCCACAGTTCTTGAGAGTTTTATGGATGGATTATGTGTTGCTTGACTGATATCTAGTCTTTCATAGCTTTGTTGAGTTGCTAGTGCATTATTTCCATATTGTCCTTTGCCAACGACTTGCAGGAGAAGAGCTCAGCTGGAGGAGGGCGCAGGTTTTGGAGTGGGAACCCTACAACCGCTCAAATTCTTTAGAGTATCAACAAGGGAGTTGTTATTGCAATTTCGCCTTTCAATTGTCTCATTTTATGTCATTTTACTTGCTGGTTTCTCTTGTTATTTGCTGCATCACTGACTTGATCTTGTTTGTGGCAGGTACCTAGGGCGAATTTGGCCATTGGAAGCTCAAAACGTGAAGGGAACATGCTGCTGCTCGGCAACTGAGTTTGGAAGGCTAGTCTTCGGAAACCTCGTCCATCTATTCACTCCCAAGTAGGTCCTTCTTGCTGGTCTCTAGCATTTTAAATTTAAATGTGTGTGTGTTGAGCAGAAATCTCATGTAAAAACCCCTAAAAATACAAAACTTAACTTTTCATCGTTAGAATTTTTTTTAATTCAAAACCCGCTAATGAAATGCTCTTAAAAGCCTAAATCTAAAGTTTCATTTCTCTTGGACTCCATTTGCGCATAGAATCAGCACTAGTCTACCTGGCAAAAACGCCCCCCTAGGGCGTTTTTCTCTTTCTGCTTGGTTGGGTGATTTTGGGGTTCTGGGTAGTTTGTAATCGATTTCAAATCATCATTTTATGGCAAGGAATCAAACTACCAATCGCTAGAAGTATTTTAAATCATGTTTTATTTGCTTCCCTAGGTCCATTTCTGCACTGCTTAACTCTCTCCCTTGGGCAGATTTAATCTATTCTTTCACTTCTAGCTTACTGTACATCCTAGTCTATTTCAGCCTTGCAATCACTAATCTAATCAGCTTGTTTCAGTATAATTGATTGCTGGTCACTCATTACATCACTCTTATTTCACCATTTGTGTCCATCAGTTGGCTAAATTTAGACTTAGGAGTTCACCTACACCCATCCCTTGTCTTTATCTCTTATTCTTTTGGGTTTGGGTGTATTGTTTGTCTCTCAACCATCACTAGTTGAGCGAGTTCTCCCCCCTGACTTGGCTACGTGCCTTGTCTGAAGCGACAGTAGCCTTGTCCAGTTTGACTTCCGTTCCCTGAACGGAGGACCTGGCTATTGCAGGTTACACCATTCTAGCTGATCACCCTCTGCCATCCCTGTTGGGACACTCTCATCCATCAGCTAGAGTTTGTGTGATAACATAACCCATCTATCAAGGCACTAGTCCACCTAGGGTAATTCGCACTCCTTGGGAGTTGTGTCAAGTCCTAGATCCCATATGTGGGTATCTCTAATTTCACTTTAGATCCATAGATCTACTCATAGCATACCCCTTAGTACCATTCCCACCCTTAACTTCACCTTGTGGGTCCCATTTGAGCCATTTCCATATCCCAAGGAAGTGGGCCCCACTTGTTGTATTTCATGGTACTAGATCTTGTCATCTTATCTCATCATGTGGACTAAATCATTCATTGGTTGAAACATAAGTTATTCCCTAAGCCTCTTTCAACCACATTTAAACTTCTAGGTCCACCTAACCTTGCATTGGTTTCCGTAACTTGTCTTTTACATATCCCTAGGAACCTTTGTTTCGGTCCAATCATCTTTGATTGGTTGTAGGGTCTCCCCCTAGGTCTTGATTCATCTTGATCTAAAGTGAAGAGTGCCTCGGTTGACGTGACTCCCAGCTTGCATTGGGAACCGTGGCATCTCTTAGGTTACCTCTTTAGTTGTCGATCTCCTCTACCATCACGGATGGGATACCTTTTGGGACAACTACAAGTTGTTTGATAACAGGTTATAGTCAAACTGTGCGTTGACGACTTCATAGTCAAACTGTGCGTTGACGACTTCAATGTCAATAAGGATGGCTTTACACGCTATTTGGATCGGGAAGTTGGACAGGAGGCCTTGGGGTTGAGATGAACGACCATCGTAAGCTCGTAAGGCAGTCATGGATGGCTTTAGGGTAGGGTATATGAGCTTCTGCCACATGAATGTAGACATAACGCATGTAGAGGCACCCTCATCGATGATACACCGATGGATAACAAGATTCTAGATTGAAACAAAAACTTGGAAGGCTAATGTGGAAGGCATGCGTGGTTCAGATTGGTCTAAATCGAATGCCATCATCCATGAGTCGGAAGGGTCTATCGCACCGATGGTGGATAACAGTGTTTTGCGCTGCGCGGGGAAGGTTTCCAAAACTTTGAGGGTTGACATAGTAGCAGGGGACTAGGCTAAGTCATCCACGATATTATAATTGGGGGCAGCATGAGTGTTGGGGTTATTATTGATGCGACGCAAAGGAAAGCGAGGAGCTTTGGGGGCCCCATCGCACGGTGTTGTGGGTATTCTTAACGACTGATCTATGGAAAGAGCTTTAGTAGGCTTATCGGCAGGAATGGTTTCAGTGGTGGAACCATACTGGTTACGACCTGTTTGAAGGTTGACGTCAGCTGATGACATCATTAGAAGGTGATGGGTACCCGAGTCAATGGGTTGACTAACAGGTGCAGCATAAGTGATTTGTTGTTGTGGTGCGGTAGTTCTTTGAGGGGGAGCCAACGGTTGAGTGTTCACTACCCCTTGCGTGGGTAGGGGATTCTGTAAAACCATAGGTTGTGCATTGGGTTGCGGGGGGTTAGGTGGTGTCAGAGGGACAGCATGTCCTTGGCGGTGGGCATCATCGGTCCAAATTTGGCGAGCTCGCTCCAAATGGGGACAATTGTGTGTATAATGGCCATATATCCTGCATATAGAACATGGATTGTTCGTATGTAAATTGTGGTTCTTTCCTTGCCGAGGTGGTCGATCAGGATTTTGGTTTGGTGGGGAGGAATCATTGTTGTTTAGAAGTTGTGGTGGTGGAATGCCTCGATTGGGAGGTTGGTTGTTCCCTCGGTTACGACCTCTTCCCCTATTTTGTTGTCCTTGTTGGTTTCGTCAAGCAGGTTGGGTTTACTGTTGATTTTGTTTAGCGTAAAATTTCCCTTGGTTAGTAGGCGGATTCTGTGGTTGAGGAGGTGTTGGGGAAGTCTACGGTGGATAATAAGATGGAGGGGCATCCGGTTAATGGTAGTAGGTAGGAGGTGCGGCTAGAGGGGTGTATGTTGGCGGTGTGTGACCGTAGCAATGTGTTGGACACGAAGGTCCATGTACATGAGGGGCTTGGGCCATGGGAACATATGAAGGTGTTTCTCCTGAATGGGTTGTGGCACGCGAAAAGTCAGGGCCACTCATGGTGGAATTGAGTGTAGGATTATATGTCATGGTAGAAGCAGGGGGTATATGGACACATGGTTGTCCATGAGACACAACATGTCCAATGATGCCATCGGCGACGTGGGGTGCCCTTGGCGCGTCCTTCCTGGAGGAATCACCGCGGGGAGCATCGGGTAAAATGGAATATAGGTAGTCTGACTGAGCATAGATGAGGTCAAACTGTTGGAATTTTAGAATGGCTTCTTCTTCCGATTGGGGCCGTTCGGATGCCACATCCTTGGCGATAACTGGTATAAGGGATTTCAAGAACCAATCTAGGAAGATGCGGCTGTCTAATTTGATCTTACATAAACTTCGATGTCTACGCCATTCATGAATTAGGTTAGTGATATGGGTAGCCCTGTTCTATCTACAAGAGAGTAGAATCTCAACACCATCATCATAACGAACGGGTAACTGGAAGAACTGCAGGAAAGTCGAAGCAAGGGATGTAAAGGTGGAATGTGTCCCATGGGGTTGTTCGATGTACCACTTAGCTGCAGAGCTAGTTAGGGTCCTATTATCACCAATCTTGAAGTTGCCCCTAAAGATGGATCCAAATGGATGGTAGAGGGGACAGGCAACTAAAGTGGTGAACCGAGAGAGCCCTAGTTCCCAAATGGATAGTTGTCATGCCAACCAAAGCACTCTTCACTTTTTCTATCAAAGCCAAGATAGCAAGGGGGAGACCCAGATCTACTCCTGACATGAGAGATCAACCCAATCACCAGATCAGATAAGACAAAGTGAGGTACGTAAGGTGACAGGTATGGAACCCTAGATTTAAGGAGACTGAGACACTGTGGAGGCTTAAAGGTGATATGACTTGATGAATAGTTCTTAAGCACAGTGATTCAGGGATTAAGTATGATTCCAAGATTCAAATCTAGTGTAAAAATGGTCAAAGTCAACTGCCTTGGGAAGCGTATCCCTTAAAACAGGGAAACTATCCCAAAGAGTAGATCTGATAGCTAGGGCTTTCTAGCTATGCTTGATGAAGGCATATGACAATGTCAAAGTGTGCAAGAAACCAAACGGGGATCAAAACACATGAAAAATGGGCAAGCCAGGAAAGTTGTGAGGGTAGGAGAGAGGCCAGTGCCTTGATAAATGGGCCAATGGAGTCCCAAGGGTGACGCCCTTGAGAACCTGTTGTTCGCCGCGATGCACACTAGCAGCAGAAATATTTTGAAAGTTGTTTCCTCACTGAAAGTGGAAAAGGTGTGGCCTTGGAGTCAAGCAAAAATCCAGGTACTGTCACCTGATCTCAGCTCCTCCGTTTAGGCTAACTCCTAACGAAGCCAAGGGGGGTAGTCCCTAACAAAAGAATTGTCTAAGGCTCTTGTGTTTTAAATGTTTTATGCTGATGTGATGCGGATGGGTGTTGTTTAGGATTTTTTGTGTGATCACAGATTTACAATAACAAATTATATAATCAAAGATAACAATTGCAAGATATTAAGATGAAGCACAACCACTTGTTATTCTAAATACAAGACATCCACAATATGATATGAAATTGGAAAACAAGACAGATGCTTCAGATGGATAATAAGCAAATAAAATGATGTCAAGGACCAATGCCTTATCGAGTCAAATGTCTTGAGTGCTTGGGTTGCTTGATACAAGAGTTCAGGTGATTGATTGTCGTTTTGCAATTGTTCTGGGTAGATTTTATTGTAAATTTTGGGGTGATCTTGATTATTAAAAGGTAAGGGGAATTTCCAAGTGATACGCAAGGTACTGGAAATCTATCCGGGAATACTCTAAGTGGCTCCGTTCGAGGACATGTTGGACCACCCAATTTTCCAACGAGGCGTTCAATAACTAACCAGCCACTGAAAACGGGATATGGCTACCCAGTGCCCCCACTTGGAATTTTCCCACGTTAGAATATTATCGATCAACGTCGAATTCATTGCTTGTGGGGTGAATATTTTATTATGATTAAAATTGGATTAATGTGAGAAATTAAATAGCCAATACTGTTTCTGAGTAACCCAACCCCCCCAGGGATGGGCATAGCATACGTGGTATGGAAAATAGTAAATTCCAATTTTAGGGGAGATGGTGAGTTGTGAATGTTTTTATTAGAGCACAAAAACAAAGCTCTCCGACAGAGAATTCTCTTGATCCACCTTATGGTGAGATTCAAGAGTCTTATCTAATCTAGTATGAAAATGAAAGATGCAACAATGCTCTCCGATAAAGAGTGCTCTTGACTTGTCTTATGATAGGTTCAAGAGACTTTGTGTTCTTTTTATGATTGAGCAATTATAATCAAGATACACAACAGGTAATTTAAAGAATGAGAAAGATCTAAACTAGCAAATGGTGTTCTAAAATGCAAAAGTGAAACTAGACTAGCAATTACTAATCTACTTGCAAAATGGAAAAGCTAATCTAGCAATTAGTGATCTACTCGGAAAATGGAAAAGCTAATCTAAGAATGAAACAAGTGTTTCCACCTAAAACACACTTGCACACGGGTAAGTCTCCCAACCGCTATGTGTGTTCCTGAGGGAAACTATGAGTTAAGAACCCAATGTCACCTCGGTCCTAAACTCCTCCGTTTAGACCACAACTCCTAAAGTCCAAGGGGGGTAGTCCCTACTTACTAAGTTCTTTTTGTAGTTTGTTTTAGGGAGTTGTAAGTTACCAAAGACTAATATGACAGTCAAAGTGCAAAATGCAAAGATACTTCAATGCCAAGCAAACCTTTTAATCAATCAACCAATAATATACTTAAGAGAGAAATAAATCAAATTATCAAAATCACCAGTGCCGTCTCTACTCGGGCTATGGAGTCACAAAAATCTACTTACAAATACTTTCCCAAAGTATCAACTCATTCACTTTAACAAATATGACAAGAATATTATGACTTCCAGTAAAATGAACCAGCTAAAATAAAATGCTTGCAAATAGATTATCAAGATGTCACATAAAGCACTTAAATTATAGAATCATGAACAACTTAATGAACCAAGATACACGTAACAATATTTAGCTGAAAAACAAAGTACTTGAAGCAAATATTGTGAACAAGTTAATAATGTAAAGTGCTTGCAAAGTAGAGAAATGAGATTGTAACAATGTTTTGCAAGTGGTCCTTTAAATTTTAGTAAATTTTAATGTCTCTCTTTTACTTAGGGGATTAATGTGTTTGTTGCAAAGAAATGAAACTAATCTAGATGTCTACCCCAAAGTGACTATCTCCTTCAATTAGAGAGAGAATGTCGTGTGCTCAACCTGAGAACACAAGGTTCCCAACTAGCTCCACGGGTCAAACTCAAGACTTGCTGGGTGCTCAACTGGAGGACACAAAGTGTCACAAGACCCCCCATGATCTCCACCCCACTAGCTCCACAGGCCAAGCCTTCTTTTCTCCGTTTTAGTGTATGTAACTGGTGCCTATTAATCTAGCCAACACATATCTTTTCCCTTTCTCGTCACCCAAGTTCGGTTTAACCGGTGAGGGGAGAGGATACGGGGCAAAAATGGGGCTTAAGTTAAATTTTATTTCTTTAAGCAAAAATAAACTAAAACAATGTAAGCCAAGCGCAGTATCATCGGAGTGGCAAAGCCACTTCACTAGTGAGGTGCGGGAAAAATAAACAACTTAAAGCAAATTACTGGAAATAAAGAAACAAGCCAAGCGCGATATCACTGGAGTGGCAGAGCCACTTCACTAGTGAGGTGCGGGCAAAATGAAAATGCTTGAAGTAAATAAAAACTAGTAAGCAAAACTACTTAACAAAACCATGCAAGGATGGGAAGAGCCTCTTTCTTTGCATGCAACTAAGAGTAAACTAACTAAGACTTAAATGCTTGAAAATAAACACAATAAACTCAATCCCAAGAGACTCTCTTGGGATTGTTACAATGATGTAAATTCCAGTACTTATTATTATGAAAAAGATAGAGAGAAAATAGTGATTTTGACCGTTTTTTGTGAAGGGCTTTAAGTAGTGACTTGTGGAGGCCTTCTATGCTTGGAGATGGCCGATTTTGGGTAGTGTTGTCTCCCAAAATTGGCATGCGTGTGTTGAATCCTAAAATGTAAACACACCAGCCCGATTGACAACTCTCAGGAGAGAGGCCAATGTCACCACACTTCTCTCCTCTCGCTTCAGGTTGGCTCTTCTCCAACTCAAGGGGGGTATCCCTAAGATAGGATCACTAAGGCAGGTGAAATGGAGGGCAAGGTGAACTTGAAGAGGCTTCCGTAGGAAACGATTGTAACAAAAATATAATTTCGATTGGGTGATGGGAAAGTTGGGAGGATCAGTCCTCGAGGAAAGGCCAGTGCCAGTATATCAGAGGGACGAATGGAGTCAAAAGAGAGATCAAAGGGCATTGTGTCATATGTGATTGAGGGGGAAAGATCGCATTATTGAGCAAGCCCTGCTCAGTCTAGTGTTTGGCAATCAGAAAGAGTACTTCTTCTTCTCTAGCTGCGGGAGGTGCGCTATGCAAACCAAAGATCAATATTGCACAATCAAACTAAATAAAATGCAAATATCAATACTTGTGTATGCATGCTCACAAAGGGAAAAAGAAAGCAGCTGCTAAAAGTTCTTCGCCAAAGGGAAAAAGAAAGCAGGCTACTGAGAATTCTTCACCTTCCAATGTGGTGGATTGTCACCCTTCTATGGCCTCTTACACAAAGAAAAGAAAATGAAGAATCTGAAAATGCTTACACTTATCTAAAATCTCACAAGTACTGCCACAAAAAATGCTCAATTTATCCAAAGAATCCCATGGTATTTTTCATTAAGCTTACGGGAAGAGAAGCTCCCAGGTTTTTCCATCAATACAAAGGAGAAGGCTGGTCTCTTAAATAGAGCACAAGATACAATAAGCTGCCCTGATTAGGGTTACAAGAGTGTAAACAAAGTAAATAAAGTGTGAATCATCATTCGTACCAGAGATAAATCAGGGTTCTAACTCCACATAAAGGAAGAGTTCCAAGAAGATGAGTGCGCCATCTCATAGCCAAGGAGGTTACTCAAACCAACGGAGGAATCTTCAAATAGTGGAACTGCTGAACTGCCACTTAGTTTCACATATCTGATCCTTAATGAATGCACAACAGAATGCCCAAATCAAGCTTGTGTCTGTCAGGGTAATCATCAACTCCGGATGATACGTACGAGAACAGTTCAAAATCACTTCAACCGCCAATGGATAACAGTCATTTCCACTTTCTTCACCAACAAACTGAATACTTTGTGGATGCGCTATCTGCTAGTCAAATCTTTGGATTAATACTGATCGCTATTTCCATCACTCTGTTGAATTCAAACTTTGGACCTAGCTCTGTATTTACTCAACTGGAGGCCACGTTATCAAAGACTGCCCATAACTGAAGTTTAAACCTTTTGCAATGGAGCTCTGAGCACACAACTTGAGTTCCAGGTGGACGGATTCCTCAATTTGCGGCCCTCTCAAAAGGCAACAGACTGGTGCTGAATATTCAATGGGATTTTGCTTTTGTTTATAACTCTGTTACCACTAATCGAAAAAGAACACCTGTGCAAAAAGGGTTTCTGATCGATAAAGTGCATACCCAGGTGTTAGTTCTTCTGACAACAGATGTCACCAGCACAGATCTGGTCCCGATGGCGCGCAGATACTCGTGTCGTGACTTGCTTCTTCAAAAAACTGTTGGTTTCATGAAAAAATTGATAGCCCACCATCCAAACTACATATAGATAGTATTTCCCCGCAGTTTTCCCTAAGTGAGAGTGTGGCTAGGGCGATCCTGAAGTAAATAGCCCCGCTGGGATCCATGGGCGCGTGAAAGCTTGATTACTGCGTCAATTTATGGAAACAAAACCACAGCGATCAAAATCTCATATGATCTACAATCAGAAAGTGACTTATCCCAGTAGCTGGCTGAGGAAAAAAAAGACATGGACAATCCATAAACACAAAACGCATGGGATACGATGAATTGCCTCGTGGCTTTCTCTATTTTCGGAATCCCAGCAGCCAATTCTTGGATTAAGGTGGAAAGCTTTTATTCATGCCCTCGATATCTAACTGGGCGCTGCCTTCAATGCTTCCATACCCAGGTATCGTCAATTTTGCGTGCCAATAATTAAGTCCTCGATTCTTCCATAGGCTGCAGACACCTCCCACGCATTTGCTTGCTTCCGAAAATGATTTCTGATTACGCGAGCTTTTATTGGATGCACAAAACAACAGCTGCTAATAAAATCTCGGTTGCCCAGGAACGAGAATTCATGAGTTCTGTTGCTAAGGTGATAAAAATGCGTGTATTCAAACTCCGTCTCGATGAAACGACCTCCATCAAAAAATCATGATTTTATTGATCTTCGGATGCTGCGATTTCTGAGCCATTGTGATGACCAGGATGTTCTTTCAAACTTCACCTCTTTCGCCATAGCCTGATCAGCCGTGCCAACAAATGTTTATAAAAAATGTGCCCATCGGCCGTGCATCACTGTCATTCTCATTGACTTCTTCCACTCCAGACTCAAGAAACGCTTCATCTAACACTAATTTACGTTTTGCTATTTCAAAAAATATTTTCATCTACTGCTCCCCTGGTCACATGTCGATACACAGTCACGGGTTTTTTCTGGCCTATACGATGACAACGATCTTTAGCCTGCCGATCCATTCTTTGCACACTCTCAGCGTCAAGATCCCATCCAGCGCCCTTTAAGCTTCCAAATAACTTGCAAATTCATTTCCCAGCAGATAGAAATATCCACCTTTGAGCTCGAAGCTTAGGAACTTCATGTACTGTAGTGCCAAATATGAACATATTCTTCTTTGAACTATTTTGATTGACAGTTTGTACAGCATAAGCATATCCATGACTCCCTGGCATATTTCCTGCTATAGTTTGCGAGATCTTCAATGTCTTTATCTGTCATAACAACAGCCATGCCTGTAAGTGGCCCTAATGCGACCACTGTCACTTCTCTAGGGAATATATTTGCCTTCCAATTAAGAAAAACTGATGCTGAACTTCGGGCATCCTCTGTCCGTCAAAATAGGCACAATTATTGCTGCTAGCTTCGATCAATTGGATGGTGCATGAAAAGGATGCCATATCCACTGCTGCAAAATGGTGCTCTGGGTATATTTGAAATAGTTCCTGTTATCACCTAAACTGTAGTTACCCCTATGGAAGGATCCAGTCATGGGTGGCAATAGGGAAGGGCAACTTGAAAGGTGCAACCACGATCACCTCGACCTCCAATGTATATGGTTGTCACGCCAGTCGAGGCAACCTTCACTTTATGTTATCTAGCCCAGACAACAAAGGGGGAGACCCGATCTACTCCCGACAGGAGAGATCAAAACCAAGACACCAAATCAGGGTATTTCCAGGTGAAGTTAGGTGTATGGTTTATCCTAGACCTAAGGATGAAGTCACAAGTCAAGTGAGGGGTTCAATAGATGTAGCTTTGGTTCATAGTTGATGTGAGAGTGACTTACAATGTTTAAAGTGAGATCTAGGGCTAGTGTACTAGGTCAATATCAAAAGATCCACTGCCTTGGGAACCGTGTCCAATGCAGGGTTGTTTAGGGGTCAGACTGGGGGCTAACTAGTACATGAGACAATCTTGACCATAGTCCATGATGTCTTCAAAGGTATAGTTCACCATGCAAAAGTCAAACCACAAGTCAATCCAACAATCTAGGAGAGTGGGTTGACTTGGAGATAAACCAGTGCCTTGGGAATTGGGAAGTGGAGTCAAAGTAGGGTTGACTTTATGGTTTAGGATTCCTACAACATGAGATAAGTGGACAGTATAGGCCTTGATGGATAAATGGTTCTAGATCTAGGTTTGACCCAAGTGGACCACAATCCCTAAAAACAAGGAATGCAATCCCCAAGGCAAGATTTGACAAAGTGACAGTCTAGACCTAGGTTTTGAATTATTCTGAATCCGGATCTGCAAAAATCTCAAGTACCCAGTTCCTCGAAGTAAGTGAACTCACTTCTCCAAGGTGGTGCGACTTTCCCTAAGGAGGCTTGAATCGGGGTTTAGGTGGGTCAAATCATGTCGGATGGCATCCAAACTTTAGATCCGGGTAGATCAGTCAAGTAGGGATATGGATCTATAATTTTGTGGCAATCCACCGGTTAGATCTTTGTAGATCTGAGTTTTAGTGTTCCAAGTGGTCCAAAATGGGGATTAAATCCCTTAAAATGTGGAATGGGGCCCACAAGGTGATTTTCAAGAAAGGGACAACCTGGGTGTATGTTATTTGATGTGTAGATGTCAAATCAAGTGAAATCTCAAACACCCATCGCTTAGATCTAGGTCAACCTGCTCAAATGGTGAAGTGCGCCTTCCTTGGGAGAAGCTAGGTTGGCTTGGGAGAGGGATCAAACGGGAGCCAATCCACACCAAACTATAGATCCGGGATGCCGTGGATGCTATAGAGGTGGGTTTTCAATATCATGCCCAACAACCCACTAGATCTTGGTAGATCTGACAAAATGTAAAATAGGGGTTTTGAAGTATTTAGGGTTTTAACAATTTATGAATTATGTCAATGGATTGGATAAAGGAAAGAGAAACAAACCTGTGGATCTTACCTGGATAACCTTGTAGATGCCTTGATGATGATGATCTATGCAATCCCGATCAATTTGGAAGCTTTGAGGTAGTCTCTATGCAAATCGATTTAGTCCAAGAAGCCAATGCGCCCTCTCTCCTGCACAACAAACGTCAACAATATCAGATTTGATGCATCAAGAGATAAGACTAATGCCACAAAAGAAGTAACAGAAAGATAGCATAGATCACAATGATACTAATGATAACCCCCTGATACAAGCGAATGCCAAGAAAGTCGATTTGAAGAAGCCTTGCAAAATCGCCCTTGTTGAAGTCGCCCTCCTGTAGACAAACAATGATTTCCAAACAAAGATAGATCTTACCACAATTTCCAAATGCTAGGTTGCAATAGACTTTCCAATCACCATCTAAGAACACCAGATGCAAAGGAGACCACAAGAATTTCCACAAGAATATTTTTCTATACCAATAATCCAAGAGCCAAAGACCCTTTACAATGAGAGGCTCTCTCCTTTAAATAGGAAGGAGAGGCACCAAAACCCTAACCACTTTTTGAATGAGTGGCTAAGATTAAAAGATACAAATGTCTAATCAATGGTTGAGATGAGCTCAACAACATAATACATGGATCACACATAAAATATAACATAAGTGGACAAAGTCGCCCTAGGAGAGGGGAATCCCACCAAATCATGATGACAAAATATCATAAGAGGCTCATGGTGGGTCCAAGGGGTAATTTTATCCCTCCTTGGTCAATCCCCATGGCACAATAACCAATAAATAATCATGAAAGTACCAAATCGTGCCTCCAAGGTGAAGTCGTGGTCCTCCAAGGTGAAGTCGTGGTCCTCAAAAGACCCAAAAAATCCACAGAAAGTGCCATAAGTGATGGATGCGGGCCCCGATGAAGCTGAAACTGCAGGAGGAGGTGTGGAAGGTCCCGATCTATCATCAATGATCATCCCATGCCATAACTTTGCCTCAGTAGCCCAAATCGATTTCCTCAATAGCCATTTCTACCAATCCTGAAATGCCTCGGGAAACGTGAAACTGCCCAAACTGCCTCCTGGAGTGATGGCGCTGTCAAGGTGAGGGTGCCAATGTGTCCGGGAGGGGGGTAATATGGTAAAAACAAGTGGCTGGACCACCCCCTCCATCATCAGCGCCCTAGGTCATCCGGATAAAAGTCATCTCTGCTCCGACAGGGCCTCCAATAGACCAAAACTGCACTAGGACAGCCTACTGAGGCTAAATCATCACTGTAAGTGCCAGGAACTGAAAACAAACTGTCCCATTGGACTCAGAAGGTCCAAATCCATCCAAGATGTGTACTCATACACCATATGAATCTCTGCATGATCAAGATGAATATCCAATGTACCGGAACAAGGCCAATAATAATGATCTGTAAATGACCAAACACTGCTGTATCCCAATAATCATCATCATAACCCTGTAGCTGCTGCATAGAATCATCCTGTATGTGTACATGGACCATATATCATCTATCCATATCATCATAAGGTCCAACATCTCATGTCCCATGGTCCTCCATGGTCAAACTAGGTCTAACCAAGACCAAATACAACTCAGACTATCATCCATAGCTGCTGCAAGGTGTCAAGGTCAATACATGCTTTACAATTTATTCAAATAGCTTCTATAACACAGAGTAATCATGACTGGCGATCTAAATCCAAATATATAGTGTCGTTAGTTATTATTATTACTCAGACTAGACTTTCAGGATCATACTCACTTCATAGTTGTGATCAATTTGCTAGTGAAGGGTGAAGGCTGAAATAAATGGCTAGGCTAAGGGATGACTTGACTAACTTGACTTTGTGACACTTTGGCAAGGGAAAGGGAATGTACACCATAGTATATACTGAATGAGCAATAACACAAGGAATGGCGGTGTCTCACAAATGGATGAGTTGTTTAAAGATGGTTTATTCACCTTCACAGATGCGCACAATCCATAATACAAACAAGGCCAGCAATTGTTTAGATATAACATTTAAGTTCCATTGCTTTTTGGGCCTGAGGTTTCCATAGCCTTGATCTATGTATGTTTACAAACACATTGCATAGATTTACATTTATTTTTAGGCTTTCTGCTGCAGGTGTGTTTTTAAGGCACTTGTTTACCTGAGCACTTCTAGGTGTGTCATGGACAACTTGTTTACCTAGGTATTTATTTTTCCAAAAGATATAACATTTTATTTTTCATGGCCATTTTCATTTGGCATTTCTTTCATATACAAGATATAGCATTTGATTTTTCCAGATTTTGTATTGATGGCAGCACTAAAAGTTTCAGGTTTAGCCAACACAACTTTAGTGACTAGGGGGAATTCTCAAGGAACTCCAACTCACCATAGGTAAGTTTTGTCACCAACTCAGAGCCGAGACACAATAAACAGGGAAGCTCATCCAATACAGAGGCTATAGTGGGGAAAGGTCCTCCATGTCACTAGTCAAGTAGCAAATCAGGGTAATAATCTAAAAGGTAGGCCACGGATGGATGAAGACAATGAAATGATGGAGCCACCACTAGCAAGCCATAGTATGGTGTAATGATCACCTCTATTCTCCCTAAGGAGGGTATGTACCAATGAGTATGGATAGTGAACTTCTAAGTCTGAGTAGGGACAATATGATATAAATAATAGGTCAACCAGGTCCATGTATCTATATGATCGCCAGATCATGACACTAAGTGCTAAGACATGCTATAAGAATAAGTATAAAAGCAACCTAACCATAACACAATAATATACCTGCTGAGTCATATACCTGACTGCACATCAACCTATACCATCATCTGTCCTCTGGAACTGCTGCTGTAACTCTGGGCACTACTGACTGCTCTGTACCAATGGTATAATGGCTATATCGGGCATCTCTCTGAGTGTCCTGAAACTCAGTCATGGCATGGGGAGTACAACTGCTGTCCACAATCTGATAGTGATCCAATATAGATGCTCATCTCAGCATCTCCAATGCAAGGGAACTGGATGAATAGTGTACTGGAATGAGAAAAATAATGTATGGTAGCCCGGCTACTATATATGTGATAACAGTTCCGCTGATGGAAATTTGGAGGACTGCACTTATGTTGATTTGTAAAAGGTAGCTCTCAGCCCTTTGAAAAATTTGCTTGTGGACACCCCTGCCAAAATGGGGGGTAACAGGTAGCATATCCTTTTTGAAAGTGTGCAGACCTGCTAAAAACCAGAAAGCAAAAAGTCACAGAAAAATTCCCAAAATCACTTTGGGACAATGTGAATTTATCATACAAAAATGTACAAATTTACAGAAAATTTATAAGCAAATTTTGATGAGATATTAATATGTTAACAATGATTCAAATCTGATTTATATATGCAAAAGATGTAGAATATAATGTAGAAAATTTAAATGGGAAAGAATGGAGAAGATAGTGCTCTTTTTTCCCATCCAATGCTTTGAGGAGTGGGGTATCTAACCCTATGCTGTTGGGAGCGGGAGCAGGAGCGAAAAGCGAAATTTTCAAAAGCTTCCGTTTCGGGAGCGTTTTTTTATATAATATATATTTTAATATATTTTGATACATATAAATTAAAAAAAACATGTATTATGCCAAATTAGCTATAGAAAACATCAAAACATAGAATCTAGATATTCATATAACCATTTAGTACACATTGATATAACATTAATCATCTCGTCTTCTAGATTCTAGGAGCTATAACTTATAACATTGTCATTAAATGATCATCATCAAATCATCAATCATCAATCATCAACAACATCAACCTTCAAATTTCAACATATAATATTTGCCATCAAACTAGGCCATAATGTTTACAAAATAGGCCAACCGCCAAAATAAACATGAAAATGAAATACAAACTACAAAGTACTATGAATCTACTAAGCTTTCCGCTTGCCATGAGTAACTTCCAATTTCTTTTCTCGTGTTCTAGGTGGAATAGGTGATGGTGGAAGTGATCGTGGAACATGAGTAGAAGATGAATGGCCCACGCGGGCTGAAATTGGACGTTGTGAAGCTATAGGAAAAACTCCTACATCCGGAAAGCTGCTTCTGCTTGGGGGTGGCATCTCTGTATGGGTAGTCTGAATTGGATCATCATGATCACCTAATAGTTCAGCCTCCAAGCGCTCTAATGCTATGGCTCCATCCTCCACATTAGCCTCCTCTAGATTGTTGTCCCAAGTCAAAAATGTTCTATCATTCTTGGCCGCTTCACAATAATGGGACAACAACCTCAATTTGTAGTGCACATAAACCAAGCTTTCTGCGCGATCTACATTCAGACTGTTTCTCTTTACACTGTGGATGAAGTTGTAGGTGCTCCAACACCTCTCTGCAGAAGAGCTATTAACAACCTGTGATAGCACCCTCAGCGCCAATTTATGCAAATATGTGGCTCCAGAGCCATGCATGTTCTACCAATGGATAGGATCCAATCTGTCTCGATCTTTGGTTGCAAACAGGGAACCAAAGCGTCCATGCTCACTTATGTATATGCTCAATTCACTCCGTACTTGAGCACACTCTTTCTCATCAGGGACCAACTTTTCTAATGCAAGCATATACCCAACAGCAACCTCTGGATCTGTGTGGGGTTTTTTCCTGACTCCACCCCCAGGTGCAGGTTGGGCCAACCAAATTGGAGAATAGTATTTTGGGGTGAGGACATATGCAAGGGCATGGAGTGGAACATTTAGATTATCCCACCTTCTGACCACAAGTTTATGAATATGGTCATACAAGACCGCATCTCTTTGCTCAACAATGTCTTTGATTTGACCAAGCATGCTATCCATCTGCTCATATACATCCCCAATCACCAACTGATCTGTATCTGCAAAACGAATCATGTTATAAACTGGCTTGGTGAACTGCAGAACATACCTAACATGTGACCAAAAATGACCTTCAAGAACGGTGTCCTCCACCTCCTGAAAGTCACTTCTATTTGATGCACTTGCAACTCTGTCTTTCAATTCCTGCCATGGATCACTTGATACCATACTAGCCAATGCCTCTCTTACCTTCAAAATCCTCCTGAAGGTGAGGTAGTAGCTATCAAATCTAGTCTTTGCAATCTTCAATAGCTCCAACTTAGAGTGATTGCGAAAAATGTGGTGGGCCATGCTATGATTGGTAATAAATTTGATCATTTTCTTACCTCTCTTGTACAAGGCACCAATCCATCGGTAATTATTGTCCTTCATCTTAACAATATCACGCATCGAAAGGTTCAATGTGTGAACCAAACACCCTGACCAAAATATGTTGGGATACTTATCCATAATGATTGCTCCTGCTGCCTTACAATTAGCAGCATTATCAGTGATGACTTGAATGACATTGTATGGACCAATCTCCTGAATGGTTTTAAGTAAAGGTTGTGCAATATTAATAGCGGTCTTGTAGCGATCTGAGTAGTCATGTGCTGAAAGGAAGACCGCACCGCTAGCAGAAATGCCAAGAATATTTATCAATGGCTTGCCTTTAACATTTGTCCACCCATCAGATACAATGGATACCCCATAGTTGGACCAATCATTTGTGAACTTTCCAAGAGCACTATTGATTTTGGATCTTTCCTTGTCAAGTCCCTTGGTTCTAGCTTTGTCATACCCAGGGCTTCTGTATCCTTGAGGGCCACCATTGATGGCTTGTACCATTTCATGCCAATAGGGTGTGTTGCCTGCCAATATGCACACCAGCAGCAGAAATCTTTCGAAAGCTGTCTCGTCACTACAAGTGAGAGAGGTGTGTCCTTGGGGGAAAGCAATGAGCCAGGTACTGTCACCTGAATCCCAGCTCCTCTGTTTAGGAAAACTCCTAACGAAGCCAAGGGGGGTAGTCCCTAAAAGAGAGTTTCACTAAGGCTCTTGTATTTATAGTGTATTTAGGTGTTGTGATGCGGATGGGTGTTGTTTAGGATTTTTTGTAAAATGAGAGACAATATAATACTCGAATATAAGACAAGATAACGCAATCCACGTTGCAAATACAAGATAAAAGATACACTTGGGCAATAAGTAAATCACTTTTCACGAAATATAAGCAGATACTCCAATGTTGATATTTAGGCAAACAAAATATAAGATAAAGGACCAGTGCCTTATGGAGTCAAAAATTAAGTATGAATTGTGAAAACTTGACACAAGTGTTTGAAATGAAAGTTTGTGAGAACGTTGTGCAGCTTATCTTGGTAAATTCAAAGTTTTAATTGTCTTGATTATTAGGGATAAAACCAAGGATGTTCAAAGAAAGTCCGGAAAAGACAATATCAAGTGCCTCCGTTCAAGGACCTGTCGGGCCACCCAGTGCTCTAGCCAGGCCGCGCAATGCAAGCCAGCAAACTAGAGGCTGAACATGGAATCCCGACGCCCTCACTAAGAGATTACCCACTGAAATTATCTTATCGATCAACTCCGGATTGGTTGGTTATGGGGGTGAAAATTTTAATTAGATTTTCGCTTGTAGATTAACAAGTCTTCCACCTTTCTGAGTACTAGCCCAACCATTTCCGGTTGGCAGAGCATACGGGTGTAGGACAGAAACCAAGGTAAATTAATTAAAGGGTGTATGAGTGGAAATTTTTATTATTAGAAAGCCTTGTTCAACTCTCCGACAGAGAGCGCTCTTGACTTTGTCTTATGACCACAATTCAAGAGACTTGCTAGATTAACAATGCCTAATGCAGGGAAATGCAAGAAACTAAAATTTCCTCCGATAGAGGGTGCTCTTGACTTGGATTTGGTCAAGTTCAAGAGACTTTGGTTTATTTTAAGAAGCAGAAAGAAAGTAGTAGCAGTATATCTTAACTTGAAACAGATTTTAAGCAATAGTATTGATTACAAGATATGAATTACCACTAACAATAATGCTTGCAAGATAAATAAATCTAGTGTTCTACCACGCAAACTTTAATCTACTAGGTGGGATTGATCCCCGAAACAGGATCAACCACTAGAACCGCCTGCACTTGAGAACTTCCAGCTAGCTGAAAGCTCTTCCAAGGAAACCGACGGGGATGGAAGAGTAACCACAAATTATGTGGTCCTGCCCTTGAGACGAAATCTCAAGGATACAACTCCTGGCTGAAGGCTTTGGAAGAGAAGCAAGATAAAAATAAATGCAAAAATAAAACTAAACTAACCAAGAATCTCTTTCAGGTCAAAGACCCTACTCGGGAGAGCATGGGGGTAAGTAGATATGGAAGATAAACAAAAATGATCTTATTTGAAGTAAATTTAAACTAAGAGCATGAAAACACAAACTAAGTTAAACCAAACCACAAGACCCAACACTCTTCCTCAAATGGGGAAGAAGACTCAAAAAGTGGAGGCCCCCTCCACTTGAGACTTTTATTTAGCGGTTACAAATGCCTTGGGTTTAAAACCTTGCAAGGTCTTTTGAGAACGGTAATACTTGGAAAAATTTGGAGAAGAAACAAGTTTTACTTGCTATTACAAAAGGATAAGTATATCAAGATTAAGTCATTCTCATGGATCCTTCACTTTGTTTTGCGTTGATTCTTTGTTTCAAGATCTTTATCAAATATCTCTCTTTCTCAAATGATCTGCACAAGTCCAAAACATCTAAACAAGGCACCCATTAACCATTAGCAAAAGACAAAACCAAAATTTGAAACTAGTTAAGTCTAGATTTGAAATTTTAACTCTAAAATGTGGAATGCATGAAATTTTATCATAAAATATTAACTATGGCGAAACGGACCAGCGAACAACAAACTCTCGAAACGTCCTAGAAATGAGATCTAAAGTATAAAAATTTGAAATATTTTTGTGCAAAATTTTCTATCTTTTGGAAGATGTAAAAGTTTGTAAACAATCTACGAGCTACATGCAAGCTATGATAGTATGGATATGAAAATGACCAAGTACCTCAAAAGACAATGCAAGATATTTATTTTTATGAGATCTAACTATGCAAAACCAACTACCAAATAACCAAGTATGAGATCTAATACTAACTACTACTAACTCTTTTGTTTTGTTGTTTTGATGTGATTTAGGGCTTAAATGGGAGTGGACGAGGAGAAAAGGTGAAGGACAAGTAAGGTGGACGAGATGGAAGGACTAGGGAAAAGGACGAGGAGGAAGAATGAGGGAAAGAGGACCCTAGATGGAGAGGACGAGAGCAAGGAAATAGGGCTAGGCTAAAGAGATAAAGACAAGGAAGAAGGGACCTAAGTGAGGTAGGACAAGACTAAAAGAGTGGGTAGAAGATGGTAAAACGAAAGGGTAAGAGGCTCAAGAAGAAGGTGGGACAAATGGAAAAGGAGAGAAGGTGGATGGTAGAGCCAAAAAAAAAGAGGAGGGAGGCACTAAATGGCTAAGACGAGAGGAAGAAGGTGGCTTTTCTAGGATGGACGAGAGACAAAAGAGAAGACAAAAACGAATGGGGAAATAAGCCAATGAGGAGAGGGGACGAGAGCTAGAAGGAATGGGCTAGCAAGAAAATCAAAGGGGTTTCAATGAGAAGACAAGATGGCTTGAAGAATGGGAAGCCTAGGGCAACAAAGTAACCAAGATGATTTTTTTTTAAAAATAAACTTTAAGAGATGGAACCTTATATTTGAAGCCTTTTGCCAAATCCCTTAAAGCTTGAGATTGACTCTAGAAGGATCCTGAAGCATGCACAAATGGTTAAAAAATGTAGGCCTTTTGAAGAGATGAAAGATGCAACCTAGCTCAAATCTCTCTTCAAAACCTATTGGATCTGCACAAGTGATCACTCATAAACACATCTTGACCATAATAATATGCATAATAAAAGTGAGATTAGAATAGTATAAGTATTTCCAACTACAGTCTACTCCTTCTAAATCACACTTAAACCAAACATAAATGGACAACTTGTATTCAAATTCCCATCCTATGGGCTTAAAAAAGCCTTCTAAGCAAATTATGGATCAAAACATGAGATTATAAGCAAATAACAAGAACAAATTCACCTTGAGATTATGAAGACATTTCCATGAAAAGCATTTGACAACACATAGACCTCCAAAGTCGCTTTATTTCCTTAAGCCAATGGCTTTGCAATGACAAAATGGCAGAGTAACTTTACATCCAAAAATCCATGAGATAATAGCCCCTAATGGGCCTCTCTTTATACTAAAATCCTAAGCTAAAACCCTAGGTCAAATTGGCAATAAACAAGTAAATCGAATTCCAATCATGAGAGGGCTTGGAGAGCTAAACAATGTCCAAAGTCAAGTTTGTGGTAGGAATGAATGGAAGAGGTGGCATGGTTCGACTTGGAGGAAGGTATGAGATGGGAGCTACATCCAATTAACACGCTCCAACTAGGATCCACGTGAGGCATGGTAGGTGCGAGTTAGAGACATGTGGAGGGGCGAATCAACAAGGGGATGGCATGTGGCATTGGGTAGGTACTAATTCGCATAGGTGTAGCATGGGAAACATCACGACCACTTACCATATTCCAACAACGTTCAAACTCGAGCTCATATGAGATTGACGTGAGGATTTAGGGGATATGCGAGTGGTTTGTGTAGATACACATGTGTAGACTGGTAGGTATAACTCGAGTCATCACAAGGAGCCAAGCTTTGGATTAGGGTGAGTCATGAGGGCGCCTACCTTAGGCTTTAATGCAAACTACCACCCAATCATCAATTGACAACACATCAAACTCGAGTTTTGCATGAGGAGGGCGAATTTGTTCAAGTGGATAACCTTCTGGTGACTGGATAATTGATTGGAGTGACTGGGAGTTGATTGGAATCCTCATAAATGTCCATTTCCATGTCATTTAGCCTTTTATTTTAATCAAATTGATTATTTTTGAGATATTTGGATTATCTCCAAAATATTCAATTTTATTATTTTAATTAATAATTTCTCTGTAAATGACTTTTCAGATAAAATATTAATTATGAGGTTGAATTGACATCCGAAAGTTGGGTTTAGCTGCTCCATGGGTCATGTGTGATTTTTGGCTTATGAAACGAGCCATCAAACACTAAAATCAGACCCCAGATGACTGACATATTACAGACTCAAATTTCTCTATTTAAACTATAGAGAAATTTAATTAAAATTTAAAAAATAATTAAAATTAAAAAACCCCAATTTCGACGCGTCCGGTAAAATATTTTCAAAATTTTTTTTGGGGGTCCTAGAGACCTAGAACATGACCAAAACCTATTCTAATAGTGTTTAGTAGGTTTATACATTATAGTTGGACCCTAATAACCCCCCATGGCCAAATTTCCAAAATCGGCCATTCCAGCTTTGGAGGAAGCAGGAGAAAAACCAAGAGATTATATTTCGCCTGAAGCAAAGTATAATCTGACGGTGAAAAAACTCCATGGAATACCTTAGTTGTTTAATCCAGTCATGGGGAACCGAGCCACTCAGACCCTACTAGCACACTTTGATACAAACCCCCATGGGGCCATGGTCATGTCGACTCAAAAACAAAACTGGCTAGACCCAAAAATAATGAAACCCAGATACTCTGGAAGTGAACACTGATGTGTTCCAACACTGGTGGCTCAATAAGGTTTCAACTATTTGTACAAATCAGTTGATAACAGGGTGAGCGAAGAACATTGAATGGCACACCACATGCATAGAGAAACCTATAAACTTTTGAATCCACATCATCTCTAGTGAACTATTTGCTAACATATTCTCCTCCATTGTCAGATCTTAACTTAATAATTTGATGACCAGATTGTTTTTCAACAAGGGCCTTGTAGGCCAAGAACATGTTAAATACTTCGCTCTTAAGTTTTAGGAAATAAACCCAAGTGCGTCTGGTGTAATCATCAATGAAAGTTAAGAAATATTTGAAACCAGAAAAGGAAGCAGATGGAAGAGGACCACACAAGTCACTATGCACAAGCTCCAAGGGAACCGAGGCATGCCAAGAGGCACGTTTGTCAAAACTGTCTCGATGATGTTTTCCGAGTACACAACCGGAGCAAACACCATCTCTACAAGATACCATCGGAAGACCTGTCACCATATCTTCTTTACATAGTTGTTGCAATGAGCGATAATTTAAGTGACCAAATCACTCATGCCAAAGTTTGCTCAAGGTATCATTATGAGCAACAAAAACTAAAGGGAAAGGTGATGACCCAAAGTTATTAAACTTGTACAACCTGGTAATATCATCAACAATTCCGGTAGCTAGGACCTGTTGAGGATCTTTAAAATCCTTGATTACAACTTGGTGAGGTGTAAAGGTCACAGTTTTACCTTCACCAGAATGAGTGATCTGATAGACTGATAACAAATTGCAGGAAATTCTTGGAACACATAGTTCATCACTAAAATGACCATTATCTACTGGAACTGTTCCAGCTCCTACAACACTTAGAGATCTATCATCACCAACAAATATTTGTTTGGTGTTACATTCATGCATTGTAGAAAAGATGGCTTGATCCTTAGCCATATGATAAGATGCTCCAGAATCAATGAGCCATTCATTTGAAGTAGAAGAAGAAGATGCATTATAAGAATAACCAGAAGCACAAAGTGCATGTCCATGAGAGGTCAATTCTGAAGGCGAATCTAGGCTAATGTGGTGCTTCTTCATTGCTGCTTCCAAGGCTGCCATCTTCTTGAAACACTTAGATTCATCATGATTATCTTTCTCGCAATAGTTGCAATGAAGCTCAGTCTTATTTCCCTTTGGCTTGGATCCTTTGTCATTTTTTAAAGAAGGAGCTGACTGAGAGGGTTTTGGACCCTTGTTTGACTTATTATTGTGAAAATTGTGTTTCTTGGGAGGCTTGGACTTTTCTTTCTGTTGGGACAATAAGGCTTTCCCAGATGTATCTGCATTGTTGATTATTCCAAGATGAATGAGTTTATCTTGTTCCCTAATCAAGGAATCACGAAATGATTCAAGACTAGGCTCTTGATAGCTAGCTGCATTCAAGGATGCTTTCATGGAGTAAAATGTAGATATAAAAACAGAATATGCAGGTCCAAGTTTGGAAAGAATATGATAAATGCATTGTTTGTCTTTCCTCTCAATCTTACATTCTGCACCTAAGAGTTTAAGAGTTTTGTACTTAGATAAATAATCTTGAATGCATGAAAATTCACTTGGATTTAAAGAAATCAACTCATTTTCTAGTTGGTGACCTCGAATTTCATTGTGTTTACCAAACACAGATTCCAACTTGTCCCAAGCAGCATTAGGTTCATCAATTCTAGATATGTGGAATCGCAAATCAGTAGAGATTGACATCCCAATCAATCCACGAGCTTCATCACATCTATTTTCCGATTTTATTTTCTTATCATCATCAGTGGGTTCTTTTTCTTTCCCTGTTGTAATTTTGAAAAGTCCCCTACTTCGTAGAACATCCTCCATACGAGATTTCCATGAGAAATAGTTGGAACTGTTGAGTAGAATATCAAAAAGGGAGGCCATATTTGTAAATTAATGGATGTAAAAGTAGAAACCAATAGTCTAGATGTGAAGAGCTCGAAAAAATAGGCGGTTTCAAAAAAAATGACACTGAAAACGGACACTGTATGATGAAGTTATGCTTGAACAAAGAAACTGTTGAAGATGTCCCAATAGTGACGTGGCAGCTAGAGAATGTCCAGCAACAAAAAAGAACCCCCCTCTTCCCAAGATGAACCTTTTGACAATCACTTTACAAGAAAGTTGCTTTAAGTGAACCACTTTTGTAAAATAAGTGATTTCACTTTTACAATGATATTTTTAAATAGTGCAACAATAAAAAAACTTAAGTGACTCACTTGTATTTTTATCTTTTATTATTTAAGTTAGATGCACTTTTACAATAAAGTAACTTGAAATTAGAAATTGCATGCACTTTTTCTTTTAAAAATAACTTCCTAAGATTTGAACTCAAGACCTATTAAGGAATAAAGCAACTTTGAACCAAGTGAGCTAGATTAAAAGATATGTAAAATATGGGAATGAGGAATGGTTTTTTTTTTTTTACTCTTCTTGCTCGGTTTGCGTGCTTGTCCTTTTTCCTGCAAAACAAACCACAAATCAAAACAAAAAAAAATTTCTACACTTGTGGAATTAGATCTTGTTAGCTTGCCCAGAAAGTCTACGTTTTCTCTCTGTTTCTGATTTGCCGAGATCGTGCAAGGTGCACGGCAAAGAGCATACGCAGCCGAGAAAAACCCTTTCCCTTTCTGTTTCTGATTTGCCGAGATCGCTCAAGGTGCACGGCAAAGAGTATACGCAGAAGGGAAAACAACAATCCGAACCAAAAAAAAATCTAACAGTAAAAGAAGATGAAATATGATATTTTTTCTTTTAAAAAAATGAAATAAAAAAATGCGTCACTGTAACATTATACCTTCAGATATAATGAAATATGCGTTTCTGGAGCAACCGGAAACCATTTTCGATCAAACGAAAAATATTTCCCAATGGAAACGACGCTCCGGATGCAATGGAACACCTCCTACATCCCAAAAATGCACAAAAATACCAGAACTAGAAACCCTTTCGATTTTCGGCAACAACAGTTCAAGATCTAGATCATAACCGGAAGCGGCACTTCATAAAAGCTCTGATACCATGTTCGGGTACACAGGGTACTACCAAAGGACCGAACACCAAGAACAACCACTTCACACAAACAGATCACAGATCAACACACCAATGTTTTGACGTGGTTTAAACCCTCTTGAGGGAAACACTCCACGGCCCCGGCCAAATATCTTCTACGGGACAATTTATTATGCAAAGAAAGAAAGTTACAAATGAGCTTCTCATAATCGATAAACTAAACAATGACCCTCCATGCTCTTTAAATAGAGATCATGGACAAATCGGGTGTTAAGCCACGGATCAAGGTTAGGTTTGATCTAAGAGAAGTTGAGCCGTCGGATCACTCTATGTCGGAAACATATCGTGACCGTCGGATTAAGTATTTACAAATGCATACTAATGCATACTAAAGAAACACACTATCCCTAACGGATATATTACACAAGTTGATCTTAACTAACTCCTAAGTGTCTAAATATCCTAACATTCATATGGTGTATGAGTACACATCTTAGATGGATTGGACCTTCTGAGTCCAATGAGATAGTTTGTTTTCAGTTCCGGGCACTTACAGTGATGATTGAGCCCCAATAGGCTATCCCAGTGCAGTTCTGGTCTGTCGGAGGCCCTGTCAGAGCAAATGTGATTTTTATCTGGTTGACCTAGGGCGTTGTGCTTGGAGGGGGTGGTCCAGCCACTTGTTTTTACCATATTACCCCCCTCCCGGACACACTGGTGCCCTCACCTTGACAGCGCAGGCACTCCAGGAGGCAGTTTGGGGGTAGTTTCACGCTTCCCGAGGCATTTCAGGATTGGTAGAAATGGCTATTGAGGAAATCGATTTGGCCTACTGAGGCAATGTTATGGCATGGGATGATCAGTGATGATGGATTGATGTCTTCCGCACCTCCTCTAGCAGTTTCAGCTTCATCGGAGCCCGCATCCATCACTTATGGCACTTTCTGATGATTTCTTAGGTCTTTTGAGGCCTACGATTTGTTCATAGAGGCACGATTTGGTATATTGATGACTTTTTTATTATTATTGTGCTATGGGGATTGACCAAGGTTGGATAAAATTACCCCTTGGACCCACCATAAGCTTCCTATTATATTTTGTCATCATGATTTGGTGGGATTCCCCTCTTCTAGGGCGATTTTGTCCACTCATATTATATTTTATTAGTGATCCATGTATTTTATTGTTGAGCTCATCTCAACCATTGATTAGACATTTGTATCTTTTAATCTTAGCCATTCATTCAAAAAGTGGTTAGGATTTTGATGCCTCTCCTTCCTATTTAAAGGAGAGAGCTTCTCATTGTAAAGGGACTGGTGGCTTTGGATTATTGGAATAGAAAATTATTATTGCATCTATCTCCAGTGTTGTGGTGAATGTTTTTGGTGTTCGTTCGTTGGTTCTTCCTTCGCACTGAGTTATTGGAGATCTTGTTTGCCATATCTTTTGTACCATGTTTTTTGCATCTACAGGTGGAGGCCGATTTGCTTTGAGGAAGAAGTATTGGCAGGGGAAGACTCTCCCTACTTCTTCTTTGGATCTCTTCGTTGGTAACAGGGAGTATTACGGTCCCAGGACCTTCTATTCTATGTTATCATTGCATTTTACTTGTATTTCCTCCATACTTGACCTCTTTGATTGAAATCGATTTTCCTTGGATTGACAGGTAGAGGAGGGCGCACTTGTGGGCTAGGGCATCAATTTGGCAAGCAAAATCAACAATCTCTCATTTGATCTCTGTGGGAATATTCCTCAACATCAAGGCATCTCATTCACATCACTCAGGTATGATCTCAAGGTAATTTCTTTCTATGATCTATCCACTTGTCTAAAACATTTAAAACCCTAATTAATCAAAACCCCCATTTTTACATTTTTTCAGATCTACTAAGATCTAGTGGCTTCTTGGGTAAGATATTTAAAACCCACCTCTATAGTATCCACGACATCCCGGATCTATAGTTTGGTGAGGATTGGCCTCCATTTGACCCTCTTCCCAAGGCATTTAGCCTCTCCAAGCAAGGGCGCACTTCCTAGTTTGGTGAGTTGACCTAGATCTAGTATGTGGGTAGGTGAGATCCCGCTTGATCCATGATCTACACATCAAATAACCTACCCCCAGGTTGTCACTTTTCTGATTGCTACCTTGTGGGCCCTATTCCATATTTTAAGGGATTTAATCCCCATTTTGGACCACTTGGTATCTTTAAACTCAAATCTAGTAAGATCTAGCCATCGGATTGCCGTGAAATTGTAGATCCACACTCCCCATTGATCAACCTACTTGGATCTAAAGTTTGGATGCCATTGGACTTGTCTTGACCCCACTAACCCCACTTTTATGCCTCCTTGGGAAAAGTCGCACCACCTTGGAGAAGGGAGTTTGTCCACTTCTAGGACATGGGTACTTGAGATTTTTGTGGATTTGGAATGGGAATAATTCAAAACCTAGGTCTAGTAGGTCACCTTGTCAAATCTTGCCTTGGGGATAGCATTCCTTGTTTTAAGGGATTGTGGTCCACTTAGGTCAAACCTAGATCTAGACCTATTCATCCATCAAGACTTTAATTGTCTAATTGTCTCATACAATAGGAGTCATTAACCACAAGTTAACCTTACTTTGACTCCATTCTCCCAATTCCCAAGGCACTGGTTTCCCTCCAAGTCAATTCGACTTTCCTAGATTGTTGGATTAACTTTTGGTTTGACGTTAGTGTGGTGAACTAAACCCTTGATGCCATCATGTATCATGATCGAGCTTGTCACTTGTACTAGTTAGCCCCAATTCAACCCTTTAACTACCCTGCATTGGACACAGTTCCCAAGGTAGTGGATTTTCTCACATTGAACTAGTACTTCAATCCTGGATCCCATTTCAAATACTATAAGTCACTCTCACATCAATAATGCACCAAAGCTATACTCATTGAACCCCTTACTTATATTGTGACTTCATCCTTAGGTCTAGGATAAACCATACACCTTACTTCACTTAGAATTAACTTGATTTGGTGTCTTGGTTTTGATCTCTCCTGTCGGGAGTAGATTGGGTCTCCCCCTTTGTTGTCTGGGCTAGATAACATAAAGCGAAGGTTGTCTTGAATGGTGTGACAACCATCTATTGGAGGTCGAGGTGATCGTGGTTGCACCTCTTGAGTTGCCCTTCCCTATTGCCATCCATGAGTGGATACATCCATAGGGGTAACTACAGTTTAGGTGATAACAGGTCCCACACAAAGTGATAAAATAAACATGACTAAATCCAATGGTGGGTCTAGGGGGTAATGTCTAACACCCCTAGTGTGTTTCCGTGGCACAATAACATAACATGACCAAGCTAGACACCAAATCGTACCTCCCTGGGAGAGTCGTGAGCCTCCAAAGGCTCCAAAAAATCATAAAATGTGTCGGAGAGATGGGTGTGGGCCCCACTGAATGCTGAAAATGCTGGAGAAGGTGTGGAAGACATCACACTCATCATCAAAATCCATCCCATTCCATTTACTTGCCTCAGTATCCCAAATCGAATTCCTCAATAGCCATTTTCACCATTTTTAATTTGCCTCGGGAAATGCGACACTGCCCAAACTGACCCCTGGAGTGCCTGCGTTGTCAAGGTGACCTCACCAGGCTCTCTGAAAGTGGGATAATATGGTAAAAACAAGTGGCTGGAACACCCCCTCCAAATACAATGCCTTAGGCAAACCAATCTCATCCTCTCTCTGCTCTGACATGCCATCTGACATGGCAAAACTGCACCAGAATGGTACACTAAGGCTAATAATCACTATAACTGCCCGGAACTGAAAAATAATTGTCTCATTGGACACAGAGAGCCCAAATCCATCTAATGTGTGTACTCATACACCCTATGGATCTCTGCATGATCATATAATATATCCAATATGCCTGAACAGATCAAATAATAATAATCTGTAAAAGTGCTGAAAAACACCAATCATCATCTTAAAACTGTAACCACTGCATAGAACCATCTGGTGACCTATAATAGACCACATATCATATCTATGCATCATCAGAGGTCTATCCACCTCATTTCCTGTAGTCTACATTGGTCAAACTGGGTTTGACCAAGTCAACATGACCAATAATATGACCCAAGCTGTCATCAAACTGTTGCAAGTGTCAAAGGTTAAAGCATGCTCTACAACTCATTCAAGTAACAATTATAACAAGAAGTAATCGTTTCTCTAGCGATCTAATAACCAATTATAAAGAGTTTTCAATATTAATTATGACTCAGACTAGACTTTCAAGACCATACTCACTTCATAGTTGTGACCTTTTTGCTAGTTAAGGGTGAAGGCTAAAACTGAAAGGGCTAAGCTAAGGGATGACTACTATCTTAACACTGTGACACTTTGGATATGGAAAGGGAATACACACTCTAGCGTATGCTAGACAAGCAGTAACACAGGGGATGCCTGTGTCTCACAAATGGGTAAGTTACTTTCAGAGGTGCTTATTCACCTTAGCAGATGCTCACAATCCATATCAATACAAGTAGGCCATCAATCGTTTAGATATAGAGTTTAAGAACCATTGCTTTTTTGGGCCTTTGAGTTTCCATAGCCTTTGATCTATGTGTGTTTAGAAACACATTGCATAGATTTACATTTATATAAGGCTTTCATTTCACATTTCATAGCCAATTTCATTAGGCTTGCCTTTCATTCACGAGTGTTAAGAAACACCTTCTAGAATGGGATTTCTAATAAGATACACATTTCATTTTAGAGCCAGTTTCATTTGGCTTGCCTTTCATTCACAAGTGTTGAAAAACACTTTCTAGAACGGGCTTTCACATAAGATATACATTTCAATTCCATATATTGTATTGATGGAAGCACTGTCTGTTTCAGGTTTATCCAACACAACCTAGGCAACTCAAATCCGAGACACAATAAACAGGGAAGCTCATCCAACAAAGAGGCTATAGTGGGGAAAGGTCCTCCATGCCACTAGTCAAGTATTAAGTCAGGGTAATCAACAAACTGGAAGGTAATGGATGGGTGGAGACAATGAATAATGAGACCAACACTAGCAAGCCAAAAGATGGTGGGAATGATCACCCCTATTCTCCCTAAGGAGGGTAAAACCAATGAGTATAGGTCAAGAACTTCTAAGTCTGAGTGGGGACAAAATATATAATAATAAGATACAACCAGGTCCACATATCTATATGATCGCCAGATCATGATACTAAATGCTAAGAAATGTCACAAGAATGAGTATAAAAGCAATATAACCATAACACAAGAAATAATACCTGTTGGGTCATATACCTGTGCAATAATAATCTGAGCCATCATCCGTCCACTGAGAACCTGCTGCTGCAACTCTGGGCAATACATACTGCTCTGTAAATGGCTAAATGGCTACATCAGTCCTCAAATCTGAGTGTCCTGAGGCTCAGTCCTGGCATGGGAATATACTTTTGTCCAATATCAAATAGTGATCCATAATAGATGCTCATCTCGGAATCTCAATGTAAGGGAACTGGTTGAAAAGTGTAATGGAATCTGAAAAATGGAATATGGGAGCCCGGCTACTATATATGTGAAAACATCTTGCTCCAGCTGCGACAAATGCTCTGCTGAAAAGAGCGCTTGAGATCCTCAGAATCTCTAGTCCTCGCACTTGGCTACTTGTATCCTCGATCCAGCACTCTAGCTCTGCATTAGCTACCAACATGACACCTGCTATCTACAAAATGTCCAGAGCTATACCAAACTCACAGACCGATCGTCAGAATAATGCATGTATATACGTAAACCTCAAATAAAAACAATATTGAAACTGAAATGCATGAAACTGAATTGCAGAAAGTAAATCTAAACTACTAACATAACTTTAAAAATTTTAAGTTTTATTGTGCAGGAAAAGAAAATGGCAAGTACTCAGAACTAAATTAGCAGCTTCAAAGGTGAGCTTGGGAAAAGATAAAAAGTGCCAGACTCAATGCCTGAAAACTAACTACTGCCCAAAGGAGGCTTATTCAGATCCTACCTACTCTAACCTACCAGGCAAGGCACGGCAAGGCAAGCATGGAAGACCAGACTAAGTGAGGTCAGGGATGTAATCCCTTAACTCCCTCTGATTGATAGGAAGTAAGATACGTCATCCACTACCAGTAGTTAAGAAACACATGCCATCAATGCATCGCTCTACCGTGAAAGTTCCAACCCACAGGTCATCATCCTGTCCTGATCTAATATTCAATAAGTGGTTGGGGATGATGACTTGACTTCCCATAGGAAATCTATTCCTATTGACAAACTCGGGAATAACTCCAATGTTGCGAATAGGCATAGGGTGGATTTCAACAAGGTTTTGCAGTTGCGGTGTGACAATCCTTGAGCTCCTCCTAGGAGGAACTGCATCAACTCTGGGTAGACCACCATCAATAGAAATGGCTATCCTACCAATAAGGACTTCTCTAATCTCTCCTCTCGTCTCTTGGACTCTTTCATTTGGCTCATCCTCATGAGGAGACACTAGATTTTTGAAAACTTCACCTACAATCCAGAAATCTCTGTGTTCTTCTAAGGGAGGTGGCTCATGGGATATGACAGTATCACGACTAGAGCCTTCCCCTGAAGGAACTGGAATGCGCATGTTTTCCAACCTGGTGGAAATTACTTCAGAGTGAGATATCAAAGAACTAGGAATGTGAGAAGGATCATGACTATGATGATTAGATGACTCAGGTGGTAGAAGAAAATCAGGGACAAGAGGATATGCAGATAAAACATTGCTTTGATCATCTGAAGGAGGTTGAAAAATAGCAAGATTGTTTAAATTAAATTCTCCTTCAAGGACATCATTAATTAAGTCATCCTCTTCCCAACTTAAAGAATTATCATGGATTTGATTTAGGTTACCATATTCAAAAGATAAATGAGATAGGGAGTCAGCAACATCAGAATAATGGGAACCATTGGCTTCATCATTAGCTTCTACTACAGTAGCTAACGCAGGACGGTTGGCCCATGGGGCAATTGGTTCTAGACCCTGACTTTTCCTTTCCCTATTATGATCGATTAAGGCAAACCACTCGCTTACAATTCTAGGAATTATTTCACCATGTCTAATATCATCAAACTCATCAACTTCAGGTGGAGGATTTTCAATCACTTGTTCTTGATTTCTTACATTATTTTGTTCTTGACTCTGAGGTTGACTTTCATTTCTTCTCAATTCATCTATCTCTTCAACAAACTCATTTCTAAGCAAATCCAAATTAATCCTCCTAGCAAGTTCAGCTATCTGCTCTTCTTCATATGAAGAATCAGAATCTCCAAATACCATGAACATATTTTCTACTTGATCATCTTCCCAAATTTCATTTTCATCTTCAACGACATTAGTTTTGGCATTATTCAACAATTCATTCCCGTATGTGTTTTTAATCCCTTCCTCAAAAGTTTCCAAATGTTTATCATAACAAGGTTCTCTGTTCACCCTAATTAAAGCTCCATCAGAGTTTGAAACACATATATATGAAAGATCCATCATAAGGTATCCACCTAGACCAGCTGCCCACTTCCTAGAAAAAAACATTCCATATGCTGGGGGCAAATCAATAACAACTACATCCATCATAGTAGAAATTTCTGAACATGCAAACAGATCAGCCCTAAGTTTCTTGATTAAACCATAAGACTGTACACGTCTAGAATCGATACCACAAACATTTCCATAAGGTCTAGTCACTTATAATCCCATTTCCTTCATGACATGTAAAGGCATAACATTCATGGCAGCTCCAGAATCCAACATGCAATTATGCAGGAGCATATTCTGAATGTGCGAGGTGAGGTAAAAGGGAGGGTGACCACCGTTCTTTCTTTCATAAATGGCCGAATGGATGTTTATTGGTAGATCCTTTTCAACTTTTATAGGTTGTGTTCCACTAGGGCTTTGTATATGGTAGGATTCGAAGACAACCTCAAGAGTCTTCTCTTGGCCAATGCCATCAAAGAACTCCTCAACTTGGCTTCTTACCGAGGGCACTTTCATCAACTCAGTGACAGGGGGATATTACACATTATTTTTCCTAATTCTTTCTTCATGTCAATATTTAGATTATAATCTTTTGTGGCAAAATCTTCTTCTTCCTTTTTATCTTCATTAATTTCTTTACGTTTGTCAAGGAAAGAAGGTTGTTGGGAATCATTTCTTCTTTTATAGATTTGAAACTTGGGTTGTTCTTTCTGTTCAGGGAGATTTAAAGCACAACATGAGGAGCTAGGTTCATGAATCAAATATTCTTACTCTCATGGCTCTTCTTCTAACAGAATTATTCCAAAATCATCATCAAAGGATAGATCATTAATAAAGTTGGTGTTATCAGGTTGGTCATCCAGATAGTTGGTGTCAAAAGGCTCTTCTTCTGCTTCATCACACCAATTCACATTCTTCTTCTCAGAATTTTCTGGATATTCAGGTCGTCGTCTATTGTTATCCCCCTCAGGCCTTGTATTGTTGTTCCAGTAAGGTTTAGGGACATAAGGGTTTCTATGTCTCTCAGGATCATGCAAATTTGCGACATTTTTAGTTAGGACAGTTAGTTGTTTCATCATTTCTTGCATTGTTTCTAACGTGTCCTTTGTTTCCTTTGACTCACTCACAGGTTCCTTAGGCTTTCGAAGCTTATGATCAGATCTAGAAGTGGATGGGGCAAAGTGATTGAAAAATTTATGTTTCCCCATAGATGCTGCATTCTGCTCAGCCATCTTTGCATTGAATTGAGCGGTTTTTAAGTCATTGGGATTCTTATCCTTCAAGTGATAACCAAGCCATCCTTCAAATGCATTCAAGTAATGAATGACAATTGCTTGATCTTTTGGTTTAATCTCTTCAGGGATGTTGGCTACAGTCTTGTCAAATATTATGTTAAACTCATGGACTGTTTCATTCTCTTTCTTCTTGATATCAAACAATTGATGCAAGAGAAAGTTCCCATCTAACTTTCGGGACCACTCACTATTAAGCTTTGTGACAAAATTGTCATACCCATTGATAGATGAAGCAGGAAATCTGTCAAACCACTTTCGGACATCTCCTTCCAAAGATGCCAGGAGGACCCTCATGAAGACATCCTCATCAGATGCTCCATATGCTTCCATATGTTCACAGACTTTATCAACACGATCTTCAATGGAGATAGCGGACACTCCATCGAACTTGGGAACTTTCTCAAAATACTTCTCAGGCATTTCATGGGGGGCTCCCTGGATTTGGGAAAAATCTAAAGGAGATAGCTTAGCCTTCCTTCCAAAAATCCTAGGGTTCTGTGGAGGAGGAACATTATGATTAGTGTTCGTGTTTGTGTTTGTTCCGGCAATTGGATTAGATGAAGTTGAAGGAGATCCAAAAATGTGACTCGGTGAAGAAAGATGATTAGAAATCTTCCAAGAAAAATTGGATGAGTTCTCTTTGATTTGTCTTCGATTCCAAGTATAGGTTGCAGGGATTCCTTTAGAATTTAGAGGACGTTCTAAGAACTAAAGATTAATACGTTGGGTTCGGTCCTCAGTAGAGTCACGGGGTGGAGTCACTAGGTGAACCACACAAGTAATTCACCGAAATGAAATATGTCGTAGGAGAGGTGAGATGAGTGAATTAAGATGGTGATTGAAATAATTATGGAATTAGAAATGCAATCACCAAGGAAAAATACCGAATGTGATAAGATATGGATTAACGCACGGACACTCGCAGACACTGAAGGTAAGCCTCTACCTCCCCAGCAACGGCGCCAAAATGTTATCACCAATCTTGTAGTTGCCCCTAAAGATGGATCCATATGGATGGTAGAGAGGACAGGCAACTAAAGTGGTGAACCAAGAGAGCCCTAGTTCCCCAATGGATGGTTGTCACGCCAACCAAGGCACTCTTCGCTTTTGCTATCAAAGCCAAGATAGCAAGGGGGAGACCTAGATCTACTCCTGACAGGAGAGATCAACCCAATCACCAGATCAGATCAGACAAAGTGAGGTACGTAAGGTGGCAGGTATGGAACCCTAGATTTAAGGAGACTGAGACACTGTGGAGGCTTAAAGGTGATATGACTTGATGAATAGTTCTTAAGCGCAGTGATTCAGGGATTAAGTATGATTCCAAGATTCAAAGCTAGTGTAAAACTGGTCAAAGTCAACTTCCTTGGGAAGTGTGTCCCTTAAAACAGGGAAACTATCCCAAAGAGTAGTTCTGACAGTTAGGTATTTCTATCTATGCTTGATGAAGGGATATGGCAATATCAAAGTGTGCAAGCAACCAAACAGGGATCAAACCACAGGAAAAATGGGCAAGCCAGGAAAGTCGTGAGGGTATGAGAGAGGCCAGTGCCTTGATAAATGGGCCAATGGAGTCCCCAAGGGTGATGCCCTAAGAACCCAACTTGGAAATATTACTAAGCCAAAAACCCAGATGTGATTTTCCAATTGATCAAAGGGTTTGATCAGAAGAATTTTCCAAAGAATTTTAGTTAGGGTTTTTAATGAAAATGACAGATGGGTAAACCAATGGAATCAGAAACTTACCTTGAGATCATACCTGTGTGATGGAAGTGCTTTCCATGTTGTTGAGGAATGATCCCATAGAGATCAAATGAGAAATTGTTGATTTTTCTTGCCACAATGAGATGCCGAGCTCCACACGTGTGCCCTCCTCTTCCTGTCAAGCCAAGGAAAATCGATTCAATCAGATTGAACAAGAATGGAGGAAATACAAGCAAATAAGCAATGATAACATAAAATAGAAGGTGCTGGGATAGTAATACTCCCTGTAACCGATGAAAAGACCCAAAGAAGAAGCAAAGAGAGTCTCCCAAACCAATGCGTCCTCCTTGAAGCAATTCGGCCTTCACCAGTAGATGAGAAAAACGTGGAACAAAATATAGAAAGATAATCTCCAATATCCCAGTGCAAAGGAAGAACAAACAGTCGAACTCCAAAAGCATTCACCACCACAAGACAAGTAGATGCAATAATAATTTTCTATTCCATTAATCCAAAGCCAAAAGTCCCTTTACAATGAGAAGCTCTCTCCTTTAAATTGGATGGAGAGATACCAAAACCCTAACCACCTTTTGAATGGATGGCTAAGATTAAAAGATCAAAATTTCTAAACAATGGTTGAGATGAGCTCAACAATAAAGTGCATGGATCAACTCAATAATATAACAATACATGGACAAAATCGCCCTAGGAGAGGGGGTCCCACCCAAAGTGATAAAATAAACATCACTAAAGCCAATGGTGGGTCTAGGGGATAATGTCTAACACCCCTAGTTTGTCCCCATGGCACAATAACATAACATGACCAAGCTAGACACCAAATCGTGCCTCCGTGGGAAAGTCGTGAGCCTCCAAAGGCTCCAGAAAATCATAAAATGTGTCGGAGAGATGGGTGTGGGCCCCACTGAATGTTGAAACTGCTGGAGAAGGTGTGGAAGACATCACACTCATCATCAAAATCCATCCCATGCCATTTCCTTGCCTCAGTATCCCAAATCGAATTCCTCAGTAGCCATTTTCACCATTTTTAATCTGCCTTGGGAAATGTGACACTGCCCAAACTGACCCCTGGAGTGCCTGCGCTGTCAAGGTGAGCCCACCAGACTCTTTGGACGGGGGGTAATATGGTAAAAACAAGTGGCTGGTCCACCCCCTCCAGATACAGTGCCCTAGGCAAACCAGTCTCATCCTCTCTCTGCTCTGAGAAGGCATCTGACATGGCAAAATTGCACCAGAACGGTACACTAACGATAATAATCACTGTAACTGCCCAAAACTGAAAACAAACTATCTCATTGGACTCAAAGATCCCAAATCCATCTAAAGTGTGTACTCATACACCATATGTATCTCTGCATGATCATATAATATATCCAATATGCCCGAACAAATCAAATAATAATAATCAGTAAAAGTGTTGAAAAACACCAATCATCATCATAAACCTGTAACCATTGCATATAACCATCTGGTGACCTGTAATAGACCACATATCATATCTCTACATCATCATAGGTCTATCCACCTCATGTCCTGTAGTTGACATTGGTCAAACTAGGTTTTACCAAGTCAACATGACCAATAATATGACCCAAGCTGTCATCAAACTACAGCAAGTGTCAAAGGTTAAATCTTGCTCTACAACTTGTAGTCCGCCAAATTGCACACCAGCAGCAGAAATATTTCGAAAGTTGTCTCTTCACTAGAAGTGAGAGAAGTGTGGCCTTGGGGGCAAGCAATGAGCCAGGTACTGTCACCTGAATCCCAGCTCCTCCGTTTAGGCTAACTCCTAACGAAGCCAAGGGGGGTAGTCCCTACAAAGAGTTTCACTAAGGCTCTTATGTTTTGTAATTTTTTTGATGAAGTGATACGGATGGGTGTTGTTTAGGAGTTTTTGTGATGAGACCAAATTATAAATAAGATAAACAAGATAAGACGCAATCCACATTGCTAAATAAGATATCGAAAATTACAGTACTTTTCAAGAATTGAAGTTTGAATAATGCATCCTATTATCACACTATAGTAGCAGGGCTACTATCCTTGTTCAGCAGATATCTGCACATTCCAGAGCTTTCATTATTCCAGAGCATGGCTATATATTTTGGATCACTCATGATCAGAGCAATATATTATTTAGACCTTGTGTCAAGGCTGAGCCTTGAGAGTTCAGATTTGATGATTGATGTGACCCTTTATCCCATATAGTTTCAGTTCAGGGCTTAGAGATGTATTGCAACAGTGTTTCAGATGGTACATGATGATTATTATTATGATGATGTTGTATGATCTATGGATGCTTTATCACTGACTGTGGATTATTATCTTGTTGATTTAGTCATGTTCATAGCATCTGCTTGGTATATTATTCCTGATGTGGCAAACTGTTTAAAATGAACTATAAATCATAAAATGGACCATTGCTTGTACATTTAGGTCATTTAACAAAACCCACTGGTTTCCCACCTTACATAGATATGGTCTTTCCTGACACCAGTTTTCTGTTAGTGTAGGATTCATATTCACTTGACTCCATCCATACATGACCTTCCTATTTGACTTTAAACCTCGACCTGTCTCATTTGACTTTCTGATACCGAGGACTTCCCCATTTTTCTACCTCTGTGTTTGGACCGCATCCCTGTATATTCAGTGTCTCGGCTCTAAGTTGGTGACAAAACTTGCCTTTGGTGAGTTGGATTGTAGGCCTAAATCATTCTGGTCGGTTGTCCCAATGTTGGGCATTGGCTCGAACTCCCCCTAGTCACTTGAGATGTTGTTGGCTAAAATTGAAAGCTCATGTTCTACCTATGGAAACTTATAAATTCGCCCATGGAAACTAAAAAAGGGCAAGAGCAATGAACAGCTAAAAAAATACTCCTCGAAGAGTATAAGAAAGGTCCAAAAAGCAATGGTTCTTAAAAGTTATATCTAAACAATTGCTGACCTTATATGTATTTGAAAACATACCCTGGATGCAAGCTGCAACTAGTTGTGCTTATCAGCACACCTGAGATCCGAAGGTTATGTAGGCCAAAAAGGCCATGAAATAAAATTGAATGATCCTAATGAACCTGGATCAACTTGATGTAGACATGATGCCTAAGTTGAATAAGCACTCTCTGAGCAACTTATCCATTTGTGAGGCACAGCCATCCCCCGTGTTATTTTGTCCAACACAGAGTTTGTAGCTTCCCCCTTTCTCCCAGTCCAAAGTATTTTTGAGTTGAGTTAGACAGGTCAACCCCTTTGCCCAACCTTGTTCCTAGCCTTCATCCTTCACTAGCAGTTTGACCATGTCCAATGGGTGAGTTTGTCATTTGAACTATTGTGCAAGTAATTTTATATAACAAAGGAATATGCTAACTTGATTAATGCCACTGAATGGATCTTATACTTTGAGCTAGGCTGTGAAAATGATTAGAGAAGCATGTCTTAGTCTACTGATGTGATTTGTCCTTGGTTATACATTATTGGGATCTGTGATGATGTGGGCCATGTATAGATGCCTATTGATGATGATTGATGGTCCCACATGCTTAATGATGATATCATATGATAGACATATGATGCAGATGATGATTGATCCAGTTCAACAGATTTATTTATTACTTCAGATCAGCATATTGTACATTGTCCATATATGGTGGACCCTACAGTTGGACCATTAGGGAAACCCATTGTGTATGAGTACACATTTCTAGTGGATTTGGGTCTTCTGGATCCAATGAGACACTTATCTTTCAGTTCCGGGAACTTCTGACAGTGATTGATGCAGTTTTACACTTGTTGACCAGATTTGGGGCTAATTTCCTAGCCTGAGCAGCAGGGGCCCTGAGAGGCCAGTTCACCTAGGACGCTGATGATGAAGGGGGTGGTCCATCCACTTGTTTTTTCCATTTACCCCCCCTTCTGGAGAGCTTGGTGGGCTCAGATGGACAACGCAGATGCCCTAGGAGGCAGTTTTGGCACTTTTACAGTTACCGAGGCAGTTAAAAAATGGGATAAAGTGGTCACTGAGGAAATCGATTTGGGCAATTGAGGCAAGTTTTTGGCATTTGGTTTTCACAGAGGTCTTCCAGGGTGATCTCACTATCTTCCAACCAGTTTTCACCATGTGGGTATGCCCACATTGATCACAGGAGGTCTTTTACTGCTAGTCTGTCACAGATTTTGAGGACAGATTTGATCATTTATATTATCTTGGACATATTTTATTATTTTATTGTGCCTTGGGGATGAGCTAGTAAGGATTGATGCCTCCTAGCCCCACCATGTGCTTATATTGTCATGTCCTAGTCACTATGAGGTGGATTTTGGTACTTATACTTCTCTAGTGGATGACGTCACCCTCTTTTTGTACCATTTAGTGGGGGCGCTATCATTATATTGGGTGATCCATGTGATGTATTGTTATGATTTATTGTTAGCCGTTGATTAGATCTCTTGATCTTTTAATCTTAGCCACTCATGTAAAAAGTGGTTAGGATTGTACTCTCTCCCCATCCTATTTAAGGAGGGAGCCTCTCATTGTAAAATTCATCTAGAGATTTTTGGCTCTGGGCTCTTGGAATAAAATTTCTATCTTTTGGAGTACATGCTTGGATTGGAGTGGATGTTGGTTGTTTCGATTGTAAATGCTTTTGTCCATTGCACTGGAGGATCTATTGTAGCTATCTTGCATATTTTCCATATCTTATTTACAGGTTAAGAGGACGTTTTTGGACAAGTGCGAATTGGTGGAGAGGCTTTCCCTTCAAGCTTGGAGGAAGACGTTTTGGTTTTACAGGGAGTGGTTTTGCCTTGGTGTCAACTATTCTTTGTTTATCTCTCTCTTGCTTGTATCTACCTTCAACATGTTAAACTGATTGATGCTTTGCTCCTTGGTTTCACAGGTTAGAGGGAATCACATGTGGCTTGGGAAAATCGATTTGGCAAGAGGGCTTCAAGAATTATCCATTTGATCTTTGGCAAAGTAATCCTCATCTCAACTAGCATTCATCTCTTCATCCAGGTATGCTCCAAGAGGTATGATCTTATTCTTCCTTGAATCATCCATAATTTCTAGATCATAAAAACCCTAATAGATTAAAACCCTTGTTTTTGGTTTTTCTTAGATCTACTTAAATCTAGCCTTGCTTTTGAAGAGATATTGAAAACCCACCTCTATAGCATCCACCCCTAGTTGGATCTATAGTTTGGTGGTGATTGGCTTAGAATTGACACACTTTTCAAGGCAAAAATCCCTCTTGAACCCAAATCGCACTTCCTAGAGAGAGGCTTGTTTGGTTAGATCTAGCACATGGGTAGGTGAGATCCCATTTGATTGGTAATGTACACACTTGATAACCTACCCCTAGATTCTTAGTTTGGTGAATTCTACCTTGTGGACATCATTCCATGTTTTAAGGGGTTAAAACCCCCTTATGAATTTCTTGGTACCTTAAAACTCAGATCTACTAAGATCTAACCCTTGGATTGACTTGATTTTTGGGATCTACATAGATCGGGGTACAAGCCACTTGGATCTACAGTTTGGTGGCCATCGGACGTGATTTGGTCCACTTAACCCACCTTTTAACTCTCCTTGAGCAAAGTCGCACTCCCTTGGGTGAGTGAGTTTGCCACCTTTGAGGAAGTGGGTGATTGAGATTTTCGTGGATTTGGAACGGCCATACCTTGAAACCTAGGTCTAGAGCATCATTTTGTGACGATCTGCCTTGGGGGTAGCATTCCTTGTTTCAAAGGATTGTGGTCCACTTAGGGTCATTTCATGAAAACCTAGATCTAGCAAGATCCAACCATTCAATCTCATATAGCCCATTTGACTTGGCTTCTAGGTGTCCCGATCTACATTTTGACATACCTTTTTGACCCCATTAGCCCATTTAACAAGGCACTAGTCCTCCTCAAAGCAAGTCGCACTCCTTGGGAATTATGTCAAACCCTAGATCTAGTACATGGGTACTCCTAAAATCAACTTAGATCCATAGATCTAATCATTACCTAACCTCTAGTACCAATTTCATCCCTAGCTTCACCTTGTGGGCCCACTTAAAGCCAGTTCACATATCCCAAGAAAATAGGACCCACTTGTGTAGCACATGGTACTATACCTTGTCATCATACCCAATTATGTGGCCTAAATCATACATCGGTTGAAACACTAACAATCTCTCAAACCACCTTCAACCATACTTTAACTTCTAGGTCCACTCAACCTTGCATTGGTTTCCGTAACTCTTCATTTACTTATCCTTAGGAACCTTTGTTTGGGTCGAATCAACTGTGATTGGTTATAGGGTCTCCCGCTAGGTCTTGTCTCACCTTGACCTGAAGCGAAGAGTGCCTCGGTTGACGTGACTCCCACCTTGCATTGGGAACCGTGGCATCTCTTGGGTCACCTCTTTAGTTCCCTGTATCCTCTACCGTCCCGGATGGGATACCACTAGGGGAAACTACAAGTTGCGTGATAACACTTTTGGCACCGTTGCCGGGGAAGGTAGAGGCCTACCCTGGTTCGACATATATTTTCAAGGTCTACCCCCGTTCTCTTTTCCAACGATAACATTTTTGGCACCGTTGCCGAGGAAGGTAGAGGCCTACCCTGGTTCGACATATATTTTTCAAACCTCTACTCCCGTTCTCTTTGCCAACATTAGCACTTTTGGCGCCGTTGCCGAGGAGGTAGAGGCCTACCTTGGTTTAACATACCTTTGTGTCTCGTTCTCTCCCTGCTTTTCAAACGACATACATCTTGGTATTAGAGTTTAAAAATTTACCTGGCGACTCCTAATCGTGACTCCGCTGAGGAGCGAGCTCATAGTCATCCTTATAACACTCGCAGTAAATCAAATCCAAATCAATTGGAAGGAACCCCACTCACCTATCACAAAAGAGATCCTAAAGCCCAATCATCTAATTTCTTTTGGAAACTTGTCAACTCAGATTCTCCAAACCGTGTCTTGGGATCCCCTTTGTTCAATTCGGTTCCTCCTTCATCTCCTAATCATAACTCTATTTCAGTCCCAGTCAATCCAATGGCTGGACAAAGTCAATCTAACTCCGGTAACAACAACCAAAACAATCCTCCTGTTGCTCGTGCTTTTGGAAACAAGGCTAGGGCCTCTCCCTTAGATTTCTCTCAGATCTTAGGTGCTCCCCATAGCATGCCAGGCAAGTACTTTGAAAAGATCCCAAAATTCAATGGCAACTGTGTCACATCCATTGAGGACCACATAGGAATGTCTGGGCTCACATGGAAGCTTATGGGGCTGAGGAAGAAGATGTGTTTATAAGGGGTCTCTTTACATCCTTGGAGGGTGATGCTCGCAAATGGTTTGACCGCTTGCCTGCATCATCAATCAATGGATATGATGTATTCACCGATAAACTCAAGCAAGAGTGGTCAGTCAAGTTAGATGGGCGCTTCCTTTTACACCAACTTTTTGACATCAAAAAGAAGGAGAATGAGTCCGTTCATGAGTTTAACCAACGCTTTGATAAGACTGTTTCCAACATCCCAAGTAACATAAGGCCCCTTGATCAAGCCATCTTGATTCATTACCTCAATGCATATGAAGGTTACTTGGGTTACCATCTAAAAGACAAAGACCCTAGTAGTTTGAAGATAGCCCAAGATAATGCTAAGAAAGCTGAGGCAAACGCTACCTCCATGGGAAAACAAAATTTCTTTGACCTAATCAGTGGACCTTCCTCCTCCAGATCTGACCCTAAGTTTAAGAAGAGTAAGGAACCTAGCAAAGATCCTAATGAAATGATGGAGAACATGCATGAAATGATGAAAAACTTAACTCTCCTAACTAGGGACCTAGCTAAGAGTAGAGAGTGGGATAGATATAGGCATCCCTACGGCCCTAAACCTTATTGGAATCAACAAAAGAAGCCTAATGAAGGTGATAGAAGAAACCCTGTGAACCAAGAACCTCCTATCATAAACTGGTCTGAAGAGAAAAAATTGGAAGATCCTGAGTATGCCATCCATGGTGATGATACTCCAGATTCTCCAAAGAACATTAATTGGGTTGATAAGGACTTGGGAAGGATTTTGATTAATCATGAGGAAGAGTCCATAGAAGAACCCAACCCTAGTAGTCCCATCTATGCTACTGAGCAAGTTAGTAATAATAGTCAAGTTCCCCATAAAACCTATCAACGAAGAAAGGAAAACAAAAACCCATACCCTTTAGTGAAAATAGAAGCAATGAGCTGCCTAGTCCAGTGAGTGAGCCATTCCCTCTACCTGAGTATGACTTTGACATCAACATCGAGAGAGAATTGGACAAAGTCATGCATAACATTCCACTCATTGAGTTAATGAAAATCCCATCAATAAAGGAACAAGTGGTAGAGTTTTTCGAGAGTATCCCTGAGACTGCCACAAGTAGTGGTGAAGGTTCATCTTCTCAAAACCCAGCACCTTGTGCTATGGTTGATGAAGAGGATGATCCTCCCATTAACATCCAAACTGCCCTATATGAGAGAAAGAATGGTGGTCATCAACCATTTTATCTTACACTTCGCATTGGTGATACCCTTCTTCACAATTGTATGTTAGATTCTAGTGCCTCCATGAATGTGATGCCCTTACAAGTCATGGAAGCCATGGGATTAAAAATAACTAGGCCTTATGGGAACGTTTGTGGGATTGACTCCAAACCAGTTAAAGTCTTTGGTTTGATTAAAAACCTGAGAGCTGACCTATTTTCGTGCCACGACATATCCATGCTAATGGATATAGTAGTTATAGATCTCCCTCCAGCCTATGGTATGCTCCTTTGTAGGAAGTGGTCCGCTGGGCTAGGGGGACATCTTCAAATGGATTTATCATATGCTACTGTCCCCAACTCTGATGGGTCTTTGGTTAGGCTGTATCGGGAGCCATTTTACGATGGACATCTTGAGAATTATGAGGATGGTGTGAGGAACACTTTCGGTGAAGGTGAGTTATTGCCTGAAGGTATCTTCATGGTCATGGGTGGCCATGATGATGATCCTAATCCAAAAAGGGAAAGAGCTGTTGCTTCTAGTGAAACAAACCTTGAGTCACTTTGGGGTGAAATGTTGGAAGAACTTAGGAATTCAAACCAACCTAGTAGTGTAGTGCCACACATTGAACAACCTGCGCCCACTACTCAGCTAAACACTTCTGAGGATAACTTTGATCGAATTAGAAGGGGTGAGTATATACCTAGGACAGTGCATGAGTGGTTTTTCCTAGTTGACCTTAACACAGAAAGAGGAAGACAAGGCTTACCTCACATCACTCCTTGGGCAAATAACAATGAAGGAACACATATTCCCTCATCTGAGGGGAATGATGAAGAACCAGTTGATTATCACTTTTCTGATGTTCCGGATCATCTGTCCCATTTGTCCTTGGAGGATGGGTTTTTGAGGCAAGTGAATGACAACTCCATGAGTTGGCAAGAACATGCCTTAATCCTTGATGCCCCTGGGGAGGTTTCTTCTTTGAACAATCTAGCCATTTTTCAGGAAGAACCCGCTGAGCCAAGTTTGCTTCCACCTTACCCCAGTTTCCTTTTGCCTAGTGAATCACCTACTGGTGAAGAGAATATGGACTCCACAGGTTCATTTCATACTCCTATTCCTTCACCAACATCTTTGGATATGAGGGCTCAAGGTACGCCTAGCACAGTTCTTAGTCATATGTCCCTTCCTACTGACCATCCGGCAACTTTAGAAAATATGACCATTCCTATCCCATCTGGAGAGGGTAGTAGAAGAAGTATTGATAATCAAAACCCACCACCCATAGCCCATGCTGAAATGGATGAGGATGTTGATAGAGACTTTTGGACTGTGGGGGAAACTCCAAAGTACATCGTTCACCCACAAGTAGAAAGTCCTCCTAGGAGAATAGTGAGGGAAGTCTTAATTGGTAGGATATTTGTACCTTTAGACGGCGGACCTCCCAGATTTGATGCAATTCCTCCTAATAGGAATTCAAGCATAGTTACACCGCAACCTCGATGCAATTCCGATATCCAACCTATTCCTGAACATGTTATTGAAGCCATCCCTCAATCTGTAAATCACTGAAGGTTTGAAATTGGTGATAAGGTCATGATGCCTAATGATTTATTTTATATACGATCCAGGGGATCAGGTGACTTTTGGGTTGGACCGCTCACTGTTGAGCGCTGCATGGGTGAGATGTGTTTTCTCACCAATGGGACTGGACAACGTATCTTACTCCCTATCAACCAGAGGGAGTTAAGGGATTATCATCCCTGACCTTCCCTGCTATGCCTTGCCTTGCCTGTTTAGAGTAGGTAGTTTCTGAATAAGCTCATTTGAGCAGTAGGATTTGTGTGATTTTTCCTTTTCTGTGTGATGAGTATTGCCCCTTTTCTTCTTTTGCTTGGAGTGTCTGCTTGTTTTTGTGTTTGATTGAGTTGAGCCTTTCTCCTTAAAGCTTATCTTTTTCCTGCATGCATTAAAGCATTGTTAGTTTTTGTTTATATGTCTGGCTGCCTGTGCAAGTTGAGATTGCCTGTTTAAAAGAAATTATCTTTTCCTCCTGCACAGTAGTAAAAAAAAAATAAAAATGATGAATAAATGATATATGCCATGGTAGTTTATATTTTTCTTTTACGCATTTCAGTTTCTGCTTTAGAATAGATTTCAATTTCAGTTTTATTTTATATTTTTCCCATACATGCTCCATGAGGTATTCTAGTGTTTGTGAAAGCAGGAACATGTGCAAAATAAAAGCTGAAAATAAGGAGGATGCAGTGCTGGATTGAAGATTGATGCAGAGCAGATCGAGACCGGAGATTCTAAGGTTCTCAAGCGCTCTCTCCCTCAGAGCACTTGTCCCAGCTGGAGCCAGATGTTATCACACTATAGTAGCAGGGCTACTATCCTTGTTCAGCATATATCTGCACATTCCAGAGCTTTCATTATTCCAGAGCATGGCTATATATTTTGGATCACTCATGATCAGAGCAGTATATTATTTAGACCTTGTGTCAAGGTTGACCCTTGAGAGTTCAGATTTGATGACTGATGTGACCCTTTATCCCATACAGTTTCAGTTCAATGCTTAGAGATGTATTGCAGTAGTGTTTCAGATGGTACATGATGATTATTATTATGATGATGTTGTATGATCTATGGATGCTTTATCATTGACTGTGGATTATTATCTTGTTGATTTAGTCATGTTCATAGCATCTGCTTGGTATATTATTCCTGATGTGGCAAACTGTTTAAAATGAACTATAAATCATAAAATGGACCATTGCTTGCACATTTAGATCATTTAACAAAACCCACTGGTTTTCCACCTTACATAGATATGGTCTTTCCTGACACCAGTTGTCTGCTAGTGTAGGCTTCATATTCACTTGACTCCATCCATACATAACCTTCCTATTTGAATTTAAACCTCGACCTGTCTCATTTGACTTTCTGATACCGAGGACTTCCCCATTTTTCTACCTCTATGTTTGGACCGCATCCCTGTATATTCAGTGTCTCGGCTCTAAGTTGGTGACAAAACTTGCCTTTGGTGAGTTGGATTGTAGGCCTAAATCATTCTGGTCGGTTGTCCCGATGTTTGGCATTGGCTCGAACTCCCTCTAGTCACTTGAGATGTTGTTGGCTAAAACTGAAAGCTCATGTTCTACCTATGGAAACTTATAAATTCTCCCATGGAAACTAAAAATGGGCAAGAGAGATGAACAGCTAAAAAAATACTCCTCGAAGAGTATAAGAAAGGTCCAAAAAGCAATGGTTCTTAAAAGTTATATCTAAACAATTGCTGACCTTATATGTATTTGAAAACATACCCTGGATGCAAGCTACAACTAGTTGTGCTTATCAGCACACCTGAGATCCGAAGGGTTATGTAGGCCAAAAAGGCCATGAAATAAAATTGAATGATCCTAATGAACCTGGATCAACTTGATGTAGACATGATGCCTAAGTTGAATAAGCACTCTCTGAACAACTTATCCATTTGTGAGGCACAGCCATCCCCCGTGTTATTTTGTCCAACACAGAGTTTGTAGCTTCCCCCTTTCTCCCAGTCCAAAGTATTTTTGAGTTGAGTTAGATAGGTCAACCCCTTTGCCCAACCTTGTTCCTAGCCTTCATCCTTCACTAGCAGTTTGACCATGTCCAATGGGTGAGTTTGTCATTTGAACTATTGTGCAAGTAATTTTATATAACAAAGGAATATGCTAACTTGATTAATGCCACTGAATGGATCTTATACTTTGAGCTAGGCTGTGAAAATGATTAGAGAAGCATGTCTTAGTCTACTGATGTGATTTGTCTTTGGTTATACATTATTGGGACCTGTGATGATGTAGGCCATGTATAGATGCCTATTGATGATGATTGATGGTCCCACATGCTTGATGATGATATCATATGATAGACATATGATGCAGATGATGATTGATCCAGTTCAGCAGATTTATTTATTACTTCAGATCAGCATATTGTACATTGTCCATATATGGTGGACCCTACAGCTGGCCCATTAGGGCAACCCATGGTGTATGAGTACACATTTCTAGTGGAGTTGGGTCTTCTGGATCCAGTGAGACACTTATCTTTTAGTTCCGGGCACTTTTGACAGTGATTGATGCAGTATTACACTTGTTGACCAGATTTGGGGCTGATTTCCCAGCCTGAGCAGCAGGGGCCCTAAGAGGCCAATTCACCTAGGGAGTTGATGATGAAGGGGGTGGTCCAGCCACTTGTTTTTACCATTTACCCCCCCTTCTAGAGAGCCTGGTGGGCTCATATGGACAGCGCAGATGCCCTAGGATGTAGTTTTGGCACTTTTACAGTTACCAAGGCAGTTAAAAAATGGGATAAAGTGGTCACTGAGGAAATCGATTTGGGAAATTGAGGCAAGGTTTTCGCATTTGGTTTTCACAGAGGTCTTCCAGGGTGATCTCACTATCTTCCGGCCAGTTTTCACCATGTGGGTATGCCCACATTGATCACGGGAGGTCTTTTACTGCTAGTTTGTCACAGATTTTGAGGACAGATTTGATCATTTATATTATCTTGGACATATTTTATTATTTTATTGTGCCTTGGGGATGAGCTAGTAAGGATTGATGCCTCCTAGCCCCACCATGTGCTTATATTGTCATGTCCTAGTCACTATGAGGTGGATTTTGGTACTTATACTTCTCTAGTGGATGACGTCACCCTCTTTTTGTACCATTTAGTGGGGGCGCTATCATTATATTGGGTGATCCATGTGATGTATTGTTATGATTTATTGTTAGCCGTTGATTAGATCTTTTGATCTCTTAATCTTAGCCACTTATGTAAAAAGTGGTTAGGATTGTACTCTCTCCCCATCCTATTTAAGGAGGGAGCCTCTCATTGTAAAATTCATCTAGAGATTTTTGGCTCTTGGCTCTTGGAATAAAATTTCTATCTTTTGGAGTACATGCTTGGATTGGAGTGGATGTTGGTTGTTTCGATTGTAAATGCTTTTGTCCATTGCACTAGAGGATCTATTGTAGCTATCTTGTATATTTGCCCTTCAAGCTTGGTTGTATATTATTGGGATCCGTGATGATGTGGGACATATATATATGCTTATTGATGATGATTGATGGTCCCACATACTTGGTGATAATATCATATGATGGGCAGATGGTTCAGATGATGATGGATGTAGTTCAGCAGGTTTTATTTTTACTTCACATCAGCAGATTATGCATTGTCCATATATGGGGGACCCTACAGCTGGCCCATTAGGGCAACCCATGGTGTATGAGTACACATTCCTACTGGATTTGGGTCTTCTGGATCCAATGAGACACTTATCTTTCAGTTCCGGGCACTTCTGACAGTGATTGATGCAGTTTTACACTTGTTGACCAGATTTGGGGCTGATTTCCCAGCATGAGCATCAGGGGCCATGAGAGGCCAGTTCACCTAGGGCGCTGTATGAGGAGGGGGTGGTCCAGCCACTTGTTTTTACCATTTACCCCCCCTTCTGGAGAGCCTGGTGGGCTCAGATGGACAACGCAGATGCCCTAGGAGTCAGTTTTGATACTTTCACAGTTACTGAGGCAGTTAAAAAATGGGATAAAGTGGTCACTGAGGAATTCGATTTGGGCAATTGAGGAAAGGTTTTGGCATTTGGTTTTCACTTAGGTCTTCCAGGACGATTCCACTATCTTCCAGCCAGTTTTCACCATGTGGGTAGGCCCACATCGATCACAGGAGGTCTTTTACTGCTTGTCTGTCACAAATTCTGAGGACAGATTTGATCATTTATATTATCTTGGACATATTTTATTATTGTATTGTGCCTTGGGGATGAGCTAGTAAGGATTGATGCCTCCTAGCCCCACCATGTGCTTATCTTGTCATGTCATAGTCATTATGAGGTGGATTTTTGTACTTTTACCCCTCTAGTGGATGACGCCATCCTCCCTTTGTACCATTTAGATGGGACGTCATCATTATATTGGGTGATCCATGTGATGTATTGTTATGATTTATTATTAGCCGTTGATTAGATCTTTTGATCTTTTAATCTTAGCCACTCATGTAAAAAGTGGTTAGGATTGTACTCTCTCCCCATCCTATTTAAGGAGGGAGCCTCTCATTGTAAAATCATCTAGAGATTTTTGGCTCTGGGCTCTTGGAATAAAATTTCTATCTTTTGGAGTACATGCTTGGATTGGAGTGGATGTTGGTTGTTTCGATTGTAAATGCTTTTGTCCATTGCACGGGAGGATCTATTGTAGCTATCTTGCAATATTTTCCATATCTTTTTTACAGGTTAAGAGGATGTTTTTGACAAGTGCGAATTGGTGGGGAGGCTTTCCCTTCAAGCTTGGAGGAAGACGTTTTGGTTAAACAGGGAGTATTTTTGTCTTTGTGCCAACTATTCTTTGCTTATCTCTCTCTTGCTTGTATCTACCTTCAACATGTTAAACTAATTGATGCTTTGCTCCTTGGCTTTGACAGGTTAGAGGGACTCATATGTGGCTTGGAAAAATCAATTTGGCAAGAGGGCTTCAACAATTCTCCATTTGATCTTTGGCAAAAGTAATCCTCGTCTCAACTAGCATTCATCTCTTCATCCAGGTATGCTCCAAAGGTATGATCTTCTTTTTCCTTGAATCATCCATAATTTCTAGATCATAAAAACCCTAATTGATTAAAACCCTCATTTTTTGTTTTTCTTAGATCTACTTAGATCTAGCCTTGCTTTTGAAGAGATATTAAAAACCCACCTCTATAGCATCCACCCCTAGTGGGATCTATAGTTTGGTGGTGATTGGGTTAAAATTGGCACACTTTTTCAAGGCAAAAAGCCCTCTTGAACCAAATCGCACTTCCTTGGAAAGGCTTGTTTTGGCTAGATCTAGCACATGGGTAGGTGAGATCCCACTTGATTTGCAATCTACACACTTGATAACCTATACCCAAATTCTTACTTTGGTGATTTCTACCTTGTGGGCATCATTCCACATTTTAAGGGATTAAAACCCCCTTTTGAATTTCTTGGCACCTTAAAACTCAGATCTAGTAAGATCTAACCCTTGGATTGGCTTGATTTTCTAGATCCACATAGATTGATGTATAAGCTACTTGGATCTATAGTTTGGTGGCCATTGGGCTTGATTTGGTCCACTTAATCCATCTTTTAGCCCTCCTTGAGCAAGGTCGCACTCCCTTGGGTGAGTGAGTTTGCCCACTTTGAGGACATGGGTGTTTGAGATTTTGGTGGATTTGGAACGGGCATACCTCAAAACCTAGGTCTAGAGTATCATTTTGTGACGATCTGCCTTGGGGGTAGCATTCCTTGTTTTAAGGGATTGTGGTCCACTTGGGTCATTTCATGAAAACCTATATCTAGCAAGATCCAACCATTCCATCTTAATTAGCCCATTTGACTTGACCTCTAGGTGTCCCGATCTACACTTTGACATATCTTTTGACTCCATTAGCCCATCCAACAAGGCACTAGTCCTCCTCAAAGCAAGTTGCACTCCTTGGGAATTGTGTCAAACCCTAGATCCGGTACACGGGTACTCCTATTTTCAACTTAGATCCATAGATCTACTCATTACATATCCTTAGTGCCAATTGCATCCCTTAATTTCACCTTGTGGGTCCACTTTAAGCCATTTCACATATCCCAAGAAAGGTAGGACCCACTTGTGTAGAACATGGTACTATACCTTGTCATTTTACCTAATTATGTGGCCTAAATCATACATTGGTTGAAACACTTACCATCTCTCAAACCACCTTCAACCATACTCTAACTTCTAGGTCCACTCAACCTTGCATTGGTTTCCGTAAGTCTTCATTTACTTATCCGTAGGAGCCTTTGTTTGGGTCCAATCAACTGTGATTGGTTATAGGGTCTCCCCCAAGGTCTTGTTTCACCTTGACCTAAAGTGAAGAGTGCCTCGGTTGACGTGACTCCCACCTTGCATTGGGAACCGTGGCATCTCTTGGGTCACCTCTTTAGTTGCCTATCTCCTCTATCATCCCAGATGGGATACCACTAGGGGCAACTACAAGTTGTGTGATAACAAGCACACAGTCACCAAATCAAATTTCAATCTAATCTCAATCAACAGGCTTGGAGTGGTAGTCTAAGTGGAAAATTTGAATTTGGGATGGCATGGGAAGCTTCACCCAACCAATGGGCATGCTCCAATAAGGATCCACGTGAGCAACAAGGAGATTAGAGTGAGCTTGAAGGAGGGATGCGTGAGTGTAAGGTGAGGCAAGTGTAAGTGATGGTAGGGATCTCATTGAGTTAGCAAAAAGAGTCAAGCAAGTGATCACACAAATCAAGGGGAGGTGCCTACCATATGATTTAATGCCATCAACCAACCCATTCAATGCTTGACACATAACAAAATCGACTTCTTGAGGGAGAATGGCAAATTGGTTTGAAGGAGTCTCTTGCTGGTGACTAGATAGTGGTTTGGTTGATGACTGAGATGATTGGAATCCTCTTTAATGCCCAGTGCCATGTCAGCTAGCCTTTTTTTTTATTCTTTTTTGATTATTTTGGAGATAATTGGAAATCTCCAAAATATTCATTTTTATTATTTTAATTAATAATTTCTCTGTAAATGGCTTTGTAGAGAAAATATTAATTATGAGGTTGAATTGACATCCGAAAGTTGGGTTTAGCTGGTCCAAGGGTCATGTGTGATTTTTGGCTTATGAATCGAGCCATCAATCACTGAATTCGGACCCCGGACGACTGACATATTACAAATTGAAATTTCTCTATTTAAACTATAAAGAAATTTATTAAAATTTAAAAAATAATTAAAACCCAAAACCGGAGGACCCGGTAAAAAAATTTCGAATTTTTTTTTGAGTGTCTTAGAGACTTGGGACATGACCAAAACCTATTATAATAGTGTCTAGTAGGATTATATACATTAGTTGGACTCTAATAACCCCCCATGGCTCAGATTTTCAAAATCGGGCATTCCAGCTTTGGAGGAAGCGGGAGTAAACCTCATCGATTATAGCTCGGCTATAGGCAAAGTATAATTGACAAGGGAAAAAACTCTTTGGAATACCTTAGTTGCTTAATCAATTCATGGGGAACCGAGACACTCAGAATCCTACTAGCACACTAGCACACTTTATTACAAACCCCATGGGGCCATGGTCATGTTGACTGAAAACAAAAACTGACTAGCCAAAATTGGCTAGGCACAAATGCTGGATCATCTGATACACTGGAGTACAAACATTCATCATGTTTGTCAAATGGCGGCTCTTCAGATAATCCAACTATGGTACAAAAAAGTTGGTAACATCTGGGTCCAACTGCAGGACAAGTGCTCGTTTGATTTATGGATCAAAAAGAGTACTCAAGAATCCCAGGATATCGATTTCCTGCATGGAAACAGAAGTGTCTTAGTCCACGCATACATGATAAAATATGCCAAACTGAAATACCAACATAATATTTTTTACTTGTTTCAAAAATCAAAGGTACATGAAATAAAATATTTTCTTTTCTAGTATATATATGAAATATGATGCAAAAAGCTAAAAACTATGATACATCAATATGGTACATAAGTAAAAATGCATAAAAATTCAACAAGGATAAGGTTTAGGGATCTCCTGGGATGACCCCTTGGTCATCTTGAATATTGTTCTGATAAAAGGGTTTCAATTGTTGCTCATTTTTGGCTAATGGTATAATCTCCCCATCCATGGTATTTAGAAAGAAAGAATGTGTTCCAGCCTGACAACGTATGATAAAAGGGCCTTTCCAAAGGCTGTCAAATTTTCCATGCTTCCCTGGCTTTTCTCCTCTTTTGTCCCATAAGAAAACAGTATCTCCCACATGGAAATCTCTAGGTTTAGCTGATTTGTCAAAAGTGGTCTTCATACTTTCCTGGTGTCTTAGCATTTTGTCTAGTGATGTCCTTCTGCTTTCATCAAGTTCAATGATCTGATTTTCCCCATCCTCTAATTCCAGTTTTTCGGTACCATAATCAGTCAACATTCTATAAATGGGTATTTGCATGCTGAATGGTAATGCTGCCGTGATGCCATAAACAAGTTCAAAAGGAGACTTCTTAGTGGAGTTCTTCTTGGTGATCCTATCTGCCCAGAAAGCATACTTGGTTTTGCTATCCCAAGATCTTTTGTTATCACCAACAATTTTCTTAAGGATGGTCATTAAATTCTTGTTTGAGGATTCTGCAAGTCCATTACCCTGAGGATAGTAATCATTTATTTCTGCAAGTCCATATTTGAAACAAAAATCATTTATTTCTGCTGAGCTGAAGGCCTTGGCATTGTCAGTTGTTATTTTCAAGGGAGTCCCAAATCGGGTGATGATCCTGTCTTCAATGAAGTCCATGATAACCTTGTATGTGGCTATTTTGGTGGGTATAGCTTCTACCCACTTAGTGAAGTAATCAGTTGCAGTAAGGATCCAATAAAATCCATTGCTAGAGTTATCTTTGAACTTCCCAATAAAGTCAAGACCCCATTGCTGAAAGGGGGCAATGACAACTACTGGTGTAAGGGGTAAAGCAACCAATTTAGGTTTCCCTGTGAAAAGTTGACATTCCTGGCAATACCTGACATGTTTATAAACATCTAAAAAAATAGTTGGCCAATAGTATCCTGCTCCAAGGATTTTATGAGCAGTTGTATTTGCTTCATAATGGCCCCCACAAAATCCTGAATGGAACTTAGTTAAGATCTTTTTGTAATCTTGTTCATGTACACATCTAAGTATTACACCATCAGGATTTCTCCAACCCAAACACTCCTGGGTGAGGCAATACCTAGCATTTTTTAATCTAAGTGCCCTTCTCTTATGTCCTTTGAGATGATCTGGGACATCCAAGTGTAGCAGATAGTATATGATGTCCGAGTACCAATGATTGTCAAGTTCCTGCAAAGCTGGTGTCATGCGAGGATTGGATGAAAGGTTTGCACAATTCATTTCAATGGCTTCCTCATTTTCTGAGTTAGCATCTTAGCTAGACCCTGCCGCTTTATAAGTTTAGTGGGCCTAATTTCTAGATCATACTCTTGGATTTTAGATACCCATGTGTCCCTTGTTCCTAAGCAATCCTGTTGAGATAGGATGTCTTTTACTCCAGTATGGGGGACATATCCTATAACTTTTGAATATCCAATATAAGTTCTGAAATGCTTTAAATATTTGACTAGAGCATAGGCTTGCTTTTCCATGATGGTATATTTTAGCTCAGAATCTCGCAAGGCTCTACTCATGAAGGCAATGGGTTGCTCAAACCCTTCGAAGTTCTTCTGGAGCAACACCCCGGCAATTGTGTCTTCTGAGGCAAAAGAGAATATCATGAAATCTTTTGTGTAATCAGGGCTAACCAATACAGGTGATCTAGAAATGGCATCTTTGATGGTTGCAAAGGCTTCCCTCCCTTCATCTTTCCAAACAAACTTAGCATCCTTTTTAAGTAACAGTTGCATGGGTTTCATCAACTCAACTAAGTTTGGGATGAATCTTCTTATGAAATTTATATGACCGTTGAAAGACTGAAGAGCTTTGACATTCTTAGGAAGGGGTATCTTCTTTATTGATTCTACTCTTTCAGGGTCAATTTTGACCTCGTCCTTTGATATGATATGACCAAGAAGCTTTCCTTCATCTATCCCTAAGACAGAGTTGGATGGGTTTAAGGAGATACCAAATTCGCATCTTTCAAAAACTTTTCTGAGGTGATCAATCTGGCTAGATCTTTCTTTTGAAAAGACGGTTAAGTCGTCCTAATATATTTCAATGATCTTACCTATTAATTCATTAAAGGCATAATCCATGGCCCTCTGGAAAGTGGCCCCAGCATTTGTGAGACCAAAGGACATTCTCAAGTATTCACAAGTTCCCCAAGGGGTTGTGAAAGCCGTTTTGTGTCTATATTCTTCTTTGATAACAACCTGGTTATATCCCGAAAATCCATCAAGCATGGGCATCATTTTAGAACCTGTGACTCTTTGGAGGAGGGTCTCCATGTTGGGAAGCGGATAATTGTCTTTCTGGCAGGCTATGTTAAGGTTTCTGAAGTCTATGCATATCCTGATGCTCCCATTTTTCTTTCTGACCACAACTAAGTTGGAGCACCACGAGGTATGTCGAGTGGGTGCTATAATACTTGCTGCCAACATTTTTTCTAATTCCTGCTTGACAATAGGGACCAACCTAGGATTTATTTGCCTAAGTTTTTGCCGGAAAGGTTTGGAATTTTGCATTTCAGGCTTGAGAGGGATAGTGTGCTGGAAAACATCTTCCCTATAAGCCTTTAACTCATCATAAGTAAATGCAAATATATATCTATATTCTTTTACCAAGCTTATTAGTGCATTCCTTTCCTTTTCTGATGTTCCTTTTCCAATTTTTATAATTTTCGGATTTGTTTCCGTTCCAATATTTACTTCAATGTAATCCCCTAGTTTCATTTGGTCAATATTACTTTTCTTCCCATCTTGTCTATCAAAGATGTTTTCCAGTTTGGTAAAGACACATGATATTGGGTTGATAGGCTGGCTATGTTCTTGATACTGCTTGCCTTCCTCCTGTATGTTCATGTTGAAATTCGTGAATTCATCCAAATTATGAATGAATCTTAGGATCTGTTAATCATATTTGAAAACCTGCCAATGGTTCAAGTTGTCTGGGACAGATGGTCTATAATTTGTTTCTAAGGTACAGTCCCCTTTTAACATCTCTTCCAATGGTTCGAGGGTGGATGCCGCAACTGCTAATCTATCCGCTGCACTATTCTAATCTCTAGGGATTGCTTCTATGTTTAGTGCATCAAAATACTCCATGGTGTCCCATGTCGCATTTCTATATCTTTTCAGTCTTTTACAGTTGCATGCAAATTGACCTTTGATTTGTTGCACAACTAAGTCTGAATCTCCTTTTATACTAAACAATTTTATACCCATATCCTTGGCATTTTCAATGCCTAGTAGAAGTGCCTCATACTCTGCCACATTTTTGGTTGCCTCGAACTCTAATCTGAAAGCAAAGTTGAAAACCTTCCCCTCAGGGGATACAATGACAATCCCAGCCCCTTTTCCTGCTCTAGAATATGCTCCATCAAAATTCATTTTCCATAACTCATTTATATTTTCATTCTTAACCTCTTTATGAACTTGATCCAAAAATGTGGAGTTGATCTGGTATGTTCCTATCTCATCAGAATTACAGATATATTCATTAGATGGCTTTTTAGGATTCTGAACATGGTATCTCCTTTCCTTTTTAGTGTGCAATTTTACAAGTGAATCCTCGGATGCTGGAACTATTGCATAAGACCAATCTAGCTGTATAGAGCCACCCAAAGTTGCACCCCACTTTCTGGAGAGTAGCATACCCCACCTATCTGGTACATCTATGACAAGGATGTCCATGGTAATATGGATGTCTGGATACTTGGCCAATCTAACAGGTACATTTTCGATCATCCCTTCAACCTCAACTGGTCTAGAATCCATGGCACACACATTTTGGTAGGGCTTGGTGGTTTTTAGGTTAAGCTGTTGCATAACGTTTTTGGTCATTAGACTTGCACCAGATCCTGAATCCAGCATACAATTGTGTAGAAGAAGGTCACCTATCATCAATGATATATAGAAAGGGGGGTGAGCTTCTTTTCTTGTTTCCCTAGTATGTAGGATTATAGGAGGGTCCTCATAAGTTGTGCCATAGCTGGTTGAAGGTTTCTCTACATTGTCCGAAAAAGTGACCTTCTTAGGGTTTTGAGGAGCAAGAGGAGTAGGAATGGGTACCTCCAGTGTTTTCAAGAGCTTTTCCTTTTGACAAGGAATTTTATAGACCTCATTTATGGGTACAGGCACCTTAGTAGTATTGAACCAATTATTCCAATCAAAATTTAATCTACTAGAATCAGTTGATTTAGTTGGAATAGTTACTGTTATCACATATATAGTAGCCGGGCTACCATACATTATTTTTCTGATTCCAGTACACTATTCAGCCAGTTCCCTTACATTGAGATGCTGAGATGAGCATCTATATTGGATCACTATCATATTTTGGACATCAGTATATATATTCCCCATGCCATGATTGAGTCTCAGGACACTCAGAGAGATGACCGATGTAGCCATTATACCATTTGTATAGAGCAGTCAGTAGTGCCTAGAGTTACAGTAGTAGTTTCAGAGGACAGATGATGGTTTAGGTGATGAGCATTCAAGTATATGACTCAGTAGGTATATCATTGTGTTATGGTTATATTGCTTTTATAATTATTCTTATAGCATGTCTTAGCACTTAGTGTCATGATCTGGCGATCATATAGATATGTGGACCTGGTTGATCTTATTATATATATTATATTGTCCCTACTCAGACTTAGAAGTTCACTATTCATACTCATTGGTTTTACCCTCTTTAGGGAGAATAGAGGTGATCATTCCACCATACCTTGGCTTGCTAGTGTTGACTCCATTATCCCAATTCCCAAGGCACTGATCTCTCTCCAAGTCAATTCAACTTTCCTAGATTGTTGGATTAACTTGTGGTTTGATCCTTGTTTGGTGGACTAAACTCTTTGATGTCATCATATATCATGATCAAGCTTGTCACTTGTACTAGTTAGCCCCAATTCAACCCCTTAACTACCCTGCATTGGGCACAGTTCCCAAGGCAGTGGATTTTCTCACATTGAACAAGTACTTCAATCCTAGATCCCATTTCAAATACTATAAGTCACTCTCACATCAATAATTAACCAAAGCTATACTCATTGAACCCCTTACTTATATTGTGACTTCATCCTTAGGTCTAGGATAAACCATACACCTTACTTCACTTAGTATTAACTTGATTTGGTGTCTTGGTTTTGATCTCTCCTGTCGGGAGTAGATCGGGTCTCCCCCTTTGTTGTCTGGGCTAGATAACATAAAGCGAAGGTTGCCTCGACTGGCGTGACAACCATCTATCGGAGGTCGAGGTGATTGTGGTTGCACCTTTTGAGTTGCCTTTCCCTATTTCCATCCACTAATGGATACATCCATAGGGGTAACTACAGTTTAGGTGATAACATTTTGGCGCCGTTGCCGGGGAGGGCATAGGCTTACTCTGGTTTGACATATATTTCTCAAGCCTTACTCCCGTTCTTCTTTCCTAACATTTTGGCGTTGAAGGGCATAGGCTTACCTTGGATAAATCTAGTAGTCATTATTCACTCTCTCCTACATATACAACGACACATATCTTGGTAGAAGAGTTTAAGAAATCTACCTGGCGACTCCCAACCGTGACTCTGCTGAGGAGCGAGCTCATTTACACCCTTATAACACTAGAAGTAAGACAAACTCGAATCAAGTTGAAGGAACCCCACTTACTTATCGTAAAAGAGATCCTAAAGCACAATCATCCAACTTCTTTTGGAAATTGGTTAACGATTCTCCAAACCGAGCTTCAGGATCCCCTTTGTTTAATTCGGTTCCTCCCTCATCTCCTAGTTCAAACTTAAACACAAACTTACCGAATCCAATGGCCATAACAAACTCTGGAAATCAGAATGTTCCTCCTCCACAAAATCCTAGGATTTTTGGAAGAAAGGCAAAACCATCTCCTTTAGACTTTTCCCAAATCCAAAGGAGCACCCCATGATATGCCTGAGAAGTATTTTGAAAAAGTTCCCAGATTTGATGGAGTGTCTGCTATATCCATTGAAGACCACATTGATAAAGTATGGGAACAAATGGAAGCATATAGAGCATCTGAGCAAGATGTGTTCATGAGGGGTCTCCTGGCATCTTTAGAAGGAGATGTTAGGAAGTGGTTTGAGAGGTTGCCAGCCTCATCCATTGATGGGTATGACAACTTTGTCAACAAGCTTAATAGTGAGTGGTCCCGAAAGTTAGATGGGAAATTTCTCTTACATCAACTTTTTGACATTAAGAAAAGAGAAAATGAAACAGTCCATGAGTTTAACATAAGATTCAACAAGACTCTAGCTGTTATCCTTGAAGAGATTAGACCAAAAGATCAAGCAGTTGTTATTCACTACTTGAATGCTTTTGAGGGATGGGTTGGTTATCAGCTAAAGGATAAAAACCCAAATGACTTGAAGACCGCACAATCAAATGCCAAGATGGCTGAGCAAAATGTAGCATCCATGGGGAAACAAAAAAATTTCAATCAATTTACCCCATCCACTTCCAGATCTGACCCTAGACTTCGAAAAGCAAAGGAACATGCGAATGTGCCAAAGGAATCAAAGGACACGTTAGAAGTTATGCAAGAAATGATGAGGCAATTGACTGTCTTGACAAAAAATGTAGCAAGTTTGAATGACCCTGAGAGACATAGAAATCCTTATGGCCCTAAACCTTACTGGAATAACAATAGGAGGCCTGAAGGGGATAGGGATAGGCGACGACCTGAGTATCCAGAAAATTCTGAAAAGAAGGAGGTCAATTGGTGTGATGAAAAAGAAGAAGAACCCTCCGACACCGTTGACCATGATGACCAACCAGATAAGATCAACTTTATAAATGACTTATCTTATGATGAAGACTTTGGGAGAATAGTTTTAGAAGAAGAACCATGGGAGCAAGAAGAAGACAAAGTCGAAGAACCTAGATCCTCATGTTGTGCCATAGAGCTCCCAAAACCTAAAGAGCAACCAAAGTATCAAATTTATAAACGAGGAAGTACTTCCCAACCGTCTTTCCTTGATAAACATAAGAAAACTAATGAAGATAAAAAGGAAGAAGAAGATCTTACTTTGGATGATTATGATCTAAAAATTGACATAAAGAAAGAGTTAAGCAAGATAATGTGTAATATCCCTGTCACTGAGTTGATGAAGGTTCCTTCTGTTAGATGCCAAGTAGAGGAATTTTTCGATGGTATTGGCCAAGAGAAAACTCCTGGAACGGTCCTAGAATCATGTCATATCCAAAAGCTTAGTGGAACACAACCTAGTGAAACAGAGAAAGATCCACCGATAAACATCCATTCAGCAATTTATGAGAGAAAGAGTGGTGGTCACTCTCCCTTTTACCTTACCTTATACATTCAAAACATGCTCCTTCACAATTGTATGTTGGATTCTGGAGCAGCAATTAATGTTATGCCTTTACAAGTTATGAAGGAAATGGGACTCGAAGTGACTAGACCTTATGGAAATGTCTGTGGTATAGAATCCCGATGAGTGCCATCTTATGGTTTGATCAAAAACCTTAGAGCTGATCTTTTTGCATGTTCAGACATTTCTACCATGATGGATGTAGTTGTCATTGACTTACCCTTAGCATATGGAATGCTATTATCTAGAAAATGGGCGGCTGGGCTAGGTGGATACCTTATGATGGATTTATCATTTATTTGTGTTCCCAATCCTGATGGAGCTTTGATTCGGGTAAACAGAGAACCTTATTATAATGAGCATGTAGAATCTTTTGATGAAGGGTTAAAGAACACATATGGGGATGAATTGTTGAACAATGCCAAAACTAACCTTGTTGAAGATGAGGATGAATTGTATGAAGTTGATCAAAGTATGTGTATGGTCATGGAAGATTTTGATTCCTCTTGGGAAGAAGAGCAAGCAGCTGAAATCGCAAGAATAATCAATTTGGAGTTACTTAGGAATGAATTTGCTGAGGAAATAAATGAATTGAGAAGAAGTGAAAATCAACCTCAAGGTCAGGAACAAAACAATGAAATCAATCAAGAACCAATTATTGAAAACCAAGCACCTGAGGAGATTGATGATGGCTTAAGAGATATAGGAAGAGATGAACCTTTTCCTAATCATCAAAGTTCGGAACCAAATCCCCCATTAGAAATCCTTCATGAGCAAGCAATTATTAGAGAAAATATTGAGAATCCTATCCATGAATATGAATTTGATGATATTAGGAGGGGAGAAAGAATTCCTTTTACTGTTAGGGAATGGTTTGCCTTGACTGATCGTAATAGAGAAAGGGAAGGCCAAGGGCTTGCACCTATCTACCCATGGGAAAATAGTCTTGCAACACCTGCTAGGGTTGAAACAAACGAAGAGTCTGAAGCCTCCCATTATTCTGATGTAGAAGATTCTCTATCTCATTTATCTCTAGAAGATGGTAATTTAATTCAAGTTCATGATAACTCTTTAAGTTGGGAAGAGGATACCTTAATTAATGATGCACCTGAAGGAGAGCATAATTTAAACAACCTTGCTATTTTTCAAACTCCTTCAGACTCTCAAAGCCATGCTTTATCTACATATACTAATGTCCCTGATTTTCTTCTACCATCTGAATCACCTAGTCATCAGATTCATGATCCTTCTCACAATCCTAGTTTCTCTACATTTCATCCTGAGTCATTTTCTACTAGGTTGGAAAATATGGTCATCCCGGTTCCTTTAGGGGAAGGCTCTAGTCATAACACTGTCATATCTCATGAGCCACCTCCCTTGGAAGAACATAGAGATTTCTGGACTGTAGGTGAAGTTGTTAAAAGAGTTGTGTCTCCTCATGAGGAAGAGTCAAATGAAGTTGTTAAGTCAGTAAATTTTTCTGCAATTTTAGTTTTTCCTCTCCAAATTTTGGTTTGATTTTTTTTTTTTTAGTTTACCTTAGTTAATTGTTGGTTTTCAGTTTTGGTTTTCTGCCTTCTTAAGAATCTTATGAATGCTTGAATAAATTTTTAGCCCAGTCTTCATATTTCATTTGATTTTGGTCATTTTTATGTTGGAAGTGGGTCAATATGAGTTATATATTCAAAAGAAGAATCAATTTTGACTTTTAGAGAGTAGCTAAACTAGTGGCCTAAACCAAAAAGCTGCTAAAATCTCCGATAAATTTGGCAAAAGTTAGAAAATCTGCTAAAATTTGGTTTAAAGATATTCTTGTAGCGCTACACCAAATTTTAACACAGAGTGCGCTACAGGAATATCGTGGCATGAGTTTTTCGTAAAATCTCGATCTGATTTCAATCATCATGAAGAGTGTGAGAGTCTAATCGCATTTTGTGAAGTGTCTAACACGTGTATGCAGCATTTTTAGCATGATGTTTGTTGTTTGATGATCACGAAGAGAGACAAGGGCATCATTACAGGTTATGCGGGTTTCAGTTGCACAGATACCAGCCAGTTCCGGGTTTCGCTGTCAAATCTCCCTCGTCACACGCATAATCACTAAGGATTTAGTGTTTGAGGAGGAGTCTTCATCGTTGAACATTGGATTACGTTGCTGAGGAAGGAGACACCTGTGATTCCGGCGCCAGCAGAAATTAGGGATTTGAATTCGTTTCACCTGCAGCCAAGAAAACGTTAGGAGGACACCTGTGCTCGAAGAGGAACGTTATTGACACCTCAATTTGAAGATATTACGACCACGATGCAGGAGTAATTGACAGGTATTACGTAAACCCTCATAACTGAAGAATTTGGGGTTTTTGCTACTGCATGTTATTCTGAAAAATTGGTCGCTGAGAAAGGTGTAATAGAATGAAAGGATGAAGAATTCATCACTGAAATGGTTAGCTGAAGCATGATAGGAGGAATTAGCATGACTGTTCCTTTTATGACCTAATCTGAATAGGGCGTTAAAAAACTCACAGAATTGCCTGTAGAATTCAGTTGTTTAAACAGAGGGAAGTCTGCTAGTTTGATACAGGTGCTACACAGGGAGGTTTGTAGATTTGTGCATGGGTTAAGTTGTTATAACCTGCAGTACTATTTGCCCAGAAAGCAGCTTATAAAACACTTCTCAAACCTAAAACTATATTGTTCCAGTTCCTTGACAAGAAAGAGATGGGAAAAAACAGTAAAAGTGGTAATATTAATAGGGCTGAACCCACAGACTTGACATGGATCCAAAAGCTTCCAGATTGTGCAGAGCTGTTCCAACAGGCAGGATGGTTGAAATTCTTCAAGAAGATAGATGGCTTTAATGCCCAAGTATCATGCAATTTTGCCAAAGGACTTAAGAATGAGATGATCATAATAGGTCCTTTAAATTTCAAATTGACTGTTGATTTAATTTCAGAAGCCACTGAAATTGATAATGAAGGCGAGCTCTGGTTTAAGAAATCTCCTTTTGAGTTTGACCCTCAAAGATACTTATTGCCCAATGTTGTTCCTGACTGGAACAAAGGTATCATCATTCATAATTTCAAAAGGGAATGGATTGAACCTTTAAGAATTCTTCAGAGCTATATAACTTGTGAAGGGAGGTACTCATTAGTTTTCAAATACCATCTCAGGTTCTTGCAGCACATGGCAGGGGTATCAAAAATGAATTTGCCATTCTTTCTCTTCAAAAGCTTGCAGAAGATGTCTAGCAAAATTAAACAGCAGGATGATCATACTTCTCAATCATTGTTTCATCATGGTCTCATCAAGTTGATCATCTCTACAGTGTTGCAGAAGGAAGAAAAAACTTGGGACTTTTTTCTATTTTGGTCAGGGATTCATTCCAAAGGAGAAGAACAGCAACCCAAAAGGCAAACTGATAAGGGAAGAGTAATGGTACAAAAATTGGGTTATTCAGCTGAACCTGCAAATAAACATGGCATTAAAGTTAAAAAGGAAATAAAGCAGGTGGCAGATGAAGGACAGACTGACAGTCAGCCTCAAGAAATTCCACAGCACAGTGAAGTCAAATTTTCATTATTTGATGACAAAAAGGAAAAGGAAATCCCTGAAAATAAATCATCATCTATAACAGTGGTTCATGAAGAGAGGAAAATGGATATCAGGGTTATTCCTGTAGCAAAAGAGGAAGTCCAGAATTTGCCCAAAAGCCCTATCACAGTCCTCTCGGATGATGAGGGCTATATGTTAGAGGATGAGCAGTTCATTCCAGAAATCAAGGTTAAAGCTGAGACTAAAGAAAATCGAGCTATAGAAGACAAAACTACCAAGCCTAAGAAGAAGATAAAAAAAGCTAGAAGTGGTAGAATTATCATCTGTCCAGTATCAAGGGAAGACACTAAAAATGATGGGAGAGCCAGCTTCTTTATGGAGACCTAAAACTAGGTCTAAAAACAAATTAAGATTAAATATGAAAAAGTTGTTGAATCCGAAATTGAGGACTGATAAGGTAGACATTTCTGATGAAGAATCCATGGAGGAGCAGTCAAAGAAAAATGAATTGCATGCAGTTAAAAAAGAGGATGTTGGGTCTGTAAATGTAACAGGTGAAGAAAGCTCTAAATCCATCGTTGAAAACAATTCTAGAAAATTGTTAACAGATGATATTAAATCAGCACAGGTAATAGGTGTTTCAAACCCCATCATTGAAGATATTGCTGTAAGACCATTGACAGAGGAATTGATGTTTAAAAAGTTTAACATGTTTTGGAAACCAAGTGAAGATCAGGATGCTGCAATAGAAAAGCTGGTAAATTCCGACAAGGATAATTTGAAGAAGACTGTGAAACAGTACAAGCATCAAATGAACTATATGCAAGAAGTAAATGATGGTTTAATGCTAGCAAATAGAAGATTGAGGGAAGACCTTCAAGACACTCATGACAATTTTCAGGAGCTGGTTATTGATGCAAAGGAGGCACTCAGGAGGAAAAGGATGGCTGACAGGAATTGCTCAGAATTAGAAAGGACAGTTCAGACCTTGCAGCATGAAAATGAACACCTACACAGAAGGATAGCTGAGCTGGAGCAAAAGCACAAAAAGGTGAAGAAAAGATCCTCAAGTCCAGATGGCATAGCTTTGCTAGTGGAGGCATCGAAAGAGATCTAGGGCAGTTAGGTTCATTTAAAGCTTTTTGTTAAGGATTTGCTATTTTTAGCAAATTTGTAATTTGTAAAAATGTAAATGTTATTTTGCCTAATCTAACCATTCGATGGAGGATTAATAGGAGAAACCCTAACTGTTTTGGGTGGATGAAAAACTATTTAGAGAGGTAAAAAAGACATTGTAAGGGTTCGAATTTTTGGAGAGCTAGAGGAGGTCTGCACACTGTGCTTTCATCCAGACTTGTTCACTGCTAAGTATTGCAAACTCTCATATTGCATTTTTGATGAAACTATGAATATATGACTCCTTATTCCACTTCTGATATGTGTTGGCTTCATTTTAAACTTATACAGTTTCTTTATTGACAATTTCATTTCTGGCTTTATGTATGATTTCCAGTAAGTGCTTGTCTTTTATTGAATGAATTTCAGTGCAATCTTTTGGTGAATTTCTGAGATATATGGACATCTTCATGGATAAATGTATGTGATTTAGTTTTTACTTATTGTTGAATGTATTCCCTTTATGCTCTTGAAGTTTTCTTACCAAAACCTACAAAACAAAACCCTAAAAACCTAGTTTGGATTGATTTTATTCTTGAGATTGTGTTGGCTTGTTACCTTAGCCTTAGTAACAATTTCTGACACAAACAGAAGTAATCCAAGAAACAAGAAGAGAAGTTAGAGAGGTCCTTGTTGGCAGAATTGCTATTTCCTTAGATGGTGGTCCACCCAGAGTTGATGCAATTCCTTCTAGGAGGAGCTCAAGGATTGTCACACCTCAACCGCAAAACCCTGCTGAAATCCATCCCATGCCTATTCGTAATATTGGAGTAATTCCTGAGTCCGTCAATAGAAATAGGTTTCATACAGGAAGTCAAGTCATCATTCCCAACCATTTATTGCATATAAGATCGGGACAGGCTGATGACTTATGGGTTGGACCTTTTATAGTAGAGCAATGCATTGATGGCACGTGTTTTCTAACCACTGGTAGTGGACGACGTATTTTATATCCTGTCAATCAGAGGGACTTAAGGGATCATATCCCTGATCCCACATAGTTGGGATCTCTGTGCATTGCCTTGTCTGGTAGATTAGAGTAGGTAGGAAACCGAATAAGCCTACTTGGGCAGTAGTTAATCTTTTCAGCCATTGAGTTTGGCACTTTTTTTATTTTCTTTTCCTAAGCTCCTTTGTAAGCTCCTAGTTTAGTTGAGTACCTGTCATTTTCTTTTTCCTGCACAATAAAATTTCAAACTTTGCAAAGTGATGTTAGTAATTTAATTTACTTTTTGCATTTATATTTCATGCATTTATATTTCTGTCATAGAATAGATTTTATTTCCGTTGGATTTTATATTTTTCCCATACATGCTGCATGAGGTATTTTTGATGTTTGTGAATGCAGAAATAGGTGCAAAATAAAAAGCTGGAAGCAAAATGGTAGAGTGTTGAATCGAGGATTCGAGTAGCAGAGTTCGAGGACCAGAGATTTTGAGGTTCTCAAGCGCTCTTTTCAGTAGAGCACTTGTCCCAGCCAGAGCCAGATGTTATCACATATATAGTAGCCGGGCTACCATACATTATTTTTCTGATTCCAGTACACTATTCAGCCAGTTCCCTTACATTGAGATGCTGAGATGAGCATCTATATTGGATCACTATCAGATTTTGGACAACAATATATATATTCCCCATGCCATGACTGAGTCTCAGGACACTCAGAGAGATGACCAATGTAGCCATTATACCATTTGTACAAAGCAGTCAGTAGTGCCTAGAGTTACAGCAGCAGTTTCAGAGGACAGATGATGGTTCAGGTGATGAGCATTCAGGTATATGACTCAACAAGTATATCATTGTGTTATGGTTATATTGCTTTTATACTTATTCTTATAGCATGTCTTAGCACTTAGTGTCATGATCTAGCGATCATATAGATATGTGGACCTAGTTGATCTTATTATATATATTATATTGTCCCTACTTAGACTTAGAAGTTCACTATTCATACTCATTGGTTTTACCCTCTTTAGGGAGAATAGAGATGATCATTCCACCATACCTTGGCTTGCTAGTGTTGACTCCATTATCCCAATTCCCAAGGCACTGATCTCTCTCCAAGTCAATTCGACTTTCCTAGATTGTTGGATTAACTTGTGGTTTGATCCTTGTTTGGTGGACTAAACCCTTTGATGTCATCATATATCATGATCAAGCTTGTCACTTGTACTAGTTAGCCCCAATTCAACCGCTTAACTACCCTGCATTGGACACGGTTCCCAAGGCAGTGGATTTTCTCACATTGAACTAGTACTTCAATCCTGGATCCCATTTCAAATACTATAAGTCACTCTCACATCAATAATGAACCAAAGCTATACTCATTGAACCCCTTACTTATATTGTGACTTCATCCTTAGGTTTAGGATAAACCATACACCTTACTTCACTTAGTATTAACTTGATTTGGTGTCTTGGTTTTGATCTCTCCTGTCGGGAGTAGATCGGGTCTCCCCCTTTGTTGTCTGGGCTAGATAACATAAAGCGAAGGTTGCCTTAACTGGCGTGACAACCATCTATTAGAGGTCGAGGTGATCGTGGTTGCACCTTTTGAGTTGCCTTTCCCTATTGCCATCCACTAATGGATACATTCACAGGGGTAACTACAGTTTAGGTGATAACAGTTACCTTTGGTGGTTGCATGGCAGGTGCAGGATTTGATCTTCTTTGGTAACCAACCCCTTTAAACCTCTGCATATTGTGGAGTTGTTCATTGGAAGGTCTTTCTCCAAAGTTTCTAGTCATATTGTCTGGCTCATGATTTGATTGCTTGCCTGTTTCCAACTTTCTCTAGGAACATTGCGGATGTCTCCTACTGCATTTATGTACTCAAGCTCACTTGATGTTGGATCACTGGTACCACCCTCTGGAAAACCATGCTCTTGGACATAATTCACAAAGTAGCAATCGAATTACTCATGGAAATCTTTGCAATCTCTGCATAATGGGATATATATCTCATTCATGTTAGCAACCTCTATTTGACTCGGGGGCCTCTTTTCATTGTTGGGAGCTTTTTTCTGCCAATTATTTTTGGGAGGGTAGTTTCTTTGAATCGGCTGAGTCTGTTGGATTTGTTGAACATGTTGGACATGTGATCTTTCTATGTTTATGATTTTATTTTGCACTTCCTTCATTTGGACTACATGTTTCTGTTCATCCTTTTCCATCCTCTCACACAATTCCATCATCTTTTTCTCATATTAATCTTTTATAGCAGCTATAGGTTCCTTTTCTTTAGTTTCAGGAGCTCTTGAAGGGATTGAGGACCTAGAATATCCCTGGATATTTGACTCTCCAGAAGACATCATGTTTTTGTCAATCTTAGTAGCCAAATTCTGACCTTCAAGCAAAGTAGCGGGTTCCTTATATTTTATTTGGTATTGTATCTTGCCACTTAATGCTTCTATGTAATAGTCCAATAATGAAGCTGCAGGAGGTACATAAGCATCAGGGATGGAATTAGACAACTCTGTGAATTTAGCATTGAATTCATCCATGGTTTCAGTATCCGACTTCTTCATGCTGGTTAAGGATGCTACTAGATGTCTAGGCTCTTTTTTGCTGCCAAACTTGTCGAGGAAAGCAGTCTTGAAAGCTGCTATGGTGGCAAAAGAGTTGTCTGGTAGGTTGTCATACCAATTTCCAGCCTTACCATCCAGAGATAGGGAAAAGAGGGTCATGTAGACATCTTCATGCCTGTCAGTGCCTCTCACATATGAACCACAATGCTTTAAAAAATTTATGATGTGTTGCTCAGCAGAGGTAGAGGCATCAGTGCCATTAAAGGTCATGAGTTTGTCGATAGATTTTTAAGGAATGTCATGGGGTTGACCTACTATCTGAGTGAAGTTGAGTTGAGCAAAAAACTCACCCATTGTGGAAAGGAAACAATTATTAGTTTCAAGATTTTCAAAATTTTCTAGGTTTTCTTGGAACAAAGAATGGATGTCTAAAATAGACTCAAATCTAATTTCTTCAAGGATTTTACGAGAAGCAAGCTTGTTTAGTATTCTCCTATAAACCTTTTCAGGCTCAGGGATAAAACTAAGCAAGGCTTCAGAATTTCTTCTAGTTGAATACCTTGAGGTGTTAACTGACAGTGGAGTTGCCAGGTGGATCCAAGTCTAATTTCAGAGAGTGATTTGACTAAAAATCTACCAAAAAAGAAAAACAAAAAAGGGCAGTGGAGTTTCCAGATAGATATGAAATCTATCAAAAAAGGTAAAACAAACCAGAAAAAACTAAGGTCGTCTAGGAACAAAAAGATTTGTCCCTGGCAGTGACGCCAAAGATGTAGTCCGCCAAATTGCACACCAGCAGCATAAATCTTTCGAAAGCTGTCTCTTCACTAGAAGTGAGAGAAGTGTGGCCTTGGGGGCAAGCAATGAGCCAGGTACTGTCACCTGAATCCCAGCTCCTCCGTTTAGGCAAACTCCTAACGAATCCAAGGGGGGTAGTCCCTAAAAACAGTTTCACTAAGGCTCTTATGTTTTATAATGTTTTTTTATGAAGTGATACAGATGGGTGTTGTTTAGGATTTTTTGTGATGAGACCAAATTATAAATAAGATAAACAAGATAAGACGCAATCCACGTTGCTAAATAAGATATCGAAAATGACAGTACTTTTCAAGAATTGAAGTTTGAATAATGCATCCACAAGATAAAGTAAAACCACAAGGACAAATGGTCCTGATCAAGATATAATATTTAAACAACCAGTGCCTTATGGAGTCAAAGAATAACAAGTATGTGATGCTGAATGTGTGGGTCTTGAAAGGTAGTTGTTCGTGAGATCGTTGTACAAATTATCTTGGTAAATTATAAGTTTTTAGTGGTCTTGATTATTAGGCTAAGAACAAGGATATCAAAAGTCCGGAAATAGTACTGGTAACCTCTTAGATGATAGGTCGAAGCCACCCAGATTTCATAAGGGTAAGTGTTCAATTGGCTTGACCACCCTTGAGTCTGACAGCGGGATTTCGGCACCACCTGTTTCAGGAAACTACCTCGGTAAATCTCGAAAGCAACGCCGGTTCGTTAGTTGGGATAAAGTTTTATTAAGTTATCACTTGTGAAATTAACAAGTCCAACACCTTTATGAGTACTAGCCCAACCTTTTCAGGTTGGCAGAGCATACGGGTGTTGGATAATCGACCAAGATAAATTAATTATGAAGGGGTGTGAGTTTGGAATATTTTATTATTAAAGCACAGCTCAACTCTCCGATAGAGAGCGCTCTTAACTTATTCTTAAGACCAAAGTTCAAGAGACTTTAATTAATATAAATGCCTAATGCAAGGGAAATGCAACAGCTAAATGCTCTTCGACAGAGAGTGCTCTTGACTTGGATTTGGCCAAGTTCAAGAGACTTTAATTCTTTTTATGAAATAGAAGCAGTTGTAACTTGAAGAACAAATATGAAGCTTTAAATGACTGGAAAAAAAAAAAAAAAAAAAAAAATGATAATGAGATGTAACAAGATGCTTGAAACAAACTGAAAAATAAACTTAGTGTTCTACCAAACAATATTAATCTAAAAGTGGGATCTACCTCCGAACAAGGTTGATCACTAGAACCACTAGTCCTTGAGACTTTCCAACTAGTTGGAACTTCGGCAAGGAGGCTAATGGAGAACGAGAAGCTACCACAAAGCTATGTGGCCTTTGGGATGCAATCCCAAAGTTTGCTTACACTAGTCAAAACTTGGAAATTGAGTATAATGAAGTAAAAAGTTAATCTAAAATATGAAACAAGAGAAATCTAAACTAGCAAAGCACAACACTCTTCCCCAAATGGGGAAGAAAACCCAAAAAGTGGAAGACTCCTCCACTTTGCCTTTTATTTAACAGTTACAAATGCCTTGGGTTTTAACCCTTGAAGGACTTATGAAAGAAAAATAATACTTGAAAAATAATCAAAGCAAGCCTTTGGTTGCTTTTACAGAAGATAAAAAGTGTCTCAAGTTTAGATCATTCTCATGGTCTCTTCACTTTGGCTTTGTTTTTTGGATCTTGCTTCTTCAAAGTTTTTTCAAGTCTCTTCTTTTTAAAGCATCTCCACAAGTCTAAAAAAGTCTCAACCAAGGCACCCATTAATCATTAGAAAAAGACAAAACAATGAAACTATTTAGACTAAAATCTATAAAAAACTAGATTTAAGAGATTTTATTCCGAAATATGCATAAATGTAAAACAGACCAGCAAACAACACATGCCTAAAAGATGATGGGAAAGAGATCTCAAACATAACAAATTTGAAATATTTTTTGTATATAAACTCTATCTTTTAAGTGAGAAAAGAAATGCAAACAAGTGCAAGATAAATGCAAAATTTTCACTACCCCATATGCTCAACAAACTTTTTGAAATGCAAGATTTAAACTTCTAGTATGGGAACTAACTATTTCAAAAGAAACTAAATGCAAATAACATGAACCAGATCCTAGAAATGGATGCAAGCTATGAGATCTAAAATGCCTAAATAGTAACTTTTAACAAGCTTTAAAGAACTAACTAATACTAACACCTAACAATACTATGATTCATTTATTATTTGTAATGATTTTAGGGCTCTTTTTTGGAGAAGGACGTGTTGATTAAGTTGTCATTGATGCCAACAGTGTATAGTCATTGATGCCAACATGTCTTGGTGCCCTTTGAGGAGCCCCTGAGGGTTAAGTAATTGTCAGTGTCTAAGGAGACCTTTTGATCTTGTCCAAGCCCAAGTTTGAAGTCCTTGGAGCCCTTGGGACAATGACAAAAGCCCTGAACACCCTGTAGAGTGTTTAAGTACCCCAAAGATGTTTTGCGTTTCCCCAATTGTTTCTTTGTTTCCCTAGTACCACAACTTATGCCCCAGTACGCTGCAAAAGTGCTGAAGAAGTTGCAAGAGTCCAAATGAACCTTTCAGTGGTCATTTGTGTTTATTGAGGTCATGGTACCCTAGGAGAAGGTCTAGCAACCCCACAGGTGATGTCATGATGGATCTTGACCCTTGTAGGTCTCCTGGTGTGGTTGAGGTGGTTGAAGAAGCCTATGAAGCCCCTTGCTTGATGAAGAAGCCCTAAAGAAGTCCTTGGACCCACATTTGATGGCTTAATGGTCCTTGTCCCCTTAAAGGTGATGATGTGGTCATTAATGACTTGATGAAGACTTGGAACCCTTGATGAAGATCTTGATGCCCGTGTATCCCTTGTTGGGGTCATGGAACCCTTGGAGATGGTCATTATGCATGAGAAGGTCTGGCACCCACATAAATGGTGGCATGATGACCCTTGGACACTATATGATCATTGATGGTGCATTTGGAAATGATTTGGGTCTTGGAATCCATATATATGGTGTTTTGTAATCCCATGATTGTTGGAGCCTTTGATATGATAGAATCCTTGGTCATGATTCCCTCATCACTTGGCGATGGAGTCCTATGTAATGGGCTTGAAGTCGATGGAAAGTATCTTGTTTAAATATTATATGATATCCTTGAAAGAGTCCTTGAAACCCTTGCATGCGGTGCCTTGGGTCTTGAACCATGGTGATGTATGGTCCTATTTGTGGTTATATGGCTATTGGGATGTAGATGGAGGTAGATCCCACAGACGTGCCTTGATATGTTGAAGAAGACTTTGAAACTCTTGTAGTTAGTGGTATGGTCTTTGGCACCCTCATGTGTGGGGTCTTTGATGTCCTGGACACATTGAATAATTTAAGGGTATTAGACCAAGAATTTTCAAATAAACCCATCATAGGGAGATAGTCCTCGTCAATCCATTTCCATTGATATGTGGAGCATCTTCTAACTCCTTATGGTTGAAGAGATATGAAATTTTGAAGTTGGTGTACCCCACCTTTTTGGGTGAGCCGACCTAACAAAAGAAAATTTAATTATTTGTAATTTTGAATTGCATGTCGGCCCTATTTGAGGTAATAACTTTCCTCCGCGACCTATATAAATAGAATATCAAACATTTCATTTTCTCATCAATTGGAATTTCGCAACTCTTGGAGAAAAGTGCGAAATTTTGTGGAGGAGAAATTTTTGGGTATCTTCAATAAAAGTGGCATAACTTTCTCATACGGAATCGGAATTACAAAATTCTTGGCTCGTTGGAAAGCTTGTTACAAGGGCTATGTGATGACATGATATAGAGTTTATTTTGGTTTGTCTATTGTTTCTTGACCTTATGATCTTCAAAAAGGTATGGCTCATGCTTCTGGGTTTCTCTTGTAATGGCACATGTCTCTCATGGATAGAGTTCATCTTTGATATTAGTATGTGAGCCTATATATTGGTATATATATTTGAAGTCATTATGGAGGATATGATGATGATGTTGCATACCTTTATGCTATGATATTATACACTTTATGATGATAATGCATGTGATAATGATGTACACTCTATGAAGTTGATGCACTCCTATACAATATGATGTACATGCATACCATAGTGTGATGATGCTCTCCTATGCATTATGATGTATACTTGATGTTGATGATGCATACACGGTGCACGCTGAGATGATGATTATGCATATTTTATGACGATGATGCATACCTATGATGATGATGCATGACGATGCATGCCTTATGTTTAGTGGAAGTAGAGAAGGATTATTTGTTTAGTGACTATGTATGACGAGGTGTACAAGGATGTACATGAGCAGTGTATGGCAGTAAAATGACTTGTTGGTATACAGGGATGATTTGGCAGTGATAAGAGTGTAGAGGTTATCAGTAGTAGATTCAGGGTTTGGTGTGTAGTTGGTTAGACTCAGATTGACTGAGTCGGATGATGTGAACAACAGATTGATTGGTGCAGACAGATTGATTGGTCAGTTGATGAGTAGTGTGGAACAGTTGTGGTGCAGTGGTCAGTGGACAGTTGATGAGCAGTGAATAGTTTATGAGCAGTGGTCAGTTGATGAGCAGTGACAGTGGTTGTGCAGTGTGGTACAGATTGTGTAGTGTGGTACAAGTGTTGGATAGCAGGTCCGCAGGATCAGTGAAGTTTGTGGTTCAGTAGTTTCAGTTATTATCTTCATATCAGGGTGGCAGGACGGGGCAAGGAAATCGAGGGAGCTAAGGATTCCTTCAGGTTGTAGCCTGTAAACTAAGGGGTTGTAGCCTCCTTCCAGTTGTTGCTGGTAAATTATTATTATAAAGGCTTCCGTGGTTTTTCTCCCAGGACTTGGGTTTCCACGTAAAAATATGGTGTACTGTGTTTTGCAATGCTTCCTATGTGATGATGATATGATGATATGTGATGATGAGCTGTAGTTGTTAATAATGATATAATGATAATGTGATAATTACGTACTCTACATAATATTGAAAAAGCTGCCAATGATTGTTAAAGTTGAAAAGATAATAAAAGCTACACACACTGTTCACCCCCCCCTCTCAGTGTGCTCGGTGTGTACAACAATTGGTATTAGAGCGGGCCTTCACAGAAAGCCTTACCAGCTTGAAGGAGATCCTTGACACACCATGGGGTTCTCAGTGAATGGAGCACCATTGTTTTGTGGGACAAATTACTTAATCTGGAAAAGAAGAATGCAAGTTTATCTTGAATTAGAAGGTATTGGAATATGGCAATCAGTGCTTACAGGGTACAATCATCTGAAGAAAGTGAAAACAACAGCTTAGAAGGAAGCAAGGAAAAATAATTCAATGGCTATGGAATCCATTCTTGAAGGCTTATCAGATTCCATAAAAGAGAATATTGGAAAGTACAACACAGCTAAGGAATTGTGGATCAAATTAGAACAGTTATACTCCACTAAAGAACATGAAGAAGAGGTTATGAAATTCATGGTTAAAGATCTAACAAATCTCCAAAAGGAGAAAATAGGAAAGTGCAACTCAATTGAAGAATTGTCACTAAAGATAGATCAACTCTACTCCATTGAAGAACAAAAGGCAGAAGACAAATCCATAGAAAGGTCAGTACAAGATCTAGGTAAGTTTAAAGGTAAGTCTCTTGAACACCCTGCTTGTAATGTTTTTGAAGAAATATGTTTATCAGGTATAGAAGATAAGCACTATTCTAAATTCATAGATTGTAATACTTCAAAATGTGATGAATCCCATTGTTCCCTGACAAATTATAGAAATGAATGTTTAGATAATGATATTGCTAATGCTATGCAAAAGGTTAAGAAACTTTGTGAACAGAACAAGGTATTGCAAGAGCAATTAGACAAATCTAAGAAGAGGAATCAAGAAGAATGTGAGAAGGCTACACAGACTATAATTGATCTAAATCTCCAAGTTGAAGAAGCTACCAGAATCAAAGAAGCCATATCAAACTCTTTGAAAGATAAACTTGAGAAGTCAGCTGCTGAAAATAAAAGGCAATTAGAATAAATTGGTAGGCTCAAAAGACAACGAGAAGATAAGGAGAAAGAAATAAATTGCAAGCTTCAAGACAAAGATAGTGAGATCAGTACCTTACTTGAAAAATTGCAGAAGGAAAGTACCACCAGTCAGAAAGGAGATTCAAGTGATAAAAAGGGAATTCAGTTCAGTCATGAGATTGAAGAGAAACTAAGAAGAAAACAAGAATTTGAAATCAAATCCTTAAAGATAGAATTACGAAAGGTATGTCTGAAAAATTTTGAATTTGAAAAAGAACTCATAGATATCAGAAAAGAAAATCAAGTACTAAAAGGGAAACTACAAAAATCTCATGAGGAAGATCAGAACTCAAATGGACAGATGGAAGACAATATTATTGATCTGAAAATACAGGTAGAATAAGTCAAGAAAATAGAAGAAGACCTAACAAGACAACTCCAAGAAAAGATAGAAATTTGTCAAAGGCAAGAATTGAAGATCCTCTCTCTGAAGGAAGATCTGGACAATACAACTGCTCAGTTAAAAACAAATTTGAAGATCGAAAAGAACATTGAAGAAAGCAAGAATTTCAGGGGAAAAGAAGAAGAGACCAATAGTTATACAGAAGAAAGATCTTTTGCTCAGACATATCCTATAATGTTGCATGGTCACTACTACAAGTGTAACAACTATGGTCACAAAGCCATCCATTGCAGAACTCATGACAGAATAATTCCAAATATAAATCGATGTATGTTTTCTGTTCAATGTTATAATTGTTATCATTATGTTAATCTTGCGAAACATTGCAGGATGCAGGGAGAAGTTAAAGTTTGGATAAGAAAGCAAGTTCAACCGAATGTCATGAACAGTGATCAGCCTACCAAAGTATGGAAAAGAAATTCAGTAGATTGCACCAATGATCAAAACAGAAATGATGAAAATATTGGGAAAAACACAATACCATTTTGAAGACTATCAATCAATAACAATGCCCAATGATAGGGGGAGCAGTATTACCAAAGGAAATTATTGTTGCCATTGATGCAAAAAGGAAGAAAAGGTTTTTCAAGAGTCGAAAAACAAAGAGAAGTTGTTGACAAAGGGAGCATGCCCTGAGGGGGAGCAGTGTTGTCAAAGAAAGTTCCCTTTGCCATTGATTCCAAAGGGGGAGAGAAGTTGTTGACAAGGGGAGCTTGTTCTGAAGAGGATTGATGGTGTTGTCATCAATGACAAAGGGGGAGATTGTTGATTAAGTTGTCATTGATGCCAACAGTGTATAGTCATTGATGCCAACATGTCTTGGTGCCCTTTGAGGAGCCCCTGAGGGTTAAGTAATTGTCAGTGTCTAAGGAGACCTTTTGATCTTGTCCAAGCCCAAGTTTGAAGTCCTTGGAGCCCTTGGGACAATGACAAAAGCCCTGAACACCCTGTAGAGTGTTTAAGTACCCCAAAGATGTTTTGTGTTTCCCCAATTGTTTCTTTGTTTCCCTAGTACCACAACTTATGCCCCAGTACGCTACAAAAGTGTTGAAGAAGTTGCAAGAGTCCAAATGAACCTTTCAGTGGTCATTTGTGTTTATTGAGGTCATGGTACCCTAGGAGAAGGTCTAGCAACCCCACAGGTGATGTCATGATGGATCTTGACCCTTGTAGGTCTCCTGGTGTGGTTGAGGTGGTTGAAGAAGCCTATGAATCCCCTTGCTTGATGAAGAAGCCCTGAAGAAGTCCTTGGACCCACATTTGATGGCTTAATGGTCCTTGTCCCCTTAAAGGTGATGATGTGGTCATTAATGACTTGATGAAGACTTGGAGCCCTTGATGAAGATCTTGATGCCTGTGTATCCCTTGTTTGGGTCATGGAACCCTTGGAGATGGTCATTATGCATGAGAAGGTCTGGCACCCACATAAATGGTGGCATGATGACCCTTGGACACTATATGATCATTGATGGTGCATTTGGAAATGATTTGGGTCTTGGAATCCATATATATGGTGGTTTGTAAGCCCATGATTGTTGGAGCCTTTGATATGATAGAATCCTTGGTCATGATTCCCTCATCACTTGGCGATGGAGTCCTATGTGATGGGCTTGAAGTCGATGGAAAGTATCTTGTTTAAATATTATATGATATCCTTGAAAGAGTCCTTGAAACCCTTGCATGCGGTGCCTTGGGTCTTGAACCATGGTGATGTATGGTTCTATTTGTGGTTATATGGCTATTGGGATGTAGATGGAGGTAGATCCCACAGACGTGCCTTGATATGTTGAAGAAGACTTTGAAACTCTTGTAGTTAGTGGTATGGTCTTTGGCACCCTCATGTGTGGGGTCTTTGATGTCCTGGACACATTTAATAATTTAAGGGTATTAGACCAAGAATTTGCAAATAAACCCATCATAGGGAGATAGTCCTCGTCAATCCATTTCCATTGATATGTGGAGCATCTTCTAACTCCTTATGGTTGAAGAGATATGAATTTTTGAAGTTGGTGTACCCCACCTTTTTGGGTGAGCCGACCTAACAAAAGAAAATTTAATTATTTGTAATTTTGAATTGCATGTCGGCCCTGTTTGAGGTAATAACTTTCCTCCGCGACCTATATAAATAGAATATCAAACATTTCATTTTCTCATCAATTGGAATTTCGCAACTCTTGGAGAAAAGTGCGAAATTTTGTGGAGGAGAAATTTTTGGGTATCTTCACTAAAAGTGGCATAACTTTCTCATACGGAATCGGAATTACAAAATTCTTGGCTCGTTGGAAAGCTTGTTACGAGGGCTATGTGATGACATGATATAGAGTTTATTTTGGTTTGTCTATTGTTTCTTGACCTTATGATCTTCAAAAAGGTATGGCTCATGCTTCTGGGTTTCTCTTGTAATGGCACATGTCTCTCATGGATAGAGTTCATCTTTGATATTAGTATGTGAGCCTATATATTGGTATATATATTTGAAGTCATTATGGAGGATATGATGATGATGTTGCATACCTTTATGCTATGATATTATACACTTTATGATGATAATGCATGTGATAATGATGTACACTCTATGAAGTTGATGCCCTCCTATACAATATGATGTATATGCATACCATAGTGTGATGATGCTCTCCTATGCATTATGATGTATACTTGATGTTGATGATGCATACACGGTGCACGCTGAGATGATGATTATGCATATTTTATGACGATGATGCATACCTATGATGATGATGCATGACGATGCATGCCTTATGTTCAGTGGAAGTAGAGAAGGATTATTTGTTTAGTGACTATGTATGACGAGGTGTACAAGGATGTACATGAGCAGTGTATGGCAGTAAAATGACTTGTTGGTATACAGGGATGATTTGGCAGTGATAAGAGTGCAGAGGTTATCAGTAGTAGATTCAGGGTTTGGTGTGTAGTTGGTTAGACTCAGATTGACTGAGTCGGATGATGTGAACAACAGATTGATTGGTGCAGACAGATTGATTGGTCCGTTGATGAGTAGTGTGGAATAGTTGTGGTGCAGTGGTCAATGGACAGTTGATGAGCAGTGAACAGTTTATGAGCAGTGGTCAGTTGATGAGCAGTGACAGTGGTTGTGCAGTGTGGTACAGATTGTGTAGTGTGGTACAAGTGTTGGATAGCAGGTCCGCGGGATCAGTGAAGTTTGTGGTTCAGTAGTTTCAGTTACTATCTTCATATCAGGGTGGCAGGACGGGGCAAGGAAATCTAGGGAGCTAAGGCTTCCTTCAGGTTGTAGCCTGTAAACTAAGGGGTTGTAGCCTCCTTCCAGTTGTAGCTGGAGAATTGAAGTATTTGTAACAAAGGGGGTTGTTGCCTCCTTCCAGTTGTTGCTGGTAAATTATTATTATATAGGCTTCCGTGGTTTTTCTCCCAGGACTTGGGTTTCCACGTAAAAATATGGTGTACTGTGTTTTGCAATGCTTCCTATGTGATGATGATATGATGATATGTGATGATGAGCTGTAGTTGTTAATAATGCTGATGATGATATAATGATAATGTGATAATTACGTACTCTGCATAATATTGAAAAAGCTGCCAATGATTGTTAAAGTTGAAAAGATAATAAAAACTACACACACTGTTCACCCCCCCCCTCTCAGTGTGCTCGGTGTGTACAACAGGACGAATGGGAGAGATGGGCAAAAACGAATGGCAATGGGGAGAGGAAAATGAAAGGAAGAGCGAATGAGGGAAAGATGAGGGAGGCTTTAGGTAGAAAAAAACGAATGGGTGGATGAGGCAAAGGAAAGAGAGCTTGAGGAGAGTTTCAAAGGGGAAGAAAATGAATGGATGAAGGGAACTAACAATGGAGAGGGGCTTGAGGAGATAAGCCTTAGGACCAAGTAACCAAGTTTGAAGAATATAACTTTTGTTGATGGAAGAAGCAAACTTTTCCACTTTGATGCAATCTTTAGATCTTGCCTTTGGGAGGTTTCTTGAAAACAAACTGTTAGAACAAGTTCTTTGATGGTGGAGAAGAGGGAGAGACAACCAAGTTCATCTCATATCAACCTTTTGAGAATCTGTAAGCATACAACACTTATACAAACAAAACTTGGTTAAATTTAGAGTGTTAGACAAGAATGAAAAAAGAGACAAGGGAGTAAGACCGATTACAATTTGTACTCTCAAGACTATTCAAGCCTAAAACTAACAAACAACTTGTACTCTCAATACTATTCAAGCCTAAAACTAACAAACAACTTGTACCATCAAATGTTTGTTCTATGCTCTTAATAAAGAGATCTAAGCATAAATTATAACCAAGATTGAAATTGCATAATGAAATAACCACAGATATTACCTCAACAATGAAGATTATTTACTCATGAACCAAAAGAAATGTACATCATTTGCCTCCAAAGCCAACTTTATTTCCACAAGGTAGCAATAGATACAAGCTCCTTACAAATATGAGCAGAGTAAGTTTACAACAATTGTCCATGAAGAAGAGAGCTCAAAGGCCTCTCTTATATAGCAAAACACAAAGCTAAAACCCTAATTCGAATTGGCTTAGGAGAGAGCCAATGGCACACAGTCACCAAATCGAATTTCAATCTAATCTCAATCAACAGGCTTGGAGTGGTAGTCTAAGTGGCAAATTCGAATTTGGGATGGCATGGGAAGCTTCACCCATCCAATGGGCATGCTCCAACAAGGATCCACGTGAGAAACAAGGAGATTAGCGTGAGCTTGAAGGAGGGATGCGTGAGTGTAAGGTGAGGCAAGTGTGAGTGATGGTAGGGATCTCATTGAGTTAGCAAAAGGAGCCAAGCAAGTGATCACACAAATCAAGGGGAGGCGCCTACCATAGGCTTTAATGCCATCAATCAACCCATTCAATGCTTGACACATCACAAAATCGACTTCTTGAGGGAGAATGGCGAATTGGTTTGAAGGAGTCTCTTGCTGGTGACTAGATAGTGGTCTGGTTGATGACTGAGATGATTGGAATCCTCTTTAATGCCCAGTGCCATGTCAACTAGCCTTTTATTTTATTCTTTTCTGATTATTTTGGAGATATTTGGAAATCTCCAAAATATTCATTTTTATTATTTTAATTAATAATTTCTCTGTAAATGGCTTTTTAGAGAAAATATTAATTATGAGGCTGAATTGACATCCGAAAGTTGGGTTTAGCTGGTCCACGGGTCATGTGTGATTTTTGGCTTATGAATCGAGCCATCAATCACTGAATTCGGACCCCGGACGACTGACATATTACAAATTGAAATTTCTCCATTTAAACTATAGAGAAATTTATTAAAATTTAAAAAATAATTAAAACCCAAAACCGAAGGACCCGGTAAAAAAATTTTGAAATTTTTTCTGAGGGTCTTAGAGACTTGGGACATGACCAAAGCCTATTCTAATAGTGTCTAGTAGGCTTATATACATTAGTTGGACTCTAATAACCCCTATGGCTCAGATTTTCAAAATCGGGCATTCCAGCTTTGGAGGAAGCGGGAGAAAATCTCATCGATTATAGCTCGGCTATAGGCAAAGTATAATTGACAAGAGAAAAAACTCCCTAGAATACCTTAGTTGCTTAATCAAGTCATGGGGAACCGAGACACTCAGAATCCTACTAGAAAACTTTATTACAAACCCCATGGGGCCATGGTCATGTCGACTGAAAGCAAAAACTGACTAGCCAAAATTGGCTAGGCACAAATGTTGGATCATCTGATACACTGGAGTACAAACATTCATCATGTTTGTCAAATGGCGGCTCTTCAAATAATCCAACTATGGTACAAAAAAGTTGGTAACATCTGGCTCTAACTGCGGGACAGGTGCTCGTATGATTTATGGATCAAAAAGAGTACTCAAGAATCCCAGGATATCGGTTTCCTGCATGGAAACAGAAGTGTCTTAGTCCACGCATACATGATAAAATATGCCAAAATGAAATACCAACATAATATTTTTTACTTTTTTCAAAAATCAAAGGTACATGAAATAAAATATTTTCTTTTCCAATATATATATGAAATATGATGCAAAAAGCTAAAAACTATGATACATCAATATGGTACATAAGTAAAAATGCATAGAAATTCAACAAGGATAAGGTTTAGGGATCTCCTGAGATGACCCCTTGGTCATCTTGAATATTGTTTCGATAAAAGGGTTTCAGCTGTTTCCCATTTCTGGCTAATGGTATCATCTCCCCATCCATGGTATTTAGAAAGAAAGAATGTGTTCCATCCTGACAACGTATGATAAAAGGGCCTTTCCAAAGGCTGTCAAATTTTCCATGCTTCCCTGGATTTTCTCCTCTTTTGTCCCATAAGAGAACAGTATCTCCCACTTGGAAATCTCTAGGTTTAGCTGATTTGTCAAAAGTGGTCTTCATACTTTCCCAGTGTCTTAGCATTTTGTCCAATGATGTCCTTATGCTTTCATCAAGTTCAATGATTTGATTTGCCCTATCCTCTAATTCCAGTTTTCCGGTATCCTAATCAGTTAGCATTCTATAAATGGGTATTTGCATGTTGAATGGTAATGCTGCCGTGATGCCATAAACAAGTTCAAAAGGAGACTTCCCAGTGGAGTTCTTCTTGGTGATCCTATCTGCCCATAGAGCATACTTGATTTTTCTATCCCAAGATCTTTTGTTATCACCCATAGTTTTCTTAAGGATGGTCATTAAATTCTTGTTTGAGGATTCTGCAAGTCCATTACCTTGAGGATAGTAATCAGAAGAGTGTGATAGAACAATGCCATATTTGAAACAAAAATAATTTATTTCTGCTGAGTTGAAGGCCTTGGCATTGTCAGTTGTTATTTTCAAGGGAGTACCAAATCGGGTGATGATCCTGTCTTCAATGAAGTCCATGATAACCTTGTCTGCGGCTGTTTTGGTGGGTATAGCTTCTACCCACTTAGTGAAGTAATCGGTTGCAGTAAGGATCCAATAAAATCCATTGCTAGAGTTATCTTTGAACTTCCCAATAAAGTCAAGACCCCATTGCTGAAAGGGGGCAATGACAACTACTGGTGTAAGGGGTAAAGCGACCAATTTAGGTTTCCCTGTGAAAAGTTGACATTCCTGGCAATACTTGGCATGTTTATAAACATCTGAAAAAATAGTCGGCCAATAGTATCCTGCTCTAAGGATTTTATGGGAAGTTGTATTTGATGCATAATGGCCCCCACAAAATCCTGAATGGAACTCAGTTAAGATCTTTTGGGAATCTTGTTCTTGTACACATCTAAGTATTACAACATCAGGGTTTCTCCAACCCAAACCCTCCTGGGTGAGGCAATACCTAGCATTTTTTAATCTAAGTGCCCTTCTCTTATGTCCTTTGAGATGATCTGGGACATCCAAGTGTAGCAGATAGTATATGATGTCCGAGTACCAATGATTGTCAAGTTCTTGCAAAGTTGGTGTCATGCGAGGATTGGATGAAAGGTTTGCACAACTCCATCCTATTTAAAGGAGAGAACTTCTCATTGTAAATGGACTCTTGGCTCTGGATTAATGGAATAGAAAATTATTATTGCATCTATTTGTCTCGTGGTGGTGAATGCTTTTGGAGTTCGATTGTTTGTTCTTCCTTTGCACTGCGATATTGGAGATTATCTTGCTATCTTTTTTGTTCCATGTTTTTCTCATCTACAGGTGGAGGCTGAATTGCTTCAAGGAGGCCGAATTGGTTGGGGAGACTCTCCCCGCTTCTTCTTTGGGTCTCTTCGTCGATTACAAGGAGTATTACTGTCTTAGTACCTTCTACTTTCTATTATCATTGCTTATTCGCTTGTATTTCCTCCATTCTTGTTCAATCTGATTGAATCGATTTTCCTTGGCTTGACAGGAAGAGGAGGGCACACATGTGGAACTGGGCATCTCATTGTGGCAAGAAAAATCAACAATTTCTCATTTGATCTCTGAGGGAGCATTCCTCAACAACATGGCAAGCACTTCCATCACACAGATATGATCTCAAGGTAAGTTTCTCATTCCATTGGTTTATCCATCTGTCAATTTCGTTCAAAACCCTAAGTTAAAATCTTCTGAAAAATCCCTGGGTCAATAGACTTGGTTTACTGGCAAACCATTTCTGGGTTTTTGGTATCTGGCATATTGCAAAGTGGGTTCTTGAAAACGTATTACTTGGGTGACTCCATAGGCCCAAACCCCAAGGCACTGGTTCCCTCAAACCCTCACGACTTTCCTTGGCTATCTGGTTTTCCTGTCCGTTGGTTCATTTTTCTGAGCTTATTGGTTTTAACACTGTCAGATCTATCTTACAAGCTGTGCTAGAAATCCCTAACATCAAATTCTCTCTCTGGGTTACTTTCCCTGTTTTAAGGGTCACATTTCCCAAGGCAACTAAATTTGATCATTTTATATTAGCACCTAAATCTTGGAATCATACTTAATCATAGAATCACTGTGTGTTATTTGTCCATGTCATTTCACATCTTTCCTAAGCCTCCACAATGGTCCTAATTCCTTAATTCTAGGGTTCCATACCTGTCACCCTACGTACTTCACTTGATTGATTTGATCTGGTGATTAGGTTGATCTCTTTTGTCGGGAGTAGATTTGGGTCTCCTCCTTGCTATCTTGGCTTTGGTAGAAAAAGCGAAGAGTTCCTTGGTTGGCGTGACAACCATCCATTTGGGAACTAGGGCTCTCTTGGTTCACCACTTTAGTTTCCTATCCCCTCTACCATCCACCTTGGATCCATCTTTAGGGGCAACTACAAGATTGGTGATAACAGGTCCTCACCTCCTTTCCCTTCAAACTTGGGGATGTCTGAGGGGCATTTGGTAGGCATGGGAGGCAATGTGGGGTCATGTCGGATCAGATCGTTGGTCAATCTGGACAGATCAGGGAGGTTGAGACTAGCCATGAGTGGAAAACTAGTAGAAGGATGTGACATGGTTGTAGGGTCTTGTGTGTTATCCATGGCGGAAATTGTGGGGCCACTGCCCCCAATGGGTGGAGCAGTGGGATGGGTTGTGATGGGGATCGAGGGACCTCCAGTAAAAGGTGGGGGGATCATGAAGGAAGGGCCAATGCCCCCAAGTGTGCTACTAGTCACCAAAGGGACTGTAATTGTGACTGATCCAATACCCATAGGGATGGATGTAGTGACAGGCATACTAGGTGTAAGTCCTGTAGATGGTATAGCAGGGATAGATGCTGAAGTGGTAGTTGGGCTAGTGGTGGATCCACCACCAACGATCCCGCCGTAAAAGGGGTTGGGATTCGTGCCAGCCATGGGGCTAGACGGAGCTGTGTATATGGGTAACTCTGATTTAGAATCAAAGGTAAAATAAGGGACATCGAGATCTGGTGACGAGGCTGTGCGCCTGTGACCGGTGCGGTCAAGTGAACCGTGTTGCGAGGAGAGTCCTCGTAGGCGACGAGAATGTCTTGGTGAATCAATGGTGACAGGTGTAAAACTACTAAAGGGTTGTGGTGTATGAAATGCTCAAAAATCCTAGTGAACCGTGTGTGCAAAAGGAGAGCTCAAAAACAAAATATGGCACTCAGGCCAACAACAATGCTCAAAAATGCGTGCTGCAACAAGCAAAGTGGCAAGAAAATGGTCAAAATACCAACAAGCAGTACTCCTAAAAAATAAAAATGTAGACTCACTAATCCAATGGGGGTATAGGAGCATGAAAACACCTATCTAAGAGATATGAAAGCTCACACAATCGTATCCCTTGCAGGGTGATGAAATCCGCAGTCAAGCAATACGAAATGGAGAACCAAGTGGCTAAAGGATATCCCTCTATTGAGAGGGACTCCGGGTAAAAAGAGCCCTATAAGAATGGAAACTAAGCTACCCCATTCATGGCACGTCCGGAAAGGTGTCCCGCAGCTTCATTTCTTTGGCCGTCGCACACCTGGTATGGGCGCCAATATGCATGACGAAAACAACAAGTTGGTGTCCTTCAATACAGAATGGAGATCGACATTCCACTCAGACTAAAAATTTGAAATGAAAAGTATTAACTGCTATGTAAAATAAATGAACTTACTGAAATGTAATGCAAAGTGAAATATTTTAAATGCTGCAGCAAGTCTTGAAAATAAGGTTATTTAATTAGGGAAGGATGGAAATAATCCTGAGCATGTTTAGGATATTCTTAAACAAAATGATAAAGAAATTATTGCTTTAAAAGAGAAGTTGAGATGTCATACTGTGGAACATCCTCAAACACAAGAGTTGGAAGTTGTTCTTAAAGAGAAGACAGAGTTAAATGACAAAGTAATGAGACTAAATGATCAGATCAGACTGTTAAAATGCCAACTAGAGAAGATGGAGAAATAAAAGGTTGAAGCACCAGAAATAAGTACGGTGGTTACAACTCCTTTGGTGATGTCTCAATCAGAACAAGCTTCTGAGGAGTTGGCAAATACTCTGTATCAACTGAATATTAAGGAAAAGGAATTGGAAGGATTTAAAAAGTCTCTTACTTCCCAGGAAGAGAAGAATTTTATTTTGCTAGGACAGGTTAGTGAGAAGACTAATGTCATTTCTAGATTAGAAGGCACTGAAGTTGGATTACAAAAAGAGATTCAAAGATTAAAGAAGAAGATATCAGGAAAGAACCAACTGATTGGAGCCAGGATAATTATATTTGATAGAATATTAGATCTTATTACTGATTATTGGAATTATTTATTGGTTCTACACAATGAAGAATCTCTTCTAAAAATATATTAAAAGATGTGGATATGATACAGTCACTACTGGGGGATATGCCTGCTGTTGCTGAGAGAACTATCAAGTATTTGAATGGAAGAACATGGCATGAGCTTAATTATCTGGGAGTATCAGACAAAACCAGTACTGTCACTGAAGCAAATAGGGTTCTAACCAAGAAGGAGCTCATTTCTGCAATCCAAGCACAATGCCATACCATTACTAAAAAAGCAAAGATTTTTAAATTCAAGCCATTCTTTCATAAGGGTCTACCTTCTTTTGGGGGTGATAACACTATTATTTATAAGAAAGAAGCATATAATGAACACTTTGTCGTTTTCTGGGATGATGATAAAAAGTTTTATGATACTAAGGCACCCATGAAGGGAACAATGGTGGTATACTATCTTATTTATGAATTTGAATTGTACTTTGACTTAAATAAAATCTTCCAAGGATTTCTCGTAGCATCATATAAGAGATATATGGATATGGATATGGATGGTAGGACCCGTTATCACATATATAGTAGCCGGGCTACCATACATTATTTTTCTGATTCCAGTACACTATTCAGCCAGTTCCCTTACATTTGAGATGCTGAGATGAGCATCTATATTGGATCACTATCAGATTGTGGATAGCAGTGTATATTCCCCATGCCATGACTGAGTCTCAGGACACTCAGAGAGATGACCGATGTAGCCATTATGCCATTGGTACAGAGCAGTCAGTAGTGCCCAGAGTTACAGCAGCAGTTTCGGAGGACAGATGATGGTACAGGTTGATGAGCATTCAGGTATATGACTCAGCAGGTATATCATTGTGCCATGGTTATATTGATTTTATATTTATTCTTATAGCATGTCTTAGCACTTAATGTCATGATTTGGCGATCATATAGATATGTGGACCTGGTTGATCTTATTATATACATATTATTGTCCCTACTCAGATTTAGAAGTTCACTATTCATACTCATTGGTTTTACCCTCCTTAGGGAGAATAGAGGTGATCATTCAACCATACTTTGGCTTGCTAGTGTCGGCTCCACTATTCATTGTCTTCATCCATCCATGGCCTACCTTTCAGTTTATCACCCTGACTTACTACTTGACTAGTGATATGGAGGATCTTTCCCCCACTGTAGCCTCTATATTGGATGAGCTTCCCTGTTTATTATGTCTCGGCTCTGAGTTGGTGAAAAAACTTACCTATGGTGAGTTGGAGTTCCTTGTGAACTCCCCCTAGTCACTAAAGTTGTGTTGGCTAAACCTGAAACTTTTAGTGCTGCCATGAATACAAAATCTGGAAAAATGAAATGCTATATCTTGTATGAAAAGCCCATTCATGCAATGTGTTTTTAAACACACATGAATGAAAGGCATGCCAAATGAAAATGGCTATGAAAATAAAATGTTATATCTTTTGGAAAAAAAAATGCCTAGGTAAACAAGCTATCCATGACACACATAGAAGTGCTCAGGTAAACAAGTGCCTTAAAAACACACCTACAGCAGGAAGCTTAAAATAAATGTAAATCTATGCAATGTGTTTATAAACAGTAATAGATCAAGGCTATGGAAACTTCAGGCCCAAAAAGCAATGGAACTTAAATGCTATATCTAAACAATTGCTGGCCTTATTTGTATTATGGATTGTGCACATCTGTGAAGGTGAATAAACCCTCTTTGAACAACTCATCCATTTGTGAGACACCGCCATTCCCTGTGTTATTGCTCATTCAGTATATACTATGGTGTGTATTTCCTTTCCCTTGCCAAAGTGTCACAAAGTTAAGTCAGCCAAGTCATCCCTTAGCCTAGCCAGTTATTTTAGCCTTCACCCTTCACTAGCAAGTTGACCACAGCTATGAAGTAAGTATGATCCTGAAAGTCTAATCTGAGTAATATTAATAATTAATGACACTATATATTTAGACTTAGATCGCCAGTAATGATTACTTTGTGTTATAATTGTTATTTGAATAAGTTGTAGAGCATGCATTAACCTTGGACACTTTGCAGCAGCTTATGATGATGGTTTGAGTTATATTGGGTCATGTTGACTTGGTTAGGCCTAGTCTGACCATGGTCAACCAGAGGACATGAGATTGTTGGACCTTATGATGACATGGATAGATGATATATGGTTTATGTATACATACATGATGATTCTATGCAGCAACTATAGGGTTATGATGATGATTCTTGGTTTACAGCAGTGTTTGGTTATTTACAGATTATTATTATTGGCCCTGTTCCAGTATATTGATATATATTTTGATCATGCAGAGACTCATATGGTGTATGAGTACACATCTTGGATGGATTTGGACCTTCTGAGTCCAATGAGACAGTTTGTTTTTAGTTCCGGGCACTTACAGTGATGATTGAGCCTCAGTAGGTTGTCCTAGTGCAGTTTTGGCCTGTCAGAGGCCCTGTCAGAGCAGATGAGATTTTTATCCGGTTGACCTAGGGCGCTGATGATGGAGGGGGTGGTCCAGCCACTTGTTTTTACCATATTACCCCCCTCCTGGACACACTGGTGCCCTCACCTTGATAGCGCAGGCACTCCAGGAGGCAGTTTGGGGCAGTTTCACGCTTCCCGAGGCATTTCAGGATTGGTAGAAATGGCTAGTGAGGAAATTGATTTGGGTTACTGAGGCAATGTTATGGCATGGGATGATCAGTGATGATAGATCGGGGTCCTCCACACCTTCTCCAGCAGTTTCAGCTTCATCAGGGCCCGCATCCATCACTTATGGCACTTTCTGAGGATTTCTAAGGTCTTTTTGAGGCCTACGATTTGACTATGGAGGCACGATTTGGTACATTAATGATTATTTATTGATTATTGTGCTATGGGGATTGACCAAGGAGGGATAATATTACCCCTTGGACCCACCATAAGCCTCTTATTATATTTTGTCATCATTATTTGGTGGGATTCCCCTCTTCTAGGGCGATTTTGTCCACTCACATAATATTTTATTAGTGATCCATGTATTTTATTGTTGAGCTCATCTCAACCATTGATTAGAAATTTGTATCTTTTAGTCTTAGCCACTCATTCAAAAAGTGGTTAGGGTTTTGGTGCCTCTCCTTCCTATTTAAAGGAGAAAGCCTCTCATTGTAAAGGGGACTGGTGGCTCTGGATTATTGGAATAGAAAATTATTATTGCATCTATCTCCAGTGTTGTGGTGAATGTTTTTGGTGTTCGTTCGTTGGTTCTTCCTTTGCACTGAGTTATTGGAGATCTTGTTTGCCATATATTTTGTACCACGATTTTTGCATCTACAGGTGGAGGCTGATTTGCTTTGAGGAAGTATTGGTAGGGGAAGACTCTCCCTACTTCTTCTTTGGATCTCTTCGTTGGTAACAGGGAGTATTACTGTCCGAGGACCTTCTATTCTATGTTATCATTTCATTTTCTTGTATTTCCTCCATACTTGACCTTTCTGATTGAAATCGATTTTCCTTGGATTGACAGGTAGAGGAGGGCGCACTTGTGGGCTAGGGCATCAATTTGGCAAGCAAAATCAACAATCTCTCATTTGATCTCTGCGGGAATCTTCCTCAACATCAAGGCATCTCATTCACATTACTCAGGTATGATCTCAAGATATGTTCTATCTCCATGATCTATCCACTTGTCTAAAATATTCAAAACCCTAATTAATCAAAACCCCCATTTTTACATTTTTTCAGATCTACTTAGATCTAGTGGGTTGTTGGGCATAATATTGAAAACCCACCTCTATAGCATCCACGGCATCCCGGATCTATAGTTTGTTGAGGATTGGCTTCCGTTTGACCCCCTTCCCAAGCCAACTTAGCTCTCCCAAAGCAAGGTGCACTTCTTGGTGGTAGTGAGTTGACCTAGATCTAGGTGGTGGGTAGTTGAGATCCCGCTTGATCCTTAACCTACACATCAAATAACCTACCCCCAGATTGTCACTTTCTTGATTTTCACCTTGTGGGCCCTATTCCACATTTTAAGGGATTTAATCCCCATTTTTGGACCACTTGGTACATTCAAACTCAGATCTAGTAAGATCTAACCATTGGATTGCCGTAAAATTATAGATCCACACTCTTACTTGACTAACCTACTCGGATCTAAAGTTTGGATGCCATCAGACTTGTCTTGACCCACCTAACCCACATTTTTAGCCTCCTTGGGTAAAGTCGCACCACCTTGGAGAAGTGAGTTGACTCACTTCTAGGACATGGGTACTTGAGATTTTTGGAGATTAGGAACCGGAATAATTCAAAACCTAGGTCTAGTGTGTCTTCTTGTCAAATCTTGCCTTGGGGATAGCATTCCTTATTTTAAGGGATTGTGGTCCACTTTGGTCAAACCTAAATCTAGACTTATTCATCCATCAAGACCTTACTTTCCCACTTGTCTCATGCCATAGGATTCCTTAACCACAAGTCAACCCTACTTTGACTCCATTATCCCAATTCCCAAGGCACTGGTTTCTCTCCAAGTCAATTAGACTTTCTTAGATTGTTGGATTAACTTGTGGTTTGACCTTTGCATGGTGAACTAAACCCTTGAAGCCATCATGTATCATGGTCAAGCTTGTCACTTGTACTAGTTAGCCCCAATTCATCCCCTAAACTACCCTGCATTGGACACGGTTCCCAAGGCAGTGGATTTTCCAACATTGAACTAGTACTCTAATCCTAGATCTCATTTCAAACATTATAAGTCACTCTCACATCAACTATGGACCAAAGCTATACTCATTGAACCCCTCACCTGGCTTGTGACTTCAATCCTAAGGTCTAGGATAAACCATACATCTAACTTCACTTAGAAATATCCTGATTTGGTGTCTTGGTTTTGATCTCTCCTGTCAGGAGTAGATCGGGTCTCCCCCTTTGTTGTCTGGGCTAGATAACATAAAGTGAAGGTTGCCTCGACCGGCGTGACAACCATATATTGGAGGTCGAGGTGATCGTGGTTGCACCTTTTGAGTTGCCCTTCCCTATTGCCATCCATGATTGGATGTATCCATAGGGGTAACTACAAGTTAGGTGAAAACAGGACCCATGAAGGCATATCATCATTATACGGAGCAAGAATGGCTCAAAATAAATAAATAAAATATGCAAGCAGGAACACGAATGAAGTCCAAGGATCAGATCAAGTCATTGCAATATGTTCGTGAAGCCCGTGGATCCGTTATAAAAAAGATAAATAAATTTTTCTATTTTTAGTATAGTTCTTTTTTATTTTAAAGAATTGTTATTAATAGGTTAAAGACATTTCCGAACTCTATATATATGGTTTAACTTGATCAACAGGGGGGGTTTATCCTTTTTGCAAAAATAAATAAGAGCTCTATGCTGAGTGTTATATTTTTTAAGCTCAAACATTTCTTGGGAATAAAGATCATTCATGAAAATATTTTTAATATTTGCCCTTTGTTTCTGTCAGTTTTTGTGCCTTCTCATTGTTCGCTTCCTGTTAATCTCATTTACATAAATGTCTTTCTTCTTGTTTCATAATATATCATCAAAAATGAATGTTGAGTATAGCATCATGGTGAAGGTTATTATCATGACTGTGAAAATAAATGTTTGAAATACTATGGTTATAAAAGATTTACATGATTTTATGGCTAATTAGCTTATGCCCTGGAAATCCCATATGTATGAAGTTTTGTCATAGTGAAGGACATCATTTAGCTTTCTTGCTTCCCGTTCTAATAACTGTGATAAATGAATGAATGTTCTTAACTCTGAAACTTTGTTGGTTATTATTCAATGATGAATGACGCGCCTTACTAGCCTTGACTTGAAAGATTTGTTAATATGAATGCCTCCTTAAAGTCATTTGATTCTTTATTTTCTGCCTAAAATATCTGAAATTATCCAAATGTTGATTACAAAACAGTGGTTCTTTAAAAGATTCATTTCTTGGTGACTTGACCCAAAGTCTTTGAGCTTATCTTAATTTGTTAGAGTTTAAAGAGCTGTTATTTTTGAGATATCCACTATTTATTTATTATTGCCCCTCTGGATTCTTCCAGTTTGGGATTCTTGCTATTATTACATGAGACTTAGATGCCTTGGAATAGTTCCCTATCCAGGAACATATTAAGGGACAACATGCTTCATTGTGAGATAGTTTCAAAGCAAGATGGAGGAGTTTGTTGGTTAATTGTTGAATATTTGTGGGATTTTAGCTTGAATGAAAAGGTAGGGGGACCTTACAGTTCATGTCCAAGCTTTTCTTTGCTAGGAGGATTAATTTTATTTATTGTTGGGTGAGTTTCCTCTTGGATGGGCCGAGTTTTTCTTGTGGAGGGGTTGACTTCATCTTGAGAAGGCCGAGATCACTTGAGGAGGGCGCATCCTTTGAATGTTGGGTCAAGTTATCTTCTATGGGCCGAGATAATTATTGTTGGGAAACAAGACTATACTTGTGAGCATCGTTATACCTTGTGGAGGTCGTGAGGGCTGATTAAAGGCCTTATATTCTTTCCTGGGAAGAATACTCATTGTGATAGGGTAGAATCATCATATGGAGGTCGAGTTTACATTGCTGGTTGTGTTCATACTATATGGGAGGTCGTGGTACCTCTTGTTGGGTGTGAACTTCTTGTGGGTGGTCGAGATCACAAGCAGGGACCGTTAAATTCTTTCCTAGGAAGCGTGGATACCTGACTGGGCTGTGTACATTACCAGTAGGCATTTTATACCATCTGGGATTTGCATCTACAACATGGAGGTGTGAGCACTGAAGAGAAAGATAGTCATTCTCATTTCTGGGCATTAACTCTTCTTGGTCACTTGTTATTCATCCTTGTATCAACCATACAGTCAATATAAAGACCATATACATGTTGTAACAACCAATATTGTGGAAGACACTCATTATATACATTTCTATGGAGTTGTTCAAGCATTTATAATAGTGTGGTATTCATTCTCTATTTTATATCAATGCTCCCTGCTATTGTTCTCTAAACTGACAGCATATATACATCCCAGGTCAGCAAGAATACACTTATTTGTTACTTCTGTATATGAGGCTCATAACCATTATTAATTAAGACAAGTACCAATAATATCAAGTCAGTTTTTCGATTCATGTTTGTCATTGTTGTTCATGAACAATGTTGTGATCATAGTATATATATATATGTGTGCAAGTTGTTTTTTTTTAATTAAAGGTAATAAAGTTTTATGGGGTCTCAACTCATACACACATTGACAAACATTGAAATACCAAACAATATACATTCAAGCAGTGTAATAGCAGCTGCAAAGAGGGGTTTACTCTGGTATTTCGGAAAATTGGAAAACTGTTTGATGAAGGTTCTAAGCCAAATAATCATCTAAAACATGTCAGAAATACACTTAAGCACCGAGTAGATCAACAAGGGACATTACAGATGGTATGAGTACTACATACTGGTTGTATTGCTCAGGGACATGAGCCCTCCCTTTTCCCTTGGTATGACTTGGCCTGGTTCTATATTGGTTCCCTATGTTTTGGTTCATCTTCTGATGTCTTTGGGGCGGGTTACCTTTGTTCCACCTTCTTTATCTTTTGTTAATTGTTTCCATTATTATATTCTTACTCTTGACTATATGTTTCAAGAATGTTGAAGCATGGTAAAAAAATAAAAAGGATATGCAAAAAGCTAAAAGGTGAAAATGCAAATAAATTGAATGCTTTGGGCATAATTTGGGGAGGTAGGAGGTCTCATCGCGAGCCGATCTACTCAAGAATGCTATAAGGTCTTTCCAAGTGACATTGTGGACCCACACCGACAGGCCAACGCAAGGACTCCCAGGGGACTCATCACGACATCAACCTGGTCACTAGCAAGTACGGATTGCGATAGCCCAACCTTGAATCTTAACTAGCTATGAGGGGGCCACAGGAGAGGTGATAATTACTGCCTTTCAGCCCCATGTCACCAAATTACTTTAGAGATGGAACTAGTGGATTGGAGAGCTGCTAAAATAAAGCTGCGGATATAAGGGTCACCTCTGATGGACCATGTGAAGTTGGCAAAAACCTCAAGTAATATGGTATTTTATAAATACATCAAGGCAGCTGTAGAAGAAGAAAATAGTACAAAATTTTAATCAACCCTTTGCAAGAGACCTATCTAAAAAGATTCCTTTTCTTGTGCTGATTGACGTGGTACCATTATCACTACCCTTTTTTGGCGATCAAGGATGCCCTTGCGAATGACACATCTCAACAGAATCTTTATTTCGTGTTGATTGCAGTGATCCTACTCACCAACAAATTTTTGGAGTAGACCCAAACCCCCATTTGGACCGCCATGGTGACCGCTGTACAACTAGAACCCCATGTTCTACAGGTTGAGAACACGCTTATAGAGATCAAGGACCAAATGGCCAAGGAATTAAAACCTGAGCTCCAATCCTTTGTGGAACTGCGTTCCTAAAATAAAGGTGAACAAGTTTGATGGTTCAGACCCTGCAGACTGGCCTAGATAGAACATTACTTCTCCCTCCATAACATCACATATGACATGGCCAAACTCAAAGTGGTAGTATTGTACTTGGATTCTGAGTGATGGAAATGGTATCAATGGCATCGAAAATACTATGGGGGATGCTTTTCCTGGAGTCACTTTGTTAAATCCCTTAGATCTCATTTTTAGCGTGATTCTCACTATTTTTGGGGCGGTTAACCGAGTTGAGCCAAACCGGTTCAGTCACATATTTCATTGCAGCCTTTGAATAGTCAGCTATTCGCACAAAGGGTTTGACCAATGATTTCTATACTGAATGTTTCATTAGTGGTATCAAAGAGGCCATTCAAGCACAAGTCAGAATGCAACGACCTGCTACGTGGTTGGAGGCCTGTGCTAATAAGCATAAATATTACTTAATGCCCATGAACCATGCCCATATTTCACTCCCCGTGCTCCTCTTCCTACGACTTCCCAACCAACTCATCCCCTCAAGATCCAATGGTTGTCTCCAGCGGAAATGGATTTAAAGCAATGATATATGAGCTTCACTCAGTATTCTCATACTATCTCAAAGGCCTATAGGCCGGTTTCCCGGAAATCACATGCTCTCTCAAGATGGAGAAAATGTTTTAAAAGGGTCATTCTAGTATCATTGCTCAATTTAATGCCATCCTAGTTCGGGAAGAATGTTCACCCGAAATCCATCCCGACATGCTACTGGTCCTGGAAAAAAATCAGCAGGTCTTTGAGACTCCAAAGGGTTCACCACCCTCTAGAGGCGAGCATGATCACAACATTCCTTTACTTACTGGAATCCAACCCCCAAATGTCCGTCCTTATAGGTAGGGGTACCTATTTAATCAAAATAATAAAGAAAAAATCATTAAGGAGCTCTTGGAAGCAGGAGTCATTCGCTCCAACACTAGCCCGTCCACCATAAATCATACTGCTACCTTCTTCGCCAAAAGAAACGTCTTTGTATTTTACAGATGAGATGCAAGTTGTGTGTGATTCTTCGTAATTCTCCAAATCCCTTTTGATGCACTATATTTTCCCACCATTGAAATTTCCATGCGGACCTTTATTCCCAAACCATGTTCATCCATATGAATGCCATTATTATTTATTTAGGGGCATGACGTGCCATCAGCCTGCAAGAGAAATAGAAGAAGTGGGATCAAGATATTTTTTATTTCACATTTATTCCTGCCCGCCTGCCTGTAGTAAATAACGAATTGGGTAGAATTAGACCAACTACCCAAACTCCCAGTCCATAGAGACTTTGATTTTGAGCTTCGAGAACAAGAGCACCAATCAGTAGCACAGTTAAAAGTTGTGACTGAAGCACACCCCTCCTCTTTTATGAGTCATCCCGAAGAAAGGAGCTAGATTGATTGAATGATATCAAGATGGAGGTCATCAAGGAGATTATTCTTTCTCCCGCTTGAACCTCTGTAGCCACCCACTCTTCATGGAGTTCAACCGGACCATGGGTGAGAGGCAAGTTTCGACCGTGGGTGAGGGAAAGAGATGTTTTATTGTGCTCCAGCACCACGGGGGTTCAAAGGATGGCAAGATGGAGTCAGCTGTCGGCGGGATTGAATCCAATCTCCCACAGAGTACAATTCAGGTTCTCTGACGGTCTCTCCTACATTTAAAGTTTCTTTTCCTCCCAACTCCTACCTTAGCTCTGGATGTAACTCCGTTTCCGATTATAGTTGGGGAGATAATTAAATAGGTTGGGGAGAATTCCCCTCCTTATTGTTGGGAGACTGGGAAAGCTACCCAACAGTAAAGGATCATCCTACCAACAACCAAACAAAGATAGTTAGGCCAACCCACAGAGAAATCACCCACGGTGAAGTTGAGGCTCTTCGACATAGGGTAGTTCCATCCCAAAAACTATAAAAACTCAAGGATGGAACAACATGAGTCTAAGAACAGATCCCTAGAGCTACTTTTCTTACACCCTAGGTTAGGCTGTAGTTGAACTATCTAGACTTTCGTTTTCCAACCATCCTCAATGTTATTCCCCTCCCCCCAGAAGGAACTAGCCGGAAGTAACGAGTTGAACAACTATAAACATAATATAGTTGGATGGATAATGCCGGGGGTGAAGGATGGAAAACTATATAGAGGAAGGAATGTTCAATCAGCAGGTAGTTTAATTTGAGCTTCCATCCTGGAGGAAGGAAAGGAGCTTGACCCCAAGGATAGGAAGAGAATTAACGAGGTAGATCCTCAGGGACCCATACCATCAGTTTCAATGAGAGTTAAAGAAAGGAAGGGGAGGATTGTTCTTTCTTTCCTACTGGTGGATGGATGAACATTAATGCTTAACCCTGGGTTGGATAGTTAACTAGGAAGAGAGTTCAAGAAAGATAAATTTATATCACCCAATTGGAATTTAAGGAATTCAACTAGATTTACTCCTAGTAGGAAGCTAGGGCCCTAGGTAATTATAGCTATCAGAATTATGCCCCTCAAATTCTATGGGCCTATCCAACTACCGGGATGGTAACAATAAGCTAATTGGAATTCAACAATTATAGGAGGGAAACAACCAGATAGCTTGAACTCCCTCCCTCCCAAACTAGTTGAAACATTGACTTTATTGAACTCTTGCTCGGTCCAATCTATTCATTCATTGTTTCATGCATTAAGAGGTAGGTGAAAATTCCTTTTTGAGGGTTCCCCACTCAATTGATTGGTGAGGGACTTCTTAACTACCTGGAAAACCACCCTGTGGCGAAAGCAACGGAAAAAACACTATGTCTATTAGCACTGGACGACCCTACTATCATAGATTATCATTGGGATTTGACCTGGATATAGGAGACTCACATTCTAGTATAATTAGGGTTTCGGTGGTGTAACATGCCTTATCTGTAAGTCCCTTTAAGGAAAATTATCTACATCACCTCCAACAAGCATGCAGGATTCATGTGGGTTTGAGTTCGAGGAAATGCCTTTCTTTCTCCCTTCCAGCACAAATATTTTCTTGCTTGCAGGCATAGATTATTCCTTGTTGGCATGTTTAGGGGATGTTCTTGACTGCTTAGGCCTATTCTAGAGCTAAGTAAGATCTTGTAAGGCTAACTAATAAGTAAGGTAGATAAATGACGTTGAATAAGCACCGATTTAACTAGCACACTCACTAACAACACCTATTGAACCAACATCAATACCAACAACAGAAGAAGCAAAGGTAGATCGGACAAAGGCCATTTTTTATATATACGATGCAGATGCAGATCCATACGCGGTAGACCTATTTTGAGATCGAGACCCAAAGAGAGTCACTTACTGAACATACCCAAAAATAGATATAGATGCAATTGTTATAGAGCCCGTATCTCCCCTTCTAAGGTTCCATAAAAGGAATAACTGGAAGCATCAAAGCAAGAATCTAAACCAGATCGAGAGGCAGAGGTGTTGGGAGCAGCAAGAGAAAAGATATATACGGGGGTAGAAGCAATAGATAAAGCGTAAGCATGATCCAAGCAAGAATCATCAGTAGCAACACTAGTCTGTCCAAAAGAATCATTAGCAGCAGCTATAGCAAAGGTAGTTAAGGAAGAGGCACCACCTGCACCAACGGATTCTCTAGAGGCATATGCAAAGGTTGAGGTGGGAGACGTAGTTCAATCAATAGTTCCAACCGTAGTCCAGTTGCTTTCTGTTTCCATGCCTGTGCAGATTTACCTAGATGTGAGCCTTCTGATCCTTCGGTTATTGTTTCCACCCACAGATTCTCTCGTTCCATCATAAACATCTTGGATAGGTAATTGGTTTAGTCTCCTTAAACTAAAATGCACCCAATAATTCAAGCAGTTCAACCAAGGCCCTCTTCACTTTAGACCAAGACAAGTCAAGACCAAGGGGGAGACCCTAGCCAATCAATGAAGATTGACTAACCGAAAGGTTCCTAGGGAAACGTGTAAAAGATGAGTTATGAAAACCAATGACTTGATTAAATTAGGTGGACCCAAGAGTTAAGCATGGTTGAAGAGGCTTAAGAAGTGACAAGTGTTTCAACCAATGAAAGAATAAGGCCACCTAATGGATAGATCTAGTACCATGAAAATACACAAGTGGGGCCCACTTCCTTAAAATATGAAAATGGTCCAAATGGGACCCACAACGTGAAGTTAGGTGTGATATCGCACTAAGGGGTATGCAAGGATGTAGATCTATGGATCTAGGAAAGGATAGATGATACCCACATATGGGATCTAGCAAATGACACTAACCCCAAGGAGTGCAAATTGACCAAGGGAGACTAGTGTCTTGAGATGAGGGGGCAAATGGAGTCCAAATTATGCCAAAATGTAGATCGGGGTAGTTAAGGCAATTATCAAAGTGGGTTTTAAGTGGCATGCCCCGATGTGAGCTAGATATCCATAGATCTAAGGTTGAAAATGCATCACCCAATGACCCAAGTGGAGCACAACCCTCAAAATGAGGAATGGGGCCCACAAGGAAAAAATAAAAAAGGTGAAGAATTGGGGTAGGTTATCAAAGTAGACAAGTGCAAATCAAGTGGGATCTCACCTACACAAGTCTTGGAACTAGTCCCACAAGCTTCCCTCAAGGAGTGTGACTTCCATCAAGGAAGCTAATGTGCCTTGGAAAATGTGTCAAATGAAGGCCAATGCCACCAAACTATAGATCCGAATTGTCATGGATGCTATAGAGGTGGGTTCTTTTTATTATCCCCAAAGCCAAGCTAGATCCAAGTAGATCTAGAAAAACATGAAAACAAGGGTTTTGATTTTAAGGGTTTGATGACCAATGAAGAAGAATGGATGGATGGATCTAGGTACATACCTTGTAGAACTTACCTCAATTGCTTGTGGCCACTTTGCAAATTGATAGCATTCCCCTATGTGTATATTCAAGAGTGAGATCTTAGTGCTCCAAGCCAAAACGTCCTCCTCCAAAGATGCCAAATTGTCCTCCTCCTACAAGACAAGATCAAGTGAAACAAGCCAAGTAAGAAAATTATGAAAATGATGAAGAGATGTAATAGAAAGCATCAACTTTGTCACAAAGATACAATAAGGATACTCCCTGTCACAAAGATCAACCCAAGAGAGAATATGTGGATCCCTCCAACAATAACCCTCTTCAAATTGCCCTCCTCTTCACCAATTCGACCTCCATGCAAGAAAACAACGTGTAGCCCCAAGACACAGTGATACATAAAAGAGATACTGTATATTCAAAGTGCAAAAGAATCCACAAGACAAGAGAAGTAGCTCCACAAAGAAGTATTCTATTCCAATATTCAAGAGCTCCAAAGGTGCTTTTACAATAGGGGGTCTCTTCCTTATATAGGATAATAAAGACCAAAACCCTATACCACAAAACCACTTTACAATACAACAAGTGAGTGGTTGAGATCAAAAGATCTAACAATATAATCAATGTCTAAGATGAGCCTACAATATATCACATGGATCACTCAAAGAGAGGGTGACGTCATCACTAGAAGGGGGCTAAAACACATGGGCCCACCTCATATGACATGGACATGACTCAAGAAGCTCATGGTGGGGCTAGGAGGCATCAATCCTTACTAGCTCATCCCCATGGCACAATAATATAAAATAGTGTGTCCAAAATAATACAAATGATCAAATCCTGTCTCCAAAACTGAGAGAGAAATGCAGTAAAATGCCTCCTGTGACCACTGTGGACCCCACTGACTGAAGCTGGTTGATCTCGAAGATGGGGGGTTCAACCTAGAAGACCTTTGAAAAGACCAAGTGCCAAAACCTTGCCTCAATTTCCCAAATCGAATTCCTCAATGACCCTTTTATTCCATTTTTAATCCTCCTGAAAAACCCTAAAACTACTGGAGCTGCCACCCAGAGTGCCTACGTTGTCAAACTGAGCCCACCAGGCTATCTAGAAGGGGGGTATAAGCATCCTAGGTGAAACTGGCCTCTCATGCCTCTGCTGGACAGGTTGGGAAAACATGCCCAAATCTAGTCAACAGGTGGATAACTGCATCTATCACTGTCAGAAATGCCCGAAACTGAATGATAAGTGTCTCATTGGATCCAAAAGACCCAAATACACTAAGAATGTGTACTCATACACCATGGGTTGACCTGAGGGGTCAACTGTAGGGTCCACCATACCTGGACAGTGCATAATCTGATGATCTGAAATAATAATAAAACTGTTGAACTGCATCAACCATCATCTGAATCATATGTCCACCATATGGTATCATCAATAAGAGCATGTGGGACCATCAATCATCATCCATAAGCATATATGGTCCACATCATCACAGATCCCAAGAATGACCATGGTCAAACTATGTTTGACTAGGTCAAAATACAACCAAGGACAAGATTATATCAATAGACTAAGACATGTTCCTCTAATCACACTCACAACTTAACTTAAATTACATCATCATTCCATGGCAGTTTAATACATATAGATATTTAATGTTATTTATATTTCAATTGCACAAAAAGCTTTAATGAAAGACTCACCCATTGGACATTGTCTAACTGCTAGTTAAAGGTGAAGGCTAAGACAAGGTTGGGAAAAAGGAATGACTTGAACAAACTCAACTAGGTGACACTTTGGACGAGGAAAGGGGGGAGCTACACTCTGTGCCGGACAAATAACATGGGGAAGGGTTGTGCCTCACAAATGGATAAGTTGTTTAGAGAGTGTTTATTCAACTTAGGCATCATGTCTACATCAAGTTGATCCAGGTTCATTAGGATCATTCATTTCATTCCATGGCCTTTTTGGCCTACATAACCCTTTGGATTTCAGATGTGCTAAAAAGCACAACTAGTCGCAGCTTGCATCCAGGGCATGTTTATACATATACAACATCAGCAATAATAGATATAACTTTGAGTAACCATTGCTTTTTGGAACTTTTCTATACTCTTTGAGGAGTATTTTTAGCAGTTCATTGCTATAGCCTTTATTCATGTGTGTTAAGAAACACATTCTAGAATTTTAAGTTCACGGGCTTTCATTTATACATTTCCAATAAGTAGTACATGAGCTTTCAGTTTTAGCCAACAACATCTCAAGTTAATAGGGGGACTTCTACCAGTGCCAAACATCGGGAAAACCGACCAAAATGATTTAGGCCTACAATCCAACTCACCAAAGGCAAGTTCTGTCACCAAATCAAAGTCGAGACACTAAATAAACATGGATGCGGTCCAACACAGAGGTAGTAATGGAGAAGTCCTCAATATCAAGATGTCAAGGAAGGCAAGTCAAAGGGTAAAAGCCAAATTAGGAAGGTCATGGATGGATGGAGTCAAATGAATGTGATGCCTAAGCTAGCGGACAAGAATGTCAAGGAAAACCATATCTATGCTCATAGGAGGGTAATGAAACTACTGAGTTTTGTCAAAAAACCTTAAGCGTGCAAGTGATACATCCATTTAATAATTATAACATCATCAAATATATTCAATTTTAGTTTTAATAGTACTGCCACATCCTTAATCATATACCAAGCTAATGCTATGAAGATGACTAAAACAACAAGATAATAGTCCATAGTCAATAATCAGAAGTCCATAGGTTATATCACATCATAATAATAATCATCATAAACCATTTGAAACATTGTTGCAATAACATCACTAGGCACTGAACTGAAACTGTATGGAACAAAGGGTCACATCGGTCATCAAAGATAAGCTCTCAAGGCTCAGCCTTGGCACAAGGTCTAACAAAAGTCTGATGTAATATACTACTCTGATCATGAGTGATCTCAAAATACAAGCTCATCATAGCTGATCTCTGTAAAAGCAAAGCTCTGAAATGTGCAGATATCTACTCAGCAAGAATAGTAGCCTTGCTACTATGGTATGATAACAGGATCATTAGTTGTTATTTCCTCACCAAGTTGCAATTCAAAACATGTATAAATCTTATACTTGCAACGTTTTAAAACATAAAGTTCTATTCTATAATCAATTAAGGTTAAGGTGATAAATTCCCCTATTTATAAATTCTGCCTTGCTGGCCTTGTTCTCCAATTGCTGCTACAACAAGATTATTAGCATCCTGTAGCTTACTTTGTTGTCCTGAGCTGCCCTCAAGTCCCATCTTACTATGGAAACAATCTGTGCTCTTGCTTTGAGCCGCCTTTGCTTTCTATTCATCTCTATAAATTGATTTTCCATCTTCTTTACCTCCTTCAGCCAAATCCAACTTTGCCAAAACTTATTTCCAGCCATAGTAGTACAAGATTCTTGAATGGCTTCCTTTTCTTGGCCAATCTTGCCCCATCTTTCACTTTATTTACCATAATTTCCCAGCAGACTATAATGCTGCAATTTATTTAATTCTTTCTTCATATGGACTCCTTTCCAAGTCCATTCTACTTTGCAATTAACGCCAAGCTTAAATACACTTCCCACGTCATAAACCTTCTTGTTCTTTCTATCTGGATGTAGCTGCAATATATTAGGTTCTTCTTGATCTGCTAACCACTTTTATACATAGAATGCACTCAACATTCTCTACCTTTTTCTCATCCAATAAATTAACATTTACTGCTATAATAATTTATTAAATGCTGCAATATATTCTATCAGCTTGAATATCCATCATATGACGTATCATACCTTTGCTTATCTGCAGCTGTCTTTAAACTTTGTTCCAATTCTGAAATCTTGCTTTTAATTTCTCGGGATAATTCTCTGCCAAGCTTAATTCTATCTACCAAGATCCATCCATACCATGGAGTGCTTGTTATCGGACAATCCACTCGAGAGGACGCGAGCCGGATCTCCCTAGCTCAATGCGAGTCTAGAACAAATAGAACAGACTACAAACACATTTCCTAGATCTACTTAAGGACGAGGTTCTAGATGTCTTACCTTTTTTCTATGCGATCCTTTCTCCCGAATGTTGATCCACATCCCACGGTCGTCAGATCCAAGTTGCAAGACCTGTCAAGACATCAAACAAGAGAAACCAATAAAAGACATCTATACAATAAGCCATCTAAGTAAACAGTTAAGCAGGTAAACTACACAATATCATTACACATAAGAACAATATTGGTGGAAAGTATTTGTATTACTGTAAATAGAGGAGTACATGATAGAGATATAGGACTACAACCAGAGACTTAACGTAGCAACCCTTCTCCGACCAAGCCAATTGCCATGTCCTTCTGAAGGAGTATGATTTCTCCAAGAGGTGAATGGAGGTGTCTTAAGAGAGATTTCCCCAGCATGTAAGTACTATAGGCTTCCTCCTAAGATAGATTTCACTAGCATGTAGATACCATAGCCTTCCTCCTAAGATAGATTTCACCAGCATGTAGATACCATAGCCTTCCTCCCTTTGGGATGGGAGTGAGCCTCACTTATATAGGACTAAGTGGATAGGGTATGGATAGGATAGGTTGAGAGATGGTAGGAGAGAGATAGGGGATCTTCCCAAAGAGTTAGGGGTCGAGTACCAGCTCTCCTAGAGGTCAGGGATAAGCCCCTAAATGAGCAAGTTTCGAGAAGGATCTCGAATAAGCTATTTTTTCCCATTAACATACCTCATCGCACCCTGCAGTGGAGTAGACTGCGAGGTCGCATGCTGCTAGTGTGCAACCTGCGACGACCTCTCAAAAGATTGAAGGATTGAATGCAAATCCTCCCAGATGAAAATACTTAGTTCAGGTGATTTCAGGGATGTATACACTGAATCTAATGATGAGTAGATTTTAGGTGTAATAGAATTCCCCCCAAAGCATGAAGCTGTTAAGGATGTACAGGTGAAGTGCTTTGATAGAAATAATGGAAAAAGACTCGACGGATGAAGGACACTGCTGCAGTACAACTGACTCTGAACTGACAATCTCATATGAAGTATAACATGGCTGCCGACCAATACATTGCAGATCCATGGTAGTAATGACCGACTGAACAAAATCATGGCTACTAGACACAAGCGTAGATCCATGATGAGATGATAACACAGCCACGACCAATACAAAAGTGGATCTGTGTAATATGACTCAATACAAACTCCATCGCAACCTCGGTAAAACATGACTCCCCAGGGTCTTCAAGCTGAACCCGCAATGATACGAATCTATCCATGTGATTACAAATGTCTTGACGTCGAACATGGTAGAAATCACTTGATTACCGGTCATTGATGTAAACTGTTAACAAGTGCGAGGGAGATCATCATTAATGTCAATGATTCCCAAGGTATCACAGTACATATCATCAAGCATGAATAAATGATTTGAAGTCGAACGCAAGATGAAATCTTTCAATCAAGAGTCAGTGATGTAAACTCATGATGAAAGTGAGGTAGCCTACCATTGAGGCATGCAGGGCCAAGGTACTTGGTTGGTTTCTAGATTCAATCCTTGGATGGTGTGTTGAAGTCGACAAGGATGAATCCGTCAAAGGAGGGCCATGATGAATCCCCAATCAATCGACACGAAACACAACAAAAGATGTGTAGAGTGGATCGGATGGTATAAGACTGACTCAAAGTAACAACGACATGACGACATGTGTACTGACTATAGATGATAAATAGTGGACGTGGTTTTGAACATGGGCATGGCATGGCTTGGCAGTATTGACATAATGCGAATGACGCAAACTTCTAATGCAACTGATAGTGGAAGCTTTCTCCGAATGACTCAGAGGAGTAACAAGACTCAGAAAGTAAGCGGGGACTCATAGACAAACAGATGACCCAAGTACTGTATGCGAATGCAAATGAGTGCCATGTTCAAGAACGACTATATACTGCCATTAAGGTATGTAATACAAACACTTTCCTTTTTCCCCATCATGAATGATGAGTGCCTCATGTGTTTTTTACGAGCTTGATGAGGGTAACCAGATGCTCGATATAGCTCATCTCATAGATGAGTCCAACCCCAAATATTTTCCAAACCTGGGATAGGAGGGGTTCGTCCCATGGAGGGCCCTTCAATGTAAAAATTTTAACGAGTCCATAGAAGGTAAACTCGGTTGTCATTTCATGTTTAGAGAGTCTGAAAAGAACCAAAGAAGACTCCAATGGTCCTTTTTCGTAAAGTTAGCCTCATCGCCCGAAAAGGGGTAAAACAACTCGGGAGAGGACTCTTCCAGTCATGATTGGCTAGAGTATTCATTTTTCGTAATTAGTGCCCCCTGGTCCGAAAAAGGGGTAAACTATCACCAAGAAGACAACCATTCAAATACTTTAACAAGCGTGAACGTGACAAGTTCGCTTGGCAATATTTTCATTTTTTGAGAGCCTGAAAAGAGCTTAACGGTAGACTCTGGCGGGTGTCCTTCTCCGTGGGAGTTTAACGAGCCCGGAAAAGTGATAAATCATAACTCGGTACTTGTTCTCATGGTTGGGTGAGTACGAGAACAAACAAAGAGTGAACTCATCTTCATGCAATAATTATGACTAACCAAAAATAATAATGACAAAACATTAAAAGGGGTGTTCATACCTGTAGTTACCGTTGGTAATGCGAGAAACGACACAAAAGACCACTTTATGACTCCTGTACACTAGAGAAAGTGTCAAATAGCCCCAAATATAATGACAAACAGTCTAAACTATAGCAAATGGCCCAAAAGCATCAAAATATTTGAAAATGAATATTCCATTCTATTTATAAATAGAAATATGGGCCAAAAATAGATTTCATTGTTCAAATTGCCAATTTGGGTGGAGAAGTACCAATTTGGAGCCAAAACTTCCTTTACCGATCTCGGGAGCTACGATCCTCCATTTCACCAGCCGTCCGGACCAGGTAGGCCTAAATCTCATCCCACAACTTTCCAGTGGTTTACTTTTTGCTTTTATGTCCATTTTTTGGGTTTTTGATGGTGTTATGGAGGGCTTTATGCGTCCTTGGCTCGTCGCAGGTTACCCTTTCGGGACCTGTGACGAGGCCGAGTCGTCGCAAGACTCGAAAACGAGACCTGTGACGATGTTTCCCTGTACCTGAATGCACGGTGCGACGACAGAAACCCAAATCCCAAACATAAAAAATAATCCAAAAAATGAGTTTGTGAAAGTTGAGGAAGGACCTAACAGGGTTTAAATGTCCCTTTTGGCAGGTTATCAGCAAGCAAACATGGTATTGGAGTGGCGAGAGAGAGAACATGAAGTAGAAGATGAACAAGCTGCGAATGATCCACAATGTGTGGATGCTTTGAGAAACTGCGATTTGCTCAAATTCTTTGAGATACAGGGGATGAGAGCCCAGATCTCGCTACTGACACACATGCTCCAGAGTTGGGATGTGGCCCAACAATACTTTGTGATAGGCGAGCATATCCTCACGATTGATATTGAGGATATCTACTTTCTGACCAGTTTGTTTCGAAGAGGGGGCATTGTACAACTTACTGGGACATGGGCCAGTGACCGTACAGTTGAGGACATGGTGTCACAGCACTACATTGCTACTTCTCGTCCTTCCAGCGGGAAGATACTCATCAGGGATGTGGTGAGTCGTCCACTACGGACCATATTACTTACCATTACTAGGGTGGCGGGTAGCCAAGCTCCACACACGGTTACTTAGACCCAGATGCTGTATGCGGAGGACTGTATGTCCCCCATGGTTTTCAACTGGTGCGAGGGTCTCCTCGCAAACATCCGAGCTCAGCTGACCAAGTGTTGGCGAGGGGATCTCAAGTAGTATGGGTATGGATCGATCATAGTATCATTCCTCTTGGAGTGGATTCCTCTTCTACGTCCGCAGTTGGTACTTGATGACAGGGAGCCCAGGGATCCCCATATGCTCAGATGGGCTGAGGTCATGACCCATCATGGTGGCGGGCACATCATTAGCTTTGGTCCCGAGTTTTTCAGCTGGCTAGAGGGCCAGTTACTTATGGTCGAGGACTTTCCATACAGCAACACGGACTTTCAAGAGGATCCCGACTTGGTGCTGCCATAGGGTGCAGCATGGGGTGACCTAGGTGAGAACAAAAACCCTTGTATTTTTAGTTTTGTATATTATATCATTTTTTTGATGTAGTGCTGACAAGTACGTAATATGTGTGCAGATGTGGGCCCCGTGCGACTAGTAGGTCTCTCCCTTCTGGCGAGGAGAGACAAAGGTGGGGAGGCACTCATTCCTACAGATGCTCATGCTGCCATCGAGGAGATGGAGGAAGTGTACATGAACCTATATCAACTAACCGTGGAGGTACTCGAGGCAGCTATTGATGATTTACCGAGGCCCATGTAGAGATTTGGGGTTGGAGCGTTCGTGCGCTTCAACACCTTACTCCGCAAGGTGGCTTGGACGGTGGACTGCTTTCTCACCCAGCGACAGAGAGCTATTCGAGCTAGGGGTGGATTACAAGTCATGCGTCCAGCCTGATTACACTTTTATACTTGTACTGAGAGCTTAGAGGCCTCAGATTTTGTACTTACTGAAAGCTATGATGCTTCATATTTTTGTAGAGACTCACTGAAAGCCATCGTGCTTCAGATTTTGTAACAGCACTACTTTTGAGCAATTTATATATATATACATACATTATCGACAATTTATACATTATGTGTTTTTAAAATGATTAGTGATGTGATCTTGTTTACATGTTTGCTTTTATACATCGTATTTACATGTCGTGAATGCTTTTACATATTATGGATATTATGTGTGTGCAATGTACCAATCCAAAATGAAATTGGCCATCGAGTCAGCAACTGTGTTTAACTCTCGTGGAATGTGCAGGTATTGAATGGATTCAAATGACCTTTCTAGGAGACGTACTCATCTGAAGAGACGGAGTAAGGTGGGATCACGGATGGCGTAAACCTGGTTCAGATGGGAAACCACTAATTGAGAATCCATGTGGATGACAATGTGGTTCATACGCAAGGAAATGGCGTTGGCTAGGGTTCCAATTATTGCCTGATACTCTGCGACATTGTTGGTCGCAAGCCCTAGGCAACTTCCTCCTGAGCTAATGAGCTCACCTGTTGGGGAATATAATACCCAGGCTGCCGAAGCAAGGTTACGGGTATGCTGGATGGCGCTATCCGCGAATCCATAGCACGTTGCCATCTGCACATGCAGACAAAACATGGTAACAATTGCGTAAGAACCATGATCTGAAAGTGAGAACCATGATCGGTAACAACTGCCTGAGGAACTCCGAACCGCGCTATTACATGATTGAACATGAAGAGTGCGGCGGTTTTTCCGTCGTTATGGTATGTAGGCATAGCTTCGGCCCACTTTGTGAAGTAATCCACAGCTACGATGATGTAACTATGCCCCCCGGCCGAGGTAGGCTTACAATGCATAAAATCAATGCCCCATTTTGCGAATGGGCCAACGATAATAACCAGATGTAGTGGGGCAGGATGAGTGCGTTTCTTCGTATGGAAGTGTTGGCAAGGAGGACATTTTTTTACGGCCTCAACACAATCTTTGAAGATAGTAGGCCAAAAATATCCCACGCGCAAAATCTTCTGGGCTGTAGCCATCCCAGAGAGGTGACCGCCACATGCCCCAGCATGACAATCATTCAGAATGCATTCAACCTCATCATGAGTGAGACAACGTCGAAGAATTGAATCAATGCCATGGCGATACAAAGTATCATTAATGATTAAATAATACTTTGCATGGTGACGTATCTTACGACGGTCATCACAACAAAGTTGAAGGTTGAAGCGTTGGGTTTGAAGATATAACAAGATATCCCCATACAACAGATTGGTCGTACTAATGAGAAACAATGATTCATCTGGAAAGGAGTCATTGTGCTCAACTTCTGCATCAGGACGGGGAAGGTCGCAAATAAGCTCGGCAAACACCAAAGACTTTTTAGACTTGGCTTTCTCGAAAAGAAGATCAAATTCTTGCAGTATCACGATCCAGCGTGAATACTTTCCCCCAAGCACCTGACGTGTCAGTACGTGGTACATGGGGTTCGAGTCGGCAATGATAGTGGTGGTGCGGAGCAAGATGTAGTGACGGAACTTCTGGACGGAGATGACCGCCGTGAATGCGAGTTTTTCGACATGTGAATATCTAGTTTCAACGTCGGCTAGACCCTTACTTGCATAGTATATTACATGTTCCTGGGATTTTTGTACCAAAACCATGGCGATAGTGGTAGCAGAAGCGGCGAGATATAAGATGTAATCTCGATAATAATTAGGCGGTTGGAGCACGGGGGCATGCGTGTTGGCATGTTTGATACTGTCGAAGGATTTTTGAGCTTGGTTGTCCCAAATGAGCGGGACATCCTTCTTGAGCAGTCTCATATAGCCCTGAGTCTTCTCTGCGAAATTGCAAACAAAACGTCGTAAATAAGTTGACTTCCCTTGGAGACTTTGAAGTTCTGTAACATCAGTCAGAGGTGGTAGGTTGATGATGGCCTCCACCTTTAAAGGATCGATGCGGATCCCATCCTTCGAAACGATAAATCCTAAGAGGCGTCCGGACTCAACGCAAAAGATACACTTATGAGGATTCAGACAGATATTGTACCGTCTACATCTGAGGAAAATTTCGTCAGATGATCAATGTGGAACTCGCGTTGCTTTGAATGAGCAGGGAGATCGTCCAAGTAAGGTTCCACAAAGTCCTTAATGTCATGGAAAGCATACGACATAGCCCGCTGAAACGTGGTGCCAACATTTTTAAGGCAAAACGGGAGTTTGCGGTATGCAAACGTTCCCCATGGGCAGATGAAAGTCGTCTTATGTTGGTCGGATGGGTTGATCTCAATTTGATTGTAACCAAAAAAGCCATCCATGAATGAGAAGATGACGCTTCCGGCACAGTTGTCAATGATCTGGTCGATGAAGGGGGTCGGGTAGTTGTCTTTTGGACAAGCCCGATTCAGGTCCCAATAATCAATGCAGACACGAATGGTGCCCTGTTTTTTGTTCACAGGAATGATGTTTGAGACCCAAACCGTCAATGGGACAGGATAAATAAAACTAGCCTTTAAGAGCTTTTCAATTTCTTCATTTATTGCCGCAGTCTTCCGGGGGTGTACTGGTCACAACTTTTGGCGTACAGGTTTGATGTCAGGATAGGTTTTTATTTCGTGAGAAACGATTGCGGCGTCTATCCCAGGCATCTCCTCATAGGACCAAGCAAATACGTCTCGAAATTGCTTGAACAAGGCCGTGCTAACAGCAATTTCTTTAGTGGAACACTTCTGGCCTATGCGAATGTGTTCCAAAGCTATACTCATTGTAGAAGCCTACAAGTTCCCACGTCCCCAGTAGGCACTGGACGACGCATGGATGGGACAGATGAATAATTTTGAAATAGCTAAAAGGATGTTAATCACGGGAAAACAACTAAGGAAGAGAGACAATGATGAGTATGAAGTTCAGAGCCTGAGACCCCCTTTTAGGATGTTTGCCCTTATGTTAACCAGAATTTTCGGCATGCCTGATGGAACTGTATATAGGATACAATGGGCCCCCATAATCCACTACATAGCATTTAAGTGAACTGTTTTTTATTGGGCCACTATCCTCTCAGATAGTTTTGCATCTACTGTGGTTGCAGCTAAAGAAGGTCTAGCTCTAAAAAAGTCAGAGTTTTTCATGACTTCATATCTCATTGATTGCATCTTGGCAAAACTCCCTTTCCCCAAGTTAGGTTGCTTATGGGATCAATCCAACACCCCGGTATATACTGCTTATAAAATAATGTGGGCTCAAAATTACAGGGTGCACTTTAAGCTCATATGTGAAGAATTCATTATGCCTCTGTATGAGCAGATGTTCAATGAACAACCCAATTTCCTGTTGGAGAATGCCATGGAAGTCATGGAAAATTATGGCGATTTCTACTTATTGGAAGAAGGTACCTATATCAGAATGTTCGGAGGTACTAAGCCACCATACATCTTACCAAGATATGCCACTGATTACATAGTCCTGAAAGAAGCAGTCAAACAAGTTTTCCTTGATGGAGTGGGCGGATTTCTTAATAAGCTACATAAGGCTTCCTTCCCTCCTTTGTCTTTCTGTATAGGAGCCTATAAGTTCTCAGGGGTTGCAGTAGCCGAAGAGTTCATTCAAGAGTTAAGAGGTTTTCACTTCGGAGAGGCAACCTTTCATAGAAATGACAGACGGAACAAAGTTACGGAGCACTGCAGAGAGTTGTATGCTCACTTCGATTATGCACATTACTATGACAATGAGGAGGAGGAATTCAGAGGAATCAGTAATATGACTGAATTGCAGATTTGTCATCACAATGGTGGAGCTATCTCTAGCTCTACCACATCCCGAGAAGCCAACCTGCAGAAAGAAAGGGAAGCAGTTGGGGTCTTGACCCATGAAGAGCAAAGGTTGAAAGAGGAGGCAGAGAGATTCCAGAAAATTGCTGCCAATGAGTTGCAAAGGGAGCAAGAAGAGGCTCTTAAACTTAAAGAAGCTAGGTTGCAGCAAGCTGCCAAGGATCAAGAAGAGAGGGAGATGATTGAGAAAGAGCAAAGTGCTGAAGAAGAAAGACGGCTTAAAGTCGAAGAAGAGATTAAGGCCAGCCAAGATACACAAGCGGGTGATTCTAACACCTAGGATATGTGTTAACACCCAAAAAGTGCTCACTAGCTCATTTCCTTATTCACATGACCCATTTGTCCACTTTTTCACCATTTGAGCCTCTAAAGCCACCAAAAGGTCACCAAAAGACCTTAATACACCCTTTTTTCCACTCAAAATGGATATTTTTCCTCAAAAAGCATAAAAAACCCTCAAAAAGGGTCCAGAATTCCCAAAAATATTAAAAAGGGAATAAAAATATTCAAAATATTCAAAAAAAGAAAAATGAGGGAAAAGGTACCTAAACCATGTTGGTCAATACCATTGGTTTCCTAAAAACCATAATGGTATTCTCCACCACCAAAAACTATAAAAAGGTGGTAGGGGCTCCTCATTTTCGATCCATCCATCTTCCTATCCTCATGCTGTCAAAATCTCTCATGAGCTTTTGACCATTGTAGCAAACTTGGAGAAGAGACCATTGGAGCTTGGAGCTGCTCACCCTTGGAGCTACTCAACAATCTTCACCACTTGGAGGTATCACCATTGCAAGCACTTGCTTGCCCCTACTCTTAATACAAAGTTATTTTTTATTTTATTTCTTGTTCTTGTTTTTTCAAATTATTATGATATGCACATGCTAGTTTAGTTTAGATTTAGATTTAGATTTACAATTGTTTTTGCTTTCAATATTGAAACTGCTATCACTTGTTGATAGGTGCCCATTGCACTAAGCTTGGTTGCAAAACCAAGCCAACAATATGGATATAGACTCATCTCAGATGGTACAGACCCCCCCTGCGGAGGCAAACATCCATATAAGAAATCTCCCAATCATCCATTTCACCCCATCCAAAGATCATACTGTGTCCCAATGGGATAAATTTGTATATTATAAGAAGAGAAAGTCTGTAGTCCTAAAGTCAGAGAAAAGGTGAAAGAGACCTTTTCATTCGAATATTTTCACCCAACGAGAAACCATTGTTATGCAAAATACAAATACGGCTCCCATGGCCATGGCATCTGCCGTTGTGGCGGCAGCAAAAGCAACCGAAGATAATGTGATCGACATGGTTAAAGAGTTCGAGTCAACAAAGAGAAGAGCTCGTATGCTGCAGCATACCGTGGCTAATGAGCAGCTACAGGGACCTTGTGGTGAACAAATATAATCGCCTGTCTGCTGACCACAAAGAGTTGTCAGATAAGTATCAACACCTGGAAGAAGAAAAGGAGCACCTGGCAATCCAGATGATGGTACTTGAGGCAGAAAAGAATGATTCTGAAGCTAGAGTTGTTCAGTTGGAAGAAGATAAACAGTCGATGGTTGAGCATCTAGATCGAGCAGAAAGCAGAGCAATGGATATGTCTCCCTTTCACAAACAGTCCCGTGACATCTTGAGACAAATGCATGCCACGCAAGAACTAATTACTGAGGAGGTTTGCAGACTCAAGACCATGTTGGATAGAATGAAGGAGGTTAATGCTGAGGCTGTTAGGCTTAGAAACAAGTACTCTCGAGTAAAAGCAAACATTTTGAGCCAGATGGAGTGGAGAGAAGGGAAGGCAGATTTCCCTAAACACCTCCCGTTCAAATCTGTAGCCGGTTTTAAGAAAGATGTAGCCCTCATGGAATTTTGCAGGAATTGCGGCGCCAAGCTAATTGCTAAGATCCAGGGTACGATGGGGAAAGGTAATAGCCTGTATCAAAAGATTCACGAAGTGCATGAAAAGTGTAAGGTTGTTTTTCCCCAGACCCTTGATGAATTTCCAAGTAAAGAGGAACGCCTATTCGATTTAAAAGACGAGTTGGGCATTCAAATGGAGTATGTAAAGAAAATTGATGTGTTATCCATAGATGATCTCCACCACTACATTGGGCTATCATCAATGCACAATCACATTTTCAAGGAGGTCCACCAGATAGCAATAGCAGAACTTCAAAGTATTGAAGCAGAACTTGATAAACATGTGACTTCACAAAAAACCCTGCTCCCCTCGCCAGCAAATATTGTTATAACAGACACCGGTGTATGGTTTAGTTATATAGCAGAGGAAGAGAAGAAGGCAGCAGTAGCAGTAGCAACCAGCATAGGCACATCATCACCAGTAGAGGCACCACCCCAAAGTTAGCTACAACAACCATGATGCGTTGTTTTGATTTTGTTTATTTCTCTTTGTCCCTGTGGTCAAAACGTGTAGTCACAAGGACAGCTGTCCTTTTTTATGTTATATAAAGGAGGCCACGAATTGCTTTATTTTGGAGAACTTTTAAAGAAAATTGTAAAGAGACAGGTGGCAGCCCTAGAGGCATTTTGTAAACTTATAAATAGATGATTAGTGAATAGTGTAAAGAGGGACTTTTGGCAAGTAAAAGCTATTTTCTGGCTTGTACGTGAACTATTTCTCTGCATGTATAAGGAACTCGATTTTGCCTAATAAAATCCTGGGAGAAGACAATTTTGCCTGGAAAGATGTGTTGAATGTCTTCTAGATTATTCTTATGTCACTCATACATTCTTGTGAGATCTTTCTTTGCTACTGTGAATTATTTATGTCTATTGAATGATCTTGCTTTTCCAGTACAATGATAATTCTCCTAAATGAGTAATTGAATGTGTTAATATGAATTAAAGCTATCTTTAATATCTTTAACCTTCTACTGAAAATGCTTCTCAATGATTTAAATGGCTTTCCATGTAATCTTTAGATGTTTCTTTCAGCACATTACTCATATTTACAGTTGCTCCTTGCAAGGATAGATTAGATTTACTTATATTGTTTTAGATTAATTCAGATTAGTTACATGCATTTAGCTTAGGGCACTTGCATATCATCTTTAAAAATAAAACACATAAACGGTGGATCGGGCCATAACTAGTTAAAAGAATAGGAATCTTTGAATCTTACGGTAGCCGGAACCATTAACCGGATGGATTCCCCACACCAAACGGTGAGCAATCTAATTGGGACTACTTACCAGGGTGAATCCCTTTCTGATTGATGTTGCGATATCCGAGGCATCAACATGCTCTTAGCACTCAAAGGCAAAGTATATTGCAGCTTGTTCTGCGAGTTGTGAAGCTATATGGCTTCGGAAGCTGTTATTGATCTGGAGTTGGATACCACGGTGATTCTATGTGATAACCAGAGTTGTATAAAAATGATGGAGAACCCTGTGCTCCATGAGAGGTCAAAACACATAGAAATACAGTATTTCTACATTTGTGATATGGTGCAAAGGGGAGCTATAAAGCTCCAATATGTGAGCACGGATGAACAGGTTGCAGATGTGTTTACGAAGCCTCTGTCTCTAGTGAAGTTTGAGCACTTACAGACAAGCTTGGTGTAGTCCGTAAGGACTTCCCTTGAAAGGGGTAGTAGTGTTGATAACAATGTGGTGCAGTGGGATTGATCATCCCTAAACAAAGATAGTCTTAAATGTTGATCTTGAGTTGTGATGGGATCGATCGTCCCTAGACAGAGATGTCTTAAATGATTGTGATGGGATCGATCGATCCTACATAGATATGTCTTAAATGATTGTGATGGGATCGATCGTCCTTAGACAGAGATGTCTTAAATGATTGTGTTGGGATTGATCGTCCCTAGACTGAGATAGTCTTAAATGATTGCGTTGGGATCGATTGTCCCTAGACTGAGATAGTCTTACATGATCATTTTGGGATCGATCGTCCCTAGACTGAGGATTGTCCCTAGACTGAGATAGTCTTAAATGATTGTGTTGGGATCAATCGTCCCTAGACTGGGAAAGCCTTAAATGATTGTGTTGGGATCGATCGTCCCTAAACTGAGATAGTCTTAAATGATTGTGTTGGGATCGATCGTCCCTCGACAGAGGTAGTCTTAAATGATTGTGGTGGGATTGATCATCCCTAGAAAGAGATCCTGAGTTCCGAAAGGAAGGATAGTCTTAAATGTTGATCTAGTGTTGGACTTAATCCTTGTTTCTGAAAGGAAGGATTTTCCATGATCCCTGTTCTGAAAGAAAGGATCACCAGATTTGTTTGGAATGAATCCTGAGTTCCGAAAGGAAGGATCATGTGTGTTGCAGGTGATGCTATGGATGATGTCCCAGTACTGTAGATGAGGATCCTCCAATGCTGCAAATGATGAGGCTCCAAGATGCTCCAATGCTGCAGATGATGTTGTTCATGTGTTGAATATTAGGATGATCCCATGCTGCAAATGATGATGTTCCAGTACTAAAGATAAGGATGCTCCAGTGCTACAGATGATGATGCTTCAGCTCTATACTGAAGATGTTGTCAATGATGTTACAACAGTTGTTCCAGTTGTTGATGATGATGTTGAAGAACTTCCAATGATTTATAGATGTATCAAATGATGTTATTGTTGATTCCCTCCTCCCTCCAATGTTGTTGTGTAGAGTTACACATGCAGATGTTGTTGTCAGTAGAATACCCTTCTTGTTAAGGGGGAGTGTTGAATTAATGTAACTTCAAGTAGTTGTACTTTATTATTGTAACTCCGTCGGGGATGTTTTACCTTCGCTCGGCGATATCATTATTACATTTGGTCATGTAAAGGTCTTGAGGTTAACCCTCCATTGTAAGTCAGGTCGTTAGCACCCAAAAGAATATAATATAAATATTATGTTGAGTCTTCCTAGATAGGTCGACCCACTTAGGTGTCCGACCTAGTTGGAATAAAATTTAAGTCAAAATTAAAGTATAAATAGATAGTGAGATCCTCTCATTTGTACATTCACTCACTTGTGCAATTCGCATTGGAGGAGAGAGAGAGATATGTGTGAAGGAGAAGGAGGAGTGGCTTGAGTCCAGAGTTTGGTCTTTTTGTCTCTCTTATTTGTGAGACATATTTTTGGGGCATTTTACTTGATCCTCTATATTGAGGAACTTCTTGTTGGGTTTTCTTCCCCTTGAGGGTTTCCCGGGATAAATTGTTTTGTGCTTTGTGATTGTGTATCTTTCAGAGATCCTTATTATGATGCTATTGTGAATAATGTATTGAATGCTAATGAATTTTCAATCTAGTCTATGGTAGCATATAATCTTAACAATATTTGGATAAATATATTACTTGAAAGGAATCCTCCAAGGATCAGAGTTAGGGATAGCTAGGTGTGAAAATCCTCACAGCAAATCTAAGAGATGATGTATACCTCACAAGAGTAATTATGATTAAGCAGGAAAAGAGAAGAAGAGTGAACAATACAGTATAATGAGCAACAGAATAATATGGTACAGTTGAACTCAGATAGAAGCAATAATACCTCACACACACTAATTAATTAATCACAGTATGGACAAATAAATAGTACAATGGTAGAGAGGATTCGAATGCCTAAGGTGGCAATTCGAATTAGCCTCTTAGAGTGATCATAAGATCAATAGAGTGTCATCGGAGCACAACTAGGTGTCCTCATGATCATCGGAGCGCAACTGGAAGTCTTCATCATCATCAGTGGAGTCATCAATGCTCAAGTAACTGTCAACCATCAGTCAAACTAACTCTGGTAGGTGTAACTGAGTGTAACTCAATGTAACTAAGTGTAACTGAGTGTAATTGACTGTAACTGAGTGTAACTGAGTGACAACTAGACTGGTAGGAGAAGAAGGGCGAGTTGCTCCCTAAAATCAAGGAAGAAGGGCGCATTAAGCAACTGGAGGGATAAAACTGAATAGTGAGAAGCTCCTGGGGGCTGGCTAACTGAGGGATAGGTGTTGGACTGATGACTGGGATGCATGCAAACCCTAGAATGCATGCAAACCCTAAAGGTGCATGCATGACTGAAAATGTAAATGATCAAAATACTGGTGGGACTAGGATGGAGTAAGGGAATATCCTAACACCCCCCCTTAATCCATCCTGGGCCCTGGTAACTAAGACCAAAGGTCACCCAATACAATGAATAATAACAATCAATAAACCAAGGAAGTGGGAAAATTTCATGGGAAACATACCCCCTCCTCAAAAATTAGACTGTAAAGCACACATAAAAATAAATGCTCCAAACTCAAGCATGTGTGATGCTTGGTCATATGTCTGGAGGTATCTTCTTCTTGGGAAGAAGTGGATCATGCTCAAAAATCATGCGCTTGTACTTGCTCTTCAGATCGAATGTGATGAGAACAAATCCAACAGTATGAGAATGATCCTTGAACCTATGATTCGAATCAGCTAAGGTAGGATCAAATCTGTGAAAGTGCATATAGTCTTTTGTCTTCTCCTTCGAACCACCATGGGTAAAATTATGCCAAAAATAACTATTACATGTTTGCTTGAAATCAAAATCAGATTTAAGACTTAAAAAACAGTTTCTTGAGATCTCCTTTGAACCAGCAGGGGTGAGATCAAAACTATCATATGCATGAGAAATTATCCCAAGCAGTAATTGCTTAGAATCCAAATTAGATCCAAGACTTGAATCATGGTTTCTTGAGATCTCCTTTGAACCATGAGAGGTGAGATCAAAACCAGTAGATGCATGAGAAATTATCCCAAGCGAATGGCAATGGCCATATTCTTCAATGACCTTCTGAAAGCATGGAATTATGATCATATAGTAGTATAAAAGAGGAGTTAGCTGGAGAGGAGCGAATGCATTACCTTCAAAAGTTGTTTTGACCTCCGAAATAATCATGTGATCATGATGCAAACCAACAGACTCTGGTGCAAGAGAGGATTTAGGACCTTCTGCAATATTTAGAGTGTGAGCTAGCACAGAAAGAGAAGAAAGTTTGAGCATGAGTGGAGAATCTGCAAGTTCTTTGTCAACAACTTCAATATGAGATGATACTGGTTCATGATCTGAGAGACCATTAAGGGGAGCGAATGCATCACTTTGCTTGCTTTCGAATGGGTTAGGACCAAGTCCTTCATTCTTTCTGCCAAATTTTTCATCCAGGTGAGCCCATATCTCTTTTGGAGTCCATAACTCCTTTGGAGTTTCAACACCATTACGGTATTTGAATTGGAATCTCTAGCGTGCAAACAAAGAAAACATTATTGCTGCAAAGTGCATGTCACTTTTATTTAACCAGTCAATCTTCTCTTCAGGGGATTTGAACTCTCTTTCAAAATAACAATGAAAAAAGATCATGGATCTTTAAGTCTGCTATCATTCTTGGTTTCCATTCATCATAGTTGAGTGAATCAAGAGGAGTAATTCCTGATGAATACATAGAAGCTGTAGAGGACCTGCAAAAACAATATAGAATAACTCCAACTGCTACTGGTGCAAAAATGCAGAAACTGCTGCACTCAAAATCTTGGTAATAACCTGCAAAAAACTCTCAAGAATGGAGATAAACAATACTCTCAACATGCTCTGATACCATGTGAAAATCCTCACAGCAGATCTAAGAGATGATGTATACCTCACAAGAGTAATTATGATTAAGCAGGAAAATAGAAGAAGAGTGAACAATACAGTATAATGAGCAACATAATAATATGGTACAATAGAACTCAGATAGAAGCAATAATACTTCACACACACTAATTAATTAATCACAGTATCGACAAATAAATAGTACAATGGTAGAGAGGATTCGAATGCCTAAGGTGGCAATTCGAATTAGCCTCTCAAAGTGATCATAAGATCAATAGAGTGTCATCGGAGCACAACTAGGTGTCCTCATGATCATCGGAGCGCAACTGGAAGTATTCATCATCATCAGTGGAGTCATCAATGCTCAAGTAACTGTCAACCATCAGTCAAACTAACTCTGGTAGGTGTAACTGAGTGTAACTCAATGTAACTGAGTGTAACTGAGTGACAACTGGACTGGTAGGTGAAGAAGGGTGAGTTGCTCCCTAAAATCAAGGAAGAAGGGCGCATTAAGCAACTGGAGGGATAAAAATGAATAATGAGAAGCTCCTGGGGGTTGGCTAACTGAGGGCTAGGTGCTGGACTGATGAATGGGATGCATGCAAACCCTAGAATGCATGCAAACCATAATGGTGCATGCATGACTGAAAATGTAAATGATCAAAATACTGGTGGGACTAGGATGGAGTATAGGAATATCCTAACACTAGGGTCTTCGACCAAATAATGAAAGGACCATCATCTTGTACAAATATCAATGGTGTGATGAGTGATTTGGAGTCGAGCACGTGGGAAACAACCAAGTTAAGGGGCACTGATGTCTCCCCTTAGTTGTTCTAAGGGAATCATAAATTATGGCTATGAGGCCACGGTACAAGATACCTCTGGGTCTATCTTCTGGAATAAATGTGTTGATGTCGACAGAAGGAGACCTGCAACTACCAAGGCCATAATTTTTCCTTGGTAGGAGTGTGAGGAACACCGCTAAGATAAGAGGGACATTGGACAAGGGAATAAGACATTGCTTGAGGATGCGAGGGTGAATGAGTAACTGACTCAAACTTCCTTTGTTCAAAGTATGAAGGCGGGGTTGACCTGGCAGCATGTGTGGGATTGCTTAACGGGATTAAGGAGGGCACATTTAGGGTATTAGGGAACATGACTTTAATGGGGGAGAGACTTGTTACTCTTTGGGATAAATATACTTATTATGTATGAATCCAACTTAGGGTGACTTATTGCAAAATACTCTGAATAAAGAAAACTAGGGATGCTACCACAAAAAAGAGTCTATGCATGATCTGCAGGAGTGCTAAGAAGAAATTTTGTTGAATGGTTTTTCTGATGTATGGACACCGAAAGAAGAGTACTAATGAATACTCCAAAAAATCATGGCTTCCAAAAATGTGTTAGCATATACGAAAAGGAGGTGTTGAAAAGTGTCATTTGTAAAAATGGTTGCTAAGGTGAAATGATCACTTGAGCAAGGTGAGAAAGATTGGCAAGGAGATCGGTGTGCAATTGTGATATTTGTATATGGACCAATGGAGGGAGTGATAACATATGGATATTTTAAATGGTGGGGTAGGACATTGATGGTAACCTCCTTGTCAGTTGGCCCAATGGTGGAAAAATAACGTGACGTTTTGCAGTATGGATGAAGTGGGGGGATTATGGATATGCAATGTGAAACATTAACATGTTGTAATGGCCAGAATTCTTGGATTCCATGGGATCAGATGATGATTGATGTGAAGAGAGTAACATGTGGTTAAGTGCACAATATATCAAACTAAAAGGACTCCCAATTCTACGTAAATTTAAAAAAAAACTAGCATGGGTATTAAGTGAATATCTATTCAAATTGCGGAAATCCACACACAACCTAATCTCTCCATTTTTCTTACGCACCGGAACCAAATTGGCTACCCATGAGGAATATCTGAGTGGAACTATAATCTTTGCATCTAACCATTTTTTAACTTCTTTTTCTATAACTAGAAGCAAAGTTGGATTAATCCTTCTCAATTTATGTCTGAAAGGTTTTGTGTTTGGCTTCAAAGGAACTTTATGTTGGATTATGCTAGTGTCATAGGTCTTCAAATCCTCATAACACCAAGCAAAGATATCAACAAATTCTTTCAGCAATTTAACATACATGTTCCTTTCTTCATCTGAGAGTACTTTGGAGACTTTCACCATCTTTGGTTGATCTACAGTACCAATATTACAACTCAAGATATTCTCTTCTGAAGATTGCACAGTAGGCTTCAACAAAGTGTCATCTTTAGAAAAAAGTATCTCAAGGAGAACCAGACCTTTAGGAATAAAGTTTCCTTTCAATTCAATAATTTTATGCTCAGCAATTGAATTTTCTGAGTATCCAGCGGTATCATCATATCCATAATCCTGATCCTGATCAATCAATGAAGTAGAAAACTCCCCAGTCAATTCCAAGAACTTTTTAATTTCCAAATCATCTTCAAATACTCTCCATTATCTGATTTTATCTAGTACCGAAGGTCTATACTTGACTTCAATAATAGGTGGCTACCAAGGCCAATGAATCTGTTATTTGATTGTGATCCCTAGGGATAAAAGAAATATTAAATGCCAAAAAAAAAAAAAAAAAAAAATTGTCTACCATATCCCATACCTCATTCCTGTATACCTTCACCAATTCTTGCTATACTTGGTAAACTTCCTTCACCTGCTGGACCACTAATTCGGAGTCGCCAAAAAGAGTCAGTTGTTGGATTCCTAGGTCTTTTGCAGCTCTTAACCCAAGTATTAATGATTCATACTCAGTTGCGTTATTAGTAGTCTGAAATTCCAATTTGTACATCAAACAAATAACCTCCCCTCCTGGAGAAATCAAAACAATACCTGCTCCTGCTCCTTCCTTAGATGATGAGCCATCAAAGTACATTTGCCATAAATCATCTTGATTTTCAACAGTATGTCTGATTGGTGCTTCTTTGTCCACACGCAAAATTCCAGCTATGTCTTCATTACTAAAATGTAACATACAGGATCCCAAATCTTCATCAACAACATAAACTGGATTATTTGTCAGATTCTTGTTATCACTCACAAAATAAGCAAGTTGCACTTCCTTGTACAACCTTCTATGCTCTCCCCCAAATACTAGAATAGTAGCATATGCCAAATACATCTGCAACGTGCCTCCTACTCTTTTTTCCCAACACCTTGAGAGTAACATTCCAAACTTAGGTGAAATGTCAACAATAACCACATCCATAATGACACTCTTCATAGGTAATTGTGCAAGACTTACTACAAGATCTTTAATCACTCCTAAGCACTTGACTGCTCTGGAATCAAATGCAAACAAGTCATGATATGGCTTTGTGACACTCAAACCAAGGGCTTCCATGACTGCTTTAGGCATAAGGTTATGAGAAGCTCCAGAATCTAACAGGCCATTGTGTAGCATTTTATCATGGACGGTAAAGGTAATGTAAAAAGGAGGAGGAAAATTTGATTTATCTTCAGGTTTATCAGGTGAAGAAGAGCCCAAGGTAATGATAGGGTGTTCATCCTGGATATTTACAGTATTTGAAGGAAGCTGATTAACTTGTGAACCAAGTATTCGACATGCAGGATCCCTATATAAAGGTGTCTTCATCAACTCAGTTAATGGAACAGGAATCTTAACCTTACTAAGTTCATTCTCAAAATTGAAAGCTTGAGCATTTTTATTAATTTCTTCAGTCTTTGTAGGCTTAACTTGATTACCGTGGTTTTGCTTCTTCTCCAATGTTTTATTAAGTAACTGTTTGATAGGAACAACCACCTTCTTTTTGGGAATTTGAGAAAATTGCTTAGGACCAGATCTTGGGGTTATAATATTTTTTTGGATCTGACTGATAAATATCAACTGGACATACAAGACCGAGATGATTTTGTTCTTGATGAACAGCTGGACCAAAAAATTCCGAATTCTGATAATGAAATTTAGTGAGAAAGGCTTCAGAGGACTGCTCTCCAAGGTGATTTAGATTCTGATCCAAATCTTCAAATTGTAAGTCCTCGACCTCTTCTACTTCATCTAACAAATTGTTTTGAAATGGGGGTGGAACTCTTTGATCTTCATTATCCCTTCTTTCCCTTTGAATGTCATTATTTCTTCTTTCTCTGGGTAGAAATCTGGGAGCAAATGGGCATTTGAACTGATTTGGATTTCGATCTCCTTCCTGTATGGGTCTACTTGTATTCTTATCCATCTCCATCATGTTCACTTTTGCAGATAGACTTTTAATTAACTTGGTCATTTCATCCATTTTTCTTTCTAATGTCTTTGATGTGGAATTTGATGGCATCATTTCTTTCTTACCATTCCTATCATGCACTTGATAATCTGAATGATCTTTAAGCTTGTTTGAAGCCAAAATGTTAGATTCAACTTCCAATGCAGCTTCCTGCATGTTTAACAGAGTTACAGACCTTCTTTCTCTCAATATAAAAGAGAACTCATGATCAAAATAATTAGCATAAGTTAACTTGGCCAATGTCTCAAAGGGTTTAATCTCAGCTGGAATCCCTCCATATATTTTATTAAAACGCTTTGAAAAATCTGCTACAGCTTCATCTTTCTTTCTTTTTAAGGCTCCAAACTCTATGATGTAATAAAGATAGTCCTTTGTGTCACCCCACTGTCTCATAAACACTTCCTCTAGCTCTTCTATACCATTTATTGAATTGATTGGTAATTCTCTGAACCACTTCCTTACCTCCCCATCCAGGCTCTGAACAAACCTCCTCATCCAAACATCCTTAGCCTCAATGTTCTAATTATATGCATAACTGAAAAAAGCATTCCAATGTTCTTTTGCAGTAGTTTCACCCTGACCATTGAACCTAGGAAGATACTTCTGATAATCTCCTGCAGGAAGGGAATTAAGGGGCTAAGGGAGAACTAATGGAGCGTATCTTACATGCATAATACGATCCATCATGTCAAGAGGCTGACCTACCATCTTGGAACTAGTTTCGCTCGGTGGAGAAGGAGGTCTATTGACTTTACTTGAGCTTGGATGGAAAGTAGGATTATAGGTTTTATGTTGATCAAAAGGGATCCTACTTGTAAGTGGAGTATAAGCTAGAGGCTGAGATTTCGACAGAAAGCTTCCAGAGTCAAGAAGCTCAGTTTTGACCTTTTGAGAAGATAAGGGATTAGTGTAAACCTGAAAGGTATCAACTTGGGTAGTGGGAATAAGCCAAGATAAATCTTTTTCTTTTTCTTCTGGTTTAGGCTCTGAACATGCAAAAGGAGATATTGGTTGTGACTGATCAGGAATAATTAGAGAAGGAGGAAATTGAAATCTTCCTGATGAAGTAGAGGTCAACTTTTTCCTAGCCTCTCTCAAAATCTACTCTGGATCTGGGACTCCCAGATGTAATGGAGATGTAGGATTTCCCCTTGTTCCTGTTTTCTTAGAAGCCACTGTGAAAAATTGCTGGTGAAATGTAGTCTATAAAATTTCTGATCTTGTTCACCTCCCAAAATCAGATCAATAAAAATATCCCAGGGAATATATGCTTCACTTCCGTCCTCGGCAATGGCGCCAAAAGATGTTTGTCCTATAAATTGTACTAAGACTACAAAGAAGTACAAGCTAGAACATCCAAAGAAACTGAAAGTAAAAGCTTTAAAATTTTATGATTTCTCGAGGTATCATTCATGGAAAGAGTAATAAAACATGAATCACATACAATCACTAAGTCATAAGAAATCTGAAGACTGAAATGGAAGAATTAAGAAACATAAGCATAAACCATAAATATAAATACAACAAGAATTTCAGTTATGTACTCGGGCTTAAGAGCATCTACAAGATAAAAACATTTATCAAGAAATGAAATAGTAAACAAGGTGATCTAATAGATCATTAACATCAACCAGAAAATAACAATAACATATGGCTTATGTATTATATTTCAATTCAAACATGAGTCTTCAACAACTTACAGGCGAGTGCATCATATGTGCTTCATACCAATTGATTCCACAGTTCAAAATTTATTTCCAGAACAAAAAACCAACCCCCACTACTATATGTTTTCCTTCTTTTATAATTACAAAATATCAAAAGTAAAGTGGTTTGAGATCCACTTTCTTAGGCTTCGAATATGTTCAGGAATTATATACAAAAAAGGAGTCTTTTAAAGTATAACAACTAATTACTAAAAATGGGACTTCACACTAATCAACAAAAATGTGTTATGAACTCTGTGGGAAATCTGCATGCATATGTGGCAATCAGAATTGTTTTGTTGCTTCTGCCAACAGGGTTACTCCATCCAGTGCTTGTGATCATTTGGAAAGGCGAGCCTGCTCTGCTTCCATGACCTGAACCTTGCTTGACAACTCCCTATTTTGCTTGTTTAGGTATTCAATGTGTTTAGTTAGCTCCTCAATTTGTCCCTCTGCATTCCTTTTTCTTTTCAAAACCTCTTTAGAAACTATAATAAGCTCTTGATAATGACCATTGACATCTTCAAGATCTTCCCTAAGTCTCTTATTGGCCAGTACAAGCCTTTCATTTGTTTCATTAAGAAATCCAATCTGTCTTTTATGTTGTTGTAATGATCCTTTAAGATTTTCAATTTCATAATTCATTTTAATTTCTCCTTGAAGTATTGGATCTTCATTTGAACCTACTGGAAGGTCTAGATTTTCAATAAGCAAATCTTCCTGTGCTTTATAAGTCTCACCTGATTCCTTAGTTGTTGCATTTGAATAGAGAAGTTTCGAGCTCATTTCTAATTCAACAGTTGGAACATTTTATTCTTTTGCCACTTCATCATATTTTCCTACTGGCTTTCTTGAATCTAGATGTTCCTTTCCTCTGTTTTTGACAAGTTGTTTCGGCCTCAATTCTAGTTTCTCATCTCTTAAATCGAGTGAATCTTCCTCACTTGAGGAGTCCTGAATAATGGTAACTTGTTCTTTACCCAATTTAGGATTCAAGATTCTTTTTATATTCAATCCTAATTTGTTAGTTGCTCTAGTTTTAGGTCTCCATCTAGGCCTTTCAGGTTTCATTATAGACTTAACATCTACTTTGAAATCGAGGAAATGAAAAATACCTATTTTTATGTCTTCTTTTTCATTCATAGAAGGAGTATCAAGCACAGGAGTATGTTCTTCAGGGGTATGTTTCTGCTTTTCTGCAACTAAATCAATTCTTTCTTCATTATTTGAAATAGAAACACCTTCTACAAGATTGTCTCCTTCAGGGATACACTCTTGTTGCTCCTCCATTGATATATGTCTCTGTTCTGCATCATTTGACTTTACAATCTTCCCCAATACATCACCATCTTCACTTTTATGCATCTCTTCAACGATGCTTCTTTTAAACATGTTTATGAAGCCAAATTGTTTTCTTGACAGGAGCTTTCCTTCAGGTTCATTGTTCTCTGATTCAAACCCTAACCAAAACAAAAAATGTTTCCAACTACAATTTCTTTTCTCCAGCTCTGTTAAAACAATTAACTTGACCAAACTATGGTGGAAAAGAGACTGGTTCGTATGACCCACATGACTTTTAACCCTATTCGACATTTTCTGGAGACTTTTTAATAGATAAAATGGCAGGTTCATTTTTTATTGATCATTCAAATGCAATAAAAATATGACATGGTATTTATAAACCAATGCAAACCTACCCTCGCATGTGATATAGCTTTGCACGATACCAATGACCTCCCGCCATTCTGGTTTCATATTACTTAGATGAATACCCTTATTCCAGTCAAGAGAATCGAAACCTGGTAATAAGAACAAACTTGGATCGAACTCAAATGGGATCTTCTTGAACCAATGTGCCCTTTAATGGTCATACCAGTGGCCTCAGCAATTAACTCTTCTGTCAAATCAAACTTTAGGGTGTTGAATCTAACACAGACGTTTGAGAATTTTTTAGCAAAAGAATGAGTAACCTTCAAATTCTAACCTGAAATCTTCTCAAAAAATGTAAACCAACCGGCTTTCCTGAACAGTTCTGCACATTCCGGGAAATATTTAATCCATCTAGTGTTTGTTGGCTCCAATCTACAGAGTTTGCCACTCCTTCCCATGCTTGATGTGTTTGATTATCGACTTCACTCATAACCTGATAACAAACTTACTATGGTAGAAATCGTTGACAGCACTATGGGTTTGAGAAGTACGTGGTTTCCCCTTATATTTGAATCATCGGTGTTGAAATTATAACTTGACACCTGCTATGATATGGCGGACAAATTCCTCAGGGTCCTCATTCATGAGAAGAAATGCGCCAGACTGGATGTGGGAAAGCCACGATCTTGGATGATTTGGGATTCCTGCAGCGCTTATGCTTATGAACCCTAGTAATTGCACTGTCGGAATATCTCAACTATGAAAACTTGCATAATCTTCAACATAAAGGTTAGAAACAATATTCACTCATGTTTTGAAGATCAATAAGAAGGGAAATTTTTAATAAGCCAGTGTCTAAATCATAAATAAAAAGTGAACAATAAACAAAAATAATAAACCAACATTCATGTAATAAAACTCAAATCAACAAAAATAAAAACAATAAGAAATAGGAAATCAAGAAAAAGATTAAAATGAACTAGGTACAATTCCAGTTCCAATAGACTCTATGATGAAACCCATGTTTGGAAGGCTCTACTGTCAAGTAAGGGTGAATGCAAAGGTAGCTGGGTTGGGCCACTTACTCTAACAGAGGGGGGGAACCTACAGGTGAAAAATTGGTTCATGGAAGTTAATGCACTAGATATTCTATGGAGGGAGAGTATCTATATGCCAGTTAAGGATTTATACATATAGGGAAAAACTGTTGGTGGATATTCATGGAATTCGTCATAGTGAGAACCTGCACACAAAGATGATACCCAACCGTAAAAGTGCATCTAGGAACCAAATTAAATGTACTGGTATCTTAATAGCATGACAATTGAAATTTTTACTAGAGGCATGCAAATCGAGGCAAGCAAAAAATGGGCCCAAAGATGAACTCCTAATAATGGAAAAAAGGTCCACATAAACCAAAATATCTTGGAATCTTGATTCCAACAGTATGAATGGTGCATCAAACAGATGTCGTATCAGCACAAAAATCTCATAAGAAGAATTGGAGAATAATCGCTTAAATAGGTGCATCTCTTCCTTAACTTAACTCTTGTTGAGTAAGATGTTCTTCTTCTTGCCTCTCTAGCCTTTAGCACAGCAGTAGGAATTGTCTAATCTAAAGGTCTACCCGCTTTGAATCTGTTGGAGTAAGGGCAATAGGTCTTGGTGGGTCGGGCATTCTAAAGGCATTCATTTCATCTTCGCCTGGCTCAGGGGAAATGGCTATCAGTTCTTACTCCTTTCCCATCTCTAAAGTAAAGGTAGTTTATCCGAGTGGAGGTTGCCTCCGCTGTTCTTCCTCGCCCAGTCAGTCATGTCGGGACCAGGGAAGCTTAATGGCATTGTTCCGGGGTAAGGTAGGTTGATTCAAAGGAAAGACAATAGTATAAGAGATCGATCCCACTAGCTTGGCAGTAGGATTTCAGCTATTCACAAGGATTGCTCAATTAGAGGTAGGGGTAGGCGTGGTAGCATGGTTGTGAAAAAAGACTTGACTTCTGCTCCCGGAATATAATAATAATACGAATTGCTCAAGTGGAATTGCTTTTCTCTTGCGAGAATGCCTTCCATGCCAAGCAGCAGGCGGATCCCAGCTTAGTATCAGCAGCATAGGTAGCGGCACCAGTACAACTTATGGAGGAGGCAGTCCAGCCAGGCCGAGAACGAAGCAGAGACGGTGAGGAAGGAAATGCCTCTGATTCTCCGATAAAGGCGGACCTAGACAAGACACGGTCACACCACCAATTCAACCAGTCTAGTCACACCTACCTGCTTGAAAGACGCCGAGAGAGAGATCTTGTTTATTTACGCTTTTAAGCCTAGACATGTTAGTTATAACCAAAAGGACACAGTGTAAGAACCTATCCTGCTGATATCCTTCTGCTTGCTGGATTTACAAATCACCTAACGGGAGAGATGATGTTCCCCATGTTACCATTTAACCCAGTAGAACCTGCCAATCAAAAATAACAGGACTATATGTGCAGTTTGACCTCACCACAATAGCATTATTCCTTGTTAATTAGCCTAGTTAAAGCCTTAGTCTTAGCCTGAACTCTTTTTAGTTCGAGTTCAGTTGAAAACGACTAACTTGAAACTATTTACAATTAGCTCTTTATTTCAACCTCTCTTTCAATTTATATAACAACTAGTTCATAAGCGAACTCCTAGCTTTTACTCTCTGTGCTTAGCCGGAGCTGTTAGTGGCTCTAATTCCTTCAATTATATTCCTCTTTTTATTAACCCTTGATCTTAACCCAGCTCTAACAACTATTTAAGCTGACACTAAGCCATTACCAACTAGCTGCTCTTCGGGAACTAACAACTATTTCCACCTTAGCTAAGCTAACTCTTAGTAGTTATTTTAATGATACTTCTAGCTTTGGCACTTACAACTGGCCTTTATCTCTAGTAGTGCAGAGTGAAATCTCTTTAGTCTAGGATCACAGATTCCACCAGCGCCGGTTTAACCAACAATTTCATAATCAGTTCATCAGACCGGCATTATTTCAATCCGCAGTGGAAGGAGCAGTAGGGAAGGCAGGATGGAAGCACTTGGCATCCCTAGGGAAGATAGATAAAAATGGGAAGGCAGACATGGAGGTCCAGGCCATAGCTTTATAACTTAAGCCATAGCTAATGCACGCTTATAAGGTAAGGTGGAGGAGACAAGGCAAGTCAGAAATAAAAAAGGTGGGACGGGATAGGTATAGTATAGATTTGAAGGAATGGAATAGCGGGATCCGGGAAGCATTGATCCAGAATGGGGAATGATTGAGTGATTGGATCAACCAGAGAGGAAGGCCATGGTTCTAGGTTAAGCAATGCTTTTTGAATGACCAACCTTGGAGTTGGAGAGGTGTTCCAACCAACCCAGCTATCGTACCAATATGAAGACACCCATATTTAGTCTATTTATTACTTTACCTTAGCGCGTCCCCATAAACTCCACAGCTCACTCCCGATACGTGGTACATAAGCTATCCATCTTTCGTACCCAGCATTACTCAATACGACCGCATTCTCCCAGTATTCTATTACCAAGTATACCTTTCCTGCATACCTGCAGCATTCCACATTCTCACATTAACGCTCGCATACCCGCTTTCCGCTCAATCTGCTACTGCCAACATTGGGGTGGGCCCAACTGATTGTATAAATTCACTTGATAGAAAACATAGTTTTAGCTTAGGTGGTCACCGGACGACGGGCAACTGATAGATTGATTACCAATAAGAATAAAGAGGAGGGACGTGGCCCCCCACCCAATAAGTCCTTAAAAAGCAAACAGATAAGCTCATATGTAAGGCAAGTTACCCGCTTATACAGGAGCCTTATTCAAGTTTATACGCTTAGTGCTACTTAATCACCACCGTTGGAGACATAAAGTCTTGTTGCATCAGCTTACTTTATTTAATCTCACGTACCGATAAGAGTAAATATATATAGGGAAGGACCTAACCTTGAAACTACAACTCTACTCCAAACTCCCCTACTCCCTATTCCTACTCGAAACCTACAACTCATAGCACCTAAGGCCCAATCCGCCTAAGCCACCTGCCCAGGCCGCCACCTTACCGGGTGTTAAACTCAAAAAGTGAAAGGTCCAATATCGGCAAGCATAAACAGAATAAGATTCCGTTCTAAATCCGTTGAACTCAATCTAATCTAATCTGTTGGTAACATGGCTTAATCAATATGCTGCTCGTATGTCAACAACACTGCTCTGGGTACTTGCACTGTTACTGAAACTTGCTACCGTGCGGAACATAGGGGTAATTGATATCACACTGTTTGTGACTTGCTTCCTGCCTACTGTAACTGTACTGGAACTTGCTGTAAGCCTATAGCTAAGCCAGGGAAAGGGGACCTTAAACCTGCCAAGCCCAGGTGGGAAATTGAGGAAAGACCCTGAAGCACCAGGTAATCCTGGGGAAAGTCTCATCTGAAAGGGGGTGTTGCAATGGGTAGAAATCTAAAGCAGTGTCCCGTAGGGCCTTGGATAACATGTCATATTTAGCTGTTCCCATATAAAGGGAATAAAAGAAAGTAATAGGATTTAGAGGTTGAGAAAGGTGGAGGGCGAAGGGCTTCCTTCACATTGAGAATATAGAGCTTTCTTGGACGAACGGGCTTCAACCATTGCCAGGAGATTCTTAACACTTGCTTTATTAATCTTAGGAGGTACAGCAGCTATTCACTTATCCGGGATGGCATGGCATTTACTACCTTTACTTCAGTCCAAATCACCTGCCCACCTTAATAATATAGACCTGTTAGCATCCCGGATCAACTGAATTAATCGCTTAGGAGGGACAGCTAGAGAACCGGGTACTGACTAGACCTTGACTTAACTGGTTCTTATAACCTCTTGCTTTATACAGGAATCGTCGGGGCGGGGATACAGCACTAGGATATTATTGACTCTTTAACTTACCTTAGGATTCTTGGTACCATATATTAACTTCTAGGTATCACTTATTACCTTCTGGTTTGGCCGAGCCTCCTTTATTATATGATTCATCCATTTGAACCCACTGGTTAGGAATAGACCTTACCTTTCACATAAATGCCTGAACCTCATAGTTATACACCTGTTCGAACTAGATCACGAACTGAATTAATCGCTTAGTGGAGACTGCTGCTAGAGACTTATAGTTATGGACGGGATCAAACAACTTACTCTTTACCTTTATCCCTTTACACACAACCACAAGACCTACCTAGACCTGTTAGCCCGGATCAACTTACTGATTGTATGCTTAGGAGGGACAGCTATAGCATGGCATGGATGACGACATGATACAACCTTCTTACCCTTATACCTTATTGATGTTTTTCCTTACCCACCTAGAGACAGACTTAGACCATATGCCCTATACCACTTGGACTCATGAGGCAGGCGTTTAGGAGATATCGCTATTAACCCTTCTAGTATCCGGGCGCGGGATGGCATGAAACATACTGCTGAAGTGTTTACAAACTACCTACCCACTATACTAACTAGACCTAGTAGCCCTAGCTAGACCACTTTTGAATGCTTAGGAGAGACTGCAGGAGAGACTGCAATAGAAAACCCGGGCGGGATAGGATGGACAGCTAACTATTCATTGCCTAGGAACGTCAGCCAGACGATCTTGGAAGGAAGGCGCCAACAACGCCTTGGGTGGGTCACTTACCTTAATTTTGAACATTCATGGGCGTTCGACATACTTTGTACCGTACTTAGGCCAATTGTCTTACCTTTTAACAGAAGGATTAATTTAGTTTTCCCTATTTATACTAACTCACCACCTGGTGTACACGTAAATCTTAATGAACAGATAAGAGATCGGACGGATCCATTACCTTAACTTAGAGCATTGGTGCACAAGCATTCGGATAAAGACAGCCAGCATTCATCTGTGTGACATAGCACTTACTGAAATCATGCTTACTTTTGTACCACTTACCTTTAATAGCAACTACCCTGCTTTTACCTTTACTGTTCCCTCCTCCAACCCACCTGCTTTAACAACCTCTCAATAACTCACTTACCCAGCCATCTACCCACCTTTTCATTCCGGGGTTGATGGAATAAGAACTGGGGATTTCTTTTTATCGCTTGCTGGGATAGCCCTCATTGCCTAGAAGCTCTAGTCAGTGCAGCATGAACCTCCGGTCGGTGCATTAATGAAACTCTGGTTAGTGATAGAACTCAGCGAGTCAGTGCTTTTCGGATACAGCACCTGCGTTCGATAACACTTCCTTAATTAATCCCTTAGGAGCCACTGCTTAGAACTTATCACCACCGGATGAACCTACTACTCCACATACTTACCAACAACAACACCACTGGTACCAATGCTTTCATCCACACATTAGCTTATTTATCCTTTATATACATAATATTCTTCAAGTTTGAGTTATGACGGATTATCATTCCCCATGCGAAGTTGGACAGCTCCGTTGGTGGAATCGCCCATGAAACTACGTATGACCGAGATTAAGGAAGGTATCGAATACAGATGGAATGGAGGGTCGGGTACGGAATTAACTATTAATTGAATCACCCATATGGGTCAGACCAGACCAGCTCAGCGAAGAGAAGCACAGAGTGGTCATAAACAATCCAACGAATTGAATAAATCGGTCAGAACAGTACGGTAATGACCTACCATGATATATACTTGTATGAATACTTGTATTATGTAACCCCCTCCTTACTGTACTCAGATAGAACTATTCCGTATCCTTATTCTATTGTTTATTCAACCCTTCTTTATTTCACTAACTTGCCAGAACTTAGAGACCCTCAGCTCTAGACCAGGATTCACTTAGTGTGTCAATAATTTTGAGCCTTAGAATTTCAGGTTTATGGAAGAAACTATTAGGAATGAAATGAAATGCTCTCAGGAAGCTACTTGCCTAATTAGAATCGACTGTTCCAGACCCAGTAATGGATGGGCGCCTCGAACCAGATAAACCACCCGCCCTATAATCGCTTTTCAGACGCTCTACCTTGAACGGATCAATCACCTCAACCTGCTGATTCCCTACCTGCCCTTTGCTTCAATGATTTGGAAACCGGCCTGCTGAAACCTTCCCACCCAAATCTATTATTTCATCTCTTCCTTTCAAACGGTAAACTGCCTTCACCCTAGAACGATGGAGGAGTCCCTGACCAACCCAGTCATTCAGCCTGAAAAGGAGAGGAGGAATATCAGTAGGGTACGGCACTATGAATATCCCTTACCTTACTTTGGTTTACTCACTCTTTACCCACCTCCAAGAACTATACCTGTAGCCTTCACTTGATGAATGAATGCACTTAGTGAGTCGGGACTGCTATGAACCCTAACCATATGAATAGTGAGTGACTCCGTCCCTTTACTTCACTTACTGCCTTGCCCTATGAATTTGGGTACCACCTATTACCCTATTGGGGTCCGGCCGAGCCTATTATACTCTTCTTCAATTAAGAGCCTACTGCAAGGAATGACTAGACCTACCCACCTATAGATAGAACTAGACCCGTGAGCCCTATACCACGTAGCCCTCCACTTACTGAATTAAGCGCTTAGGAGGTACAACTGTTCCCCCCTCTTATAAGGACCGGATATGGGATGGCAGGCACTATTCTGAATCACCTTATTCTTAGAGCTATTCGCTGCGCACCGAACCTTGAGTTGAATATGCCACGGGAACTTTGACTCGGAACTTGATTATTGCTATGATTCAGACCCCGCCTTCTATTTAGGAGTCGATTCTTTAGACAGACCCATACCTCATCTTCAGTGGAATATTCTTGGCTCCGCTCCTTCTCTTTTGTTATATCTTCGCCTCTTCGATCCTCCACCTCACCTTTTTTCAAATATCCAGGACTCTTCTTTATAACCTTACTTCCCTTTGTGCCAGGTCATTTAGCTTAGTGGGTGGATTCAGGTATCTTACTTATAACAAAGCCGAACCGGTTTAGATCGGATCGGATTAGCCTTTAGATATGTGATTTCTTCATACTACTGGATGAAGGCAGGCGCCCAGGCCCCAGACAAAGGAAGGGAATTAGCAAATTAATTTAGTTATCGATCGCAGTGCCCCTCGGGAAAGTGACCTTACCTTTAAAGGCAATTTGTATTCGTTCCATGGCCCACTCACGAGGTATAGAAACAGCGATTTGTTGGGGGGGATATGACTCTGTATCCTCCGCTCGTTCCTATACGCCCTTGCCCACCCAAACTAGTTAGTCCTGCCTGCCCCGAGTGAAAGGAAGGGTCCGAAGGAAGCTGCCCTTTGCTCCCATTCCACGCTCAACCGTCATATTCGCTAACCACCTGAACCACCCCCCCTTTATTTGTGAACTGCGGCTCCTTCCGCACCTGGGAGGTTACGGAAGCTTGGGCCACCAATACCGCAGCTACCTTACCATCATTTGCCCGCACTTAGAACATAGGATAGAGGGTCCCAATTTCCCTATACTCCCGGGCTTCGTCCACGTAGTAGTAATTGGTTACTGGACCGAGTAGAGTCGAGGAATATGCGGGGAATCATAGACCCACACCCATGGGAGGGAATAGAACCACCTATAACTCCGGCCCACTTTATTGGTTTCTTTCGCCGATAGACGGAGACTAGAATAGAACCCACCACTATAACTATATTGATGAGCCTTATTAAGACCTCTGGGAATTGACCTATCAATCCCTTAAACCCTTCTCCTAACTCGACGTTCACTAGGAAAGTTGGATAGAATGTGCTTCCGCTCCCGAACTAAGAATGGAGGGATATAAACATGTTGAATACTTGGAATTTAGCCTTAACCAATAGACGGGTGGAAGGATAGTTGCTTACCCAATTCTCTCTATTGAGAGGAAGACCGCCTCGAGGCAGAGGAGAGAAAGCGGTAGTTGTGACATCCTGATAAGTTATTTCGAGAACCGCCTACTTTTACTCCCTACCCATCTTACCGATAATTCCATACCCATTTCATTAGGAAGTTCCAAGCTATTTTCCCACATCTTTTGGGTTTTTTGGGGGGGACTATCGCACGGCTATCGAATGCTAGCTCTATCCAATACATTCAGGCTTGAATCACTTACCACTCCTTTATGCTACTCCTTCCTCGAACAAGTCGCCTGAACCGAATCAACATGGATTCCACCATAGAAGAGAGATAAGGGGATATACTTAGATACTTAGGGCTTAGCCGACAGACGAGATACAATGGTGGGGAGCAAAAAGCGAACCGTCATATACTGGTAAATGAATATGCCTATGTCGGCCAAGGTAGCGCATAAGACGGGTTACCGATCCCACTATTAATGAGTCATTTCGACAACCCTACTTCCTTACTTATTCACGCTAAGCTCCGATCGCACTATGAATCCATAATTCACCGGCACTAGAGGTTCATAGAGGGATATGGATACCCAACTGCACCTACCTACGAAGGCCCTCATCAGTCACTCCAATCAGCAGCCCAAAAGGTAGAACATCTCAACTACGGATCTCGTAACTAGGGATCAAGTCAACTGAGCTCCACTGAAAGACCTACCTAACCATGAAACTCCAGCTAAGAATCCCCATGGCCCTAGCCCTAGATACAAGCACTAGGAACCAATAGGCTGTAGATGCAAGTCTCCATCCATATCTCTAGGGATGCAGTCTTCAGGCACACCGCCCCACAGGGGGGGGGACGAACAGCGACAGTCGAACGACTAAGCAGGCCCATGAAAGTTCAACTTGGCCCCTTGATCCTGAACTTATGAGCCCCGGAATTTTACTTATTGATTAGATTTTTGATTATTTCTTTACTTTCAACCTCTTGGCTTGAAAATGAACTCGATTTGAAGGTCCGGAGGGCTTGCGCTTCTGAGGGCAAGGATTGCATGCTCTGGAGGGAGGGCTCATAGCTCCCCCGATGGTGCGGCTACGGTCAGACCTTCGCCTGCTCCGGGACATGCCCGACGTGAACTTTCTAGTGGTTGGTGGTTGATTTCTTTTCGGACATTGCCCCTCCGATTTTGGTTACCGATTACAGCTTTTCGATGGATGCATTTGCTCGAGTTTGAGATGGCTCACTTGCTTGATTGAGAATCCGCCACTTGACTGACTTGGCCATTAAGCGGTGTCCACCAGTTTGTAAAACACAAGAATTTGATCAAAGGTGGTGGGTGGCGGAGGAACCAATGGGTAGGTCTGGGTTCCTGCCTTTGTGTGTTTTACTAAATGCTAGCTACTCCACTTCTCTACTTACCAACCGCTTGTTACTTACCGATCGATACCTCCTTCCTTCCTTCTGACTGCAGCTACTTCTATACTTACCAACGGCTCGGTACCCATTCACAAGGTAGCGGACTCTCTTTGGCTGGATCGAATCCCTTCCCGTTCATTGCCCTTCCAACGGAACGGAAGAAACTGATCTCAGCGAAGGTCAGTAGGTGCTAATCTGAATGCATAATGACATATCTAATATATCTCATGATATCCCCCCCAATGTATCTTGTCTGACAATACGGGTCGAAGCCTTAACCAAGCTGAGATAGGACAAGAGAAGCCTTTAAGCAATACCGTTTTTTACTTAAAGCCCTCACTCACACTGCACGCCTTATTGAAGGTGCCAACTAATAGAGCGATAGTGAACAGGTCATCAAAAACCTATCACGAGGTCACTTAAAGTGACTCACTAGAAACTCTATATGCAGGAGAGAAGGGAAGGGCTAACGGGGGGGAGCACAGAAGATTCTAGAGGTGATTCTTGATGAACCTCTTGTGAATCACCAATAAGCTATATGCAGGAGAGGAGGGAAGGGAAGGGAGGCTCCACATCCTGAGTCTGAGTTATGTGGTGAAGTGCCAGAATGGATCAGAAGGCAAGCTATCCAACCTTCCAAGCTCGTAGATGGGCTAAGACAGAGATTCTAATGGAATGAGCTAGAGGAGTTTCAGAATCTATTAATAAGCATTCATACAGGTGCAGGTGAGTGATAACCCGCTGAATTGGCATTTGCGTGCGTTTGATCGCCACTTTCACCCTTCAAGGGTGGATCAGTGATAGCTGACCGATATACTCTAAATACTGGTATCTATCGAATGAAATATCAAGCTGAATATGAATAGTCTAGTACTCATTCAGCTAGTAGAGGGAGGTAAGAAAGGTAGGTTAGGCAGGTTAGGTATGCAGGTTAGGTGTGCAGGTAGGTAGGTTAGGTGGGTTGGGTTTAGAACCGGGCTTGAAGGACGTGTAGCCACCTAGATGCTACGTTTATGATTTAGTCCCTTGGTTGGATACCTGGACTCTCTTGCATAGGCTCACTGACCTGAACTTTGAGAGATCATTCACGGGCTGGGCTTGCTTGCTTAATGAGCTACTGGTAAATTCACTAGCGAAACCCTGGCTGGCCTTAGGGAAAATTGTTTGAAACTCCGAACAGTTACTCCAAACAGTACTTACTATCCTTGGATGGATCTTCGAGGAGCGAAGCCGCATTAAATAGAAATGAAATCGTTTTTACTGCTTTTTTTAGTAAATACTGCCTCACCGAACTTTGTTACTGGACAGACGTGCTTGCTTGGGCTGGCTGGATGGGATCGATCGCTGCAGCTGGCTGGATAGTTCTTCGGGTTAGGAGGGCCCACATTAAAGGGGTCAGCGCTTAAGCGTGCAAATATGGACTAAGTGAAGAGGTTTTTCACTCACCCGCCTCAGCCTAGAACTAAGTTCCCTGCCGAAATCCTGAGTAGGTAGCTTCCTGTCCCGCCTTACACCCTTGACTGCTTGCTGTGTACAACCTGCCCTGCATACACCGCCTAACTAGAGAAACAACCGCATGCTCTCTTAAAGAGAAAAGGCACTTGGCTTGGCTTGGTTGAGGGCTTGCTGGGACTGGGGAAACCACAAGCTTTGGGACTGGAAGATATGCTGCTGGAGAAGCTACAGCGTTGATTTTGACTGATTATGACCCAGATTATATAGAAAACTCTGAAAAGGCCATTTTAGCGCGCTTCCGCCTCACTGTAAGGATTAGTGATTGGGAGGTGTGAAGGCATATGATCCAGATGGGTGCCCGCTCAAACTTTATATTGTTTATAGGGAACTCGCTATCGCGCCTAATTCCCTGCGCCTTTAGTCTGAGCGCCTGAATCTTAAAGTTACCGGGATTTGATAAAGAACAATTGTGTAGAGACGCATATTCTCCATGGGAGTATCGAACTAGAATTTGGCTATAGTAAACTCGATGATTGAATGTATGTAAGGTAGAACCTTCCCTCCTTCCTTCCAAGATCGTCTGGCTGTATTGACTCAATCCAAGCAGTTCCAATCTCCGCTCCGCTGGGAGTAGTTTCTAACTCAATTAAAGAAGGCAGGTTATTTCGCAAGGGATGACACTAGTCAAGAGCAAATCGGATCTAAGCTATGGGTGGGAAGGTAAAGCTCCTCTACTAGAAGGCATATGGTAAGCAGGTCAATTCTACAACTATTATGGTAAGCATGTGGATTCTCCTTCAACAACCACTCAACTAAGCATGATGATTATCCGGTCTAAGGTGAGGGCTCATCAATCAACCCATCAATCCATGCCATTCAATCTGAATCTGGTGCTCCAAAGGTCTGATACAGGTGCTCCTTCCAAAGCACCTCCTGGTCTAGGGCTGCTCCATAACATAATCCCACCACGCACAGGTTCTAGGGTTCCAGGCATAAAGAAAGAAGGGTAAGGAAGGCTCCTCCCATCAACCCGGGGCTTGTAAGGGTTAATGAAGGGATTCAAATTCCAATTCAACTCACTGGCCATTCCCATCCATGTGGATTCCGATTTCCATGCAATTCCATCCGTGGGTTCTAAGGTCTTCTAGCATTCCGTTTCCAGCATGTTATAGGGCTGTACAGAGACTACTTTCTGGCACTGGCAGGTGTAAGGTATCCAAGTAAAGGTCTTCATGTGCCGAATCATAAACATTCAGTTCTCTGGCAGGTAGTTCTAGTTCTGGCAAGGTAGGGCTAATGAACCGATTCCCTATTTCCACTCACCCATCCCCTATTTGCTATCCCCTCTGCCAGCACATCCCATCCAGCATTGCTCCTGGTCTTAAAGCATTTCCTTGTTAGCATGTGGCTAGGGCTGTACATAGAATGTCTTTTGTTTCTGGGGTGGTATTGGGTGTGAAGGTAAGGTTTAATGACCCGAATCCCAGTCCCCTCGCCTTATCAGTTGAGTGTGCTTCCGCACCCTCTGCCAGCACATCCAATCTGATCCGGCACTTCTCCTGGTAAGGCCGCCATCGAATTGAAGTAATGTTAGTGGAAAAGCTTGCTTGACCAAAGGGAGGGCAAGGGCGTCTCCAGATTATCTAAAGGGGTTTTAACTGGCCTATTGGAGCTGGTAAATTGAGTAACAATTCTGGGCATTAGGAGATTCTAGTTCATGCAAACGTGCCCTATCAAGAGTGGTAATTTCAGTGCACAAAGTGGGCGTGGTCAAGACAATAGAAAGGACTGGAGGAAAAGGCAAGGCTTAGCTTTCCTTATCAGTTCAATGAATAAAGCTAAGGGTAATGGCTGGCTACAGCTACGGGAAAGGATACAGCGACAGCAACTACTGCTACTGCTACTGCGACAGCTAGCTACGGCAACTGCTGCTACTGCTATGGGGGCAGCGACAGCTACTACTGGCTACTACGACTCTTACAGCTACGGAGGCGGATATCGCACTGGGGAAGGCAGAGGCTAACGCTACGACGGCAACTGATAAATTCCTATATTTAGTACTTTCATAGCTTTTTCATTCCTACATGGCTAACCGACGACCTAGGTTATGAACGTAGTATAGGTTATGGATAGAACTTGGATAACTTGGCACGAACACAACACGTCCTTCCTGGGCACGTGGGAATCTGAAGAGAGCTCTAGTTCTTCCTTCTCCCTTAGGTGATATGGTGGTGCTCGACCGAAGAACCTGAAAGGAAGGACCCGCCACTCCAAGTGTCATTTTCATTGTTCATTGTTGGAGGAGTGTGGGGGACCCAAATATTCAGTTCTTGATTTCTTCCATTCCGACCATGAGATTCATATTATGTGAGTTGCAGGTTAGTGCTCGTGCTGTGCTTATCAATTTTAATCGTTTATTTTTTATTTTGGATTTTTTTAGGGACCCTCGAAAACCCCTTGAGGGTTTTAGGTCCAAGTCACGTCTTTCAAGGCATTAAGTGTGATTCAAGTCACACAGTTTTCCTTAATAGAAGTGATTTGGGTTTCATCTATTGGAGAGACAGGTGTGACCTAAATCACATTTGTCAAGGAAAAGAAAGTGACATTAATCACTCTTTTCAACCCGATAGATGCGAACTAAGTCACACAAAACCCTCGAGAAGGTGCAATCTAAGGCCAAAAAGTAAATTTTGCATATTTGAATGATATGGGATGCTTTCCATGAATGCAAGATTCCCTAGTTCAAGTGGAGGGAAAGGGATGTTCCCATCATCTGATGAGACATTTACAACGAGCCGCCATCATGTAAGGGATAGTATGGATAGATGTGGGTTGCTTAAGTTCATGTAGAACCCACTGATGCATAGTGCACCATTATTGATCAGCAAGATTGTTGAGTTCTAGTATTAGGATGTAGGATATTTCATTGTTCAAGGTGAGCAAGTGGAGCTCACCTTACAGGATGTTTAATTTATGATTGGATTTCCCTGACTTAGGTTCATTGTGGACACTCATCCCAAATGTCCACGGGATGTGAACATGAGGGGGATCATGGAACGTCACTGATTTGTGACTATAGACCTTCACACCATATCAATACTCTTGGTTGACATTAAGAACTTGGAGACATGAGTTATTGTTGCTATGGTGGTTCAAGTCCTAGGATTGAGTAGGTCTCCCAATATCTTAGGAGGCCATATGATTATAGTGGAGAGGGTACTGGAGGAGAACTAATTTGGGTGGTCCTAGATGTTCCTCATTGCAGTTAGGCGAGAGAAGAACCATGTTAACCACCTTGTGGGATACTTTGTCTTTGCCTCTTTTATTTGTGCTTTCTTATTTGAGAGGGTACCCACCTTGCACCCTCACTTCGCAATGAGAGATATTAGGCCTATAGATCCCAAGATGAGGCAGTGGGGTGAGATGATGATTAGAGAGGGAGGAGGTGTAGTCAGCAGGGTGTTTGGCCGAGCATTCTTTACGTAGTGGTGCTAGCTTCTGGTAGTGATTGAGGATTATTTATATGTCAACATAGATTACCACGGGGACCCGAAGCTACCTACGTCCCCTTGGGCAATCCTGGGGACTAGATGGTATGTATACATTATTTTTATAGTACTAGCATAGATGGTAGCTATATTTTTTAAATGAAATCAATAATTATAACTTGACATTTGTGTGTGTAGATATAAGTACTATTCCCTGGGAATACTATCAGCAGAGACGAGGCAGTATTGAGGGATTTGATCCTGCCCTCTAAGCACAACAGCGTCAGTAGGGTGCCAATGCGGTCCTGGATGGACTACATCAGGATATTGAATTACTTCTATAGGGTATAGATTATTATGGTTGGTAGAACCTTGATGACGATTTGATAGCCATATGCTTCTAAGATCCTGATGAGTGGATCCCGACTATGCGTCGGACTGCAGTGGCAGTCGAGACTATCCAGTACCTTATGCAGGGAAATGTACCTCAAATTGGTGATGATAGTGAGGACAACGAGAAGACCGAGGATGAGTATGAGGACTACTCCAATGACTAGTCAATTGTGCAAAGAGATGCCCCCATGCTATGAGTGTGGGTAATTTTGATTGATGTACTTGTTTTACGGAGATGTTGTGGCTCCTTGATGTAAACATGACTATTGTATTTTTTGGACATGTTTATATAGATAGATAGATAGATAGATAGATAGATAGATAGATAGATGGATGGATAGATAGATAGATAGATGCATGTCGATGCAAACTCTATATTTATTTTTAACTTATTTATGTGATTATTATTTATAGATAGATGTAATGTGAAATGATTATGTATGCAAATGATTAAGTTCCTTGATATTGATGTGAAATGTTCCACTCTAGAATGTCATTATCCATTTGATCTACCACGTCATTAATACTCCTGGGGACATGTATGAATGTGATGGATTCAAACTATCTAACCAAATGTTTAGCATGCAATAACTTTCTAAACAGACAAGGATCATGTACCCAACAATATTTATTCAACTGCGACACAAGCAACTAGGAGTCCAAATAGAGGCAAAGGTGGTGAATTCTCATCAGGAAAGAAGCATCCAGAAGGAAAATCACAGCATCATACTCTTACTGGTTATTGGTGGTTTCACTAATACACACACCGTTGATATGTATCAAGTCATATGATGGGGATTAAAGCACCCACGTGGTCGAGGCGATATTTGGACGATATCTACTTGCACCATTGGCATATCATACATAAATGGTATGGTCCATTTGAAAACATCAAGTAAAAGAATCATGAGACTTATTTTCGGAAAAGGGGAAAAACTAAAAAAGAAAATCTATGATACAAGGGGTCTGAAGTTTGGTCGGAATCAAGCATAAAATATCTTGAGATACAACCTATTGTGGGGGTTCTTCAAGAATCAACCTTCGAAGTCATCTAGGAGATATGCCCCCTTGCTGAGACAAGTTTTTATTATGTAAGGTCCTTGCCACATGGATTCAAATTTCCCTTTCCAAGCTTGTCATGAGCTTGGTCGTATGCAGGAACAAGATCAACCTCTTGAAAAACTTGTGGGAGAACATGGGTGTCAAAATGAGCTTTTGACCAATTATTGGTAGCCTCAATCATTTGCAAATCTACTCAACGATCCTTGTCCGCTTGTTCAATGGTGATCAAGCATTGTTTCGGAGTGGTGGTGTCTATTAACATTCAATGGATATGTGTAAGGACAAAATTTCGCATTCAATTGGAGGACGGACTCCACTCCATGCACGAGAAGGAATGGGGTAAATCTTGTCACATTTTTAATGGATGTGAGGTATGCCCATATGGATAGAAAGAGCATGTGGTTCCAATTAGACTTATGCTTGTCAAACATACATTGGAGCATAGTTTTAATGATCTTATTGACAACCGTGACTTTCCTGTTACCCTTGAGTTAATAGGTCGAAGAGAATTGGAGCTTGAATTTCAAAAGATGGGAAATACCTTTCCACATGGTGTCCTCAAATTGGGAACCATGGTCCGACACCAACTAGCGAGGGACACCAAATCGGGTGATGACATGGTTAAAGAAGAACTACACTGCAATGTTTCCAGTACAACTAAAGGTTGGCATGGTCTTGTCCCATTTCGTAAAATAGTTGATGGCCATGATAATGTACTTATTACCACCAGTAGAGGCTAGATTGCATTCCATGTAGCCAATGGCCCACTTTCAAAAAGGTCCAATGGTTACAAAATAATGCAAAGATGCAGTAGATGTTCTTGCTTTAGGAGCGAAAAGTTAGCAACTGCAGCAATGTTTGACTGTCTCAATGCAATCCGAAAAAAAAGTTGGCCAAAAATAACCAGTGCAGATAAATTTTTAAGCGGTGGCTATTTTGGAAAGGTGCCCATAGCAAGCACCGCTATGGCATTCATTTAAGACCTACTCTTCCTCATCGTGGTTAAGGCAATGCCATAAGATAGTATCGATGCCTTGTCGATATAGGACATCCCCAATAATGAGGTATCGAGGTGCTTGGTGACGAATGCAATGGTGGTCTTCACGATTGAGGTGAGGACCGAACTTCTAAGAGTGAAAATACACTAGGATGTCACCGTACCATGGGTCATTTGAAGATATGGTGAACATATTTTCATCTAACAAGTGGTCAATGATGGGAGATGGGACAAACATAAAGGGTAAATCCGTAATGAGATAATCTAATGTTAATGCTTTTGGAGCTCTTATGCGTGATGAAGTCGAGGTCATATTCTTGAAGGATAACAATCCACTTTGCAACACATCCTTGGATGAGGTGCCTACTCAAAAGGTACAACATTGGATTTGAATCGGCGACAATTTTGGTTCGACTCATCAATATGTAATGACGAAGCTTTTGGACCAAAAAAACTACGGCGCCTAAACCTAACTTCTCCTCATGCGGGTAGGAGAGAGGGGGACCAGATAGGTTCTAACTCACATAGTAAATCACATGATCTAGGTGAGAAGAGTCTTATTGGAATAACACTTCAGCAATGGCACACTCAGATGTTGAAATGTAAAGAATAAATCCTTTGTAAAATCTGGAGGAAATCCCAATGGAGCATAACTAATAGCTTTCTTCAAAGAATCAAAAGCGTCATGTTCCTACTCGTCCCAAATGAACGGGATGTAAGAACATAGAAAACATAGGAATCCATGGACCTTGGTGGCATAGTCTAGTATGAAGCAACGTAAAAAATTGGCTTTTCCTTGCAGACTTCGCAATTCATGCAATGTCTGTGAAGAGGGCAGGTTAACGATGTCTTCCACTTTCATCATATCAAATTTGATCCCCTGTAGGGAAATGTTGAATCCCAGTAATCCACAAATTGTGATGCAAAAACACACTTGAGTGGGTTCAAGCCAACATTATACTTGCAACACCAGAGGAACACTTGTTGAAGGTCCTCCAAATGCTATGAACATTTCTTAGAACAAGATGTGAGTTCATCCAAGTAAGCAAGAATGATATGAACCAAATAATGAAAGTCGTATGGCATTTCCTATTGGAAAGTGGATCTGGTGTTTTTTAGGCCAAATGGAATAACTCAGTATGTGAATGTTCCCCATGGGGTGGTGAAGGTAGTTTTATACTGATATTATTTTTGTATATGGATCTGGTTGTACCCCGAGAATCTATCCATAAAGGAAAGGACCTCATGCCCAGCACAAGCATCAATTAATTGATCTATAAAGAGGGTGGGGTAAGTACCTTTCAAACATGCCAAATTCAAATCATAGGAGCCAATACAAACAAGCAAGGTTCTTTTTTTCTTCTTGACCAGAACTGGGTTTGATACCCATGTAGTATCCACAATCAAATAAATGAATGCATCTTTGCATAACTTCTCCATTTCTACCTTAACGGATGGCGCTTTTGAGAGGTGGATAGGTCTTTCCTTCTAACAAACTAGTGCAAAGTCGTTCCATATATCAATGTGATGCTTAACAACGGAGGGATCCATAATGGGCATCTCAACATAAGACCAAGCAAAGATGTCACAAAATTATTGAAAAAGTGCTTTGTAGGTGGCAACTTCTTCAGGAGTACAAGAAGATCCTAAAATTATATTCTTGGTGACACATGGTTTTATGTATATGTCAAATTAGATCATTGGGTAAATGTAAGCCATGTTACCCTCCTCAAAAGCATCAGGGGATGGAATCAAGTTTTTAAACCAATCAACATTTTCGTGCGGAATGAAGCCTTGCAACTCAACAGAGAATAGATTCAAAGATGACGTTGAGAGAATGGGGTCATGTACAACCTATTCTTTCAATGAAAACAAGATCATTCGTTCATTTGTTCAATGTGACTGTCAAATAATGTATCCAATCCTAGTTTATATTTACTTCATTGTTTTTCGTTTACTTGCATGCTTAGCATTCTTTCAATTTATGTCCTTAAATTTTCCCTTCTTGAACTACTACTAAGGTTTTCATAAACCTTAGTAGGTGCCTTTTGGTACATTCTGGTTTGCAAAACCAGTAACAATTTTGGTGACTCCACTGGTTTTGATTTTTGGTTTTTTTTACCACCATTTCCATTTGGTTTTTTCAGTTTGTCTTGCTCTGTACGCTTGATTTTTTGTCTTCCTGTTGCCGCCTATTAGATTAGGATTAAAAATATGGCCAGAACCTGCCTTCCTGGACTATTAAGAGACCTTGTTTCTTGAGTTTTCCTTCTTCGAAGTCAGGTCGCACATATTGGATGCTTAATTATGACCCATGTCACACCTTTTTCCCAATTCGCACTTTTCTCTTCAAAAAGTGTGACCCGCACTTTTTTCTGGGTTATTTTCTCCTATCGTACTTGTTTGTCGATTATGTGTGACTTGGATCTCTTATGTTTCCTCGATAAGTGAAACTTGCGACCTTTTGATTGTCTTTCAACAGTTTTTAACCCCCTAGACCATTCGTCAACCCCCTTCCCTTTGCATATTGTTTTGATTTTCAACCTTTGTTTGTTTGCAGTGCCCTTCTTGTTATGCTTGCTACTATTTGCTTGTTATAGCTATCCTTTGATCTAACTTTGTCAAACTTTATGGTGAAGAGAAAATATGCTTTTAGTATTAGTTGCTAGTTGAGTTTGTCTCATATTTGTTTAGGATTGCATATTCCTTGATTAAGTAAGTTCACTAGTGAAAAATAAATGCTTCTTTTAATTTGAAATTAAATGTTGATTGCAAGAAAAATATGTATTTAGTATTGTTTATTGTCATTTCCTTTCAGCACTTACTTTCTTAGTACTATATGCTACACACATCACACGTGCACACATCCCACACCCTAAAATTAACTAATGCTTGGTTCATAACCCCAAGCACGGACTCTTAAAATTAACCTTAACTCAACAAATCTTAACCTCACTTAAGGGCCAAAAGGAATTTTGTATCTAGGTTAGGACACTGGGAATAGGCATCCAAATAATTCCATTTTACCACTCACACTTGAGAGAGGTTGTCCTATTAGGGTACCAAAATCCTTTTGTACTTTGGATATGATTGAGACCAATTTGTGGGGTGGGCTCTCGTTTCACAAGGGTAAGTGACAAGATTGGAACCAAAAGGATGGGTGGTGCACCGTCCCCACTCAGTTCAAAAGATCATCCAGATCATTGTCTTTGGAATGAAGATGTAGGTAACATTTACCAACTTGTCCCAAACGAGGTAGCCTAGAAACCATTTTTCTTAGGTATCTTTCCCATATGCCATCCCCTTCAATGGGGGGAGACCTAGGGAAAATAGAGTTGGATACAATCCCAGCTCTATAACTATCTTTTCGATCTTCATTTGTTGGGGTTGGATAGGATTGATGCCCCTATTGCGGTCTGGTATTTAGAAGACCCAACTCAACTTCTTGCTTCTTCTTGTCTAATGAGGAGGTGACGACCACACAGAGGAAAATATCCGAAGAAGATTATTTGGTGTTTTTTTGTTTCTGGCTGCGTAGATATCTGTTAGGATTAGTGGGTCTTTTCTCTTTTCTAGGTTTGATGCATATTGTCTTGTTTACCATTTTATTGAGCTCACCCCGCATTAGATTTTTTGATCTTATGTTGGCTTGTTTTCCTTTTTTTGCGCTCACCTTCTGCACACTCGATTGCAATAATTTTTTTTGAGATTTCTCTGATCATAAGCCTGCACTTATTTAGACCCAGTCAATATTGATCCTCTAAGATACTCTCAGAGGCTTCGGGGTGAATCCCCTCAACTCATCCTTTATATTCTATAGTCGATCCCTCGTACCATACCTTTGCACTATCGCTCAATTTTGGCCCCTTACAGTCAAATTCGTCTCCACACCCACACACTAGCAGCCCCATGGCTACTAGCATCCCTCCTACAGGGAACCCCCCTCTAGGGAACCCTCCCCCACCAATGAACCCTCCACTAGGGAACCCTCCTCCAAGGAACCCCCCTCTAGGAAACCCACCCCCTCCTCCAAGGAACCCTCCCCCTCCAGGGAAGGTACCCTCCTCCTCTTGGGAATCCTCCTTTAATGAATACTCCTCTAGGAAACCCTCTTCTAGAAGGCCCTTTGACTGTGTCTTTCCTTTTATGTCGAGAATCAACCTCATTGATTTGGAAAGGATAACCAATGACCTGATCTGCCATGATCCTAATTGGCCCCCTGTGCCGACCAAACTCTCGTCGGAAATTCCAAAGTTTGAAGGGAAGGCTAGGGAATAACCCAAAAATCATATCACGTATTTCCACTTATTGTGTTCCTCCAAGTTAATCCATAGTGGAAGATTCCATCAGACTGTGTTTATTCCAGAGAACCCTCACTAGTGTTGCATCCAAGTGGTATATTTATCAACTACATGGGGAACATTCCAATTTTATGACTCTAGCCTCTGTGTTCCTACAATTCTTTCAATTTCCTATCTGATATAACGAAGGAGTCGAGATTCTCTAGCCTTGTTGTCAAAAAATTTCCACACACATCATGGACCATATCCATGGGTGGCGTCAATGAGATAGTCTTTGTAAGATTAAGCTCAATAATAAGATATTCTTAGACTGGCTTCTTAAGTCCCTCCTTCCCCCCATCGCCAAAGAGTGGCCTCTGAGTTCCCTTGGATTGAGGAAGAAGCAATCCTCAAGGGATAACAATTCAACATGATTTATGCATAGTTAGGCTATCTATACAGCATCATTCCTAATGCCCCTCATGGAACCTCCACCCAGCAGGATCCACCAGGGGCATCTCATGCTGTAGATAGTGTTATCGACACTATTGAATCTCGACCTAACTTGTATGTACCTTACCCTCCCCCAATGAGTGGTTATGCATATGGACCCATCCCAAACGTTGTGCATCCCCGTCAGGGCCCACTTTCCACTCCAAGTTATGGGATTGATTTCTCATGTGCTTCATCCCATTCAGGAACGACTACCTCACATTCGCCTCCTGCTTCAAATCCCAATGTCCATGGGCCCTCCTGTAGTGGCACCATATGTGGCATTGCTTCTTCTTTATTCGTGGCCCTCCGACCATGAACCCGTACTACCCTTTTTATGTCCCCCCGCCAGTAGTTCCAGTGCATCCACACCCTACTGCTCCTCCTTCCCCTCAGGGGAAAGTGTATGCCCAGTAGAACATGCCTGCCCAACCTGCGCCCAATAACCAACAAGCGCGACCTAACAAAAATAATAAAACAAAAACCAATGGCAGGGCAGTGGAAACCAACTCACAAACCCACCTGATAACACTGATGTGAATCCTGTAGATCAAGACCCTAACAAGCCGCCTAAATAGACCAAAAACAATCAATTACGGACCAATCACTCGTGTTCTTTCTGCAACATCTATGGACATTACACACATCACTTCCCCCATTTAGATAAATCTTGACAGCTTTGGGATGATTCCAATCAGTAAGAAGTGACTTCTACCCCTTAGGTGCAACTTAATCCACCTCAACTTGTTCAACAACCCATGGTGTTGCAACACCCTTTACCAAATCGAGGGTTCATTGCAGCAAAACCCATAGTGACCTATAATACTGCACCCGCTTCCTCGATTCAATCACCTAATTCAAGGGTGTTGATGTAATTGTAACTTCGGAATGTATTTCACATATATGTATATTGTATTCCTATAGAGATGTTATTATTCCTCTATACGGAAGTGTCGTCATTTATATTGTAAGTGTCGTAACTCATACTTGATGGGTTATTAGACCACCTTGATGGGGTCGGCCCTGTATAAGTCATGTGGGTCAAAGGGTTATTAGACCACCCTATTGGGGGTCGGCCCTGTCAGCATTATGTTAAGTGGTTAATTTGAGGTCGACCTAGTAAAGGTTATTAGGCAAGTCAATTCATGTATAAATAGAGTGTGGGAGGCACTCTATTTCATCATTCACTTTCTCACTCATACTCTCATTGGAGAGTGGCGCACTTGTGGAGGAGGAGAAATTGCTGCTAGGGGAAGACTATCTCTTATGCTTGGCTTGTATCATTGCTCTATATATCTCTAAGGAAGTTGTGGGGTTTTTCACCTTTATGGTTTTCCCCAATGAAACTCTATGTGTCTATTGTCTCTTGTGTGCTTGCATTATTATGTCCATGATTGATATGTTATAGATATGTTGTACATGTTGTTCTCTCAGTTAAGATCCTACATCAGATTGAAGTAAATTCTGAAAAACTAACATGGTATCAGATCTAGCCTGAAAGAAGGCATGGTATGGCATTTATGACACTTGTTGCACTTGCGAAGCTAGGGCTTGATATAGCAAAAACCAGTCATCGTAGCACTTTCGCTATAAATCCATTTTGGCAAAGTTTCAGGATCTAAAACTTTTACAGGTCGAATATAAGATCCCAATGTACCTTTTGTCCAAAGCACAACTTCTAATTCGTTGTACTTTGTGTTTTATAATCTGTACAATCTAGGGTTTATGCCTCTTCCAGATCTCAGTCATAAATAGGTGACCTAGGAAAAAAGATCACAACTTGGGCTAGGAAGCTCCAAATGAAACTTCGTAAAAAGTAACAGGTAGGGAACGGATTGTAGTTTCTCAAGTAAGGTTTTCAGAGGCTGAAATTGAACCATTGACACATGGAACTCCGTACAAGTTCGCACTCCTGTTTTATCCCATAAACAGGTCATGTTGTGGCACTTAGCAAAGCTCTCTCTCAGAGAATCCATTTGAGGCCAGACCTATGGGGTTGGAAATTTAACAGGTCAAGATACCACAGGTAGAATTTTTAGACCCTATAGATCTGAAATTTCAGAGTTACACCAGAAACAATCAGGTGCATATTTCTGTCAAAACAGAATTGGATTTTGAGCACCTTCATTCATGGCTCCGAGAATTTAGGGTTTCGAAGAATTTGGAATTTTTTGTATTGGAGACCACGGCTGGATATTCCTCATCAAAATCAAAATTTAGAGACCAAGATCAAATTTTTTGGTTGGGTAGAAGGTCGGGCTTGATCAAACCCTAGTTCGGGACTTTGATCGAAAAAGTGAAAAATTAGGGCTTCTACAAAAATGGGAATTTTTTAAATCTGTGACCATAGCTGGAAGCTCCTTCGAAAAATCGAAGTTTAGAGCTTTGGATCAAACTATTTGGTTGGGTGAAGCTCCAGGAAATTCAAACCCTAATTCAGGGTCCTCCGAGTGAATCCGGAAATCTAAAAGGCAATTTTGAGGGGTGAAACTTTGCAGTTTTCAAAATTCTGAGTATACCAGCTTGACCAGCTCAGAAAGGCGCATCTTTCTATCCTTTCAGAAGTTTGAAATTCAAAGTTTGAATTTTTAGGGTTTCTCTGACAAACCCTGTTCCAGCTCTAGATCCAGTTTCTGCAAATCAAAGTGGATTGGGTTAATCCTAGAAGAGAATGGATTATTCACCTGCATAAGTGAAGAAGTTCCTGTTTCATGGGGAGTTGAGGCTAAGGCATTACATAAGAAGATTACAAGCAATCTCAACAGGTATGACTTATCCAGGTATGTTTCGACATTTGTTCATGATTAAGTCTATGGTATGTTTGTCTTCATTAAGGTTAGTACAATCTTGATTAACTTTAGACTTGTTGTATCATCTTAATAAAATTATGAATGCAGATATTCATTGATTAGGGTTTTGACACTTATGATTGTACTAATGCATTGTGGTGTTGTATGAGGTTGATGTTGTCCGCTAACATGAAAGGTACATCAAGAAAGACAAATCATGTTCTAGTTCAAGAACATATGACCATGGTGACATGAAGACAAAGATTCATCCATTGTCATGGATCACATAGAAGCTCTACTTACGAGGTATGTATAATTTGGTTCTACAATGCTTAACCTATGATATATGCAGGTTACTAGCACAAGTCATTGAAGAAAACAAGAAGACATCATGCGGGTATGTTAGACATAACTAACTAACACATTAATCCAGGTATGTCTTTCCTATATCAAGTTAGAATCCTACCTTGTGATAGGATCTCTTATATAAGTATACTTGGTATGATTGATAATGATTATTCATGAAGCTATAGGTTTGAGTAATCATGGGTTTAGGTATATTATGTTTCTTACTTTAATCGGTGATATGACTAACCAGAAGAGTCCTATGGTCAAATAAGAATTTGCATGAGTAAAGGAAGTACTCCCTGAAACCTTGAATACTAGTGCTTGTGATAAATTATCTGTGTATGAAATGATCTTGACCATACATGTTTAAGATTACTTAGAATCATAATGTTTTATAATATTGAGATGATACTAATGAATGTGTGATTGTGTATGAGACCTCGAGGATAACACAATGATGATACTAGTAAGTATGCATAAGTGATCGAGGATGGATATAAGTTCAAGGACAGGTAATCCAGGAAGCAAAGATCAAGAGGGAGCACACTCCAGTAGTTCCTGCAAGGAAGCAAATATTGAGAGGGAGTCCACCCTACAACCAAACAAAGATAAGTATTTGAATTGTCATTTCTTGCATACTTGTTTGTTTAAAATATTGCTCAATGATGTATATGCTTATGTTCCTAAACTTAGGGTGTGTATTATGCATATTAGAATAATTACATTAATGAACAGTATACTACTAATATGCATATGATGGGTAAGTGGCCTATGGCACTGTACAACATTCCATTGCTACTTATCTAGAATGAAACCTCTTTGCTGACATGTTGGGAGTTGTGCACACTCTTAACAATGTTTTGGTAGAGATTGGAAGGCATCTAGAAAGTTACGGGATATGGATAAATGTTGTATTGAAGCATTGGCTAAAATAATTGCATGAATGTATGACATATTTCTTTATGTGTAAGAATTTGTTCTGAAAACTACGAGATGTTTTCTAATCATGCAATTTAACTTGTTTTGTAGGAAAGATCGTATACCATCACCTACAAAAGAAGAACTACAACATTTGTTCCAGCAATGAAGTTCAAACTATCTATTGAAGAATATGAAGTTCCCAGGATACGGGATACAGTAAAAGGATGCCATGGTCGAGAAGTACCAATCGATCATGTTTGGGATGTGGTCCCAAGACCTGAAGGGAAGTTTTTTGTGACTTCCAAGTGGATCTATAAGATCAAGCATGCTGCAAATGGTAGCATGGAGAAATACAAAGTGAGGTTGTAGCTCGTGGCTTCTCCCAGAAAAAGGAATTGACTATGAAGAGACTTTTGCACCTGTAGCCAAATACACTTCCATTAGATCAGTACTTGCTCTGGCTGCAATGATGAAATGGAAGGTACACCAGATGGATGTCAAGACAGCATTCTTGAATGGTGTAGTTGAAGAGGAAGTGTATGTGGAGCAACCACTCGGGTTTGAGACACATGACCGAGAGTCACATATGTGCAAACTGAAGAAAGCCCTGTATGGTTTGAAACAGGCTCCCAAGACCTAGTATGGCAGGATAGATGGCCTCCTATCCAGTTTGGTCTTTACCAAGAGTAAAGTGAATTCCAACCTTTACTACAAGGTTGAGGAAGGCAATCCAGTGATACTACTATTGTATGTGGATGACCTGTTTGTAACAGGTGAGGATAGATTGATTTTCGATACGAAGAGGAAGCTTGATGCCGAGTTCGAGATGAAGGACTTGGGTATGATGCAGTACTTTCTAGGTATGGAGGTGTGGTAGAGTGCAGATGGAATCTTTCTTAGACAAGGGAAGTATGCAATAGAGATCCTAAAGAGGTTCGGTATGATGGACTGCAAGGCCATGGCCACACCTATGGCATTGAACCTGAAGCTTCTGTGTGATGCTTCATCTGATCCGGTTAATGTTACGGTGTATCATCAGATGTTTGGGTCCTTGATGTACCTGACGAACACGAGACCAGATATTTGCTTTGAGGTGAACACATTGAGCCAGTTCCTGACGGATCCCAGAGGTGTTCACTTGGTTGCTATAAAGCATATTCTGAGGTACCTGAAGGGTACAGTTGATTATGGGCTCAAGTATGATGTGAATCAAAAGTTTAACCTACAGGGTTATGTTGATTCAGATTGGGCAGGCAGTGTTGCAGATAAGAAGAGCACATCTGGGTGCTTCTTCAGTATGGTATCAGGTGTGATCTCTTGGTTTAGTAGGAAGCAGTCCTGCGTAGCACTGAGTACAGCCAAAGCAGAGTATGTTGCATCTTGTTCGGCTAGTTGTGAGGCAGTATGGCTTCGGAAGCTACTGTCTGAGCTATTTGATCTCCCGTTGGAGGCTACTAGTATCTTTTGTGACAACCAGAGTTGTGTGAAGCTGTCTCAGAACCCGGTGTTCCACGACAGGTCGAAGCACATTGAGATCAAATATCACTATATCAAGGATATGGTGCAGAGAGGAGCAGTGAAGCTCCTGTATGTTGCAACGGATGAGCAGGTTGCAGATGTGTTGACGAAACCACTAGCCAGAGTGAAGTTTGAGTACTTTAGAGAGAGGCTTGGTGTTCTTCAGATTGATGACACTTTGAGGAAGAAGTGATGGACACATTTGCAGGAGCCATTCCAAGCATGGTGAGAGGAGGATCCTTCCCATGGTTGTGGATATAATTGTTGTGTGATGAGCATCAGGACGATGCTCCAGTTACTATTTTGTATATGCATCAGTTGGATGCTTTGTATGATCAGTTGGATCATGTATATGTATATGCATCATGTTAGATGCTTGATATGACCAGGTGGATCATGTATATATGCATCAGGTAGATGCATGATATGTATCAGGTGGATACATTGTATGATCAGGATGATCATGGATGATGAGCTTCAGGATGTCGCTCCAAGTGATATTTATCAGGTGGATACATTGTAGGATCAGGATGATCATGGATGACGAGCTTCAGGATGTTGCTTCAGATGATATGCATCAGGATGATGCTATGATGATGATCAGGATGATCATGTGATGATGTACATCAGGATGATGTATGATGAGTATCAGGTTGATGCTCTGTGGCCGTGGACAGGTTGTGCAGATGAGCATGTAAGTTGACCTGGGAAATCCGAGAGGTAGAGCTGTGTGCTCGTAACAGCATGGGATGCTCTTTCGAGGCATTGCTCTGGAAGGACATATAATAGTTCCCTGGGAGATCTGATAGGTTGGGTTGTGTGCCCGCAATAAGTCCTAGGATGCTCTTTCGAGGTTTTGTCCTATGGCATGTAATGTAGTCCTGGGAGATCCGATAGGTTGGGCTATGTGCCCGTAATAAGTCCTGGGATGCTCTTTCGAGGTTTTTCCATGACCACATGTAATGTAGTCCTGGGAGATCCAATAGGTTGGGCTGTGTGCCCGTAATAAGTCATGGGATGCTCTTTCGAGGTTGTGTGGTGGAAAATCCTAGATTTGTTCTAGGTCCCATCCAGTATGAAAAAGGACTGGCTCTGTGGCGGAAATCCTAGATGTGTTCTAGGTCCCATCCAGTATGAAAAAGGTCCCATCCAGTATGAAAAAGGACTGGCTCTGTGGCGGAAATCCTAGATGTGTTCTAGGTCCCATCCAGTATGAAAAAGGACTGGCTCTGTGGCGGAAATCCTAGATGTGTTCTAGGTCCCATCCAGTATGAAAAAGGACTGGCTCTGTGGTGGAAATCCTAGATTTGTTCTAGGTCACATCCAGCATGAAAAAGGGTTGGCTTTGTGATACATTCAGCATGAAAAAGGGCTGGCTCTGTAGATGATGAAGACCTGCAGGCGACAGGCCTACATCTAGTATGAAAAAGGACTGGCTCTGTAGAATTTCCTATGACGAGTAGATCAGAGATTGATTGAGATAGCAGCAGCAGTGACGATGATGATGATTCGATGACGATGATCGAGTGAAGATGATCCAGAGAAGAAGACTTGTGTTAGAATATCTATGTCGAGAAATACCTTCCTAGTTAAGAGGGAGTGTTGATGTAATTGTAACTTCGGAATGTATTTCACATATATGTATATTGTATTCCTATAGAGATGTTATTATTCCTCTATACTGAAGTGTCGTCATTTATATTGTAAGTGTCGTAACTTATACTTGATGGGTTATTAGACCACCTTGATGGGGTCGGCCCTGTATAAGTCATGTGGGTCAAAGGGTTATTAGACCACCCTATTGGGGGTCGACCCTGTCAGCGTTATGTTAAGTGGTTAAGTTGAGGACGACCTAGTAAAGGTTATTAGGCAAGTCAAGTCATGTATAAATAGAGTGCGAGAGGCACTCTATTTCATCATTCACTTTCTCACTCATACTCTCAGTGGAGAGTGGCGCACTTGTGGAGGAGGAGAAGTTGCTGCTAGGAGAAGACTATCTCTTATGCTTGGCTTGTATCATTGCTCTATCTATCTCTGAGGAAGTTGTGGCGTTTTTCACCTTTATGGTTTTCCCCAGTGAAACTCTATGTGTCTATTATCTCTTGTGTGCTTGCATTATTATGTCCATGATCGATATGTTGTAGATATGTTGTAGATATGTTGTAGATGTTGTTCTCTCAGTTAGGATCCTAGATCAGATTGAAGTAAATTCTGAAAAACTAACAAAGGGTACAACATCTCCTTATGTTGTCTTCTGATGTCAACCTTCAAACAAGATGCAACCAATATGGTTCCAATATAAAAACTTCTTCTATTGACAAGGCAATTGACTCAACTCCTGTTGACCAATATTTACACATACCTATACCATCGACTGAAGGGAGCCCCAAAGTCCCCAAATTTCCTTTGCGTAGCATTGTAAACAATCTCAATGCTCGAGCCGCTCTTAATTATAGCATTGTGGATGATTTGTCCCAATTCCCTGTCACCATGTTGACTTTGGAAGTTCTCTGGAATTTCCCTACACAACGCAAAGTCTTACTATTTTATTTAGGTGTGATAGACCCCTTGGACTCCCTCTTGATGACATTCGACTTGGATCAAGCAGACCCCAAAATTCCTTCATCGATTGCATCGTAGATCCTTATTTCCATCTAGAACCTAGTCGTTCATTGATGCATCATCGATGAGGGCACATCCACTTGCACCATGTTGACTTATGTTTGGTAGAATATTGGGTTCCCTAAGTTGTAACCATCAACTAAAGCTTTACATGCCTATGATAGTCGCGCTTCTCAACCTCAGGGACTTCTCCTTAATGTTCTTGTAGAGTTAGCTAGTAATACGGTCATGATTGACATTGAGGTTGTCACCTGATCCAAGAGGATCTCAAAAGGTCAAAATTTAAAACTCTATAAATCGCAGCACGAAGGTTAACACTGCAAAGGGCTCACCGAGACGATTCCAATGACGTTCGTTTCACCTCAAACGGACTTCGGACGTGAAAGTTATTCAACACTGAAGTTTCATCCTGCTAAAACGGGTTGGCGCAGGTTCAACCACCACCCAAAACAGGGTCGGCCAGCAAAGGGATATGCGAAAAAACAACCACCGCGGGGATTAAAACCCCGTACCTCCCAGGGGATAGTACCTATACTTAGCCCCACTTGCCAACACGCCAACGGCACTACATTGAACTGTCTGTCTGCCTCATATTATTTAAACTTGGAAAGCCACCAATGTTGGGAGATGATCTGTCGGGCCAAGTGCAGGCACATTTTATGAGGAATGGCCTTTCATTAATAGGCTTGTACATACTATTGTGGGAACGCATTTTGAAATTGAATTCTCCAAGAGTTGCAGAAGTGATGGTGACATAACTATATCAAGTTTATAGTCATTTTTCACGATTTTTCGAGATGAGTCCACTGGTGCAGTCCATTTTCTGATACGAGCAGTGATATTTTAGGTCCTCTCCAGAGTTGAGGTATTATGATGTGTTTTTCCATGTAGTTTTCCATTTTCTGAGAATTATAAAGAGGCATCCCCATTTCAAAAGCAGGCCCGAAGACGTAGTCCACATCGGATGAACTCCGTTAACAATTTGGTGTTCTCATTTCTTTATGGTGTGTTCTTCTTTATGGTGTGTTCTTCTTTATGATGTTCTTCATTATTATACACATTTTATGTTTCTTCATGCTATTTTTAATCAATCCATGATAAGTCTAAAAATGCAAAGATCATGGATCATGTTGGCATCAGAGCAGGATTCTATGACTTTGGATTGTGAGTGTGAATGATAACCAAGCACAAGCTCAAAAGGGGATAAGGGAAACTAGAGCCTCTCAATCCCGATATTGGACGTGCACATCGAAAGAAGAAGATGGAGAATGAAGAAATTTGCACCAAGCATGAGAAAGCTTTTCACAAAGCCTTCTATTAAATGGAAGAAAGAGTAGAGCAATTGTTTGCAAATATCAAGAAAGGCTAGTAAAGAAAGAGAAGAAGAATAAGGTAAAAGAAGTGGATGAAGCTTTAGTAAATTAAGAGGATGGAGGATAACCTCTTGAACCCCCATCCCCATCTTGAAGTTCAAGCTCTTCTTCTTCTTCATCTTCTCATCAGTCTAGTTTTCATCAAAAGAGTGATTTTAAGAATCCATTATTAAAGCTTGATGTAAAGTTTGATTTGCCCATGTTTAATGGAGAATGCAATGCAGAAAAACTTAACAATTGGATAAGACATATCGAGGTTTATTGTCGTGTGCAGCAAATCGAAGAAGAAGAGGTGAAGGTCCAATTGGCATCTCTTCGATTATCTAGAACCGCTCTCGTGTGGTGGGAGAGCAAGCTTCAAAAAAGTAGCAAGCACAATGGTAAACTCCTCTCCTCATAGTATGAATTTACTTTTGCAATACGAAAGCAATTCTATCCATTGGGTTACATTCAAAATGCTATGATGGAATGGAAAATTTTGAGGATAAGCAAGGGTCAAAATGTTCGAAGTTTCACGGAAGAATTTAGAAAGAAAGCTCTTGAATTGAATGTGTCTTTAGATACTTCATAAACTTTTATGAAATACATTGGTGCACTTCCCAATTTTATTCCTCATACATTGTTGTTGTTGAATCCTAATAGTTTGGATGAAGCAAGTGTGCAAGCTACTCACATTGAAAGTAGAGGAAAACATGTACAATAAGACCATCCAAAGAATCCTCACAAGTTTCAACGCAACAAATTCAAAGGAAAGGAAAGGAAAATAAGACAACTACAACAAAGAAAGAGGGTGAAAAGCTCCATTTCACTAACTGTGAGAAAGATGGACATGATCAAGAGCACTGCTGGAAGTTGCATCTTGATCTCAAACTAAGAAGTTTGGAGGAAAAGGTAAAAAGAAGACTATTGCAATAGTGCAACAAGACTTGGGATCTAATTCAAGGGATGAAACAAATATTGCATCCGTTGGTGTACAAGCTAAAACCTCCCTTCATACTGGTTCAAGTTCCTCAAATGTATCATATGATAATGATAAAAGAAGTAGTGAATTGTTTCACATAAGATTTGTTGCAAAACATACAAAGATAGAGACTCTTTTCGATCCAGGATCTCAAGTTAACTTAATCTTAGAATCAGTTGTTAAGAAATTGGGTTTAGAGACCACACCTCATCCTAAGCCCTATCCTCTTGGTTGGGTTTTTTATAATCCCAAGCTTCATGTCACCAAGCAGTGTAGGGTCATATTTGCTATTGCATCAAAACTAATAGATGAGGTTGAATTGGATGTTGTCCCGATAGACATCTGTGGCATAGTTTTGGGAAGCCCTTACCTTTGTGATCAAAAAGGAATCTTCTTCAAACATGATAACAAGTACCATCTCACAAAAGATGGTATGGGATATATTGTTAGATCCCACGGTACGAAGGTTAGTTCTACTATTGTTAGTGCAGGGCAGATGAAGAGACTCATTAACATTAATAAGAGGTGTATGCTCATGGTTGTGAGAGCAAAATATGTTGAGGCATTTGATGCTTGGCAAGGTTGTGATCCTTCCCGTAAGAAAATTGTGATTGATATTGTTGCTAATTATGATGAGATTTTTCAGGAACCAAGTGGCTTGCCTCCTAAGAGGGAGATCCAGCATGAGATCCATCTTCAACAGGATACCCCTCTTGCAAATGTGGGCATGTACAGGATGTCAGCTATAGAAATGGTTGAGATTAAAAAGCAAGTGCAAGACTTGTTGGACCAAGGATTCATCAGGCCTAGCTCATCCCTATGTGGCTCTCTTATTGTGCTGGTACAAAAAAAAGATGGGACATGGAGGATGTGTGTTGATTATCGAGCTCTCAACAAGATCACGGTGAAAAATCGATACCCTCTTCCTCGCATAGGATGATTTTCTTGATCAATTAAAAGATGCTTATTTCACTAAGTTGGATTTACGCAGTGGCTACCATCAAATCAGGATTGCAGAAGGAGATGTGTGGAAAACTCCTTTCAAAACCAAGCAGGATCTTTTTGAATGGTTAGTGATTCCATTTGGCCTTTGTAATGCCCCAGCTACTTTCATGCATGTAATGAATGATGTATTCTGACCATTCATAGATGACTTTGTGATTGTGTACTTAGATGATATTCTTGTGTAAAATTGGTCATGGATGTTAGAATTTTGATACTTCCAATATGGTTATGTTAGATCTTCAAACAATTTATATTATTATCATAATAACCATATGCAATAGGATCGATGAAAGATAGACAAGCACAACATAACAAGAAAACACAAAGATTTACCCTGGGAAAACCCTCTCATGGGAAAAACCCAGCAAAAACTCTTCAGTATAGATTCGTCAAAAAGTACAATGTCAATCTCATACAATAACCAAAGAACAAGATACAATAGAAACCCTAAGAAAATATGTCTTCAATGCTAAACAAACAAGTACAAGAAAATAAGTAGCACAAGTTACCTCATAAACAAAGCAATTGACATCCACACACATTGATGCACTACACGACAAGTTTTCCTCCAAAGCCTTTTTATTCCAAAAAGTATTACAAATTACAAGAGTGGAGCTTAGGAAACCTTTCAGACCTCTGACCATGCCAAATACAAGAGAGAGAGAGAGAGAGAGAGAGAGAGAGAGAGCTTGCTCTTATAGCCAAAAGAGGATGGATTGCCACTTAGAGAAGTGAAGTAGAGTTTCATGAGAGATTTTAGGGATTAGATTGGATTCCAAGTCAAGAGACAGGCACCATCTCTCAAGAGGTAGACGTACTCTCTCAAGGAATGCACAATCTCTCCACAATTGCGCCCTAATCTCCATGGATGCCCCCGCCCTGATCTCCATGGATGCCCCCCCCCCCCCACTGATGGAGTTAACTCGGCCATGCTTCGATATGATGCCAATCACCAAGATTTATCTTCACTACAACTCAAATTTGATTGCCAATCTAATTTTCCACCACTCCGGCTAATTGAAACATATCTAAGACAAGTTTCCATAAATCATGGGATGTTGATTTTTCCCAATTATTATGTTTTTTTTCTTTTTTCAAGAGAGAATCATATTAAGTGATAAGTAATCACTAATATGACTCTCAAAGTGCATTCACTGGTAAAGTGGGTGCTCTAAATTAGAAAAAGAGCACCCCCATGGAAAATTTCACCCCCTAGTACCACTTTTGTGACTTTTTTTAATTTTTTACAATTAAAATATCCCATTTTACAGGAAATTTATTAAATGACAAAAAATAAAAATAAAAATTATGGGGGGGACTTAATGCATGTCGATAAGACTCTAGGAAACTAACTAGCATGGTAATATACATTAAATACTAGGCTTTAATAACCTCCTAAGGCCTAACCTCCAAGACAATCACCCCAGCTTTGGAGGTTTTAGTGAAAAACTCAAAAATTATAAGTCGCAAAAAGCAACAAATAATTAACTAGGAAGAAACACTCGGGAGTAATGTATTGATGACTAAGTCCTAGGAAAGACATGCCTTTTACAATAAGCCATCATGCCACGTCAATTATTACAATTCCCCCAAGGGGGTATGAACATGCAAAAATTGAAAAAATGGTCTACATGGACATCTGAACATTGATATTGAACAATTGACTTGTTCAATCTTCGGCGGCTCACTGAAAATCCAACTAAGTGCAAATTAGTGGATAACAAGGCCTATATTTGAGGAGATAAAATCTTTATAAGTTCTTTTTACGTCATGTCTACATGGAAAGGAATGAGCAAGTGAATTATCTATCAAATATTGAACTACAATTGGCCCTTGGTTGTTGACATATCGAGGGAGAGGATAGACTGGCCTCTAAGCATTTTCATTAAATATTTTCATAGTTATTTCCTTTGATTTTCATATGTTGATGTTGTAGACTTGTTCCAAATATATGTGATTTGATACATAGCATCTTTGTTAACCTATAAGGAGTTGTTCTTATTATTGTTTTATTGTAGTATCTTTGAAATAGTGTTGAACTTGATGGAATATATTGGTGTTGTGTTTGGGAATTGATTTGAAAATTATTCTAAGGACTTTAATATTTAGACATTTTTATGGAGGTCAAAGTAGGGAGATTTCAGTCAGCGGATCTAGAATCTCATTTTTATAACGATAAACAGGAATTATATTGGATTCCTTGGAAAAGGAACACCAAAAATGTTGTCTGGAATAAGAACATTTGTTGAAAAAGTACAAAGGCAAGTGTTGTTCACTCATGTGATGCCTAGGGGTGGACAACATCATTAAATGAGGTCCCAGTACTTTATAAAGCGTGATGTACATTATTTTTATAAAATCACTTTATAAAGTGGGTTTGAGTTTTAATTTTAATTTGACTTTATGAGAGACTTTAAGTGAAGATTAAATTAAAAGGGCACTAAAGTGTGTGAATGAAAAAGTGTTTTATTTTCATTTATTGAGGCATTAATGAGCAATTAATGTGGGCCCTAGATCTCATCAAGTCAAGATTAAATCATAGCCATGGATTTGGTGGGAGGTGGTTACCTCAAACAAAACTAGGGAAAGGGCATTGGGAAACCTAACTTCTCATCATTGTTACCCATGAGATTTGGAGAGTAAGAGAGAAAAGAAGAGCAAGAGAAGGAGGTCGAACCCTAGAGAGAGAGAGAAGAACCCTTGCACAGAAATTGAGGAGCTAAGTGAAGGCACAAATTTCAAGGTGAAGGGCATGAGTTTCTAGGAAAATCGTATAGCATGAGGACACGAATTCCACGACATAAATGTATTGTACCTGGCACGCATTTCAAAGCAGTTCGTACAGCAATTAATGAAGGTCGTACATGCATGGTTTTCGAGGCGGAATTCTGATAGTCTGTATAGCAGAATATCTTGACCGTACAACAACAATCTGGGAGTGAACTTCGAATTAGAAATTAGGCACAGATTTCGAGAACCGTACAGTCTACTACAGGCATGTTTTCCAAGGCCGTACAGCATAAATAAATGTCGGAACGTGAGTTAAATCATTGTCAGTGAGGTTCAGAAATTTTGTTGAGTTTGACATGCTTTTCGAGATGAAAAGCTGAGATAAGTACGATTGTTCTGTTTTTTGTAATTTGTCTGAAAGAATAAAAATTTCTCTCTCCTATAAAGTTTTCCCTTCAGGGTTTTTCCTGAGCCTATTTGGCTAAAAATATGGGTTTTATAATTTTGTGGTTTGGCTATCATAAATTTCTGAGATGAGAAGAAGGTGAAAAAATTTCCATGTGTTTCAAGCAAATTTAATTTTTATGCATGCAAAGTGATTTTGCAGTCATGGGGTTTGGGCATTAAATTTCATGAGAAAAAACAAAACTTGAAACCGGGTTGGAAATATCAAATGTTTCATGGTATCAAAGCGGAAATAAAAGGCAGAAATAAACCTCAAAGAGAAATTTCAGACTTGGAAAAGAAGGGAGAACAGTTAATTAGTGAGAAAACATGTTCTTTGACAGTTTGTGGTTATGGCCACTAGGCTTAGAATAGAAGATAGGTTGGACCACCTTAACAAATCTTTACCAAAGTTCAAATGAAAATAGAAAGATGGTATTGAGAGAAAAGTTGAAAGGCATCTGCATGAACAAGGGTGAAAACATGGCTTCTTACCTTACTAGGATCACACGGGTGAGAGATGAACTTGGGGCAATTGGGGAGGTTGTACAGGGTAGTGAGTTGGTGTGGGTAGCTTTGAATGGCATGACAAAGCCATGGAGTGTGTTTGTGGAGTTCGTAGTTGCTCGTGAGCATATGTCTTCATGGGATCATCTCTGGGACGACTTCATTCAAGAGGAGACTCGGAGAGGATATGTACAGGGTAGTTCATCTCATAGTAGGGAGGATGAAGAGAATGTGTCATTGGCAACGAAAGGAAAGAAAAAGAAGTTAAAGAAGGGCCCTAAGGGTGGGGCCAAGCAGCAGACTAGAAAGCAAAAGAAAGACATGAGCAAAGTTAAATGCTTTGCTTGCCAGAAGTTTGGACACTATGTTGGACAGCGTTCAAACAAGAAGAAGAAGAAACAGTAAACGGCAGCAGCAACTGACATTGATGAGTTTGTTGCACGATTTGAGAGAGTTTTCTCTCTATGCTGGGTGTATAGAGAGAGAATCACTAGCAATGATGTGGAGGATCAAACACAGTTCTCTTTACTAGTTGGTCATTCATTGAGTGCTTCCACCACTCCTTCAACTTGGTACATTTATAGTGAGGCTTCGAACCATATGACAGGTGCACGAGACATGTTCTTTGAGATGACTGCGACTAGATTGAGCTTGGAAGTGGTGTTGGGTGATGATACTGTTGTGAGAGCAGTTGGGCATGGGATTGTCAGTGTTCAGAGGGAGTCCATGGAGCCCATGACATTGAGGGATGCCTTGTACGTCCCCAGGCTAAAGAAGAACTTTGTTTCAGTTTCCACTATTGAGGACAGCGGCTTTGGAGTGTATGTCCTGGATGGGAAAGTGTCTTTCCCAGAGCAACAGGACCATCTACTTCATATGCCATTGGAGTTAGATGCGGAAAATTGTACAAGTTTCTCTTCCAGACTCACCATGCATTAGCTCACACTAGCAACAGTAGTGAGTTGTTGGAGTTGTGGCATAGGAGGATGTCCCACCTTCATCATTCAGCTTTGAGATTGTTGAGGGAGATGACTACAGGTATACCACAGTTCAGCACAGAGCAGAGTGGTGTGTGTAGAGGGTGTGCTTTGGAAAAGTACACCAAGACTTATTTTCGAGCAGTGATAGCAGATCGAGAGGAGTGCTTGATTTGATACATTATGATTTATGTGGACCTATGTCTTATGTCTCATTGTCAACTTTTGAGTATTATATCAGTTTCATTGATGATTTCTCCAGGAAGACCTGGATCTACTTGAAAAACAAGAAGTCTGAGGAAGTCTTGAAGAGGTTCCAAGAGTTCAAAGCTCTTGTGGAGAACCAAACAAGGAGGATTCGGGTACTCAGATCAGAAAATGGGGGTGAGTATACCTCCAAGGAGTTTGATGAGCTTTGCAGACAAGAGGGGATCAGGAGACAGTTCATCGTTCCATATACTCCATAGCAGAATGGAGTTGTCGAAAGGAAAAACAGAAATATAGTGGGAGATGCTAGAGCCATGTTGCATGATCAAAGTCTTCCTTTCTTTCTATGGGCTGAGGCCTGTAGTATTATTGTTTACGTGCAGAACAGGAGTCCACATCGTGCTTTAGGGTGTAAAAACCCTGAGGAGATGTTCACCGGGAAGAGGCCCGACATAGGCCACTTTCGCATATTTGGATGCCTTACATATTCCCATGTCCCTTCTGAGAAGAGGACAAAGTTGGAGCCTACTACAAAGAAAGGCATCTTTGTTGGCTATGATGAGACTTCGAAGACCTTCCGCATATGCCTTCCTGCACAGAGGAGAGTAGTGGTGAGGAGGAGAGGGCCTTCAAGAAGTCTACACAGTCAGAGATGGAGGAGGAGCAAGTTACTACTCCACAGGTGACAGCATCTCAAAGTTCAGTTGGTCAGAGTACAAGGTCACAAGTTTCAGGGGTGACTAGTCCACAGGTTTCAAAATCTTCAAGGTCAAGGACTCAGTTCACAAAGACTTCTGGTATAGGGACAGGTTCTCGGGTCACAGGTTCATAGGTTTCACCTTTCGTGATTCAGGTTCACATGGTTTTGGTTCACCAGGCAAAGGATCTTAGACCACGGGTGCTTCTTCAAGTAGACAGTTGTCACATGAGGATGTACAAGAGGAGGGCTTACCACAGGAAGCTACTTCCAGGAAGAGAAAGCCAAGTTGGCTTAAAGAGCTTGTGAAGGAAGTTGAGGAGTCTGTGGAGCCACCCAAGAGGGAGGTCAAAGAGAGTAGAGCACCAAAGAGGTTTTCCAATTACATGGCGATGGTATCAGTTGGCGTGAGCCAGAACCTTCCACTTTTGAAGAGCCAGCCACACATCACGTATGGAGAGATGCCATGATGGAAGAGTACAATTCCATCATGAAGAACGATGTGTGGGAGATTGTTCCGAGACAGGAGGGGAAGTCGGTTGTGACTTCTAAATGGCTCTACAAGATCAAACATGTTGCAAATGGCAGTGTAGAGAACTACAAGGCTCGTTTTGTAGCACGAAGTTTCTCACAGATAGAGGGAGTTGACTATGACAAAACCTTTGCGCTGGTTGCTTGATATACCTCAATCAGAGCAGTGATCTCCATAGTAGCAGAGATGGGTTGGAAGATCCACCAGATGGATGTGAAGACCGCATTTCACAATGGACTTTTATAGGAGGAGGTGTACTTAGAGCAACCACAGGGATTTGAGGTTCATGGGAGATTCTCATGCGTACATGTTGAAAAAGGCCTTGTATAGACTGAAGTAAGCTCCTCAAGCTTGGTATTCGAGAATTGATTCTTACTTGCTTTCAATTGGATTTCATAAGAGTGAGGTTGATCCAAACCTGTACTTCAATGTGGTTGGAGGTGATCTGCTCATTCTTCTGCTATATGTTGATGATTTGTTTATCACAGGAAATGAGCATCGTATTGCAGCTTGCAAGAAGGATATTGCTTCAGAGTTTAAGATGACTAATCTTGGGCTAATGCACTATTATTTGGGGATAGAGGTTTGGCAGGAGGATGGACATGTTTTCCTGGGGCACGGAAAATATGTAGCTGATATTTTTGAGGAGGTTTTGGATGGAGGGCTGCAGACCGATGTCCACACCCATGATCATCAACTGGAAGAAACTTCATGCTTCTAAGGGAGAGTTGGTGGATCCTACCTTATACCATCAGCTCATAGGATCATTGATGTATCTAGACAACACTAGACCAGATTTGTGTTTTGTGGTGAACATACTCAGTCAGTTCATGATGGAGCCTAGGAGAGTGCATTGGATAGCCACAAAACATGTGCTGAGGTACCTTGCTGGGACAATGGACTATGGTCTAGACTACAGGAGGTCAGATTGAGTTGGTTTGATTGGCTACATAGAGTTAGATTGGGCAGGTAGTGTGACGGACCGGAAGAGCACTTCTGGTTGTTGCTTTAGTTTGGGCTCGACAGCAGTGTCATGGTTCAATCAGAAGCAAAAGTATGTTGTTTTGAGTTCTGCAGAGGCTGAGTACATGGCAGCCAGTTAGGCTAGTTGCGAGGCATTGTGGCTTCGCAAGTTATTGGTTGACTTATTTGATCAGGAGCTGAGACCTACAATTATATACTGTGACAATCAGAGTTGCATTTGGCTCTCTGAGAATCCAGTATTCCATGACAGGTCAAAGCATATTGAGATCATTTATCACTTCATTAGAGACTATGTTCAGAGGAGAGCTGTTGAGTTATAGTACATTTTCACCGAGGAGCAGGTGGTAGACATCCTAACAAAATCATTGGGGAGAGGAAAGCACATTCACTTCAGAGACAAGTTAGGGGTTGTGAAGAACACTTTCCTCAGTAAGAGGGAGTGTTGAAAAAGTACCAAGGCAAGTGTTGTTCACTCATGTGATGCCTAGGGGTGGACAACATCATTAAATGAGGTGCCTAGTACTTTATAAAGCGTGATGTACTTTATTTATATAAAGTGGGTTTGAGTTTTAATTTTAATTTGACTTTATGAGAGACTTTAAGTGAAGACTAAATTAAAAGGGCACTTACGTATGTGAATGAAAGTGTTTTATTTTCATTTATTGAGGCATTAATGAGCAATTAATGTGGGCCCTAGATCTCATCAAGTCAAGATTAAATCCTAGCCATGGATTTGGTGGGAGGTGGTTACCTCAAACAAAACTAGGGTAAAGGCAGTGGGAAACCTAACTTCTTATTCATTGTTACCCATGAGATTTGGAGACCAAGAAATAAAAGAAGAGCAAGAGGTCGAACCCTAGAGAGAGAGAACCCTTGCACAAAAATCGAGGAGCTAAGTGAATGCACAAATTTCAAGGTGAAGGGCACGAGTTTCTAGGCAAATCGTACAGTAGAACACAAATTCCAAGGCATAAATTTAATGTACCTGGCACGCATTTCAAAGCAATCCGTACAGCAATTAATGAAGGCCATACATGTACAGTTTTCAAGGTAAGATTCTGACAATCCGTTTAGCATAATGCTTTGACCGTACAGCAACAATCTGGGCATGAATTTCGAGGCAGGAATTAGGCATAGATTTCGAGGACTGTACAATCTGCTACATGCACATTTTCCAAGGTTGTACATGAGAAATAAATGCTGGCATGTGTGGGTTAAATCACTGTCAGTGAGGATCATAAATTTTGCTAAGTTTGACATGCTTTTCGAGATGAAAAGCTGAGATACGTACTGTTGTTCTGTTTTTTGTAATTTGTCTGAAAGAATAAAAAATTCTCTCCTATCAAGTTTTCCCTTCTGGGTTTTTCCTAAGCCTATTTGGCTAAAAATTTGGGTTTTATAATTTTGTGGTTTGGCTGTCATAAATTTCTGAGTTGTTTAAAAGGTGAAAAAAATTTCGTGTATCAAGCAAATTTAATTTTTATGCATGCAAAGTGATTTTGCAGTCATGGGGTCTGGGCATTAAATTTCATGAGAAAAAATAAAACTTGAAACCAGGTTGAGAATATCAAATTTTCAAAAATAAAAGTTTGTTCCTTTTTAAATAAAAAAATTTATGACTTTTTCCATGGTAATAATATATAATTTAAGTTTACATAAATAGATATAGAATTTACTAGAAGGGGATAGTTCCATTGGTTGTCTCCACTGTTGTGAGTTTGGCTAGTCCTATGGCAGCAAGTGTGCAGTTCAAATAACCCTTACAGGCACACTAGTTTACACCAACAGTTTTACTCGGGATGCCATCTAAGAATGTGAAGAAATATATTTTCAATTTCCCCCAAGATTTATCTAGGAAAAACACACACACACACACACAGATATATATATATATATATACTTCCCCCAAGATTTATCTTGGAAAAATACACACACACACAGATATATATATATATATATATATATATATATAGCCCAAAGAGTTAGCGCAACCAATTGTCCTCAGTGTTGTTGGGCATTTCGTTAATTTTGTGCCAACTGGTGCCATTTTGAATCCCCCTTGGAAAAGAGCACTAGTTTACGTCGACGTGTTTACTAAGGATGTATATATATATATATATATATAACCCAAGGAAAATCTCATGGGGAAATCCCGGGATGCTTCCCCACATTCTTGGATGACATCCAAGAATGTGGGGAAGCATCCCGGGATTTCCCCATGAGATTTTCCTTGGGTTATATATATATATATACATCCTTAGTAAACACGTCGACGTAAACTAGTGCTCTTTTCCAAGGGGAATCAAAATGGCACCAGTTGGCAAAAAATTAATGAAATGCCCAACAACATACAAATATCCGTACAATGCATTTTTTCAATAATAAATCATTACAAAGTACATAAATATATTGCAAACTACAAAAGGCCATGGATTTTTTACATTGACAAATTCGCTAGTTGTCCACTGAAATTGGGTTAAGAACAAGTAAAAGGAATGTTCTTTTAATCTTTGTAAATCGATGAGTGACTCTCACTTGTAACTCACACTCACCAAATCGATCTAATCATGTTTAGCTTGCAAGTTGGAGTCACAATCGCACACATGACTTGCAGCAAAGTTACTTGGAAACTGATTCAACTTGATTTTCTCAAAGCACAAAATCAGAGTCAGGGACTATGGTAACAGTGTTCTTGATATAATCAAGGAATTATACACCATTGAGTATTGAACAAATTGCACTTGAAATAAATTTGGCAACTTCTCTAGCATCATTTAATGCTACTTTCCAGAATTGAAAAAATTGTACTATTACAATGTTCCCATATGCAATGAATAAATCACATTGATATCACGATGCTCCATAAAAACCTACATCTTGCACATTAACTACTCCATATTTGGTATAGGTTATCAAAATTTTAACTTTGCCAAAACAAAATTATACATTTGGGAATCATGGATCCAACAGTATATAATGTAATCAACGGGAACAATCTAGACAAGAAATCAGATACTTGCTGCAACTAAAGAATGTGAGACTTTATTAGAGGTGCAATAAAGTTCCCACTATAATCTTCATTAAATAACAAATACAGCACTTGTACCTTTATAGGATATGACTAGAGAAATCGGTCCTCTCCTTGCCAGTTATCTTATATTTGTGAATAGGGAATTGCCCATAATGCATCAGACAACGAGATTTCCTGTTATCATATGGCATCAGAATGTGAAGTCGCTCTCCCATCCAACTAATATATCAAGATGGGAGTAACTATTTTTATACATTATAATGTCTAATCCATTGCTGCTACTCCTACCTTTTGCTTTTGTCATTGTCATTCCTACATAAATTATTTGTACATTGCAAACAAAACCTTAGCTCCAGTTGTCAAAGCTGTCCTCAATACTTGCACGGTGAAAGCACAATATTGTACAAACAAGGATGAAAAATGATGTGAATTCAATAAACATGGCTCCTGACTCAATAAGATTTGCATGTCGAAGAATTGCAGGTATGGCAATGCTCCCTACAGCAGAAGCCCCAGTCAAGAACTTTGCCATATCTACCCATCTGTCATCAGAAATGTTAAATAGGTAAATATATATATATACTATACACACCATAAACATTATTAGGATATTAAGCTGGATTCTGTAAGCTAATATTATTGATGAAAGAATACTTACCCCCCATCATCATCCCTGGAAACAAAGAAATCAGTTGATCCACCCGCAAAAAATAAGCATGGCATTGGTACCAATACATACATCAGGGCTGCACAACAAGTGACATTCAGATGAGGAAAATGGATCAAATATTGAACTAGACTTCTACTGTTCAATCTTATAGTAGGGAAAGTAAGGTTAGCATATCCAAATCCATGCAGACCTGATAACATTGGCCACCAGTTACTGTATAGAGCACAAGCCTGCAAAAGATATCATGAGGACCTTTCACAAAATCACTGAGGAAAATATATGATTGCACTGAACGAAGTACAATCTCTTCAAATAGAACCTATTAATAAAAGGACATCAGATGTGTCAAACCAAATCTAAGAAAACGGATACGAACCAGGATTTGCAAGAGGATGCTTGCAGAGAACATAAATGCCAAGCCAGCAAGTCTGCATGTGTAGCATCCAAATAACCATTATGTCCATAGTGGAAGTGTCAAAGAACCTAAAGAACTTTCAAATTAAGGGCTGGGAACTTACACTGATACATGCAACATTTACAATCCCCGAAGTCAGAGTCACAGGTCACAACAACATGAAACAGAATATGAGATGGATGTTAAATTCCATTATGTTAACATACATCAGAAACACAACATTCTTATGCTGCAAAAAATGGTAGAATTTCAGTAAGCAATGTCAATTGAATTGTGAAGTACTGACACATGAAATTTTTCACTTTGCTTCTCTAATTTTTCAGGCAGTGAGACCAACTATGTTTGAAAGAGAATGGTTGGGCCTGAATCCTGCCAAAGTGGTATCCCTACAAATGCTAGACCAATAAAATCAGAATTCAATATAGAAGTATGATATTTCCTGAGCAAATATGCATCCCACGAATTAAATGTTGCACAGTATTCTGCCTTCACTCCAGAAAAATACTTGCAGGTTCGTTTTTCAAATTAAATTCTAAGATAAGAGCCATACAAGTGAATAATATGTTTTTTGGTTCAGAAAATACATGAAGTGATGACTATATAACAATATATGTCTGTTCCAGTGTGGTCCCTTTATCCAGAGAGAAGGCACAAAGCAGAACATTATCCATTTGTTAGTAATTGCATACAACCATAGCAGAAAAACATACACCAGGAAAAGAGAGAGAGAACCATTCGAATGACTTACTACATTTATTCAAAACAAATATTTTCATTGTCAATGGTGGTTTTCTAGTTTGGTGAAAGCAGGGTGTTGTTATTGCCCCCGCCATAGTTGAAATCTCTCCAATGGCATGCCCATGCTCCTGTGCACGCATGTGCTTGCGAAAAAACAGGTGGCGCCAAGTGCAAATCCTAGGCAACTTTGGCAGAATAAATACCCCCGCTCATGACCTCTTAGCCAAAGGGTTCTTCCATAGCATTGCAAGACTTTTCTGTCCATTGAATATCCAAAATAGAGCAGTTGCCACTTGCTCATGTTGACCAGAAATGTTCAGTGAAAAAACAAATCTTCTATGTGAGTACATAGAAAAGATCATTATTCATAATCCAGGATTAAAAACTAATTCACTTCAGTTAACTTCATTCCCAAGTGTACTTTCCAACTTAACATCTAGCACCCTCCCTTAATGATCATATTACACAACTGCTTGTCACAAAATATAGCCAACTTTTTTGGACCAAGCAAGTTGTGAAAATTGTTTGTAGCGCAACCAATCAACAACAGAAAAGGTTCACCATTTTGCATTTTGGTGTCTTCCGTATGCACCACATACCTCTCTTTAATGCTGCCACAACCAAAGATAAAGCTCATAGAAGAATTTGTATCCAGCATGACTGGTACCAAGTGATCAACCCTCATTGACCAGATTTTAGCCAATGATCGAAGAAAAATTCAGCCTACCTGCCATTGATGCAGAATCTGATTTTTCTTCTAATAAATGCACTTTTTCTAGAACATATGAATGCTGAAAAACAAGGCCTTCTCTGCCATGCCATGAAAAAGAGCCCAACCTGTCCACTGCACCTCTAGCCGAACTTCACCACTCTTTACATTCATTTTGGATTAGTGAAATCGATCTCCCCTAGCTAGGAATATTATGTCTTGCTTCGCTGTAGAAGCAATTTTTTGCCTTCACCTTCCTTGATGGATTCCATCCACTCGTTATTTTCAGCACCACAATGCACTAATGAGTTTCCTACAGCAGTAAATAAACAAAAGTAAACATGTTCCCCATGGTAGCCTTTCCTCATAGGCCCCCCAAAGTGTTCGGTTGGATGAACTTCCTCAACCAAGAGAGGAAAGGCCAAGCAGGAGACCTATGAGGAAAGATAACCATCAGGAACATGTTCCCAAGTGTTGCAGTAACACTTCAGTCTTTGCTTTTCACTTCTCCCCTCTAAATCATTGTTGTCTACCCCCTGATTTGGTGCCATTTCAACCTCTTGATTGACAAGTGCAGCGTGCACATCTACCCTGATGATTCCCGTTCTCCCTACAACCTTTTACCTTGCATCATGGCTGATTTTTCAGCTTCCAGCCAACCAACCATTACCTTTTCTGCAAAAATACTGCCTATATTAATAATAATAAAATATGTACAAAAATGCAATAAGTCAAATATATATATGAGCGACCATCATGATGCTCTTCTGGAAGCAAACAATGCTGCTACTTTCAGTGCAAACAAATCAGAGTTCAGGTCTGCGTTTGATTGTTTGAGCACATTTTATAATTATATTGCTTCTGGGACAGTGATTAGTGATCATAAAACAAAGCATGTGCCAAAATGTGCAATGCAGTAAGTGTTCCACCTTTGAACAATGATGGGCCTCACAAGCTCTCCAAAATCATGTTCAGCAAAATAGAGGCACCCTCCTGTGAAATAATTTCAATGGTGGCATCTGACATTAGAAAATGTGCCATGGTGCATTCAATTTCTCAACCATAGTATCCATGCCTTCATAAACATCTCCCAAGAAAGGTTTACATGTGTGCCTATCAAAGAAGCTCTAATGCAAGTGATGTAAACTTGAGCAAGAAATCTATCTTTCTCCACTAGTCCTCATCAAGCAACACTCTATGCACCATACATCCCCTCTCTAAATCTGATTGTCTCCACTAAACATAAAGATTACTGACCACCATAGTCACTAATGAAGATTTAACCTCAACAAGACAACGCAACATGATGAAGTTTGAGGCATATTTTGTCTTACAAACTTTCAACAACTCCAATTTAGAGTATTCTCGAAACATTGTTTGAGACTAGTGGTGGTTGGTGAAGGAATTTTCGGAAAATGATGGCATTTGTGACATACCATGCTCTCTCAAAGTTAATATTGGGAAAACCTAGAGTGTCCTAAGGATATTGTTCAATTCTCAATTGTGGGGGATGTTATCCTCTTGGGGGACTTTAATGTTTGTAACAAGGACCAGTAAGCTTCACTTCACGACAAGTCCGAGAATGCTCTTTGCCTCCAAGAGATCGACCAAGCCTCAATGGATCTTCACAAGACTTTGGACAGTGTCTTGGGGCCTATTTCACTGAATGGCGAACATCTATTGTTCCTAATCGAGTCCCATAAGTTGTTGATTTTGAATGGCCTCCCATGCTTCCCTACTTCCAGAAGTTTCATTTGTTTCCCTCACAGTGGAGGAGTTAGTGTTGGTAACTACGTCCTAACCAACCAATGCCTAATCCTATTTAACTACTAGTACTCCCTCACCCCTAATGCCATTTATCTGGGCCAACCTACCCCCTCCCTATACCCCACCACCCCGAATCACTTTCTTGTTCAACAACAATGACCCAAATGACTCTCTTACCACCTCCACCACTGCCTCCCGTTTCCTAATTTTCATCTCTCGAGTCACCCTCTTCAAAATATGAGATGCTTTCCTCAACTATTTGGGATGTGACCCTCAGATCCTATCCAAATGTCACCTAATCTCCCTCCACATCTCCTAATTCTAAAGCATGCCCTATGAATCGTTAGTACAACAAGATGTGCAAAACCCACCACAAGCAACTTCATTATGCCCTACATCCAACCTCCTAACCCTGCTTATGAAGATCCCACCATTCCCACTTTCATCGTAAGAAACATAGTTTCATTTACCATAAGAGACGTCAACTATGAGCAATCCTTCTTCACTCTCCCAAAATCTTCCACCTCGCCTCCTCCACCACAAGAAACACCTCTTCATCTCACAAGGAGATGTGACCTACACACTTATCTTATCCACTCCCTCAAAAGCTTCTAGTGCACCATCTTCTCTCGCCACTCCCCCCTCCCGCCTGATCTAGATCCCTGTTCCATGTTTTGCCATATCTCCACTCTATATGATGTCCCTAGGAAACCCCTGATTTAAGTTACCTCTTCCCCCCACTAATTTCTTGCTACTTATTCTCATACCGAGACATTTGAGAGGCAATATGGATGATGAACACCAACAAAGCAACTAACCAAGCAGGGTTTCAAATAGAGTTTCTCAAGCACGGTCACACTTTGGGTGATCCCTTGGTTGACCTATTTAACCATGTTGTTCGTACAGGTTTTCCACAAACCTGATCACGTCACACTATTGACCCAATCCATAAATCGGGCCCCAGTGCAAATCCAAACAATTACAAAATGATCATGCTAGACCACACATTCTCAAATCCCTACATACAAATCCTTCATATGAAGCTTTCTAGGGAGTTTGAGTGGAAACACCTTAGAGCTAGGGGTAGGCTAGATCCTAACCTACACATCATACCACTTATCACATACTTACACTCTAAGCCATCATTGAGGAGGCACTACATCGCTATTGTAAAATTTATTGTTGCTTTGTAGACTTTCAAAAAGCATTCGATTTTGTCCCCTATGAGGCCCTTTTCCAGAGGCTCAAAGACATTGACATTTTCGAGATACTCTTGATCACCATCATGCGCTTGTATGAGTCAGTCCTTGGTCGTCGCTACACTGCTCATGGGGTATCTGATTTTATCAAGAACACCATTGGGGTTGAACAAGGGTGCCCCCTATCCCCCACCTTATTTGGTATTTGCATAGATGAGCTGGAGTCCTATGTCATCCTCTTAACATAGGATATCCAAGATGATGACAGGTGCCTCCTCCACTAGATATTTATATCTATCTTGCTCTATGCAAACAATGTGGTTCTTTTGGCCTCATCCCCAACAGGTTTGCAAATACAACTACATGCTTTGGCACTTCTCTGTGACCTTCAATAGCTGAAGGTACTTGTAGACCACAAATTCTTTTTCAAAGGAGAGGAGATTGAGATCACCAACAGCTATACCTACTTGGGAGTAGAATTCGCAGGGCCTTGCTTTAGTCCGAGACATGCTCTTCAACATCAGGTCAACAAGGGCTACAGATCCTTAGCCCTTCTTGAGAGATAATGCTTTGGACACCATTTTTCAAGACATACCTTCCAAGATGTCTCTCATGGATACCCTTGTCCGACCCACAATTCTTTATGGATCAAAGGTGTGGGGGGCTTATTTGGTAGAGTATGATTGGACCTCAACCAAGAGGGTGCAGACCCTCCTCCTTATTTGGTAGACTCTAATTGGACCTCAACCAAGAGAATGCAAACCCTCCTCCATCATTGTCTCATCAAATACAAGTAAACAATACCTCAGCCCATCATTCTTGCATAATTCAACACCCGACCTCCAACTTGAGACTGTTTTTAGCCAAGTTTCACTTCTGCAGCATGCATCACATCTAGAGTTTCACCAACTTGACGAAGGGACAGGATTGGTATCCATACTTAGCTTATTATTCATCAAAGTCCATTTCTTCAGCAAGCCCCCTAGTAGCGCCCCATGTTGGTTTACAAGGATCTACAATCTTTTGGAGTCGTTGTGTATTTCAATGGACCATAATCCTCCATTCCAATACACCTAAATGCACCTAGCCACCTCTTATCTACTAGGCAAGAGTTAAAAAGGATCATCTAGGACGACAAGGAGTTTGTGTTGATCACTTAGACTAATCCTTAAGGCAAGTTACATCCGAAGATGGCCTTCTATGTTGAGCACTTCATGGAGGTGAGAGATGTACTCATTATCCAACCCTCATACACATCTCGCCATTGGGTGCACTCCCTTTGTATTCCTTGGGCCAGCTTTGAGTGAGTTCACTTAGCCTTCAGGTTGAGGCTAACCACCAAATTGACTAGTCAAATAGGATCTATTAACTGTGCCATCTTCGAGAGGTCGAGAAAAGGAGCACTTCATCTTTCGTTGTCCCATCTACTATGACATTCATGGGTGGTTCCATTGTTTGTTCAGGGGGCTACAAACCTCTCCACTTTCTTCAAGTACCTTTACCAGTACCACAGATGCCTAGCATTATACGCGGAGGAGGACCTAAAGTTCTGATCCCACACTGTTTGGCCTCATCCTAGACCAGATTCCACCCATAGGAATACTTCCTTTTTTACCAGTGTTCTATTCAGCTAGGGGCACCAAGAGACAAACTGATAGCAGCATTACTTCCGACTCTAAATTAGTGCGGACCCAAAGGACCATCCCCCCTTCCCAACAACATCAATGTCAATGCCACACCAGATCCCTTAACAATAGGTAGACAGGATCATCCAGTCAAACCAAATCCCTTACCAACAGGCAAACGAGATCATCCAAACCCCAATGACATGTGACTTCTTCCAGAGTTTTCTTCATTTAGCCTTAGAAACTAGGAGAGATGGATCTAACTAGCCTTGACATATACCTGAATCATTATTTGCTTTCCAGTTCCTGGATTCATCCACTTTGTACATCTCTCTCCCAATGTAGTTTCCCGCTCTCAAAGAAAGGGGGTTTCAAGTTTTCGCATAGTTCCATACTCTACTTTTTCTATCTTGCTTTTTACAGAAGCCAGTTTAGTACTCCCACTTTGTATTGACATCATTATACTCAACAATCCCACAAACCTACTTCTGTGGTCATTTATTGGGCAGAAATAAAATTATCTTATATTATTATCTATTATTTATTCCTTGCAATCCATGTCTCCCTATAGAGATTGACCCCAATCCTTTTTCACTCATGCCTCTACACAGTATGATGTCCTTGGGCAACCCCATATTGAGTCACCTCCCCTCCATCCTTGTGCCACTTGTTCTTTGACTCAAATATTCATGAGGTAGTGTGGGAGTTGAAGAGCAATAGAGCAGCAAACAACAAGGGAATATTGGCGGAATTCTTCAAACATTGGTATACATCCTCTTATAGGTCTCATAGCCCATTTGTTCAACCATCTGGTTTGCTCAAGATTTCCCTAAGCATGGTCCCACCATACTAATCACCCAATACACAAATTGGGCTCCACAATTTATCCAACTAACCACACGATGATCATGGTAGACACATGTACTCCATGCTCTACGCCATTGTCCTTCATCTGTGACTATCAACGGAGCTTGAGAGACACCACATGAGGGCCAAAGGGCAGGCAAGTTACTCTCTTGGGCATCAAACTATTGACCATCTTCTCACATGAGGCCTTATTCCAAAGGCTCAAAAGCATAGGCATGTTCAAGACACTCCTAATCGCCATCATGTGCCTACATGAGTCGGTCCTTGGTCGTCTCCATACTGTACACGGGATGTCAGACTTTATCAAGAGTACAATTGTGGGTTAAACAGGGGTGTCCTCTGTCTCCCACCCTTTTTGGTATCTATATTGACGAGTTGGAGTCCTTTCTACATGATCATATCTAGGACAGTGATGGGTGCCACCTCCACCAAGTCTTGATATATATCCTACTCTTTGTAGATGATGTGGTCCTCTTGGCCTCATCCACAAAGGGCCTGCAGAGGCAGTTGGATGCTCTCGCACTCTTCTGCGATCTTCAATAATTGACAGTCAACTTGGGTAAAACCACCATTTCTTTTTCCGAGGAGAGGAGATCGAGATCACCAACATATACACTTATTGGGGGGTACGGTTTTGAAGGCCTCACTTTAGTATGAGACATGCTCTTCAACCTCGAGTCAACAAAGGGTATGGTTCCCTAGCCATCCTTGAGAGACAGTGCTTCCAACACCATTTTTAGGACATCCCGTCCAAAATGTCTCTCATGGACAACCTTGTTAGGCCCACAATTCTCTATGGATCAAAGGTTTGGGAATTGGGCCTACTTGAGGTCGATTGGGCTTCAACCTAGAGAGTGCAAACACTTCTCCTACACCGCATCATCAGATGCAAACAAACAATACCTCAGCACATCATTCTCGCAAAGTTCAGGGCCCGACCCTTCCGGCTTGAGACTGCTTTCCTTCTTGTCTCACTTCTACACCGCCTCGAGACCGATATCCATACTTAGTATACTGATCATCAGAGTCCATTGCTCTATCTAGTCCTCCTTGTCATACTAAATGTTGGTTTGTAGCAGTTTCAAATATTGTGGGGTCTGTTGCTATTTCAGTGGATTGTCTTCCTCCCTTTAAATACTCCTTGAATGCGCCTGGCCACCTCTTACCTAGTCGTCGAGATATAAACAAGATCATTCGGGATGACATTTACAAGCAGTTTGTGCAGGTCACTTGGACTAACCCCCAAGGAGGGTTACATCTAAAGATAGCCTTCTATGATAAGCATTTTCTAGAGGTGAGGGACGGACTCATCATCCAAACCCCATACACATCTCGTCATTGGGCACACTCACACTGTATCCCCTTAGGCTAGTTTCGGGTTGGCTCACAGAGACTTCAAGTCGAGACAAATCACCAAACTCTACGGGTTGATAGGATCTGACAATTGTGTCATCTCCACGAGGTTGAGACAGAGGAGCACTTCATCTTCCTTTGCCCCAGATACTATGAGATAAATGGACAATTCCATTGTTTATTCGGAGGGACCCAGACCCGCACCAGTTTCTTCAGGTACCCCGATCAAAGATGCTTGACCCTTTATTTACAAGAAGCCCTCAAGCTCGAGGCCCACACTCTCTAGTCTCGTACCAGACTAAATCCCATCCAACGGATCACTACCTTCTTCTCGGTGCTCTTTTCAAGTAGGGGCACCCAGAGACATATGGATACGAACATGGAACTGGACTCTAGATTGGTGCGGGCTTGTGGGAACATCCCCTAACCCCAGAGTTCTCAATGGCACAGCCAGACTAGATCCACTACCGACAAGCAGACTAGATCCTCCCGACCTTAGCAGTGGAGTGCCTCATTTAGACAACAACAGAGTCAACAGTCCCAATCTTCCACCAAACCCTCCTCTGCTCATCATTCTATACTGAGTTTCCTTCATTCAACCTCAAATGTTAGGAGAGATGGGTATATCCCATGTCGGACCTACGTCATTCCTTGTATATTCTTTCATTCTTATATCCATTCCTCCTATACATCCCCTTCCTCATGCAACCTCCATTGCTCGGGGTCGAGGGTTTTTCATGGATCTCATGATATGATTTACTTTAGATATCTCGCTTTTCATAGGAGACCTTTTAGTACTCCTGCTTTGTAATGGTATCATTTGTATTGTGCAGTCCCATTTACCTATTTTTGTGGTCATTCATTGGACATTAATAAAATTATCTTATCTTATCTTATCACACTCAAAGCCATCATTGAGGCAACAAGGCACCACTCTTTGAAAGTATTCTATTGCTTTTAGACTTTCAAAAAGCATTCGACTCAATTCTAAGGGACGCTCTTTTCTATAGTTTCTAGACATTACCACCTCAAAGACCCTCATCATTGCCATCATGCACCTTTATGAGTTCAATCATAGCTGCCTCTGTACAGCTCACAAGTTATCATAACCCAGAGCACCATTGGAGTGAAATAGAGGTGTCCTCTCCCCCTCCTTGTTTGCAATTTTATTTTGATGAGATTGACTCCTTTCTACAAGAGCATATTCAACTCAAGGAGTGTGTTACCGCTCAAACTAGCAGCCCTTTGCAAATCAAGGCAATGTATACTTGGTACTAGTGAAGGTAAGCTCGAGAGAGAGTTAAACCCAATGTCACCACAGTTTAACCTCTCAACACTTCAGGTAACTCCAAAACCCAGGGGGAGACTGGTAAGCTCGAGAAAGAGTTAAACCCAATGTCACCACGGTTTAACCTCTCAACACTTCAAGTAACTCCAAAACCCAAGGGGAGACCCTAATCAATGAAAGACACCTACAATCACCAACAAGACACAAATACCTTCCAAGAAACCTTTATAGTTATGATCAGTGCCTTATCAGAGTCAAACAATATCAAATCTAGAGACTAGAATCATTTATAAAAGGAGTTATTCATTTTATCAAATAAAATCATGCCTTTTGAGGCAATTTCACATTTCCCAAGGAGTCCACAGGGTGTAGAATAAACAGTGAATGGGTGTACTGTTAAGGCACCCCTTAGGTCACCGATTAGAAACTATGTGGGTAATAGCTTACAAAAAAATTCACATTTCCCAAGACAATGTCACACTTCCCAAGGCAGGCACTCCAAAAGGTGTGCACTCAAGGGAAAGACGACAATTGGACTAGGGTGAAGTTAGAGGATAAGCCAGAAATACAAAACACCCTCCAATTCATGATTTACGAGGGTTTCACGGATCCAATGCACTTCCTCAGAAGAGGACGCCCTCTAGGGTTTGTGGCTAAAACACTATGGCGAATTTTTAGGGTGGACCAAAAAACAAGTTCACGGCTACTTTTGGATATTTTGAATTTAAATAGATTTTTAGGGCTTTTTCCAGTTATAAAATACTTCTATGCATAAAATAAAATAAAAGACATGTAAAATTTGATGAAAAGAGGATAGTTAAAGGATAGGGTATTAGATTCTTGTCTCCAACCCTAGGGCTATGAGGGATCGAGGCTAACGTCCCTCCTCTTAAGAGGGTTTCCACTACTTGCAACTAGGGCAAAGCTAGCAACCATCTAGGGTTAGGTAACAAAACCCAAATTAGGGCAAATAGAGAATTCCAAGGCCAAATAGAACCGTGGAGAGATCCTTGATAGGAAGGTATGCTCATGCAAGTAGACAAAATGCTAGCAAACAAACCCTACCTTAGTCCAAAGCACTTCAAGAATGACGCTAAACTGAGGTTAGAAGATAAACTTACCAACATTAATCAAGAAATGAGCAAGGAGATGCACCTTAGGTCACCCTTGAGCACAAGTTATCACAACTAATCTTAGCATTCACTTAGCATGTGACAATCAAACCCTAGAAATTCTTTCATTCACTATTCATGCAAGAGAAAAAGACATCCCAAGAGAAGTGTGCCTAGCTTCAAATGCTCTGATAAACCAAGAGAAAAAGAATACATAATTTGAACCCTTGTCCATGTTTTACAAATAAGGTGAGGATGTCTTATTTATATGAGACAACCCTCAACCTTTTACAAAATTGAACCTACAAGTTAATGACAAAATATAAAAATTTGGGCTAGTGCACCCATAAACTTAGGGACTCAACCACACAATGACATAAAATAACAATAAAAATGTGAAATTGGGCTCCACCAAGTGCAAGGTGAGCCAAAAGGAGGGCGTCATGCCCCAACTAACCCCAACATATGCTTGTCCCTCAACACCCTCCTTTTTAACCTTGTAGGCCTCTTCTTTAAGGAATGACATCATTGATCTAGAGACCAGGAGAAGGGGTTTTCTAAAAAAACGATAGGTCCAAGTGGGAAAAATGAGGTGTGTTAAATCAGGTATGATAAACCTTACATGTGTTATCACCTCTACAAAGCAGAATATGAGTGTGGTCATGTGTCCTAATGGGCCCACTCCAAGAAGCACTGGACACCAACCTAGGGCCCAAATGGCCCAAAAAGATGGGGGCCTTCCACCTATCAAGAGGAATTTAGCAATGCCACTAAGCCAAAACTTCCTAGAATGAAAACCAAAAAATACTGCCTTGACCTAATCAAGGACATTTAGCCCCAAAATCAACACTACATAATATAGCCCCAAAATCAACACTACATAATATAGCCCCAAAACTTGGCCTTTATAATAATAAAAGGAAACCCCTCACTCTAGCATGTATAAAAAGGATGCATCAAGCACTTTGAGGCGTAACAAAGTGTACCTTGAGTAGAAGGGTAAGGGGATGAGTAATAGGGTGAAGAAGAGGCCTCAAAACAGTTCTGAAAATAAGATATTTGATCCAGGAGGATGCATGAAGGCCTAACAATTAAAGTCCTCAAATTTCAACAAAAATGGCACCATCACGAAGGGCTCAACGAGAGCCTTCCAACGACGTTCTTTTTACCTCAAACAGACTCCGGACGACCGAGATATCGCAATTTGAAGTTTGAGTTGAACAGGCAAAATTTGACAAAGGGGGCCACGTGGCACTCCCACAAAGTGACATATGGCATGGCCATATAGCCAGTGGGCAGCTGACATGGCAGGTACAGACCAACCACACGTTGACAAGTGGACAAGTGGTACAATGTAAATTCGACAAGTGGCATAATCCCATGACACGTGGCACAAAGTGAAAGGTTTGAATTATTTAAAGGGTTTAATATTTTAAAGACATGAATTAAAAAATATAATTAAGTGGGATCGTACCCACCTCATGACATGCCCACTTAAATATTACCTAAGTTTGGAGGCGATTAAATGTATGGTATTTGTTATAACCATATCCCTTCACATGATACGTGCCCACCTAGCACATTTAATGTGGAAACCAATTCCTAAAATTTAGGGAGGTTGTAACCATGGTTTGTCATTTAGCATACTATGTCCTAAAGCTTTGGGATTGCCACGAATTCCCAAATGTAGGTGGTGGTAATATTGTGGTTACCCTCCACAATACATGCCAACAAATAATTGAAACCATATCCTAAAATTGTGGGAGTGGTTGGAATTAAAACTCCACGTATATCATGGTTTTGGATATGTCATGCCACAACAAATGCCAAATGAATCATATGTTTGGGTGGGATGTTCGTTAGACTTTGGAATGGTTCTATTCCAAGTTTGGCACCTATGGTTGGTGGTTTTGTTATTAAGTTTTGGTTTCCATGAAAAGGGGGGTGTGGTTATGAGCCCATGGTGCTATATAAGCACTCTTGCCATTGAGCCAAGGACACGAGTCTTTTTTAAAGACAAGTCTCTTGTAACAAGTCTTTGGACAAGCCTTGCGAGGGAGCTATGGCGGCAAGTTGTCGGAGCCACGAAGTATGGTAGCAGCTCGAAGGCCTAGGATCAAAGGGGATCGAGCATGCCACGAGAAGGGTCACAAGACTTTGATAAAGTTTGATATTGTGTGCTCTTGTAAATCCCTTTTGTATGGTATTATTATCATGGTGCTTATTATTTGGGCTTGCATTATAGTGTTATGTAAACTATTGAAGCCCTTTTGTAACAATGCCAAGCAAGAGAATTATGAAAATTGGCATGTGCATATTCTAGTGGGATTGTGACCAATGTGTCCACCACATTTGCACCTTCAATTGCATTGTAATACTACTTGATGATGCCACATGATTGTGTGAGAGGTCAACCTTTGTCAGAGGTGATCGTCTCTTTGTAGGAGAGACATAGACACATGCTTGTGAGAATCAGCTCTTTGCACATGAGAGCATCTCTTCGATACTGCCACTTGTTGTGGGAATTCTACTGCCACTTGATGATGTGGGAATTCAACCCTTTGTAAAGGAGAGTATCTTTGAAGAAGAGAATGAAGTGCCTATGCAGTTGAGCGGAGCCCAGAGATGTAGACCACATTGGGTGAACTCCGTTAACAACTCGATGATATCTAGCCTTATGTGTTGATCTCATGTCTCATGTTTTCTTGTGCATGTTATTTCCGCAATTATGATTAAATGCATTAAGTGATGATATATGAGACTAACAACACAATTATAAAGTTGAATATTCAAAGTGGATTCAAGCCTTGAATGCAATCGGGTTCAAGTAAAAAGGTCCTATAACTTATCCTTTTGCTAAGTGAGCCTAGAATCAGATCAGGTTGATATCAAGGTCACCCCGGATCAGATCAATATCATATATGATATAAGCTTTGTAACAACCCTCAAATAGAGTGTGGTCCCGCTTAACACGTTCTTTAATGAACCTCCATCTATGATATAAGCTTTGTAACAACCCTCAAATAGAGTGTGGTCCCTCTTAACACGTTCTCTAATGAACCTCCAACCTCCCAAGGGTCAATATAGGCCCAAAAACCCACCTTTTAGACCTTCAAATTTGCCTGAAAAGTGAATATACTTGTCGCACCTACAATAACATATCTGCAACACCAAACCCTAGCATGCACAAGTCACCCAAAACAACACAATCCAACCATAGGAATAAAACGCCCTCAAGGATTCACCATTAATTCAATTAGGGCACACTTATTCCAAACAAAATTTCCAAATTGCAAATATTTGTTGAGATATGAATTTTTATATTTTTTAGGGTTTTTCCATTATTATATTTTTGGGGATTTTTAATAATAATATCCAAGATAATTTCAAAGAAAAAAGTGAAGAGAAGGGGTTATGACCTTAGTCCTTCAACCCAAGGGCAGTTAGAGATCAAGGTCAACGTCTCTACTCAATTTGGCTATTCAAAATTTATCAACTAACGCAAAGGCTAGTAACCTGATACTAGGTTGAAGTAGCCAAACCTCTAATTAGGGCAAACAGTGAATCCTAAGGCCCGGAATGGTGAGCTCCTTCAAGAGGAAGGTCTCCTCATACAAGATTGACAAAATGCCAATAAAAACCCCTAATTTACCTTGCTTAAGGTGCAAAAGAAACGTCAAACAAGAAAATGGAGAGATCTTACCAACACCAACCAAGAAAGAGAGCAAGAAATACTTCTTAAGTCCTTCCTTAGCCACGAGTTATTACAACTATTCTTAGGACCAATCTTGCAAGATAGCAAACCCTAGAAATTCCACCAATCAACCTTCATCACATGTAAAACTAGCCAAAGGGAGAGGTGTGCACCACTTAGAAGCTCCAATATACCAAGAGAAAAAGAAAAAGATACATAATTTGAACCCTTGTCTTGTTTACAAATGAATATTTATATGAGGCCTCCTATACTTATCTAACTTTAGAGCCTACCTTACTAAAAAGTAAAATAATTTAATTTTAGGGTATGACACCCACAAGTCGGGGGTTTACCTGTTAGATTTTATGGTAACTTCGAGATGTCCTCCATGATTCAGATGCCTTCCATGGAGGTACATTAGTTGTATAGGCATTAGTATGGAGTAGAGGGTGAGATACACTCTACTCAGTGGCATGAGTCCATTGGTGGCTGCATGCGGACCTTCCAGGGTGTTTTTCCCTTTGCATCATGAGATTTGCATGACCTGTCAGTGATTAAAAGATGCATGCACCGAGATTAAGTTTTTGGTAAACCTAATTCATCGGTGAGATTATATATAGAGGCAGGGGGTCCTCGGATGAGGTTGCTCAGTTGACTTATCAAAGAGTGATAGATCATGAGTGAGGAGGGCGCACCAGTGCATGCAAGGCGACTTTCTGAGCGAGAGGAGCTGCTGCAGGAGGGAGAGTGGTCAGATTTGAGCTGGATCAGTGACCACTAGCTCCAGAGGCACTAGGGGCCCAAATCTGTGGACTGAGATAGTCCATCAATGTGGATTCTACTAAGATAGAGGAGGACGTGTTCCACAGAGGAGGGAGGGCGCATTACCTAAGGAGAGAGGAGCTCAATCAGAGTCCGATCAGTCGATTCAGAGTCTGAGACGTTCAGGATAGCCTTGCCTCAGCATCGAAGAAGGTTAGTGACGATCAGAGCTTAGATCTGTTGAGATCCGGCACAATACGAGCATCAGACAACAAGAGGGGAGGGCGCATTTCTCCATGCAAAGGAGGGCGCACTTCTTCAGTTGAGTAGTTGGTTGTCTTTTGTTGCAGAGCAGATCAGAGCAGTGTGATAGAGAGAGGTAGTACAGTCAGGGGCACCTGCAGAGATTCTCATATCCAATTTGGCAGTTAGGGCACATTCTTCTAGTGCATGCATCAACTCATGCATGCAGATCTAGAGTTTGTCCTGTTCAGGGATTGAGTTAGTTCTGAGGTAACACTGTATTGTATTTGATTATTTATATATATGCTCTAGGATCGAGAGAGAAGATAGCCCCACAGGATTGTTGGTTTTCCCTGTGTTGGGGTTTCCAGGGTATATGCAGTGTTTATGTGTGATTGCATGTGTTTAAATGTTGTAAAGAGATCTAGTTGTTGAGTTTATATCTTTATGAGTATGCATTGATATACGAGACTCAAACCGCTTGAGATCTCAGGGTGATTCAAAGGGAGTAGTGATCTCTGGATCTAATATTTACATTACCGAATGAACTAGTAGGGCTAGTGTCCGATATACAAATGTAGGAGAAAGTGACCACTGTCACCTTAGTCACTTCTCCAAACTTCTTCGGAGAGTCGGAACCTCCAAGGGAAGAGCCCTTCAATGACCCGCAAGACACTAGTAACAAAGACGACTATCCCCTCCTACACACTCTAGTTAATGACCAGTGCCTCAATCAATATGTATACTAGTTAATAAAGTCAATGTATTCACAGCCAATGGCAACTTAGCATACTAGTAAGGTCATTCATCAATGATAACAATCCAGCATATCACATATCACATATGTGAGTGTAAGTACCAATGATAAATGCAAAGATTAATATTATACCAAAGTTTAACACAGATGTCAGTGATTGACAGTCCAGCAGTAGTGAGTTTAAGCGCCAAAATATATGATAAAAGCGTTCCAAGTATTCAATGTAGATAGTATAGCACAACGACCTCTTATTTGTCAATCAAATCAATATATTTCTGACTGTGTATGAAGTGCCAACATCATTAAACAGTCACTTTAATAGATGTGTGTGATAGTATTAAGACATCTAGAGAATATGTGAAATCATAAACAATTTGCAATCAATCACAAACCACTTTATTCATGCATCAGGAACAAGTTATCAGACAGTAAAATAGTATAATTTCAGACCCCCTATCAGTGTTATGACAACACATTATAACATATAATGATATACAAATTAGAGCTAACCTTGTTTGTTGTTTGTGTGCAAGTGTAATAACTTGAAGGAGAAGGAATGTCTTATAATTTTGACAGTCTGCAAATTTATGAAGACCTAGGGCAGCAGAAATTAGTTCTGAAAAACCGTTGATGTAGCCTTTGGGAAGGGCCCCCAAAGGAGGAGCGAGGCCTTATAGGCCAAGGTCAAAGGCTTGGGCAGCCAAGGGGATGAGGCTGAGGCTTTTAAAGGGAAGGTCGAGCCTTTCCCAAGGGCTGGCCGAGGGTAGAAGAGGGGGAAAGAAGGAAGGGAAAAGGAAGGGAAAGAGAGGAGAAATGGAAAGGAAAGGAAGAGGGAGAAGGGAGGAGGAAAAGGTGGGGCAGCGAACCCTAAATGAGAAGGAAGAGGGACTCGCTAGGGTTTAGGTTAGGGTTGCAGCTAGGTTTAGGGTTATTATTTAGGGTTTAAAATGTGTACAAAAATCAAAAATAAGACCTAGTTACAAAAAAATACAAAATTGACCTAAAAGTAATATTTACACATGTATAATTAGGGTTTTTAGGAAATTTTGATATTTTTTAATTTTTAGGGTTTCCTAAAATTTCGCCCTAGGGTTTTTAGGGTTAAAGAAGGTAAGGCGAAATTGTAGGAGAGGGCCGAAATTTTAGGAAGACCAAAAAATCAAAAAAAATAATAATTGTTTGATTTTCTAGGGTTTTAACATAAATTGCAAACCTAATTCTAACCCTAATTCTACCATGAAAATGCAAGTGAAATTTAATAAGAGTTGATAACTTAGGGTTTTAATGGATGTTAACCCAAACTCTAGCATTAGAGGAAGGTGACCAGCCTTCCTCTTGAAGGTAATTCTCCTTTCTACTAGGTCAGGGCTTCTTGAAACAACCTCTAGGGTTCGTTGCAAAAACCTAAACTAGGGCAAAGTTGGAGCTCCAAGGCCAAACTTCGTAAAAACCTCTTAGGAGCGTTTTTACTATGCAATGAGGATAGAACAGTAGGAAAAAACCCTATTTAAAGATAATGTAGCCCTAGGGCTACCATTCAATCATTCAAGATGCAAAATTTACCTACCAGTCATCAAGCAAACCTTAAAAATGTAAAAGACTTACTTGAGCATGAGTTATTCCAACCATTCTACCATCCACAAAGCATTAGCAAGACAAAGAAAGCATCCAACTTCATCCAAGAGCAAAAAGAATATCCCTCTAAGAGTTGCGCATCACTTCATAAGGCCCTTCTAGGGTAATAGAGTAGCATAATGAATTTTATCCCATAAATTATGATTTGAAAATGAAGTGAGGAGACTTTATTTATATGTTCTCACACTCAATTTTACAAAATAACCAAGCCTACGTGCCTTAAAATGTCAATTTAAAATTATAACATGTCAACTTAAAATTATAACATAAAATAATCAAATATGTGGGTAACTTAAGGGCATTTTCCCTAGAGTTCACCCAAAAATGTCCAAAATAGCTAAAACTGAGCAAAATACTCCAAACTGAAGGCTAGAGTAGATAGGGGGCGACATCATACCCCATCTAACCCCAACAATGTTGATAATCCCTCAACACCCCCCTAGAACAAGCAGTACGACCTGGTGAGGATGATGACGTCATCCTTAGAAGAGGCCCAAGGAGAGAGGGCGCTATGTTGCAGAGGGACCAGGAGGGTACCTGAGGTGACCTAGAAGAGAGGCAAGAGCCTCACAGCAGACAGAACTGTGACTAGAGTTGTGGAACAAGTGGGGGGTCATGTGACCTAGTGACCCACCCCTAGGAGCCTCGGACACCAACCTCATGGCTACAAGCCCTATAATGAGGCAATCAGCAATGCCACTAATCCATTGTACTCCTAAGAGAAAGACCAAAAGGTCTGGCCATAACCTCCACTCAGAAAATGTTGGATAACAACCCTCTTGGTTTGAAAAAATGACCCTCTCTCCCTAGAGGCACATCTGAAGGTGCGCTGGAACTGGTACCACGTAACAGGAGGCTAAACCACAAAAAGGTAAAAATAATGATAAAATGATGCAATTGGCCTCATCTGAATGAAGTGATGAGCCCAAGGAGGACGCCATGCCCCAACTAACCCCAACAATGTAGAAGATCCCTCAATGTCCTCCCCTTTAGCATGGTAAAGCTCTCTGGATGAGGATGACGTCATGGTAATGTGAGCAGATATGTACAAAGAGGGCTCATACAATGGAGAAGAAGTTCCAAATGGGCATAAAGGAGGTGTGTTAAACTGGGCATGACAACCCTTACACGCACAATCACCCCATACATAGCAAAACATAAGTGTGTCTTGGAGCCCATGGGCCATGTGTCCTAATGGGCCCATCCCAAGAAGTATTGGAATTTGGGCACCAACCCAGGGCACAAAAAGACCCAACAAGACAAGGGATTTCCACCCATCAAGGGGCAGTCAGCAATGCCACTAAGCCAATACTCCTTAGAATGAAAACCAAGAGGACCTACTATGACAAGACCATGGATCTTGAGCCTCGCTAGACAACCACTTTTACATAAACAAGCCCAGACTTGGCCTTTTACAATGGAAAAGGCCCCCTCACTCTAGTATATCCTGGCAAGCATGTTGCGGACGATACGGACTTTAACACAGGGATTCCAAAACTCCCTTTGCAGCTTTTTTTAGTACCTATATCAGTGGTGCTTAGCCTTGTTCTTGAGAGAGACACTAGGCCTTTGATCTTCCACACTGAGCCCCCCCATCCCTCGTGGAGACAATAGTCAGTCAATTACATCCTTTTTTCCGGTGAGTTGAGAAAGCAAAGGCACCAATGGAAAAAACTCAACAACAGTGCCATCCTAGCAAAGTTCAGATCCAAGAGACCTTGAGGGTCCTCCTGCCCCCGCATCAGGGAGCCTTGTACAAAGTTGTTGACTCAAAGGCTTTGGCCTTACAATAGACAGACCTCCACTTTCAGACAGCAACAATAGGCTCCCCCTTGAGATGGAGTGACATGCAAGGGACTAGTTCTTCTCGACAACTTTCCATCACAAGATCTTTCTCATCAACCTTAGATGCTAGGAGTGATACTTTTATAAAGGATAACCGCAATGCAAATTTTCCTATTTCTATGACAAGGCTAGAGGGGCTTAAGGCTCCCCCCTATACCTCCCCTCCAAGGCACCCCTCCAAGCAATTTTTGGTCTTTGGCTTTTGGCCCTCAGTAGTCCATGCATCACTCCAAATTTCCCAACATGCTCTTCACTAGTTATCAGATTTTAGATTTTAAATTAGATCTACTTTTGGTTTTTATAGGAGTCACCTTTGCACTTCCATTGTGTATTGTTACTATTGACTATTTGTGGTCACTTGCTAGACATTAATAAAAGTAATTCATCTTATCTTACCTAGCATGCATACGAGCTCCTTAATCCATGAAGTTTTAGCCTCAAACTATTCTAAAAACAAATTTAAATTATGAATGATGCAAGGAATCAAAAAAATGTGATAATATATACCTGCAACAATCAAGCACGTGACTTTCCAAATAGGTGCATTATTTATGACAACTTGCACCATATTGCTTGGGCCAATTTGCTCAATAGCAACAATTAAAATTTTATCAATGAAATTATTCTATATTACCTAACCTGAACAATCTTCTTCCTTCAAAAACATTGCACCTTTTTGTGATGAACCAATGAAATTTACAAATGGCTTAAGCCTTGTATATGCCCATCCATATGAGATAATGAAAACCCCGAGCTAGTCCATGAGATATGAATTGTTCTTAATATATCTTCAAGAATCTACCTCTCTTTGTTGAGCAAACTTGTTCGATCCTTTTCATAGTTGGACCCCTTGGAACCTTGTGAGGCTTCATTAATTGCCCTCACAAAATCCTACCAAAAGGGAGACCAAACAACATTAAAAGGTATCTCACAAGCATAGATGACCCTTGCCACTCATCTCAGATTTTCTTCTCTACCTTAGACATTGATCATTTTTAATGATTCTGCTTTCTTGAGTTGTGGACAGAGCATTTGATGACTCTTCTTGAAATTGTGCCATTGTCCTCTTCCTTGCTCCGTGGAAAATTGTTGGCTCCTTGCCCACTGTTACATGGTATCAATACCAACACACCTTCAAATGTGCCCCAGGGAGAGAGGGTCAAGTTTTCTGACCAATAGAGGTGTTTTCTAGCATTTTTTGAGTAGGGGTTATGGCCAGACCCTTTGGTTCTTCTCCTGGGAGTACTATGGCTTAATGGCATTGCTAACTGCCTCATAAAAGGGCTTGAAGTCCTGAGGTTGGTGTCAGGGGCTCCTAGGGGTGGGTCACTGGGTCACATGACCCCCCACCTGATTTATCACTCCGGTGACTTCTCTCTCAGCACCAAGGCTTATGTCTCTCTTCCAGGTCACCATTCACACCCTCCTAATCCCTTTGCATCACAGCACCCTCTCTCCTTGGGCTCCTTGTCATGATGACATCATCCTTTGTACCAGGCCACATTGCTTGATATGGGAGGGGCGTTGAGGGATTTTCACTACTGTTGGAGTTAGATGGGGCATGACGTCCCCCCCTACCCACTCCAACCTTCAGTTTGGAGTGATTTGCTCATTTTTAGCTATTTTAGTCATTTTTTGGTAAACTCTGGAGAAAATGCCCCAAGTTACCCACAGATTTAATTATTTTATATTATTTTATGTTATAATTTTAAGTTGACATGTTTTAATTTTAAATTGACATTTTAAAGCATGTAGGCTTGGATTTATTTTAAAAGTGAGTGTGAGATCATATAAATACAATCTCCTCACTTCATTTTACACACAACTTATGGGATAAAATTCATTATGTTACTTTTTTTACCCTAGAAGGGTCTTTTCGGAGTGATGCACACCTCTTGGAGGAATCTTTTTGTTTCTTGGATGAAAGTTGGATGCATTCTTTGTCTTGCAAATGCTATGTGGATGCTAGAATAGTTGGAACAACTCATGCACAAGTAAGTCTTTTTCTTTTGAAGGTTTGCTTGTTGAATGGTAGGTAGATTTTGCATCTTTAAGGATTGAATGGTAGCCCGAAGGTTGCATTCTCTTTGAATAGGTTCGTTTATCTACTTTTCTAGCCCTTAGCATAGTAGAAACGCTCTCAAGAAGAGGTTCCTACATAGCTTAGCTTTAGAGCTCCAACTTTGCCCTAGTTTAGGTCTTGAAACCAGCCCTTGGGGTTGTTTCGAGAAGCCCTAATCTAGTGACAAGGAGATTTTCCCTCCAAGAGAAAGGTTGGTCACATTTCTCTAAGGCTAGGGTTTGGGGTAGTATCCATTAAAACCCTAAGTTGGTCAATCTTTTACCTAATTTCACTTGCATTTTCATGTTTAAATTTGCATTTTCATGGTAGAATTAGGTCTGCAATTTTATGACAAAAACCCTAAAAATCAAAAAATTGATTTTTTTTAATTTTTGACCTCCCTAAAATTTCGGTCCTTTTCCCTATAATTTCGGCCTGCCATTTTAAGTCCTAAAAACCCTAGGGCAAAATTTTGGGAGCCCTAAAAATCCCAAAAAATATAAAATTCCTAAGAAAAACATATTTTGTAAGTTTGTACATATTGTTTTAGCTTAGATTTTGATATTTTATTAACTAGGTTTAATTTTCTTAATTTTGTACCTAATTTGTAAAACTAAAACCCTAAAAATCCTAACCTAAACCCTAGTTGCAAACCTAAAGCTCTAGTGGCCTCCCTTTTTCCCTTTTCCTAAGCTCGCTCTTCATTTTCTTAGCATTCGCCCTCCTCCTCTCGACCACCTTCCTCATCCCTCTTTCTTCTTATCTCCTCCATCTCTCTTCTCTTCTATTCCTTCTTCTCTTCTCCCCTTACGTCTTCTTCCTTCCCCTCTTCTCCTCCTTATCCTTTCTTCAAGCCCTCGGGCTCCCTTAAGAAAGGGTTTGATCTCACATTTGGGGGCTTGGCCCTCTCTTTTTGGTTGTCCCTTGTATTGACATTAGCCCAGCAGGCCTTGGTCTTCCACTGAAAGTCTTTGTTAGGCCTGAAATTGCCCTTTATCAGACTTTGTTATTGCTGCTATAACTCTGCATATTTTCTGCAGACTGTAAACCATAGGCATTCACTCCATTTCCCTTTTATACATGTGCATGCAAAGCAACAACAAGTGTTAACCTTTACAAGTCTTTGAAGTTTATTTAAAGTTAATAAGGAGATCAGAAAGCTAAATTCTACATACAGCATTCTTGAGTTTGCATTTGCTGCATTACAGTGAATGATGAAAGTGGCCTAAAGGCATAAATAATATCATTCTTCTGGTCCTTGTCTCCTTGGATTGATCTTGGTACAACTACTATAACTGCTGTTTATTATTACAAATACATCATGCTGTTATAATTCTGATATAGTTGTAATCTGTTGCATGAAAGTGAGAAGGTGAAAATAGTTTGAACTTTGAAGTATTGTTCTTATCCCTATTGACAAGTTGGTGTTGACAACTCTGTTACTAATACTTCCTCAAACAAATCTGAAACAAGCATTACTTGGCTGCTAAGTAACCGGACACGTCCAACAGGATCCCCATGTCGTGTGGGCCACGTTTGGGCATGGACATGTTGGCCCCACGTGGGCGACACGAGTTTTTTCGTGTCCCGAACTTGGGACACGCGTGGGGAAAACTGTGCAGCGTGAGGGAAAAACAGGACACGAAAAATGCGTGAGAAAGAGCCCGCGGGTCAATAAAAACGCCTTTTTTGTCTTTTTTTTTGTCATTTGCTAACTGTTGAGAGTGTGAGGGAGAGTTAGAGAGAGCTCAAAGTCATTTTTTTTGCAGGTGAAGGAGATTCAAGAGTGTTTTCTTGCAGGTGAAGGAGATTCAAGTGTGATTTCACCAGCAAGGTTGAAGGAAAATGTCTCAACCAGCTAGGGCAGCAGGTAGAGGGTAAAGGAAAGGGAATAATGCCCCATCTATTCCCTCTCGTCCTATTCGTCCTCCAAGCACATCCCCTTCTGCTCCTAGTAGTGCTCCAACTGGTTCTAGTCAAGCTCATCCCCATTATAGCCATGCTTTGGCAAAACGACAAGCACAAGAGAGTAAATACCCTTTGTGGAAGTATGTGACATGGAAAGAAGGTGTTGGAGCGAAGCTTGGTGGGGGAGGCAATGTGTGTTGGACTTGCAATTTCTGCAAGCATGATTTCAAAAGCACCTATTACCGGGTTAAAGGCCATTTGTTGGCCCTCCCTTGTGGGATTTCTTCATGCAAAGCTGTTAGTGTTAACCAAAGGAGGGAGATGGAAAGAAAAGACCATGTTGGGGTAGGGAAGGTGGCTGCAGCAAGCAAGACATTTCATCGTGAGGATCCTCTTCCATTCTTGAGGAAACCCTCTAGCACTAGGAGTGGGGTTGATGCTATTGCTTATCCAACAAGAAAGAGGCCAACTTCAAGAGGTCCAATGGATTGGATTTTCCAACAAGAGGCACGAGAAGAGGTAGACCTCTCCATTGCATTTTTCTTCTACCTCAACTTCATCTCATTCAATGTTGCACGGTCACCATTGTACTTTGAGATGTGTCGATCTATAATGGAACGAGCTCCAACTGGTTATGTGCCTCCTGGTTCAGAGAAGATTAGAACCACATTGTTGGTTAAGGCAAAGAAGGAGGTGGACAAAATTATTGATCCAATTAAATCAAAATGGTCCACATGGGGTGTTAGTATTGTTTCTGATGGATGGACGGATCCAACACGCCATCCACTCATCAATTTCATGGTGTCTTCCACAAATGGACCGGTGTTCTTGAAAGCGATGGATGCTCTTGGGAAATACAAGGATGCACAATATATGGGTGATTTGTTCATCAAAACCATTGAAGAAGTAGGTGTTGATTCTTGTGTACAAATCATCATGGACAATGCACCTGTTTGCAAGGCTGCTGGCATGATTGTGGAAGCTAAACATCCACAGGTATGTGATTGTTAATTTACTCATTTATTTGAAATTTTGAGTTGTTAGTAACTTAGTTGTAGTCTTGTAGAGTCTAGGAGTCTCGACTCAATGACTCATTTATACTTTCTTTTATTGATCTTACAGGTATTTTGGACACCTTGCATTGTCCATTCTTTGAATTTATCACTAAAATCTATTGCTTCAGATGTGCCATGGATTGGCAAACTTATTGAGGATGCACGCCATATCCGTAACTTTGTACAAAACCACACCAATGCCCTCACAATCTACAAAGAGTACACACATCTTTCATTGTTGAAGGTTGCAGATACTCGGTTTGCTTCCTCATTCATCATGCTCAAGAGATTGAGAGAGGTAAAAACCGCTCTTGGGTCCATGGTGATTTCAGAGTTTTGGGCTTTTTGGAGAAAGTCGGATCAAAATGCTTCACAAAAGGTGAAGGACACAGTATTAGACGATGGTTGGTGGGATAGGGTAGTCCTTAGCATCAAGATCATGGAGCCAATCATTTCTTTGTTGCGGTTTGCAAACACGGACCAGCCCATCCTAGGAGATGTTTATGAGGGGTGGGATTCCATGATTGAGTCCATGAGGACCATTGTTATGGAGAATGAGTGTGCTGAGTATGAGACATCGGCAAAGAACTTATGGTCCATCATACAGGGCATTCTTATCTCCAGGTGGGATAAGAATTGCACACCTTTGCATTGCTTGGCCCACTCATTGAACCCCAGGTTCTACACTCAGGATTGGCTCAGTGGTGGGTCGGGGCCCTCATCCAGAGTCCCTCCTCACATGGATGGAGAGATCTCAGAGGGGAGGAAGATAGCATTTAGATGGCTACTTCAGGATAGAGACCACCTTGAGGTGGTGGAGGAGGAATTTTATGAGTTTTCTAGTGGCACTGGGAGATTTGGAGGATATGAGGTGGTTAGAGACATGGGGGTTAAGAAACCCCTTGTTTGGTGGACAACTCATGGGGCAACATGCCCTCTTCTACAAAAGATAGCCTTGAGGGTCCTCTCTCAAGTTACTTCATCCTCTTGTTGTGAGAGGAATTGGAGCACATATGGGAACTTGTACAGTGTGAAGAAGAGCAGGCTTGAGCAGTCCAGGGCAGAGACGATGGTGTATGTGCACTCCAACCTTCGTCTTATTTACAGGAAGAGGGAGGAGTGGGCGAAGGGAAAGACACGGATGTGGGATGTCTTTCCTGATGAGATGGGTTTGGACAGCAGTACTGAGTTGGCATTAGCCAACATGGATCTTAATGATCCAGTGCTAGAGCCGGTCACTTTTGATGAGGGTGATCGTATGGAGGAGTCATCCTCCACACCAGCAGATGCAGTTAGTCAGATTGGCAGAGAGGAGGAGGAGGAGGAGGAGGATCAGGGCAGTGATGAGTTTATTGATTCAGGCATGGAGGAGGACTATTGAGTCATTGACAGATGGGATTCTTCCATCTTGATCCACCCCTTTTTTGTATTTACTATTAGACTATTAGACTATTAGTCTATTTGGCATTTGCCAGTGCCCAGTGGCATTCCGACATCTATGTAATACATTTTGATTTTGATGACTTAATGAGACATATGGTTCCGAGTCTCTGACATGCATCTATGTGTCTCAATGTCTCATTGTGATTTGTGATTGTGAATGACAAATGTGTTGTACTTGTGATTTGTGAATGATCTAATTTCTATTGAATATTTCATATTTGTAATTGTAAATGTAATTTCTATTGAATATTTGTAATTGTAAATGTTAAATTTTATTGGATCTATATGTCTATATTTTTAAATTTTAATATATTTTAAAAAATATATATATATGTATATAAAACGTGTCCTACATGTCCTGATTCCGGGGGTCACCGTGTCCCGTGGGGACACTCGTGTCCCGTGTCCTCGTGTCAGGTGACTTAGATTGGCTGTCATAAAAGTGGTTAGATATTGTGATAACTTATATTTGCTAGTTGTTCATCACACTCAATCAGTTATCCACAATTGTTGGCATTTACACTTACTTGGGTAATCTAAAAGTTCATGCATATTGAAACTGCTATTGAAAGTGACACTATTTGTTATGCTTAGTGATGATTGAATACTTTTACTCATACCTTGACATTTGTACAAGTGCTTGTATTGTTACCATTGCATGATTATATAGTATGTCTTCTTCATTCACATAGATACATTGTTTAAGGCACTGGTCACTAACATTGTTGTCAAGAAGGCATAGATTCTAAGTGTTTTTGCAAATCACAAAAAGGGCTCTCCCCTTGGAGGTTTTGACTCTCCAAAGAAGTTGGGGAAGTGGCTAAGGTGACAGTGCTCACTTTCTCCGTACATTTGTTCATCGGATACTAGCCCTACTAGTTCATCTGGTAACACCAACAAGCATGCAAGTATTGCTACCACTAGCAAGACTCTTTCTTCGTTCTTCAACTTTCGAGCAACATTAGCCTCTTTCTCATTTCTAGGCCTCACCACTAGTTAGATGTATGTTCACAAACCTCAACACCTTGAGCATTTTCATGCAAAATATGAACCCCAACTCTTGTGTGATAGCCCCTAAAAATCTTGTTTGTTCTGCATAGACCACACCTCCATTCACATGAATCCCCACTAGTCATATTTCCGCATGCTTGCTTAGGAGGTCTAGGGGCATGAGAAAGAACACCTTAAGCAGCCATGAATGCTACAAAAAAAATGTTAAAAAGTTACTTAAGTGACATGAAGAACCACTTTGAGAAGCCATGAATGCTACAAAAACAATAAAGATAAGATAATTTTATTAATGTTTAACAAATGACCCCAAAAGTAGGTAAATGGCATTGTCAAGTAAAATAGTGTCGATACATAGTGGGATCGCAAAAAAGGAGTCTAAATAAAGCAAGAAGTAGAAAGTTAAATAAAGTAAAGCATGGCTCTAAGCTAAGACAAAGATAGTACAAGCTATAGGCTAAGGCACATCGAGCACTTGTAGAGGAAGATAGATTTGAGACAAATTGACCAAGAATCTAGAATACAAATATTGCAAGCATATCAAGATATGCTAGCACCAGTTCCCCTAACATTCGAGGCAGGCGGGAGGAAAGTCCAGATAGAGTCTTGTTTGGAGAAGAAGCTAGAAGACAATCTACACTGTGCACTATGTTGCTACCTAAATGAGGTCGCCCGCTATTGAAACCATAGTGGCCTCATCTGACTATTTTAAGGGATCTGGAACAACAATGACGTTAGGATCTCTATGAAGTAGTAAAAGTTGCTCGAGCCCGCATTAATCTAGAACTAAGAGCCACACTCTGACAACCTCAGTCTTAGAGCCCTTGGTAGAAAGGAGCACTAAAAATAAAGAAGTAATCAACAAAGTGGACCCCGCTCCAAGGGGCTGCAAAAGAATCTGGGACACAAGGTCACCCACTCCTGAACCATAGTGGCCTTGTCTGACTAGCAATAAGGGATCTAGAACAATAATGACATTAGGATCTCTGGGAAGTAGTAATAGTTGTATGAGCCTGCACTAATCTAGAACCAGGAACCACACTCTAACAACCTAAGACTTAAATCCCTTGGTAGAAAGGAGCACTAAAAATAAGGAAGTGATCAACAAAGTGGACCCCGCCCCAAGGGGCAACAAAAGAATCTAGGATTGAAGCCTAAGGACCTCCAACATGTATATAGTTAGGCAACATTGAACGAAAAACTAAAAGAAACTAGAAAGGGTCCATGACACCCTAAGTAGACAATTGAACCACCCTCGAACCTCACATAATAAATGGGGTGGCAAAAAAAGAAATGCTCCTCGACCTCAACTGCCTAAAGATGGCACAACTGGAAAATCTTGTCCCATCGATTGAGTTGGTGGTCTACCTATGAAAGTTTTCTGAGTTTTCATCCCACCCGGTTTCAATGTCATTTTTCATAGTTTAATGCCCAACCCAGTTTTCATGTTGGCTGGAAATTTCACATAAATTTTCAGACAAGTAAAACACTGCTGAAACTCACATTTAATGACAAAAAATTAAAGTAAACATGCACACCATAAATAATTTCAAACTCATAAATTTTTGGCCAATAGTCCAGGAAAAACCCACAAGGGGAAAACCTGTTAGAGAGAGAGAATTTGTATTTCTTCAGTAAATCTTCAGTACAGAAATTTATAGTCAAAATGTACTTATCTCAACCATAAAAATTATCACCCAGACGCTGCCTCGATTTCTGTGCCAAGCTGCTGCCTCGATTTTTGTGCCAAAACACAACCTCGGGAATCACGCCCAGTCAACAGTACGGATTAGCAGCAATTTAATGCTGTTGTACGGTCCTAGAAAACTGTGCCACTACCTCGCGATTTGTGCCCAGAACCTCTACCTCGAAATCTGTGCAGTACGGTACAACAATAATTGTTGCTGTACAGTGCCTTGGGAAATGTGTTGTACCAAAACCTCTTCACCTCGAAATGCATGTTGTTCAATAAATGCCCATGAACCCTGCCTCGAAATTTGTGCCCCTCTCTAGCTCTCTTCTCCACTTTCTTCTTCTCCAAAAAAAAGTGAGCTCATTTGCCTTCCCTTGCTCTTTTTGTCTAAACCCTAGGGTGAGTGAATGGTCACTCAATCCAATGGCTGAGATTAGATGAGATGAGTGGATGAGATTAAATGCTCATTTAAATCTCATAAATATTAATTTCACTCACCTCACTTAAATTTATCAAAAAGTGACTTTAATCTCTAAAGTCAAATTAAATGCTCATCTCAAGTCATTAATGCAAGGGTCACTTTATTTCCCCTTTTAAGTGACTAATGCAAAAGTCACCTAGGGCAACACTTTCCTAGGTACAAAAATCAACAACCTCCACCCAAAGTCTATGTGAACCCACTCTAAACTAGCCTAAGTGGATGCAAACATCATGCATCCAATGATGATGTGCATATAAAGGTCGAACAATTAGCACGCCTTCAACTCCATGAAATGCTCCACTTAAAAAGCCATATTTAGGCGTACCCCACCCAGTGGATTTATTCAAGTGATCTGAATATACTAATTGTAGATGTCATCTCAAGTGATCCTATTCAACTCCTACCTAATAGATAGGAGGCAACTAGGTGCATCGAGTGAGTATATAAACGAAAAGAGGTGACCTATCAAAATTACCCACAAACTCCAAAACATCTGAGTCCCTGCAAACTAACCACGAGCATGTGCGAGGGAGCTAGACAAAGCAATGGACCCTAAAGAGTTCTACCTCAAGAACAGGGACCAATCCCAACCCATCGATGAATCACCATTTGCCCCAAACATTAATTAGGAATGAGACCAAGCTGAAAATAGTATCAAGATAGAGTGGGAGAGCCCCAAACTCAACAAGGATGGTGGCATGGAGACCTTTTGTGTGCATCTGCTAAAGCATCCAAGGAGAAGAGGTTGCACCCTCTTCAATGTGCCCCATTCAAACTCCAACAAGGCAGAGTGGGAGAGCCCCAAACTCAACAAGGATGATGGCATGGAGAGCGTTTGTGTACATCTAATAAAGCATAGAAGGAGAAGAGGTTACGCCCACTTAGTTGGGCCCCTTTTAGACTCCAACAAACAAGGTCCCTAAACCTTTGAACCATAGATAACTGTGGACCAAATACTAGAATCCATGAAGACATCTTTGAGAACATGTCATAGAAATGATGTCAAAAATACTATCGCTTGAGCAAGGTTGAGGATCAAATGCCTTTGTGACCTGATGTTGATTGATTAAATGCTAGTGGTAAATGATGCCAGATGGTAATGCTTGATGTTGTGCTTGATATACTGTTTGCTATATCTAGATGATATTACTCCTTGAACATTTATGATGGTGTTATGGTGCATAGACATGTATGGTTGTTGCTTGGTGGATGGCTTAGGATACAAACTCCCTCGCACATGATGATGAGTTATGTGTTGATATTACTTGGAGGTGGTGCACCTAGCATGTGTTCTTATTCACATATTTCCAACATGATTAATAATGTGTTTTTATGGTTAGAGACCTCCTAATGTGAACATCCTAGAAGATCAATATTTATGATCCTATGTTGAGAGCTCATGTGGTTTTGACCATTGTTTGACTAGTGGATCGCTTGAATGCCTTGGTCAATTTTGGTAATGTTCACACTTGGTTGGGTTTGTTATGATGTTGGCTATGTTACTTAGTGGAGTGCTCATCTTGTTGGGCACATATTTTGATGCATCCATCGCATTTGTCTTAATATTTTATTCTTCATGATGGAGAGTGCTCTCACATTAGAGTTCACACATGCCACATTTGGGGAATTATTTGGAGCCATATGTGCCATTTGGGAGGTTCATTACACACATGTTAGGAATTTTGATGGTTTTCAAAATCAGTCGATGGTATTTGCACATGGTTTTCCCTTCCAACACTTGGTTTTGCTTTCCAACCCATTGTATTTCATTAATGGAGGGCATTTACTATTTACTCATCTTCTTAGTTAACCACACATGTGGGCATTCTTGCACACTTTCTTAGGGCAACCTCCTCTTGTACAAATGGTTTTGCAAATCCATTGATGGTTTCTAGGCTCATGGTTTGAATAAAAGTAGGGAGCACTCATGAAAAATGATTATTTTTATTGCTTCTTGACTATTCAAAGTGGCTACAATGCACATTCATGAAGGGGGCACCTCATATGAAGATTATTTTATTATTGTTCGTATTTCTTCTTTCTACACACTCTTCTATAGAGCACCTATCCTAGGTGTGCTTTCTACACTATTTCATAGTCAAAGAAGGTTATTTCTTCATCTACACTTGGCATTATTGGAAGGCACACTCACCTTATCTTGGCAATTATATTATTTTTAGGTGATTATGGAGGAAGCTTCTTGAGGGGTGCTTGCACACTTGCTCATGCACCTTGTGGACCATATTACTATTTTGATTTGGTTGAGGAGTTTTCTTCTAGGAGTATTATATTATTATCTTATCTCATGCATCTTGAAGGGCACACTTTGTGACTTCTTCCATGTGGACATTCAGCACAATATCCTATGTCAAAGAATATTATATCATATCTTGCTTGCAAGCATCTTGGAGGGCACACTAGTTGTGGGCATCTTATCTTGTTGCCTTGTCAACAAACCTATCTTAGTGATGCACTTTCTCTCTTGTGGAGGTTTTCTTGCTCATTTTATCATATAGACCATTTGACTTGTCAACTTTAAGGGATAAGACCTAACTATTACATTATTATATTATTTCTTTGAATTGTCATGGACGTAGTTAAGCAAATAATGTATCTTATTGTAAGAGAAAATATGTTCTTTCTATATGAAGGGGTTTTCTCTTCATTTGATGTATGGATGGATTGGAGCTAGACCCCTTGGAGCTTAATGGAAATTCTTTGGTTGTGATTGGGAGGATCAATGTAGCACCTCGTGGACAAGTATATCTTCTAAACCTTCATGTTATAATTTTCTGTTGAAGTTATCCTGACATGTCCCTAATGAGGAATGAATTAAGTAATGCCTTTGCTATTTTCTTTTATGGTTGCCAATGGATTATTGTTTATTGATGCATTCTTTCTCTACACTTGGTTAAATGCACATAAATTCTATTCCTAATAACCATACTCTCAATAGGTATTGGATGTTATCTGCTCTAGTAATATCCTTAGAAATATTTATGCAGTTTAGGACAGCAAGGGGATGGACTATTGTAGCATGTATTTTTCAGCCCAAATGGCCATCATCCCTCATTAGGATAACCTCCCATCAAAGCCTTGATTTGACCACATTTACCCAAAGATAAGACACTAATCTCATTTCCACTCATCCACATTATATTTCGTAAAACACACAAAACTGTTTTGCTGGATTTTACTCTACATTTCACCTTTCAACCCATTGCCTAAAATTTTAGCAATCTTGTCCTCGGGAAGTCTCCCTTGTGCCAGAGAACTGGTCTAAAGCAATGTTGCAAATATCGTGTCCGGGAATATATCGTCGAGAGTCTAGAAAGATTACTTATCGGAAATATTGGGAATTATCAGAAAATATCGACAAAAATAAACTAGACCTGAAGAGTTGTGAAAATATTGGGCAAATCGGCAACATGAAAAAATCGGGAGAAATCGGAAATATCGAGAGAAATCAGAGATATTTGTAACATTGGCCTAAAGTGTAGAAGAGGGTTGGTGAGGTAATAGTGGCCTCCCTCTTTGTTCGTCTAAGGCCTCCCTTGAACTTTTGAGACTTTATCTCTAGAGGTGAAGGTTCATGAGGTAACAGGGTCAAAAGCACATTATTGCTTTCCCCTCCCCCTTATATTAGCACCAGCATCAATGCATTATTAAAACTAAAACAAAAATGGATACGCCTCTCACATAGCATCCTCCAAATCCCATGCCACCACATCGAGACTGCAATGGACCCATTGGACCTTTACATACCCAGTGGCTCTATTTCGAAGGAATGTGACTTTGTTTTTTAGGATGCAAGTTGGTTCTCTTCGAAACTCTCTTTCTAGTCTACCTAAATCAAAGCAAAATCAATGATATGGATAGAATTGTGCGCATACTTCTTTAACAAAGATACATGAAATGCATTGTGAGTTTTTATGTTAATAGGCAATGCAAGCCTATATGCAATTGTTCCTATTCTATCAAGAATTTCGAAAGGTCTACATTATCTTGTTGCAAATTTGTCACAACTACCAAGTCCCCTGGAGGTAGTCAGCATTCTAGTCAACAAGTAAATTCTACACGTCCCCTGTAGGTAGTCATCATTCTAGTTAACAAGTAGTTTCTTATGCTACGTAAATGCAGTTTGATTTTAGGACTGTTTTATAGGATTTACACCAGTAGAAATTGTAGAAGTAGCTCAAAAAGAGAGGACTGCACTTCAATTTTTTATTTTTTTTTACATATTTCAGCCTAGAGGGGCTTAAACTTGAAGCTTTTGGATTATAATTTCTGATCCTGCGAAACAGCAGATTTATTAAAATAAAAATTAACCATTTGTGTGAAAAAAAACATCCAAGATTTAGTGAGCTTTTCTTTGATCTCACACTTCGAAACACATTATCTCCAACTTTAAATTATTTGTGCACTTTATCTTATCTACCTATACTGTGTTGCTTTCAAATTTCATTGGATTCTGGCAAATTGTTCTTCCATTTCCTAAAGAAAATCTGCCCTACTGTAACTCAATTAGTTGGATTATCCCTCCTTATTGGTGTGTTGCATTTTCTGCCATACAATGCTTCAAATGGACTCATCCTCAACAAGGCATGATGTCCATTATTGTATGCAAACTCCACCAAGTACAAATAATCCCCCACTTAGACAACATGCCCATCACATTCATCCATAACATGTCTTCAATTACTTGGTTAATTCTTTCAGTTGCCCATCAATATATGGATGGTATGTTGTACTAAACTTCAGATTTGTGCCAAAAGCATTGAATAATCCCTTGCAGATGCTCAAAGTGAACTTAGAGACTCAATGAGAAACAATGGCCTTGGGTATTCCATGCAATCTGGCAACTTCCTATGTAGATATCTACTATGTTAGTTGCCTTATGTGCGGAATTAATTGGATTAAATGGGTAGCAATTGTCAATTTAACCACCACCACCATGATGGAGTCACGATGCCTCATTGTTTTTGGTAACCAGTAATAGAATCAATGGTTACTGCCTTCCATTTACATTTTGGGCCTTGGTAATGGGAATAGCCATAACAAAATTGTTGGATGTCTATGCTAAACTTTTACTCACTAACACTCCAGACATATCGATATGTATTCAATGACATTCCTTTTCACTCCTGGCTAAGAGTATTGTTTCTTCACTACAGAAAATGTCCTTCCATCCCTAGGGTGTCCAAAATACGAAACACTATGCATTTCATTCAAGATGAGTTTTCTCCACTAACAGGAATTAGAAATATAAATTTGACTTCTATACACAAGAATCCCATTATTTTCTTTGTACTCTTCATATTTTTGTTTAACATTTTGTTGTTGCATTCAGGGATGGTAGGTGCGCGGGGATCCTACTGGATCCTGGGGGACAATAATGAATGGGGCCTCGGCATAGCATCTAACAACCAAGCAGATTGGTATGCCTTGATGCTCGGAGTGGAGCTAGCAGTTTCTCTTATCGTCCAGAAACCAATCATCCTCGGAGATTCTTTGTTGGTTATCAGATATGCACGCAAGGGCTTGATCAATGACAAGGACATCCAAGAGTAATTACAAAAAAGAACCATTGGCATCCTCAAAAGGATCAAAGAACCCAGTCTAATGCACATAGGAAAAATCAACAATGAGCAAGTAGATCGACACACAAACCAAGTCGTAGCTTTGGATAACAGCATTTACGTAGAAATGGATCGTCATCCACATCGAAGGTGGATACCGTAGACATTACGGTAAAAGATTTTGATTACCCCAAGGTCATTTATGAAGGGGGGCACTTTCATTGTTATCGGCGAGCAGTTGGCTTGGGTGGTTGACACGCAACATACCTTGGCATTTAAGGTCTTCCAATGTGTATCACCTCACCCACATCCACCTCAGGTCTCGCACAAGTTGAATTTAATGGCCTTTGGTCTTGTTTCTTGGGAGGCTGGTGGGATATCTCTGACCAAATATTTTCCCACGAAGTCTGGTCCCTTCTCGACATGGACTTTGGTTAAATCCAGCCTCGGTCTTGTTTTGGCTGAGAAGGTTTTCTTATCACCATGGAGGGTTGACCTGTCATCTCGCCTTCTTGTCTCGGGTCCAGCCTCCTTTGGGGGATACAGAGGCATTACTGGCTTTCTATCCTTGGGTCGAGGCTTTGGGCATTCTGTGTGTGTCCAGGGTTCAAGCTTGTTCAAATACAGCTATGGCGTCTTGGAATTTCAACCTCTGCGGGATTGAGAATGCAATTCGTGATCTAAAGAAAGCAATGTGGCATATGTAGTCGCAATTTGAAGGTATCATCGAGACTATGTGCCAAACTTCGTATAATATTTCTGTTGGAATGTAGAACTGATGATATGGAAGACAGCATCAAAGTTCATGAAGGTGAAGTGGACAGGTTGGTTGAGGATGTAGCAGAGATGCGCTCTATGTTGCTTCAGGGCAGTCTTCTTCAGCACAACTCCGTTCAGGCTTCAGGGGCTCCAAAGGAGGATTCAGTGCTGCAGCCAAAGAATGAAATAATTGAGCTTGAGTCTACTGGGCAAAGCGGATGAAGACTATCCTTTTGTTGAAATTCCAGACTAAATCTCCTCCTTTCTGTTATTTTTATGTATTTCTTCTGTGTTGTTTTACTGGGTCAGTATATATGCTTATATAGCTCTAGAAATTTTGCTATAATAGATAGAACTTTGTTATTTAAGTTTTGGGACGAGAGAATTTTGGTGACAGAATGTATTTCTCTGAATCCTCTCAGAAGCATGGTGAAACTCTTTGTATTTTTATCGTTGCTTCTGTCTGCTTTTTATTATAAATCTTTTAGCCTTTCTGGTTTAAAAAAAAAAACATTTTGTTGTTGCATCCTTCCTTTATTCGAAGGTAGTGTTTCATTTGTCACAAAAGTTTCAAGAATTCTATTCTTCAAATATGATTTATACATGCTAATTGTTGTAACATGCATTCCATCTAATCTTTTACTAAGTGCATTACCAACTTTGTTCTCTTTTCCTCTAATGTGTTTGTGGTCAAAAATCAAACTCACAAAGAAATTCCAACTTGTTTGCATGGCACTTAGATTTTGATGCTCAAACAAATATTTCAGACCATAATGATCAATTTGTAAATTTTCTGAGTTTTACTGCTTGCTGGTTTATGTCAACATTTCAGTGGTTTTCACTTTCAGCGAGTTTTGCATAGGCTGAAAGTTACTTATGAAATTTTCTTTAACAATTAAACACGCTGTAAAATCATACTAACACGCAGAAAAACAATTTTAACATGCACACCATAAAAGATAGACTCAGAATTTTCGGCAACTGTGCCCTGGAAAAACCCCCATAGGGAAAACCAGTAAGAGAGTGAGATTTTATTTCTTCAGCAATATTTTTCAATACAATAATTTTTCCAGCAAAAAATGTACTTATCTCCACCACGAAAAATTACACCCAGAGGCTGCCTCGATTTCTGTGTCAAACTGCTGTCTTGAAAACTGTGCCAAAACTCAGCATCTCGAAAACTGTGCCCAACCTCGATTTCTGTGCAGATTTGGTGTCTCGGTTTCTGTGCCAAAACAGGTACAGTCCGTACAACTGTACGGACCTCGAAAACTGAGCCAAAATCTTGGTTTCTGTGCAGCTGTACAGTACAGCAATAAATGCTGTACAGCTGCCTCGATTTATGTGCCTGTATGGTACAGCAATCACTGCTGTACGGCCCTCCTCGATTTCTGTGCCTTCTTCAGCTGTACAGTTGCCTCGATTTTTGTGCCCACTCAATGCTGTACGGATGCCTCGGTTTCTGTGCTGAATATTGATTGCTGCTGCCTTGAAAATCGTGCTGCATTTAAAGTCCTCAAGCTGCCTTGAAAGTCGTGCCACCTAAAAACTTGCCCAAATGCTCTCTAGAAATTCGTGCCCTTGGTCTCTCTCTCTTTTCTCTCTTCTCCTTCACTTCAATCAGCAAAAATGAAATGAAATGCCTCCCTCATTGCTTTTTGTCCAAACCCTAGGGTTTTCTAAATCCACTGGATGAGATAGATTTAGATCTATGGTTGAAATTAAATGCTCCATTTATTTCTCATAAATTATTAATTTCACTCACCCACTTAAATTTATCAAAAAGTGACTTTAAAGTTATAAAGTCTCATTAAGTGCATTTAATGTGAGGGTCACCTTTTCCCCCTTCTAAGTGATTTTAGGCAGAAGTCACTTGGGGAACACTTCCCTAGGTACAAAAACTAACACTCCCTCTTACCGAGGAAGGTGTTCTGCAGCACTCCCAACTTGTCTCTGAAGAAGACAAACTTGCCCCTCCCCAAAGATTTTGTCAGGATATCTGCTACCTGCTCATCAGTGGAAATATACTGCAACTCAACTGCTCCTCTCTGGACGTAGTCTCGGATGAAATGGTACCTGATCTCAATATGCTTTGACCTGTCATGGAACATCGGATTCTCAGAGAGCTGAATGCAACTCTGATTGTCACAATAGATCACCGTAGGTCTAAGCTGCTGATCAAATAAATCTACCAATAACTTGCGAAGCCACAATGCCTCGCAAGTAGCCTGACTGGCTGCCATGTACTCAGCCTTGGCAGAACTCAATGCAATGGACTTCTGTTTCCGACTGAACCACGACACTGCTGCCGAGCCCAAACTGAAACAACAACCGGAAGTGCTCTTCCGATCCCTCACACAACCTGCCCAGTCTGAATCTGTGAAACCAACCAAGCTGACTCCACCCGAACCCCTGTAGTCCAAACCATAGTCCACCATGCCTGCTAGGTATCTCAGCACATGTTTTGTGGCAATCCAATGTACACTCCTAGGCTCCACCATGAACTGGCTAAGAATGTTCACCGCAAAACACAAGTCTGACCTAGTGTTGACCAAATACATCAATGATCCAACGAGCTGACGGTAAAGTGTAGGATCCACCAACTTACCCTCTGAAGCATGAAGTTGCTTCCAATTGGTGATCATAGGTGTAGACATAGGCCTGCAGTCCTCCATCCGAAATCTCCTCAGAATATCAACTGCATACTTCCCCTGTCCCAGGAAAATATGTCCAGGCTCCTGCCAAACCTCCATCCCCAAATAGTAATGCATCGGCCCAATATCAATCATCTCATACTCAGCTGCAAGGTCTCTCTTGCAATGTGCAATGAGATGCTCATCTCCAGTGATAAACAAGTCATCAACATATAACAGAAGAATGAGAGGATCTCCACCAACCACAATGTAGTAAAGGTTGGGATCAGCCTCACTCTTCTGAAAGCCCATCGAAGTCAAGTATGCATCGATCCTGGAGTGACAAGCTCTAGGAGCTTGCTTCAATCCGTACAAGGCTTTCCTCAGCCTGCACACATGAGAAACTCTCCCATGAATCTCGAATCCCTGTGGCTGCTCTAAGTACACCTCCTCCTGCAAAAGACCACTGAGAAATGCAGTCTTCACATCCATCTGGTGGATCTTCCAACCCATCTCTGCTGCTATAGATATCACTACTCTGATGGAAGAATATCGAGCAACTAGCGCAAAAGTCTCATCATAGTCAACTCCCTCAACCTGTGAAAACCCCCAAGCCACAAACCGAGCCTTGTACTTCTCCACACTGCCATCTGCAGCATGCTTTATCTTGTAAAGCCACTTGGAAGTCACAACTGACTTCCCCTTAGGTCTCGGCACTATCTCCCAAGCATCATTCTTCATGATGGAATGGTACTCTTCCATCATGGCATCTCTCCATACCTGATGCTGAGAAGCCTCCTCAAATGTGGAAGGCTCAGAGTCACGAAGACTCGCAACAAGAGCCATCCCCAATCTGTCTGGCATCACTACAGTCCTGATCTCCTCCTGGGGTCTACCAAATGCCTCTGCTTCCTTCAAGGTGTCTTGAAGCCACTTAGGCTTCCTCTTCCTTGAAGGCTCCTCCCATACTGGTCTATCCTCATCTGAGGAACTCCCAGAAGCAGAAGATCCAACACCCCGAGAACCAGTGACTGATGAACCAGTCCCTGAAGAACCTGTAACCTGTGAACCTGAACCTGTACCTGTCCCTGAACCTATCCCTGAAGTACCTATCACCTGAACCACTGAACCTGTAGAAGTTGTGCTTGTACTCTGTGATCCAGTCACTCCAGAAACCTGTGGACCTGAAAGCTGTATCGAAGAAGCCTGTGTCAACTGAGGTGTGGGAGCTGGTGGCTCCTGCTGCTCTAACTCTCTGGACTTCCTGAAGGCTCTCTCCTCATCAAACTTCACTTCCCACCTCACTACAACTCTCTTCTGGCCAGGAAAGTAAAGCCGATATGCCTTCGAAGTCTCATCATAACCCACAAAGATACCTCTCTCTGCAGTGGGCTCAAACTTCGTCCTCTCTTCTCAGAAGGGACGTGAGAGTAAGTCAAAGAACCAAATATACGAAAGTGGCTCACCTCAGGTTTCTTGCCTGTGTACATCTCCTCTGGAGTCTTCCTCCCCAAAGCACGGTGAGGACTCCTATTCTGCAGATAAACTGCGGTGCTACATGCCTCTGCCCATAGAAAGAACGGTAACCCCTGATCATGAAGCATAGCTATCGCTGCTCCCACAATCGACCTGTTCTTCCTCTCTACTACCCGGTTCTGCTCAGGAGTGTAGGGAACTGTCAGTTGTCTCTGTATACCCTCCTGTCTGCAAAAAGCATCGAACTCCTTGGAGGTATACTCACCCCCATTGTCCGATCTCAACATCTAGATCTTCCTCCCTACCTGCTTCTCCACAAGGGCTTTGAACCCTTGGAAGACACTCAAAACTAGGTGTGACTTCTTGCTCCTCAAGAAGTAGATCCAGGTCTTCCTAGAGTAGTCATCAATGAAGATGATGTAGTACTCAAAACCAGTCAAAGCGACCGATGACATAGGACCGCAAATATTAGAATGGATCAAGTCAAGCACTCCTGCTGCTCTCGTGTCACTGCTTGGAAAAGCAGTCTTGGTGTACTTTCCCAAAGCACACCCCCTGCACACATCACTCTACTCAGTGCTGAACTCGGGTAAACCTGTAACCATGCTCCTCAGCAATCTCAGAGCTGGGTGATGTAGGTGGGCTATCCTTCGATGCCATAGCTCACATAGCTCACTGCTCCTGCTGTGTGCTAGAGCATGTTGCGGCTGAAACAATAGCTTGTACAACTTTCCACACCTAACCCCAATGTCCATGGGGGTAGATACACCTGTAGTCCTGGGGAAAACCTGCACTCTCCCATCTGACAAACACACCCCAAGACCCCTGTCCTCAATAGTGGAAACTGAAACAAGGTTCTTCTTCAGCCCAGGGACATACAACACATCCCTCAGAATCATGGGACTCATAGACTCCCTCTAAAATGTAATGGTCCCCTGACCAACTGCTCTAACAATGGTATTGTGTCCAAGTACAACCTCCACATCTCTACCTGTCTGTGATAGCTCGGAGAACAACTCTCGAGCACCTATCATGTGGCTCAAGGCTCTGCTGTCAATGTACCAAGTACTAGTGGTGGATGGACTCGCCTGATGGCCTACCAACAATGAGTGCTCAATCTCCATATCCATATCTGTGCTGGTGGCTAAAGAGACTCTCTCTCTCTCTCAATCTGCCCAGCATATAGGGAAAACTCCCTTTGAAACCTGTCTCCAAAGTCATCAACCTCTGCTGAGGCTGCTGTCTGCTGTCCCTTCTTCTTCTTGTTGTTTGGACACTGTGAAGCATAGTGCCCAAACGTCTGACAACCATAGCACTTGATTTTACTCAAGTCCTTCTCCTGCCCACCCTGTTGCTGCTGCTGCTTGGCCCCACCCTTCTTGGGACCGTTCTTCTTCTTCCCCTTTGTTGTCAATGCCACGTTCTCCTCATCTACCCCACTCTGAGATGAACTGCCCTGTACGAGACCTCTCCTGGTCTCCTCCTGCACAAATTCATCCCACAGTCTCTCCCAAGACAGTAGGTTCTCTCTACCCACTATGGCCTGCACAAATGCACCCCAGGGCTTTGAAGCCCCATTCACTGTTGTACGTACAAGCTCAGTAGCAGATACCACCTCCCCAACCGCTGCCAGTTCATCTCGAACTATAGATATCCTAGTAAGGTATGTTGTCACTCCCTCTCCTCCATTCATCTTTATACTCTTGAGTTTCTCCTTGAGAACCATCTTCCAGTTCTCATTGGTACTCTCATATAAACTGGTCAAAGTTGTCCACATCAAGTGTGCCCTAGTCTTGCCTGAAATGTGAGGGATTATGTGGTCTTTAATTGCATCAAGGATAATCCTCCTGGCCTTACAGTCCTTCTTGTTGAAGGTTGATAGTGTTGCTGCATCTATAGCAGCAGGAATCTAAACCAGGTTTGTTGTAGTATTCCTAAGTTCCTAACCACCTCCTCCCAAAGTTCATTCTCCTCTAATATCAGTAAAATTCTGGCCTTCCATGGCACAAAGTTCATTGTCTCATTCAGCCTATCCTCCAACCTAAGTCCTGTAGCCATCTCTAATTCAACCCAACAGAGTGCTATTCACTAACAGAAGAAAATCACTAAAATTTCTGAGTTCTGGAAATTTCTGTGTCTGCAAAACATCACTGTTTTCTGCCCCCTCACTCTGATACCATGTAAATTTTCTGAGTTTTACAGCTTGCTGGTTTATGTCAACATTTCAGTGGTTTTCACTTTCAGCCGGTTTTGCATAATAGGCTGAAAGTTACTTATGAAATTTTCTTCAACAATTAAACACGCTGTAAAATCATACTAACAAGCAGAAAAACAATTTTAACATGCACACCATAAAAGATAGAGACTCAGAATTTTCGGCAACTGTGCCCTGGAAAAACCCCCACAGGGAAAATCAGTAAGAGAGAGAGATTTTATTTCTTCAGCAATATTTTTCAGTACAATAATTTTTCCAGCAAAAAATGTACTTATCTCCACCACGAAAAAATTAAACCCAGAGGTTGCCTCGATTTCTATGTCAAGCTGCTGTCTCGAAAACTGTGCCAAAACTCAGCATCTCGAAAATTGTGCCCAACCTCGATTTCTGTGCAAATTTGGTGTCTCGATTTCTGTGCCAAAACATGTACAGTCTGTACAACTGTACGGACCTCGAAAACTGAGCCAAAATCTTGGTTTCTGTGCAGTTGTACGGTACAGCAATAAATGATGTATAGCTGCCTCGATTTCTGTGCCTGTACGGTACAGCAATCACTGCTGTACAGCCCTCCTCGATTTTTGTGCCTTCACCAACTGTACGGTTGCCTCGATTTTTGTGCCCACTAAATGTTGTACGGATGCCTCGGTTTCTGTTCTAAATATTGATTGCTGCTGCCTTGAAAATCGTGCTGCATTTAAAGTCCTCAAGCTACCTTGAAAGTCGTGCCACCTGAAAACTTGCCCAAATGCTCTCTAGAAATTCATGCCCTTGGTCTCTCTCTCTTTTCTCTCTTCTCCTTCACTTCAATCAGCAAAAATGAAATGAAATGCCTCCCTCATTGCTTTTTGTCCAAACTCTAGGGTTTTCTAAATCCAATGGATGAGATAGATTTAGATCTACGATTGAAATTAAATGCTCCATTTATTTCTCATAAATTATTAATTTCACTCACCCACTTAAATTTATCAAAAAGTGACTTTAAAGTTATAAAGTCTCATTAAGTGCATTTAATGTGAGGGTCACCTTTTTCCCCCTTCTAAGTGATTTTAGAAAGAAGTCACTTGGGGAACACTTCCCTTGGTACAAAAACTAACACAATTCATAACTTGATTTTCTTCCCATCAAATAATGAATCCACATTTTAAATCCTTAAACTATGGCAACAAGTTGTAAATCATATGTGGCATAATTCTTCTCATGTTCTTTAAGTTTTCAAGATTCATAGCACACCAAAGCACATTTTAGGTGAGAACTCCACCAATCCCTTCTTTGTAAGCATATGTACACACAACAAAGCCTTCATTCATATCAGCAATTATAAGAATTGGTGCATTGGTAAGCATTTTCTTCAATAGTTGGAAGCCATCTTCACACTATTGTGTACTTTCAAATTGTCTTCCTTTCTTTTAGAGAGATGTAATGTAAATGCAATCCAAGAAAATACTTCTATAAATCTTTTGTAATATCCAACAAGACCCAAAGTATTCTCACTCCCTCCTTTGCACCTAAACCCTAGCCATCTCTGCTCATGTTAGTCTTCCCTCGTCTTTCCTGGGCATGTATCTAGGAGGGTATACCCCTATGCCTAAATCCCTAAGTTGCACGAAACGTGGAAACATGTACAAGTTTCAAAAACAAGAATGCTTGGAAACGTGACCCCCCCAAAATGGGTACATCAGGGGAAACACGGCATATATATTTATATATCTAGTTTTTTTAATATCACGTTATCTCACAATAAAATAAGAATTAGAGGTTAATTTGTAGGTAGGTTTAGAAACGATTTAGAGGTTGATCTGTTTTCATTTTCCATAAACTAAGGTTTTTTAGATTTCCTATGGATCCCAAGCCGCTCATGGGCCCTTGGAAGTTTTCGAAGAGTTTCCAAGAAGTTTCTAAGTTTTCGCGAGTTTCCGGAAACGGTACGTGGGCAATTTAGGAGTTTCATGCAACATAGCTAAATCCTCTAAGGAGATCGCTTTTAAGGGCTTTAGTCTCATCCTTTCATAGATGTGCTAAGTTGTCCTCTACACTCTCTCATTTTGTTAAGCATTCTAAGATCTCTAAGGCAAAGCTATCCTTTGTTGCTTTCCATCACAAGGCTTAGGCATTAGTTGATCCTAGGCTCATTACGCAGTTTATTGGTTTATGGCCCTCTCCTCAAACCATGGAGTAATGGATATATACGAACTAGAGACCTCTAATCAAAGAAACTTTGTTTCAATGTTTCTATGGTAGGGGCTACTTTGCATTCTTATTTGAGAAGGAGGACAAGGATTTAATCTTCAAAAGTGGCCCATATTTCATGGGGCTAACAGGCAAATATTTAAAGAGATGGACTTTATATTTTGATCCTAAGAATGGTATATCCTCTATAGTTCCAATTTGGGTCCAGCCTCTGCACCTTCCATTACACTGTTGGAGTGATGAGGATTTAGCTAAGATTGGAAATACTCTAGGACATTATATTAATAGATCAGAGCCTAAGTCTAGAATGTATGCTTTTGTCAGAATTTGTGTTGAAGTGGATCATGAGAAGGGGCTTCCTAAAGCAATAAATCTCTCAATGGACAAATGGACTCACACCCAGAAATTGGATTACGAAAAACTTCCTTTTAAGTGCAAAGTATGCCATGTATATGGACATTTTGCAAAAAAATGTAAGAAAGCAAAACCCCAAAAGCAAACATCTGAGAAAGATAGCAATTGGTAGCAAGTGAAAAAGGGAACAAAGAATGTGGATAGCACAGGACTATCTAATGCAAATCCCTCTAGTGTATTAGCCCCACAAGCAAATAGATTCAATGCCCTCTCATAAGACAGTTTAGAAACTCCTTTGGTTGCACAACTTCACGAAGAAAATGTGATCCTCCATTGTGATTGCAATCTCTAAGGAGCAAGTAGTGTCGGAAGAGCTCAAAGTCAAAGGGCAAAAAGTGCTTGGTTGCCGCAGGAGCCAATAAAAGAAACATTGACAACAAAAGTCAAAGGTTTGTTAACCCTAAGTGATGTAGTAATGAGAACAAAGGCTAAACATTGACAAAAGGAGGATATGGACAATTCTAAGGATGAAAGGTTGCCTTCCAAGAAGCCTAGTAGAAAACCTCTAAAAGAAAAAAATGAAGAGATGGCTTCAAAAGAAAAGATTATGGGACTTCAATCTACCAATAAAAATTCCTTCAAAAATGCACCACTCAAAAGTCCAGGAAATAGGAAGCCAAAAATCCCTTCTAGCACAGATCCTTCTCTCCAAACTGGTAAATAATGAGTATAGTCTCATGGAACTATAGGGGGTTGGGAAATAGCACTAAAATTGATGCATCAAGGGACCTTATCAAAGAAGAAAATCTCTCAATCATCCTCATCCAATAGACCAAGATGGAGGAGAAAGAAGTATTAGAAATAGGTGCAAGACTGCAGAAGAATAGTGAAGGAGGCATTATTAGTGTAAGAGGAGCCTCATGTGGAATAAGAATCTTTTGGGATGCTAGGGTTTTAATTAAGATAGATCGGTTTGCAATACAACATTGGTAAATGGTTGTATTGGAAAATAAAGAAACGGGGGCTATATATAGGGCATGCAGTGTATAAATCCCTGTTCAATATGGGGAGAAGGTAAACTTTTGGAGATCCCCAAAACTAGGAAATGAACCAATGTTCCATAGTTGCGAGAGACTTTAATGTCGCCCTATCTCAAAAAGAAAAAAGGGTGGAACTATAGTCAGGCATCAATTTGGGGAGATGATAGAAGACTTGATCGCTGACTAAGATTTGGTGGATATCATTCCCAAAAAGAAAATTATACTTGCTCAAACAAAAGAATTGGGCCTAGCCATATCGCTGCATGGCTAGATAGGTTTCTTGTTCACAGTAGTTTCCTCTTGGAAAACTACTCAAACTCTTCTAGGATTCTTCCATCAAGTATTTCAAATCATAAACCTATTTCTCTAGTCATCCGCTAGATAGGTTTCTTGTTCACAGTAGTTTCCTCTTGGAAAACTACTCAAACTCTTCTAGGATTCTTCCATCAAGTATTTCAAATCATAAACCTATTTCTCTAGTCATCCAACCAATGGAAAATTTCAGCCAAATTCCCTTTCGATTCAATCCATTGTGGCTACAGGAGAACGCAACATTAGAAATAATACAAGAAAAATGATGGACAAGAATCCAAGGATCCCCTTCATTTGTATGGGAAACAAACTCAAAAGGTCAAGTGCACCCTCAAGGAATGGGCAAAAATTTCCAATAAAACGCCTGCAAAGGAAAAGGTTAAGATCCAAGAACAATTGGAGGCACATAAGGCTTTAATGAAAAGAGAGGAAGTCACTCTCAATAGCCTCTTAGAAGAACAGAGACTTAATCAAAAACTACACCAGGCTCACAAAAAGGAAGAGGAGATGTGGAGACTCAAGTCGAGAAGTTTATGGTTAAAGTCTAAGGATAGAAACATTGAGTTCTTTCATAAACAAGTCAAAGGAAGACAACATAGGAACAATATAAAAGAAATTATCAAGGCTAATGGGTAGCAGCTAGTGGGTTTTGAAGAAATAAAGCAGGAAGCTTACTCGCACTTTAAAGAGCTAAACACAAAAATCGAGCCACACTCATTTGGAGCGGTTGAGGAAACGCTACAGGATATTCCTTCTCTTGTTAATAAAGAGGAAAACCAAGCACTGGAGAAAGAGATTAAAGAGGAGGATGTTGTAGAAGAAATATGGAGCTTGGAGCCTAATAAAGCTCCAAGGTAGGATGGCTTCAGAATACACTTCTTCAGGAAAATCGAGCCACACTCATTTGGAGCGGTTGAGGAAACGCTACAGGATATTCCTTCTCTTGTTAATAAAGAGGACAACCAAGCACTGGAGAAAGAGATTAAAGAGGAGGATGTTGTAGAAGAAATATGGAGCTTGGAGCCTAATAAAGCTCCAAGGTCGGATGGCTTCAGAATACACTTCTTCAGGGTATGTTAGCAAATAATTAAGCAACACTTATATAAACTGTTAAACTAGACCAAAGGAAAAGACAAGATTGGCGAACACACTAACTCATACTTTATCGCATTGGTCCCCAAAGAATAAAAGCACATGTATTTCTCCAAATTTAGATCCATTTCCTTATGCAATTCAGCATATAAAATATTGACTAGAATTCTGGCAAATAGAATAAAGCTCCTTCTTCCCAAGCTCATTTTAAAAAACCAAGGAGGCTTTACTGAAAAGAGACAAATCTATAACAACATCATATTGGTCCCAGAGGAAATCAACTCAAGTCAAAAACAGGGAGACAAAGGTATGATTATTAAAGTTGATCTTGCAAACGCTTTTGATAGAATAAGGCATGGATTTTTATTTGTTGTCCTGTCTAGATTTGGGTTTTCTGAAAAGTTCTTCAAGTGGATAAAAGCTTGCATTGGTATTCCATGGATAGCGCGAATAGTAAATGGTAGGCCAGCAAAAAAAATTAGAGTTCAAGAGGAATAAGACAAGGTTTCCCCCTCTCTCCTCGACTTTACATTATCATGGCTGAAACTTAAGCAGAAGGTTAGAAAGAGAAATCAAGAAGGAAAAATCATAGTTAGGAGTCAAAGCAATAAATCATAGTACCTAACAGAGAGGTACTTTTGCTTGAAGTATTTCTTAAATTGCTTCCACGCTGTCTTCCTTTCATTGATCTTCTTCACTTGCCTGAGGTGATCCCACCATACAGATGCTCTACCATTCAGATTGAAGATAGCCACTCTTGCTTGCATATTACCAGAGTGGTCTTGGACTTGGAAATACTTCCTCATCCCAAGAAGCCAAGTCTCAGCTTCTTGACCAGATTTTATCTCTCCATCAAAGGTAGGAGGTTTGGCCTTCCTAAATTCTTCATGTGAGTTGTTCTTGGAAGACCTCTTCCTCTTCTTCCTATGAGATGAAGAGCTTGATCCTTTAGTGGAATCCTTAGTCAGATGACTCACTAGAAGATATTTCTGGAGTATATGACTTGCCTCTTGAAACTCTTCTTGAACTATGGGACCTCTTATGAGAATGCCTCCTTGAGCTACTCCCACTCTTCTCCCAATTTTCAAAGTGATGTCCAAAGTTAATCTTCCTCTGAATGTCTGTCAGACTTTGGAGCATGGCTACATTCAACTGATTTTGCTCTTCTTCAGCTCTAAGCAACCTCTCATTGTCTGCTCTATAACTCTGCAGCTCCACCCTTAGGCTCCTCATGGTCTATGCAATGTCTAGGGGAGTCACTTGGTTTCTCCTACCATTGGATTCGGGTCTCTTCATTCTCAATTTGTATATTCTCTCCCATTGCATCGACCTCAACTTGATAAGGGTCTTGTGCAATATGCATCATCCATGATGATGACCTTCTTGGCCCAACCAAGATCAGAGGTTTCTCAACTACACTATACTCATTGTTGACCCTTTAGCAGTCACTAATATGATTTTGAATCTGCAATAGTGTTGATATAAGCAAATTTGTTAGATTCATTACAAAATAAAATTCAATTTTCATGTGTTCTGGAAAATATCCATATTGACATTTTTTTGTCGATTATGTCTATAGGTACTTTTATGATCAAATCATGGAAGCATATGAATCACCGATTCATAATTGGACTCTACAAAATTGTTCCCCATTGGACAAGCTTTCCAATGACTATAAACATGCTCAGTTCTGATTCCTGAGGACCAAGTTACAGTCCCTCAATATTGCTAATTTGGCCCAAATTCTGCACTTTTCCTGTAGGTTCATTTAACACAAAAGGCCAACTTCAGACACCTGCAGAAAATCACCTATGGAGAACCAGAACCACTTCTCTATTGGATTAGATAATACATACAACCAGGATTACTCAACAATTTCTAGTTCCCTGAACTGATGCTCCAGTCACCTACTATAAAGTTCTGGAATTGACTACTTTGTATTTCTCAACTTTCGTCCAGACTTTGAAAATTTTGCAGTCCTGTAGTATCACCTCATGGTTCATAATCTGCCCAGATTCTGCTACTCCAATGGGCGCTACTAAACCCAAAATCCAACCTTGTTGATTTAAAAAGAAATGGAGGTCAATGGGGCTTGCCCCCTTGCGGCCTCCGCTGTTGCAGGGCACGTCGAGGGCAACACCCTCGTTTTTTTTTTTTGTAAATAGTTCAATTTCGCGTAATCTGGCACATAAGAAAACATTATTTTATGCTGATGTGGCAAGGGTGTCAACATGGCCTGATAGGTGCCCGTCGATGTGTTAGACAGGCCTACTTGTCACCATGGGACGTGGCCATGTCACCTTCTGCCCACCACCAGGGCACCACGCTGCCATACCATCCCACCATGAGCGGGAGCGCGTCGGCGGTTTTCCCCATTACCATAAGCGGTAACGCACCCTTGAGCAGTTTTAGAAAACAACGATTGGGGAGGCGCGGTCAATTAGAAGGGGCCACGCCTCCAGGATGGTTTTGGGCACAACGTGTCCATAGTCCCGAATTAAACATCGGGCACTTTATCGATACACGATGATCTATGACCGTTGATCTGCCATATGATCTAGCGATCAGATCCCTGCCCACCTACTATCCATCATGCACTACCCCAGGACGCGAGGATTCCTCGACCATCAATCTTCCCCTTCATCCAACAATCAGATCCTCATCTGCCCACTATTAACTGCCGCACATGTTTCCAAGGCGCTATGAGTTGTGATCGTCGATCTTCCATTCCATCGGATGATCAGATCTTCACCCGCCTCCACACTCCATGCTGGGCAACCTTCTGTGCGTGGGTCTGATGTGGCTAATCTACTTCATGCCCTCTGCCCACGTAGCTCCTCCACATCACTCATCCACATGGCATGGGTGGGGCCCACATAAAATTACCAAAATTATAAAAATTTCGAATTTGTATGAAATTTTAACTAGGGGATATGGGGACAGTTGCAAAGTTATGTTTGGCCCATTATCCATCTCTTAACAGAGCCCAACATTAACAGGAGCATTTCATCTGCAACTCCATATTTTTGCCTGTAACTGTGCGTTCCGGCCCATAGAGCTCCAGTATTGCAACCAGAAGCTCTGATACCACTCTATAACGTCCCCATCCCTCAATCCAGCCAGCAGGAGGGGACATTACTAAACCAAGGGCCTCAAAATTTCGCCCCATAGCCATAATTACAAATTCATAACAGCTAAAATGCATGTGCGGACACAAAAATAAAATGCACATCGGAATAAAATTGGTCCACACACACATAACATGCAAATTACAAGCATAATTGTCACAGACATATAAATAAAAATCATGGCACATCAAATACATCAAAATACTTATCTTTAAACAAAGAAGATCCAAGCAACTGGTTGTGTAAGAGCTATTTTCCACCCAGCCACAGGCACTCTATCCAACATATACTCTTTGTGCTGAGAGCCCATCCCCAAGTTGGGCTATGAGGCCACCAAGGAGAAAGGAAACACCTACAGGCTTCTATCTCTCAGCCCACAACCCATTATGCTCACTGTGCTTAGCCAAAAAGCTCAACGAGAGCTCTACAAGGGTCTAACTAAGCCATCACATCCATGGCACTCCTTCCAACTGCCCCACACAACACAAGGAAGGCATTTCCCTTCACTGATCCGCAGTTCCCTCAAGAAATCCAACCCTTACAGTGCTTGCCAATGTGTGCAGTACGAGTCCAACCTGCTGCATGATAATGGAGAACCTCCTGCAACATTAATCCATGGCTTCTCAAGCATCCAACAGTAGCGGTTCTCAATGGGTAAGGGTTCCTAGCTTGCCCAGCCTCCATGCTCACTTACAGCCATCTATTTTCCCTTCCAAAAATGCAGCTCTGTCTTCAAATTCAAATTTTTGGGTTAAACACAATCTGGTAATGGACATGAACAACAATGGAATGCTCTCCGTAGTCCAAGAAACCATGCATGAGAGAATGAGAGAGTGATCAAAAGAGTGTTGACTCCAAGGGATATGAGGTAAGGGTGAAAAGACAACTGACATAGCTTCTGACCATAGACGAAATAGGACTACTGACAACTGACATAACTGTCACAACCCCCATGCTTCAATAACTACATGAAATGACTTTCCCCACCAACCTCACATATGCATTCAATGATTGGGTTTAATAGTCAAAAGAAGGTAATTGGCTCATTTAAGGCACATGGCAGATTTTGAGAGTTCTAAGGTTGACACATGGCAGCATAGGATTTGGTTCCCCATAGGCCCCCTTCCTCTTCCCCTCTGGGGGAATCATAGCCCCTCTAGTGCTCTTTAGACAGACATCTTAGACCATTTTATTAATTTTCAGCATAATATTTACATACATTTCGAATTGACATAATAAGCCAATCATATGGTCCAAAATAAAAATATATACATCATACATGCCTAGCCATTCACTAGTTGGGCCTTGGCCTTGAGCTCCACACTAGGAATCCATACTAGTATATTTACATCATTTACATAATTTGATTAAATACATTCCAAGTCAAAATTGGGGGTACTGTATGGGCTGAAGCAGGCTCCGAGAGCTTGGTATTCCAGGATTGATGCATACTTCTAGGAGTTGGGATTCCAGAAAAGTGAGGCAGATCCGAACCTTTACTACATTGTTGTTGGTGAGGATCCACTTATTCTGGTGTTGTATGTGGCTGACTTGATCATTACAGGTGCAGATAGACTCATTGCAAAGTGCAAGAAAGATCTTGCTTTGGAGTTTGAAATGAAGGACATTGGACTGATGCATTGTTATTTGGGTCTAGAGGTGTGGCAGGAATCGGGGCATATCTTTCTCGAACAAGGGAAGTATGCTATGGATGTTATGAAGAGATTTTAGATGCAGGATTGTAGACCTATGTCTACACCAATGATCACCAATTGGAAGAAGCTTCATGCTTCTGAGGGAGAGTTGGTGAATTCAACTGTGTATCGTCAATTCATTAGTTCCTTGATGTATCTAGTCAACACTAGGCTAGATTTGTGTTTTGCAGTAAACACTCTGAGCCAGTTCATGGTGGAGCCTCGGAGAGTTCATTGGATTGTTGCAAAACATGTATTGAGATATCTTGCTGGCACAATAGATTATGGTATGGATTATAGGAGGACGGATGGTGTTAGTTTGGTTGGCTACAGAGACTCAGATTGGTCAGGTGGTGTGACAGACTGGAAGAGCAATTCCGGGTGTTGTTTCATTTTGGGCTCGGTAGCAGTGTTGTGGTTTAGTCGGAAGCAAAAGTCAGTTGCGCTAAGTTCTATTGAGGCAGAGTACATGGCAGCCAATCAGGGTAGTTGTGAGGCCTTGTGGCTTTGCAAGTATTGGTAGGCTTATTTAATCAGGAATTGAGGCCGACGGTGTTTTATTGTGATAACCAAAGCTGCATCAAGCTTTCAGAGAATCCAGCTTTTCACAACAGGTCAAAACACATTGATATCAGGTACCACTTCATTCGTGACTATGTCCAGAGAAGAGCAATGGAGTTACAGTATATTTCTACTAAGGAACAGCTTTCAACCCAGCGAAAGAATTAGTCAACCGAAGACGTCTTGTATAGATGCATGGTCACTCCTCCATCCCAGCCTTGCCAAATTCTGCTTTGAGGTCAAAACTCCTTGAAGGGGGAGAGCATGTAACGAACATAAACGTTCATTACATGCACTAGTTGTAGGCTAGATTAATATTGAATTATCACTGTATGGTCAGCCCTTACGTAGGCCAATTGTAAAGTGCCACACAATGCATATAAATAACAAACATAGATTGAACACTTGATAATCTATCATCTCATTCTTTTTTAAGGCTCGTACCCATGGAGTTTTGAACCGGTGACCTTACGCAAGGAATGCCGTAATGTACACCCATTCACCATCTATACACCCATTCACCATCTATTATATGCCCCATGGGCATAATATCATCTCATTCATCTATTATCTCTAATTTGATTTATTCATCCTAAATTCTCTTTGATATATCTTGAATCTTGATTGTATATACTTCAAGATCCTGATTTCTAAGTCAAAACTTACGAAATAACAAATTTAATATGCAGAAATTAAAACATGAATGAAGTGTGAAAAGAAAAATTTACAACATAAATATATAAGCAAAAAAAATTAAAACAAATAATAATAAAATATTTAGGAAGTAGACTGGCAATGACAGGCAGGCAAGTTGGACAATCAAATAGCCCAGTTGAGAGCTCCTCCAGCAAGATTCGTACAGGAAACATGGCTGATAGGCAAATTGGCTTATGGAGGAATTAAAATTATAGGTCAAGCAAGAAACGGTTCTGACAAGCGTTTCAGTTTGTAGTTTTTTTTCTTTTCTTCACCTTTCCTGCCTACGTTTCTCAACACAGACCCTTTCTTAGAGAGATGTGTTTCCCATCCAAAAATGGGGAACAAGAAACAGTGTTTGTGATGCATTTCACATTTTGGAAAGGTTTTACACAAAAACACAGACCTGTTGTCAAGTTTCTGGTAACAAGGATTTCATCATGTCACCAACTAGATCATATTTTCAATCAGTGCACATTAGTATAACAATCCGTCTATGAGTTGATATTTCTTATTATATGGAAAAGCCACACATCATCAAATTCTTGAACTAAATTCCTACTACAAGAAGATCCCTAGTCTACGTTCTTTTGGGGTTTGATCTACCTTTCATCAACATGATACCTAGTTTTAAATCTCCCATGAATAACAATGATTTAACTACCAAGGTCAAAGCAGAATAAAACCTTGTGAATCAAAGCCATAGTCTCAAATTCATTGTTCAAGGATATAACCCAAACCTATTATAAAAGTAAATCAACATAGCTTTAATGATCTTCCCCAGCACTTCACTTGCTTGGGTTGACTTTAGCGACATCGTCAAAGTTCAACTACAAATAATCAAGATGAGTTAGATGTTTAGCTATGGATATCGTTAACGCTTATTTAATCATTCTAACTATTTATGTCAGAAATTTGATGGTGCCTCCAAAGGCAACCCATACAAGTCCAGTGCTTGAGAAGTTATCGAAAACATAAAGGGTATATTGATATTTTGTTTCGCAGTAACTTTGGGCATACCCACAAACAATGACGTTAAAATATAGGTTTGAACCCAGGGCTAAATTAGTAAATTATGCTCTGACTCTCGGAACTAAGAAGCTTTTAATCATGGGAGATCAAATTTAGTCATCATGTAATGGAAGGTAGATCAAGCCCAAAACTATGGGGATCCCCTTGATAAGAATAGTAATATTATTCAACAATTTCAAGATTTTTATTTGTTCTATATAATACAATATTAATTTATTGGCTGATTTTTATGCCTGTGTGGGAGTTGCATCCAAAAATTAAAAAAATTGACCTCATGCGTTATCACAACAACATCAAGGATATTGATTAGCTTAAGACAGTTGAATATACGGCTTAGGAGAGGGAGATTTCTCAACTTATATATGGCCTTTGGAGGATATTCCTAAGCCAGGTATTTACAATCTGATTCCTTGAAGAGCCCAGATGGGGCAAGCCCAAAAATATGGGGATCCTCTTAATAAATATAATAATCTAGTTCAACAATTTCAAGATACTTATTTTTTCTATATAATAAGAGATCTCAATGTGGGAGATGCATCTGACCAATCAAAATTTGACCACATGTGTTATCATAAAGATATCCAGGATATCGATTAGCTTAAGACAATTGAAGAAGGGCCTTAGAAGACACATATTTTTCAACTTATATATGGCTTTTGGAGGATATTACCTTAGATATTACAATCTTATTCCTTAAAGTACCCTCGAGAGGGAAAGCCCCAGGGCATCCCCTTAATAATTAATACTATAGTAATGTAGTTCAATGATTTCAATATGTTTTCTATATAATGACATATTAAATCAGTGGCTGATTCATATGTTAATATGGGAATTGCATCCGACCAATTAGAAATTGGCCTCATACCTTATCAAAAAGACATCAAGGATATCAATTCACTTAAGATAATTGAACATGGAGCTTAGGAGATATAGATTTTTCAACTTATGTATGGCTTTTGAAGGATGTTTCCAAAGTCATGTATCATAATCCTATTCCTTGAAGTGCCCTCGAGGGGATTGATTATTATTGCTTTCTTTTCCATGGATTCTAATAATCACTTTGCATTAGTAAAGATAAGATAAGATAAGATAATTTTATTAATATCCAACAAATGACCACAAAAGTAGGTCAATGGGACTAAAAAGTACAAACAGCATGAGTACAAAGTGGGAGTGCAAACGCAACTCTTAGAAAATGTCAGAGCTAAACCTGATAGAGAGTAAAATAAAGAAAGAAAGATACAAACGGTGCGGTGTCCTCGTAAACAAGTATAAGTAGTGTTAGGGCAGGGTGGTGTAGATGAAGAAGACAAACAATGAAGCCAATGAAGTCAAGAACGTCTGAATCTAATAACCGAGGGCGATGGGGGCAATCGGGGCACTGGCTCACTATCACTGTCAGAGTCCTCTGGAGCCACCGAGGTGTCTCGTTGGACGATCCTGGGGGAATGTAGGAATGGGGAATACTCCTAACATCCAAGGCCAAAGGAAAAAAACTCTGGATAGATCTCTGACTACTCCGCTGAGGCTGTGAAGGCATCTTAGGAGCGGGAGGCGCCCTACACCAGGTCCGTCGAGAGATAATCCCTCTAACGCTCTGGGGATGTGTGGACTGATGTGTTGTTTGGCACCGCTTAGCAGGTTTCAAAGATATCGATCAATCTCCCAGAGAAAGAGACTGAGGGGAGGCCTAAGGTCTCACCATTCTACTATATGAAGTACGATGACACTCCGCTCACCGTTTTTTGGTCCACTCTGACGGATCAACATGAAAATATGATGTGATCTTCCCGATCGTCCCAAGGTGAGGCGGGGTGTGTAAGAGTTGAGATCTATGGCTAAAAATCTCTTTGATGAAGAGGGCTAGGCATCTCTGGTCTTGATGTCGAAAGAAAGTCGAGAGGGAACCACTCGCATCTCTATAGAGGCAGTGGTAACATCCTCTGATCTCATAGTACAAGGGGCACCTAAAAATGAGGTGTACCTCTATCTCTGCTCCTGCAGGTGACACACCCGGCAAATCCTCTCAGATCTTGGTATATAATGGTCAATCTCCACTCGGAGTTGTCCCAAAGGAATCCTGAGGGAGTGCATCCAATGCTTGCATGTATATGGGGGGCAAATGATGATGCCATCTTATAACTCCAAGAAGTGCTCAAGATAGAAGGACATCTTCGAACCCAGGCTCGTCAAAGGTGAAATCGAAGTGACCTGAATGTACAACCTATAGATATCCTCTCTAATGATCTAATTCAATACCTATGTAGGTGGCCAGAGATGGCGCAGTGTATCAAGGAAGAATCTAAATGGGGGAAGGTGCTCCAGGGAAATGGTCACTGACTGGAGAAGCCGAGAAGCCTCTAAATACCAACCTTGTACTCGACCCGTGGGGTGCATTGAAGCGATGGCCTCCAAGGAACAAAGTGCAAGGTAGGGGTACTTGCCCCTCCCGGTGGTTGAATCTCTGAAAGCTCTAACCTTGTGAAGAAAGGAGACCAAGCGGAAGATGACCTCGAGCCAGAAGGGATGAACACCAAACTCCAACTGAATAATGGGTTGCGGAACTGTACGTTTGCATCGGATGATGCATCTGAGAAGCAAGGTTTGGACTCTCTCTGTCTGGGTCCAATCTGTCTATAGCAAGCTCAGCCCTCAAATCTCGAACCCATAGAGGACTGTGAGCCTAATAATTGTCTCCATGAGGTAGAGTTTGGACGAGATGTCCTGAAAATGACTTTGGAAACATTGTCTCTCGATGAGGGCCAGGGAACCATAACCTTTGTTGACACGAGGTTGGAGGACCTAAGGCATACCAAAACGAGGCACTGTGAATTGTACTCCTAGGTAAATGTATGAAGTGGCGATCTCAATCTCCTCTCCTCTGAAGTAGAACTGTATGTCTGCCAAAGCTTTCTTTGATGCGATGAAGATCATAACCTTAGTTTTACTAAGGTTGATCGTCAACCGTCGAAGGTGACAAAAGATGGCCATGGCATCAATCTACCTCTGTAGACCCTCGGGAGTAGAAGCCAACAAGATCAAATCATTTGCAAAAAGGAGCAGGGATATCAACATCTGATGTAAAAGGCAGCCATCCCCCTCCTGGATGTGCTCATGGAGGAAAGACTCCAACTCATCAATGTAAATCCCAAAGAGGGTTGGCGAGAGGGGGCATCCATGTTTTACCCCAAGGGTACTCTGGATGAAATCCGAAAGGCCATGTGCCATCTTGAGGCGACCCAAAACTGACTCATACAACCTCATGATGGCTACCAGGAGGGTCTCCGCTATGCCAATGTCACAAAGTCTTTGAAATGAAGCCTCCCTTGGCATTGTATCAAACACTTTCCAGAAGTCTACAAAGCAACAGTAGACTTTCGAAGAGCGATGGTGAGCCTCCTCAATAATAGCTCGAAGTGTGAATATACCAGCATAGATCCATCTTAAACCCGTATCTATCAAGCACCGAGAGGGATCCAATTTCTTGAGGTGTATTTCTTTTTTTAAATTTAAACTCAAGAAATTTGATCTCCCTTGATTGATAGATCCGGGTTTAAGTTTTAAGTTTTTATTTTATAAACGAACATCGATTTTTTAATTACTTTTCATAATATTTTATTTTATGAGCCAACATGGATTTTTTTTAAATACTTTCCATAATTTTTTATTTTATGAGCCAACATGAATTTTTTAATTATTTTGTTAGGAACAAACGTTACAACATCTCCCCCATACTGGGCTGTAGAGCACCTCGCTTCTCTCAATGCAATGATCGATCATCTGGTAGTCAGGGCAAAAGCCTGCTTGTCCTCTAGCACCGAGATGTCGTCTCTCTAGCTCCTCTGAAAGCCATTGGTGTAAGATTGTGGATTAAAGCTTGGAGAAGGTATGGCCCACCATGATAGTCCTATAGTTCTTTGGATCGGAACTACTCCCCGATTTGTGGATCCAAATGAATAATGCGTCTTGCCCGAGCAGGGGGGAAGCCGAAACATACCACATGGATGAAGAGATCAGCGATATAGGACTGAAGAGACTAAATACCATGCTTCAAGAACTCGGCCTGAAGGCCTTCTTCATCCACTGCTATGTTGTTACTCATAACTTTGACTGCTCTTCTGATATCTTGCTCAGAGAAAAGGTGACATGAAGAAGGAGGAGAGGTGATGCATGTTGGAGGTTGTCTGAGAATGTCATAATGGGAGGTGGTATGGGAAAACAGGGCCTGAGGGTCAAGGTCAGATGGTATAACATGGCATCTAGGAAAAAGGGCCCACCAAAATGCTTTTGTGGAGTGGCAGAGGGTTGCCCAGAGTTCGCGTCTTCTTTGGGAAAGAAAGGTTCGCTTTTTACGACAAGGAGTTTACAGTAGACTGTGTGGAGGTGAGGGGAGGATGGGGGGTCATGAATGAGAGTGAAACAGAGTTGTTTGTGAAGAGGCTTGCACTCATCGTCGAACCAACGATTCATGGGGCAAGAGCCAGGAGTGGGTTTATAGGCGTGCTGACAAGTAGAGTGTAGGTAGGAGTCAAGTGTTGCATCCTCAAGGACTGTGAAGAGTATCTCGTACTTGGTTGTGGTTGTGGCCATTAATTTGAAATGGGAAATGGGAGGGAGTAACTCTTTAAGACGGGTGGTGTAATAGTTGGCATAATCTCTGCCAAAAAGGAAGGTGGTGTGGGGGGTGAAGAAGGAGGAATAGGTTGGGAGGTGGGGGAGGGAGGATCAATAAGCTATGGTATTCTCCCAACTGCAAAAGATGTCTCCCATGTCCTGTGAGGGGGCCATTGTTGTCCTACGAACATCTATGAAGGCCCACAGATTCTGGCTCTAGCTCCTTAAGGCAAAGTGCATCCTCGACTCTACCGTGAAGTGATATCTACAGGCTTTTGGTGCGGGCATTGAAGTCGCCGAGAAGAATGACCTCCCCAATAGTAGAATAATGTGAGATATCTGCATAAAGATCAAGGAATGGGTCACCCTCGGACTCACTGTGAAGTGCAAAGTGGGATGAAGCTAGGGGGATGTAGCACACTACAATGTAGCTATCTCGGAATAGGGTGTTGTTCTGATGGATATGGACCCACAGGTATCTAGCATGCTTATCTGATGATAACATAGTAACCGGACTCTTGAGGGAGTCCCATACGAGACAGACAACCCCTCAATTTAATGGTACATCATTAAATTGATGAGACTTCATTATGATGATGAGTCCATTCATCGGAAGCAAGGACTTCAATAGAACTTCATGTTGCAAAATTTTGTTTCTCTAATTTGTCATTTTGCAAATCAATATCAAACTACAAATGGAGCGATGGCTACAAGGATGACATACAAAAAGATGAAGAGTACAAAGAACCATAAGTGAAGAGAAAAAGGATTTGGTTCTTGAGCCAACTTAGTTGGAGAAGTTGTACAAAAATTTGTTGGTTAGGGCTCTAACAAAGCTAGGGATGACTAAAACGACCTCGGTGTTCAAGTACTAGAATGAATGTTTTTGTTAACAAAAACAAAATGCAATATGAGGACAAGCATTCTAAAAGGATTGGTCTGCTATGGATTTCTTTGCAATACAATCAAGTTAGGTTTCAATATACCTAGTTTGTATAAAAAACAATACATATATAGCATGAGGTTGCTCAAAGAAAAATGGTAGGGGGTGGCAATGCATGTCTGATGAGGATTTTATCAAAGTCAAGGAAGCACATGATATCTCCAAGGCTACGGTCGCAAAATACAAGAGAGTCATAGTGAAAACGAACCTATCAAGATCGATTTCGTGAAATTACTTGACAAGATTAGTGGACCTTCTCATGCAGCTCAAGCATCCATGTAAGAGATAGGTTATCTAAACGTCTGGCACAATTTGACACACCTTAAGGCTTATTCTTATCGTCACTATCCCTGCTACATAGAATTACTAGTAATAAGCAATCATGTAAATAGTTTCAAGCTAGATCTTGTTGAGAGGCTTTACAGCTATAACGTGAGATTAAGCTCTGCCCAAACTGACAAATAAAAATACTCTTTTCCGAAAAGAGAAAAAGTCTCATTATTGTGATCGGCATGTTAGTGGGTTGTTCTGTTATTGCCAACTGCCAACTGGTGATCGATTTCGAGACAAACTACACAACTTCCACCCTCAAACATTCCCAGAACTCATTACGGAGTACAGACAAAAAAATCAGGTAGATTTCCTCACGCCAAGCACACAATAAAAGTCCTTAGTAATCCCAGTTGCTGGAAGCCCCCAAAACCCTAAAGTATCCGCCCGCTCTTAACAAAAACAAAGGGGCTAAAGCCTAAAATCTAGGATTGTCTAATGACCCACATAACCATAAGAATGTAATTGCTTGCAGTCTTAAAACAATTACAGCTTTACAACAACGCTACTCCGCGCAGGAGCCACCTACACTATTTTTACTGCAATTAAAAGCAACGGCTTCCAATTCATCACCTACAAGCCTGCTCGCTCATGTAATTTAGGGATTGCGAAACGTTCCCTGCCCTGAATCTGGTTGCACTGACCCCCACCCCTCAAACCTCCGACAACAAGAAACCGGTTGAAAGCATCATGAAAAACTCAGAGCAGTGAAGATACATAGAAAATAGCGGGCTTATTGGGGAGCATCCTTACCTTCAATTGACATCCCCATGATGGATCCTGTGAGTGGATACTAAGCCTCTTGTTGCTCCTATGCTCGCTCACTCTCGTCGATCAAACACAGTTGGAGGACGCAAGGAGAGTCCAAACAAGCTTCACCAATTTGGCTATGCGTCCTCCTTCCGTGGGTCAAAGTACATACAATAAAATACTCGCAAGGGCGGGGCGGAGTGGAGTCCAAGGCAAAATGATTCCTTTTGTTATGGGTTGGTCAAGGACCTTCACACACATTTAACATAGAAATATGATAATTTATCAAGATAGTAGTTTGAACAAAAATTTTAACATACGGGGATATAGATGTAAGATAATTTGCAATATCATATAGTTAATAACTACCCGTTATAATGTGTATGGAGTGTTAGAAAGAAACCTTGCTATAATGTTGATTTCAAAGGTGTAAGTGTTGGGATGTCGTGTGAGTACTGATAAATCAAATTTAATGAACATTAGGCATATCAAATGTTCGTATTTTGTTTATAATAACCACAACTTGGAAGAAGTTTCTTGCTATAAATATCTTGGAATTGACATCCATCATAAATTAAATTGGAGTTGGATTGTTAATTATGTTGAGGAGGAGTTCATGGTTATTTGTAAAGTTTAATCATATAACTTTGGCCTCAAAGGAAGCTTGATGAGAGTTTTCATGGAGGAAACCTGCAAACCCTAGTTCTCCCTAGCAATGGCAACCCTCATCCACCTTGCCCCCCCTCCATCCCATCACCTGGATCCCTTGCGCCTACCCTCATGTCTTATCATGACAAGTCTCTAATATCATTCCCATATAAACCCTAGTAACCCTTCCCCTTGAACTAACTCCTTGACAACACACATGAGACAAACCCTAAGGTCATCCTACACTCATCCTACACTCATCCCCCCTCAAATTCCCCCTCTCGACAATAAAAGATGTTGAACACTCTATGCATCCTTATATTCCACCTTTTGTCACGTCAACCTCGTTGCTCCCTCCCTATCACCCCCTCACAAAATCGTTGCTAGACTTCCTCCATACGAACCCGCTATACAACCTTGTTGAATGGGAGGGCCCCCCACCTTGACCTAACTCTCCTCCTTTACATCCAACATATGCTTCCCCCCTCCTACAAAATTGAGGAAGAAATAAGCACAATGCACTAAGCAAATGTCAAGAGACATGCACATTAATATACAAGATGAGGAAGCCTAAGCGACCATCCTCCAATATTCTCACAATTAGTGGCAAGATAGAGCTATCTGAGAAATCCATGAATGGTTGGGCTACAACAAAATGGGAAAAAATGTTGGGATATACCCCTATGATTCACTTTGGCTCTAAGGGTTTTGAAGCCTTCCTCTTTAAGAACCAAAAATATTAGGACCGTATTCGAGCAAAGGGGCCATGTTTCACTCGTGCAACATGCATGTACATTCAAGACTAGCTACTAGGCTTCGCCTAGATTAGGAACATATAAGAGAGCTCCAAAACCTCCCCTTAGAATTTTAGATGCCAAATATCCTCAAAAGGATAAGCGACAGTATTGGAACATTTGTGAAAATTGATGACCATACCCTAGCTAAATAAAGTCTAGTGATTGCTAAGATTTGTGTTGAAATGGACCTAAATGAGCAACTTAGAAAACGAGCATCCCATTAATAAAAAAGTGGTTTGTGGGCAAAATTTGGCAATGGGATGCTCGTTTTCTAAGCCAGAGCACCCATTTAACCCATAAACCCACTTTTCCTAAGTTTCGAGTAAGTATTCATCTCTAAAACTGATATTTACTCGAAAAAGGCCAAAAAAGACATAATAAAGTGAGATAAGACAAATCCCACTAATCGAGGCAGTCAATTTTGGAGCACTCAGTTAACTTAGCAATCAAATATTTGATTAATTAAGTGTCGATTAAGGAGATTCCAATCACATCCTTTGAAGATCTAGTTAACACCCTCTTGAGAAATGTGCCCTCCTTTTAGCATGAGTGACTTCTCCGTGTGGCATTTTATGGTTTTTTGTGATGTTATCAAGGTAGGGGTGCGCCTACCTCTCTTGAGGCGGTGCAACCCTTTTCATTTGGCTCCCAATCAAGTCCTATATCAAAGGGAGCAACTCAAGGTTGAACTCCATCTCAAGTGAATGCGCCCTCCTAAATGGATGCACCCCCCCCCCCCCCCCCCGCCCCCTACATGCATTTTGTTATTTAAAGAGAGCAAGTTCACCTCATTCTTCATCTGAAGGTGGAACCTCTGCTCCTTGTCCTTGTAATATTTTTTGAGTTATAGCATTAATAAAGAGAAGGCTTTGGAGGCTAGATTGTGAGTTCATGTGATGTGTGGATGTTGGATGCTTCAAGATCTATTGAGTTAACTCGTATTTTTGCATGAGAAATTTTGTTCATTGTTAGGATTGCATTGACCTTGGAAGTAAATCTACATTTCAACAGGGTAAGAAATAAGATCTAATGTTTGTTTCTTATTAATAATAGTATGAAATGCTTTGAATATTGTTCATCTCTTGTTTGAATGCTTATATTTGCAAGTCTTTTATATTGTTTACATCGGTGCCATCTAATCCTCATGTGGAAGGTCTTTTGTGAAGTTTTGTTGTAGGTTACCGGAGCTCAAAGAGGAGGCATACATGTTAGCTTTGCCACTTCTTAAGCTACTTCAAAGGAAGCTTAGTCCCTCTTGCTCCCACTTTCATGCAGGCTCCATTCGCTCAACTCTTTCTCGCTCAAACTCAGGTTTTCTCACCTTTAGTTCAACTTCTTATAATTCTTTCTTGATTACTGGTTTCATAGATTTCTAGATCTCTATTTGAAAAATCTAAAAGAAGTATATCTAGAATTATTTTACTAATGTTAGCATGTTATAAACGTTAAATCTGATTTCTAGCATTAGTAGTTAATCTCTTTCCTTCTTACAATTTAAATTTGAAGATCTAATTAGTTTAAGGAATAGAAATGTTGTTTAAAGTGATTCAAAGTTAGATCTAGCATTCAAGTGCTTTTTAGAATCGGTTTTCCATCTCTAAAGAGGGTAGCCAAAGATCTTAGCAAGACAAGCTTTCTAGCTTGTCTTACTAGTTAATTTTTGCATCTTTTATTTACTTTTTTAACTTAGAATTGTTTGGGTATTTTTTAGGATTTTTTCCCAACACTCTTAAAGTGTTTTGGGACTGTTTTAAATTTTATTAGCTCGTTTTGTTTGCAGACTTTAGCGATCATATAGAGAGGCATGCCCTCTGTTTTTTCAAGATTTAGAACATCCAAGACCCCCCAAAGGCTTCCCTTTACTTCCAATAAAATTTTTTAACCTTTGTAAGTTGTTTGGATCCTCAAACTATAAAGGACCAGCAGTATTCCCTGAATTAGAGTCATTTGTAATAAAAAATAAAGAATATCAAGCAGGATTTCAAGCGCCTGCACCCCACCCCCCTAGGGGGCATCCGCGTCTTTTTGTGGTCTGTTTTTTTGTCATTTTTTTTTGTTTAGATTAATTTCCTTATGCAGGCATTGATTTAAAGCAACACAAGCACACAATCCATCCTTAAAGGGCTACATAGATTAGCTTACTTTACTTTTTTGCTTTGTCATTTACTTCATAACAATTTCCAATAATATGCACCCTTGCTTTCCCAAAGTACTACACCAATCATTGGTGTGTGGAAAAGAGACTCTTGGGTTTTAGTTTAGTTAAACAACTTCACATCTAAGTTAATAAAATTTACCAAGGCTTAAAGTTCCAAGTATGCTCTTGACCACTACAACTTAGTCTGAACAGTTGGCCAATAAGAAAGGGACTTGAGTGACTAGTTTAATAGGGCAATCCAATAAAAACTCAATCATTAGAACTCAGGAGATCGAGTGAAGGTAACTACAGAGTCAGTGGGCTACTTTAAGCAGGTTATGCCTCGCCCAGTTAGACCCTTGATATAGTTGTCACTACGCTCAGTTTGAATGAGTGAGTCAAAGTTGGGCCAAACAAATAATATACCCACTCCCTTAACCACTCATCATTAATAAGTAAAACTGACAAACAAGACATCAACAACATCCCCAACGCAACAACTATTTACACATTATTCGGCATTGGTCTACTTATACAATTTTATGGTTTAAATCAAATCTACCAATATGTCGTGAATGCTTCTTTCAATTACAATGTTGCTCATTTAAATTACCTGCAGATGATTGTGGTTCAATAATTTATTTTATCCATTTCATCATTTACTCCTAGAATAGATTTTACTCGGTTTTTTTGTAATTTAAAAGCCATAGTTTCTTTTTATAGGGACCAACCCCCTTGGCTTCACTAGGAGTAGCCTAGACGGAGGAGTCGAGTAATCAAGTGACAACACTTGACTCTCACTTGCCCCCAAGGACACACCGAGCGGCTTGAAGGTTTTATGCCGCATTCCCCCCAGGTGTGTATTAGGCAGAAACAGGTATTGGCCTCAACTATAGGAAAAACTCTACTAGCAGAAGCTCAACTTCATCAATGTCATGTTTCACTAATGGTTCTGCAAAGAAATCAAGCACCTAAGAAGAATCATCGATGGAAAACATCTTGAGGAAAATGAAGATGGGGAGAATATATCAACCAATTGCTATAACCTAGACCAACCCTAGTGAAGGCATATCCTAGGCCTAGGACATAGGAAAACTCCCTAGACTCCTATTTTCTTTCTATGTTATACAAATATTTTACACCCTTGGTCTATGACACAGAAATATACGGTACTCCTAGTGAAAATTAGGTGAGCACACAAAAACTATGTGTCTTAATCTGGAGTTTTCATGCACTTGTATCACTAGACCATGCTTTTCCTTTAGGAACAATGTGAATCTTGAGTTTATTTTAAGAAAAACCATAGACGACTACATTTGCTAAGCAGTAAAAGCACAACCACATCTCAAAGCCACAAAAAGGAAATAAACTCGGAAATTAGAGCAACACAAGTGAAAATCACACATGGAATGCACTTTTACAACATGCTTGCACTCTAACCTTCAAGCTTATCACCTTCCTGGCCTATAAACAGAGAATCTCGGGTTGAGAGAAAGGAGATAAAGAAAGTTGAAAGCATCAAAACTCTAGATAAATTCATAATGACAAGGTGAAAATAGCTCCTGCCTCACATTTTGATTACGAAGGAGGAGCTATTAGCCGGTTTCTTCAATGACACAATGATCTTGTGTGGAGATTAAAGATCTACCAATTAGCTTCTCCACCACATTGAGATATGATATCACCATCAGCGGTGGATAAATATGTGTGGCTAAGGACAAGAGGATCTGGACTCTGGCGAAGGGAGTGTTGCATTTAGACTCCAGTATCTTAATTGTTGTATCATTACCTTTACATTTAATATAAATCAAGCTCCCCCCCCCAAATATGTGTTATTATTAGTTTATGTGAGAATGCATGAATTTCATATTGGGATGTGGATCACTCTACTTGAAAGCATCTTATAATTTACTATGTGCTTTTTTAATATTATGTAAAAGAGTTTGAGGAATGTATTAGTTTGATCTATGTGTAGGAACAAGAAAGATATCATGGTGATAGCTAGATTGGACACATACACTCAAGAGCTTTGGACAAGTGTCAAAAATAGGTTTCCCCCTTATACCCTTTTTCCTCTCTTATTTATTAGCATGCATGTAGATCTAATGAAAGTTTGATTAAGAATCTAGACTAATGACTATTGATGAGCATAACCCATTCACCGAGAGGATTAACTTAGTGCATAGGCGAATCCTTCAACAACATAATTGGTGTCTGTAATGGGGATGCGTTATGAATATTCTTTTCCATGTATTGGGTTTGTTTTTACTTTGTTTATCATTTTTAAAACTATATAACCTTCTGCATGCTTATAGAAACATATGGAATGAAGCAAGAATTGAATTTTTTTGAAATCTAGATTGTTTAAGTTTATTTTTCCTAAGAATTTGTCTTTAATCATGCCTATTGTGGTCAACAGCCATGGTCATTCATGGTATCTCTAAAGAAAAAACACAATCACTCACAATCTTTTCTTATAATAATCATTTGTGCATTAAAAAATTAGAAGAAAAAAAATTTCCATATCTGGAAATCACTTGCATGTGTTATGTGGATGCTTAAAGATGAAATTTACTTAATAATTGGTTTGAACATTCTTGTTTTGAATTAATTATCACGTGAATTAAAAGTGAGCTTTATTTATAGATTGGCTACATGATCATTCGTTGTTTTCGTTATTATGTGATTTAGACAAAGAATTTGAAAAGTGTTTCCATATGTAGTGGATTCCTTGTTTTCTTAGTCATTGAAAAAACTCATTTGGGAGTTTGAACATTGTTTTTGTATTACATTTAAAAAAATAAAAATAAGTTATATTTCCCTCTTCTCAAGCCATTAAAATGTCTCCTTGCTTCATCGAAATAAATGTGAAATGGATGTTGCATTTTAATTGTCGTTATTATTTCAACAAAGTTTGAACTAGTCCTCTCAAACAACATACAAGTCGCACTCCATACCTTTGACTAAGAACAAACATTAACGACAACTGATAAATTAGAAGCACCGAGACTTGTTTTATAGAAAACACACATAGCTTAGGTTGTAGAGCATTAGTGCAAGGTGGATAGTTAATTTTCCAATGCTATTGAAACTAACTAGATACTGTTAAAGAGAGTTAAAATCCACTAGTAGAATATTATATTTGTCAAGAAAGCACACCTAACACGCATTTCAAGCACTAGGTCAAGCTAGGAAAGTATAGAGGATATTCCCTCTTGTTTGTTTAGTGGGATATGCATGTACGAGATATTTAGTGGAATTGGCACATCCTCGGGGTGACACCAATTCTCTAGAGTTTCAGGTTTAGGACTTAGCCCTTTGTTCCCTACCTATATGCAGACACTTGACTAATGACTTCCCCCTCATTTGTATTTTTTTGAAGTGGTAACCTTAGTGACTTTTCCTAGGTTCACATAGGTGACTAGAAAGAGGGAAATGTTTGTAGTACCTGAGACAAACGTATAACATCCGACTCAGCTTCCCTGGAGAGTACTTGTCTTCATGAAAGTACTTACACCTTGTGTGATTGTTGCATGAGGGTTACTGTAATTGCATCTTTCTCGCCTTCATTAGTAGGTCATGGGCTTGATACTCCCAAGCTAATCACTGGAAGGTTCCTTGTCTAGTTTGATTGTAGTTATTTTTAGATTTATTGGTTAGGGGATTGCTTCTTGATGGTGTGTGTCTAATGTGACCTTAGGTTTGCTTGTTCTTTCAATAGATATAATTGATTGAACTTAAATGAGTGAAATTGGTTGATCATCTGAACTACTAGTCTCAACGGTTAAGACGGTCTCTTCGGAAAGTGTAGAACCACCATTAACTCGAAGACAATTAAATAAACCTAACCCTATTCATAATGAGTCAGACATACACACAAATTTTGACAACCTTGAAAGGGGAGTATCTATACATTCATGAACCAAACATAATTTGTTAGAAAAATTTGCCCCACCTAATATTGAAACCATTGATAGTCACCGACCGACTAATTTCAATCCTCCTTTGACACAACCTCACAATCTTGTTTTAATTCAATTGGGTGTACCTTCGTCTGCATATTGATTTGAACTTCTTCACAACACACAAATTTATACGTCTATAAGAGGTGGTTCATCAAAATAAGGGGGATCTAACCCCTGTACACCTAGTGTCTCTCGAGGAGGCACCAATGCCCCCTTCATACCACCAAATGGTGGAGCAAGTCCTTCCACTGATATGCCACAAGTTCCTAGTGTCTTTTCTTTTGGAATGCCATCCGTTAACACAAGAATTCCAACCTATGATCATCCTAGTGTAATTAATGCTCACCATAGGAACTCAAGTTCCCAGTTTTAGCTTTGAGGAGGAAACACTCGTGCTTTTAATGTAAGAAGTGGGTTTCCACCTGCATCTGGTATATCGATAGGTAGCTTTGCAGTTCCAAACTAAAGTTTTCCTTATGATTGGAGTGTTTGTCTTAATGTTAATCCCCCACTTAATACTAGAAATGTCCCAAATGATAGTAATACAACTATTGGGAACAATATATAGGGGGAAGTAATATTCCAGTAAACCAAAGTATTCATGGGAGTAGTCATTTCCAACGGGGTGGTCCAATCTTGGGGGGTAGCTATGTCCAAGGTAGTGTTGCACCTATAGGTTGGTAAGGACTTTCCTTTAGCAACTCTAGTGCATGTACTTATCCATGTTCACCATCTTTGGAAACTTTGGACCTATTGGATCTATCGCATTTAACAAATGATAATGTTTTCCATCAACTTGCATGGTACATCATCCTAACCAAGTTGCCATCAGTTTTCCCAATTTTGATGGTTGATCTAGAGAAGATTCATGAACACATGTTATGACCTTCCATATTTGGTACTTGTCTAAATTACTAGTAGATGGTAGCATTAGCTTGCACCTATTCTAGTAGATATTAACAAACAATGTTAATAAGTGGTACATTGAATTACCTTGCACTTCTTTTCTCGACTTGTCATCCTTGGAAATGGCCTTTTTGGCACATTTTCAGTTACATATTTGTTATGAAACAAGGACCAAATTGTTAACTTCACTTTGGTATCCCATTTCCACTCACATTTATGATCATGTTCAATAGTGGCGATATCGACAATGGTTATTAGAGCCAAGATCCTTGATAAATTCTTAACGGATTGGTTTGTGAAATCTTTATTGCCAAACATTGCAAAGGATGTAGTGATGTCAGGGGCTCTTATAGAAGATAAAGTTATCTTATGCACATACCAACTTGATTTGATTTATTCTCAACCAGACACACTATATGAGTTAATCCCTCTTGCACCTCAATCTACATCCAATATTTTAGAACCATGGTGTGATTAGTTCTATTAGTCATGCTATGGTTGAATTGTTGACATGTTAGTTTGGATAAGTGTCCATTCATCAAAATATGCATACATATGTCCCCACCAATCCTTTTCTTCCCCAACATCAACGTATGGTTGCTACTAATCATGCAACCCTACAAGGGGGAAATAAGGAAACCCCCCACAAGGGACAACACATCAACTGCTAACATATTCTTATGTGAGCAAGATGTCCACTTACAAACTCATGCCCGTAATTACAATATTTTTTTAGCCAAACCTTCTAAGAATGATTATTCTCCATCATAGCCCGGTGGTTCTCTACACAAGAGAAGCCATCCAATGACACATTTCCTCAGCATCCTAAAGATTCCCTTCATAGGTCAACACACAAACCTAATGCACAAGCATCTCAAAACTATAGTATAGTTGAAGATCTCGCTCAAGTCCCTTGTGTTATGTCAACCTTAGGAATTCTACAAAGTTGCCCATTGTAGCGAAAAGCATTATTGAAATCTATTGGTGGAATTGATCCATCAAATTCTTGTCTATTAACTTTTGACCTTTATCAAGCCAATTCCAGATCTCCTCACCTTATTGCAGTCTAGATCCAAGTATCTTTGTGGGGAACAAACATCTTTCGATGTGTTGTCAATGAAGGAGGCTCTACTTGTGTCGTGATGTTGACTTGATGGAGAGCTTTGGGATATATGGATCTTACTCTATCATCCACATTATTGAAAGCTTTTGACAATCATTCCTTCAAACTACATAGAATCATTGTTTCCTTCCTGGTCGAATTGGGGGCAATACAGTCTCAATAAAGTAGAAGTTGTAGATGCTCCACTAGATTACAATATTCTTTTGGGACAGAGTCAAACATATGTGATGATGATGGTTTCTTTCGTTTTTTGTGTAATTCATTTTTCTCGCGATGAGGAAATGGTCATCATTCATCAATTAGATTTCTATATGCCAGACTTAAGCACCAACTCGGAATCCACCATTCTATTCATCGGTGATTCTACAACAACATTTGATAGCATTGATGTGAGGATGTTTAACTATAAATCTCTTATGAGTACTTTTACTCTACCTTCGTTGATATGTTATGTAGTCTCGTCTCCCATATTTACCATATCTTATGTCACCATTGCGACCATGGAGAAATATCCATGGGTGGTACCCAACCCATTAGAAATTGGTTCGATGGAAACAAATATGAATTTTTATGTAGTCAAAATGGCTTATCAATCCATTCAAATGGATTCCACAAATGTTGATCAAAATATTCACCTTTAAGAGGAGGATGATCAATTTACTTTGCACACTTGGGCCATTAATTCTCTTAATTGTGATGACTTCCAATACATGGTTTTGCCTTCTAAGAAAGCCATCTTATAAACATTATCTAATACAAAATGACCTTGGAAAGATATGCATCATCAACCATCTTTGTTGCCTAAAGCTCAAGAAGATGGAGGTTGACCTAGATAGCCTTGTTTGTTAGAGTGATATTGATTAATACCATTGCCCCATGCTTACACAAAATGTGTTGGTGGAGGGTAACCTGACCAACATTTAAAAAAAAGACATATCAATATCTTCGTCAAACTTGGCATTGTCAAAAACATTATAATTGGGGCTAACTATTCTCCTTAGGAAATTAAAGAACATACTAGCCTTTTCAAAGGGTTTTGTGACATGTTGCTTGGTCCTATGAAGAAATGCATGGTATTAATCCTTGGACCATCAAACATGAGATCAACACTTATGATAATTTCAAACCCATTTGGAAAAAGCTACAACCTGTCAATCCAAAAAGAAAACAATTGTTATCAAGATGAAGGTGAGGAAATTACACTACATTGGCTTCATTTACCTTGTCCCTTAGACAAAATGGGCACTCAATCATATTATGATTGACAAAAAACATAGTACCATTCAAGTTTGTACTGATTTTAGGGATTTAAACAAGGATTTTCCAAAAGACAATTATTTTACCCCTTTCATTGACCAGATTACCAACTAATGCATCGAGAATTATATATTTTCTTCTAGAGATGGTTTTTCTGGATATAATCAAATCTAGATTTGAATCAAAGACCAACACAACCTTTATTTGTCATTGGGGTACTTCTACTTATCACAAGGTGTCGTTTTGTCTTAAATGTGTTGGAGCCACATTTCAATAAGCCATGTCTTATATTTTTCACAATATTAAGTAGACGCACAAGGATTATTTAGATGACTTAACTACTTGCTCCAAACAATTGATCATCCAATTCATCTTCGTGTTATTTTTGAACGGTGTCAACATTATAACATCTGATTGAACCCTCACAAATGCATATTTTGTGTGATCTCTAAAAGATTACTAAGGGTCATGTCCAAGCACATTGTCGTGATTAAAGGTGGAAGCAATAGTTCAATTACCCTTTCGCGTACCGTTAGATAATTTCAAAGTTTGCAAGGGAAAGCAAACTTATTGTAAAGGTTCATCACAAACTATGCCAATTTTGCAAAAGGTTTTATGCACCTTTTGAAGTAGGGTGTCCCATTTATTTAAGATGATCAATCCCAACGATCCTTTGATGCCTTGAAGACCACTTTTGCATCTATCCTTTGTTGAGTCCTCTCGATTACAACAAAGATTTTTACGGTACCATGAAACATATGAGTCAACCATTGGCGTGGTCTTGATCCAAGAAGAAGAATCACAACAAGATCATGTGATTTATTACCTAAAGTTGGTCCTTAATTATGATATTCCCATGTCAAGAAATTGGGATTGGCAATAATGCATGTTATCGAAAGACTTAAACATTACCTACTTCTTTAGCGCATTGTTGTTTTGGTAAACTCCAATCCTATGGAACATATTTAACTCAATGCAAAATCAGGGGCAAATATTCTAAATGTATCATCATACTCCAAGGGTTTGACTTAGAATTTGCCACTTCTAGAACTAATAGGTCCTTAGCTTTTGTTGAGTCAATATCTAAGCCCTTTAGAGAACATGAGGATCTTGTTGTTGATGAGTCCTTGATGGACAAAAGTTTATTCCTTTTTGCCTCTCCTGCCCCTGGTATGGATATGTCTTGGTGTACCTTCAAACTCAACGGTGTCCTTCTCACTTTTCTCATGATGACTGTAGATGGATTTTCCATCATGTCAAGAACTATATGATTATCAATGACACTTTTTTATCATTGCAAAATAAATTTGATTTTGTGTCAATGCATACTTCATGAGAAGGTTGAAAAAGTTTTAAATCCTTATCATGTAGGAGCATGTGGCAGTCATCTTTATGAGATGGAAATAACGTAGAAAATTTTATGCATGGGATACTTTTGGCCTTCCATATTCAAAGTTTGTCTTCAAACCTCCAAAAGTGCCATCCTTGACATATTTTTACAAATAAAATGCATGCCCCTCTTGCTGATCCGTATGTGCCCAAGTGCACAAAGGGGACAACAGTTCGACTGAATGAATCAACACTGTTATGGCGGAAGCATAAGAATAAGAAAATCAGGAATACACTACGCACATGAACATACACACACAGACAATATGCAGGAATGCGAACTGATCTTGATTCTTCTCTATTACTTGTTGTATATTACAATATTTACATGCTTAAATAGAGTGTTGAGACGCTTGGGTTGTCTTCCCGTTACGTTCAATTACAAGGGAAGTTAGAATGGTTTCAAAAGTTCAACCGTTACGGTCGACTGGAAGACAAAGAGACAATCTTTCGTATTTCGTCAGTTGGAAGTGTTGACGATGCATGTTGAAGTTGATGAACTTGTCGAAGTCGCTAAACTTGTCGAAGTTGATGAACTTAACAAAGTCTAAGTCGATGTTGGCATCCGACAATAATTCCAACTGATGGGTGGATCATACCTCCTTCCTTAAGAAACAATGGTCCCCATTGTTTGCTTGTACAGATGAGTAAACTTGTCGGTCAGTTCAGTAGCAGAGTACCATTTTCCTTGGGCTAGGATCTGTCTGGCTTTGGACACCTGAAACAAGGGAATTGTGTTCATCCTTGTATGGCGTACTCGTCGTCCCACAATGGTGTCGCAAGGAAGAGGCTCCTAAACATCGGGATGGATGTCTTCGCATTCTATTGTCTACAAGTCATTATGTTCCAACAGTGGTGCATGGTATGGTCAAAGTAGATCCACATTAAATATTGGATGTAGACCCAGGCATGAAGGAATGTCGAGCTGGAAAGCGTTTTCTCCAATCTTCTCAAGAATATTGTATGGACCATATCGCAAAGGCTTCAGCTTCTTATATGGACCAGTGAAACATTCCTTCTTGAGACGCAACCAAACCTGATCCCCAATTTGAAATGAATGAGGGATACGATGCTTATCGTGTTGGGCCTTATCTTTCGCATTAGCTCGTTGCAACATTTCCTGTGCTTGTCTCTATATTTTGCAGATTTGATCTCAAAACTTCAATTCTTTGTCAACTTCTCGTCGATTATAATCGGTATCATTCGACTGTGTCGAGGGACTAATCAAGTCAATAGGTGCTGAGGGTTGAAATCCATAACATATCTCAAATGGACTCTTTCCCATAGAGCTTTGCTGAGCACGATTGTAACTGTGTTGGATATATGGAAGACTGTCATCCCATGTTCGTCGATGCTTGTGGTTGTACATATGAAGCAGTTGTACTACCAAGCGATTCACAACTTCCGTCTATTCGTCTGTCTGAGGATGGAAAGCTCTCGATAAGGAAAATATTGTGTCAAGCTGTTACTAGCGAGTCTTCCCAAATATGCCGACTAATCTAGAATCTCTGTCGGAAATAATGGTCATCGGTAACCCATAATGTTTTCAGACATGTTTAAAGAAGAGTTGAGCGGTCTGTTGCGCTATCGTAGTCTTCTTGCATGGAATGAGAATGGCCATATTGGAAAATATGTTGACTACTGCTAAGATTGCATCATGATGATGTTTGGTAGTAGGATATCCCGTCAATTAGTCCATGCAAATAGATTCCCATGGTCGACTAGGAACTGGTAAAGGTGTGTATAATCCCTGTCGTCGATTAGGCGGTTTAGCAATGGCACAACCACGCATGATCGAATGTACTTGTTGACGTCAGTTTTAAGTGAAGGCCAAAATAAATACTTTTGGAGAATAGCAAGGGTCTTTGCTACTCCAAAGTGTCTTGCAGTCTTGATGTAGTGCGCGTTCCAAATGAGCTGTTGTCGATGCTCACCTGTCGGTACACAAAGCTGTCCAAGCTTGTATAGCAAGGTGTCTTTCAGGAAATAGTCGGAGGTCGACGACTTGTCGGTCTGAATTTGTCGATAGACTGATGAAAATTCATTGTCTTCCTGATACAATTGAAGCCAAGTGGTGGTGTCATAACCCTGCATACTCATCATTGTAAGAAGGAGAGTAATGGGTGGTTGACTTAGACAATCGACAGCGGCATTGGCTTTACCTTTCTGATACTTAATTACCAACAGAAATTGTTGCAGGTAATTAATCCACTTGAGTTGTTTGTAACTTTGACTGGGATGGGGCGAACTGTAAAGGCTTGTGGCTAGTGAGAATGATCGTCTCCTTGCCAAGGATATAATGTCTCCATTTCTTAAGAGCTTGCACAATGGCGTACAGTTTTTTTTCTTACGTCGAATATCTTCTAACAGTGTCGTTAAAAGTTTCGGAATGAAAAGCGACTGGGTGACCAGACTGAGTGATCAGTACGCCTAAGGCATAGTCTGATGCATCCGTCTCAATCTCAAAGGGCTACTGCAAATCAGGTAACACAAGTACTGTTGCAGTACACAGCTTGTGTTTGAGCTGTTCGAAAGCTTCTTGTTGTGTTGATATCCATTTGAAGACAATTTTCCCATTTCCCTTGGTCAACTGATTCAAAGGCCAGGCTATGTGACTGAAGCCGAGTATGAATCGTCGATAAAAATTTGCCAAACCAAGAAAAATTCTTAGTTCATGAATTCTTTAAGGAATGGGCCAATATTTGAGGATTTGTACTTTGTCTGGATCAACGTGAATGCATGTAGAGTCAATTACATATCCCAAATATTTGATGTTGTTCACCACAAAGGAACATTTGTCCATGTTCAAGTAGAGTCGATGTTGTCGGAGAGTGCCGAGGACTTGTGAAGTTGTCTGACATGTTCTTCCCATGATCGACTGAAAATCAATATATCGTCAAGATAGACAATGACCCATTTGCCGATGAAAGGTCTAATAATGTTATCCATATACCGCATGAAAGTCGCAGGTGCATTGGTTAAGCCGAAAGGCATGACTAACCATTCAAACAATCCTTCCTTGGTCTTGAAAGTAGTTTTCCATACATCTATGGGCTCGATTGGAATCTTATGATATCCCGACTTGAGGTCGAGCTTAGTAAAGAATATAGCACCTTTTAAACAGTTGATGAGCTCGTTTATCCGCGACAGAGGGTATCTATTCTTTACCAAAATTTTGTTGAGGGCCCGGTAGTCGATGCACATGCGCCAAGTCCTGTATTTCTTTGGAACAAGGACGACTGGACTTCCACAAGGAGAGGATCTGGGTTGGATATGACCTTTGTCGATCAAATCTTGAATTTGTCTACGAATCTCTTCATTTTAGATAATGGATCTTCTATAAATAGATGCATTAGGTAATGAAGAACCAGGAGCAAGTTCAATAGAGTGTTTTACCTCACAATGTAGAGGTACTCCGTCTGGCTCTTGGAATAGGTTCCGGTACTCATCAAGGATATTGTCGATCAACTGCTTTTGTCGGGAGCTGCACTGGTCAGTGAGTCGACTGTTTGCTGCAGTCTTCCTAGAATGTTGCGGCCTGATCATAATTAATGCGAACTTCTGATCATAGTTGAGGAGCTTCTTTGTCTGTTTAGCAGATATCATTGCAACCGTGACTGGTAACTTCCATGTCGATCCCATAAGTAAGGTTTCCCAAACAAGGCATCGACTACGGAGAGTGGTGCCACGTCGTAGAGTACTTCATCTTCAAAAGGCTTAATGAAGTAGGTGAGTTTACATTGTCAGGTGATCCTAAGTTCTTGCCCATCCTTCAACCAACTGATGTTGTAAGGCTGAGGATGTGAATTGGTAACAAGATCTAGTTTCTTCACGATATATTCAGAAACAAAGTTCTTCTGGCTACCATTGTCCATAATCAGATGTAATGGATTGTTTTGAACCCATATCTGTGTATTGAATAGGCGCTCTCGTTCTTCCTCGTCGACAATAGTCGAGGCTGTTGGAGTGGTCGATGTTGATGTCAAAAGGGTCATTGCTTCTGGGTCAGATTCTACCAGAGTTTTGTCGAACAAGTTGGATGTCGACACTTTTGCCAAAAATGTCTTCCGAGCTTTGCATTCAGACGTATCATGCCATGTGGAATTTTGGTAATCACACCATTTCCCAGTAGGAAGTTGTTTGCTACATTCCCTTTTGTCTTTCCGAGAATGATTTTTGCCATGATCTTGCTTTGGCAGAGTTGGTTGAGAATATTTTGACTTGTTGAAGTCGGTTGGTGCCTTCTTGTTGGTTGGTTGTCCTGTCGGCTTGGTCACGAAGCATGCTTTTCCTTTTTGTTTGGCTTCAAGCTTACTGGCATAGTGGAATGCATCCGCAAGCGTATTCACGATCAGAAACTCTATCTACTGCTAAATGTACAGGGATAATCCGCCGACGTACTTCAGAACATGCAATTTATCTTCTTCTTGAACGCCAAGTCTAGCCATTAGTCGATAGAACTCGTCGGTGTAATTATGTACCGTCTAGTCTTTTCATTGCCTTAGTTGCTGCCACTTCTTATATTGTTGTTCAATGTACTTGGGAGATTAGAACTCTTTTCGGACGTATTCAAAAAATTTCTCCCATGTCTCTATGGGGTCTATGCTTTTCTCCATCTTTGTTGATAGGTTCTCCCACCAGTAGTGCACAAATGTTGACATATTTAAGGATGCAATGGTGATCTTTTCAGTTTCTGAGAGTTGATTCACAGAGTAATAGGATTCCAATTGTTGTGTCCAATTGTTGACGGATTCCGCGCCAATCTTGCCTTCTAGATTCGGTATGTCCAAATTCATATTCACCTTGAATGGATTGATTTTGTCGAAGTTAGATCTTGTCGGAATTCCTCCTGATGTCGAAGCAAATCACGTGAGAATCTCATTGAACTGGGCAAACATTTCAGTTCGTTGTCGAGCTAGGGCTTGCTCTATGAGTTGCTCTTTCTCGTCAATTGCAGTCAATTGCATGTCGATTGTCTGCTTCTCATGCCATCTTTGAAGGTAGTGTCTGCTTGGATTGTTGAGTTTGCGAGCGTGTTTGAACAAGCATAAGTCAGGTAACTTCGATGGAAGTGTTTACACACAACTCAAGCATGAACAAAGCTAAGCTCTGATACCGATGATCTGTACGCGCCTAGGTGTGCGATGGGGACAACAATTCGACTTAATGAATCGACATAGTTATGGTTGAAGCATAAGAATAAGCAAAGTAGGAATACACTACTCACATAAACATACACACACAGACAATACGTAGGAATGCGAACTAATCTTGATTCTTCTCTATTACTTGCTGTATATTACAATATTTACATGCTTAAATAGAGTGTTGAGATGCTTGGGTTGTCTTCCTATTACGTTCAATTACAAGAGAAGTTAGAATGGTTTCAGAAGTTCAACCATTATGGTCGACCGGAAGACAGAGAGTCAATCTATCGTATTTCATCATTCGGAAGTGTCGACGATGCATGTCGAAGTTGATGAACTTGTCGAAGTCATTGAACTTGTTGAAGTCGCTGAACTTGTCGAAGTCGATGAACTTGTCGAAGTCGAAGTCGATGTTGGCATCCGACAATAATGCCAACTGCTGGGTGGATCACTTGCTCTGCTTCACCATGTAGTTATTGTCAACACCTTTGCTATGTGGGAAGTGGATTTCATGATGTGTAAGCTAGCTTCGACATATGGTCACCATTACATTATAGTGATCATCAAGTACTTTACTAAGTGGGTTGAATCTATGTCGACCTCAACAAATGGAAGAGCTACGCTAAATTTTTTTATATTTAATCATATTATTACTCTATTTGGTATCCCCAGAGAAATCATCACAAATCATGGATCTCATTTTTAAAATCACATGATTACAGAATTAGCAGCCAAGTTAGGTTTTTGGCAAGAAAATTCTTCCCCTTATCCTCACTATAACAACCATGTGGAGGTTGTGAACAAAGCGTTGAGAACTATGTTACAAAGGACTATAAATAAGAGCAAAACGAACTAGTAGCTAATCGTTTTTCTATTTATACATGGGATTACCAAATGCTAGTAAACATTGCCACCGAATTTACTCATTTCCTGCATCCCAAATCATGGATCTCATTTCCAAAATCACATGATGACATAATTAGCAACCAAGTTATGCTTTCAACAAGAAAATTCTTCCCCTTACTATCCTCGGTCCAACAACCATGTGGAGGTTGTGAAAAAAGTGTTGAGAACTATATTACAGAGGGCTATAAATAAGAGTAAAACCAAATAGTAACTAATCTTTTTTCTATTCTATTGGCTTACCAAATGCCAGTAAAAATTGCCAGAAGGTTTATTCCTTTTGAGCTTGTACATGGTGTGGAAGTAGTTACACCAATTGAATGTGAAATCCCTTCATTGAAACTAGTTGTTGAATTCCTCCCTAATACCTCAATCAAAGAAGAACTTCTTGTATACTTAGAGAAACTTGACAAACATCGTCAATATGCAACCATAGAAAATGAAACACATAAGAAACACGTAAAAATGAAATATGACAAAAGTATTCATCCTCAAATATTTTCCGATGGTGACTTGGTTTTGGTTTATGACCAACATCATGATAATTTAGGGGCAGGGAAATTTGAACCTATGTGGCACAATCGTTACGTCGTGAGCTAAATGCTACGCAAAGGAGCATACGAATTGGTAGATTACGAAGGTACCCAATTAGATGAGCCCCGATATGGGTTTTATTTGGAGAAAAATTATGCATGAGCACTTGTGCATTACGATTCCTAAGTAACATGTTCTAAGTTAAAATTTGTATTTTACTCTTTATTTCTTTTCTAAACCTTGGTTAGGGTTGATACTTATCATGCCTTGGTATTGCCTTTCTAGGAAATAACAAGTGTGCCTTTATACTTAGGATTCGTGGTTGACACCAATCATCACACTTGGGAACATTGCTTCTACCACTTTGGTGTTTTTTTTGTCCACTAACCAACTTATGGGCTCAAATGGTGTTTGTCTTAGTTTTGAAACCAATAATTTTGTTGAATATAATGTCGTTATCCAACTTCTTACATAAGTTATAGTTCTCGACATCTGACACATCACCATCAATTTGGATTTCCAGTTAGTAGTGTCTCAGCTAAACAATGTTTATAAGGTTCATGATCCAACCCTTTTTAGGACGTTTTTAAAGGTACATATTTTTTAACATCGATTTGAGTTATAACTTATGTTCATATTCCAAGAATATTAAATGCACCGGTTAATTTTTATCTAATTACCTAATTGATTTGCATATGTTATGTTAAGTTATTATTCAAATGAATGCATATACCATACAAACATGATAATTTATCAATAGAGTCTTTTGACAATTATAAGAAAAATCCCATAAAACCATGTGTAAATATAAAGAAAGAGATTTGTATCGTCATTGTTGATGCAAAAAATGGATGTACAATCCTTATGTACGCCATCGAGCTAGTTGGTCTCACATAATACATAAAGGAAAAACAAAAAGAGCTAGCATGAGAGCTAATAATCAATCTCATTAGTATGAACCCCATGATAACATGTAAATGTCGTGGCTACTCGTAGCATCAATCTGATTAATCGAGAAGGAAACTTGACAATGTGCCTCTAAAACTGATGAGGAAGCTTCTCGATCCTTATGATGGGTACCCCCATTGTTAGGCCCTCTAAGTTCCTCTGCATGTTTCTCAGGGTCTCTCTTACATCCTAATCCTCGAAGTCTACCTTTGTTGCTCATTATCCCATACCTAACACCTATTATGGGCATCCTTGCTAGCCTCTCTAGACTTACATTTGTGCCATCAAACAAGATACAATTAGTAACTCTACATATAACATAACTAAAATTGTTTCATTTTTACAATTTTACATAAAAATCCCTAAAAATCAAATAATTTTACAAAATTCCAAAAAAACTCTTTCAAAAGCATTTTTGAATATGTGCTTCTTACCAATGGGGCCCCATTGGGCTCTTGGGGGAAATGCTAGACCCGGGTCCTACCTGAATTTCATGGTTGCATAAGGGAAATAATTTAGCATGATAATTTGCTACCGCTACTAATGAAAGAAATCTAGGTTGAAAGTACTCATAGGTATCCCACCACCCAGGCATGTCGTAAGATTTGTCCACTAATTCTTCTTGGGTTCTCTCGGCCTAAGTAGTGGAGTCGATACCACAGGGCACATAGCTAGTACCCTCTCCGGAAATAATGCACAAAGAATCAACGCATAACCAAATTGCTTATGCTTCCCTATCCTACATAGTGTTAATTGCTCTCACATGTTGACCATTAGGGTTGAGAACTAGTCAAATATTATCAATGGAGGAACCCAAGATCATACTACATATATGATTGCAAATCCCGAATAATCAAGCTTGAAACTCAAGTGATCATGAGTAAGAAAGTCTTGAGGCTCAAATCCCGAATATTTTTTATAGGCACCTAATTACTACTCTTTTGTGTACCCCAATCATAATAAGTAGTAATGTTCTCATTGATAGTCATAGTACCAAGGCCTTTGCCTCCTCCTTTTAGAATCACTGACACTCCCTTGTGATATAAACCTATCAAGAAATAGACGTCCTCAATACACACACACACACACACACATATAATCTCGAGACTGACCTGGAATAACTGCTCATCCTAATCTCAATACTCCACAAATCAATGTAATAGATCATCGTGATTACACATTTTGGTGCTCTCGTAAAACTTTAGAAGGCTACAATCTTACAGGGCATCTAATGTAGATTGGTGTCTTATAGCAATAACATCTACGTCATCTTGCTCCCTCTCCTTCTACTCTATCATGGTGTATACCCTTGCAAAAAATTGTACATAAATTTAGAACAATTTTTCATTGCAAAACAATTCTTTTTGTTACTTTTTTGGGGGCAAAGGTGAGTATTTCCACCCACGGTCACATTTGTTTGTAATTTTACTATATAACAACCATGAGCAACACCATTTCCTTGCAACTGTTATATTCCAAAACCGTAGCCACATAATCATGGGCCAAACAGGGTTTGGTACCCCCTCGAAAAGAAAACCAACAAAAATTAAAAGTGAACAATAGAAAAGAAAAGGGGATTGAGAGGATGTACCTACTGCTAATGAATTAAAAAAACTATCGGTTGAATCTTCTGCAATCCAAGGTTGAAATTTAGAGGTGAAATATTTTTTTACCCAATTGCTATGGTGAAAATGGCCCATTTTCACCTATATTAAGTAATTTTTGGACCAAATTTCACCTTTATAACTTTGGAAATGACATTTTTAACTGTTTTTCTTCTTCAAAAAACGACCATGGTAATGTCATTTAAATTGCTTATATATGGATTTCAATTGGCATGTTTTCTCTACTGAGTTTTGTTGATCATGCATAGGATAGTACATATTCATTTCTTCATCTTGTTTTTACCCCTTTTCGGGTAAAATGATTACATTTTCACATAGTGATAGTTTGTTGGACTGTGCAATTAATGCACATATACCCAAAAATTGTGTCAACATTCTGCCATGGGACCGATCCCGTCGTTTCACATTAGCTTGCACATTTTTATTGCTTGTGTAATTATGCATATTGCTTCATTGTCATTTGCTATCAAATGCTTACGACCATTGTCATCACCTTTGCTACCTATTATTGGCCTCAATAGCTCTTGCATCTTGACTAGTGATCCCTGGAGAGGACCCATTAATAATTAGTGTATACAACTAGTGTAGTGATACCTTTTTTTTCATTGTTTTCCATAGGACAATCGCGTGTTCTTGGAATGTAGCTATATGCCCTTATGATAGTCATTTATTGCACTATACCATAGCATACTTTTATATTTTTTCACACTGGTAAAAACACGAGAAAGACAAAAACACAAAAAAATCAAAATCAAAAGTGTTTTTTTAGGGGGGGCTAATATCAACCTTTATCACTTAGTATGTTAATGTGGCGGGTGTCAGTGATAAGCACCCTTGAACATGACACATGTTTGTGTCGAGTCTCTTACTGTTGGGTTTAGTATTATTTTAGGAAGCCATACCATGATGTTAACTTTAATCCATTGATTGGTTATCATTCCAGTCATCTCAAAGCGTCCATTCAATGCCTCTAGCATTGATAGATTATATCATTGGTTTAAGTTTAAATTTCAGTTGTTTCCCAAGTCATATATGTATCATGTTCATGTTCAAGGGAAGTTGGAAAACTTGTGTCAACCATCTCTTGGATTTGTTGACCACTTATGTAAGACTTCCTAGTATCAACAAATGTCGAGTGGTTTGTTATCGTTAGTTTCATAAATCAACTCAATTACCCATGTTGTGTTAGTTGATGAGAGATGCCCTGGCACTCTCATTTTGATGAACCTCTCTCTATCAGCTTCAACTCATTATCTGAGAAACATGTTTATGGATCCTTTATAATACTTAGGGGCTAGTGGCCATCAATTGAAAGTTCCCTCACATTCAACAATGGGTATAAATCATAGATCATAACTCAATTTATTCAATAAGGTGTTTGGTCACATTAAAGCATTTATTCGCACTTGATGATTGTACTTAGTACCTTGGCACCCATTATCATGATCAATGGGTGGCCCTGTGTCTGTTATCATATACATTAATAACATGTAATTAGATGGTGTCTCTTATGCTTGACATCAGATCATTTATTCACATAAGGAGACTCGTACTATTGATGGTTTGGATTGAAGACCTTGGGCTAAGATAACATCGTCAATTGGTGTTGTCACCCAAATTTCACATATATGTACCACTATATGATGAGTACACTAGAAAAATAGTTGATATATTTACCAATTCTTGACATTTATTTGATGTACACTAAGATGTAGGTCCTCATTGTATGTCCTAATGTCTATGATCCTGTTTGACACGGATCTATTGTGTACTCTTCATGGCCATGTTTTTTGCAATTTCATATCTCATGGATCCATAATGCATTTGTTTATGTGGTCATGATCATTTCATAACTGAGAATGGGTATGCCCACCTCAGGGAAGTTTTAATATGATATTTTTGTTTATGTTTGTAGGTGTTTCCAAATCCAGGGTTTGTGAAACTCCTCCTTAACCCACTCGTCAACATCCTCTGTTCATTATGCATTTCAACCATCAATATCTCTTCTAACCTCATTACTAGGGGACATCTATTATATGATTGTTTTACACCCATATTTTATGATGCATGAATATGTGATACTCATGATCATAATCAACTGGGAACACTAAGACTACATGTCTTAATATGGAGTTTGCATGCACTTTTATCACTAGGTTGTGCTTTTCCTTTAAGCATAGTATGAGCCTCGTATTTTTTCTTAAGGAAAACCATGGTTGGATGCATTTGCTCAGTAGTAAAGATGTGAAAAAATCTCAAAGATATAATAGAGGAAAGAAATCCCATAAATTAGAAAGCCATGAGTACATGTGACTACTGATAAGAGGATTAGAACTCTGGTGAAGGGAATGTTGCATCAAGACTCTAGTATCTAAATCACTATAAGATTGCCTTTACAATTTTACATAGATCAATAATATTTTCCTTTGCCAAATATGTGTTATTATTAGTTTATAAGTGAATGCATTAATTTCATATTGGGACGTGGATACTCTACCTAAAAGTAGCTTAGATTTTATTGTGTGCTATGTTAATATTATACAACAGAGTTTGAGAAAGGGATTTGTTTGATTTGTGTGCAGGGACAAGAAAGGCATCACAACAACAGTTGGATTGAACATGTTCACTCAAGAGCTTTGGATAGATGCTAGAAATAGGTTTTCCCCTTATACCCTTGTCCCTCTCGTATTTATTGACATGCATGCATATCTAAGGAAAGTATGATTAATAATATACACTAGTGACTGTTAGTGAGCTCAACCCACTCATTGGAAGGATTCTAAGTGCATAGTTGAATCCTCTGAAAACACTCCCTCACTCCATCCTCATCAAAATCCATTAGCACTATTAAACCCCTTGAGCACTTATCTAGAGTTCTAAAGAAGCTAAGGGAATACTTGCAATGGAAAAAATGCATAGTTGAAATTGAGGATTCTTCCACCCCAAAGTTAGACCCCCCATTTATCTCTCCACTCCCCACATGTTCCTTTGTTACCCCTCCCCTAATCCTCCTCCACTTCTCATATTGATTGAGACACATTCAAAAGGAGAAATCTCATTGGATTTCACCAAATCCCAACACTTTTCATTTCCTTCACAATCCAAGATGGGTTAAGATGAGGATCGATACTGCACTTGTTCTAAATCTAGGAAACCCACCAATCTCCCCCCAACCCCTAGTGCTAATAAGAGACCTAGAAATGATCCCATACACTCCACCTCACAAGAAAGCATTGAGTAGAAAATCTAACAAGGACAAGGTAATATCGTGGGTGGATATTGAGGTCCAACATGGATGACAAGAAACTATCACTAGGTCACTTAGAGCATTTGAAGCCCCCAAGGTGGTTACAAAATGATATTGCTCTCCATCAATTATAGGAGCATGAGATCCGTTGAAAAGCTTGAATCCCTTCACAAAACCATAAAATGTACGTCAGTCATATATGTTTTTGGTCCAACAAACCATCACCTTGAAACTTATTTGCAAACCTTGTCTTTAGAAATACTTCCTCGATTTGAATTTCAAGTGCTCAATCCATTGGACTATATAGAGGCTTAGTTGTGTCATGGAAGCTTTCTTTCCACCTCATTGACTATGTTAAATCCCTCCATTAAATGTATGTTACTCCCTTCTTTGATGAGCTCAACCACAACATTGACCTCCTCAATTTTTATGGTCCATCCATCATCGTACAAGATTTTTGGCTAAACATATCTAGCAGATTCCTCTTGGAATCCCCCATTCTCATAGATACCTAAACTCAACACTTAATGAAGAAGCCAGATGGGGAAACGATGCTTACAATGAACCTCTTGCTAATTTATTTATAGATATGCTAATTTATTTCTAGATCTCTTTAAGCAAGAAACACTTAAGGACATCCAACCTATCTCCTCCATGGAAACTTAGACCAACAATCAACTTGGTGAGGATTTCATTTGCAAAAGACTTGATAGATTCTTGGTAAAGGAATGCTTCCTACACAAGATTCAAGATACAGATATGGAGTGACCGTGAATGGAGACTTAAATCATTATGCTATAGATTCTTGGTAAAGGAATGCTTCCTAAACAAGAGTCATAGATACAAATATGGGGTGACCGTGAATGAAGGCTTGAATCATTATGCTATTATGCTAGAACTTGATAAGGTTGTGTTGGGACTCCAACAACTCCCTCTTAATTTTGGAAAAATTAAGGGGCTTCCATCTAAATTTTGTAAATACTTAGCTTTGAATTTACTTTTGGGTCTGTCTTGCTTGATTCAGTCGGTGGTTTGATGATCTCCTATTTGATGGTCTCTGATTTTCTGTGCTTCTCATTTCTTTCGATTTTTCTTCATAAAAGGTGATATGGTGGTCATTTGCTTTTTTCAAGTATTTGGCTTTCAGTGCTTCAAAATATGTGCTCTTGCTTTGCCTCTCATAGGATGATGACTTTGTTATGTGATCTTATTGTAGTGAAGCAATTAGTTAAATTTCGTGAATGCATCTAAATCCATTATCATAATTTCAATGATGGATTTATTGCATCATTCAAATTGGTCGTTTTCACTGCACAAGTTATCATTTTGTCAATTGAGCCTTTGGATTTTTGGTTGCTAAACAACACTTGCATACTCTTATTTGAGCTTATCTGAATTGATTATATGCTTTGGTTCACTTAAATTTGATTAACATCTGCTTCAACAATCTCACGGATTTTTCGGTCTTCAATGCATCAAGGAATTTGTGGGCATTTTGATGATGAATGCTCAATTTTATGATTTCCATGTTGAGCATTAGTTGTCATTGATGTCAAGTGTTTGACTGTCATTCAATGTGAGGAGATTGTAGAGCATTGGTTGCCATTAATGTCAACTCAAGAAGATGTCAAATGTTCGACTGTCATCCAATGTCAAATAGGATGTCAACTAATTCAGTATGAGTCATTGATATCGGCCTAAGTCAAAGTGGATACAGTAGTCCAGCAAAAGTATGAAGAATCCCCTTTGAGGAAGTCTATGTGCATGATAAAGAAAGCATGAACACTATAAGTATATGTGCATAATGAAGCGAGCATGAACATCAGACATATATGCGCAAGAGGTATGCAACTTTGGAATATATCTAAAAGTACAGACATCTGAAGAACAAGACTAGAATCATATGTGCAAGGTAACAGACATGGATTCCAATATGAAAAATTGTATCCAGTTACTGCATCCATTCTGAAGAAGGTTGAAGTTGTGAATCAAGGATGCATTATGTATGCAACTTTGGAGTATATCTAAGATTGCATCAAGGATACATCTTGCAGTCCAAGTTTGAAGAAGTTCATAAAATGATACATCATGCAGATCCAGAATATACTTCATGAAGATCCAGTTCAAGAAGAAACATAAGTAATGGATCCTACATCATGTGGCCCTTGCACAAAACTCAAGTCCACCAAGTCATACTCTCTCATGCCAACAAATTGAAGGAGTTGGTTGGACCACAATACATATGTTCAAACAACCAATAAGTTGGTTGAACAAATGGTGCAAATATGCAAGCAAGCCTAAGCATTGTTTTTTTGATAGTTGGGAGTGCGCAGGAAGAAAATAACAACAGATGGTCGGACAATCCTGAAAGTACGCAAGCTTGGGCAATGCATTCGGTAAGTGGAATGCGCACGAACTCCTAGAATGGTACAACGGTCGAAGTTAATATATGCGCAAATTCTACAACCGACAAACAACAAGTGCGCATGTCCCACAAGTGATGACAAGGCATAAGTCAAATTCATACCAAGTAGAAGATGAAGAATGCATAGTTTACGCAAAGTATTGATATAACAAGGGAATATTACCCACAAGGGTTGGTATAGCACAAGTCTTGATCACGCCAAGACGGAGTAGAAGATTGCGCACACACCATAAGGCAATAGTACACCAAGAGCGTAATGAAGGACCTTGAGGGCGCTTGATACATCTAAGATGACACATCAATATCACAAATGATGACATTCGACATATGCAGAATCCGTAAAGTATGGAAGAAGTGATGCCATGACCAACTTGTGAACACACAATCCGTGCAGGACATGTATAAATAGAGATGCAAGTTGAATATTTGAAGTAAGCTTGGAAGCAAGAACACAAGGGTTTTTGTGTAAAAGTTTCAGTTGTTTTTCGGGGCATCAAGGGGATTGTGGACAAAACATATGATCTAGCAAAGATCCGAATGCAAACATGTAACATAACAAAGTTTTTATGGTGCGCAGAATGATGTTGTAGATCTATGAGAATTGCGCAAACACCGAAAGGAAGACATACTAAAGAATGCGCAAGTGCTGGATATCTCAAAGGAAAGCTATGCAATCGTCACGTCGATAGTCACAAATGTTGTAAAGACAGAAACGCGGAGACAAAACCGATGTTTATCATATATTGAACAGATGTCTAGCTAATGTATAAGAACATAAGTGAAAGTGTGCGAAGCTGAAGACTTCATTTGATGCGCAACAACATAACAACAACAAAACTTGACGGGCGCATCATGATGCTGAGACAAGTGCGTTAAATTGAACGAACCAACTATTTTATGCACAGGATGTCGTAGATTATCTGAGTAACTGCAACACTTTATCAGAACGGACACATCAGAATGTGCGCAGTTCCATCTATTATTGATGCTTCACATTGACCAACAAACTATCAATAAAAGCACAATATTAGTTGATCTTTGTAGTCACATAGAAGAAAACGCAAATCAGGAGCGCGGACTGTAGATTCAACAGAGCACATAATAAAATAAGTAAGTCATCAGCAGAAAGTTGAGTTGAGAGGAATGAGAAGTCAAGTGATGTATGCAACACAATGACAGAGTACAGTCTGCATACGAAAGTAGCGCACAACAAAATCATCATCGAAATATTTGAAGAAGCACATAGAGTTGAAGATCAACAAGGCAGTAAAGTATATTTTACATCAGGGCGGTTGTATGGGGCAAGGAGACAAGGAGTTGGAGCTTCATTCAAGTTGGTGCCTGTAAAACGACAAGGAGACAGGGAGTCATAGCTTCCTTCAAGTTGGTGCTTGTAAAAAAAAGCGACAGGGGTCAGTGCCTCCTTCCAGTTGGTGTTGGAGAAAACACAGGGGGGTCGGTGCCTCCTTCCAATTGGTGTTGGTAAACACATGAAGTTGGTGCTTCCTTGAATGTATTCTTTCTCACTATAAAGAAGCATTTTGTGGTTTTCTGCCGTTTAGGTTTCCACGTAAAAATACTATGTCTTGTGTGTTTATGATGTGGTGGTTATAGGTGTGAATGTTTATTTACTGATGCATAATAGAAGATAAATATTAAGTAAGGAGTAATATGTTTAAAGAAGGTAAAATCTATCATTAACTGTGCTAATATTAATTCACCCCCCTCTCAATATTAAATCGATTCCAACAATTGGTATCAGGGCGAGTGTTTTCAGTAACAGACTAACATTTGAAAGATAGATCATTGCGCAGAAATGGACAAGAAGGAAGGGCTTTCTACAAGCAGAGCACCCAGGTTTGATGACACCAATTACATTTTCTGGAAGGTATGTATGGAAGTGTATTTGCAATCATTAGGAGCAGAAGTCTGGAAATCTATTGTCAATGGTTATGATGTCCCGGCTATAGTACCAGTTAACCCAACACAAAGGAGAATTTGTGAAAGCAATGCTAGAGCCAAGAATGCTCTACTTTGTGGTTTTACAGGTGATGAATTTGTCAAAGTTATGCATTGTACAACAGCTAAAGAAATTTGGGACAAGCTCAGAGGTATATATGAAGGCAACGACAAAGTTAAGAAAGCAAAACTGCAAAACTACTCTGGACAGTTTGAATCTCTGAGAATGAAAGATAAAGAGAATATTACATCCTACTTCCTGAGAGTTGATGAGATAGTCAATGCCATCAAGAATCTTGGGGTCACTCGGGATGAAGAATTGGTTATACAGAATATATTAAGAACTCTGCCTCAAAGATTCAATTTGAAGGTATCCATGCTAGAAGATCGAGCTAACCTTGAGGAAATAACAAAGGATGAACTCCAGGGGATCCTCACTACATACGAGATGAGAACAAAGAAAGAGATTCCCATCAGAAAGGAAGCCGCCTTAAAAAATATAGGAAAGGACAACCATGATCATGAAAAAGACTGCTGTGATGAATCAGATGATGAAGAATCAAACTTTGTTAAGAAGCTGAAAACCATATGAGGTAAGTATAAGAATAAGCTACCCCTTAAATGTTTCAGATGTGAAGGAATAGGTCATTATGCCTGAAAATGTCCTTACAAGAAAGAATAAAGTGATAGTGATGAGGAATGTGGTGCACATGATCGAAATATTGTGCGTTCTCAACACAAACCTAAGAATAGGAGGAGGATTCCAAAGCAGAGAAAAAGTCTATACACTGAGGAGGGACGCAATGCATCTTAAGAAAGTGACTACGATGAAGAACCCAAAGAAGTTCTTTTTATGGCTCATGTAATGGAATAAAGAAAGAAGAACAATTCAAAGAACACTTTAGTTGTGCAGGGCAAGCCAAGGTCACTAGACAAATATTTTTTTAGTGGATCATTCAAAACGCCCCCGAAGAAATTCGTACCTCCAAAACCTGTTGAAGAGGTTAAGACTGACGGTCAATCCGAAGATGAAGAAGCTGCAGACATTGACTAGGAAGGTGAACTAATAAGTGCCTTGGACGAATTAAAGAAGTATAAAAGGAAGAATAAGCTATTGCATGAACAACTGTCAAAATATGAAGAACAGGATAGGCCATGCCAGGAATCGGTTGACGCAGACATTCGTGAAAAGATAATTAGTTATGAGTGTCAACTGAATTACGCACAAAAAAAGGTTCTAATACTTGAGAAAGAAAAATCTACACTAAGAACTTCACTTGAGGAATTGGCACAGGAAATCAGAAGGATGACTGATAAACTTGAGGAAAAGTATAAAGAGATACTCCGTCTAACATACAAGTTGATCAAGACAAAAGGAATGAGACAAATCCGCATTGATCCAATCTGTGCACAATCATAAGTCGAAGATCAATTTAGAACAAGTTAAAAGACAGTACATCAATATTGAGCAAGATTCTAAAGGATCAAAGATCAACATAAGACAAAATCGGTATGGGTTTTGTAAAGACACCTAAGAAGATATGCGACAAATAACAATGCCCAAGTCATGACAAAATCTCCAGGTATGATGACTCTTTCAGCTGCAATTCTTTTTGATATACTAACCAAAGAAGGATCAATAGAGTGAAGTGCGTAAGATGCAATCATTTTGGCCACATTGCAAAATATTGTCAAACTGCAAGATGTTATGCCTACGATTGATTTGGACACCAAGCTATGTATTGTCGAAGAGTAGTAGACTGTCCGGATAAAGAACTTTTGTGCAAATACTATTACACCCAAAGAGACTTCAGTATAAAATATCTGGAGCAGACTCAAAACAAAAGTGCACACAACAAAACTCCCTAGAAGTGTACTGAAGATGTAGACAATCCAAGTGCAACAAGCAATTGCTGCCTCTCTGGCTAGTCCAAAAGGACCTTGAGACACCCTTGAATTTAGCACGATGCATCTTAAGGAATTCAAGGGAATGTTATTTAGGTGTGCAGTTAGATTTGTTTGATGTATGATGAGGAGTATTTGGAGTTAGAATATGATTCATTATGTTCGCACATATTCAATGATTATGACGCAGATAAGGAAGATTGCATACATACATAGTTATAAATTTATCTTGCATATCATAAAACATAGAAGCACACATTGGTTTTAGCTGCACAACTACAAGTAGAAGATCTTGTATGAAGAATTAAAACACTACTAAAGAAATTGCGCAAAACAAATATTTTTCATTATATTCAAAATTGGGGCATGATTACAAAAATGCACGAGTCAAGACTCCATGTCGAAGCCATGACTGGAATACACAAGAAGAATAGGCAAAATTGAGAAAGAGACAAAGTATTCTATAGCCACAGTTCGAGGTTGAGTTCAATGTCTAACCGGTTCGCAAGTCGTAACTCCAGATCCACCGGATCTAGGGAAGCGCGTTCAGAAGCTGTAGAGTGGCAGACGACGACGATTCAACTTACTGAGGGCAAAGATAGGACAATTCATCCAGAATTTGCTGCTGCTTACACTCTAGATTATAAACTCGATGAGTCAGAAGGTTCAACTGTTCAGAATGTCTGTGATTTATCTGAGATTGAGAATACTGGTGAAGAATCTGGTTATTTTGCATTTGCTGCTGCCAGGTTTCCATGTTAGATCTTAATTGCGAAAACTCTTCCTGTTGAGTCTGAACAACATGTTGCACACTCTCAAGGGATGTACTCATTCTGTGATAAAAGGAGGGCCATTGGAATGAAAAGGAAAGCAACAAAGGACTATATAGCTATGCGACACAGAAGATCAAGGATGCAAGAAGCGATGAACCAGACATTACTCGCAGAGATCTTACAGAAGCCATTAAAGGACCCCAGTGTGTATGTTGTTAAGTGATAAGAAAGGAATTCAATGTCGCACAAGTCAAAAAAGATGGTGGAGTTTCCAAACATAAATGCTGAACTTAATGAATTTTTGGAATCAGTACAAAAAGGGGGAATTTCGATTCATTACACCGTACGATGAAGATTGTTACCTTAAAAGGTTCTAGTACAAAAAAGACACGTTATTCTTGCCACACAAATTGAGTGTCATGTCCATTTTTGGTCATAAATGAAAACATGGCATATCTTTATTGTCTTACCAAAGGATGTGACTATGTTAAATGTGGTAAGGCTCTACTACAACGCAGTAAATGCGACAGGTGAAGCAGTCATGTGCATAAAGAATAATGGAAAACTGGTAGAAGATCGACTTATGCATTGCACAATAAGGATATCAACATGGATAATTGTGCAAGGTATGGTGATGAATTGTGACAAGAACATGAGACCAAGGTGAAAGAGCATTATAACATCAATATGATAAAAGAAATCAAATATAATGAAGTATAATGACAGGGGGAGTTATCCCAAAAATAGTCAGGAGGAGTTTAGGTGCAAAACATAAAGAAAATAATCTACATTGTGCAATGGACCTCTTAGCCATTGATGTCAAAGGGGGAGAGATGCATGAAGCTGAGAAGAGAAGATGCATGAAGTTGATGAAGCTGAGGAGAGAAGATGCATGAAGCTGATGAAGCTGAGGAGAGATACATGAAGCTGAAGATATCAAATGCAACTGAGGATGGGAAACACATGAAGCTAAGGCATGAAATATGAATGAAGTCAATAGGACAACAAAAAAAGGGAAGAATTGCAGAACATCAAAAGAAAAGCATGAAACGACAGTAGATGTGAAAGAGTGTGAAGAAGAACACTTGAAGATAGGGCATGCGCAAATATGACATGAAGTAACACAGTTCAAGCAGAGATGACATAAGTACTAGAAAAGAGCACAATTGCCAAAATCCCAAAGAACTCAGGGAGAGCAATGCGACCAAACAAAAATGAAGCATACATCTCAAGAAAATCAGGCACAACTTCATAAGGAGTTGACATCAATGCCAAAGGAGGAGATTGTTGAGCATTAGTTTTCATTGATGTCAAGTGTTTGACTGTCATTCAATGTGAGGAGATTGTTGAGCATTGGTTGTCATTAATGTCAACTAAAGAAGATGTCAAGTGTTTGACTATCATCCAATGTCAAATGATTTAGTATCAGTCATTGGTGTCAGCCTAAGTCAAAGTGGATACAAAAGTCCAACATAAGTATGACGAAGCCACTTTGAGGAAGTCTATGTGCATGATAAAGAACACATGAACACCGAAAGTATATGCACAAAATGAAGAGAGCATGAACATCAGACATATATGCGCAAGAGGTATGCAAATTTGGAATATATATAAAAGTACAGACATCTGAAGAAGAAGACTAGAATCAAATCTGCAAGGTAACATACATGGATGCCAATCTGAAAAACTATATCCAGTTTCGGTATCCATTCTGAAGAAGGATGAAGTTGTGAATCAAGGATGCATTATGTATGCAACTTTGGAGTATATCTAAGAGTGCATCAAGGATACATCTTGCAGGCCAAGTTTGAAGAAGTTCATAAAATGATATATCATGTAGATCTAGAAGATACTTCATGAAGATCCAGTTCAAGAAAAAACACAAGTAATGGATCCTAGATCATGTGGCCCTTGCACAGAAATCAAGTCCACCAAGTCATTCTCTCTCATGACATCAAATTAAAGGAGTTGGTTGGACCATGGTACATATATTAAAACAACCAAGAAGTTGGTTGAACAAATGGTGCAAGTATGCAAGAAAAGAACAACATATGGTCGGACAATCCTAAAAGTGCGCAAGCTTGGGCAATGCATTCAATAAGTGGAACACACACAAAATCCTAGAATGTTACAATGGTCTAAGTTAATATATGCACAAATTCCACAACCGACGAACAACAAGTGCGCATGTCCCACAAGTGATGACAAGGCAGAAGTCAAAGAATGCACAGTTTGCACAAAGTATTGATATCACAAGGGTGCATTACCCACAAGGGTTGGTATAGCACAAGTCTTGATCACACCAAGATGAAGTAGAAGATTGTGCACATACCATAAGGAAATGGTACATCAAGAGCGCAATGAAGGACCTTGAGGGAACTTGATACATCTAAGATGACACATCAATAGCGTAGATGATGACACGTGGCATATGCACAATCAGTAAAGTATGGAATAAGTGATGCCATGACCAACTTGTGAACATACAATCTGTGAAGGATATGCATAAATAGAGATGCAAGTTGAAGATTTGAAGTAAGCTTGGAAGCAAGAACACAAGGGTTTTTGTGAAAAGTTTCAGTTGTTTTTCAGGGCATCAAGAGGCTCGTGGACATAACATATGATCTAGCAAAGAGCCGAATGCACACATGCAACAGAACGTAGTTTTGATGGTGCGCAGAATGATGTTGTATATCTGTGACAATTGCGCAAACACCAAAAGGAAGACATACTGAAGAATGTGCAAGTGCTGGATATCTCAAAGGAAAACTATGCAATCAACATGTCGATAGTCACAGATGTTGTAAAGACATAAGCGCAGAGACAAAATCGATGTTTATCAGATATTGCACATATGTCCAACTGATGTATAAGAACATAAGTGAAAGTGTGCAAAGTTGAAGATTTCATTTGATGTGCAACAACAGAACAACAACAAAACTTGACGGACGCATCATGATGCAGATGATCAGAGACAAGTGCGTTAAATTCAACATACCAACTATTTGATGCACATGATGTCGTTGATTATCTGAGTAACTGCAGCACTTTATCATAATAGACACATCAGAATGTGCGCAGTTCCATCTGTTACTGATGCTTCACATTGACCAACAAACTATCAATAAAAGCACATTATCAGTTGATCTTTGCAGTCACGTAGAAGAAAACAAAAAACAGGAGCACAGACTGCAGATTCAACAGAGCAGATGATACAAGAAATAAGTCATCAACAAAAAGTTGAGTTGAGAGGAACGAGAAGTCAAGTGATGTATGCAGCGCAGTGACAGAGTACACTCTGCATACGAAAGTAGCGCACAACAAAATCATCATCGGAAGGTTTGATGAAGTGCGCAGATTTGAAGATCAATAAGGCAATAAAGTATATTTTACATCAGGGCGGTTGGACGGGGAAAGGAGACAGGGAGTTGGAGCTTCCTTCAGGTTGGTGCCTGTAAAACGATAAGGAGACAGGGAGTCGCAGCTTCCTTCAGGTTGGTGCTTGTAAAACAAAGCAACAGGGGGTCGGTGCCTCCTTCCAGTTGGTGTTGGAGAAAACACAGGGGGGTTAGTTCCTCCTTCCAGTTGGTGCTGGTAAACACATGAATTTGGTGCTTCCTTGAATGTATTATTTCTCATTATAAAGAAGCATTCAATGGTTTTCTCTCGTTTGGGTTTCCACTTAAAATTATGTGTCTTATGTGTTTATGATGTGGTGCTTATATGTGTGAATGTTTATTTACTGATGAATAACATAAGATAGAGATTAAGTAAGGACTAATCTGTTTAATGAAGGTAAAATCTATTGTTAATTGCGCTAATATTGATTCACCCCCCTCTCAGCATTAAATCGATTCCAACATTCCATTCACATCTGAAAATATTATATATTAATAAATGGAAGCAAGCCTTCGGTTTTGATTTTGAATGACTTATTAATTGAATGATCGATTAAACTTTTCAAGCTTCAACTTTTTTATTAAATTTTTTCCTTTTCATACAATTTCATAATTTCAGGCAAATTATAATAATTTAATTAAAACTTATTTATTTACATTCCAATTACGTCTTAGAAAAACATATGAAATGTATGAAAATGAATTACTAATTTCTTTTTTTAGACAAAACATTAATTTTTACTAGACTTTGTCTTTGTTTAACTATGTTTTACCTTTTCATAATTTTATTCTTTTCAACCAAACTTAAATAAATTAAATTTAGTCTATTCACAATCTTTAATTCAAATGAAGACATTCTATGAAAGTTTATTTTAGTGTTTCATTTATTTTTGTCTGAATTCAAATTTGATTATTCTTTTCTATTGAGAAAACCAATTACATTAAGCTTTGATGAAATTTAATATACTTATTGTTTCAATATTTTTTGAATCATATTTTAATAAAGAATTACATTAATTATTAATCGAAAAATTTAATAGTTATTGTTTCAATATTTTTTGACTCATATTTTAATAAAGAATTACATTAATTATTAATTGAATTTTATTTTTTTATAAAAGAACTTTGAAATACTAAGTATTTTATACCAGATCTAATTAAAACAGTTTTCATTAGTTCTTTTATTATTATTAAAATTTTAATTTTATTAAAAAATATTATGCATATTGATTTAAAACAATAAATATTATTACAAATTTAACTTGTGACAAAAATAAAATGATGATTATAATATGGAATATGTGTTTCACACTTACTTAGTATTGCGAATTTTCACTTTAAAACTTCTACATTCACGTGAAGGCATCCATATGTCAATTCACAAAAACATTGCTATTTTTAAAAGAAGATTTTATGTTTGAAATATCTTTATCATTCATGTTTCTTGATGGTTGGCGTGAATAATCTATTTTGGCAATAAATTTATAAAATGAGTAAAGTGGAATTTGGGAAGTTGGATTAATTACGCTGTTTTTTCTGCCAAGACATTCCATAAACACTGTAGTGAGATTTCTCGTCTATCAGGCGAATGAAATACTGACACGTAACTTCAGACCGAATTCAACAATGTTTTGTCCATGGTTGTCTTTGTCGTCCCTTCTGTCAAATTTCCGCTAGCCAAGTTTTTGTGCAGTGTGACCTGTCTTCCTTCCGTAGTCCCCATTCCTTCGTCTTTCCGTCTTTTCCACTGGATTTTTTCACAGATGCAGTTACCGTTCAAGATTTTGTCAGAGCTGCAGGATATCCTCGAGAATACCCCAATGTTATCCATTGCAAGGTTTTTACAGGGTCATAGACAATGCTGCATGCTAGAGCTCGGAAGAAACTTCTTGAACACGTTATTTTTGGAGCTTGTGCACGAAACTTGCAGAGCACGCCAGAAAGAAGTAGAACAATCCGAAAAGAACTACGTGCATGCATAATTCAACAACACTTCAAGGGAGAGATACAATTTCAGGTCTTTGATTCTTTTTTGATTTAGAAATTCATCAATTTTCAATTCTTGTGGTGTATTTTATTGGATCCAGCGACCATTGGATTTCCCCAATTCTTTAGCAATCTTCCAATTCAGGAAGGACTTAAAATAATGAGTGTATGGCGCCTTGATAATTCTAGGAGAGGGGAAAGTTTTGATATTCTTCAGGAAAGTTCCAATTCAGAAAGGACATAAAATAACGAGTGTATGGTGCCTTGATAATTCTCGGAGAGGGGATTGTTTTGATAATCTTCGGGAAAGTTTTGATCTTCTTCTTCGGTGGGCTAAAATTCAGAAGTTGTTTGAGCTTGGGTATATGGTGAGATCATAACGGCGATTAATGAATAATAATAATACTTTTCTATGCCAGAGAAAAAATCTTGGAAGAAACCTCGCCGTCGTCTCATGGTGTAGTTGGGTTTTTGGTTCCACCGGGGAGACAACGATTCCATATAAAATTGAAGGAGGATGAGGCAACAGTTGTTTCATGGAGAAAATTGGTGAATGATTCAGAGAAGGCCATTCAATATCGCCCTGATGAACCACCCATCGAAGCTCACCCCACTTTGGAGGATCAGATTGCTCCAGAGGTAGCCTTGAACACTCTATAACCCTTCAATTTTGCTAGGTTTCTTGTTCTGTTCTTCAATTCTCTTTGAATTTTGAGGGAAAAAGCAGTGTATACTGTGTTTTCTTCCCCTAATTCTGACTGAGTATAATGTATTAGTCTTTTAGCCTTATGAATTGAAAGAAAATGCATGCATGTTTTTGTTCTGTGCAATATAGCATCTATGCCATATTTAGGCCTTAAATATCTCTTCGGTCTGGATTATCCTTGTTTTCTTTGAAAGTTATTTATTGATTTTTTTATTCACAATGTTGATTTATACGGCTGAGAGTTTGTATATAGGCCTTGACTTGTGGAGTGCCTTTGGATGCTTTAATGTTCCCGAATCATAGTGCTAGGAATCGTGAAATCTTTGCTTGAATCAAGAAGCCTTTCCCTTTGTCCATGCCCGTCAATCAAGAATTGTTCAGCTCAAATATTTTTTCGAATTCTATGTTATGTCAATCTAAACAATTATATTTTCCGTGAGGATGTGCTTTGTTATTTTCATTATTTTTCGAATTAACATTTGGGCAGTAGCGCCCTTTAAGAGAGATATAACAGTTGCTAGTGTTGTCCGCCGAGATGCACACCAGCAGTGAAAATCTTTCGAAAGCTGTCTCCTCACTACAAGTGGGAGAGGTGTGGCCTTGGGGGCAAGCAATCAGCCATGTACTATCACCTGAATCCCAGCTCCTCCGTTTAGGCTAACTCCTAACGAAGCCAAGGGGGGTAGTCCCTACAAAGAGTTTCATTAAGGCTCTTATGTTTTGTAATGTTTTTTGATGAAGTGATGCGGATGGGTGTTGTTTAGGAGTTTTTGTGATGAGACCAAATTATAAATGGGATAAACAAGATAAGATGTAATCCATGTTGCTAAATAAGATATCGAAAATGATAGTACTTTTCAAGACTTGAAGTTTAAATAATGCATCCACAAGATAAAGTAAAACCACAAGGATTAATGGTCTTGATCAAGATAAAATATTAAAATAACCAGTGCCTTATGGAGTCGAAAAATAACAAGTATGTGATGCTGAATATGTGGGTCTTGAAAGGTAGCTGTTTGTGAGATCATTGTGCAAATTATCTTGGTAAATTTAAAGTTTTAATGCTCTTGATTATTAGGCTGTCAAGGAACAAGGATATACGTCCAACCGGAAATAGTATTGGTAACCTCTTAGATGATAGGTCGAAGCCACCCAGATTTCAAAGGGGTAAGTGTCCAATGATTTAACCACCCCCGAGTTTGACAGCGGGATTTCGGCACCACCTGTTTCAGGAAACTGCCTCAGTAATTCTCGAAAGCAACGCCGGTTCGTTGGTTGTGGGGTGAAAATTTTATTATGTTATCCAACTTATTAATCTAACACCTTTTTGAGTACTAGCCCAACCTTTTCAGGATGGCAGAGCATACGGGTGTCAGATAACGACCAAGATAAATTAATTAATGGGGGTGTGAGTTGGAATGATTTTAGAAATTATTAAGAGCACACTTGTTCAACTCTCCGACATAGAGCACTTTTGACCTCGTCTTATGACGAAGTTTAAAAGATTTTAAACTAATCTATATGCTTGATGCACGGTAGATGCAGTGGGAATGCTCTCCGATAGAGAGTGCTCTTTGACTTGGATTTGGCCAAGTTCAAGAGGCTTTAGTTTCTTTTTAAGAATAGAAGCAATTTAGCATAAAGAACATGAATTAAGCTCAAGAAACTGAAAGTGAAAAGACAAATATTTAAAAGAAACAAGATGATTGCAATAATAATAACTGAAAAAGACTTAATCTTCTACCAAACAAGATTAATCTAAAGGTGAGATCTACCTCCGAACAAGGTCGACCACTAGAACCACCAGTCCTTGAGAAATTCCAGCTAGCTGAGTTTCGACAAGGAGTCTGATGGGGAAAGAGAAGTAACCACAAAATTATGTGGCCATGCCCTTGGGATGAAATCCCAAGGATACTATCTCAAGTCAAGACTTGGAAAATAACTAATCTAAGCACATAAATAAAATATTAATCTATGAACTTGAAAAAATGAGATCTAAACTAAGCATGCAACAACACTCTTCCCCAAATGGGGAAGAAGAACCCAAAAAGTGGAGGACTCCTTCACTTAGCCTTTTTATTAAACTTTGCAAATGCCTTGGGATTTTAACCCTTGCAAGGTCTTTTAAGAAAAATGAAAACAACAAATGAGAAAATTAAACTTAGAAGCACTTGAAGGCCTTTTACAAAGGAGAGTGTTTGTATTATTTGTCTTTCTTGGTTCAAAATCTTCACTTTGGGTAGTCTCAAAAGTGGTCTTGGTTTCAATCTTCTCTTGCTTCACTTTCCAAAAAAGCTCTTTCTCTTCTCACAACCTATAGCAAACAATGAACCAACAAACTCATGTACCCATTAGTGTTAGAAAAATAAAACAAACTTTGGACTAGTTAAGTCTAAGCTTGTAAAATGAGATCTAAACCATGAAATAGCATGAGATTCTACTTCAAATTTATTTAAATAGTAAAACGGACCAACAAACAAACTATTCCCTAAAATGCTAGAAAAAAGATCTAATCTATAATAAAAATGAAATGTTTTTGTATGCAATCTTTATCTTTTATAAATATGAGATCTAAAGTAAACAAACTATCACAATCAAACAAAACTAGATCTAGGATTACAAAATGAAGTGCAAACTAAGATGAAAAGCAATCTAACTTTTAAACTATTGAATTTTATCAAAAGTAAGACTCTACTTAGCAAATGCAAAGAGATCTAAGTACTAACTATCTTATTGCTTGTTCTTTTTTGTGTCTTGTTTTAGGGAAAAAAGGGTGGCAAGCGAATGGAAGGAGGGAAGGAAGTGAAAAACGAGAGGAGAAGAGGGCTTGGAAGGAAATGAAAGGGAGAGAGAGGAAAACTAAGGGAGACGAATGGGAGGAGGAAACAAAAAGAGAGAGGAGTGAAACGAAAGGAGATGAGATGGAGGAGTGAATGGAAGTGGGAGAAGACCAAAAGATGGGCAAAGTGTAGATCTAGGCTTCTCACAAAGTAACAAGTAACCAAGTTTGTGTTTTTAATAAGGGGATGGAGCTTTGAAGAAGAAGCCCTTGAGTTATTTTTTCTTGCTTGGAACAAGCTCGACTTGTAGATCCTGAAATGAAGATCAATGTTAGAAAAAAATTGTTGTAGTGATGGAGATGAGATCGAAGTAACCGAACTCTCACCCTTCTCCAAATGGAAAGACCTGCTAGAATGACAATAAACTTTCAAGCCAAGTGAGATCAAACAAACACTAGTATGTTGCGAAAGTTAAGATCAAAATCAATACTTCATATAACCGAATACTTGTATTCATTCAGATTCATAACAAACTTCACATAAAAATCCAACTTGATAAACAAATGGAAGACCTTACGTTTTAAAAATAAACCTCTAAAGCTAGTAGTTTGATCCACACATAAGAAACAAAATTTAAATAACAAGAAGCAGATATCACCTCATACACAAGTATCCACCATTGATGAGACAAATCCAATAGACCTCCAAAGTCGAAATGCTTTATTCATTTGAGAAAATCGATTACAAATTGTGCAGAGTTTCTATGCTCCAAAATATCCATGAATAGAGAGCCCAAATGGCTTCTCTCTAATAACAAAACCAACTGCTAAAACCCTAACTCGAATTGGCACATAGGAAGCCAATGGTACTTGAGTCATCCAATCAAATTCCAATCATGGGAGGGATTGGAGGGATGCTTAACTCAAACTTGACTCTAGATGCACTCATGGGAAGCTCCACCACCCAATAACCAACCTCCAACAAGGATACATGTGAGCAGACAAGGCAAAGGCGTGAGTGCTTTGAGGAAATGCGTGAATGACAAGGAGGCAAGCGTGAGTGATGATAGGGATTACTTTGAGTTAAGTGAGAGCCAACTCCAAGTGTATGCATACATCAAGGAAGGTGCCTACCATAGGATTTAATGCCAACCAACCAACCCATCCATTGCTTGACACATCACAAAATCGAGTTTCTAAGGGAGAATGGCAAATTGGTTTGAAGAGATCTTTTGCTGGTGACTGGATAGTGGTCTGGGTGATGACTGAGATGATTGGCATCTTCATTAATGCCCAGTGCCATGTCAATTAGCTCTTTATTTTATTCAAATTGGTTTATTTTGGAGAGATTTGGATATCTCCAAAATATTCAATTTTATTATTTTTAATCAATAATTTCTCTGTAAATGAGTTTTTAGAGAAATTATTAATTATGAGGCTGAATTGACATCCGAAACTTAGGTTTAGCTGGTCCATGGGTCATGTGTGATTTTTGGCTTATGAATCGAGCTATCAATCACTGAATTCGAACCGTGGACGACTGACATATTACAAATTGAAATTTTTCCATTTAAACTATGGAAAAATTTAATTAAAAAACAAAAATAATTAAAAATCCAAAATTGACCGACCCGGTAAATTTTTTTTGAAATTTTTTCTGAGGGTCCTAGAGACTTAGGACATGACCAACACCTATTCTAATAGTGTCTAGTAGGATTATATACATCAGTTGGACTCTAATAACCCCCCATGGCTAAAATTTTCAAAATCGGGCATTCGAGCTTTGGAGGAAGCGGGGGAAAACCTCATCGATTATAGCTCGGCCACAAGCAAAGTATAATTGACAAGGGAAAAAACTACCTTGAATACCTTAGTTGCTTAATCAAGTCATGGGGAACCGAGACACTCAAAATCCTACTAGCACACTTTATTACAAACCCCATGGGGCCATGGTCATGTCAACTGAAAAACAAAGCTAACTAGCCAAAATTGGCTAGGCACAAATGCTGGATCATCTGATACACTGGAGTACAAACATCAATCATGTCTGTCAAATGGCAGCTCTTCAGATAATCCAACTATGGTACAAAAAGTTGGTAACAACTAGCAAAAAGAAGATTGGATGTACCTATTAGTCTAAATGTTTTGTTGCTTCAATAGAAGATACTCTTCTTAGACCGATAATCTTGTATCTCAATACAATACAAAAAGAAATTTGTTCACACCAACATCATTTATCTATAAGTGTTCATCCATTCAAAAGTTTCAGATTAATTCTTGAATGAGGCTGATGAATAATCACAGGCTTTAGAGCATAGGGCGAGGGCTAGGATAGATAACGCTGGCTGAAGACAGTTGCAGTTGTTGATCCAATTTTATTAGTTATAGTTGATCTAGAACCAACAGAATCAACAGAGTCCCCAAGCAGTTTCACCACCAACACCGGTTGTTGTTAAATAAGTTTATCCATAACCAACACCAAGTATTTAACAATTTTTTTTCCGATAATGGACAGGGAAAAACCGTATCGGGAATTCATATGCTTTAGGGTGCATATAACGGTGATGATATGTTTGGCGATATTGATATTGACCATACTCTCTGAAAACAACGCATTTGAGGAGTTTGCAAATAATATTCATTGGAGAACATTTCCACACTCTTCCTTGCCATCCTGGGCCTTAATGAAGAATTTAATGTTTCTAGAAGTGTCGTATAGCTTATTAAAGACACTAGGAGGAAGGCAAGGCTAATCAAAGGTAAATATAAAAACTTATATTCCTGACCGAAGAGCAACACTTGCTATTGTATGTATGACTTTGGAGGTTACTGCTATGCATGGAGTTGTTGTCTTCTCAACTCTGTCATCTGTTGCGACGATCACTATTCATGCCTCCCTAGCGATCATCTTGTTTGCTATCTCGATGCACAGACATGAGTGATCATTATCGTACCCTTTTAAGTTTTAGCTGTAAAAGGTAAAACAATAGAATTGTGTAAACTTACCTGCAGGCTATCATCTATGCTTCAATAGTGGCACCTTTTAAGTATGGAAGGATAAATGTTTTGAATGGAATTGTTACTAACAACCTTGTTTTCTACATTATAAGAAATCATACTTTCTGGTCTTTAAATAGAATTTATTTTATGAACGCATTAAAGTTTCATGTTTTTACCTGTTGTTCTATTCACTAAGCTCAAAAAATATGTTTTGTTTTTATAGAAGAAAGCATCTAAGGATAAGGACACAAAAGTTTCAGAGAATGAAACAATGCAAGACTAGGTTCCAAATTCCATTGTGGCATCAGATCCATCACCTATGGGTAAAGAGATAGAACATCGTATTCCCCTCCAAGATCGGAGCAAGCAAACAGTATTTGCTGGCACATAGAAAAAATTGTCCACGTCAACTGATAAAGCAGTCACTCTTCTTACACTTGAAATTAAAGAAATACCATCAGAGGCTTCTGTTTTGTAGGTTGTTGACATTGTTCATTATATCAAGAGAATAAGGGAATAATTTTCAGCCATCAAAGCACAGGCAAATTTAAGGGGCTTTCTGGTATTAATATTTACACTGGACTTTTTCTTTGGTTTTCATATCCATTCACATTTTCTATTTTTTGTAATTTTCTCTATTGAAAGCTGTAATTTCTAATTTACTTTGGTTTTGTCTCTACTTGATATGTACTCTGGACATTAATGTTGGTAATTGATTTGGCCATTATGGAAAGGATTATACGGGATCTCTTTTAGTGATCTACAATCAAGATGGCACCAAGTACTTTTTCTGTATTTGTTTTTTTTGCAGACTGGACATCTTCAACTGTTATTGCATTAATGCACACTTCTCCAATAATTCTTTTGTTCTTCACGTATACACTGCTTTTCATACCACACCCACTATTGTTGTCATCATGAATTTGGGATCGTCACGAGATTGGGTTTGAAAATACCTTGCAAAGCATGCGAAAGGAAGAAGATTAGAGTTGAGGTAAGCAGCTTTACATTTTCCTTAACATTTGATACTTGTTTAGGGAAAAGATTCTAGAAAAAATACAATAGGCATTTGATGAAAATGGGATTGGATATAACTGATGCATAACTTAGTAATAAATGTCGTAATGTAAGCTTCACCATCCAACACCGTCTTGATAGGTTTTGATATAATTAAAAAAATTGTTGTAATAATGATTATTATAGATATGGTAGAAAAATGATTTTTTGTTTTTCAGAAAAGCAGACCCATGGCAAACTTTAAAAATTGCTTCTATAATCCACAGATATGCTGCACACCCTGCCCTTTTGGGCATTGAGCTGTTGAATGAGCCAATATCGCTTGCAATGAGTTTGAACAATGTTACTACCTATTATTCGTTGGGTCACAACATCACTAGAAAGTATTTGTCCTCGGCATATGTGATAATGTGCAATAGAATAGGCCCTGTAGATCTAAAAGAGTTGTTTCAAATGAACAATGGCTTACCCCGCACCGTTGTGGACATGCATTACCACAATATATTCGATGATGCCAATTTCATAAATATGTAGGTTCAACAAAACATCGACTATATCAAAACCACAAGAGCTCAAACTCTACAGAGCCTCGTCTCAACCAATATATCATTAGGTCTCCATTTGGAATTGCTAAGAAATATTGCCACATCAACGTATTGTATTAAATGCATCAACATTAAAAAAATTAGAAGACTGCAAATATAGGATACACATTGAACTCAGAGCAAATTGGTTATTTTGTATAATTAAATTTTTAAGCCTTTACAGTAAGCCTATTAAGGCAATATTGTTAGAGAGAAGACATCCTTTAATTCTGTATTTTACCATATGTTGTAGCTTCCTTGCTGATCATTTTCAATTTTGTAGTGTACTACATCAGTATTATACAAACAAATTGCAAGGCATGATAGGTCTCTATCTATTACAATCTCCAAGACAAAAGCTTATGTTTGTTTGCACATCTATCCATCATAAATTTATATATTTCTGAATATCTGATGGTTGATCAGAACTTATGATCCATTAGTTGGTTTTATTATTATATTTTTTTGTAGTAGATAAATTAGTTACAAATGCAAAACATTCATTAACACATCTATCAATCATAAAGTTATATGCTTCTGGACATCCAACCACAACATGTGATCCATTCATAATTTTTATTATTTTACTTTCTGGGAGTCAAGAAACTAGTATCAAGGTTGCCAAACCTACAATCCTAAAATTTGTATTACACTATAAATAATTCCAGGTGGATGGTATTACAAACTGGAAGAGGATTTTCCATTGTTCCAAAGAGTCTTCTCAGAATGGAAGAGTGAATATTGGGAGATGTAATTTTAGAAGGTAAAGGATCAACTTAATGGTTTTGTAGCTTCTCTCAGGATTTTTTAAAACATCATATTTATTGGAGGCATTTGATAGCATATGACAACTAGGTCTACATATATATTGTACTTTCACTAGTCATAGATGAAATTACACAAACGAAGCCTCAGAGTCACAGTGTCTCGAAAAAGCAGTTGGGAATACCAAGCATCACTCAAGTGAGGGCTCCTCCTGAGAATCGAGAGGACATTCCACTTCCTTGAAATGCTTTGATCATTTATAGGATTTTCACAAGAACCTACTTGTGACTTTGTAAGTGGACTTGGCAATTGGGTATAGGTAAACTATGTCAGACATGGCAGGGGAGACTGGATCGCCTGCACACAAGCGGGATTCTATCAAGAAACCAGGTGGGTATTTTAATGTTTGAAAATATAGTTTGTTTCTTTTTAAGTATTATTTATATTCATTCGATTTTCACTCGTTTTGTTTTTCTGGGTCAGCGGTGTATGTAAATAAGCAGTAATGAAACATTAGAATAATCCAACAGGTGAACAGAACAATCTTACTGCATATGAATTACAGGAGAACATGAAATCAGTTCCATAGCATTCATCCACATAACAAACACAGCTTCCAATGATTATTGTGGATGTTCAGAATCTAAATTTTAGTGGTCTACTGATGGAAATTATTAGATGGGTAGGACTTTTTTCCATGCTCTTGCGGTCCCTTGGGATTTTGTGCTATTGCTACCTGTGTTTGAACTGTAAATTAGGTCAATAAAGGGCATAATCCATAAAGCGATATAAATGTAACAGATAAATGTGGATATCAGGTTCTTTTCGATTCGTCATCCATTATTGGTGTGGCCAGACTTTTAAAATGATATTTTATCTAAGCATATACTCAACAATTCTTTATTATCCGTATTGCATATTTTCCTAGAAATTTGACAGTGTTTTGTTACTCATTTGGGAATATTGCTGGGCAAAGGAGGCGGCAGTAGGCACTTGCAGTTGGAAAAGAGAGAAGAGATGCAATGGTTCGGGCAAATCGTCTTTGCAGGGTTGATGATAATGATGAAAGTAAAAACATAACCGATACTGACGTCGCTGTGGATGATAGAATAGCAGACCTGGAGGAGCAAACTGTTCATACTGTTGAGGAATTGAAATCAACAGCTTCATCTATGTATGCCTTTTTCCTCTCATGTTGAGAAAGAAGTCTCTTCCATTTTTCATTTTTCTATTTATTCTTTATTAATACTAAATAGTGATTCCATTTGATTTTGAATTAAAATTGTTCTCAATTGTTACAAAATTGTCTGCCATCATTGATATGAAATGAAATAGCTCCGCCTTAGTTAGTAACCTAAATGGGATTTTTTATTTAGTGATTAAAGGAAGGAGTTGTTGCACTGAAGAAGCCAGGTCTTTGTAGGACAGTAAGTAACCTGAAGGGGTTCTGTTTCTTATTGATTAAAACAAGGAGTTCCTACACTGGATAAGCAAGGTCTTTGTAGAATAACTAGGGAGGTAGAGTCACACACACTTTGAGTATCTACTTGAGTTTGGACCATCAATAGATAGTTTGTTTTGTTCTCATGTTTAACCTCCTATGTAGATTAGTTGCAACTTGCATTGATGAAGAAGAAAAAACTGAGCTCCATATTAATGTGTGCATGCATGTGCGTCTTATTTCAAGCTCTGGCTGACCATGTGTGCAAGGATTGCTTACCGTAGTAATATTACGCTCCTTTAAGAAGATAGGTTAGGTATCAATAGAAGAAAAAATTGAGCTCCATACTAATGTGTGCATGCATGTGCGTCTTATTTCAAGCTCTAGCTGAGCATGTGTGCTAGGACTGCTTACCTTAGTAATATTATGCTCCCTTAAGAAGATAGGTTAGGTTCAGCCATAAACAATGGTATCAAAGTGAAAACATATATCTTTTGGTGGGAAAAGTAATGGATATCTTGGTAAAGCGTAATAATTTATACATGAAAGTTTATAAAATGATTCATTACAATTTAGAGGTAGTAGAAAGTAACAAGGAAAGCTTATCCATAATGGTGAGTATGTGTTATTCTTGAGCTTTTTATTTTAGCAAGTTGAGTTTGTGCATTGAGAATTGAGATACAAAGTTTGGTAAGATATCATGAATACATTAGAAAGGTTCTACTGAAAATTATATGACATGAAGTTAAACTTGCATCATCTTGATAGACACATGGCTATAATGTGTCTATCTGTAGCAGCGGAAGCTATAATAAGTTATAACACATAAATGTTCTGTAAATGTATATAATATAATTGATTGATGATGTATTACAATGAGTGAATGGCCTGAATATATAGGTCTCCATGGTGTCTCTTCACTAAAGCTATATCTTTACATGATCGTGACCCTTGGTAATTACAATTAAATTATTAATTAGTAATTACAAATATAATAATTATATATAACATTATTCGTATTTATGTTTGTTACACTATCACATAACAAGGCTACTCAGTGCATCATCTTGAATGCAACACTGCTCTCTATCTTTTGAGTGCTGATGATGGGTGAAGAGTTCAATGGAAACTATAGGGTAAAAAACTATTACAAATATAATAATTATATATAACATTATTCGTATTTATGTTTGTTTCACTATCACATAACAAGGCTACTCAGTGCATCATCTTGAATGCAACACTGCTCTCTATCTTTTGAGTGCTGATGATGGGTGAAGAGTTCAGTGGAAACTATAGGGTAAAAAACTCTTACAGAGTGAAATTCAGAAAGTATACAAACAACAAGAATACTTACAGGCAACAATAATTTTTATGAAACTTGTGTCTTTTTTGTAAGAAATACCCACACACATATGGTAAATGCTAAAATTGTTAAAAACTATGGATGCCATGAATACTTGAATTAAAATACAACTTTAATTGAAAATGTTTAACATGATATTATACTTGTGTGAGCTTGAGAAGCAAATGGTTTTAATGCATTCATTACATAACAAGGATACCTAAAGGAAGCAAAAACTTGCCTGATCTTGATGGAAAACTAGTTTTGGTGAAATGACCATTGACCTTAGTGGTTGGTAGGAAAGGAAGGCCATGAAACCAAAAATTACATGAGAAGATGAAACCCTTAGAGAATATGAAATCACAATCACATGAGAGTTGAAGAAATGTTTGTGGAATTATGCACTAGCTAAGAGTACAATTGGAAAATCCCGCCCTAATTTTCTCGTATTTGTTGGAGAAAAATCTGCAAAACTATCCAAACTTTTCTAGAAACCGTTGGATGAAATGATTAGAGTAAAATCTGAACAGCGTGCCATAATGGGTGATAAATTTTTTTTTCTGGAATTCTTGAGATGAATTTGTTGGAGAAATTCTGAAAACTGTGCCCTAATTTCTTCTGAAACTTGTTAGAGTAAGATCTGATAATCATGCCCAAACATTCTGCATTTTGTGGGATGAATTTGTGAGAGTAAACTTTGAAAATCGTGCCCTAAGTGGTGGCTGATTTTTTCCTGTGGGACGAATTTGTAGGACAAAATTTGAAAATCTTGTCCTAAGTTTTTGGAGTAAAATCTGAATGCAGTACCCTAAGTGGTGACTGAATTTTTTCTGGAATTCATTGGATGAATGTGTTGGAGAAAATCTAAAAATTGTTCCCTATACTTTTTTGGAATCTGTCGGACAAATTCACTGGAATAATGTCTGAAAATGGTGCACCAAAAGGTTGCTGATTTTTTCTGGAATTCATTGTGCAAATTCATTGGACAATTTCTGGGTTTTTGTAGGTTTTCTTGATCTTTATATTATTTTCTAAATTTTGTGCTGAATTTCTGTTGTGCTTTTGGGGCTGTGACCAAAGGAAAGAGAGTTTTGATTCTTGACATCCTTGTTCTAGTTCTTAACTTCTTAGTGCACCTTTAGTTCCTTTTCTTTGAAAACCAAATTCACTGTTTGATATTTGTGCTGAAATGTGGTGGGAATTTATTAAGAATGAGCTGAGCAATGGATTGTTTGGTTTTTGGATTGGAGACTTAGAATATATGGTTTATATTTATTATGTATAATGAGATGTCAACGAAGGACTTTCGAGAAGCAGCAAAATGAATCTTTTAGGTCAAAGGGCGGAAGAGAGCCATGGAGGACGAATTGAAGGGGATAGCACAAAGGTGGCAAAAATCCCAAGAGGATGTCAGGAGGAAATAGAAATAGAATTACAATTACAATTAGTAACAGTTGGCAACAAAGCATAAAGGACAAACAATGGCATAAGGAGATAGGTATGGGCTTGAGCTGAATTCTCAATAGTTGTGACATCTGTTGATGGGCATCTACTAGATCAAGATGCATACACCTAGCCATATTGTGAATAGGATATGAAAACCTTGTTTCGATTGGGTCTCTTACCCTCATGCTCCAGGTCAAGGTCATGAGCACATGTGCAGTTGTAATTGCAGTAGCATATGTTTCTTATGTGAAAGGCATATGTTGCAGTAGTTGAATAGTTAAATTTAATAAATTATAAAGCTCCAGCCTTCGAGGTTAATAAAATTGTTGTGCCAAAAAGCAACATGATGGATGCTTTATGGATGAAATTTGTTGGAGTTTAAAAATAGATAATTATACTGCTCAAAGTAGTTGATATTTATCTGGAGAAAAGTTTATTTTGTTCTCTGTTAAGCTTTGTCGGACTAAATTGTTTTAGCAGTTAGAAGATGCAAAAGTACTTACTTCAGTATTATTTCGTTGGACAACATTCATGGCCAGTGTGCTATAATTATGTTTGATGTTACTCCACGTCTGACCTACAAAAATGTACCAACCTGGCACAGAGATCTTTGCAGGCAAGTATTAAGAGTAGTTTTTTTCTTCTTTTCTCTGCAAATTTAATAAAAAAAGACATGTTTTTTTGACAGTTTTCATTTATCTTTTGCATGATTGTTTGTATTTATGATATTATATGATAATTGCAGGGTATGTGAAAATATTCCTATTGTTCTTTGTGGAAACAAGGTTGATGTGAAGAACAGACAATTTAAAGCCAAGCAGGTTACTTTCCACAGGAAAAAGAATCTTCAATATTATGAAATATCGGCTAAAAGTAATTACAATTTTGAGAAGCCATACCTTTATCTTGCACGGAAACTTTCTGGGTAAGTATTTGTGCCATCATCTTTGACCTTCGTATATTGAAAATATAACTTGGCTTCAAAGCATTTTGGAGAAGCTAATAGAATACATAGTTCATGTTATTTACATATTAGATTTGTCATATGCAGTGATCCCAACCTTCATTTTGTGGAGTCACCTGCTCTTGCTCCACCAGAGGTTCAGATTGATATGGCCACACAACTGTAGTAACAATGTTTCTATTTTTAACTACCATTTTTCCTAACATTTGTATTTAATATCTGGATTCTGAAACTTTGTTTGTGAGTTAGGTATGAGGCAGATCTTGCAGCTGCTGCAGCACAGCCTCTCTCCGACGACGACGATGACGCTTTTGACAATTGAGAGCAAAATCTACTTTGTTGTAGGGTTCTGTTCTTAGCATACTAGGGCAGAGTTGAATACTTATATTAGCGATGAATCATTAGAAAACATGGATTGTTAGTCTACTCTAGTTATTTACAATAGAGCTATTGTATTGTTATGTCGAGGAATCATTAGAAAACATGGATTGTTAGTCTACTCTAGTTTTTACTACCCTTGGGCCTTTCCATGGTCAAGACATTTGTTGCAGTGCTTGTTGATATAAACAATAACATTTTTTTCTTCTCTTTTTTTCCCATTTTCGTAGGATCAAGTCTATTGCTCATTCAATGAGTGAAAATCCACTCTTGGAGTTCACAAAGTCATCTTTAGGATATTGAAATCTTGTTTTCTATTTTTTAATTCAAAGTCTAATGGTTGTAGTCATCAAAGTTCTACGTTGTTTACAGAACCAAAAAAAAAAAAAATGCTCTTGGCATTGTCAAATAGGCCTATGAATAATTGGACACATTGGTTATTTGTGAGTAACGGTGTTTAGTAATTATGAATTTTCATTTTATTTTACAATTACCTTTGTATCTCAAAACTGTATATGTATTGACACCTTTCAATTATTTGAGTTACTTCATCAAACTATCTCTATATACAATTACAATGAAAAAATTAAATAACAAATATAGTTTATTTGAAAATCTAGCATATAATAGTTATGTGCTATTTATGTAACAATTGATGATGCCTTCATGTGTCGTATCTAGACAAGCCTCCTTGCTTATAACGCTCCAAGTTATTTGTAAAATAGCCTTCCTTTTATTGCATGGAGTTATGGGACTAAATGATTATTTAATGCGAACAAGCCACTCAACTAATTGAACGCGAACGAGCCACAGAGTTCATCCAAGCCTCACTCGATCTAAATATTCAAACAATGTTAGAGATGATCCAATCGGCTCCTCGAACCGATTGCAATGCTTCATATAGTATTCTGTTTATTCTACTTGAATCTTGTAAAGAACAACTCCGAATTTCTTTCTACTTGGACATGAACCACTAGACCCATCATTTTCCATTCAATTCACACAGCTCGACCAAAATGGGCTCCAAGCATGTGTTATAAGTACAAAGCTATTCATTTACCCAGTCAATTATTCTCATAAGGTTATTTTCTACCTGCCTTAACCACACTGTTGGCTTAAAGTTTCTGTATTGAACAACTATCAAATAATTATCCACACACTTTGACATAAGGCATTTCGCAGCCCATATTACTTTCAAAGCCTCGTTTCCTTCCTCTTCTTCATTCATATATATCTCCCATCCAACTTTTCCCCATACCCAATTCACTGCACCTAAATTTTTATAACAGGAAGCAATTTCACTCAAATATCCGCAGCTTGAAGAGTCAAGAGCCTCTTCATATACTTCATGGGCTTAGCCCAGTTTATACCTGAGGAGGCAAGGGCGATAATGGCCATTAGACACTTGGCAGTATAATTTATTACCTCTGTTCCTTAGGGACTCGAGGTAACTGTTTTCTTGGACATTAAGGAATAGTTTGAATGATCTAAGGAACCATTAGAAAAATTGAGCATATGTGTGTAATTTTCCATCATGAGTAATTGGTTTAGTGTTTTGGAAATTTTCACATTTTTATCACTTCCATATATGGTTGATGCTCTTGGTTCCAATTAATCAATTTGAAAATTTCACAAGCTCTACACATTGCTTATAGTTGACAAATTGGATTCTATAGGCCTAAATGACTTTATAAATGATGAAAGAACAACTTTTGAAAGCAATATTTGTCATTGTATATGCATATTAGTTAACAATAATAAATGGTGGAGATGTGTGCACTTTCAACTAAACATGTAAGTTATAAATATATTTTGAACATAGAAACATATAATTACTGCCTTTAGACCAAGGGTTAGCTCAAGTGTTTGTGATCCTCATGAGATCCCCCCCCCCTAAAGTTTGTGAGGTGGCGGGTTCAAATCTTTTGATCCCTTTTGGTTGTTCTTTAGAAAAAATAGATAATTATTGCTTTCATTTTAGTCAAAAATGATTTAAAATTTACCTTCAATAATTATTGGTGGAAAATTATAAGTCTCATAATTGTAAAAGCTTTCAATTTAGAAAAGCCCCCAAAAGAAAAATAATCATAAAGACACTTTAGCCCTATAGTAGTGGACTTTGGGTGGATGAACACATCCTTTGAGATTAAATAACATGTTTGTAATCGATCAATCTTTCGTGCTAAGATTCACTTTAAGCGAAGGCTATTCAAAGCAACATATTAATTTATGTGATTAAGAAACCTTTTATATAAATGACTCTCTCTAAGTACAATGGAAGTTTCGAATGCTACTATTCCCTCTTGTCTGCATTTTTAGTTGAAATATGCAACATATAAGCATATAATTTACCTCTAGGACATGAACAAGAGACACAAAGCAATGTGTAAGAAACATGAAACATAGATCACTTTAGTATCTTCTTGTAACCTGTTGATACATTTGACACATGTATCTATATGTATTCTAACTTATACCCAACTTGCTATATGTTCATATTTATTATTGTTAGACCACTTTTTATCCTCCTTATGGTATACATGGATATATTGAGAAAGAGATACTTGGGAGCTAGGATTGGAAGTATTTACCAAGCTTGAGTATTTACTTTACTTGATTATATTACTTAGTCAAAGATTCATACTTCAATTGTGATTTTGTTTCCTTGTTTCGAGGTGCAACCTATTTCCCACTAGACAAATTGTTTTTCCTTCCATTATACTCATTTCCTCTCGGTGTTCCTTTTGCCCGTCTTGGGGCAATTGCTAGTTTTATTTTATTTGTTTGGCAGGTTAAACTTCAAGTGATGACTTGTCGTAAGAATGAGGTTTCATTCACATAAATTGAAACACCTAAAGTTGTATTACGTATTAGGGTTTCATAAAATGAAGACCTGTGCCAACTTCCACACATCACCATTAAATTCTATTTGCGATGAGTTAATCTAATCACGAATCTGCTCGATGGATCATTATAAATAACCATTAAATGCCAACATAATTGCAAAGGTCCACATGTGAGGATAATCCCAATGAACAATGGACTAGTTTGCATTAAGGGACATGCCACCATATTTGATGTATGCATTTATAAGGGAAGACACCAAACCATTAAATATGCGGGCCAGTCGCTACCAAATCTCGGCATCCACATGAATCATTGCCAAATAATTTATAGATTTGAATGAAAAGTTATCTTTACCAGCATTATAAGGGAAATGGTCTGGTATGAAGCCATGGGTAAGGAACAGAGCTGGGTAGACCTGAAGGGCTTCAGGCGCAGTGGCATGTACATTGGGTTAGCTGTTTGGTAGTACCAATTTTTTGGTTTACTGAAAGATAGATGAAGCTCATTGTGGGGGTTTGGTTTGAGAAACTGTTGGAGTTTCATAGACAATCATAGAAGCTTTGGGTTATGAAAATCATAGAATCAAGATCAAACTAGCATAAACTATCCATAATTACAATAAAGGTTGGGGGTCTCCTAAGTTACAGTAGTGGTTGGGGGTTTGAAGGAACAATTGGAGATGATTGAGAGCGGGAAGTACAGGTATGCGAACAAACTGTCTGGAATACAACGGAAGGTAAAAATGTAAAAGGAACTTGGACAATGACCTGTAGCCAACCTTTTACCGATGGTCTGTATTTGAATACTTGCCTGGGGATTTTACTAGATCGTTGTGGTTTGTGAAGACAATAAGCACTAATAGAATGGAACCTTGCTCTAACCAACAAATGGGGGGTTCCACAATGGACAAAAAACAAATCTTTGACGAATGGTGGGAGCAGGTTGGTATACTAAAGTCAGATGAGGAATATTGGGGCATGTGGAGAACTCGTGCCACACACGCCGGTCAGACATTTGGGAAAGGATTACCACAAAATGCTAGGAAAAAATATGGGAAAAAAATATATACCCGGCAGCATCCAAACCACATGGGGGCTAGGTCTTCAGAAGAAGGCTCTACCTTTCCTCGATAACTCCAAAAGGTGTCACCAAAAATAGATGCACATACCAAGACGAACCATATAAACAAAAGGGTGGTGTATAAAAGAAAATCCCAGAAATGGAAAATGAGAAATCAAGAGGAAGACTTGATGCTGGATAGGCGAGTTGGTCTAGAGGGTATAGCAACTTTATCTCTTAAAGCTTTGGTGGGAAAATTTAGTTATCGGGCGATAAACCCTAAGGATATTGAGCAATAGGTTTCGTCTAAATGGTCTTCATTGAGCGGGTACAAACCTGAGATTTACATAATGAGTAAAGGTTGGTATGGTTCTATTTTTGGAAGGAAGAGCACACAAACCTAATCTTGGAAATCACGTGGATTAGGGGGAATGAAAGCCTAATGTTAAAAAGATGGCGATTAGGCTTTAACCCTTCCTCGAAGAAGATAAGATTAAGGCATATGTGGGTTCTATTACTTGGTTTTCCCTTGGAAATGTGGAATTGGGAGGCCTTCGTGGCGGTGGCGAACCACATTGGAAAATTCCTGCACATTAACGAAGAAACCCTACATGGTATGGACAAGAGGGTTGGTAGAGTTTTAGTTCAAATAGACATGTCTCTGGGCCTTTTTGGAAACTACAAATAGTTTGGAGAGGACGCAAATACTCTCAATCCTTGGACTATTGGGGCCTCCATTTCCGTTGTTCTAGATGTAAAGAGGTGGGGCATCTTTGGTGTGAATGTTTGGGCTCCAGTTCAGGCTCAGATTGGGATGACTCCTTTGACGACATCCAAGTGAGGACCTCAGTTAGCAACATGGAGTCGGACGGTGAATATGCGGTAGCTGACAAAGATTATATATTGGATCCGGAGGAAGGTATGAACTTAGCTGATCCTTCTACCCTTTTAGGTAAGCTCCACGACCTTGATCCTAATTTTTCAACCCCGTTAACCCTTGATGATAAAGAATATTTGTCTGAGCTAGGGAAGAAAGGGGATAGGATTGGGGAAGGACTTATCGGCGGCACCCCGACTTTCTACCTTGGCATTTATGTGAATATCACTCAACAGAATAATTAGACGCATGAAATCCACACACCAAAGGAGGCTCCTATAAATTCTCCATCTAGGTTGCAAGTGGTGAACCCGGTAAACATAGTATCGAACCTGGAACATATCCCTAAGGTTGGAAACCCTCCACATGAGGAGTGTTTTCCATCTGGGCTCCATAGTCTCTACAACCATCTAGATACTCCTCCAAGGAAGAATGGGGATGAACTTGGAGGTGGGAGATATTTTTCGGAATCTGATATTTCCTCAAGGAATGTGTTAAACACTGGGGTTTCCCCACCGGGAATATCGACAGCTTCCTATGTGGATATAGTTGAAAAGAAATCTCCCATTATCACTTACATTGACAACATACCTGTTGAGGGGGGGAGGTTGACAAGTGTTTTATCCATTCCGGGCGGGATTCCACCTGATATTATGGCAACTAAAGGGGTGAGACAGGGGGGAATAACCCAATTTTCTCCTATTCAAACACGTAGTGCCAGGAAAGGCAAATAAATAGCTATGGATAAACATCCTTTGGAGTTGTCTCAGGGTTCAGAATAAGATATATTTCCACTTGACTCAAAACGATCTCTTAGAGATTTGAAATCCCTTGCCAGGGTTAAAAAATAAATTTTTTATCACTCAATATTAGAGGGATTGGGGGCCCTCAAAGGATTACTGGATTTGTGGATTCCATATATTGTCTTTCTACAGGAAACTATGGTTTCGATGGAGAAGGCAAGAACTTTTTTTCAAAAATTTAGGAAAGACTGGGTCATTTGCTCGATAGATGCTGTGGGTCAATCGGGTGGACTTCTGTCGGCCTGGAACCCAAAATTCTTCCAATTGTCGGCTTTCAGCACTCATCTAGGAATCTTATTGGAAGACCATATCATGGGTTTCTCGGGTTTGATCAACTTACTAAATGTTTATGGTCCATACTCGGATAGGAGGTCTTTTTAGCAGCTGGCAAAAATATCTAGTCTAATGAATCTGGAAAATATGATACTTGCAGGTGACTTCAATTTAGCTCTTTCTACTGCAGAGATATGGGGTAAACATGCCAAATGGGATAACTTGAGATCATATTTTCTTGATTTATTTGCTGGAGTAGGTTTGAATGACATCGAGCCTATTCCTCTTGGACCCACATGGAGTAATGGCCAAAAAAGTGATTGGTTGGCTTAAAAAATATTGGACAGGTTCATGATCAATGATCATCTGATGCTCTCTTTAAACAGATACAGAACATGGGTGGCTTATTCCTCGATACCAGACCATTTACCTATTATTCTGGAGATGGATTTCGGAGGGACAAAGAACCCATATCCTTTTAAATTCAATCACTCTTGGCTCAAGGTCAAGGAATTCAAGGCACTCGTCAGGGACAATTGGAACAATTTTCAGTATGCAGAGGATTCTTCGCCATCTCACATACTAGTTCAGAAGCTGCGCATGCTCAAATGGGTGGTAATACATTGGAATAAGGATCATAGGTAGTCAGAGAAGAAAGATCTATCCAGCATTGAGACACATATAAATACTATATACACGAATAACCTTGGCAAGCCACTAACAGGAGCAGTTCAAACTACACTACAGGATCTGGAATGTAGGAAACTACAGATTATTAAAAGGGATGAAGAAACTTGGCACCTAAAGAGTAGGGCCATATGGATCTCCTTGGGAGATGACAATAATAAATTTTTCCACCGTTACGCTGATAATAGAAGGATATACAATTCAATATGGTCTTTAAAGAATCGGGTGGGTGATAAGATTACGGACCTGAAGGGTTTACAAATGGAAGCTGTAAATTTCTTTAAACTCTATTTTCAGGATGCAGGAGAACATTTAGTGAGGGATCAAATAAAAATCATTAAAGAATATCTCCACTTTTTCACTGAGCAAGAAGGCAACGACATTTTCCTCCCTATCACATTGGACGGAATCCACTTTGTTCTCTGTGGCTTTGCCAAGGACAAAAGTCCCGGTCCAGATGGTTGGACAGCGAAACTTTTTCTGGAATTCTTTGACATAATGGGAAAATAGATTCTGGATATGGTGGAATAAATGAGGTTGAAAGGGGAAGTTTCAGGGGCAGTAAATGCTACCTTCCTAGTGTTAATACCAATGGTGACTAATCCAGAATCCCTCGAGGATTTCATACCCATTTCCCTGTGTAACCTCATCTACAAAATCATATCTAAGATCATCGCCAAAAGATTAAAGCCGATACTATCTAGGTGTCTATCCACAGAGCAATTTGGATTTTTGGATAACAGGCAGATCCTAGACGCGATCGGAGTAGCCCAGGAAGCCTTTCACAATATTAAAAACAGGAATCTCAAGGCATTGGTTCTTCAGCTAGACCTCGCTAGAGCTTATGATAAGGTTAATTGGTCCTTTCTCAGAATGGCACTACTTCAGATTGGTCTACCCTTGAGGTCTATCAAGTGGATCATGGCCTATATTACGTTTGTGAATTATTCCATATTAGTCAATGACTGCCCAATAGATTTCATCTCAAGTCACAGGGGACTCCAACAGGGTTGTGCCCTTTCACCATTATTATTTTTAATTGTGATTGAGGGCCTTATCCGTTTGTTACATAAAGCTAAGAATGATGATTATCTAATGGGTATAAATGTTACACAAAAGACAAATATCACACACCAACTTTTTGTTGATGACGTGATATTGTTTGGTGGTGCTAATAAGATGGAATGGAATCATTACTTCGACATTCTTAGACTACTATGTGACTCTTCAGGGATGATTATTAATGCAGGAAATTCCAAAGCCATGCTTCAACAGATGTGTGGGAGATATGGAAGGCTCGAAACCGACAATTTTTTGATAACTATCAAACATATCCGAACAAGTGTGCGAATGCCAAAGCCAAGCCTATTCTGTTGTGTGGGAGATATGGAAGGCTCGAAACCGACAAATTTTTGATAAATATCAAATAGATCCGAACAAGTGTGCGAACGCGATTTTGGTTCAATTTCAGGAGTATGTTGGGGTACAGAAAGTGAATCCTTTGTTAAATGATCGATCTGCTAGGCCGTCATTGCTACTTAGGACTGGGAATCAGGCTCGTTTTGACAGTGCTGCACAGATCTTCTCAAGTAAATGTGGTGCGGGGGATTTCTTCGAATTGACTGCTGGAGATCACATAAAGCTCTGGATGTCCTGTGGTCTGGGGACCAATACAAAAGGGTAATTGCTGGCACTCTGGCTCATTTTATTTTTTGCTAAGCAGGCCAACATCGCCCTGAAGCAGGTTGCTGGGGACTCCTTAACTATTATAAATTGGGTCAATGAAGCAGGTTCTATCAATGCCCTGGCACTTTCCTGATGGATGCAACAGTTCAAAATTCTTCAGGTCAATTCCCCATTGACCTCCTACATCCATATTTTTCGTGAGCACAATTTTTATGCGGATGATCTCTCACGGCAGGGTTTGGAGGCTTAGAAAGGCTGTATTTATTATGAATTCTGGGATGGCCACAATCTCATTCAGATGGGTTTTTGGAAAATTTTCCCTTTTTAGACTTTCATATGTTCCATTTGTTGTTTCTCTTCATTTTGGTTGGCATCTTTCTGTGGATGCATTTGATGTTCTTCCTATTTCATTTTGGTCTATGGATAATTGGGTCGGTTTGATCCTCTGGTTATTTTTGGGTCGGTGTATGGCTAGGTTGTTGGTGTGGACAGGTAGGTCCCTTCTAAGTTTTCCTTAGACTAGATTTGGATTGATTTGGTTGTTTCTGGAGATTATTTATGTGTTTTGGAGAAATTGACGACTTTGTAATTTTACATATACTTCTAATTAAAGTATAGCATTTTAACCATGTTAAAAAAAGAAGGGAAATGGTCACATGTTTTTTCTGTCCACCACTTTATCAAATTGCTGTCAAATATTCATGCTTTTAGGATATATTGCCAAAGCCAAAATGTACAAATAACAGATTGTATGGATGGGCGCCAACTCTTCATGTCACCATGCAATTATTGGAGGCATCACCAAATATTAATGAAGAGAATATCATCAAGAAATATCGATCCCCTTAGTTGCAACGATATCGGTCCACCACGTTGCCCATATTTCATGGGGACTGTCATGTAATTATTGAAAGAGATTATGGAGAGCAGAATATCATTGATGCTATTTGCACCATTTCCTCCACTTGTTTGGCTCAACATAAAGTAAGCCATAAGATTTTATGCGTTGGTTCAACAAAACTCGGGAGTGTTACCTTGAAGCTCCTCAGAAAGAGGAGAAATCACACCAATAAGCAAGAGTGCATGGCGATCAATATACAACCTATTGCAGGCCATTTAATGTGGAGGTAGTAGGTCAGTTGGCTGTTGGATCTCAAGCTGCGACAGCAGGCTTGTTGGTTGTTGGATCTCAAGCCTGCTGCCGTAGCTTGAGATCCAACGGCCAACAAGCCTGCTGCCGTTGCATTAAATGGCATGCAACAGGCTGGATAATATTCTCCAAAGTGCATGGAGGAGTCCTAATTTGGTTCAAGTGCACCCTTGCTACCGGATTAATGATTAAAGCCAAACCACTATGATACGAGTCACTAGAATTCCCTAGATGCGGGTGGCCTAAGTGTAGATATGATAGGCGATCGAGTGGCACATGGTGAGATGGGGGAGTCACGTGTCTAAGATTATGACTCATCCTTCCTATAGAAGACGATTGAGTATAAATTCCCTGACCTGGCTATTTGGAAAACACATTCTCTGGGTGACATTTCTGGAAAGGTGGTAGCTTGGTGTCTAAGGGAATTTTGGTGATGAGAGGTGAGAACGATATGGAGGTTCTCGAGGAATCCAAGGAGGGTCCAGCAGGAAGCGTTCTAATCGTGAGCAACTTCATGTCTCTCATGCGGCTTGGATGTGCAAGGGTATTGTTCCACTAGTGATTCATGAAGAGATTGAGGTTGTTGAGTAGGAACTCTGGGTGGACCTGGAGATGGAGAAACCAGTGGAAGGTTTCTCGTCCATTGAACCTTGGATTTATGACCCAGACATGACTCAGGCATGCCTATTACTGTATGATAGGTCTGTCTCTCTGTTTTGGTTCAGAAAGGGCTTGCTTGGTCATTTGTTGGCGAAAAGTGAAGCTAAGCAACAAGGGGATGCAATTCCAAGCCGTTTTTGTAAGGAGAAATGGAATGACTCGCGCTTGATGCACAAGAAAATTGATGTTATCGCTCATTATCTTGGCATATTCTTCTGGCCTCATCCAAGCCTTATGTGTGCTGTTGATGTTGGTCTGGATCCTGTGAAGCATGTTAAGGTTGGTCGGACGGGTGGTGAGGCTATTAGAGACACTAGGGCTCTTGGATGGCATGCTGAAGCGGGATGGTATGTGGGTAATGCTTATGGCCCGTCTATCAATCGCCAAGGTTCTTAATCCTCTATTTGTCTCTCGACTGGTTTTGTTTGTAATGACTGGTATGTTCAATCTTTGTCAATATGGCTTTGATGCCTCTTTTTGGAATTCACAAGGGTAGTAATATGTAATATGGACATATGTTATGTAATTTTGGGTAAGGGTTGAATGGTTGTAGCGGTCTAGTATGATAGGTTAATAATGTTTTACTCTCTGTAGAGAGAAGGGGAGGGTGTAATTCATGGTTTTTGCTTCTTAAGAGTAGCTAGTCGAGATGTCTGAAAATCAGATTGGCAATGGTGCCTTATATATGTGTTCTCATAAAGACTCAATGTAATTTTCCTTTTGATTTCTAATATAAGGTCCTGTTAAAATATATGTCACCGGAAAGCAAAGATTATCAAACCCCAAAATTGTATGCCACCTTATTACCAGATCTTGATTAAGAGCACCATAATGTTGAAAATGAGCATGAGATCGAGGAAGTTCTGTCAAAAAATTTCCCATTCATCAGATTGGCGAATATCACCAAAATCAAAAGAACTAACCTTTTAAATTGCATAGGGAAAAGAGAGTTATGGAAATATGATAATAGATTAAGACTTTTATCACATTTATATTTACAATTTTTTGCATATTTATTCTTGCTCATTATATTTTGGGTGTGCAGGGATATGAAGACGATGGAGATTGATCCGCGAGATCACAAGTTATGATCAAGAAAACAAGAGACGTGGGATTTGACTGGCCAATGCATTAAAGGAATTAATTGTCATGCTTGCTGCTTAGGAGATTGGTATTGGTATTTATCACCTATAAAAGCAGGGGGAATTCGAATGTACTGTGGGGGGTGTCTCCATAGTGTAGAAGTGATTTATTTTTAAACACTAATTTATTTTGTAAATATTTTCTATTAGACATAATAAATAAAGGGGCTTTGTCAAGTAGTTTTCTTTTGTACGTTGATGTAATTCTGCATTGTTTTTATGGAAGAAGAAATCGGAAGCCCAAGGATTACTGTTGCAATTGTTTTAATTATCCGGTGTTTCTTGTAAGATTGTTCCGTTCCTTTTTAGTTGAGTATAAATCAAATTACGAAAATGTTTTACTCCTTTTATGTGTTTACTTTTCTTATTTTTGGATAAACAGTTGCATGTCTGTTGCATAAATGATATATTTAGGATCATATCAAATTTTTTTTTTTTTTTTTTTTTTTTTATTTTTTTATTATGATTTTGAAATATCATTGAGCTTAAAGATATTACTTTTCCTTTAATTTCATTTAAATAAATCAGTAATTAAAATATTTTCTTTTATGCATCGGAGTAATCTTAATCATGCTCCTGTAGGATAGAATAGGTTATATTACATAAGTTTTTTGGTAGCTACCAAAATTGTTTCTCTGCAACTACCAAAATTGCACTCAGATTAGATTGTATCTTGCCTTTAGATTAGGTTGCACTTCAATTAAAGTAGGTTTTCATTTTGGAATTTAAAATCATTTAACGACAAGGTCTTTGTAAAGGGGCCACATAAATAATTAGTGGCAATGGAGCCCTTATTGTAACACACACCTTCAACAAATGCATTTTATAGTGCATAGTAACTATGAAATGAAATAATGGAAGAATAAAATAATTCAAAAAACCCATCAAATCTTTTATCAAATGCATAAAACTTTTAATATCATAAGCAAAGACTAATCTATGAGACTTTTTTTAATAAAATTCATACAAAATAGTTTAATGCACAAATGCAAAGTTAATAGTAACCCACTGCATAGTTAGAATTGTACAGTAAAACTCTTGCTTATGGACTACACGTAAAACTACACAAATTTAGAGCATAGACATTTTTAAAAGTTTAAATTAACACGCCTTTATTTATTTGTCTACCCATTAATTAGGTTAAAGGTAATTAGAACTTCGACTTATTCTTTTCCTTTCAAAACTTACCGTACAGTAAGTTTCACATCAAATAAAAAGATTAAGACATATTTTTATGCACCCATACTATTACCAAATTATGCTATTTTTTATAAGATTACTCGACCATAATAGATTTTTGACCCATAAATAGTATTTTCTAAATTCTTCCTTATAAAAACTTACACTTAGGAATTCCGACCATTTATCATAAATTACGGTCGAGATTCGACTACGGTCGAGATTCGACTATGGTCGATATCCGACTACGGTCGAGTTAGTCAGTCGGTCGATTGACCGACTAAACAAATACTTGTCTAACTTCGACCTAAACAAATACTTGTCTAACTTCGACTCAAACATATATTTTTCGGTTGCCGACTAACCCGACAATTATGAAAATAATGAGCTTTTAAATATAAATATATAGTCTACTTCGACTAAAACAAATATTTGTCAGTTGCCGACTAACCCGACAATTATGAAAATAGTGAGCTTTTAAATATAAAAATATATAGTCTACTTCGACTTAAATAAATATTTGTTGGATGCCGACTAACCTGACAATTATGAAAATAGTGAGCTTTTAAATATAAATATATAGTCTACTTCGACTTAAATAATATTTGTCGGTTGCCGACTAACCTGACAAATATGAAAATAGTGAGCTTTTAAATATAGATATATAGTCTACTTCGACTTAAACAAATATTTGTCTGTTATTCCCAAATATTTCCTTAAGACAAGGAAAAATCATTATTTTCCGTATATGCATATTTCCATTTTTTTTTGTAAGTTGCAGGCAGAAATTTAATTAACATAAACATAATATACATCGTGAGCAGTAAAGTTTGTTGCAGATTGGGGAGGCCTCAGATAATGAAGCCACCATCCCAATTGCTCAAAAAAACTGAAATGACTGACATAGTACAAAATATAGACCCTGTGAGTATGGTCTGCCCATAAAACGACTGGGACTTGCTGCAAAAATAAATACTCATAATGTCTGATAGTGCTATAAACTAAACCATACAAAAAATGAAAACAGAGAAGCTGATAGTCACAGAGATGACCAGGGGCTACGGTCTTCCAATTAGCGATTTGTAGGTGATTTCTCTGGTTCTTCCTCAATGATGGGGGAGGCGACATAGAAATCCTCAAAGGTGCCCGGTGGGGGCAGAGTTGGAGAGGGAGAACGCGGGTCATCTGAAGCGGCATCACGCGCAGTGTCACGAACAACATCACGAGCAGTATCACGAACAGCGTCACGAGTAGTGTCACGAATAACATCACGAGCAGGGGTTGCAGAGGTCGAGCCCTTGTTCTTCTTGACCTTGGAATGTTTCTTTGCAGACCCAATGGCTGGGGCTTCAGGAGCATCAACCTCCTTGTTTTTCTACTTGGCAAGTTTAGAGTTGTTTATCAGGGAGAAAATGTCTCAGGTCATATTGGTTTCCAATGTGTTAGAGTGGTACACCGCCGCTTTCAGATTGGCATTGATATTCCTAACAATATTGGAGCTAGCTTGCCAACTAGCCTCCATTTCCTTAATGAGGTTGCTCCTCATGTTCTTGAGCAACCAGTAATGATTTATAGCGCCTCCATTGCTACCAGAGGCAAGGAGAGCTGCCACCCTATGTGCCTCCCACCCATCGATAAGGTTTCGAGTCCTTGTAGAGATTAGATCAGCATAACCATCCATGACCGTCCAGTCCATGGCGACCTTGGGCCTACGACTGGATATTTTTCTGCTACTGCCTCGACGAGAAACCCCCCTATTGCAAATTGTCATCACTATGAGATTCGCAGAGTAAGCCACCCCTAAGATCTCAAGCTGTGCGAAAGAATCCTCAGAGAAAAGCTAGAACTCGACGATAGAAGCAGAATACATGTCGACAAGATGTTTTAAAGAGCCGAGACCATTAATGTTACAGTCTGTCGTCCTCATGGAAGGTGGCAGAATTGAATGCAGGACACAATCTCTAAGGGAAAACGTCATTCTAAACACGCGGGAGGGGATTGTCACCATTACTCTCGTCCTACAGTCTTAAATGGGCGCCAACTCACAGCGTGGTGTGATGATTGTCGTTCCTAGTGGACAGATGCGCGACGATGATCATCTCGTCATTCGGTTCATGCATGCGAAGGATCATCCCATCGTCGCCACATGCAACAACACGAGGTGGCAGCTTCTCCTGGTTAGCATTAGGCACGGTGGCGGATATTGTAGCACCCGCATCTAGGTATGCATATTTCCATTTTATTATGTGAATGAAATATTAATTCAACAAACTTGTTACTAAGCTATAATAATTAAAATTACCTACAAGTGTATCTTAGTCCATTAAAACTAAATGCATTACCTCTTTTTAATTATATTAAATAATATTACCGACAGAAATAACTTAGTCCATTTTTCGACTAATTCCTCCACCGACTACGGTCGAATTATATAGCTTCAACTTAAGCATATTCATATATGTATAACTTGGACTAAAGCATAAATTTGTAGTATACCATTTCAACCCGTGGTTTTCAAATCAACAATACCACTCATTACAAGGCTCCTAAAACATGCCTTAACTCAAGGTATTGTTTATCATTTAATTAATAAATACAATTAAGACTTAAACATCTAATCTCTTCAACTAAACAAATCAACCCATGTTTTTTATCAAACCAAAACAACTTTGGTTTTAATGAATCAATTCAGTCTATGATTTTCAATTCACCCATTAGACAAATTGGTCGAACCCATAATCAACTAAATCAACAAAACTTTATTAAATATTTAAGTTAAGCCATTTCTATTTATTTTCCCAATTAACTTCGACTTATAATTTCAAATTTAGTCGGGCAATTTAACCTACCACTTCATTGATTATTTAATGAACTATTTCCTCCTCGACTATAATCCTTAATGAATTGCATAATTATTTCGTTGAACTTAGGAGATGTATAGTAAAACAAAACTATGCAGTGAATTAGCATTTTCACACAGAACTCGACAATATATATTTTTTTTGCCCTAAGATTTTAATTAAATGAAAAATAATAGAAATGGATAAAATTCAAGTTTATCTATCCATTCTTTTAAATTTTCCAAACCTTGTGCTCTTCGACATAGTTTAATTAAACATTACAATTTCAAACCTGGAAATTAACAATTTGCATAGGAAATGAATTTCGACTTCAAATTAAATAAAAATAAACCGGCTTGCATAAAGTTTCTGAGCAATATCGCATAATTAAACTTGTACTCATTTCCTGCCTATGAAATAACCATGTAAAACATGAATTCCTAACTTTTATCCAAACTCGTGAAATTTAACAAGTAAATCATGCAAATCTTTAACTGGTAAATAATTAATTATCCTTTCAGAAATTTAAACAAAATTTCCAGGAAATAAACTTATCTGCAAAAAGGATTAACACAGGAATTTGACTTTGTGGCAGCCACGCTCCACCCAACCGTAAGTAGTTCTACTCATTAATGTTAATTTTTCAAGCATCAATTCAATATACTCTAGGATCTTTACTGAGAGAATAACATGTACAACATATCAATCACAAGAAGCAAACACAAGAGACAATAGACACACAGAGTTTCCTTGGGGAAAACCATAAAGGTGAAAAACCCCAATAACTTCCTTAGAGATAGATAGAGCAATGATACAAAACCCAAGCATAAGAGATAGTCTCCTAGTAGCAGCTTCTCCTCCTCCACTAGTGCGCCACTCTCCAATGAGTGTATAAGTGAGTAAGTGAATGATCAAATAGAGTGCCTCCCGCACTCCATTTATACATGACTTGACTTTCCTAATAACCTTACTAGGTCGGACTCAACTTAATCACATAACATAATGCTGACAGGGCCGACCCCTAATAGGGTGGTCTAATAACCCTTTAACCCACATGACTTATATAGGGCTGACCCCATTAAGGTGGTCTAATAACCCATCAAGTATAAGTTACGACACTTACAATATAAATGACAACACTTCCGTATAGAGGAATAATAACATCTCTATAGGAATACAATATACATGTGTGAAATACATTCCGAAGTTACAAATACATCAACACTCCCTCTTAACTAGGAAGGTATTTCTCGACATAGATCTGCTAGCACAAGTCTTCTTCTCTGGATCATTGTCACTGGATCATCGTCATCGTCACGGCTACTGCTATCTCAATCAATCTCTGATCTACTTGTCATAGGAAGTTCTACATAGCCAACCATTTTTCATGCTGGATGTAGGCCCACCATCTGCAGGTCTTCATCATCACTGGCCATACTGTGGAATCCTCAGGACTTATTACGCGCATCACAAAACCTTGAAAGAGCATCCTAGAAATTTTACGAGCACACAACTCAACCTATCGGATCTCCCAGGACCTTTTTACATGCCACTGTAAACCTATCCACGGCCATAGAGTATCATCCTGATACTCATGATCATACTGATCATAACATCGTTCACGAAGCACAACCCAGATGCACATCACACAACACTTACATTCACCAGCATGGGAAGACACACTTCAACCATCCGTGAAAGGCTCATCACTTATATCTATGCCATGGGAAGACACACTTCAACCATGCGAGAATGGCATCGCACTTATATCCATAGCCATGGGAAGACACACTTCAACCATGCTAGGAATGGCACAACACTTATATTGCAGCCATGGGAAGACACACTTCAACCATGCTCAAATGGCACAGCACTTATATCGTAGCCATGAGAAGACACACTTCAACCATGCTCGAATGGCACAGCACTTATATCGCAGCCATGGGAAGACACACTTCAACCATGCTCGAATGGCACAACACTTATATCGCAGCCATGGTAAGACACACTTCAACCATGCTCGAATGGCCCAGCACTTATATCGTAGCCATGGGAAGACACACTTAAACCATGCTTGAATGGCCCCAGTCCTTATATCTGCACTATGGGAGGACACACCTACCACCATGTGAGAATGGCTCATGTGCATCTGTGTCTCCGGACTCTTCACACATAATCCAACTGATTATGTAATGTATCCACCTGATACATATCATCACATATGATCATCTTGATCATCATCATAGCATCATCCTGATGTATATCATCCAGAGTATCATCCTGATACTCATCTCACATGATCATCCTGATCATTGTCACTGCATCGTCCTGATGCATATACATATACATGATCCAACTGATCATACCAAGCATCCAACCGATGCATATACATATACATGATCCAACTGATCATACCAAGCATCCAACATGATGCATATACATATACATGATCCAACTGATCATACAAAGCATCCAACATGATGCATATACATATACATGATCCAACTGATCATACTGAGTAGAAACTAGAGCATCGTCCTAATTCTTCATCACACAACGCTTACATCCACAGCCATGGGAAGGATCCTCCTCTCACCATGCTTGGAATGGCTCCTGAAAATGTGTCCATCACTTCTTCCTCGAAGTGTCGTCAATCTGAAGAACACAAAGCCTCTCTCTGAAGTATTCAAACTTCACTCTGGCTAGTGGTTTCGTCAACACATCTGCAACCTGCTCATCCGTCACAACATACAGGAGCTTCAATGCTCCTTTCTGCACTATATCCCTCATATAGTGATATTTGATATCAATGTGCTTCGACCTGTCATGGAACACTGGGTTCTCAGACAACTTCACACAACTCTGGTTGTCACAGAAGATACAGGTAACATCCAACGGGAGATCAAATAACTCAGACAGTAGCTTCCTAATCCATACTGCCTCACAACTAGCTGAAAAAACTGCAACATACTCTGATTTGGTTGTACTCAGTGCCACACAGGATTGCTTCCTGCTAAACCAAGAGATCATACCGGATCCCATATTGAAGCAGCACCCCGAAGTGCTCTTCCGATCAATGGCACTGCCTGCCCAATCTGAATCAACATAACCCTCCAGGTTAAACTTTTGATTTGCATCATACTTGAGCCCATAATCAACCATCTCAGATGAAGCATCACACAAAAGCTTTAGGTTCGATGCCATAGGTGTGGCCATGGCCTTGCAGTCCACCATCCTGAACCTCTTAAGGATCTCTACTACATACTTCCCTTGTCCAAGGAAGATCCCATCTGCACTCTGCCACACCTCCATACCTGGAAAGTAATGCATCATCCCCAAGTCCTTCATCTCGAACTCGGCAGCAAGCTTCCTCTTCGTGTCAGAAATCAACCTATCCACATACAGTAGTAGTATCACTGGATTTCCTTCCTCAACCTTGCAATAAAGGTTGGAATCCGCTTTACTCTTGGTAAAGTCCAAACTAGATAGAAAGCTGTCTATCCTACCATACTAAGTCCTAGGAGCTTGCTTCAAGCCATACAAGGCTTTCTTCAACTTGCACACATATGACTCTCTGTCATGTGTCTCAAAACCAAGTGGCTACTCCACATACACTTCCTCTTTGACTACACCATTCAAGAAAGCTGTCTTGACATCCATCTGGTGTATCTTCCATTTCACCACTGCAGCCAGAGCAAGTACTGTTCTAATCGAAGTGTATCTGGCTACAGGTGCAAAAGTCTCTTCATAGTCTATTCCCTCTTTCTGGGAGAAGCCACGAGCTACAAACCTCGTCTTGTATTTCTCTATGCTGCCATCTGCAGCATGCTTGATCTTATAGATCCACTTGGAAGTCACAACATACTTCCCTCCTGGTCTTGGGACTACATCCCAAACATCATTCTTCATGATCGACTGATATTCCTCGATCATGGCATTCTTCCATTATTGCATCCCAAATCCTGGGAACTTCAGATTCTTCAATATCTTCAATAGATAGATTTCTTTAAACTTCGTTGCTGGAAGAAATGTTGTAGTCCTTGTTTTGTAGGTGATTGTACACGATCTTTCCTACAAGTCAAATTCAATTGCATGATTAGAAACTTCTCATAGTTTCATAACAAAATCTTACACATAAAAATATATGTCATACAATCATGCAATATTTTTAGCCAATGCTTCAATACAACATTTATCCATATCCTGTAACTTTCTAGATGCCTTCCAATCTCTACCAGAACATTGTTAAGAGTGTGCACAACTCCCAACATGTCAGCAAAGAGGTTTCATTCTAGATAAGTAGCAATGGAATGTTGTACAGTTCCATAGGCCACTTACCCATCACATGCGTATTAGTAGTATACTGTTCATTAATGCAATTATTCTAATATGCATAATACACAACCTAAGTCTAGGAACATAAGTATATACATCTTTGAACAATATTATTTAAACAATAAAATATACAAGAAATGACAATTCAAATACTTATCTTTGTTTGTTTGTTGGGTGGACTCCCTCTCAATCTTTGTTTCCTTGCAAGAACTATTGGAGTGTGCTCCCTCTTGATCTTTGCTTCCTGGATTACCTGTCCTTGAACTTATATCCATCCTCGATCACTATGCATGCTTACTAGTATCATCATTGTGCTATCCTTGAGATCTCATACATAATCATACATTTATTAGTATAATCTTAATATTATCAAAACACAATAACCTTAAGCATGTATAGTCATGATTATTTCAAACACAGATAATAAGCATTAGCATTCAAGGTTTTAGGGAAGACTTCTCTTACTCATGCATATTCATATTTGACCATAGAACTCTTCTGGTTAGTCATACCATCAATCAAGGTAAGAGACATAATATGCATAAACCCTAGATTACTCAAACTTGTAACTTCATGAGTAATCATTATCAATCATACAAAAGTATAAGATCCTTACATAGGGTAGGATTCTAACTTGATATAGGAAAAACATACCTAGTCATCATATTTGCTAGTTATGTCTAGCAATGTTTTCTTGTTCTCTTCCATGACCTGCATAACTCATAATTTAACCATTATAGAACCAAATTATACATACCTCTATGTGATCCATGACTATGGATGAGTCTTTGTCTTCATGTCATCATGGTCTTGATCTAGAGCTTGATTTGTACCTTTCATGTTAGCGGATAACATTCTCCTCATACAACACCACAGTGCATTAGTACAAACATAATACAATCATAAGTGTCATAGCCCTAATCAATGAATGTCTTCTATCATGCATTCATACTTTTACTAGGGTGATAAGACAAGTCTAAAATTAAACAAGATTGTTACTAAACTCAATAACATGAGGACAATCATATTATAAACTTAATCATGAACAGATTTCAAAACATACCTGTAAGTCATACCTGTCAGATTGCTTGTAGTGGTTGTTGTTGTTGTTCCTTTTGTTCTTAGGACAATCTGAGGAAAAGTGTCCTCTTCTTGGTATGTGTTGTGAGAGCTTGATCTTCATTCCCCATCTTCTCTTCTCGAGCTACAATCCGAGCTTCTTCCTGTGAGCATTATTCCCATAGCTTACTGAAAGAGATAAGTTTATTCCTAGCACAAATTCTATGGATGAAGGAATCCCATGACCTAGGAAGGCCATTAAGAGTGGTCATTACCACTTCTCCATTCTCTATAACTTCTCCCATAGCTTCAAGTTGTTCTTTTATCTGGGAGACCCTTGAGAAATAAGACTGCATGGTCTCTGCATTCTGGAACTTGATATTCTTCAATTGATTCCTCAAGGTCATCTTCCGATTTATATTCTTCCCTTCAAATAGCTTGGTCAATGAATCAAACATCTCCTTAGGTGTCTTTAGAGATGACACATGTGGCATGAGATGGTTTTTGATAGAATCATCAATGATCCTTTTAGCCTTGACTAAGTTCCTCTTGTGTAAGGCCTTAGTCTCTTCTCCCTCTGGGACAGGAACCCCTTCACTTATGTAGGTGTCCAACTCACTCTCTTCTAGAATTAACCCAATCCTATACTTCCATGCTCGAAATTTATCATCCCTTCAAGCTTATCCTCAAGCTTGGTGTGGTGAGACATATTAAAGAGTACTTCAAATGAAATAGAAAATATTTAGGTCTTACCACTTGATTTGCATTAATCTGGATCTGGAGCTGGATTAGGGTTTGTCAGAGAAACCCTAAAAATTCAAACTTTGAATTTCAAACTTCTGAAAGGATATAAAGATGCGCCTTGATGATCTGATCAAGCTGGTATACTCAGAATTTGAAAAGTGTAAAGTTTCATCCCTCAAATTTGCGTTTCAAACTTCTGGATTCATTAGGGAGGACCTTGAATTAGGGTTTTATTTTCCCGGAGCTTCATCCATCCAAAAAGTTCGATCTTGGTCTCTAATATTTGATTTTTCAGAGGAGCTTCCATCCATGGTCTCATATTTCAGAAATTCCAATTTTGGCAGAAGCCCTAATTTTCGGCTTCACTGGAGAGGACCCCAAACTAGGGTTTGATTTTACCGGAGCTTCACCCAACCAAAAAGTTCGATCCAAAGCTCTAAAATTTACGTTTTCTGAGGAGCATCCAGCCATGGTCTCAGATTTCAGAAATTCCAATTTTTGCAGAAGCCCTTATTTCTGACTTCACTTGAGAGGACCCCAAACTAGGGTTTGGTTTTCCCGAAGCTTCACCCAACCAAAAAGTTCGATCCAAAGCTCTAAACTTCAATTTTTCTGAGGAGCATCCAGACATGGTCTCAGATTTCAGAAATTCCACTTTTTGTGGAAACCCTAATTTTTAGGGCCAAAACTAAAAGTGCTCATAATTGAATTCTGATTGGACAGAAAGATGCGCCTTGCTAAGGAGAGTTAATCTAGCCTCTTACCTTTGAAGATCTGTGGAGAGAAACCCAAAAACAAGAAGCCCTGGCTTCCGCAACTGCACAGTGTCTTCTTCTCAGGTTAGCTCTGATACCATGTTAATTTTTCGAGCATCAATTCAATATACTCTAGTATCTTTACTGAGAGAATAACATGTACAACATATCAATCACAAGAAGCAAACAAAAGAGACAATAGACACACAGATTTTCTTTGGGGAAAACCATAAAGGTGAAAAACCCCAATAACTTCCTTAGAGATAGATAGAGCAATGATACAAAACCCAAGCATAAGAGATAGTCTCCTAGCAGCAGCTTCTCCTCCTCCACTAGTGCGCCATTCTCCAATGACTGTATAAGTGAGAAAGTGAATTATCAAATAGAGTGCCTCCCGCACTCTATTTATACATGACTTGACTTTCCTAATAACCTTACTAGGTCGGCCTCAACTTAATCACATAACATAATGCTGATAGGGACGACCCCAATAAGGTGGTCTAATAACCCTTTAACCCACATGACTTATACAGGGCCGACCCCATCAAGGTGGTCTAATAACCCATCAAGTATAAGTTACGACACTTACAATATAAATGACGACACTTCCGTATAGAGGAATAATAACATCTCTATAGGAATACAATATACATGTGTGAAATACATTCTGAAGTTACAGATACATCAACAATTAATCTCTCAGCAGAACACCACCCCCGAGATGGGACTTGTGAATTCACCAGAAAATCATTCCTTCCAGCCATTATCATTCCATCACATGATTATCATGGGTAATTCCTCACAGTTTTTAGAGGTTCACCAAAAATTTCAGGCATCTAGGAAATATAGGCTTAAGCCAATTCCATGCCAAACCATACACTTCCCATCCTGGTTTCATTCCAATCACACCATAGTGAAAACCATCACTGCTTAACTGGTGCACAGGAAACCCACTAGAACAATTTATGTACAATTCACCATTTCCTTGACCACAAAACAATAGTAAAAAACAACCTGAAACAATCAAAGGTTCAGGGATAATTTAGGTAGGTTCAATCGCCAGAGTCTCCTTTGCTCGTGAGTCAATTTCCTTCATGTGCTTGTGCACTTCCCTCACTTTCCTTCGTTCGTTTACCTTTTTCCATACATAAGTTCAATGCATGACAAGTTTAAACCACGTGGACCCTCCAAGAGACCCACGTTTCACAGTTATTTATTTATTTATTTTTATTTAAAAATAAAAAGATATAAGCTCTCCCCCTAATCCCACCTAAATCATAATTGATTGATAATTATGATTTTAAAAACATAACTAAAGTCATTTATATGGAATTATGAATTAGCCAAAACTTTGGATATTTTTAGGGACTTAGGATTATGAAAGGGTTATAACAAAGGTTTCCCCACCTAAGGCCTTTTAACCCCCTTGCCGACTCTAGTGAATACACACATTCCCGATCTTTTCAACGTTTTGCCTCAACCATAGCCAATTATAATTTTTATTATTAATAATAACAAAATATACATTTTTTCTCCCATACAGGCATTTGCATATCAATATTTGCATCATACATATGATTAGTTCATGGGTCTCATCCAGGGGTATTACACTTATTCCTATAAGAAATAATTACACCAAATGGTTTAGGTATGTTTTAAGAAACTCGATCGAGTTGCTTCTTTCGGGTTGATGAGTGGGAAGTTCTGCCTGTCAACAAATGGTGCTAGTAGGAGGGTCGAGGTAAAACTAAATAGTTTATAATTTTAATTTCAGTTATCAATTATTCCATTTATCCTCCAGTCCACATTTTTTCAGTTTTATATTTCATTCTTCTTAGTTGTCATTAACGTGCTAGAAGGCAGATTACATGACAAGCTAACCTTTCCGAGTCAGTATTCTATTGCCTTCAATCATATAATGGAACTTGCCCAAACCCCTATTTGGAGTTGTGTTTTTGGACAAGCTAATTGTACTACTCCTATAAAGATAGTTAATCACTTGTCAAAAAGAAAAATTCGATGGTGAAAGTGAAATATCTGCAGTTGAACATATTTTTCACTTTATTCAAAATTTTCTTGCTAATGATATTCGTCATGACGCTGCCATTTGCAAGTTATTCACTCTTACTTTTGAAGGCCGAGTTAAGATATGGTGCAAAACTTTTTCGGTCGCTTCCATTCATACTTTAGATCAATTTGTAAATGAGTTTTTATCTTCTTTTCACAATCTTGATTATGATAAGTTGTTTGAAGAATTGATTAATCTTAAGAGATAATATGATGAATCAGTAGAAGATTTTGCAATTAGATTCATACATCTTTGTTGCATATTTCCTTTGAAAGGCATGCCTTCTATTATGCAATGGTTTTGATATATTATTTATCTTTCTGATAAACTGGATTAGTCGATTGTTAATCAATCTCAATCACGCACCAATACTGGACCCTCACAGGTTGGTTTAAATGAAAATTTTGAAGTTGTATATCAACATTGTTTGCCAAATTTTTTCACTCTCTTGAATGTGGATAAGAAGAAACATGATATGTTAGAAGACATAAATGTAACTTTAGACAATTATAATATGTTAATATCTTCTTTAAACAAACAGGAAAGTTAAAATAGAGATGAATACAATTGTCACACTTTAGAAAATACTACGACTACTTCAGAAATTAAAGAGATTGAATCTAAAATTTTTGTGCATAATTTGGGACAATCTTCTCTTACTTTGACTCATGAAGTTCACAATCAACTTCCGGGAGATTCTATTATCAACCCTTCTATTGATTCTCCATTAATGATTGAATCTCCTCATTATGAAAATTCTTGTAATTTGCTCTTATATTCTCCTTTTTATAATGAGCATGATTATGTTTGAGATAACTTGTTGGTTCAATTTTTTCAAAAGAGCATACTAAGCATAATGATGACTTTATTTATTTTAAAAGAAGAGACAAATACACATTCAGAATTAGATATAAATAGTCTCATAGAAGAACAATATTCTTTCAAAAGGGATTCTTTATCTAGAGATGCTTTTCATTTTCTTTCATCATCAACTTATTTTTCATTGTACCTTGATATGTTTGATGAATGCGCTTCTCATGTGAACTTTTCATATCATTTGGAATCTCATCCTAATCGGCCAAATTCTAATAGGGTGCAAGATGATAATAAATTATGCTTAGTAGATGAAAATAGTGAATCTTCTTGTCATGAATCTTTTGGTTTATTGTTTGTAAATGTTGTACATGGGAAGAAAGAAATCCTTTATAAAACAATTTTTTCAGAATGCCTCCTATTGATTCAACTCCACTCACAATCAATAAAGAATCTTGTCATTTAAACGATAAACTAGTTGAGATTGAAAGTTTTAATAAAACTAATCATGTCAGCGTTGTCATACTTTTAATAACAACATACTTGATATGATGAGGGATGACAGCTCATACACTTTATTTGATTCAAGTCATTTATTACATGAAACACATCAATTTCAACCATTAATTATGTCAGATTCTTATTCTTTTGGTACAAGCTACGGAACAAAAAATTTCATTTATAACGATCACTCATCTATAGATTCATCTCAATATTTCTATATTGATCATTTTTCAATTCATGATAGAATTGCCGGATGCATTTTGTTTAATCTTTCACTTACTGAAATGTCATTTCTGGTTATTGATTGGAAGTGACATTGTTCTTGCAGGATTACAGGTGCTTCGATGGCTTCATTGGTTATTTGATTTTACTTGATTTTGTACAAAAGTAGTGTAGGTTAGGAGTAGGATAATTTAGTGTATAATATGTTTGTTAGTATATTAATTAGTCCAGTTTTTGTTTGTTTCTTTAACAAATAGATTTGTTTTCTCTTATCCATTTGAATAAAGCAACTATGAATAATTTCAGCTCTAGATGGGCCCTTGTATAGACATGTTTAGGGAAGTTTCCTTTTTCTCTTTCCTATTTTTGCTATTCTTGTTCATTTTACTTTGTTAAACATTTCTTTTCAAGTCAAATGTTTAGTTTTTTATCATTATGATTTATTTGTGAAATGTCTTAGTACAATAAATATTTGAAACAAAAATATTTTAAAGGAAAGAGAATGTGATCTTTAATTCTATATAAATTTTCAATCTTTCAATTTCCCTTGGCATGAAACTAGAATTTGACTCATGTTTTGAATTGTTCTCCTAGCTGCACTTTTAGGACTTATTTTTGTAATTTTCCTTTATTCCTTTCTTTTGTTTCTTTTTGAATACAAGCATGATTTACTCAATGTCTCATTCATTGATGATTTATTTATCACAATCTTAAGGAGGATAATTTTTCTTACAAGGATTAGAAATGTTGAAACTTGACAATAGTGGCAAACTGATTAAAATTTATTATAGAATCATTATATCTATACCATCACATTTAGTTCGATGTACATGTCATGTCCATATCTCCTTTTTTCAAAATTTTGCTCACATTCGACCCCTTCGATGAACTTGCCTAGTTCATTCTTTGCATCGTTTTGTGGTGGTCTTGTTTGAGGAGATTTGTTGTCCTTTTCATGCATTTCGTCACATTATGATTTACACCATTACGTGTAGATCATCTCACAGATTACGATCATATCTTATTTTCGAATTTTGAGTCCGATTGACCCTCTCGACAATTAGTCGAAGTTTCAATAAGTATGAGTCTTTTTGGTTATCAGCTAAATTTTTTCGATTCTATTTTCATTTACCTGTGATATTCTGATTCTTCCTTTTCTTTTTGACTTGTGATATAGTTTGTATTCACACTTTCTTTGCTGAGATTTTGATTTATACAAGGCTTATCTTAGATGAATTTGTACATATCTTTAGCTTACTTCAATTAGTTAAACTTTTGGGCTTTCCTTTGTTTTTGTTTTTCCTTTTCAACACCTTCTAGTTTGCTATATCATTATCAATTTTTCTATAGTAAATTGACCATTTTTAGGCTTTTCATTTTCTTTTTAAAAAATAAAGGAGTTGTGATGCTCAACAATAGATAGCGCTTGGATACGTTTTCATACCTGTCTACAAATAAAAGACTTGCACCTAATTATTTGTATGAAGTCTCATGGCTTATAAGTAAAGTTTCTATTTGTGGGAAACTCCTTTTGTTTATATGAATTCATCTTTTACCACTAGCACCTCTTTTTCAAGTTTCTTATAGTTGTCTTCTTTTGTGCTCCGCCCACCTCACGCTAAATAACTTATGCCTAAAGTAGTTGATGGATGGAAGACTTTAAATTGAAATTTGTAAGTGAGTAGCCACCAAGCAAATCAAAGTGACTCTCATATCACCCCGCTTTCCTAGCACTTAATTGTACATGCAAATCTCATATATACATGCAATTGTCTTTATTCAAAATCTTAAAGGTGCAACTTTAAAAAGGGAAGTTGGAAGTAGTAGTTAGTATGGGAACATCAAGTAAACCCGTCAGGTCCATGGATGCATGCTAACAGTGGGGCCATGATTGTTGACCTCCCCAATTTCATTACCCTCATTAATTTTATAGTATTACACACACACACACACACAAATCCCCTTATCTTTCCTCAAGAAGAGATTCTAGCACCCACCCCAAGTACCCCTGAATGCCTCAACATCCTTCATCTCGATCCAGTCCCTCTTCCAACTAGGAATGAAGACCCCTTTTCCTCAGATGAAGACATCCTATAAGAGTATCTCTTCGCCATAAACAAAGAGAGAATCGAGGCCATGAACACTACTGAACCTCCGTGGGACACTTTCCATCATAGGTCCTTAGTGGCTAGTAGGCAAGAACCACACACACCACCCGTTGAACAACAATATACAATTGAGTCAAAATATTTTCTACGCCCTAGTCATATCAATTGGTTCAAGAATCCTATTCCTGCCCCAGATGCATTCGAAGACAGTAATCTTTCCAATATATCCCCCACCATATAGGTTGATATATCCATCACACTAGGATTCGTCGAAAACATCTCTATTGGGGATTCCTAGTCACCTCAGGAAATTACCAACTTTACCGCTCTATTCAAAGAGTTCCATGACATATTTTCATGGTCCTATAAAGAAATGCCAGGTCTTGACCTAAAAATTATTGAATAACATATTGACACTTGGCCCGACGCCACCCCCATCTGACAAAAATAGCACCCAGTCTACCCTTCTAAATCCTCACAATCAAAGCCGAGATCGAAAAAATATTACACATCATAGGTGTCCAACCCCATCCCACTTAACAAAAAGCAAGGAACCGTTTGTGTCTGAACAGATTTTCGGGACCTCAATTTAGCTTACCCTAAGGACAATTTTCCAACACCATTTATTGGCCAACTCCTCGACCTGTGCGCCGGTAGTGAAATGTTGTCCTTTATGGATGGGTTATCTAGATATAACCAAATACACACCCGTCCCCAAGATCAGTACAAAAATGCATTTACCACACCATGGGGCACCTTTGCATACAAAGTTGTGCCCTTCAGTATGAAGAACGTCGGGGCCACTTTCCAGCGGGCAATGGCCTACGTCTTTAATGACTTAACTCACATAATCTTAGCCTTTCTAGATGATCTCACTGCCAAATCCAGAAAACAATGTGACTACCTTCAAGACCTTCATACCATCTTCACACGGTGTCACAACTACAACGTATGCTTGAACCCTCTTAAGTGTGTATTTTGCGTTACCACAGGCTGTCTATTAGGATTCATTGTCTCCAAAGATGACATCACCATCGACCCTTTGAAAGTTCAATCCATCTTGGAGTTACCTCCACCGCGAATACGAATCCAGTTGCAAAGTGTCCAAGGCAAGGCCAACTTTCTTTATCATTTTGTCCTCGACTATGCCACCCAAGCCCATGGATTTTTATGACTCTTTAGAAAGGATATCCCCTTCAAATGGGATGGATATTCCCAAACCTCCTTCGATTCCCTCAAACACGCATTGTTTTCAGCTCCCCTCATCTCTCCTCCATATTTTGACAAAGATTTCATCCTTTACATATATGCATCAGCTTCTGTTATAGCTAGCTTAATAGTCCAACCACACATGTCATATATTATGGCAACAAAACCCTAGATGGACATGTACTCAACTACACTCATGATGAGAAGCTTGCACTCGCAGTCATCCTTTCTGTACAAAAGCTCTGCCACTATATTTTGCTCCGTAAAATAATCATGGTCGTCAATTCCAACCCTATGCAATACATACTTAGCCGCAGGCTCATCAATAGTAAGTTTGCACGTTGGATCATTATCTTACAAGAGTTTGACCTCGAATTTGTTATTCCTAAAAGTAAGAAAACCATGGCCTTGGCCGAACTCATTATTAACCTCCCAACTACAACCTCAGCCGAGTCTATCCAGGACCAGTTACCTGATGAGCATCTATTTCTCATCTCAGTCGACGATCCTTGGTAGGATGATATTCTCCTTTACCTCCGCACCCTCAAGTTCGCCTCCCACTTATCTCGTGATGATCGCCGCAAAATTCGTCATTAGGCACCGATATACCTCCTCATTAATGATGTACTATACAGTCGCAACATCGACACTATCCTACGATGATGTCTAATACATGAAGAGGTCGAACAAGTTGTCAATGATTGCCATAGAGGCACATGTGGAAGCCACCTCTCAGGACTAGCCACCACCCAAAAATTCTTACGAGATGGGTATTGTTGGCCGTCCTTATTTAAAGATTATGTCTATGTCGTCAAATGATGCATGAATTTCCAGGTCTTTTCCTGCAAAACACAGTCTTACCCTGCACCACTCCATCCATTCATCATCGATGTCCCATTTTATAAATGGGAAATTGATTTTATGGAATGTATCCCCACTTCGGCCCAAGGTCACCACCATATAATTGTTGCTATGGACTACTTTATGAAATGGGCCGAAGTGATGCCCACTTTTGATTGTAAAGGAGTGACCGCATAATGGTTCTTCTTCAACCACGTCATCTCCTGCTTTGGAGTTCCCAAACAACTTGTCTCCGAAAACTGAAGACACTTTCGTGATCAAACGTTTGAAGAATTATCGCGGTTGTCAGGCTTTAAACACGAATTTTCAACCGCTTACAACCCTCAGGAAAATGGCCATGTTAAATTTGTCAACAAAATTCTCAAAGTTATGCTCCAATGCACAGTGGATAAAATTAAAACTAATTGGCACCACATGCTCTTTCCTTCCCTTTGGGATTACTGCACTTCGGTCAAGAATGCCATAGGTTTTACCCCATTCCACCTTGTCCATGATGTAGAATCTATCCTCCCAATCGAGTGTCAAATTCTTACCCTCCAATCCGCTGTCGAGTTTCTTCCTGATACCCGTGCACTGGAGTAGTGCCTATTTACCTTGGAACACCTCGATGAAGAACGATGTGAATCTCTTCAACAAAATGAATCCATGAAATTTCGCTCCGAAGGACACTACGATCGACAGGTGCGACCACGCATCTTCAACAAAGGCAACTTTGTTATATTATTTAACGCCAAGAAAGACAGTAAACCAGGATCCTGTAAACTTTTTATCTAAATGGACATTCCCTTATGTCGTTAAGCATTGTCTCCGAAAAGGAGCCTATATCTTAACCGACCTCGAAGGTATCACCCTCGAAGGTATCACCCTCGAAGGTATCACCCTCGACCACCTGGTTAATGGGTTGTACCTCAAACGATTCTATCCTTAATACTTCGATACCCCATAGGTACGCCTTGTTTTGGTTATATGATTTATGCATTGTCAATACCTTGGTCATGTTCTTTACTACACTTGGGTATGTGCACCGTATGTGCAGGATCTCGACTAAGATAAGTTCACAACCATTGTTTTTATAAGAACAAGGCTCCATGCTTCATCAAATGGCACAAAGTTCCCTATCACATGTATCATTATGAAACTGGCATATAGACACTATTTACCCTCTGTTTATAATGCATCTACTAGTATTCCCACTGATAACCATAGGGACCTCATTCCCATCCTTGCTGTGCGATCAACATCATTACTGAGAATAGCATGTTCCCCCATGGGTGTGCGCACCATTTCCATCCTAGTCATCAATTGACACCCATGATGTTGACCTCTCACAAGTCTGAGGAGCCTGATACAACTTGAAAAGATCACCCTTAGCTTATCATTTTGTAATTATGCATTTACTCCACCAAGTAAACATCGTCATCTTCCTCGGCTCACATTATGATAAAGATTAACAAATCCCACTCATACCTCCATGAGCACTTTATCCTCAACAATCTTCTTCATATCAACACCCCCGTGAAGACACCGATGGGGCCCCCACCTCAGAAGTAACCAGTTCTATTTCAGTTATCCCATAGGCATACACTGCATAGTATTGATTCATGGGGCACTCGTCTTCATTTTTGCAACCTAAACCCCACTTCATCATTGGAAAGTATCCCCTGATCCACTCAAAACCATGGGGATTCCTCCCATCATTAAATTGGTCCCCCAACACACCTAAAGTTGTGGGGACCTTGCCAATATTCTTTATGTACAAACAGTTCCCCAATCACCTTACATTGTGGGAATGCTATATCCTTTTAGTAGCAACCCATGGTCGTATTTGATTAATGTATTGACTCTCCATATTCTCAGCAGTATTTGTTTTTTCGGTTACCATTACTCTTTGCTTCACGTATCCATCAAAGCCCTTTCATTTTGCAGTTTGTTTCCATTCGTCTTAATCTGTTCCATTTAAAAAGGAAAGATGCCATCCCCACTCCCCATGTTTACATCGATCAAAGGAAGTTATGAGCCCCACGCTTATTCACCAGTCTTATGCCAGGTCCGTCCGTCCACCAATCGATTACAATATGATCTCGGTTCTTAGGATAAGACTCTCGTCCTATCATGTACTTCAACTCTCATCGACGTCAAAACAATACATTCCAAGAGTTGCAGTAGTTGCAAGTGTACCTTGGGATTCCTTTCAATCACTTTAAGGGATCACCTCGAACTTAGTAGGGAGAGTCACCAGTGCTCCCTAACTAAGTGGTTTCCCCTATGCTCGATGCCAACACATCATGGCAACAGGGGGAACATACTTTTGAAGGTAGCAGTGTTCACATTTTCAAATCATGGTAGCAGCCTATTTGGTATAATGAAGCTCTCAGGAAGATTCACGTACCAATTTGGTCCCCCACCCCTGTGGGCTTATGATAGTCACGAGAAGTTCTGCTTCTTCAGCACTACGCAGAACTTTCCGGTATTATTCACTCAAACATGGATTGAATCCACCTTCATCCATGTCCCAACATTATAGTAGATTTGAACCCTTGGCCCTCTCTCATTGTAATCACTTTGACCGCATTTCACGAGCATGGGTATGCTTGCCTCGTTTGTATAAAAACATATTCTTTATTACAACTTCAACGATCATCACCAACAATATTATCCCATGGGAGGATGCTATTCGTCCACATATGCTTCGCCTACATAACACGAGAAAAACAACATAAAACATGATGCATTATCGGCTCTACAGTACCCTCCGAACCTCATACATCAGGGGGCATTTGTTAACACCTAAAATTCGCACACATGCGACATTTCGGTGATTCTTCCATTAAGGAATCATCAAAATAAAGAATTCATCTCAACACATGCATCCTCAATAGATCCAAAATACAACATGAGTCCGTAAATGCCAAAAACAGTCCAAAAAAGGGGTAGCACGACAAATACACTGTTAACTCACACTATATCGCGGGTCAAAAGAACAATACCCGTGTTACATCCGCGCGACTATTTCTTCGATAGTCGTAATACTATCAAAACGGTGGGACCTCCAACTTCTAGTGGCACATTAAAGGCTCAATCATATCCAAGGATTCGAATTCAACTCCTCACACACTTGGTGGCATTAACTAGCCCCCCTTGGTGTACCTTGGAAGTAGTTCATGGATAAGATGAGTTCACATTTGGATCTAGTTGTTTGTTGGCCACCTCTTGGCCTATAAAAGGAATCCATTGACATCAATTTTGTAGAGAGAAATCGAGAGCAAGGTTATGCTGCTATATTTGAGTTGGAGCTTCCTCATATCCCTCCACTTCCTACCATTGTCAGCATTCCCAAGATCCCTTGCCACCTTCCTTAAAGGGGCAAGAGTTTCTCTCCATTGTTCCACCATTGACTTAGCATTTAGTTTGGACAAAAAAGGCCTCCCTAAGGGAGATTGTTGGATTCCCTTGAATCCCACACCTCCTAGGTGTTGTACAGCTTGACCATTGGGAAATACAAAAGTGGTTTGGCACATCTTGGATTGTTATTGGAGTTTGCATTCTCCCTCCATCTCTTTTATTTTGATTTTTTATCAATATTTATTTCTTTACATGTGAATTACACTAACAATATCTTGCAATATCACTTGGAGGATTCACAACCAACCACACAGGGGCTCCAAGGACTAAGGCCTTGTTGCAGCCTACAAAACCTAGCCCCTTACCAAGTGGAGGAGTGCACATTGTGCAATTTTTTCCACAACACTACCAATATCACATTTCCTGCACTCAATAAACCATTATTCATTAAGTTGTCCCAATTTTTTTTATTCCCTTAGAGGAATTATAAGGCCCATACATATTAAGCAACCTTATCTCTTTTCCAAGCTCCTTAGCAATACGATCTAACAAAATCCTAGAATTCATAACAAAAGAGGCAATGGAATCAAACTTTATGTTCCAACCTGTAACTAAATCTCTATACATACCAATAACATCCAAGGTACAAAAATTCTAATATTTTAATATAGAAGAAATAAACCTTAGTGTTCTTTGATCTAAATACATTATTTCTTATAACAAAATTACATCAGGCTTGTAAACAAAAAATAAGTATTTTTAGGGCTAGTTGTTTGTGGGCACCCTTGACCCCTCCAACGTTTAAAGAAAGAAAAATAATTTTTTTAACTTGTGTCTGGGCCTTCCGCTCTCAAAGGGTCATATCAATAATCAATTGTTTCTCATCTCTAATCTTCTTCTCTGCATGATACATAGACAATGACATGTGGGATTTCCTTCCCACATAAATATTCATTCCTTTTTTCATATCTATACTTAACCCATAATCCTTGGATTCCCCCTCCTTAGATTTATTGGAGCTCAAAAGATAGGAGGATCTCACATAAATTTTTGGGGCTTCCTCCTTGTTAACTATTGAGGATTCCTCTTGCATGCTTTTAACATAGTACAAATATGATGAATCATGATAAGGATTGGTAGAGAGGTTCATACTCAATTTAGGAGGACTCCCCCCAATAGATCCTTATCCTATGTCTAGAAATGAAAGAACCCTCTATGAGGAATCTTATTGCATGCTTCCATCCAAAGAAAACTAAGGGGTTAAGGCTCCCTAAAAGTTTATTATGTTTTTGGTTTAAAGGAACCTCTTTACCAGGAAAAGGCAAGGGATTGTTTATCACATCAAGAAGACACCCATGGTATTCAGAGGTGTCCATACCTTTATTAGGGTCATGACCACTCAAAGCTAAGGATTCATGATGAAATGGAGTAGTTTCTTGGACCCCATGAGAAGGACTATCCACTTCTTGAGCTACCACACCCTACTTCTGTGCAGTCTAAACTAGTTTTCCCATAGACAATTGGAGTAACATTTTCCATATTCCCCTCTATCCTAATCCACTTATTTTTGGGACTAGCCAAGTATAATCTTACATATGATAGGATTCTCTTATATGGACAACCTTATGGCATAGATCGTAACAGAAAGGGAGTCTCCAATAATCCATCTTATAGAGAAATTTCCACAACCCCCGCTCTATCTCCAAGTCTACCATACGACCTTCCCGCAAGTCAAATTACACCAATATATGTGACATCCTCCTATCCGGTGTGTCCATCGAATGTTCTTTGAACCTTATGAACCTCCCTATTGTATTACCGATTGATTGGAGATTTTTTTGATACCATAACTTTAAATTAAGACATGGTAAAAAAACCACGTCTTTTGGATGCATTTAGGGTCCCTTCAAGGATTGAACCCAAGATCCCATTGTTTTAGACAGAGGCCATAATGTCCCCACATTCACTCTTTACCCATTAACAACATTGCATCATCCTTGCACTTCAATATGAAACACAACCACCCATGAACCAGAACATGAAAAGTAGGCATGTAACCTACAAGAGGTTTCCAAAATTCAACCAACCAATGATTTAATGGCTAACTTATTACCATTTTTCCCATAAAAATACATACTACCTCTCAAGCCATCAATCCTCCGACTTCATCCATCAACATGTCCCTTCAAAGAATCATATCCATTCACTCAAGTCTCAATCTGTTGCATTTCTTGCTTCGTCTCCATGAAGCCTTCACACTTTTAACCGCACCCTCATCTAGAACCCCTTCATTGTTTTTTAGTACCTTCAAAATCTAACCTCCAATCTCTATTGAACACTAGATCCCCTCTTCTCCATTAATGAGACTGAACAACACATGCACAACTATGGAACACTAGGGGTATGGAATTTCTTTTGGATTAAGGCAGGTAGAGAAAGAGGTATTGTATTTACTAAATTGATACTTAGTATAGCATGTACCTTTCCTAATCCATTCCACCTCAAATCTACCAAATATGACCTAATAACTTCCGTAGGGAGATTTGGAGTCTTGTTTCCCATCCTTAGCTCATTTTTTTTACTACCACCTACTTGCTCCGTAGGTACAAAATCCTTCATTGGTACCTTTGACAAGACCCCACTCTCGCGTTTGGAATTTCCCCATATCTCGGTAAGATCCTCATGTGAATGAAAAATAAAACAAGGGTTATTCCCTTCTTCCTCACTATAATCCACCATGTCCTCCATGGTGTGCAACCTAAGAGGTAAACCCTAGTGGTTTCCTTTCTGCACTTGTAGAAACCATAACCCCAAAGTTTCATCCTTAGATATCATTTTTTCATTTCAAATTCAATATCCACATTATTTATTCGCCATTTGCATGATCAACCTTACGAACTTCAAAGTAATCAATCATCTGAGAAAATTATGACTAAAAAAAAGAGCTTGACCTATGTGCATGTGGTTGTATTATATTATTTCTATAATGATAAGTTTATATTAGTCTGCAATTATGCATGACGATAAAGTTTTGTAGATTGTTGGATGGAATTCTATGGTTGTTGGATGTAACAAACTAAATATTGAGCCTAGAGATATGGTCAATCGATTTGATGCTCCAATGAATATCATTTTTTCAAGGTATGATGGCAATATACTCAGGCTCTAAAATATATTGAAGCTTTTGTATAGGGTTATTGGAAAATATTGAAAATAATAAGAGTGTTGCATTGCTATGTTGTGATGTGTAGACAGTGGATCTAGTCGTAAATATTGTGCACCATATAAAACTCTAGCAGTGGAGACAATATAACGAAAACTATTTCATAGTCTCGATCCTCAACCTAAATGATATTATGCACAACACATTCAATGGTGTCCCCTTAAACAACTCTCTAATGACATTTTGCATTGTCATGTGGAATTGTCTTCAATAGGTAAATGCTTTCAACACCACAACGTGGTAGCATGAGCGCTTGCAGAAGAGATTCCAGAATCTATCTTCAATCTTCCCACAAATAAATCCCTCGCCTACCATGGAAAAAAATAACACATGGTAAAACCATACAAGCAATGGAAAAAGAGCGCACAAAACATTATCATGTTGCACGACCACCATTTTAGTTTTAGGTTATTGTTATTGGCTTATGCTGTGAGGTTATTTCAACCTCACCTTGAAAATGCACCAATTGGTACCATAGCAATGGTCTAAGCCTATGCTCCCACCCTCCCATCCAAAGACCCCTCCATTCCAACGATTCTGGTAAGTTAATCTTATGCCCTAGCCAGAACTCTGAGTTTGACTTATCACCTATTTGTCAAATGTTTTCCAAATCATGCACCTTTTCCCTAGCTTTTAGTCAATTATTTATCTATGCCCTCTCTCACACGACTCTACCCGTTTTTTGAATACCTCACTTTCAAAGCCACCCTAACATTCTAGTTTTGACATATTAACCTTGTATTATTGGTGCACTATTATATCTCAAGATGGCTCACATTATGTATTCTTGCATCTATCTTCTTCTTTGATGTCCATGGTGACAATCGTAGATTTAAGGCCATTCTCATATCTGATAATACTCTTTTCGCTGCCAATCCCTTCATTTGGATGTTTCCATTATCAAAATTTAGAATCCTTTAAGATGTTGGTTTTGAATCTTTGAAAGACATTTAAGAAAGCAATCATGCATACTTTAAAATTATTCCTTTTTTTCATATAAAAAACCTTTTAGAGTTGATGGGTACCTAGTTTCATTCCGTTGAAATGTTAAAATAATAGTTATCTCAAACATTTCTATCGTATACCTACCCGTGATATAAAAGAATGTCTTATAACTTACATATAATGTTAATATTAAAAACCGTGAATGCCATTTTATTGGAAGACAAAAACAAGAAAATTAAATATTATAAATTAATTAATAAGTAAAACACATTATCAAAATTTACAAAACAAACTTAACCATGCACTAAAATAAACTTAATCATTGCATCTAATTACTCTATGATATTATAATTTGAAGTTGAAATATAAGTTACTAGTAAATTTTTAAAATTTATTACTTTGAACTTTGAAATTTTATTGTCTTCAACTTGGAAATTTATATATTAAAATAAAATTGTTCATATTGTGACTTATAATTTTTATGATGTCAATCCAATATTATAATTTTTATGATGTCAATCTATGTTTTGGAAAACGTCTTATAACTTACATATACTGTTAATATTAAAATCATGTATGCCATTTTATTGGAAGACAAAACAAGAAAATTAAACATTATAAATAAGTAAAAATAAACACATTATCAAAATTTACGAAACAAACTTAACCATGCACTAAAATAAGCTTAATCATTGCATTGAGTTCTATGATATTGTAATTTGAAGTTGAAATATAAGTTACTGGTAATTTTTTAAAATTTATTATTTTAAACTTATCTTCAAATGGAAATTTATATATTAAAATAAATTGTTCATATTGTGAAAATTTATTATTTTAAACTTATCTACAACTTGAAAATTTATATATTAAAATAAAATTGTTCATATTGTGACTTATAATTTTTACGATGTCAATCCAATAGTATTCAATTGTGACTAAGTTTTTCACAAGTTAAATGCCATGGTATGTGTACTTCATTTTGAAATTGTCAAATCATTTATAAAAAAACTAATTACAAATTTGTGTTTGCCTTCAAATCAACTTGAACATTGCAAACATTTGTGCATTGTATTTTTTGAATTTGTTTCTATGAAATTAAATATTTTTATGATTTGGCAAAGAAAAGATATATCATATCACCTTCTTTTTATCCAATCAAAGTGTAGTTATATCATATTTGAATTTTAGATTTTTTTAATAATAAATTGTTTGAATCCCCATGGCGGGTGTTTATAGTGGTTAAGGACAACGTCCTTACCACAAGGCAAGATGTTACTTTCGAGGCCAAAACTGGAGGGCACACGACACCTTATCATGCAAGCATTTTGTAATGAAGACGAAGGATAGAAGCGAATGTAGTGGTGGTTTCTAGCTTTGGTCTTGCACGGCAGAGGTATACAGTGGTTCGAGAAGAATGAAGTATATGGATCGTGCTTGGTACGGAGAGAGTTTGGTTATCATGTTCCATAATGGTGATAGGAATCATCGCAAGCAATGGCGGCGATGAACGATGGATGCAGGTTTGGGGGCATAGTTCTTATGCTTAGTTAACCGCCCCTCCTCAAAGAAACACAAGCTAAACACGATATTGTTTAACCTGTTCTATGGTGGGATTTGGTTCGAGAGCATGACACAAGGTAGGTCGGTCAGACCTTTCTCGCTTATCAGAATCACACAACTTACACACACATGTTCACAAAACACACACAGCTTATTACTTGTATCATTTAAAAAATTACACGCAAACTAATCATCAAGTCGGCCTCAGCCTATTACTATCAATACAAAAGTAATCACACGACTCAACTCTGTGTCGCTGCTCTACTATGTTCTTCTTCTTCTCTCTGCGCTCCATCTGTGCGATCTCCTCTTCTGAGCCTTCACATCGGTTTTCTTCTCTACCTTGTTGTCGTCCCAAGGTCGACCCTGTCTGGCTTCCCCGAGGCATCCTTACTCTATCCGCTGCACCATCACTAATCCTGCAGTTGTCATCATCCTCTAGACATGACTGCACAACCTTATCCTGTGGTGACACCTGGTCTGGTCTCAACCACCCTCTTAACTGTCATTAACCTCCTCAACTACCCAAAATGACTGTAGGTTGCCTCGACTTCTGCACTCCTTGACCTTTGTCCCGCTCGACTTCGCTACAGTTGTCGGTCTTGTCTATCCACTTCCGACTGGTCCACACATCGACACGTCGACCAATCTTTACTTCGTCGGTCATCAACCTAACCTTGTCGACTTTACTTAGTCTCCACGATTGTTGTCCTACCCATCCTCCTCACTTGGCCTTTGTCGCTTCCGTCAATGTCATTATTCTGCCTTTCGTCGGCATCTGACTCCGTCGACTTTCGCTTCTGTCGACCATACTTCGACAGCTTCTTGCTTGACTTCCTGGCCTCGATTGCCAGTCTTCTCGCACCAGTGGTCATCGGCAATCCCCTTGGTCAGCCTTCTTCTCTCGATCAACTTCGACTATTCTTCCTAGGCCCCAATGCACCTGTATCAGTCTCCCCAGGTGAAAAATAACTCGTCTACTCCATCAATCTTCTTTATTCCTTCTCTGAAATCGATGTCTCCTCTTCCAGCTCTTCGTTCTTCAATCAGACTAAGTATTGTTTCTTCTGCGAACTCCTTGTGTGTCCGACTTCACGTTCATCCATCACTTTGGCAATCTCTTCCTTCTGTCGATCTAGAATCTGTCCTTCCTAGTCGATGTTTGACACTTCTACGCTACTGCTCGTCGAACCTTCTTCGTACTTGTACATATATGATACGTTGAACGTAGAAGAAATGTTCAACTCTTTCGGTAGCTCCAACACATAAGCATTGTTCAAAATCTTCTTCAGAATCTTACATGGTCCAATCTTTTTCAGCTTCAGTTTGTTGTATGTTTTTGTTGGGAACCTTTCTTTCCTCAAGTGTGCATAGACTACGTCTCCTTCGTTGAATGATTGCAGCCTTTGCTTCTTGTCGGCTCTTAACTTGTATGTCGCATTACTCTTTTCGATCCGTTTATGTACATTTTCATTTAATTCCTTCATGTGATCTACAAATGTCTATGCATCTACACTCTTTCTAGTTTCTGTTGGTACTTTGACCAAATCCACCACACCATGTGGGCTTCGACCTTGAACAATCTAGAATGGACTCATACCTGTCGACCGATTCACATAATTGTTGTATGCGAATTCTGCTTGTGCCAACATGTTCTCCCACTGCTTCGGTCTATCGGCCATCAAACATCTCATAAGGTTTCACAAACTTCTGTTTACTACCTCGGTCTGTCCATCATTTTGTGGATGGTATGCTGAGCTAAACTGCAACTTCGTGTCCAACTTCTTCCACAAGGTTCTCCAGAAATGAACCATAAAATTGGTATCTCTATCCGACGTTATTCTCTTCGGAAACCCATGCAATATGAATATCTCCTTGAAAAATAATACAACAATGCTTGTGGCGTCACTTGTCTTCCTACAGGGAATAAAGTGTGCCATCTTCGAAATCTGTCGACTACCACAAAGATTGAGTCGTTATCTTGCTGTGTCTTCAAAAATCCTAGCACAAAATCCATGCTCAGGTGCTCCCATGGGACATTTGGCACCAGCAATGGTGCATATAGGCCCGTGTTCTCACTTCGACCTTTTTCTAATTGGCAATTTTTTCACTATCAGACCCACTTATTGACATCTGTCTCCATCCGTGGCCAATAGTATTTATCCTTGACCCACTCCTTGGTCTTTTCGATGCCAAAATTACCTGCTAATCCGCCACTATGCAATTCTCGGATTAGGTTTTCTCTTACTGATCCCCTGGGAATACATAACTATTGTCCCTTGAACAAGTATCCCTCTTGGATAAAATAATCCAAGTATAGAGTTTTGTCGGTACTCCATGGTTTGCGACTAGCTTTCCATGCTTTCACAAAATCCTCGTCGGTATCATACTCTGTCTTCACTGACTCTATTCCCGTCGTGTGAACAGTTATCATGTTCAACAATGCAACTCTTTCACTCATCATGTCGGAAACCTTATTCGACTTTCCTGACTTATGTCGCAACACGAAGGTATATCCTTGCAAGAATTCCACCCACTTCATGTGTCGCTGATTCAACTTCAACTAAGTGTTAAGGTACCTTAGTGATTTGTGGTATGTATACAACACAAATTCCTTGGGCATCAAATAATGCCTCCACTTCTTCAATGCTTGTACGATAGCATAAAACTCTTGATCGTAGACCAAATATTTATGCTTCGCTTCATGCAACTTTTCGCTATAGAATGCAATTGGTCGGCCCTCTTGGCTCAGCACTGCGCCAATTTCCATTCCACTCGTGTTGCAGTCGACTTGGAAAACTTTGTCGAAATCCAGGAGAGCTAGTATTGGGTTCTCTGTCACCTTCTGCTTCAACTTTTCGAAGGATTTTTGGGCAACTCCTGTCTAATTGAACTCCCCTTTCTTCATGCACTCTGTCAACAATGCACATATCCAACTAAATCCTCTTATGAACTTCCTGTAAAAACTAGAAAGTACATGAAAAATCCGCACTTCTATCATGCTCATCGGTTTTGGCCACTCCAATATAGCCTTTACCTTTCCTGGGTCCATCACCAAGCCTTTACCCGAAATTACAAATCCCAAGTACACCAATTCTTCCTTCATGAAGAAGCATTTCTACAAGTTCACCATCAACTTATCTTTCTGCACCTTCCGCAACACTTGTCGAATGTGTTCTAAATGTTATGTCTTGGTTCGACTGAATATCAAAATGTCGTCGACTGAATACCTCGTTCATCAGCCTCATGAACGTACAGGGTGCATTAGTCAATCCAAAGGGCATGAATAACCACTCATACAGTCCTTCCTTCATCTTGAATGATGTCTTCCATTTGTCGCCTTATCTGACTCTCATCTGGTGGTATCCACTCTTTAGGTTGATCTTGGTGAAATATCTAGATCCACTCAAGCAGTCGATCAAGTCATCCATCCTCGTCAATGGAAATTGGTATTTGATCGTGATCTTATTGATAGCTCTGTAGTCTGTACTCATCCTCCATTCTCCTCCTTTCTTCGGCACTAGTACAACTGGCACTACGCACAGGCTCAAACTTTCTCTGAACAACCCTTTGTCCAACAACTCCTGGACTTGTCGATTGAGTTCCTCACTCTCTGTCAGAGTCATTCTATGTGGTGCCTTGTTTGGAAAACGTGACCCTAGAATCAAGTCGATCTGATGGTATATGATTCTCGTCGGTGGCAATCCCGTCGGTGTCTCTTCGACCAAGATGCTCTTGAACTCATCCAACATCCTTTCGACTTCAACCGAAATTTTTTCCATCTTCGACCGTTCAACACTTGGTCTCTTTGCAATGATGGAGAAACATCATGACTGTTTCTCTTCCTCTACCAGGAATTCCTTCGTTAAGCACATCAACACGCTCTTCTCCCAATAGTTTCTCTCGCCCTCCTTGCAGTCAGCGTTGTCCTCCTGCTTTGGCTTCAACATCTCTGCGTGCCATTTTTCCACACCGTGACTGTGTTCGCTCGACCATCATAGATCATCTTTCGATCACATTGCTATGGTTTTCCTAACAATAGGTGGCAAGCGTCCAATGGGATTACATCGCATAGTACATTGTCTTCAAGTTTCCCAACCTTAAAGTTGATCATGCATTGTTTGGTTACCTTCACATGATGCCCTTTCTGTAACCAGGATATCTTGTATGGATTTGGGTGTTGTTGACACTTCAAACCCAACTTGTCGATGACCTCTGTTAACACTAGGTTTTCTGTACTGCCGCCATTGACAATGGTCTTGTAGGTTCTGTCAGCGATCAACACTTTGGTTCGGAAAATAGCCTTTCATTGCACCGACTCCTTCTCTTCTCGTTGGTCGTTCTATACTAACGTCCTCCTAGTCATCAAGTTTCGAATTTTTCCTCTATCATCTTCACCACTATCAGAAATCGAACATGTCTTCTCGTCGCTCTACTCATCTCGTCAGCGTCTAGGTTTCGACTCCTCTGCCACGTGTAAATTCTCTAGCCATTCATAAGCTTTGTGTCCCACTCCTTGACACTTATAATAGATTATAGCCGGTCTGTCAACACCTCGTCTCTCCGCTGGACCACTTCGACCAAACGCACCCCGACTGCGGGTCTCCTGACCATCCCGTTGGTTTTCTTATTCCTTTTTTGTGGTCACTGTCCCTTTTACGCGTCGGTTATCTTCGACGACTTCTCTCCTGGTCCCACTACTTTGTCCTTTTTTGGGATTAGTCTTCGCACCTCGACCGATCATCTTTCCTTTGTTCGATGTTGTTCTTCTCGACAGCTTTTCCTCCGCCTTTAGGGCTAGCTGGTAGGCTTCACCAACCGTCTTGAACTTCGATAGGCTCAACTTGTCCTGTATGACATACTTCAAACCATTTACATATCTTGCAACCGCTTCTTAGCCTTCATCGGTTTGACCGGATCTACTCGATAGTCTATAGAACTCTTCCATATATTCTTTCACGATCATCTCTTCCATCGAAAGTTCTACAACTTCCTAAACAAGGAAATCACATAGTCGTTTGGAAACAACTTCCCCTTTAGCTTGGAAACCATTCTGTCCCAAGATTTAATCTTCTCCTTGCATTTCTTAACTCTGTCAACCTGTACATTGTCCCACCACAATGAGGCATGACCCTTCAAATTCAGATATACAGTTTTAAACCTCTTGGGATCATCTAGCTGCTCTATGTCGAAGTATTTATCCATCTCTCTGATCCAATCTATCAAGTCTTCTGGATCTAGATTTCCTGAGTAGGTAGGTACATCCATTTTTGCTTTACCCCTCATTTCTGGCAATAGCTTGATGAATCTATCTTCTGGTTCTACTTGTGTTGCTTCCCGAGCATCCACTTCCTCGACTTCTTTGTCACTATGGTCAAGTGCATCGAGAACGCATCCACGTCTTTGTGCTTCTTTGATTGCTGCGACCTCATTGGTCAAACTTCTCATTGTTCTCATGTACTTGTCAAACATTTCACGATCTACCGTGACTCCTCCTCACGCTCTTCATCCTACACCACGGACATTTACACCTCTTTGTGCCATTGTTGAGCTTGTACTTACTCTTTCAATTGCCGCTGAAAATCTCCACGCGTCCAATCACAACCAAAGTTTCACCACACGCGCACAACTCTATCCAACCGCAGTTGGAGCTGTTCACGCACACGCAGGGTCTTCCCGCTCTGATACCAACTGATGCAAGGCAGGTTGGTATCGAAATCTCTCCTGCTCACAGGATCATTCTGCTCTGATACCAACTGATGTAATACAGGTTGGTATCGGGATCTCTCCTACTCACAGGATCCTTCTGCTCTGATACCAACTGAAGCAAGGCAGGTCAGTCGGACCTTTCTCGCTTATCAGAATCACACAGCTTACACACACATGCTCACAAAATAAAAGTTGTGAACTGGAAATGCCAAGAAGTTGGCTTCTATTACTTGTATAATTTACAAAACTACATGCAAACTAATCATCAAGTCGACCTCAGCCTGTTACTATCAATACATAAGTAATCACGCGACTCGACTCTGTGTCGCTACTCTACTATGTTCTTCTTCTTCCTTCTGCGCTCCGTCTCTACGATCTCTTCTTCTGAGCCTCCACACTGGTTTTCTACTCTGCCCTGTTGTCGTCCAGAGGTCGATCCTGTTTGGCTTCCCCAAGGTGTCCTTACTTTGGCCACTGCACCATCATTGATCCTGCATGTCCTGCAATTGTCACCTTCCTTTGGATGTGCTTGCACAACCTTTTGCTGTGGTGACACCTGGTCTAGTCTCAACCACCCTCTTAACTGTCATTAACCTCCTCAACTACCCACAACGGTTGTAGGTATGTGTTGGCAGGATTTTCTAACTAAGGCCAACTAAAGAGAACTAACCCATACAAGGCGCTTACTGCAGCCCCTGGTATGTTTGGTATGGCCAATTCTCGTGGGAACAAAGGCCTCGCTGCCTTTGTAAGTTTGCTCTCTAGAATAGAGAGTCTCACAATAAGATCTTAATACTTTGCCTAAATGATAAACTATTATAACATGAAAACTAAATTTAACTAAAATGCAAATTTCAAAAGAAAACACAAAACACAAAACACAAAACACAAAACACAAAACACACAGATTTAGCAGCTGTTAAATTGTAGTTTTCCATTTATGAAACAAAACTAAAATTAAACTAATCTATTTCTATCCTATGCTATCCTGCCATGATTAATATAATTATGATGAATGAGATATATAGTTTAATTACAATTTACTTTAAGAAATTTAAATTAAAATATAATTCTTAAAGCACATTAATATTTCAAAACAAGTAATTTACAAAATAACTACTGATTCAAATTGCTCATTACATCAGACCTGTGATTGTTCAAGACAATTAAACACAATAAAATTAATCATTCAAGACAAATAAACACAAAGGTTAAATGCAAGAATGAACAAAGAAATTGTATTTAAATTAAATCCAGTAATAAAATACAGTCTTATTGTGACAGTTGAAGAAGTCTTAGAACATTAGCAATGCCTAGTTACAAATATTTCTGGATGATAAAAATCACAAATGTTTCTTCATATCCAGGAATCACTTGTAGCAGAATCTCCCTATTCTCACTTTCATATACAAATGAAATTAAGAAAACTGCAGAGCTAAGAAAAACTTCTCCCTTCCCCCCTGAGCAGAGAAGCACAACAGAGTTTTGGATGTCAAAGTTCGTTCATCTCCATCGATATCCCCCTCCTCTCTAAGCAGATTGCTACTGCTTTTATGACAATAAGGATCTCAACAGTGTCCTAAAGAACAACTACATTAATCAATTTCTTCCACGAACTACGAAGTAGGCTGTCGAATAGCGAATTTCTGCCTTTCTTGTGGAGGATTGAAATATGCTCGCATTCTGGTGCAAGTGCAACTATCTTCCTAAATCTTGTTAAATTTCACGAACCGGCTTCCATCTTACTTGTGATGTTTAACAAGTTCGTTGTAGTGTCTCCCGTCAAATCATTCATCGTAAATACATCGTTAGCATAATATTCGGTAGCTGAATTAATATCGTGATATGGATTCTTTCTGCCTTTTTCTCATTCCATCAATAACGTCACACATCTTTGATTTAATTCCCAAAACATGTCACGATTCATTTAATGTGATCTTGTATGATCTGCTTCTGTGTTCGACAGCAGATAACCTTTTGAAACCATCACTAGATTTTCCCTTAAGATATGGCAAGCTTCCTTCTTTGCTGCGATCTTGTAAACAAAATATCCGTGCAATAAATTAATGATATTATCTACAGCAAAATCGCTGCAAATTAACTGAAACTTTGCATTTGAAATGACTTCAAAATAGTTCATGGTATATCTTATTTTCGTGCGTCAACCTGGGCAAACTCGTAAATCAAATAAAAATATCATGAAATCAAAACCTTTCATAAAAAATAGATCGATCTCAGAAAATTATAGATTGCTTTTGTAATTTAATGAAATCAAAGGTTAAATGTTTATTTTCACATAGCCTTTAATCAGGTCATCCTTGTTCCCATTTTATGAATATTTTTTAATTTCCTTCGTCTCTTTATGTGAACCATTTTTAAGTTTAATATATGTTTTCAATGTAATCTCCATAAAATATGATTCGTGAAGTCTCTCCAATACAAGATGTAACATTAAAAATACCTTTCAATACCTTTTCTTATAAAATATTAAAATATTCTTTGGGAAATGAACTCAATTTTGATGTGAATGATGCATATTCTCCAAACAAGATGATTTAATACATGGAGAGGCAATGTCTAAAAATAATAGATCTTTTATTTAAAATAAAGTTAATGTTAAATCATTTAATGAAGTTGTAAAATACTTAAAATGTAGATATCAATTAATAATGATCAAAATATTTTGAATAAGCAAATTAGTGACTTCACCAAATTAATTAGAAAATAGAGAGAAAAAAAGCAATCTACTTTTTAAAGTAAAATAACTTTCCATATATATATACATGTATATATAAAACAAATAAGTATTTGAAGAAACTTAGTAACAAAGATTAACATTATGGTCAATCTAAAGTATTAAAGTTATTCCATAATGCTTTTAATATGTGATGATGAACTCATTTGGGCATAATTGCAATCAAAACCTTAAGGAGGAAAATAATTATAATAAAGGAAAAGTTTTCATTGTAGGAAAGTAAGCGTTGTTGTGTAGCCATGAGGTCAAAACAGTCAAGCAATCACCAAATCTTTAAGCCATAAAGGATATGTTAAAGAGCGACCAAGAAGTGAGAAGACCTAACGACATGTAGAGAGTGAGGAAACCATGTAATCACCTCCCAAATCAATCAAGATAAAATGAAAGAAGACCCAAAAGCTAAGTATGTACAAAGTTCTAGTGGGGCCCCTTTATTTTGTAAAATCAAAGTTGAGTTGTTGGGTTGCCAACAATATGTTGCCTCGAATTTTGCACTCCTCGACCTCTCTGCCATTTGAATTCCCTGCAGTTGTCGGTCTTGTCGCTATCCACTTCCGACTGGTCCACACTTTGACACGTCGACCATTCTTTACTTTGTCGGTCGTCAACCTAACCTTGTCGACTTCACTTAGTATCCACGGCTGTTGTCCTCCCCATCCTCCTTGCTTGGCCTTTGTCGCTTTCGTCGATGTCTCTATTCTTCCTTTCGTCGGCTTCCGACTCCATCGACTTTTGCTTATGTCGACCATACTTCGACAACTTCTTGCTCGACTGTTAGTCTTCTTGCACCATTGGTCGTCAGCAATCTCGTTGGTCGGCCTTCTTCTGTCAATCAACTTCGACTATTCTACCCAGGCCCCGATGACCTTGCATCAGAGCAGAGGAGAGATATCATCACAGTGTTTTCTAGAGGACTCATGGGAAAAGGTTCCAAGCGCAAGCGGAAAGCTCCCATGGATGACCCCAAGCCAACTAGAGAGTTTAAAAGAGCAATGGAGTTTGCTTTGCATTACCAACAACATACCCTTTCCCATGTCAAGGCTAAAATAGCAGCAGCTGAGTGCATAATTATACTCAACAGGAAGGGTTGTAGTTTGATGAGAACTTAGAATGGTTGGATGAATGGGTGGTTGACCCTAGGGACACGAGGTCCCAAATGATTCTTCATCATCATTCCTTACACCTCTATTGGTCCATGAAATCGTTAATGGGATACATGATTGCCGGCAAATACAAGACTATAACAGACATAAAGGAGGATTTTGTGTCGCTTAAGAAGATGCGAGTGGAGGTTCTACTACTACATTCCAAATTCAATATCATGGCTCGTAGGAAAAAGAGTAGAGTTCGGGGTTCATAGCGACACCAAGCTCCTCTCCAATGCCCCCTAGACAATAACAGATTTGAATGATGAGGCTCCCAAGGTTCCCCCTCCTTGATTTTCCTATTATGATAGGGTCTCAACTGTTTTGTTTTTGGCTTCGAGAAAATAGCTCTGTGCATGATGGCTTTAATTTCTAGTATTATCATAATTTATGTTAGAACTGCCTATAATAGTTATAATCTTCAACAAAACAACTTAGCTCACAATTACAATCATTTTAAAAACAATTATAGAATTGCCATGTTTTGGACAATGAACATGCCCACTCCTTGGACTTCGGGTCAGGATTATGGTTAACTACTCTTGATTCAGAACTCAATGAGGGTTTGTTTTCCACTATGTGAAGGGTCCCCTTGAGCTCATAAATGTACCATTTTTTATATTACAGTTAATGAAATGAAATTCTCTCATACTTACAAAAAATAAATAATAAATTGTTTGAAATCATTGTAAAATTTGAATAAATATTTTTGCAACACACAACTCATTGAAAAATATGTAAACAATAATCATTATTGTAGGAATGGATAAAACATATTATAATCTTAAATAACATCCCATCCCCATCCTCAACCTTCATGATGCCACCTATGCTTTCTTTGCTTTGTGGAATCAATGGAGTGCCACTTATGCTTGCTTTGTTGAGTACAAGTGGAGGCTACCCCATTCCATGCATGCTTAGTAGATTATAGGGAGGACACTTTTCCTTGAATACCGAAAAGCATTTTATTTAAAATATGCATAAATGAATTCTTGTTGAGTAATTATCTAATATAATAAATTTATTAATCTTTGGATCTATTAAACATCAAATGGGACCAAAAATAAATGAAGATGTAAGCTTTTTAGTGCTTAAACGATTAAGTTGGAGAGAAGGAGAATTAGTGGATTTTTTTATTACAAACTTTAGCTTATCTCATTTTAATTTATAAGCGTTGTACACATTACACATCTGATACTTTTTGGGTTGTGTTGTTGCTTAAAGTTACACCTTTCTTTTCAAGCACAAAGGTTAGCAAAATCTAGAATATTGGCACTAAATCTAGAGATCAAAGGGTTATTTTTGCTTTATGTTCAGTGATGATGGAAAATTCCTTGGGGGAAACCCTCTATATTTTTAAAATATTGAGACATCCCAATGAAAAATGGAATTTTATGTATTTTTAGATGACGCAACCTTAAACCAGATTTTTCATAAATCCCTTGTTAGTATCCTAAGTCCTTCATTTCTTACTTATGCTTATTATTTATCCAAACATTTGACCAAGATCCTTTTGTTAAGTATTCAAGGCGGTTGGTGGGAGACACCTAGAATTCCATACATGTATCATTTGGTATATCAACCTTCCATCATTTCATTTGTCTTTCTATTCCCTTTCTTTCTTCCTTCTCCCTTTCACTTTTGCTTCCTACCTTTCCTTCCCCATTATTTAATCCTTTCTTTCTTCTTCCTTTGCCTTTTACTCTCCTCATTTTTCCTCTCTCAACATTTTCCTTTCTCATTTTCCTTTCTCATTAGGGTGAAAATTAAAGGTTGGATGTAGTGTCCCTTTTTATAAATTTGGGAAAATTGGAAAAATTGCAATTTTTGGCCAACTTGATCCTTAGACTAGTTATGACTCTAATGCTCCCAAATGCTTCCAAATTGGGTCTGAAGGTATTTGAAAGGTATTAAGACATAAAAATGAGGCTGATAGATGTTTGTACACTCTCAAAATACTTCTGCAACATTCATTTAACTTCAGGAGAAATTGGGGAATTTTACTAGGAATATCGAGGTTCAAACCCCCAAGAGTAGAAATGCAGTACGACCCTCCCAAATTTCATAACATAGACATGGATTAGTTTAAGGAATTCAATGGAAACCCAAATGCATCATTAATTAGTTTCTAAAGGCTACTGCAACTCCCATAAATCATAGGTTTGTGGACATGTCTTCACATAGGGGGAAATGATAGGAAACTTCATCACTTGCTATGAAATTCGAGATTTATGTTCCAAAGGTTTGTGCAATGTATATAAAAATTCTTCAGGACATTAATTACTTTGCATACATCATAAAAATCACAGAGATGAACTGATACAAATTGAAATAAAGCAACTTCAATCTCTTACAACAAGATATAGGGAAAATGACACCATTTATGCATTGTTTGGTATTTTTACATGTTTCACTTGGTATTTAGACCCGAGGATCTTCTGAGCATCAAATACAGAGTATATATATCAGATTACAAATAAATGGTGTATGTAATTCTCTCAAAAAGATATCATCATCTCACCATGTGCGCCTTTCCTCCAAGAGCCAAAATATGAAGAGAAATATGAGAGAGAGATGGGAACAAGTTGAAGGAAAAAAGATAACGAGCTGCCCTGTAGCTTCAACCTGCAAAAAATGACTCCATTGTAGATCCAAATGAAAGGTCTAAATGTCCTCTCCAATTGCCATTTAGGATGGGAATCTTTCACCCTCGAAATTGGTACTAAGGCAAGTATAGTAAACACTCCACTAGCATGGACAAGCTATGCTCTCCAATATGAAAAATGAGAAATGATCAAAAGCCACTCTCCTTCTTGGTTCTTTTATTTTATTACCTTCCCAAGCCTTCCATGGTTCGAATTCCCTCCATGAGCTTCATGCCAACTCGAATTGAGAAGAGATTCCAATGTGTGCCACTTGTCCATCAATTCCTAGCCTCCTCCTTCACTCAATTTGAATGGGTGAATATTTAGCTACCCTAACTCCCTTGTGCGCCCTCTTGGAGGTTATTTTTAGCCCTGACATGCCATATATATCAGAGGTTAGCAATCAGGTCTGATTTGTGTCATAAGTGGCATAGCATCTTCATCATTGTTGTCATAGAAGCTAGGGAATCTAGCCCAAGTGTCCCAATAGCTCCAAGATGCCTCTTCCTCTTCCATGGGAGTTACTCTTCCTCTCAATTTCGACCCTTATTGAATCATTCCAAGTATTATTCCCTTCCAACTCCCCCAAGAACGTTGGACTCCACCTTGGATTCAAATGGGTGAGAGTAGGATGCCATGTGGCATGGGGAATCTTGCTTAAGTGGACCCCACACCTTCAATGTGCCCTCATGACCAAGTGCCACCTTATTTTCCTATATTAAATATTTATTTATTCCCCATTTAATATATTTTGTCAAGCTAATGTCCATTTGGGGTTTTTATAGTTCTCTTATTCCAAATCTAATGTTTCCACCCCAACTTAGGAAACTAGTAGATTGGTGGAATTTTCTCTTCTTGAGATTTATTTGAATGGGGACATTACAATCCTCCCCACCAAGATTGCTTTCCCTCAAGCAATTTCAAATTAAGATGCTACAAAATTTGTTCCTCCTCCCATGTGGCATCCTCACTCGGAAAATCTTTCCATTGTACCAAATACTCCCTTATGGCTCTGCTCCTCAATTTCCTTTCTCTTGCCTTCAAATTTTTTCTTTTCTTTTCTGGAATAAGTATGAGTTGTCCTTCATCATATAATGGAGGGAGGGTTTCTGAAACAAAGATTTGCTGACCAGTAGCCTTGTTAAGGCATGAAACATGAGAATACATTGTGGATTTTGCTTCCTTCTGGAAGTTCCAACTCATAAGCCACCTCCCCAACTTTTCAAACTACCTTATATGGACCATAATATCTTGGTTTGAACTTTTCTGATCCTTTCACTTTTAAGGATGTTTGTTTATATGGATGTAGCCTCAAATAGACCAAATCATTCACTTTAAAATTTCTTTTCTCCCTATGTTGATCCACAGACTGTTTTTGTTGATTTTGGGCAACCTGCAAATTGTCTTTTAGGAGCATCAAAATCTCTTGACTTTCCTCAATCCAATCCTTAGCTTTTGGAGCTCTATTATCACCAAAAATGTGCTCAAAAAATGTGAGTGCTTCATAACCATAAAATGATTTGAAAGGAGACATGCCAATGGACATATGAAAGGTAGTGTTGTAGCAAAACTCATCCAAATGTAGCAATTTTACTCATGTTTTCTGCTGCTCACCAACATAGTTCCTCAAGTACCCCTCCAACCATTGGTTCACTCTTTCTATTTGGCCATCAGTTTGAGGATGATAGCTTGTTCTTGGAGTCAATTGAGTTCCCACCATATTGAAGAGATATTGCCAAAAAGCACTCATAAATCTGTTATCCTTGTCACTCACAATGTTCTTGGGAAGTCCATGCAATCTGAAAATTTCTCTAAAGAATAGATCAGCCACTTATGCAGCAGTATAAGATGATGTAATATCAAATAAATGAGCAAATTTGGTGAGTCTATCCACCACAACATAATACAATCCTTACCCAAATCTTTGGGCAAACCTGTGATAAAATCCATTTAGATGCTTTCCCATTTTTGTTCCGGAATGGGCAATGGTTGCAATAGACCAACATGATGTGTATGTTCATATTTGTTTTTCTGACATACCTTGCATTCATTCACATATTTTAGAACATCGTCTTTCATCCCTTTCCAAAAGAACCTTTTCCTTAATTGCCTATATGTTTTGAAAAAACCAGGATGGCCTGCTAAAGGAGAATCATGAGCTTCCTTCAAAATCTTGTGCTTGAGATTCAAACCATGAACCAAGTATATTCTGTCCTTATGGTATATTAGACCATTTAAAATATTTTACCTATCATCACCTTTGACCCCATCTAACACATCACAAGCAAAACTATCTTTGGCATAATCAACTATTAGCATATTTTCTAATCTTTCGAAATGTCCATAAGAGAAAATGATGGTTTTCTAGATAATGCATCTGCTACAATAGTATTCTTCCCCTTTACATATTCAATGTCAAAATAAAAAGCTTGGACTTTGTTTACCCACTTTTGTTTCCTTTCATTGAAGTCCTTTTGTGTGAAAAAGTGCTTCAAACTGTTATGATCAGTTTTGACCACAAACTTGTTTCCCACCAAGTATTGTCTAAACTTGGCCAAGGCATGCATGATAGCTAACATTTATTTGTCACAGATGGAGTAGAAATTCTCATGTGGCTGCAATTTTCTGTTCTCAAAATATATGAGGTGTTGATTTTGCTTTAGGACCGCCCTTATTCCTTCTCCCGATGCATCACATTCCAAAACAAATGGTTTAGAAAAATCAGGTAATGCAAGTACTGGAAAAATGCTCATTACCTCTTTCATTCTTTGGAAAGAATTTTCAACCTCTTCATCCCATTTGAAAGCATCATTCTTGGTCAAATTAGTAAGTGGATAAGTCAATTTGGAGAACCCCTTCATAAACTTTCTATAGCAAGTGCATATTCCAACGAAGCCTCTCATTCTGTGATGTTTTTGGGTGATGGTCATTCAAGAATAGCTCTTATTTTTTCCAAGTGCACCTTCACTCCATCTTGCCCAATGATGTGCCCAATATATAAAACTTCTTTCAACCCAAATTCACACTTGTACAACTTAGCAAACAAAGATTGTTCATGCAAAATTTTCAAGACAACTTCTAGATGGTGCAAGTGTTCCTCCCATGTTTTACTATAAATCAAAATGTCATCAAAGAAAACAAAAAAAAAACTTACGGAGCTGCTTGCAAAATATTTGGTTCATGCATGATTGAAATGTGGCTGGAGCATGAGCCAAACCAAAAGCCATGACAAGAAACTTGAAATGGCCATAGTGACATCTGAAAGCTATTTTCTGCACATCCTCCTCCTTCATTTGAATTTGATGGTAACCAGATCTAAGATCAATTTTGGAGAAGAATTTTGATCCATGTAGCTCATCCATGAGCTCATCTATTCTAGGGATGGGATATCTAATCTTAATTGTCTTCTTGTTTAGAGATCTAAAATCAATGCACATTCTCAAGGTCCCGTCTTTTTTCTTCACCAAAACAACTGAAGAAGCATAGGGACTAGAGCTTGGTCTAATGAATCCCATCTCCAAGAGCTCTTGAATATCCTTCTCAATCTCATCTCTGAACTTTTTGGGACGTCTATATGTTGGTATTTGTATTGGTGAAGTGCCCACCTCCAAAACAATGTTGTGCTCAACTCCTCTATCAGGTGGCCTTCCAGGAGGAAGGTCTCCAGAAACCCTTTCATATTTCTGTAGGAGTTGCTTTATCTCCCTTGGATGTTCTGCAATATTTATGTTTGGCTTGGGGGAAGTGATTAAACATTCAGCATCCCATTCAATATCCCCATGCCTCAATATGGACCTCATACTGTGGGAAGACACCACTTGATTCGGATAGGTGTGCATTCCTCTCACCACCTTTGTTTTCCTTCCGAATATTTGAATTTCATTTCAGGTATTTGATAGTTCATTGTATATTCCCCTATAGAATATAACCATTGCACTCCCAAGACCACATTAGTATCAGCAACATCAACCACATAAAAGCTATCAGAAAATGTGTAGTTACCTATGGTGAGTTGTAGCTTTGGAATCCATGTTTTGCACTCCATAGTATTATGACTTGGAATGATTACTGTGAAGCCATCAAATGGTTTAGTAGGTAGCTTTATCCTCTCCACCATGGCTGCATCAATGAAGTTATGTGTGGCTCCTCCATCTACCAATACCGAAACCATTTGTCCTTGTACCACTCCCTTGCATTGAATGGTGTGAAAACGAGGCACTCCTGAAAGTACTGCCATTCTCCCTTTGTCAGGTGATGGATGATCTTCTTCTTGTTTCTCTTCTTATGTTGTGTCATATCCCTCTTCTTGGGCTGAAAGATGTCCTTCTTCCTCCATACCTCCTTCATACTCATCCTCATCAAAAAATACTTCAATGAATTGTGCTTTCCCCTTATCACATTTATGCCCTGGTACCCACGGTTGGAAGAATGTGTAACCTAGTTTCTTTCTTCTGAGTTCTTCCTTGCTTGGTACCTCTTTATTATCCTTTCCAAATGTATATTTTTGCCATGACTTCTTTTCAAATCTGAACTTGGAAGGAAATTTGGGCTTGGGAGGATACCTTGTCTTAGGTAGCATATTTTGCAGATCTCTTGCCAAGTTCATGGCATCTTTCAATGAAGTAGGTTTGTGGGCCTTAACTAAACCCTTCAAAGGTTCAGCCAAACCTTCAGTAAAGAGCAATATTAATCTGACCATAGATATACCAACCAACTTAACTGATAATTTTTGAAATTCTAACATGTACTCATCCGTTTTCTATTTTGCTTCAACTATGTTAGTTCTTTGAAAGGCATTTCTGGGTCTTTTTGCTCAAATATTTCCAATACCTTGTTAACAAATTCTTCATATTAGTGATGAGAGGAAATATGCAAATGAATTTTTAAATTCGACAGTTTCGAACCTTTTAAGCAGGTTCATCCTCAGGAGAAGCAAATTCTTCATATGTTGTAACTTGATCATGTCCCAAGGTTTTAATTCCATGGAACCACCAATCGTTGGCTTCTCCCTCAAGATGCAAAATAACCATTTTTAGAGCATCCTCTTCAACCATTGGATTCAGCTAAAAATACACATCTAGTTTTTGTATCCAAGTATTTGCAGAACTTTGAGATGAGCCATCAAAGGTAGGAAGGGGAATTTTACCGATGGCATAATTCAATTCTTTATTTTGAAAATGTTTTCTATTACCTCCCCTTATTTTGATCTTGTTTGAGACAATAAAGTATTGATCAAATGGTAATGTCCTTCTACAATCTTCACTCAACTCTTGCCATTCTGCTAGAATTCCTTCATGCCAATTTGAGTGTTAGGTTCTTCTTTGGTCTCAGTAAACTTAGGCGCGGTAGCTCTTGTTGAGATATGAAATTCATGAGGTCGATTATGAGGCCTTATCCTTGAGAAAATGCTTCCACCCACTGTCTTTTTTTCCTCACTAGAGGAACTGTTGTTGCCTCATGTGGCCAATTTGCTACCAATTTGACTAGCCATCAATTCGAACCCTTGCATTATCTACCTTGTCATATCTTCAAAAAATGGTTTCATGAATTTCCTAAACTCCTCTTTCTCCTCCATATCAAAAGTTCATTTCTCATCCTTAGCCATATTCTCAACAGAATACACCTCTTCTCCTTCTTCTTCCTCTTCACAAAAGGTACTTTCAGTTTAAGTTTCTAAGGGTGGGGGCTTATTTTCCTGACTTCTTGTCCTCATGAATGGTCATCCACATCAGGTGCAAGCGACCATGCTATGATACCACTTGTAGTGTCCATTTTTATAAATTTCGAAAAATTGCAATTTTTGGCCAATTCGACCCTTAGACTAGTTATGACTCCAATGGTGCTCCAATGCTCCCAAATGGTTCCAAATGCTTCCAAATTGGGTCTGAAGGTATTTGAAAGGTATTAATACATAAAAATGAGGCTGATAGATTTTTGGACACTCTCAAAACACTTCTGCAATATTCATTTAACTTCAGGAGAAATTGGGGAATTTTAATAACAATTTCGAGGTTCAAACCCCCAAAGGTAGAGGTCACTAATGGCTTCCCAAATGTAGTACGAACCTCCCAACTTTCATAACAGATACGTGGATTAGTTTAAGGACTTAAATGGGCACCCAAATGCATCATTAAACCCAAATGCATCATTAATAAGTTTCTAAAGGCTGTTGTAACTCCCATAAATTAGAGGTTTGTGGACATGTCTTCACATAGGGGGAATGATAGGAAACTTCACCACTTGCTATGAAATTCGAGATTTATGTTCCAAAGGCTTGTGCAATGTATATGAAAATTCTTCAGGACATTAATTACTCTCCATACATCATAAAAATCATAGATATGAACTGATAAAAATCGAAATAAAGCAACTTCGATATAGGGAAAATGGCACCCATTATGCATTGTTTGGTATTTTTACATAGTTTCACTTGGTATTTTGAACTGAGGATCTTCTGAGCATCAAATACATAGTATATATATATATTAGATTACAAATAAATGGTGTATCTTGGATTCGCACAAAGAGATCAACATCTTACTATGTGCGCCCTTCCTCCAAGAGCCAAAATATGAAGACAAATATGAGAGAGAGATGGGAACAAGTTGAAGGAGAAAAGATCACGAGCTGCCCTGTAGCTTCAACCTGCAACAAATGACTCCATTGTAGATCCAAATGAAAGGTCTGAATGGCCTCTCCAATTTCCAATTAGGATGAGAATATTTCACCCTCGAAATTGGAACTAAGGAAAGTAGAGTTAACACTCCACTAGAATGGACAAGCTATGCTCTCCAATATGCAAAATGAGAAATTATCAAAAGCCACTCTCCTTCTTGGTTCTTGTCTTTTATTACCTTCCCAAGCCTTCCATGGTTCGAATTCCATGAGCTTCATGCCAACTCAAATTGGGAAGATATTCCAATGTGTGACACTTGTCCATCAATTCCTAGCCTCCTTCACTCAATTTGAATGGGCGACTCTTTGGGCTGCCCTAACTCCCTTGTGTGCCCTATTGGAGGTTATTTTTAGCCCTGACATGTCATATATGTCAGATGTCATCAATTAGGTCTGATTTGTGTCATAAGTGTCATAGCATCTTCTTCATCATTGTTGTCATAGAAACTAGGGAATCTAGCCCAAGTGTCCCAATAGTTCCAAGATGCCTCTTCCTCTTCCATGGGAGTTACTCTTCCTCTCAATTTCGACCCTTATTGAGTCATGCCAAGTATTATGCCCTTCCAAATCCCCCAAGAACATTGGACTCCACCTTGGATTCGAATGGGTGAGAGTGGGATGCCATGTGGCATGGGGAATCTTGCTTAAGTGGGCCCCACACCTCCAATGTGCCCTCATGACCAAGTGCCACCTTATTATCCTATCTTAAATATTTATTTATTCCCCATTTAATATATTTTGTCAAGCTAATGTCCATTTGAGGGTTTTATAGTTCCCTTATTCCAAATCTAATGTTTCCACCCCAACTAGGAAACTAGTATATTGGTCGAGTTTTCTCTTCTTGAGATTTATTTGAATGGGGGAATTACACTGGAGGACTTTCATACTTCATCATCTTCCTTCACTTCAACCTCTACCTTCCTTAATCCTCTACATCACCCATTCTTTACTCATTCTTTTCCTTTTTCCTTCTACACTTTCCTTTTCCATTGGGGTGGAAGGTAGAGGGTTGAGGCATCTCCCATATCTATCATCATTCCAACCTCAACTGTGTACTTTAATATGCATCGTTGCCTTACCTCATTCTCCATACTTTTCTTTGCATCCCGCTTACCTTTTGCGCTCCACATTTCCCTTCCCTGCTTACCTCACTTTCCACATTTCCCATCTATCCTCTGCATTCACTCCTTTTCATATCTCTCAAAGGTATTTCACCTTAATCTTCATTTAGGCCTCCACCTTCCCATTCCCCCACCCTACATATGAAGGCTTAGGCAATTGATCAAGGTAGTAGGCATATGCCACTATTCATGACCAATATAGGACACATAGTGAATAGTTTCGAGGTAGTAGGAGAAGCGGATTGGGATATGGCATACATTACATGTGGCACAATAAAGAGCTTACACATGTGTGGAGTGATATAAGTCATAGCAAAGAATTAATTGACAGATTGGGGGAAACCATGTGGTATGTGAAAACCAAAACTAATGTGGGAGCAAGGCGTGCATGCATATATATTAACACATTATACAACTTGATGAGAACCCTCCGAAGTTCTTTTTTTACAAGTTGCATTTAATGGTTATTTTTACCCCGAATAAAAAATTGTTGTTGATGATATATATATATGTATGTATATGTATTTTTTTTCGGGGCTAAAATTACAAGTTTTTTTTAAAACTAGACTAGTGGCATTTCAATCAGAATCATAAATAGACCCCGACAAATTGAAAAGGGGTGCTACCAGTAGCACATTTTTTCCTGGGGCTAAAATTACGTATTGTTTGAAACCCTAGCCTTAACAGATGACGCCATTGAAATCAAAACCCTAAATCAACCCCCAAATCGAAAAGTGGTGCTATCATGGCACCCCATTTTTTTCCGAGGCTGAAATTACAACTATTTTGAAATCATGGCCTTAATAGCCAACATCGTTGCAATGAAAATGTCAAAATCGACCCTCGAATCGAGGAGGGTGGTACCAGTAGTAACCCTTTCTTCTAATGGATTAAAATTATGGGCATTTTAAAACCATGACCTAATATATATATATATATAATTTTTTTAATTCGGTGTAAAAATAATAAAAAGACAAAAAGGAGTTGGGACATCATTGCTTCAGCTAGAGTTAGGAGATTCTCTACACATGAGAGATGTATTGTTTGTACCGAGATTGAGAAAGAAATTGCTCTCGATCTCAGCATTGGAGGATAGAGGTAACATAGTTGCACTTGCGGATGACCAAGTTCTTGTATGGTCTAAGGGCTCAAGCCTAGACTCGGCAAGAGTGATTGGTGTTCGAAAGGGAGGACTATACAAATTGTCAAGACGTCCAGACTAGGCATTAGTACACAACAAAATCAGTTTATGTGAGTTATGGCATCGAAGATTTTCTCAGCTGCATTACGGGGCTTTTCCAACATTGAGGAGGATAGTTACAGGTCTTGCAGAGCTCCAGGTAGAGCATGAGGGTGTTTGCAGGGGTCATGCATTTGGAAAGAATGCCAAGGGTTCTTTTTCGAGTACAAATAATAGGTCCATGGGGATCTTGGATCTTGTGCATTCAGATGTATGTGGAGCAACGCCAATATCATCTTTGGTTGGATTCTTGTACTATGTAACAATCATTGATGATTTCTCCTGAAAGACATGGATCTACTTCACCAACCAAGGATGGATTCTGCAACAAGTTCCAGGAGTTCAGGGCTCAAGTAGAGAACTTGACATGAAAGAAGATCAAGGTTTTGAGGTTAGATAATGGAGGAGAGTATACTTCCAATGACTTCAATCATTTTTGTAAGGAGGCAGGGATCAAGAGGGAGTTGGTAGTTCCTTACAACCCATTGTGGAGGCTATCAAGGTGATGATTCATGAACATAATTTACCCATGTTCTTATGGGAAGAGGCATCCAACATAGCAGTTTATGTTTAGAACATGAGTCCTCACTGGATATTGGGGGACAAGACTCCTAAGGAGGCATTCACAGGAGTGAAGCTAGAGGTCGGTCATTTGAGGATCTTTGGTTGTCCAGTATACACCCACGTGCCCAAGAATAAGAGGATTAAGTTAGAACCTTCTCAAAAGAAGGGTACTTTTGTGAGATACAACGAGACTTCAAAGGCCTATAGGATATACATTCCAAGAATACGTCAAATTTAGGTTAGTCGGGATGTTACTTTTGATGAGGAGGTAGCCTTCAGGAGGTCTAAAGAGTCTCATATAGAGATTGATAGTGAGGAGCGGGAAGATCCGAAGGATCAGGGTACATATCCCTCTAGTCCAGTTGTTCATCACTATCAGGAGGAGTCAATAGAGACAACAGAGCCATTGGTCCCACTTATAGATGTTGCAGTGACTAGGAAGAGGCAAGCATGGTTCCGTGACACATTGTAGGATGCAAAGAAGCATGCAACTCCCAGGGGTACTTTCAGGGAGAGAAAAAGACCTCATAGGTTTTCAGGTTATATGGAATTGATGAGTCACATCATTGATTATGAGCCTTCCAGTTATGAGGAGGCAGCATGCCAACAAGTTTGGAAGGATGCCATGATGGAGGAGTATCAACCCATCATGAAGAATGATGTATGGGAGGTAGTTCTGAGACCAAAGGGGAAGTCAATGATGACTTCCAAGTGGATCTATAAGATCAAGCATGTAATGGATGGCAGCATCGAGAAGTACAAAGCGAGGTTTGTGGCGAGAGGATTCTCCTAAAAATAGGGAGTGGACTATGGTGATACTTTTGCTCCAGTCGCCAGGTACACTTCCATCAGGGTTATTATTTCTCTTGCTTCAGTTATGGGTTGGAAATTACATTAGATGGATGTAAAGAACACATTCCTCAATGGTGTGATTGAGGAAGAAGTGTACATAGAGAAACCTCAAGGATTTGTGATACATAGGAAGGAATCCCATGCTTTCAAATTAAAGAAATCTTTGTACGGACTCAAGCAAGCACCCAGGGCATGGTATTTCATGATTGATGGATACTTGATGAGCTTAGGCTTCACCAAGAGTGATGCAGACCCCAACCTTTACTACAAAGTTGTCGATGGTGATCCTTTGATCTAGGTGTTGTATGTTGATGATTTGTTCCTTACTGGGGCAGAGAGGCTCATAGTTAATTGCAAGAGGGAGTTCGCTTTGAAGTTCGAGATGAAGGATCTTGGCTTGATGCATTATTTCTTGGGATTAGAGGTGTGGTAGAGACCAAATGAGATCTTCCTTAGTCAAGGGAAGTACACAATTGAGATCTTGAGGAGATTCAGTATGATGAACTGCAAGTCCATGGCTACACTTATGGAGACAAATATGAATACGATGATTGATTCTGCTTCAGATTTAGATTTGGTGGATCCTACTATGTACAAGTAGTTGATTGGATCTTTGATGTACATGGTTAACTCCAGGTCAAATATTTGCTTTGTAGTGAGCACCTTGAGCCAGTATATGGTTGAGCTGAGGCATGTACATTGGGTTGCGACAAAGCATGCGTTGAGGTACCTACATGGTGCAATTGGATATGGTCTGAGATATGTCTGAGGTGATGAAAAGTGAGGCTGCAGGGATATATTGATTCTGACTGGGCAGGAATTGCAATGGACAAAAAGAGCACCTCGGGGTGTTGCTTCAACTTTGGATCAGCTATGATATCTTGGTTTAGCAGGAAGCAAACTTCTATAGCACTTAATACAATAGAAATGGAGTATATCGCAACCAGTGTCGCAAGTCACGAAGCAGTGTGGCTTTGGAAGCTTCTTGCAAGGCTATTTGATCAAGAGCTAGAGACGACCTTGATATGATACATTGTGATAATCAAAGTTGGGACAAGATTTCGAAAAATCCAGTATTTCATAACAAGTTGAAGCACATTGAGATCAAATATCACTTCATCTGAGACATGGTGCAAAAGGGAGTAGTAAAGCTCCAGTACATATCCAGTCTAGTCTAATGATAAAGACGTAGGCTCAAGAGATCTCTTGTGATGAGTGGATTTTCGGTGGGTCTACTCAACATTAGAGCTCTATATTAAATAGGCATGCATGTGAGGAGATGATCATCAAAAAGGCTCATGGAAAACTTTCCTAGTAAAGAAGAAATGCTAAGAAGACAAGTCAAACCCCATGGAACCATTAAAGAAGCCCCAAGAAATATTGAAGACAAAAAGGTGACAAGTTAGCCCTAAAAGAAAAGTACAAGTCGGCCCTAAAAGTGAAATGAAGGTGACTTGAAGTGTGAAAATAAGAGCTTAACCATTTTATTTTTATCATAAGCTCATCTTCTCTCTTCTAGTGCGCAAGTCCAACCAGGTCTAGCGGAGGTACAAGGGGCTATTTTTGAAGGTTCTTATCACATCTTTGAAGTCACTATCTTGATCTAGGGTTTCTTCATGAAGGTTGCACTCTCTATGTGCTAGGGTTTCTTCATAATAATGGTGTACTTGTAAAATTTGATTGGATTCTTCTTAAGAAAAGTTGCTAGGTTTTCTCCCAAGGTTGGGTTGCCCAAGATAAAAATATTGTGTCTATTTTGCATGGCTATCTTTCTACGATTCTCTTTTGTTTCCACTGCATTTAAAGTTGAAATTTTCAGTGTGTAATTATTCAATGATAATAGTGGATGAAATTACTGTTTGAAATCATTGGGAATTAATTATCAGATCTGAAAATTTGTACTTCTACTGCTATAAGAAAATTCAAGATTTGAGCCCCTAGGAGAACTGAGAAAATCCCCTACAATCTAGAAACACTTCCAGAGCTAACTAAGTGTCTGCAATCAAGTTGTTATTATGTTTCCATCATCCCTACGACACCACTTCACCATTAAATTCTCAAGTAAGTCATATTTTGAGCTCAAAACTCAATTAATTTTCCCATCTTAATATCAAAAGTTATGTCTATGAATTGTCCCTCCATCATTCCTAACTAAAGTACACCCTTTGCTTCTTTTTATCCCCTATAACTATGCCAACATTCTTGAAGGCCACCTTCGGGAGCTCTTCATCCCGCTCCACCAATGTTCGATCCAATACAAGAAAAGTTTCCCCAACCCACATTGCTTCTTTCATAGATGACCTTGCCCGTATAGCCATGCCTCATATGACCAATTCGTTACCTAAACCACTAATAGTTTCTACCTATGGAAGTTTTACAATAGGCATGAAGGCCAGTATCCTTTAGGCATCTAACCTCGCTAAACATCTTTTCCTTGACACCTTCACATTCCCTAAATTTGTGGAGCTATGTGCTCTTAATTACTAGCTTGATTCTTCCCTAATTACCTCCACCGAAGGTCAAACTATTCCATTCCACATCAACGCCCTATCCATTTCTCAAATGTTGGGTACTTCATTAGGGTCATTGGTACTCTCCCATGAAGACCAAATTGAAAGATACAGGAACTTGAATGAGGTCCGGAAAGGGGTTATCTTCCATAGACCGTGTTATAATCAGGGCTTAGTCAAGATTCCTCCTACCCCTTGGAAAATCAAAAGCTTTACCCCATGGGCTCAGGGTTGTTTCTCCATCTTCACTATAATTATAGGAAGGGCGACCAATGCAGACAGACAAACTGATGATAGTCATCATTGATGCCTACAATATACTTGGAATCCATGATTTCAAATATGTAGAGGCCATGGTTCTAGGCATGAAATAACAATTCTCGACCACTAGGGTTTTCAGATATCCTTCCTACTTGGTGTATTTGTTTATCTACAATCAGGGAAATAATCTTGAATCCCTTAATTTGCATAAAAACCAAGGAGGATTGTCCACCATAGGAATTGATTGGTTAAGATGGGTTAAGAAAGGAGAACCTAGAGCTTCATTTCTTCAATGTGTCCAAGTTCATGTTTACTGCCTTCTCTATTATCATTGGGAAGGAACCTGAGAGAATACCTACAAAGATCATGCCATACTTGCAATTGGGAGAAGTCACTAAAAGAAGAAATTGGTTCCTAGGGCCTAAATTTATAATGATAAGGTTGTATGGAACAGAGCCAGCTCCCCACAGATTTCCCAAGTTGCTTACCCACAAGATATTTGTATTAGTACATTAGACAGATGTCAAAGATGGATGAAATCCACTTTCTTAAGAGCCAAAAAGAAAGGTAGGTTAACTTTTCATGTGGCAATTGGAGGAGAAGTTGTGAATGACAAAAGAGGCATCAAGGATACTCTTGAAGCTCTAAAACAACTTAACCTCCCATTGGATCAATCCTGGAAGTATGACCCACACCTTCTATTGGGCGTCGAGAAGGGGAGAAAATAACCAAACCCCCAAGATCATGAGTCCAAGATTGAAATTGAGAGGTTGGACAACAAGGATACCTTTGAAAAGGTGGAGGCCATCATGAAAGGCGAATCTGACTCCTTAAGGGCTGTGACACAAGTGTTCCTAGCTCCCCAACCCAAACAACACGATGTGCCGCCTACTAGACCTTCTATAGGTCTTCATGAGCCATAGCGACTAAAGAAGGTATGGATTTCGTAGCTCCTTGGAACCATGGGTATACAAAATCCACCATGACAGTTTCAACAAGCATAAAAGTGAGTTTGATGGAGGATAAGGCTATACTTGGGGAAAGAAAATGCCCCTTAACAGAGCATTCCTTGGATGAATAATTCAACAAAATGTATGATGATAATCATGACAATGGTGCAGAAGAAGATGAAGGTAGGATGAGAGAAGAAATAGGGGAATCTTTACCCATGGAAGAACTATTTGAGAAGGATGAGCAAGGGACTTAGTGAGCCTCCTAAAGAACCTTCTTCCTCCTAGTCACAAGAGCCATTTCCCTAACCAAAGGCCATTCCCATTATGCAAGCTATGGGGTTTTCAGGAGAAGGGGAGCTAAGAAAAGGCCAAGGAATAAAGGAACCGATTAGATTGGAAAAAATGTCACAACACTGGGGTGGGGTGTTAGGATATTCCTATACTCCATCCTAGTCCTACTAGCTTTTCAGTCATTTTCATTTTCAGTCTTTTAGGGTTTGCATGCACTTTTAGGGTTTGCATGCATTCTAGGGTTTGCATGCATTTCCAGTCATCAGTCTCAACACCTAGCCCTCAGTTAGCTAGCCCCCAGAGCCTCTTCTTGATCAGTTTCAACCCTCCTAGTGCCTAGTGCGCCCTCCTTTCACCCACTGCATGAGAGACGTACTTCTTCACCTACCAGTCCAGTTATGTTCAGTTAACAAGAGTTCTCTCCCTGATTTTAGGCTCGACTCACTCTTTACCGACCTTATCACTCCGATGGACCTCCAGTGTGACTAGATAGGTTGTTCTGACTCCAATTAGCTCCATGAGCGCCCTCCACTGAGCCTCCTTCACTACATTAGTGCTTCCATGTGCCAGTTACACCTACCACATTCAGTTAGACTCAGTTTGACTTCTGGTTGACTATTACTTGTGCATTGATGACTTCACTAATGATGAGTTGGACTCCTAGTTATGACTTGATGACACTCCACTGATTATGGATCTGTCCATGCAGGCTAATTCGAATCACACCTAGTGTATTTGAATCCTGAGCATTGTATATTTACCTTTTTACTATTCAGATTAATGTAACATGTGTAATTATTCTGTCTCTATCTGAGCTGCTTTGGGTCTGTGTTCTTCTGCTCTATTCTTCTTTTGTCATTCCTAAATTCTTCCATTGTGAGATTTACATCATCTCTTTGGATCCACTGTGAGCATCTTCACATTGGGAGCAGATCCAAGTACATCCTCTGTTAGAAAAATATACTTGATCTCAACCTTCACCCCTCCTACCCTCATTTCTTAGTAGTTTGGGCCAATAGTTTTAGACATGCATCCCCATCTTAGGCCCCATTTAGCAACTCTCAAGCACATGAAGATTCCCCCCCCTGGTTTCTAGCATGGAACCTCAATTCTCACAACTAGCAGAGAAAAATCCATAATTGAAAAATAAACATGAGAAGAAATTTTGGTAAATTTGAATTATGCGGGGAAGGAGTCACCCACAGGCCATCAAGAAATAATTGATTTATCATAAATTGCTAGAGTTGTTAACACTCTATGCGATATCCTCAATTCACTAAAGTATGCTAAGAAGAGAAAGGTTGAAGAAGAATGGAGTGAAGGAGAGCCAAAGCAGGAGAGGGCCAAGGTTGTATTACCTAACCAAGATTCAACAAAAGATGGGGGGCATGAGATCTCAAAATTGTCAAAGAGTCCAAAATAACAAGTGCTTAAGCCCAACAATGCCCAACAAGGGGAGGTTTCTTCACCTCATACTCCACCCTCTCCCTCTCCTATTAAATCATTTAATATTTTATATGTTGCAGCTTTTGAAGGAGGATCCAATACAACTACAATGAGCTCTTCTCAAGAAATTGGTCACCAAACCTCATGGGTTAACGTAATTCAACCCATGGAGACATGTGATCCACTCAAGATATTAAGAGAAGAACATAGGTTAAGAGCATAAATCCAATGAGTTGTTACTTCAACTGAAATGCTTGAAGCCCATGCACAAGCAAGATTGTTGCCTAGGTACAATGCAGAAACATGGCAATTTGTGGTCACCACATTGGGGCCTTTGGCTCATAAAACATATGGGGAGATGCAACCACAAAACTGGAGAGCTCTTCAAGTCACCTTTGAGACAACAAGAATCCCACCCAAGGGTGGTGTCTCAATGGCTGAAGGGTCAAGAAGCATAGTTTATAGTAAATATCTCAAAGTTGTTTCCTCCAATGAGAATTATAAGAAGCAATTGGATCCGATCAACATAAAGAACCAATTCCTAAGCTCTAGAGCGAAAGCCTTGGAGGCAAAAAATGACAAGCTACAAGCTAGCTTGATTTCTATGCAAAAGTGGAAGCATGAATCAACTAAGGCCATTGTCTTCTTGCAAGAAAAGGATGAAAGAATAAAAGCAGTAGAGAGTTCTAGGATGGCCCATGCTTTTCCCAATCACTCAATAGATGTTAGACGAAGGACAGAAGTTGACCGAGGTGAATTTCTTGAGAAGTGAGAATGCCTCGTCGGCACAAAATAAAGTAATGGAAAATGGAATTGTTGACTTGGAGGTTGTTCAAGGTAGTGCAAAAGATTTGACATTCATACTTGAAGAATCTGATGCCTTTATTTCCTCTCTATAGCATGAGATCACCGAGGCTCATGAGGAGAGAGCACTAGCTTCTTGAACCAGTCATCCACCCCTATCCACATAATCGATATCACAACTACAAAACAAATTGATCAATTGGCATAGGATGTAACAAAATGGAGGGTAAAAGCAGAGAACGGTGTTGTGAAGATGGTAACAACAAAAGGTTTCGTTGACAAAAGAAAAGAAAAGAAAAACTCAAGAAGCAAGGCCAAAAATTGGATGAAGTAAAGAAAAAGTGGCATGTCAAGGATAAGAAGGAAGTAGCCAAGCTCAAAGAAGAGATAGAAACATGTAAGACAAGCATGAAGAAGCCTTGAATGAAGCTAGAATGGTAAAAAGCTTGAGGGAGATTAAAAAACACAGTTTAGGGATATATTTCAATGATCTTCCATCATTAAGAGGCCACTTCTAATTCTACCTAGAGTTTAATGATTTAAATAAGCAAGTCACCAAACATCTCCAGAGTGTAGAAAAAGAAGGTACACCTTAGGCACGAGACACCAAAAGTGGAAACAAGTAATAAATACACTCTCCACACAATCCTTAGGATTATCGAAGATCAAAGATAGGACCTTTGTGTACATGGATATAGAGACATGCATTGACAAATCCAATAGTTGGAGTATCACCTATCAAAGGTTAGTAAAAACAGAGAAACCAATGAAGGCTTTCCTCATAGATATGAGCACAATGATTAGTCATGGCCTACCCTACTCATGGAATGATAAACTGAAATTGCACCCCAAGGAGCTCTATAAGAGAATATTATGAAATTCCCTTCCTCGCTTAATAATTGTACCCGATAAGCTAGCAAGCCCCACAACTATTGAGATTTACAACCAAGTGCACCCCTCCATTGCCATCTAGGCTCTACTATCAAGATTGATTCAAACCCTGGGGAATATTGATTATACCCCCCTCACATAGTTGGATAAATCGTTTAAATTTTGGAAGGAGGTTAGTAAATTATTATGGTTGGAGGTTTATAGGTATAGTGCATGAGTATGTGGTTAAAGAACAACGAAAAGGGGTGCCTAGGGTAGTTGCTCCCTTGGCACAAAGACATACAGATCAACCGGGGCCCTCACAACCTCCCACTCTAAAATAAATAGCACGGGAAGACCCAAGAATCAATGAGTCATGATAGGAGAATCATGGAATATCCAAAATTAATGATGGGATAAAAGTAGGGAATAAGTCCCATTTTCATTTGCTTTCAGTTTTCCCCACAACATGCCAAAGAATCAAAACAAGTGTTAGGATAGCAATAACAAACTCATTTTTGGGTACTCATCATGAGTCATCGACGTTTCCTAACGACGAAGGTTATCAAGGTGTGTTAGTTGTCAATCACTCATGCCATCTCGAGCATGAGTCAACTACTACACGAAGAGAAGAAGACCTATAAAAGAAAGTCTCAACCTCAGAGCATGGAGGTAGCATTTTCATACCATCAAGCATCTCAAGCATCTCATGCATATTATTATGGTTTTATTTCATCTTTGCGCCTTCCATCTCGTTGAATGAATCAATGGATCTATAAAAGAAAGTCTCAACCTCAGAGCATGGAGGTAGCATTTTCATACCATCAAGCATCTCATGCATATTATTATGGTTTTATTTCATCTTTGCGCCTTCCATCTCGTTGAATGAATCAATGGATCTATGTATATCTTACCCATTTTATGTTTTGTCAATCATGAACACATTCTAAATAGAAGGTATGTCAAGCTTTCTTATGCATTATATGTTTATCCTCTTACATTTATCTTCCAATCATGAAGCTATGATAAGACACCCCATAAGCACTATGTTTACACCCTCTCATTTTTAAACTTCCAAAATCCCCCCCCCCATAGCAACAAGAATCAACTCTTTGCACCACAAATCCCTATTGTAAATCTAGTCATCAGAGCTTCACATAATAAAAAGGTTATCCTGGGTGACATGATATCTACTTTAGAAATATCGAGGGTACCCAACCTTGGCCTGAGGACTAACTTGATGGTCTAAAGTGGCACAGTAATGTGCTCCTACACAACTCTCCCTAGCCTTGTAACCCTTCCTACAGATTCATTTCCTCCATTTTTCCCACTTGCACCATCTTGATGCAAAGTTTCATACCTACCTAATCTAGTGTGGGAGAAAAGAGAGGCAAGAGAAACCTTATGGTCGACTTGGTGGAGAAGGGGTACAACTTGGGTAACAACAAAAATGACGAAACAAAAGGTCATCCAAAGGAATGTCTAAACCAATCAAAGCCTCCATGAGAGCTTCAATTAAGAGGAAAGCATCGAGCCAAAGAGAATGGACATCAAAACATTCCCTTCGACCAACAATTGGAGAAAAGGTTTCAATGCCTACATTGGATAAAAAAATCGATCAAATATCAAAACTAAGTCCAAATAAGGTGGCCATGAATGCAAAAGTTCCTTCTCATTAGCAATTGAACACAAGAGATACAAGGCCACATAATTTTCCCATGGTAGGGTAGTGTCCACCAAACAAAGCTCTAACATATAGTCTACTCCAAAGAAAAGAAATTGAGTGCCTATAAACCCATAGTGCTACCATGGCTAGATGCCCCCCTATCCTTTGAAGATATTTATTTCTTTGATGTAATTGCTCATTGTGCGATTCAACCATGGATTTTAGTTTTTAATATAAATTTGTCATTATTAGTATGAAAAATAGATAAAAATATAAGACATAAGCTCTAAATTGAAGAGGATATGCTTGCCTTAGAATTCATCAAAATAAGTTGATGACTACATCTAGAATGACTAGATAAAATCCCTCAAATTTTGCTAGTGGATCTATACAAGGAGTGAAATGCAATTTGTTGATAGGAGCATGGTCCAAACTATTGGATGAAGGCCCCCACGATAACAAGACTCCAATTTCTAGAAACTTACATGGCAATTAAGAGGAGGCTCTACATGCATGTATTCTATTAGTGTAGACCCAATTGGGATGAAGCATGGTGTTATCTCCCCAAATAAATTTGTCGAGTTGATCAATTTTAGATGATAGGATGTCATTGGAAAATTCATTTCTAAATTTCTTAAGACTCATTGTTGATAGCTTTATGCATGTAATAAAGTTTGAAAAACATTAGATTGGGTTCTCGTTTCAAAATTTTCAAAAGACAGGTTTTGGTAGTTAAACGCTTATTTAAAACGGTTCCTAAGCCACCGAAAGCTCTGCTTTCGACAGCTTAAACGAAATTTTTAGGGCTCTCCTAGCCACCGAAAGTGAAAGGAAATTTTAAAATGAAAGCAGATCAGATAAGAAGATACCCGTACCATTGCAATTTTTTAAAAACAAAGCTTATGATTTTGATTGCCTTGGAGAGGATCTGCAAATGACAGCTATCATACAATTGTCAAGTCAAGTTTTCCTAGCTGTGCGCAAGAGTAAATACAGTGACACCGTGTGACTGTAAATACAATAGCAGAAAATGACTACTCTGTACATGAAGAATTGCAGCAGTTTCAATTAGGAAAATGAAGAATGTTCTAGAGATGGTAAATTTGCAGAAGCTACCACTATAACAAAGAAAAGAGGACCTTCCCTCCGTTTATGTCTTTGATTCCAAAAACACACATTATTAGGAGCAAAGGAATTTTCTGCCACATGCTGAGATGATCTAGAAATGAGTTTTTTTTCTCTATTTACAACTTGGTTTTTGGAAAATGCCATGGGTATTTCAAGCAAATAGACTGCTGCACGAGAAGTATTAAAACAACAAACAGACCAAATGACTCTCAGAAAACTACAAAAATGTAGATTTGTTTCGGTAGCTTAGGCAAACATGGCAATTGTTCATTAGCTACCGAAAACCCATCTTTCGGTAGCTTACAGTATGGAAGAAAATTGTCCACAGCTGCCGAAAGCACATAGACAAGCAGAATGATGATATTTTCGCTCTGATCAAATGTTTTCACTGCCAAATCATTTGAGGAAGATTTTAAGTGCCTTGTCATCACTTGGAAGATTGCTATCGCTGTCAAAGACACGAAGACTACCAAGATGGAGGCAAGGATATTTGCTGCAAAAATGACGTTTTTACTGTGCAGAGTCATCATTTTAAAATGATGATTCTGAGCGTCTGGAGAATCTTTTTGCAAAACGCTCGGAGGTTTTTGTTCCTAACATGTGAGAGAACAATAACCTCTCTCTGTTTTCCTACAGGTGTTGTAGATTGAGAGAATTGAATCCATCACTGAGCCCCAATTTTCGGATCCTAGAATCTGCCTGTTTGACACATGTTTTTGAAATGCAGATCTCGGGCAAATGAAAACGAATTTCAAAGATCTGAGAGAGGTTTTTGCTCACAACAAATCAATGTACAATAACCTCTTTCAGTTTATACACAGGTGTCACATATCTGGAGAACTGAACCCATCTCTGAGCCTCTTTTTTAGCAGTTTCAGCAAAAATGACGTTTTTACTGTGCAGAGTCATCATTTTAAAATGATGATTTTGAGCGACTAGAGAATCATTCTACAAAACGGGCGGAGGTTTTTATGCCTAACACGTCAGAGAACAATAACCTCTCTCAGTTTTCCTACAGGTGTCACAGATTGAGAAAATCAAATTCATCTATGTGCCCCATTTTTCAATAGTTCGGCCAAATTAAAGAGGATTTTCCCCCTAGTTTATTGAAAAGGGTTTTGATTTTCTATTTTTAGTGATTTCGATCCAGCATCTTAGGATCTGGGAAGATGTTGTAAAGGCTATGAAGCCTAGAACTTGAGAGCAAAAAAATGTTCGACTTTGAAGACTCTAAGACACTCTTTTTTGTAGAAAGACCTCTTTTTAATATATTCAGTAATATAAGCTTCTTTCACTGTTGTTTTCAGACCATTATCTTCTTCTTTCTGTGCTTATGAACAGAGGTTCTCTTGTCTATGTTTACTTTAAAGCTGGTGATTGTCATCTCACTTTCGTATCAGTAAACTAGGATCATAAGTAACTACTGCTAGTTCTATTGACCCTTCATATGTATTGTTTTATATATGTATGTTTCTGGTTAATATAGTTAGTTTTTCTCCACCCATTTAATTCAGCAAAACTATCTGATTAATGGCTTTTGAAGGCCTTGTCCTATCTGGATATTACTAAGTTGTCTTGAGTGAGGAAATCAATGAGTGAGTCATTCATCTTGATCCGATTATACACCCATCATTGAAGATAAGATTAAGTTACCAGGCTCTTTCGACTGCAACCTAGAAAGACTCGTGGAAAGCTAACACATGGCAATCATGTAGGATTACATATGCAAGGCCTTAGATCTCAAGACATTGCCAAATGCTAGAAAGAAGATAAACTAAACAGCTTTTTTGCACTATACACTTATTCCTATTGGATGAAGGCCCCCAAGATAACAAGACTCCAATTTCTAGAAACTTACATGGCAATTAAGAGGAGGCTTTGCATGCATGTATTCCATTAATGTAGACCCAATTGGGATGAAGCAAGGCAATCATGGAGGATTACATATGCAAGGCTTTAGATCTCAAGACATTGACAAACGCTAGAAAGAAGCTAGACTAAACAACTTTTTTGCACTCTGCACTTATTCGGCTTCAATCTAAATATGATTGTATCAATGAAATAATGCTAGTTAGGTATGTAACAAGTAAACCTTTCGAGTTAATTGCATCTAGAGTATCAAGGTGCTCTACAAGATGTTGTAACGTTACCAAAAATAAATAAATAAACTTAGATATAGGCTTTAAAAAAAAATACCTTAAGTTAATATAAAGTTACATGAAAATAAGTTGAATGGTAATAAAATAACCATGTTGAATGGTAATAAAATAACCATGTTGAATGATAAAAGATATTAATGAATTTTTATCTTAAAATTTTTACATATTAAAAAAAATTACATATCAAGAATCCTTCTCTATATTTCAATGTTCCACCGAGTTATAGGGACGCGGGGACGAGGGAGCGAGGAAACGCAAAAATGACATATGCAGAAGTACCCCCCAAATTTTAGGAAACATCGAAGGGTACGTCAGGGTCTTCAACATAGGGGACCCCACCAGGAATACTATAAAATTTATATTATAATACATAAAAATTGAAAGTTGGAGCATAAGTCATTAAAGTCTTTAATTTTATAATGTAAATATTAATACAAGTTTACAACATGCATAAACTTAATAAAATGAAATACAACCATACATAGGCTATAACTGATGAAAAAAATTCGGAAATACAACCATATTAAACAACGAAATGAAATCGAGGCTACATAGAAGTAAAATAGTGGATAGTGTGGCCCTTTATCATTTAATTTTTTTTATTTTTTGGTAAAAAGCTATCAAAGGAAATGTGGGGACGCCATTTTTAGGAGGGCAACATTTCCCTTTTGTGTTTCCTTGAGTTTCCTTCACATGGGGACATGGGGGGACGTTTCCAATGGAGTTTCCAAGTTTCTGAAACATGCGGGGGCGTGGAAGCGCGTTTCCTACCCTTGGGGACGCGTACCCGTATAACACTGCTATATTTGATAGATCTACATTTAAGATGGATCCACATCTGGATTTAAGATGAATCTATGCTAATTATTTTACATACAAAAGTTATACTAAAATTTAGTTAAAAAAAATGGAATGAATAAATAAATACAATGAGACATGAGCTTCTGATCACAATAAGCACGTCTCACGTTCTTGCTTGCTGTAGCCATTAACCAAGTTGGTTATTGTTAGGATTTCAGACTTACGCTCCTATTATCGTCAGCTACGTACTCAATTGCCGCATCAAGTCATGCGATGGAAATGATGTACTCTACAGACCAATGTTTTACAATGCAATAAATGCAATGTAAACAAAGAACTTTCATCAGAAAGCATGTGAAATGCATGCGATGGAAATGTTGTACTCTACACAGATCAATGTTTTACAATGCAATACAATGTAAACAAAGAACTTTCATCAGAAAGCATGTGAAATGCATGGCCAAATTTCTTACCAAATATGCAGTTTTCATTTTGCTATGCTATGAAGCATTTGCTCTTCTTATATTTCTAAGTGGCAATAATAATATTTTATTTAATATTTGTTTACAATGCAAGAAAATAAATAAGAGTTGTAGCTGAATTGAAAAGCACAAAATGGAAAATATTTAATATTTGTTTACAATGCAAGAAAATAAATAAGAGTTGTAGCTGAATTGAGAAGCACAAAATGGAAAATACAGCTACATAATGTAATATTGGAAAAGTCAATTGGGTCTAGCTTAAGTTGTGGGATGGTGACTTCGAGCCCTATCATTGACTGGCCTTGTGCCTCAACCTGGAAAAAAAATGTACCCACAATAAAAATTCAAATGCTTGGATTGTGGAACACATTGGCCTTACAAATACAAATCAAATCACTAGTATCTCTTAGGATCCCATGAAATATGGAAAATCCACTGTAATTCATTTAGCATCACTGTACATCTCTCCCAAAGAAAGGAATATTTGTTTAAAAAATAATACAAATACTTATGGTAGATGGCATTACCTTGTGTACATATACAACTAACAACTAGAGAAAAGACTGGACAACAGAAGAAGTGGTAAGCAATCCAGATAAGAGGCCTACAAAAGCAGCACTATTGTAGGTACTGGGCTCATTTTGCATGGGATTGGATCTAATGTCTATAAAACTATCATTCTGAAAAGGTCCTCCAACCAATGCCCCTGTTGCGACATTCGGATTCGGATTTTTGGAATTGAACCATTCATATCCACTATTACAATTCGTGGATACATCAGCAGGAATAGAAGCACCTCTATGGTGGACTTGTTTTGGGTAATCTTCCCCAAAGCCTACCAAATAGCTAATCTTCATTGGATTCTCACCCAAAATATAATCAACCTGTTTGGCATGTTAATGAATATAAATAAGTGCAATGCTTTGCTTTCTTTCTATATATGCACGCATTGAACATGTTTAAACTTTAAACCCAAGTATAAAGTTGTCTTTAATATAAGTAGGCAAATCCATGTTGTAAAGTTCAATCTAAAAATAATTTGGACCAAATGCATTGGAAAAGCCCATGGAGTGGATACAAACCTGAGAAAGTGCAAACTTGCGCAAATCCTCCGGAGTAAAGTCCTTATCTCCACATTTCATGTTCTCAACTCTTGACGTCAACAAGTAGTCACTGTATATCAATGTAAGTAAGGCAGAATTGACGGCATGTTGGATGGCATTCCATTGTGTTATCCATATGAGTCCTCCTACAAGGATGAATTAGATACAATTAGTCGCAAAAGAAAAACACCCAAAAATGAAAGACATCCTAGAGATACATATATGAGCATTACCCTCTGTTCTATTGGGAGCGGAAGTAGGCGAGTCAGGAAGAAGAGCACAAAATATGGCTTCTGCTGTCATTTTGTACTGTTCAAGATCAGAACGAACTGCAGAACTCATAGTATTTGTCCCAAAGAGATTAACTCTAGAAAGAAGAACCTGAAGACATCTCAAAATTATTTGATTTTAGCAAATCTCCTATATCATCTACCAACAAAGTCAAAGGAGAAAACTGTTTTAATTAGGATTCCGGAACGAAGAGGAAATGTTAGAAATTTCTTACAAGAAAAAAAATAACAATACTTTACCCGGGATAATACAGTGCTTGACTGGGGAAAAGGAATACTCAGAGAATGTAGTGCTTAATTGGGTTTAAAAAATACATCGAGCTAAAATAATATAGTGCTTAATTAGGGGGAGAAATACATATAGCCAAGGCAATATAGTGCATAATCATTTAAACTTTGGATCCCCTGTTACAAGACTCAACAACCAATTTTAACAATTACTAGGGCAAATCCACTCAATCGGCCCCCAAAACAAGCTAAGTCTGGTTAAAATTGTAATTCTCAGTCAAATTTGGTCAAACTTGCCAGGACATAGGCTATAGCAAACTTGATCAGGATTTGTCATGGAATGAAAGATCTCTTCGTCTTTTTTGTTTTCAAGAAATAAAATTTTTGAGTTTTTCATTTGTCCGAGTCATTCTGAAGTTCTAGTCATATAAATAAGTGTTGGAAATGTGATGTAAGCAAAAGATTACAATCAAAACCATAGCCGTAGAATATATGATATGATATATTAGATTTGATTGCAATAAAAGGAATTTAGCTCCTTTTAAGACTTATCAAATCTTTCAATCCTCAGGTTCTCTTCGGTACACATCACATTGGATCAGTGCAGAGGCTCCTGTTGATTTTTGAGCAGCATCAAGAGCCATTCTCCGGGGGAGAATGGAGGCACCTGGTCAATTACCAGGGTTGATCAACATTCAGTCTGGGACTGAAGCTCAACCTGGGGCTGAGAACCATTCTCCAGGAGAATGGGGGACCTGGTCAGAGACCAGAGGGTTAATCAACATATTTCAGTCAGGCTGAGAGCCATTCTTTAAAAATGGAGGCACTTGGTCACTTACCAAGTTGTTGACTTCGGTCAACCTTCAACCTGGAGCTGAAGAACCTGGTCTGGGACCAGGACGTTGATTCAGTCAATGTGAAGACCTAGATTGGATCTAGGCAAGTGTTGTACTCCTCTCCTTTGATCAGTGGGCTATGGGACCTTCGCAAGGCACTGGCCACCCCTTGTTGAAGTACCTAGCACATGATCTTGGTGTTAATGAGGAGAACAAGGTAACCAACGAATATCTTTCTTATATATGATGATGGACTTGAATGGATGACCAAGAGATCCACTGATGGTCCAAGAACCCCAATGGATGACCAAGAGTCCTATTGATGGTCCAAGAACCCCAATGGATGTCTAAGGGACCCTTTGAAAGTCCAAGAGCCTACCTGTGAAGGGCCAAAAGACCAAGTTAAAAGTTAATGGGTTGAAAGATAAAAATTAAAATGAAAAAAATAAAATTTTAATTCTAACTAATTTTAATTTTAATTTTTATAATTCCTAAACTTATGGATATGACCCTCATGATGCTCTATAAATATTGGGGCACTCTCATTGCGCCGAAGAGGCGCATTCTACAGCCCAGTAGAGGGAGATGCGTAACTCCTTCCATGCTCATTCTGGAGATGACCCGTGCCCTTTTTAAAAAACAATAAAATATTATAAAAAATAACATGTCCATTATTTAAAACATTTACAATGGCATAAACTACACAAATTAGATCAATTAAAACGCTTCCTCAACATTTGCACTCTAAAAAGGGGTTTGCACTTTTAGAGATTTGATCCCTCTCAGCGCGCTTGGTAGATCCCCTTTAAGATGGATCTATGCTGGTTTGTAAAAATCATCCAAAACTCAACATCGTCTCTGATCCAAAAAGTTGTGGGGCATCTTTTTCTCTCTCAAATTCGGCAGCAGCAGAAGAGACCATTTCATTTTCTGTTTTTCTTGATTTTGGGGCAGCCTAACTTGTTAGGGCTTCTTCCCTTGCAGCCCTAAGCTGACAGGAACAGATCCAAGCCCTGTTAGGGCTACCATACACTGGCTGCAGGTGTGTTATGTGGAGAAGGAGCAGGCCGCAGGTCTGTTCATTGAAAGAGGGAGCAGGCCGAACCTTGCTCCAGGCTTGTCCCTTAAACCCGAGCCCTATACAGGGCCTCCAAGTGGCAGCTCAAGCTCTGTAATGCTCGTTTTCTTCAACAGCAAAGAGGCTGCAGTACTGTCAGCCTTTCCATCAGCTAACCGAGCCCTAACAGGCTCTTACACAGTCAGCTACAGTCAACAGCAGCATAACTTCCAGTCAAGCTCAGACTCAGAAAGTCAAGGACAGTCAACAGAAGTTTCAGGGTACTCTTCTTTGGTCAAATTTCATCTCAGCAGTTGGCATGGTTAGTAATTGATGACAGTGGTCATCTCTGTATGTATGCCCTAGAGGCAAGGTCAATGTAAAGGTCTGTCTCTTATGTAAACATTCAGTCATCTCATATTAAGGAAAATATTCTTTGCTGGGGTTTTTATAGCTTGAAAGGTTTTCCCCAGGGTAAACTTTGTGTTCTCATGGATGCTTGTTCTTCTTTCTTATGGTTCATGATATAGTGGTAATGATCTACTGCTGCTAAATCTCAGAATTAAATTTTTAAGACTGCTATAATTTGCAAGAAAACTGTTACTGCTATTAAATCTCAGATCTATGTTAAAAAATTAACAGCGCCCAGGGATTAGCTTGATTGGGAGGCCTTTGGTTTGTATGGCACAAAACCAGTAATCTAAGGGGATTAAGGTCATAGGAAACCAATTTCAAGTTTTCATAATCAATATACATTAACTGACCTTAATGGAATGATAAGAGATGGCATTAAAGCACAATGAATGCATTTATGAAAAGTTAATAAGGCTTACCTGCACGCCAGCGTGTTTGTTGTCCCAGCTGAACCAAGTTGGAGCAGCTCCCCATTGGGCAAAATCTTGGCCATTCCCTACAGAAACATAGTTCAAGTATGTCTCCTTGTGGGTTGCATGATAAAGCCAAGCTGCTGCCCACAGAAGCTCATCTTTATATCCAGTAGAATTGTAGAAGGTTTGAACTGAAGGTATGCTACTGCTATATAAGCCCCTGTAAGAATCAGCAAACTGAAACAATTGTTGTGCATGACTAATCAATTTATCTGAGTATGCAGAATCGATCTTGCGGAACACTAATGAAGCAGATGCCATCGCTGCTGCTGTCTCTGCTGCTACATCTGACCCGGGACTTGAAGCATCCACCTTGAGAGTTGGCCTTTTCTCCATCATATTTTCCGGCCTTTCCCAACACTTGTGATCAATGGTTGCATTTCCCACCTGAAAAGCAAATAAAGATATACATAAATATAACAAGTTGGAGTACAGAATAGAGCAGTATACATGACTATATAACGTTGGAGTACAAAATACAATGTATTTGATAACTGGCAATATATGAGAAAATAAATAAATCAATGTGTGGGAAAGTAACTAGCACAGCAAGTTGTTGTCCATTTATAAATTATAGGTGAAGAGAAGTGTCCCCAATCCCAATACTTTTGTCATTTTAAAATATGATAAAAGTTTGTCAAAACTTCAGGTCAGAATTTAAGCGTTGGCCCTGTTGGGTATTCACCATTGAATGAATGACACGGATATATGTGTAGTAAATATGAGTTAAATAACAACAGCATCACACTTCAGCAACTACTGGAGACAGATAACATCAATGAATTGAGAAATCTCATAACCAAAATAAACATAAGAGCTCTAATCAATGATAATAAACTGACATTTATAGTCAATTTCTTTCTACTTTGGCTTGAATAACCATAGATGAAGGAATCTATTCTATTAAGGTCACTTCAGCACCCACCCAAGTTCCTCCTGCCCTATTTGTTTGGAATTTCACTATTGCTTCCATAACTATTTAGTTAGCATTCTAACGGGTTTTCAATATGAACTTTTGTGAAGTAGCATTGACAAACCTCTATACCACAGCCAACAATAAGAGGGCAGGGTGTTTGCCTATGACTAAAGTTGCTATAAACCAACTGATGGGATTATCCAGATGCAATAGCCAACCCACAACAATTTATTTAGCTGTACAATACAAATCACCATATTTGAGTACAAGTTTGGTTAACAAAAATTGTATCAGTATCCTAAAGAAACTGTCATATTTTTCCAAACAACCCTCGATATTGAAAAAATGAAACTTTGTAACCGCAGCAAACAGTGCAAATACAGTGATTTGCAATAGAGGATAATTTCAACAAGACTTTTACAAGCTCATTCGCATACTCATCTTGCACTCTCAAGTTTGGAAGGTGTTTATGTGAAAACTCTATATGCAAATATCAAATTCATTTTCAAGAGCATGATCAAGAGTATGAAAGGGATGAAAAGTATGAAATAGAGGCCACTATACCTAGAACCTTCTATTTGGGCTCACCTTTCGTTTCAAGTCGTGAGTCCAATCTTCCACAAAATGACCACTATTTTGCTCGAACTAGCAGTCATTTGGAAAAAATTGTCCTCACAAACTTTGGATGAACCCCAGCTTTTTGGCTAAGACTGGGTAACCAACCATGTTGCTAAGACCAAAACAAGCTAAAATGTAAGGTAGTGGGATTTCAGAGTTGCAGATCTATTAGACTTAACAATCAAATTGGTTTGCTTCACCAGTCATCCGAGATGCAAATTGGCTTACTTTGCCAGTCATCCTAGATGCAAACCAATCAACAGAGATGAAGAATTTAAGAATTGGAGATTGCTACACATTTAGTGTGCTAACCTTCTGGTAACCGGTAACCTTGTGACTAAGCCTGTCACTAGCTAAACTGTCGGGCAATAGGATTTACTAAAACTTAAACAGTTAGAAGGGCTCATTTCACTGGTCGATCTTCAATGCATACCAATAATTTAGAAGTTATTTAACAGATATTGGTTACAATTTCAGCTGCAGGAAACACCTGGAGATACATTGCACAATTAGTAAATGCATCGACACATGTTGCTGCTAAATACTGTACAATGTATGAAAAAACAAGCAGCAAAAATGTGTAAACCTGAAGCTAGTTATGACTTCGGATGGAGAATTTGACACACACAAAAACAGATGGGTAAAACTAAAAGTTTAAAAGATACAGGATAGCATGGCATACCTGGACATACAATACATTGCTTGAAGGATGTGCATTGATCAAATAATCTGTGATCCATCTGATGGCAGACTGGGCTGCCCCTAGCTGATGAGCAGCATCCATCTGATCCCCATACTCCAGCACACTCCAAGACAAAAGAGTTGCAGTAAAAGCCATGGGTAACCCAAACTTGATGTGATCCCCTGCATCATACATTCCTCCAGACAGGTCTGCACCCACATCATTACCATCTGACAGAGCAGAGTTCCCTCTCCATGGTATGGGATTATCATTAGGAAGCTTCCCGGCTATTGAAAAAATCCACCAAACATAATATCAAAACCAATATAACCCAAAAGTTGAAACATAAATAATTGCCTATCCCCGATATAGTATTATTCTTTTCATCATATTCTCTGCTTACAGATCTACACTTTACACACATTGCAAATACACATTGGCCCTAACCAACAGATCTAAAAGACACACTGGCCTAATTGAAGACAATGTAACCACAAGAATGCCTTGACCTGCAGATAGCAAGGACTAGTGTGATAGGATCTGAAAGAAGAGGGTATATACAGACAGACATACCCTTCTGAATAGGAAAGAAGGTCAATGTAAGATTCAAGGCTTGGGCATATTTCTGAGAAATGGCTCCGGGAGGACCTGGAACAGGCGAGACCTGATGGTGTCGATGCTTCTTAGAATGTAGTATTGTTAACACTGCTGCCGTGACAACAAATGCTGCTATGCCTAGTGAGAGCAACCACCATATCCATCCCTTCGAGTACTTGGCCACGGCACCCATTTTCAAATATGAAATCTGCTATTCCTGCTGCTACAGCATAGGTGCCGCTAAATCAACGAATTCCAGTTTTTTAACATTCGCATCGAATGAATTCACTGTCGAACAAGCGCTTGGCCTTTAACCCATATAATAATGGTTCCAGGACAGTGAGATAAGCGTCCAACGATTTGCCCCGTTACAGATGGAAGTGACTTAATAAAGGACAAATTTAACTGTTTTTTTTATAATTAAAGTAGGATTCGATCTGATTATTTAATTTTTTCAAATTTTAATGTTTTTTAATTATTTTAAAATTATTAAATAAAGAAGGATGGTCAAAAGAATCGTGTTTGATTTGGGTTTTTTTGGTTTTTTTTTAAAGATGACAAAGCCTATTATAATTTGGTATTATAATTTGGTGGTTGTATTTGTAAGTTTTTTCCTATTATAATTTGGTTGTTGAATTTGTAAGTTTTTTTCAAAGATAACAAAATTTAAATTATTGTTAAATTAATAGTGAGGATATGTATCATTGGTTGATATCTGTAAATACGAGTTGATACATTACAATTATTAAAGGAAAATTGCGTCACCTAAATAACTTAATGGTGGTCTATAAGGAGACAAACTTCCACTCCTACTAGACAGACGCCTTCGAGATCTTAGCTAATTAGAAACAATGTTAGGTCTTACTCCACAACCAAAGGATTTGTGTATTTACCAATGAAAGTGAGTTAGTTGTAGATAATACCAACTAAATTATTCATCTTAACTATGGCTCTATGAAGTGCCGAGAAGGATCAGATCCCTTAATGTCCAAACCCCTTTCAGAGCTTTAAACTTGAGGAAAGGTTTGCACCTCAAGAGATTTGATCCCTCTGGGTGCTTGATAGAGCCAGAGTTAAGATGGATCTATGATGGTTCCAATTGTTGTGGCCCATCAAAACAATGTTTCTTAAAAACCAAAATTAGCACATTGAAACCATCTCATCCAAAATTTAAAAAATAATAATATTTACACAATCAAAAAATTGAATTATAATAAAGTAATAATCATGTTCAGTGAAAAAATGCGATGAAATTTAATGATGAATTACATATATATTATAGAGTGATCAATCTCAATATATCTTCTTCTACTTTGACAACTTCAAATTAGAGGGATGTTAGATCATAGTGCAAATCTCCATGTAAAGGCTTTATAGATGTCGACAATTTAAATGTGGTGATTCTATCTATTCGACTAGCTATGGTAACTAAATCAAATTAGGGTTTTCACTATTTAACTAGATGATATCATACAAAATGGTCAAAGTGAATGGATCAACCCCAGGGTTTTTGGCTCCAAAAATGACTTGATGAATAGATCACATATGTCATTCTACTTGGCTAACTATGGTGATTCTATCTACTTAACTAAATGTGGTAACTAAAACATATTAGAGCTTTCACTGTTTCATTGAATGATATCATACACAATTTAATATCAGTGAAATCAATGCATAGTAACAATACTATTATATCATATTGCATTTCTCCATGTATAGATTTCAAATTAGAGGGATGTTGGATCATAACGTAAATCTCCATCTAAAGACATAGATCAATAGATCATAAATATCCCTCAATGTAATTGAACAAGATTAGGGTTTCAACCATTTAACGGTGGTGATTTTATCTACTCGGCTAACTATGGAAACTGAATCAAATTGGGGTTTTAGCTATTTAAATGAACGATATAATACACAATTGCAAAAATTGAATGATATCAACAAATGGATGGAAAGCTTTGGCTAGAACGAATGGATCAACTATGCAGTTTTTGGCTCCAATAATGACTTGACGATATGTTGAAGTCTTGGATTCTGGTTGTTGAGTATCGTTTCTATTTATTAGATTAGGGTTTCAACTTGTTATCTCCCCAAATAAATTTTTCAGGTTGAGCCTTTTTAGATGATAGGATGTCATTTGAAAATTCATTTCTAAATTTCTTAAGGCTCATTGTTGATATCTTTATGCATGTAATTAAGTTTGAAAAACATTAGATTGGGTTTTCATTTAAAATTTTTCGAAAGACAGGTTTTGGTAGCTAAGCGCTTATTTAAAATGGTCCCTAAGCTTCCGAAATCCCTGCTTTCGGCAGCTTAAGCGAAATTTTCAAGGCTCTCCTAGCTACTGAAAGTGAAAGGACATACTACGTGAGTCAGGGGCAGTTTTCGGTGGCTTGGGAGAATACGATGGTGTTCATTAGCCACCAAAAGGTAAGTTTCTGGCAGCTTACATTTCAAAGGCAAAATTGTTCAAAGCTACCAAAAGCAGAGGCATTCTCAACACTTTTCGGCAGCTTATCTCGTAAGAAAAATCCTTCAAGCTAAGGGAAGGTCAGTCTTTGCAGTTTCGGTGGCTTAGGTGAACATGTCAGATTGATTCATTAGCCACCGAAACAGAGCTTTCGGTAGCTAACAGAAATCAAGCTCAGACCTACTAGCTACTGAAAGCCTAAAAATCACAGGAAATTGCCATTTGTTGCACAGATCCAAGTTTTATCATTGTAAAGGGCATGAGTATGGTTTCTAAGTGAAGTTTTTAATTCATAGGATCTGTTTCAATGTGTTGTTCCAATTTTGAAGGTGCCAGCAAGATGGAAATAATGAAGAAATGTGGCGTTTTTTACTGTCCCGAGTCATCATTTTCAAATGATGATTCTGAGCGTCTGGAAAATATTTTTGCGAAACGCTCAAAGGTGTTTGTTCCTAACATGTCATAGAACAATAACCTCTCCCCGTTTTCCTACAGGTGTTGCAGATTGAGAGAATCGAATCCATCATTGAGCACACATTTTTGGATCCCAGAATCTGCCTGTTTGACACACATTTTTGAAATGCAGATCTTGGGAAAACCAAAACGATTTTCAAAGATATGAGAGAGGGTTTTGCTCAAAACAATTAAATGCACAATAACCTCTTTCAGTTTATACACATGTGTCACATAGCTGGAGAACTGAACCCATCTCTGAGCCTCTTCTTCAGCAGTTTCAGCAAAAAAGGGCATTTTTACTATGCAGAGTCATCATTTTCAAATGATGATTCTGAGCGACTGGAGAATCATTCTGCAAAACGATCAGAGGTTTTTCTTCCTAACACGTCATAGAACAATAAACTCTCTCAGTTTTCCTACAATTGTCACATATTGGGATAATCGAATGCATCTCTGAGCTCCATTTTTCAGTAGTCTCGCCAATTAAAAATGATTTTTTATGTTTTGTTGAAAAACGGTTTTGGATTTTCCATCTGTAGTAAATCCGACCTAGCTTCTTAGGATCTGGGGAGATGTTGTAAAGGATATAAATCCTAGAAATCATGTGTAACAAGGGTTGGATTTTGGAGAGACTTTTCATACTTGTACTCTCAAGCTTCTCATTTTCAGATCAGTGATACAAGCTTCTTTTGCCATTATTTGTTCAGACTTTCATCTTCTTGTCTAGTTTATACTTGCACCTGAATGTCAAATTCATGTTTATTTTGTTTGTCTGATGTTTGATAACTGTCAACTTGTCAATACATCCATGAACTAGAATCTGCAAGTACTTTTCTTGGTTTATCTGGCCATTCATATATACTTGGTGCGTATGTTTCTGCTAGTAAATTAAGAGTTCTTCGTACATTCATTTATCTACAGCCCTCTGAACAATGATAGTTGAAAGCCTTGTAAATCTGTTGTGTTTATTGCATGTCTTGAGTGAGTGAGGTTTGATTTAGTCATTTGACTTGATCCATTTGAGTGAAGCTTTAAGATATTAGTTAAGTTACCAGGCATCTTTGAGATACAACCTAGGAGAGTTTCTTGGAGTGATAACAAACTGGCGCCGTTGCCGGGGAGAGGAGATTGAAGCTCAGCTTCCTTGGGAGAACGACATAGATCCAGCTTTGATGATAGACAAAGCCTGGACATTTACTTGGTTGTAATCATCTATCTGGCGACTCCATGAAGGACAGATTCAGTGGCAGCTCCATTGTTCAGAAATCTGTTGGTGACTCTGTTGGTATGACATGAACAAAATCTTGGCAAAGAGGTATGCTTTCTACGATTTTTCAAAAATTGTTGGTTTCCATAATCCAGTGCCTAGTAGAGATGAATGGGATGGAAGCCTTCCCAGATTTCGAGGAGAAGAATGGGAAGTGCCAGCCGAACATTTGCTTGACTTTCATGATTGCATTCATCGGTTGCAAATTGTACATGAAGATGTTCGGATTAAACTCTTCTGGTATTCATTAGAGGGGATTACGCGTGATTGGTTCCGATCTCATCCTATTGCAAGTATCAATTCTCTGGCAAGCTTTCATGCTGCGTTTCATTCAGTTTGTAAATAAAACTTTTTAGCCCATCTTTTATATTCTGAATGTTGTCACAAATTTAGTTTGTTGAATAAAGTTTCAGATTGTCATGAAGGACATGCTGAGATAAGGGACACCTCTTATTGTGATCAAAATATTAATGAACTTCAGGATGATAACCATATTACAGATGTTCTTGACATTGCATCAAATGCATCCACTGACTCAGGGTGTCATGGAGTTGAGATTGTCCCTTTTGGAAGCCCGAAGGATGAGGGGCAGGTTCTTACCTTAGCATGTGACAGAGTTGAATCTGCAGCAAATACTCAGGGTAGTTCTCAGTTTTCATAGTTGCAGACGAAGGCAGATTGCAGCAGACATGAAGAGGAAGATGATGAATAGAAAGATCTAGATCAATAGTTCATCATGTAGGTTTCTCCGACAGAGGTTGAGCAGTTCACATTCAACATTAAGATCAATGAAGACAGCCACTAGCAAAGGCATCTCAGTCAGTTGGAACAACAGCAAGAAGAGGTATTTCCTTGTAAATTTGATGACCCTATTGCTGATTATTTTGATTCTATGAGCAGCATATATGTTAAAATATTTCTTTCAGATGAAAGTTGGTTTTATCATCTGTTTAAACCACTTTCCTGTTCGATGTACATTCCATTATTCTTGGGGTCGAGATCAAGAATTTTGTCAGCAAATCTGTTTCTGACATGGCTTCATTGGAAGCATGAGTTTACTTGATTAAGCATCAGTACAGTGGTTAGAATAGGAATAGGTAGAAGAATAAGCTATTCATATGAGCAAGTAGATTCTTTCAGTCATTTTCAGTTTTTGTTAAATAAGCAGGGCAGGCTACAGGCATGCTACAGGTTTGCAGATGTTTTGGTGGCAGTTGTAAAGACTCCATGCCCAATGGATATAAGACACTATTGGCAGGGGTAATTTGGCTTCAAATGATGAGCAGGGTTGCAGGATTTGGATCAGGCTTTGAATGTGGCTTTTGAGACTCCATAGCCCAATGGATGCAAGGCATTGCTAGCAGATTTACAGTTGAACATTTGTGGATAGATTGCAAAAATTTGGTGGCAGTTTAAATGACTCTGTGCCCAATGGAACACTAGACTAGGTTCTGTATTTTGTTTATCCAGGGAAGGCATCAGATCTGTGGTTCTTGAAACCTCACAGGGAGGCTTTCATCCCCGAGTAGGAGCCAAATGTTATCTCCCCAAATAAATTTGTCGGGTTGAGCCTTTTTAGATGTAGGATGTCATTTGAAAATTCATTTCTAAATTTCTTAAGGCTCATTATTGATATCTTTATGCATGTAATTAAGTTTGAAAAACATTAGATTGGGTTTTCATTTAAAAAATTTCAAAAGACAGGTTTCGGTAGCTAAGCGCTTATTTAAAACGGTCCCTAAGCTACCGAAAGCCCTGCTTTTGGCAGCTTAAGCGAAATTTTCAAGGCTCTCCTAGCTACCGAAAGTGAAAGGACATACAATGTGAGTTAGGGGTAGTTTTTGGTGTCTTGAGCGAATACGATGGTGTTCATTAGCCACCGAAAGGTAAGTTTCTGGCAGCTTACATTTCAAAGGCAAAATTGTTCAAAGCTACCAAAAGCAGAGGCATTCTCAACACTTTTCGGCAGCTTATCTCATAAGAAAAATCCTTCAAGCTAAGGGAAGGTCAGTCTTTGCAGTTTCGGTGGCTTAGGTGAACATGTCAGATTGATTCATTAGCCATCGAAACAAAGCTTTCCGTAGCTAACAGAAATCCAGCTCAGACCTACTAGCTACCGAAAGCCTAAAAATCACAGGAAATTGCATTTGTTGCACAGATCCAAGTTTTATCATTCTAAAGGGCATGAGGATGGTTTCTAAGTGAAGGTTTTAATTAATAGGATCTGTTTCAATGTGTTGTTCCAGTTTTGAAGGTGCCAGCAAGATGGAAATAATGAAGAAATGTGGCATTTTTTACTGTCCCGAGTCATCATTTTCAAATGACAATTCTGAGCGCCTGGAGAATCTTTTTGTGAAACGCTCGGAGATTTTTGTTCCTAACATGTCAGAGAACAATAAAAACTCCCCGTTTTCCTACAAGTGTTGTAGATTGAGAGAATCGAATCCGTCACTGAGCACAAATTTTCGGATCCCAGAATCTGCCTGTTTGACACACGTTTTTGAAATGCAGATCTCGGGCAAACCAAAATGAGTTTCAAAGATCTGAGAGAGGTTTTTGCTCACAAAAAATCAATGCACAATAACCTCTTTCATTTTATACACAGGTGTCACAAAGCTGGATAACTAAACCCATCTCTGAGCCTCTTCTTCAACAGTTTCAACAAAAAAGGGCGTTTTTACTATGCAGAGTCATCATTTTCAAATGATGATTCTGAGCGATTGGAGAATCATTTTGCAAAACGCTTTGAGATTTTTATTCCTAACACGTCAGAGAACAATAACCTCTCTCAGTTTTCCTACAAGTGTCACATATTGGGATAATCGAATGCATCTCTGAGCTCCATTTTTCAGCAATCTCACCAATTAAAAATGACTTTTTCTGGTTTGTTGAAAAACGGTTTTGGATTTTCCATCTGTAGTAAATCCGACCTAGCTTCTTAGGATCTGGGGAGATGTTGTAAAGGATATAAATCCTAGAAATCATGTGGAACAAGGGTTGGATTTTGGAGAGACTTTTCATACTTGTACTCTCAAGCATCTCATTTTCAGATCAGTGATACAAGCTTCTTTTGCCATTATTTGTTCAAACATTCATCTTCTTGTCTAGTCTATACTTGCACCTGAATGTCAAATTCATGTTTATTCTGTTTGTCTGATGTTTGATAACTGTCAACTTGTCAATACATCCACGAACTAGAATCTGCAAGTACTTTTCTTGGTTTATCTGGCCATTCATATATAATTGGTGTGTATGTTTCTGCTAGTAAATTAAGAGTTCTTCGTACATTCATTTATCTACAGCCCTCTGAACAATGATAGTTGAAAGCCTTGTAAATCTGTTGTGTTTATTGCATGTCTTGAGTGAGTGAGGTTTGATTTAGTCATTTGACTTGATCCATTTGAGTGAAGCTTTAAGATATTAGTTAAGTTACCAGGCATCTCTGAGATACAACCTAGGAGAGTTTCCTGGAGTGATAACACAACTATTTAATTGTGGTGATCCTATCTACAGTTGTAGGTAGTTCTTTAGATCCTTTTTGAATTTGTATAGGACGAAGATACCCAACCACAATTCCTTAAGTAAAATATTTCATGTACAAACTTTGACTACTGAATTACCACATTATAATATTAGATGCCAATATATAGTCAAATTAGTAACTGAATCATATTAGGGCTTCAACTATTTAACTATGGTGATTCTATTTCTAGTTACTCGGCTAGCTATGTTAACTAAATTAGATTAAGGTTTCGACTATTTAACTCCGGCGATTCTATCTACTCACCTAACTGTGCAATGAATCATATTACGGTTTTGACTATTTAATTGTGGTGATTCTATCTACTTGGTTAACTACGGTAACTAAATATGTTTAGGGTTTTGAATATTTAACTAAATGTTATCATACAAAATGCAATAGCATTGAAATCAATGCATCTTAACAATAATATTAAATCATATTGCATTTCTCAATGCACAAATTTCAAATTAGAAAGATGCTAGATCATAACATAAATCTCCATCAAAAGTCAGATCAATGGTTCTAATGTCCCTCAGTGTGAGCAGTGCATCTTAACAATACTAAACAAAACATTCCTAAAATCAAAGCAATGCAAGAATGATATGATACAAAATATAATCTCACTAAAACCAATCCATCTTAATAATACTATTAGATCATATTGCATCTCACAATGCATAGATTTCAAATTAGAAGGATATTAGATCATAAAGCAAATCTCCATGTAAAGTCATAGATTAATAGATTATAGATGCCCATGAGTGTAAGCAATGCATATATATATTTCCATTATCTAATTGTACCTAGCAATTTACCCAGTTATTGATTAATCTACAATTATTACAAAACTAATATCTAACTCACGGCTCTATTATTAACTTAACAATATTCCATTGTAATCCTCGAGGTGCAAACTATTCCAATTTGGAATCTTGTTATAAATGATAACACATAAATTATACAAATAAACAAAAGTTGCATTAATTAATTAATTATGAAGTGAAATAATTATTTACCAAAAACTAATATCTAACTCATTGTTCTAACTATTAGCTTAACAATATATAATCCGATATATTTCCATTATAATCTTATAGTGACCAACTATTCCAATTTGGAACTGTGTTGTAAATGATAACATGTAAATCTTACAAATAGGGAAAAATTGCTTTCATTGATTAATTATGAAGTAAAGTACTTGCAATTTACCCAATTATTACAAATTGAAATTTGATATATATTTATATAAATGTGTTTTACAATGTAGCCAATTTAAACTCAGAACCAACATGTGTTTGGTTTTATAAAAAAAAATAGATTTTTTTTGGGAGTCGACAGGTGCCACATCATTGTTTCTTTTAATCATGGGAACTTAGCAACCTCCCACGGGTATATCCAACAGTCCTCAAGCAAGATATACCAGTAACGTGTGACTCAACAAGGCTTGAGACTTCCCGAAGCCTAACGAGTGAGCCTCTATCTCAAGGGTCACCTACCCTTTGAGCCTTGTCACAACACGCATGAGCAACCCTACCCCCACCATTTTTAAACTTGTGACCTCCACATAGATAACACATGTTCTTAACCATTAGGCCCACTCATTGTTACAAACGTAACACATATCACCCACTTGGGATATATAAAGTGTCTCTCGATGCAATTACATTTTTTTTAAGGCCATTTTTTTCAAAAATAATATTTTATTTTGATATATTTATTTTTCAAAATTAAATGAATTTAATTTTTTTAATTTTTTTTAATTAAATTAAAGAAAAAAATTGTTTATTATTTTTTTAATATTTATTTTCACTTAAATTTCAAAGTATCTGAGTTTTATTTATTTTTAATTTATAAATTTGAGAACCTTTTTGGTCCAAGTATGGTCGTTTCACTTTGTGGCTCTCCTTTAACAGTAAGTGTCATACCAATTCATACAAAAATATAATTACAAGCAATTGCTCTTTTTGTTGCTAAGGAACACCATAAAAAACAATTTGTTAGAATGCAATATGTGTGATGTGGCTTTGAATAGTATATATGCATGGAAATAATTTCATAACATCAAAGGAGACATGTTGTTTGCATAGGGTGTTCAAACCATGGGACATTAGGAGACTCTGAGGTTCAAGAGACTTTCATGCAAGACTTCTTAGTTGTCGAATTGTTAAATACTCATGTCATTGTGTCGGGTGATCTGTCGGCATCCACTTCAAATGCATATTGCCAGAAGTCGTCAATGTATAACAATACAAATATCATTTGCTATGCATGTTAGTGATGTTGATGGTTTAGGTTCTAGGGGCACATCTCCCCCATCCGAATATGCTTCAGAATTGTCTTCTAAAGACTATGCATCTCAATTTGTTCCTTTCTTGGCCCTTATGAGCCACCCATAGGTTATACCAAGGGGATTTTTTTTTTTTTCACAATGATGCAACTAAACAACATAGTTTAATAATTTATTGATGAAGGCTAGGCCAGTAGCCCTAAGTAATGCAAGCCTTGTCTAGTTCCAGGGGAAAAATAGCTTATATAAATCTATAAATTATATAAATAATGGCTATAGAAATTGGGCTCCATAATCCAACAAGAACGAAAAAATGTCATATGGATTCTACATGTTTGAAAATCTACCATTTTATATTGTTTCTATTACCATTCTTGATGACTTATTTGAATGTTAAACAACATCAAATCACATAACAACCGTATTACTTTTTCTTCCTCTCCAACAACCCACCATCCATTTTCACCTTCTTCCTATCACAATGGTAGATACTTCTATTTACGTTCTTCCTATTATTTAAAGTTTTTTCAAGAAGCTAATTTCCATAAAACCAATATATTATGCGCTCTAATTTCATCTTTTTGTAGCTCCCAAACCTAATACTACTTTTCAAAAACTTAATAAATGTTCAAGACTGCGTCGAATCTCTTGAACTGACAGATACAAGCTCACTTGCACCTACTAATTGTGCAAAGATTTGATCATCTGAATAATGCATTATATATATAGGTTTACAATAAGCTATATGTAGGTTAATCCCATGCATCACAGGGAAATCCACAAATAATGTAAGTACCAAATTTTGTTATTACCAAAATGAGGGAAGATGTTATCACATCAATCCAATAATTTGTAACTTAAACTTAACATTTAAGGTGGCATAACTTTTGGTGTATCTAGTGCTTTATATACAACCTTTTTCTTATGGTTGTTGACAGAGTTTGGTTGTTCATAGTAGGCTCGTGCTAACAAAAATTGCTTTCATCTTTCTAAAAGGCATGGACTATCTAATAAAAAATTGTTTTCCAATATGAGATAAACATAGACTAACACTACCTTTATCTGCGGATATGAATTGTCAAAAAAATGGTGTTGACTATATTTAAATGAAAAATTTAGGAATAATTTTAATTGAGGGCAACCCTTTTTCCAATGACCTTCTTTGTTACACTTGAAACAAGGTGAAGCACTTTTTCTCCCTGAACCACCCACTTCATGTTTAGGTGTAAAATCATTGCAGTAATGGTAGAGGGATAATTGTTGAATCCAATTCATCACGCCATTCGAAAAAATAGATTATAGTAAAAGCCATTTCATGAAGCCTATATGTTGCCCAACTTTCAATCAACAATCAGAAAAAGAGCACTAAATACAATGGAAGTTTCATACTATCTAAAACACTATCCATCACAAACATAGAAGAGGAAATTATACTTTTTTGCAATAGAAAGAAACAACATTTTTTCATTGAACCCAAGTCAAGTGATCATAAAAGAGGAAAATAACTAGTCTGCCCTGCAAAGGAAAATGTTCTTCCTTTTTTCTATTAATCATTGTATGTATGTAACTGAAATCCTTGATATTATTTGTTCTTCTTGGAAATGTCCAAAGATTAATAGTTAATAGTTTACCAAACAATCTTAAGCATGAGTACTCTTCTCTTCTCACGTTTCTTCATGGAAAAGCTCTTCTTAACCTCTAGATCTAAGACAACAGAGGATGGGGTCGAGTTGGTTTCTACACAGTCAAGGAAGGATACAATACTCTGGAAAATATCAATGGGAACCCCTCTTCAAAGAAGTGGACAAAGGTCTATAACTATGAATGCATCCCAAAAATCAATTATTTCTATTGGTTATTAGCTCACAATAAACTTCTTACTGCTGACAATATGCTTAAGAGAGGAATAGAAGGCCCCTCTCGTTGTGTCTGATGCAGGGGATCCACTGAAAATGCTCAGCGCATTTTCTTAAAATGTGACTTTGTTGTCCAGGTATGGGGTAAAGTTATGGGATATTTATGGGGGAACTTTGTAATTTTAGGTCAAGTAAATGAAATGATAGATAAATGGAGGAAACATTTTCCGGGCTCATTAAAGAAGAAACCCACGATAGCAAGAATCTGGAAAAATATCCCCATGAACATATGCTAGTAGTTTTGGATTGAAAGGAACAAAAGTATATTTAAGGACAATAAATTTGACTACAATAGAGCTATTTACAGAGCGACAAATATGATTGTTGAAGCACTAAAAACCAAAGGTATCTCCCTCCCTAGCTCTAAGTCTCTATCTTGGAAAGAATTTAAATGGTGTCAAAAATTTGTCAAAGTGAGCTCACTTCAGTCCAAAACCAAGAAGGATCTCTTTGAATGGGAAATAAGAAAAGATAACACCAAATTTAAACAATGGTGGGAGACACATCAATGCCATACACTTTTCTTTGATGGGGCTTCCAAAGGAAACCCAGGGGGGGCAGGTGCGGGTGGGATTATCTTTGATCCCGGAGGAAAAATAGTCACCTCCTTTGCTTGGGGGATAGGAAAGAAAACCAACAATGAATGAGAATGGTTAGCCCTCCTTCATGCCATGGAAATTGCCTCAATCCTCAACATCAACAACTTAAAGGTTTTTGGATACTCCAGACACGTCATTCAAAAGATGAAGTCTGGAATACTTAAAGGTGCTACTCGATGCAAAAGAATATACTGACGAATCACTCAGATAAGAAATCTCCCTGAGGTTTCCTACCTACATGTCCCAAGGGAAAAAAATAAGCAAGAGGATGTGGTATCCAACCAAGGTGTCAACCTTGATACTGGAATCGTGAATTATAGTGATGGTAGTAAAAAATTTAAAAGTATTCCTTAAGCCCTTTGGAGGAGCGAGGTGAATGAGAGGGGCAATGGATTGTTTGAACATTAATATCTTTGAGTTGTCCCTTGCTGGGATGCGTGGGTCATCAAATGGCCCAAATTCTTCATGTCTAATCGTTGGTAGCAAACACGCTCCAACATTTAATGCGTTTTTGGAGGTATTTACCCCCTGCGGGTTTTGCACATGCATTATGTTGAGTTTCCAGAGAGACCCTGTGAGCGGTGTTAGCAGTTTCTCTGCGGAGAATTTGCCTCCGCGGTTCCAGGAAAACTTTGAGCGCCTCTCCTTCTCTGCAAGTGAGGAAGTTTTAGCTCATATTCTCAGTTCGGTGCAGAGGTATAGTCCCCAGTCTGAACCCATGCTTCATTTGAATGGGATTTCAAAAGATTCAGCCCGCTTTCAGTCCTTTGCATAGGGTCCAATCGTCGGTTTAGCAGATGGGATGGCTTACTTAAATGCAACAACCGTATCCGGTTGGACTGTTAATAGTCGAATCCGACTCTCATATTTAATGATAAATAGGAATAATATATTAGATGATGATTGATAAATTACAATAAGATCGCCTTTTATAGGGCTTGATCAACATAGTGAAGGGTTACGCCCTTTCACTAGTAACCTAATAATCTATTAATTTATAAATAATAATATAAAATAAATATTCACAGCATTGCCTTCCTCTTAGGAAAGCTTTTTCCTCAAATCTTAGATTATTGTTGTCGTCTTTTCATTCTCGTTTTGTGTTGAAACAATGTCATTACTTCCTTTATGTCCTTTTTAGAACTGGTATTAGGTATATGCTTGGTATTTACGCAATAGTTTGTCATCTTCCTTTCATTTGTAACTTGACTTTGTACTCCATTATGTTTATTATTGTTATCCCATTTTCCTTATACATGAATACGAGGAGTATTTTTGTGACTGACTATATCAAGCCTTGTTTTAGAAGTCGCTTGTCCTACGATATTTAGGATGTCATCACGTAATGTTTTCATTTTATTATCCTTACGAGTTATCTCGAGAAGTGGCGTTTCGTGAGGCTTCTCACACTCAAAGTCACCTGATAGTGTTACATTTAGGTTTCTCCAGGGTGGTAGAAGAGTTAAGGTAGAAGATGAATCTACGATATCTGATTCCTTTGAATTGGATTCCTTTGCATATTGTAGGATCCTCTTTTGTCATTGTATGGATCATCCTTATTGTCAATGATAGTGGCTTGACTCTCATTATGATCTTGGTTGAGCTCATCTTTATAAAAAATATTATTGGTATTTTGGTCATCCCTATGATATTTAGTCTCCTTGTCTTGTTTATTGTCTTGATCAATTTTGTTACTCTCATTTTTGTTGACATAATGGTCCAACATATCTGAGTTATTGATATGGTTTGTATTAGACCTTAGTTTTTGTAACATTTCCATTATGGTATTCTGGTTCCGTGTCATCATGCTCAAGTTCTGTGCCATAGTGATTATGTTCTGTGTCATCACACACATCTTGTTATCTAACTCTTTTTGTTTCTTGTGCATGATGTCTACTTTGTCGTCAAGTTTTCTTCCGAGTACTAGAACAACATCTTCTTTAATTCCTTTCTTAAGTGCCTTGTTATTTTTTGTTTCTTCTCTGAATTTTTCTTGGTTGGCAACGAGGGCCTTGATGTCCTTCTCCAATTTCTCAAGTTTGTCTTTTAATTCCGCCATGGTTCTTGATCTGGTCCGGGGAGGTGAATATTTGGGCCCAATTGGTCGGACTTAATTAATTAATAATAATTATTATTATTACTAAAATCAAGTGGTAGTAAATGAGTATTAATAATATTTGAAAATAATATTATTATTATATATTATAAAGTGGAAATATAATAAAGTTGAATATTATATTTATTTAACTTTATTATATTTCCACTTTGTGCATAGACCCAACTCAACATGACAAAGGAAAGCTTGAGGATCATAATATAAACTGAATTCATCAATTTGAACAAGCCTGGAGCCATATCTTTTAGATCTTGCTCTGAATAGGAATGAGTTTTCAATGTTTTGATAAAAGGTGAACTGAGACGGTGTCCTATAACCTTTGTCTCTCCTCCAACGTAGTTGATCACATCTTGCCAAATATTCCTACAGAATTGAGATATCGCCAGAGTATTTCGAAGGTTAACCCTTGTTTGTTAGCTATCCTTAAATCAACACCCTAGTTTTTGTAATGGAAGCTACAAACCCATGAGACTTGTGCATCACCTACGAGAGCCCAGAGAGAGACGGTGAGAGCTTTGAGATAATTGTGAACATTCTCCTTAACATGATTGTGATACTTCCCTCCCAACTTAAAAACGTTCTAGACAACAATAAAATTCATCATTTTGATGTTAAGTGTTATCAATCTCCCACTTGTGCGAGTAGTGTGTCTATCGATTTCCTCAATCTAAAACGTATTTGATATATTGATGGATTTTGATTGCTTGCACTTTGACATCTTATGCATGAGATATTTAGGGAACTTGGCTTATTTCGATATCCCCATTTATGTTCAGAATTCTCGCTGATCTCCTCTAGGCATTATTAGCTCTTTCGTTTGTCTCTTGATTTTGTTTACAAAGAACATGATAAAATATTATGTTGTTGAAGTTCTTGGCTTCATTTTTTATCTTGATTATCCATATAGACAGAGTAGTGTCCGTAGGAGGGGAGGTACTTAGAATAAGTTTAATCATGATCTCAAAGTCTCCAATCATGACGATCTTGTCTTGTCCAAGTGAAAGCACTTGCAGAAGACCTTGATAAAGAGTTGATGCTTATGTCTTGTTGTTTGTTGTCTTTCCTAGAACCCATTCATAGTACAATTCTTCATGTCCTTTGGGATCACAAATGGTCCTCCCCCGCACCTACCACCCTGTATTTCCCTTCGAGGCCTCGTCAAAGAATATAATGCTTTCCTTTTGGGTGTTTTTCCAACTATGTAATTCCTCATATGTAAGCTTCAATTTCCATCTTTGGTCTGGCTATCTTTTGTCCAACTTTTTTAATGACGAGGGAGGATCTAGCATGTCCCTAATCAAGTCCTTTTCATTTTGATCTAGATGTTGGACATTATGAGTTGCTCTTCTCTTGTTCATGGGATTGTTTCTCAATTATAGTCCCCGAGCTTTTGTGGCTATTTTCCAGGGGGGTTCACTTTAATCTTGAAAAATGGAAGCATTCCTTGCTAGCCATACCTTCCAACATAGATACTTAGGGAATGCATTCATATGCTCTTGATAATAGGTTTATTTTAAATTTTCATTTATCCTTATTAATGCAGGAGGTGAGCATGTCCTTACATCTTATTGCCATTGTTGTAATACCCCATGTGTTAAGCCCTTGGACATATGTTGTGGTTATTATTTCTGTTGTGACGTGGCACTAGGTGCCTAGACTATGGACATTATTATTATTTTTAATTAAATAAATATCTCAACCTAGACAACTAACGTGGCTGGGGGGCCATGGATTTCACATGTGAGGGGGTTGGGGACTAAGAGTTGTGACTCTCCCTAAAAACACTCTTAATTTCCTATTTTTTTTGTTATTTTAGTTGTTGTGGAAAAAATTGCACAAGTGCGCTCTTCCACTTGGTGAGGGGATAAGCCTTGTAGGCTGCTGCAAGGCCTCAGTCCTCGGAGCCCCTTTTTTGGTGGTTGGTATTCCTCCAAGTGATCCTGCAAGAGATTGTTAGTGTAGTTCACATCCAAAAATGAAAATATTGATGAAAATAAAATGAAAGAGATGGGGGAAAGATGCAAAATCCAACAACAACCAAAGATATGCTAAACCACTCTTATATTTCCCAATGGAATAGTTGTACAACACCTAGGAGGTGAAGGCTTCAAGGGAAGCCAACAATATCCCTTAGGAAGGCCTTTATTGTCCAAACTAAATCCTAAGTAGATGGAAGAAAAATGGAGATAAACACTTGCCCCTTGATGGTAGGTGGCAAGCAAGCTTGGGAATGCTCACAATGGTAGGAAATGGTGGGCTATGAGGAATCTCCAACTCAAATCTAGCAGCGTAACCTTGCTCTAATTTCTCTCTACAAAATGCATGTCAATGGATTCCTTCTATAGGCCAAGAGGTGGCCATCAAACAACTAGCTCCAAATGTGAACTCTCCTCCTTCATGAACTAGTTCCAATGTACACAAGGGGGGGTGATTAATGCCCCCAAGTGTGAGGAGCCGAATTTTGATCCTTGGGGAGGATTGAGTCTTTAATGCGTCGTTGGGCATGAGTGGTCCCGCCATTTTGATAGTAGCACTGCTATTGAAAGAAAAGCCGTGTGGGTGTAGCGTGGGCATTGTTCAGGTAACCTGCGCTATATCACAGGTCAACTATGTAATACTCGCGCTACCCTTTGTTTTGACTGTTTCTTGGCACTTGTGGACTCATGCTGTGTTTTGGATCTGTTGAGGATTCCTGTGGTGAGATGCATTCTTTATGTTGATGACGCTTTACTAGATGAATCGTCGAAATGTCACATGTGTGTGACTTTTAGGCATTAACAGATATCCTTTGATGTATGAGGTTCAGAGGGTACTGTAGAGCTGATAATGCATCAAGTTTTCTGTTGTTTCTCTCTTGTTCTATAGGACAAATCATATGTGGAAAAAATAAGGTTATCCCATGGGGGAAGAGTGTTGGTAACGACCGTTGGAGCTGTAATAAAGAATAGTTTTATACAAATGAGGCGGGCATACCCATGCTCGTGAAATGTTGTCAAAGTGATTACAATGAGAGAGGACAAAAGTGTCGACTCTACTATATTGTTGGGACATGGATGAAGGCGGCTTCAATCCATGTTAGAGTAAATGTCCCTGGAGCTGCTGCGAAATATTGAGGAAGTGGAACTGTTGGTAACCATGATGAACCCATTGTGGTGGGGGACTAAACTTGGTATGTAAATCTTCCTAAGGGCTTCACCGTACTGAATAGACTGCTATCATGATTTCCAAATGTGAACACTGCTACCTTCAAAAGTACATTCCCCCCTAATGCGATGATGTCTTGACGTCGAGCATAAGGGAAACCAATTAGTTGGGGAGCACTAATGAATCTCCCTACTAAGTTTGAGGTGATCCCTTATAGTGATTGAAAGGGATCCGAAGGTACAACTGCAACTACTACAACTCTTGTAATATAGTGTTTTAACGTCGATGAGATTTGAAGTACATGATAGGACAAGAGTCATATCCTAAGAACTAGGATCATATTGTAACCAACTGGTGGACGAACAGACTTGAAACAGGATTGGTTGATAAGCATGGGGATCATAACTTCCTTTGATCGATGTGAACATGGGGATCGGGGATGGCATCTTTTCTTTCGGGACGACGCAAATAGAAACTAGTGGAAACAAATTGCAAGTGAAAGGGCTTTGATGGAGACACAAAACAAATGGTAATGGTAACCGAAAAAACAGACACTGTTGAACATATGGAGACTCAAATACATTGATCAAAGGCGACCATGGGTTGCTGCCAAAACAATATGGTGTTCCCACAATGTGAGGTGATGAGGGAACTGCTTGTACATACAAAATATCGGTGGGGTCTACATAGTTTTAGGTGTATCGGGGGACCAATTTGATGACGAGAGAAATCCCCACGGTTTTGAGTGGATCGGGGGACATTTTCCAATGGTGAAGTGAGGGTTAATTTGCAGATGCAAAGACAGGTGCCCCATGAAACAATGCCATGCACTGTATGTCTATGGGGTAACTGAATGGAACTGGTTACTTCAAAGGGCAGGGGGGGGGGTACGAGTGTCTTTGCGGGGGTGATGATACTAGGAAGATTGCAGAGGGTAAAGTGCTCATGGAGGTATGAGGGGTATCTGTGAATCATTCTCGTAACATGTGCCAAGGAATTTGATGAGATCTACTTGGTGGAGTAAATGCCCAATTGCAAAAATGATACTTGGAGAGAGGGTCTTTTCAAGTTTGGTCAGATTCCTCAGACTTGTGAGAGGTCGACATCATGGGTGTCAATTGATGACGGGGATGGAAGTGGTGCGCACACCCATGGGGGAACATGTTATTCACGAAAATGATGTTGATGGCACATTAAGGCCATGAATGAGGACCCTATGGTTATTACCTGGAATACTGGGGGGGTATGAGTGTCTTTGCGGGGGTGATGATACTAGGAAGATTGCAGAGGGTAAAGTGCTCAAGGAGGTATGAGGGGGATCTGTGAATCATTCTCGTAACACGTGCCAAGAAATTTGATGAGGTCTACTTGGTGGAGTAAATGCCCAAATGCAAAAATGATACTTGGAGGGAGGGTCTTTTCAAGTTTGGTCAGATTCCTCAGACTTGTGGGAGGTCGACATCATGTGTGTCAATTGATGACGGGGATGGAAGTGGTGCGCACACCCATGGGGGAACATGTTATTCACGAAATGATGTTGATAGCACATCAAGGCCATGAATGAGGACCCTATGGTTATTACCCGGAATATTGGGATATGAATTGTAAATGGATGGTAAATAGTGTCTATATGCCAGTTTCAGAATGATACATGTGGTAGGGTGCATGACCCCCATTGTGAGAGCTTGGAGTCTTATTTTTATAGTGGAAAAATGAGAAGCTCTATATTGTCCTGATCACAGTCCTGCACATGTGGCGCACATACCCAAGTGTAGTAAAGGACATAACCATGGTATTGACAATGTACAAAATTGGATAACCAAAACATCTTGTACCTGTGGGGTACTTGGATACGGAAATCGTGTCCCGATGAAATTGATGGAATTTGGATTGGTCGGTTCCATGTCGAAGAGCTCGAAGCACTGGTTGTCGTGGTGTAAACGGTTTTGGAAACGAAGTTACGGTTTGTCGGTGGCATTAGTTGGAAGTTTGGGTCAAATGAGTATAAAAGAGGGGTGGGGCCCACTTTTCGAAATCGTTTGTACTTTGTGCCACCAACCTCCTAGAGTGTATTTTCGAGCATTTCTAGGAGATCTGGTGCACCGTTCATTGATCCGCGAGTTCCAAGTAAGCCTAAACCTAGTCTTTGTGAATTCCATCCGTATAGATTTAGGGTGGGGGGTCCCCTGGGAGTGGAAGGGGGATGGGGGAAGAGGGGAGGGGTAGGTGGTGAGCTCCTAATGTGGATGCCTAATGAGGGCAGCTATACCAAGAGCCTATTTTAAATGTCAACCCAGGGAACGTACAAACTTTAGAGATGCATGCACTATTTGTGCTCTTATAGGATAATCTCTTGTCACAGTTGGATGTCGGTATCGATGTTCTAAAGATTGTCTACTAAATATGAAAACTGATTATGCTATGGAATTAAATACTGGAAAGCAATAAATCTAATTTAAAAGAATAAAGTACCAAAAGCAGTAAATCTGTTTTAAGAAATAAAAAATACCAAAAGCAGTAAATCTGTTCTAAGAAATAAAACAGTAAATCTATTTTAAATAATTGAAAATGCTGAAAGTGAAGGAGATGATCTTACGAAATTACTCAATGCGGAATGGTAAATCTAGAAAATGAAAATGTCATAACAGATCTATTCTAAGATTTGGGAAAACGAAGTCTGTAGTTACTTTATACCTAAAACTAGAATTATGATCTAAACCATTTTAAATCCCAAAACTAATATTGAAGTGCAATCGTTTCAAGCTATCCATCTACTACTAAAGAAATTGATCATGATGAGAAACAGTAAAAAACCTCAGATATAAACCATGATATTGAAAGCAAAGCTGATACACATGCAATCGTTGATTCAAATATGCGTTGAAAGAAAGAACCTACAGGACTACTGAAACTGTTCTGCTGTACTACAGAATGTATTATAAACTACTACGGAAATAATAAATCATTCAAGCGCTTCCATATGTAATAGAACTGTTCATCAATGTAAAACGCATAATTGAAAGAAATACCTGCAAATAGAAATCTCCTGACCTACGTGTTGGAGGGGCCCTCCCCAACCCGTACGTAGGAGAGAATAAAGCTTAGAAACGCTGGCTGGAATTAATCATCAATCTCTTATTAAAATGTAAAATCCATGTCAAAACAAAGGTCTGTACTTCGCAGTATCAATAGGGCAGAAAACGTTAAAACAATGTTTTTCTCAAAATAACAGCAGGGGCCTCTTGCTACCCGAGAGGTCCATATTTATATGATTTTAATGCTGATCCTAACTGATTGTCAAAATGCCGATTCTTCTTGAAAGTGGGAGTGCTTCCTCTATAAATCAGGAAACAGGGCGTTGAGCTTGGTGATCCTTTAGTCTTCTACACGTCCATCCTTTAATGACCCTGAACCTGCTCAATCACGCTTGGTTTCCATATAATCAGTTTATTTGATACGCATTCTAACATACAAGAATAATCATAAAAACAATTTCATTAAATAATTAAAGTAAAACACTTTTCCCACAATTGAGTGTGTTTCGTTGCCATTGCTTGAGCTGGACTGTGGAAAAAGGGTTATCAAATACCTGAAAATTGGACCCATCAGTAGGCGTAGAGGGAGGGGGAGGAGGATGGGGAAGGGGGATGGGGAAAGAGGGGAGGGGAAGCTTAGAGGGAGGAGGAAGGGGAGGGGGGAGGGAGGGAGAGGGGGTGGGGGGAGATGTAGTTTTTTTTTTTAAATTTTAAGTGTTTTAAAATTGCTTTTTTTTAAATATATTTTTTAAATTTTTTAATATATTTTAAATTTTTTTTTTTAAAATGACTTATTTTTAAAGTTTTTATCATTTATGTTTTATAAAGTTAAAAAACAAATACATTTTTCGAATATTTTTTTAATTTCGTTTTTTTTATTATGAATATTATTAGAATTTTTTTTATTGTATGTAGAAAGAGTGAAATAATTTCTTGAATAATTTGTGTTAAACAAAGTGCAAGTTTTATATAGCGTTACTGAGATATTTAATAAATATAATTTTAAATTATGACAAAATGATATAATAATGCCATTTTTTGAAAAAGTGTGCTACTGGTAGCATTAGTTTTTAAGTCAGGGCTTGATTTTAAGTTTTGTGTAAACAACAATAAGTATTGTTTTAGTCCGTGTTTATATTTTTAACCACAAAAAAAGTGGTGCTACCGTTAGCACCACTTTTTTATTTGGGGTTGTTTTTTGGTGTTTTTTATGCAAAAATGTGAGTTTTTATGGCTAGAGTTCTCGTTTTGAGTATAAAGTTCTCGTCAAGTTGTATAACATGTTGCTAGGTGGATGTGGTGGAGACTTTGGCGGAGATTAAGTCAGGGTTCGATTCCCTTGCCTACCATATTTTTTTGGTGAACAAAACCACTTTTTGGCTAATTGGACTGCCATGATGTGGCCTCCGATTGGTCCACGTAATTCCACATGTACCATAAACCTACCACTTGTCATCCTGCTACCAATCCACATCACCTGCCAACTAGACTGTAACCTGCCACATGGCGCTCTGTGAATGTGCCACGTTAGTACCGCACAGGCCATGTGTCACCCTTACAGTGGTGCCACGTGGCACCCCCTTTTTGCCAAATTTTACTTGTTTTGCCGAAAGTTCAGAATGTGATATCTTTCACGTCTGGAGTCCGTTTGAGGCGAAATGAACGTCGTTGAAAATATCTCGTCGAACTCTACGCAGCTGCAAGATTCTGTTTTCAATTTGAAGACTTTAATTTTGTTCGATCTCGGAGATCCTCCTGGATCGGGGATGGTTGTTTTATTTAATTAGCTTGAGGGCATGATGTCATTGCCTTTGGTTAACTTTAATCTGTTGTGTTATACCTTTATTTAGCCTCTTTTGTGTTTACATGTTCCCGTGGCCTTGGTTTCGGGGTCAGGTACATTATAATTGTCCACCTACTCAAAATTTCCAAGAAGGCGGCCTTCCAGAACTTGACAGTATAGGGGCATTTTGTAATTAAATGATTGCAAGTTTCCTCAGCCTATTTGCATAACACACATCTAGACGAACCTTGCACTCCTCTTTTTTGAAGATTATATTCTATTAAAATTCAATTTTGCACCAGTTGAAGGTGTTGATTTGGGGAAGATCTTTTGGATTCCAAATATGTTTCCACATTCTTGAGACCCGAGGGAGAGGTATATTTTGAATATCCGTCATGTGTCCTTCTTTAACTGAATATCCTTGTTTTCCCCATCCTCGTGAAACTGGTTCATTGTTGATGGGGGTGCATCTAGTCAAAGCACCATATAGATCACCCGAGAGATATCTTAACCTTGGTGGGTTGTTAAGGGGCTTCCATCGCATTCATGTTTCGTTGTTGTCACTCTAGTTAGAGATGTCGGCTAACCTTTTGAGGTCGTTGTCTTCCATCCACTATTGCAAAGGCATGAGATTTTACTGTAGCTTCAATGGAATATTTCCCATGATGTTGTCACTCTAGACTTTTATTGTTTTACCCTTTCCTAGATACCAAGTCAAATTTGATTGAATTAAGGGGGGCAATTGCTTTTAACAATATCCAGATCATAGAGCCTTTGGTGTCTGTAATTAACCTATCCATCCTCATGAATCTGGTTCATTGTTGATGGGGGTGCATCCAGTCAAAGCACCATATAGATCGCCCAAGAGATGTCTTAACCCTGGTGGGACGTTAAGGGGCTTCCATCCCATCCATCTTTCATTGTTGTCACTCTAGTTAGAGATGTTGGACAATCTTTTGAAGTCGTTTTCTTCCATCCACTGTTGCAAATGCTTGAGATTTTATTGTACCTTCAATGGAAGATTCCCCATGATGTTGTCACTCCAGAATTTTATTGTTTTACCATTGTCTGGATACGAAGTCAAATTTGATTGAATTAAGGTGGGAAGTTACTTTTAACAATATCCAGATCGAATAGCCTTTGGTCTCTGGAATCATCCTATCCAAACATCATTTTCTCTTGCCCTTGAAATATTTCTTATGCAAGCAATTCTTCCACCACTCCAAGACTTTGTTCATGATTGAAGGGTCTTTGATTCCCAAACCTCCCCTATTTTTGGGGGTTAAGACTGTATACCAATTGACTAGATAATGTGTTTTGGAGTTAACTTTTCCTCCCTACCATAGGAACCAATAGATTTCCATGGAGATCTTTGGCATCACCCCCTTGGAGGCTAGGAGCATAGAGTATTTGAATATAGGTAAAGCAGTAAACACCGACTTAATGAGGACAATACGCCTAGTAGGATTAAACCAATTTTCACCCCATTGATTGAAATTCCCTTTTATTTTCCTTATTACATCACTCCATATTTCCATGCTGGGATTTGATAAAGAGATAGGCATGTTGATATACATGAAGCTATTCCACTTGTTGGTATAGGGAAATATCAATATTATGGTAATGTTCTGCAGATTTGTTGTATTGATGTTCCATCCATAGATACTGCTTTTTCCTTCATTAATTTTCCCTCCAGCTGCATATAAAAAAGAATCCAAGGCCATCCTAAATCTTGTGGCAATTATTGTGGATGCTCCTTTGAGAAGCAGTGTATCATCGGTGAATTGAGAATGATTGAGGTTTGACGACTCTAGTAATGGAAATGCCTGGTAGATTCCCTTTAGTTCTTTCTATCTCCAATTTGTTGCTTAGTGCCTCTGCCATTACGAAGCCTCGTCATAGGCCTCAAATTCTTTTAAATAAATTGTTGGGCCTATCGTTGACCAATGGGGGAATCCATGGACCACTAACACAAGCACTTATACTATTGATAAGTTTTTATATCAAAACCAAAATTTTCCATAACTTTAAAGAGAAATGCTAACCTTACTCCGCCGAAGGTGTTAGCCATATCAATTTTGATAAGCATGCCTCTTTCCTTTCGCTCTTTTCTAGAGTGCACCACTTCTTGCACCATTATTATATTGTCCATAATTTGTCGGTTTTGCATGAATTTGCCTTGATTCTTAGCAATTATGGATGGAATCTCGAGAAGGAAGTGGGTTTTGTCTCTTTGGGGATGAGCGCTAAGAAAGACGAGTTCATCCCTCCTCCTATTTTTTGTTTCTTCATGATATTTGCATGCATTTTTTAAGGTGTTTTTCACAATATCCTAGCAGACCCTGTAGAAATGAATGATGAAAGTGCCTGGACACGAGCTTTGTTTGGTGCTAGTGTCCAAATTGCTTCAACAATTTCAGCCTCTTCAATTTCCTTATTCAACTCTATGTTTTTGCTTCAATTATCATTGAATGATTGTTCTATAGAAGAAAACAATTTGAGCTTATTGGACTAGGTCTTTATTTAGTGTAAATTGTTGAATATGGATTTTGGCCTCCTCCTTGACCTCGGCAGAACCTGAGATGAGGGAGTCGTCCCTAGTTCTAATTTCCATAATCCTATTTATTTGCTCTCTTATTTTAGCTTGACGGTGGAACAATAGTATTTTTATCACCCGCTTTGAGCCACAAGCTTCAAGATTTTATCCTCCATTGCTCTTCTTCTTTGAGTCTCTGAGATTTATATATCTGGTATCCTATCTCTCTTTCTTCCAACCTGATTTGATGGGTAATCTCAATCGTCTCCATTTTTTGCAAAGTGGATTCCAATCGAATGACCAACAAGTCAAGCTTTTGAGACAGATTGATGAAGGACAATTTGGCCCATTCTTTGAGTGCAATCTTGGTGTTTTTCAATTTTTGTTCCCACACATATGAAGGGGAGTCGATAACCAAATAGGCATAGGCAAAGGAGATAATGTCTATAACACCAGGATCTTCAAGCCATAGGGGATTGAAGTGGAAAGGGATGGGTCAAAGAGCACGATGATCTTAAATAATGATTAATTTAGGATTTTGATATGATGTCATTGAGGGAATGATGCGAGAGGTGTAAGAGAGAATACTAGTCAAGAGGTCACTGTGAAGAAGGAATCTATATAATTTGGTGGCTATGTGACCAATACCCAATATGTGGTTTGTCCAAGTGTAGCACCTATTACCAGGTTTGAGATCAATCAGGTCCCGATTCCCCATGAAGTCTTCCATGCTTTCTCAGAAAGGATATCTTACAATGATCCCCCTTGCTTCTCTTTGTTATTTAGAATTGTGTTGAATTTGCCAGCTATAATGTTATTTTTTTCCCGGGTTGTATTATGTAAATTCTACAAAGTCTGTCAACAAAGGGTTTTTTCTTGGTAATGAGTAGGAATATACACATTGAACATGTTTAGAATTTTACGTGAGCTTTGATTGATTAAGGATGTGAGAAGCCAGTATTGGGTTTGCTGGTGACTATCGAGACTAAGAATCCTTGGATCCCACATGGTGCAAATTCCACCAAAATCCCCTCTAGAACTTACTATTTCACATTCACAAATTTTCCAAGTTTTCTTTGCTAATATTGTCATGTCTTCTGAACTAAGTTTGGTTTCCTAGATCATAATGATAGTTGGTATGTCTTTTCTTATTAGATTTCTTAGTGTTGTTTCTTTAATTGTGGTTCCCATTCCTTGATAGTTCCAAGAAATGATATGCATCATTTAGTCTGTCATGATTTGGTTCCACTCCCATACTTAGGGACCTTGTTTCCTTGCATCCTAGTTGTGCTACTACTTCCGAATATTTTATCCATGGTGGCTTGGGTCCCCAGTACTTTGTATTTGTTTGCCTCTTCTTCTCCTTTTTCCTTTGTCATCTTTCTACCAACTTTCTTGAGTGTTTGTTCTTCTCCTGGTGATTCTTCACTTTATTTTGCTTCATGATTTTGAGAAGCTTGTGGTATTGTGAGAATTAAAGTGGACTGGAATATTTGGTGGATTTGTTAGATCTACTAGTTCTTGGCCATCATCATTGAAAGAACATGTGAAAGGAGGAGGTATTTGCTACTGATCTATTCAATCAAGGTATCTTCTTGATGTGATGCTGCAAATATATTAGGGCTATAATAAGTGACACTAGGGAGAGGGGATACTTTTACCATTGTTGCGTATGAGGCGGGGCATGGAGAGGATTGAGAGGGAATTTGGATAGGGTTTGAGGTTGATTGAGGAGATCCCTAAATTAGATGAAGGGAGAATGACGGAAGTCCGTAGGCCATTGCTTGTTTCCTTGGATTTTGTTTTTTCTTTGCTCTCTTCCATGGTTCCTCTTTATTACCTGTTGCATCTGGAGGATTTTGATTTTGTTTGTAATTTTTTGCGAAGTGTCCATACTCATGTCAAGTTTTGAATTTGAAGGGAAGTTGTTCGTAATCCATTTTTTGTAGATGCTTCCAACTATGCAAAGATAGAAGGGCTACTTTTGGTAGCCCCTTTTCCAGATCTACTTTGACACATATCTTAGCGCATGTGAACATTCCCTCTTTGGGCTCTAATTGTCTATATACTTCTTGATCTTGTTCCCGATTTGTCTCAGAGACATCCCCCCAACAATGAAGGGGAAAATGTGGAAGCTTGACCCATACTAGGATGGATGAGGGCACATCTAGTTCCAGAGCAAAGTGTGATGTCCATCTATTGAGATACATTATCATCTATTCTGATAGAAATATGACCTTTTTTTATGAATATTAGGTCTATATCTTATTGAAGCTCAAGCATAAAGGCGTAAAACCCTCTGCCACAAAAAATGTGAAATCTTTCCATGGATCAAGTACTACCCAATTTTTTTGAGCCCACTTTGCCATGTTCCTCGGCGATGACCAGATTCCGATGAATTTTCCAATTAGACGTCTGGTAGTTAGAGATAATTCCATTGATCTCAAAGATGCATGCAATAGTTATACCTCTAGAAAGATGCATGTAGTAGTTATACCTCTAGAATATCATCTAGATTTTTAATGAATCTTGAGGGTTGTGATTTTTTCATCGGAGTGAGGGAAGATATCGGAGCTTGGAAGGTGAGTTCTTCTTCACTTATAAAGGATGGGAAACCCCCTCCAAAGGATACTTCCATTGCAACCGATTCCAGTTCATCTTCACTTGGAGAGGGGCGACTTCCCCCTCCAGATCCTATTTCAATTGCAACCAACTAGTCCACTATTTCATGCCCCTATTGATGGACGCGTAGAACGCATATAGTTGATATCTCATATTTTTGGTCAATCTCTTATTAGAGGAAAAAATATTAACAACATTCTTTGCATGCCATAATTAATCTACATTAACCAAGAGAGTGGATTGATGGTCACATCCTTCAAGCAACTCCCTCCCTCCAACTTAGAAAGGTATTTGGAACCCAATACAAACTCATTTTAACATGGGATAGTAAGAATAATTTTAGCAATATACCATGGGAAATCCCCAATTCAATGTTTGTAATATTGGATTAAGGACTCTAAACTATTTTTATATCAAAAAGCACATTCTATACCCTAGGGTTCCATCAACATTATATATTTGTGTGCATATACTAGGAAATTTATTATGTCTATGTATGTGTTTTAATTCACTCTACCAGTTAGATGTGGCATATACCTGGAAAATCAGAAGGAAAATATTTACAATGTAGTTCCACCATGATTTGATATGTTTTATTTTTGCAAATTCCATGACAATGGAGTTAGATATTTAACAGGTTGTAAAGGTAGCCCAATTGGAGAACAATAAAGAAATGGATGGAGTCAACAAGGGCCACTTTGTGCGCTAAAATTGACTGCATGTATGCAATATAATTGAATTATACCTTGAATACCACCTAAAATTATATGGTCTCATTTCATCATACTATAACTATGAAGGTCAATCCCTCAAGGAAGAAAACAAATATTTAAAAATTAAAATGATGTATGCTCATGACAACAAATTCCAACATATTTCTTCCCATCCCTATAGATAGTGATGATAAATCAACTAAGACCACACATGTCAAAGGCAATAAAATTGAGAATAAAATTTTAGGGATGGTAGAGTGAGAAAGGGAGTGTGAAATAGAGAGTTGTTCAGAGCAACAATGATTGGGAAGGACTACTAGAGATGATGGAAAATGATGTGAGAGAAGCCATACTCCTTCACGAAGACCTCATGCAAGCCACCTACAATGCCTTTAACAATAATCTCCACTCCAAGTTCTCCAAGAGCAACATATACGACAAGGAATATTTTTTCACAAGGTTTAACTCGCCACAGGAGATAGTGAATGGGACTATGAGGTCACTCCTTTCCTCTTTGTTGCATCTTGCTTTGAAGCTTCTCAAGTATTCATGCTAAAGTCCCTCTCCAGGGAGGCATGGAGCCGAGAGTCCAATTGGATTATCTACATGGACATGGCCACAGACCAAGCAAGCATAAGCTTGGAAGGTGAAAAATCATGGTCATTTGGAGAGAAACGAAAAGCGATCTAGAGTGGTTTGAAATCTTCAATCCACTGTCATTTCCATCAACCCCATTCTTTCTCAAGGGTTATGCCACAACCACAACTAGGACCACAATTGTGATGATAAATTTCTACACCTCAGTGATGAAGAGGAGTCAAAAGTGATGAACATACGGTTCATCATATACACTTCAATGGACCCCATGTTTCCTTTTACTAAAACCAATGCAAGGGAACAATTCTTGCCTAAGATCAATATGCTCATTGAGCTTTACAAGAATGAAGATATGAGTATAACTTTGGTCCCATTCCATGTTATCATCCTTCGAACTTTAACTTCCTCTTTCTTTCTTGGTCTTACATTATACAACTAAGCTCCATCCTCTTGTTCTTCATGTAAATTCCATCATAGTGCATTAGGGGTTTCCAAGATGCTCCCCATACAGGACCTTGGTGTAATCCCATAACTTTCCCTAGCTAGAATTCACACAATATCTCCACAAAATAGAATTGGGACTCCATTGGAGTCATCCCACAATATTAATTGGGTAACCCCATCAATCCCCTCGGTTGGTTGTAGTGCCCCAAGCCTTCGTTTCAGCTTCCCTAATGTGGAGATAGGGAAACTCCACCAAATCCTCTAGTAAAAAGGATAGTTCCACTAGGACTTCTTTATGGATCTTGCCATGCAAAGTTGGAACGACTCTGGTGGATACCTAAAACAAAGGCCTAATGCAATTAGTGATTCTTGGATCTTCTCCTCCATCTATCTATCCACCACGTGTTCATTGTCCACTATTCATACATGGCCACATCATCACCTACCCCATCACCACTTTGCCACCATTCATTCTCCACCTTATCTCACATGTACACTTTCCACAATATTAAGTCCAATGACATCATCCAACTTAGCTCAATATTTATCATCTCATTATCCATACTTGCTCTACCATTTTTTAAAGGTATCCTCATTTTATTATCGATACCTTTTATTTATCAAACAAAATTGGTTTATCTTAAAAATGATTAAACATGATCATTCTAATATCCAATAACATAAAAAGAGTTTATACAATAATATGATTTACCAATTTTTCAAATATTTTTAAATCACCATAACTTGTAACTTTATAAAAGATGAATAATATACATCATAACATAATATGATCTTTGTTTGTTTTATAAATATCCATTAAGAATTTTACATGTTGGTATTAAAACAGTAGTTTTGATTAATAGTAGGTTGTAGGTGACAATGATTTGCAACTGTGGTATTATGTTCATCTATTCTCATTGTCACCCACCACATTATAAATTGATTTTTTTTTTATTATTTGTACTTTCTACGCATCGTGCTTTATGTCCATTCTAGTAACGATTTCCTCGTAAAAGTGGAAGGAATCCAATCAAACTAAAGTCCATTTGTTTTTTCATATCATGCATGTTTAATCTTTTCCATTTGTAAGACAATAGTGGAATGGAATCCCTTAGGTATTTTGATTTCCGAAGACATGTAGGCCTCTCTTCTAATATCTTCCTCCACCTACACCTCAATAGCATTTCTATGAGACTTGTTTTCATTTAGGTGACTTCAACATTCATGACAATTACATAAGATACAAATTTGTAGCTTCAAAATCCATATTTTATCTCCTTCATTTTCAACCCTTTGTCAAACATATAGACATACAAAAGATTGGTTGCACACATGTAATAGAAAATTGTGCTCAACCATAATCATGAGGACTTTTCAATGGACTTTGATGCTTCTATCACTTTGGAAATGTCATCTAAAAAAGTTGTACTTTTTAAAAATCGATATTGAATTTGAATTGATGTGGCTTTTTAAATTCATTGTTAAAACTAATTCCAACATATCTCAAACTAAAAAACATGAGTTATATATATATGGCCCAAATAAGTTATATATATATATATAAAGAGTGTGTTGTGGTTGTTACATAATGTTCATAGTGTGATTGCTTGTGAATTATATGGGTAGATAAACATGTGGTGGAACCATAGAACCTTAAAAAGCACCTTAGTTCTTTGTGTAAATAGTTTTGGGAAATGACACTCGAAGCAATTTCGATTGCATGTTTTTACTTTTGAAGTAGGTGGACCATTTGCATGGGTGAAACCTCTTGGAAAACAATTATTGCATTTACCAACAATATAATTAGTTGTCATGGCCTTACCTTTTTGTGTGGATTTACTATTACCCATTGTCTTGTAAATTGCCATAAAATGGAACTAGGCACATGCTTCTATTTCAACTCCGATCATCTTGATTGACATTGTCATTCCAGTAACACATTGCCTTTGGTACACGATGATTGAGGCACCACTACCACTTCTACCCATCTTTGAGGTTATTTATATATGTCCCATTCAACTTCAATTAAATGAAGACATTATCGATTACATTCACTCTTCACATAAAAATCCTTGTATATGTGAATTTTATAAGAAATTCCTTCCCTCTCCCCCAAAAACTTATATACGTGAATTTTATAAGAAATTCCTTCCCTCTCCCCCAAAAACTTATATACGTGAATTTTATAAGAAATTCCTTCCCTCTCCCCGCAAAATGTTGTTCATTCCTTTACTATTAATCTCACTTCAATTTAGGGTTAGGGTTACTAAATTCAAAGTAGGCCAAATAGAATGCTTTATGAACTTAAATAAAATAGAATGGTTAATGGCACGCGTGAACACACACATATATATCACCATCCCTCTATCATGTATTTCCACCCTATATACATACACGATTAACCCATTCTAGAAATTCCTTTTACCACACTAGACACAAGACTACTGTTATATTACTAATGAATAAAAATAATATAGAACATGTTAAGCAAATCCTATATTCATTGTTCATAGAACATTAGAAAAATAAGAAGAAAAAAAACAACAACGTCTTCAACAATGTAACCATCTTAACTAATTTCAACATTATCTAACCATCTTAATTAATTTCAACATTATCTTTTCTTCCTTAAAGGATATACCAGTTTTATTTCTTTATTTGGGGAATGGTTCAATACAATTATCATTTTTGCTTAGTGATCTAGTTTCATCAATTGCGAAGTTCATTCCAACTTCCAAGAGCTTTCCCATGATGTTAAGCTTTTGCATGAGTTTTGAGGTATAAAGTGACATAGCCACATAATTTTAAGGAGCTTTGATATGATCAGTGTGCTTTTTTGTAGTGGTCATTGGTAAAAAGAGTGATTAAACAAAATTCAAAATTCATAAAAAAATAGTTATCACCTCACTTAAAAGTCAATTCCAAATGTTTTGAAAAGGTGGAATACTTGTAATATATATTTATTAATTATCTATTAATGTATAATCATTTAAGTCATATAAATCAATATTCTATATTTACTCTACTATGATAATGATAATGATGCATTTCCAAATATGATATTCTATATTTATTCTATTATGATAATGATAGTGATGCATTTTCAAATATGATTGTTTACATTATGCATGTACATTGTAATGATTTTATCATGCAATTTCATATAATATATTCAATAATAATAATAATAAATATTTATTAGTTTAATGGATATTATGGGATGCCATATTAATGAGTAATGATTTTATGAAGTGAAGTACTAAGTTCATTTTAGTAGTTCCACATTATTTGCCAAATATTGTTTTAATGCATCTTTCATTTTAGTAGTTCCACATTATTTGCCAAATATGATATTCTATATTTACTCTACTATGATAATGATAGTGATGCATTTCCAAATATGATTGTTTACATTATGCATGTACATTGTAATGATTTTATCATGCAATTTCATATAATATATTCAATAATAATAATAATAAACATTTATTAGTTTAATGAATATTATGGGATGCCATATTAATGAGTAATGATTTTATGAAGTGAAGTAGTAAGTTCATTTTAGTAGTTCCACATTATTTGCCAAAGATTGTTTTAATGCATCTTTCATTTTAGTAGTTCCACATTATTTGCCAAAGATTGTTTTAATGCATCTTTGGATGAGAGGAAACAATGCCCCTCAAGCTCATCACCATCACGAATATGCATAGAAAATTATGTGGACATTTTTTATACATCGATGATTTCGAGTGGCTTACATACAAATTCTATGATGACCACAATTATTTGGTCTATTTGATGACTAATAATCCACGCATGGAAGTCTCTCCAATATTGAGTTTCCTTATGCCTCACATGTGTCTCTCCAATACTGAGTCCCCCAGAAGAAAAGCAAGCCAACCTAACAACTAGCTTACTTATTTCATTCCATTATTTCATTCCATTAATTTTGACGGTGAGTTAATTAGTGATCTTCACTAACTGCATGTGTGTGAATATCAAAATATCACTAACTGCATGTATGTGAATATCAAAATATAAGTAAAAAAATTTTTTTGACCTTGCCCATTCAATAAAAAATAACATATTATTATTAAAATAATTATTGCAAAGTTATTGTTGTCTCTAAGATTTTTTTATTAGATATATTTGTTTTATATAGAATAGGTATTCAAAGATTATATCTGTTAAGAGTTGGTTGCTAAGATTTGACACAAAACAATTATCAATCTCTTATGTCAAAAAATAATAATGTATATTTTTTTTTTGTGAAAATAAAATTGATGAGGTATTAAGTACGCCGTAGGCGTTTCACCGCGAAGAAGCATAACCATCCATCGGTTAGATTCCTCGCTCATAGAGCGAATGAAATGCTGCCACATGGATGGTTATGAACTCCTGTTTCCATGAGAAAAACAAGTTGCACAAGCCTCAGGTTCGACTGTATGATAAAGGCACAGTTCGACTGTATGATAAAGGCACAGAATACCAAGTTGGCCCTCCCATTGACTCCTGGTAATCGCATCCCATTCATTGGCAATAACAAAAACCTTGCCCTTGTCTGCTGCCTTCAGGGACAAAGATCTCTTCTGCAATGGCTCTTTGGTGGCAGGAACCCCAAACCCAATTACAGGAATAACGGTGCTTGAGCTCTCCGAGATCGCAGCGGACACCAATAGGGCGAGCCCTGCGCCGAGGCTGTGACCCGTTAGCAGAAGTGGGTAGCCGGGATAGGCCTCCATTACGATGCATGAAGTTGAGGACCTGGGAGAAGTAATCGAGGGTGGAGTAGGTGAAGATGGAGCATTGGGGCGACAGAGTTTCGAACTCCAGCCCTTCCCAAAGGAGCGTGTCTGGGCAGCGATCTGCCAGGCCGTCTTGCTTGTCGTTGATTTGGGTGCGCTGTGGCATCTCCAACATGAAAACACTTCATGAATGAAAACTCTGTCTATAATTATATTTTTTTTAAATGTTAAACCCAACATTCATCCCGACCCAAGCCTTTCTGCACTTAATGAATGAAAACTCTGTTTGTAATTATATTTTTTTAAATGTTAAACCCAACATTCATCCCGACCCAAGCCTTTCTATCCAGCGATCCATCTCAGATTCATGCTACAATACTTACATTACGTTTGCAGAGAAATAAGACTCTGTTTCCATTATGAAGACCACGATTTTCTAGATTTAATGTAGTGTATAAGCATCTTTAAAACTACAAGCTGATCCATCCTAGGATTCACGCCATAATACTTACATTTCATTTGCAAAGAATTAAGACTCTGTTTCCATTCTAAAGACCAAGATTTTCCAGATTTTAATGTCATATATAAGCATCTTTAAAACTAGAAGCAGATTCATCTTAGGATTCACGCCATAATACTTACATTTCATTTGCAGAGAATTAAGACTCTGTTTCCATACACTCAAAGCCATAGCAATGCCGATACAATTTAGTATTCATGACAGCAAAAATACAAAAAACTGAACAGTACCATGAGAGTACAAGCTCATAGAAGCTTGTATTATTCGCTTTGCAGTCCTGTTCTCCTACTGCTTGAGCCGCATCCTAAAAATTAAAGATATCTAAGCCCTTTTTTCCAAAAACCATATGTAGATAACAATATCCAAAACAATCTCATGACCATTTTTAAGATAGCCCCAATGGCCACCTAAATTATAATAGTGCATGCAACTAGTTTGTACATTGAAATTTCCAACTGATAGAATGACTAGTTTGTACATTGAAATTTCCAACTGATAGAATGTCCCTAGGTGTAGAGAATTTTTTTATACCTAATTGTAAAATTGCAAAAGAAAACTATCTACATCAGAAATGCCATATTGTGATCATAATATGCAGGGAATCTCAAGCATTCTTTGATTTAGAAACAACAATACCTCTTTGAGCTGGACATAAATTTACGGTACTGGAATTTAGTGCTATTTCTGTTTGTCCTCGGAAACTCATAGAGCTCAAAAGCTTCTGTAGTCTTATAAGACCAACAGATCTCTCTCTCATTTCCAAAACCAAGCGATTACAGAAAGTTTCAAATGAATAATTCCTTGGGGAATCCAACAATGCTGAAGAAACCCTCTTGGACTAGTATGGAAGCAGGAACTAGCCGAGAGTTAGATTAGGGAACTATCTAATATCTAGGGCGGCATAGTAGTCGCTGTCTTGTTGAAAAGCGCTAAGTTTTTCACGCACCTGTCTAGCATTTCCAGTCTCAAAAAATCTTGAAGATCAACCTTTCCTCCATTCACAGCTTTTGAAGAACCAACTACTGTCCTTTTAGTAACTCCCATTGGAAATAACAGGCTTCACCTTCAACCTCCTTGGCTATTTGGCCAAGATCGATCTTGTAGGTAGAAGTCTTCGCTTTATTCCCCATGTTTGAAAGGTTGCAGGAAAAATGGAAGAGTTTGAATGTTTGCATGATGACCACGTGTGCTCCTTGCGATTTTCGATGGGTATTCTGGCATGCCATGAGTGAATTTGAAAACTTGGATGAGCTGGTGGTCGTTACCATTTCGAGTTGGCTGATTATTTTTAATAATGTTTACTTATAAAGTGAAAAGTGTCAAACTGACTTAATATTATAAAATATCCCCACTATAACTTAATCATTGTATTAAGAATAAAATTAAGCTTATGACAACAAATTTATAATTAGCTACTATCCACATCCTTCCATTTCAATTACTTACTTGTTCATTGAGATGCATGATTTCTTATGAACACGCGGCTGCCGCGGTGATAAAATTGTGCCACATCCTTCCTTCCTCTAAATTTATTTATTCTGTTTTTTTCCAAGAAAAAAACTATATATTGCATTTTTTAGATTTTTTTAAGTATAAAAACAAAAAAACTTACATATGATATTGTAGTAAAGTCATGAAGTTACTTCTCCAGACTGTACAGCCCAATTTATCAATTTTAACTCGCCAGTTGTTGAGAGTAGACGGGCATAGCCTTGTTGGAGTATGGCACACTTTTTTCCTAAAATCTACATGGCTTAAATTCAATATATCAAATTTAGTTTACTGGTTGTTTAGCTTTGATTGTTGATAGTCAATGATTGTTGATAGTCAATGTTGGAGTTGGATTAATTATATATAGATTGGATTAGTCAGATTTTTTTTCCATTTTAACAAACCGATCTAGGAAATCAAGGTGACCCTAACCCAATCTGATACATGTCAATAAATAGAGGTTTAGTATTTAATAAATAGAGGCTCAAGATAAGTCATGTCAAAATTATGAAAATGATGTCAGGGTTTCGTCCGGATTTGACTTAAACATTGAAATGTATATCAGTACGGCCCCTCCTGAAGGTCTGCCAATACCCAACCATACATTGTTCTTTGCTGATGAGCAATCATGAAATAAAACCATTCTCAGCAATAAAAGCCAATGATTGTTTTCAATGAATGATTGCTTCTATCTTTTGACTGATTCCCTGTTGATGGGTAATAGTTCACCCAAAATGTTGGGTTTCAAATCTCTTATGTGGTTAAATCCAAAAATCTTGTAGACAATATGTCCAGCTGCGAAATCTGCAACAGCTAGGTCATATAGATCCATCTCCGACTTAATAGAAATATGACAATATAGAGCAATATCACACGTAGGATATCGACTCAAGCAGTTGTTGAATATTCTGCTCACCACACAGAGGATGTTGTTGCGATAATCACCTTATTGTAAACTCCTGTCACCATAATCTTATTGTAATTTGTAAGAGATCCGAGGATTACAATCCTGGGGTATTCCTGACAGATTATCCATGACATACACATAGATTTAGTAAGAGTGTGTAAACAAAGTCACTAGAGACATTTCTAGTGACAAATGTCTCACTGCAAGCACATAGAACATGCACTTTTCCCTGCAAGCAAACACGAGTGCAAAATATGAGTCCAATATGTGGAAGCAAGGAAGGATATGGCAGATGTGCTTTTCTCACTGCTAATTATAAACGATCAAGAAAGTATTTTAGTACTCGAATCCATTCAAGATCCTAAAGCAATAAGTAAACCCAAACTCCCTTATGTAATTTCTCACTGTTACAATTCTAAGCTACATTCATATAGTAAGTGATAAGTAGTTTTTAATTTTTTTGATTGGTTTTTAATAAATTTTATTTTTTTTGATTGGTTTTTAATAAAATATTTATTGGATTTTTTAGAGTATCATACCGAGTGGATGGATCATCTCCACACGCAACACCTAAGTTGTAGGAAGCACCTCGTTGATATTGTTTGTTTCATGTCAAATTTTTTGGATTTTGGCAATATACTGGTGAGTGCATTAGTCAAGAATTCATATTGTTGTGGTTACAACTGGCATCTACTTTCTTTAGTAGTGCTTCAGTAATTTACACATTTAAGGTAAAACCCTTAAATTCCACTATTCTTTGCCTCTCTGCTAAAAACAAGCATTGATAAGACTCCCACACCTATCTCTTTGGCATTGGAAGTGACTAAAGGGTCTATAACAAAGAGGCCCTTTTCTCTCTATTTGTATGGGAAACCCAGATAGAGGCCCTTTTCTCTCTATTTATATGGGAAACCCAGATAGAGGCCCTTTTCTCTCTATTTGTATGGGAAACCCTTTTGGCTCTGGATGGCCCAATGATGATGGGAATGGAGAGGTAAAAAATATATTGCGATGGATGACAGAGGAGTTGGAAAGAATGAGGTAAGCCATTGAATACTTCAGTATTCACATGGAAACACAAGAGACCAAACAAAAAGAATTGGAAGCTAAGCTCAATGAGCAAAGAATGAAATGTGATAAGCTAACATGTGATTTTGAAAAGCACTAAACTATCATTCTAGGGTTTGTGGATATTAACACGTTGAGGTTATGTGTATGCACGTGTCGATATTTTGAAATAGCTTTAAAAACAATTAAATTAAAATATATATATATACGGGTGTCGAGATTTTAGAATAGCTTTAAAAACAATTAAATTAAAATATAAATCGCAGCAAACATAATATAGATTACTTAAATTAGACTTCAATTTCTCATCATTTACACAATCTGAATCAATTGAGTTACTTTAAATTTACCTTTCTCCTTAGAAAACTACTTTTATTTATTTCCTTTCAATCGTTCATTACTCGGCAGACATTATGCATCTCCAAACCAAACTATGTACAATATATTAACACATGATGCATGTCCAACAACGTAATCTCTAAGCATCTCCGCATCGCTAGCCACGCACAACAATGTTTCACACCAACCAACGCTTAACTTTCTAAGCCCTTCAGCTTTACACGTGAATTTTCCCACAACTCCTCCAAAGATACCAATGTTTCCATACTCGGCAGCTCTTCTAATTCGTACCACCCAAAAAATCTAACCATTGAAGCTTTGTACAATGCGGAAACTTGGCATATATTCTCTTCAACTTCACACATTTTGATGAGCGAAACTACTCCAAAGATACCAATTTTTCCATACTTGGAAACTCTTCTAACTCAGAGCACCCATCATCATACAACAACGAAGCTTTGTACAATGCTCCAACCTCTGTATCCTTTTCATTTTCACACAGTCGATTGTCATCAACTCTAACAGCTGAAAAGGTGCTAAGTGCAAAATGTTAGCGGTTCAACCAAACAACATATATTTATATAATGCGATATTAACATCGACTAAACCTACCAAAATAACATAATAATTTTTTAATTAGATGTGATTCGCTTTCCTTTAAATTGCTAATAAGTTTTGTATATATATATATATATGCTAATTAATGACCATTTATTATTTATTGCATTGCATGCCAGGGAAAATTGATTATTTATTGCATTGCATGCGAGTGAAAATAGCATAAACTTGTTCAGTAATTCTTAGATTTTATATGAATAAATTTGTGTATATTAATATTGATAAAAGGAATGAGAATACAATTTTTTAATTACATTTAAATGAAGTTGTGGACATATAAACATGGAGAATTTTATAATAGTTTTTACACTTCAGGATAAACATATAATTCTTCAATAGCTAACAACTTTCCAATCCCTTGGATTCTTCAATAGCCAAGATAATATTGTCTTTTAATTTCTAGGCGTCTTGATATAAATTGATTGAAAATTTGTTCAGTGCACTTATTTTATTTCTATTCATACTCAAGTTTGCCCTTAGCTCTTCTTTGTTAATTGAACTAAGTTGGATTCATAGTCTTAGTTTCTATGGTAATCTTGGGAAGGAGTTCCATAAACTCTTTTTGGTCCCGTGAAAGAGTTCTATACCTATACCTGTATATGGAGATTCCTAAATTTATTGCTACATCACATGGCATGAAAACAAACTTTTGTTCACGAGTAGTTTGTGCAGTTTAGGAGCTATTATAATCATTGTTTTCATTGATATTATTGCAGAAATATTTTTTCAAATTGCTTATATGTTCCAGATATAGTAGTAATCTATAGTGTTGAGATTACTACTACAGAGATTGTGAGAAAAACAATTGTAGTTAGGTCACTGTGTTGATGAACTTAACATTATGTTTTGTTATGGGTTGAGTGCCTATGTCTTTGTAATCTGAGATTGTTACAAACTTTGCTCTTTTCCCACCAGTGTCTTTCACTCCCTATGCCTATGTTTTTGTTCCTTCTAACTTTCCTCTTTTCCTACCGGCATTCATTTTTGCCCCTCAAAGGACAAATGCTAGTTTAAGTGAATATAAATTCATGAGCTATTAGAACATGGTGGGTTTTTTGTTTGATGGTCTATTGGAACATCATGGATTTTTTATCAAGGATATTTTGTTTGACGAGTAAGAGTAAGCTTCAAATATCAATAGTGTTGGTTCGCATCATTTGGTCATCAAAAGTTTGTTCTTTAGTGTTTATAATCTGAACATTAGACAAGAAGATATGGCGAAAGGAAGAAGAACATGTTGATATCTTAATGGATTCCATCTTGCCTTTTGCCTTTTTACCATACGAATCGGACCGGGACGGAGTACAAATGTAATTTACGACAGTACCAGGCCGCATTTGAAAGGTCGAGGATGCGTCCAAGAACACCCAATAGAGAAGTTGGAAAATACAGTGAAAGGCATGGTGGATATAAAAACTCCTAAAATGGTAAAGATTTGGACGTAATTTCTCGTGATATTCATGAACTTTGTTGGTACATGTACATCCATGTTGATACGTCGTTGATGGATCAATCAAATATATTCATTTTATAAATAAATCCGAATGTGCCATATTAAATTCAACACTACAAACAATGCAGTCCGGCATTATAGACGGAGGCGATGCCAGACTGGCATTAATGACGTGTCACGTACTAGCGGTACTTTGGATTATGGTTTATCTCGACTCACATAAGGTGGGTTCCATCTATGCAATAATATATTAAAAAAGAACGCTTTGAGCACTACACTCCATGAGCACTATAGGTTATCTCGGGACCTTATACAGGAGTTACATGATCGGGGTTACTACGTTCTTAAGCAATTGATCCATCCCATTGTAGGCCTAGGCCTTTCTGATAGGTGGTTGATAACAGCTGATTTGGCTCTAAGGAAAGAATGGGATGGCTACAGGCTTTTGTTGATGGAAGTTGGGATCCAATTAATGGGGTTCTCGGATAATTTGGTATGGGCAAACAACACGCTTAAGGGAACGGTCTCGGCTAAGTTGGCATACAAGATTTTGATGGAAGATTTGGGAGATGGAGTGGTGATTGGCTTGGGAAAATTGTTGTGGAGTAATAAACTACCGCTGAAAGTTGGATGTTTTATTTGGCTCTGTTTGGAGAATAAGATCTTGACCTTGTAGAATTTACAATGTTGTGGTTTCTGTGGCCTTGGGATATGCACATTATGTAGGTGCTCTTCTGAAGATATTAATCATTTGTTGGGGGTGTGTATTTTTCCAGGGTGTGTGGGTATTGATCAGAAATAGATGGCCAAGACTTCCTGTTTTGGATTACGATTTTTTAATCGCCAATTTGTTTGTTTGTTTTAAGAGATTGGATGTAGACGCCCTCATTGCCTTTCTCACTATGTGGGAAGTCTGGCGGGCCAGGATTGGTATGTTGTTTAGAAATATCAGGCCTAGTATGGGTTTGGTCATTGCTCGGATATGTGCATGGAATCTTTCAAGTGACGAGGCCCCAGGCTACAATTTAGCTTATGCGCCTCCCTTCCTGGAAGACCATTTCTCATTCCCCTTTGGATTCTTCAATGGCGCTGCTCAACATGGAAGTTGTGGTGTAGGTATGGTTATAAAACTTTCAGCGGATCATTTTTTCATCTCCATTTGAAAGCTGGGAGTGGTACAAATACCAGGGCTGAACTTGTGGCTCTGTGGGGACTTCTTTGGTTCACCAATGAGATGGAAATTGATTTGACTCACATTTTCGGGCATTCACGGTGCATTATTGACTTGGATTTGGGGAAGTCGCTTTTGAGACCTATCCTACTTAATCACTGGATGTTGAGGGCGCGTGGTTTGATCCTTCGTTTTGGGGACTTATCTTTCTCCCACATCTTCCGTTGTCACAATGTGGAGGCTGACAGACTCTCAAAGATATCCATGGGATCGATGGATGGCAGGCTACATTATAAAGAATATCAGCCTGGTTCTCTGGTTAGAGAGCACTTTTTAGAGACTTGCTAGTTGGTTGTTGGAGTTTATTCCACACTATTTCATATATCTAGACAACTTCTCGTAAGGTTTTTTGTGATACTGTTCAGGATACGCACTATGGCTGAAGTAACTATGACCTTTTTTGTTCATGATCTTACGAGTTAAGTATAGGTTGGATCCATGTTTTCTTCCGAACTTTGGTGCGTTTTGATATGAGAAGATCTCACTTCTTGTACTTCTTGTAATTACGCTATATGTAATATTTTGACACATCTTTTTCTTTCAATAAAAAGGTGTTTTTTTTTGTCTTGAAAAAAAAAAATCCGTATGCACTTAATGAGTTCACAACAGAGGAGGATGGACAACAACTAACATTTGTCCACCACCCCTTCCTCGGAGGGAAAAATGAGGTAGACGTTAGCAAGATTCAGCCAATTAAAATATAAATATATATTTTTTAATTCTATTAATATATGATATTACAAACATTATAAAAATATTGCAAAATATAAAAAAAAGTTAACTCTGTTGGGGCAAATTAATCTAGCTATGCAATTTATATATGTCCCCCGTTGGGGACATAACAATTAAAAACTAAACATATCCTTTTTTAAGAAAACACGAGGTTAGAATTTAAAATACTAATAGCTAAGCACACCAAAGTTGTTACATTGCAAAATTAAAATTCTAATATCTAGATGGAATGAAGCATATCGATTCGCATTATATGTGCTAGATTTTATTTTTTCTAAATATTTGGATGGGGAATCGATAATTATGAAGATTTTTTTTTAAGTAAGCAATATTATATTAACAGAGTATACAAAAAATATTACAATATCTACCAACCTAAGAGCTTTTCATGGCCGTCTGAAACAATCTTCTACGTAGATCTAATAACCCATATAACAAACATTCATACGTCCCCTCCCCCGAAGGAGAAAACAGAGCCTACACGCTAAACATTGACCATTGTTTCCCCTCCCAATAATAGCATGCATATCCCACAGACAAAAATTCAGAAACCTCAATGCTGGCCATATCCCTGATACCCTTACCCAGACTGACATTGACATACCCAAAGCAACAAAACACAAAGGGTAGATCTCTAACACTTAACAAATAGTAAAATCCAACATAGAGGCCGAATCACTACCCTTAAATCTTGGTGTTACTCGGTTTTAGGAATCGAACCATCGTTGCGCGGACCACCATCCTGATGCATACTCGTCCCCTGCACCCCATCCCCCACCAAGGCAACATACCCCATCTTCAGGAGGAAAAGGATCCCCAGCTCCTTCCCTATAGCGTCAATATTCAAGTGTAGCAACCTCGTATCCACATATAGTTCCTTCCAAAATGCCCCCAGGACGTCATCGACTCGCTCCTTCTCCTCACATTGTAGCAGAACCCTACTAAGCATGGATTTCACTACCTAGTATACGGTGACAATCCGTTCATACATGCCTTGACGACCACACGAGGACCCAGGGTCCTGAATCCATGGTTCCAACGTTGCCTCCTCCATAGATGGTCCCGCATCCTCCACCTCCATCCATACTCCCTGTTCCAACATTTCCACATCCACTTGAATCGACGCAGGGATCGACAAGTAGTAATTCCATGGAGCTTGGGCTACCTGAAGTTGCTCATGGCTCACCCTGCACTGCCCCCTAGCATTCACGGCTCCCATATTTCCCTAAGGATCCATACCGCTCTCGACCCCTAGACTCGGCACGTCCTCACCACAAGCCTTGCTGTGAGAACCCTCTCTTCCACTCTTTACGATGCCCAAAAACACCACCCCGCGATGGACGCACAAAAAGTAGCAAGGACTAGAGGTAGCGAGCAAACCGCCACAAGAGAATTCCCCAAGAATGATAATATCAGCAGTCCCCCCACCAAATTCCATAATGGATACTATCCCTTCCCACCCATAGATCATACAGTCCATCACTACAACCTCCCTCAATCTAACTCCTCGCATGAGTCTGCCTCGTATGAAGATCACCCTTATCATAATGCCACAATCTTCATTAATGCCAACACATGCCACCATTAAATCTGGCATGCTCCACGCATTGGGTTGGGTTCACCACCTGTTCCCTCCATGACGTCCCCCCTCCGCCTGTCATCACCCGCATCCGGGGGAGCACAGTCTTGCATGGCCAGATGGAGACACTATCCTCTTAGCCCCACCTCATCCATTCCTTCCACCATGCCTTCCCATAATATGTTCATGCTCCCGATCCCTGCGTTAGCTAGAATATTTGCAACTTTGTTCCCAGATCATCTCACATGGATGAAGGAGATCCCGTGGCCTTGATTCAATCTAGTCACCAATTTCTCAAGACAAAAGTCTAGTCTCCAATGATCTAAGACCTTAGACACTTGTTTACCATTCTGGATATTTTCTGCCATCCGTGGAATCACAGTCGAGTCCCCCTCCAGTATGATCGGGAGGAATCCGATCTAGATAGCACTAGCCAAGCCCTGAAGCAACCCTTCAATCTCTGCCACATTGTTTGTCTCCATCCCAATGAACCCACAGAATAGCCACAATATATTCTTGAGGTGTTTGTGGATGACCCTCCCAAAACTCACATGACCTGGATTACCCTTTAAGGTTCCATCAAAATTCATCTTGAATAACCCATTCGGAGGAGGGATTCAAAAATCAGAGCTTCTGGGGTTTATCCCGGGGAACAAGAGCGTTCCAATGAAAACCGGGATGGATCTGAATCCCCAAGCCTCAAGAATCCTTGTTTCTCGTTCATCATCCTGTAAGGTGTTGGCCCGCTAGGTAGAGAGTTTGAGTGTTTCTAGAATATGGGCATTGACCAATGCCCAAACTCCCTCAAACATCCTCTGCTTGTCCCTGAAAATTCATTGATTCATTTCTTTCCAAATCTCCCACATTACAAACCCTGAGAACAATTTCCAGATTTAGTTAACTAAGATATTCTTGTATGGACTTCCCACCCATTCCTTAATGGTGAGGTCTAGTCTGCCCCTCACTCTTCCCGAGCTTCGAAAAATCTCTACTCTTTTATCCCAAAGCTAAAAAAAATGAACATTGATCCAAAAGGTGGTTCATCGTTTCTTCCTCCACCATGCACATACAACACCATGTGGGCCCATAGCACCACGTTTCATGATATTCCCCCCCATCGAGATCCTTCTTCTATAAACCCTCCAAAGGAATGTCACCACCTTAGGCAACAACTTTTCCTACCAAATTTTCTTCCACTCCAGAAGATCCCTCCGATCCCTCCCGCCTACCGCTATTGAGTAAGCTCCTTTCACTGAGAAGATTCCTTTGGTATCTTAGCCCCATCGCAGCTTATCTTGGTCATCACTCTATCTTATCACCCTTTCTTGAAGTTCCTCCCACAACCCCTAGATGTTCTCTTGCCTATTCAAAGCCTATCATTCCTCCATCCTGCACGAAGATCTAAATTCAACACTCTCCTGGGATTCCTCCCAATAATCTTTTACCTTCATCCCCCACATGTTGGTGGCTCCCCTTGATGTTTCCCCAATGGACTCCAAACGAGACAGAGGGGGAAATTGTTGCCATGAGTCCCCCCAAAATTTTTCCCTTTTTCCATTTCGGATTTCCCAAAAGCTATAGTCTTGCACCAGGCCCCGTCCTTGTCTTGCGGAATTCCAAATATGGGAAACAAAACCCCCCTCATTATATCTTATGAGATCACCTTTCCCCCACCCCCTAGCATACTTGCAGTGCCATAAATTTTCCCAGGGTTCCTGGTCATGGGAAACCCACCTCCACCAAATTTTGGCTCCCATGACCTTACTACTTAAATCCGGGTCCCTTAGTCCTAGCTCACCCTGAGCTCTGGGTAGACACAACGCCTCCCACCCAACCAAGGCCCACTTCTATATGTTATCAGAATCTCCGTAGAGAAATTTTCTTTGCATTTGACGAATGTGCCTAAGGATTGATTTCGGTGCGGCCAAGGCAGACACAAGGTAAGTGGGCATAGCCTGCAGCACCGACTTCACCAAAATAATTATGCTAGGAAAGTTTAGAGGGAGGACCTCCTAGCTAGCTTTTCTTCTTCATCATGTCTAGAAGATCCCACTCGAAGAGACTTGTCGTATTACCGAATCCAAGAGCCCCACCCAAATATTTAGATGGAAGGGAGCTCTACTGAAACCTGAGAAAGCAAAGAATGTTCTATTGGGTGATCTTAAGAGTGTTAAAGAAGAATATATGTGACTTCTCCTCATTCATGGCTAGACCCAAAGCTTTAAAGAACATAATGAGACCACTATTAAAATATTTTTCCTCCCTTACCAAGGCGTGCCCCATAAGCATTGTTTCATCCACAAACTGATGGTAAGTTTGGACAGGTTCCTGGGGGTGAAGGGATAGACCTTTAAGGCCCCCCTCCTGCAAGAAGGCCTTGACTATCTGTCCCAACCCCTCTGCCATCAAAATAAATAATAAAGGGGACATAGGGTCCCCTTGGTGAATACCTCTTGAAGGATGGAATGGGGCAGAGGGGACCCCATTAACCAAGACCGAGAATAAGGCAATATAAACAAGGTTGTAGATCCATCTGACCTAATTGCTGCTAAATCCAAAGGCCCTCATTACTTCACACATATAGTTCCAGTTAACTTTGTCACAAGCTTTATCTAGATCGATCTTTAGCATCATTACTTGTTTCTTGGTGGTTTTAAGAGAATGACAGACCTCGTGAACCAGAACAATCCCATCCAACATTTATCTTCCTTCCACAACTCCAGATTGATCTGGAGAAATGAGGGAAGGGAGAAGGGGTTTTATCCAATTTGCAATAACCTTAGAGATGATCTTATAAATGACATTGCACAAATAGATGGGTCTAAACTTACATCGGGTATCATCTCCGTCGCTCATGGGGATTAGGGAAAATAAGGTAGCATTGAAAGCTGATAACGATCCTCCAGAAGTCCTTAAGTCCTCCAAAATATACACTACCTCCTCCTTGAATAAATCCCATAAGTGATGAAATAAATTAACTATAAAGCCATCAAGCCCTGGCGCCTTTCCATCCTCCATCTAGTTGATAGCCTCTTCCACTTCACTTAGGGTGATAGGATTCATTAACATGCCATTCTAGTCCTGGGAAACTAGCTGGGGGAGGAATTGGGTGACTTGAGCAATGTCTCAGGTCCTGTCCTGGACCAACTGTTCCATAATTGAATTGAATTATCTCAATAATTCTCCTTCTATCTCCCTTCTTTCTTTAAGACGATTCCCATTCTTAGCCTTGATGTGAGCTATTTGATTCCTCTGATGGTATTGGATTGTAGATCTATGGAAGAAAGTCATGTTTTGTTCTCCCTCTTGTAACCACTCGTTCCTTGATTTTTGCTTCCACAGGATCTCCTCCCGTGCTTCTATAGCCGCCACTTGTTCCATAACCTGTCTTTCTTCCTCCTCCATACTTTCATCAATGTTGTCTCTCATTCCTTTGACCTGAATTTATTCAAGATGTCGCTTGTCTTCAAAAATGTTTTTGAATATCTCCCTGTTCCAAGTCCTTAATTTATCCTTAATAGATTTTAGCTTGTGCTGAATGCGGTACATACAAGATCCCCTCACTTCTACTTCCCTTCCTACCAACACTTAACAATAGCTTTGAAATCCTGATGGGTTATCCAAAAGGATTTAAACCTAAAGGGGTGTCTCCATGCATCTTCCTCTTGGAGCCAAGATAGGCATATCGACTAGTGAATTAAACCTGCAGCAAGGAGAATTCAAGCCTGAGATCCCCCCCATTGACAAGAATGGATTTCGAGACTAGGAACTGATCTAGATGAGAGGCGATATGCCTCCCTCCCCTGCTTATTATTCCAGGTGAATATGTGATCATTTGTTTCCAAATCGACTAAGCGCAAATCCTCCATGAATTGTTTAAGATCTTGTCTGATGGCTTCTAAGAATATCCTTCCCCCTTTCTTCTTTGCCATGGAGGTGATCATGTTAAATTCCCCCCTATGACCTAAGGCCTACCCCTAACCCACTCATTTAGATCATCCAAATATTTAAGGAAACTTACTTTTTTTCGTTTAAACTTGGGGGTTGTAGACATTGGTCATAATTACTCCCAACGTCGAGCCGAAAATCTTGGCTTCCACTTAGATGGATCTTTGGGTTGCCACAAAATTAGACAAGATAACCACACTTGGGTTCCACAAGGTAGCTAATCCCCCTGCCATACCTCTAGTGGCTATTGCATTGACCTCGCTCCCTCTCCAAACCTTCTGCATTATAACCTCCATATTTTCGACCGAGCATTTTGTCTCTTGAAGGAAGACAACTACCGGTTTCTCCCTCTTTATATTATTCTTTAGCATCCTAGTCTTCTGGGGACTACACATGCCCTTGTTATTCCACGATAGAAACTTCATTGAGATAACTTCTTGAGGGCTGCTTTGATTTTTGGGTATTTCCTCGAGGCCACAAGCATTGCACTGACCTCTGCTATTCTCTGCATGTTAGTTCTCCTACCCCTCTTTTCCGATCCCTCTTTAAATTTCCTTTTGTTCTCCTTACTTTGACCACCCAAGATACCTAGGTTTTTAGCTGAATTAGTCTTAAGAATGGCCTCTTGTATAAGTTGGACTGGCTGAGCCGACACATAGCCTTCCTTCTTATTCGAGCATGCCTACTCTATTTCATCTAGGTTCAAATCCCCTAACTCAACATCTTCCTCTTCCTCGAGCATCTCCGTATCCTCCGTCCCTTTTCCTTGGGTTCCCTTTTGGATGTCATCTTCTTCTATCCCCTCCATAGGATTTTTTGATGGCGACCTTTCCTCTAGTGAATGCAATCCCTCTTTTGAATTTGCATCTTTCTCTGATAGGTTGTTCAACAGGTCAAACCTATTGGAGGTTAAAGGTTTGGGGTTGGATCCCCCTCCCCCACCTCGTCATCCATGTCTGCGTCTCTGTGTGACCTCGATATATCCTTCGCTATCTACCTCCTCCTTTTGTTTGCCCGAAAAAACCTCTGCATTCCTTGGAAAACTCTAAATAAGTGTCCATGAACATGGTAGAGGCGACAAGGAGAGGGAATGTGTTCATAATCTAGAGTCTGCACACATTCCTCATCATCCCAAGTTAGGGTTATGGGTTCTAGTAAATCTTTAGAGATATCCATGTACACACAAATCCTGGCATACGAGGTGTACCTCGCTCTTTTCGTCTGGTATGAGATCTTTACAAACTCCCCCAAGGTATTGCCAATATCCTCTAGGATCTCCTGCTCCCAGTACTCACTTGGGAGGGAATACAAATGAATCTAGATTCATGCTCTCTTCATATCTTCTTTATTTGGGCTGAAGCACTCTTTCCATGGCTCAAGGAACAAACCTGAATGAGTTATAAAAATATGGTCCGCCTTCAAAGACTTAGTCCCTGTCTTCCTCATTGAAGAAAAATATGGTAAAGAAGCCCTTCGATCCCAAGAGCAAGTCGTAATGGCACTTAGGCTTCCATACTACTTGAATCCATTTGATTAGATCTTTTTCAGTCTGCCATACCCCTAGAAACTTCCTTATTAGGTCATGCTCTTTCATATGTTCAATCTTGCCCCTCATATTTCTCGATCTAATGAGCAAAGCTGTGATTTCATTGGTTTTAGAGATACAACCTCCATGTGCCATCATACCACCTACTCCTCCCAAGCCCAGACCATCCTTTGTTTGATCCGTTCCATCCTCTATAAAACCCTTTTCCTGGTTGCCCTTCTTTCCTAAATAGTTCACCGTCGCTTTTGGGCCCGGGGGGGCGCCGCTCCCCCCTCTCCACACCCATCTGAAACTCCTACGAGGTCCTGTACCGGACCTAGCTTCCTATTCCCACAACATAGATGCTTCTAAAAACCCTAAGCCGCTATCCCTACCATCTCCCTCCTTCAAATGCTTGAAAATCCAATTTTAAAAGCATAAAATGTAATCTTGAGAAAGAAAATAGAGTTTCGTAATTGTGAAGAATTTTATGGATGCCACTATAATTGATTTTTTCATGTAGAGTTTTCGGGGAGAAATTTATTTGATCAATAAAATTATGTTTGATTTCAAAATTATTTTGTAATTTTCATTGTAAATCTAAAATGATTACGAAATAATAAGCACTGGTTGGGGAGTTATACATTCAAATATAAGACTAAGATAAATAAGCGAAAAACTTGTTTCGATGGTACATCTATCGTAATCGAGAGGGGTAACTCTATTTGTATAGGGGTTACTCAACCAAGTTTTTTCTTCAAACAAGAAACATGGAAGACATCGTGCAAATTCCTCTTGTTTGGAATATCTAATGCATGGGCTACTTGAAGAAATTTTGACAAAATCACAAAATTCTCTTTTATTTGTTTTGTCAAACACTTAGCAACTTATAGGTTTTAAACTTAGAATTACTTTCATATTTTAAAGACTTAAAACATCTATGCCAAGTACTTCAAATGCATAAATTCTTAACATTAATCATTATACATAGTGTTTAGGTCAAACTGACCAGGGAAAACCCTTGAGCGAGGAATTTTATTAAGGAAATATGAAAACTTCTTACAACTCAGAGATTTTATTTCTCAAAAAACAAAGACAAGCTTATCTCTCCCACCTGCTATACGAAGTTCATGCTAACAGAAGAAATTTTCCAAAATTGCTCCACACATGCCAGAACCAGAACATCAACCTATTGTCTAGAAAATCGTGCCATAGTCCGGCCTATTGCATATCTTGTCAGAAATTTATAGCAACATATTTAAACCCTTTCTATATTGGAAAACGTGCTAGTAACTATACAAACTGGTACAAAATTCTATGCAGAAAATTTCTCTGTCAAACTGCCTTCGGATTCGTGCCAATCCTTGAAAAATGCCTCAGAATTTGTGGCCCCGCTGGACTGTCAAATTCAGTTGTAGTTGTCTTGGGAATCATGTCCTTATCTCTCCTTGAGAACTATGCCCTTTCTCTGTCTCTATCTTAACCTTTTGATGTGTCTCCCTTTGTCTCACTAAATCTTTTTTATACTTCACTTTTATCCAACTAACCCTAACTACCATTAACTACCTCATTAATGACTATGATTAATTCTTTTGATTAATGGATCATATTAAATGCAAATTAATTAAAAATAAAAAATAAAGTGCACATTACAACATGGTACCCACAACTTAAATGAAGTACAAACTTTATTTATTTACATAAGTCACTTTACATAAATAAATACATTAGAGACAATGACTTATTCCTCTCCATGATACACACATCAAAAACCACAAAGGATGCCTCCAAAGTTATCATTTTTAAACTCTCCCTCCTAATGAAGGAGGTCCTCCTGACACCATCTATATCTCCTCCACCTAGGTCCCTGTTCCCTAATGTAGCTCCCTCATGCTCTGGAATTTGGATCGAAGACAAGTGTGTGAAGACCACTTTGAACTGTGAACTCTAATAACCTGCTCGTGATTCCTATACCTGCTCATCAACTCCGTACTGGCTGAGTCTCCTACCGATACTCTGAAGAGACCCACTCTATTCATCTGGAAGCATCAACTATCCACCTGGAGCTTCTGCTCCATCCTCAGATTCTGTCTCAGAAAACCAACCACTGACCCTCCTCGAAATACAACCTCACCCCGCAACACATAGAGCTTGTCCCTCCTGTCTACCAGAAGAATAGTAGTTTCAATTGGATTTCCCACTCGATAGATAAATATTTACCCATATATAATAAACAATCCATATCCATCATCGTCCAGGGATGAAATTGAGAGTCTATTGACTCTAATCCCTAGAACAAACAAGACCTTATCTACCTCTAGAAACTCTCCAAGCTCCAGTTGGAACCTCACTATTCCAACTCCCTACACTACTACTACCTGAGGACTACCTATGTCAGTTTCCACAAAATGTCCAGGACCTATCTCAATGATACTCTGAAAGATACCATACACAATGGTCATGTGCTTAGTTGACCCACTGTCAACTATCCCTGAATCATAAAAACTCGAATTTCCCACGTTGGAATCGAAGGATGTTAAGGAAAACTCCTGCTCAAACTAAGCATCATATTCCTCCATTACATATGCTGTTGTATCCCTCTTATTCTCTTTCTTTTCAAGATAGTTTGATGCATAGTGTCCAAACTGGTTGCATGAGAAACACCAGACTTTACTCAAGTCCTTCTTGCTCTTGTTCTTGGCATTGGTGGTGAGTGCAACGTTCTACTCCATGTCAACACTGGTATGACCATCCCGAGATACCTCCCAAATATCCTCCTGGGTAAAGTCATCCCACAACCTACTCCAACTAGGTAACTTCTCCCTTCCAACAATGCACTTAACAAAGACATCCCATTTTTTAGTGAATCGCTTCAGGGCTATCCCCACCAACTCTGAATCTGGGACTATCTCTCCCACATTAGTAACTCGTCTTTCACTTGAGCAACAAGAGTTAGGCAGGAAGTCACATTTTCATCTTTTTCCATTTTAACATTATGCAACTTGTCTGTGAGTGCTATCTTGCGGTTTTCATTCTTGGATTCAAACAACTGGTGTAAGGTGTCCCACATATCTTTGGTTGTCTTCTTCTCAGAAAAATGAGGGATCAAATGATCTTTAACCCCATCTAATATAACCGTTTGAGTCCTAGCTTCGAGCATCTCATGCTCTTCAAGCTCATCTTTGTCAGTGTGTTTAGTCACAATGGTGTTGGCAAATTTCCAGTAGTCATAGTGGTGTTAGAACGTAGTTGGACACCCCGTCCAACCTTTCCTCATACCTGATGCTCATCATGTCAATCAAAACCTACTCACAACCAACAAGAACTCAAACTAAAGGAATGTTACACAATTTCTACCCTAGTCCGAAATAACTGTGTAACAATTCTACTTACAACCTTGTTCTGATATGCTCTGATACCATGAAGAAATTTTGACAAAATCACAAAATTCTCTTTTATTTGTTTTGTCGAACACTTGGAAAATTATAGGTTTTAAACTTAAAATTAATTTCATATTTTAAAGACTTAAAACATCCATGCCAAGTACTTCAAATGCATAAATTTGAACATTAATCATTATACATAGTGTTTAGGTCAAACTGACTAGGGAAAAACCCAAATTGGGAAAACCCTTGAGAGAGAAATTTTATTAAGGCAATCTAAAAAATTCTTACACCTCATAAATTTTATTTCTCAAAAACCAAAGACAAACTTATCTCTCTCATCTACTGTACTTTTCTTGAAGTTCATGCCAACATAAGAAATCTGCCCAAGCTTCTCCACACATGCCAAAACCAGAATAACAACCTATTGTCTAGAAAACCGTACCACAGTACGCCCTACTCTACATCCTACTAGAAATTTACAACAACAGATTTGAACCCTTTTTGGCTTGGAAAATGTGGCAGTAACTGTATGGACTGGTACAAAATTCTATGTAAAAAATTTATCTGTCAAACTTCCTTGGGATTCGTGCCAATACTCAACAATTGCCTTGGAATTCATGCCCCTATTGGACTGTCAAATTTGGCTATAGCTGTCTTGGGAATTGTGCCCTTGTCTCTCTTTGAGAATTGTGCCCTTTCTTTGTCTCTCTCTCTCAACCTTTTGATGTGTCTCCCTTTGTCTCACTAACTCTTTTTTATACTTCACTTTTCTCCAACTAACCCTAACTACCATTAACTACCTCATTAATGGCTATGATTAATTCTTTTGATCAATGGTTCACATTAAATGCACATTAATTAATAATAATAATAATAATAAAGTGCACATTACATCATGGAACCCACAACTTAAATGAAGTACAAACTTTATTTATTCACACACATCACTTTACATAAATAAATACACTAGAGACAATGACTTAGTCCCCCGCATGATACACACATCAAAAACCACAAAGGAGACCTCTAGAGTTATAATGTTTTAACACTACTTGCCCTACTTGCTTCTAAATTTGGAAAGGACCATAGAAATTGGGTGCAAGTTTATGATTCTTATATTTTTAAAGCAATTTTTTCTCATATGCTTGGAGTTGAACAAATATCCAGTCTCCTCCTTCAAACTCATGATCATTTTTTTTTCAAATTGACATGTTGTTTGATTTGATTCCTTTCTTGCTCTAGATGATTTTTAGGATACAAAGGATCTGATCAAAAGTGATTGAGCATATTTTTTTATAACAAGGGATATTTAATTGGTAATAACATACTCCTTTATTGACAATAGTGGGTATGCATATAAAGATTCAAAGGTAATCATGTTTTTAAGAGTGTGGTAGGTAGTGTTGTACCACCATTCTCCAAGGTGTAATCATGTGCTACTACACTTGGTGATCATTAACAAAATTACTTAAGTATCCTTCAAGCCATTTATTTGCAACTCTAGTTTTTCCATCTATCTAGGGATGATATGAGGTGCTCATGTTCCAAAACCTGGTGGCACAATTCCTTCCAAAATTTGCTAGTGAATTTGGGATCCTTCTCACTAATAATGTTAGGGTCCCACCCGAACTCCCCTAGTTAGTGGAATAAATTGTTGTTTAATGTATTAAGGGCCATCTCTATTAAGTAAGGCCCCACGAGGTAGTAGAGTGTGAAATAAATAAATGTAAGTGGCATCATTAAAGAAAGTCCATTAGTTAATGGTTGTGGTCTCATTAATAGAGGTGTTGTTGCTGCAACATCCTTCCCCAAAATTTAAAGATATTTGAGGCCCCTCCTTATGCACATTTTTTAACAAGTGTTTTCCTTGTCTTTCAGGCTTATTTTTTCTCTTTAACTTGGCAAAATTTCAACACTTGCTTTCCAAAAGTTTTCTAAATTATTTTCTCTAAGGCAAAGTCACCTTTTCTCTTCAGCACATTTTTTAGCCTTAAGTCGGCCGCCCTTTAGCGCAAGTTTTAACCATAAATCTTCCGCTTGGCGCAAATGATAACTATAAGTCGGCCGCCCCTTAGCGCAACCGCTAATGCTAAATCTCCCGCCTTCGGCACAAGTTTCGATCATAAATCTCCCGACTTGGCGCAGAAGTTAACTCTAAATCTGCTGACGTGAAAGCTCTGTTGCTTCTTTTGTTTGGTCCAAAACACTTGCTTCCCAAAGTTTTCTCAATCATTTTTCTAAGGCAAAGTCACCTTTTGTCTTTAGCGCATTTTTTATCCCTAACTCATCCGCTTTAGCGCAAATGTTAACTATAAGTCTGCCGCTTGGCGCATTCACTAATGCTAAATCTTCCACTCGCCGCGATTATTGATGTTAAAACTGCCATCCAGCGCACTTTTTAAATGAAAATTGGCCGTTGTTAGCGCACACTGCTTGGTGCGATTTGTAACCATATCTTTACCGCCATTGGCGCAAAACCAATCCTTAAATGACCGCCTACGCGAAAATCTCTTAATAGCTCGTTGGAGCAGTTCCCGTTAGCGCACATTTTGTGACTAAAATTTGTGCCAAAGGCACAAGGCTTATCCATATAACTCCCGCTTCCATAGCCGCGCCTCATCTTTCCTCGAATTCCAATTTTGGCACAACGCCATCATCGCAGAGCTTAATCTTGTAATCGTCGCTTTGGCGCAGGACTTAACGTTATGATCGTCGCTTTGATGCGAAGTTTCATTTTGGTGCACGTGCAACCATGGAGTTGGTAGGGTCATGAATGTGCCCATGTGCCGTTTTAAATGCACAAGTTCTTGAGCCCCGTGCTCATAACTCCGCCAACCTATCACGTACGTGAATTAATTGCCTCCCCTATATGAATGCATAGAACGAGATTTCAAAATCAATCGACCACTGCCATAGGAGAATGGAGCTCGTTGTTCGATATCGAACTCTGACTGCACTGCTTCCCGTCTCGGAATGATCGCTAGCCACCGGGGAACACTGCCAAGCTGATAGGTAGGTGCTTGGCCCATCCTCTCTTCATTTTCGAGGTTCTCATTTGGACATGCACCCTTTCGTACCCTTTTATCGACTATATATATATGCAAAGTAAACTTATACGCACTAAGCGGTTAGTTGTGAGTTGAAGCCATGAAAACGCGGAACCATCGTATGAAAACTAGAGCCTAGATGGCCCTATCCTCCCATATGCGCATGAAGTTCTTCCCACTGTGGTGTGCTGGGCGTCCTAAGTAAGTTTCTTACATATCTTGTCGTCTCTGGGTTTTCCCGGTTATAGCTTGATGGCCACATATCTTGCGTTCCACGCTCAAATCTGTAGCTAATGCTTTGTTTTCCCGGTTAAAACGCCACATACACCCCTTGGAAAATTTGCTGCCAAGCGACGATACCATTCGCGCCAAGGCCACCTAAAACCCACAGTGCTCAGCCTAAACCACCTTAGAGCATGTGAGACAGACCTGACGTGCTAGCGGTAGGAATATTATGAATAGCTATGCATTTTATTTATAAAGGCCAACAACCGTGAAAGGGGAGCCCAATAAAATCACCCATGTGTTATTTACATGCATTATTTGCGCGAAATCAATGGTCTCTCCAGGCACACAATTTTTTATAGATATTTGCGCATTTCTATGAATGTCATGACGTTGTTAACTGCTTCAGTGCCCCTTTCCTCCATTAGTTTGTCTTGGCTGGGTATTTTGATTTAGAAAACGCCTACATATTGAGCAAAAGTAAATAGCGCAAATGAGAAGATTTCTCGCTACCTTGCCACCATGTCGTTATCCTTGTTTGTAGACTTCCTAAACTCTTGGCTTTACTTTTGGTATTACATTGACAATGAACTAGCTTTGTCGTGATAAGCTAATTGGACATGTAATCAAGACAACCATGATCCTAAGATGTCACATAGGTTCCAGAACTACTAGTCCAAGGATAACTAAACCATAGTGCCATTTATCTTATATATGAAACCACAGTGGCTTGTATAGCTTGTTGGCATTTGCATCTAGTATGTCTCATGATTTTCAAACTGTGAAATGGTAGTTGCAATTGTTAATTAGTTGATCATTTTGTTAAAACAACCTCCATATTATGAAAGTGGAATATCCTGGATTTTTTCATAACTGTTTTGCTAATGCTTGAAGGTTATCTAGTTAAAGCCAACTCTGTCATATTTTCTTTCACAAATCTGTAGGAGGATTTGCATTTTAAATAATGGTTGAATGTCTACATACGCCTTATTTGCATTGCCCTGCTCACCGCAGGATTATCATGCATAGGAGGTCTATAAGGAAGAAATCTGTGCAAAAGATCGACTCAGATTCAGACGTAGAAATCCTGTTGGACACTTCACTCGAAATAATGTTCACTGATACACAAGCTACCACCAATGTGCCCCTTGGGAGTTCCGCCCCGGAATTCCAGTGGGGTGAGCTATATAGGTTTATCATGGACCAAAACAATCCTCAAGCCCCCATAGAAGATTCTCTGGTGTATGCAAACATCCGAAGGTATTACCTCCATAAGGCAACGACTCGTCCTGAATTGTTCCCATGTTCTGAGGTCATTGGCTGGTTGATCCCTCACATCAGGACTGACACTAGGTTCATAAATGATAAAAATGGGATGAACCGAGCATCTTTTGCTCATGAGCATATCATAGCCACCTAAAAATTACCTCAACCCAGAGCTTGGTTAGATGATAAATGGATAGCAGAGCATCCTATGGACTCGCTGGACGTCGCCAGGAAAATGATGATAGCTGACAGACATATAAGAAGGAGGAACAACAATGAATATGAAAGCAACCTCCTGAAAACTCCTTATAGACTCATCGTTTTGATGTTGAGTCGGCTCTTCGGCATGCCCAATGGCAATATTTTTAAGATCGGATGGGTGCCAGTAATCTTTCATATAGCCATGAATGGCACCATTTTTAATTGGGCCGACATAATTTCAGATAGTTTGGCCTCACAGTTAACTGCGGCCCAGGGAGGAATGACTCAGAAGAAGGCAGATTTATTCATGTCTTCGTATTTGATAGATTGCTTTTTGAGAAAATATACCTTCCCAGACTTGGGATACTCATGGAAGCCAAAGGAAACGCCTCTATTCATGGTCTATCAACTCACATGGGCAAGTATATACGCAAGCTATTACAAGCAGGTTTGCGAGAAATTCATCATGCCATTGTACCAACTCATTTTCGTAGAGGAACCAGATTGCATGTCAGAGAATGCCATGCCCATTATCGAAGCGTTTGGCGATTATTACCATGGTATAGAAGGTACCTATATCCGAATGAGTGGGGGATCCGTAGCTCCTTTTTTTCTTCCCAGGTATGTTACAGATTTTGTGATACACCGGGAATCCATAAGGCAACTCTTCAGCGTTGGCGGGATTAATAGAGTTCTCACTGAAAGGAGGAAAGGGATGTATCCACCAATGCCTTTCACTATCGGCGCATATAGCCTCACGAGGGCCAGGGAAGGAGAAAACTATGTTCAAGATCTAGATATCTTCCATTTTGGTACAAAGATTTTCAGAAGGCATGACCCTTGTGGTAGAGTTTCCGAACATATTATTGATGTCAAAACCAACTTCGAGTACGCCCATCTTAAGGACAATGAGGAAGAGTTTTTCCGTAGTGCTCGGAACTTAACGGAATTAGGCAAGCACTACAATAAGAAAGGTAGAAAGATCCCTAACCCTAGGCTTGTCGGCCTAATTCAAAAGGAACAGGAAGCATCAGTGTCCCAATCAGGAGATCCGACAAGAATAGAGCAGGAGGAAGATGGCAGGATACTACATCAGCAAGATCAAGAAGCAGCTAGGATTCAAAATGAACAAGCTGCCAAGTTCCAACAAGAATATGCAGCAAGAATCTAGAGAGAGCAGGCTATTCAGTTGCAGCAGCAAAAGGAAGCTGCTAGAGTGCAGAGGGAGCAAGAGAAAAGGGCTTTGGAAGATGAGGCTGCTAGAAGCCAGAAGGAAGAGGAAGTAAGGGCCCAAAGAGAGGAAGAATAAATAATCCTCCAGGAACATGCTGCTAAACTGCAAGAAGAGAAATAAGAAGAGAGGATTTTGTTAGAGGAGGTAGACAGATTACAAGCAGAATTAGCAGGGCTAGTTGAAAGGCAGCAAAAGGAGCAGACTGAGAAAAATCCTGAGCCAGAATCGTCTACTCCGCAAAACATGGAGTTGGATCCGTCACTGATAGACCAACCAGGGATAGCTCGAGAAGGGGTTGCTTCTACTGAAGGATTAGCATTAACCCCGTACAACCCCAGAAAGCAATGCCAGGTGGCCAACCTGGATTCCGTATATTTTCACTAGCGAAAAAGGGCTATCATTGACAGGAGAGTTAGGAAAATGGAAAGTGCAGAAGATGTATATGAATTCATGGTATCAGAAACTCTACTGGTCCAAGGAACTGATATTGACCCTTCATTCCAGGCCCAATGCACTGTGGCATCAGCCGAAGCGAGTAGAGCCAATACTGATCGGTTAATGAATGAGGTAAAACATTACAGAGATCAATGCTTCAAAATAAGAGATGACAGGAAGAGGGAAGTTCTAGAAGCAAATGAATTAAAGAAGAAATATAGGGAATTGACAGAAGAGAAGTTAAGGATAACTTCGGGAGCTCTACAACTTGAAAATGAGAAGAATTCACTAGAGATGCAGCTGGCCATCTCCGAAGATGAGCAAAAGAACTTAAAATCCCGGATATCAGAATTGGAGGAGCTCGAAGCCAGCAGGGCCCAACAAATTTATCTCCCCAAGGATCAGTATGAGGGGTTAATCCAAGAAGAGGAGCAGTTGTTGAAATAGCTCAAAGAAGCAGTGGAAAACAAGCAAGATCTGTTCACATTTCACAAGCAAGCATGTGACATGCTAATAAAAGGCCATCAACTGCTGGTGCTGATCTGAGGAGAAATTTGCAATGTGAAAGAAATGATCATGAAAATGAAAGCCATTGAATTTGGAGCCTTAAAGAACAAAGACAAATTTACAAAACATGTGGCAGAGTTAAAACAACAATTTGAGTGGAGAAGAGGAAAATCTGGATTCCCCTCAAACTTGCGTGCCACCACCAAAGAAGAATTTGACTTGCATGTAGGAGTCCTTGAATTCAGTAAAGATTGTGGCGCCAGGATAAACTTGGAGATCAGAAGGACTGTCCGCAAATGTCACTCGTTCTACTCCAAAATTAGATAATCCCATGGAAAGTGCCACTTGGTTCTGCCTGAAACTATCAATGAATTCCCAGAACGAGAACATCGGTTGGCTGAGTTGCAAGGAGAGTTGGACCAAGGATTGGACTATGTTAAAAAGGTAGAAGTGATAACCCAAGATGAACTCCAATAGTTCATTGGCCAACCCACTGTGCATATCTACTTTCTGGAAGCAATTGCCCAAGAAGCAGCAGCAGGAGCAACACAAGTCAAATCAGATCTGCGCAAGCATGAGATCGCAACAAAGGCAACAGTATCTGTTTGGAGCAAAATTATCTTGAAAGAGATCAGTCAATAGGCCACACATGTCCAAAGTGTAGATGGCCAAGCATCCACAAGCGAGCCAGTTGGTGGGGATGAATCATCGAGTCAGCAAAAGGAAACCAAATAAAATAAATGAACCATCCGAATTCTTTTGTCTTAATGTGAGAAAAGGCTGAAATTCATTGATTGTATAACTGTTTTAAAAGGACAGCTAGCTCTGATTTTGTCTTATATGGAAGGCTCTCCACGAATCTGTGGGTTTTGTAATTGTGCACTAAAGGACAAATTAGAAGGTTCTAGAGTTTAGGGCACACTTGTCAGCTCAAGGAGCAATTTGTAAATTTATAAATAGAAGAATAGAAGAAGAAGAATGGAATTTTTGCAGGTGAAGGAAATTCTCTAGCTTGTACGAACTACTTTGCTACTTGCTCCAAGAAACCGGATTTTTCCTAATAGAAGCCTGGAGAGGATGTCTTTGCCTAGAAATGTGTGTTGAATGTTTGTTGGACTATTCTTGTAGCATTCGTATACTACTGTGAGGTCTTTCTTTACTATTATGAATTATTTCTGTGTGATGAATGATCTTTCTATTTTCCTATAGAATGATATCTCTCTTAAATGAGTAATGGAGTGTTTAAATAATTTGAAGCTATCTTCAATATCTGTCATATTCCGTTGTAGGTACATCTTTATGATTATATGGCTATCTGTGTGATCTTTAGGTGTTTCTTGCAATTTATTACTCATCTCTACAGTTTGCTCCTTGCAAGGATAGGTTAAATTTGCTTATACAATTTAGATTAATTTAGATTAGCTACCTGCATTTAGCTTAGGGAACTTGCATTTCATCTTTAAACTAAAATACCTAAACGGTGGATCTGGCCGCAACCGGTGTAAAGACCAAGAATCTTTAAGTCTTACGGTAGCCGGAACCGTTAACCAGACGGATTCCCCACACCAAACGGTGAGCGATCTAATTGGGCTTGCTTACCGGGGAGAATTCCTTGCTGATTGATGCTGCGATTTTCGGGGCATCAACAAGAGGTCTATTATGTGGTTAGGGTTTTGGTTAATTAGAAACTATGTATTGTAGTAGAGGGTATGTAGTATATTGTCAAGTGAATATTATTGTATTTGGAGCTCTGCTCATGTTGGAGGTTTTCCCCTCAAAGAAGCAAGTGAACATTGTGTCCAATTTTGAATATGAATAAAGGTTTTCTCACTATAGTTATTTCTCAATTTTGGTTTAGTTTAATTTTTTTTCCGCATCTATATATCCATTTATATTGCTCAATTTATTTTCTTTCTGCAACTATATTCTATTTGGTTTGTTATTAATGTTTTAATTTAGCTAACAAGGAATACCACAAGTGACATCAAAGTAGTTTCTTGAGTAAACACACAATCCAATTTTAGAACAAAAAAAATGATAGACATGTTTTGGTGTCTTTAAAAAATATAGAGATATATCATTCAATGGGTAAACCTATAATTGGGGAATAATACATGTAGAAAATAAAATAGGTGTCACTTGGTTGGACACCCTTGTAACCTCTATTGGTGCTCCTTTGAGTAGTACACATTGGAAAACACCTGCATATTGAATTGTCTTCCATTTTCCTTTGGGTATACCAGAAGCCCCTTGGGAACACCTAAAACCAACCTTACATAATATTGTCAGTCATCTTGTTTCTATAGTACACCGATAACAACACTCGAGAATATCACTCTCACATACTAGGGAATCATGTAATATGGCTAAGGGTACAATCTATCTTCCTTAGTTGGTGTTGTGAAATATTTAACCGAGTACTATTCTTGGAAACCCTCCATATATTAGAGAGTTATATCACTTGACACTCATATCTACTTAGGACCCAACAAATCCTAGCCTCTTCCTGCAAACCCTAGCTTCTAAAATAGAGGCAAAAAAAATCCTACATAATTTACTATATTGGGAATTCATTAATGCAATAATACTTACTGAGGAGTAATACTCCCCTTGGATTAAAAAAAGTCTAAGGTCTACCAACACCATTGTGGGAGACCTAGATCAAAATAATTTTTGTGTGGTGTTATTCATCATGGTGTCACTCTACAATATACAATTTTTGTGTCAATATGCTTAGAACATTACTTGTGACCTCTTTCCACAAAATCCTCCTGAGACATTAATCATGTTGAGATAACTCTTGGATAAACTCTCTAGTGGACCCAATGGTTCCATGGAAAATACCTATAGTGATATGGATTATTTAGAGAATGAAATGAAGGCATATATACAATGGAAACACACACACAAAGATATTGCAGAGAGCATAGTAGTACAATAAAGTCCAGATTTTATTATTGAATGAAATGAAAAAATATTGTAAACTGCAAAGCAATACAAACTAGCTAGAATGGTGGTAGCTTGTCTTTGAAGAGAATTTTTTTGACTATGCTCATACACAAGAAGACATTAGAAGAGGAAAAAAGTTCCTTTTAACATAAAGTGTGATGCACTATTATGAAAAAACCCTAAAGATCCATACCCTAAACCTAGGAAATGATGTTGCAAAAGGAATGAGCCCCCCAAGGAGGCTAGTTGATACATCAACTTCCTAAGGGTGAAAATATTGCATACAATCTCCGTTTAACGCTTTTCTTGGATTGTATCAAAGCTTAAATCACGATCTATGAACTTGGCAAACCACCAAAGTAAGATTGCAACTACCAAAAATGCAAGGGAAATGCCCAAAAAACACATTGGAGGATTTGGACTTGAAAAATTGAAGTAAAATTGCTAAGATGTAGAACCATTTTGAATAAGTGGAATAGGTTAGTGGCCACGAGTATCCTCCTAAATCAATTCCCCCCCATTACTTCAAGTTCCTCCATCATATGGGAAACGTTTCTTGAATCTAACTCCTATATGCAACTTGTCTTGGTGAAGAAGTTTCTCTAATTTGATGACTCGATAGAGTTAGATGTTTTGTAAGTGGGTGACCTTCATATTAGTGTCCATGATTCGATTGACCAATTCCTACTCAATGCATTCATGATTGAGGTTTGTAGGGGGCAATTTATTGGCCACCTTTGAAGTGTCCAAGAGAGGTGGAAAATATGGTCTAAGCAACACCACATTAAATACAAGGTGCAAGCCAAGGAAATGAGGAATACTTAATTCAAATTCATTATTGATCATAGGCTTGGTGATGGTGTAAGATCCATATTAGCGTTGGAAAAGATTCTGATTGGGTCTTGTGAGATTCCCTTTTTGTAAATGTAACCATACCTTATTTTCCTCCTGAAACTTGTGTGGAACTTGATGTTGATCATGGAACTACTTGTAATTGGGATTTTTTTTTTTGCAAAATATTATGAACTTGTTGTTGGATGTGTTGAATCCATTCCACAAATTTGGTTTTTTCATCATCCTTGGTTTTTGCATGTGAGGAGTCTTCCTATGTAAACGCAATAGACAATGCTATGTCAATTAGGGTTAATGGTTGAAACTCTAAGCACACCTAAAAAGGGTTGTGGCCAATGGAGATACGAAGGAATTTTTTGTATCTATGTTGAACATAAGGAAGTATTTCATCCCATGTGCGAGGATATTTGAGGTTCAACATTCTTAGGATATGCACAATCATATTGTTGACTACCTTTGTCTTTCCATGAATTTGTGGGTGTAAAGCAGTCGATTTGGTCAACTTGGTGTCCATCATTGAACATAGGATGGAACAACAAGTACTCAAGAATCTATTGATATGAAATAATGTATGTGGGAGCCCAAAATGAACCCAAACATGCTCAAAGAAGATCTCAACAGTTTCCTCTGTTGTGATGGTCTTATTCCAAGGTGTTAAAATGGCCATCTTAGAGAATCAGTTAACAACCATAAATACAGATTCATTGCCATGCTTAGTTGAAGTCATGCTAGACATGTAGTCCATGGAAAAAAACTCCCAGGGTTTGGCTAGGGTAGGTAGAGTAATGTACAACCATTGCTTCTTGATGCTAGGTTTGAAAATGGCATAGTTAGTGTACAATATAATATACCTACCGATGTCCTATAAAAAATTTGGCCAATAGAAGTACCTTTACAACACTATCGCTATCTTCTCCACACTAGAGTGCTCTACCAATGAACTATAATGCACCTCCAAAATCAACTTCTCATGCTCACTTGAAGTAACATAGAGGTGGCCTAGATGGAAAAAAGTTCCTCCTAGTGATTAAAGTTTGAGACTGGTTTTCTTGCACACAATGTCTAATAGGTAGCACACAATGTCTAATAGGTAGCAACAATGTCAAGGTCAATGTCATACAATTGGGGCCACCTGAAGGTCTTGCGTCCACAAGAGTTTAACATGGTATTCAATGCTACAATTAGAGGTCAGTTGAGGAAATATGCAATGTGATTTTCATTTCTCAACTTATACTTGATGTTTAGGTGGAACTATTGCAGGTATGTGGATCACTTATAATGGCAATCATTTTGTAACTTTACTTGTGTCTGCATGAACTATGGGGGATTGTGATAAATGTGGATGATCATATCCTTCCCCAGGATGAATGTTTCCAATAGAGATAAGAATGCACAATGTAGTACATCACCTTTTCATAGGTTGTGTACCTATGAAACACATCAGAGAATGTCTCACTGTGATAAGCCACCAAATGTCTATATTGGGTGACAACTGCACCAATGACATAATGAGAAGCATATGTCTCAAACTTGAAGGGTTGTTGCAGGTTTGGTAGGGTGAGTACTGGTTATGAACAAAGGGGATGTTTAATATCTTTGAATGATTTATTTTGTGACTAAGACCAATTGAAATTGACTTTGGCCCCACCCTTGGTCACCTAGCTTGGGGGCCAAGTGATATGAGAGAACCAAAGAGAAAAAATTTGATAGAAGTTTGTTGGGATCAAGAAAATAAAAACCTCTACGAGAGTTGATGGGGCCAAATAATCATGAATGGCTTGGATCTTGGTAGGATCCACATGCACACCATGATCATCCATGATCTATCCTAGATACTAAATTTTATGTATGTTGAATGAATGTTTCTCCAAATTGGCATATAACTTGCATCATCTCAAGTTGCTCATAATCTGTTGAATATGTTGCAAATGTTATGGCCATGTTTTACTAAATATGAGGACATCATACAAACATACAACCACAAAACAATTTGTGAATGGTTGTGATAAATAATTCATCGCTGTCATGAACTTTACTGGAGTGTTAGTCAAGACAAAAGGCATGATAAATGACTCGAAAAGTCCTTCTTTAGACTTGAATTTTGTCTCCCAGATATCAATTTCCACAATGGGTACCTAGTAGTAGCTTGAATTAAGATCAATCTTACTAAAAACACTTGGCACGCTTCAGTTAATAAAGAATACCGTCAATCTAAGGGATTGGATATCAGTTCTTGACTATAGTTAATATAGAGTCTCCATGTCCCATCATTCTTCTGGACGAACACAATTGGGACCCCTCAAGGTGATTGGTTGAATGCATCCCTTTTATATGATCTCCTATATCTAATGTTTGATTTATTCATTATCTAGAAGAGATCATATGTATACTAGGCCATTAGGAAGAGGATCTCTAAGTATCGAATCAATTGAATGCTTGACTTGGTAGTGTAAAAGTGCCCCTGTAGGAAAAACAAAGACCCGAGTATGAATATTTTCACAGTGTATCAACATTGTGCTTGATTATTTGGATTTTGCACTCGAAACATGTCAATCGTGTTTAAACTTTGACATAGTGCAAAATTAGAAGATCAAGCACAAAAACACAGATATCTTTATATTCTTCCACTATCTTGATATAGATTATCTGGAGAATGAAATGAAGCAAAAATTTTAAAATGAAAACTCAAAAACAAGATATTGTAGAGAGCATAGTAATACAGTAAAACCCTAATTCTATTAATGAATGAAATGGAAAAGACCGTAAACTACAAATAAATACAAACTAACAAGAATGGTGGTAGCTTATCTCTGAATATAGATGTGTTAGCTACACTCATTTGGAAGAATACATTACAAGAGACAACAATGTTTTTTAACATAAAGTGTGAAACCCTTAGAGTAAAAAACCCTAAAAAGTCAAAACCCTAACATTAGGAGATGAAGTGGCGAAATGAATGTGGGCCACTTTGAATTTAGTCAATACATCAGATTTTCAGGGCCATAAATTCCACATACAAACTCCATTTGGCGCTCACAATATCCCATTTGAAATATTTCGATGAGAAGAATAATTTCAGTGTAGGCTTAAAAAATATGTAGGAAACCTTAAGCAGTCGCAAGGCCAAAAAGCACTGTTTAGGGCCTCAAATATGTACCGAAAGTTTAGGACCTAAAAAAATATAGGAAAAAATATATCAATTTGTGGAGCCATTCTAAATCAGTGGAATAGGTTGGTGACCACTAGTATACACTTGAATAAGTCATCCCCCCTTATAGAGAAATGGTCCCCATTATGTCAAGGTACTCCATCAAATGGATAAAGTTTTGCTAATTTTGACTCCGGGTGAGACACTTGCCCTGGTGAAGAAGCTACCTTGCTTTGACAACCTGATACAATTGTATATTATATTGGTGGGTTCCCTTAAAATTGATGTCCATGATTTGATTGACTTTTATCTTATCTATGTAGTAAGGATTGAGTTGTATAGGGTCCAAGTATTTGACCACCTCTAAGGTTTCCAAGAGAAGTGGAAAATATGGTCAAATCAAATCCACATTAAACACAAGGTGCAAGCCAAGGAAAGGGGGAATACTTCATTCAAAATAATTCTCACTCATGGTCTTGGTGATGGTGTAAGGCCCGTATCAAAGTGGGAAGAGATTCTAATGTGGTCTTGTGTGGTTCTCTCTCTGCAAATGCATACATACCTTATCTCCCTCATGAAAGTTGTGTGGAACCCGATTCTGATCATGTCACTACTTGTACTTGGCATTGGATTTCAAAAAATATCATGAACTTTTTTTTGGACATGCTAGATACATTAAAAAAATTTGGATTCCCGATCAACCTCAATTTGAGCAAGGGAATATTCTTCATGTGTATATGCAATGGGAAACACTATGTTAATTTGGGTGGTTGGAGCCCCAAGCACACCTGAAAACGTTTGTGGCCAATAAATCCATGGCGGGATCTGTTGTAGTTATGCTGAACATAAGGAAGGCTATCATTCCATGTGCATGGATATTTGGATTTGTACATTCTCAGGATATACATAATCATCCTATAGACTACTGTTGATTAAGTCGTGATTGATGACAACAGTGTCTGGTGTCTGGTCATTTTAACAAAGTCACATGAGTCCTTTTTGTATTTTTCCAAGCCCAAGTTTGAAGCCCTTGGAGGCCTTGGAACAATAACAAAAGCCATGGTTTCCCACTGTCTGGTAAAGTCTCCCTAAGTTGTCTCCAAGTCCCCTCTGTAGTTTGTTTGATATTCACTATGCCTCCTTGCACCCACTTTGGTCATATGGTTGTTTGGTATTTGAAACCCTCCTCTTTTGATCTATGCCCCTACTTGGTATCATAACTTGATGATAAATCCCATGTTCTTGACAAGTGGAAATGACCCATTCTGTGGTCATTTAAATTGATAATTGATGAAGCTTGAAGTCCTTGTTGGTGTTGTTTGCCTTTTTTTCTTCTTGATCTTGTTTTAGTCCCCTTGCTTGTTGATGCTTAGTCTACAAAAGTGTTGAATATATCCTTATGATCATAACCCTTGCACTTGATTGAAGCACTCTAGTCATACCCTGGAGCCCATACACAATTAACTTGTGCCCTTACACTTCTGCACTCTTGAAGAAGACATTACTTAGTGAATATGGACATATGACCCACACATATGGTAATTTGGTGTTGTGTTAGTCCTTGGAATTCATGTTGAAAACCCTTGAGGTATATTTGCATGATATGGAGTCCTTGCTTGATGATGCAGAAGTCAACCTAGTCTCAAGCCCTTATCCACGTTGAAGTTTCTCAAGCTAGCCCTAGGTGACACCCTAAACGTAGGATTTAATTGGATAAACCTACCTCATTAATTATTAAATTAATTATCAAGATTTAATCTTCATTGAAGGCCGGGCTGCTAAATAACAATTTAATTAATTCCGAGTCTATTTAGGAAACATGAAAATCATACTTAATAATTAACTAAGTCGGCCCCTTATTAGTTGTTTCTTTTTAAAAAGAAATTTTTTTTTTTTTTTTTTTTTTTTATGCAAGGTCGGCCCAGAATTAAAAAAAAGAAAAGGACATGTGTATAAATACAAGCCAATCCGCCCCATTTGAAAAGGTAGTTAGGTTTAAAAATGCTCTGAAATTGGTGGTTGCGTACTGCTAAATTTTCGGACTGTCTCTGCTGCTTTGAACTTAGTGGTTGCCTACTGCTAAATTTTTGGACTGTCTCTGCTTAAGATTCGGGCTACCTTCTTCTCTCCTTTTCAAGTTGTCTCTTCCTTTTTGGGGCCGCCTCTAGCATATTTCAGACTGCTCCATCAATAAATTTTGGGCTAGTGTCTCTTCTCTGCATAATTCGGATCTTCTCCACAATATTCTTCAGGCTCTTCTCTAAGAATTTTCCAGATTTCGGGCTCTCCTTTCAACATGTTTTTTTCTTGGGTTGCTTCAGTGAGGAATTTGGTGATGTATCCAGCTCAGTCTTAGGCTGCCTCAGAACTTCAAATATGAACATTAAATCCGATCTCTAAGATATGCTCAATATATGTGATATGAGTATTTACAGAGTGATGTTTATACAATAATGGTATGCATACACAATGACACAAATCAATATATGTGATATGTGATGATCAATATATGTTATGATCAGTGTATGTGATATGTGATAATCCGTATATGTTATTATCAGTGTATGTGATATGTGATGATTAGTATATGTTATGATCAGTTTATGTGATATGTGATGATTGGCATATGTTATGATCAATGTATGTGATATGTGATGATCCGTATATGTGATATGTGCATTTACAAAATGATGGTATGCATACACAGTGACATAGAGGTACATTTACATAGTGGTATGCTTAGTTTACACTGTGATATGATTAGTACACAGAAGTATGTTCGATACACAGTGATTTGCTGTATATACAGAGATATACATAGTGGTATGCTCAGTTTGCACAGTGATATGCTCAGTACACAGTGGTATGCTTAGTTTGCACAGTGATATGCTCAGTACACAGTGGTATGCTCAGTTTGCACAGTGATATGCTCATTGCGCAGTGGTATTCTCAGTTTTCATAGTGATATGCTCAGTACACAGTGGTATGCTCAGTCTACATAGTGATATACTCAGAAATGTTTTGACAGGTCCACAGGTTCAGAGTTACAAGATCATATTTTCTGAGTGGTAGGGTGGTGCTAGGGATCAGAGTTAATCACTATGAGTAGAGTTGTTGCAGCAGCTTGTCAGTTGTAGCTGACAAAGTATAGGAGGTTTCAGCCTCCTTCCAATTGTAGCTGGAGAAGTTGTATATATATATTTGTATTTCAATTTGTTGTTGGAACAAATTATTACTATAAACGCTTCTGTGGTTTTTTCCCCAGAGCTTGGGTTTCCACGTCAAATCTTGTGTACTGTGCATTTTGTATTATTTTATGTATATGTGATGCTATGATTGGTGATAAGAAACTTGCTCATGAGAAAAATAAAATAATTACGAAACACCGATTCACCCCCCTCTCAGTATTTCAACAATTGGTATCAGAGTGGGTTCCTTCAAGAATAGTCTCACCACTAGAAGGTAATCATGAGCAATTTTGCAAAGCACAACAAAAGTGGAACACCCTTGTTTGATAGATTGGATTATGCATTTTGGAGCATCAAGATGAGATATTTCCTAGAAGCTCAAGGAATTGAGCAATGGGAAATAGTTGAAATTGGATACAAGGTACCAAAAGCCCTCCAAAAAATATAGATGAGTTGGCTAAGTACAAAATCAATTCAAAGGCCATAAATCACATTCTAAATGCATTAGACAAATTAGTCTTTGTCAAAGTTATGCACTGTACATATGCAAAGCAAATATGGGACACGCTCCAAACTACCTATGAAGGGGATAAGAAGATCAAAGCAATCAAACTTCAAACTTACAGAGGAAAATTCAAACATTTGAAGATGAAGGATGAGGAATACATTGAAACTTATATTATTCATGTTGATGAACTTGTAAATACTATCCGAGGACTTGGATAAGAAGTTGATGAGTTAGTTGTTGTCTAGAAGATATTAATGTCACTTCCAAAAAGATTTAATCCAAAAATCTCAGCTCTAGAAGAAAGAACATACCTGGACAATATGACAGTAGATCAACTACTTGGGACATTGGTTTCTTACGGAATGAGAATGGATAATGAAGAATCACCTAGAAAGGAAGCAACATTCAAAGCTTAAAAACATGACAAGTCCATGACAAAATCAAGCTCCAGTGACAATGAAGATTCTGATAAAGAAATAGCCAACTTTGTACGAAAGCTGAAAAGAGGCACAGGTAAGTAAAAAGGGAAATTACCTCTCAAATGTTTTGCATGTGGTAGGATAGGACATTTTGCTTCTAAATTTCCTTACGCAAAGAATTCAGATAGTGATGAAGATGACAACTCCAAGAAGTACAAAAACCACAAAAAATACAAACGGAAGATGTTCAGAAAGAAAAAAAGAGCCTTTACTCAAAGAAAACCAGTAGTTCATCAGATGAAGACTTAGATGGTGATAGTAATAATGACAATGAACCAGAAAGAGTACTATTCATGGAAATAGATTCAAAAGATGAAGAATCTGATGAGGAAGGAGAAGTAGATCTGGAAGTAGAACTTATCAGTGCCTTGAAAGAGTTAAGAAGAGCCAGGAAGGAAAGAAGCTACTTAAGGAAGAAATGAAAGAAATGAGAGATAAAGCCCTCATATCTGAAGAAGCCAAGCAATCAGTTGTCAATCTTAAAGTTCAATTGGAAGAAGCTAAAAGAATTAAAGACTCCCTAACCAATCAATTGGAAAGAAGCATAGAAGAAAAGGAAAGCCTTGAGGCAAAAATAGTATCTCTCAGATGAGAACTACATAAGAAGTATATTGGACAAACCTACGAAAATAGTTCCAAAATTCTTGAACAAATTATCAGCAAACAAAATCCATTCTATGACAAGTCCGGCTTGGGATACAAAAAGCATGATGATGAAGCCTCAAGCTCTACGAGAGTAAAAACCGAAGCAAACACAGAATTTGTAAATGAAGAAAGATCCAAATAACATCCAGAACAACCAAAAGCCCCGGATGAAGGACAAAATTTATGGAAGATCAACCCTCCAAGAAGATCCTTTCCTCCAAGGTATGGATATTTATTTTATGGCTATTGTTTTTCATGTGGAAAATTTGGACATAAAGCTGTAAACTGTTTAAGAAGAATAAACCTAGAAAATAGAAACAACTATGGAATCTCCAGATGGCCAAACAACAATAAAATATTTAGTCTATTGAGAACATAAATTGAATGCTACAAGTGTAACAAATTTGGGCATATGGCCAAAGATTGTACAATGACGGTCACTACAGGTACTAAATAGATTCCAGAAAGGAAACATAAAAAGGTATGGGTAAAAATCAAAGACGGATTAAACATACATGAATGTGGGATTGCTCTTCAAGATCAAAACAACAAAAGACAGTGGTTGCTCAAAGCATATGATAGGTGACAAAAGTATATTTATATCTTTAAAAGGGGATAAAGGTTCTGTCTCTTTTGGAAATAATAAATCAGCCAAAGTTATTGGAAGAGGGATGGAAAACCTTGGATACAAGGACACTACAACTGAAAATGTTCTACTAGTGGATGATATGAAGCATAACCTGTTAAGTGTCAACCAAATGTGTTACCAAGGACATCAATTGTTGTTTACCTCAAAAGACTGCACAATAAGAAAAGAAGGATCAAGGAAGTTAGTGGATACAACTACCAGGATTCCAAACAATATCTACATTTTGTATAAGATCACACATAAGAAATGTCAACTAGGAAGAGAAGATGAGAGTTGGATTTGGCACAAAAGAATGGGGCATATACACTTTGACAATTTAGTCAGAATCAGTAGAAAACAAGCTATGAGGAATATGCCAGAAATAACCAAGCCTTTTAATTCTATGTGTACTCAGTGCCAACATCGAAAGCAGACTAGAATTAGCTTCAAAACAAAAGAGCATTCTTCTACAAAAAATTTAGAGCTTATTCACATTGATCTATGTGGACCAACCGAAAGCAAAGGGTTGGAAAGTGAAGAGTATTTTATGTTGTTGATTGATGACTATTCCAGGATGACTTGGGTTTGTCTTCTTAACAGAAAATCAGAAGCATTTGAATGTTTCAAATTTTTCAAGGAACAAGTTGAAAATGAAACAAGTTTACGAATCAAGTATCTTAGATCCAACAATGGTGGAGAATTCACATCAAATGAATTCAACAAGTATTGTGAAGAACATGGAATCAAGAGACAGTTCTCAGTATCTAAAACACCTCAACAAAATGGAGTTGCCGAAAGAAAAAATAGAACAATACTAGAAATGGCCAAAATCATGTTGAATGAAATTTTTTGGGGATATGTTGTTCATACCGTAGTACACATATTGAACAGAGGACTACTCAAAATCAATGACGAAAAAACTCCATATTAACTATGGATAATAAGAACAACCAATGTTCGACACTTTAGAGTGTTTGGAAGCAAATGTTACATCAAAAGAGATGATAAGATCAAAAAATTTGAATCTCGGGTGGATGAAAGCATACTTGTTGGATACTAATCCAAAAGGAAGGCCTACAAATGCTACAACTTAAGATTGAATAAAGTTGTTGAAAGCGTCAATGTAAAAACAGATGAATCAAGCCTCCCAATAGACAGAAAAGATTCAAATGATCTTTATGATTTAGAAGAAGTAGACTCAGAAGAACCGGAAGAGGAAAAACTAGTAATAATCCAAGAAGAAAAGGAAGAAGAACAACCAAATGAACAACAAACTCGAAATAATTGGTACCAAAAGAATCATCCATCGGAATTGATCATAGGAGATAAAGATACAAGAATAGAAACCAGAAAAAGAAGGAATTCAGTGAAAAGAATAGAACAAGTACATCTTTCATTATTATCTACAGTTGAACCAACAAGTTTTGATGAAGCCATAACATATAAACACTCGATTAAAGCTATGAAAGAGGAACTTGATCAAATTGAGAAAAATGTAACATGGGAACTTGTTCCTAGACCCAAGGACAAAAATGTGATTAGCACAAAATGGGTTTTTAGAAATAAGCTTAGTGAAGATGGACATGTAATCATAAATAAGGCAAGATTGGTTTGCAAAGGATATGCTCAAATTGAAGGGATAGATTTTGAAGAAACATTTTCTCCAGTAGCCAGAATGGAAGCCATAAGAATGATCTTAGCCTCTGATTGCGCTAAAGACATCAAAGTGTATCAAATGGATGTTAAGTCTTCCTTTTAGAATGGAAAACTAGAAGAGGAAGTCTATATTGAACAACCAGAAGGATTGCAACAATCAACAAACAAGGACTATGTGTGTAGATTAAAAAAAAGCTCTATATGGTTTAAAGCAAGCTCCTAAAGCTTGGTATTCCAAATTGGACAATTACTTGCAAAAACAAGGCTTCAAAAGAGGAAATGTAGATAGCAATCTGTATATCAAGATTGATCATGATAGTATACTTTACTTATTATTGAAGTATATGTTGATGACATTATCTTTGGTAGTGATAATGATAATCTTTTTCAACAGTTTTCCAAGGATATGCAAAATGAATTTGAAATGTCGTTACTTCGTGAACTCACCTTCTTCTTGGGACTTTAGATATCGCAACGCGAAGAAGGCATTTTTATCTCCTAGACCAAGTACATCAAGGACATGTTAAAGAGATTCAAAATGGAAGATTGTAAACCTGTGAGTACTCCTATGGTCACCAACTGCAAGATAAGAAAGGATGATGAATATAGAGAAGTTGATCAAAATATTTATAGGTCAATGACCGGTAGTCTACTCTACGTAATAGCCTCAAGTCCAAATGTAATGCAAGATTTTGGACAAGTTGCAAGATTTCAAGCTGCTCCCAAGGAAACCCATATCATTACAGTCAAAAGAATCTTTAGATATCTCAAGGGAACTATGGATTTTGGATTATGGTATCCAAAAGGAAATAAGTTAATTTTGGTAGCCTACTCAGATGCAGATTGGGCAGGATGTGTTGATGAAAAACGAAGCACCAATGGTGCAGCATTCCTCCTAGGAAAGTGTCTAGTGTCTTGGTCCAGTAAAAAGCAATCTTCAGTGTCTTTATCAACTGCTGAAGCAGAATATATAGTAGAAACTGCTTGCTGTACTCAGATTCTTTGGATGAAACAAAATTTGCAAGATATACAAGTGAAATGTAATGAGCCAACTCCAATCTTATGTGATAATACCAGTTCTATCAATATCTCCAAGAATCCAGTCATGCACTCCAAGACAAAGCATATACCTATCAAGTTTCATTTTCATTGAGAGAAAGTCATAGATAAACATATAAAGTTGGAATATATTGGGACAAAAGAACAAAAAGTAGATATCTTGACTAAGCCTCTTGCTAGAGAAACTTTTGAGTATTTACAGGAAAAATTGGGAGTCATCTCCGAACTAAATTAATTCTCTAGAAAAGAGTGCCCGATGATAGGGGGAGATGTGTTAATAAAGTATGTACCCTTTTCCATTGGTTCCAAAGGGGGAGAGAAGTTGTTCTCAGGGGAGCTTCGGTGTTGTCATCAATAACAAAGGGGTAGTTTGTTGATTAAGTTGTGATTGATGACAACAGTTTCTGGTGTCTGGTCATTTTAACAAAGTCACACGAGTCCTTTTTGTATTTTTCCAAGCCCAAGTTTGAAGTCATTGGAGGCCTTGGAACAATAACAAAATACTTGGTTGCCCACTGTCTGGTAAAGTCTCCCTAAGTTGTCTCTAGGTCCCCTCTGTAGTCTCTTTGATATTCATTATGCCTCCTTGCACCCATTTTGGTCATATGGTTGTTTGGTCTTTGAAACCCTCCTATTTTGATTTGTGCCACTACTTGGTTTCATAACTTGATGATAAATACCATGTTCTTGACAAGTGGAAATGACCCATTCTGTGGTGATTTAAATTGATAATTGATGAAGCTTGAAGTCCTTGTTGGTGTTGTTTGCCTTTTTTTTTCTTGGTTTTGTTTTAGTCCACTTGATTGTTGATCCTTAGTCTACAAGAGCATTGAATATATCCTTATGATCATAACCCTTGCACCTGATTGAAGCACTCTAGTCATACCTTGGATCCCATACATAGTTAACTTGTGCCCTTACACTTTTGCACTCTTGAAGAAGACATTACTTAGTGTATATGGACATATGACCCACACATATGGTAATTTGGTGTTGTGTTAGTACTTGGAATTCATGTTGAAAACCCTTGAGGTATATTCACATGATATGGAGTCCTTGCTTGATGATGGAGAATTCGACCTAGTCTCAAACCCTTATCCATGTTGAAGTTTCTCAAGCTAGCCCTAGGTGACACCCTAAATGTAGGTTTTAATTGGCTAAACCTTTCTCATTAATTATTAAATTAATTATCAAGCTTTAATCTTCATCGAAGGTCATCCTGATAAATAACAATTTAATTAATTCCGAGTCTATTTAAGAAACATGAAAATCATACTTAAATAATTAACTAAGTCGGCCCCTTATTAGTTGGTTCTTTTTAAAAAGAAAACAAATTAATATATATATATATTTTTTAATGCAAGGTCGACCCAGAATTTAAAAAAGGGCATGTGTATAAATACAAACCAATCCACCCCATTTGAAAAGGTAGTTAGGTTTAAAAATGCTCTGAACTCGGTGCTTCCTACTGCTAAATTTTTGGACTGTCTCTGCTGCTCTAAATTAGGTGGCTGCCTACTACTAAATTTTCGGACTATCTTTGCCGCTCTGAACTCAGTGGCTGCCTACTGCTAAATTTTTGGGATGTCTCTGCTTAATATTCTGGCTTCCTTCTTCTCTCTTTTTCAGACTGTCTCTTCATTTTTGGGGCTGCCTCCAACATATTTCAGACTGCTCCATCAATAAATTTCGGGCTAGTGTCTCTTCTCTGCATAATTCAAACCTTCTCCACAGTATTCTTCAGGATATTCTCTAAGCATTTTCCATATTTTAGGCTCTCCTTTTAGCATGTTTTTTTTTGGGTTGCTTCAGTGAGGAATTTGGTGATGTATCTAGCTCAGTCTCAGGCTGCCTCATAACTTCAAATCTGAACATGAAATCCGATCTCTAAGGTATGATCAGTATATGTGATATGAGCATTTACACAGTGATGTTTATACAATAATGGTATGCATACACAGTGACACAAATCAGTATATGTGATATGTGATGATCAACATATGTTATGATCGGTGTATGTGATATGTGATGATCAGTATATGTGATATGTGATGATCAACATATGTTGTCATCGATGTATGTGATATGTGATGATCAGTATATGTTATGATCAATGTATGTGATATGCGATGATCAGTATATGTTATGATCAGTGTATGTGATATGTGATGATCAACATATGTTATGATCAATGTATGTGATATGTGATGATCAGTATATGTGATATGTGCATTTACAAAATGATGGTATGCATACATAGTGACACATAGGTACATTTACACAGTGGTATGCTCATTTTACACTGTGATATGCTCAGTACACAGAAGTATGTCCGATACACAGTGATTTGATGTTTATACAGAGATATACATAGTGGTATGCTCAGTTTTCATAGTGATATGCTCAGTACACTTTGGTATGCTTAGTTTTCACAGTGATATGCTCAGTACACAGTGTTATGCTCAGTTTGCACAATGATATGCTCAGTACATAGTGGTATGCTCAGTTTGCACAGTGATATGCTCATTACACAGTGGTATGCTCAGTTTTCACAGTGATATGCTCAGTACATAGTGGTATGCTCAATCTACAAAGTGATATACTCGGAAATGTTTTGACAGGTCCACAGGTTCAGAGTTACAAGATCATAATTTTTGGGTGGTAGGGTGGTGCTAGGGATCACAGTTAATCATTGTGAGTAGAGTTGTTGCAACAGCTTGTTAGTTGTAGTTGACAAGGTCTAGGGGGTTGTATCCTCCTTCCAGTTGTAGCTGGAGAATTTGTATATATATTTGTATTTCCAGTTGTTGGTGGAACAAATTATTATTATAAAGGCTTTCGTGGTTTTTCCCCCAGAGCTTGGGTTTCCGCGTCAAATCTTGTGTACTGTGCATTTTGTATTATTTTATTTATATGTGATGCTATGATTGGTGATTAGCAACTTGCTCATGAGAAAAATAAAATAATTAAGAAACATTGATTCACCCCCCTCTTAGTATTTCAACAATTGGTATCAGAGCGGGTTCCTTCAAGAATAATCTCACCACTAGAAGGTAATCATGAGCAATTTTGCAAAGCACAACAAAAGTGGAACACCCTTGTTTGATGGATCGGATTATTCATTTTGGAGCATCAGGATGAGAGCTTTCCTAGAAGCTCAAGGAGTTTAGCAATGGCAAATAGTTGAAATTAAATACAAGGTACCAAAAACCCCTCCAACATATAAAGATGAGTTGGCTAAGTACAACATCAATTCAAAGGCCAAAAATCACATTCTAAATGCATTAGACAAATTAGTATTTTCCAAAGTTATGCGTTGTACATCTGCAAAGTAAAAATGGGACAAGCTCCAAACTACCTATGAAGGGGATAAAAAGGTCAAAGCAATCAAAACTCAAACTTACAGAGGACAATTCGAACATCTGAAGATGAAGGATGAAGAAGACATTGCAACTTATATTCTTCATGTTGATGAAATTGTAAATACTGTCCGAGGACTTGGAGAAGAAGTTGATGAGTTATTTGTTGTCAAGAAGATATTAAGGTTACTTCCAAAAAGATTTAATCCATAAATCTCAGCCCTAGAATAAAGAACAGACCTGGACGATATGACAATAGATCAACTGCATGGTACACTGGTTGCTTACGAAATGAGAATAGATAATGAAGAATCACCTAGAAAGGAAGCAACATTCAAAGCTTCAAAACAAGACAAGTCCATGAAAAAATCAAGCTCCAGTGGCAGTGAAGATTCTAATAAAGAAATATCCAACTTTGTACAAAAGCTGAAAAGAGGCACATGTAAGTATAAAGGGAAATTACCTCTCAAATGTTTTGCATGTGGTAGGATAGGACATTTTTCTTCTAAATGTCCATATGCAAAGAATTTAGATAGTGATGAAGATGACAACTCCAAGAAGTACAAAAACCACAAAAACTACACAAGGAAGATGTTCATAAAGAAAAAGAGCCTTTACTTAAAGAAAACCAGTAGTTCATCATATGAAGACTTAGATAGGGACAATAATAATGACAATGAACCAGAAAGAGTACTATTCATGGCAATCGATTCAAAAGATGAAGAATCTAATGAGAAAGGAGAAGTAGATCTGGAAGTAGAACTTATCAGTGCCTTGAAAGAGTTAAGAAGAGTTAGAAAGGATAACAAGCTACTTAAGGAAGGAATGAAAGAAATGAGAGATAAATCCCTCATGTCTAAAGAAGCCAAGCAATCAATTGCCAATATTAAAGTTCAATTGGAAGAAGCTACAAGAATTGAAGACTCCCTAACCAATCAATTGGCAAGAAGCATATAAAAAAAGGAAAGCCTCGAGGCAGAAATAGTATCTCTAAGAGGAGAACTACATAAGAAGTATATTGGACAAACCTATGAAAATAGTTCCAAAATTCTTGAACAAATTATTAGCAAACAAATCCATTCTATGAAAAGTTCGGCTTGGGATACAAAAAGCATGATGATGAAGCCTCAATCTCTACGATAGTATAAACCGAAGAAAAGACAGAATTTGTAAATGAAGAAATATCCAAATCACAACCAGAACAACCAAAAGCCCCTGATGAAGGACAAGCTTTCTGGAAGAGCAACCCTCCAAGAATATCCTTTCCTCCAAGGTATGTATATTTCTTTTATGGCTATTGTTTTTCATGTGGAAAATTTGGACATAAAGCTGTAAACTGTTTAAGAAGAATAAACTCATAAAATAGAAACAACTATGGAATCTCTACATGGCCAAACAACAATAGCCGAATTTAGTCTATTGAGAACTGAAATTGAATGCTACAAGTGTAACAACTTTGGGCATATGGCCAAATATTGCAGAATGACGGTCACTACAGGTACTCAACAGATTCTAGAAAGGAAACATAAAAAGGTATGGGTAAAAAGCAAAGACGGATTAAACATACATGAATTTGGGATTGCTCTTCAAGCTCAAAACAACAAAAGACAATGGTTTATTGACAATGGCTACTCAAAGCATATGACATGTGAAAAAAGTATATTTGTATCTTAAAAAGGAGATAAAGGTTCTGTCTCTTTTGGAAATAATAACTCAACCAAAGTTATTGGAAGAGGGACGGTAAAAATTGGATACAAGGACACTACAACTGAAAATGTTCTACTAGTGGATGATATGAAGCATAACCTGTTAAGTGTCAGCCAAATGTGTGACCAAGGACATCAATTGTTGTTTACCTCAAAAGACTACACAATAAGAAAAGAAGGATTAGGGAAGTTAGTGGCTACAACTACCAGGACTCCAAACAAAATCTACATTCTGGATAAGATCACAAATGAGAAATGTCAACTAGGAAGAGAAGATGAGAGTTGGATTTGGCACAGAAGGATGGGGCATATACACTTTGAAAATCTAGTCAGAATCAGTAGAAAACAAGCTGTGAGGAATATGCCAGAAATAACCAAGTCTTCTAATTCTATGTGTACTTAGTGCCAGCATGGAAAGCATACTAGAGTTAGCTTCAAAACAAAAGAGCATTCTTCTACAAAAACTTTAGAGCTTATTCACACTGATCTATGTAGACCAAATAGAAGCAAAGGGTTGGAAGGTGGAGAGTATTTTATGTTGTTGATTGATGACTATTCCATATTGACTTGGGTTTGTCTTCTTAACAGAAAATTAGAAGCATTTGAATGTTTCAAAGTTTTCAAGGAACAAGTTGAAAATGAAACAGGTTTACGAATCAAGTATCTTAGATTCAACAATGGTGGAGAATTCACATAAAATGAATTCAACAATTATTGTGAAGAACATGGAATCAAGAGACAGTTCTCAGTAGCTAGAACACCTCAACAAAATGGAGTTGCCGAAATAAAAAATAGAACAGTACTAGAAATGGCCAGAACCATGTTGGATGAATCCAAGATGAATGACAAATTTTGGGGACATGCTGTTCATACCGCGGTACACATCTTGAACATAGGACTACTCAGAAGGAACGACGACAAAACTCCATATGAACTATGGATAGGAAGAACAACCAATGTTCAACACTTCAGAGTGTTTGGAAGCAAATATTACATCAAAAGAGATGATAAGATCAAAAAATTTGAATCTCGGGTGGATGAAGGCATACTTGTTGGATACTCATCCAAAAGGAAGGCCTACAAATGCTACAACTTAAGATTGAATAAATTTGTTGAAAGCATCAATGTAAAAATAAATGAATCAAGCCTCCCAATAGACAAAGAAGATTCAGATGATCTTGATGATATAGAAGAAGAAGACCTGGAAGAACCAAAAGAGAAACAACCAGATGAAGAACAACCAGTAATAACCCAAGAAGAAAAGGAAGAAGAACAACCAAAGGAACAACAAACTCCGAAGAATTGGTACCAAAAGAATTGATCATAGGAGATAAAGATACAAGAATAGAAACCAGAAAAAGAAGGAATTCAGTGCAAAGAACATAACAAGTACATCTTTCATTATTATCTACAGTTGAACCAACAAGTTTTGATGAATCCAAAACAGATAAACACTGGATTAAAGCTATGAAAGAGGAACTTGATCAAATTGAGAAAAATGAAACATGGGAACTTGTTCCCTAGCTAGACCCAAGGACAAAAATGTGATTGGCACAAAATGGGTTTTCAGAAATAAGCTTAATGAAGATGGACATGTAATCATAAATAAGGCAAGATTGGTTTGCAAAGGATATACTCAAATTGAAGGGATAGATTTTGAAGAAACATTTGCTCCAATATCCAGAATGGAAGCCATACGAATGATATTAGCCTATGCTTGTGCTAAAGACATCAAAGTGTATCAAATGGATGTTATGTTTGCCTTTTTGAATGAGAAAATAGAAGATGAAGTCTATATGGAACAACCAAACGGATTCCAACAATCAACAAACAAGGACTATGTGTGCAGATTAAAAAAAACTCTATATGGTTTAAAGCAATCTCCTAGAGCTTGGTATTCCAGATTGGACAATTACTTGCAAAAACAAGGCTTCAAAAGAGGAAATGTAGATAGCAATATGTATATCAAGATTGATCATGACAGTATACTATACTTATTATTGAAGTATATGTTGATGACATTATCTTTGGTAGTGATAATGCTACTCTCTGTCAACAATTTGCCAAGGATATGCAAAATGAATTTGAAATGTCGTTACTTGGTGAACTCACCTTCTTCTTGGGACTTTAGATATCGCAACGTGAAGAAGGCATTTTTATCTCTCAGACCAAGTACATCAAGGAAATGTTAAAGAGATTCAAAATGGGAGACTGCAAACCTATGAGTACTCCTATGGTCACCGACTGCAAGCTAAGCAAGGATGATGAATCTAGAGAAGTTGATCAAAAGCTTTACAGGTCAATGATCGGTAGTATACTCTACGCAATAGCCTCAAGGCTAGATGTAATGCAAGCTGTTGGACAAGTTGCAATATTTCAAGCTTCTCCCAAGGAAAACCATATCATTACAGTCAAAAGAATCTTCAAATATCTCAAGGGAACTATGTATTTTGGATTATGGTATCCAAAAGGAAATAAGTTAACTTTGGTAGCCGACGCAGATGCAGATTGGGAAGGATGCGTTGATGACAAACGAAGCACCAGTGGTGCAACATTCTTCCTAGGAAAGTGTCTAGTGTCTTGGTCCAGTAAAAAGTAATCTTCAGTGTCTTTATCAATCGTTGAAGCAGAATATATAGCAGCAGCTGCTTGCTATACTCAGATTCTCTGGATGAAACAAAATTTGCAAGATATACAAGTGACACATAATGATCCAACTCCAATCCTATGTGATAATACCGGTGCTATTAGTATCTCAAAGAATCTAGTCATGCACTCTAAGACAAATCATATACCTATCAAGTTTCATTTTCTTCGGCAGCAAGTCACATATAAACATATCAAGCTGGAATATATCACGAATATATTGGGACAAAGGAACAAATAGCAAATATCTTCACTAAGCTTCTTCCTAGAGAAACTTTTGAGTATCTACGAGAAAAATTGGGAGTCATCTCCCAACTAAATTAATTCTCTGGAAAAGAGTGCCTGGTGATAGGGGGAGGTGTGTTAATAAAGGATGTACCTTTTTCCATTGATGCCAAAGGGGGAGAGAAGTTGTTTTTAGGGGGAGCTTCGATGTTGTCATCAATAACAAAGGGGGAGTTTGTTGATTAAGTTGTGATTGATGACAACAATGTCTGGTGTCTGGTCGTTTTAACAAAGTCACAAGATTCCTTTTTGTATTTGTCCAAGCCCAAGTTTGAAGCCCTTGGAGGCCTTGGAACAATAACAAAAGCCATGGTTTCCCACTGTGTGGTAAAGTCTCCCTAAGTTGTCTCTAGGTCCCCTCTGCAGTCTCTTTGATATTCACTATGCCTCCTTGCACCCACTTTGGTCATATGGTTGTTTGGTCTTTGAAACCCTCCTCTTTTGATCTGTGCCCCTACTTGGTGTCATAACTTGATGATAAATCCCATGTTCTTGACAAGTGGAAATGACCCATTTTGTGGTCATTTAAATTGATAATTGATGAAGCTTGAAGTCCTTGTTGGTGTTGTTTGCCCTTTTTTTTTCTTTGTCTTGTATTAGTCCCCTTGCTTGTTGTTCCTTAGTCTACAAGAGCATTGAAGATATCCTTATGATCATAACCCTTGCACCTGATTGGAGCACTCTAGTCATACCTTGGATCCCATACATAGTTAACTTGTGCCCTTACACTTTTGCACTCTTGAAGAAGACATTAATTAGTGTATATGGACATATTACCCACACATATGGTAATTTGGTGTTATGTTAGTCCTTGGAATTCATGTCGGAAACCCTTGAGGTATATTTGCATGATATGGAGTCCTTGCTTGATGATGGAGAATTCGACCTAGTCTCAAGCCCTTATCCACGTTGAAGTTTCTCAAGCTAGCCCTAGGTGACACCCTAAACGTAGGATTTAATTGACTAAACCTACCTCATTAATTATTAAATTAATTATCAAGCTTTAATCTTCATCGAAGGTCATCCTGCTAAATAACAATTTAATTAATTTTGAGTCTATTTAAGAAACATGAAAATCATACTTAATAATTAACTAAGTCGTCCCCTTATTAGTTGTTTCTCTTTAAAAAGAAAAAAAATTAATATTAATTATTTTTTAATGCAAGGTCGGCCTAGAATTTTTTAAAAAGGGCATGTGTATAAATACAAGCCAATCCGCCCCATTTGAAAAGGTAGTTAGGTTTAAAAATGCTCTGAACTTGGTGGCCGCCTACTGCTAAATTTTCGGACTGTCTCTGTTGCTCTGAACTCGGTGGCTGCCTACTGCTAAATTTTCAGACTGTCTCTGCTACTTTGAACTTGGTGGCTTCCTACTGCTAAATTTTTGGACTGTCTTTGCTTAAGATTCAGTATGCCTTCTTGTCTCTTTTTGAGACGGTCTCTTCATTTTTGGGGCTGCCTCCAACATATTTCAGACTGCTCCATCAATAAATTTCGGGCTAGTGTCTCTTCTTTGCATAATTCAGTCCTTCTCCACAGTATTCTTCAGGCTCTTCTCTAAGCATTTTCCAGATGTCGGGCTCTCCTTTCAGCATGTTTTTTTTGGGTTGCTTCAATGACAAATTTGGTGATGTATCCAGCTCAGTCTCAGGCTGACTCATAACTTCAAATATGAACATCAATTCCGATCTCTAAGGTATGATCAATATATGTGATATGAGCATTTATACAGTGATGTTTATACAATAATGGTACGCATATACATAGTGACACAAATCAATATATGTGATATGTAATGATTAGTATATGTTATGATCATTGTATGTGATATGTGATGATCAATATATGTTATGATCCGTGTATGTGATATGTGATGATCATCATATGTTATGATCAATGTATGTGATATGTGATGATCAACATATGTTATGATCAGTGTATGTGATAAGTGATGATCAGTATATGTGATATGTGCATTTACAAAATGATGGTAATCATACACAGTGACACAAAGGTACATTTACATAGTGGTATGCTTAGTTTACAATGTGATATGCTTAGTACACAAAAGTATGTTCGATACACAGTGATTTGATGTTTATACAGAGATATACACAGAGATATACACAGTGGTATGCTTAGTTTGCACAATGATATGCTCAGTACATAGTGGTATGCTCAGTTTGCACAGTGATATGCTTAGTTTGCATAGTGATATGCTCAGTACACAGTGGCATGCTCAGTCTAAACAACGATATACTCATAAATGTTTTGACAGGTCCACATGTTCAGATTTACAAGATCATAATTTTTGGGAGGTAGGGTGGTGCTAGGGCTCACAGTTAATCATTGTGAGTAGAGATGTTGCAGCAGCTCGTCAGTTGTAGCTGACAAAGTCTAGGAGGTTACGGCCTCCTTCCAGTTGTAGCTAGAGAAGTTGTATATATATTTGTATTTCTAGTTGTTGATGGAACAAATTATTCTTATAAAGGCTTCTGTGTTTTTTCCCCTAGAGCTTGGGTTTCCACGTCAAATATTTTGTACTATGCATTTTGTATTATTTTATGTATATGTGATGCTATGATTGGTGATTAGAAACTTGCTCATGAGAAAAATAAAATAATTAAGAAACATTGATTTACCCCCCTATCAGTGTTTCAACAACTACCTCTGTTTCTCCATTATTCTGGGGGTAGAAGGCATTCGATTTGGTCAGCTTGGTGTTCATCATTGTATGTAGGTCAAACCATAAATTACTTAGGAACCTACTATTTCTATATGAAATAATGGTCCACGGGAGCCCAAAATGAACCCAAACACACTCAAAGAAGAGCTTATCAATGGCCTTTGTTGTGATTCTCTTCTTATAAGGTGTTAAATTGCCATCTTATATAATCAATAAAAAATCACAAATACATAATCATTACCATGATTGGTTGAAGGTAGGTCATATATGTAGTCCATCGAGATAGACTCCTAGGGTATGTTTGGAGTAGGAAAAGGAGTACAACCCATGCTTCTTGATGGAAGGTTTGGCAATGGCATAGGTAGTGCACAATTCTATATATTTGTTGACATCCCATGAAAGCTTTGGCTAGTAGTAGTTAGTTTGCAACACTTCTATTGTCTCCTCCATGTTGAAGTGTCATGCCACTCGACTATAATGCACCTCCCAAATCAACTTCTCATGCTCTCTTGAAGGAACACAAAGGTTTCCCATGATGGCATAAAAGTTCATCATAGTGATGAAAGTTTGAGATTGGTTTTCTAACATGCAATTTTTGATAGGTAACAATAAAGTTAGGGTTGTTGTCATACAATTGGGGCACTTGAAGGTCTCTTTTTCACAAGAGTTGAGAATGGTATTTGGAGCTACAACCAGAGGTTGGCCGAGGAAATCTATAATGTGATTTGTGTTTCCCTTCTCATACTTGATATTTAGGTGGAACTATTGGAGGTTTGTGGACCATTTCTAATGATGGTTGTTATGCAAATTTTCCCGTGTCTACATAAATTATAGGGGATTGTAATTAGCGTGGGGATGATAGCCTCCTTCCCCAGAATGTAATGTTTCTAGTAATGAAAGTCCTGCATAATGGAGTACATCTCCTCGCCACAAGTGGAGTATCTATGAACCACATCAGAGAATGCCTCGATGCGATAAGCCATCAAGTGTTTATACTAGGTGAGGACTGCACTAACAACATAATCATAAGCATCTGACTCATTATTGAAGGGTTGTTGTAGGGATTGTAGGGTAAGTATTGGTCCTGAATAAAGGGTACGTTTCAAATCATTGAATTCTTTCTATTGTGATTTACAACGAATGAACTTGGATTTGGCACCACCTTTGATCACTTGGCTTAGAGGGGAAGTGATATGAGATAAACACAACACAAACATTTGATAGAAGTTAGTTGGGCCCAAGGAACTAAAAAACTCTGAGTATTCTTGGGGCCAACTAATTGTGAATTACTTGGATCATGGTTGGATCCACATGCACACCATGCTCATCCATGATCTATCCTAGAAACTAAATTTTATGCATGTTTAATGAACGTTTCTCTAGTTTGGAATATGACTTGCATCATACAAGTTGCTGAATATTTGTTGAATATGCCACAAATGTTATGCCGAAGTTTGACTGAATATGAGGATATTATCCAAATATACAATTGCAAAAGAATTTGTGAATGGTCACAAGAAATAATCTATCACACTCATGAATGTTATTGGACCATTAGTCAAGCCAAAAGGCACGATGAACCACTTGAAAGTGCCTTCTTTAGACTTAACGGTTGTCTTCCATATATCAATTTTCTCAATAGGTACATGGTGGTAAGCTGACTTAAGATCAATCTTACTAAAAAAAACTTGGCACCCTTGAGTTAATCAAGAAGATATTTATTCCAAGGAATTGGTTATTGGCTCTTGATTATGATTTTGTTCAGATCTCTATAATCAATATAGAGTCTCCATGTCACATCCTTCTTCTGCACCAACACAATTGGGATCCTTCAAGGTAAAGAGGTTGGTCAAATGTAGCCCTTTTGGATGAGATCCTAAACTGAATGTTTGTTTTCTTCACCATTGAGAAGAGATCATTTGTATACTAGGCCATTAGGAAGAGGATCTCTAGGTATCAAATCAATTGAATGCTTGACTTGGTAGTGTAGGGGCACCCTTGAAGGCGAAGCAAATATATCTTTGTGTTCTTCCACTATCTTGATCTAGATTATCTGGAGAGAAAAATGAAGATAGAAATATAAAATGGAAAAGAACACATAAAAACATTGCAGAGAGCATAACAATACAATAAAACCCTAATTCTTTAAATGAATGAATACTTTCCGATCATGAATATAAATACTAGAAAGAAACTTATGAAATACAAGCAATCGCAGTGAATGTTCAGGAATTTATAAATCACAGACCATTAATGTATCCTACATCAATAATCATCTCATTCCAGTCGGTAGAATCTGGAGTGAACTCATAAGAAGGACATGAAATGCTCTTGAATTCACAAGAATCTTCAAACATGAGACATAGGTACAGAGTCTAGGCTTTACAATACAAAAATAAACAACTTAAAGCTGCCTCCAAAACCCAGAAATTCACCCTCAGTCTCTTGGACTGAACCCCCTCTCTACAGTTTCTAATCTGCCTATTTATAATATTACATCACAAAATATAGAGCTTACAATATTCAAGGATAGATGATCCTCTCCTCAAAAAATGATCTGTTGCAAAAGATAATCTCGAGCTCTCTGCAAGAAATCTGGAAATAATAAGGCCACTTGATAGTTCAACTGCCAGCTTTTGATACCAGGTGTACTAAAAATATGGAAGTGATCCTTTTACCAAACCTTTGACTGCCACATGATGTGCTAGTTTGGAAATAAAGATCTATTGCTTGAACAAAAACTTGGGAGGGCTTCTCCATTGACCACTATAAATCTGGAGTTGCTGGATTGATCCCCTGCCACCTGCTAGAAGACTGCCTGAAAATACTCATCGAACTGCTACAAATCTGGGATATAGTTTGATTATTTGACTATAAAATGTATTACAACGCCTCTTCGTGACAGCTTCACATGATTGAACTTCTTCATAATTGTGCCAAAGTAAGGAGAATAGAGATGCGAGAAGAATTAACCAAATGATGACAATTGTGATGCTCTTTGAATTTGATGTTCTCGTCCACCGAAGGATTTCAATGCTGGTCTTGTTTTGGGTATTTGTCCATATGCAAAACTACTCTTAGTCAATGAAAGATTAGATAAAAACTTGGAACTGTAGTTATAAAGCCCACCATTGCTCGATATTAATTGTTTTCCCTGATCTTTTCCTTGATGGCATTTGATTATTGGCATTTTGCTGGGCGTTCTTTGTGCTTGGTGCGTGGGCACTATGCTTCTGGATTCTCTTTATTTAAACCGCCAAGCTCTCTTAACACACATTTTAATGAGCCAATGAAACTCATCACCAACACTTGGCACTTGGCTAAACCCTTCAAAGGCTGAATGTTCGATCCTTGAACGTTTTTAGTACTTGATGTATATGCTTGGTCGCCACGATGTCTTTGCCAATGGATCCACGAGCTTACTGTTGGCAGCTCTGGCACCTGCCCTGACTTTTGGAAGCTTGAGTGCTTGATGTTTTTAGTAATGAAAATAGGAGAAAAGAATTACGAACTAGAACGGCTCATATGCTCATCTTGTTTTCCTTCTGTACAAGTAATTCCAACCATTTGATCATTTTCTTCTTGCAATGAAACCCGGTTTTATTGTGCCTTCCTTGGCGTTCACCTTTGAATGCTTTTGGCTCTGGGGAGCTTGGGTTGGACACTTGGATGCATTCATCATGATGTAGCAGCTTCAAACATGTTTAACATAGAATGGTGTTTTGTTTGATCATTACTTTGGAATTAATGATCTTGGCCAACAATTTAGACACCTGTGGGCTTGGAGTTCTTCAACTTTGCCAGCGCATTTTTGCTTGGTGAACTTGTGGTTGTGAGCTCCGATTCTCCATGTGGCCACTGCCTCGATGCCTTAGCTCTTCGTGTGATGTTTGGATGCTCGACGGTCTTTCATCACTGTGCGATTTGAATTCTCAAATTGGAAGAATGAATTTCGTGGACCCTTGGAAATGCTTCACTGGTGTTTGACATTGGATGGTCCATAAGCTTGGAAGACATATCCCACATAGAAAAAGCAGACGAATATTAAAGAGTTTATATCCACAATTGTCTCCACATCGATCCTTTTAGCAATACATGGCCTATTGGCTCTTGCATGGACAACTTGGGCTCGATTCACAATAAAGAGAGTGTTTTGAACATGACGGTGTGTAAAGACCATGACTTGGAGATAAGATTCAACTTGGAAAGGAGACAACATCCTATTAAAAAGAACAAGCCCGTAACGTAATGAAAGGATAATGAATATTTTTTTATATGATAACACTTTATCCCCAATAAAAGAATAAGCCCGTAACATAATGAAAAAGACCTTTGGATTTGATAAAATAATAATTTTTATTTTTAATAAAAACTATTAAATAATAATTCCACTTTAAAAAAAAAACTATTATTTAATAATTTTTTTAATAAAAAAAATAAAAACTATTATTTTAGGAAAAAGAGGTGAATATGTCAAATTAAATATAGGATAGTGAAAATAGTGCAGAATCCAGAGGAATTACTTTGGTGAAAATACTTTTGAACATTTTGGCAGCAAAAATTGGGGTACCTCTTTACATGCACGTTGCTGGAAACTAAATATTTTGATGGGAGCAGATTTTGGTACCAACAGACGAGTTCCTATATTGCTTTATTTTGAGCCTTGAAGTAACACCTTTTTTCCATGATCTTTCCTCATAATTGGTATTATCTCCCATATATTCCCATATTTTTTTTTTAACAGAAACGGCTAGCCAACTTTGATTATATAGAGTACATAACAAAAAACTGATCAGATTGCTCCCATGAAAGGAAGACATCCATCACTCCAAGTTCATCATGTTCAAGCTGATAATTGTCATGATATCTACCTGTCCTATGGAAACTATAGCATCTTATGAATTGCCCTAGGAGGAATATGCAGGAATAAAACATTACAAATATACTTCCTTATACAAAAAACTGGAAACTAAAACCTTCCAAGTTGCCAAAACTGCAGCAGGTGCCTATACTATGAGTTTTAGAGTCTTTAAACATATTACTAAAGAGCATTAAGAACATAAACAACTAGAAAGGGGCCAACCCGTGACCAGAACCGACTAGCTGCTATTGGAGGCCGATATCCATGGCAGCACTTGCAGAATCCGCTGCCACATTCTTCTCTGTGCTGAGGTCCACAAAGTTCTCGACACTTGCCATAAACTTCTGCAATTTCTCCATTTTCCTGTTAATGTCTTCAAGATCTCTGCTAGAAACTTTGTGCTTGCGATCCTTGTGAGGGTAAACTAGACCCAAGGTTTCCTCCAGATGTTCAATTTTATCTGCCATGCTAGATTTCTGAGCTCTTACCTCGGAAGGGTTAGTGGACACCAGATTGTAGAGACGAAGTCATACATTCTTGTAGTCCAAATTCTCGTTGCGGATCATCCTGACCTGCATCTCCAACTCCTGCAAGCGGTACAAAAATTCCACTTCAAATTTTGAAATGCTGCGTTTCCCCTCCAGTCCGTGAGTATTCCCAACCCCAGTGTGTCTGCGGCAAGGGCCAAGCCTAGGGTTACTCTCCATTTCAGCTGAATCTCCCCTCAACTCCTCCGGCTGCAAACCCCAGCTACAACCACCATTGGGGCCTTTCCCCATCTTACAACACCTTCCACACTTCAAGATCACATCACCCACTCCTTGAGAGCGCCCAACACCTCGGTAAAACAGATCACCCCCACCCTGGGGACGCCCAACACCATGGCGGTCCATAATTCTGAGAGCACAGAGATAGTTTGAGAAGACGAGCAGGGTTCAGGAGCCAAAGATAGAATGAAGACAGAGGAGCGTCCAAACGCATTGATAAAACACACCATCTTGCCCACATGCCGGCCAACTGTCAAGCTGGTTAATAGCCATAAATTCATGGATGCGAGGGTGGTTAAGGAGGTGAAAGAGTACCGTCAAATTTCCAAGGGAAGCTTCCCGAAAACTCAAAACATTGGAAATTCTAAAGTATCGATCCCAATAATATTGAGCCCAATGAATGGGGGTATGAACCCAATTGCTAAGGTCTGGCCTTAGTCTAGGGAATCCATGAGTTTTCCAAGGTCTCATTGTTATATCTTATAGAGCCATAGGAGAGCCCGACTCCTATATTAGCCATTTCATCAACTTGCCCGTTAAGGCCTCGCAGAATATGAAGAAAGGTAGGCTCGTGGAAGTCTTTACTGATGCAGAGTAAGAGATGATGCATTTTTTAGGTGGAGTTTTTTCTTTTGTCCACAATACTTCTGGCTTCTTTGATAATGATTAAAGAATCTCCTAAGACAATCAATTTCTTAATTCCTAGGTTTATGGAAATCTCGATCCCTTTAATGAGGCCAAGCCATTTCGCTCCATTGTTGGTCTTTCATCCAATACCCCAGGCAAACTCCTTTTGCTTGTTCCCCTTGGAGTAAAAAATCACTCTCCTTGCGCCTGCCAACCCAACATATATTCCCACATCTCATAAAGGAATACTAATTAGGTTATTTAGAGAATTTAGCCTAATAGTTTAAGAGTTTACATTGCGATGCCATATCCAAGGATTGTGCATATTTAGGTTTAAATAAGACAAGGTTCAACCTCACAAATATCTACGAAATCAAGAAAAGCATCATGCATTGATTACTTCATCAATGAGTTGGGTACATTATTATTATGAGAGGAGAGCTTGAAACTATCTTAGAATATTGGAACTCGTTTCATAGAATACATGGAATTAACTGTCTTGGAGCATCTTTTGTAACTAATAGCATATATCTAGGATTTAGTTACGAGTTTGTTATATTTCATTTAATGCAGAATATGCCCTGAACTATTTATAAATAAGAGGGCCAACACTTGTGTTTGGAGAGGTTGATATGGGAGAGACAGACTCATGACCATGTATGTAATTTCCAGTTTGTGAATAAAATCATAGTTGGAGTTCTGAGTAGTTTCTTTCATATATGTTTTATTTGAATACATAATTATTTAATTTCTATATTTTATCATATATCTAGCATCCACTATGAAATGATTTTATATCCAAGTTTCACACATAGAACAAAAATGCGGATAACACCTATGACTAGCTTTAGTTATTGGTAATCCAAATCAAACTAGTGGTTATAATCAGAGTAGTACTTGGTTAATTTTCATTTTTGAATTCATGTCTTTGATTTTCCTTTACATTCCTACAATTATAGTAGTTTCTTTGTATACTTTTCGTAAGTTTGTTTTCCTTTCCAATCTTTTCCTTTTTGTAGTAGCTACTCACAAAAGGAGATGTCCCCATGACAACATGGTTTTCATTAACATGATCATCGTTCATTTCCAAGTGTGGTTGAGCTAGCTTTTGATTTATGAAATGTGGCATGATGTAATTTCCTTTTCATAGGAGCATGTAGAAATCTAGTTGGAAATAATGAACTTGAATCCTACACATATAGTGCACGACGTCTTGCAAGCATCCATAACCCTTGAATTGACAATTAATACACAATATCTTTTGTTGCTCTTTATGGGGTAATAAACCAACTTGTCATTTTGGCACCGTTGTGGGGAGATGCAAAGGGCACAATAAGTATATATTTTCATTGGTCTTTACAAAATACACATGGTACGAGTATTAACAAAGAGGAACAATTAACTACCTTCTTCATGGCATTTCATGCTTAGTGTGATGCATTTAAATTAGGCCATATAGGTGCATGAATAGAATTAGAAGATCCACCATGAAGATTTCATGGTGCAATAAGATCCACCCAAAGTAATAACCATTTTGCAGGAACTCCGATAGAGGAGGAGATTTATGAGTGAACTTCAGATATTCATATGATTCACCGACTTAATGTGAGACACTCTATGGTTTCCACTATGGTTATGTCAGGTTCTAACTCTATCCCACCAGAGTTCAAACCCAATGTCATCATTTCCATACTTTCCCTCACTTTGGCCTCACACTCAATTTCTTCATCAGATTGAATCCCAACCATATAGCCCAATAAGCTCAGTCAACATGAATAATCCTCCACAAGACTACATTATCCTCTTGCTCATTCCATGCCTAACCCACTCAATAAATTAGCTCAACTTGATTACAATGCTAAGTTACTTATTGTCCTACTTATTTCCAGGTTTGTCTGAGTGATTCATTTACTCCATAAATCTACTACAATTATCTATTACAAACTCCATTCCATAAATTTGCAGAACTGTTAGCATTTATACATCATGGGAAACTTACTTCTTATTAATGTCACTCCAAGAACATTTTTTTGGAAATAGCTTCTTCATGATAAATTTAAAGCTCAACAATGGCAATAGTCCAAGGGCTTTGCAATGACAATGCATATCACTAACGAAACAAATGAAGTTGATGTCCTAACGTTGAAGGAGGAGCTAGTGTAGGTGACAAAAGTTATAAGCTCCTTGATGGGTCGATGATCACCATTGTCTTCTAGTATCTAGAGAGAACTTACAACTTCATCATGGAATCAATTAAGTGAGGTATGGAAAAATCAAGCACAGAGGGTGTTGCAAATGGTCTTAGAGGAAAATTGCTTCATATGTTCAAAGAGATAACTAGATGACCTAATAATAGAAATAATGATGTTGTTCATAGAAATGTTAGCTCACTGAATGGGGCTGGAGTCTTTGTTGTTGAAATTTTTGACAAGAGAAGGAAAAATTACACATAAATAGAAATACACTCCAACTGATCTACATCATAATAATGGAGGCTCCAGGAATCAAGTGCAATATCTTCAAAATGGTACTCTCTTTACTATCTAGACTAGATTTTGTAAATAGACTAATTAATCTTTAATAGCAATCCATATAGTTTCTCTCCTCATACTACGTCTTGTATGAGCCAAACCCTACACCTATTCTATCCTATTCCTAGCCTTCAATTTATAAACCCTTACCCCTTTTATTTCCAACTTCAGTGCACTATGTATATCCATACTTAATTCATACACCCCATCCAGAGAAATGAAAAAAATATGCAGTTTCCTTGAAGGAGAAGAAATAATTGATTAATTATTGTAGTGTCCTCGAAGGAGAATTTAATTAAGAGATGGAAACTCTTATTGATCAATTGAAGAGTGATAAACTTGATAGGTTGGAGATTTTTGGTTGTAATACCTTCAAAGACTTCATGTAGAGGTACTAACCAAGCTTTTCCAAGCTAAGGCTCGAATGCAGGAAAAAATAAGGAAGGTAAACGAAGAGGATTCATTTGGTGGCAATATCGAGGAAAATAGTGCACATATTTGTTTGAAGCATCAACAACAACTGTTATTCTTCCTTGTTGTCATTTCTACTTGTATAAGACTATGTCGTATCATGTACAGAATGCCCCTTTGTAGGACCAATATTGAGAATAGGATCATTGCTTTCACGTCTTAATATTTCTGGATAAGATGAAGGCTATCAAATGGAGGAAACATAGATCATTTATAGAGGAAACAAATATCTCTATGAAAGAAAGAGAATATTTCCTTGAAGGAAACAAGATTTGTATTCTGAATGAGGAAGATATTTTGGGTCCATGAACAATTGATGCATCTTGTATATTTTTCTTACTTTTGTGGTTTAGAAAAAAGGACAAACCTTAAGGGGATTTAAAAAAACTCATGTAATTAAATTTGGTTATAGTACTATCTAAAAACGATTACACATTTCCATCTAAAATCGAGTAGAATTGATCATGTTTAGCACATGATAATACTAGTATGGGAGCATGAAAGCTAAGTATCTAATTGCAATGCCTTTGGATGAAAGAAATAAAAGTAGGTGCGATTAGCATATGGTTCCATAGGAGTGTTTGACTTTGTGGATAGAGAAGATGTTGTGTTATCAAATAGACCATTCTCATTTTCAGGAGGCATCAGGTTTATGGCGTGATCATAAATTGAATGAAAAATTGGTTATGAAGTGCTTCGAGTAGTGAGGAATAGGGTTTTTTTTTATCATAGTAGTATAATTCGAGTACGAATACGATTCGATACGGAAAAAATACATAATAAAAAATCCCAATACGAATAAAATACAGAAGTAGACTTCTTATATATAATACTTTTAATCAAATATATAAACCAAATTAACATAAATGTATGTTAAAAACCATTCATTTTTTATAAGAAAATAATAAATTGATTGTTATTTATATTTTATGGTTATTAAATAATTAAAATTTGGTTTTTTAAAATTTACTTTTTTTTATTAGTAAAAATTTATATTCGTATCATATCTATATCAAATATTAGGCGAGTTCGAATTGCTCCAAATTTCCGTACCGAAAATGCCAATACAACCAAATTATGCTACTATTATTTTTGTTATTCATTAGTTCACACACTTTACTTCTCTCTGCAAAAATCAAAGGTAATATAGAATATTAAGAACCGTGGGTTAATCTATACGTATCATATGAAGAATAGTTAACATGGTCACCACATCCATGAATTTGAATTTAATTAACTAGCAACATCTGCCACCTGACACGCCCCGAATCTAGTCAACGACATTTACAATGATTGGGGTTTCATTAAGGTTCTGATACACAACTTCATAACTATTGAGTCGTCGATTCAAAGGATTCCATTACTATATAACGACGCTAAGGGTTTCAATAACTATATTCCATGGTTCGATTGTTCAATTTCATACTTATATATCGTATCCTACGACAATGTCGAGGTACCGTGATTATGTTAAGCAGGGTTTTGTTACTATGCGCTCAGGTTTTATCATAACTTCATAAGTCTATCATCAAGCCACTTACTTCACTAGATTTTGAGGTTCAGATAAGTTATGGTATATATGATTGATAAAAGTAAGCAATGAATTCATATTTGAGAAAGTCTACCGGGTGCATTGCATCTTGAGAGATAATTTTTAATTTAAAGGGCTATTGGTTGTATGTTAAGTTTGTTGATTTGGTGGTTTTTTGTATTTTTGCATCTTAAAACTAAGCTTCCCTACTGAATGCACATTTGATTCTAGACATTAGATCATTGTCTCGAGGTTGGGGTTTCATTGATATAATACTTAAGTATAATAATTCCATAGTATGTTTAAGCTATCTATTGAATATCAGAATATTTTCATCTCTAGAAGCGAGTCGAGGTTTTACAATTCATGTTTATCTCATTTTATGCGGTTGCTACAGGAGTCGAGAATAGATGTGTTTTAATTGTTATTGCTCAAAGATATTTTCATGCTCAGTAGTTGAAATCAAGCATAATATTTTTCCATTTGAGAGGTGCTACAATAAGTGGTTTACTTCTAATGGATTTGACAAGCCCACCGGTTGAGGAACCATCATCTACAAGCCATTAACGAGAGCCAATCAAAGGACCATGTCAAAGTGACATTCTAGTCAAAGGAATACTGGGTGTACACCAAAGAGGTAAATCACAACCATTGTTCTCGTCATAGTATTTTGCTACAAATATATGCAATTCCATGCATTATTGAGTTGAAATAGAAAATTGAGGGATGGGAATCATAAGTTACAGAGGGAACAATAACAATGCAATAAGAAAGCATGCCTCAATAATTCCATGGACACATTGGTGCAAGCTATTGATTTAGTTGGATCTTCAAATCAAATCCAACTCACACCTAACCAACCTCCTTGGCACAATCCATAGAATTGCTTGACTTAGGATTCATAGATAAAGAGAGCCATCAACAAGTGGTTTCTCAATTGAAGGAAAATTGGTTTGGGCTATATCTTATCTATGAAAGAACATGGAAACAAAAGATTGAGTATTACAATGATCAATTAGCTCAAATAGAGTGTTGTATAAAGGATGCATGTACCCTTGGCTTGAAGGCCCTATCATGTAGAGCACCCTCTCATATGCACTCCCCATTCTTACAATAAATATGGACAATTTTCGACTCCAACAACTAGCAGCAGGTAAACCCTATTAGATTGACAATCAACAAGATTTTATAGATGTATTCTTCATTGCTCTAGATATGAGCAAGATCTATTGAGTAAATTATACTTGTTTAATCTTGTGTTTCCCAATTATATATGTTGGAACCCCAACCGTTATGTTGAGGATGCCCACTGAGAGCTTTATCATCCTTCATCTATGGACTCATTCAGTGGAGACAAGCTCAAGACTTTTATAACCATGTTGAATTTAACTCTGATCTCATATTTCGTAAGACTTAATATCCTTTCTCAAACCTTGTTATACAAGACTACCATGGGTTTCTTAGTAATCCAAATGATTCATTGTGGGTACAAATACATCAACAACAAGCTCTTACTCACCACAATGAAGTTATGAAAATACACGCTTTACAATCTTTATCTATTTTTCATACTATATGGTATAGTTTTGAAAATGCTCTTAAGAATCACACTCCTATAGGGTATCCTAATTTCAATCTACCTTTGTGTGGGGATTCACTTTATACCAACTCCATGAAAAGACATGGCCTCAACTGGATCAGTCTTTGATTTCAGTATCCTTTGATATGGTGCCCCACTTGGAATTTGGAATTATAAAGCAATCTTTCATTAGAGGGATTTCGAGGAAATAATATAATGGCAATAGGTAGAGAGGTCACTTGGGGTTTTATGAGCCAAAGGAATTTTAATATCCAGTCTACAATCGGTCATCCCTACACTCGGGAATTCCTGAGACAGAAGAGGATGTTGCTTGAGTACAAGCGAAAGTTTTGGTTGGGGGTGTGATGGATACCTATATTGCTTCATTTTGAACCTTGAAGTAATACCTTTTTACCTTGATATTTTTCCTCAAAACTAGTATTACCAACCATATACTCTCACACATCTGACAAAGGAATGTTGGATTGTTATATTAGAGGATTAATTAGTTTGTTTAGATAATTTAGGCTTAGTTTTAGAGTTTAAATTGTGATTTCATATCTAAGGATTGTATAGATTTTGGTTTAAAGAAGACTATATCCAACCTCACAAATATCTATGAAATCAAGAAAGTATCAACTGTAACACTCGTGGTTTGAAACCCCTAATCTAATGATGCCAAGATGTAATTACTGTCTATGAATGCTTGGAAGGATGAAAATATTGTATTTTTGCAATAATTAATATTAAAATCCACAACTGGCTGTGCTGAGGCGGCACGGTGAAGAGATAGGGACTCATGTATTCACCAGAGACAGAAAGGGGGTTAAAAATGTCTTAGGAGGGAAACCATACTATGGTCCTATTAAACCTTTAAGTCCATAAATTTATATTATGTCATGAATTGAACCTAAATTTTCTTTTATTTAACTTAAACCTGTTTTATGGTATGATGGGGATCAAGGGGAATGTTTAGTTTTTAATCAAAAGAGAGAAACATGGCTCATGGGAGAGACCATGTGCGGAAGATAATCATCATGCAAAACTAGAATTCAAAATTTTTCCAGGCGTGTGGAGAGTCTAAGGGAAATAGGGGCAATTTTTGGTATGGAGAAGAAGTCTAGTATTGAATTATGAGTCTAAGAACCTGTTGATGCCCAAAAAATCCTAGCATTGACAGTAGGGATTCTCCCCAATGAATAATCCCAACTAGATCATTCATTGTTTGGAATGGGGAATTCGTTCGGTTAACGTTCCGGCTATCGTAGATATGTTTGTTTAAATACGTATCGGTTGCGGTCCAGCCCACCGTTTATATTTTATGTTTAAAGTATGATTATGCCAGTGCTTCTAATTTAAATGCATTTAAATTATAATTGATAGGCAAAAGCCTCACAAGTGATTCGCAGGTTCTTACCTCTAGTCTTATCACTTCTACCTTATCAATTAGCTAATTCTATTCTAAACTAACTAATCTATCCTTGCAAGGAGCGATTTTAAATAAGAGTAATAATCTGAGAATGCTTATACAAATCTAACAGATAACTATTAAGATAAAGTATGCACACTCACAACATAAAATTACAAGGATAGCTCTGATCACAATTAAATCAATTTATTGCTCAGTTATCACACAGACATTTGCATAGACAAGTAAAACCATTCATCACCATTGAAATAGCTCAACCAAGTTAGAAAGATATCACAACATGAGCATGAATACAAGAGGAAATAATTCCAATCTGTCATTCAACACATTCCACGCAAAAATATGTGCAAGATTTCCCAGCAAATAGGTCCTTCTCATTAGCAGAAAAATAGTTCTCTTCTAAAATGTATCCAACCTCTATTTCGCTAGCAAAAGTCTCTTCTCTAGTACCCTTCCCCTCTATTTATATTACAACAGAATTTGTTTCTACATGACTAATCACTTCACCTACCCCTGACCTTTGGATTGCCAAAATTGTCTTTTGTGTATGCACATAAAAAATAGACAATTAATTACAAATTAAATTAGCTTTCTGGTGGGACCTCCAGGCTAGAAATATAATTGTCCCACAAGTCCGTTTCTTGAAATATTATATTACTTTGTGAAGGTTCCAATAATTTTAAAGATACTTCTTGAACAGATAATTCCTTTTCCACACTTATCACTTCTTCTGTGGCTGCTTTATAGCTCTCTTCCAGGAAATAAGCATTTATAGATGCTTGTCCAATATGCTGCTTGAGGTCTTCTTCATTTAGCACATCTAGTTTTCTAATATATTCCAGGTCTTCTTTTAGGACCTTTATTAATTCCGTTAGGCACCGATCCTTGGTGGGAAACTCGTACATATCTAGAATCATTGCAATATGACATTTCTCATGTATTTGATAAATTATTTTATAAAGTTCCTCACATTTTGTGATGGATTTTGGTAATTCTACCTGTATCTTCCTAGAAGCTCTCCTGCAACTTTCTAGAATTTCTATATCCAACTTGAGTTCCGTAGTCGGTTTGTTTGGCAGGTGATCAGGGAGATTTGGATTTCCTCCCTTCCAGGTCATCAACCTTTTCAATTTTTTAAAAGTATCAACTAACTTATATCTTATAGAGAAAGCAACAACAAAGATCTCCTTCATTCTAGCTATCATCTGTTTCATTTTATAAATCTCCTCAATTAGCAATTCTTCTGAGTGGAAAATTTGTACTCTTATTTTGCAAGCCTGCTCTTGGAATGGGGTCATATATAGCTTCTGATTTTGAGCCATGTCTACTTGTTCCAAGAGAAATTCCGTATCTCTAACCAGCTCACTCACCTGAGACTGCAAATATTATTTCTCACCGACCAAAGCTTCCACTTGTTGGTTTGACCTCATTTCTTTTTCCTCCAACTCATTGATGCGAGAGTCGAAATCACTTCGCTCACCTTCCATAATTACAAGTTGCACATTCAAAGCATCTCTTTCATTTTCCAAGTTCTGGTAATCCAACAGTAATTTATCCTTTTCATCCATTACTGCATCCTGTTTTTTCTTTAACTCAATCCATTCACCTCTCGCTTTTACCAAGTTATCCTTCAACTTCAATAATTTTCCTTTGTTGCTCTCTAGATCATTCATCAATTTATCAACATTGTCGACATTTACTTGAGCAGCTGCTATGTTGACTGACATGGTGAACTTGGGATCCTTGTGGGTGCCTTCCATTATGGTGCTTTCCTTAATAGTGATCACATATGGTTGTGCGCCCATTTTCAGCCTTTTCTCCATTCTCCTTGAAATTGTCTTCCTTTTGGGGTAAAAAATTATTGTATCCAGTTTTGCTATTGAATCTTGCTTTGAAGGGGTAAAAGGAGTGAGCCCGAGCTCAACAAATGGAAGGTGGCATCCCGTCAACGGAATTCAATAGATGTCGGGTGGATCTATGTCCATGTCTTGAAGATTATCGTCTCTTTGTTGGACTTCTCTATCCTCCACAACTTTCTTGAGCTTATCTTCTTCTTCCTTTTGTCTTTCCAATTCTGCTGCTTTATCCCCTGCTTCTTGCTCTTCTTTCCTTTTCTGTTCTTCTTCCTTCTTTTTCCTTGCTTCTTCTTCTTTCCTTTTCTGTTCCTCTTCCTTATTCTGTATTTCTGCTTCTTCTGCTCGCAGTATTTCTGCTTCCTCTCTAGACTTCTGCAATTCTGCTTCTTTATCAATATTCGTGGTATGGCTAGAACTTACGCCACTTTTCTAGCCAAATCGTTTATTCAAATCCGTCATGTTATTTTCCCTTCGATGTACTTCCTCATCCTTAAGGAAATGGTTCATGTATTCAAAGTGAATTTTACATGACGCACAGTGCTAGGTGGCCTTTTGCAGTTTGTCATTTCTGACAAAAATATTTTCTCCAAAATGAAATGCTTCTAAGTCTTTTACAAAAACCTTTTCTCCTTTCACCTTAGGGAATTTATATGACCCAATGAAAAAGGGAAGTGGTGGATAGGAAGCCTTCTTATGTTCATTTAAAAAATTGCCTACTCCATTGATGAAGACTTGTCTTACCGCCTCTTTATGTACCACATAAGTTGTTGTGTATCTCGGCATTAGTGACGGAGCTTTGGTACCCCCATACATTCTGATATATGTGCCTTCCGGGGTAAAGTATAAATATCCATATTCACAGATGATGGCCATTCCGTTGTCCGACAAGCAATTGGGTTCTTCGTAAAATATTAGCCATTATAGAGGAATTATGAATTCCTCACAGAAGATTTTGTATAAGCTTGCATACTTGTGTTCCCACATTATTTGGTAAGCCACATATAGTGGAGTCTCAACTTGGATCCAATGGAATCCCAACTTGTAGAATGGGTGTCTAATCAAAATGCACTCAATCGGGGAGGAAGACATATAGAACTCAACTTTCTTCTGGGTCATCCCTCCTTGGGATGCTGCTAATGTTGATGCCATAATCTCTGAAATAATGTCCGCCCAATTGAAGACTATACCGTGGGAGGCGATATGATACATTAGGGGCACCCAACTGAGCTTATAGATATTCCCATTCGCCCTGCCAAATATTATGCTCAATATTAGAGCTATGACTATGAATGGTGTTTTCAGATTCTGAGTATCGTGCTCCCCACTTGCCCTTTGCCTTAGCTACTTTCTAGGAATCAACATATTTTTAGTGAACTCAAAATGATCTATGTTGACTCCCCTTAACCAGTCATCTGTCATCATAATTTTGGGAGGTGAAAAATTATACGCTGCGCTGATATGGGCTGGTTGAAATGATGCCAATCCTATTCTATTTTCCCCAACTATGATCCATGTGCCGACATCCACATGAGGTAAGATCCAACCAATAACTTCTAAACATGGGAAAATATATGGACATGTGGTATCTTTATGAAGAACAAATATTTTAATGTTTTGATACACCATCATTTCTTCAATGGATGCATCTGGTATGTTCAGATCTCATATGAGGTGATAGAGTTCACCCCATTTATATTCAGGGACAATCCCCGTTATTGCTTTGGTGTCCTCATGTAATGTCTCCATCATGGTTTCTGGAACAACTTCAATGTTAGAATCTAACTCTGCTACCTTTGTCTTACGCTTAGCAGCTCTTCTTTGCATCTCTTAGTCTTGAGGAAACAACAAAGCCAATGTATGAGAATAATTTAATGTTAAAGCAACATTCTTTAAGAAAAATGATAATGAACATAATATTGAAAATAAATTGCAGATGAATGATTTTTAAATATTGTGTACAAAACATAAGATTCATACTTCCATAACATCAAGGGTGTTTGGTTCTTCTTCTGAGTTAATTCATTGAGGCATGATTTACCAATCAAAGGATTTGTCACTGGTCAGTAAAAACGTTCATTTTGGCAAGAAACGAATGAATCTACGAAAAGCAGTAATCCACTTAGAGCGAAAACGGACTGAATCAACAAAGGTTAATCAATGTATTTGAATGTATCCGTGAAAAGGAAGTATAAGGAAGTGTTTATTCCGTGTATGTACCCAGCCCTAACTACTTAATCTGCGAAAACCCTTTCTTTTAATCGAGCGGCTATGTTCTTCATTAACAAGCGATTTTCCCTATGCTACCCAGGTTAGATTCCCTCCTCGACTTGAACAATTTCTTTAAATGATACTTTAACTTTGAAACTAGGGCATGCCATGAGCATGGAAAGTAGCCAGCCAATGGCCAACCGGTCTTCACTTGCTCAAATAACCAATGGAGGAAAACCCTTTCTGCTCTCAATAAATAATACGGTGGAGGCTTAATGTCGCTTTTTTAAAAACTAGGGCAAAAGAATAAAAGCATAAATTACAACATAAAGAGGTCACCTTCATAGCCTTTACAAAGGAATGGGAGATATCTACCTGGTAGTTTGCGAGTGGTTGAACATAACATCCAAAGGGGTTCTTTTAGCTTCCGGTGAGTGCTCCGTAATACCGTTACAAACAAGGTTTGCAAAAACGGGTTAGAATCTTATATTCTCCCACCAAACCTAGCACTTAACATGCCTCAACATGCGTGCAACATGGGGTGTATTTACCGTTTCAGGCATACTTCTCATTTTAGACTGATAGCCTCTTTGAAAAATTGTGTTGGAGCACTTTTCAATTCAACAACAAACAGTGTCGACCGACTTTTATTTTGGCAGCAACGTGTTTCGACGTATTTTTCCTTTTATGTCGATCTGTTTTGGCAAGAGAAGTATCCCTTTCGTCAATTCTGTTAAGCAGGCTAGTGCCTTTGGCACTGATTTTCGGAAATTAGGGAAAGTGAGAATGCAGGAGTAGTTTTAGTAAGTCAGACATGCAATCCGCAATCCGCAATCCGCTTTGCGATAATGCGGGAGTTGCGGAAATGCGGGAATGTGGGAGTGATTTGTGGATAAATGGAAATGCAATCCGCAATTCGCAACCTGCAATCCACAATGCGATGCGGGAATGGAAAAATAATTTTCAAAAACATAAATGCAATCCGCAATGCGGAACTGCAGAAATATGGAATTGCGGCTATGATTGTTTGGTTAAAATGAGGTCTCCTCAATCCGCAATCTGAAAGTCGAATACTCGGAAATACGTCAAAGTGGGACTGCAAAAATGTGGAAGGATGGAAATGCGGAAATGCGGAAATGCGGAAATGAGAGAAAGATTTTAGAAAATTCAAGGTCTCCGCAATATGCATTCCATAAAACATTTGCGGAATCAGAAAAGTGATGTTCTAATAATATCAATTAAATGCATTCCGACTTTCGCAATCCGCATTGCGGAATGCAGAAGAAAAATTCAAACATTAAATCAGTGTTTCCGCAATTCACGTTCCACAATCTACAAACTCTAAATGATTTTATTTCCCTTATATAGTTCTAAGTCATATTCCAATCTAGGTTTCAACTCTAACGCTTTCATCTTAGCAAGAAATTCCTACTTTCAATGACATTCATTAGTATTGTGGCAACGGATTTTGTGGAACTCACACCACTTTCTAGTGTCCCTTTTCTACTTCTCGTTACCCTTCTTTACCTATGACTTGGACTAGGATTTTTAAGGTTGGATATCCTTTCTCTGTCCTTTCTTCTATGAGTTAGGGTTATCTTTACCATGCTTTTTTTGTGGATTATTTTTAGAACGAAACTCTCACTTATTCTTCTTCTTAAAATTTTGCTTGATCTTAATGGCATATCGATAACCAAATCCCAATGTGGAGTTGTTTAGGATATCCTTATTTGTATGGATGTACCTATGTAGTCTATTGCAATACTTTAGGACCAAGTGCCTTTATGATTCTTTGATACCTAGCTTTGAGTGTAGGTTATTAAGACATTGGATAAGTCCGGCATCGTTTGGTCTCTCTCCTGGTGATCTCATGTACTAGTCACCATAGTTTTTGATAGGTTATAATTCCTTTTTGATGGCATTGATAAAATCCCCCCAAGTGGGTTCTATCTTGTATGTTGTAGAATTGTCTCCAAATTGTCTCTTTGAGTAACAATACCACCAATATTTGACATGGGGGAGGTACTTAAGGAGTGCAAGGTGATCTTTAAGCTATTGTTTTTTTAAAAAGATCAATAACCCCCTAATATATTTAACCATTACTCTAAAGAATATGCATATATTTATCCTTCAAATAAAGGAATATCAAAGTTAACTTATAACTTGAAGAGTGTTGCACCTCTAGAATGACTATTGGTTGAAGGTGTCTCTACCACTATTCGTAGTTGTTGAATGATATGGGAGAAATTATCTATCATTTCGTTCCTCTCTCACATGATGGATCACTCAATAAAAAACTTAATAGGATATCCTACTCTACCATCTCTCTTTTCTTATACCATGCGAGGTTGCTTGGGATGATGGGAGAAAATTTCCCCAATATTAATTAGTTATAGAACCAATTCTCGATACCCACATCTTGTCAAGTACATGCATCGAGAAACAACAAAGAGCAGAATGCTTTGATATTGTTAGAGCATATAACCCTCTACTTAGCCACCTAGACCTTGTTTTGATGACTCTAATGGGTCAAAACACACCTAAATTGACCACCCGAATCAAACCTGAGTTAAAACCCTACATTTGGGGGTGCTTTCCTTGATTTGGGGGCGCATTCACTAATTTGGGGTATTTTCCCCTGATTTTAGGTGGTAGTTAGTTAAGGACAAGATGTTAGTAACTGACTCTAACTAACTCATAACAATCATTAGCACTACATTTAATTCATTAGCGCCCCAATAGAGTAGGTTTAGGGTTTTGCATACACTTCTTTAGTTGAATTAATGCTCTGTGAATGCTAGAATCAGTTAAACTCAATTTGAGTGAGTGTGCATGGCTAACTAATTTTATCTATCTCTAGTTAAGTCTAACTGACCTCCAACAACTACATGTGCAATTCAAATATCCTTTGACCCTAATTCAAATTTCCTTAGTATAAATAATGTTCAACATCATTAATTCAAGTTACATGAAATATATCATTCTTCTTTTCTTATTTGTTTTAGTTTCTTGTGTACTGATCTATGTTATCTCATTTATTACACGATTAGTTAATGGCTGATTTGATTTTCACTGTATATCTCTTTAGTTTATGTACCTATATATATATGTTCAAATCTCATATGGTATTGGAATAGTAGGGGTACTAAACTAGTTAGTGTACTAGTATGCATACAATGAAGACCTAGTGTGCAAGTAAAGACTCCCTCCCAAAAGAGGACATGCACACTTGTGACAATTTCAACTTCAAAAGAAGCCACTTGGATCCTATATTTTAGAGCATCTAATCACATGTAATCATATGAGGACATGTTTTCCTCCATGCATCCATCCTTTTTCCAATAAGTACTCATGGGAGACAACACTCCAATTGAGGTATGTGGAAAAGGGGACATTTTACAAAAAGATGGGCAGTTTCAAGATGTATTCTATGTACCATCTCTATCCAAAAATATACTTTCCATATACCAAATCACTCATTTAATCCATGGTAAGAAATTTATCTTCACCAAAGACCCTATTATCATATTTGATATAGTTGATGGATCAAAGATTTCACTTGAGGAAGCTCATCACAAAAAAAAGTTGTATGTTTTTTCGAATTTTTTACCAAAATATCTTACTTTAGTTTTGTTAATTCATGCTAATGATGTTAGTAAATCATGGCATGTGAGGTAAGGATAGGAGATCCTTATCCCCTAAATATCCTTACTTTCAACAGTTAATCAAGGAATACATGGTTGTAGGGATTGAAACCATCTCTTTTTTGGATGGAGTATGTCCATGATGTGCTCTCGGTAAGCACCCTGAAGAAAGATTTGAGAAAGGGAAGGCTAGGAGAGATTCATCCCTTCTTAAATTATTACATAGTGACATTACAGATCCATTTCCTCACCTCTCCATGAATAAATCTATATATGTACTAACTTTCATTGATGATTTTTCGAGATATACATGGGTGTACTTCCTAAAGCACAAAGATTATGTATTTATGTATTAAATATTTTAAAGCACTTGTAGAGAAACAATTTGGTAAGGGGATCAAGATTCTCCACCAAATATTGAGGGGGAATATTTCAATAAATATGTACATCAGATACGCTCCGTAGCTAGTATATAGCTGCAACATACCATTCCTTATACTCCACAACAGAACGGGGTTGCAGAGCGGATTTTTTTTTTGAAAGAAATGGAAAATTGCATGTTGCAATCAAAGAATATTCCTTCAAAATTGTAGGATGAGACCATAAAATTGTTCAAATTACATTTAAAATAGATTACCTCACAAAAATTTGAAAGGAGTTACTCCTTTTGAAGCATGGACTAGCAAAAAACCAGCGGTAAAGCACTTTAGGGTGTTTGGATCACGTGCTTGGGCTCGTATTCCTTCCAAGAAAAGAAGGGCCTTAGAACCACAAAGTGAGGACTGAATTTTTGTGATCTATCCCAAAGAGTTAAAAGTTTATATTATTTTGAATCTTAATACTAAAAGACTCTTTATTGAAACACATGTAAAAATTGAAGAAATTTCAATGTATGGAACTAGTTCTCCTACTGATGCACAACTAGTTATTCAAAATGATTTTTCTGGTTCTTCTTTTAATATTTCAACATAAATTTAAGATTCAAATACATATTAATATTCACATGCATATGATTATAAGGATACTAAAAATGAGAGTGTTGTAGAACAAACAATTCAACCTCGTTGGGAAAAGCAAACACTTGAAGCAACCGAGGAACTAGTTGGTGGTCCCGTCCATAGTCAAGGAACCCGCTCATAGTTTCGTGCTACCACAAACACTGTTGCATACATAGAGCTATTTCTTCCCACTCAGTGCAATATTATGTCCACATATGATCCTCAAACCCATGCAAAATCCTTTGTTAATCCTCACTTGGAAGCAACCGTGGACAAAGAATATCAATCCCTTGTCAATAAAAAAACTTGGGATTTGGTACCCCTTCCTAAGGGAAGGAAATTTATTCAATGCAAATGGATTTATAATACCAATATGGAATCCAATGGACTTATCAGCAAGTAAAAAGCAATATTGGTGGCCAAAAGCTTCTCACAAGTCCATGGCATTGACTAGATAGAAACTTTTGCACTAGTTGAGGCAGATGGACTCAGTTCGTCTTGTTCTTGCCATAACAACAACACATCAATGGGATATTCATCAAATGGATGTGAAGAGTGATTTTATTCATGGAGACCTTGAAGAGAATATATACATAGAGAAACCACCGAGTTACATTAGAGACTCATTTATGCATGTAAATTAAAGAAATCTTTGTATGGACTAAAGCAAGCTCCTTGAGCTAGGTATGCAAAAATGGATTCTTTTCTATTATCACAATTTTTTTTGAGATGTAAATTGGATACAAATGTACATATGATTTGAGAAGATAACTCTCTATTGCTTATTTTTCTTTATGTGGATGATATCCTCATCACATGAAGGTATACCACTTCCATTGCATGGCTCAAATCTTCCCTTCATGATAGATTTTCCATGAATGAGTTAGGATTGTTACAATTTTTTCTTGGAATCCAAATCACACAATAATATTTGGGAGTCACTGTAGCATAGTTTAAGTATGCAAAAGATATCCTTATCAGATTTAAAATGTAATATTTCAAACTATCCCCATTCCCCTTTCTTTATGGAATCCAACTTGAAGATGGAGGTACTATGTTAGAAAAACAAGATCGTAGAACAATAACATAAAATAAGATGCAAAAATAAAACACATAAACACAATACAAGAGAGACACCAAAGACATGGTTCACCCAATATGGTCTATTTCCATAGATAAATTTCCAGTCCTTTTACTATACCATCCAGTGAATGAAGGGATACAACCCACAGCACATCCGCTGGAACTTCCTCTTTACTCTCTCATAGTCTATCTTACACAATCATAGAGATATTTACAATACAATACAACAATCTGTACACAACCATATTACAATGACTTCCTTTTAAAGAGGGATTACCATGGGAAAATACCACAGGATACCCAATACCATGGGCCCATTAATTACCCATTATTGAACAAGTCATGACTATGAAAATACAATATTTTATAAGGAATCTTTTTTTCAAAATTTTCGCTACAGAAGTGTTTCCCCCCATGGACCCCCCATGGCGACTATAGTAAGGGGGGGGATCCCCCCCACACCCCCCCCATCATGGCATGGGATCCAAACATGGCTGGAACATGACTTATGAATCAAGAATATCAGGCTCCACAACTAATAATCTCCCACTTAGAGACTGATCACAAGAACTCCACCGCTACTGCATCTGCTAGACTATGCTCCAAACCTTGGACCCGATAATTTATCATCTTCACCCTCTTGCTTGAAGTCCAATTGAAACTGAGAAAAAAATCCATTTATCTTTGGTTACTACCTTTGTTAACATATCTGCAGGATTGTGGCTAGTATGTATGTTTTCCAAATTCAACAATTCATCTTCCAGAACAGATCGTATGAAATGGTACTTGAGCTATATATGTTTAGAATTAGAATGGAAGGCTAAGTTATTTTCAATATGAATGACACTCTAGATGTCACTATACAACCTGCCATTCTCCTGCTTTTTACACAATTCCTCTGTGAACCTCTATAGCCAAATCATCTATTTACTAGTCTCTGTAGCAACAACATACTCTGCTTTCATTGTTGAAAGTACAACAACCTTTTATAGTTTCGAAATCCTGCTTACTTCTATTCCACCTACGGTAAAAAAATATCCCATGGTGCTCCTCCTTCTATTTTTATCACCTGCCATATCTGCATCAACATATGCCTATAAAACAATGTTTGAAACTCCAAAACATAATGAATGAGTAGTAGTACCTCTGAAACACTTGAGAGTCCACTTTGCTGCCTTTCAATGTTGTTTACATGGATTGTTCATATACCTGCTTATAAATCCACCTACATGTGCAATATCTGGTCTTGTGCACACCATGGCATACATCAAGTTGCCAATTGTTGATGAATAGGGAACCTTAGACATGTATTCTATCTCTTCCTGTGTCTTGGGACACATCTCTTTATTTAGTTTGAAATTGCTGGCCAAAGGTGTACTAATTGGTTTTGCATCCTGCATTCTAAACCTCTCCAACACCTTTTCTATGTACTCACCTTGAGACAATGTCGATTTGCGGTTTTTCCTATCTCTTGTTATTCTCATACCAAGGATTTGCTTTGTAGCACCCAAATCCTTCATCACAAATGAATTAGCTAATTTCCTTTTGAGCACATTTATATCCTGCATGTTAGACCTTGCAACAAGCATGTCATCCACATACAATAACAAGATAATATATCTTCGATTATCTGGCTTCTTGAAATAAACATAGTGGTCATAATGACATCTACTATAACCTTGTTCTGTTATAAGTCTATCAAATTTTAAATACCACTGCCTTGGATCTTGCTTCAGGCCATACAATCTCTTCTTCAACCTGCATACTAAATTCTCCTTCCCTTTGACCTCATATCCTTATGTATTCTACATACAAATTTATTCCTCCAAATCCCCATGGATAAAGGATGTTTTTACATATAACTATTGAAGATGCAAATATTCTACCACCACTAGACTTAAAATAGTTCTAATTGAAGTCATTTTAACAACAGGAGAAAATATTTCATCAAAATCTATACCTTTATGTTGTGTAAACCCTTTTACAATGAGTCTGGCCTTGTACTGCTTCTTGCCTCCATCTTCTTCCTTCAACCTGTAAACCCATTTATTTTGCAATTCTCTTTTACTTGCAGGAAAACAAACACCAAGTTTGGTTTCTTACCAATGAGTCCATCTCCTCATTCATGCCTTGCTCCCACTTATTTATAGTTTCTACCTACATTGATTCTTCATAACATTCTGGTTCACTTTAGTTAGTCATCAATAAATAATACAATGAAGGAGAGTATCGTTCAAGGGGTCTACTTGACCTGGTAGATCTTTTAAAACTTGCAAGAGGTTGAAGTACCTACTGTTGTTCTTGATTTTCTGACACCTTTGGAATTTCATTTTCTTTGATTTCATCAAGCACTGTGTATTCTGTGTTTTCCTTTTCGTGTTTCTTTCCTTGCAACTAATATTTATACATAAAATTTTCATTGAATAATACATCTCTACTCCTCATGATTTTTTGATTTTCATAATCCCATAAACAATATCCAAAATCATCAAACCCGTATCCAATAAAAGTACACTTATTGGATTTAGCCTCAAGCTTTGTTCTATTTCCTTTATCAATATGGACAAATGATTCACAACCAAAATTTCTCAGAAATGAGTAGTTTACCTTTTTACATGTCCATGCCTCCTCTAGAATGCTACTACACAAGGAGCTTGAAGGTCCTCTGTTTATTAAGTAAATAACAATATCTACAACATCTGTCCAAAATTGTAAGGGCAACCTTGCATGCACTCTCATACACCTTGCACGCTCCATGATTGTCCTATTCATCCTTTCTGACACACTATTTTCTTGTGGTGTTCCTGGGATTGTATTCTCTCTCTGAATCCCATGGGATGAACAATAATCAAACTCCTTGCTGCAGTATTCATCTCCATTATAATATCTGAGACACTTCAACCTTTTTCCTATCTCATTCTCAACCAAAGCTTTCCATTTCTTAAAAGTAGCAAAAATATCAGATTTCTGTCGAATGCAATAAAACCATGTTTTTCTAGTTGCATCATCAATAGAAATAACATAATAATGAGAGCCACCAAGATCTTGTACCTAAGCCAACCCCATACATATGTATGCACAAGCTCTAACTTTTCACTCTTCTTTCCCCCCCCAACTTTGAGAAATTTGACTCTCTTTTGTTTTCCATAAACAAAGTTCTCACATAATTTCAAACTTACTCGCTTAAGATCTGGAAACAACTTCCTTGAGTGGAGAATCAACATCTCCTTCTCACTCATGTGGAAAAGCCTATGATTCCACAATTCTATATCTATTTCTGTGGAAGCTATAGAGATAGAAGAATTAGTATTATGATGACATAAATACAACATACCTATCCTATATCCTTTTACTATTACCACTGATCCTTTAATGATATTCTAGCATGTTTCTCCAAACGTAGATAAACAACCGCCATATCCCAACTACCCTGTTGAGATCAGATTTCTTTTCATAGCAGGAATATGCCTTACATATTTCAGTAGCCATTCACCTCCATTCTTTAAATTTATCTGTACCTTACCCATTCCAACAATTTTACATGGTTCATCATCACCCAATAAAACATGTCCAAAATCACCTGGAACATAATCATGAAAGAATTTCCTATGGGGTGTAGCATGACATGAAGCCCCTGAATCTACTACCCAGTAATCACTAGTACTATCTAATGTAAGAATCAAAGCATCTTTTAACACATCACCTGCTACATTTGCTTCCTAAGTAGTCTCCCGTTGTCCATCTCCTTTTTTCTTTAGAGATCCGCAGTCTTTCTTCAGATGTCCTTTTCTTTCCACAGTTCCAACACTCTATCTTTCCCAGTTTGGACTTGGATATACCATTCCTATACTTCCCATGATTACTTGGGCTCTTTCCTCTCTCCCTTTGTCTTCCCCTGCTCTCCATGGTCAATGCATTACTTGATGTCTCACCTATGATTTTCCTTCACATTTCCTCGCTAAGAATAACACCAACAACATCATCAAATTTTAGAGTGTTTGAACCAGAGGTAGAGTTACTTACAACCATGACCAAGCTATTCCAACTTTCTAGCAATGAGAACAATATTAGAAGAGCCCTAACCCCACCTTCAAATTTCTCTTTTACAAAACTTAGCTGATTAGTAATCGTATTAAATTCATTGAAATGGTCAACAACAGAATTACCTTCTGACATCTTCATATTAAATAAGCGCTTGATTAGAAATAGCTTGTTGGAGACCGAGGGTTTTTCATACATTTTAGCCAATGTGCTCATCAGACCCTTTGTTGCCTTTTCTTTTTAAATATTGAAATCCATTGACGAATCCAGGAACAACCGTATTATTTCTATTTCCTTTCTGTCAAGAAACTCCCATTCTTCGTTCTTCATAACTGTTAACTGTTTTGATTTTCCTCCCAACTGTAGGAATAGATCCTTATGATACATATAGTCCTCCATTTGCATCTTCAATAACTGGTAGTTTTGGCCTTTAATTTTTTTACCTTAAAATTTCGTTCTTCTGCCATTGATCCCACTCAAACCAGAAACCCTTATTTCCTGCAATTTTATGTACCAAATAGGCCTTTGGCTATGATACCAATTGTTAGAAAAACATGATCGCATAACAATAACATAAAATAAGATGTAGAAATAAAACACATAAACACAATACAATAGAGACACCAATATATGTGGTTCACCCAATATGGGCTATTTCCACTGAGAAATTGACAATCCTTTTATTATATTGTCCAACAAATAATGGGATAGAACCTGCAGCACATCCATTGCAACTTCCTCTTTACTTTCTTACAGTCTCTCTTACACAATCATAAAGATCTTTACAATACAATACTACAATCTACACATAGCCGTATTATAATGCCTTTCTTTTAATGAAGGATTACGATGGGAAAATACCATTGAATACGCAATACGATGGGCTCGTAAATTACCCATTATTGACCAAGTCATGACTATGAAAATACAACTTTTTACAAGGCATTTTTTTTTTCTTCTGAAAATTTCGCTACGGGGGTGTTGCCCTAGAACCCCCACCAGGGGGGGGATCCCAAATTAGTTTCCTCCCTCCCCTCGTACCCCCCATGGAGACTATAGTGCGGGGGGGAATCCCCCCACACCCCCCCGTCATGGTCTGGGATCCAGACATGGCTGAAACAAAATCTCTGAATCAGAAAGATCAAGCTCCACAACTAACAGTACTACACCTTTGGTTGATGGTACCCTATATTCAAAGTTAGTTGGGAGTCTTCTTTATCTTACAAACAATCAACCAAATATATCCTTTGTTGTTGGGGCAACCTCCAGATACATGCAAGATCCACATGCGTTACATTGGAAGGCTACCAAAAGAATACTCTGTTATGTGAAGGGGACATATGACTATGAGATCCACTATGTAGCATCTTTCAAATTAGATCTATTTGGATACACATATTTTGATTGTGATGACGATGGGATAGACCGCAAGTCCACCTCTAGTTACTTTTTCAGTTTGGGATCAAAACCTATTTTTTGGTCAAGCAAAAAGCAAGCTAGTATTGCATTATCAATAATGGAAACATAGTACAAAGGAGCAGTGAATGCTGTAACACAAGCCATTTAGCTACATCATATTCTTATTGAGTTTGGGGTAGAGTTTCACATGCCTACTATCATATTTTGTGACAACCAGGGGATCATTCATATTTTAAGAGAGCTTGTTCAACGACAATGGAACAAGCACATAGAGATACATATGCACTATATAAGAGGGATGATACATGATCAACTTATAGATTTGCAATTTTGTTTTTCCTCTGAGCAGATTGCAGACATCTTCACCAAGTCCTTCACCGTGAAGCTATTCATTGAGTTAAGAGCTTCTTTGGGAGTGAAGGCCGTTTTCATGGAGGCTCCTTAAAGCCTTCTCTATTTTTACATTATCTTTTATGGTTTTTTTCTCATGTGGTTTTTCCCCCTCTTTCCCAGCTTTCAGAGAATTTTTGTGTGCATGGGTACCCAATATGGTTGCAATTTGCTAGGACCCATTTTTTTACTTAGTTTTTTCCTACCTAGTTAGGATTATGTTGGGGCATTAGAGAATATAGCCCTCTACCTAGCCACCTAGACCCTATTTTGATGAGTCTAATGGACCAAACCACACCTAAATTGACCCCCAATCTAGGAGTTTAACTCAAGGTTGGTTGCCGAGACCCATTTTTTTACATAGTTTTTTATCATATAGTTAAAATTATGGGGGGTGTTAGAGCTTATAACCCTCTACCTAGCCACCTAGACCTGGTTCTAATGACTCTAATTGAACAAACCACACCTAAATTGACCACTTGAATTAACCCTGAGTTAAACTCCTAGATTTGTGGGCACATTCCTTGATCTAAGGGATTTTTCCTTGATTTTAGGTCACAGTTAGTTAAGGACTAGATGTTCTCCACTAATATAGGTCATAATATACCATAACTAACCCATAACAGTCATTAGCGCTCGATTTAAGTCATTAGCACCCCATTTGAGTAGCTTTAGGGTTTTGCGTGCACTTCTTTAGTTGAACTAGTGGTCTGTGAGTCACATAGTAATTTAAACTCAGTATGAGTGAATGTGCATTGCTAACTAAGGTTATTTAGCTCTAGTTAATCCTAACTAACCTCTAATCACTGTAGGTACACTTCGAATTGCCTCCAACCCTAATTCAAATTTCCTTTCTATAAATTATGTTCACCATCAATCATTCAAGTTACATGAAATATATTCTTCTTCTCCTCTTATATGTTATAGTTTCTTGTGTAATGATCTATGTTATCTAATTTATGACATGATTAGTTAATGTCTGACTTGATTTCCACTATATATCTCTTTAGTTTATGCACCTAGATATTTATGTTCAAATCTCATCTGACATGTATTCAGAGATGTTATTGTATTATGACGAGTGAGTTGTTCCTTCCAGTTGTGTCTCCATCATTCCACTTCTGAGATTTATAATGTATTTCAGCCATCGTAGCACCATTCTCTGACCTCGCACATTAGGGGGCATCTGTTACAACGTAATTTTCCACCTTGTGAGCATTAGCATTCTTTGGCCTTCATGATCCACTTCACTGACTCAGATTCACTTTATGTCCTCCAGAAACACATTTTTCCCTATTTTTCTTCCTGGACGCTAGCTATTCCACTATAGCCAACATACACACAGGTTGTTCCACTATAGCCCGCGGGTACCAAGTAAAATGGTAAAAATCATTAGAAAATAACTTTTTACTCCCAAAAAGCGATCTTAGGTGACCTTTGGCCCTCCATATGCCCCGAAACGCCTCGATGTGTCCTTTCACTTACCTTTGGAAGGCTATATATTGAGCTCTTATGGCATATGGAAGGGAGGAGAAGGAGAGAGCAAGATAAATCTAGTGGATTTTTGCTGTGACTTGAGTCTACACTCATTGATCCTTGTTGTTGTGAACCCCTTATGTTCACCTACCAAACTCCTTTCATAGTTTGAGTTTTCCATTACATGGAGGATTGAAGTGGTGGAGGCACAAGTGGAGAGACCCAGTTCTTGGTTCAGATTGGTTGCCGGCAAGAGGTCGTATATTGTACTTCTTATTATTCATTAATGAAAATACTCATTTTCTCGTCCAATTGATGTTGTGAATATTGTTAAATTAAATTGGGTTATATTTGATTATAATGTCATGGATCATGTTATTGATTATGCTAATGTCTTTCACATATTATATGCACTTGCTTGTACTTATTGTTGAGACTAATCTGCAGGTTCAAGTGTAGAGGTTGAAAGCTCAATGGGGATCTACTTTGAACATCCGATTGAATGTTGGTCTTTTCTCCATTATCTTAGCATTGTCATTTATATAGCATTGCATTGGGAATTGAGTGATTTTCTGGTAGTCAGCTGTCTGTTGTGGTCTGCCCCAAGCCATAGGAATTTTTCTCCGTAACAGAAATGGTGACTCCACTGGGGATGGTTGGTCACCCTGTGGTTGCTTGGGATTCACATGGGATTTATGCTGAGGGGAACATGGCTAATATTTCCCCTACCATACCGATCACCATTTCTCGTACCCTTGGAAAGGTTGAGAACATTTACATCGGTGCTGATTGCTCTCCTGAAGATGTTTGAATTTACACCGAATTGTTTAAGGAACTCTGAGAAGCTTTCACCTAGTCGTATGAGGAGATGCTAGGAATAGACCCCAGCATTGTCGAACACGAGATTAGAACATATCCCAATGCTAAACCAGTTCGACAATTCCGTTGTGTTGTGAACCCTAGAAAGGTAGCCGCGATCAAGGAAGAGGTGGAGAAACTGCTCAAGGCTGGTTTCATCTACCCAGTTCCCCTTATCGAATGGGTGTCGAATCCCGTTCCTGTGGATAAGAAGTAGGGAACTATCGGTGTATGCACTGATTTTAGAGATGTGAACCACGCATGTTCGAAAGAAAATTTCCCCACTCCATTCATAGATCATATCTTGGATGCTTGTGCAGGAAGCTAAGTTTTTTCGTTTATGGAGGACTTTTCAGGATACAACCAGATCCAGATCAAACCCAAGGACCAACATAAGACTGCTTTTATTTTTCCTTGGGGAACATTTGCGTACCGGAAGATGCCCTTCGGCCTTAAAAACGTCAGAGCCACTTTTCAACGTGCTATGACCTATGCTTTTCATGACCTTAAACGTATAGTGGAGGCATACTTGGATGATCTTGTTGGCCATTCTCGCAAGAGAGTGGACCACCCCAAGAACCTCCATTTAATTCTCGAAAGATGCATACACTACAATATTCGGTTACATCCCAATAAGTGAATCTTTATTGTGAAAACAGGTCACCTTCTAGGTTTCATAGTTTCAAGAGAGGGTATCAGAGTCGATCCTCTTAAAGTTGAGGCAATACTTCAGTTGCCTCCTCTCCGTAATTTACTTCAACTTCAGAGCCTCCAAGGGAGAGCCACTTTTCTACGTCGATTTGTAGTGAATTATGCTAATCTTACTAAAGGTTTCGCGCGCTTGTTGAAGAAAGACACACCGTTTATCTGGGATGAGTGAGCCCAGCAGTATTTCGATGCTCTTAAGAAAGCTTTGGTATCGGCCCCTTTGCTTAGTCCGCCCAACTTCATAAGAGATTTTATACTTTATGTGGCCGCGTATCAAGAGATGGTTGGCATGGTCTTAGTTCTGTTGATGTATATGTAACTTCGGAATGTATTTCACATATATGTATATTGTATTCCTATAGAGATGTTATTATTCCTCTATACAGAAGTGGTTGTATTCCTATAGAGATGTTATTATTCCTCTATACGGAAGTGTCGTCATTTATATTGTAAGTGTCGTAACTTATACTTGATGGGTTATTAGACCACCTTGTTGGGGTTGGCCTTGTATAATTCATGTGGGTCAAAGGGTTATTAGACCACCCTATTGGGGGTCAGCCATGTGGGTCAAAGGGTTATTAGACCAACCTAGTGGGGGTCAGCCCAGTCAGCATTATGTTAAGTGGTTAAGTTAAGGCCGACCTAGTTGAGTAAAGGTCAAGTCAAGTTAGTGTATAAATAGAGAGTGTGTCTCTCTCATTTTACACATTCTATTCTCTCACTCACACTATGGAGAGTGGCGCACTTGTGGAGGAGGAGGCTCTGCTGCTAGGAGAAGACTATCTCTTTTATTCTGGTTGTATCATTGCTCTATCTATCTCTGATGAAGTTATTGGGGTTTTTCACCTTTATGGTTTTCCCCAAGTAAACTCCGTGTCTCTTCTGTGCTTGCATTATTGTGTCCATGAATGATATGCTGTAGATCTGTTGTACATGTTGTTCTCTCAGTTAAGATCCTAGATCATATTGAAGTAAATTCTGAAAATTTAACATGGTATCAGAGCTAGCCTGAAAGAAGGCATGATATGGCATGTATGACACTTGTTGCACTTACGATGCTAGGGCTTGATATAGAAAAAACCAGTCATCGTATCACTTTCAATATAAATCCTGTTTGGCGAAGTTTTCAGATCTGAAACTTTTACAGGTCGAAGATTAGATCCCCATGTACCTTGTGTCCAAAGGAAAACTGCTAATTCGTTGTACTTTGTGATTTATGATCTATACAATATAGGGTTTCTGCCTCTTCCAGATCTGAGTCAAAATCAGGTGACCTTGGGAAAAGGTCATAACTTGGGCTAGGAAGCTCCAAATAAAATGTCATAAAGTTGACAGGTAGTAAACAGACTGTACTATCTCAGAAATATTTTGCAGAGGCCAAAGTTGGACCAGTGACACGTGGCACGCCATACAAGTTCTCTTTCTTCTATTATCCCATAAACAGGTCACGTTGCGACACTTGGCATAACTCTCTCTCAGAGAATCCAATGGAGGTCAGACCTGTCGGGATGGAAAGATAACAGGTCGGGCTATCTCAGAAAAAATTTCCAGAGGCCGAAGTTGATCAAGTGACATGTGGAACGCCGTACAAGTTTTCTCTCCTGTATTATCCCATAAATAGGTCACGTTGTGACACTTGGCATAACTCTCTCTCAGAGAATCCAATTGAGGTCAGACCTGTCAGGATGGAAAGATAACAGGTCGGGATATCTCAAAAAACAATTTCATACCATGTGGATTGAAAAGTTCGGAGTTACACCAGAAACAATCAAGTACATATTTATGTCAAATCCGAATTATTTTTTAGCACCTTCATTCATGGCTTCCGGAATTTAGGGCTTCGGAGAAAGTTGGAATTTTTGTAATCGGAGACCATAGCTGAATGCTACTCATAAAAATAAAAATTTAGAGACCAAGATCATAATTTTTTGTTGGGCAGAAGACCGGGCTTGATCAGACCCTAGTTTGGGACTTTGATCAGAAAAGTGGAAAATTAGGGCTTCTGCAAAAATGAGAATTTTTGAAATCTGTGACCACGGCTGGAAGCTCCTCATAAAAATAGAAGCTTAGAGCTTTGGATCAAACCTTTTGATTGGGCAGAAGAGTGGGCTTCATCAAACCCTAGTTCGAGGTCACGTCCAGTGAATGCGAAAGTTTCAAAGGCAAAATTGAGGAGTGAAACTTTGCAGTTTTCAAATTCTGAATATACCAGCTTGATCATCTCATCAAGGCACATATTTCTATCCTTTCGGAAGTTTGAAATTCAATGTTTGAATTTTTGGGGTTTCTCTGACAAACCCTATTACAGCTCCAGATCCAGTTCCTACAAATCAAGTGGATTGGGTTAATCCTAGAAGAATATGGATTGGTCACCTGCATAAGTGAAGAAGTTCATGTCTTAGAGGGAGATGAGGCTAAGGTCTTCCATAAGAAGATTACAAGCAATCTTGACAGGTATGGCTTACATGTATGTTTCATGGTTAAGTTTACCATATGTTTGTCTTCATATCATTACAGTACAATCTTGATTAATTACTGGACTTGTCGTATCACCTTAATAGAAGATATTCATTGATTAAGGTTTTGACACTTATGATTGTACGAATGCATTGTGATGTTGTATGAAGTTTATGTTGTTTGCTAACACAAAAGGTACACCAAGAAAGTCAAATCATGTTCCACTTCAAGAACATATGCTCATGGTGACATGAAGCCAAAGATTCATCCATTGTCATGGATCACATAGAAGATCTACTTTCGAGGTATGTATAACTTAGTTCTACAATGGTTAACTTATGAGACATGCAGGTTACTAGCACAAGTCACTGAAGAGAACCAAAAGACATTATGCGGGTATGTTAGACATAACTAGCTAGCATGCTAATCCAGGTATGTTTTTACTATATCAAGATAGAATCCTACCGTGTGTTAGTATCTGATACTGTTGTGTTGTTGATAATGATTATTCATGAAGTCATAGGTTTGAATAATCATGGTTGTATGCATATTATGCTTCTTACCATAATTGATGATATGACTAACCAGAAGAATCATGAAGGTATAGGTTTGAATAATCACGGGTTTTATGCATATTATATCTCTTATCTTGATTGAGGATTCAACTAACTAGAAGAGTCCTCTGATCAAATAAGAATATGTATGAGTAAAAGAAGACTTCCCTGAAACCTTGAATACTAATGTTTATTATCTGTGTTTGAAATGATCCTGACTATACATGCTTGAGATTATTGTGTTTTGATAGTATTAAGATTATACTAATAAATGTGTGGTTATGTATGAGACCTCAAGGATAACACAATGATGATACTAATAAGCATGCATAGTGATTAAGGATGGATGTAAGTTCAAGGATAGGTAATCCAGGAAGCAAAGTTCAAGAGGGAGCACACTCCAATTGTTTCTGCAAGAAAGCAAAGGAGCACACTTCAGTAGTTTCTGCAAGGATGCAGATATTCAGAGGGAGTTGACCACTTCTCACAATCCACATCAGAATGGAGTTGCAAAGATTCAGAGGGAGTCCACCCAGCAACCAAACAAAGATAAGTATTTGAATTTTCATTTCTTACATAATGTCATTCAATGATGTATATGCTTATGTTCCTAAGAATTAGGTTGTGTATTATGCATATTAGAATAGTTGCATTGATGAACAGTATACTACTAATATACATGGGTAAGTGGCCTATGGCACTGTACAACATTCCATTGCTACTTATCTTGAATGAAACCTCTTTGCTGACATGCTAGGAGTTGTGCACACTCTTAACAATGTTCTGGTAGAGATTGGAAGGCATCTAGAAAGTCACGGAATATGGATAAATGTTGTATTGAAGCATTGGCTAAGATAATTGCATGACTGTATGACATATTTCTTTATGTGTAAGAATTTGTTCTGAAAACTATGAGATGTTTTCTAATCATGCAATTTAACTTGTTGTGTAGGAAACATCGTATGCCATCACCTACAAAAGAAGAACTACAACATTTGTTCAGCAACAAAATTATCCATTGAAGATATTGAAGTTCATAGTTAATCCACAGTTCAGTAATTAAAAGCCAGAGGAGTCTGCGGAAAGAATTTTTCAATTCGACAAGTTTCGAACCTATTAAGCAGGTTCATCCTCAGGAGAACAAGAATTGAAAAATTCTTAAGCAGGTTCTCCTAAGGATGAACCTGCTTAATAGGTTCAAAACTTGTCGAATTGAAAAATTCTTTCCGCAGACTCCTCTGGCTTTTAGATATTGAAGTTCCCAGGATATGGGAAGAATGCCATGATCCGTCGATCATGAAGAATGATGTTTGGGATGTAGTCCCAAGACCTGAAGGGAAGTTTGTTATGACTTCCATATGGATCTATTAGATCAAGCATGCTGCAAATGGCAGCATAGAGAAATATAAAAGTGATGAAATAGAAGGTACACATATGGATTTCAAGACAGCCTTCTTGAATGGTGTAGTCATATATGTGTGCAGAACTTGGTAGGATAGACAGCTTTCTATCCAGTTTGGGCTTTACCAAGATTAAAGCAGATTCCAACCTTTACTACAAGGTTGAGGAAGGAAATCCAGTGATACTACTTTTGTATATGGATGACCTGTTTATTACAAGTGAAGATAGATTGATTGCCGACACGCAATGGGAGCTTGCTGCCGAGTTCGAGATGAAGAACTTGGGGATGATGCACTATTTGTTTTTGGCATGGAGGTGTGGCAGAGTGCAGATGGAATCTTCCTTGGACAAGGGAAGTATGCAGTAGAGATCCTGAAGAGGTTCGGGATGATGGACTGCGAGGCTATGGCATCAAACTTGAAGCTTTTGTGTGATGCTTCATCTGAAACGGTTGATGTCACTATGTATCCTCAAATGATTGGGTCCTTGATGTACCTGACATTTTCTTTGCGGTGAACACATTGAGCCAGTTCCTGACGGATCCGAGAGATGTTCACCTGGTTGCTGTAAAGCATATTTTGAGATTGGGCAGGCAGTGCTGTAGATAGGAAGAGCACTTATGGGTGCTGCCTTAGTATGGGATCAGGTGTGATCTCTTGGTTTAGCAGGAAGCAGTCCTGCGTAGCACTGAGTACAGCTGAAGCAAAGCATGTTGCGACAGATGAGAAGGTTGCAGATGTATTGACCAAGCCATTGGCTAGAGTGGAGTTTGAGTACTTCTGAGAGAGGCTTGGTGCACTTCAGATCGAGGTTCCTTCCAAAGGGAAGTGATGAGTCTGGAAGATGCAGATGCACATGAGCTTTTCTGACATGGTTGATGTGTTCTCCCTTGGTCGTGATGTAATTGCTGAGCCATTTTTCACATGGTGGTATATGTGTTCTTCCATGGTGAAAAAGTAAGGGCTGGAGCCTTCCCCGAATGGTGGTAGATATGTTCTCCCATGTCGGTGGTGTAAGTGTTGGATGATGTGCATCTGGGATGTGCTTCGTGGATGATGAGATGATCTGAAGAGGACGATGCTATGATGATCAGGAGGATCATGGACGATGAGCATCAGGACGATGCTCTAGTTACTACTCTATATATGTATATGCATCATGTTGGATGCTTGTTATGATCAGTTGGATCATTTATGTATGTATGCATCATGTTGGATGCTGGATATGATCAGTTGGATCATTTGTATGTATTTTGTATATGCATCATGTTGGATGCTTGGACCATGTATCAGTATATGTATCAGGTGGATACATTGTATGATTAGGTAGATCATGTATGTTATATGTATCAGGTATTTGTATTTGTATCAGGTGGATACACTGTATGATCAGGTGGATCATGTATGATGATATGTATCAAGTATATACTTGGTATGCATCAGATGGATGCACTGTATGATTAGGATGATCATGATGACGAGCTTCAGGGTGTTGCTCCAGATGATATGTATCAGGATGGTACAGTGATGATGATCAGTGTGATCATGAGCATCAGGATGATGCTTTGTGCGATGATGATCCGTTGGATCATGAGTATTAGGTTGATACTTGGAGGTCAGAGATGATATGTGGCAGGTTGTGCAAATAGCATGTAATCAGTCCTGGGAGATCTTGTCGGTCGTGTTGCGACACATAAATGTTCATGGGATACTCTTTCCGGTATTGCTATGTAGTATGTAATCAGTCCTAAGATATCTGATAGGTTGAGCCGTGTGCTCGTAATTAGTCCTGGGATGAGGTATTACTACGAAGACATGTAATAAGTCTTGGAGATCCGAGAGGTTGAGCTGTGTGCTCGTAATTAGTCCTGGGATGCTCTTTAGAGATCTTGTCGGTCGTGCTGCGGCACATAAATGTTCCTGGGATGCTCTTTAAAGGTTTTGTCTATCCACATGTAATCAGCCCTGGAGATCTGAGAGGTTGAGCCGTGTGCTCGTAATAAGTCCTGGAATGCTCTTTAGAGATCTTGCCGGTCGTGCTATGGCACATAAGTGTTCCTAGGATGCTCTTTAAAGGTATTGTGGAGGAGATGCATGTAATCAGTCCTGGGAGATCTTGCCGATCGTTCTTAGGCACATAAATGTTCCTGGGATACTCTTTCTGATATTGCATCCGCACATAAAATTAGTCCTGAGAGGCCACCTCTATCAGACCATTCACACAGATGATGAAGACCTGTAGGTGATGGGCCTACATCCAGTATGAAAAAGGACTGGCTCTGTAGAGATTCCTATGACGAGTAGATTCAGAGATTGATTGATATAGTAGCATCAGTGACGATGATGATGACTCGATGACAATTATCCAGTGACGATGATCCAGAGAAGATGACTTGTGCTAGAAGACCTGTGTCGAGAAATACATTCCTAGTTAAGAGGGAGTGTTGATGTATATGTAACTTCGGAATGTATTTCACATTTATGTATATTGTATTCCTATAGAGATGTTATTATTCCTCTATACGAAAGTGGTTGTATTCCTATAGAGATGTTATTATTCCTCTATACAGAAGTGTCGTCATTTATATTGTAAGTGTCATAACTTATACTTGATGGGTTATTAGAACCTTGTTGGGGTCGGCCTTGTATAATTCATGTGGGTCAAAGGGTTATTAGACCACCCTATTGGGGGTCAGCCATGTGGGTCAAAGGGTTATTAGACCACCCTAGTGGGGGTCGGCCCAGTCAGCATTATGTTAAGTGGTTAAGTTAAGGCCGACTTAGTTGAGTAAAGGTCAAGTCAAGTTAGTGTATTAATAGAGAGTGTGTCTCTCTCATTTTACACATTCTATTCTCTCACTCATATTGTGGAGAGTGGCGCACTTGTGGAGGAGGAGGCTCTGCTGCTAGGAGAAGACTATCTCTTGTATTCTGGTTGTATCATTGCTCTATCTATCTCTGAGGAAGTTATTGGGGTTTTTCACCTTTATGGTTTTCCCCAAGTAAACTCTGTGTCTCTTCTGTGCTTGCATTATTGTGTCCATGAATGATATGCTATAGATTTGTTGTACATGTTGTTCTCTCAGTTAAGATCCTCGATCAGGTTGAAGTAAATTCTGAAAATTTAACAAGTTCAGGTTGATGATGTGCTCGTGGAGCATGTGATCTATTACCTTAGTCAAAATCTAGTAGACGCTGAGCTGAGATACACTCATGTGGAGAAGTTGGCACTTGCGACTGTTCATGCAGTCCAACGGTTACGACATTACATCATGCTTAGGAAAACCAGAGTCATAACGCATATCAATCCATTTCAGTTCATGCTATCACGACGTTTTATAGGAGGGAAATACAATAAATGGATTGTCATTCTTCAGGAGTTTGATCTTGATTTTGCTTTGGCGAAGTCGATGAAATCCTTGGTTTTTGCTGAGCTCATGTCGGACCTTCCACGATTTAATGAGGATGTTGTCCATGAAGATTCCTTTGTGGATGAGCACTTATTTCTTATCTCATCTGAGGACACTTGGTATGGGATATTATTGTATATCTTCAAACTTTGAAGAATCCTTCGCACTATTCACGAGACGAATGATAGTGTGTGAAACACCACACTAAGGACTATACTATCGTCGGCGACACTTTGTATCGTTGAGGAAAGGATTCTATCCTTCGTCGTTGTTTGAGTCATGAAGAAGAGGAGCGTGTTCTTAATGATTTCCATGTTGGGGCGTGTGGTGGTCACTTATCCAGGCTTGCAACAACCCAACGCATTATGTGAGCTGGTTACTTTTGGCCTTCGATATTTAAAGATTGTATGAACGCCGTAAAGAGATGTCACCCTTCCCAAGTGTTTTCTCGGAATGTACACTCGCATCCAACACCCCTTCATCTGGTCGTCACCGTCGGTCTCTTCACCAAGTGGGGAGTGGATTTCATGGATTGCAAACCAGCTTTGGCTGGGGGGCATCACCATATCATTGTAGCCATGGACTACTTTTCCAAATGGGCTGATGCCATGCCAACCGTAAAATCCAATGGTGCTACAGTAGCCCATTTCGTATTTAATCAGATTATTACTCAGTTCGGTATTCCGAGAGAGATTTTCACTGACCATGGCAGTCACTTTCAAAACAAGATGATGGTGGATTTGTCACTCAAGCTTGGGTTTCATCAAGAACATTCCTCCTCGTACTACCCCCAAGCAATGGTCAGGTTGAGGTAGTCAATAAGTCCTTAAAGACCATTCTCCAATGTACCATCCAACATAGCAAGAACAACTGGCATATTGTGTTATATCTTGCTTTGTGGGCATATGGAACCACAGTTAAGACTACCACCGAGTTCTCACCGTTTCAGTTAGTACACGGTGTGGAGTCTATTTTACCGATTGAATGCAAAATCCCTTCGTTAAAACTAGCCATAGAGATCCTCCCTAATACGTCAGACGTTGAGCAATGTTTGATCCACCTTGAGCAGCTTGACAAGCAGCGTCGAGATGCTGCTGTGGATATAGATGCCAAAGAACATCGTCTCAAGGATCAGTATGATAGGTCTGTCCATCCCCGACAATATGCTGAAGGTGACTTGGTCCTCTTATATGACCAGGCTGAAGAACTCCTGGGGGCAGGCAAGTTTAACCCCATGTGGCACGGTCCTTACATAGTGAGGCGTGTACTGGAAAAAGAAGCCTACGAATTGGAAGATTATGAAAAGAACGCCTTGAAGGAGCCTAGAAATGGGCTCTACCTCAAGCGGTATTACGCTTGAACTTCTAGTTCGAGCTAATACTTTTGTATACTATTGTATAGTTGTTTCTGTACATAGTTTAGATTTCTTTTGGTTTTTCGGTCTGCTGATTCACTTTCGTTTGGTTGATGGATGTCAGTGGAATCTCCTATGTTCTTGGGATTCATAGATGGTGCTATCCATCATACGCAGTAGCTCGCTTCTACTGCTTGGGTTATTTATTCGCCTGACCATCAGATTGTGTCTTCAGGAGGTGCCTGTCTCGGTCCTACATCCAACAATGTGGCTGAGTATAGTGTCGTAGTTGAGCTACTTCATGATGCAATTCACATGGTATCCAGTATTTAGAAGTCCTCCTGGATTCACAACTGGTTGTGTCTCATTTGAATCGTCAGTACTGTGTGAGGGATCCTACTTTACTACGGAGATTCTTAAAGGTAAGACTCTTGGAACGTCATTTTGTTTCCATTACATACATTCATGTTTCGAGAAGTTTTAATCATGTATCTGATGCATATGCTAACTATGTCCTATATTGGCATTTGTCACATTCATAATGAAGCACACAAATAAGCATATATTCATACATTTGTACATACACATATAGTAGAAATAGAGAACCATAGTTTTTATAAATAACATGTCCAAAATGGTAGTGTCACAATACAAAACTGGAGCCCGTAGCTCTCAAAAATATACATATTGATACAAAATATGGGACTTTGAGATGTCTAAGCCCCATGAGGAGGCCTAGCTTCCTTAGCAAGATGTGTCTGATAGTAATAATGTACTACGTTGGCTATCCGCTGCAGTAGTCGCACCCAAGGACTCGATACTCCCACAACATGGCACTGCATACCCTCTGGAAACCGCGCTACCTCGATCAAGTGTACCCTATTGGTCATGCGGGATAGGTTGAACCGCACGGTATCTAATGTGCACTCTGCTGCAATGCGGACTACCTCTCCACCCCTACCCTGTCGATGATGTCTCGGGAATCCCTCAGGTCTTTGCGGACCAGTGTCTGTGAGCAAATAGTGAGATGTTAATATGTGATACTACCCCCAAAATGATTTTTGCATTAGCATATATAATAAAAAATCTCCAAAAATTTAATACACAAAAACATAACATACCGATGTCTCCGTACGCGGCTCCTAGAGGAAGCGACATGTTGCGATCACCACGGAAGTATATCCCTCCACAGGGGTAGTCGTCAATAGCTATGACCTATCGGTCCCACCAGTGAAAGAACTCATATGTATACGGTGATGCCTGTCGACCACCACCCTGTCGTGTCAAGACCTCTGCCCACCGGCTCAGGGCTGGGTCGCGGAGACTGTGAGGAGGGACTTCAACCCTTGGACTGAGCCCTGGAAATCTCTCAAAGAAAAAGCTGCATAGTATACTTCCGTATCCAAAGTTTTTTGCCTCCCCACTCTTGCATTTCGTTAACTGGTTCTTCATAGACCCCAGCAACATTGTGCACCAATCATATATCATGGGCCGCATGCACTTTGAGGCGTAGAACATCACCAGCCTTGAAGCCTGGTGTAGAACCACCAAACTTGTAATCCTAACGAGTGTGGACACTATAATCTTCATGCTGAAACTAACTATGGCTCCAATGGGTACCTGACTCCCCACCTTCCGAGTGTTGGGAAGACAATATCGCTCTATGTAGTTGGGATGGTGATCCCACCACCCATAGTACGAGACCGAAGACTTGACACTTCCCCTCGACGGGACAATCCTGTAATGAAATATATGTCATCTACCTCCAAGGAGAGTATTTGACCATCCAGGTTGAAATTTTGTGCGTCTACGTCCCAATAGTCTATCAAGCGACAGAGCAATTGGTTTTGGGCCCTAAAACCCCCAATGCTCCAAAATTTGAAAATCCCACACGCTTGTAATGCTTGTTGTGCAGGAAAATCATGGCGGATGACCTCATCCACAAGGTCATGCTCCCTTTCCCTGCATTCTAGAACCATCCCGGAGGAAGAAAAACAAGAGTTTAGTCTTTTGCATTTAAAAAACAAACTTCACGGTCGTACCCACGGGCTATTGAGCAAATAGAGGTGGGTGTTGATCGCAGGTAGCAGGCCCTACCCGCGCCGTATACTTATAGCCCGCATATAGCGCCATGACCAAATAGGGCTTGGCCAATAAAAAAATTGGACCACTGAAAATTAAAATAAAAACTACCAAATGAAAGATAAAGATGAGATAGCTAACTTGCTCCAGACGGCTCGACAAACTGATGTTCATAGCTCCCAGAATCAACGACTGATGTTTCAGGTGAAAACTAACCAAAAACTCCAAATTGGGTAAAAAGTGAAAATGAATTGTAAATTGTAATTTTTTATTACTATTTATAGATTTGGAAACCCACTTGTCTATAGTTTTCGCCATTTTAAGCTGTTTTGGACTAATGTGATGTCTTGGAGTAGCATTTTGAATATATTTCTTCGACGAGAGTTGATTTTTGACCATTTCGTGCCTACGGCAGGTATATTTCACACTTGGCATATAGGTTAGATGTCATTTTCACATGCATTATGCATTTGACCTTTTGATTGTTTTCATTAACCCTAGGTGTGACCCTGCTTCTTAACCGACACAGAGCCTTCACATTGTTATAGAAGTGTCGTTATTTGGCGGTAGGGCCTATCCGACCATGGGTGCCTTAGTTAGAGCCGCTTTTTCCTTTTGGCGCCATGCTGTTGTCTCTCTTTAGGATTGGGAGTCCTTTGTAGTTACTCCATGACTTTGCGATAAAGACTCATACTCTACTTTGTCTTATGCTGGCCATCTCCCATAAGGACTCCCCCCATTTGTATCAAGTTGTGATTGCATCGCATCGTCCTGCTTGCCGCTTGAGCCTTGTGATGGCTCCTGCTTACTCAATTGTTTGCCTGGTGCCTGAGCACTTTCCTTGTCGATCCCTGCAGAGCTTCCATTTTCCCTTCACAGTTTGATGACCTTTTGACCCTAAGGGAATACCCCCCCGAGTGTCCACATCCTGCACATGCTTCCTTGCATTGATCATAGGTATGTTCCACTTCTTGGGACCAGTCTGCTCGCTATTTGACACTCGTTCCCTCAATTGTTGTACTATAAGCAATTTTATTCTTTTTCAATCTTTCCAAATATGAAAAAGACCCAAAAAAATCAAATATTCCAAAAATCCAGACGGGAGAATATTTACTTCTTTTTTGGCAGCTGTTGTGTCTCCTTTGAACAGAGCATTCATTCCACTCCATACATTATGAGTCGGGACTATAGTCAGACCTTAGGAGCTGTACTCGTTTCTCAGTTTACTCCACCGATTGGTTAAGATTCTAGTCACTATGGAGCCCTTTGTTGATTCCTCCTACATCGCATAGTGTTATGTCGAGTCTATGCTTTCTAAGTCTATCCATCTGCTCATGCCCTTGTTCAAAGGAAGTCTTGAAACCAGAGTCGGCCACTCCTCAGATATCTTGACTATTGCATGTCGGCCATCCTTATTGAGTAAGTCCGTTTCATCTGAGTTCTTCCAAATATTTAAGCGTAGATGTTACCTCGTGCTGGTTGATGGTGGATGCCTTAATGCCCTCCTTCTAGCGAGTTTCGTTCCGTCGACTTCAACTCATTTATTCTGGAATTTGAGACTTAGAGTTTGGTTGAGTACCTTGAGGCTTGCAGTCATTAGTGGTAGCTTCTCTCGCCATCGACAGTTTTGGGAATACATCAATGTCCCCTGATCGATGGATTCATCTTAGTGTTCGACTTCAACACATCTATTCACACTTTGATGATTGTACTTTGTACCTTGATGCCCATTTTCATTATTGGTGGGTTATCTTGCGTCTGTTAATGGTATACATCATTTACTGGTAATCAGACGATGTCACATTAGGTTCAACCTGAACACCTTTATTCACTTGATGGGACTTGCATCGTAGATGATTTGTGTAGAAGACCCCAGACGTGAGTAGCATTCAGTATGCTGCTCTTGATCGTGACTTTACATCTGAGATATCATCTCTCAGAAATCAGCAGTTTGTACCTCCAGTTTGCACCAGTTGTTTCCTTTCAGCAAGAGACCGTCTCTTACTGTAGATGGTTATGGCTATGATCAACTATGACATGTATTCATTATGTACTTCCTATTCATGGCCATTGTATCAGATTTTTGTACTATACCGACATGTATTCATAGATGTTATTGTATTATGACGAGTGAGTTGTTCCTTCCAGTTGTGTCTCCATCACTCCACTTCTGAGATTTATAATGTATTTCGGCCATCGTAGCACCATTCTCTGACCTCACACAGTAGGGGGCATCTGTTACAGTTTAATTTTCCACCTTGTGATTATTAGCATTCTTTGGCCTTCAAGATCCACTTCACTGACTCAGATTCACTTTATGTCCTCCAGAAACACATTTTTCCCTATTTTTCTTCCTGTATGCTAGTTGTTCCATTATAGCCAGCATACACGCAGGCTGTTCCACTATAGCTCGCGGGTACCAAGTAAAATGGTAAAAATCATTAGAAAATTACTTTTTACTCCCAAAAAGCGGTCTTAGGGTGACCTTTGGCCCTCCATATGCTCCAAAACGCCTCAATGTGTCCTTTCACTTAACTTTGGAAGGCTATATATTGAGCTCTTATGGCATATGGAAGGGAGGAGAAGGAGAGAGCAAGATAACTCTAGTGGATTTTTGCCGTGACTTGAGTCTACACTCATTGATCCTTTTTGTTGTGAACCCCTTATGTTCACCTACCAAACTCCTTTCATAGTTTGATTTTGCCATTACATGGAGGATTGAAGTGGGGGAGGCACAAGTGGAGAGACCCAGTTCTTTGTTCATATTGGTTGCCGACAAGAGGTCGTATATTGTACTTCTTGTTATTCATTAATGGAAATACTCATTTTCTCGTCCAATTGATGTTGTGAATATTGTTAAATTACATTGGGTTATATTAGCTTATAATGTCAAGGATCATGTTATTGATTATGCTAATGTCTTTCACATATTATATGCACTTGCTTGTACTTGTTGTTGAGACTAATCTACAGGTTCAAGTGTAGAGGTTGAAATCTCAACGGGGATCTACTTCGAACATCCGGTTGAAGGTTGGTCTTTTCTCCATTATCTTAGCATTGTCATTTATATAGAATTGCATTGGGAATTGAGTGATTTTCTGGTAGTCAGCTGTCTGTTGTGGTCTGCCCCAAGCCATAGGAAGTTTTCTCTGTAACACTCCCCAATGTGTTGATGACAACGTTTATTATTATTTTAATATAAACCTTGGACCTCATAAGTTGGAATGATGTTGATTCATCAAGTCAGTTTTCTCCTAGATGTGCCGACGCTGATGTTATATTGGACATCGGATCTTGGGTACCTTACTTTCAACATTACAATTTTTCTCCCCAATGTATCAAGAACCTGATTTTACTGTTAATTTGCATTTTTTCTAATCTTGATAAGATTTCATTGGCTCAGATACGTAGGCAATGTAATTTGTAATTTATTATAAATTTCCCCGAGACCTAGCGTCTGACTATTTTAAATTCTCGGCGGTCCCACCTTTGCACTTTCATTCTGACATCAGATACTGGTACATTTGATGCACGCGCCAAAATTGGCTTGGAGAACTAGTCAAATCAGACCAAATTAATGGTTAATCATTACGTAACAACCAATCTATGACTAGTTCATTCATGATTAATGGTAAGTGGATTTATTCGTAATAAAATTCACACTTAGCCAAATTTTTAAAAATCCACTTCACCAATTTCATGCTGAAAATTCAAATTATAGAGTAATAATAAGTTATTCTTTCAAAAGGGGGCTTTCATTTTGCTTCTGCAATACTAGTTTGAGCTTACTCTAGGTATTTCTAGTTTTTCTTTTGCTTTTTTCTTTTAGGATTTAAATTAGCTCATGTTGCTCATTCCGGGTCTGTAGAACCAACTCCAGACACCATGGCTCGAAAGGCCAGATCAAAAGTTGCATTGGAAGAAATAAAGTTAAAAGACCCTAACTTTGCCATTTATTCAGATACATACGAGTGAATTTATGATACTGTGTGCCTAGAATACGAAAGAATTTATAACATTTTTTATAATGATGACTTCTCAGCAGTCAATGAAGAAGCCCCAATTTACCAGAACATCATCAAGTCTCACCTACATGCCGTTGTTGGACATTCGACCGTCATGCCATTCACTGATTTGGTAAACTTGATGATTGACTATGCATATATTCCTACAAGCACTTTCAAAGATTCAATCAGACTCCCTATGATACCTTCAAGCCAACCCATTTTCCTAAAACATATGCCCTAAAATATCCTCAACAACCATTGATGTAGGATTTCATAAGGGATTTCGAGCAAAAATATGAAGCGAATGTGCTTGTCAAGACTTGGATGTTTGACCCAACATGCAATATCCAGAAACCTAACAGGAAATATCCTATCTATTTTCTTAGAGAACGATACAAGTTACTCGCTGACATGTTGTGCAAGTTCTATGGCGTGGAAAAATGTGCATATTTCAAACTGGAGTGGACTCCTTTGGCTCATCATGCAGCTACTACAGGACAAGTGTTTAATCGGGAACAAATTTCCTCCATTACTGTCAGGGATGAAATTGCTTAAGCATTGAAAGCTCCTGCCACAAAGAAGCCTACTTTTTTTCTATCAACATATTTGGTAGATATCACGTGTGCCTCTTTTGCTTATCCTTCCATGAATTGGCATTGGACTAGAAAAAACCTCCCATTCACATTTATTGTTCAGTCCTATGGGAAGATAATTACAAACCCTATGTTTATGACATATGTGATAATTTTCTTATTGTTGTGTATTTTATTATCTTTAAAAAGGACACTCCTAGGATTTTTGAGGATTGCATCTCTTTACTGGAACCAATGGGTAATTGGTATGCTAGGGAATTATTTACTTATCTCAGAATATGGGGCAGGAAGTCAGTTCATTTTCTACCAAGATTTGTTCCTGATAGTTTGTTTCTTGGGGAGGTAGCTTACCAAATAGTTTTGGATGGATTTCATAGTCAATGTCATTCTTAGAAGAGAAGAGCATGGATGAAATTCCATTTATATGTTGGGCATTTAACTATTCAAAACTTTACTCATGCTTACCTTTTAGCAATAAGAATGGATTACTTGAAGTTAGGGTTTTCAATTAAAATAATGCATGATCCAAAAGGCTTCATAGCTGATCATTTTACTCAGGAATAGTTGAAAAGTTCATATGTCCACGAGAAATATCCAGATGACTCTCTCTATCAAGGGGAATTTAGCTTTGGGGAAGTGTTAAGCAGAGTAAACGATCTTGATCAAAGGGTTCTCATCCATGAAGCTCAAAAAAAGAAAAAAGATAAAGGTAGTGGAAAAAAGGAATAAGATATTTAAACCAGAGGAAAAAGGATACAAAAGAAGCAATGGAGGAAACTGACAAGGATATAGTGCTTAGCCCAACTCAACCTAAGCCTGTAATAGAGAAGTAGTTGGATAAAAAACAAGGCAAGCAACCAACACCATCTAATCAACCTCACACTCCTATTTATATTTTGAATTCCCTAATCCAACAAACCAAAGCTCTTTAAGGTAAATCTGCCCTTTGTATCGAGTCTGTCATTTCTGTTGCTTCTATGTCTAGTTTAGTTTCGACATTTTTTGTTAAAAATGAGAATCAACCAAAAATAATTCCCAAATTTACCCCTTCTCAATCTACTGTCATTATAATTGACCGAGAGAAAGAAAAACTAGCAAAAATTTTGCCTAGAACTCAGGTGATGAGCCTATCCAATCATCTCCTTTAGATTCAACACGTGATGTCAATGGTACTTTGCCTAGTTCAAATCTTCACTCTTCTCCAAAGGATAATTTGGAATAAATTTCTCATGTTGATGACCCTGCTACTCATTCCACTCATAGTTCACCCCCTTCCTCACCACCTCACATTGATCCTCCAGACCTTATTGCACAACTTACTAGTTCATCTATTTATTCAATAGCTGAGAACTTATTGAATACTTTAGTAGATCCTTGACCTTCTCAACAAGCCTAGCCTCTTCAACAAGATATTGAATTAGTTGAAAATAATGCTCCTAGCATACCCCTGCAACCTGAAGTTCGTTCTTCTTCTTCCCAACATGCCGAATCTCAAGTAGAAAAATTGCCTATGACCACAACTATTTAAGCTCCATCAAAAGTTTCTCAAACCCTTCTTCAACTACCATCCACCACTCTAAGTCAACCAATACCTATTGCTAGTGTTGTTGGATTGATGGTTTCTATAGTCGAGGATTGAACTGAATTTTGGGAGGATGTTGTGGTTGTTTTGGGAGACTATTGCTTCAGTAAGAAACAAAAGGTTGTTCTTAGGAAAGGCATGAAAAGAACCAGGGAAGGTGAAATGATAGTTGGACCTGTGGAAAACCAAGTCATATGCAAACAAGCTACCTCTATTCCAAGAAGGGAATCCATTGAGATAGCTTCTTCCATGAAGGATTTTACTGGAGAAAATCAAGAATCTATCTCCACTTTAGATAAAATTATTAATGAAGAAAAGGTTGAGTTTGCTGCGTTGAAGGAAAAAAGGGATGCTTTGCAAGATGATTTTCTCAAGCAAATTGAGTAGCTGAAACTTCAACACCAAGAATAAATACATAGCCTACATGATCAACTTCAACAAGTTTTAGAGTAGAAAAATATCGCATATAGTAAGGTGGTTAAACAAGCTGGTGAGCTTAGAGGCATCATGCAACAATTGGAGCAACTTAGAACTCAAGGTGTTTCATATTTCTTTTTCAAGATCAATGTTTAGGAATTTAAAGATGAATCCCTTACTGCTAATGAAAATATCATGCAAACTCATATTTTTTTTTCCAAGGGTTGAATGAGGTACAATATAATTTTAATTCCTTTTAGCATCTATCTAATCTTCTAGGAGATCATATTGATAAAATGAAGAAGGTACATTCATCTTATGAGAAACTTTGTGAATGGAAGACCCATCTTATGAATGCTCCTGAATCTATTCCTCACTTAACCCACTCAAGCTTATGAGAAATCAGGTATCCGTTAAATCTTGGGAACTTGTATGTGATGAGGCTTCTCATATGATCGAAAAATTAAAAAAGACTTGTTCTAGGGAATGGATGTTAACTGACAGTTACATGGAGACTCTTGGTATGCCTGTGTTCGTAGAGTTGGTAGAGTAGGTGTCAGCTAAGTTTAGTATTGATGAGGTGGACGAGCAAAGTGACCAATCACCAGATGTGACCCGAGGCACTTCTGAATTTGACATATTTGTTCTTAGATAATTTATTTCAACTCCTATACATTTGAAATCCACTTTACAAATTTTTGTAGATAACTGGTCAAAGATTAGGAGCAAGGAAGTTAGATCCTATCTATGTAAGGCTCAACTCCAGTTAGAGCATATTGTAATCTAAGGGATTACATGGAATATACACAACATAAAGATAGAATATAATGCATTAATATCATTATACAAGAGAATATACCAAAGTAAAGGGAACAACAACAACAATTATATTATATTAGAGCCATAATATGTACAAAGTAATGGTATTATATTTGAATTACGGCTCACTAGCCTATATATACTATTTTACAGTCAGTTATTTAGTTAGGAAAGTAGTATGTCGGCTTAAATGACCGATTGTTTCCACAAGACCAAATCGACGGTGGTTGGTTGGAGGACCTAGTCGGCGAGTCGAATAGGATCCTCCAACATCTCCCCCACCAACAAAAATTTTCTTCACCCCGAAGAGAACAAGGAGATGAATAAAATCTAGATCCAAATTGTATATTGTTGTTAGTTATGGCTGCGAATTGGCTGAAATAGATGATAGATTAGGAAGAATGCATGATTCAACAATAGATGGAGCTGAGAGGGAGAGTCATCATTTGAAATCTTCCCATGTATGTAAAGTTGTCTGCATGTCCACACTCAAGGCAGTGAGATCAGATAATTGATTGATTTTTTTTAGTAATGGAGAGATGTTTAATGTTATGTAGTTTCGGTCCCAAGAGCGAGTGCTGATTGTTAGTTACAAGGAGTAATTGGTCGATATGAGAAGGAATCAGGTCGACTTTTGTCTTTGTGGTCTATGCCTGAGCAACCCACTATTCCTGTTTCTTTTGAAGATCAACTAAACGGTTTTGATCCATGTGAATTTTCTACTCTAGAGCTTCAAGGGTGGACGGATCTGCAATGAATTTTTACTGGATTATTTGTGCCAAATTATTTTGAACTTTAACCATGTCAATAAAAAATTATCCATAAAAAGTATACCACTTATTGAGAACTGAGGTAGTTTGTTGTACTTCAGCTCCATATTCTTTTAGCTTCTTGTGTCGGTCGAGGAAGAGTTGATATTGATTTGCAAGAAGTGAAAATTTCTTCTTAACATCTTCTTGGTCTTTCTGACGAACTGCCTCTTGGAAGAGTGAAGCAAGGGACCCGGAGCAAGGGACCCTTTGTGCTTGTCGGCTACCCATATTTTATTTTTTTCTTTGTGAATTGCATCCATGAGTGTATCAAGATCATGATCATTTGGTATGGTGGGATCGAATTTAACTAGTGGTACATTAGAGTATTTTGTGAATCTGATGGACACCTTGGAAAAATTCTTTCTATTCTTTTTATTTTTCTTCTTCTTGGAAGCGTCGGCTGGAGTTGCTTCAATTAAAGGTGTAGTGAAATAAGTCGATGGTGTAGTGGTTAAGGGTAGAATGGTTGAATCAAGAGGAACAGTCGACGCAGGTGGAACAATTGATGCAGGTGGAGCAATCGACATAGGTATGGCAGTCGACACAAGTAGGGAAGTCGACTCTAGAAGAATAATTGACTCTGGAGGAGAAGTTGAGTCAGGATGAGGAGTCGATACAAGGGGAATTATGATATTTGGTCCCAAAAGCATATTTGATGAAGGTTTACAGATAGGAGTAATAGTCGGATTGAGGGGTTGAGTAATTATGGAGGTACCTATATTATCTATTATGATTTGATAAATGGTTTGATAAAAAGACAGAGGTGGAGGTTTTGAAGATGGGCCGGTTGACTGTTCTGTAATATCGACTCCAGCTGGTGGTAAGACTGGAATTTATGGAAGGTTAGTGGCTTCCTGAACCCTTTGTGTTGTAACTATTGTCCTCCAATTGGAAAGAGATTTGGCAAGTTGGCTATGAATTGTTGGAATTAAGGGTCTTGTGGAGTTTCAGAAGTAGCCAGAGTGTGCTCTTCAATAATTATTAGGGACAGAGGTGGTGAATTGTCGGGCACAGATACAGGGTTTTCCGTTTGTGATTGCATGCGAATTTTTAATTTCTTTGATTGGGTCATTTTTACCTACATAGAAGAAGCTTGAATGGCTAGATCTTTGTCAATTTGTTCGTCGATTGTGATGTGGCTTGTGACTACATCCTTGATAACTTGATCTACTTCCTGATGTAGATCTTGAATTTCATCTTCTGTAGGTGCGTGAAGTATGATTTTTCTCTTAGCCGACCCCTTTGCCTTGAAAGTTTGTTGCTTCATTAATATTTGTTCTGCTACAATATCTAGCTTTTCTTTAGACAAATTGGGCTCTGGCTGCTGGTAATCTTGAATTTCATCATCCTCTGTAGTTTCTCCAAAATGATCTTCTGCTTCTGTCGGCTTGGTTTGCTTTGGCATGGTTATAATAAAAATAGGATTTGTTTCTTCCGGAGGGGTTCCAAATATTTCTAAATATAACCCGGCTTCATAGAATTTCTCTTTCTCACCTTCGGTTAGGGTATCTTGGATTTATTTAATTTCCCTCCATGTGGATTCAGGAGTTGGATGCACAGTGTGGGATTGAGCACTAATATCCGAAAAAATATCTTGAACAGAGGGATAAAATTCAAGCTTGGATGCATTTATGGTGACTCCTTGCATGTACCAAACCTTGGTACAGTCGAGGTCTAACTGTATATGAATGGTCCGGGGTATACTTCGACGAACCTGCTAGGGAACTCTCCATCTTGAACATGTAGTTTTGAGGACTTGAAACCAGCTTTCAAGCCACATTTTCAGAATTGCAAGGCCTTTGGAGCTTCCCTTATTTTTAAATACTATGAATTTGGACGTGGTAGGTGTGTTTTTTGTAGTGAATGAAGGATTGCCGATGGGTGTAACCCTGTACATTTATAGCCAAATAAGTAAGGAGGGGTATCGAATCATTGAACCGGTTTCCTAGCAGTTTTGACAAGTTGATCTGACTATCCCATCCAAACACTCTACCCAATTGAGTAATTTTCCTTCCATATCTATGAACTTTACTACTTCAAACATATCTACCCGAATCTCTGATGGTCGACATATACTAGTTAAACAGACGGAAATGATAATGGAAACATACTTATACACATTGTATTGAATCTTGATAATGACTAATACTTTTTAATTTTTCCCTTGCATTGACCTTTTAAATTCTTTGACTAATTTTGGATTGAACCTAACGAGTATGGAAAGCCCTTTGCTTGGTATCCTTGTCACCATTCCAATTACTTATGTATTGATTTCTAGTGGCTGATCTAACCATAGTTTTCCATCATGATACCCGCTCACAATGAACTGTGTGATCAAATATTTTAGTCCACCGAAGCTATCTAATAGAGGGGCACTTAGGTAATGTTGGATTTTTGTAGTGGCTAGTTTGCTTGCAGCCTTAATCCATTTGTCATTCTGAATACCGCATTCACACAATTATTTCCAGTACCTCCTCCATTAATGCTCTTCAATGTGAGCTCGATGGGTTCTGAGAAGTCGAGCTTTTGGTTTGGGCATATTTTTCTTAGCTACTTTCATTGATATGGTTGTAGTAGTACCTTTCCTTAGAGCCATGGTATATGATATTTCGGATACAAGAGGTGGTTGGATGGAATTTGAAGGAGTTGGTTCTAAGTGCACTTGCTCATTTCTCTGTAGAAGTATTCCCAATCTTTCTCTAGGTCTGTATTTAAAAGAGCGTTGCTTAATGGTCGATTCCCTGGATTAGGTGAGTGCATTAACTGTGGATTTGATGGGTTCCAACATCCTTGCACATGCAAATTGTCTTCTCGATCAATATTTTTTGGATGGTATTCATGGCTTCGTCGACGTGGTCAGTCATGGTGTCGTGTGACGGTTGATGTATGCTTCGTTGATCGACTTATTCGATGGGGATCCAACTGGTTGGTTATGGGCTGACTAGTCGATCCTTCTCATCGGTGAGATATGGGTGGTGTTCGATGGAAGTGCCACATACTTTGCTTTGAATCGTTCTCTTCTTGCTAGTCTATAGTCATTGTGTTAAAATTTCCTGCCATCAATCATTCCTGAGAGTCCCCTTTTTATATTGGTATGAGTAGTTATGCAACCATTTTTTTCTTTTTCTTTTTTCAAAATTAGCAACTTATTTACAAATGACAAAAGTCGTGCACAAACCTAGGGTACAATAGTTGACCAAAGGTTGATACTACCAATAGTCGGCATCGCACCCATTCTATACTTTGTATCTTTTTAGTATGGCACCATTGACAAGTTTTGAGAAAAATCATCCTTATAAAGTCTTAAGTTGCACCGATTGGTTACTATTCATCTATTCAATAATATAGGGGCCAATCCAAGTGGTGTGCAACTTCTTCGGATTTCCTTTAATCCGACTATCATAAAGTAATGCAAGATCGCTGATTTATATATAATTCCTTCTTATGTTCTGGTCATGCCAAGCTTTCTGCTGTTTCTTTTGAACTTCTTGTTGGTGAATCACAATTTGTCGATGATATGCAAGTTTGTTTAGTTCAAATTCCTATTCTCCTTTGCTTTGGCAATGCTGAGATGAATCATTTCTGCTATAACTGGGGCTTTTTGTTTGAAATGCAGAGGCATGACTGCTTCCGGTCAATAGACCAACTTGAAAGGTGTATGTCCCATCGATCTTTTATATGTTGTATGATAGGCCCATAAAATAACAGTGATTTTATCGTACCATTCATCTTTAATAGTATTGCATATTTTTGTCAATCGCTTAGTTAAAGTTTTGTTGAAGGATTCAGTTGCTCCATTCGACTATGGGTGATAGGTTGTGCTTTTCTTATGGTCTATCCTAAATTCCTTCAATAGCACTTCTATAGTTTTATTGATGAAATGCGTGCCTCTGTCACTTATTAAAGTAAGGGGGCATCCAAATCTTGTGATTATGTTTTCATAAATAAATTTAGTTGCTACCTAACTTGAACATGTATGGACTACAACTTCGACCCATTTAGTAAGATATTCGACGGCTCTGATGATGTATCGAGATCCTGTCCAACGACCAGGAACTGGCAACGGACCAACGAAGTCAATAGCCAAAATTTCAAAAGTTAGACTCATATTGAAAGATATTAGGGGAATTTCGTTCCATGCAAATGGTCGGCCCATCCTTTGACATTTATCGCATGTGCTTATGTGCATTTGACAATCTTTATTAAGCATCGACCACTATAATCCTGATTGCAGAATTTTTCTTGTAGTTGTATCAGCCTCGTAATGCCCTCCTGCAATCCTGCTATGTGCTTCCTCTATGATGTCTTGTCTCTCATGCTCTAGCACCTATCTTCGAAGTATTTCATCTTGTTCTAACTTGTATAAGAATCCATTTATTAAAGTGTATGGCGTGACTTTCATTGCTAGAAACTTCTTTTTCTTTTCCGACATACCTTCTGGTGCTTGAACCTCTTGTATATATTGCACGATGTCCTCCAATTCCATCGGCATAGATTCGACTTGAAATAAGTGGGTGTGAGGTAAATCATCATCGATCCCAACATGATCTTCACCCATTTCTATTCTGGATAAGTAGTCGGGACCGATGTTAGTATTTCCTGGTCTAACAATTATTTCGAATTCAAATTCTCAAAATAAAAGTAACCATCGACATATCTGACCTTGATGAATAGTTTTGTTCACTAAGTAATTCAAAGATTGATGGTCAGTGTAAAATATGAATGGATTAGCCAGTAAGTAGTGCATATATTTTTGCAATGAAAAAATAATACCAAGGGCTTCTCGCTCAGTTGTCGAATAATTCCTTTCAGTTTTATTGAGCTTTCTACTAGCATATGCATTGGGGTAATCCATTCCATAGTATACAGGTTGGGCAAGGATCGCGCCGACTACTATGCCAGATGCGTCGATAGGAACATGGAATTTTATTGACCAATTTGGGAACCAAAGAATGGGGGCTTCGACTAATTTTCTTTTTAGTTCAAATGATGCCTCACACTCTTGCAACCATTGAAATTCTTGATTCTCTTTTAGAAATTAATCTAGGGGATATGTGGTATCAAAATAATGTCTAATAATTTTTCGATAATACCATGTATGTCCCATAAGTATTCTTACCTGCTTCAGATTCACTGGAGGCTTCAAATCGAGTATAATTTTGATCTTTGCAAAATCAACATTGATTCCTTCTTTGCAGACAACATGACCCAAGAGGATTCCGATTGGCGTTGCAAATATAGATTTTTTATGTTGAGGGAGAGATGTATCTGTCGACACCGTTCTAACATGAGTCAGAGGCACTGAATGTGATCATGGAATAAAGAGTATAAAATCCAATCGTTGAAGTAGAAAAAAATTGTTTTATATATGTATTTGTCATGTTCCCATTTTGTCTGCACCATGAAGCAACCAATTCCACTTCAAACCCCATGGATCCTAGTGATAGTTTGGGATTAATTAATTATGAGGGGTTAAGTTTTGAGGCATTAATTTCTAAAGTATTTAATTTTACTTCCTTAAGTTTGAGATGCACTTGATAAAAGTTATTTTTCATTAATAAATATTTATCTTAATGAAATAAAGTGGATAATGATCCACAAGGGTGCATTAGAGGATAAGCTTTGACCAAGAGAGAGCTTAAACAAGAAGAAAATATGAAAGCGGTTAAAGATAGGAAAGAAAGAAAAAGAAAGGAAAAGATGGCACAAGGAAGAAAAGCAATAAAGTTCAGAAAAAGAAGAATAAAGCAGTAGGAAAAAGTAGGATAAGGCAAAAAAGCAGGAAAAAGCATGACAAAGAAGAAAAGCAGGAGAAGGTAGAAAAGCAGGAAAAAGTAGGACAGAAAAGAAAAAGCAGGACATAAAAGAAAAAGCAAGACAGAAAAGCAAAAGCAGGATAAAGAAAAATAAAAATAAAAATCAAAGCAGAAAGCAAAGCAAAGGAAAAAGCTAAATCAGAAAGCAAGTCAACCTTATCCACTCTATTAGGGAACATTAGCCTAGTTTATTTGCTCCATAAGTCACCTTAAATCTATAAAATAAGGAGTGCACACCACTAGCCCATTTTTTGACAGTTTGAAAATTGATTGAGTGCAATTGTGCCTCTGTGACTTGGGAGATGTGCCCCTGCTTCTTCTGAGAGGATGTTGAAATCCATTATTCATCATTGAGTGTATTGCAGGCCTGAAGTCTGACCCAGTGATTCAATCTTGTTGTAGATATTAGAGAGGCTTCCATTCATAATTTTGATGATTTCTAATCTTTCTACGATAGATAATCCTATTTCTAATGTTTTTATTTTCTTGAGAGATCTATGAGGTGTATTTAATATACTGATGTAAAGCTGAAATTTTGAATTCCATTCTTCAATTTGAATTAAGAAAATAATTCCTTTCATATCCATCTTTTGCACCTAGTCTAGATTGCCATGGAAAATAGCTAGGTTTTAGAGTTTAATTAATAAATGCACTTATACAACTCCAAATTGAATTATTTATGTTGATTCTATTAATTAACATTCAAATATACTCATTCCATGTCTTAAAATGATAATTTGAAGTCTTCTCCCACTATTTGGAAAATCCTAAAGTTAAACTAGTTGTGCAATCCCAGGAGACAATTTTACTTATTTGTTCGTGAAACCTCCTCAGAACTTCTTCAGTCTTGCTGGAGTGAACCTAGACTTATATTCTACTGTCATTTAATGTTTTCAAGCCTCCCTGAGTAAAAATCCTTCACCATTGGTTCTCAGGTAGTGCATAGTTGAAGTTCTAGTTTGCATATGTTAGGGTGCCCATGATCCTTGGAGTAGACTTCATCCTGGATGATGTTTGAAACATTAATGGTCCTATGACATTGTGAAAAGTTTCTATCATCTAGCATTCCTCATCCCCTCTAGAGTTGTTTGAATTTTCCTTCCTACAGTCAGACAAGTCACCAAAGTTCATTGTTTTTCTCGTAGTCTTGTAGGAGAGTCAGTTAGTGTATCATCATATATGATTGTTACATTATAGTGGTATCATAGCACTTTAATCTAATTCGGTGGAAATTAAGCTTTCAATTTGAATATTTTGAAGCCATAATACTAGCACCTACTTGGGTTGATCTTTGTACTGAGGCCAAGCTTCTTTGATTTATTGAAGAAATCACCATCGTGTCTTTCCTTGGTTTTTTTTGATTGGAGGAATAGAGATGAGATGATAAGATATATGAAAAGGTTTAATGACTACATGGATTTTAGTTTTGATTAGAAAAGGGAATTTTCCTTCATAGAGTACTGAGTTTTGCAAGACAAGCTTGAATAAAAAAGGTCTTCTCAAAATTCAAATTCTCTCAAGAAGAACAAACCATATATCTATGGCAATTTGATGAGACAATTTCCAACCAAGGGTACCAAAAGATATTGTGAATCATATGTTTCAAGGAAGAGGAAAACTACAATCACAGAACAATCTTCAAATCAGTCCACTCATAATGCAAATCCTTATACTACACAAGATGGTGAGGTTTCAAGCTGCATGATGGAGGATATAGAGGAAGCAGATTCACTTGAGCATGAAGAAGGTTCTAATCAGTCATATTGTGCCCAATAATAATCCATACCACTATATTCTATCCTATTTGATGGCCAACCCAAGGAGGAAGAACCTTATGAAACTACTTTGAATCTTACGGTGGACTCAAAATAAGAAGAGCATTGTTATTCTAATCAATTCATGGTATCATTATATTTGGAGGAGGAAGGTCAACTTCATGAGGAGTTGAGAATATCACATTTTCCATATTGCATGGGGCATGAGCATGAACACATGGCCGAATTCATTCCTGAGGAGAAGAAGGAGCTTCTTGAGTTGATGGAGCATGAATATATACATGTGCATGACGAACATTCAGAATTGTCTGTGTATGAGGAGAGAGATGATATGGAGGATGTGGACCAAGCACATGAATTGATGCCAAAGGAGGACATACCATTCAGATATACAAGTAAATGCACTTGTTTGTACAAGGATTGGATATATAAGTACATAGTGGAAATGAAGATCCAAGGGTGCACCAGACTTGCATACCTTGGAAGAAGGCAAATTGGCATGACTCTCAAAGAGATCCCTAGTGAACACGAAAATCCACATGCATGGAATATACATGAGGAGCATTCATATTTGAAAATGAAGAGGGTATATGTGAGCATGATTATTAGGTCATCCAACAATTAATTATTTCCATTCACCATTTTGGTGGGTGCATCATGTAGAAAGTTTGGAGTTCAATGGATGATATCCATTGGGGAGCCTATTTTGCACTACCAAGTTTCTAACTTAAAATATTTTATGAGGTATGATTACATTGAGAGGGATGCAAAGTGCCTCATGACCATTCAAGGAACATACATGAGCATGTCTTATCATTTTGGAGACATTGAAAGTTTTCTACGAATGCATGAGAAGGGATTGGAAGGTCTCCCACCGGGTAGACCACCTGATAAGGTGAAGAAGCATAATGCTGAATTGATGATGGATTTGCAATCCATCAATATATTTCATTACAAGCATTTGAAAAGGTTTAAGGAAGGAAAGGAAAGGGACATAAATATTTCCTTTGACTGGAGACACATCAAACCAATTCCTCTTGCATTTCTTATGGGCCTAGTGAAGATAAAGATCATAATAGAGTACATGTGCATAAGGAACAAATTCCTTAACAGGGCGATCAAGGAGGCCTTAAACATTCTCCATGACACACATGTTTCAGTGTCACAATCTTGTTGGAGAGTTGTTTCATTGGAAGTTTCATCTTTCCTTGAAGCCAGAGAGAATATCCAGAAAGCAATGACTACAATCCAAGGTAATTTTTTAGATATGCTTTTCGAGAGAGATTACTTGTATGGGCTTGTTCATATGTTGCAGGGAGAATCCTTGAAGGATGATGAAGATATTTTCAATCTCAATGATGAGTTGATGGCCACCCAAGATTGTTTGAGAATCACTCAAAGTTACCTCTTGGAATCCAAGATGGAGATAGAACAATTTCACCAAGAATTGCAGAGATCACATACTCCCTCCTACATTCAAATCAGCCATTCTATTTCGGTTGATGAAATTTAGAGTTCTATGAATGAACCTCATGAGATGGTGGTTCATGAGATGCATGATGACATGCATGTTCTTGAGGATTTTATAGATGTAGATGACGAGTTCCCAACACATACTACCTTCCAGAGCGAAACTGAGCCTCTTCCCGGAGTGATTCATTCCTCCATTGAGGAGTTAGAAGAGCTCCTGTTTGATGGACCAACCTTTGATGGAGTTGATGCATCAACATATTTGGTGAATACTTATTGCCATTGGGAGTAGTACTCACATAGGGAAGCACCTTTATTTCCAATTGGATCATTGGGTTGGAGTGTCTCTTCTTTACCTATTTGGGAGAAAAGACACATGAATGATATTCCTGCTTTCATCTATGGAGACTTCTTGGATACATTTTACACTTCTTGTGAGAAGCATGGGCATCCATGGAATTGTTTTGATGTCTACTTTCTTTGTGATGGGACATGGGACTTTCACCCTTGTCATTGGAACTACATTGTTTTTATTTTTGGTACTTGTGTGCATTGGGCATATGAAGTACAACTTGATTTGCATGTTCTTGGGGAGTTTGAGGTCAAGTATAATGAATACCAAGCAACAATTCATGAACTCATTTCGGTTGAGCCAACCATGATGGATGTTTGTTATAGAGAGTTGGTTCACCATTCTCCATCCCACACACATATGGAATCCAACACACATAGGGATGAAGATTGGGTAAATTGATTTTTTCTTTTGGTGCCACATGAGGAGAAGGAGACTCCCACACACTTTAATGATGAATTGATGGTTAGACCTTGGGGTTTGACAAGCGCACCTGTCCCTTACTAGTTTTATGATTAGCAGCAGAGGCATCTATCTGATGTGTCCGTCATGCATATCAGTGCAGGGGATTTCCACTTGAGCCAGTTAAGTGGAACAAGCAACAGAGAAAGGAGTTGTTGCACCAGAGCGAAGATGGTACATGGGGAAGCTACAAGATTTCCATCCAGATCACCAAGTTGGAGTATGCATCCATCCACTGATTGGGTGGATAGTATGCATCCATCCATATTTGTGAGCAGTTGTATAGGTATTTATGGTTGCTATGTGATGCTTTCATTATATCTGGATGGACATGGAATTTTCACCTATGTCTTATGGATGGAAATTGCAGTGCTAGTTTGCACATGGCACATAAGAAGTTTCATACTTGGGTGGAGAGACTCATAGAGGTTTGGTTTTGCATTAGAAGTGATGAACTTCCAGTATGGTGGAGTGATCTAGACATCCTCCATGGTGATATATTCTTTTTGTTGATATTGATGTTTTGGAGGATGCAATTAAGACAATGGGACCCTAGAATTATTTGGGATGATAGTTTTCCACAAGAAACAATGCTATTGGGAGACATGCAAAAATGGTAGTGGAATCCAGGAGTTGAAGGATCATTTCAGTTTGCATTGATGTATGGAGGAATGCAACATAAGAAGTGGGACCCTGGGATCAATTTTGAAGATCCAGTTATAATCAAAGTGGTGCAACAGAAACATGGTGGACCTTTGGTATTTTTCTTGGAATTGAGGATTCCAATTCTAGGCAGCCAACATCATATTCTGAGGAGTGAAGTCACTGGTTGGATTCATAGTTGGTTGGAGTTGGTTTCTTGCTTGAGGACAAGCAAACTTGGGAGGGGAGGACTGTCACGTTCCCATTTTGTCAGCACCATGAAGCAGCCAATGCCACTTCAAACCCCATGGATCCTAGTGATAGTTTGGGATTAATTAATTAATGAGGGGTTAATTTTTGAGGAATTAATTTCCAAAGTATTTAATTTTACTTCCTTAATTTTGAGATGCACTTCATAAAAGTTATTTTTCATTAATAAATATTTATCTTAATGAAATAAAGTGGATAATGATCCACAAGGGCACATTAGAGGATAAGCTTTGACCAAGGTATAGCTTGCACAAGAAGAAAAGCTGAAAGTAGTTAAAGCTAGGAAAGCAAGAAAAAGAAAGGAAAAGCTGGCATAAGGAAGAAAAGCAGTAAAGCTTAGGAAAAGTGGAATAAAGCAGACAAAAGTAGAAAGCAGTATAACGCAGAAAAGCAAGGAAAAGGAGGATAAGGAAAAAAAAAAGCAGGATAAGGTAGAAAAGCAGGAAAACCCAGGACATAAAAGAAAAATAACGATAAAGCAAAATCAAAAGAAAAATAAAAATAAAAAGCAAAAGCAAAAGCAAAATAAAAGAAGAAAGCAAAGTAAACTAGAAAGCAAAGGAAAAAGCTAAAGCAGAAAGCAAGTCAACCTTATCCACTCAATGAGTGCGCATTAGCCTATTTTAATCGCTCCACAAGTCACCATAAATTTATAAAATAAGGAGTGCACACCACTATCCCATGTTTTGACAATTTGAGAATTGAATTGAGTGCAATTGTGCCTCTGTGACTTGGGAGATGTGCCCCTAGTCCAAACTGAGAGATGTTCCCCTGCTTCTTCTGAGATGATGTTGACATCCAGTATTCATCATTGAGTTTATTGTAAGTCTTGAAGTCTGATCCAATGAAATTCAAGCTTGTTGCAAAGATTAGAGAGCCTTCCATTCAGAATTTTGATGATTTCTAGTCTTTCTATGATGGAGAATCCTATTTCTAATGTATTAATTTCATGAGAGAGATATGAGATGTATTTCAGATAAGGATGGCTATTACTGATGTAAAGTTGAACTTATGAAGTCCATTCTTCAATTTGAATAAAGAAAATTCTTCCTTTCATATCCATCCTTTGGACCTAGTCTAGATTGCCATGGAAAATAGCTAGTTTTTAGATTTTAATTAATAAATGCACTTTTGAAAATCCAAATTGAATTATTTATATTTTTTTTGTTACTTAACATGCCAATATACTAATTCCATGTTTGAAACTGAGAATTTGAATCCTTCTCCCACTGTTTGGAAAATCATGAAGTTAAACTAGTTGTGCAATCCCGGGAGATAATTTTACTTGTTTGTTTGTGAAACCCCTTCATAAATTCTTCAAAATTGCTAGAGAAAACCTAGACTGATATTCAATATTTTCATTTAATGTTTTCAATCCTTCCTGTGTCAAAATCCTTCACCATTGGTTCTCAGGTAGTGCACATTTGAAGTTCTAGTTTGCATGATGTTTGAAACATCAATGGTACTAGTACATTGTGCAAAGGTTCTATCAGATAGCATGATCCTCATCCCTTCCATATTTATTTTGAAATTTCCTTCCTACAACTAGACAAGTCACCAGAGTTCACAATTTTTCCCGTAGTCTTGTAGGAGAGTCAGTTAGTGTATCATCAGATATGATTGGTACATTATAGTATTCCTGGAATGATTTAACGATGATTCTTGAAAATACAGTTGGTGCATTCTGTAACGCAAAGGGAATCACTTTATAGGCAAACGACCCAAATTCACAGACAAATGTTGTCTTATGTTGATCCTCCTTGGCAATAGGGACTTGATTATATCCGGAGAATCTGTCTGTAAGAGAGTAGCATTCATGTACAACGAATTCATTAATAATCTCATCAACAAAAGGTGTGGGAAAGGGGTCGGTCACAGTAACTTTATTCAGTCCCTTGAATTCGACGCAGATATGTAGTTTCGTTGGATCATGTTTCTCAGGCTGATTGATCGACCGGATAGATGATACCAACTGCCAGCATATTTCTATTTCTTTCTTGACTATATATTTGTATTTATGGGCCAATTTATAGGGGCGTTTTTTCACTGGTTTAGATTTTGGCTTTATGTCGATTTTAATTTCTCCCATTTCTTGCACTAATCCCTTTAAGTCTTTATAGTCTCTTGTGAAAACATCTTGATATTCTTTGAATAGACTAGCTATTTCGACGATTTGTTGTTCAATCCAGTAATCTCTGATTTTCGTCATTTTTGGTCACTTGTCCTTTGATGTATCTACTTCTTTGATTTTGATCCACGCATCTGATGAGCCCATGATATAGGTACTCCATAGACTCCTTTTATGCCACACATAAGTGAAGAAAGGATAAGAAAGCACCTCTTTTTGTAGGGGTGAATGCATTTTGGTTGATGATTAAATGAAGTAATTTAGCGATTGTATTTTCTTATGTTTTATAATTTTTATTTACTAATCATATGAATGAAGGCATGTGTGGACAGGGCGCAAGTGACCTGGAAGAATAACAAATGACCAAGCTCCAAACTAAAGATCACAAGAGACACAACGATCCCATTTTCTCCTGATTTATAGGAAAGAATCATGTTATTCAGGATCGACATTTTCAATGTAAAGCTAGGTTAGAAGTAATGATAAATAGGACCTCTTGAGTAGCAGGGGATCTGGAGACATTTTCTAAAAAAATATTCAACATTTTCGTAGTTGAGACATATTTGTTTTACATTTTCTGTAGCATGGATTCATGAACTGATAATGAAAGACCAGCGTTCTATTAATCTTGTGAGTTCATAAGTTTCTTTCCCTCCTGAAATACGTGTTGGGGAGGCCCCCCTCAATATGTAGATCAGGAGTTTCGTGCTTTGCTTCAGGTATTTCACATGCATTCTATTAATTATTTCCGTCATCATTGTGCGTGAATTAACTTCAACATTCGTTTAAATATCAGATTTTGATTTCAGCACAAGCACTTTTCTTCCGTAGTTCAATAACATTGCATCTGTAGTTCTGTAATACATTGTCTGTAGTCATGTACATGCCATCTGCACACGCGAATTTCATATATGAATTTCCATGTTTTTATAGCATTTCTAGAAAAAGACCATATCTATGTTTTTGTGCTTCCAAGATAATAAATTGTGATTACTGATAGACTGGATCTCTGCCATTTTTTATATTAGATTCAAGCTTCTTAAATCAAAGTTATGCATGCTTCCCTTTCTTGATTTGATAAAATAGGATTTATCAGTTTTCAACATTTGATTTGATAAAATATGATTTATCTGCTTTCAGCATTTGATTTAATAGAATGGATTTACATGCTTTCATTTCCTGCTTTAATAGAATAGATTTACATGATTTCACTTCCTTCTTTAATAGAATAGATTTACATGCTTTCATTTCCTATTTTGATAAAATAGATTTGCTTTTGTTTCCTGCTTTCATAAAATAGGATTTACATGCTTTCATTTTATGCTTTCCAGTTTCCCTAGAACAATATTTCTTGTTTCCTTAGAATATCCTTTAGAATACATAGAACAATTAGAACGACAAAGATTATCTCATAGTGCACATATAGTGTTGAGTACCTCTCAAGTTTGTACGCTCCCTGGTCTATATTTAAAGTACACTTCGGGTACATCTACCTAAAAAAGGTATACATTCCTGGAGTCCACCACGTTTTGGCACCGTTTCCGGGGAGGTGCTTAAACTATAGGAGTCATCTTATTAAAAAAAAATTTACCATGAATGCCTCAACAAAAGAGGGATGAATTTGGACGTTTTTTGCCTAACCTCCCCATGAGCAATAGCGATTTTGAACACTCTCAATTTGAATTCCTCAACTCCGATGAAGAAGCGGATTCCAGTTACAATCCATACAGTGATAACTTCTTCGCTAGCTCTAGCTCAAACACTACTATGGCGGATGAGGAGGAAGAACACAGAGAACTGTTTAACTTTCCTATTAGTGTACCTGGAGATGATAGAATGAAAAATATCAATCCCAATAATCTACCAAACTTCCATGGCTTGACCTCAGAGGACCCTAACACATTCTTGTTTGAATTTGAGGTAGTCTGCAGGTCCTTTGGTTATACCACTAATGCACAAAAACTGAGACTCTTTCCTTTTGCATTAAAATATTTATCACTCAGATGGTTTATGAATCTGGAAGGAAACGATATCTTCACATGGGACCAAATGAAACAATCCTTCTTGGAAAAATATAGGGATTATTGTAAGGCAAAAGACACAAGAGATGAAATTTTCAGGATGCAACAAGGAGAAAAAGAATCCCTAGAAGACTATGCACAATGCTTTCAACTCAGTTATAAAATGGCTAGTCACTGTACCCTAGATCATGAATCATTGAAACTGGTACTTCTTAGAGGAATCAAGGAGGAATAATTAGAAGTGTTGAACCTATTAGGTGATGGGGATATATTCCAGAAAACCTATGATCAAATCCTGCAAATATTCAAGAATTATTCTAAATCCATAAAAGGTAAAAATGGAATACGGGATACACATCCATTAGTGGGAAGATCATCCTTTTTAGGCCCAAGCCTCACAAAGTCTAACCTACGAAACCTTCTAGATGATATGAAAACATACATCCTCCAGTCCTTATCAATGCAGTTAGATGCACTTCAAATAAAAAAGAAACAAGATAAGATCAACCAAGCACTAGCAGTATTTTGCCCACGATGTAGAAAGAAACATGAAAAGTGACAATGCCCATTAAATGCAATAAAAATATGTGGGCTCTGCACCGATGATCATACCACTGATAAATGCCATTTTCTACCATCATTCAAAGCTGCCATACATGATCCCACATCAGAAAGTACTATGGAACAACTTTGTTTTGTTAATAAGAGAAGGAACAATTTTTCTAGGCCCTTCCAGCCCAACAACGAAGCATATTTTAATCAAGGGAGTAATCAACAGAATTGGAACCCTTCGGCATCAACTACATGGCCACCACAAGCAGCTCCAAGCCAATGGAAGCAAAACCAAACACCGTATCAACAACCATATTACACCCAACCTTATTCTCCATACCCCCACCTTTTTCCCAGCCACAGGTGAATTATGGAAATCCATATCCATATTCAGCAAATTGGAGGGCTCCATTGCAACAACCACTCATAATGCTGCCTCCACAGAACCAACCACCCCCCAGACTACCTCCAATTCCTTCCCAGCCGATTCCAAACCCAAATAAAAATAGAACAGGGTAACAACAACCCTATAACAATGAAGTGGTGCAGTTTCCTACCTACGTCGTGGATACACTAGAATTAAATGAAATCAATCTCAGATATGGAAAGACGTTGCAGGGATCCCATCCACAAGATAATCAAGAACATATATATTAGGAACAAGTCACATATCCCGAACCACAACAGCCAACAGTGACACATCCTCAGGAAGAAGAGAATCGATCTCAAATACCAAACATAAACCCTCCATTCCCTGAGAAACTAATACAAAAAACCAAATAGGAGGAGGAGAATGCTATACTTAATGAATTAAAACATTTAAGCATACAAATCCCCATTTTTCAAGCAATAAGAGACGTTCCAATATGTAATAAGTTTATAAAATAAAACTGCTTAAATAAAATTGGGTGACGGAAATGAGATCCACCAACTATAAATGTGGTAGGCCAACTAGCAAACTTGATGTTGGGTATCATTGTTAACCCTAAATACCTTGACCCAGGAATCCCTATTTCCAATGTAACCATAAAAAACAAACCTATTTCAAGCAGTCTAATCGACCTAGGAGCTGCAATCAACATAATGACAAAGGAAACAAGGATAGCCTTAGGTCTCCAATCACTAATCAGACCAACCAATACTATGCTATAACTTGCTGACACCTCCACTATCAAACCCGAATGAATGCTTGAGGATATCATCATAAATATTGAATCATGGGAGTATCCAGCTGACTTCATAGTTGTAGAATTCAAGAGTAAGCTCAGTGGGTACCTGATCATCCCAGGGAGGCCATGGCTAGAGACAACAGATGCCTATATAGGTTGTCAATCTGGCAATATGACAATCACAAGTGGGCAGGCTAGAAAGAAGATCACAATATATTCGCTAGCAAGAAGATCTATAGACATAGAATATCAAAATTGGACGGATGACTATGAAGATATAAATGACCAAAACATACAACCTGTTCTCACCATAGAAGCAATGCTAACTCTAAAGGCTAATGCTGAAGATGGTCATTTTTCTATATTTATTCAGAATGTATCTCCTAATCATGATATTCTTGCATAAATTTTTGAAACAGATCAACAGCAGGAAGCTCTACATTCTCCCCACAACACTGACAGAATGTGGATAGAAGTGTTGTCACATGAACAACAACCACCACAAGTCAAAATAGTCGATATCCTTCCCGGGAAAATAGTCAATATTAACTCAAATTTGGCCAGAATAGGAGCAACAACTCATAAAAGTACTCTCAGAAAACAGTAAGGCTTTTGCATGGACCTATACTGACATGAAGGGCATACACCCAGATATTTGCAAGCATTATATATATATATATCAAAGAAGGCGTTGTACCCATCATACAACCCCAAAGAAGGATGAATCCAACATTGAAAGATATAGTTAAAGTGGAACTACAAAATTTATTGGATGCAGGGTTCATCTACCCAATCTCAGATAGTGAGTGGGTCTCACCATTGGTAATAGTCCCTAAGAAAGGAGGGAAGTGGAGGATCTGTGTATATTACAAGGAACTTAATAAAGCAACTAAAAGAGACCACTTCTCTCTACCATTCATTGACCAAATGTTGGACACCCTGGATGGAAACAAATTCTTCTAATATTTGGATGGATTTAGTGGATACAAGCAGATCCAAATCCACCTTGCTGACCAGGATAAAACCACATTTACCTGCCCATGGGGCACATATGCATACAGAGTACTACCTTTTGGGCTCTGTAATGCCCCAACTACCTTCCAAAGGGCCATTCTCAGCATATTCTCTGATTTTATCAATGACCAGATGGAAGTCTACATGGATGACTTCACACTGTATGGGAAATTGTTTTTCCAAGTATTACAACATATTGAATTAGTCCTAAAAAAATGCATTGAAATGAGTTTATGCCTCAACAATGATAAATGCAAAATGTTGATGCAAGAAGGCATAGTCTTGGGACACCATATATCCCAAAGGGGCATTGAATTTGATCAAGCAAAAGTCATTGTCATTAAAACACTTCCCCCGCCTGTCAAACAAAGGGATGTGTGCAGTTTCCTTGGGAAAACAGGATACTAGAGAGCATTTATAGAAAGTTACAGTAAAATTGCTGCACCTATGTTTTCCCTTCTCACAAAAGATACAAAATTCATCTGGATCGAACATTGTATGTCAGCATTTGATCAAATCAAACAGAAGATAATCACGGCCCCAGTCCTTCAAGGACCCAACTGGACACTACCATTCCACATCCATTCGGATGCTTTTGACAAATCCATCGGGGCATTCCTCGGGCAATAAAAAGAAAAGAAACCTTGTGCAATCTATTACATTAGAAAAAACTTGGTAGGAGTAGAACTCAATTATACAGTCATAGAAAAAGAATTTTTGGCTGGCATACGTTCTATAAATAAATTTAGGCACTACATCACTTGGTACCTAGTCTTTTTCCATACCGATCATTATGCAATCAGGTACCTCATGAATAAATCAAATACTAGTGCTGGAATTATTAGATGGTTGCTCCTCTTGCAAGAATTTGACATAACAATCCTGGACAAGCCAGGCAAGCATAATGTGGTAGACGATTTTCTGTCTAGACTGACACATGGACAGGACAATGAGTTGGTAAATGATCCCTTCCCCGATGAACACCTCTTTGCAATCTCCACACAAAGCCCATGGTTTGTTGATATAGAAAACTACTTGGTATTTGGCAAATTCCCACAACATTATAGCTATCAAGAGAAGTGTAGAATCATAAGGAAAAGTGAAACTGATACATGGAGACAAGGAATGCTTTTTGAGAAAGGGGCAGACCAATTATTAAGGAGATGCATCATATAAGATGAAGTCCATGATATACTCCATGCTACTCACAATGAGCCTTGTGGAGGTCATTATGCTGCAAAAAGAACAGCCTATAAAGTACTGCAAACTAGGTATTTCTGGTCAACACTACACAAGGACTCCTATGATTATGTATCACATTGTGATGATTGTCAACGGATGGGGAAGCCTACACAAAGAGAAGAAATGCCTCTTCATCCCCAAATATCTTTGGAAGCATTTGAACAGTGGGGATTTTACTTTGTTGGTCCATTCAATCCCCCATCAAATCAGAAAAACTACATTTTAGTATGCACTGACTACCTTACAAAATGGGTAGAAGTGTCAACACTTGCAGTAGCAAATGAAACAAATGTAGCAAAATTAATTATAGAACAAATCTTACACAAATTTGGAGTTCCCAGAGAGTTATTTTTTGACAAAGGAACGCAGTTTACATCCAATCTAATCGAGGACCTACTTCGAAGAAACAAAGTTAAACATCGAAGGTCCTCCTCCTACCCACAAGCTAATGGCCAAGCTGAAGTTACAAACAAAGAGATTGAAAGAATTCTGACAAAAACAATGCAGTTACATAAAAGGGATTGGGCAGACAGGTTAAGTGAAATAGTTTGGGCTTATAACACAACATGGAAAACAACAACAAGCTTTACCCCCTATGAGCTGGTATATGGGAAAAAGGTAATGCTCCCTATTGAATTTGAAATCAAAATGTTGAGAATTGTATCCCATTTAAACATGCAACTTTCAGAAATTCAAAAAGAGCGTATACTCCAACTAAATCAGCTGGATGAACACCGCCAACAAGCCCTCTCCCACACTGAAATTATCCAGCAACAGAGAAAGAAATGGCATGACAAGAACATCAAACAAAAAAAATTCAAAGAAGGTGATTGGGCACTACTATATGATTCTCGGTTCCCAATTTTTCAAGGAAAACTCACCACAAGATGGCTCAGACCATACATTATTGATACAATTCATGACAATGGTGCAATCAGAATCAAAACCATAGATGAGACAGAGTTCCTCATGTTGGTGAATGGACATAGACTCAAAGTATATAAGAAACCACAATCCAGGGAGGAATTCACAAAAACCTAATGCTGATAGAGAATATGCATGAAAATTGATGACCAAAGAAAAGAAAAAAAAGAGAAAAAAAAAGAGAAACAAAAAGAGAAAAAAAAAAGAGAAACAAAAAGAGAAACAAAAAAGAAACAAAAAAAGAAAAGAAAAGAAAGAATAAAACAAGCCAGCAACCACGCAACTGAAAATCAAGTGGAAGCAAGGCAAAAGCCAAATCAAGCGAGCCAACACAAAAAAATCAGCCAAGAAAAATAAAATATCAAGTGAGCCAGTACAAGCATCAAAGTGCAATATTCAGCAAAACAAAAGCAAAATCAAGCGAGCCAACACAGAAAAATCATCCAAGAAAAATAAAATATCAAGCGAGCTAGTGCAAGCATCAAAGTGCAATATTCAACAAGGAAAAATCCAAATCAAGCGAGCCAACACAGAAAAACCAGCCAAGCAAAATAAAATATCAAGCGATCCCACAACAGAGCATCATAAAAGCGCAACTACAGATATACGAAAAATTACTACAGACAAAAACATTACTTACTATGGAAACCTGGGTCCGTACGAAGACGCCCACATCATCAGCTACGGTACGCTAAGCATAAGAGGTAATCACTAAATTCTTTGTTTGCATTTTCAATCAAATCATTCTCCCTACAAAAATGACTATTTCTAAGCTGAGGACAGCTTTCAAGTAAATTCAGTGGCATGGTTCAGAGTATCCCTACTGGATAATGATGACTGAACGGTTTAGAGTATCCCTACTGGATAATGATGATTGACCACAAGTAACCATACTGGGTCATGATGACTTACCACATCCAAGTCAAGAAAATGACGACCTCCATATCTCGCCGCCATATCCTTTGATAATCAAATCACCAACAAGAACAATGATGAGGGCGAATGCATAAAATAGAAAATGCCGCCATATCCTTTGATAATCAAAGCACCAACAAGAACAATGATGAGAGTGAATGCATAAAACAAAAAATAAGACATAGAGGTATAAGTAAGAAGATGCAACTAGCGATACGATTTTTCTCAGAAAAGGAAGGATACAGAAGGAAGGACTCGACACTCAGACAACAAACCAGTGATCGATCCCAAGCAGGCAAGTAAGTCATTCGCCCCCAAGCTTTGTGTTTTGATGCTATTTGGAAATTACCGAAAATTACAAAAGGGTTTAACAAAAGTGGGCCAGAATACCATACACCCATATATGAAAAACCTCAGGTATTGACCATCCTCCGCACAACAGGATGGATTCCGTTTATTATTGGCCTAAGAGGATATAACACGGCAAGGAGGAGCAATACGTTACTCGGGTAAGGGGGTTTCACATCAGATTAGATGAGGATTCAATTGCAAAACATAAAGGCTTTCCAATGGGGCTGCATTGGGGAAGGGATGAAAAAGAAGCCAACCTGAGGGAAAAAGTGACTTTCTTTGGATAGGGTGAGAGCTACGAAGAGGATAAGATGGTGTTAAAAGAGATACTATGCCTAGACCATGGGATGAGGTGGCTGCAATCTTCCTGAAATATATCACATGCATGGGAAGGCTTAGCTACATTCCAACTTTTCACTTCATAATTTTGGACCTCCTAAGGAACAGGGGCCACATCAGGTCGAACAACAACATCAGTATTCCCTTCTACCTTCTATAGTCTGTAATATCCAACCCACAAACATTTTTCATTATTATTCTTTTTATTGTTTTAATTGTTATTGAATAAAGAAACAAGACCAGAAACATGGTCAAGTAACCGAATGGTTACCAGCTATAATGAGACAAAACTATTATTTGATTTTAATAAAAGAATGAGGAAAGGTGGGACAACGAACGCTAAAAGAGAAAATCAGGCTTCAAGAGTGGGAGACAGGACTGAGTGTTAACTAAAAGTGGATCAAACAAGTGTTTGAGTGCATTAAAGGCACTGGCACACTCCCCATAAATCAGGGATTGATAGCCACGGGATTCTTAGGAATCAGCTGAGAGTAAGACCTAGGAAAATATATAAAAGATGCATATACAGGAGGCAGGACGCTGCCTAGTATGCATGGGAGTAAGTATTGTTGTGGGAGCACGAAAGTGTTAGGAAAGAAAACTCTAAGTAAGTGAAAAGCGAATGGTTTGATCTAGTTAACAGTCTACACTCACGAAAGTGTTAGGAAAGAAAACTCTAAGTAAGTGAAAAGCGAATGGTTTGATCTAGTTAACAGTCTACACTATTAAAGCCCTGGATTTAGCTCGGGGGTGATCAGAGTGGGTTAGCCTACTCTGGGCCTATGGTTGGGAGGAGCAGAGTTGTCCCTACCTCATTCACGGTTCGGGTTATTATAGGTTCCAAAGCTCTGCATTGTTATGATTGCATTTTCAATGAGCTGATTGATTTTATGTCAGTATGCCTGTAGATATGAATTTGTCATTAAATAGTATATGCTGCTAATGGAACTAATTATATGCTGCAAAGATTCGCGTTGTGGAATACTGGAAATTACAGAAAGTAGATGGACATATTTTTCTCTATTTTCGTATCATTATATTTATAAGTATAATGTTTTGAGTAAATGATTTTCTTTTCTATGCAAGGATTTGAGAGTTGCAGTTTAAACCTTTCATTTTTTTTTTTCCGGAAAATAACCAACAGATCTAGGTTTTAACCATGGTTTAAGGCGAGTAAGTTCTCAATCTAACCAAACGAAAATCAATAGTAAAATCACCGTCGATTTAGCAGGTTAGATATCACTTTTATCATAAACGCGGAATTGTTACACCGTATCACAAGGTATAGCTCCAGATCATTTTTGACAGTCAAAACTTAAAGAGAAAAATTTCATACTTCTTTTGTTACATAAAATGGTAGAGAAACCTTCTATTAGAATTTTTTCTTTAATGATTTACCCTATCGGTTCAAGCTCCTGCTAAGGAGGCGTGTTTGCCAGTGAAACACTGGAGTAAGAATAATGTAAAATTCTTCTGATAAGTAGATCTCCTTTTTCATTTCAAATTCAGTTAAAGAGGCGTTTTCGCCCAATCACATAAAAGAGTTAGTACATAAAATAAGGTATTCTTTTTAAGTATCAGTGTAACAATCTTCAAATCCCAGCCAATATAGGAATTGTATATTTCTTTTGAATAATTATAAACATCATCTGTGTAATTAAGAATGGATACATTTTTTGCAAATCAATCATTGCAGAGATCTAAAAACATACAAGAATGAATGAGGACAAGAGATGGGTATAGATCACGAAAATTTACATGCTCAGATTTTAGGGGTTAGTCTTTTATATTAAGAAATTCTCAGATTTGGATATTGGCTAACCAGCAAACCCTAGGTTTCTTTACCTATTTTCGTTCTTGCGTGGTTAATATATATATATATATATATATATATATATACCACACTAAGATCAGAGAAGGTCGACTTTTAAAATACAAGTATATCCTTACGAACTTCTGAACTATCTCTGAGATCAAGGTTAAAGAAGTTTGAACAGTAAACTACTCAAAAAAATTTATTATGGAAACCAGACTTTATGCTTAAACTTAAAACAGTAAGGAATTGCAGAGCCGAGAGAAACTGCTTAGTTTAACATATCAAAACTCAGCTTGATTACGGTTAAGTCCAAAATAATAGTAGAGGGTTCGCGTTCCCTTCTTACAACTGCCTCAAAGGGCCATTAAGGGTTTCCATTAAAATCAATAGTTATATTATGGTGTCTAATACTACCAAACCAACTAAACCCGCATCTGGAACTTTTCTTAGGAAACAAAAACCCTTTACTTTCTAAGTCCTTTCCTCATGTATAGTAATACCGAGACAAGAGTTGAAGAGGTCAAACGTAGAATAATACTGCTTACCTTTTTTCCTTCGTTGCTAAACCATTAGGTATTGTCTATACCTGTACTTGCCAAACTCAAAGAGTTTAGTTCTTAAAACGAAAATAAAATCTAAATAAAGAAAAGAACTGATATAGAATGGCTTGGGACATCTATCCTTACCTTTGTGGTATTACCATCCAGGAGGAATTCTTGGGTGTAGTGGTTGCCCTCTTCGTTACTGGGTTTCTGAATGCAGGTCATCTCCATTACAAACCAGAGTCGCAGAGCTATTAACATTTTGGTGTAAAAGAGTGGATCCCAGACAGGGTTACCACGGTTGAAATTGGATCAACTCTATGCGAGGTAGTCCTTTCAAGGCAAGAGTTCATTCAATCACCTGACAGCGAGATAGTTGTAGCATTTATTGCAACCCTGTACTAACGTTACTTCACGTGGCAGGATGTTTTCAATAGGCTAGGATTCCAACCTCCTCACCATCAACTTAAATGTGAAAGTAGAGAGAAGCACGATATTGTACAGGAGTATTAAGTTCGTTGTGCCACTTGTAAGGTGGGCGTATTCTTCCCTTTATATTTTGTTAATAGAGATCCAATGTCATCTTGGAGCCGGTTAAATAAGGGTACCTGCATTTCCATTTAAAACCATGCTTAGTATATAAAAGTTTAGTATATATTAAGTGTACTTTAAAAAAAGTAAAACAACAAAATTAGAAGAAAGGAACCATCCATTTTGGAAGTGAGTTAAGGTTGTTTTAGATACTTGGTTGAGAATAAAGTCAGTCCTTGTAATAAGGATCATCACACATGTTACTTCAAAGCTTTGACAAAATTCTTCTCTTGTAGAGTATTATGGACTAGCATGCTTATCACCTGCAATTCACAAAAATATATGCGTTAGCCAAAGGATAAGTAAGCAGTAAAAGCTACTATTTGGAACCTGCTCAACTCTTATTAGTATTTTGGAGACTTTTAAGCATGTTTATATTTTGTTATGCCTAGAAACTAAGAATGCAACCTTTAAATCTAGAATTTTCTGAAGAAGTTAAATGTTAAAATTGTCCTTAAAGATTTTTTTTATCACTGTGTAAGGGGATGTTACATAGTCCCTCTGGGAGATGAGAAGGAAGGTAGTGCAAGGAAAGGAGGACGCATTGGCTCATCATAGACTAATCAAGCTGATTATTTGTGAAGAATTGAAGGTTCAAACCCCAGAATTCTCATGGGAAGAGTTCATCCTAGTCTCGGCTGAAGATGTCCAAGGTATGAAAGGCATGCTGGATATAGGCACAACCCTTGCCTCGGGATTAAAGGAGGAAAATTCCACCACTACGTCAAGAGCCAAACGAAAAATCGACCTAGACAGTGATAATGAGGTGATGGCCAAGACTCTTATCAAAATAAAGCACTCCCGGGATACCTCCCTCCAGAAAACCTCAAGGACACCTATTGGCAAGTAAAGGTTGAAGCGGAAGAGCGGGAGGTTGGCACAGTAGGCCAGAGCCAAGAAGATAAAAAAGAAAGAAAAAGAAACAAGCCCCATAGTATGAGACCTGTCAGACTCTGAAGATAAAGGGGCATAATAGGAATATCCTTCTACACCTATAGAGAAAACACCTTCCAGCAGAACTTTGGGAATGAAGAGATGAACACTGAAAAGGATGATCAACTGACCGAAGCATTGACAGAGTTGGTGAAGGTCAGAGAGGATCTGACCGCCCCCATAAAATACAGGTCATTTCACTGACTTCGCCACCATTCATGCACGAAAATATCCAAATCCTAAAAATGCAACACGTGGGTCAATTAAAGCAGATGGAGCAGCAAAATTTAGCAATGAAAGAAAAATTAGGCCAAGACCAGGAGGAATTGACCCAGAAAGACCAACGAATCCTACAGTTAGAGGACACTCTAGCCATCACTGCCAGGATATATGAAGAGATACTTGGGTATAGGCCACCATCCCGGGTCTACACAGTCTATCTAAAGGAAAAATGGGGTTGCTTCCAATTACAAAGGCTGAAGCAGGGTTTACCCTTGGATTTAACCACTCCTAAGCAGTTTGTAGACACCTCCCTAGCTTGCACTAAGTTAGAAAAAGACCAGTTATGTGAATTCTTCCTACACAATTTAGTGGTACCGAGCTTGCCAAATTGGTCACCTAACCCGTACATGGATGATTTCCAACTAAGGGCGTTGTGCTCTTGGATGAATCATGAAGTAGAAAGATCCCAGGATTTTCATCTCTACCAAGTATAAGAATGGAAGAATCCACTATGGATAAGGGCTGAAGCTACACATCCCGAGAAGGTGATTCAGAATCACTTTTCTATAACCTCTGATGAGGATCTGATCCCCATCCTTTTCGAGAATAAGCAGGAAGCAATCTCACACTTCGACAGCACCACCCAGAGAACCTTCAACGAAGTTCAAGAAGCTATCAATGATAGGTGGAAAAGAATTTCAAAGGACTTTTAAAAAACGGGAGCCTCACTCCCCCCATAGGTTGGAAGTCGCACTCACCAGAGCAAGGTTATACATGGAGTCATTGATAAAGAACCAACTTATATGGATAGGAATGAAATTAATCCCACCTTTCTTTCTTCCTCTGGCTATTAAGGAACAAATCGATGAGGATGAGGAAAGAAAGACCCGGGACAAAGAAGAACTGAGCCAAGGTTATTACAGACAGGCAGGGGCTCCTAGAGTTGTTGCCTATGATATCAGGGAGGCCATCATGGAGTAGGATGAGTCACCCAAGTATGGGTATCATCTTCAAGTTTGGGGGAGATGATGAGCCCATGATATAGGTACTCCATAGACTCCTTTTATGCCACACATAAATGAAGAAAAAATAATAAAGCACCTCTTTTTGTAAGGGAGAATGCATTTTGGTTGATGATTAAATGAAGTAATTTAGCGATTATCTTTTCTTATGTTTTATCATTTTTAGTACTAATCATATGAATGAAGGCATGTGTGGAAAGGGTGTAGGTGACCTGGAAGAATAACAAATGACCAAGCTCCAAACTGAATATCACAAGAGACACAACGATCCCATTTTCTCCTGACTTATCGGAAAGAATCCGGTTATTCAGCATTGACATTTTCAATGTAAAGCTAGGTTAGAAGTAATTATAAATAGGACCTCTTGAGTAGTAGGGGGTCTGGAGACATTTTCTAAAAATAATCTTCAACATTTTTCATAGTTGAGACATATTTGTTTTACATTTTCTGTAGCATGTATTTATGAACTGATAATGAAAGACCAGCGTTCTATTAATCTCGTGAGTTCATAAGTTTCTTTATCTCCTAAAATACGTGTTGGGGAGGGCCCCCTCAATACGTAGATCAGGAGTTTCGTGCTTTGTTTCAGGTATTTCTCATGCATTCTATTAATTATTTCCATCATCATTGTGCATGAATTAACTTCAGCATTCGTTTAAATATCAAATTTCGATTTCAGCACAAGCACTTTTCTTTCGTAGTTCAATAACATTGCATCTGTAGTTCTTAATACACTGTCTGTAGTCATGTACATGCCATCCGCACAGGAGAATTTCATATATGAATTTCCACGTTTTTATAGCATTTCCAGAAAAAGACCAGATCTATGTTTCCATGCTTCCAATATAATAAATTGTGATTAGTAATAGAATGGATCTCTGCCTTTTTTTAGATTAGATTCAAGCTTCTTAAATCAAAGTTATGCATGCTTCCCTTTCTTGATTTGATAAAATAGGATTTATCAGTTTTCAGCATTTGATTTGATAAAATAGGATTTATCTGCTTTCAACATTTGATTTAATAGAATGGATTTACATGCTTTCATTTCATACTTTAATATAATAGATTTACATGCTTTCACTTCCCGCTTTAATAGAATAGATTTACATGCTTTCATTTCCTGTATTGATAAAATAGATTTTCTTTCATTTCCCGCTTTCATAAAATAGGATTTACATGCTTTCATTTTATGCTTTCCAGTTTCCCTAGAACAATATTTCCCGTTTCCTTAGAATATCCTTTAGAATACATAGGACACTTAGAACGACAAAGATTATCTCATAGTGCACATACAATGCTGAGTACCTCTCAAGTTTGTACGCTCCCTGGTCGATATTTAAAGTACACTTCGGGTACATCTACCTCAAAAAGGTATACTTTCCTGGAGTCCACCAGCATCCATCAATTCGAGTTCCCTCACTTCATTGATTGGATTATCCCCTTATTTGAGTTCTGTAAAGGTAGGAGAAAAATATTTTTCTGTGAATATTTATGGTTCAACTTTATCTTCTGAGGCCACTTTCATTATAGATTTTATGGGTCTTCTTGTTGATGGATGGTTTGTTTTCCAACAGAATCTTTTACCAATAGTTGTATTATTTTCAATTTCTAGTCTTGTTGACAACTGAACTGCTTTGGTCATAATATTGTTGCAGGACGACTCAGGTCGATGGCCTTTGGTTGATGTGGCAATATTTTTTGGCTCTATGAACTTCTTAATTTCTTCCATTTCCTCCTTGACACAGTCTTCCGCTGGTGAAAAATAAAATTCTCTTATAAAATTTTCCTTTAATTCTCGCCAATTGAAAGTTCCACCTCTTGCTTCTTCCATATTATACCACTTTTTAGGTAGATATTTTATTGCACTTGGGAAGAAATGTGGCCAGAGTTTCTCATCTTTGTAGCCCAATCTCCTCCATTTTTTTTACATCTGTCAACGTGGACAAACGGGTCCATGCCTTGTACAAATTTTGGAAATTGAGTTTCTACTATCAAATTTTTCCCTTCGAATCCTTCAATAAAATAAATCAAAGTAGTCGTCCACATGTGCATTCACGACTGATGTGCCTCCCACCATCTAGACGCTTTCCCAATGAAGGATTCTACTAGAGTTTGCAATCTCTCTTGCTTCCAACATTTTTAGATACTTGTTCAATGTGCATTACTGGAGAATCCTGTTCTTTATAATGTGGTGATGGAAAAATAGTCGGCTCAACTTTCATCGGTACTAGGTTCAGGTATTGTCTTGTTTCCCTTTCAAATATCTTTGGTATTATAGAAATTGCGAGATAGTTTTTATTTTCCCGACAGGGAATGGATTGAATCAACCAACAGTCTCTAGCGTGCATTTCATAATTTTATACCTTCCAGTCATATAACTCGGTGTCATAATTATGCCCGAATGACATGGGATACCATATGGATTTCTCCATATTCATTTGGTTCTACAAAATATTCATTATTGCTCATTATTTGATAGAGTGTTCTTATATCTCCCTCTTGATCATCTGGTTCCTCCCACAACATTTTCCTTGATGGATAAATGGTAATGATTACTTTATTGCCATCACCTTTGCGATTTATTTGGTATTTTTCTAATGAGATGGACGCTTTCATTTTCCTTCCTCAAGGTTGACCAACTAAAGCAGGAAAATAAGTTGCTTCCTCTTGTGGGTCTATAATTTCAAAGTCGACTTGTGCTTCTATGCCTATGATGTCTATATTCACATATTTCCACAAACCAATGGGTTTGATGAGGCCTTGATCAACAAGTTTGAGGTATATACTTGATTTTGGCATCTAGGGCCGACCAAGTCATTCCCATGTTTCCCTTGTCATAATGTTTGCTTGTGATCCAAAGTTGAGAATGACTTGTGAAATGCGATACCCGTCGATGTCTAGATCAACCATATGATCAATATCAATTTTCTCTTTTTGTCTTAAGCTGCATATATTTATGGGAATTCTTTCATTACTAGTGTGTCTTTCTTTATGGTGTACATAAGATCAATAAGACGTGCAACAACTTCCTCTTTTGTAAGTAATTGCAATAGTTCATTCACTGTGTTATTTTTATAATCTTAAATGTCCTCTTCTTTTGCTAATTCTTGAAAAAATTTGGAAGCATCATTAACTATATCTTTTTGTTGAATAATTTGAGGATAATTACACTTTTTACTTAGCAACATGGTTATTTGCGAGTTATCATGACCAATTTTCGTGCCTTGCCTTGTAACAATTTGTAGATTCTTATGTTTAATCACATCATTCTTATGAATACCAGACAAAAGATTAATATTCCTTTTATTTAGAAGTTTTTCAAGCATGATGGGGCAATCCTCTAGAGAATGCTATCTGACACCACTTTTGGTACCAAATTTGAGTTTCATTCTGTCTTTCCAAGGATAGTTGGGACTCAAACATTCTTGACTAAAGAAAATAAAGCATCTTGATCTGCCTCGACCATGATTAGGATTGAAGCGTCCTCGACCCCGATATCCACGACGACCTATATATCCTTCGTTGTTGCATTGATCATTCTGCCAATTATCTTCGTGTTGTCTTTGATTATTCTGCTCCATCGTCTACGTCTGATAGACTGTATGCTGGTTATGCTTGGTCTTCAGGTTTGAAATATAGTCGGCTATGCTATGTTGGGTGCTTTGACAGATTCCGCACCATTTTAATTTGACTGCATTTGTGTTATATGGGCATTCAACTATTGTATGCGGCAAAAATATTTCACAAATATTGCATAAATATGATTTCTGAGCAATCTTGAAATTGTATGGCCGTCTTTCTTAGGGAAAGAGTCGGGGTTCTTCCTGTAGGTACCTTCTTTCTACTAGAACAAATCATCTGACGTCATACTGTGGTCGACGGTTACTATATCAAAAAAAATATTTTGTGTGACCTTTGGTTGAACAATTGGTGCACCATAAATCATTATTCCTTAATGCCATCTATTGTAATGATTGTTGCATTTGTTAAAGATTTTCTTCGACTCGTCGGTCAAACGGTCTGCTTGAATGGTCAGTGTTTGATTCGACTTTTTGTGCTTTCATTAGAGCATCATCATATGTATTGAAACCATACATATTCAATGTTATCCAGATTCGAGGTAGTAGGCCAGCTACAAACCATTCGATGAAGATGGAATCTTCCATCTTGGATGGCATTTGATTAGGGAGATATTTGAATATTTTGTCATACTCCCTAATAGATTCTTTAAATCTTTGTGTTATAGCCTTAATTTTTTGTGCATCCATATGTCTATTGTCTTGCTTTCTGAAAAATTCAAAGAAGTTCTTAATTTCTTGCTTCATCTTTGGTCCATTTTGAGCAAGATTCATGTACCAGCTTAGTGCTTTATCTCAGAGACATCTTATAAAGATTGCGATTTGTCTTCTCTCATTTGTAATATCGTTAGCTTGCCATATTGCTTCACATATGAACCAATGTTTCTAGGGATCTCCACCCCCCTCATATATATGACAATTTATTTGTGTATGATAAGCCATATTAATAAAATTATTATTATTACCTGAACTATACGATGATGACGATGACAACGACAATGAAAGCGGTGACGATAATGCTGACGACCTACTGGATGAAGACTGACTTGCTATTTGGATCGACTGCGACTCCTAGGACAACTTAAGTTCTTCAACAGACTCTTCACCGACAGGTCGTACTTCTGACTGGTCAGATACTTGAATCGATAATATTTCTTGTTAACACCAAAAATTTGACCACCTAGCTCATCCCCCTAGACACATAACCCATTTATCCCTTTTTCCTACATATTTAGCCTCCAAAAACCCAAAATCCCTAAGTTGGTAAGTAAATCAACAAAAAATCATTATTTCCCTAAAAAAATTAACTAAATTCCTCTAAAAAAAATTAAAAAACCCCCAAAAATAAAAATAAAAGAAAAAGAAGAAGGGGAAATATTCAAAATAAAAGAAAAAGGAGGGAAACCATCAAATACCATGGGCCAATATTAGTGGCTTCCCAATACCACAGGACAATATTCCACCATCCAAAATTTATATAAAAAGGTGGTGGAGGCCCCCATTTCACCAGGGATGATTTTAAGAACCCCCCCTAAATTTATATGTATAAAAAATGAGCAAATCCCCCATTAGAGGAAATTTGAGGTGTAAAATGGGCGAATCCCCCATTAGAGGAAAATTGAGGTGTAAAATGCGCCTCCTAAGGGAAATAGTAAAATATTAGTTAAATTAATAAAACAATATTTATTGATTTTGGAGGAAGAAAGAAATAAACTACTTTTTTGTTCGTATTTTCAACATATCTCCGTGTGGTTTTACTCAAATTTCGAGCGGGGACACTCGTTGGATGTGGAATATAATTCCGAGTATCCACATTGCATAATTTTGACGGACCGCGCTGCCCCAAAAACAAGAAATACTTGAAAAAATGTGATGATGATGTCATCATCACATTTTTCAGGTATTTCTTGTTTTTGGGGCAGCACGGTCCGTCAAAAGTATGTAGTGTGGTTACTCATTAGGTGCATAATTTAATTCTACATCCAACGAGTGCTCCCGCTCGAAATTTGAGTAAAAACACTGGGAGATATGTTGAAAATACAAACAAAAAAGTAGTTTTTTATGACATATCTCAAGTAAACCATTATGGTTGACTCATTTTATTGAAATTTTATCGGTTCTTGAATTCCAAATCATCAAGAAATTATGGTTGTCTTGTTTTCTTATATGGTGGCTCGTTTTCTTATAAGGACCATTTTAGACCCCAAATTTCCTCTAACGATGATGCACGAGAAAGTGTGAAGGCTATTTTATCAATATTATAATATGTATATATAAGTTTTTGGCGAATCTTTCACAAAATTATAAAATCTTGTAAATTTTGGGTGAATCTTTCACAAAATTAAAAAAAACTTAAGAATTTTTTGGCGAATCTTTCACGGACGTAGAAAATCCTGTGAAATATTTGTGAATCTTACACTAAACCATAAAAAATTGTAATGTCTTGAAAAACTGGTTGAAATTTTACTTAATAAAATTTCCTAGATGATTTTGTATTCACTTTAGATTTCCCATGTAATCTTGCATTAGGACACCTTGTAAACAAAATCCAATCTTTTTAGGTGACCTACTATGTCATTTTGTTGTCCCACTGATAGATCCCTTGTAATTGGATAGGTAAGATATTAAAACAAGGTTCATTGGATGAACCAAATAGGCCACATGAAGGTTTTCCACCTTCAACAAATATATCCAAGCAACCCAACCAAATCTCAATTTTCCCACTATTATATAAAGCAAATGTAGCTTCATGACAAAGGGATTTCTAAGCATACACTCACTCAACCATTTTCATCCAAGCGTGTAGCTTACTCTATTTGCATGCCTAGTAAAAAAAGTGGCGGGTGAGACTATTTCAACATTATTTATGTAACTATGCACATATATACATAAATTTGATGCATGAATATACTCGGTACCAATCACCATACACCAAATCGATAATTCTAAAAAATTCAAGCATGCACTATGGCCTATATTTATGAATGGTGTGTATGCCAACATTAAATATTTGGGGGTGGCAGGTGCGGGGGGGATAATTTTTTATCCTGGAGGAAATAAAGTTGTAGACTTCTCTTGGGGACTGGGTATCAACACCAATAATCAAGCTGAATGGTTGGCCCTATATCACTCTCTTGAAATTGTTGTCACCTTCAACATGGAACATCTGTAGGTATTCGGGGATTCCAGGCATGTAATTCAAGCTATGCGCAATGGTAATTCCCACAAAAGTGCCAAAAGTCAAAGATTTCAGAAAATAATTAAGAGTCTCGAGCTTCCTACTGATACTCTCTTTTTCCATGTGCTTAGAGACCTCAATCCTATAGCGGACAAATTGGAAAATGTTTGTGTCACAATGAAAAAGGGGCAAGCCTCTCATAACAATGTTTTAAAACATAGTTTTATACCCTAATGATCTATTTGTTTATGGGTTTTCAAACTTGGAGAAACTATTTAAAAGGTGGCCCTCTCCACCACTTGAGAACTCGCTCTCGGCATGCCTTGGATTGGTTGCCACGCCTCCACCCAAGCGCCCTCCACATGGCTCATACAGGTCTCATGCTTGAGCATTTAAGGCTCCAAGCATCCGTTGGGTTCATAGCCCACAGGATGGAGAGTCTCACCCACCCTGCCCTCGCTCCGGCTCTGCAACAACTCTGCATCACCGCACAGGAACCTGCTCTCGCGCTATTTGAAGTCGGCTCTCCCTCGTCTGCACGTAGCATGGAAGGCGTCAGACAGGCCATAGCCATGTTAAGCCAGCTCTCCTCGGAAATTAAAACCTACCTGTCCAGGACGTATTCTGCTGTTTGCACCACTGCGAACCAAATTGAGGAGTTGGCCATGGAAGATAGGTACATTCACTCCCGGCTCTCTTGCCTAGAGTCACACATGGAAGACATGGACCGAAATATCATCGAGCTGATGGGAAAAGTGGATATTATTAAAGCAGATACATCAGTTTTTGCCTACAAAACTCATTGCAACATTGTGCAGGAAGCTCCAACTGTAAACCAGGAGATGATGGATGCGGCCTCAGTTCAGCAGCAGAACTTCAGTTAATGACACTCTCTTCACCCTTTTTGGAATATCCTCCATTCTACAGGTTCTCTTAGATACTCATACTCTGAATGTTTTTTTGCCTAATATTATGTAAACTATTTGTAAGGGTTTATCCCAACAACATGAACAGATTCTATAGGAAGTGAGGAAGTAAAGAACTCAGTGACAAAAACTCTATCAATCTTTGCAATTTTCCTATATCAGATGCAGAGTGCTAGCTTCTGTTTTTGTAATGAATGGCTGTGCACAACCTTTATCTATATATATCTTTCCCCTGTTTCTATTAAAAAAAACATTAAATATTTTATGTATGTAACCCATTAGGCATGTTGAGAAGTATGTGTACAACCTAATGTATTACAAATATATGCCAAACCCTTTCACATTTACCACTAATTCAGAGCATTGATGCACATAACAATTTTGTTATATGCATGCACCCCTTGCACTTCATATGAATACATGAATATATGATGCACCCCTTGCACTTCATATGAATACATGAATATATGCATGCACCCCTTGCACTTCATATGAAATGCTTAAAACATTTAAGAAACGGTTATAGTTATATATTATGTATTTTGAGCATACAAGATACAAAATTCAACAAGTGGAATTAGGAACAAAGCTCCTTAATATCTAGCTCATAGTAAATGTGTAATAAAAAATAGTAATAAGTTTTTTAGTTGAAATATAGAAATGAGGTGTACTAGAATTGTAGAAATAAGATGTCGTTAATGGTAGTTTGTGGATTATGTAACAATAAAAAAAAATTATGTAACATCCAAAAAAATAATAATAATATCTTTTATTATTAATAGAATAATTTTTATTATTATTAATTAAAATATTGTTGAAATGCTTAAAACATTTAAGAAATGGTTATAATTATATATTATGTATTTTGAACATACAAGATACAAAACTTAACAAATGGAATTAGGAGCGAAACTCTTGTTTGTGGATTATGTAGCAACAACAACAACAACAAAAAAAACTAAATAATTAATAATATACTTTTAATAACCACTTTGATATTAAGAAAGAGATTAGAATTTTACAACTTTCTATTACAACCAAATTACAATATACCATCTTTAATTATTTTACATTCCTAAAATTATGTATTATAAAATATAATATAAATATAAATAACCACTTTGATATTAAGAAAGAAAAAGAGATGCCAACTTTACAACTTTCCATTATCTTCAATTATTTTACACCGGTAAAATTATTTTACATTTTGCAATTTAAAAGACAGATTGCTTTTATATTAAATCATTGTATTAAGTAATACTGTACTGTACAAGTTGCTTTCCAACTGTTATACTACATCATCATTGCTTTAAGTAATATTAATTTTGACCTATCACTAGAAATAGTTTGCACATTATTTAAGGGATTTTAATTTCAAATAACAAAGTTTAAATTAAATTAAATTTATTTTTTATTATTTAAAAAAAATTAATTATCTAATGGAGTCTATATAGAGGGCTGGCCGACCTAAGTCCAGTCATTAATGCATGTTGAGACAGAAAGCTGCCATCACATTCGTCCATGATGTCAAACCTTGGGACGTTTGCACATGTATGTGTGTACCAATTCTATTAAATGACCCGTTCATAAGTCGAAATTGTATATCATATCCTTGTATTATTTTTAAAAACTCTAATTATCTAATGTCTTCTATATAGACGGCTGGCCGACCTAAGTGTAGTCATTAATGCATGTTGAGACGGAAGATTGCCATCACATTCGTGCATGATGTCAAACCTTGGGACGTTTGCACATGTCTGTGTGTACCAATTCTATTAAATGATTCGTTCACAAGTCAGAATTGTATATCATATCCATGTACAAATTCCTTCACATAACAAATTATATATATACACACACGAAATAATTTGTACATATATAAAAATAATTTAGTCTTTATAGTAATAACATAAAAAATTATAATCATACCATGTTTTTAATTAATTAAAAAATAAATAAATATACATTTAAAAATGATTATTTTTCAATTTGTGAAGTTAAACATTACTACAAATTTTTTAATATTATCATTTAGCAGTAAAATTAAATTTAACCCTAAACTAATTACAATATATTTTGCTATAAACATATATAATAATGATATTTATAATTACATTATCATTTTTTTAATGATTTCATGGATATTAGATTGTAGGTGGATGCCATATGATTATTATGTAGGTGAATATTGTGAATAAATGCTTCTATCAAGGTGTTGAGTTTCATCTCTTGCACCTTCATTGTTATGAAAATAACAAATATGTTTAAGGTTTGTTGTATTTGAAACTATTTCATTTGGGTAAAAATCCAAAATGCTCTTAAAAAAAAAAAACGATGCTGCTCCGTGCCTCTCAGGATCGCAGCTAGGGTTCCCCTAGGCGCCACACTCTCCAGCGTTTGCCTCCAGTGGTGATCAGGCTATCGTTTGTAGGTTTTTTGCGCAACCGTCGTGCAAGGCTTGGATATTGCAGGTGGTCGCGGCTCCTTCCGGTCACTGTTCCAAGACTGCCATATGGATATCCACGAACAACTTCTGGCTTTCAAGGCCCTGGTTCAGGCCACCATACCTCAGGATGCGTCCCAGTCTACCTCCAAGTTTGTGAAAAAGATAGACGAGATCCCTTCTTTGGAGCTCTCTCCTCGGATCCGTGTCGAAAAGCGCTCATTCTTTCGGAGAAATCCCTCATTGGCAAGTTTACAGGTTTGTGGCCCAGTCCAAAGGCGGTGGGGCTCTGGATTGCAGAGCATTGGAACCCTATTTTGTAAGGACAGGTCTCTCTCTTCACAGCTGGTAGGGGTTTCTTTGTTTTTTTGTTCCTGAGCAAAGAAGAACGAGATTTAGTTTTTTGCTCGGGTCCCTTCTTCATGGGCTCGAGAGGACTTTTTTTTAGCCCCTTGGACCTTGGACTTTAAACCAAATGCTGAGATTACAGCCGCCCCAGTCTGGGTAAGACTGCCTCACCTTTCACTTCATCTTTGGGGGAAAAGCTCTCTGGAGGAAATCGGTAATAAGCTAGGGCGCTTTCTAGATAGTGTAGACCCAAAAGGGGGTCAGTTTACTTCTGCCCGCATTTGTGTAGAAGTAAATCTGGAGAAAGGACTCCCGGAAGCCCTAAAACTAAATTTAGGAGATTGGAGTCATATCCAAGAGCTGGATTACGAGCAGATCCCTTTCAAATGCAATTCTTGCCATGTTTATGGTCACTTTGCCAAAGCTGCCCCAAGTTGTCGGAAACTCAACAAACATCAAAACCTCCTGCAACTAAAGATGCAGAATTCCAGACCGTCTCTAATCGGCGTCGATCCCCCTGGCGAAAGGAGCCCCAAGCTTCACAACAAAAGGATTCATCATCACAAGAATCTCTTCCTCCTTCAGTAGCAACCATTTTGTTGGCAACCAAAAACAACTTCGAAGTTTTGCAGGAAGACGAAGTTCAAGAAACTGAAGCAGCGGAAGATCTTGTGCAGGGAGAGACCCATCCAGGTCCTTCCGACCCCTTGGAGACAGTCGCCTCCACAAAACCAGCTTCTCCAAGCCTTGCCCATTCAGGTTCCAAGAGAGAGGCCCGGAATTTAGATCACGAGACTTCAACTCTTGCAGGACTAGCAGCCTTAGTTCCCTCCTCTAGGTCAGAGGGAAAATCTGATCCCGAAGACTTCTCAGCTCTTTCTCCCCCCCTTACCAGAGGGCGAAAGACTAACAAAGAACGCTGGGGAAAGGAAGCGGCCTCAAACATTTTTTTGGGCTCTTAGTCATGGTTGGACCCCTTCATTAAGGGGCATTTCAACTCCCCTTCTAATTAATGCTTTGCTTCTGCATTCTTCTCTACTCACAGTTCATGAGAGTTTACTCTTGTAAGCAATTTTTTATCATTTTTTCGAAAAAGATCTAGAAGCAAGTGGGATTTGTCTCCCAAGATATTCACAAGAAGGCTGACAGTACTGTTAGAGGTCATCAACCCTCTGTAATTTTGTATTTTTCAGATTATGGCTCGCCAAAAAACCCCTTTTTACAAACTAAATACAACCTTAACTATTTATATATATATACTCTTAACGAGGCAATAATGTGTAATGTTTCATCTCTTACACCTCAATGTTATGAAAATAACAAATATTGTAAATACAAGTTTAGGGTTTGTTGTACTTAAAACTATTTCATTTGTATAAAATCCAATACAATTATTATACCTATTTTATAATATAAAAGAATATTTATTAAAAAGTTATATTTTTAAATAGAAAAGAATATTTATTAAAAAGTTATATTTTTAAATATAAAAGAATATTTATTAAAATGTTAGTGAGCATTTATTTTCTTGTACTTTTCATATAGTTTCATATCACTATGTTTTAAAACTATTTTAATTCAATATTTAGGTCTTACAAAATTTATCTAGGTTTTCTTTAGGTGATTTCTTGGCTTCACTTCACAGGATTGGATAATTTGGCAGATTACCATGCCCTCAAAAGAATAGTGACGAGAAAGAATGGTGACGCACTCTCGAATACTTCAATCAATACAATTATAAAATAGATTACAATTTCTGGAAAATAATATATTCTATTTTTTAAAAATTATGTTATATTTTATAATTAAGTATTATAATTTTGGATTTAGATCTGAATTTACAACTTGACTCATCCTAACCTTAATTTTTTTGTCATGTAAATTCCATTCAATTGTCGTACGGACGACTAATCAAATGAAAAAATTATATTCTCTGCAGTAGTTGAGCCAACTACTTGTAAGTTGTAACTAATTCATGTAATAAATTTTATATGGGTGCACTTACAGTTACGATCCGAAAAGTAAAATGGAAAAAGTACTTTTAGCTACATTTAATCATCCAGAGGAGGACAGAAAACCCACTGACTTGTACGCAGTTCCCAAAATCAAAACCTGGTCGGCCTTCAGGAATTAGGGAGCTTTAAATTGAAATGAACTGCAACTATTTCCATAGGCAATACCAACCAGAAAGTCTTTAGACATTGTAAGATGCAAGGTAATTGACAAAACTTTAGTTCAGGCTATGATGATTTGTTAGCAACAAGGATTAACTTACTTTACTTGAGAATGTTGGCCTCTTTAGTAATTATGAGCGATGATGCACTTTGTTTTTTTATTTTCTTATTCATATGGCAGGGGCTTGCTACTACCCTTCTTTCATTGGTGATTCGAGTGAACCTATCACTTAGAATTTTAGAACACAGATTCTTGACGTTCAATAATTAACAACATATAATTGTAAAGCTTGAAATGACATAACACTTACCAGTCCAAAATGATGATTAGGGTGGCCGTCACACTACTTACTACAGCTCCCGAACCTTTAATTACTGCCTTCTATATTTACAATCCACTTGTTTCTTAAGAAAAAACATAACGATTATTAATGTTGTATTTCGACATTTGAATATTCAAGGGCTATTTGCTCTTTTATTAAATATATATATATATATATATATATGTTGGGGGGAGGGGGCCATGTTGGTGTAGGATACTTTTTTTCAAAATGGACATTTTTCTGCAATGTTTTAGACAAGTTATGTTTGTTTATTACAAATTTTGTTTGATTAAATTTGTCATTTAGGAAGACTTTTAAGTTTTAGGAAGTCTTTGAAATTTCCATTATGGGCAATGAGGATCATTGTTTTTGTTTTGAACGCGATTCCTTACATTAAAGGGCAAATATTTTTCATCTATTCAATTTGAAATCAGACCAACATAACTACCACAGTGAACTGAAAAATGAATTTCCATCAACCTGAAGAAACCCTTGTTTACTTTGTCAAAAAGAAGAGAAACAACTATGGTTCAATAGAGTGGGATGGCTATGCAACTTACCACATTGAACTGAAAAATCAAGTTCCATTCAAGAACCTCTATTGAGGAACATCCATAAAAAGGTGTAAACATTATGCCATTCTCTACTTATGCAAGTTACATCCTTCTCTCCATTGGGAAGCTGGTCTTGACAGTCCTTTTCCAATTGACGATTTACCCTATGTTGCAGAAGTGGATATGTTCAATCAAGTTTACCTTAAATTCAAATATTTGTAACTCCCAAAGGCCTTACCAAGTCAATAGAAAAAATTATATTTCTATCTGTCATGAAGGAATTACATTTCACTGAATTGTCTAAAGCATTGAATTCTTGTACATTGTATGTAGGTCTGTAAAATCAGGAAAAAAATACATTTGAATGCATTATCTAAAGTATTCAATTCTTGTACATTGTATATAAGTATATATTTTATAGATTCTTTTATTCAGATTCAAGAAGGAAAAAAAATGATTTGCAAGAGTACTTTATGTTCTAGTTTGTGCATTTTTGTTGCAAATCCATTATATAGTCTTTGTAAAAAAAAATTGGTTTTCAAACAATATCAAACAGGTGTACACATTAAAGTGGCATCAATAACTATTTTACACAGGGAGGGATTTTTGCTTCCTAGTCAATGAAAGAAGCATAGACCTCACATGAACACAAAATGAGCTCCTTAGTGTTGAAGGAACCTAAACTAAAATGAGAAGGGAGTTTTGTCTAAGTACCTTAGATATACCTTTGTAGGATTTTCCCATTCCACCCAGTGATTTTTACCTAATTGAAGTAGTTCACATATTTTTTTGGGCCATTAGTATTATAGGAATCAAAGCACCATGGTATGTAACACTAATATAAGGTCAATATAGGGTCATGCCTACCATGCCTTTGTCTCTTTCTTCTTTTTTTATATATATACACACTTTGTGGTTTTCTAACTCAATCTCTTCCACTACCTCTATTGAGTTTGGAACACCACACCACTTTTGTGTCACCAGGATTGACATATTTTACACAATATATTTCTAGGGCATAAACTTTCACTAAATATCTCTTACATGACTATATTTTAGATTGCTCTATCACGTTAATGCTTTTTGGTGTGCACTTACCAACTCCATAAAATTCGTTCATGATTGTAAGATTTCATTGTATCTTCGAACCTGGGTAATCTCACCATCTCAAATCACTATAAAGAGGTTAGATACTCGATGATTAATGCTTGAAGCAAAAAATACTTAGTATATGTTCTGGAACAAATGTTTCCCAGTGTGTTATGCTTCTTTTATTGTGCCGAGAGGTGTAAATTCACTGTGTTTTTTTCCAACTTTATCATTCTCCATCTAAGGTTACATTCAGGTACTTAGTGCATTTGTGTTAATGTGTACCGCATGTTCATTTTGGTGGAATGGAGTTTTTACATGATTGCATTTAAGTAATTTCTAAGTGTGGTGGAAGGCCCACTGGTGTTGCGTGTTGCCTTTCCATTTAAAAGGCAATTAGAAGAGTTCATGGGAGCGATTGGGTTGTGTAGAAAACAAACTAATATGTGCTACCACATGCAATGTCAGGTGGGGATGGAATACCACCTTACCATGCATACAATACTGAAAAGGGGGAGAGTGAGAGTGGAGTTTTCACTAGGTTTTATGGAAAAACCGATAACCCTAGGGAGAGGAAACAAAATAGATAGAGAGACACTAGGGTAATGAGGGTTTTAGATTTTGGTTAAGTTAACCTATAGCTATAGATTGTTAAAGAACTTCATTAAGGTTGTAGATCAAGTTTTACTAGCAAATTAACAAAGGAAAGTACACTAACAATCTAGAGTTAATTTAATGCAACTTCTTTTATTGAGATATAAACTCTATTGTGAAAAAATACAAAGAGAATTATGGAAGGAACTCATTAGGAATTCACTGTTGTAGGCACTACAACTACTTGGGTTGAATAAGAGAGTTGTGATAGGTCTCTAAGAGTGGTCCATGTCTTAGATTATCCTACATATGCAACTCAACTTTTTTGCAAAACAATACTTGTACCCGATCTCCAATACAAAGATATGTGTCTATAAATGCAAAATAGGTGAGGATAAAAGAACATAGTGCTAACATTACATAAAACTATTTTATCCTTGTGGGGGATCACAATGGTCATGATTTTAATTAGGACTTGCATATAATCCTCCTCTTAACTTTAGTAAATTTGCTTCTATGGCTTCTAGATTGGTCCTAAGTCTGTGATTTTCAATAGCCACTCCACCAAGCCATATTATGATGGCCTTTGGTTGTGTCTCTTCCCTTGAACCCTTTTCCAATTTATCTCTCTAGGTGCTATCAATTGCTAATTTGTATGCATTTTCTATTATTATAGACCATTCAATAAAAGGGGCTCACCTAGTTGAGTCACAGAGTGATTTATAGTTTGCATATGCACTAACCTTGACTTCTCCATTTCATCCAACTTGATATGTCCTTTACCAAGCACTTTCATACTTTTTTCCCATGAACCATTAAATTCATTTAATTGAAAATTAAAGGGTAAGTTCTTGGCAGTCTTGTCTTTCTTTGGTATTTCAGAGACACAAATATGAGGAAAAATTTCACTTACAAACTTATGATCCTCTTGGTTATCCTCATTGATAGAGTTCTTCATAGGGACATCCTACTTCTTCATCTTTCAATAGGAATTCCTTCCTTTGTTGCAAATTCTCTATGATTACTTGCTCCGTGCTCTTGAGAATTTTCTTGGCCAAGTTTCTTTTCCTTCTCTTTTCTTCTTCAAAAATATTCCTTTAGAGAGACACCATTGGACAAGTTGTAGATGTAGGTTCTATTAGAAGTAAAAGGGTAGGAGAAAACCACTACTATACCATTATTTATGCTGCAACCTTAGTTCTCAGTTCTTTGTTTTCTTGTTCATGTGCTTCCACACTAGCTTCCAATTCTACCACTTTGTGCTTTACTTACAAGTTAGATACCGGGCCAAGATCCATAACAGTGAGATGCTTTCATCCCAGAAATATCAACATCGATTTGTTTAGCGCTTGTAGCAACAACTGGCAACTTTCCTTTACCTTTGATATTTTTAATTTTAGTTGACCGGATTAATGTATTTATGATTGTCTTGTCATATTTCACATCATTTATATTTCTAACTCCAATTTCCTTATGTTGCACAAGAACAATTGACATTGTTCAAATTCATCTATAAGTTTATCCACCATCCATCCTCCATCCTAGCTCTTCAATATTAGTCCCTTCAATAGTTAGAGCATCTAATGTATTAGCATATGATTTTGTAGGGGGACTAGGATTTGAGGTGGGTACAACTTCAATGGTGCAAATATTCATTTTCATAATGAGATCTAGGGTCTCCACCACATGCTCTCTTCCCCTCTTATTTCCCTAGGATTTTCATCGCCATCTCCACCCTCATTGTCTCTATATGAATGACTAAGATTTAAAGTGGGGAGGGAATTGTCCCAACATGAACAATCATAACTTTAGCAGTAGATTCTAAACTTTCCTTTGTAGCAGCAAAAATATTACCTCCTTTCCTAAAGTAGTTTCTTGTAAAGGCGGGTTTGTATATGTGAAAATACTCATAGCAAATCTAAGAGCTGATGTATACCTCACAAGAAAGATTAAGATTAAGCAAGAAAATAGAAGAAGAGTGGTCAATGCAGTGCAAAGGAGAAACATAATTATGATACAGTAGAACTAGGATAGAAGCATAATAACATCACACACTAATTCATTAATCATAATATGAACAATAAATAATACAATGGTGAGAGGATTCGAATGCCAAGGTGGCAATTCGAATTATCCTTCATGGAGTGATAATCAGATCAATAGAGAGTAATCAAAGCACAACTAGAAGTCCTGATCATCATCAATGGAGTCATCAATGCATAAGTAAATGTCAACCAGATGTCAAACTGAGTCTAACTGAGTGTGGTAGGTGTAACTTGCACATGGAGGCACTAACTAAATCAAGGAGGCTCAGTGGAGGGCGTATGAGGAACTAACTGGAGTCAAAATAGGAAGTATAGTCTCACTGGAGGTCCATCGGAGTGATACAGTCAGTTGAGAGACAGTCTAGCCTTAAATCAAGGAAAGATCTAAAGATAACTCAACTAACTGAAGTTCAATTGAGTGGTAGGTCAGAGAGGGATCCTGGGATGCATGCAATTGCATGCAGGGTGCACTAAGCACTAGGAGGGATAAAACTGATAAAAAATAAGCTCCTTGGGCTAGCTAACTGAGGGCTAGGTGTTGGGACTGATGACTGGGATGCATGCATGCATGCAAAATCATGACTGCATGCAAAATGCATGCATGACTGAAAATGCAAAAATGGAAAATGTTGTTAGGACTAGGATGGAGTATAGGAATATACCAATAGTATATACTACAAACTTTGTAGGAATACTCTCAACAACAAGAGCTTGCACACTTGAGCCTACATGTGTTGGCACTCTAGTTTCAAAAGATTTTGAAAAGGATGAAATTGCAGGGGATGCTACATCTCAGGACAATTTGGCTATGTACATGGAAGTTATAGTTCTAGAAGGGGTTGCAGGAAAATTAAATATTAACTAAGAAGATAGCCATTGCAATGTAATATCCTCCTCAATTGTGGACTGTTTACCCTCTCGATCATCTTCCTTGTCAGCATCATCATATTGATCTTAATCATCTTCAAGCTCAGAGCTTGGTATGTTATTTATTTTTCTCTGAGCAGTGGCCCAATCATCAATGTTCCTGGTCCTTTCCTCCTCAAAATATCTTATGGACTACCATTAGTATCAAAACCAAACTCATGCATTTAATTTTTAAATATCGATTATTGGTCATAATTATACAAAATTTCTCTTTTGGACATGTCATATTCTTTCAGGTTCTCACCTGCTTTAATCAAATATGCTTGGTTAATGTATCTAAATCTTTCAAATCCAAACGATATAGAGATAAATTACTCTAATTTTTTTCAGGAGCTTCATTATGAATAGGTACAAACTATCTAGCTACATGTACAAGTACAAATATATCACAGACACGTCAAGTTAGGTTATATGGATGGAAAAGTGAACCATAGAAGCTTATATAGGGGCTTGAAGAATCCACAAAACAATCAACTCTTCCTTTGAATAACACCTTGGATTCATCTATTAACCTATCAAGATTCCTTATAGTGAGGAATCTTCTAACAGTAGGCATAAATTTATAGTGTATAGAATAAAGGTCTACAAGTTCTTTATCTTTTCTTAGTATGGAGTACAAAACTGGATTGAATGGTCATCATGATTTACTTGCTTCTTCTTTGAGATTCTAGGATATTCATTAGAAAATCATATGATAGTTACTAGGCAGTTTGTTGCAAAGTAGTTTGTTGTTTGAAGTTTTTAAGCTAGTAGTCAACAATTCCTAGATAATCGTTCCCTAGTTGAAGGCAATTAAGTTCTTCTTGTCTATCAATTTGTGAATATGAAAATGAAAATCCTCAGGAATTTGAACATATTTTATTACCCTCGGAGCTTAACTAACATCCAGGTAAGGTCACCATAAGAGTATTTGAGGATTCCTAAGTCATAGTATTGGGTGGTGGAATGAACCCCTCCCAAAGGAATTTTCCTCCAGTGATTCAATAACTCACAACCCCCTTTATGTTGTTTCAAATAAGAATCAAATTCCTCTAGATCAAAAAGTGTTTTCCCCCACGTAAATAGGACATTGTATTGAAATCTCCAAGAGTAACATGGAATAGTTTCTTACCTAGGAAAAGCACCAAAATGAGGCATGCCTCTATGTCATAGCCATTGTCACAGCATTACATGATCTCTCAACAATTAAATATCTCTAGAACACAACCAACATTTGCAAGTCCATAATCCCATGCAACTAAAAATTTACCCAATCACACTTCTCTTGTAGCTTAAATATGGAGTTCTCAGTATCTCCGGTGAACAATTCTCCAAGTTTAGGCATCATGATAGGATTTTGAGAAAAACGATGGAGGATTGAGGATAAGGGTGTTCAAAGCCTAATGTAAGTTTTAAACCTTAACAGTGAAGTACAAACTTATATCGATTCTTAAGCATTAACAGAAAATACACAATGGCACACACATTACATAGAGATTTTCACCTGGAAACCCTTAACCGGGAAAAAACCAGCAAAACTTAGAGCCGCACTGCTCCTTTTCATTATTACATTTATTCAACCATGTACAATACAATAAATGGTATTCCACAGCATCTAAAACCCTAATTCGTTCACCCAAAATTAGGTTACAACCCTAATCCCTTTTACCAGGATTAGATAGAGTACAATGGGTCGAAAATCGCGAAAAAGCAAAAAAGCAACCCAAAAAGATTAAGTGCCGTGGGGATCGTGTTGTACACGCAACGACCATGTGAAGAGATATAACATACCCAACATTCTCCCACTTGTTGTTCTCTTCACATACAGGAGAAATTTATGACTTCAACAATTCAGGGCAACAATGCCCATGTTCTCTTTACACCAAGAGAACTTCGAGTACTCACAGACTTTGTCAAAGAGTCTGCAACATTTACCAAAGTGTCAACCTTCTCCAGCAACACTTTGTTTTGTTCAACTATGTCTCTGACGAAATGGTACTGCACATCAATGTGCTTTGTCCTCGAGTGATAAGCACGGTTCTTTTCCAGAAATATTGCACTTGAGCTATCACAGCCAATTTTTACTGCATTCTGAACAAAACCAATACCTGAACACAATCTTTGCAACCATACAGCTTCCTTACTTGCATGGGTAGCTGCCATGTATTCAACTTCTGTAGTTGAGAGTGCAACTACAGCTTGTCTTCTACTCATCCAACTGATTGCTCCTCCAAATAGATTAAAAACGTAGCCACTTGTAGATCTTCTGTGATCAAGATCTCTAGCCCAGTCAGCATCAGCAAATCCTTGTATATCTATCTCTCTGATTAGACCGGGTCTTCCTTGGTAGCAGATTGCAAAATCTGTAGTGCCACGCAAATACCTGAAGACCCTTTTTACTGCAGTCCAATGTTCCTTTCCTGGTTTTGACATGTATCTACTCAAAACTCCCACTGCATGGGCTATATCTGGTCTAGTACAGACCATGGCATACATCAGACTGCCAACTGCACTAGCATAGGGAACATGAGACATGTCCTCTACCTCTGATTGTGTCGTGGGACATTGTTCTGCAGATAACCTTACACCTACATGAATGGGCACCTTCACTGGTTTGCTTTCCTGCATATTAAATCTCTTCAATATCGTTTCAACATATTTCCTCTGGTTTAACCAGAGTTTCCTGTTTTCACGATCTCTTTTTATTTCCATGCCCAAAATGAAATTTGCAGCACCAAGATCTTTCATGTCAAATTCAGATGACAGCTGATTCTTGACATCCTTGATGATTTTCTTGTTGTTTCCAATTAGCAACATATCATCAACATACAATATTACATAAATAAAATGATCACCAGTTAGCTTAAAATAAACACAGTGATCAGCTTTGCTTCTTGAGAAACCAAGTCCCAGTATATAAGTATCAAATTGTTGATACCACATTCTGGGAGATTGTTTCAATCCGTAGAGAGATTTTTTCAGCTTACAGACAAGCTCCTTTCTTCCTTTCACCACAAACCGTTTTGGTTGCTTCATATAGATCTCTTCATTAAGATTTCCATGTACGAAATCCGTCTTTACATCCATCTGTTCTACTTCAAGGTAAAAAGCAGTAGAAATAGATAGAAGAAATCTAATAGAAGTCAATTTTGCAATAGGTGAAAAAATCTCACCAAAATCGATGCCCTCAATTTGAGAATAACCTTTCGCTACTAGTCGATCCTTGTACTTCTCCACTTTATCTGCTGCATTTAACTTCTTCTTGAATACCCATTTGCTTCCAATAGCCTTTCTTCCTTCTGGCAACTCAACCAGATCCCATGCCTCATTTTTGTCCAAGGCATCCATTTCTTCTATCATGGCCTTCTTCCATAGTTTACTATCTTCTGAATCCATTGCCTCTTTAGTAGTTCTAGGATCATCATCAGTAATAGATAACACAAAATTAGAACAAAAATCAGGGGGACTGTACCTTTCAACTTTCCTTCTTTCTCGGTCAGATCTCCTCAATACCGGAGTCTGTGGATCCGCCTCTTCATCTGATTCAGACGATTCTGCCTCCTCATCTGATTCAGACGAATCTGGTTCCTCAAAAGAGTCACCTCTTTCATCCTTGATATCAAAGTGTAGCTTCTCTGAATCCTTTTCCTTTGGTACATCCTCAATCTTGGAAGTGCTTTCAACTTCTCTGAAGATCACATCTCGACTGTAAACTGTTTTCCTTTTTACTGGGTTCCACAGCTTGTAACCTTTCACTCCATCCTTGTAACCAATGAAGATACATTTTTCCGCTTTATTATCCAACTTGCTCCTTTTCTCCTTTGGAACATGTACAAAAGCATCACACCCAAACACTCTGAGATGAGAGAGAGAGGGTTTCTTACCAGTCTAAACCTCATGAGCTGTCTTGTCAACCAACGCTGATGTGGGTGTCCTATTCACTAGGTAACACGCAGTGTCAACAACTTCTGCCCAGAATTGTTGTGTTAGCCCTGCACCACTGAGCATACTCCTTGCCTTTTCCATCAATGTCCTGTTCATCCTTTCTGCAACCCCATTCTGTTGAGGTGTGTATGGAGTAGTCTTTTGCCTTGCTATTCCACACGTTTTACAGAACTCCTCAAATTCACTTTCACAGAATTCTCCACCGTTATCTGTTCTGAGTACTTTTATTTTCTTCTCAGTTTGATTCTCTACAAGAGCCTTAAATTCTTTGAATCTATTAAAAACCTCAGATTTCTTATGCAGGAAATAAATCCAAGTTTTCCTTGAGAAATCATCTATAAATGAAACATAATACACAAATTTACCAAGTGATGGAACAGGCATAGGTCCAAAAACATCACTGTGTATTAACTCTAAGATTCCTTTAGCTCTTACAACACCAGATGAGAATCTTACACGATTTTGTTTACCATATAAGCAATGTTCACAGAAATCAAAATCTAATGTGAAATCAGACATGCCTTCAGCCATACTTTTACCTTGTAATAGTCGAAGACCCTTCTCTCCAATATGTCCCAGCCTTCGATGCCATAGCGATGTCTTCTCACTAGAGACAATAAGGACTTTGTCTCCTTCATTTTTACCCTCAGGAACAATAGTATTGTTACATCCATTTTTGAAGGTGCTTCCCAACAACTTGTATAGAGTTCCAATCCGAACTCCCCTCATCAGCACCAGTGATTCTCGAACCATCTTGCATGTGTTCTTTTCAAATATTGTTTTAACACTTGCATCATCCATTTTACTTACAGATATAAGGTTTCTAGCCAGCTTTAGAATGTGCAGAACCCCGGGAAGAGTTTTAACCCTTCCATCTTTGAGTAGTAGCTTGATCTTTCCTCGACCTATGATTTTCGCCACCGAGTTGTCTCCCAGAAATACATCTCCTCCATCATACTTTTCGTATTCAGAAAACCACTCCCTGTGAGGAGTCATATGATAAGACGCACCTGATTCAATCAACCACGAATCATGCTCTGCATGTGTACTTGAAGATGCCAGATACACATCTTCTCCTTCCTCTGTAGATTCTTTCCCATCTGCGGATGGAGCATCATTAGGTCCTCTGCTTTTATCAGTATTTTTGGATTTCCAATCCTTCTTGTAATGCCCAGCTTTACAGCACTTCCAACATTTTCTTACAGAAGGTCCTGGAGATTTAGATCTTCCTCTAGATTTAGATCTACCACCTGAAGACTTATTTTTAGATCTGTCTCCAGGGCGACCTCTTACAAATAAGGCATCCTTGGCTGAACTATCTATGGATCTTTGCCTCATTTCCTCCGATAGTAGGGATGCAACCACATCATCGAAGTTTAGCGTGGTTGCATTACTCCCAATAATTATAACCAGATTATCCCATGAATCTGGCAAAGAGCACAACAGACTAATACATTTTTCATCATCAGCAATTGTAATACCAACAGATGTCAACTGACTTACCAGAGTATTGAAGGCATTTAGATGCTCTGACACAGAGTCTCCATCAGTCATCCTCAGAAGGTACAATTTCTTTCGCAGAAATAACTTATTTACCAGGGACTTTGACTGATACAGACTTCCTAGTTTATCCCATAGCTTCTTTGCACTGTCTTCTCCAGATACGTTCACCAATACCGAATCTGCAAGGCAAAGATGAATGGTGCTCCTTGCTTTTATTTCCAGCTTTTCCCATTCTTCTTTTACCACACCAGAGGGCATGGTACCTGGATCTACTGCGATCCATTGTTCTCTATCTACCAGAAGATCTTCCATCTTGAGCTTCCATAGCTCAAAGCTCTGACCATTAAATTTCTCAATCTCGAATCTAGAACTGCTCGCCATTCTTTAAAGAAAAATAAATCACCGCTGCAAAGCTCCCACTAAAACCAGGTTTATCACAAATCCAAGATCGAGCCAAACCCTTGGAAACAAAGGCGTCCATCTGAACCCAAAAAATGCTCTGATACCAAATGTAAGTTTTAAACCTTAACAGTGAAGTACAAACTTATATCGATTCTTAAGCATTAACAGAAAATACACAATGGCACACACATTACACAGAGATTTTCACCTGGAAACCCTTAACCGAGAAAAAACCAGCAAAACTTAGAGCCGCACTGCTCCTTTTCATTATTACATTTATTTAACCATGTACAATACAATAAATGGTATTCCGCGGCATCTAAAACCCTAATTCGTTTACCCGAAATTAGGTTACAACCCTAATCCCTTTTACCGGGATTAGATAGAGTACAATGGGTCGAAAATCGCGAAAAAGCAAAAAAAGCAACCCAAAAAGATTAAGTGCCGTGGGGATCGTGTTGTACACGCAGCGACCATGTGAAGAGATATAACATACCCAACATTCTCCCACTTGTTGTTCTCTTCACATACAAGAGAAATTTATGACTTCAACAATTCAGGGCAACAATTCCCATGTTCTCTTTACACCAAGAGAACTTCTGAGTACTCACAAACTTTGTCAAAGAGTTTGCAACATTTACCAAAGTGTCAACCTTCTCCAGCAACACTTTGTTTTGTTCAACCATGTCTCTGACGAAATGGTACTGCACATCAATGTGCTTTGCCCTCGACTGATAAGCAGGGTTCTTTGCCAGAAATATTGCACTTGAGCTATCACAACCAATTTTTACTGCATTCTGAACAAAACCAATACCTGAACACAATCTTTGCAACCATACAGCTTCCTTACTTGCATGGGTATTTGCCATGTATTCAGCTTCTGTAGTTGAGAGTGCAACTACAGCTTGTCTTTTACTCATCCAACTGATTGCTCCTCCAAATAGATTAAAAACGTAGCCACTTGTAGATCTTCTGTGATCAAGATCTCCAGCCCAGTCAGCATCAGCAAATCCTTGTATATCTATCTCTCTATTTAGACCGGGTCTTCCTTGGTAGCAGATTGCAAAATCTGTAGTGCCACGCAAATACCTGAAGACCCTTTTTACTGCAGTCCAATGTTCATTTCCTGGTTTTGACATGTATCTACTCAAAACTCCCACTGCATGGGCTATATCTGGTCTAGTACAGACCATGGCATACATCAGACTGCCAACTGTACTAGCATAGGGAACATGAGACATGTCCTCTACCTCTTCTTGTGTCGTGGGACACTGTTCTGCAGATAACCTTACACCTACAGGAATGGGCACCTTCACTGGTTTGCTTTCCTGCATATTAAATCTCTTCAATATCGTTTCAACATATTTCCTCTGGTTTAACCAGAGTTTCCTGTTTTCACGATCTCTTTTTATTTCCATGCCCAAAATGAAAATTGCAGCACCAAGATCTTTCATGTCAAATCCAGATGACAGCTGATTCTTGACATCCTTGATGATTTCCTTGTTGTTTCCAATTAGCAACATATCATCAACATACAATATTACATAAATAAAAAGATCACCAGTTAGCTTAAAATAAACACAGTGATCAGCTTTGCTTCTTGAGAAACCAAGTCCAAGTATATAAGTATCAAATTTTTGATACCACATTCTGGGAGATTGTTTCAATCCGTAGAGAGATTTTTTCAGCTTACAGACAAGCTCCTTTCTTCCTTTCACCACAAACCGTTCTGGTTGCTTCATATAGATCTCTTCATTAAGATTTCCATGTAGGAAAGCCGTCTTTACATCCATCTGTTCTACTTCAAGGTCAAAAGCAGCAGAAATAGATAGAAGAAATCTAATAGAAGTCAATTTTCCAACAGGTGAAAAAATCTCACCAAAATCGATGCCCTCAATTTGGGAATAACCTTTCGCTATTACTCGAGCCTTGTACTTCTCCACTTTACCTGCTGCATTTAACTTCTTCTTGAATACCCATTTGCTTCCAATAGCCTTTCTTCCTTCTGGCAACTCAACCAGATCCCATGCCTCATTTTTGTCCAAAGCATCCATTTCTTCTATCATGGCCTTCTTCCATAGTTTACTATCTTCTGAATCCATTGCCTCTTTAGTAGTTCTAGGATCATCATCAGTAATAGATAACACAAAATTAGAACTAAAATCAGGGGGACTGTACCTTTCAACTTGCCTTTTTTCTCAGTCAGATCTCCTCAATACCGGAGTCTGTGGATGCGCCTCTTCATCTGATTCAGACGATTCTGCCTCGTCATCTGATTCAGACGAATCTGGTTCCTCAAAAGTGTCACCTCTTTCGTCCTTGATATCAAAGTGTAGCTTCTCTGAATCCTTTTCCTTTGGTACATCCTCAATCTTGGAAGTGCTTTCAACTTCTTTGAAGATCACATCTCGAATATAAACTGTTTTCCTTTTTACTGGGTTCCACAGCTTGTAACCTTTCACTCCATCCTTGTAACCAATGAAGATACATTTTTCCGCTTTATTATCCAACTTGCTCCTTTTCTCCTTTGGAACATGTACAAAAGCATCACACCCAAACACTCTGAGATGAGAGAGAGAGGGTTTCTTACCAGTCCAAACCTCATGAGCTGTCTTGTCAACCAACGCTGATGTGGGTGTCCTATTCACTAGGTAACACGCAGTGTCAACAGCTTCTGCCCAGAATTGTTGTGTTAGCCCTACACCACTGAGCATACTCCTTGCCTTTTCCATCAATGTCCTGTTCATCCTTTCTGCAACCCCATTCTGTTGAGGTGTGTATGGAGTAGTCTTTTGCCTTGCTATTCCACACGTTTTACAGAACTCCTCAAATTCACTTTCACAGAATTCTCCACCGTTATCTGTTCTGAGTACTTTTATTTTCTTCTTAGTTTGATTCTCTACAAGAGCCTTAAATTCTTTGAATCTATTAAAAACCTCAGATTTCTTACGCAGGAAATAAATCCAAGTTTTCCTTGAGAAATCATCTATAAATGAAACATAATACACAGATTTACCAAGTGTTGGAACATGCACAGGTCCAAAAACATCACTGTGTATTAACTCTAAGATTCCTTTAGCTCTTACAACACCAGATGAGAATCTTACCCGATTCTGTTTACCATATAAGCAATGTTCACAGAAATTAAAATCTAATGTGAAATCAGACATGCCTTCAGCCATACTTTTACCTTGTAATAGTCGAAGACCCTTCTCTCCAATATGTCCCAGCCTTCGATGCCATAGCGATGTCTTCTCACTAGAGACAGTAAGGACTTTGTCTCCTTCATTTTTACCCTCAGGAACAATAGTATTGTTACATCCATTTTTGAAGGTGCTTCCCAACAACTTGTATAGAGTTCCAATCCGAACTCCCCTCATCAGCACCAGTGATTCTTGAACCATATTGCATGTGTTCTTTTCAAATAATGTTTTCACACCTGCATCATCCATTTTACTTACAAATATAAGGTTTCTAGCCAGCTTTGGAATGTGCAGAACCCCGGGAAGAGTTTTAACCCTTCCATCTTTGAGCAGTAGCTTGATCTTTCCTCGACTTATGATTTTCGCCACTGAGTTGTCTCCCAGAAATACATCTCCTCCATCATACTTTTCGTATTCAAAAAACCACTCCCTGTGAGGAGTCATATGATAAGACGCACCTGAGTCAATCAACCACGAATCATGCTCTGCATGTGTACTTGAAGATGCCAGATACACATCTCCTCCTTCCTCGGTAGATTCTTTCCCATCTGCGGATGGAGCATCATTAGGTCGTCTGCTTTTATCAGTATTTTTGGATTTACAATCCTTCTTGTAATGCCCAGCTTTACCGCACTTCCAGCATTTTCTCACAGAAGGTCTTGGAGATTTAGATCTCCCTCTAGATTTAGATCTACCACCTGAAGACTTATTTTTAGATCTGTCTCCAGGGTGACCTCTTACAAATAAGGCATCCTTGCCTGAACTATCTATGGATCTCCGCCTCATTTCCTCCGATAGTAGGGATGCAACCACATCATCGAAGTTTAGCGTGGTTGCATTACTCCCAGTAGCTATAACCAGATTATCCCATGAATCTGGCAAAGAGCACAACAGACTAATACATTTTTCATCATCAGCAATTGTAATACCAACAGATGTCAAGTGACTTACTAGAGTATTGAAGGCGTTTAGATGCTCTGACACAGTCTCCATCAGTCATCCTCAGAAGGTACAATTTCTTTCGCAGAAATAACTTATTTACAAGGGACTTTGACTGATACAGACTTCCCAGTTTATCCCATAGCTTCTTTGCACTGTCTTCTCCAGATACGTTCACCAATACCGAATCTGCAAGGCAAAGACGAATGGTGCTCCTTGCTTTTCTTTCCAGCTTTTCCCATTCTTCTTTTACCGCACCAGAGGGCATGGTACCTGGATCTACTGCGATCCATTGTTCTCTATCTACCAGAAGATCTTCCATCTTGAGCTTCCATAGCTCAAAGCTCTGACCATTAAATTTCTCAATCTCGAATCTAGAACTGCTCGCCATTCTTTAAAGAAAAATAAATCACCGCTGCAAAGCTCCCACTGAAACCAGGTTTATCACAAATCCAAGATCGAGCCAAACCCTTGGAAACAAAGGCGTCCCTCTGAACCCAAAAAATGCTCTGATACCAAATGTAAGTTTTAAACCTTAACAGTGAAGTACAAACTTATATCGATTCTTAAGCATTAACAGAAAATACACAATGGCACACACATTACACAGAGATTTTCACCTGGAAACCCTTAACCGGGAAAAAACCAGCAAAACTTAGAGCCGCACTGCTCCTTTTCATTATTACATTTATTTAACCATGTACAATACAATAAATGGTATTCCGCGGCATCTAAAACCCTAATTCGTTTACTCAAAATTAGGTTACAACCCTAATCCCTTTTACCGGGATTAGATAGAGTACAATGGGTCGAAAATCGCGAAAAAGAAAAAAAAGCAACCCAAAAAGATTAAGTGCCGTGGGGATCGTGTTGTACACGCAGCGACCATGTGAAGAGATATAACATACCCAACATTCTCCCACTTGTTGTTCTCTTCACATACAGGAGAAATTTATGACTTCAACAATTCAGGCCAACAATGCCCATGTTCTCTTTACACCAAGAGAACTTCTGAGTACTCACAGACTTTTTCAAAGAGTCTACAACATTTACCAAAGTGTCAACCTTCTCCAGCAACACTTTGTTTTGTTCAACCATGTCTCTGACGAAATGGTACTGCACATCAATGTGCTTTGTCCTCGAGTGATAAGCAGGGTTCTTTGCCAGAAATATTGCACTTGAGCTATCACAGCCAATTTTTACTGCATTCTAAACAAAACCAATACCTGAACACAATCTTTGCAACCATACAGCTTCCTTACTTGCATGGGTAGCTGCCATGTATTCAGCTTCTGTAGTTGAGAGTGCAACTATAGCTTGTCTTCTACTCATCCAACTGATTGCTCCTCCAAATAGATTAAAAACGTAGCCACTTGTAGATCTTCTGTGATCAAGATCTCCAGCCCAGTCAGCATCAGCAAATCCTTGTATATCTATCTCTCTGTTTAGACCGGGTCTTCCTTGGTAGCAGATTGCAAGATCTGTAGTGCCACGCAAATACTTGAAGACCCTTTTTACTGCAGTCCAATGTTCCTTTCCTGGTTTTGACATGTATCTACTCAAAAATCCCACTGCATGGGCTATATCTGGTCTAGTACAGACCATGGCATACATCAGACTGCCAACTGCACTAGCATAGGGAACATGAGACATGTCCTCTACCTCTTCTTGTGTCGTGGGACACTGTTCTGCAGATAACCTTACACCTACAGGAATGGGCACCTTCACTGGTTTGCTTTCCTGCATATTAAATCTCTTCAATATCGTTTCAACATATTTCCTCTGATTTAACCAGAGTTTCCTGTTTTCACGATCTCTTTTTATTTCCATGCCCAAAATGAAATTTGCAGCACCAAGATCTTTCATGTCAAATTCAGATGACAGTTGATTCTTGACATCCTTGATGATTTCCTTGTTGTTTCCAATTAGCAACATATCATCAACATACAATATTACATAAATAAAATGATCACCAGTTAGCTTAAAATAAACACAGTGATCAGCTTTGCTTCTTGAGAAACCAAGTCCAAGTATATAAGTATCAAATTTTTGATACCACATTCTGGGAGATTGTTTCAATCCGTAGAGAGATTTTTTCAGCTTAAAGACAAGCTCCTTTCTTCCTTTCACGACAAACCGTTCTGGTTGCTTCATATAGATCTCTTCATTAAGATTTCCATGTAGGAAAGCCGTCTTTACATCCATCTGTTCTACTTCAAGGTCAAAAGCAGCAGAAATAGATAGAATAAATCTAATAGAAGTCAATTTTGCAACAGGTGAAAAAATCTCACCAAAATCGATGCCCTCAATTTGAGAATAACCTTTCGCTACTAGTCGAGCCTTGTACTTCTCCACTTTACCTGCTGCATTTAACTTCTTCTTGAATACCCATTTGCTTCCAATAGGCTTTCTTCCTTCTGGAAACTCAACCAGATCCCATGACTCATTTTTGTCCAAGGCATCCATTTCTTCTATCATGGCCTTCTTCCATAGTTTACTATCTTCTGAATCCATTGCCTCTTTAGTAGTTCTAGGATCATCATTAGTAATAGATAACACAAAATTAGAACTAAAATCAGGGGGACTGTACCTTTCAATTTTCCTTCTTTCTCGGTCAGATATCCTCAATACCGGAGTCTGTGGATCCGCTTCTTCATCTGATTCAAACGATTCTGCCTCCTCATCTGATTCAGACGAATCGGGTTCCTCAAAAGAGTCACCTCTTTCGTCCTTGATATCAAAGTGTAGCTTCTCTGAATCCTTTTCCTTTGGTACATCCTCAATCTTGGAAGTGCTTTCAACTTCTCTGAAGATCACATCTCGACTGTAAACTGTTTGCCTTTTTACAGGGTTCCACAGCTTGTAACCTTTCACTCCATCCTTGTAACCAATGAAGATACATTTTTCCGCTTTATTATCCAACTTGCTCCTTTTCTCCTTTGGAACATGTACAAAAGCATCACACCCAAACACTCTGAGACGAGAGAGAGAGGGTTTCTTACCAGTCCAAACCTCATGAGGTGTCTTGTCAACCAACGCTGATGTGGGTGTCCTATTCACTAGGTAACACGCAGTGTCAACAGCTTCTGCCCAGAATTGTTGTGTTAGCCCTGCACCACTGAGCATACTCCTTGCCTTTTCCATCAATGTCCTGTGCATCCTTTCTGCAACCCCATTCTGTGGAGGTGTGTATGGAGTAGTCTTTTGCCTTGCTATTCCACATGTTTTACAGTACTCCTCAAATTCACTTTCACAGAATTCTCCACCGTTATCTGTTCTGAGTACTTTTATTTTCTTCTCAGTTTGATTCTCTACAAGAGCCTTAAATTCTTTGAATCTATTAAAAACCTCAGATTTCTTACGCAGGAAATAAATCCAAGTTTTCCTTGAGAACTCATCTATAAATGAAACATAATACACAGATTTACCAAGTGATGGAACAGGCATAGGTCCAAAAACATCACTGTGTATTAACTCTAAGATTCCTTTAGCTCTTACAACACCAGATGAGAATCTTACCCGATTCTGTTTACCATATAAGCAATGTTCACAGAAATCAAAATCTAATGTGAAATCAGACATGCCTTCAGCCATACTTTTACCTTGTAATAGTCGAAGACCCTTCTCTCCAATATGTACCAGCCTTCGATGCCATAGCGATGTCTTCTCACTAGAGACAGTAAGGACTTTGTCTCCTTCATTTTTACCCTCAGGAACAATAGTATTGTTACATCCATTTTTGAAGGTGCTTCCCAACAACTTGTATAGAGTTCCAATCCGAACTCCCCTCATCAGCACCAGTGATTCTCGAACCATATTGCATGTGTTCTTTTCAAATAATGTTTTCACACCTGCATCATCCATTTTACTTACAGATATAAGGTTTCTAGCCAGCTTTGGAATGTGCAAAACCCCGGGAAGAGTTTTAACCCTTCCATCTTTGAGCAGTAGCTTGATCTTTCCTCGACCTATGATTTTCGCCACCGAGTTGTCTCCCAGAAATACATCTCCTTCATCATACTTTTCGTATTCAGAAAACCACTCCCTGTGAGGAGTCATATGATAAGACGCACCTGAGTCAATCAACCACGAATCATGCTCTGCATGTGTACTTGAAGATGCTAGATACACATCTCCTCCTTCCTCTATAGATTATTTCCCATCTGCGGATGGAGCATCATTAGGTCCTCTGCTTTTATCAGTATTTTTGGATTTACAATCCTTCTTGTAATGCCCAGCTTTACCGCACTTCCAGCATTTTCTTATAGAAGGTCCTGGAGATTTAGATCTCCCTCTAGATTTAGATCTACCACCTGAAGACTTATTTTTAGATCTGTCTCCAGGGTGACCTCTTACAAATAAGGCATCCTTGGCTGAACTATCTATGGATCTCTGCCTCATTTCCTCCGATAGTAGGGATGCAACCACATCATCGAAGTTTAGCGTGGTTGCATTACTCCCAATAGCTATAACCAGATTATCCCATGAATCTGGCAAAGAGCACAATAGACTAATACATTTTTCATCATCAGCAATTGTAATACCAACAGATGTCAACTGACTTACCAGATTATTGAAGGCGTTTTTCCAGATTATCCCATGAATCTGGCAAAGAGCACAACAGACTAATACATTTTTCATCATCAGCAATTGTAATACAAACAGATGTCAACTGACTTACCAGAGTATTGAAGGCGTTTAGATGCTCTGACACAGAGTCTCCATCAGTCATCCTCAGAAGGTACAATTTCTTCGCAGAAATAACTTATTTACCAGGGACTTTGACTGATACAGACTTCCCAGTTTATCCCATAGCTTCTTTGCACTGTCTTCTCCAGATACATTCACCAATACCAAATCTGCAAGGCAAAGACGAATGGTGCTCCTTGCTTTTCTTTCCAGCTTTTCCCATTCTTCTTTTACCGCACTAGAGGGCATGGTACCTGGATCTACTGCAATCCATTGTTCTCTATCTACCAGAAGATCTTCCATCTTGAGATTCCATAGCTCAAAGCTTTGACCATTAAATTTCTCAATCTCGAATCTAGAACTGCTCGCCATTCTTTAAAGAAAAATAAATCACCGCTGCAAATCTCCCACTGAAACCAGGTTTATCACAAATCCAAGATCGAGCCAAACCCTTGGAAACAAAGGCGTCCCTCTGAACCCAAAAAATGCTCTGATACCAAATGTAAGTTTTAAACCTTAATAGTGAAGTACAAACTTATATCGATTCTTAAGCATTAACAGAAAATACACAATGGCACACACATTACACAGAGATTTTCACCTGGAAACCCTTAACCAGGAAAAAACCAGCAAAACTTAGAGTCGCACTGCTCCTTTTCATTATTACATTTATTTAACCATGTACAATACAATAAATGGTATTCCGCAGCATCTAAAACCCTAATTCGTTTACCCGAAATTAGGTTACAACCCTGATCCCTTTTACCGGGATTAGATAGAGTACAATGGGTCGAAAATCGCGAAAAATAAAAAAAAGCAACCCAAAAAGATTAAGTGTCGTGGGGATCGTGTTGTACACGCAGCGACCATGTGAAGAGATATAACATACCGAACACCTAAAGGGTATTGGATTCTTAATATTTCAGGATAGGCTAATGGATATCCAACACCTTAATGGATATTTAAGCATTGGGTCTAGGAAAAGAGTTGTCCAATATGAACACGAAAGCTAAAATCTCACCAACCATGCCAACACAAAAATTTATCAAATGGGGCTAGTTAAATCTTTGAAGTCCAAAAATAAGTGGAAGAAAGGAAAAGATTTGAAACTTCAACATTTTATCATAGGATACCTAATGGGAATAGAAGGCACAATAAGATCTTGTATCTAAGGGGAACAAACAAAGGGAAAATGATAACTCTTTTGAAGCTTAAGAAACTGTGAAGCTAATGGACTAAATGGTGAAATACATTATTACAACCAATGACCCTTTCACCCTAATGGATATCATAGGAAGAGACATGACATGTTGTATTATGACTTCGGAGTAGACCAATAACACATGGAATCAGTTCATTCAAACATTTTTGTAGACATGCTAAACTTTGTACTCCCTCTATGGAAAATACCAAACAACTAGAACATCAACAACCTTAACATCAGCAATCAACCACACCAATGAATTCAAATAAAGTTGAAACTAATTTATAGAAATAAGATTATGCAAATAGTAATAAAGTGTTAGGAAGGCACACCAAAAACATATTTAAAATCCAAAAAAGTGATTTTAAATAAATGAAAATAGATATGTTGAAATCCATTTTTGGGTGTGTGCTTTATGCTTGGATGCTTCTGAAGACTATTCCACTACTAAACCATTGACCCAAGGAAGAATTTGTCCATTTCCTTTTGAAAGTAGAGAATGATGGTTTTGATTCGAAAAAACAAAAACACCAATTTTATATTCAATTGGAGGACACATTACAGGAAAATGACACTATGTGTAGCTATAAGTAACTACTTGAGGTTGAGCTCAATGCAAATTGTCAAAATTTTGTATACATGTGGCTTTTTTCCCAAGGAACCTTCCCTTGACACTATGAATAGATATGGAGAAATATTAAAGATAATTTGTTAGATTATGTGGACACAAATTTCCACCAAAGGAGAAATAACTTAAAAGCAAAAACTAACCTTTGTACAGACTACTGCCCCAAGGAACATTGAGCACATGTAGAATCACATATTAACTCTAAAACTCATTTTTTCATTCATCCACTCTCAAATTGAATTCTTCATGTGGGTTTTTAATGGGTGAATCACTTACTCTTGAGGCATTATATAGGGAAAAAATTGTTCCCTGTTTTACTATATTATTTCCCATTTCCCCAAATATGGACCATATTGGAATAAAAAAATTCTTTAGCTAACAAATTGGGGCCAAAACCACCGAATTCATCATTTACCTTGAAATATGGAGGTCATAATCACCATTTGAAACCTCCAGTAATGAATATCAAGGGGCAATTCAACGAAGGGAATTATAAAAGCGATTTTTAGGATGATTGCAACGATATGGTCCATATCCTCGATTTAAATGGCAACAAAATAATCGCCATTACTGAAAATCGACGGGAAATAACTGGAGGGTGCCATTGTTACCGAAAATTTTAGGGCAATAGAAGGATTGAAAATTATTTTCACTGGAATTCTGAGGGCAAACTCATGATTTATGGTATATTTGAGAGGGATAAATCGTTTTTTCCTCTCTCACGGGGTTTTCTATTTGGTTTCTCTTCATTATTGGTTCCATAAATATTGGACTAATGTGTAAAACTTTAAAAAACCCTTTCTATATTAAAATTTCGTTGATCATTTTTTTGTAATCCTTTTAATTTCTCCCATGGGCTAAATTTTTCCCATAAGTTTTTCCCTGCATTTCACATCATTCACACTTCCTACTGACACTTTTCAAAAATTCCTATTGAAACCCTAGCCTCCCTTTAAGCTTATGTTTCCCAATTCTAGTTTATTTTTGGCTACCCTTGGGCATTTAGACGAGAGAAAGAGACATTAGAAGCCCAGAGCACCACCATCTCTACGACTGCAAGGGCCCCCAACATCCTCACCATTTTGAGGTAAAACCACATTGTAAATCCACTTTTACTATAATGAAAACATTCTTTGATTCACATGGAATACATTTGATTCTTGGGTGCTTATGTCTTAGTTTAATCTTTATTTTATTGCAGTAATTCCAAATATTTTTATTTTTTATTTACATGCACACACTTCCATTCATGAACTGTTACTAAGAGTTCCAGAACTCTTAGTAAGTGCATTTCTGCACTAGCTAGTGTGAATAACCTAGCTACAGTTTTTGGTGACTCTAACCGGGTCGATTCCCATTGATCTGTGGTTTGGTAAGAGCAGTAGCTATTTTTATTTTTTGCATTTGTTATTTTCCACTTGCATTGTACTTTCTTTCAGTTTTTACAGTCGTCTCCCTCTCTAGGGTAGTTCTGGCATAACATTGCACCATGTACTTGCAGGTTTGGCCCTTTCCATTGTAGTACCTTTTTATATTTTCATTTTTACGGCTTGGGTCGCTACTTTTGACACCATTTCCACGCTCTGAAGAGCGAGTTTTCATTCGCAAAGTGCGCTCTACTCTCTGCAGCCCGAGCACGACTTTCCTCTCGTAAAGCATGATCAAAGCGCGACTATCTGCTTGAGAAGCACGCTTTTCCCTCCCTTTAGCATGCTTAACTATCCCAGAAGCGCACTCCAAGCGTTCATGTATGACCCAAAAACGCACTCCAAGTGCACTTAACTTTCCCAAAATCGCACTCCATGCGCTCTGAACTCACCCAAAAGCGCGCTTTGCCTTCTATGGTGGTTTTTCCTGCCTCGACGCGACTATTCTACAGTCTGTAGCGTCTCGAGCGCGACTGTTACCTTGACAGATGTACCCTGCACCTGTTTTTGGCTTCTGCACTCACATCAACAACAATTACAACCTCGCTTTTGCTTCCACCCCTTGCAGCTGGTACTTTCCTGTTGTTTGCTTGTCGTAGCATTTGAGACATTTCAGTTTTCCTACATCCATATTTTCTTAGTGGATTGTTCTCTACTGCATTTACATTTCAACAAGTTTATTAGCTGCAATGTTCAACATGTTTATTCTAGAAGTTAGTCCTTTCATTTGAAACGAAAAAGAAAATTTTTATTTCAGTTTTAGTTCTTTATTTCCGCATTTACTTTCGATGTACCTTGGGCTTATTCACACCACTTGTGCACCCACTCACTCCCTAAGTTCCAAGTGAGACTAAAATTGGTTTAATTGAACACACATCTAACCCCACTTGGGGACCAAAAAACAACTTGGTAGTTAGGTAGGACATTGGGGTTGGGCATCCAAACGACACCCCTTTTGTCATGTACATTTGAGTCATAGTTGTTGTCTTTTAGGGAATCCAAAATCCCCTTTGATTATCATGGTCTACATTAATTCACCGGGGGGCCTCTCCCATAGGAGGGAAAGTAGAAAGATTGGTTCAGGAAGTTTGGGTGGAATGTCGGTCTCCACTTTGTACTGAAGGACACCAACTTGTTGTTCTCATCACACATGTTGTATACCATACCGGGTGGGCGACGACCAAAGAACTCAAGCTGTGGGACACCTTTCCAGATGTGCTTTGACTGCGGTAGCTTGGTTTCCAGTATTTACTTGGAATATTTTACCCGGGATCCCTCTCGATAGAGGGATATCCCTTAGCCATTTGGTTCTCCATTTCATATTTCCTAACTATAGATTTCATCACCCTGCAGGGGATACAATTTGCGTGAGCTTCCATATATTTTAGTTAGGCATTTGCATGCTCCTATACCCCATAGATTAGTGAGTCTTTTTATTTTTAGGAGTGCTTCTGGTTGGTACTCTGACCATTTTATTGTTGCTCCCCCTATTGTAGAACATTGTTGCAGTAGGATCTTTTGAGCTTGTTGTTGGCCTGAGTGCCTTTTTTTGAGAGCTCTCCTTTTGCACGCACAGTTGCACTAGTATTTTTGAGCATGTTTCTAGACCACATCCCTTTAGCGCTTACACACCTGTCACCATTAATTCACCGAGACACTCCCGTCACCCACGAGCGAAGTCCCCATAGTATAGTCCTTTGGAACCCACTCGTCACGCCCCCCTGAGATGCACATCTTCGTCGTCGTATCTTCATCCTAACACCCCTTATTTCACATCTGATTCCTCTGAGTCAAAGTCACGCATCCATAAAGCTCCGTCTATCCCCATGGACAACGTGAATCCCAACCCGTTTTACGGAGGGATTATCGGCAATGGGTCCACCAATGGCCCCGCTGCCACTTTAACATCCATTCCCACCATGAAATCCACGACACCCACCATCCCTACTGTTACATAACCCACCCCTAACACTACAATACACCCAAATACTGCATCCATACCCACCGGTAGCGGATTTATTCCGACCATAGTCCCTTTCGTTACCAGTGGTACCCTTGGGGGAACCAACCCTTCCTTCTAGATCCCTCCTCCCTTCACGGGTGGTTCCTCGATCCCTGTTACAAAAACTGCCAACGCACCACCATTTGGCGGAGGTGACCCCACCATTGCCGCCATGGATAGCACGCAGGTCAGTCCGACCATGTGACATCCTCCTGCTAGTTTTTCATTCATGTCCAGTCTCAACCTCCCTGATCTGGCCCGATTGACTAATGACCAGATACGACATGACCCTATGTGGCCTCCCATGCCTACCTCAACCTCCTGAATTAGGATTTCACCATATTTTAATGATGTCCTCTTTCGAAGTAAACCTTCAAACATGTTGTAATCAATATGGTTCGACCACCGAAACCATCACTATGGACAAGGAAGCCACAAATAACCCTATAGATCAATATTTACGACTACCCCCACCACCGTCAGAGGGGGCCCCCAAATCCCCCAAATTCCCTCTGCGTCGCATCACTAACAACCCCAATGATCGTGTTGCCCTCAATTATAATATCGTGGATAACTCATCCCAGTCCCCCGTTGCTATGTCAACCTTGGAAGTTTTGAAGAACTGTCCAGCATAATGCAAAGCATTGTTGTCTTCCCTAGGACTGATCAACCCTTCTGACTTACGATTAATGGAATTCGACTTAAACCGGTATGAACCTCGCATGCCTTCATCCATCGCGTTTCATATCTCAGTCTTGATCCGAAACTTGGTTATATATCGATGTGTAGTTAATGAAGGAGCCTCTACATGCGTTATGTCGACATTCATGTGGCAGAAGCTTGGATCCCCTCATATACAACCATATACGACCTCCCTTCGAGCTTATGACGGCCATGCAACTCAGCCGCAAGGCCTCCTTGCCAATGTACCTGTCCAGTTTTCCGAAAAAACCGTCCTGAGTGACATTGAAGTCGTCAATGCGCAACTCAACTACAACCTTCTTCTAGGATGAAGCTACATGTACGCGATGAAGGCCATTAACTCATATGTTTTCTGGTTGATTATGTTCCCTCATGAGGGATGAGTCGTCAACATAGACCAACTTACTTACTACAACCCTAATGCATCGAACACGCTAGAGAACATTCTCCCCGTGGTCGAAAAACCTCTACTTGGTGCATCTACTCCTTTCATTTACACCGCGGGGCCGGGTCTTTGTTTTGAGGCTCCAATGACCTCCACGTTTAATGCCTTACTCCTGTCTTAGCTGGTTGTTGAAGTCTCGGACTTGTGAACCATTTCATCAGTAAATCGGTCCCTGAAGCACAACCCATCGTCCAACCACAACCTCAACTGCAACCTCAGCGCCCACCTCAACCTCAACCGCCATCAGTACGCACCCACGCGGGAGCCACCCTGATCCACATGATCCCTTTCTTGTTTCCACGATCAGGAGTCGTAAGCATGCCTATCATGGCAACGTTGAATCTCCCAGTATTTACGTTGGGGCTTCCTGTTTGGTACTTACTACACCTAATCCGACTCTGACCCCACGGGTCATTCTTCAATAGGTTCAACCCATCAATACTGCCAATCATCCACCCCACAGTGTGTCGTCAGCCACTTCATCCAAGCCCGCTCCCTAGTCTTCCAAGAAGGCTGGGGGAAAAGGAACCAAAACCAATACCTCGACAAGTGCAAACAAAGCTATGAACCCCCATCCTCCAACACAAGCACCCATAAAATGTGCTTTGTGCGATACTTTGGGTCACGCTACCCATAATTGTCCACACCTACCTGACATGCATGCTCATATTCAGAGCTTGGATGATGGTGAGAACATTCCAGTTGTTGAATTGCCCGCCACTCCTCTGATGCATAACAAATCATTGCGCACCAATTAGTCGTGTGCAATATGTGGAAACTACAACTATTATTCCCGCCATTTCCCCGACCTACTAGAGTGTTGGTTGGTTCTCCATGATTTGCATCAACTGTCTTTAGAATACTTGATCACTATAATTGAGGATATCCACCCCCCTAAATCCTCATAATCCAAGGTAAACACCATTTATATGGTTTCCACCGGGGACCTTGTGACATCCAACACTACCTCTTTCGATATCTTCACACAGTTTTTTCGCAGCGATGATGAAATCCTCGAATCACTAACCAAACCTGACTTCCCTTGGGAGGGCATGCATCATCAAGCCTATTTTATTCTCGAGGAGTTTACCATAGTTTCTACCAATTAACTCTCAATCGATTTAAAATATTTCATCCATGACAACGTGGATTGGTTCAAGAACCCCATCCCTACCCCAGACATCTTTGAGGAAGGTAACGTGGCTAAAATATCACCCACTATCCAAGTTGATATATCTGCCCAAACCGATGTAGTTGAGAACATCATGCTAGGCGCATAATATACTCTTGAAGAAGTCACTTCCTACAAGCATCTCTTTCAAGAGTTCCATGATGTATTCACTTGGTCATACAGTGAGATTCCTGGACTTGATCCTGCCATCGTTGAGAATATCATTGACACTTTGCCTAATGTCATACCCATCTGCCAGAAGCAAAGACCAATAAACCCATCCAAAATGCCAGCGGTGAAAACCAAAATTGAGAATTTGCGCCAAGTCGGGTTCATTTACCCCATTGCATACACCACTTGGGTGTCCAACCCAGTGTCGATTAACAAAAAGCAAGGCACCATTCGTTTCTGCACCAATTTTTAGGATTTGAATCTAGCCTTCCCCAAAGATAACTTTCCTACACCTTTCATTGATCAACTTATCAATGCATGTGCGGGCCACAAGGTTCTATCCTTTATGGATGGTTTTTCAAGCTACAATCAGATTCAGATCCGCAAAGAGCATTAGTATAAGATTGCATGCACCAATCCATGGGGAACCTTTGCCTATTTCATCATGCCCTTCAGTCTTACAAATGCTAGAGCCACTTTTCAGCATGCCATGACCTTTTGTTTTCATGACTTGGTCCAAATTATCCTTTTCTACTTGGACGATCTCACCGCTCGATGCAAGAAATGTCCAATCCACCTGAACGACCTCCAACAAGTCTTTTTGCATTGCCACAAGTATAATATTCGCTTGAACCCCCTCAAGTGTGTGTTTTGTTTTCCTATTGACCGGTTATTGGGATCCATCATTTCCCATAAAGGGATCACTGTTGACCCTTTGAAGGTTCAAGCCATTCTTGACCTCCCATCACCCCGCACATTGCGCCAATTGCAAAGCCTTCAAGGCAAGGCCAATTTTCTCTGTCTCTTTGTCTTGGACTACACCACCAAAGTCCACAATTTCCTACGCTTTCTTCAAACCAATGTCCCCTTCGTTTGGGATGAACATGCACAAGCGTCTTTCGACTCATTAAAACAAGCCCTGACTTCTGCTCCCTTGATTTCACCAACTGATTTCTCGAAGGATTTTATCCTTTATGTTTTGGCATCCGAATATGTCATTTTCAGAGTGTTAGTCCAAGAAGATAGTGCTCTCCAAGAGCAAATCATATACTATGTGAGTCGGACATTGTCCATCCCACCATTGCGCTACCCCAATGAGGAGAAAATGGACCTTGATGTTGTCTTTTTCGGTTCATAAATTACGCCAATACATTCTTATGAGTCGAACTATAGTAGTGGTAGACTCCAACCCCATGGTCTATCTTTTGAGCTACCACCTCCTTCAAGGTCGTGTGTCCAAGTGGATTGTTATCCTTCAAGAGTATGACCTCGAATTTGTTACACCCAAGAGTACTAAGGCACTCAACTTGGAACAACTCATGACTGACCTCCCCTCTTCATCGATGTCACCTCCGATCATGATTAACTTATCAGACGAACATTTGTTCACTATTTCGTCAGATGACCCATGGTATGGAGACAGACTCATGTATCTATGCACGCAGAAGTTTCGATCTAACCTCAGTCATGATAATTGATGTTGCATACGCCATCAATATTCACGATACCTCCTCATTGGAGACACCCTTTATCAACGTGCTGTTGACACCATTTTAAATCGATGTCTCACACATGACGAGGTTGTGCAGGTTTTGAATCACTGTCATAGTGGAGCCTGTGATGACCACTTTTCTGGAATGGCTACTACGTAAAAGGTTATCCATGTTGGTTATTTATGTCTGACCCTTTTTACTGATTGCATCACGGTGGTCAAACATTGCCGCAATCGCCAACTATTTTCCCCCAAGGAACGAACCCCTCTTTCACCGCTCCATCCAGTTATCACTGTCAACCCTTTATGCAAATGGGCCATTGACTTCATAGAGTGTAATCCAACTTTGGCCAATGGCCATAAGTATATCATTGTGGATGTCAACTACTTCACTTAGTGGGGCGATACGCCCACATTTAATTTCTAAGCCGAAACTGTGGAAGGCTTTTTCTCCAACCATGTCATTACATAGTTCAGGGTCCCTGAACAACTCGTGTCTGACCACGAAAAACATTTCGAAGACGTCTTTTAGAAAAAATTGTCCGAACTTTTGAAGTTTGAACACCAATACGCCTCCTCCTACTACCCTCAAGGGAACAACCAAGTTGAGGTTGTTAATAAGATCCTGAAAATGATCCTTCAACATACGGTGGACAAGCATAAGTCCAACTAGAACCACATGCTCTTCCCGGCCATATGGGCCTACCGCACTTCTACCAAGACCGCGACGGGTTTTACCCCATTCCACTTGGTCCATGGCATGGAGTTTGTTTTCCCCATTGAGTGTCATATTCTTGCCTTGCATATCGCTCGAACTTTTCTCGGATACCTCGCCCCTCGAGCAGTGCTTACTCTTGTTGGAGCAGGCAGACGAAGATCATCGGGCGGCCTTACAGGTGATAAAGGATACCAAACATCAATCCAAAAATCATTATGATACTCACGTCCATCCCTGCACCTTCAAAGAGGGTGACCTAATGCTTGTTTATGACCAAGCCCATGACAAGATTGGAAAACGAAAGTTCAAATCCATGTGGCAAGGCTCATACGTTTTCAAACATTGCCTCGGAAATGGGGCATATGTCCTTTCCGATTCTTAAGGACGTCCCTTGACTAACAATTGTAATGGGTTGTACCTCAAGAGATTTTACCCTTAAGCCCGCTGGAACCACGGATTCGCATTGTATAGTTTGCTTTCTTTTTGTTTTCCACTTTTTACCTTTTGAGCCTTACGGTTTGCTTCCATGATTGGTACCAAATGGATCATGTTCCTCAAATATACATCGGGTTTGATGACAGTGCAAGTTGCTGGTCTTCTACCTCACCTCAGTAGCTTGGGTATTATATTCCCCCTCACACAAGTTGATCCACCTCGACAGAGTGTGTATTGGCACTACCACCAATAACCAGGCTAAGTACGATGTCGTGACTGGTCTCTTGATCGCTACTCTCCATATGGGCATTAGTCACCTTCATGTGTTTCTATTACCAGGTACGTGATCCTTGCCTTTTTAGAAATTTCATGCGCACTAAACAATTGATTAGACACTTTGAATTCATTACATTCACACATGTCCCACGAAGTCAAAATAATGTTGCAAACCAAATGGCTAATGACATTCTAGAATGGCATATCAATCACCGCACATAGGAAGTAAATCATAAACATGCATCATCATATCATTTTTCACACATGTACATATACATCATATAGGCATCAACATCACATAAAATGCTCATCATCATCAACCATAAACATAAAAGGTGCATCCATGTGCATATATATATATATATATATCAAAATGTCAAAGTGTCTACATCATCACTTAGGCATATCTGCATAGAGGAGCCCCAACAACTTCCTCGTCATAAAAATACAAGCCAAGTACAAAAATTACCCATGTTCATCGCATTGGGGGGTAGTTCCATCAATTTTCTACTAGTTATCCAAGTCATTTGCCTCGTCATCCTCCTCCTCCTCGTTCGACTTATTCTCCTCATTGGACTCCTCCTCCTCGTTATCATAGGGTGCGTCACCTAACAACTTCCTCGTCATAAAAATACAAGCCAAGTACAAAAATTACCCATGTTCATCGCATTGGGGGGTAGTTCCATCAATTGTCTACTAGTCATCTGAGTCATTTGCCTCGTCGTCATCCTCATCCTCCTCCTCCTCGTTCGACTTATTATCCTCGTTGGACTCCTCCTCCTCGTCATCATAGGGCGCGTCACCTCGGTACATATCTCTCACAGCCTCTCCCTCCATTGCGATCCGCCACATAATCCGCCTCCACTCCCATGGAGCATCGTAGAAAATGTCAATCAAGTCTTGGTCCAGTCACTGCCACCCATCGTCTACCACCCCCTCTAGAAACCAGTTGATCCCCACTCGCAACAACTGCAAAGTTGCCAAGGCACTCCACTAACGATGATGTCCACGACTGGGAGGGTCAATACCCTCTACTCTACCTCTCCACCTCTGGTATCCCACCGGGGGCATCGGTCCCACATCTTCACACACATGAGAAATTCATCAGTATCATCACTATATAAAAAAATCTAGCTACCATCTATGCTATCAAGTATAAAAACATGGTACTGTAAACATAAATGTATACATACTGCTCAGTCCCCAAGCCTGACTGAGAGGATGCGAAAGTTCTGCATCTCGTCTGTAATGCATCCCTACATAGGGATAGTCCTCAATCACCCATAGCAACTTCTGACACTGTTCAAATAGATCTCGCGTGAAGAACTGACCCACTAGTCCTCCACCCATGCACGTCATCATCTCACCCCATCGTCACATCCTTGGCTCAGTGGGCCCACCATCGCGTACTCCCATGTGTGGTCGCAATGACAGTACCTGCTCAAAGAAGAAAGAGAGAACGAACAAGGGAAAACAAAAATCCCCTCCCCCACAACTCATCTTGGTTAACTCCGATCGAACCACTGTCAAATACATCTGTCCCTACCCAAAGTACATCCCCACCAGTGCTTGCTCCACTAGCATCATCTAGCCACCTGAAATCCTGTGGGGTGATTTGGACTGCATTACTCGCACTATCACAGCCACTACAACCCACGTATAGCATTGTCATGCACATAGGTAGATGCGTAGCAATGATGCTCTAGTAGGTCCTCCATCGAGACATCACTCGGCTTCCTTGGTTGAGTGTTAGTAATAGACCCAACCATGGGAGCCCCGTCAAGAAAATACACATCTGTCAAGGTAATCTCTATCAGCTCCCCCTATATAAAAATCGCCCCTGTGCCGACATCCCAAAACTCCATCAATTTTTTCAGTAGTAGCTTTGCTGCATGCATGAGGGGCAAACTGGAAAAATTCAATTGGGCCAACATATCCTGTACCGCCTAATCATCATTAATTTCATCCAACAGTGATCCAAGCTAATGCTCTCATCGGTTATCTCTTGGCATCCTGCAAACCCACATCCAAACCCTTAGCCAGTACCACACGAAATAAAAAACCCCCCCTAGGCCAAAGCGTATCTGTTGAGCAAAAAACCACGCCCAAAGCACATCTTTTTTCTTGATTAGCGCACCCTAGAGTGCAATTTTCTCCTTGAAAATCATGCTTCAAGAGCACGCATGTTCATCCCACAGGCGCACTCGGATCACGCTTTTTCCCTTGAAAAGCGTGCTCTAGAAGTGCACCTGTTCGACCCACAGGTGCACTTGATCATGCGTTCCCTTCGAAAAGCGCACTCCGGAGCAGCTGTGCCCTATCCTAGCTCGTTGGGATGCCACAGAGGCCCAAAACCAAAAAATCACCCATGAAAAACGACGAGAACGACATCAAGATTTACCTGGAAGCAGCAGTAGTCGATTGCGTCGATCAGATTGGGAGAAATAAACAGTTGATTTTCTGGTACCCTCCACACTCCTCCAACTCTAAACAGTGACAATGATATGTAGAAGGTGGGATCCCCATTATTTATGTCCCATTTTTTCCTCTTTTTCTCCCTTTGACCATTCTGGAGTTCTCCGACCTCCATTCTTCAAGTCGTTCACACTGCCAGATTTAGAATTCCGTCCCCGTAATGATACTTGAGATTATTTCTCGCTCTCGCTTTCCTTTTTTTAGGTTGTCCTTTCCGCAGCCCCACCTCGATTTGCATGCCATCCGGTACGCCAACGTTTGCATGCATATTTTTTCCATTTTACTCATCGTGGCTTATACACGAGCCCTCCGCTCCCTCCATATTGCAGTTCTTGCGTTATTTTTTTGCCATTCATCTACTCACAAGGAGGTCCCATTAGTGTTCCACCTCACCTTTTTTATTGGTCCACTCATACCTATCCCCCAATCTGAACACTTCCTCCTTGCTTGACTTACACATCTATCCGGTATATGTTTATCCCTTTTTCGGGCTGATCGGATCATTTACGAAAAAGGAACTTAGGGATTTTATGTTAATCTATTTTCTGACTCCTAAAAGAATGAAAATATCGCCTCGCAGTCTTGCTTCCTTTCATGGTCATTAAAGTATATGAAAGGGAATCTATCTGGTATAAGTTTAACCCTTTTCTGGAATAGGTAGAATAGTTACGAAAAAGGAATACTCTAGTCACTTTGGCTAGAAGAGTTCTCCATTCCATACTTTTATACTTTTTCGGGCTTTGGGGACTAACACACGAAAAAGAACACCCTCGGAGTCTTCTTATTTCTTTTAGACTCTCTAAAATTGAAAGCACCCACGAGCATCCACTGTCTTGGGCTCATACAAATCCACACGACGGTATCATCTCTAGCACACTTCTATCCCTTCTTCGAGCTCATTAAACCACGAACAAGGCCCAAACGGTGCCTTTTGGCGCCCCTGCAGATCACATATGGTCCCCCATTATGGAAGAACCCCAAGTATGGTTGCCTTTGTTAAGATTATTCTGCAATGTGTCATCCTTGGAGTCACCCTGATATTACCCCTCGATTAATCCTTCTGAGTATCCCCCATCTTAGTCACCGTCTGTGATCCCTTAAGCTATGATCCCCTCCCCTCGAGGTTAGTTTCATATGCTTCCAGATCAGCCCTACCGTCATACTCAGAACAAAGGAATTCTGAGTTCCATCACTCTGCGGCCCTCGTATCCCCCCCACAGTGTCTCAGTCTCACATCCAGTTCCATCATATCTTGGTTGTATCCCTCGTGCTCCTATCAAGGAAACATCATTGCCTTGGTAGTTGCATTTCTCCCTTTGTCGACATAAACACATCTATTCCAGAGGATTGAAACAAAGGTCTCTATACCTTGGCCTCATCTCCATTAGTGGTGAGGTCCTATAGACCATATGAGAGGATTCCTTAGTGCCTCTTAGCATGGTTGTTTCTCACATGGTCGAATCCAACTCCATCGTCGCATCGTTAAGATTCGTACAGGGTATTGGTTCCTACAGTTATTGGTCGAAGACCCCACTTGTCCCTTGAATCTAACACATTGTCGAGTCTATATGGAACCCCCCTAGTTGTATGTTCTCGCGAATATCCAGGCTGCGTTGTCGATATTGTTTGGAAGCCCTTCAATTATATGCCTCCTAGATTATCTAATTGAGATGTCGTCCAATGTACCTTTGAGATTCTGAGTCTCAATTGTTGAGTCCATCTAGTTGTTGGACCCCTTCAAATCCAATAAAGCATCAGTTGTTGTGATACCCCATTCAAAATGAATGCCATTGTTTCCATGTATCGGTTCTTTAGATCAGTCATGGTTGGAATATCAGTATGTCCCAGATTTGTGTCCCCTCTTGACGATTATGATGTACACAACAGTTCTCTATGCATTGTTCAAGTCCCCTTTGGGCCTCACCATTATTTGTATATCTTGATACGTATGCCCACCTCATCCATATATTTGAGATTATATGTCCCTCATCCATTGTTGAGGAGTTGTATTTGCAGTTTTAGCCCTTGCAGTTCGTATGAAGTCCTTGTTCCGCTCTCCAACCAGTCTCTACCCTCCACCACCACAATGCTCACCACCTTGGAAAAATAGAATAACTATGATATATATCGACCATACGATGAGCTCCTACCCTCACACATCAGGGGGCAATATGTTAACACCAAAATTTTGACCACCTGGCTCATCCCCCTAAACACATAATCCATTTATTCATTTTTCCTACATATTTGGCCTCCAAAAACCAAAATCCCTAATTTGGTAAGAAAACGGGAAAAAATTATTATTTCCCTCAAAAAATTAATTAAATTCCTCCAAAAATGGTCAAAATCCCCCCCCAAAAAAGAAAAAGAAAAGAAAAAGGGGAAATATTCAAAATAAAAGAAAATGAGGGAAACCATCAATACCACGGGCCAATACTAGTGGCTTCCCAATACTACGGGACAATATTCCACCATCCAAAATTGCTATAAAAAGGTGGTGGAAGGCCCCATTTCACATCAGTCACTCTTCCCTAGCGACACTTTTCCAGAATTCCTACTGAAACCCTAGCCTTCCTTTGAGCTTATGTTTCCCCATTGTAGTTGAGTTTTGGCTACCCTTGAGCATTCAGAGGAGAGAAATAGATATTGGAGACCCGGATCACCACCATCTCTACGACTACAAGGGCCCTCAAAATCATCACTATTTTTAGGTAAACCCACATTGTAAATCCACTTTTACTATAATGAAAAGCATTATTTGATTCACATATATATTTGATTCTTGGGTGCTTATGTCTTAGTTTAATCTTTATTTTAATGCAATAATTTCAAATTTTTTTATTTTTTATTTTCATGCACACACTTCCATTCACGAACTGTTACTAAGAGTTCCACAACTCTTAGTAAGTGCATTTCTACACTAGCTAGTGTGAAAAACCTAGCTACATTGCTGGCAGGGGGTACCTCCACACGTTCAAAGTAGAAGAGATTGAAATAATTATGGCTATATTCTAGTGTAAAAGTGATCCAATTCCCACGTTTAGGTATTGATATCATCAATCGATCCAAAATATGTCCATATTTGTTGAGACGACTGTAAATGACACTAGAACCCAGTCTAATCCCCAAGTCACGTTCGACGATTTCTATAACACTAGGTCCATTTGATATAAGCCTTAGTATAATAGACATATGAGTCATTACATCAGAGATTACAATATTCAACTGCGGGGTTAGTTCCATTGACCGTGGACCTCCTACTGATCTCCTCACCTTCTTCATTCCTTGGTTAAGTTTCCTTGACTCAGGCATGTCTTTTGGCAACTCAAATCTTCTTTCTGGGTCCTTCATAATTCGTTTCTCCCTTAGTGGAATCTTGATATCTCTAAGTTCCTCTCGTCTCTTGAATACTTTGTCTCTTTTAATCTTTTAAAAATCTCTAGATGGCTTATGACTGGCTATATCTCTATCTCATCGAAGCAGAATGGTCTTCTTGGCAAGCTTCATCTTTTTATTTCTCATCGTCGACTATAGTAATCTTTCTATCTACTCATTTCACATGGTATGTGGCCCCCCCATTGCCGACCCAACCACTGTAGGATGATGGAGACAGTCTCAAGTGGTCAGCTCACTTGATGAGGAAATATTCCCACTAACATTCTTGACTGAAATGTTCCTAGTCTTTCTGCTTCTGTTCCTAGTTTGCATTTACTGGTGGCTCCAAAAGTGGTCATGCTTTGACTATATGGAAGAATCCGTGTTCAATCATAAATTTAAATAACAATTTTGGTATGGTAATGAAGAATGATTCGTGGAGGCCATTGTAAAATATTTTCTTGACATCGTCGAGGGAAGTTCTTTCTTCAATAGTTTGTTCTTCGCAGAATTCGTCGTATATGTTGTCTAGCCAGTCATACAGGTTTGTTCCTCCGTCGTTGGTGTTTTTGTGCATACACGAGACTTTCATTGACTCGGTATATTTTTTCTCATTAATATGGTCGATCAACTTCTTCAATTCATGTGGAACGACTTTAATAAACTTCGAGTGTGTTTCAGTAAAGAATCTTTATCGGGCTTGTGCTATCAACAATTTGTCTCTCCTGGCATAGTTTTGAATGTAATTTGTTACTTTCCTCTTCCACCATTCTTTGATATCTTATTCGCTTAACATTTTATATGGACACACTCATATTCTAATATTGATAGTACAATTGGAAATGGAAACAATGTTGTAATCTAAGGGATTACATGGAATATAAACATCGTAAAGATAGAAGATAATGCATTCAAATAATTATACAAGAGAAGATACCAAAGTAAAGGGAACAACATCAACAATTATATTATATCAAAGCCAAAATATGTACAAAGTAATGGTATTATATTTGAATCACAACTCACTAGCTTATATATATTGTTTTACAACAAGTTATTTAGTTACAAAAGTAGTTATGTTAGCTTAACCGACCGATTGTTTCCACAGGACCAACCTGATGGTGGTCGGTCGAAGGACCTAGTTGGACAGTCAACAAGTCTCCTCCAATAGAGAATGCCAAATATCATGATGTAACATAAATGTGGGAGGTTTACTCTAAATGGAAGGATTATCTTACTAATCCTAGTCAGGATAGTTAGTTGTTCCTCAGGTCTAGGAAATCTTTTGTTGATTTTGTGGATCCATCTTATCATTTTGTTTTATTTATTATCAATCAATCAGAGGGTGAAAAAAGGGGGGGACCCTAGCCGAGCCTCAGGTGGAATATTCTTTTATCAAACATTGTTGAACTCTCTATATATTTTTGAGCAAGTTATGTAATTATTTCCAATCCTGTTAATGGAAGATGGAGACCATTCTGCATTTGGACCTCAACATGGTTGAAGTTTGAGTTTTCTTAACCTTCATGTATTTCCTTGAGTTTAAAATCTTTATCCTTTTGAAATATTAGTGAATGGTTTGAATGGTTGTAATTACAAAGGTTATAATTGAATCTAATGGATTTATTCATCAGTAAAATTAAATTGTTGTGAACAAAGTATATGAAATTTGTTCAATATTTTCTGTTTATGACAAATACATTTGTAATTAATTAATGTTCAATAATGATTACCTAACTGTAGAATCAAATAGATTTATTTTTTGATCAAGTTTATTAACTTTGGTTGGATCTCGGATGTATGAACATATGTTATCTTGATAATGTTTTTATCCTGGTTATGTCAATAGTGTCTGTTTTGATTAATTAAGGATCTCATTTAATCAAAGATCAAGTAAGAGATCTTTGTCTTAACTAGGTTTTTCTGTTTAAATTGGTTTTTCCTTAGGGTTTCTCCCATTTTATAACTAAATTAGATTAATATTTTAGGGTTAGGATTCCCTTAGATGGATTCTCTCGTTGAAGGAGTAAAAACTCCATTTGTAGCCAATCGATGCCTCATATCCATCGAAAACAGTCACATCAAATGACTGAGGACTAGGGTGACTTGCGTAAAGTTTCCTAGAACATTCATATCAGATTGTTTCCCTTGCATTGACAACTTGGACAATTTTAGGTGTCAACACTACTGAAAATTAAGGAAAATGCAATTTTGATAGAATTTTGCTACAGTAAATTTCTACAAAATTTCCCGTAGTAGTCCCAATACAAATATATCACAGTTTGATACCGAAAGTTATGTAAAATGTGATTTTTGGAATTTCATGTAACAATATCTCTTTGAGACATTTTACAAACACATCATGTGCAAGGTTTCAACACATTTTACACATTTTGACAATATCTCTTTGCCACATTTTGAAAAACACTTTATATGCAAAGTTTTTTACGTTTTATTGAGACATTTTGTCAAGCAAATTGTGTGCAAGGTTAGAAACAAGGTTTCAACAGGAAAATGTGTTTCTAGTAGCATGCATTTGGAATGCAAGTGACAATTTATAGCTATACACCTTTAATAATTGCACACACACTAACATAATTTTATTCATAATTAGAGCATTGTGTTCCTCAACTGACAACGTATACTAAAGAATTGTAAATAACCAGCATTAAAATGTAGCTATCGAAACTTTTCCCTAGAATGGTCATTAAAACATGGTACCTAATGGTTCCTTTCAAGCTATAGCAATGTTTTAAATGTATTAAGGTGCCAAAATATGCCAAACAAAAATGCATTTTGAACCTTTACTCACTCAAGAAGTTTCACAAACATTTGGCATGCAAACTCAAAAATTTGAAACAACAACAAATTAACTCAAGGAACCACTCAAAATATGAACTTGGACTTCTAGAAAGAAAACCAAAGGTGTGGCTTAAATAGATAAATCACTTACCCCAAATCTGGCCAAGAAATTATGAGAAAAAGAATGAAATCTCTTTAAGTGTTTTTGTCAAACACTTCACATGTAAATCCAATGACGAAGAACTCAAGAAAAATGCTCGGCAAATGAAATTAACAGGTAATTGGCCATCATTTTAACCTCTAAATCAGCAAGCACATAAATAAATCCAATCCTTAGCAAAATTACTCATTGCATAGCATGAATGTCAATAGTAAATTTGAGATTTAACTAGTTAGTTCCAACTCAGTCAATTAACTTGGAATTACAGAAATTTCACAACACTAGAAACATTCAAAGTATAATTTCAGCAGTAAAATCTTATCTGACATCCCACAACACATGAAACTAGATGCATGTGAGGCATGCTCATCCCAGCCTTTAGCACCCTTGCTCATTTGTCTGTCAACAAGGAGCCAACCCTAAGCTGAGACCAAAAATCCACCAGGAGGTTCACTGAAGGATATCAAACAAAAAATTATATAGGGCACTCCTGTAACCCACACCAATGGTATGGTTTTAATTCTTAATTTCACAAAACCTGGCTCCAATCATCTCATTAAAAATTAATACATTCCCTTCCTCAGCTACAATTCCTCCAACACAACCATGGATCCAACCTTCACAACAATACCTCAGGAACTATGGAATCAATGACCAGAATCCTGTAGAGGAAATACCATGCATTATTCACCATTTTCAATGGTAATTTTTTTATAGGTAAGACCAGCCAGTCCACCCAAACAAAGCTCACAATTTGTAGAATTTATCTGGTAAGTTCCAACTTTCAAATCCAACTAGTAGTTCATGTTCTTCCCAGTTGGACCACACAGAGAGCATACTGGACAGAAAATACCAAGAAGGGTTTGAATTTTCTCTTTTTGCATAAAAAGGTTTGATGCATGCCCCCCTACAACCACATGGGATCCCCATGAGACACTTGTTCCCTTCATTTTTCAATAAATTCACTTAATCACCCACTTAACATATAATTAAGGTTTTAAGCTTAATAAAGGTGGTTTAATACTTAATTAACATAAAGGTAATTTAAGCTCATGTTTATGCCAAGGTCATGTTATTGACCCCTTAGAAATTCTCACAGCCCCCTTTCTCTCTCAATAGTGAATTCCTAGTCCCCCATACTCTTTTAGTGTTCCTTCCTCAGATGCATCCAACTGTATTATTATATTATTTATAATTGCTCATGTACATATACATATGTCCCGATCCTTCATACCATTCATCTTTATAATTACATCATTTAAAACTTTAAAAATCGGGGTTCAAAACCGAGGGTGTTACATTCACCTCCCCCTTCGATTGACACCATCCTCGGTGTTCTTATGTACATCAAAAGTTCGAAACTTTAAATTACAAAATTTAAAAATAGAAATGGATACTCTTCCGACATCACATATTCAATCTCCCATGTAGATTCTTTAGGACCGTAATAGGTCCATTGTACTTTTACCTATCTGATTCTCTTGTTCCTGAGGGTTTTGAACCTCCGATCCAAAATGCGTACTGGATGAACCTGGATTTCTCCCTTGGGTTCTACTTGTATCAAGGACCGATCAATTATGTGAGTAGGATCATGTATATACTTTTTCAGTAATGAAACATGAAAAACATTATGCACTTTAACGGTGGGAGTTAGGGTCAACTCATAAGCCATTGGTTCCACTCTGCTTAGGACCTCAAATGGTCCACAGAATCTGGCTTCCAACTTGGTACAATTTCCTAGACTCAATGATTTTTTCTTTCCTCTGATTTTCAAAAATACTCTATATCCCACTTGAAATTCTATGTATATTATTCCTTTGTCAACATAGTTTTTCTATCTATCTTCAGCCACTTTCAGATTCTGCTTGATTTTAGCCACCTAGTCTTCCATATCCTATATTATTTTTGGCCCAAATATTAGTATTTCCATAGGATTTTCCCATCTCATTGGAACATTGCACCCTCTACCATACAATGCTGCAAATGGAATCATCTTTAATTATGCCTAATAGCCATCATTATAAGCAAATTATACCAAATATAAGTAGTCCTCCCATCTGGTATGCCTATCCATTATGTACATTCTCAACATGTCTACACTGAATTGATTAACTCTCTTAGTTTCCCATCCTTCTATGGATGGTAATTTGTATAGAGATTTGGTTCCAAAATATTTAAACAAACCTCTTTAGAAGTTTGAACTAAAATTGGAATCCTGATCTAAAACAATTGCCTTGGGAATTCCATGCAACTTGGAAATCCGTTTCATATAAATTTTTGCAACCTTTGATGCCTTAAATGTTGATTGTATAGATATAAAATGAGTATTTATTTGGTTAAATTATCCACCACTACCATGGTGAAATCATGTTGCTTTTCTAACTTGGGAAATTTAGTAATGGAAATCTATAGATACCACATCCCATTTCCATTTCGGAATTGGCAATGGGTGTAATATTAAACCAGTAGGATTCCTACATTCTTCTTTCACCCTTTGACACTCAATACATTGAGCAATATACCTAGACACTTCTTTCTTCATGACTGACTAGTAATACTCTTTCTTAATAGCTGTAGGATTTTTTTGGTATCCATGATGACTTGCATAAGGAACATTATGCATCTCCTAAATTTATTTTTTCTTCAATTTTTTCTCACATGCATAATAAATTCTATTATTAAAGTGAAGAATTCCATATTCAACCAAGGCATATGGGGCAAATTTTGGTTTATGTTACTTTCCTGTAATGCTCCCATAACCTGCAAATAATGTTCATCACTCGTTAATGCTTCCATCAACCTGCTTTTTACATTGGATTTCTAATTAATTATGGTTAGAATTTGCATTATTTGATTTTTTCAGTTTAGTGGATCTTCCACTCAATTTTACTTTCCCTTTATGTATTTAATTTCAAAATTGAACTCACTTAAAAATTCTATCCATTTGGACTTTCTGGCATTCAAGTTAGGATGCTCAAATAAATATTTTAAACCATGATGATATTTTTTAATTCAAACCTGTTATCCATGAGGTAATAACTCCACATTCTAAGAGAATGCATTGTGGAAGCTAACTCCAAGTCATGAGTAGCATATTTTTTCTCATACTATTTTATCTTCCATGACTCATAACGGATTACATGTCCTTCCTTCATAAGGACTCCTTCGAGTCCTTCTAAAGATGCATCTATGCACACTACATGTTCTTTGTCAAGATCTACAATTTTTAATATCTATGCACATGTGAGCAATGCTTTCAAGATTTTGAAGCTATATTCACATTTCTAGTTCCAATTGAACTTTACACCTTTCTTTTGCAAAGATGTAATCATATTTGTTATCTGAGAGAAGGCTTCAAAGAATTCTCAAAGATTTTAGCTCTAACAAGGGTATGACTGTTAACACCGACAAGACAAAATTTATGATTATGAAATCTAAGAAAAACACCTATACAAATTGTATTCATGATAACAATAAATTGGAGGAAGTGACTTCTTACAAGTATCTTGGAATTGATATTGATCATAAGCTCAATTGGAACCACATCATTGAGAAAAGGATTAATGGAGGATGGAAAGCTTATTTTGGTCTTGCCAATAATTGTAAATCAGTCAACCTGGTTATGTGGGATAAAAAGAAGTTCCTCTTTGAAACTCTTGTCATCCCTGTTATCTTATACAGTTGTGAAGTATGGGGGTGCAACATTTCTAGAGAATCTTGGAGAAATATTGAGCAAATCCAGAAGCGGTTTATAACTTATAACCTCAAAATTAAAAGCAACACACCTTATCCAATTCTCCTTTTAGAAGTGGGTTTTTCCCCCATCATGATCATGGCTATGACTAGGTACCTGATGTACAAACACAAGATAAATAACATAGAAAATGAGAGACTTCCTAAAATTGATTTAAATTCAAGTCAAAACCAATTACGCCTCAAGCGGAGTTGGTGTAAAGATACGATGGCTTGGTTAGACCATTGGGGAACTGATGAAAATTTCACTTTGCAGAATATCGATAATGTCAAAAATATTATTTCTTCTAAGTTTAAAGAGAAATTGTGGTGTGAGGAAAATTTACCAATTATGAGAAAACTAAGATACTATAAGGAGGTCATTAACCCTAATTTGGAAGATCAAAATTATCTCTTGATAGTAACTAGTTCCAAGAAGAAAATGAATATAGCCAAGATAAGAATGAACTCTCATGAGCTCCATAACAAAATATGGCGTTGGTCTATTCCCAAAACTCCGTGGGAAGAAAGGATTTTCCATATTTGTGAGTCTATGAGCCTTGAGGATGAAAATCACTTTTTCTTAGAGTGTCCTGCTTACACCTACATTAGATATGAGTTTCATAGTATTTGCTACAATACAAACCTTTCTAACCTGCTAACTTGCCAAAACTATAGTAATATTGGAAAGCTTTTTCCTAAGCTTTTTTAGCATAGGAACATAAGTTTAAAGCAAACCATGTAATAACGTTCTTACGGTCCGATAGACCAAAGTTGGTCTCAATGGACGTTAATCATCATCATCATCATCAATAACCATCCAATCCCATAAACGATCTTACCTATGGTACACTTCTTGGAGTGGGCCATTCCTGTATGACTTTTCTTTTAGTTGGGCACACTGTAACTCCCTCCTCTGAGATAATGTGACCCAAATATAACAAATGCTTTTGATAGATGAGCATTTTATTAGTTTGGCATAAAACTAGTTTTATCTCAAGATCTGTAAAGTTAGACAAATATGCGATTCATGCTCTTCATTAGACTTGGAATAAACCAATACGCCGTATAGGAACACAATAATGAATTTATCCAGTAATTCCCTAAACACACCATTCATCAGGCATATGAATGCGGCTAGTGCATTTGTCAGTTCAAAGGGAAAACTATGTACTCATAGTTCCCATACTTGGTTCTAAGAGCAGTCTTGATGATGTCTTCATATTTAATGCGCGCTTGATGATAACTAGATATCAAGTCAATTTTAGGAAATATTGTTGATCCCCTCAACTAATAAAAAAGATCATCAATTATCGGCAATGGGTAGCTGTTCTTGATTGTAGCTTTGGTCAATTTCCTATATTCCACACATAATCTCAATGTTCCATCTTTCTTCCTCATAAAAAGAGCAGGAGTTCCCCATGGTGAAATACTGAGGCATATGTAATCCTTCTCTAACAGTTCTTCTAATTGCATTTGCAAATCTTTCAACTGTGGAGTGGTCATTCTATAAGGGGCTTTTGATTCTATCACAACTCCTGGCACCAAATCTATTGTAAATTCAATGTCTCGTTTTGGAGGTAACTCGTGCACATCATGGAATACATCCCAGAATTCCTGAAACACTGGGAATTCTTCAATGTGTGGCTCTTTTTCGGCTGTTGTTTCCTTATAGCATGAATGGAATATAATTGAAAACCTTTTTGAAAACATTTCTTCATCTGCATAACTGAAATTTGTGCTCTTGTCCTCATCCAAGTAAGTTACAAATTTATTATGGCAATCCAGAATGGAAAAGTACTTTTCTAAACAATCAATTCCAATTAAAATGTCATAAGACCCAAGATGAATGATGTCCAAATCAACTTTTGTATGGAACCCATTCATTTCAAAACAACAATTCTCAATCATGGAAGTGATCTTCCTTTTCATTCTAGTGGCTAGCTGCACCATTATATGCTTTGGAAATTTTCTGCTTTCTAAGTGAAATATTTCAACCACATTAGCATTTATATAACTGTAAGAAGCTCTAGAATCAATTAAAATAGAAATTGGTAAATCAGCTATTTACCTTCAATATCGATCATTGATGATTGATGTTATGCTTGACTATTATCCATGGATGCATAAATTTGAGGTATGCTTTTGGATACATCCTCAACTGTAGTTGCTTCTTACACATTATATATGTTGCCCCCCTTCTTTCGTTTCTTTGGGAATTTCTTGACATAGTGGTCACCTCCACAATTCCAACATTTAATTGGGTATGGTTGCCTTTTCCCTACAGTTTTATCCATCTTAGATTCTCATGGCATCTCTTTGGAATATTGGGCTTGATACCCTGGGAATCAAGAGGTTTGGTCCACTTTTTTCTCTACTCTTGATTGTCTTGGATTTTTCCTTTCCAGGCCTTATGCATATCCTGTGTTCCTTTATTTTTCTCATACATGCATTTAGCCTTTCTTATGGTTTCCTTTAGGGTGCGAGGTTCATCATAAGATATTTTTTCTCTGTAAAATGTTGGTAACCCACTCAAAAAATGTTGGATTTTTACTTTCTCATCATGAATGAAGTCAACATATTTCAAAAGCTACAGGAATATTCTTTCATATTCCTCCATAGTCATGTTTCCCAACCTGAGTTTGAATAAATCTTGCATCTTCTCGTCATAATAATCCTATGATAAGTATTCATGCTTGAAATATCTCTGAAACATGTCCCAAGAAATCTGTTTCTCATCAATTTATTTTACCTTTTTTAGCTATTCCCACCATCGGTAGGCCTTTCCCTGCAGATGGAATATAACAATCATGGCTTCCTGATTTTCATAATAGTTATGCAACTACAAATATTTCTTCATTTATAGTAGCCATATCTTTCCACTTTCCCCTGTCTTCTCTCCCTTGAAGGTGGGAGGCTTTAGTTTCCTGATTTCACCTTGCAATGGGTTTTCCTCATACTTCCTCTTCAAATACTTTCCAGATACTGACTCTGATTTATCTTCATGTATTTATTTTCTATGATGCCTTTCATATGATTTATCATGTATATGTTTCCCTATTCTGCTTTCAACTCTACTTCCTGAATGACGATGTATCTTGAAATTTCCTCTCTTCAAAGACTCTCCCACTTCATCTTTCACAAGGGATGTAGAGGCATGCACTTTATTATGCAACTGAATCAAGTTTCGCAAAACTTTCAAATTTACTCTATTTTGTTGCTCCTGGTTATGCAATATCTTTCCATTCTTAGCTTGTAAATTCCTTAAGGCATGGAGCATTTCCTCAACCCCCATTTCACCTGGTGTATATATGGCCATTTGATTATGTTCTATGAACATTGAATCCCACTTCACCAGCAATATTGGAAAATTCTGGCTCATTTTCCATTTTTTCACTGTTTACTTTTATTAAGCTGGCAATCTGCAATACTCTATCCTGAAATCCAAATTTGTAACTTGAAATATGAACATTGTCCACAATTGTCAGTCCTAAAAAACCATACATATGCATATACACTTAAATTTTAATCATGCGTAAAACTTATTTCAGAAAAGAAAATGGATTCCCATGACTTTCAACATTAAAATTTTCTCATGACATTGAATATCAAAACTTACCCAGAAGCCAAGTGCTGGAACTTGGCTTTGATACCACTCTGTAACGAACCCAATCAATTGACCCAAAATTCCTATAAATAAAAAAGGTCACGAACATCGTTCAACCCAAAATTATGATAACATTGGGCTTAACAAACCAACACTTATCTTGGAAGAATGTAAGTTGTAGGAAATTTCGCTACAGGAATTTGCTATAGGATTCTCCCATAGCAAGCTCCATACAAACATAACACATTTTGCTACTAGAAACTATAGAAAATGTAGTTTTGACATAGTTTCGATATAAGAAATCGCTACAGAATTTCCCATAGCAGTCCCCACACAAACAAATCATAGTTTGCTACCAAAAATTCTGGAAAATGCAATTTTGATAGAATTTTGCTACAATAAATTACTACAGAATTTCTCCTAACAGTCCCCATACAAACAGTTCACAATTTGCTACCAAAAAATTCTGGAAGATGCAATTTTGACAGAATTTCTCTACAGGAAAATGCTACAGAATTCCTCGTAGCAGTCCCCATACAAACACATCACAATTTTCTATTAGAAATTCTGGAAAATGCAATTTTGACCGAATTTCGCTACAGGAAAATGCTACATAATTTCCCGTAGCAGTCCCCATACAAACAGATCATAGTTTGCTACCAGAAGTTTTCTAAAATTTTATTTTTTCATTTTATGTAACAATATCTCTTTGATACATTTTACAAAAACATAATGTGCAAGGTTTCAACACATTTTACCCATTTTTCCGCATTTTGGCGATATCTCTTTGACACATTTTGACAAACACTTTATGTGCAAAGATTTTAAGTCTTATTGAGACATTTTGTTGAGAACAATGTGTGTAGGGTTTGAAAGAAAGTTTCAACATGAAAATGTGTTTCCAGTATCATGTATTTGGAATGCAAGTGACAATTTACTGCTATACACCTTTAACCATTGCACTCCCACTAACAAAATTTTATTCATAATCAGAGCATTAAGTTCCTCAACTGAAAACTTATACTATAGAATTGTAAATTTATAGTATTAAAATGCAGCTATAGGAATTTCTCCCTGGCATGGTCATTAAAACATGGTACCTAACAGTTCCTTTCAAGCTCTAACAATGTTTTAAACTTATTAAGGTGTCAAAATATGCCAAACATAAATGCATTTTGAAACTTTACTCACTCAAGAATTTTCACAAACATTTGGCATGCAAACTCATAAATCTGAACTAGCAACAAATTAACTCAAGGAACTACTCAAAATATGACCTTGGACTTCTAGCAAGAAAACCAAAGGTTTTCCTTAAACGGATAATCACTTACCCCAATACTGGGCAAGAAATTATGAGAAAGAGAATGAAATCTCTTAGAGTGTTTTTGTCAAACACTTCATATGTAAAATCCAGAATTTTAATCCAGCGATGAAGAACTCAGGAAAAATGCTCAGCAAATGAAATTAACGAGTAATTGGCCATCAATTTAACCTCTAAATCAGCAAGCACATAAATCAATGCATTAATTAACAAAATTACTCATTGCATAGTAGTGAATGCCAATAGTAAATTTCAGATTTAACTAGTTAATTCCAACTCACTCAATTAACTTGGAATTACAAAAATTTCACAACACTAGAAATATTCAAAGTATAATTTGAGCAGTAAAAACTTATTTGATATCCCACAACACATGAAACTGATTGCAGGTGAGGCACACTTCTCCCATCCTTTGGAACCCTTTCTCATCAGTCTCTCAACAAGGAGCCACACCCGACCTAAGACTAGAAATCCACCAGGAGGTTCACTCAAGGCTATCAAATAGAAATTTATACAAGGAAATCCCCTAACCCACACCAAAGTATGGTTTTAATTCTTAATTTCACAAATCCTGAATCCAATAAGTTCATTAACAATTAATACAGTCCCTTCCTCGACTACAATTCCTCCAGCATAGTCATGGATCCACCCTTCACAACAGTACCTCAAGCACCATGACATCAATGCCTGGAATCATGTTGAGGAAATGCCATGCATTATTCACCGTTTCAACTATAATTTGTTTACATTTAAGACCAACTAGTCCACCACAACAAAGCTCACAATTTACATAATTTCTCTGGTACTCCAACTTTCAAATCCAACCAGCAGTTCATGTTCTTCTTTCCAGTTGGACCACACAAAGAGCACAATGGGAATAAATTTCCAAGAGGGGGGAGAATTTCCTCTTTTTTCATACAAAGGTTTTATGCATTCCCCTCTACAACCACGTGGGATCCTCATGAAACCCACGTTTCCTTCATTTTTCAATAAATTCACTTAATCCCCCACTTAACATATGATTAAGGTTTTAAGCTTAATAAAGGTGGTTTAAGACTTAATTAACATAAAGGTAAGTTAAGCTCCTGCTTAGAACAAGTTCAGGTTATTGACCCCTTCGTACTTCTCACAACCCCGTTTCTCTCTGACTAGTGAACTCTTGGTTCCCCATACTCTTTCAGTGTTCATGTCGCATATGCAACCAGCTATATGTTTATATTATTTATAATTGTTCATGTACATATTCATATGTCTCAGTCCTTCATACCATTCAAATTTTTTATTACATCATTTACAACTTTAAAAACTAGGGTTCAAAACAGGGAGTGTTACACTAAATATCCAAAACCCCAACCCTAGGAGATGAAGGGGAAATATTAATGTGGGCCTTGAGGAGTCTAATTGATAAATCAAATTCCATAGGCCACAAATTCCACAATACAAACTCTGTTTGGGGTGCATCATAACATGTTGGAAATATCTCAATGTGAAGAAAAAATCATGTCAAGGATTAAGAAATCCTTTTGAAACTTTAAGTTGTTGCAGGGCCAAAAAACACTATTTAGGGGCCTAAAAATTGCATCAAAATTTTAGGACCTTAAAAACCATAGAAAAAAACTGCCAGGATGTGGAACCATTCTAAATCAATGGAATGGGTTTGTGTCCACTAGTATCTACCTAGACCAATCATACCCCATTAAGGAGAAATGGTTTCCATTGCATAAAGTTCTTACATCAAATGAGTAAACTTCTTTTGAATCTGAATCCTTGTGAGCCACTTTCCTTTGTGAAGAAGCTGCACTGCTTTGACGATTTAATACATTTGATTGTTTTGTTGGAAAGTACCCTTCACCCTAGTTTCCATGATCTAATCGGATATCACCTTCTCAATGTAGTCAAGATTGAGTTTTATAGGGTCCAAGTGCTCAACCACCTCCAAGGTGTCCAAGAGAGAAAAAAAATATGGTTGAAGCAACTTGACGTTAAACACAAAGTGTAAGCAGAGGAAAGAAGAGATACTTAATTCAAAAATAATCTCTCCTTCATCCTTGGTGATGTTATAAGGTCCATATAGGTGTGGATGGAGCTTTCGATGGGGTTTTTTGAGGAGATATTTCTACAATTGCAACCATAACTTATCTCCCACCTAGAACTTGTGTGGAACCTGATGTTAATCATGGTATTACTTGTACCTAGCTTTGACATTTTCAAAATATCATGAACTTGTCGTTGGACATGTTGGTTATACTAAACAATTTTTTCTACTCGATTAGCATCAGTTTGAGCATGGGGGATTCTTTCCATGTATATACTATGGGAAGTGCTATGTTAATTGAGGCTAATGGTTGGGATCCAAGGAACATCTGCAAAGGTTGCGGCCAATAGAGCTATGGAGGGTTGTGTTGTAGCTATGTTGAATATAAAGAAGGCTCTCATTTTAAATGTGTGGATTTTTGAATTTGTACACTCTTAGGATATGCGTATTCATCTTGTTGACTACCTCTATATATCCATTAGTATGGGTGTGAAAGACATCCAATTTGGTCAACTTGGTGTCCATCATCAACCACAGTATTGACTAGAGAGTACTTAGGAGCGTACTGTCCTGATCTAAAATAATATAATTTTGTGGGAGCCCAAAATGAACCTAAACATGCTCAAAGAAGACCTTAGTAGTGGCCTTTGTTTTGATGATCTTCGTACAAGGCATTAAAATCACCATCTTAGTAATTGGTTAGTAATCACAAATACACAATCATTCCATGCTTGATTGAAGGAAGGAAGAATATGTAGTCCATGTATACAAACTCTTAGGGTCTATCTGGGGTAGGTAGAGGAGAGTACAACCCCTGCTTATTAATGGAAGGTTTTTCAATGGCACATGTGATACACATACCTACTAACATCCTATCATATATTTCCCAATACTAGTACTTTTTCAATTCTACCACTATCTTCTCCACACCAAAGTTCCATGCCACTTGACTGCAATGTGCCTCCCAAATTAGGTTCTCATGATTGTTTGAAGGAACATAGAGGTGGTCTAGGTGGCATAATTTTTTATCTTGGAGATGAAAGTTTGAGACTCATTTTCCGCACACAATGTATAATAGGAACAACAAATTCAGGGTCATTGTCACACAATTGGGACCACCTGGAGGTCTCGTGTCCACAAGAGTTGATCAAAGTAGTCATCACTACAATTGGAGATTGGTTAAGGAAATATGTAATGCATTTTGTGCTTCCCTTCTTGTACTTGATGTTCAGATGAAATTGTTGCAAGTATGTGGAGCACTTATGATGGTCATTGTTATGCTACTTTACCTATTACTTAAGATCAGTTTTATAAAAAAATTGGTACCGTTCATTTGATCATGAATATTGTAAATCCAAGGGATTAAATATCAATTTTTTACTGTGATTTTCTTTATATATCTATAAAATACGAAATTTCCATGTTCCATCCTTCTTCTACACCAACACAATTGGGCTCCCACAAGGTGAGGAGCTTGGTTGAATGTGGTCCCTTTGGATGAGATCCTGAATTTGACACTTTATTTATTCATTCCATAGAAGAGAGAATATGTATAATGGGCCATTAGGAAGATGAGATCTAGGTATCGAATGAATTAAATGCTTGAACTTGTAGTGTACGAGGATGCTTGCAGATGGAGCAAATATATCTCTTCATTCTTCCGCTAAATTTTCCATTTGCTTCTTCTATGTAGAGGGACCCATGGTAGAGGTTGTGGTGGTTGTAGGGATATTTTGTTTGCCTTCCAACCAAATAATGAATAGGAAAAAATTTCTAGACTGATAGATTACCTTCCTGCACTCTTTTGCTAAGATAAAAGAAAATACGATGGTTGGAACTACCTTCAGTATCTTGTATAGATGACATTGCAAAGTAAAAATAATCTATGAGGCATATACTCATAAATAGAATGATGTATGCACACATATTTTGACAAAAATAACATCACAAACTTCAAGTTAGGAATCATCATGCAATAACTCATCTTTGAAAGGCTTGATGTTGTAGGGAAGGTGACATTTGTGGCCAACATGGATGTCTCGTCCTTGGCTCAAGCAACTGATGGTGTACAAAATGAAGTGGGACATTGTTAGTAGATGTAGTCTCTTGGTGACCTCGATTGGGATGAGATTCTTTTGGAAACCGCTATCAACAATGGAATTTAGTGGATTCCCTTTTACTCACATATATTAATGGAAGAGGTGGTCACCTTCTTCTGGCTCTTCTGGTTGGACCTTTGTATTTATGATGGTAGCACTAGGTTCTACCTCAACAAATTGCTTTCCCTTATCTGGTTTCGAGTCAAGTTCCATGCCAAGTTTTGAATCCAAGGCTTTAATATTAGTGAGCAATGAATTCTTTGAGTGACATTCATCAATGATGTGCCAGGGGATTTTTGTGGATCTCATGTTAGTTTTTCATAATTTAATTCATTATGATCTAGGATCTTAACTGAAAGAACAACATGTACGACATATCAAGCATAAGAGACAAGAGACATAAAACATTTCACCGGGGAAAACCAAGAAGGTGAAAAACCCCGCAACTTCCTCAGAGATAGAATAAGCATCAATACAAGGATCACCATGATCAAACCCAAGAGATAGACATATTCAGCAGCATGCTCCTCCTCCACTTGTGCGCACTCCTCCTCTCTCTCACTAATGTGAAGTGAGTGAATAATAGAATGTGTAAAATGAGAGACACACTCTCTATTTATACACTAACTTGACTTGACCTTTACTCAACTAGGTCGGCCTCAACTTAACCACTTAACATAATGTTGACTGGGCCGACCCCCACTAGGGTGGTCTAATAACCCTTTGACCCACATGACTCATACAGGGTTGACCCCATCAAGGTGGTCTAATAACCTATCAAGTATAAGTTACGACACTTACAATATAACTGACAACACTTCCAATCGGAGGAATGATACATCTTTGTTGGGGATACAATAAAGTACAAATACAATATACAAGTGAATATCTTCCGAAGTTACAAATACATCAACATCTCAAACTACTTTCCAGTGTCCTGTTTGGACATCCCACTACCCTTCTTCACCTATTACTTGGAGTGGTTTTATTGAGGTTGGATATCCTTGATATATCCTTTGTTATGTGAGTTATAGACACCTTTATTACACTTCTGTTGTGATTTATTTGTAGACCCAAAATCCGTCTTATTCTTCTTTTTAATTTTTTTTATCTATAACAACATATTGATAAGTAGCTCCTTATGAGGAGATGTCCAAGAAATCCATCTATTTTTGGATGTACCTATGTAGGATATTGTGGTAGTTCAGGAATAAGTTTCGTTATCGTTGTAATCTTATTAATACTGAGAGGGGGGGTGAATCAATATTAACACAGCTATGAACAATTTTTACTTCTTGTCAATTTGAACTGGAACTTAAATTATGCATTCACCATAAACATAAATATTCAGCATCGTGTGTGCAATACATAGAGCACAAATATTTTTACGTGGAAACCAAAACGGGAGAAAACAACATAATGATATCTTATATTAAAAATATTACATTTATGGAAGCACCAATTTCTGAAGTTCTCTAGTACCAACTAGAAGGAGGCCCAAACCCCTTGGTTTAACAAGCACCGATATGAAGGAAGCATCAAATCCTTTATTTACCAGCTTCAACAGGAAGGAGGCATCGACACCCTGTTCCTTGCCCCATCATGCCACCCGGCTATGACTGTAGAGGATAATTTTTTGATGTTCTACTGATCTGCACACTCTTCAAATTATTTCCAGTTCATTCTATTGTGCAAACCTTCTGTATACTTGAGATCTTGCAATCGTTGAATTGTATCGCGTTCTTCACTTCACTACATCAACATTACATACTTGACCTTGTACTTCACAAACTGTGTGATGTTTTGACATACATTATGTTTCTACGCATCTACAAACTCAACTGATACTGCACATCATGTGTTGTGCTGTTGTTCTGATTTCGCGCATTTGTATATGATCTCTCACATAATTATGTGCACCTTCTGCTATGCTATATTTCTATCTTGGCACATATGTATTAGATAATCTGTGACCTCCTACATACCATCTACGATATTGTCTTTCTATTCTTATGCACTTGTCTCAGATAAACCTCATCACATTGTGCATCTTCTGTTGTGCTACATTTTTGTCTTTACGCATCTATCTCATATATACCACTCCATATTTATGTGCATCATCTTCTGTGTTTCATTTTGCGCATCCGACTCTTCTACTATATTATGTTGTTCTAGTACCACGAGCCATTGATACCCAAAATTAGAAGCTTGCCAAATCATAGTACTAACACATTCACATATTCAATATTACTTTAATTCTCCAACTTGGATTATTATTTATACTTGTCTTGTGTAGATAGCATGTCCACAAGTTGGTCGTAGCATCCCTTCTTCCTTGCATTACGGTTAGGATTAATTCATGCTTTCGTCATTTGTCATGTTTTGTGCTACTGAGGTATCACACCTTGTGGGTATTGCACATACTTGGTCCTTTGCATAGTGGGTCTTGGGAACTTTGGAATCACTTCATGTGTGGTCTTGTGCCCTTAAAGTACCATCGATTGTGGGTCTTACGCACTTGAATTATCCGAATGCCACTTTCTTCCGGGACTCTTGCGCACTTCAACAACTTGTATACTTCTTCAAATTGGTGGTTCTTTATCACTTCCGAGACTTGCATACCTGTCCAAACACTTCTTTCTCCCAATCCCCTTGCGCACTCTCGAAACTTGTCCAACCAACTCTTTTGAATTTACCTTGAAGTAGCATGACTAGGTGGACTTGGGACTAGCGCTTGTACCTTATGTACTTCTTCAAACTGGATGTACTTTTGTAATATGGATGTACTCTTTATGTACTTATTCAAACTAGATTTCATTTACTTCTTCAAACTGGCACAAGGATATCGAGTCCTCTTTGACATCAGTTGACATCAATGACAACCAAAGTTCAACAATCTCCCCCTTTGGCATTGATGTAAACACCTCATGAAGATGTACATGTCAACACCTCATAAGGTTGTGCTCTTCCTCTGTTCTATTAACAGTACACCTCCTATGTGTACTTCCTCTGTGTTCTTGCCAGTTTGAGCCTGCTCATTTGCGCAGTTCTTAGTACTTTTCTACTATCTTTCATTTATTCACGAATCCCTTCCACTAATGCATGTTTCACGATATTTACTACTTTGTTCCTTTGAGTGGCCTCCTATCAATGCTTCTTAGTTTTTTTTAATCTCTGCATTGGTCACATGCTTCATGATATTTCTCCCCCTTTGACATCAATGGAAAAGAGGTGCCTTCAATGTGCAATTTCAGGTTCTCATTTCTTCGGTTTTGCACTGGCCTTCATACATATTCTTGATACGATTAATCCCCCTATCTTCGTGTTTCATTCTTTTTCCTTTTTCAAGAGTTTCCACGCAGAGCTCAATCACCTTGCAATCTATACCTTCAACATTTCTTTTGTAGCTATATTGAATATGCTCCCCCTGTACAGTTGCCAACTTCCTTCTATCTTGATCTTCTATTCCTATCATATTTATTGTTCACACTTCTTCATTTATTGCACAATATTCCATGCCATCTTCTTGTCGCATTCACTGTGCACTACAGAGTTCCATCTGCTTCATGTTTGCATTGTCTTCAATGTTGATTTCCAGCATCCAACTTTTTTTGTCACATTCATTGCACTATGACCAACCTTCATCACATTTTCCGACTTCGCATCTCTTTCTATGACATCCAAGGATTCTTTCTTAATATCGCACATATTTCCATCCCTCAACCAACATGGAAACATGGCAATGCGACTAATACCTCATGCGAAAAATTCAACGTGTCATTTTTGTACTTGATCCTTTTAGGCAACATCATTTCGATCACACAGAACAATGATTTGTATTTCCACTTTTCGTCCTCTTTCCTGATTTCATTAACTTGTGCAATAAATTTTGACTTCTCTATAGTCAAATTCAATTCGTTCAGACATAAATGCAATTAACCTCAACGTCTCTTCAATTCATTTCCGCGCGCTCGGTGAACCACCTTTCAATTCTATAAATGAGCTACGTATTGCTTGGTTCACCGTCCTGGTTCATTCCCTGTCAAACTTGTTTTGAATTTCGCAGCTTCTGAGTTTCATGTCTTCATCCATCATGTCTTCCTTCTTTCAAAGATTCAACACCCCTTCGACAATATTCGCTCGAAAGTTCAGTCGCAGTAGATAGAATTCACAAGACTAAGAGTTGATATGGGGATTTGGAAATCCCAGATGAAAGAATCTAATTTCATGCATTGGTACATATAGTCGCAGGTCAACTAGAGTACTATTGAGGTGTTTTCCATTTTGAACAAGAGATTCGACTTCCTAGAATAAATTCTTGACTTGCTAAACTTGTTTCGGATGAAACAATCCACTACGAACGCATTGTCTTCAACTATGTAGCTTTTTTCATTGCTGCAATCCTATGAATTCATCCAGCAAGATATGATGGATCTTGAACTTCGTCTTTCACAACAACCAACTAGTCATGATGTAGAGTTGGACCTTGAGCTTTGGATCTAAATCAATTTTGTAATTCTCATTTTGTTCAATATGGCTCCCATCATCATCTTTGTACAGCTGTTATTAGGCCTTAGTTTTCTACCTCTTTGTGCTTTGACTCTGTTTTCTGCGATAGAGTTCTCATGTAATTTTGTAAGGGAAAATTTTGAATATAATCCAAAATTTGTTTATGTATCTATGTGGACCTTATGTTTGTTCACCGACAATACTTCTTTGTACTCTTCTTTCTACTGTTACATGTATGAGCTCTTTGTGCGAAACATCTTTGCAAATAATTTAATACATGAGTATTTCCTTTCCAACATAACATTAGTGCAACTACAAACCTCAAATGTTCTCTAACTGCAATACTTACTAATACGTTCCTTGAATTCCTAATGAATATTGTGTTGAATTCAAGGATCTTACTTATCCTTTCAGAGATAAGCAAGATGGTAAGCAATTACTTGCTACTTGATATGTACTTGGGTTGTTTGCTTCTTCTGTGCATGCTTGAGGAGTTTTCCTTATCCATATCTTCATGTGCACACCTCCATTTTGATACAACGCCTGACTATATTCCCTTTTGGTCCTTGTATTGCGGTTGATGTTATGTGGAGTATATCTATCTGGACAATTTACTGTTATTTAGCAATATTGAACCTTGTGTCCAAAACCATCACATGCATAACATCTCATAGTTTGACAATATTTCGCAATATGGCCAATGTAATTACACCTTGCACACTTCAATATATTGATCCTTAATCTAATAGTGTAATATAAATAATTGTGACCTTTAAAGGAGTTATCATACCTTTATGTCTTCATTTGATTTGGACTGTACTTGCTATCGTAGACATTTTTAGTTGTTTTGTCATAGCCAAGTCCTGATTTTCCTGTTGGTGATATTTGATCATTCAAAACCTTATTCAGGATTGATGTGCTATCTTTGAATTTATTCTTCGTTTCGTCAAGGAAAGCCTTGTCACTCCCTGAATGTGCACAGTTCTGAGTATTAATGATGTGACCTTTCCCTTTTATCATAACCAACTTTTCTTCTAAATGGGAGGTCTCTCCATTCTTTTGTTCGAGTTGACTTGTCATTGGATCATTTTTATGCTCTGACTCTTCCAGTGACGTTTTCAATACTAATTTCTCTTCTTCAAGCTTTTTTAGTTTGTCTACAGTGAAATTTAGTTGTTTCTCAAAATTCATTTGCTTTTCACTAACCCATTTTTCAAGAGACTCTTGAATCACATTGGCTTGCTTGACTTGTTCTTCATACTTTGACAGTTGGTCTTGCAAGAGTTTGTTCTTCCTTTTGACTTCTTTAATTCATCTAAGGCACTAACTAACTAGTTCACCTTCCCATTCAACTTTTGCAGCTTCTTCTTCTTCAGATTGACTATCCGATTTAATTTCTACAAGAAGTTTTGGAGGTGAATTAAAGGTTCCACTAAAGAAGTACTTATCCAGTGTTCCTAATTGACTATGCACATTTGACGTGTTTTTCTTGATAGAGGGACAACACTTTTTCTTTTCTTTTATTCACTACTTTCGTCTTCTAGAAAGGACATGAAAAGCACTTCTTTTGGACTGTCATCACATTCACTTTCTTCGGATGAACTACTGTCTTCCTTGAATTACAAACACTTCCTTTGCTTTGGGAAAATTTTCATGTTCTCAGATTTGTCCTGTGTGTGCGCCAATTTTTGTTCATTTTAATTAGCCTCTTCTTCATTGTCATTATCTCTATATTCCTTATATGGAAACTTTGAAGTGAAATGACTTACTCTTCTACATTTAAAACGTTTGAAGGATAACTTACCCTTATACTTACCATGCCCTCTTTCAACTTTCTCACAAATTTTGATTCTTCCTCATCTAATTCATCACAAGAGCCTTTGTCATGCTCATGTTTTTCTTTCCTGGTAGTTTTCAAGGATACTTCTTTTCTGGTGGGTGTTAGTGATATTATATACCAAATAATTTCCTAGTTATTTAATTATCGACCAAAGAACGTAAAATTGTGACAGATGGACACTATATATGCAGATCTAGTTCGAGCAGAAGTTCATTGATTCCCAATTCAATTTTAAATCAAAATCAATGGTTCAAGATTAAATTCACACACACAAAAGTTCAGAACTCAATTCAAAGTTTAAGATGCATTCAATCCATGATAAAATCAATCAAGAAATAATAACACACCAATCCACGCAATGAAATCACTTTACTGTATTCGAATGCAATGTATGTATCTCACAAATGAAAAGATACTCACAAACCTAACACACCAAGTAGTGTTGTACCTTTGAAGGGGGCCCTTCCTCCACAAGTCACATACTACGAATTGCAGAAGATTAAAAACTCTGAGCATGAAACGCATGAACAACAAAATAATTGATTGATAAGAGAACATAAGCAAGATGATCAACAATATTCTATTTTCTTGATATTATTGTCTAATGTTTATGGAAATTACAATAGGACATTTATAAGAGTAGCTTCTGTTAAAAAATAGAAGGACTGGAATTACACGCTTTACAGCCGTTAGAAATACCATGGAATAAATAACAGAGGAATTACATATTTAACTAAAGAAATATCCATGGAAGATAAAATTCCCCATTATTACAAATCCATATATGTTTAAATCATAATAGATCTGTCGAGATCCAAAAGATCGAAAAATCCACAATTATAAGAGAAATGTGCATCTAGCCGAGGCGGTAACCAACTTTCCATTAACCTAATCTCAGGGCTCTGACGTAGAAATATCTTGAGAAAAACAAGGATGGGAAGCTATTCCACATGATTCCAAAGAAAACCCATTTGCTAATTTCGGATGGACATGGCTGCAGGTACCAAAAGCTATCGGACTTACAAGTTTTCCACAAAACTTGTAAACACTGAGAACACTTTTAGAAACTGGGAAAAACTTTTGAAGACTGGGAAATCCTGGAAAAACTCAAAAGTCTATCAACTTCTGTTAGTTACTAGAATTGATGATCAAAACTCACTTAATTGTGAAAATATCAAGAACAAAACAAAATACGATTTGAAATACCTCAAAAGGATATAAGTGCAGATTCACAGGTTTATAGTGGCAAAATGATATGAGTTTACAAGAAAAGGGTAAGTTTGCTAATAAGGATAACCAAAACCATTGTTCAAAACAAGCTAATTTGAGACCCTAACATCTCCCCCCAACTTAAGACATGGCATGTACTCACGCCATAAGATGATGATGCAACTGTGTCTAATCATAGGAGAGATAACCATTCACAGTTTCTTCATGCAATCCCAAATTTTGGTCAACCTCTCTCCACATAGTTGTTTCTTCATATCCATTCCATAACTATATGATTTTGTAAATTCTACCACTATACCATATTGGGAGAAAATGAAAGCGTAAAACCAACCATTTTGTTCCATTTCTTTGAAGAGAATTAAAATAAAATTGAGATCTAGAGATGGCCATCCTAAAGAGAGGATATCCCAGAGGGTCCTGTGCTTGCATATGAGGAGGGAGTAAGTTCCACCGTCACTCAGAAAATTGTAGAGCGGGCAGAGCACCTTCACATTTAATAAATTCATAATCCTACATAGATGCCCTCTAGTTTTGTCTGAAGAGTTTCATCTGATGTTTATTTAGTAACAGTTCTTTATGATTCTTGATCAATTCCATAATCATTAGGTGTTCTTTTCGAACATAAAGGTGAGAGTTGGATTGGCATTAGAAATCATATTGTACATCAAATTCCCATTTAATCTGGTTGAGAATAAAAGAAGTAAAATAACATAGATGAATATATCCTACCAGTAAGTTTGGGTTCCATACTGTTTCAGATTGTAAAAAGAAATTAAAAGAGTAAAGTTCACACAAGTGCTTCTCTCTAAAAGTAGAATTAGCGTAAAGTTATTCACAATCTTCCTTGGTAAGTATTTCATACGTTTTTCCATGCTGCAATCTAGTTAACTGAAACATTACCTATTGCTCATTAAGGTAAATTGAGTAAATTGGTGATGGAGATCTACAACTTATGATTTGTGAGGTCAATTCAAACATTTGATTTTTCTCATTCTTCACTGTTTCTAACTGCTGCTCAAGATTTTGAATTATGGTTTTCCATTTAGAATCCAATGTCAAGTACAAATCGAACCACTGTGCTTGCATCTGCGGAATCTCAACTCGGTATTGTTACTTATAAATCATTCCTAGATCGTATAATTCATATTTTTCTGTCCAATTGACTGAGGAAATTTTAACAGAGGCCAAAGCAAGAGTATTGGTTCTAATATCATCAAGGATTTCATTTATAGTCTGATATGATTGCTTAATCCCTTGTTTATATATCTCTTTTGATGGTTTTGATGAAAGTGTGGCCTCTGCTGTAGATGCTAGAAGATCTAATGCCGAGGGTACAACTTGTACATCTGTTGGCACTTCCCTGGTTTATGTTCTTTGATTTTTTCTCAGAATTGGCCTTATTTTACATTTCAAAGCTGTAATCTATCTTCGAAGAGTTTTATTTACTGTCTTTACAAATTGTAATTGAGACTGCAAGTTTTCATCAGTTTTCCTGAGTTTCTCATAATTTTCCTTGAGCAAGTGATTTTCTGTTTTTATATGCCTTTCTAACACTTCCATCTCTCTAATTTTTTGTTCTAAATCCTTTATCCTCTAGTCTTTCTTTTTCAAAGCAACAGACAATAAATCAGAAATTACCTTCCCAGGAAAATTGTTGGTATAAATTGTGCTTCAGGAGAATTGTTGTAATCTAGTTGGAAATCTTCTTGCTCTAGGTCATCAGAATGTGCAACAGGTTCCCTCACTTCTTCCGCAGGTACTGCGATCTCGTCATCTGAACTTACCTTAGAATATCTAGTGTGAGGCTATTTAGGAACCCTAGATAACACTTCACCATATACTTTGTTTTCTTCAATTGGTTCCTTTGCAATCTGCTAAAAAACCTTTGCTTTTCTTCTAATAACCCTGCCGACTTCAGCCTTCTGTGATTGGTTCATTCTTGTTAAAAGATTTAGAATTTTCCTGATCCTAATGGAAGTTCAATACCTGCTCATTTTTTTTCTCATAGAGGGTTCTGACATCTCACCCGGTATAACCATAGGTTGAATTACTGGAATGTTCAGTATCTCAATGGATGGAGGGTTCCTTTGTGACATATCAACAGGAGGACTATTTTCAAGAATGGCTGGTAGATGATGTACATCCTTTTCCCTGGAGAAACCCTGTTCATTCATGAATTGTTCCTAATGACTCCCAGACTTTTGTAATTCATTTAGGACCAGTAATTGATAAGGGCATGGTGATGTAGGTTGCTAGATTCATTATGTGCACCTTGCTATACCCCAATTTCCATTTTATGCAGAATTTTGTAAAATAAATAGGGTAAATTAAGGGGCTTTTCCCAAGACACATGAAGTAACAGTCTAATATGGTATTGACAAACAAAGCTATAAAATCCATCACAAGTAATATATTTTTGTATCCAATAGACTATGTTAGACCAATGTGGCTTAAGTCGTAATCTGTGCATACCTTGAGTCCAATTCGGCAAAGGATGAATCCACTCGACAAAATCCTTCCATGCATTATTATCTTCAATTCTCTGTGACTTGAACGGACTTTCACCTACAACTGACACCCCAATGGACAGAGCTATCGATTCTTCTGTCACTGGCAACTCAAATCCCATGATACATGCCACAATGCCATTAAATGCTCGAGCAAAATCCAACGTAAGTTCATCATGCCACCCCTACAATTGCTCTAAAAACACATACCATCCCACAGCTTGGAAATAATTCTTATTGTCTATATTCTCATCCAAGCAATCTACTATTAATGCCTCATACATGTTTTCCATATTGATCTCGGTTGTCAATACCCTAACACTACTTGATTCGAAATGGTTCTGTTATCCTGATACCAATTTGGGCAGAAACAAAGGGTATTTACAAGTGATGGCAAGAACTGTGATAAGTAATTACAAGTTTTTAAATGGAGGGTTAAGATTGGGTACGATTTCGGTGGAAGAGGTATATCATATTTGGGGGATAATTATGGCAAGCATGGGAGTTGTCAAATCAAAAGTCAGACGATCATCCAACCATTTGATATGACTTACTAATTTTGTGCGAAAAAACGAAATGATATAATGGGTAAAAGGAAGTTAGGTTATAATTAAATATGTTGGGCATGGTGGACAAGATAAAGTATAAAAGGTGATTTGAGGTCGTAATAAAAATGATTTGTTCTTGATAATTTACAAAAATAAGCAAGTAATTTCATACCTGGTAACTAAACAGAGTACCTGTAGCAGTTATCTTGAATAAAAACTATAAACTTGCTTGAATAATGTTACCTGATGTTGATGGATACTAAAAATGAACAAACAATCCTTCAAAGAAATCATTTAGTTGCAAGTTTCTACTGAAAGTAAACTTGAATTACAAATTTTATAGGAAAATTGTAAACTCTTGTGAAAAACTGTATCAACTATGGAAAACTTGTAAACCGGAAAGAAAACTTGTAAACCTTGAGGAAACTTGCAAATTATGCTGACACTGCAACCCAAACCCATTCCTGGTACAAATCCCTCTGTGGATAGATTTATTGATGTCGAAAATGGAGAGAATTCATTGGATTACCAACCAATGATGAGATATTTTAACCAATGTGAGATAATTTGTCATTGATGTCACAGATATCAAGGTACCTAAGTACATTTTGTATGATGTGAATAGGTGGTTTGCCATCGAACATCAAAAAAATTCAGCAAGCAAGGGACATTAAGGAATCCCCATTGCCTGATGATGAGAGAGCCTATCATTGATGAATGCATGTCTAAGGGTACTTTTATTGGCTCTAATTCTATCTCCAGATAGGGTGCTGAAGTTCATCATGGAAAGCTTTGAGAATGCCAAAAATTTCATCTTCACGAGCACACCTATGAATGACTAAATCAGGACCAGTATAAAATAAATCATGTTGAACCCAAGAGTAAAATGCACTTTTTCTAATAATTTGTTTCCTTTCTCTAGGAGATAGATGAGCAGGTAAATTCCCTGTGGATAAATTGTTAGCTATGTTGGAAAACCAGGGATATTTGATAGACACAACAAAAATAATTTCATTAGGAAAATTATCTTCTACTAGGGAAACATCACCTTCATTATGGAGACAAGAGTGAAAATCTGCCACCAGGTTTTCCCTTCCGGTTCGATCTACAACTGTAATATCCAATTCATACAAGAGAAACAACCATATAGTAATTCGTCCATTGGTTATTGGATTATTCATTAAATAACTAATTGAAGAATGGTCATTATGCACATAAACCAGATAACAAGTAATATAGTGTCTAAATTTATTAATAGCATGAACAACAACCAAAAAATATTTTTCAGTTATTGTGTAGTTTAATTCAGCAGGAGTCAAATTCTTGTTAATATAATGGAATAAGTAAATGAGTCATCCCTCTGACCTAAAACTACACCTACAATTGAATTTGAAGAATCAATAGAAATATGAAAAGGCAGGGACCAATTAGGCCCTCTCAAGATAGGAGCTGAAGATAGATTTCATTTAAGAGTTTTGAATGTTGTATGTGAATGTTCATCCCAACAAAGTTTTGCATCTTTTTCCAACAACTTAAATAATGGAGGGGCAATTTTTGTAAAATTTTCAATAAAACTCATGTAATATCTTTCATGGCCCATAAAAATCCTTACCTCCTTTTTCCTAGTAGGAACTATTAGGTTGACAATGACTCGAATCTTGGACGGATCTACTTGAATCCCTTGTGAAGATATGTGATGTCCCATGATGATTCCTTCTTCTAGAATCATGAAACATTTCGCAGTGATGAGTGCTATATGGATGTTTATGCACATGTATAAGGATTTTATCAAATTCATTAAGGATTCCTCAAAATTTTCCCCATAAGCAGTGAAATCATCCATATATACTTATACCCCTTCATGTATTAGATCAACAAAAAAAGCAAGCACAACCATTTGAAATGTGGCAGGGGCATTGCAAAGGCCAAAATGAAGCACCTTATAAGCATAGGTACCCCAAGGGAAAGTGAAGGTTGTTTTATCCTGGTCTTCTGGGGAAATGATGATTTGATTATATCCACAAAATCCATCCAGAAAGGAAAAAAACTTCTTACCTACTAATGTGTCTAATACTTGGTTAATGAATGGAAAAGGGTAGTGGTATTTAAGAGTTGCCTTATTGAGTTCTCTATAGTCCACACACACCCTCCATTTACCATTCTTTTTGGGGACTATAACTAAAGGTGAGATCCATCAACTGTATGATATTGGATAAATGAAACCAACATCCAATAACTTTTGCAATTCTGTTTTGACTATTTATTTCAAAGATGGATTCATCCACCGCTGGGGTTGTCGAACAGGTCTAGCCCCCTGCTGGATGTAAATATGTTGAGAACATGTGCTTGGAGGGATCCCTCTCATGTCAGTATAGTCCCAAGAAAAGATATCGAAGAAGTCTCTTAAGGTTTGTACTAATTCAACTTCTTGTGAAGGAGTCATTTTAGCACCTATATTCAATTTTTTACCAGGTAGAATTTCAACCACCTTAATGTGAGGTTCAGATTCAGAATGAATGGGAAATGTCATCTGATAATATAAGAAAATTTTAACTGTTGTACAGTTCTCTTGAAATTTAGGACCCAACAAATAATCCATACTTGCTTTCCTAAGGAGTGGATTGTGTTCCTCAAAATTATATGGAAAATTAAGGTTGCTAATAAAGTTATTGTTTAAAATTCCAGTTGTATTATCTTTGAGTTTCATGGATTCTTATATTGCTAAAATATGTTGAATGATTCCCTCACCTTTATTTCCATCCAATTCCTCTATCCATATGATATTTTCTGCTATAGGTTAGACTGGAGGATACAAAGAAATATTCTTGAGAGAATGTCCATTAGAAATTGTCATTTCCCCTTACCTACAACCGATAAGAGCATCAATTGTGGCCAACCATGGTCACCCTAATATCATGGGATGATCTGATGAACTAGATTTAGGTGCAATAACTAGGAAATCAATGGGGTATTCCCAAGAATCTAAGGAAATAACCACATCTTCTAGTACCCCTACATGTGTTATCTTAGAACAATCTGCTAGTTCCAAAATTGCAGGGGTTGGACACAAATTTGGAAGTTGCAACACTTCCATGGTCAGAGTAGTCATAATATTTAATACAAACCCTTGGTCTATGAGCGTATTGTCTATGGGAACATTTTTAATATGGGAAGTGGCTATGGGGTTACCAGGATCCCTATATTTTTCAATTGTCAGTTTCCCATACAAAACTTCAGCTGAATGGATTCCTAGTTTAATGGCAGGGGATCCTTCCTCTTTCTCCCTAGTTTCTTAACACAAAGCTCTTTAATGGTTTGGGTAAAGATAGGTATGTTCCTAATTTCTTACAGCAAAGGAATTTGAATGCAGACATTCCTAAGCTCCGCTAAGAAGTCAAAATCAAAGGTAGGGACTAGTTTTTGTATTACAAACCTCTTAGGATGTTATGTTTGCTTGTTCATAATGGTCTGGTCGTGGCTTCAATTTTTCTACAACAATATTTTGTTTTTCAAGATTGGTATTTTTGAATTCCTCAGTTGAATCACCCTGATTTTTATTTTTTAAATTTTCAGTTTCTCGAATAACTACTGTGGATGGTAGCTTAAGTATTTTCCCGAATCTCAACTGAACTGCATATGTTGGGAAAATTTGGTGTTCGGTAGTGTCAATTGATTGAACCACCTTATTATTTGTATTCGGTAGCAGTTGGGCTGGTAATTGGGTAGGACGAGGAGGTGGTTGGTTTGGAGGTAAGGCTAAAGGATGTGACTGGATTAATGGTGGTGGCTATGATAAATATGGTTGTTGATTTTGTGGATAATTTTGTGCAAAAGATTGAGGATATTATTGAGATGAAGGATAAGGCTGTGAACTTGGTTGTTGGTAATATTGTTGGGAGTGAAGATAAGGGTATTGTTGTTGTGGAGACTAATGAAAAGGCATGTTTGCAGTATTTGTCCCTCTCCACATCTGTTGCCAAGGTTGGGTTGGGTTTTGGATAGGATACCATGGTACATATTATTTCCAAGATTGTGCAATGGGTGCATAAGGAGCTGTAAATGGAACATAATATTGCATATTGAAATTACCTAGATGTCCCCAAGACTGCCAAGGTTTCTTCTTGTTGTGAGTAAAATGTTCTTATGGTAGGGGTGAGGCCACCAACATACAAGGGTTGAAAAACATACATCTAAGGTTCCAAAAATACAATAATTAAGAAAAATATTTAGGGTTTAAGAGGGTATGTACCTTACTACAAAAGGTTGATCCAAGCCTCTCCTTGATTCCTCCTCTTGCTCTCCAATCAAGGTACCTGCAAAACCACTCCAAAACCTTCCTCAAACCAATTTAACTACAGATATAAGATTGATATTCAAAAGAACATAAATTACTGATCTAATAAGCATCAATAAGTAATAAAAACCGATATATACATGTGCACAATGATTTGGAAAGGGAAGAATGTCTAATATTTTATTAAAGAATGAATCAAGTACATAATACCTTCCTTCAATTCAGGCACCTCATGAAACCTTCAATTTTGGATCTCCTGCTTCTCTCCTCCAAGGATCCCAACCTCCAAGCATTGCAGTAGGGTTTGATGGCAACTAGGGCACAAGTGAGGGGGATGGGAATCAAAATTTATTCAGCATAACATTACAATGGGCTCAGTCCCCTATTCATGACCCCTCTCCCACTCTTCTATAGTGAAATAAGAAGGTTTGGTTGAAGAGGGAGCAGTTATGACTGGAAGAAGAGGTTCCAAAACCACCCAAACCACCCATTCTTCGAGAATTTTTATATTTTTTGGGTTTTACTGAGGCCTTAGTAAAACCAAACTACCCAAATTGCCATTTTTAGGGTTTTTCAGGGGGTGTTTTGGTCTCCAAATTTGTTCATAAGCTCCCTAACTATTGAATGGACCATGAATGACGTAATTCCATATTATTGGGATCCCAAATATGGATCTTCAATCTCTAATGTACTTTTTTGTGACCCAGAGAAGCCTCATGAAGTGTCATATCAAAGTGTCATCATGAGAGCATAACATGCAAGTGTCATCATGGACGAAGAAGTGCCAAATTTGGTTATAACACTTCCTAGTTACGAAGTTCATTGCTTCATCAACTCCATCTCTTGCTTGATAAGCTTCCATCAATTCCAAAAGCATAGGAAACCATCTGTAGAATGATTTTTAGGGCACAACGAACAGACTTGCACGATATCAAGTTGACAAGATCTTAGAGGGTGTTTTCTGCTACATTTGGCACAGAAAATTGACAAAACAAGATCCTCTTCATTTTATTTTTCTTGTCTTTTCTTAGTTTCAAAAGTCACCAACTATGTCCCAATTTGTCCCAGAAGGTATGTTTTAAATTCTTCTAACATATTCTCAATTTGAGCTCTTGAGACCCCTCCAGTGGCTGATTTAGTGACCCTAAGCATAGGGTCTCTCAATCCTTTTCCAGCTTTGCTTCTGCTTAGTGAATATTTCATGCACAAGTCATGAATATATACAAGATACAATTGTGAGACATCAACGGAACCCATAAGATTCAAAATATCTATAAATTTATCCTTAACACCTCTCAAAAAAGAGTTGTAATAGTATCTTCATTTAAACCTGTATCCTTATACTTTTGCAAATTATATAAGAATCTTTCCACGAAATCTTCTAAGCTTTCCTCTTCTTTCTATTGCATAGTAAATATATCTTCCTTTGAGTTCCTATCTTTGTAGTAGTCATGATACTTCTTGAGAAATGATGATTTCATATCATCCCATTTAGTAATTGAGCCATTTTCCAATCCCATAAACCATTTGAGTGCATAATATTTCAAGGTAGATGGAAATAATTTGAGTTTATGTCCATCTTGGTGATAATTATAGCTTCTACATAATCAAAATCAAATAGAAAAGTGTTAGGATATTCAGTAGGCATGTCATGAAACTGAGGATAAATGGAGGGAGGAATGTTTTTCATGACAAACCTCTTGCATTATCTAAAATATGAAACCCAAAGGTTGATTCCCTTGTTTCTTGGTTCCTGTTCTTATTTCCCCCATGATTTGATTCACGGTCATTATCCCCCATGGTGTTTAATTTGAAGGGTTTAGTGTTTATTTCGTGACATATTTCTTTAACAAATTCTTCAATTGAAGAAGATGCACACCCTTTCCCAATGATTTCTTCAAGGTTGGGTCCAAGAATAGAACGGGGTGGTATAATTCCTATGGTCATAGATAATGGTATTGTTTCTAAAACTTGTCCTTGAGTGGATCTACTATCTCCTATATATGCCCTTGTAGCCCGATTTTATACCCCTTCTTATGTACCTTTCAGAGTTATAGCATTAACATGAACAATTGGTGATACAATAGTTTCCTCCTTTGGAGGAATTATTGTATATGTTATTTGGCCAATCCCAGAGCTATATTGAGGAGTAGGAGGTCATGGAATTTGAGTGGATAAATTTGGTATTCTTTGACTGTAGAGGATGATGAATTATGGTTTGGATCTATCCCTCTACAAAGTGAACTAGGGGGTCTTGCTATTCCTTTGTTGTTAGAGGGTGACAAATTCTGTGTTTGAAAATTTGTATTTGTACAACCAATAAATATTCCTTATCTATCCCTATTTCTATTCATCTGAAAAATATTTGGAAGGTTATTCACCTATGGTGTTGGACCGGGAAACTTACCTTCTTTCACCAATGTCAGTCACACATGTTCTTACCTTTCGTCTTATTATAAGGTCCTCCTCTTCGTCATGAATATTAGCATCTACACACACCACACCACAACAATCAAATTAATACAGATAACAACCCATTCTATCTCTTTCCATACCGTCCATGAAAACGACACCAAAATTGTTAGTGAAATTATATACCAGATAATTTCCCAGTTATTCAATTATTGGCCAAAGAACGTAAACTTGTGACAGATGGAAACTATCTATGCAGAGCTAGTTTGAGCAGAAGTTAACTGATTCCTAATTCAATTTAAATCAAAATCAATGGTTCAATATTAAATTCGCACACACAAAAGACTCATAACTCAATTCAAAGTTTAAGATGCATTCACTCCAAATGATTCTTGGTAAATCCTCAGGTGTTGATATTCTTGTTGCAGCTTCTTATTGCTTATCAACACAGAAATTTATTAACCAATTGGAACAATCTTATGACTTTGTTAACCAAAATAATCCTTAACTAAATCAAAATGACAGCTTCCAATTATTCCACTCGTAAATGGACTAGGTAAAGGGAAGGTATCGTTGATATTGTACAGGTATATATCCCGCTCAACAATACAGTACTATGATGCTATCAAATATCTCTGTTTAGGATCAAACCAAACCACAATCAAATCTAGAATGGAAAATTACAAGGAAATATAAAAGCTAATCTCAAATTACTAGATGTGCACAAACTATTTCTACATTGTCAACTAACTACAGGGTTTTATCCATTCTGTGATAAAATCAATCAATAAATAATAACACCCAATCCACATAATGAAATCACTTTACTGTATTCGAATGAAATGTAGGTAGCTAAAAAATGAAAAGATACTCACAAACATAACACACCAAGTAGTGTTGTACCTTTGAAGGGGGCCCTTCCTCCACAGGTCACAAAATACGAATTACAGAAGATTAAAACCTCATTGCATGAAACACACGAACAAAAAAATCATTGATTGATAAGAGAACATAAGCGAGATGAGCAACATTCCTCTAATTTCTTTATATTATTGTCTAATCTTTATGGAAATTAAAATAGGATATTTATAAGAGTAAATTTTGTTAAAAAATAAAAGGACTGACATTCCATGCTTTACATCTGCTACATATATCATGGAATAAATAATGGAGGAATTACATATTTAACTAAAGAAAGATCCACAGAAGATAAAATTCCCCATTATTACAAATCCATCTATGTTTAAATCATAATAGATCTGTCGAGATCCAAAAGATCGACAAATCCACAATTCCAGGAGAAATGTGCATCCGGATGAGGCAGTAACCAACTTTCCATTAACTTGATCCCAGGGATCTGACGTAGCAAGATCTTGAGGAAAACAAGGATGGGAAGCTAGTCCACATGATGCCAATTAAAACCCATGTGCTAATTTCAAATGTACACGACTGCAGGTACCAAAAGCTATCAGACTTACAAGTTTTCCACAAAACTTGTAAACACCGAGAACACTTGTAGAAATTGGGAAAAACTTGTGAAGACTGGAAAATCCTAGAAAAACTCAAAAGTCTATCAACTTCTGTTAGTTACCAGAATTGATGATCAAAACTCACTTAATTGTGTAAATATCAAGAACAAAAGAAAAATGATTTGACATACCTCACAAGGATATAAGTGCAGATTCACAGGTTTATAGTGGCAAAATGGTATGAGTTAACAAGAAAAGGGTAAGTTTGCTAATCAAGATAGCCAAAACCATTGTTCAAAACAAGCCATTTGGAGACCCTAACAATGGGATTTTCCCTTCAGTTCTCATCTCATACGCCGTAAGGATCCCATGAAGCTCATCCTTTGTTAACTCTACAAGATTAGTTCTATCTTCTAATACAACACCTTTGAGTCAAATATTGGAGGTAGAGTTCTTAGTATCTTCTGCACTATCGATTCTTTAGTTAGTGTAACTCCAAGAATTTTGATGGAATTGACTAAATCTTCAATTCGAAGAAAGTATGAGGCAACATTTTCTTCATATTTCATTCTCAAAGACTCATATAGCCTAGGAGTAAGTCTGCAGTTTTGCTTTCTTTACTTTCTCATCTCCTTCATGGATTTTTTTTATCTTGTCCCATACATCCTTTGTTGAAGCACAGTGCACGAATTTAGTGAATTCAGTGTATGTTAACCCACATAACAATGCATTTATGGCTCTTTCATTGCCTTCATACTATCTTCTCTCAAATGGATCAATTGGTGTATTTGCAGGAACGCTATAACCATTCTCAATATACTGTGAGACATCAGCACCGAGGGATTGCAGATATATTTCCATTCTTATCCTCCAGAAGGTGTAGTTGGAACCATCAAATCTTGGTGCTCTATTGGTGGAGAGTCCTTCGTGCTTATCCATATATGTGCAAGGATTTTCCTTCCAGATGTTAAGTTGTTACTAAAGATACCCGCCTAGATACCATTTGTTGTAATCTTATTAATACTGAGAGGGGGGGTGAATCAATATTAACACATTTATGAACAATTTTTAGTTCTTATCAATTTGAGATGGAACTTAAATAATGAATTCACCATAAACAGAAACATTCAACATCACGTGCACAATACATAGAACACACATATTTTTATGTGGAAACCCAAATGGGAGAAAACCACGAAATGCTCTCTTATATTAAAAAGATTACATTCATAGAAGCACCTACTTCCAAACTTCTCCAGCACCAACTAGAAGGAGACACTAAATCTCTGATTTTACAAGAACCAACCTGAAGGAAGCACCGACTCCCTGTTTTACCAACTTCAACTGGAAGGAGGCACCGACCCCCTGTTCCTTTCCTCAAACTTCCACCTTGATATGACTATAGAATATACTTGTTTATTGTTCTACTGATCCACGCACTCTTAAGATTATATGTAGTTCATTCTATTGTGCACAACTTTTGTATACTTGAGATCTTGCAATCACTGAAATGTATCACATACTTCACTTCACTACATCAACATTACATACTTGATCTCATACTTCACAAATTGTGTGTTGTTTTGACATACGTTCTGTTTCTGTGCATATACAAACTCAATTGATACTATGCACCTTGTGTTGTGCTGCTTATATGGTTTTGTGCATCTGTATTTGATCTCTCGGATAATTCTGCACACCTTCTGCTATGTTATACTTATGTCTTGGTGCATCTGTCTTAGATAATATGTGACCTCCTGCGTACCATCCACAATACTTCCTTTCTATTCTTACGCACTTGTATTAGATAAACCTCATCACATTGCGCATCTTATGCTATGATACACTTCCATCTTTGCAAATCCCTCTCAGATAAACCACTTCATCTTTATGCGCATCATCTGTTGTGTTGCATTTTGTGCATCTAACTCTTCTACTAGATTATGTTGTTTTGGTTTCACGAGCCATTGATACCTCAAAATTAGAAGCTTACCAAATTAGAGTACTACAACATTAACATCTTCAATCTTACTTTGATTCTCCAACTTGGATTCTTATTTATACCTGTCCTCGCAGACGGTATGTCCACAAGTTAGTCATAGCGTCCCTTCTTCCTTGCATTATGGTCAGGCTTAATTCACGCTTTCGTCACTTGTCATGTTCTGCGCTATTGAGGTATCACACCTTGTGGGTGTTGCACATACTTGGTCCTTTGCATAGTGGGTCTTGCACACTATGGAATCACTTCATGTGTGGTCTTGCGCCCTTGAAGTACCATCGCTTGTGGTTCTTTCACACTTGACTTGTCCGGTCACCAATTTCTTATGACATTCTTGCGTGCTTCAAGAACTTGTGTACTTCTTCCAATTAGTGGTTCTTGTCAGTTATGGGACTTGCATATGTGTCCAACCACTTCTTGCTCACAATCCCCTTGTGCACTCTCAAAACTTTTCCAACCAAATATTTTGACTTTACCTTGAAGTATCATGACTAGGTGGACTTGGGACTTGTGCATGTACCTTATGTACTTCTTCAAACTAGTTGTACTTCTTCAAACTGGATACACTTTTGCAATATAGATGTACTCCTTATGTACTTCTTCAAACTGGAACAAGGATTTGACATCAATGACAACCAAAGTTCAACAATTATGAGTCTATGATACCCATATTTTTGTGCAAGGTATGGAATATATTGGCGAACCCCAACACCATCTAGTCTTTCCTAGTGCAGATTGTCCATCTCGTGTATGGATCATCATAATTTTTTACGGGATAGAATTCCTTGAGGACATCAAAAAAATTCATCCAAGTGGGTTATGTCATGTATATTGTAGAATCATATTCGACATGTATCTCAATGTGATTGTCCCATCAATATTTGACATGGGGGAGGGCATTAAGGAGTGTAAAGGTGATCTTTTCGATATCATTTTTTTTAAATATTAATAACCCTCTAAGAGATTTAACCATTTCTCCAAAGTATCTACATCTATTTGGACTTAAAATAAAGGCATGTCAAACTTAACTTGTACCTTGAATATTTTTGCACCTTCGAAGCAATTGTTGGTTGAAGATGCCATTGTCATCATTGGTATTCGTTGAATGGTCTAGGTGAAATTATCCATCATATAATTCCTTTGTCATGTGAGGGATTCCTTGAGAAAAAAATTAATAGGATGTAGTAAGTCATCTCTTTTATTTTTTCCATGTGAGGCTGTTTGGGTCGAGAGTGGCTTTACCCAAGCTCAATTAGTTCAAGACCTAATTATTGATACCTAGATCTTGTCAGGGACATGCATTGAGAAACAACAAAGAACATATTTCTATGATACCACTAATATGGATTATCTAGAGTACAAAATGAAGGAAAAATATAAAATGGGAGCACACACAAATATATTATGAGGAAAAAAGTAGTAGAGTAAAACCCAAATTCTGTTAATGATTTAAATGAAAAAGGGCTCTAAGCTACAAAGCAATACAAACTAGCTAGAATGGTGGTAGCTTATATTTTAAGAGAGATGTGTCTGCAATACTCACTTAAAAGAAGACATTAAAAAAGAAAAAAATACCTTTTAACATAAATTTTTAAACCCTAAGATAAGAAAAACACTAATCCTAGGAGATGAAGTGGCAAAAGGAATGTGGGCCTTGAGGAGTCTAGTTGATACATCAACTTCCCAAGGCCGCAAATTCCACATACACAATTCATTTGGGGTGAAGGATATCCCATTATAAATATCTAAATGAGAATAAAAATAATAATCAAGAATTAGGAAAGCCTTGAAGAAATATAAGTCATTGTAGGGCCCCAAAACACTATTTAGGGCCTTAAAAATGAACTGAAAGTTCATGAATTGAAAATATGTAGAATTTTTTTCCAAGATGTGGAACCATTATAAATTAGTGGGATAGGTGTGTGGTCTCCAATATATACCTAGTTAGTTTCCCCCCTCAAAGATCAATGGTCACCATTGTGACAATTTCCTCCATCAAAAGGGGAAGGTTCTAGTAAATTTGACTCTTGGTGAGCCACTTGCCCTAGCGAAGAAGTTGCCATGTTTTGAAAACCTGGTAGAATTGGATGTTAAACTACTAGGTTCCATTCATGTTGGTGTCCATGATGAGGTCAATTGTCACCTTCTCAATGCAGTCAGGATCAGTCAGGATTTAGTTCTATAGGGGGAAAGTCCTTGGCCACCTTTGAGGTGTCCAAGAGAGGTGGAAAATATGGTCAAATTAGGTTCACATTAAACGCAGTGTGCAAGCTTCAGAAAGTGGCGATACTTAATTCAAAATAATTACCACCCATATTCTTGGTGATGGTGTAGGTCCCATATTTGGGTGGGTTATGTTTTTTATGGAGTCTCGTGAGGCACTCTTTCTGCAAATGTAACCACACCTTTTCATTTTGTTGTTTATACTTGGAAATAGCATTTTGCAAAATATCATGAACTATTCAAAAAAATTGGTTTCTTGATCAACCTTGGTTTGATCATGGGATGATTCTTCCTATGCATAAGAAGTGGGAAACGCTATCTCAATTGGGGCTAATGAATGGAATCCTAAGTACACTTGAAAAACGTTGTGTCCAATAGAGCTATGAATGGATTTGTTGTATCTATGTTGAACATAAGGAAGGACATCATTCCATCTATTTCGATGTTTGGAGTTGTAAATTATTAGTATATGAACAATTATCCTATTGAATATCTCTATTTCCCCATTGGTCTAGGTGTGGAAGGTGGTTGATTTGGTTAACTTGGTGTCTGTTATCAACCATAGGCTGGAGAAAACGGTACCTAGGAACCTATTGTCTCAATTTTAAATATGGTCCCTAGGAGCCCAAAATGAACCTAAACACACTCAAAGAAGAGATTAATAGTGGCCTCTATTGTGATGCTCCTATTACAAAGAATTAAAATGGATATCTTAGAGAACTAGTTAATTGCCACAAATACACAATCATTTACATGCTTAGTTGAAGATCGACCAGACATGTATTCCATGGGGATAGACTCCTAGGGTTTGTTTGGTGTAGGTAGAGGAGTGTACAACCCTTGCTTCTTAATGGTAAGCTTGACAATGTAACATGTGGTGCATGATTTGATATACCCATCGACATCCTGCTAGAGCTTTACCATGTAGTAGTACTTTTGGAATACCGACATTTCCTTCTCCACATTGAAGTTCCCTATCGCTTGATTGTAATGCACCTCCTCTAATTCTCAGTTGAAGGAACACATAGGTGGCCTAGATGTAATTTTGGAGATAAAGTCTAGAGATTGGTTTTTCTACATGGGATGTCTAATAGATAACATCAAAATCACTATCACTATCATAAAATTGGGGCCACTCGGAAGTTTCAGAATTTTAGTCTCCACAATAGTTTAGCATGGTAATCTACGCTACAACTAGAGGTTGATTGAGGTAGTTCAAAATGTAATTTGTGCTACCCTTCATGTCCTTGATGCCACTTCTAATGGTAGGTGTTAGACAAATTTCCTTATGTTTTCATGAAATTAAAGGGCTTATGATAAGTGTGGATTCTCATCTCCTTCACTAGGATGTAATGCTTCCATTGGTGATAGGCTTGCAAAATGAAGTATATATCCTTGTCATAGGAAGGGTTCATTTGAATTGCATTAGAGAGTGTTCCATTATGATAGGTCACTAAATGTATTTATTGGGTGAGGATCAATACTAATAGAATATTCATAGGCATCTGTCTCACTATTAAAGGGTTGCTACATGTATGGTAGGTTGAGTGTTGGTGCCCAACAAAGGTGATGTTTCAAATCCTCAAATGCTTTCTGTTGTGATTCATGTTAGTTTTTCAGCATTTAATTCAATCTGATCTAGGATATTAACTGAGAGAACAACATGTACAACATATCAAACACAAGAGACAAGAGACACAAAGAATTTCATCGGGGAAAATCAAGAAGGTGAAAAACCCCGCAACTTCCTCAGAGATAGAATAAGCACCAATACAAGGATCACAAAGATGAAGCCCCAACAGATAAATGTCTGCAACAGCTACTCCTCCTCCACTTGTGCGCACTCCTCCTCTCTCTCACTAATGTGAAGTGAGTGAATGAGAGAATGTGTAAAATGAGAGAGACACACTCTCTATTTATACACTACTTCACTTGTCTTTTAACTCTAACTAGGTCGGCCCCAACTTAACCACTTAACATAATGTTGACTGGGTCGACCCCCACTAGGGTGGTCTAATAACCCTTTAACCCACGTGACTCATACAGGGCCGACCCAATCAAGGTGGTCTAAGAACCCATCAAGTATAAGTTACGACACTTACAATATAACTTGCGACACTTGCAAGTACAAATGACGACACTTCCAATCGGAGGAATAATACATCTCCGTTGGGGATACAATAAAGTAAAAATGTAATACATACAATATACAAGTGAATATCTTCCGAAGTTACAAATTCATCAACAATTCACACCAAAATAAATTAGATTTGGCCCCACCCTTCATCACTTGGCTTAAGGTCCAAGTGATATGAGATTACCCCAGTTCAAACCTACTATAAAAATTGGCAATGCTCAAGAAAGTATAGTGATATGTGAGAGTTGTTGGGGTTGACCAATCATGAATGACTTGGATATTGGATAGATCCACATGCACACCATGCTCATCCATCATGTATTCTAGATACTAAAATTTACATGTCGAATGAGAATATTTTCATACAACGTTTTTTTGCAAGGTAGTCAAAATATGTTGAATGTGTTGCAAATGTTCTACCCCAGTCTTAATGAAGATCAAGATATCATCTAAATATGCAACCATAAAATAATTTGTGAATGATGACAAGGTATCATCCATTATCCTCATGAACATTTTTGGATAATTAGTCGAACCAAAATGCTGACCAACCACTCAAAAGGGCATTATTTAGACCTGAATTAAGTTAGGACATTGTTTACCATGATTATGTTGTGGTTGATTTTTAGACCCAAAATCCCACTTATATTTTTGCTTAATTTTTATGGCATATCAATAAGTATCTCCCAGTGAGATGTCCAATAAATCTATCTCTATTGGATGCACCTCTATAGGATACAATGGTACTTTAGGACTAGGTTTTATTCATATCCTTTGATACCCAACTTTGAGAGCAAGGTGTGGAAGGTATTAGTGAACTCCAACGCAGTCCAGTCTCTCTCCTAGCTCAAATCTGTCTATCTCATGTACTTTTTATCATAGTTTTCTATAGGGTAAAATTCCTCCTTGATGGCATAAAAAAAATCCAACTAAGTGGGTTCTATAATGTATGTTGTAGAATCATATCTAACATGTAATCTTTGACATGGAAGAGGGACTTAGGGAGTGCCAAGGTGATATTTTTTCTGCCATTTTTTTAACATAGTAGTAACCCTCTAATAGATTTAACCATTTCACTAAAGAATATGCATCTATTTTCCCTTCAAATAAAGGAATATCAAAATTAATTTGTACCTTGAATGGCGTTAGAACTCCCAAAAAAATGTTGGCTAAAGGTACCTTTGCCACTGTTGGCAGTGTTTGAATGATCTCTGTGAAATTATATATTATCTATTTCTTCTATCGTTAAGGGATTCCTTGAGAAACAAATTAACAAGATGCCCTTATTCATATTATCTCTTTTATTCCACTATGTGAGGTTACTTGGACCAATGAGAGGAACTTTCCCCATGCTCAATTAGTTCGAGACCCAATTACTGATACCTAGATCTCGTCGAGGACATGCATTGAGCTACTGATACCTAGATCTCGTCGAGGACATGCATTGAGCTACTGATACCTAGATCTCGTCGAGGACATGCATTGAGAAATAACAAAGAGCATATTGATATGATACCAATGATCTGGATTATCTAGATAATTAAATGAAGGTAGAAATATAAAATGGAAACACACACACACAAATACATCGACAGATAGAACAATAGTACAATGAAACACAAATTCCATTAATGAATGAAATGGAAAAGGCTCTAAACTACAAAGGAATACAAACTAACTAGAATGGTTGCATCTTATCTTTGAATAAAGATGTGTCAGCTATTATCATTCCTAAGAAGAAATTACAAGATCCAAAAGCACATTTTAACATAAAGTGTGAAGCACTAAGAGGGAAAACCTTAAATATACAAAACCCTAACCCTAGGAGATGATGTGAAAAAAAGAATGTGCCCCCAAGAGTCTGGTTGATACACCAACTTCCACGAGTTGCAACTTCCACACAAAAATTCCATTTGGGGTGCATTATATCCCATTGGAAATATCTTGATGACGAGAATAATTTTGGTTAAAGCTCATAAAATCCTTTAGCTAGATTAAGTCATTATAAGTCCAAAAACCATTGTTTAGGTCCTAAAAAAGCATTGGAAGTTTAGGACTTGAAAAACTATAGAAAAAATGCTAAGGCGTGGAATCATTTGAAATTGGTGGAACATGTGGGTGGCCACTAGTATCCAACTAGATCATCCATGCCCCTTAGGGAGAAATGGTCGATATTTCATCAAGTTCCTCCATCAGATGGGGAAACTCCTATTGAATCGGACTCTAAGTGAGCCACTTACCTTGGTTAAGAATTTACCTTACTTTGGCAACCTGATATAGTTGGATGTTCTAATTGCAAGTTCGCTTCATCTCAATTTCCATGATCTCATTTATTTCCACATTCTCAATGTTTTTAGGATTGATTTTTGTAGGGGAAAAGTGCTCAACAACCTCTAGGGTGTCCAGGAGAGGTGGAAAATATGGTTGAAGTAGCTCCACATTAAAGAGAAGGTGCAATACGAGGAAAGAGGAATACTTAATTAAAAATTATCACCTAGAGCCTTGGTGATAGTGTAAGGAAAATATTAGAGTGGGAAGAGCTTCCGATGAGGTCCTATGAGGGATTATTTCTACAAATGTAGCCATACCTTATCTCCCATATAAAACTTGTGTGGAATGTGATGCTTGTACTTGGCATTGTGTTTTGAAAGATATCATGAACTTTTTGTTGGATGTAGATTCATTTAGAAAATTTGTCTATCCGGTCAACCTATATTTTAGCATGGGAGGATTATTATTGTGTCTATGAAATGGGAATTAGTACGTCAACTTGAGATTATGGATGGAATCCCAAGCACACCTAAAAAGTGCCATGGAAAATAAAGATAGAATGGATTCTCATCCTATGTGCATGGATTTTTGGGGTTGTACATCCTTAGGATATACATAATCACCCTATTAACTACTTCTATCGAATGATTAATCTGTAGGTGGAAGGTAGTCAATTTTTTCAGCTTGGTGTCCATCACTGACCATAGGATCAACCATAAATTACCTAGGAACCTACTATCTCAATCTAAAATAATGACCTATGAGAGCCCAAAATGAAACCAATCACGTTCGAAGAATACATTGGCAAGTATCATATATTGTAATGCTCTTATTACAAGGCATTGCAATGACAATATTAGAGAATTGAACAACAACCACAAATATATAATCATTTCCCTAGGTTAAAGGCATTCCAAACATGTAGTTTGTGGAGATAGATTCCTAGGGTTTGTTTGGGTAGGTAGAGGACTGTACAACTGATGCTTCTTGATGGAAGGTTTGGTAATGAAAGAGGTGGTGCACAATCTGATATACTTGTTGATGTTTTGTCATATCTTTGGACACTAGTATGACTTTTTTCAATACTTCCACTATATTATCCACATTGAAGTGCTCTACCACTTGACTATAATGTGCCTCCCAAATCATATTCTCATGCTCACTTTGAGGAATACATGGGTGGCCTAGATGGCATAAAATTTTATTCTAGAGATGAACGTTTGAGACTATTTTTCATGTATGCAATGCTTGATAGAACATCAAAGTTAAGGTCATTTTCATACAATTGGGTCCACGCAGATTTTTCATGTCCACAATATTTGAGCATGGTAGTCAGCATTACAACTGAAGGTCCATTGAGGTAGTCCATAACATGATTTTTGCTTCCCTATTTATTCTTGGTGTTTAGGTGGAACTATTGCAAGTATATGGACTAATTCTAATGGAATCCATTCTATAACGTTCCCCATGTTTGCATGAATTATAGGGGTTTTTCATCTGTGTGGATGATTGTCTCCTCGAATAGGATGTAAAGTTTCCATTGGTGGTAGGCCTACATAATGGACTACATATACTTTTCATAAGTGGGGTACACATAATCACATCAAAGAGTGTCTCACTATGATGTGCCACAAGATTTTTGTATCGAGTGACGATTAAACTAAAAACATAATAATAGTGTCTCAATCTCAAAGGGTAGGGTGAGTACTGGTAGGGTGAGTACTAGTAGGGTGAGTATTGGTGCCAAACAAAGGTGATGTTTAAGATCCTTGAATGCTTTATGTTGTGACTTGGACAAATAAACTTGGAATTGGCCCCACCCTTGGTCACTTAGTTTCAAGGCTAATTAATACAAGATAACCCCAACACAAACCTATGATAGAAGTTGGTGAGGACCAAGAAACTATATAGCTTTGTGAGAGTTGCTAAGGTCCACCAATTGCAAATGACTTGGATATTGGATGGATCCACATGCACTCCATGATCATCCATGTTCTATCCTATATATTTTATTTTCTACACACTGAATGTGTATAATGGCATATAAATTGTGTTGTTGCAAGGTGCTCAGTATTTGTTGGATGTGTTGCAAATGTTCTACCCTGGTTTTGTAGAAAAATGAGGATATCATCCAAATATACAACCATATTTTTTTGGGTAATGGTAGAAATATATTATCCATAATCATCATGAACATTGCTAGAGTGTTACTCAATCCAAAAGGCATTACTAACCGTTCAAAAAGGCCTTCTTTTGACATGAAGTTTGTCTTCCACACACCAATTTTATCAATGGGTACCTAGTGGTAGCATAGCCTAAGGTCAATGTTACTAAAAAACTAAACACACTTCATTTGGTCAAGAAGATCATGAATGCAAGGGATTGAATATGAGTTCTTAATGGTGATTTTGTTTAGATCTCTGTAAAATACAGAGTCCATGTTCCATCCTTCTTTTGAAACAACAAAATTGGGATCCCACAAGATGAGGAGATTTGTCGAATTTGGTCGTTTTGGATGAGATCCTAAATTTGATGTTTGATATCTTCATTCTTGAGAAGAGAGCATATGCATACTAGGACATTACAAAGATGATCTCTAGGCATCGAATCAATTAAATGCTTTTACCTAGTACTATAAGGGAACTCCTATAGGTGGAGTGAAGATATCTATGTATCTTCCACTAAATTTTCTACCCGCTTATACTTTGTTGATGGAATTAGGGTATAGGTTATGGTGGTTGTAGTGATATTTTATTCACCTTCCAATAAAATCACAAATGGGAAAAAAATGTTAGTATAAGAGAACCTTCTTTCACTGTTTTTCTAAGATCAAATAAAATGTGGAGGTTGGTGCTAGCTTTGGTATCCTATAGATATGGACTTCCAAAGTAATAATGATGCTACGAAGCCTAAACTCATAAAATACATGACATTTCCAGATATAGGGTTTTCCTAATAAAATATTAGAAACGTCAATAGGGGTTTTCCAGATATAGTACCTTATATTTCATGGGATTGATGCCATAGGGAAAGTGTCACTGGTGGCTTATCTTGTCCCTAGCTCAACCAACCAATGGTGTACAATGCAGGGTGTGATGTTGTTGGTAGTTGTAGTATTTTCATGAGATCGATTGATATGAAGTTCTTTTGGATACTACTGTAAATAATGAAATGTAATAAGTTCCCTTTTACCCCCATCCATGAATGGAAGAGGAACTCACATTCTTTAATCTCCTTTGGATTTCTGGTTGGATATTTGCAATTATGATGGTAACACTAGGTTTTTCATCAATAATCCAATTTATCTTATTTTTTTGAGTCACAGTCCAATATAGGTTCTAACTCCAAGGAATTAATATCAATGAGCAATGAATGCTTTGAATGACATTCATCAGTGTCATTCCATAGGCTTTTGTATAAATCACATCACTTTCCAATATATTTTTTTGACTTTTCATTACCCTTCTTTGCTTGCGGATTGCACTGGTTTGTCCTTTGTTCTATGAGTTATGGACACCTTTACCATGATTATGTTGCATTGATTTGTAGTCCCAAACTACATCATATTATTATGTTCAAATTTTTTCTCGATTTTAATAACATATCGTTAAGTGGTTCCCAGTGAGGAGATTCCCAATAAATCCATATAAGTGTAGATGTACCTATCTAGGCCACTACAATACTTCAATATTGAATGTTGTTCATAGTATTTGATACCCAAATTTAAGTGCAAGCTATGGAATAAATTACTGAACTCTATCACTATCTAGTCTCTCTCTTTGGGAAAGTTTATCCATCTCGTATTGGTCATCATAGTCTTCAACATGGTGGAATTACTCCTTAAGGGCACTGAAAAAATCCAAACAATTAGGTTCTATCCTATATGTTGTAGACTCATCTTTAACATGTATCTCCTAGTAATTGTCCTACCAATATTTGGCACGAGGGAGGGAATTAAGGAATGAGAATGTGATCTTTTCTCTGTCGGTAAATTTTTTAATAGAGTAATAAAACTCTAATAGATTTAATCATTTATCAAAAACATACGAATCTATTTGGCCTTTAATTCTGGGAATATCAAAGTTAGATTGTACCTTGAAGGGTGTTGCACCTTCGAAATGACCACCGATTGAAGGTGTCTCTACTGTTGTTAGTATTCATTGAATTATGTGGGTGAAATTATCTATCATTTCATTCATGTATTGTGTGAGGTATTCCTTGAGAAACAACTCAATAGGATATTGTAGAGAGCATGGTAGTATAGTGAAACCCAAATTCTATTAATGATTGGAATTGAAAAAACTTCAAAATACAAAGCAATACAAACTAATGATATTTGTGGTAGTTTATATCTAAACAGAAATGTACCATCTACACTCATTCACAAGAATATATTTCATGAGACGAAAGTGGCTTTCAACATAAAGTGTGAAACCCTAAGAAGAAAAAACCTTAAAGATCCAAAACCCTAAACCTAAGCATTGAAGTGGAAAAAGGAATGTGGGACCCAAGGAGTCTAGTTGATACATCAACTTCTTAGGGTCACAAATTCTAGATAAAAAAATTATTTGTTGTGCATGATATCCAGCTGGATAGATATTCACTCGTTCTACAAATTTCCATGTGTCTAAATGAATTGTAGGGTTTTTTTATTAGTGTGGATGATCATATCCTTCTATAGGATGTAATGTTTCAATTAGTGATAAGAGTGCACAATGGAGTACATCGCCTTGTCATAGGTGAGGTACTTACAAATCACATCAAATTTTTTCACTGTGATAGGACATCAAATGTCCATATTGAGTGATGACTGTGTTGACCCCTATGTTGTACCCCTCACAAAGGCTCTCTTTTAGATATCACACTTGAGGAGGAAAAGGATGGGAGGAAGCACAAGGCCAAGGCATACTATGTGAGATGCACCTTCTCACACTGCTTTAGGCCACCATTCCAATCCCCAGTCCAAGGGGGAACCCCCATTCTTTGAGGTATAAGATCCTATTTTGTCACCCTAGGAAATCCTTTATTTCTTTAAGCTCTATTGAATGGATTTACAATAGGGGTCTATGGTGCATGGAATCAACCTTTTCTACTTGAAAATAGTTTCAAATGTTATTTTAAATGTGGGAGGACACAAGGCAATGGAAACAACAAAAATCATAACCAACCTAATTCTTCTAGGGCACCGTAATCATAGTTTTATTTCTAAAAGAAAAGTGTAAGATGACAAATACATCCTATAAATGAGAGTTTATCATACATTCTATTTAGACCATGTTTGTAACATACATAAAATCAGTTGGGAAATATAAACATAGATCCACTGATTCATTCAACGAAATACAAAACATACATCCATGAAAATAAACCATGATAACACACATGAAATTGTATTTCTTCAATCCAGTGTAAAATTTTCCTTGATCCTAATTTATTCAATAAAATCACAATTTTTCTTTAATAAAAGAGGACAATAGGTGGGTACCCTTTGATCTCTTTGTTTGGTATATTTGTCTTATTTCTCACAGAAGGACTTCCAATAACATTTACATGGAGAATAATAATGAGAATGAGAAAAAAATAGATGGTGTTGATATTGTAGATCAAATTGCACTATTAAGGAAAAGTTTAAATCCTCTCGGTATGAAAAAATTCCATCCTTGATTATGAGGTCAATGCCCCCTTTTATCATTCTTTTTCCTTTCTCTATGGTGGTTATCCCTTATTTGAATTGGAACAAGTGTGGTGGAAGCTAGCATGTTTGATTCTCTAAATTGTCGAGGAAAATTAGAGACTCATCATGATTATTCCAAAATATATTTTACCATCCACGTCTCCATATATTTTGATTCCTTTGTTCTCTATCCCCTAATTCACCCATAATTTTTTTTATCCCACTAAGATGACTCATTATTTTTTGGACTTCTTAGTTCCTTCTTTCTTAAGGGGATGTGAAGTTCATTTCTGTTCTAGGGGTTTTTGAGCCAATGGGACCACTACCTCTAAAAATCTCCCCTTCTCTATGTGAACACACGATCATGTAATATGCCAATGCATGTCAAGCCATGTTGATTTATTTCCTTTCATCCTTTAAATATTTTAAAATATTTTTCTATATCCGAATAAGGAGTATAATCAATCTATTTGATGTTCTGAATTGTTATTTTCAATAGGTCCCATGTGGCAATAAATGGCCTCAGCTAATTGTAGATAGCCATGGGGGTGGTAATGGTTTTCTTATTTGGTACAACCACCAACCAAGGTAGAGAGATTTAGAACATTTTGTTGTATGCATATTTGGAGTGTAATATCAAATTATCATTCCATGAGTAAGGAAGACCATGGTTGATTATGGTACTCTTATCTGTAAGGAAAGGTTGAATAAGATTTTTTGATTTTGAGGCCCTCTCTTTAGTGATATGATGTGACATGTACTTGGAAGCCTATTTCCACTATGGATTCCATGGGGTACTCAATTCCACATATGAAATCTTATCCTTGATACCAATTACAAATTTTCTATTGACTTGATATACCTTTAATTTTAACAATGAAATTAAATAAATATAGTGGTCCATTAAACTAAAATTCCCATTCTAAATATGCAAGAATTCCTACTATGAATGCATCCATACCATGCCCATTAATTCCATGCAAATAGGTATTTCCATAAACATTAAATAAAGCAAACCTATAATAAAAATATCAACCATGGAATTCATTCATTCACAATTAAGAAACTTATCATTTAAAGTCCTCCAACTAGTTGCAGATGAAGGATGTTCCTCCTAGCTATAGGCACTCTATCACACCTTATATTTCCATGACAGAGACCACCACCAATCTAGGGTATTATTCCACAAGGGGTGAAGTCTCCCAAGTCTTCTACTTATCCCAAAATTCATTTTGCACAACACAAGAAATGGCCAAAACCCAAACACGTATCTAGTGACAAAGCCACCCTTCAACTATCCCAATTATAAGCACTCTCCGCCCATTATCCTGCATAACATAGGGAATTGTATCCACTTATCTATAATAATTACCTTAAGATATCCCAATTCCCTTCTAGTGCTCCAACAAAGGCTTTCCAAGGAGTCTCAATTCTGGGAAATATCTAGAGCCAAACCCCCTATACAACCATCCCAATCTTCTAGCACTCATCCCCCATTAGCCTGCACAACATAAGGAATGGAACCCCCTTCTCTACATGTCACCCCTTAAGTTGTACCCATTCCCTTTGAGTGCTTCATCACCATACGGCTAGGGAGTCTCCATGCTAGTGTTAAAAAAACATGATTGCAAAGCAATAATAATAAACAAGATGCAAATATAAATCACATAAACACAATACAAGAGAGACACCAATATAACGTGGTTCACCCAATCTAGGCTACGTCCACGGAGAAATTTCCAATTCTTTTATTATTATACTATCCAACAAATGAAGGGATACAACTTGCAACACATCCGTTGCAACTTCCTCTTCACTCTCTCACAGTCTCTCTCACACAATCAGAGATATTTACAATGCTACAATACATTACACAACCGTATTACAATGTCTTCCTTTTAAAGGGGAATTACCATGGGAAAATACTACGGGATACCCAAATCCATGGGCCCATAAACTCTTGGCCAACAAAATAACCCATAAAATTTCTTTTGAGGGCTTCGCCCCCAAACCCTCGGACCCCCGTGGGGGGGTGATGCCCCCCTACACCCCCCAATGGGATGAGTGTACACTCCACCTACATATCATATAAAATTGGGGTACAAACACAGCTGAAACAACAACATCTCTAAATTAAGAAGATCAGTCTCGTAACAACCAACAGCTAGGACTCAAGGGACATTAGTTGTAGGCCATGTTTTCTCTCCCCACAACCATCCAAGACAACTAGCTTGATAAGCAACATGAAATACTCCTTTCTAGATGATGGCATAATGAATGAATAAATTTCTAACTCAATTCTCATATTTTATATGCATAGATTTAACTTGCCATGTGGAACTCAAGAGGAGCCCACTTTTCCCTTTTTAATCCACAACTTAGGATAATAATAAAGTTGAGGCTAATTAAGCCACTATCATAAACATGGATTTAGGTACCTTGGAATAAAATCACCTTCTAAGGTTTTCAAAAAGCGATAATGGTTTATATTAATAAGTCGCTAGGGTCATCTCCCCATTATAACCCCTTTCACTTCCCTCACTTGTGGAATCATAACCCCCCATCTCTTCGTTGTCCTTCTTATTTGCAGCTGTTAGGAATTTATATCAAATGTATTTGTACATCATTACAATAATATGGTCATTCTAGAACGTTTATATATGTCTTCTAGCCATTTCACGATTACATAAAGAATTACATCATAGGGTCAAAAAGGGGTTATTATAATCCCCTCGCCCTTAATTTATGCACAGTGTTTTGTGCATAATCAATAACATATATAATAAATCTTGTCATTGTCCACACACACACACACATATGTACAATGAAAATACTTAACAATTTCTTTGAACATGTATAATATGCATTCATATAGCATCCTGTATCTCCAATGTTGCTTCTTCAACTGCATTTTCCACAACATTCTTTTTCCTTGTAGTTTGACATAGATATTGGCTAACAAATACAAAATGTACCAACATGGACTATTCATCACCCTGGTTTCCTTCCCTACTTGTCACTTCAACATCAACATGAATATTTCTTTGGCTTCACACGGTTTCCACGGGAACGAATTCCACAAACCGGTCTTCTTAACACAACCAAATTCTTGACTCCAATAGACTTGTTACATGAATATCTCATATCGGATTCATTCAAGTTTCCCCTTCCTTGTGGTCTCTCACACTCTATGATCAAGCATCCACTTCTCTACTAAAAAATCCCTTGGGTGATCCATCATTCATCAAGGATTTCTTATGCAATAAGAGCATAACTTACATAGCATGACTGCCAGGTATCCCATTGGAGGCCTCTACTCAACAAGTAATCTTTGGAAATCTCAGGGTTCTGGTGTTCTTGTAGTGGATTTCTTCCTAGGATTCCCAACCAATAATATCCATCCATTTCCTCACTTGGAATATTCACCATTCACCCGTGTCATTAGAATAAACATACAATATCATGATCCATCTTTCTAACTATCAACCAATCTTGGAAATCGTTATTACAACAATTAAATTTCAGATAGTACAACAAGTTCCACATAATACTTAGCTTTCAATGGTGTGAACAATAGTCCCTATCTTTGTTATGGCTTTCTTTTACTGCCATATCCAAGACAAGATTTTATGCAACTCTATTCTCCTAATAGATCATTTTTGTAGTCCATCAACACATGACTACTTTCTCATGCATTTCTTCACTGCATCCACAATAATTTATGAAATTATATCATAATTATGATGACCAATAATTCCATCATTTCAGTTATCAACATATTATGTAATGAAATATGGAAAAACATGCATTCAACATATGTGCCCACATACATGTGTGCATAACCACAATATTTACATAATATATTAATGCACACACAATCAATGCACCCTTGCATTGATTCATGATTACCATATTATCATGTCGTACATTTGACAATGATGATTTGGAAGGTCTATCCAACACCTTGACACATCATCCAACCACCTCCTCAATAGTTGCATGACCATCTAGACACCTTCTTCATCCCAACACAACATTAGGGATACACCCTTTCTCTTCTAAAGAATCCCTTAGGTTTACTAGAAGGAATTTTCTGTACAAGTGGTCCCTTAGGAAATCCTTCCCTTCTAATGGTGCTCTAGTGTTGACAAGAAGGTTACAGTCTAGGACACTGATACAAGTTGGGAAACCGTTGGACGGTTTTTAGTGCTATAGCCTTTCTATGTCCAACAAAAAAATGGCCTCACCCATGGAAATATCACATGGAATTCACTTCCACAAAAGGATCACAAGTATCAACTTACCTTGCTTATTAACTCATAACCGACACACACACAACATGCTAGTTTACTCATATGAATGCACTCTAGTTTTTTGACAATCATATAGTTATAAGTATTTAAACCTTTACCATACTATATCATACCACAACTAAGTGATTATCATTCACATAAATTCATATGAACATTACCTGCTTGCAAATTTATGATATTTAAATATGGTTGAAAGGATTCTTACCAAATCCATTTTCTAGTGCATATGCAATTATCATAAATACATTCATACCTGCATGACTGCCATCAATATCTTTTATGCACATTATTAGTTGGTGTCTTATGGAAACTTACATATCCCTTTCACCCTCCTTTTGGTAGGTACTTTATTCGTTTGATCCTTTCTTTACAGGGATGTCTTCCATATGTAGTAGTATCACCAACATCTTTATCCATGCTATCGATCCATTTTGGTCCTACAATCATCATCACAATAATTATTATTATGGACTCATTGCACATGTAACATCGTACCATTTTTACCAATATGCAATATCAAGTATATGCACAAGCATATGCATATGCCTTACGCATTATTTCTTAGTATGCCCACTAGTGCTTATGAATTATAGCTATTTCATTCTCTTGCATTTCTAGCATTCCTATGCTTGTTGGCCATGTTCATGATTTATTGATACAACAATAGTCATAGCCTTAAGTAGCTTCCTTTATAATCATAGTAGCTCCTAGTGTTATTCCAAGCTTTCCTCAACCCCTTTTGAATATGCAACAATCTTTCCTTCCTTTGTGTTTCCTTTGCATTTTGTTCACGTTTTCTAGTTGTTCCATTTACTCTAATCAATTATAGCCAAGCCAAACTTGTCTAGTCCCGATTCCAATCCATATCACCATTACCATATTATTTTATTGTTTCCTTCCCTTGGTTCAAGCATCCATCATATCTCATATCATAACCTTTCTTATTTGTAGTTGTATTTAGGCTTCATCCAATGATGGAACTCACTTTTCATTTCCATGGAAATCTTTAGCACAATTTTGAAATTCCTTATTCAATCAATTAAGGACTTCTACTTGAGTAGAAGTTTGTCACATATTTCCCTTATTTACACATAATTTTCTTGTCTATATCCTACAACTCTTTCGACCATGCATATAATTGTCAACATAGATGATTCACCCATATGCTATATGAGTTGCATTTCTCTTTACCCACTGGCATGTTCCATGTTCTTTACTTGTTGATCTGTTCCATGTTCTCTACCTTCTGATCTATTCCATGTTGTCATTAGTTTTTATTTCTTATTGGTTATACACAACAACTATTATTAACTTCTTTTCATCTTTCATGGTTGGACACGACTATCCCTTTTTGTTAATAATCCTATATTACCAAGCACTTAGCTGTACTTGGTTTAGTTCTTCACATTATTAGTTAACCAATAATTTCACCTTGCTTGCTTTCCCAACTGTGCATCTTCCTCATACTGAGAGAACCACAACAATGTTCATACCATTATCCTTTGTCAATTTCACCTCTGGTACACTACTATATCATCATAAAGCTTTTTCCCAAACTTCAAGATACTATGGAAGTTACCTAGATTAAAAAATGTCTTGCCTAATCAATCCCAAAGGCTCTATTCTTATCACTTTATGAAACAACTAAAAACATATTCCAAAATTTAGAACCTTGTATTTTATTCTCCTCTACATTACCTTTCCAATTACTATACCTGGACTTAATTTGGGGTCATAATATAAAAGTTATAGTTCCCAAAAGTTAGCACTTTCACCCATTTTTGCACTATTCCTGTAGCTGCTCTAAATATTAGAGACCAACTTTGGAGACCCACAGAAGAAAATATGGAAAGATTCAATAATTTTTTTTTATCGGCTGTTGATGTCCCTATGATTGTGAGTACTCATCCACTTCCATGTCCCTGATATGATGCTCCAAGAATTTTCTACAAAATTCTAGAATGGTAAATTTTTAATTTTTGCACTTTTACCAGATGAATTTTTGGCGAAAACAACTATCTTACAAATGGAGAAAAATTGGAAAAAATTCCGCTAAGATTTTTTTTTAAATTAATGAATAGGTAAAATGTCGAGGTAATAAATATTTTTGGTTTTGACATCTTGGGCCACTTTTACCTCCTTTAAGTTTTTCAAAATCCCCAAAAGTGCCTCAGAATAGTGGATTTTGGCCTTTTTATACATCTTTGTTCCACACCTTTTGGAATTTGGAAAAAATATACATGAGTTATCTTTGTTCCTGGTCAATGACCATGCCTTAAGAATTTCAGCCTCAATATGCCCCCCATCAAGTAGCTGGGTACGAGCCTTCAAAATTCACTATTTCATAATTTTTAGAAAACTAGTGTTGAACATCCCCATGCCTCTCTCTAGAATTTTCGTAGTCCTCCTCACTGTGGAAAAACACCAAAATTTTTATGAAAATATGAGTTAATTTATCTTGTTAAGGCCAAACTAATATTTTTTCTTCAAACTCCTTTTTTTATCTTTCGAATTTTCCACACGCTGATGTGGCACAATGATGATGTGGCATGACATGTGGTTGCATTGGTGACCACCTGGGTCATATGTGTCATCAATGGGGTCTTCCATGTCATCCATGACCCTCCATGTCATTGTGAGTTTTCAATCATTGTGATTCGTTGATATGAACTTCAGGTTGAATCTCCACCATAGGTCTTAATTGTCATCCAATCAAATCACAACCATTCATGCAATTACCCTTGTTACTATTGTTCAAGCACTTTCCTTTGCATGAATGATCACAATTCACCGAAAAAACTTGCATGATGATATCCTAGTTGTTTGCAACAACACCACACATGTGACTCCCCCATGTGTGAATGATCAAGATCTAACAATCAAGTGGAACCGATTCAATTTTGGCCATTGGTGGCCTTCCCCTAGGTTAAACATTTCACACCTAACCTTTCACAAATGGTCAAGATATTTTTGATCAAACATGCTTGATCAATATGAACCATTCATGGGAGGACCCTTTGGATAAAGTACAAGTACTATTTGAGCGAATGGTCAAGATCGTGTGATGTAATTTGTATAATCAAATCTCAGTTGTTCACTTTAAGACCCATTGTGATAAGGTACAATCAAATACCCTTTCACAAATGGTGTAGATATATTGATTTGACATGATCATTGTATTCTGGGAAGTTTGCGGGGGTCTCCCTATGATAAGTATTAAAGAACACATTATTGTGAAAATGGCCCAGATCCAAATATCTAACTTGCTTGATTAAATCTGGGCCATCCACGACATAAATTGATATCCTCCCTTCCTCTATGGATACCACCACACATTTGAAACCTATTGGAAATTCCACCTATACCTTCACTCCATGTGGCTAACCCATGTCATACCTCCTTCCCATGTTGAATTTATGGGGCCAACATTAAATTTTCCCAAATTTCCATAAATATGTAAATTTTTAATTTTGCAAGAGCTGGCCAACCCAAAATTGCACTTGGCATTTTTCCCATAATATAAAATTTTCCATTGACTGACAAAACTGAACATCCTCACAAAAGTTTGAATTTTATCTAATATTTAGAGGGAGGATGGTTGCGTTGTGAAAAAAGTAGCCATCTAAATTTCATGATTCATGAAGTTATAGCCATCTTCCATGCCATCTCTATCCTGGTTTTGAAAAATGTCATATAGGATTTCGAATCCATTATTTTTTTCAAGGATATTTTTCCAAACTATTTGCTTCTAAACTATATTTTTTCACCCAAATTCCAGATAATCAATTCTAAAACTAATTAGTTTTATTTTAGCTACCCTCCATAACTAGCCCAACCATCAAAACAATCATCCAATCTTTTAATTAGAGGACTAAATTAATATTTTGGAGGATTCAACATGGTTTTACCCAAAATCTTCCTCTTATGCATTCATTCGAAAACTTTGTGTGCAACCTCAAATTTTCTTATAGACTTCAATTATAACCCATGTAGTCTAAGTATTGCAACTTGTGGTTCCATTAAAAACACCACCTAGCAATTTAAAACCATGAATTGTATCCAGAATAGCCTTTAGCCAAGTTATAGGAATTTAATTAATAGGTATCCAATTACCGAAGATTTCCCCAATTTTTCCTCTTATACATTTTGTCAACCACTTCATGTGTCACCTGTAACTTAATCCTGTTCATATAATTTTTGTCCCATGCAATCATAGTGTTGCAACCTCACTCCGATACCACTTTGTCATGTACTTGGTATCCTCTTTCCACTATGGAGACAATGTGGCACTCAATTCCACATATGAAATCTTATCCCTGTTACCAATTTCAAATTTTCTATTAACTTGATATACATTTAATTTTAACAACGGAAGTAAACAAATATAGCAGTCCACTAGACTAAAGTACCCATTATAAATATGTAAGCATCCCTACCTTGAATGCATCCATATCACACCCATTAATTCCATGCAAACATATATTTCCATAAACATTCAATAAAACAAACACACAACATAAATATCAACCTTGGCATCCATTCATTCCATAATTGAGAAACTTATTTTTTAAAGTCTACCAACTAGCTGCAGATGAAGGACGTTCCTAGCAACTATGGGCACCTTGTAACACCTTGTCTTTCTACGACACATTCCACCCAAAGCTGGTGCTATCAGTCTACAAGGGGTGAAGCTTCGCAGGTCTTCTACTCAACCCAAAATTCATCCTCAGAACACAGGAAATGGCCAAAAATTATACATGTATCCAATTCTAAAGACACTCTTCAACTATCCCACTTCCAGACACTCCTTCACATTAGACTACACAACACAAGGAATGGGATCCCCTTCTATGTAACCAGTCCCTCGGGCTATCCAAATTCCCTTCTAGTGCTCCAACACAGATAGTCTAGGGAATCTTTGTTCTAGGAAATATCTAGATCCAAACCCCTCTACAAATGCCCCAATGCACTAGCAATCATCCCCATCGGTCTCTAGAACGTAAGGAATGGGACCCCCTTCTCTACATGTAGTCTCTCAGGATGTCCCAATTCCCTTCTAATGCTCCAACATAGGATGGATAGGGATTCTTTGTGTTGTGATTCTAGGGACCTCAGTTGTAGGCCAAGTTTTCTCTCATCAATACCATCTGATATGGTTAGCTTAATAACTAGCATGACACAATCCATGCTAGAATGTTATAACGAATCCATTAATGAATGAGCCTCTAACTCAATTCTCACATTATATATGCAGGGATTTAACTTTCCATGTGGCACTCAAGAGGATCCCTCTTTTCCATTCTTAATCCCTAGCTCACGATAATATTTATAAAGTTAAGGATAATCAAGCCACTCTCATAAACATGGATTTAGGGACCTTGGGATAAAATCACCTTCTAATGTTTTCAAAAAGGGATAGTGACTTATATTAATAAGTCACTAGGGTCATCTATGCCTTATACCCCCTTTCACTTACTCCACTTTTTGAATTATAGCCTCCCATTTCTTCTTTGTCCATCTTCATGTAGCCATTAGGGATTTATATCAAATGTCACTGTATATTATTAGAATGCATTTGGTCATAATAGACCATTTATCTAGCTTCTAGTCGTTTCGTTGTTACACAAATAATTACATCAAGGGGTCCAAAACGAGATGTTACACGACAATTGTTGAACTTGTTTATACATGTCTCAATATCCATATTAAGGTCATGTCTTTGATTCATAATAGTGTTAGATTCTCTATGTAGAGTAATTTGATAACTTCCCTTGCCACTTTGGAAACATTATTCCTCTAATGTATATATTTTTCATTACTATTGACATATATAACAACTTCTTTATATAAGATATCAAATTCTTAATAAAACTGAAGTTGATTTCTAATAGAGGGGACACCATTAGAAACATATCTCCGTGCATAATTATTATATTCCCTTAGGGTATTTGTCATTCTTTCTTCATTTAGGGCCTCTTATGCCTAATTTTACATGCCTCTATCTCATCCTCGAGGCTTGGAATTTCTTTATTGTTCTCATGCAGCTTCTTTTCCACATCATCTATTTTTTCTCCCTGCTTCAAATTTTATTCCCATTTATTAGCTAGATCTTCAGTGGATACTGCTTTTAATGCACTCTAAATTTTGGATGAACATACAATTCTAAGGATTTCAACCTTCACCCCACTATACCTTACCACACCGTACTAGGTGGGTATACTTCAGATAGATGCATTCAAACATTACATGCATGCAAATTCAAGATATTTAAATAAGGTTGAAGGGATTATTACCCAATGTTTTTTCCAACACATGAAATCAATGTAAATAAATCAATACCTACATGGTTCTTACCAACATATTTGATGTAACTTGATGAGTTTCTGTTTTATGAAGGATTACACACTCCTTCACCAACCTCTTTATCAACATTTTATCTTCCCTTTCATTTGTCTTTAGCATTCCATTTCTCATATGAAGAAATATGATCAACATCCTTAGCCACGCCTTGACTATCTATAGTCACTTAGCCATCATTAGCCACATTTAGTGATCATAAGTCTTCATTACACACACACACACACCACTTTAGCAATATGTATTTTCAAGTATATGCACAAGCATATTTATGCACTATATATTATCTCTTACTATGCCCACTTGTAACGTACCCAATAGCCTCTTTTCATCCATTGAGTCCACGGGGTGCTCAAATGCATATTTTTATTCTTCACTAACATCCAAATTCGTTTTTCTTCAATTCATTTAATTACAAAGTGGAAATAAAAATACATGGTCACCCAAAATACACATATTCAATTGCTAAATTTTACAGGTATTATAAGCATGAGACACATATACAATAATAAACAATGCAATTCTATTCACATATACAATAATAAACAATAATTAATTTAATATGCAAACATAGAATTCACCATGGAATTCATATATAGTTAGAGACTTATCTTTTAAATAAAATATTCTCCAACTAGTTGCAGGTGAAGGATGTTCCTCCCATCCTTAGGCACTATCAAGCCAAATATTACTTTTACAAGCCACCCCCAAGATGGGGATATGATTCCACAAGGGAAAGTATCTTCCCAATGCCACTATACTCAGTTCATTGTCTCATGCAACCCACTGGTGCAGAAACCCCCTCCACAGCAGTCCCAATCCTCAATTGTCCTTCCCCATCAACCTGCACAATGCCAGGACCAAAGTGCCTTCTCTAATCTAGCAGTCCCTCAGGAAACCTCTAGTTCCCTTCTAGTTCTCTAGCATTGTTGGCTTACATAACTGTCTTGAGGTTTTTCTATAAAGACCCAGGTTCTTCGCGGTTCAAGGAACCGACAAAACCCCTTTCACCGGCCCTTTCGGCAACAATCTATGAGCAGACTGAGGTCTCACCCGAGGCGAAGTTATGGGGGGGCTGTGGAATCATGTTTCCACAACCGTGTGATGAGTGCTTAAACATACCTGACGGGAAGCGCACTGAGGGGATGCGATGTGGATTGAGGACTGCGCGACGATCACCTTCGTCGCGGCTAACACTTCTACAAGCCCAATCACTAGCACAACTCACGCATCCACAGCCTGCGCGGTTTAGAGATTATTCAAGTACAGGACCACGCAACAGATAATTTCTCTCCCTCCTTAGAATTAACCAGCTTCAACAAGTTACACTTAAGGTTTCTCCTATTCACCAACTATCTTAGGTAAATTATCTGATCTATGCAATATGACGGAACAAACAAACGCTGCGCACATTTGGTGCTGTGCTTTGACGGGGTCGCACGGTGCGAGCTCACTTGACTTAAAGCGTTTAATTAACAGACTTGTGCATTCATTCAGACTTAGAAATACTTAAGTATCTAACATCCATCCATATATATGAAACTTAACATATTATTCCCTTCTCATTCCTTCACGGCAAATACATATAAAAGTAAACACATAAGCTGATAACAAGATCTCAAGCATTCATTGTAAGCAAATAGACAAATACAAACACATAAACAATCACACTGCATAAGATTTAATGTGGTTCACCCCTAGGATGGGAGCTACGTCCATAGGAATTGTTGTTGTATTAGCCTTTGGGAAGGGTACAACAATTCTAGTCTGCGCACTCAGCTGTAGACTCTCTTCTCTTTCGATAGGTCTCTGCGCACACATCCTGCAGATCCTTTACAATGGCAACCTCAAAACAATTCTTGCTCAAGATTATACAATGAGAATTAAACCCAATCAACAACAACAACAACAAAAACAACAACCCTTCCCCTTAAAAAATGTGCCTTATTTATAGATCATGCCAGTAGGTCATGTCTTTACAATACACAAGCAAAAACCCTCAGGTTTCCCAAAACTGTCACGGTTTTTCCATAACCAGACTTGCTACTTTTGGTAGCGAATCTTCCATCATGGCCATCCTCTTCATGTGGTCACGTCGCTATCAGCCTCTCTGTCGTGCACATGCCAACAAGTCTCTTTCACCCGACCGTTCCTTCTCTAACGACCTTAGTCGACCGATGCATGTAGTGGTTCCTTTGCTTGTGTGACTAGTCACTTTCCTCCATTTTACTCCTTACCCTCTGCTTGGTAATCATGGAGTATCTTAACCAGAAATAGGTCGCTTTCTCCCAACCGACCTTACCTTCCTTCTTTACCCAAAACAGGTGCCCTACTGGCACCTCACGGTGCTACTACTTCGCGAAACCGATCCTCAGTTGCGCGGTTCCCAACTTGCCGATACTACGCTGCGCTCACATCGCAGCTCCTCAAAAATGTCTTGCACCAAAAAGTCTTCATCTGAATTGCGCTCAATCTTTGCAGTTCCAAAACTTGACTTGCACAAAAATGCCCCACCTAGGCTAGGCCCCTAACACTTACATGTGGCTCATCCTCGAGCCACTTTCTACTTCAAGTTCTCTGATCTGCTCGCCCTCCTGCGGATCTAACTTCACTGCAAACTCTTGGGTATGTTGCAGTCAACTTTGCAACTGCTTCCTTAGTGTCTTGCTCAACTTGTTTGATGGTTTCCAACATTTCAGGTGTTATATCATCGTCGGCTTGCTCTTCCACCTGTTCTTGACCTTCACGTAGCTACTTTAACTTCTCCTTGATCTTCTGTGATATTGTGTGGGCTTCCTCCTGTAAGGCCTGCGACTTATCTCCCATTTCACTCTCTCTTTCTCTTAATGCTTGAACTTCCTTTTTCAGCTTCCTGACTTATGGGTACCTCTAGAGTCTCTCTCTTGGCTGCAGGGCTTTGAATTCTGCATCCAACAATTCTAATGCTGCCTACCTATCCTTCAGAGCGTTCTTGATTTCCAACACCTCTGGATCCTCTTCGAGGGCAGTGAATTCCTTCGTCGCCTCATCTAACAGATTTTGGCACTTCGCCACCTCGGCGACTATACTTTATGCTGTATCCTTTACTTCTATTGCTCTTAACTTTTCCTGGTTCGGTGGTGTCTTCAGCTGATTTTGCACTTCCAAGGTAGCAATCTTAGCTTCGTCACTGATCTCCATATATTTCATTTCGGCTTTAAGATCATTGACCACCTCGTCGATCTTAATGACAGTGTCTGCAGGGTCTGGCTGTGCGTCGCATTTTGATATCTTATCAGCGACCACGGTGACCATAGATTCTAGTCTCATTCGGCGGTCGTTCTCATCTTGTAATTGCATGGACCTCTTTAAGCTTGACTCCTACAATTTCTTATAGTTTGCAACCAACTCATGGTGTTGGTTCCTGGTGACTACATCTCTTTCATGGATCTCCTCCACAACCTGCACATGCAGATTATGTAGACCCTCAGTTGGTAGAACTGAAATGTCTACATCCACATACTGGATATCCTGCTCACCCGCAGTTAACTGCTCATGCAGTGGCAATCTTACACTTAGCGGATCCAGTTTGACTATGCGTGGCTTCGATGGCAAAGTAGGGCTAGCTGCGCTGTCTTTGGCTGCGAAGTGCCTCCTGACTTTCCTTTTGACTCTGAATCTCGCGGCATGGGTAAGCTGCGTTGTACTTGCTCAAACTTTTCTGTTATAACTTGCAGCGCGGTAAGGTTCTTCTGCAGAGTTTCTTGAATCACCTTGTCCTTTTTCTCCTTCTCGGTCATTAGATCTTCCATCTGCACCATGACTATCGACGCGATCATTTCAAAATCATCATCGTGAAGTATTGCTTCTGATTGGCCCTTATTGGATTTCTGCTTCTTCTTCTGTACCTTTTGTTGTAGAGGACTCTCAGCTTGCTTCCTTTTTCTTGTCTCTTCAATAATGGGCGTAGGAATGGGATTTCTCTCGGTGGAGGAGTCACTTTGTATTTCCACAACTTCGATCCTAAATTCAGTAGGCCATTCTTTCATAATGTTATCAATGCCGTCTTCATTCATGTGGTATCTTCCTGCGAACCATTTAGAGTTCTTTTTCTGTGCCTTCGTTGAAATGTGAATAAAACGCATGTCAGCATAAAAATTGAAAGTGCGAATATACTTAGCCGTTACCTCTTTTGTTATTCGTGGCATGACGATAATGGCCTCGCGCAGCTGCTCATAGTAAGTGTAGAAGACCTCAGCTATCGCGTGCTGTCTTTGTGAATTCAAATTCGCTTGAAGGTTTGCATAATGGGCTCCTCTGCAATCATTGCTATCGGTTATTACACCAATGTAATCCTTCGGGTCCTTCCACCCTACGAACGCAATCAACACTATTAACCATGTATAATGGAAATTACCGCCATGTATCTGTGTATCATTCAGTTCCTCCAAGAATTCATTCAATAGGTACTGACACCCGTTGAATCGTCCTCCCTCTGTGGCTTTTGCCCCGAGTAGCACTATGCCTGTGGGTACTTCCAATCGTCTTGCTTTTCTCAGGATTTTTCCAGAAAACAGTTGCGTGAAAAACTGTGTATCCTCATCATCTATGTCATCCGTGACAAATCCTCTCTTTCCTTTGACGATGGTTTGTGTTTTCTTCATCTTTGCGACAACTTCTTTGTCTCTACTTTTCCCTTGAAAGAACTGCTTCGGATCTTCGCCTATTTTGCTTAATCCAGTGATCCGATGAATCAAGTCAATGGTCAGGTCGATATTGCGATCAAGCCAGAGATATCCTTGGTGAATGCGCGACATAAGAGTTAGCACCACCGCATTCAACTCTAGCGTTCTGTTGAAGTGCGGGAGTCTCAACAAGTTAAGCAGTCGTGATGCGACTACTCCGGACAACCAACTTTCTTTGACCAAGGAAAGATTTCCTTTCACGAATTTCTTCCAGCACATGTACTAGTCGGGATGGAACCTTGGAAAGTTAGGTTTGTTGGGTTCCTTCTACATCTGAAGCAGATCGTAGTCTTCCCACTTACACTCCAAGATCTTACCCAATAGATTTCCTCCCACTTCGACATGCTTCGATATAGGTGAGATCGGAATCTCATACTTGGCATTTTTTAATAGCTTAATGGCCGGTGCGTCCAGTGAGTGCAATGAGATATACTCAAGGGTTAACTTCAATGGTATTTCCTTGTCTCCAAGTGGAGCTTGTGGCACTGCGGAACTCATCATTTTTGGCTTCATTTTCGGTAGCTCTAGTTCTTGGCCTTTATCTTGCATTGCTATAGCATGTCTTGGTGAACTTCGAGAACCCTGACCTTCCTCTGTTATAATTTTCTTGATAGGGGTTCTCATCAACCCTTTGATTCCTCCATATCTAAACACCTTCATATTCTCCTGGACCGTGAACTCTTGCTCAATAGAGGACCTCTCAGACATTCACTGGATGGATTTGGGAAGAACAACAGGATTGCTGATAACTTGCTGTAAACAATCGTAAAGTATTGCTCGCAAGTCCAAATACAACGGTATTTATAGGCGCAGCTAGCCTCCTCCGCGCCTGTCAACGACTAGATAAGCATTAAATGTGGTATCCATTAGCCAAATCTGGCGACGATTTCGGTCCTTTCCTCCATTAACTCATTTAGAACGGCTATTTCTGTGTTAAATGCTCAAGTGGTTGCTGGAAAAAAGTACTATATAACGGCTATATTTGCGACCGACATTCTAATGACTACTTTTATGGAGTGTTGCATCGAACTGCATGGTGGGTCGTCACTACTCCGATGCAGTTACTTCGCGGTGCCTGATTTCTTGCTTCTGAACTTAGCCTCTTTTCACGTTCAACTTGATCTTCGTAGTTGTATTTTGGCCTTCGCAACTGCGCGGTTCCTCTTTTCTTTTTCTCTCTCTTTTTTTTTTTGGCGCAACTTCACTTCTTAACAAGTGTTGTGCGATATATACATTTTTTTCTTCACATTTCTTGTACATAATCTTTCCCATTTATAGTGCCCAATTTCAACTGTACTTGGCACTTAGAAATTTCCTTTCTTTCTTGATCCTTAAAGGTTCTGCGAAGCAAGACTATCCCGATAGGGTTTTATTCTGCTTCCATTGACTAGGCCAGGAAAGCTATCTCCGGCTAACGTGGCTAACTGGACTGAGCCACCGTTAGTTACATGTAAAACAGTATATGGGCCAAGCCAATGCATCTTAAACTTTCCAAGAAACTTCATAAATTTTCTATCATACAAAAGGACTAGATCACCTACCTGAAAGGACTTGTTCTTGATATGGCGATCATGCCATGCTTTTTCTCTATCTTTCTGCACTTGTTGGTGAAAGCTTGCGATGAAGTGATCTTTCTCCAACCCAACCAAGTGTAGAAGCCTTTCTTCTAGTGCTTCTTGATCTTCCATACCTGCAAATGCAACTATTCTCAACCTGGGAACAATATATATATTCCATAGGCATCATTGCTTCTTGTCCATAGGCCAACCTAAAAGGTGTATGGCCAGTCAGTTTCTTACAAGTAGTTATGTATGCCCACAATATAGCTGGAATGCGCAGATCCCAGTTGTCCTTATTCACATTGCATACTTTAGTTAGCATATTCTCCAGTACCTTATTAAAAGCTTCCACAGTTCCATTTGCTTGTGGATGATATGGCGTACTTCGCTGATGGTAAATATGGAATTCTTCAGTCAAGGCTTCAATGGTTATATGTAGAAAATGAGTGCCTTGATCACTCATCAAAATATTTGGGCATCCAAACCTTGTAAGGATGTTCTAAAAAATGAATTGCATGGAAGTAACTGCGCTATAGTCCTTCACTGGATTCGCTTCTGCCCATCTGGTGAGGTAATCGGTTGCAGTAATAATGTACCTCGCACTAGTTCTCTTCCCCGATGGGTTTATAGGTCCCACAAAATCAATGGCCCATTTCTCAAATGCCTGCAATGTCAATTGTGGATTCACTGGAATTTTGTCTCTACGCGATGGATTCCCTGTTCTTTGGCAAACATCACAGTTCTGGCAATGTTCCTTCGAGTCTTTGTGAATGGTAGGCCACCATAGCCCCGCTCGCAATATCTTCTACGCAGTGGTTCTTACTGCGTAGTGGCATCCTGATATACTTGAATGTGCCTCGGCCAAAATAAATGGATTCTCGTGCTCTAGTACACATCTACGTAGTACCTCATCTGGTCCCAGTTTGTATAGCCTACCTGCGATTATGGTGAAGTCTGCTACTCGTACTACTAGCTGCTTCTTCTGCTGCATAGTAAAATCAACGGGTTCTAACCCAGTGGTCAAGAAATCAACAATGTATTTGTAGTAGTCATCTGCGATCTGGATAGAAAACAACTGCGCATCAGGCAGACCATCCTCTAGATTAGTGGGTTCTTCACCTAACTCAATCCTTGAAAGATGATCAGGTCCTAAGTTTAATCTGCCTAGATTAACTACAATTTCAAATTTATACTCCTGAAAGAGTAACAACCATCTACAGATTCTTCCCCCTAACACTGGTTTATTGACCAGGTACTTCAAAGTTGAATGGTCAGTGTACATAGAGAAGTGCACATCGAGAAAATAGTGCATGAATTTCTGTAGTGCGTAGACCATAGCTAGACCCTCTCTCTCATTGGTTGTATAATTCTTTTCTGCATATGAGACCTTCCTACTCAAAAATGCAATGGGATGGTCAATACCTCCCTCTCTCGGTTGTGCTAATACCACACCCAATGCTATACATGAAGCATCAACATGTACATGAAATGGCATCTTCCAGTCTGGAAAAACTAGGATCGACGCAGTTACCATTTTCTCTTTTAATGTGTCAAAGCCTTGTTCACATTCTGCGTTCCAAATGAACGACGCATATTTCTTTAACAACTTCTCCATGGCCACAGTTATCTGCGCATAACCCTTTATAAACTTTCTGTAATAACCGGTATGCCCCAATGTGGTGCACTGTTGCTTTACTGAATTCAGTGTTGGCAAGTTTACAATAAATGTGATCTTCGCAGGATAAACCATCAAGCCTTGTTTGCATACAATGTGTCCCAAAAGAATACCATAGGGAACACAGAAAGCACACTTCTTCAAATTCAACGAAATCTAATGCTATATGCACTTTTCTAGCATCATTATGAGGTTTGCGTAGTGGTTCTTCAGCAACCCGAATACTGTCCAATCATCAAAATATGCTTCTAATAACTTATGCATGAAATCTTTAAACGCCATGACCACAACTCTAGAAAAGATGGCAGGCGTGTTCTTCAAACCAAAGGGCATTATTGTATACTGGAAGGACCCCCATTCAATAGCAAAAGTGGTATTGTGCCTATCTGCTGGATCGATTCTTATATGATGGTATCCCGAAAATCCATCAGTGAAAGAGTATGCCTCATTCCCTCCAACATTGTCTAAGACTTCATCTATGAAAGGAGTAGGAAATGGGTCATGCATGGAAGCATCATTCAACTTCCTGAGATCCACGCAGATCCTTATTTCACCCTTAGTTTTCTTGTCCTGGATAACCATTGGCCTGATCCACTCCGATTCTTCAACCGGCTCAATGATCCCCGCATCGAGCATCTTATTGAGTTCTTCCATGACTCTTTCTTTGTATCATGGATTCAGTCTATACGACCTTTGCTTAACAGGCTTCGTACCTGGTTTAAGAGGTATCTTCATAACCCCTAAGTCTCCTAGAATACCTTTCATTTCTATAAAATTTTTTGGGAGTAAATCCTGATATTCATGTAATAGGTCTACGATCTCTGCGACCGTTTGATCATCCCAGTATTCTCCAATAGATGCGGACTTTGGCTCTTCGCTAGTGCCAATGTTCACTTTCTTCGTTTTCACAGGTCCGCTCATGTTTGGAATTTTTAGTGGAGGTCCCTCTACATTGCGTGCACCCTTTGACTCAGGTATGTTTACGTTGCGTGGGTCCTCCTCATCACTTTCTTCTTTATCTTCACACGCTTCATCTAGGTTATAACATTCCATGGCATGCTCTATCTGTTCCTTCCATTCTGGATGTAGGCTTGCAGGTACGCTGTCAGCTCCAAAGAATTCCTCTACTGTCATGTTTCTATGTGGGCATCCTGATCTGAATATTCTTTCCTTAATCACCTGCAAAGCACCATTTATGTTGGGATTCTCGTCTTCAAAGCTGAAGGTGTTTTGGAAGTTCGTGGTCAGCATGGCCCAATATATGGTTCCTCTACGCAACTCCATATCTAGATACCACTGCTTTGGAGTTTGTTACTCCAATGTGTGAACAAACAGATGCACCCATTATGTTTGTGGTCTCTCTTTCCATGCTCTTGAACAAGTTTCAATATGCTACCCTAGATTTGTATGTCCATTATATTTTTCAAAGGGTAGTGCAACCTTCTCTGCGAACCTGATCTGCATCTTGATTCTGCACTGATCACATGTTGTCAATGTGTGCTTATGCGCAGCCCACCATCTGGTAGGTGTATTACACATTGCCATATCTAATGCTGGTATGCGATGCTCATATGCAACTGATGCAGTATATTCTTTGATAAAGGAATAAACATTAGATAAACCATCATAAGTGGGAATTGGACTTACCTCCTTTCCAATCCAGTGCAATGAATTTGTAAGCTGGGCACATCTTCTTGCAGATACTTCATGTAGATGGCTTTTCCAGTTCTCCAATCCTGCGTCAGAGTCTGAGATGCAAGAACTATCACAACACCAACTGAGTGCTCCATCCGCAGTAGGATTAATATAGTCATCTTGGTTCGCAGTCATCTTTTGCAGGCGGTCAAGATCTTGTGCTCTGGATTCTTCTTGAATCGGCTCGCTGTATCTTTCTCCGTCTGCAGGGTCCATTGGTGCGATGACCTTGAGATGCTTTCCTTCGAAGATCATCTTCTTTGTTTTCATATTGATAATGGCAAGGTTATCCATAGCCCAGTCAATACCCAATAGTGTTGGATAATGTTGACTATCATCCACAATCTCGATAACCTTGAAGTTTGCATGACTTTGTACTCCAACAATGTCTACAATAACATTGGCTAACTTTCCAAAAGGTATGACTTTCTCCTGGTTGGCCATTCTCAACTATATGGGTGACCATAACAAATTTGGTCGTCCCATCTGCTGCCATGTCTGTTTAGTCAAGACATTTACTTCAGATCCCATATCAAGGATGATCTCATCCATCTCATAGTCACCTATTTGTGCACTAAGTCACATTTCTTGGCCTGTTCTCCTATGGTTCTTAATCTGGTGGACTGCTCCTTCGGAAGGCTGCTTCTCACTGCGTGGTTCATATTGGTTTAACAGTTTTTCTAATTCCATTATAACATCTGGACTCTTTAATAGTTTCAGGAAGCTCCATAGGAAATGCACAATAGAGGTGCCTGTCTCTGCTGCGGTGCACATCTGATCATATGCGGCCGGCATATCTTGTGTCTGTAGTGCTTCACTGCGCAACGGGATTTTTGGTGACTTGGGTGCGGACTCTTTAAATATATCTCGCGCATCGTCAAATACTTCTTTATTTTTCTGAAGATCGAAGGCTGGTGCCTTCCTAGTAGCTTTTCAAGAGGAGTTAGCTTAGTATCAAAAATATCAGAAGTTGAAGATTCTGCTCCTCTATCTCTCCCCATTGTAGCACCACTTCGCGTCACTGCATTGATACTTGGATCCGCAGTCCTTCTTTCTGCTGCGATCAATTGGATGTTTAGATTCTGCGGTTCTTTCTTTCTTTTCTGCATTTCTGCAGCCAATACTAGGCATGCCTCAATTACATGATCAAAAGACTTGCAGTAATTACAAGTAGTGCATTCATTGGTACAGTCTCTGGATAAGTGACTTGCCTAGCCACAGTTGTAACAGATCATCTGGCCTCTTCCCCTTCCTTTTCCTTGGATAATATTCCTTCCTCTTCCATGGTATCCTCCTCCATAGCCTCTATATGCACCCTAGTCATACTACGCATTTTCTTGCTTCTGCGGATTCTCTTCCTGGACTCGGTATACTCCACCATCGCGCATATGCTCCATGTCTCTTTTCCTTTCTTGCATGAGATCATATGCTCAACAGTTGGATTCATCATGTCCTACTGAATTACAGAAATTGCAATATAGATTGTTAGGTTTGAACACATACTTTTGTATAAGATAACAGTCTTTAGGCTTGTGTCCTCTAGTTTTACAGATTTCGCACCACAGTGCCTTTTTCTGATTGAGTGGATTCGGTGCTCCACTGTTTAGGTACTCCTGAAACAAAGGACAATGCTCTCTGGTGTGCCCTTCTCCCGTGCATCCTATGCACCAGACTTATTGTCTCTCTTGTTTTCCCTTCTTCATATCCTGTAATTGTAATGTTAGGATAGTTAACTGGGTCTGAATATGAGACATCCCAGTGCTAGTTTCTCCAATTGGTGAAGCGTCCAACTTCATCGTGATCTCCAAAGCTTCTGCTTGCGAAGCCACTTTCTGTTGCATCAGCGGTAGTCTAATATGAAGAAACATCGCAGCTATGAACCATTCCTAGTGCTGTTGCGGAGCTATGACAAAACTTACTTGGTCCAACAGTGTATTACATTTTTGGTCAAATTCCCAAACTGTTTTATTAGGTTTTTGCTTGAATTCTTTTAGCTCTGTTATGCACTGAGATTCTGACTTTGGCTTCTTATATTTTGCTAAGAGTGCAGCCTTAATTTCTACCAGGGTTTTATTGTGTCCCTGCGAATACTTCATGAACCAATGTAAGGCTCTATCTCTGAAGGTAGTGATGAGCTGTGCTTGCTTCACAGCGTCATCCTGAACTTGCTTAACACTCCATACAGCTTCACATAGAAACCAATGCTAATCAGGGTCTTCTAGACCAATTCCCTTAAATATCAGCAGTTTGATGATGTTAGTCATCCTCCTTCTAGGTGGCGTAGGGTTCTGGATGGGGTTAATTATAGCACTCTGAGGGATGATCTGAGGTTGGACATTCTGAAGTGGGATAGTCTGAGATGGAATGGGCTGGGAACTCGCTCTTGCGATATTACTGGTATTACCGCTCTGAGGATTAGGAATATGGGCAATGAGGGGGTTCTGAGCTAATGGATTCTAAGATATAGGGGCCGCGGTGTTTACAACTAACGGATTCTGTGGTGTAGTAGGATGATAGGTAAGTGATAAAGGTGTGGTTTGATTATTCACCTCACAAGGTATTTCGGTATTTACGTGGAGTACACGTGGTGTAGTATTTTTCTCGATAGTGTACTTAAATCTCTTTCCACTTCTCAAATTATGGATTTCTTCGTCATAACCACTATATGTGCTATTTACCATGATAGACTCAAAAATTTCACTGCATTCTTAAAAAAAAATTCTTGGCTAAAATCATTTTAATGTATAAACTGAGGTTGTTCAGGCACTTACCTCTGAACCCTTGGAAGAAATATGCTTCGTCTGCGCTGTAGGACTTCAGGGTGTCCACAACGAACTCTTTCACGAAGCCTTCTAGTATACTGTCAACCCAAAATTCGACTGCTCTCGAGAATGGACTATCTACTACTTTGATATTCTCAATGAGGTTTGGAGTCCACTCGGTCGGTACTTCTGGCACAAAGCAGTTCTTGCACTCTGCGAGCCTTGACAACTACTTGTGTAGCTTGTTTCCAAAAGATGCCCAGAAAATATCGTGGATATCTGTCCACAGATACTTGTTCAACCAATCTATGTCAGAAAGACGCAAATGTGTATTCTCTTTATTTGCGAAGTCTCTTTCTGTCTTATCACACCAAGCCCAGATTTCTTTCTTGTCCGGATGCCAAATTTCTACAATCAACGAAACCTTTTCTTCTGAGCACATCACTTCTTGCAAGTGCGAAAACTCATCACAAATTCTTAGCACGGAAACATAACCATTCGTTGGCTTACATAACTGTCTTGAGGTTTTTCTATAAAGATCCAGGTTCTTCGTGGTTCAAGGAACCAACAAAACCTCTTTTCATCAGCCGTTTCGGCAACAATCTGCGAGCAGATTGAGGTCTCATCTGAGGAGAAGTTATGGGGGGGGCTGTGGAATCAGGTTTCCACAACCGCGTGATGAGTGCTTAAACATACCTAACGGAAAGCGCGCTCAGGGGCTGTGCTACGGACTGAGGACTACGTGATGATCACCTTCGTCGCGGCTAACACTTCTACAATCCCAATCACTAGCACAACTCACACATCCATGGACTGCGCGGTTTAGAGATTATTCAAGTACAGGACAACGCAACAGATAACTGCGCTTCCTCCTCAGACTTAACCATCTTCAACAAGTTACACTTAAGGTTTCTCCTATTCACCAACTGTCTTATGTAAATTATCTGATCTATGCAATATGACAGAACACACACATGATGCGCAAATCCGGTGCTGCGCTTCAACGGGGTCGCATAGTGCGAGCTCACTTGACTTAAGCGTTTAATAAACAAACTTGTGCATTCATTTAGACTTAAAAATAATTAAGTATCTAACATCCATCCATATATGCGAAAATTAACATATTATTCCCTTCTCATTCCTTCACGATGAATACATATAAAAGTAAACACATAATCTGATAAACAAGATCTCAAGCATTCGTTGTAAGCAAATAGACAAATACAAACACATAAACAATCACACTGCACAAGATTTAACATGGTTCACCCCCAGGATGGGAGCTACATCCACAGGAATTGTTGTTGTATTAGCCTTTGGGAAGGGTACAACAATTCTAGTCTGCGCACTCAGCTGTAGACTCTCTTCTCTTTCGATAGGTCTCTGCGCACACATCCTGCAGATCCTTTACAATGGCAACCTCAAAACAATTCTTGCTCAAGATTATACAATGAGAATTAAACCCAATCAACAACAACAACAACAAAAACAACAACCCTTCCCCTTAAAAAATGTGCCTTATTTATAGATCATGCCAGTAGGTCATGTCTTTACAATACACAAGCAAAAACCCTCAGGTTTCCCAAAACTGTCACGGTTTTTCCATAACCAGACTTGCTACTTTTGGTAGCGAATCTTCCATCATGGCCATCCTCTTCATGTGGTCACGTCGCTATCAGCCTCTCTGTCGCGCACATGCCAACAAGTCTCTTTCACCCGGCCGTTCCTTCTCTAACGACCTTAGTCGACCGATGCATGTAGTGGTTCCTTTGCTTGTGTGACTAGTCACTTTCCTCCGTTTTACTCCTTACCCTCTGCTTGGTAATCATGGAGTATCTTAACCAGAAATAGGTCGCTTTCTCCCAACCGACCTTACCTTCCTTCTTTACCCAAAACAGGTGCCCTACTGGCACCTCACGGTGCTACTACTTCGCGAAACCGATCCTCAGTTGCGCGGTTCCCAACTTGCCGATACTACGCTGCGCTCACATCGCAGCTCCTCAAAAATGTCTTGCACCAAAAAGTCTTCATCTGAATTGCGCTCAATCTTTGTAGTTCCAAAACTTGACTTGCACAAAAATGCCCCACCTAGGCTAGGCCCCTAACACTTACATGTGGCTCATCCTCGAGCCACTTTCTACTTCAAGTTCTCTGATCTGCTCGCCCTCCTGCGGATCTAACTTCATTGCAAACTCTTGGGTATGTTGCAGTCAACTTTGCAACTGCTTCCTTAGTGTCTTGCTCAACTTGTTTGATGGTTTCCAACATTTCAGGTGTTATATCATCGTCGGCTTGCTCTTCCACCTGTTCTTGACCTTCACGTAGCTACTTTAACTTCTCCTTGATCTTCTGTGATATTGTGTGGGCTTCCTCCTGTAAGGCCTGCGACTTATCTCCCATTTCACTCTCTCTTTCTCTTAATGCTTGAACTTCCTTTTTCAGCTTCCTGACTTATGGGTACCTCTAGAGTCTCTCTCTTGGCTGCAGGGCTTTGAATTCTGCATCCAACAATTCTAATGCTGCCTACCTATCCTTCAGAGCGTTCTTGATTTCCAGCACCTCTGGATCCTCTTCGAGGGCAGTGAATTCCTTCGTCGCCTCATCTAACAGATTTTGGCACTTCGCCACCTCGGCGACTATACTTTATGCTGTATCCTTTACTTCTATTGCTCTTAACTTTTCCTGGTTCGGTGGTGTCTTCAGCTGATTTTGCACTTCCAAGGTAGCAATCTTAGCTTCGTCACTGATCTCCATATATTTCATTTCGGCTTTAAGATCATTGACCACCTCGTCGATCTTAATGACAGTGTCTGCAGGGTCTGGCTGTGCGTCGCATTTTGATATCTTATCAGCGACCACGGTGACCGTAGATTCTAGTCTCATTCGGCGGTCGTTCTCATCTTGTAATTGCATGGACCTCTTTAAGCTTGACTCCTACAATTTCTTATAGTTTGCAACCAACTCATGGTGTTGGTTCCTGGCGACTACATCTCTTTCATGGATCTCCTCCACAACCTGCACATGCAGATTATGTAGACCCTCAGTTGGTAGAACTGAAATGTCTACATCCACATACTGGATATCCTGCTCACCCGCAGTTAACTGCTCATGCAGTGGCAATCTTACACTTAGCGGATCCAGTTTGACTATGCGTGGCTTCGATGGCAAAGTAGGGCTAGCTGCGCTGTCTTTGGCTGCGAAGTGCCTCCTGACTTTCCTTCTGACTCTCAATCTCGCGGCATGGGTAAGCTGCGTTGTACTTGCTCAAACTTTTCTGTTATAACTTGCAGCGCGGTAAGGTTCTTCTGCAGAGTTTCTTGAATCACCTTGTCCTTTTTCTCCTTCTCGGTCATTAGATCTTCCATCTGCACCATGACTATCGACGCGATCATTTCAAAATCATCATCGTGAAGTATTGCTTCTGATTGGCCCTTATTGGATTTCTGCTTCTTCTTCTGTACCTTTTGTTGTAGAGGACTCTCAGCTTGCTTCCTTTTTCTTGTCTCTTCAATAATGGGCGTAGGAATGGGATTTCTCTCGGTGGAGGAGTCACTTTGTATTTCCACAACTTCGATCCTAAATTCAGTAGGCCATTCTTTCATAATCTTATCAATGCCGTCTTCATTCATGTGGTATCTTCCTGCGAACCATTTAGAGTTCTTTTTTCTGTGCCTTCGTTGAAATGTGAATAAAACGCATGTCAGCATAAAAATTGAAAGTGCGAATATACTTAGCCGTTACCTCTTTTGTTATTCGTGGCATGACGATAATGGCCTCGCGCAACTGCTCATAGTAAGTGTAGAAGACCTCAGCTATCGCGTGCTGTCTTTGTGAATTCAAATTCGCTTGAAGGTTTGCATAATGGGCTCCTCTGCAATCATTGCTATCGGTTATTACACCAATGTAATCCTTCGGGTCCTTCCACCCTACGAACGCAATCAACACTATTAACCATGTATAATGGAAATTACCGCCATGTATCTGTGTATCATTCAGTTCCTCCAAGAATTCATTCAATAGGTACTAACACCAGTTGAATCGTCCTCCCTCTGTGGCTTTTGCCCCGAGTAGCACTATGCCTGTGGGTACTTCCAATCGTCTTGCTTTTCTCAGGATTTTTCCAGATAACAGTTGCGTGAAAAACTGTGTATCCTCATCATCTATGTCATCCGTGACAAAGCCTCTCTTTCCTTTGACGATGGTTTGTGTTTTCTTCATCTTTGCGACAACTTCTTTGTCTCTACTTTTCCCTTGAAAGAACTGCTTCGGATCTTCGCCTATTTTGCTTAATCCAGTGATCCGATGAATCAAGTCAATGGTCAGGTCGATATTGCGATCAAGCCAGAGATATCCTTGGTGAATGCGTGACATAAGAGTTAGCACCACCGCATTCAACTCTAGCGTTCTGTTGAAGTGCGGGAGTCTCAACAAGTTAAGCAGTCGTGATGCGACTACTCCGGACAACCAACTTTCTGTGACCAAGGAAAGATTTCCTTTCACGAATTTCTTCCAGCACATGTACTAGTCGGGATGGAACCTTGGAAAGTTAGGTTTGTTGGGTTCCTTCTACATCTGAAGCAGATCGTAGTCTTCCCACTTACACTCCAAGATCTTACCCAATAGATTTCCTCCCACTTCGACATGCTTCGATATAGGTGAGATCGGAATCTCATACTTGGCATTTTTTAATAGCTTAATGGCCGGTGCGTCCAGTGAGTGCAATGAGATATACTCAAGGGTTAACTTCAATGGTATTTCCTTGTCTCCAAGTGGAGCTTGTGGCACTGCGGAACTCATCATTTTTGGCTTCATTTTCGGTAGCTCTAGTTCTTTGCCTTTATCTTGCATTGCTATAGCATGTCTTGGTGACCTTCGAGAACCCTGACCTTCCTCTGTTATAATTTTCTTGATAGGGGTTCTCATCAACCCTTTGATTCCTCCATATCTAAACACCTTCATAGTCTCCTGGACCGTGAACTCTTGCTCAATAGAGGACCTCTCAGACATTCACTGGATGGATTTGGGAAGAACAATAGGATTGCTGATAACTTGCTATAAACAATCGTAAAGTATTGCTTGCAAGTCCAAATACAACGGTATTTATAGGCGCAGCTAGCCTCCTCCGCGCCTGTCAACGACTAGATAAGCATTAAATGTGGTATCCATTAGCCAAATCTGGCGACGATTTCGGTCCTTTCCTCCATTAACTCATTTAGAACGGCTATTTCTGTGTTAAATGCTCAAGTGGTTGCTGGAAAAAAGTACTATATAACGGCTATATTTGCGACCGACATTCTAATGACTACTTTTATGGAGTGTTGCATCGAACTGCATGGTGGGTCGTCACTACTCCGATGCAGTTACTTCGCGGTGCCTGATTTCTTGCTTCTGAACTTAGCCTCTTTTCACGTTCAACTTGATCTTCGTAGTTGTATTTTGGCCTTCGCAACTGCGCGGTTCCTCTTTTCTTTTTCTCTCTCTTTTTTTTTTTGGCGCAACTTCACTTCTTAACAAGTGTTGTGCGATATATACATTTTTTTCTTCACATTTCTTGTACATAATCTTTCCCATTTATAGTGCCCAATTTCAACTGTACTTGGCACTTAGAAATTTCCTTTCTTTCTTGATCCTTAAAGGTTCTGCGAAGCAAGACTATCCCGATAGGGTTTTATTCTGCTTCCATTGACTAGGCCAGGAAAGCTATCTCCGGCTAACGTGGCTAACTGGACTGAGCCACCGTTAGTTACATGTAAAACAGTATATGGGCCAAGCCAATGCATCTTAAACTTTCCAAGAAACTTCATAAATTTTCTATCATACAAAAGGACTAGATCACCTACCTGAAAGGACTTGTTCTTGATATGGCGATCATGCCATGCTTTTTCTCTATCTTTCTGCACTTGTTGGTGAAAGCTTGCGATGAAGTGATCTTTCTCCAACCCAACCAAGTGTAGAAGCCTTTCTTCTAGTGCTTCTTGATCTTCCATACCTGCAAATGCAACTATTCTCAACCTGGGAACAATATATATATTCCATAGGCATCATTGCTTCTTGTCCATAGGCCAACCTAAAAGGTGTATGGCCAGTCAGTTTCTTACAAGTAGTTATGTATGCCCACAATATAGCTGGAATGCGCAGATCCCAGTTGTCCTTATTCACATTGCATACTTTAGTTAGCATATTCTCCAGTGTCTTATTAAAAGCTTCCACAGTTCCATTTGCTTGTGGATGATATGGCGTACTTCGCTGATGGTAAATATGGAATTCTTCAGTCAAGGCTTCAATGGTTATATTTAGAAAATGAGTGCCTTGATCACTCATCAAAATATTTGGGCATCCAAACCTTGTAAGGATGTTCTAAAAAATGAATTGCATGGAAGTAACTGCGCTATAGTCCTTCACTGGCTTCGCTTCTGCCCATCTGGTGAGGTAATCGGTTGCAGTAATAATGTACCTCGCACTAGTTCTCTTCCCCGATGGGTTTATAGGTCCCACAAAATCAATGGCCCATTTCTCAAATGCCTGCAATGTCAATTGTGGATTCAATGGAATTTTGTCTCTACGCGATGGCTTCCCTGTTCTTTGGCAAACATCACAGTTCTGGCAATGTTCCTTCGAGTCTTTGTGAATGGTAGGCCACCATAGCCCCGCTCGCAATATCTTCTACGCAGTGGTTCTTACTGCGTAGTGGCATCCTGATATACTTGAATGTGCCTCGGCCAAAATAAATGGATTCTCGTGCTCTAGTACACATCTACGTAGTACCTCATCTGGTCCCAGTTTGTATAGCCTACCTGCGATTATGGTGAAGTCTGCTACTCGTACTACTAGTTGCTTCTTCTGCTGCATAGTAAAATCAACGGGTTCTAACCCAGTGGTCAAGAAATCAACAATGTCTTTGTAGTAGTCATCTGCGATCTGGATAGAAAACAACTGCGCATCAGGCAGACCATCCTCTAGATTAGTGGGTTCTTCACCTAACTCAATCCTTGAAAGATGATCAGGTCCTAAGTTTAATCTGCCTAGATTAACTACAATTTCAAATTTATACTCCTGAAAGAGTAACAACCATCTACAGATTCTTCCCCCTAACACTGGTTTATTGACCAGGTACTTCAAAGTTGAATGGTCAGTGTACATAGAGAAGTGCACATCGAGCAAATAGTGCATGAATTTCTGTAGTGCGTAGACCATAGCTAGACCCTCTCTCTCATTGGTTGTATAATTCTTTTCTGCATATGAGACCTTCCTACTCAAAAATGTAATGGGATGGTCAATACCTCCCTCTCTCGGTTGTGCTAATACCACACCCAATGCTATACATGAAGCATCAACATGTACATGAAATGGCATCTTCCAGTCTGGAAAAACTAGGATCGACGCAGTTACCATTTTCTCTTTTAATGTGTCAAAGCCTTGTTCACATTCCGCGTTCCAAATGAACGACGCATATTTCTTTAACAACTTCTCCATGGCCGCAGTTATCTGCGCATAACCCTTTATAAAATTTCTGTAATAACCGGTATGCCCCAATGTGGTGCACTGCTGCTTTACTGAATTCGGTGTTGGCAAGTTTACAATAAATGTGATCTTCGCAGGATAAACCATCAAGCCTTGTTTGCATACAATGTGTCCCAAAAGAATACCATAGGGAACACAGAAAGCACACTTCTTCAAATTCAACGAAATCTAATGCTATATGCACTTTTCTAGCATCATTATGAGGTTTGCGTAGTGGTTCTTCAGCAACCCGAATACTGTCCAATCATCAAAATATGCTTCTAATAACTTATGCATGAAATCTTTAAACGCCATGACCACAACTCTAGAAAATATGGCAGGCGTGTTCTTCAAACCAAAGGGCATTATTGTATACTGGAAGGACCCCCATTCAATAGAAAAAGTGGTATTGTGCCTATCTGCTGGATCGATTCTTATATGATGGTATCCCGAAAATCCATCAGTGAAAGAGTATGCCTCATTCCCTCCAACATTGTCTAAGACTTCATCTATGAAAGGAGTAGGAAATGGGTCATGCATGGAAGCATCATTCAGCTTCCTGAGATCCACGCAGATCCTTATTTCACCCTTAGTTTTCTTGTCATGGATAACCATCGGCCTGATCCACTCCGATTCTTCAACCGGCTCAATGATCCCCGCATCGAGCATCTTATTGAGTTCTTCCATGACTCTTTCTTTGTATCACGGATTCAGTCTATACGACCTTTGCTTAACAGGCTTCGTACCTGGTTTAAGAGGTATCTTCATAACCCCTAAGTCTCCTAGAATACCTTTCATTTCTATATAATTTTTCAGGAGTAAATCCTGATATTCATGTAATAGGTCTACGATCTCTGCGACCGTTTGATCATCCCAGTATTCTCCAATAGATGCGGACTTTGGCTCTTTGCTAGTGCCAATGTTCACTTTCTTCGTTTTCACAGGTCCGCTCATGTTTGGAATTTTTAGTGGAGGTCCCTCTACATTGCGTGCACCCTTTGACTCAGGTATGTTTACGTTGCGTGGGTCCTCCTCATCACTTTCTTCTTTATCTTCACACACTTCATCTAGGTTATAACATTCCATGGCATGCTCTATCTGTTCCTTCCATTCTGGATGTAGGCTTGCAGGTACGCTGTCAGCTCCAAAGAATTCCTCTACTGTCATGTTTCTATGTGGGCATCCTGATCTAAATATTCTTTCCTTAATCACCTGCAAAGCACCATTTATGTTGGGATTCTCGTCTTCAAAGCTGAAGGTGTTTTGGAAGTTCGTGGTCAGCATGGCCCAATATATGGTTCCTCTACGCAACTCCATATCTAGATACCACTGCTTTGGAGTTTGTTACTCCAATGTGTGAACAAACAGATGCACCCATTATGTTTGTGGTCTCTCTTGCCATGCTCTTGAACAAGTTTCAATATGCTACCCTAGATTTGTATGTCCATTATATTTTTCAAAGGGTAGTGCAACCTTCTCTGCAAACCTGATCTGCATCTTGATTCTGCACTGATCACATGTTGTCAATGTGTGCTTATGCGCAGCCCACCATCTGGTAGGTGTATTACACATTGCCATATCTAATGCTGGTATGCGATGCTCATATGCAACTGATGCAGTATATTCTTTGATAAAGGAATAAACATTAGATAAACCATCATAAGTGGGAATTGGACTTACCTCCTTTCCAATCCAGTGCAATGAATTTGTAAGCTGGGCGCATCTTCTTGCAGATACTTCATGTAGATGGATTTTCCAGTTCTCCAATCCCGCGTCAGAGTCTGAGATGCAAGAACTATCACAACACCAACTGAGTGCTCCATCCGCAGTAGGATTAATATAGTCATCTTGGTTCGCAGTCATCTTTTGCAGGCGGTCAAGATCTTGTGCTCTGGATTCTTCTTGAATCGGCTCACTGTATCTTTCTCCGTCTGCAGGGTCCATTGGTGCGATGACCTTGAGATGCTTTCCTTCGAAGATCATCTTCTTTGTTTTCATATTGATAATGGCAAGGTTATCCATAGCCCAGTCAATACCCAATAGTGTTGGATAATGTTGACTATCATCCACAATCTCGATAACCTTGAAGTTTGCATGACTTCGTACTCCAACAATGTCTACAATAACATTGGCTAACTTTCCAAAAGGTATGACTTTCTCCTGGTTGGCCATTCTCAACTATATGGGTGACCATAACAAATTTGGTCGTCCCATCTGCTGCCATGTCTGTTTAGTCAAGACATTTACTTCAGATCCCATATCAAGGATGATCTCATCCATCTCATAGTCACCTATTTGTGCACTAAGTCACATTTCTTGGCCTGTTCTCCTATGGTTCTTAATCTGGTGGACTGCTCCTTCGGAAGGCTGCTTCTCACTGCGTGGTTCATATTGGTTTAACAGTTTTTCTAATTCCATTATAAAATCTGGACTCTTTAATAGTTTCAGGAAGCTCCATAGGAAATGCACAATAGAGGTGCCTGTCTCTGCTGCGGTGCACATCTGATCATATGCGGCCGGCATATCTTGTGTCTGCAGTGCTTCACTGCGCAACGGGATTTTTGGTGACTTGGGTGCGGACTCTTTAAATATATCTCGCGCATCGTCAAATACTTCTTTATTTTTCTGAAGATCGAAGGCTGGTGCCTTCCTAGTAGCTTTTCAAGAGGAGTTAGCTTAGTATCAAAAATATCAGAAGTTGAAGATTCTGCTCCTCTATCTCTCCCCATTGTAGCACCACTTCGCGTCACTGCATTGATACTTGGATCCGCAGTCCTTCTTTCTGCTGCGATCAATTGGATGTTTAGATTCTGCAGTTCTTTCTTTCTTTTCTGCATTTCTGCAACCAATACTAGGCATGCCTCAATTACATGATCAAAAGACTTGCAGTAATTACAAGTAGTGCATTCATTGGTACAGTCTCTGGATAAGTGACTTGCCTAGCCACAGTTGTAACAGATCATCTGGCCTCTTCCCCTTCCTTTTCCTTGGATAATATTCCTTCCTCTTCCATGGTATCCTCCTCCATAGCCTCTATATGCACCCTGGTCATACTACGCATTTTCTTGCTTCTGCGGATTCTCTTCCTGGACTCGGTATACTCCACCATCGCGCATATGCTCCATGTCTCTTTTCCTTTCTTGCATGAGATCATATGCTCAACAGTTGGATTCATCATGTCCTACTGAATTACAGAAATTGCAATATAGATTGTTAGGTGTGCACACATACTTTTGTATAAGATAACAGTCTTTAGGCTTGTGTCCTCTAGTTTTACAGATTTCGCACCACAGTGCCTTTTTCTGATTGAGTGGATTCGGTGCTCCACTGTTTAGGTACTCCTGAAACAAAGGACAATGCTCTCTGGTGTGCCCTTCTCCCGTGCATCCTATGCACCAGACTTATTGTCTCTCTTGTTTTCCCTTCTTCATATCCTGTAATTGTAATGTTAGGATTGTTAACTGGGTCTGAATATGAGACATCCCAGTGCTAGTTTCTCCAATTGGTGAAGCGTCCAACTTCATCGTGATCTCCAAATCTTCTGCTTGCGAAGCCACTTTCTGTTGCATCAGCGGTAGTCTAATATGAAGAAACATCGCAGCTATGAACCATTCCTAGTGCTGTTGCGGAGCTATGACAAAACTTACTTGGTCCAACAGTGTATTACATTTTTGGTCAAATTCCCAAACTGTTTTATTAGGTTTTTGCTTGAATTCTTTTAGCTCTGTTATGCACTGAGATTCTGACTTTGGCTTCTTATATTTTGCTAAGAGTGCAGCCTTAATTTCTACCAGGGTTTTATTGTGTCCCTGCGAATACTTCATGAACCAATGTAAGGCTCTATCTCTGAAGGTAGTGATGAGCTGTGCTTGCTTCACAGCGTCATCCTGAACTTGCTTAACACTCCATACAGCTTCACATAGAAACCAATGCTGATCAGGGTCTTCTAGACCAATTCCCTTAAATATCAGCAGCTTGATGTTGTTAGTCATCCTCCTTCTAGGTGGCGTAGGGTTCTGGATGGGGTTAATTATAGCACTCTGAGGGATGATCTGAGGTTGGACGTTCTGAAGTGGGATAGTCTGAGATGGAATGGGCTGGGAACTCGCTCTTGCGATATTACTGGTATTACCGCTCTGAGGATTAGGAATATGGGCAATGAGGGGGTTCTGAGCTAATGGATTCTAAGATATAGGGGCCGCGGTGTTTACAACTAACGGATTCTGTGGTGTAATAGGATGATAGGTAAGTGATAAAGGTGTGGTTTGATTATTCAGCTCACAAGGTATTTTTGTATTTACGTGGAGTCCACGTGGTCTAGTATTTTTCTCGATAGTGTACTTAAATCTCTTTCCACTTCTCAGATTATGGATTTCTTCGTCATAACCACTATATGTGCTATTTACCATGATAGACTCAAAAATTTCACTGCATTCTTAAAAAAAAATTCTTGGCTAAAATCATTTTAATGTATAAACTGAGGTTGTTCAGGTACTTACCTCTGAACCCTTTGAAGAAATATGCTTCGTCTGCGCTGTAGGACTTCAGGGTGTCCACAACGAACTCTATCACGAAGCCTTCTAGTATACTGTCAACCCAAAATTCGACTGCTCTCGAGAATGGACTATCTACTACTTTGATATTCTCAATGAGATTTGGAGTCCACTCGGTCGGTACTTCTGGCACAAAGCAGTTCTTGCACTTTGCGAGCCTTGACAACTACTTGTGTAGCTTGTTTCCAAAAGATGCCCAGAAAATATCGTGGATATCTGTCCACAGATACTTGTTCAACCAATCTATGTCAGAAAGACGCAAATGTGTATTCTCTTTATTTGCGAAGTCTCTTTCTGTCTTATCACACCAAGCCCAGATTTCTTTCTTGTCCGGATGCCAAATTTCTACAATCAACGAAACCTTTTCTTCTGAGCACATCACTTCTTGCAAGTGCGAAAACTCATCACAAATTATTAGCACGGAAACATAACCATTTGTTGGCTTACATAACTGTCTTGAGGTTTTTCTATAAAGATCCAGGTTCTTCGTGGTTCAAGGAACCAACAAAACCTCTTTTCATCAGCCGTTTCGGCAACAATCTGCGAGCAGATTGAGGTCTCATCTGAGGCGAAGTTATGGGGGGGGCTGTGGAATCAGGTTTCCACAACCGCGTGATGAGTGCTTAAACATACCTAACGGAAAGCGCGCTCAGGGGCTGTGCTACGGACTGAGGACTACGTGATGATCACCTTCGTCGCGGCTAACACTTCTACAATCCCAATCACTAGCACAACTCACACATCCATGGACTGCGCGGTTTAGAGATTATTCAAGTACAGGACAACGCAACAGATAACTGCGCTTCCTCCTCAGACTTAACCATCTTCAACAAGTTACACTTAAGGTTTCTCCTATTCACCAACTGTCTTATGTAAATTATCTGATCTATGCAATATGACAGAACACACACATGATGCGCACATCCGGTGCTGCGCTTCAACGGGGTCGCATAGTGCGAGCTCACTTGACTTAATCATTTAATAAACAAACTTGTGCATTCATTTAGAGTTAAAAATAATTAAGTATCTAACATCCATCCATATATGCGAAAATTAACATATTATTCCCTTCTCATTCCTTCACGATGAATACATATAAAAGTAAACACATAATCTGATAAACAAGATCTCAAGCATTCGTTGTAAGCAAATAGACAAATACAAACACATAAACAATCACACTGCACAAGATTTAACATGGTTCACCCCCAGGATGGGAGCTACATCCACAGGAATTGCTGTTGTATTAGCCTTTGGGAAGGGTACAACAGTTCCAGTTTGTGCACTCAGCTGCAGACTCTCTTCTCTTTCGATAGGTCTCTGCGCACACAACCTGCAGATCCTTTACAATGGCAACCTTAAAACAATTCTTGCTCAAGATTATACAATGAGAATTAAACCCAATCAACAACAACAAAAACAACAACAACCCTTTTCCTTACAAAATGTGCCTTATTTATAGATCATGCACGTAGGTCATGTCTTTACAATACATAGGAAAAAACCCTAAGGTTTCCCAAAACTGTCATGGTTTTCCCATAACCGGACTTGTTTCTTCTGGTAGTGAATCTTCCATCGTGGCCATCCTATGCATGTGGTCACGTCGCTATCAGCCTCTCTTCCATGCGCATGCCAAGAGGTCTCTTTCACCCAACTGTTCCTTCTCTAACAACCTTTTGCGGCGGGTGCATGTAGTGGTTCCTTCGCTTGTGTGACCGGTCGCTTTCCTCCACTTTACTCCTTACCCTCTACTTGGTAATCATGGAGTATCTTAACCAAAAATAGGTCGCTTTCCCCTAGCCGACCTTACCTTCCTTCTTTAACCAAAACGGGTGCCTTGCTGGTACCTCGCGGTGCTACTACTTCGCGGAACCGATCCTCAGCTGCGTGGTTCCCAACTTGCTGATACTGCGTTGCGCTCACATCGCAGCTCCTCAAAACTGTCTTGCACCAAAAAGTCTTCATCTGAACTACGCTCAATATTCGCAGTTCCAAAACTTGACTTGCCTAAAAATGCCCCACCTGGGCCAGGCCCAACAAGCATAGGATGGACAAAGATTCTCTGAATTGGGGCTCCAGGGAACAAGCTGTAGGTCAGGTTTCTCTCACACACCAGTTTATCCATGTTAATAACATCCACAATTCATTTCCAACAATGGATTCTTCGTTCTTTGTCACTGTACCAGGCTATGGATCTCTAATATTTTGGCAAGGATGGTGGTGAATACAATTTGAATGGTGTGGGTGTATGAGGAAGGAACCCCTCTCAAGCTGAAATTCTCACTTTTATAAGCATGGATTAGATTGCCATGTGGATTCTTCCACATGTGACCATTTTACCATCTTAATCCCTTTCCTAGGATAATTACCCAATGTTTTAATTAAAGCATGGTTCTTAATCAAGGTTTAATAAATCGGTTTAAATCACTAAGGCTAGGGAAATAAGAATAAGTCCACTATCATTTCCCCTCTTTTGGATTCATAGCCCCCCATATCTTCTTCGTCCTTCTTCCTCTACATCCATTAGATATTTTATAGAAATCAAAAATGTACATATTTACGTAGTCTTAGTCATCCTAACCATTCTTTTCTAGCTTCTATCCTCTTACATCAATATTTACAAATTTACATTGTTGCGTCAAACTGGAGTATCGCACTATTAATTCCTGAATCTCGCACACATATGACATTTCGACAATTCTTGCAGTAAGGCGTCATCAACATAAAGAATTTAGTTCACCAAAGGCATCCTCAAAAAATCCAAAAGACAACATGAGTCCAAAGTTCCCAAAAACCAGTCAAAAGAAGAGGTCACGTGGCTGAACTATTATTAAGTTGTGTTACAATGCATGTTATCAGTTCAGTGATTGCACGATACTCGTGCGGCTATTCCTTCGATAGTCACGCTACAGTCAAAACGATGGGACCACCTACCTCCCGTGGCACAATGAAGGCTCCATCACCTCCAAGGATTCCAATTCATCTCCTCACACACTTGGTGTCATTAAGTATCCCCCTTGGTGTACCTTGGAACTAGTTCATGGAATGTATGAGTTCACATTTGGATCTAGTTGTTTCTTGGCCACCTATTGGCATATAAAAGGAATCCATTGGCATGCATTTTTTAGGGAGAAATAAGAGCAAGGTTATGTTGTTGGATTTGTGTTGGAGCTTCCTCATAGCCCACCTCTTCCTACCATTGTAAGCATTCCCAAGCTCCCTTGTCACCTTTCTTCAAGGGGAAAGAGTTTCTCTCCATTGTTCTACCACTCACTTAGCATATAGTTTGGAAAAAAAGGCCTCCCTAAGGGATATTGTTGGATTCCATTGAAGCCCACACTTCCTAGGTGTTGTATAGCTTGATCATTGGGCAATACAAAGTGGTTTCGCATGCCTTTGATTGTTGTTGGAGTTTGCATTCTCTCCCCATTTCCTTTTTATTTACATTGTGTTCATTTTTATTTATTTTACGTGAATTCCACTAACAATCTCTTGCAGGATCACTTGGAGGACAACCACTCACCAACCACAGGGGCTCCAATGATCAATGCCTTGCTGCAGCCTACAAGGCCTATCCCCTTACCAAGTGGATGAGTGCACACTGTTAGAAAAACATGATTGCAGAGCAATAACAATAAACAAGATGCAAATATAAATCGCATAAACACAATACAAGAGAGACACTAATATAACGTGGTTCACCCAAACTGGGCTACGTCCACGGGGAAATTTTCAGTCCTTTTATTACTATACCATCCAACAAATGAAGGGATACAACCTGCAGCACTTCCATTGCAAATTCCTCTTAAGTCTCCCTTACACAATCACATAGATCTTTACAATGCTACACTACATTACACAACCATATTACAATGTATTCATTTTAAAGGGAAATACCATGGGAAGATACTATGGGGTACCCAATACCATGGGCTCGTAAACTGTTGACCAACAAAGCAACCCATAAAATATCTTTCAGGGGCGAAGCCCCCAAAAGCCCCATGGGGGGGCGATGCCCCGCCACCCCCCCCACTGGGATGAGTGTAAATTTCGCCTATATATCATATAAAAATGGGGTATAAACACGGCTGAAAAAAAAATCTTTGAATTAAGAAGATCATGCTCCACAACCATCAATCTCCCACTTGGAGACTGATCACAACAAATCCACTGTTGCTGCACTTGTTGGACTATGATATGAAACTTGGATCTGGAAAATTTCTCATCTTCACCTTCATGCTATAAGGCCAACTAAAACCAAGAAGGAACTCAATTTCTCTCTAGTTACTACCTTTGTCAACATGTCTGCAGGATTCTGGCTAGTGTGTATCTTTTCCAACTTCAACAGTTCATCTTCTAGAACATACTATATGAAATGGTACTTCAGCTGTATAGGTTTAGTATTAGAATGGAAGGATGAGTTCTTTGCAAGATGGATGGCACTCTAGATGTCACTATAGAACCTGCTATCCTCCTTCTTCTTACCCAGTTCCTCCATGAACCTCTGCAACCAAATCATCTCTTTACTAGCCTCTGTGGAAGCAACATACTTTGCTTCTGTTGTTGAAAGTACAACAACTTTTTGCAGCTTTGAAATCCAACTTACTGTTGTTCCACCTATAGTAAACACATACCCTGTGGTGATACTCCTGATATCTTTATCACCTTCCATATCTGCATCAACATATCCCTACAGAACAATGTCTGAACCTCTAAAACATAATGCATGAGTGGTAGTACCTCTCAAATACCTGAGAATCCATTGTACTTCCTAACAATGTTATTTACGTAGATTGTTCATATACCTACTCACAACTCCCACTGCATGTGTAATATCTATTATTGTGCACACCATGGAATACATCAAGCTTCCAACTATTGATGAATAGGGAACCCTTGACATGTAATCTATCTATTCTTGTGTCTTGGGACACGTCTCCTTACTTAGTTTTAAATGGTTTCCAAAGGTGTACTAACTAGTTTTTCATTCTGCATTCTAAACCTCTCCAACAAATTTTCTATATACTCACTCTGAGACAATGTTAATTTGCAATTTTTCCTATCTCTTGTTATTCTCATACCAAGGATTTGCTTTGCAACACCCAAATCCTTCATCACAGATGAATTAGATAACTTCCTCTTGAGCACATTTATATCCTGCATGTTAGACCTCGGAACAAGCATGTCATCTGTGAAAATCCTCACAGTAGATCTAAGAGCTGATGTATACCTAATAATAAAGATTATGATTAAGCAGGAAGATAGAAGAAGAGTGGTCAATGCAGTGTAAATGAGCAACATAATAATAATACAGTAGAACTCGGAATAGAAGCAAAATAACTTCACATACACACACTAATTCATTAATCACAAATATGAACAATAAATAGTACAATGGTGGAGAGGGTTCGAATGACAAGGTGGCAATTCGAATTAGCCTATCATAGAGTGATCATCAGATCAATAGAGTGTCATCAGAACACAACTAGGAGTCCTCATCATCATCAGTGGAGTCATCAATGCACAAGTAACTGTCAACCAGATGTCAAACTGATTCTAACTGAGTGTGGTAGGTGTAATTGGAACATGGAGGCACTAACTGAATGAAGGAGGCTCAGTGGAGGGCGCATAAGGAGCTAACTGGAGTCAAAATGGGCAGTCTAGTCTCATTGGAGGTCCATCGGAGTGATATAGTCAGTTGAGAGTCAGTCTAGCCTTAAATCAAGGAAAGAACTGAAGATAACTCAACTAACTGAAGTGAAACTGAGTGGTAGGTGAGAGAGGGCACATGAGATGCATGCAACTGCATGCAGGGAGTACTAAGCACTAGGATGGCTAAAATGGATCAGTGACAAGCTCCCGGGGCTAGCTAACTGAGGGCTAGGTGCTGGGATTGATGACTGGGATGCATGCAAATGCATGCATGCATGCAAAATCATGACTGCATGTAAAATGCATGCATGAATGAAAATGCAAAAATGGATAATGTTGGTAGGACTAGGATGGAGTATAGGAATATCCCAACACCCCCCCTTAATCCATCCTGGGCCCTGGTAACTGAGACCAAATGTCACCCAATACAATGAATAATAATAATAGTCAATAAACCGAGGAAATGGGGAAAACATCATGGGAAAAATACCCCCCCTCAAAATAGACTGTAAGGCACACACAAAAAATAAATGCTTCAAACTCAAGTAGGTGTGATGCTTGGTCATATGTTTGGAGGTATCTTCTTCTTGGGAAGAAGTGGTTCATGCTCAAAAAGCATGTGTTTGTACTTTCTCTTCAGATCGAATGTGATGAGAACAAATGCAAAAGTATGAGGATGATCCTCGAACCTGTGATTGGAATCAGCTGAGGTAGGATCAAAACCATGAATGTGTAGATAGTCTTTTGTTTTCTCCTTCGAACCATCATAGGTGAGATTATGCCCAAAAGAATCATCACATGATAGTGAATGCTTTGAATCCAAATCAGATCCAAGACTTGAAGAATGGTTTCTTGAGATCTCCTTTGAACCATTAGAGGTGAGATATTGTTGGAATAATTAAGCCTTCCTACCATTCATTTATTTACATAAGATGCATTAATTAATCTTGTAGCAGTTAATTCTATGTAATAAATAAGGAAATAGCCATTGTGTGGACCACAAGGAAATATGAGAGGCTAAAATACATCCATAGTGTGATCTACAAGCCACCTAGGCCACTTGGATGCCTTCCTAAATATTTCTGGATAAGGTTTGAGGAAGAAAGGCGCACTTGTGGAAAACTGCTGCTTTTTACTACTTTTTCCTCCATAGGGAAAAGCTAGTCAACCTAGGAAAGTGTTTTTTACACCAAAAACTTTCCTTAATATTATTTCCACCCAAAATTAGTATTCGGAATTTTTTTTTATCTACATTTCACCTTCAACTCACTAAATTAGCAATTCATGAGCTTTTGGGCTGATTTGGAAAGTCAACTTGCCACCTAAGGGGGATGGGCATATTTAGCAAGTCTAATGATTAGGAGATTTGTTTGGCATCTTTAGCCATTCGATATTATGTTGTAAAGTTATTTAATGAGATCCTATTACATTCATATGTTGGTTGATGTAATTCTATTCATGAGAACTAATACAGAAATCTACTCTTGTGCATAATTTTTGTGTCTTTTGACTAGTTGTGTGAGATTTTTTATATGAGAGAGTGCAATTTCTTGATCAGTTCTTGGATGTGATATGATTTTCACATGGTATCATATCCATCAAGCTATTCCTTTCATCTATTGATTGTCTTGCAAGATCCAACAGTCTCAGGAAGTGCGCATTGATCAATTCACCAGGTGAATTCTATTCTCTGCAGGGCGCATTTTGGAATCCATAAGTGTTCTAAAATCAGTCCATAAGTTTATATCAGTTGCAACAATGGATCATACACAACATATCATCCTCACTCCTTTCAATTACTTTGATTGGAAAGCACAAATAGAGATTCTATTGAGGAGCAAAGGGCTCTACAGGGTGACCATGGCAACATAAGCTGAGCCAACCTCAGCAGTGGAGAAATATAAATGGAATAATTGAAGGGATGAATCCTATGGGATGTTATGTCTCACTACATCCAGAGAAATCTTATTTCATCTTGATGACCTCACTTCACCCAATGAAGTATGGCTGAAACTTCAATAACTGTTCGGTAAAGCAATGAATTGAGAGGCCACCAATTGGATAACGAGCTAGTCTCTTTGAGTCCGCAAAATTTTGATAATCTACAAGACTTCTTCTCCAAATTCAAGTCTCTTGTATTGCAAATGAAGCAATGTGGAATAGACAAGAAATATGAGCAATTATTTTTTGCCATTCTCTCCAAGCTTGGCCCCGACTATTCAATTTTTGTTTCCACCTTCCATTCCACCCAGAAATCAATTAAAAATTGGAAGAGCCCGTCACTTTCAGAATTCATGGAGTCATTAAAACAAGAACAAGACAAGCTGGTATTAATGGTAGCCATTAAAAATCCATCCAAAGACCACTGTCTAAATGTTGGAGACTAAAAGAATTTGAAAGGAAAGAAGAAATGCAACTTCAAGAAGCCCACCGGTGAGCGGAAAGACAAGTAGAATTTTAATGGAGAGTCATCAAACTTCAAGAAGAATCGGAACAAATAAAGAATGAGAGGAAAAAGTGCAATTATTGTAGAAAGGGATTTCATCCTGAAAGCTCTTGCATGAAGAAGACCATCGACCAATTAACTCAACTATTAGAGAAAGCCAATATCCCTCTCCCAGAGAGCGTAAGGAGGAAGGATGGAGGATCAAATTCCGATGACAAAGAGAGAGTTCATGAATTGATGGCCAGTAATTCTCAATATTCATCATTCATCATTGATTCCGGTGCTTCAAGATACATGGTGTCTGCAAGTAAGTATTTTACTTCACTTGACTCTTCCAGTGGTCCGAACATTGTATTGGGAGACAATTCTGAAACTTCTAGCAAAGGAAAAGGTAGCATAGATCTCGAGTTTGGGTCATTTATTAATGTTTTATATGTCCCTAGACTTGCTGCAAACCTACTGTCAGTCTATCAGATGACCCATACAGGGCTTCCCAAGAGAGTAACCTTTACCCCCACTGATGTTGAGATAACATAAATTTCAACAGGAAAAATTATTGCATTTGGTACTATTGATCATTGTTCTAGAATTTACAAGTTTTCTCATTTTGTGCCAAAATCCTCACCTTCTGCTCTATTAACCCATGCCAATGAGTCCAACAAGCTATGGCATGAAATATTTTTCCACCTTAATTACAAATACCTTTCCCAACTTCATGAGAAGGAGATGGTTATAGGGCTGTCCAATATCAAATTTTCCAAAGGTGTCTGTCAATCCTGCATCCTAGGAAAACATCCTGAGCATAAGTATGGGAGATATACCACTAAGAGAACCACTGCACCATTGGAACTTATACACTCTGATATATCAGGTCCATTTCCTCATGAGTCATTGAATTCAACAAAATATATTCTCACATTCATAGATGATTTCAACAGGTATTGTTGGATTTATTTCATCAAGCTTAAATTAGAAGTTTTCTCAAAGCCTCAGTTGAGAATCAGTCTGGTAGGAATATAAAAGTGTTAAGATCTGATAATGGTGGTGAGTATGTGAAATCAGAGTTTCAACAATTTTTTGCTTCATCGGGCATACAAATGCAACATACAATTCCATATACACCTCAGCAAAATGGGGTTGCTGAGAGGAAAAATAGATCTCTTAAGGAGATGGCCACATGCATGCTTGAGGATAATTATTTGTCTCCCAAGATATGGGCTGAGGCCATAAATTGTGCCACCTATATTCAGAATAGAGTGCCACACAAAGCTCTCAAAGGTATCACTCCTTTCGAGGCTTGGACAGGTCACAAACCTGACATCTCTCATTTCAGGATTTTTGGCTCAAAGTCTTGGGCTAGGATTCTGATTGAGAAGAGGAGGGATATGCAGCCCCAAATACAAACATGCTTGTTTGTTGGATATTCATAGGACTCCAAATATTATAAGCTACTGAACATGACCACTCATAAAGCATTCATTGAAAGAAGTGTGCAGTTTGAGGAAGAGCCCTCTCAGAGCATAGAAATTGGAGATTCATCTTCACCACCGACTGAAGAAGAAGTAAGTGATGTTCTTGATATTTTTTATTCTGATATTTCTGATGATGAGGATCAATTTATTGCAGATGCTAACTCACCTACAAGGCCTAAGTGGGCTGCAAAAACTTTGCAAGCAGCAGGTGAACTAGCAGGCAACCCGCAGGACCAAAGAAGGACTAGTTCACAGTTTGAGACTGCTCTCAATGTGAATGATCCTTATCTTTCTGAGAAGTTCTATACGATGATAGATTATGATACAAAAACATATGAGGATGTCTCACATGATCCTAGATGACATATTTCTATGGATGAGGAGCTTCAGTCATTGCAGAAGAATGAAACTTGGGAGCTAGTCAAGATCCCCGCAGGCAGAAAGTTAGAAAGATGCAAATGGATTTATAAGACTAAATGTGCAGTGGATGGTACAGCCATTAAGTACAAATAAAGGATGGTAGAAAAGGAGTATTCTCAAGTCAAAGGACTTGATTATAATGAAACATTTGCACCGGTAGCTCAGAAATACCCCATTAGACTAGTTTTGGCAGTGGAAGCTTCCAAGTGGTGGGAAGTACATCACATGGATGTGAAAAGTGCTTTCCTCCATGGGGAGCTTGAAGAAGAAATATATATGCAGCAGCCACAAGGGTACACATCAGATCCAAACCTTGTTTTCAGGTTGAAAAAATCTTTGTATGGACTCAAGCAAGCCCCCAGGGCTTGGTATGCGAAGATGGACAGTTTTCTGCTGTTACAATCCTATGTTCGGTGTACATCTGACCCAAATGTATATATGAAGTTTGCTGATGGTTTTATTATGTTAATAGTGCTGTATGTTGATGATTTTCTGATCACAGGTGATAGCAATGAACAAATAGCATCACTAAAGACCACAATGCACCAAGCATTCTCCATGAGTGACTTGGGAATTCTTAAGCAATTTTTGGGGCTTGAGATTTCTCAAAAAAAAGAAGGAACCAAGGTATGCCAGCAAAGTATGATTCTGATCTGTTAAAGAAGTTTAAGATGGATGATTGCAAGCCTTCTAAGACTCCATTCCTTTATGGAGTTAGAATGGAAGAAGTAGACTCTACACCGCTTTTTGACGGTACTCTATACAGACAGTTGATTGGCAGCTTGCTCTACTTAACACACACTCGACCAGATCTTGCAAATGCTGTGAGTGTGGCATCTAGATATATGGAGCAGCCACATGATTTACATTGGAGGGATGCAAAAATAATCCTTCATTATGTGCAGGGCACAAAGAGTGATGGGATTCACTATGTGGTAGATTCGAGCTTAGATCTCTTGGGTTTCACAGATTCAGATTGGGTTGGTGATAGCCTTGACAAGAAATCCACATCAGGATTTGTATTCATGCTTGGAGGTGGCCTTGTTTGCTAGTCCAGCAAGAAACAAAATGCCATAGCTCTATCTTCAGCGGAGGCAGAGTACAGAGGAGTAGTGAATGCTGCTACACAGTGTGTTTGGTTGCAGGGGATTTTGTCTGACTTTGCGATTTCTTTCAGTACTCCTACTATCATTTATTGTGACAACCAGAGTGCCATTAGAGTTTCATGTGATCCAGTACAGAGGCAGAGGACCAAGCACATAGAGATTCATATGCACTACATCAGAGGCCTAGTGCATGATCAGATCATATATTTGCAGTATTTCCCCACAGGTGAGCAAACTGCGGATATCTTCACCAAGGATTTCACAGAGAAGACATTCAGCTATCTTAGATCACTGCTTGGAATGGTTGAACATGTGGTGGAGTGAAGGGTTGATCAGCAACCTTTCAATTTTGATATTTCCATGTTTTGAGGGAAGGTTTTTCCCATGAGGCTTTCCTTCTATCCTTGTTTTGTGGACCGACAGTATTTTGTACGGGGTGACCAAGTCTTGTTACTGGGCCCTTAGTATTTTATTTTATGATATTTAGATCATTTAAGTCAGACTTAAGAGGGGGTGTTGGAATAATTAAGCCTTCCTACCATTCATTTATTTACATAAGATGCATTAATTAATCTTGTATTAGTTAATTCTATGTAATAAATAAGGAAATTGCCATTGTGTGGACCACAAGGAAATATGAGAGGCTAAAATACATCCATGGTGTGATCTACAATCCACCTAGGACAATTGGGAACCTTCCTAAATATTTCTAGATAAGGTTTGAGGAAGAAAGCGCACTTGTGGAAAACTGCTGCTTTTTATTGCTTTTTCCCCCATAGGGAAAAGCTAGTCAACCTAGGAAAGTGTTTTTTACACCAAAATTTTTTCTTAATATTATTTCCACCCAAAATTCGTATTTGGAATTTTTTTTATCTATATTTCACCTTCAACTCACTAAATTAGCAATTCATGAGCTTTTGGGTTGATTTGGAAAGTCAACTTGCCACCTAGGGGGGATGGGCATATTTAGCAAGTCTGATGATTAGGAACTTTGTTTGGAATATTTAGCCATTCGATTTTCTGCTGTAAAGTTATTTAATGAAAGCCTATTACATTCATATGTTGGCTGATGTAATTCTATTCATGAGAAGTAATACAAAAATTTACTCTTGTGCATAATTTTTGTGTCTTTTGGCTAGTTGTGTGAGATTTTTTATATGAGAGAGTGCAATTTCTTGATTAGTTCTTGGATGTGATCTGATTTTCACAGATCTAAACCATGAAATGCATGAGAAATTATCCCAAGCGAATGGCAATGGCCATCATCTTCAATAACCTTCTGAGAGCATGAAATAATGATCTTACAGTAGTAAATAAGAGGTGATTGATCAAGGACAGCGAATGCATTACCTGAAATGGATGATTTTACCTCCGAAACATTCAGTAGATCATGATGCAAACCAACAGACTCTTGTGCAAGAGAGGATTTAGGAACCTCTGCAGTTTCTAGAGTGTGAGCTTGATCCGGATTTATGTGGGAACGAAACAAAAGACAGCATATACAGAATCATATACAGAGATATATTGCAAATAACACAGTGATACAGTAAACACATATTCTATTAAATAGCGGAAATAGAACAGACTGTAAAATACAATAGCTAGAATGGTGGTATCTATCTCTGAGAAGAGATGTGGCCGCTATGCTCATTTGTGCCAAGATGAATACAAAGAGAGGCCGGAAGGGCCTATTTATCATAAGCATGAGGGAAAGAATCCCAAACATCCAAAAACCTAACCCTAGAAGATGAACCGTCATAAAGTTTGCGGCCCCAAGGTGGCTAGTTGAACAGTCAACTTCCCGGGGTCATAACTTTTGCATACGATCTCTGTTTGGGGCACTCGGTAGCCTGTTGGAAAGGTCTATCCGAGATTTACAACTTTCGACTAGGTCCAAATGCAACTATTTGGTCCCCCAAATTGCGAAAAAATGTCGTTTAGGGCCTCAAAATGGCTCCGAAAGTTCAGGACCCGAAAAACTGCTAAAAATAGTAATTTACCAAAATTGCCAGAAGACTGTTTTGAGCCAGTTGGAAGAGGTGGGCCGCCACCGATATCCACCTGGATCAATCCTCCCTCCTAGGAAGCAATGTTGTCCATTGCATTAAATCCCTTATCATATGTCGAGCTGTGTGTCGAGTTGAGCTCTTGGCGCGACATTTGCTGAAGTGGAAAGGTTGCCTTACTTTGACATCTTCAGAGGGTTGTAATTGTTGTTGATGGATGCGCTGGAGCTGTTCAATAGTTTTGGTTGTTGTGGTATCCTTGGTATGCACCAGTGTGGATAGTTTCTTTTTGGAGGAGCACCTTGAATGCATGGCCTTGCACTGTAGAGGTACCCGAATAGGCGATGCTGCACTAACTTTGTGTTTTTCTTGTTTCTGCTAAGTAGAAGGATAATTTGCAGAGGTTGTGGATGTCTCTGCGATATGATGTTCGCCTTTAGTGGCATTTGCGAATAGGGAAAATTTCCCAGTGTGGGAGATTATCTTCCTGCCCTGCTTGGTTGGGGTAGGTGAAACTGTCTCTGGTATCCGATAGAGTTGTCCTCCCAAAGTGACAATGACACTGCGAGGTCGAGATTCATATATAGCATGACGCTTCCACATATATGGTTGTCCTAAGAGAACATCACATACTTCGAGTGGGGCCACATCACATAATACCTCATCTTTGAAGGGCTTGATGCCATATGGTAGGCGACATTGGTGACTAACACGGATCCTTCGTCCTTGGCTTAGCCATCCAATGGTGCATGGTTGTGGGTGTGGCGTTATTGGTAGCTCCAATCTCTTGATGACTTCTTCTGATATCAGGGTCTTCTGGCTGCCACCGTCCACAACAAACTGTAGGGGAATTCCCTTTACCCACATCTGTGAGTGGAAAAGGCGCTCCTCTGCCTCCGACTCTTTAGGTTCCTCTGGTTGAATCTGTGTGGTGGCGACAACGGCACTGGGTTCTGCATCAATGATTTGCTTCCCTTTTCGCGTGGCTGTGAAATTAGGTTCTGAGTCAGAATCGGAACTGGGATCTGATTCTGAAGCTTTGATCTCAGCCACCAATGACTGTTTTGAGCGACATTCATCAGTGTTGTGCCAGGGGCTTTTGTGGAACTCGCACCACTTCCCGGTGTCCTTCTTTGTCTTTTCTTTACCCTTCTTCGCTTGTGGTTGGGACTGGTTGTCCTTTCCCTGCCCTGTGTTCTGCAAGCCAGATTTTCCCTTGCCCTGCTTCTGCGTAGGTCCGAAGTCACGCTTGTTCTTTTGCTTAAATTTCTGCTCGATTTTGACAGCATATCGATAGGCGAATCTGAGTGAAGAGATTTCTAGGAAATCCATCTCTAATCGTATGTACCAGTGTAGGCCACTGCGATACTTCAGTACTAGGTGTCGCTCAGAGTCCTTGATACCTAGCTTTGTGCGCGAGGTATGAAAGTTGTTGGTGTACTCCGACACCGTTTGGTCCCTCTCTTGGTGCAGAACGGTCCATTTTGTGTACTGGTCATCATAGTTTCCAACAGGGTAATATTGTACCTTGACGACATCTATAAAAGAGGCCTAAGTGGGATTGGAATATTCAAACAATCCTGACTCGTCTGATGAGTTTTGCTCACAATAAGTTTCCCACCAATTTTTGACATGGGGGACGGCCTTAAGGAGCGCAAAGATGATCTTCTCCCTGTCGGAAAATTGGCGGAGAGAGAAATAACCTTCTAGTAGATTCAACCATTTATCTAGGGAATTGGCATCGATATGGTCTTCAAATAAAGGAATATCAAAACTAACTTGTACCTTGAAGGGAGTTGTATCTCCGAAATGGATGCTCGTTGAAGGTGCATTTGCCGCTGTTGGCATGCGTCGAAGGATCTCGGTGAAATTATCCATCATCTTGTTCCTCTGTCTTGCGAGGGCTTCCTCGAGCAACAACTTGATAGGATCTACTGCTCCGTCGTCTCTCTTTTCTTCCGCCATGGGAGGCCGTTTGGGGCGGCGAGAGTGGTCTTCCCCAAGTGAAACTAGTTCGAGACCCAACTCTCTGTATCCTGACCTCATCGGGGACATGCACCGAGAAACAATCAAAGAGCAGACCGCTCTGATACCACTGATCCGGATTTATGTGGGAACGAAACAAAAGACAGCATATACAGAATCATATATAGAGATATATTGCAAATAACACAGTGATACAATAAACACATATTCTATTAAATAGTGGAAATAGAACAGACTGTAAAATACAATAGCTAGAATGATGGTAGCTATCTCTGAGAAGAGATGTGGCCGCTATGCTCATTCGTGCCAAGATGAATACAAAGAGAGGCCGGAAGGGCCTATTTATCATAAGCATGAGGGAAATAATCCCAAACATCCAAAAACCTAACCCTAGAAGATGAACCGTCATAAAGTTTGCGGCCCCAAGGTGGTTAGTTGAACATTCAACTTCCCGGGGTCATAAATTTTGCATACGATCTTTGTTTGGGGCGCTCGGTAGCCCGTTGGAAAGGTCTATACGATATTTACAACTTTCGAATGGGCCCAAATGTAACCATCTGGTCCTCCAAATTGCCAAAAAATGTCGTTTAGGGCCTCAAAATGGCTCCGGAAGTTCAGGACCCGAAAAACTGCTAAAAATAGTAATTTACCAAAATTGCCAGAAGACTGTTTTGAGTCAGTTGGAAGAGGTGGGCCGCCACCGATATGCACCTGGATCTGAGCTAGCACAGAATTCGAAATAGAAGAAATTTGGAGCATGAGTGTAGAACCTGTAAGTTCTTCTTCTTTGTGGACAACTTCAATATGAGATATGTTTGATATTGATTCATGATCAATGAGATCATCAAGGAGGGAGAATGCAATAGTGGGCTTGCTCTCGAAATGGATTTAACCAATCCCTTCATTCCGTTTACCAAATCTTTCATCCAGATGGGCCCATAGCTATTTTGGAGATTCAACAGAATCAATGAAGCGGGGTAACATACAATGAGACATAGCAAACAACATGGTTGCATGGGCTCTTTCACCTTCATTTAACCAGACATTCTCTTCTTTAGAGGATTTGAACTCTCTTTCAAAACAATAATCGAAGAGATCATGGCTCTTCAAATATGCTATCATTTTTGGTTTCCATTCATCATAGTTGAATGGAGAAAGAGGAGGGATTTATTCTGAATTCATGGAAGCTGTAGAAGACCTACAAAAACAATAGAAAAAGTCTGCAACTTCTACTGTTGCAAAAGTGCAGAAACTGCTGCAATTGCTGCACTTGAAATCTTGATAATAACCTGCAAAAAACTCTCAGGAATGGAGATAGACAATACTCTCAACATGCTTTGATACCATGTGAAAATCCTCACAGCAGATCTAAGAGCTGATTGATACCTCACAAGAAAGATTATGATTAAGCAGGAAGATAGAAGAAGAGTGGTCAATGCAGTGTAAATGAGCAACAGAATAATAATGCAGTAGAACTCGGATAGAAGCAAAATAAATTCACACACACACTAATTCATTAATCACAAATATGAACAATAAATAGTACAATGGTGGAGAGGATTCGAATACCAAGGTGGAAATTCAAATTAGCCTCTCATAGAGTGATCATCAGATCAATAGAGTGTCATCAAAGCACATCTAGGAGTCCTCATCATCATCAGTGGAGTCATCAATGCACAAGTAACTATCAACCATATGTCAAACTGTGTCTAACTGAGTGTGGTAGGTGTAACTGGCACATGGAGGCACTAACTGAATGAAGGAGGCTCAGTGGAGGGCGCATGAGGAGCTAACTGGAGTCAAAATGGGCAGTCTAGTCTCACTGGAGGTCCATCAGAGTGATACAGTCAGTTGAGAGTCAGTCTAGCCTTAAATCAAGGAAATAACTAAAGATAACTCAACTAATTGAAGTGCAACTGAGTGGTAGGTGAGAGAGGGTGCATGAGATGCATGTAACTGCATGCAGGTTGTACTAAGCATTAGGAGGGCTAAAATTGATCAGTGAGAAGCTCCCGGGGCTAGCTAACTAAGGGCTAGGTGCTGGGACTGATGACTGGGATGCATGCAATTGCATGCATGTATGCAAAATCATGACTGCATGCAAAATGCATGCATGACTGAAAATGAAAAAATGGATAATGCTGGTAGGACTAGGATGGAGTATAGGAATATCCCAACATCATCCAAATACAATAACAAGATAATATATCTTCCATTATCTAGCCTCTTGAAATAAACACAGTGGTCAGAATGGCATCTACTATAACCTTGTTCTATCATAAACCTGTCAGATTTCAAATACCACTGCCTTGGAGCTTGCTTCAATCCATACAAGCTCTTCTTCAACCTGCATACTAAATTCTCCTTCCCTCTGAACTCATACCCTTGTGGCTGCTGCATATAAATCTCTTCCTCCAAATCCCCACGGAGAAAGGCTGTTTTTACATCTAACTGTTCAAGATGCAAATATTCTATCGCCACTAGACTTAAAATAGTCCCAATTGAAGTCATTTTACAACATGAGAAAATATTTCATCAAAATCTATACCTTTCTTCCATGCAAACCCCTTTACAACAAGTCTGGCCTTGTACCGCTTCTTTCCTCCATCTTCTTCCTTCAACCTGTAAACCCATTTCTTTTGCAATGCTCTTTTACCTGCAATCAATTGAACCAAATCCCAAGTCTGGTTTCTTACCAATGAGTCCATCTCCTCATTCATTCCTTTCTCCCACTTCTTTCTAGTTTTCACCTGCATTGCTTCTTCATAACATTCTGGTATCATCAATAAATAATACATTGAAGGAGAGTATTGTTCAGGAGGTCTACTTAACCTGGTAGATCTTCAGACACTTGCAAGAGTTTGAAGTACCTGTTGTTGTTCTTGATTTTCTGGCACCTTTGGAACTTCATTTTATTTTATTTCATCAACCACTGTGTACTATGTGTTTTCCTTTCCCTACAATTGATCTTTATACATGACCTTTTCATTAAATACCACATCTCTACTCCTAAAGATTTTGTTACTTTCATAATCCTGTAAGCAATAACCAAAATCATCAACCCTGTATCCAATAAAGGTACTTTCATAATCCCATAAGCGATAATGATTGCATGGGTTAGTTCAGGTTCTGTTTATCCATTTCTAAACATATGTTTATTGTAATTGATACCTGATTTGTTAAGCAAAAGGATTGCGAGGCTTAGCTCAATTTTTATTCTCTAAGACTTCTATCTACTGTAAATGATATGCCATGTCCCAAATTTGGCATTGGGTCACAATGGACTAAGAAAATTGTCCCTATTCATTAGAGTTTGTCAAATTGATGCTAAAGGTCAAATAATTGCCAAGGAGGAAAATTACTAGTTTCTTAGGTTTGGGGTGGAAGCTTTGGGATTTGGAATAATGGGGATGATAAATGATGTTGGAACATTGGGATGGAATAAATATTTAATAAATGAGATAAATAAATATATACAAGTGAAAATCAAAGTGGCATTTGATCATGAAGACACATGGAGGAAGTGGGACCCACACAAGCTAGAATTTATGTGCCACATGGCATCCTCTTCTTGCAATTTTGAATCCATGGGAAGCCTAATGTTCTTGGGATGAGTTATAAGGTCAATAATACTTGGCATGCGTCAATTAGGTCGCAATGTAGAGGAAGAGTAACTCCCATGGAAGAGGAAGAGGCAATTTGGAGCTAGTGAGACACTTGGGCTAGATTCCCTAACTCTATGACAACAATGATGAAGATGCTATGACACCTATGACACAAATCAGACCTGAAGGCTGACATATGACATATATGACATGTCAGGGCTAAAATAAGACTCCAAGAGGGCACTCAAGGGTGTTAGGGAAGCTAAGATGCTTCCACATGTGATTTGGTGGAAGTGGGAGACTAGGAATTGTTGTACAAGTGGCGTTCTTTGGAATCTCTTCCCAACTTGAGTTGGAATGAGTCTCTTGGAAGGAATTAGACCCCTGGAGGAAATTAGAAGTTTATAAATGTCAATAACAAAGAAGTAAAGTAGCTTTTTATCATTTGTAGAATTTGCAATTGCATTTGTGAAGAGGGAGAGCTAGTGGATGACTAGTTTCTTGCCTTAGCCAATTTCGAGGGTGAAAGATTCCCATCCAAGTTGGTAATTGGAAAGGCCATTCAGACATTTAATGGATTCTTTATTTTCAGGTGTAAGCTACAGGGAATCTCATGGTTTCTTCTATTGCATCTCACTCCTTCAACCATGTCCAGTTTTGATGGCATATTCTTGATCCTTGAGGGAGGGCGTTTTTAGTGAGCTATTGTACTCTTTGGGGGAGCTTCTAATGCCCCATTTTTTTTCAATATGAATTAAATACTTTTTTATTCATCTCCAAAAAGTTTCAGGTCGAAATTCCAAGTAGAAATGTATAAATCTCATTTTTAATGAAAGAGCAGTGCCATTTCCCCACTACATTGATGTATAGCATGATAATGCTGATGATTTCGAATGAATGGATGGTTCTATAATAAATTTATGATTAATAGACTGCCATGTATGTATTTTACAAGTTTCATGTACTGTACTTGAGCATTTGAAGTATTTTTATTCAGTTTAATTGCATTGGGAGAAGAAATAGTGCCATTTCCTCAAGGGTTGAATTGGTGATTTTTGCAGCTGAATGGGAGAGGGTTGGAACAGAGATAATAATCAATTAATGATGCACATGAGACCTTAATAATATCCTTAATACATTCCATACCTCTGTTCATAAATTTGAGTGGTTTTGGAGGCATTTGGGAAGCCATTTTCAATACTTACCCCAGGGGGATTTGAACCCCAAATTACTAGTAAAATTGCATACTTGGTCCAGAATCTTAAGAGATTTTGCAGAGGTATTTTGGTGGCCATATCTCATCCCTGAACATCATATTCAATTCCTAATATCATTCATACACCTTCCTTGAATATTTGAAGGCATTTGGATTCAATTTGAGACCTAGAGACCAATACTAGTCAAAGGGAAATTATTAGTAAAGTTCCCTACATTGGCCAGAATTGAAAGAGGATTTACATAAGTATTTTAAAGGTCCAAAAGCATCCCTGAAACACATATTTATGTTCTAACATCATCCATATACCTTCTCAGAATATTTGGGAGAAATTGGAGCAATTTGGGGACCTAGAGCTCAAAACTAGTCAAAGGTCTAACTAGGGAAAAAAGTGAAAAATTGCCATTTTAATAAAATTCCTAACAAGAGACATTACATGATACGCATGCTATCAGAAATGATTATCTTGCTTAATGAATGTTATCCTATAACGTTTTTACTATACGATACTTGCTTAGGCATGTTACCTCGCTCATGCATGTCATCAAAGTTTATTTTCTTGCTTATGCATGCTGACATATAATGTTTTACGATACATCCTTGTTTACTGTAAGTATTCTGATTTGAAGTTATAGATCTGGACTCTCATGCAAGAGATTCAAACATTGAATTAGGTTATTTTAGTGGGTATGAAGAAGTTATATTCATGCCTTCAATAATGTACAGGATTTGTAGACAATAGAATTATGGAATATGCATTATGATCTCTAACTGTATTGTAAAACTAGGGTTCTATAGATTTAAATGGGAATAAATGTAGACCAGACTGTTTTATACAGAGATACATAGACAAGTAGTTATACTCTCAAGCTCTTATAGAGCCGAATGACTTAAAAGAAGCATACTGGGATGGTTGGTTAAGCGTTTTTTCTGTTATAAAATAGGCATTTGATCTATTTATGTTATAATTATAGTTAGAGTAATTTTATTGATGCAAACCCTATATCTGATTTGGTAAATTGTGATTGTTTTCCATTTTCAAGATTTTTTTCCAAGTTCTGGCTTCCCTTGAAGTGTTTCCACAAGCGTCAGATTTATCAAATACGCAATGCAGAATCACTGTTTAAATCGTTGGAAATTTTAGGGTTCCTCAACCTACAATCCACAATGCGGAATGCGGATTTTAGAGCCGTTAATTTTTTAATTGGTCAAATTTCGGGGTTCCACAACCTGTAATCCACAATGCAGAAATCGGATCATGGAACCGTTATTTCAAGTGGTCAAATTTTCGGGGTTCCGCAACCTGTAATCCGCAATGCAGAATGCGGATTGCGCAACCATTAATTTAACTAGTCGATTTTCGTGGTTTCACAACCCGCAAACGACAATGCGGATTGCGGAACAAACAATTTTTCTTGATCAGGGTTTGGGGTCCCACAACCCACATCCGTAATGCAGACAGCGGATTACGAAACCGTAATGTGTAATGGGTGTATTTTGGGGTTTCGCAACCCGCATCCGCAATGCATATTGCGGATTGTGGAACCGTAAATTTACACAGTCGGACTTTGGAATCCGCAAGGGTTTGGGTAAGGGTTTAAACCCTCATTTTTCTTTTTGTGTTGATGTTAAAATTGATTGATGATGCTTATATTGCTTCATGATTCTTATTCAAGAACATAACCTTGACATGCTTCTAACCTTGTCTTAGAGTCCAGTATGCAGTCAAGTAAAGTATTTTGTCTTCCACAAGTATATATGTTTTTATTCTATTTATTTATCCCTTTTTTTTAATATAGGTATTTTTGGGTATGTGACAAAATGGAATCAAGGCATGGTTACAACACTTGGCCCGAAAGGCTCAACATTGAAACAAGTAGAAACAAAAAACTAACTTATGTGTTGTGGTTGACTCTCTTATGGTACAGAAGAGAAGTATAACCTTGATTTTTGCAGGAAACTATGGAAAATATTGAACTGTCAGTTGAAGAAGAATCCCATCCTAGATAACAAGTAAATAATAAACAAGAAAAAATTAATGATGATAATCTGTGGGTACATCTAAATGAGAGTAGAAATGATAACCCATCTGAATTTTTAAAAACAGTAATAGAATTAAAAGCAGAACTACAAAGTGTTAAGAAAGATAATGAACGAATTATGAAAGCACAAGAGGAGTTAAACAATGTCTTGTTAACAAAATTACATAATCAAGAAACAAAAAAGAAGAAGGGATTTGAGAAAGAGACATCAAGGAATGAATCCTATAAATGCAAGGCAAGGAAGTTAAATTTCTCAGATAGTGAAATTGAGACTTCAAGTGGAGTTTCACCTAAACAAAGTAAAAAGAATTACAAAGGATCTAGTGAAAGTAGTGATGGTAATAAGTATAGTAGGAAAAGTAAACCTTATGAAGAGATTTTTGATGAATTTAAGAAGATAAAAACTCCTATATTCAATGGTGATATTGAAACGGGAGAAGAAGCGGAAGCTTGGCTATCAGGAATGAAGAAGTACTTTCAAATTTACAATTACTCTAATGAATTAAAAGAAAAGATGACAATTTATAACTTAACGAGAAAATCCAATATTTGGTGGCAAGATATCAAGAAAGTGAAATTCATTAAATAACGTCACTTAACTTGGCAAAGTTTTAAGAAATATTTTAAAATAAAATACTTGTCAAAACAATATTATAAAGAAAAAGCTAAAGAGTTTTATGATTTGAAGCTAGGAGCTTATACAATGAAGGAACTGTGTAGTAAATTTCTGAGTTTGTTACGTTATGTGCCTTATATTGTTGATGAAAAACCTAAAGTACAATGTTTTCTCAACTACTTACCAAAAATTTACATGGTAAGAATTGAGTATGACAATCCTAAAACGTTGGATGAAGCTATGAGAGAAGCAATTTTCTGTTACGATCAAGATAAGAATAAGAGAGATAATGTTCCAAGTTGGAAGAACATAAAACATGAGAGCTTTGAACATAAAATAAAAGTTATGAGATTTAATAATCTAGAAATAATAATGGGAACTATCAGAGAAATAATTTCAGAAGTTTTAAGCCACAAAATCCTACAGTAATGAAAGAAAGAGGAGCACCTGCTGGTTATAATAAAAATATTGTTCAAAAGGAACCTTTAAAATGCTGGGAATGTGGTGAAACACATTACTTTAAAAACTATATAGTCAGAAGAAAAATATTTAACAACGTTCACAATGTTCAAGAAAATACTACGGTTGGAGATATAGCAAGGAGCATGCCCAAAATTTGCGCAACATTGGAGAACATGCAAGCAGACCATCAAACATCAATGGTAGAAATTGAAGGTATGTTAAAAGATAAACCAATCTCTATTTTAATTGATCCAAGTGAAAATTTAACTTATGTTTCACCAAGAGTTGTAGAACTATGTAAATTACAGCAGATTAAATTTGAAAAGTCTTGGTTAGTTTGGCTTGCTACAGGCACGAAAAGAAAAGTCACTAGTTTTGTGAAAGGATGTGAGTTTACTATGAATAGTTTTACAACATATGTTGATTTAAATATTCTACCTTTTACTTGTGATTTATTGATAAGAATGGATTGGTTAGAAAATCATAGAGTAATTATGAACTGCTATGATAAAACTTTCTCATGCATGGATGAAGAAAGTAAACCTATAATAGTTAAAGGAATTCCAAGGAAAACTATAATTAGAGAAATTTCTACTTTACAAATGAAAAGATCTGTTCGCAAAGGTTGTAAAGTTTATGTTGTTTATATAACTGATGAAAGAGATGAGAATACTGAAATTAAAATAGATGATTTTCCAGTTTTAAAATATTTTAAAGATGTGTTTCCGAAATAAATTCCCATTTTACCTCTGAAAAGAGAGATTGATTTTACTATTGATTTAATACCGGGAGCCGTCCCATCTTCAAAAGCTCTGTATCGTATGAAAATCTTGGAACTTAATGAATTAAAAGCACAAATTAAAGAATTAATTGATAAAAAGTACATTCGACCAAGTGTTTCTCATTGGGGAGCACCAATGTTGTTTGTGAAGAAGAAGGATGGTACATTAAGGTTGTGCATAGACTATATACAACTTAATAAAATGACAATGAAAAACATATATCATTTACCTTGGATTGATGACTTATTTAATCAATTTCAAGGAGCAACAATATTTTCAAAAATAGACTTGAGATCTAGATATCATCAAGTTAGAGTTAAAGATAAATATATACATAAGACAACTTTTAGGACCAGATACGGTCACTATGAATTTGTCGTAATGCCTTCTGGGTTGACAAATGCTCCAACATCCTTCATGTGTCTAATGAATAATATATTAAGTAAATATTTGGATAAATTTGTAGTCGTCTTCATTGATGACATATTAATCTATTCTAAAAATCAACAAGAGCATGAAGAACATTTAAGAATAGTCCTACAAGTATTAAGAAAACAAAAACTATATGTTAAATTCAATAAATGTGATTTCTTTAAAGATAAAATTCAATACTTGGGACATGTGGTTTCTAAAGACGGTATATCGTTGGATCCCGATAAAGTTAAAGCCATCATGGAATGGCCTATGCCTAAATATGTATCTGATGTTAGATATTTTATGGGGATCACTGGATATTATCGTAAATTTATTGAAGGATTTTAAAAAATTGCATGTCTTATAAGTTCATTGCAAAAGAAAGGTAAGAAATTTGAATGGAATGAAAAATGTGAAGTCAGATTTAATAAACTAAAACATTTATTAACAACCGCTCCTATTCTAAAAATAGTAGACCCCTATAAATATTTTGTTGTATGCACATATGCATGCAAAGAAGGTTTAGGTGGAGTTTTAATGCAATACGACTATGTGGTAGCCTATGAATCAAGAAAACTTAAAGAACATGAAAAGAATTGTGCTACTCATGATTGGGAGTTAGCTGCGATTATTCATGCACTTAAACTGTGGCAACATTATCTTATTGGAAGAAGATTCTTACTAATGACTGATAATGTTAGTTTAAAATATCTATTTGACCAACATAATTTAAATGCTAGACAAACTAGATGGTTATCTTTCCTAATTGAATATGATTTTGAAATTAAACATATAAAAGGAAAGGAAAATAAAGTGGTTGATGTGTTAAGTCGCCATGAAAATATGCTTTATGTAATTGCAAGTTGCAGCTATGAAATGGATCTGGAAGACAAAATTATAACAACAGCAAAATTTGATAAAGAATATAAAAAACTAAAAGAAAGGACAATATAAAATAAGACAAATGAAGTAAAATCAGAATTCAGTCTTAACAAGAAAGAAATGTTGGTATTTAAGAACAGATTGTATGTACCTAATACAGAAGAGGTCAAGTTATTAATCATGAATGAAATGCATAAAAGACCATATTCAAGACATCCTGGATATCAGAAAATGATTACTATGTTAAGGAAAGAATTATTTTGGTCTAATATGAAAAATGAAGTAGCAGAATACATTGCTAGATGCATTGAATGCCAGCAAGTTAAGGTTGAACATCAACACCCAGCCGGGGTGCTACAACCTTTACCCATTCCAGAATGGAGGTGGGAAGTTATTAGCTTAGATTTTATTATAGGTTTGCCTAAGAATGCTAAACATAATGATTCAATTATGGTTAAGGTAGATAAGCTTAGTAAAGCAGCACATTTTGTTCCAGTTAAATCTACTTACAAAGCTATTAATATTGTTGATATGTTTATGAAAGAAATTTTCAGATTTCATGGTGTACCCAAAGTTGTAATTTATGATAGGGATGCAAAGTTTACGGGAAATTTTTGGAAAGCTTTATTTAAAGGTTTGGATACTCAATTAAATTTTAGTATTGTATATCATCCCCATACTGATGGTCAAACTGAAAGAGTGAATCAAATTTTAGAAGACATGCTTAGAATGTATGTCATGGACAAACCTGGGAAATGGGAAGAGTATTTACATCTTATTGAATTTGCTTATAATAATAATTTCCATGCCTCTGCAAAGATGAGTCCATTTGAGATACTTTATGGATGGAAATGTAACACTCCAATTTCTTGGAGTAGCCTTGTTGATAGACTAATGTTAGGTCCTGAAATTTTGAAAGATATGGAACTAACAGTGAAACAGGTACAACACAACTTGAAGATAGCTCAAGATAGACAAAAGAGCTATACTGATTTGAAAAGAACTCAGAGAGAGATACAGGTAGGGAATCATGTGTATTTGAAATTAAAACCCAGAAAAAGTTCCTTGAAATTGGGAAAGTGCACAAAATTGGCACCCAGGTATTGTGGACCATTTGAGATATTGGCCAAGGTTGGGCCAGTGGCTTATCAATTAGCATTACCACCTACAATTAAAGTACATAATGTTTTTCATGTTTCAATTTTAAAAGGAAATGTTCATCATGCTACTCATGTGGTTGAATGGAATGCTATCCAGGTGGAACCCGAAGGAGAATTTTAGGTGGGACCGAAATGTATTCTCGAGAGGAGAGAACTTTTTCTCCATAACCGCACCATCGGATAAGTCAAGGTGCAATGGAAGCACCTTATCCTAGAAGAGGCTTCTTGGGAATTGGAAAGTAATATGTAGGAGGCATATCCAATTATGTTTCAGAATGATGGAAATGAAGTTTAAAAGTAACACCGAGGATGGTGTTAAACTTTAAAGGGGGGTGTATGTAATACACCTAGGAACCATAATTATTAATTGTTTTTATAAAACCTTATGTTATTATTTTTTGACATTAATTGACCAAGATGGGTCAAAAAATTTGTGAAAGAATTATTATTATTTTTAAATAATTAAATAAGGGATCAAAACTTAAGGAAGCTATTGAAGAGTGTTTGCTGAACCACAAGGAGGAAAAGACAAATGTCAATAGAAAACCAGTACTGAAATCCATCCTAGTAAAGGCGCACATGATGAAGCAGGCATCTTCCCCAAAACGTTCAGGTCATGAATCATGTTGGAGCATTACGAGAAGGAGGCTCATGAATGACCTAAGTCCTAGGCCTAGGAAAATGCTATAAAGCATCGTTTTCATCCACTGAATAGGAGGTTCATGATGAAGGGGAGAATACATTGAGTATTTGATTCAGCCATTGAGCATGAGGCTTATGGTGAAGTGAGGTTGTGACCTAGCTTGCAAGAGGGACTCTGTGACCAAGTCTTTATCCATGTGGTTCAACAAATAGGCTCGAGGGTTTCAGAGCAAGTAGTTTGGATGCTCTGGGAGTTGTTTGGGAGGAACGACAACCTTCAACTTTGATTTGCATTTGCTCAAATTCATGTTCTGTTATTTATTTCTGAAATGCTTGATTCCTGTAGATGATATCCAATGGTTGCATAACTTGGTTCAGATTCTATATAATTATTTCTGACATATCTTTTGCTGTAGCTTAGCTCTGTTCTATTCATTTAATTTCTGAAGTATGTAATGATTTCTTGCTTAGATTAGGTTTTATTTCTTACTTCTAAACTATCTGATTATTGTAAAAAATACGCAATGATTTAATTGATTAGCTCAAGGTCTATTCAGTTATTTCTAAACTATCCGATATCTAATGATTGCATGGGTTAGTTCAGGTTCTGTTTATTCATTTCTGAACTATCTAATATCTAATGATTGCATGGGTTAGTTCAGGTTATGTTTATTCATTTTTGAACATTTGTTTACTATATTTGATACCTGATTCATTAAGCAGAAGGATTGCGAGGATTAGTTCAGTTTCAAGTTACTCTATTCTCCGAGATTTCTATCTACTGTAAATGATACGCATGCTATCATAAATGATTATCTTGCTTAATGCACGTTATCCTATAATGTTTTTATTGTACAGTACTTGCTTAGGCATGTTACCCCGCTCATGCATGTCATCAGAGTTTATTTTCTTGCTTATGCATGCTGGCATATAATGTTTTACAATACATCCTTGTTTATGGTAAGTATTCTAATTTGAAGTTATAGATCTAGACTTGCATGCAAGAGATTCAAACATTGAATTAGGTTATTTCAGTGGGTATGCAGAAGTTATATTCATGCCTTCAATAATGTACAGGATTTGTAGACAATAGAATTATGGAATAGGCATTCTGATCTCTAACTCTGTTATAAAACTAGGGTTATATAGATTTAAATGGGAATAAATGTAGATCAGACTGTTTATATAGAGATAAATAGACAAGTAGTTATACTCTCAAGCTCTTACAGAGCTGAATGACTTAAAAGAAGCATACTGGGATGGTTGGTTAGGAATTTTTTTTGTTATAAAATAGGCATTTGATCTATTTATGTTATAATTATAGTTAGAGTAATTTTATTCATGGAAACCCTAGATCTGGTTTGGTAAACTGTGATTGTTTTCCATTTTCAATATTTTTTTCCAAGTTCTGGATTCCCTTGAAGTGTTTCCGCAAGCCTCAGATTCATCAAATCCGAAATGCAAAATCACTGTTTAAATCCTTGGAAATTTCAGGATTTCGCAACTCGCAATCCGCAATGTGGAATGCGGATTTCTAAACCATTATTTTTTAATTTGTCAAATTTCGGGGTTCCACAACTTGCAATCTGCAATGCAGAATGCGGATTGTAAAACAGTTATTTCAAGTGGTCAAATTTTCAGGGTTCCGTAACCCGCAATGCGGATTGCGGAACCGTTAATTTAACTGGTCGATTTTCAGTGTTCTGCAACCCGCAATCCCCAATGCGGAATGCGGATTGCGGAACAAACAATTTTTATTGATCGAAGTTTGGGGTTCCGCAACCCGCATCTGCAATGCGGATTGCGGAACCGTAAATTTAAATGGGAGGATTTTGGGGTTTTGCAACCCGCATGCGCAATGCAGATTGCGGATTGCGGAATCGTAAATTTAAACAGTCAGACTTTGGAATCAGCAAGGGTTTGGGTAAGGGTTTAAACCCTCTTTTTTTGTTGAGTTTAAAATTGATTAATGATGCTTATAATGCTTAATGATGATTATAATTCTTAATGATGATTATAATGCTTAATGATGCTTATATTTATTCATGATTCTTATTCAAGAACATAAGCTTGACATGCTTCTAACCTTGTCTTAGAGTCCAGTATGCAGTCAAGTAAAGTATTTTGTCTTCTGCAAGTATATATGCTTTTATTCTATTTATTTATCCTATTTAATTTGTTTTTAATATAGGTATTTTTGGGTATGTGACATGCTTCAGAACCAAAAGTTCTCATAAATGAGTAGTTTACACTTTTACCTGTCCATGACTCCTCTGGAATCCCACCATCCAAAGAACTTGAAGGCACTCTGTTTAACAAGTAAACAAAAATATCTACATCATCTGCCCAAAAATGTAAGGGAAACCCTGCATGCAATCCCATACACCTTGCACGCTCCATGATCATCCTATTCATCTTTCTGACACACCATTTTTTTGTGGTGTTCTTGGGACTGTATTCTCTCTACGAATCCCATGGTATGAACAGTAACTATCAAACTCCTTGTTGCAATACTCACCTCCATTATCTGATATGAGACACTTCAACCTTTTTCCTATCTCATTCTCAACCAAAGCTTTCCATTTCTTAAAAGTAGAAAACACATCAGATTTTTGTCTAATGCAATAAACCCAAGTTTTTATAGTTGCATCATCAATAAAAGTAACATAATAACGAGATCCACCAAGAGATTGTACCTGAGCCTGTCCCCATACATATGTATGTATAAGATCTAACTTTTCACTCTTCTTTTGTTCCCCAACCTTGAGAAATCTGACTCTCTTATGCTTTCCATAAACACAGTTCTCACAGAATTTGAAACTTACCTGCTTCAGATCTGGAAGAAACTTCCTTGACTGGAGAATCTACATCCCCTTCTCACTCATGTGGCCAAGCCTATGATGCCACAATGATGTATTTATTCCCGTGGAATCTAAAGAGATAGAAGAGTTAGTATTATGAGGACATAAATATAACGTACCTGTCCTGTCTCATTTTTCTATCACCGTCAATCCTTTAGTGATCTTCCACCATGTTTCTCCAAATGTAGATGAACAACCACCATATCCCAACTACCCTGTTGAGATCAGATTTATTTTCATAGCAGGAATATTCCTTACATATTTCAACATCCATTCAGTTCCATTCTTTAATTTTATCCGTACCTTACCCATTCCAACAATTTTACATGGCTCATCATCACCCAATAAAACATGTCCAAAATCACCTTGAACATAATCATGAAAACATTTCCTATGGGGTGTAGCATGACATGAAGCCCCTAAATATACTACCCAGTAATCACTAGTATTATCTAATGCAAGAATCAAAACATCTTGTAACACATCACCTGCTACATTTGCTTCCTGAGTAGCCTCCTACTGTCTATCTCCTTCCTTCTTTAGAGATTCACAGTCTTTCTTCCGATGCCCTGTCTTTCCACAGTTCCAACACTCTATATTTCCCAGTCTGTACTTGGATCTTCCTTTCCTAGACTTTCTATGATTACCTGGGATTTTTCCTCTCTCCCTTTGTCGTCCCCTGCTCTTCATGGTCAACACATTACCTGATGTCTCACCTATGCTTTTCCTTCGCATTTACTCGCTAATAATAACACCAACAACATCATCAAATTTCAAAGTGTTTGAACCAGAGATAGAGTTAGTTACATCCATGACCAAGCCATTCCAGCTTTTTGGAAATGAGCACAATATTAGAATATCCCTAACCTCATCATCAAAGTTCACTTTTACAGAACTTAGATGATTTGTAATTGTATTAAATTCATTTAAATGATCAACAAGAGATCCACCTTCTGACATCTTCATCTTAAATAAATGCTTCATTAGAAATACCTTGTTGGAGGCCGAGGTTTTTTCATACAACTTACCCAATGCACTCATCATACCCTCCGTTGTCTTTTATTTTGAAATATTGAAAGCCACTGACGAATCCATGCACAGACATATTGTTCCCAGTGCCTTTCTGTCAAGAACCTCCCATTCTTCGTCCCTCATAGTTGCCGACTTTTTTTCTTTTCCTCCCAACGGTAGGAATAGATCATTCTGTTAAATTTTGAGCATTAATTCACAATACTCTAGGATCTTCACTGACAGAATAACATATACATTATATCAATGCATAACAATCACAATAAGCATGACAAGCATCACAAGAATCAAAAGCATGAGAGACAAGAGACACAGAGTTTCCGTGGGGAAAACCCTAAGGTGAAAAACCCCAGAACTTCCTCAAAGGTAGAGAGAGCAATGGCTCAACCAAAGTAAAACCAAAATACACTTGAGATAGTCTCCTAGAAGCAGATGATCCTCCTCCTCACTAGTGCACCACTTTCTGAGTGAGAGAGATCTCTATTTAGATCACTCAGAAAGTGGCGCACTTGAGATAGTCTCCTAGAAGCAGATGATCCTAATCTCTATTTATACTAACCTATTTTCCCAGTGACCTTATGGGGTCGACTTGTATATCTAGGTACATCCACAATATAATATATAATTCAGGGCCGACCCCACACATGGTGGTCTAATAACCCATTGGCAAGTACACACACTTGCGACACTTGTCAATCCACATGACGACACTTCCTTATAGAGGAATAACACATCTCTAATAAGGGTATAATAAATATATATGAAATACATAGATGAAATACATTCCGAAGTTACATATACATCAACACTCCCTCTTAACTAGGAAGGTATTTCTCGACACAGATCTGTTAGACAAGTCTTCTTCTCGGGATCATCATCATCGATGCATCATCATCATCATCGTCACTGCTGCTGCTATCTCAACCAATCTCTAACTCTACTCGTCATAGGAAGTTCTACAGAGCCAGTCCTTTTTCATACTGGATGTAGGCCCACCACCTGCAGGTCTTCATCATCACTGACCATACTGTGAAAATCTTAGGACTTATTACGTGCGTCACAAAACCTTAAAAGAGTCTCTTGACTAGCAAGAACCCTAAAGAGCATCTGAAGCCTTTTTCATCCTGTCCATATCTCCAGGACTTATTACATGTGACCCCACCACAAAAACTCGAAAGAGAATCCCAGGACTGATTACGAGCACAAGGCTCAACCTATCGGATCTCCCAAGGCACAAATTACATGTGGTCACCACAAAACCTTGAAAGAGCATCCAAGGACTGATTACGAGCACAAGGATCAACCTATCAGATCTCCTAGGGCACAAATTACATGTGGTCATGGCAAAACCTCGAAAGAGCATCCCAGGACTGATTACGAGCACACGGATCAACCTATCGGATCTCCCAAGGCACAAATTACATGCCATAGGACAAAACCTCGAAAGAGCATCTGCCAGATATCCCAGGGGACAAATTACATGCCATAGGAAAAACCTCAAAAGACTATATGCAGATCTCCCAGGGCACAAATTATATGTCCTCCCAAGCAAAACCTCGAAAGAGCATTTGCCAGATATCCCAGGGTACAAATTACATGCCGTAGGAAAAACCTCGAAAGACTATCTGCAAATCTCCCAGGGCACAAATTACATGCTTATCTGCACAACCTGTTCCATGTCCATAGAGTATCAACCTAATACTCACCATACATCATCCTAATGTACACATGATCGTCCCGATCATCATCACTGCAACATCCTGCTGCATGTCATCTGGTGCAACATCCTAAAGCACGTCATCCATGATCATCCTGATCATACAATGCATCTACCTGATGCATACCAAGTATCTAACTGATACATATCATCATACATGATCCACCTGATCATACAATGTATCCACCTGATACATATATAGATACATGGTCCAAGCATCCAACATGATGCTTATACAAAATACATACACATGATCCAACCGATCATATCCAGCATCCAACATGATGCATACATACATATAATGATCCAACTGATCATATCCAGCATCCAACATGATGTGTACATACATATACATATAAATGATCCAATTGATCATATCCAGCATCCAACATGATGCATACATACATACATATAAAAAATGATCCAACTGATCATACAAAGCAGAAACTAGAACATCATCCTGATGCTCATCATCCAACGCTTACATCCACAGCCATGTGAAGGATCCTCCTTCCAACATGCTTGGAATGGATTCAGCAAATGTGTCCATCACCTCTTCCTCGAAGTTTCATCAATCCGAAGAACACCAAGCCTCTCTCTGAAGTACTCGAACTTCACCCTGGCTAGTGGCTTCGTCAACACATTTGCAATCTGCTCGTCCATCGCAACATACAAGAGCTTCACAGCTCCTCTCTGCACCATATCCCTGATATAGTGATATTTGATCTCTATGTGTTTCGACCTGTCATGAAACACTGGGTTCTCGGACAGCTTCACACAACTTTGGTTATCACAAAAGATACCAATAGCATCCAACGGGAGATCAAATAACTCATATAGTAGATTCCGTAGCCATACTGCCTCACAACTAGCTGAATAGGCTGCAACATACTCTGTCTCAGCTGTACTCAGTGCTACACAGGACTGATTCCGGCTAAACCAAGAGATCACACCTGATCCCATACTGAATCAACACCCAGATGTGCTCTTCCTATCTACAGAACTGCCAGCCCAATCTGAATCAACATAACCCTACAGGTTAAACTTTTGATTCACCTCATACTTGAGCCCATAATCCACTGTACCCTTCGGGTACCTCAGAACATGCTTTACTGCAAGCATATGAACACTCCTCAGATCTGTCGGTAACTGACTCAATGTGTTCACCGCAAAGCAAATATCTGGTCTCGTGTTCATCGGGTACATCAAGGCCTTGCAATCTATCATCCCAAATCTCTTCAGGATATCTACTGTGTACTTCCCTTGACCAAGGAAGATCCCACCTGTACTCTGCCACACCTCCATACCTAGGAAATAATGCATCATTCCCAAATATTTCATATCAAACTCGGCAGCAAGCTTCCTCTTTGTATCACACCAAGTTCTGGGAGCTTGCTACAAGCCATACAAGGCTTTTTTCAATCTGCACACATGTGACTCCCTGTCAGGTCTTGGGACTGCATTCCAAACATCTTCTTCATGATCGACGGATCATGGCATTCCATTTCTTCATCCTAGATCCTGGGAAATTCAATATCTTCAATATCTTCAATAGATATCTTTGTTGCTGGAACGAATGTTGTAGTCCTTTTGTAGGTGAAGATATACGGTCTTTCCTACAAAACAAGTTAAATTGCATGATTAGAAACATCTCATAATTTTCAGAACAAATTCTTTACACAAAGAAATATGTCATGTAGTCATGCAGTTATCTTAGCTAATGCTTCAATACAACATTTATCCATGTTCCACAACTTTCTAGATGCCTTCCAGTCTCTACCAGAACATTGTTAAGAGTTTGCACTACTCCCAACATGTCAACAAAGAGGTTTCATTCTAGATAAGTAGCACTGGAATGTTGTACAGTGCCATAGGCCACTTACCCATCACATGCATATTAGTAGTATACTGTTCATTAATGCAATAATTCTAATATGCACAATACATCTCCTAAGTCTAGGAACATAAGAATAATATTATTTAAACAAACAAAATAGGCAAGAAATGATAATTGAAATACTTATCTTTGTTTGTTTATTGGGTGGACTCCCTCTGAGTATTTGCTTCCTGGCAGGAGCTACTAAAGTAGCTTCTTCTACACCTTTCTGTTGTGGAATGTAGGAAGATGGTCAACTCCCTCTGAAAATCCGTATCCTTGCAGGAGCTGCTGGAGTGTGCTCCCTCTTGATCTTTGCTTCCTGGATTACCTGTCCTTGAACTTATATTCATCCTTGCTGACATCAATCTTCTTGAACCCTGGAAAGTGTTAACACCTAAAAAGTGCTCACTAGCTCATTCCCTTACTCACATGACCCATTTGTCCACTTTTCCACCATCTGAGCCTCTGAAACCAACAAAAGGTCACCAAAAGACCTTAGTACACCCCTTTTTCCATTAAAAAAGATTATTTTTCCAAGAAAATCATAAAAAACCCTCAAAAAGGGTCCAAATTCCCAAAAATATTAAAAAGGGAATTAAAATATTATTTTTATTCAAAAAAGGAAAAAGGAGGGAAAAGTACCTAAACCATGTTGGTCAATACCATTTGGTTTCCACAAAACCACAAATGGTATCTCCCACCACCAAAACCTATAAAAAGGTGGTAGGGGCTCCTCATTTCACATCCTTCCATTATCTCATCCTTATGCTGCTGAAATCTCCCCTGAGCACTTTTAGCCATTGAAGCAACCTTGGAGAAGGAGACCTCTTGGAGTTTGGAGCTACTCATCTTGGGAGTTGCTCAACATCAACCTTCACCATTGAAGGTAATATCACAAGCACTTGCTTGCCCCCCATTCTTTAATACAAAAAATTATTTCTTATGTTTCTTGTTCTTGATTTTGAAATGTTTACATTATTTGTTTAGATTCTTGCTTAGATCCATGAATAGTATTGTTTATTTAGTTTATTGTTTTTATTTCTATTGAAACTACTGCTACTAGTTAGCAGGTGCCCATAGCACTAAGCCTGGTTGCAAAACCGGGCCAACAGAAAGTATATTTTGTAAGCCTTTGAGCTTTCACTGTAACCCACAAAGATACCCTTCTTTCCTTAAGGATCTAGTTTAGTCCTCTTTTCCTTTGGAACATGAGTGTATACTGGACAACCAAATATTCTGAGATGGATGACTTCAGGTTTCTTACTAGAAAAGACCTCTTCTGGTGTCTTGTTGTCCAATATCTTGTGGGGGGTTCTGTTATGCACATATACAATTGTTCTAGCTGCTTCTGCCCATAGATGCATAGGTATATCCTGGTCATGCAGCATTTCCCTTGCTGCTTCCATGATTGTTCTGTTCTTCCTTTCTGCAACTCCATTCTGTTGAGGATTATAAGGAGCAGTAAACTCCCTCTTAATCCCTGAATCACTACAAAGCTTCTTGAAGTCACTTGAGGTGAATTCTCCACCATTGTCGGATCTGAATGTTTTGATCTTCTTGTCAGTTTGATTCTCCATCAAGGTTTTGAATTCCTTGAATTTATCAAACACCTCATCTTTGTTCTTCAAGAAGTATACCCAAGTCTTCATGGAGAAGTCATCAATAAATGAGACATAGTAAACATACCCACTCAGAGAACTGGATGACATAGGACCACATACATCTGAGTCGATGATTTCCAGGATGTCTTTTGCCTTGCTTTCACTTCTTGGGAAAGCCTTCTTAATGTTCTTACCTTTTGTACATCCTTTGCAAACACCTTCATGTTTGGTCTTGATTTCAGGAAGACCCTCTACAGCCTTGCTTGCAATTGGAAGTGAACTATAGTGCATATGAGCAAGTCTTCTATGCCAAAGTTCACTTGGCTCCATGGATTCATGTACCATGGCATGTTCAGGTTGTCCCTTCAATTTATACAAACCTCCCTCTTTCTCTCCAATCACTACTGCATCATCTATGTTCTTTTCCCTTTGGCCACATTAGGAATTGGCCATCCACAAATGCAACTCTCATACCTTTTGAATCCAATGCAGAGATGGAGAGTAAGTTCTTCTTGAGCTTAGGTACATAAAGGACTTCTTTCATCTTCAAAGATTTTCCAGAATCTAGGTTGTACGAGGCTTCGCCACTTCCTTTGATTGGGTATTGATAATCATCCCCAAGTTTCACCTTATGGGGTGATTCATGTTCAGATAGATTCACAAAAGATTCCTTAAACCCAGTCATGTGTTTGGAAGCCCCACTGTCAATCAACCAATCATTACAACCATGGGAGATAGTACCTGTGAGAGCAGAAATTAAAACATATTCTTCTTCACTTGATGAGTCATCATCACTATCACTTTCTTCCCTAGCCTTCTTCTTTGGGGGTTCATCATCTTCGGCAGCATGAGCATGATATCTTATTTTGTTATTATTCTTCTTCTTATTGAAGTTGTTGTTGTTGTCTTTCTTCTTCTTGGGACAATTTGAAGCAAAGTGTCCCTTCTCATTGCAATTGAAGCATCTGAGATCTTTCTTATCTTTATGATAATGGTGGTGTGAGAATCTTCTGTTATGAGATGATTCCTTCTTGGACTTGGATTTCCTGGCATGTGCTGTGAGAGCTTGATCTTCATTTCTCATCTTTTCTTCTCGGGCCACAAGCCTAGCTTCTTCTTGAGAGCATTCTTCCTGCAATCTGTTGAAGGAGATCAACTTCTTCCTTGCATAGATTCCTTGAATAAAGGAATCTGATGACCTGGGTAGGCCATTTAGAGTGGTCATCACCACTTCACCATTCTCCACCATTTCATCCACTGCTTCTAGTTGTTCCTTGATCTGGGAGACCCTTGAAAAATAAGATTGAATGGTTTCTCCATTCTGAAACTTTACTCCTTTCAATTGGTTCCGCAGGGTCATCTTCCGATTTATGTTCTTCCCTTCAAATAGCTTGGTCAAAGAGTCAAACATCTCCTTGGGTGTCTTTAGAGAGGACACATGGGGTATGAGATGGTCTTTCATGGAATCAACAATGATTCTTTTTTCCTTGACCAAGTTCTTCTTATGCAATACCTTGGCCTCTTCATCCTCTGGGATAGGGATGTCTTCTTTCACATATGAGTCCAACTCATTCTCTTCCAGGATTAACCCAATCCTATACTTCCAAGCTCGGAATTTATCAGCTCCTTCAAGATTATCCTCAAGCTTGGTGTGGTGAGACATCTTAAAGAGTACTTCAAATGGAAATAGAAAATATTTAGATCTTACCACTTGAAATGCTGAAAAATGGATATGGTCCTGGATTAGGGTTTGTCGGAAAAACCCTAAAAATTCAAAATGTGAATTTCAATTTTCTGAAAGGATAGAAAGATGTGCCTTGATGAGATGATCAGCCTGGTGTATTCAGAATTTGAGATCAACAAATATTTACCCTTCAAATTTGCCTTTTTGTCCTCCTAGGTTCACTTGGGAGAGCCCTGAATTAGGGTTTGAGTTTCCCGGAGATCTACCCAACCAAAAATCTCGATCCAAAGCTCTAAACTTCAATTTTTGCAAGGAGCATCCAGCTATGGCTTCAGATTTCAGAAATTCCTATTTATGTGGAAACCCTATTTTTTAGGGCCAAATCTGAAAATGCTCGGAATTGAATTCTGATTGGACAGATAGATGCAAATTGATGAGTAGAGTCAATCTACTATACTTCTTTTGCCAAAATCTGTGGAGAGAAACCCAATAAACAAGAAACTCAAGTTTCTGTCACTGCAAAATGTCTTCTTCTCAGGTTAGCTCTGATACCATGTTAAATTTTGAGCATTAATTCGCAATACTCTAGGATCTTCACTGAGAGAATAACATATACAGTTTATCAATGCATGACAATCACAATAAGCATGACAAGCATCACAAGAATCAAAAGCATGAGAGACAAGAGACACAGAGTTTTCGTGGGGAAAACCCTAAGGTGAAAAACCCCACAACTTCCTCAGAGATAGAGAGAGCAATGGCTCAACCAAAGTACAACCAAAATACACTGAGATAGTCTCCTAGTAGCAGATGATCCTCCTCCTCACTAGTGCACCACTTTCTGAGTGAGAGTGAGATACATTTTCGAGTGATCTAAATAGAGATCACCTGATCTCTATTTATACTAATATGTTTGCCCAGTGACCTTATGGGGCCGACTTGTCTAGCTAGGTACATCCACATTTTAATATATATTTCAGGGCCGACCCCACACATGGTGGTATAATAACCCATCGGCATGTGCACACACTTGCGACACTTGTCAATCCACATGACGACACTTCCTTATAGAGGAATGACACATCTCTTATAAGGGTACAATAAATATATATAAAATACACAGATGAAATACATTCCGAAGTTACATATACATCAACAAAATGCAGAGTTTCACAAGGAAAAAACCCAACATATACACAACTGGGAGTCGATCTGGAGGAAGAAGAGAGCCATGAACTTGTTGTCTGTCCTAATCATCTTCAAATGCCTCGATCTAAAGGGAAACAGGTGGCTCTAACAACCCGAATTCTCCATGTCAACGCACTGAATTTTCCCCATCAACGTGTCTAACAGATCAAGAATCTGTTGCATTTTACCATTTTAACAAACGAACACACTTGGCCGAAGTGCTCTAAAAGTTTCAGATATCTGGTAAGCCTATAAAGGAAGGTTCTGAATAGGACCAAAATGTTGGATGTTTTTGGATTCTAAGAGATTAAGCCTCTGCGTATGTATTGAACTCAACGTTTCAATTAATGTGAAGACCTATTTCTGGAGAAGAGATTCTTGTGATGAGTGTTTTGATGTTTGTTATTTCGTGTGCATGCGTTCTTCATTTGTATTTTCCATTGATTGATTTCTTCTGTAGTATCTAGATCAAGACTACATGGTCTGAAATTCATATTTTATGCTTCAGATGCATATGAATAGGGATTCCACCCTTTCTTCTTGAAGTTGCAGGTTATAATTCATTTACAAATGCTCTAACTCTGTGATGGAATTTGTTCCCTTTTCTGCTGTCATCTGCTGATATCTTTGACTTGGAAAAACCTCATCTACCTCGCCTCTGCCTACGAAATTATGGTCCAAACCAGTCATTTGTGACTATAAATCCATTGAAGTTTGACTCCATGCCCAATGGTGCTCCTTTCCTTCACCCCAACCAGCTGAAAAATCCCTAAAGGTCATTATCTAAAGGTCTTGCCACCACTTTTACCCATAACCAGCTTGTGCAAATAACATTCTAAGTACTCGAAGAATTGTGAAAGAGAGAGCCCTCCCTGTGGTTGGGAAGGCTAGTTTCCATCCACCAAATCTTGGTTTGAAACAGTTACCTCAGGATCCCTTCTGCTGCAACCCAGGAGAATCTTGAGTGATAAAATTCTGGCAACCATACTGGGGAGCGAAGGACTTCATCTCCTAGAAAAAGGATTTCGAAGCATCAAATCAGATCTTTGAGGGAAAAAAGAGGATCAGATACATTGAGGTTGTAACATTTTCCTTGGCGACTCCAACATTCGAATTTATAGTCCCTCAAGAGACATTGGCGAATTTCTTGGAATAATTATGGCTTCTAGAAGGATACCTATCTAAAGTTAACCAGATCCTGAACTAGCAAAGTTTGTATCAGATCCGGAAAAGATCATCCGGAAAGCAAATAAATAACAAACATGTATTTCCCCATTAACTAGGTCTTTTTCTTTACCTAAAAAGAGGCACAGGCTATAGAGACTGTCTCTTTGGATTTCAAGACTGAGCAGTCCTCATTTAGGTCTAAGTCTGAAACAGATCTGAACGAAACTCTGTTTGATCAAAGAAAATTCCAAACACACTGTCTGAGTGCTTTGTGGGGAAATTTACAAGCTAAATAAGAAAACAATGACCTATTTCTCTTCACTAAAGCTGCTAGCAAAAATACCCAAGTCCTAACTACTCCTCTTGTTATTTCAAGCCATAATTTTTGAATACCTAGTGTTACTCCTACTACTTCCAAAATCCCCCCTTCTCCCAGCAAAAACCTAAGAGCAATGGCTTCTAGATTTGCCCCTTTAGCCCTCCCTGCCAATCTCCATGAACTACCTGTGGGATATGCCCAATGCCTCATGAGATTTGACGGGGAAGGAAATGTTCCATCAAAACAGCATGTGGACCACTTTACTAATTTTATATATCTAGATGAGGTGGATGAAGATGATGTCAAGATGAGGTTATTTTCCCAGAGTCTTTCATGAGAAGTGAAGAAGTGGTTCAAATCCCTTCCAAACGGAGGAATTTCTACCTATGAGAGATTTGAACAAAATTTCCTAGCCAGATGGCAGGATAAAAAAAATCCTCTCCAAATTCTCACTCAGTTTAAAAACACAAAGAAAACCAATGTTGAGACTATCCAAGAGTTTTCAGCTAGATTCATGAGAATGTATAATTCTATCCCTGTGGACATCAAGACTCATGTGGGAGCATCCAAGCTTCATTATGCTAATTGCTTTGACAACAAATTTTCTCTCATGTTGAGAGAAAGGAGATCATCTACCACTCTACTTGATATGTTAAAATATGTTATAGAAGTGGAAGCTAATTTGATGGCCTCAGGTAAAATGAAACACATAAATGAAGCTGAGAAAAAGAGATCTAATGAGGCAGCCCAACCTTCCACATCCCAATCCATTGATACCAGGTTTGAGAAGATGATGAGGACTATGGATAGGTTGGTGGATAGGATCTCCCTTGATAATAGACCTCCTTCCAGAGAAATTCCAGAGCCTCAATCTCAAAATAACAATGATAGGAGACCTTTTGCCCCACACGGAAGACCAAGAGAACCAAGAGATCCTAGAAATGTAGAGAATCATCCAATCATACCACCTTTTGCTGAGAACCTAGTAGTAGGAGAAGAAGAAGATGGAAACCATGATGACCAAATCCACCTCTTCAATCAGATCCAACCCTAGTTCTATTTAACTAAAGAGGAACATGACCAATCATCTATGCAGTTAGATAGTAGCCTAGAAGAATCAAAATATGATCAATACCAAAGAGGCTTCCAAAATGCAATCTATGAATTTCAGAGGCAACATAAGTTGAGAGGTAGGAAGGTAAGAGTAGACCAAGGAAAGGATATTGTTGAGCCATCTTCTTCTCAGCCACAAAGAAAATAAACCTCTAAGAAGGGTGACCCAAAAAATGTAACCTCTGATAAGGAAGCTGAGAAGGGGGCAGAAGCTCCTAAAAGGGGCCCAGAAGGGAGAGATGAACGTAATATAAATACAATAGAAAACATCCATTCCGCTTTCAGTTTAGAGAACGAAATACCTAAGATTAAAATCTCAATTCCTTTAAATGAGTTGGTAAAAAACTTAGAGTACAAAGATCAGATTCTGAACGTAGTGAATGGGGAAGAAGGAAAGCAACCTGATACCCTCAATTTGCATGACGACAATCCCACTCTTTTGTTTGGTCCCCATGTTGAAAGTGCTCCAAAAGATGATGTTCCTCCTTTCTATATCAGTTTGAACATACATGATCATATATTATACAATGCTATGTTAGATTATGGAGCTTCACATAACCTCATGCCAATATCAGTGGTGGAAAGTCTGGGGTTAGAAATCACAAGGTCCTATAAAGATCTGTTCTCCTTTGATTCTAGAAGATTCCAATGTCTAGCGTTGATTAAAGACATCGCTGTCTCACTAACTCAAATACCTCATAAGAATGTAATCATGGATGTGGTAGTGGCTGACATTCCACCTAAATTTCGGATGTTATTATCTAGGTCTTGGGAATCAAAATTAAAGGGAACTCTACAGATGGACATGTCTTATGCCACCATCCCTGTTTTTGGAGAAAATAGAAGACTATACAGAGAGCATAGACTGTCCTATGTAGTAAGCAACAAGAGAAAACCTGGTAATCATCCCATATTTGTTGTGGACATTGATATAGGATCCTCAATTTTCTGTTATGATCCTGGATCAGAAGAGAAAGGAGTGAAGGTTACTAATCCGCCTAAACCAGATGATAAATATGATAGTGAGGAAGATACAATGCATTGAAAACCCAACAAACATAGAAGACAATGGTCAACAAATGGAAAAAGGCAGTGATGAGAAATCAGAACTAGAAATAAAAACTACAACCACAGTCCAAAAACAGAATCATTGGGTTATGATATTTGATGAGACTGTGAATAAAGAAGGATCCGTGGCAAGAGTATGGATCATCCCCCCAGATGAAGAGAACAAATGCCCTAGGTTGCATTCCTTCAAATTGATGTTTGAATGTTCAAATAATGTGGCAGAATATGAGCCCTACCGTTGGGTCTGAATGCACTCAAATATATAAGAGCTAAAAAGATCAAAGTTGATGGAGGTGAAGAACTGATAATCCAATAGGTGAATGGGGTTTATGAAACCAAGAATCCCAAAATGAGGGCTTATAGGAATGTTGTTTGGGATATGTTGGATAATTTCTTCACAAAATACAGTATTTCTTCATTCCTAGAGAGAAAAACAATACAGAATATATATTGGCCAGCTCTACTAGCAGATTTCAACTCCCTTCTTATCCCACCAAAACTTATATGATAAATATAAAGCATAGGCGTTCTATTCCAGACAACACCAGACATTGAAAAATATTTGAAGATGATTAACAGATAAATAAAGTCATAGAGATGACTGAAGAGTTTTCCAATACTCATATTGATCAAGAGAACCGTGCAGGTGATGAATGGGAACCTGATCCACCAGAGTTCCTAACCACATTGGTAGATAAAGATATTATGTAATTGAAGAGCAATTATATACCCAAAGGGTTGGTACCATTGAAAAACGTTTTTGATGAAAATGATGTGGAAAAAAATCACAAGGTTGCTCCAAACCACAGTGAAGTGGAAGACTGTAACATTGGGAATAATGAAGAGCCCAAAATTGTCAAACTGTTAAAGTCTCTAACCCCTGGCACTAAAGATGACTATGTGGATTTAATGAGAAATTTTTCTGATGTGTTTCCATGGTGATATGAATACTTGAAAGAATATGACACTTCTATCATCCAACATACCATACCAGTCAAGACAGGAGAGAAACCATTCAGGAAGAAACTGATAAGGATGAATCCTATGTTGCTCCCTCTGATAGAAAAAGAAGTGAAGAGACTATATGAAGCCAAAATCATAGTCTCCTTGAGTTTTTCAAAGTGGGTAGCCAACATAGTCCCAGTGAGGAAGAAAAATGGTGAAATCAGACTGTGTATTGACTTTAGAAATCTGAACAAAGTGTCCCTAAAGGACAACTATCCCATGCCCAAAATGGAACACATTTTATAGAAGGTTATAGGGGTAGCAAGAATGTCCATGCTGGATGGATTTTAAGGGTATAACCAGGTTAAGGTACAACCAGAAGATCAAGAAAAGAAAACCTTTACCATGCCTTGGGGGACCTTCATGTATGCAAATATGCCTTTTGGTATGTTGAATGCAGGAGCTAACTTTCAAAGAGCTATGGACATAGATTTTGCAGAAGAGAAAGAAACATTTGTAGTCATATACATGGATGACATCACTGTGTATTCTAAGTCTGATACCAATCATTTGAAACATTTGCATCAAGTGTTTTCCAAGTGCAGAAAATTTGGAATCTCTTTAAACCCCAAAAATTCAAACTTTTCCATTCAAGAAGGAAAGTTGTTGGGTCACGTAATATCTAAATATGTAATCCAAATTGACCCACACAGAGTTGACACAATACAGAGAATTGAATTCCCCAGGAGTAAAGAGGAGGTTCAATCCTTTCTAGGCACAGTGAATTTCTTAAGAAGGTTTATCCCCAATTTTGTAGATATCATGAGATCCATCACAAACATGCTTAAGAAGGATATTCAGATCAGGTGGACTGCTGAATCCAAACAAGCATTTGGATACATAAAAGGGGAAATTGTTGAAGCACCTGTACTAACCAGTCCTGATTTTGAGAAAGAGTTTCTTATGTTTTCTTTTGCCTCGGAGCATTCCATAGCTGGAGTGCTTTTACAGAAAAATCAAGAAGGAGATGAGCATCCCATAACTTTCTTTAGCAGAGCTCTTAGAGATGCTGAGCTCAAATACAACATCATGGAGAAGCTCTTGGAATATGACTTGGAGATCAAGCCTACAAATATTATCAAGGTACCGGGACTGGCTAGGCTCATGGATGAATCAAATTGGGAGTCACTAAGTGTGAACTTGCTTTCACACATGCTGGAAGAAACTACCTAAAACCCACTGTTATAGGTATCAAACAAATTCTTGTCTTCTCCTTGGTATTCTAATATTATATATGTTTTGCAGAACTTACAAGCACCCCCTAAGATGGGTAAGAGCAAAGCTAGGTTAACCAAGATGAAGGCTGCAAAGTTTTGCATATTGAATGGATGCCTTTATTGGAAAGACCCTAGAGGTTTTCTACTGAACTATGTAGTGGAAGGTGAAGCCAAAGTAAACTTGAAAGAGTTTCACAAAGGTGTTTATGGGGGGCATCATTACTGGAAGGCTACTGTCAACAAAATTCTCAGGGCAGGATTTTATTGGCCCACCATGTTCAAATATGCATATAAAGAGATAACTACTTGCCATGAATGTCAGATCTTTGAAGGAAGAAGGAAGTTATTATACTTTCCTTTAAAACAATCTCTATCGAAGCTCCTTTCCAATAATGGGGGATAGACTTCATTGGTGAAATGTTCCCCAACTCCTCTGGGAAACATAGGTGGATATTGACTGCCATTGATTATTTCACTAAATGGATTGAAGCAATACCAACCAAGCAAGCCACAGACACATTTATCATCAAATTTCTAGAGGAAAATATCATGTACAGGTTTGGTTTCCCTATTAAAATAATCACTAACAACGCCCAAGCTTTTAAATCCAAGAAAATGGTCAAATTCTGTGACAAGTTCCACATAAAATTGGGCCATTCTACTACTTACTACCCCCAAGGAAATGGATTAGTTGACTCATCTAACAAAATCCTGGTTAGGATCATCAAGACGTTTTTGCAAGAAAAAAAAATGGCTTGGCACACCAAGCTGACCTTTGCTCTGTGGGCTGATAGGATCACCTCTAAGAGGTCCATTGGAACTTCTCCTTTCAAATTGGTATATGGAACATACGTGATATTTATTGATTCCCTCATAGGGCTTGCAATGAGGCTGATACAGGAGCAATAAGAAGAGCCAAAACCTGAGCTAAGGAGAACCAACCAACTGATTGAGATACAAGAAATGAGGGATAGATTACATACTGAATCTATGCTAGCTCAAGAGAGGGTTAAGAAGAAATTTGACAGAAAGACCAAGGTCGATGATTTCTAAGTGGAAGATTGGGTACTAAAATGGGATTCTAGAAGAGAGGACCAAGCCCAAAAATTTGATAAACTCTGGGAAGGTCCACATACATTCATTGCCTACCATGGAAACAACGCTTTCCTTTTGCACGACAAGGACGACGAACTAGTAGGAAAGGGACTCATCAATGGGTGGTTCTTGAAGCACTACCTCTAGTGACAAACAAGTCTGTTGACCCACCCTCATTGTATATTATCGTTTTTGAGTTTCAGTTAGTTTTGTTTCAGTTATGTTTTACAAAAAAGAAAAAAGAAAAAGAGGCCACTAGTCTACTGTTCTTGTTACCTCACAGGGAGGATAGCATCCCTGGTTGGAGCCATTGTTAACACCTCTGATAGAGCTCCCGCAATGAAGGAAAGAAAGGGCACCCCCCTACTGAAACCCCAAGCATGCGTATCAAATTTTCACACCAACAGAAGTAGAAGAACCCAAAAAATGGCTATGTGTCAACAAAATATCGATCGAGTGATCATGCCTTAGTGAGAAAAATGAGAAAAATGAGAAAGAGGGAGTTCTTCCGCAATCAAAAAGGTTGCGTGGTTGGGATTGAAGAACTGAGTCATATCAACGACTGGGAAGTGATAAAAAATACAGTAGATGAGAATATTTCCAACTTTCCGACTTTCCGAACCCGCATTGCGGATTGCAGAGGTAAAATATTTTCAGAATGGTGCAGTTGAGTTTCCGACTTCTGAGTTCTGCATTGCAGATTGAGGAAGCTCGATTTTTCCAAAGGCGCGAGTTTGACTTTTCGAGTTCCAGGATTCGCATTGCGGATTGTGGAAGTGCTATTTTTCTGGGGCTTGGATTCAGGTTTCCGAGTTCCGCAACCCGCATTGCGGAGTGTGGATTGCAGATAAGATTTATGCGAAGTTGTGCAAAGGTGTTTCGAGTTCTGCAACCCGCATTGCGAATTGTGGATTGCGGAAGTGAAATATGGCAAAGTTCATTCGATGTTCCGAATTTCCAAATCCCGCATTGTGGAAAGTAGATTGCGGAGGTCCAATTTTTCCAAAAAAGCGGACCCGAGTTTCTGATTTTCGAGTCCTGCATTGCGGAATGCGGATTGCGGAAAGGCCATTTTCCAGTACGAAGACATTCTGAATTTCTGAATCTCGCATTGCGGATTGCGGATTGCAGAAGTAAAATATGGCGAGATCCATTCAGTAGTTCTGATTCTCGAGTTCCACATTGCGGATTGCGGATTGTGGATTGGGCATTGCGGATCGAAAATGGTTTAGCAGAGCAGGATGCGGCCACGAAAAATGCATATTTTCACAAGGAAAAAACCCAATGGATCCATGGATGGGAGTCGATATGGAGGCAAAAGAGATCCATGAACTTGTTGTTCGTCCTAATCAGCCTCAAACGCCTTGATACGAAGGGAAACGGGTGGCTCTAACAACCCGAATTCACCATGACAATGCACTGAAGTTTCCCCAATCAACACGTCTAAAAGATCAAGAATCTGTTGCATTTTACTGGTTTAACAAACGACCACACCTGACCGAAGTGCTCTAAAATTTTTAGAAATCTTGTAAGCCTATAAAGGTAGGTTCTAAATAGGACCAAAAGGTTGGATTTTTTTGGATTCTAAGAGATTAAAGCTCTGCGTATGTATTGAAATCGGATTTTCAATTAATGTGAAGACGTGTTTCTGGAGCATAGATTCTTGTGATGAGTGTTTTGATTTCTGTTATTTCCTATGCATGTGTTCTTCATTTGTATTTTCCATTGATTGTTTTCTTCTGTAGTATCCAGATCAAGACTACATGGTCTGAAATTCATATTTTATGCTTCAGATGCATATGACTAGGTATTCCACCCTTTCTTCTTGAAGTTGCAGGTTGAATTCATTTACAAATCCTCTAAATTTGTGATGGAATTTGTTCCCTTTTTTGTTGTCATATGCTGATATATTTGACATGAAAAAACCTCATCTACCTCGCCTCTGCCTCTGAAATTATGGTCCAAATCAGTCATTTGTGACTATAAAATGGGAAGAGGATATCTGGATGATATCCCCTTCCCATTTTCTAGGATCTCACTCGAATTCCTTACATGTTGGGATCATATCTCATCCATTATCCCTAAATATCTCATCTCTCCCCTATCCATATTGTCCTATAAATGCAAGTCTTGGACAAGGGTGAGAGGAGGAGGAATTGAGAATAAAATTATGCTGGAGAAATTACACAAAAAGTGATAGACTTCAGATCCTTATCCTTCTTTGATTAAGGTGACATCTTGGAGCAAAGAGGAATCCATTGGAGAGGAGATATGACACCAAGGCATCAAAGGTTTTACTTCTTTATGGTTTCATTAATACAATTATGCATTTCATTTCCCATAAGTAATTTTTTATTTACTTATTGTACATCTCCTTGGTCATGTACTTAACGTAACCACATCATAGTTCTAGTTTATGTCTTGTATTGCTTGTCTAGAATACTTTACAGGTAATTCTCATAAGTGGAGCGACAATGTTACTGGGACATTGGATTAATGGAGACAACCTACAGCCAAAGGTGAGTCTTCCATATTTTTATTTGTGCTTGAATTCAGTTAGGGAAATGTGTGTATTATTTTTTTCTAGTTTAAAGGTTAAACTAGGGAGTTCAGCTTATGTCCGCATTCGCAGACTAATCCTAAAACAAAATTGGCGAATCCGCTTGGGAGTTTTCTCCCTATATCTATTTCCTTTTCTTTGCTTGTATTTTCCTTAGATGGCGCCACTTCTTGGTTTGGATTTTCTTTTATAGAGTCACTAGGTCATACAGATTACTTCTGGCACTCTAGGTCCACTCAGATTTGTTGATTTTAGGGGTATTTCATCCTTCATTTAAAAAAAAAAATCACTTTTTGTAGCTCGAAATTATTTACCTTTGATATACAGTGCATCTTCGACGAACCTAGGTAGTGTTTTATACCATGTCGACTCAGGAAGATGCTCTTTACTGTAAGTACATACCACACCGTACTGCAAAATTTTGTAGTAAGGCCTTCATTCATACTCAGACTTGGACCTAGCTATCTTTTGAGATTTATACTTGTTTGTATCAGTCTCTGTACTTTCTCTAGATCTTTGCTTCTATCTTTATTCTTGAAACTTGGAGTAGTGTGCTTTCTTGTTGATTCCTTAGAAATCAAGCGGTCACTTTCCTTTCCTTGAGTAGGTTTAGTCCCTTGCAGGTGTGACTAGTCTTGTGGACCTGTAGAAGCCTCTAGTATGTGTGAAAATCCTCACAGTAGATCTAAGAGATGATGTATACCTCACAAGAGTGATTATGATTAAGCAGGAAAATAGAAGAAGAGTGGTCAATGCAGTATAATGAGCAACAGAATAATAATACAATAGAACTCGGATAGAAGCAAAAGTACTTCACACACACTAGTTAATTAATCACAATATGGACAAATAAATAGTACAATGCATGAGGATTTGAATGCCTAAGGTGGCAATTCGAATTAGCCTTCATGGAGTGATCAAAGGATCACTGGGGTGTCATTGGAGCACAACTAGTAGTCTATCTCATCATCGGTGGAGTCATCAATGCACAAGTAACTATCAACCATCAATCAAACTGAGTCTAACTGAGTGTGGTAGGTGTAACTGAATGTAACTAGCACATGGAGACACTAATTGAATGAAGGAGGCTCAGTGGAGGGCACATGAGGAGCTAACTAGAGTCAGAATGGGCAGTCAAGTCTCAGTGGAGGTCCATTAGAGTGATACAGTCAGTTGAGAGTTAGTCTAGCCTTAAATCAAGGAAAGAACTGAATACAACTGAAGATAACTGAAGTGCAACTGAGTGGTAGGTGAGAGAGGATGAGTGGCTTCCTTAAATCAAGGAGGAAAGGCACACTAAGATATAAGAGGGTTAAAACGGATCTGAGAGAAGCTCCCGGGGGTTGGCTAACTGAGGGCAGGTACTGGACTGATGACTGGAATGCATGCAAACCCTAAATGATGCATGCAAACCCTAAAAGTGCATGCATGATTGAAAATGTAAATGATCAAAATACTGGTGGGACTAGGATGGAGTATAGGAATATCCTAACGCCCACCCTTAATCCATCCTGGGCCGTGGTAACTAAGACCAAAGGTCACCCAATACAATGAATAATAACGATCAATAAACCAAGGAAGTGGGGAAAATTTCATGGGAAAAATACTCCCCCTCAAAACAAACTGTAAGACACACATAAAAATAAATGCTCCAAACTCAAGTAGGTGTGATGCTTGGTCATATGTCTGGAGGTATCTTCTTCTTGGGAAGAAGTGGATCATGCTCAAAAAGCATGTGCTTGTACTTTCTCTTTAGATCGAATGTGATGAGAACAAATCCCAAAGTATGAGGATGATCCTTGAACCTGTGATTCGAATAAGTTGAGGTAGGATAAAAAACATGAATGTGCATATAGTCTTTTGTCTTCTCCTTCGAACCACCATGGGTGAGATTTTGCCAAAAAGAACTATTACATGTTTGCTTGAAATCAAAATCAGATTTAAGACTTAAAAAATAGTTTCTTGAGATCTCCTTTGAACCAGCAGGGGTGAGATCAAAACCATCATATGCATGAGAAATTATCCCAAGTAGTAATTTCTTAGAATCCAAATTAGATCCAAGATTTGAATCATGGTTTCTTGAGATCTCCTTTGAACCATGAGAGGTGAGATCAAAACCAGTAGATGCATGAGAAATTATCCCAAGCGAATGGCCATGGTTTCTTGAGATCTCCTTTGAACTAACAGGGGTGAGATCAAAACCATGATGTGCATGAGAAATTATCCCAAGTGAATGGAAATGGCCATATTCTTCAATAACCTTCTGAAAGCATGGAATAATGATCATATAGTAGTAAATAAGAGGTGATTGCTTGAGGAGAGCGAATGCATTACCTTCAATAGCTGATTTTTCCTCTGAAATAATCATGTGATCATGATGCAAACCAACAGACTCTGGTGCAAGAGAGGATTTAGGACCTTCTGCAATATCTAGAGTGTGAGCTGGCACAGAAAGAGAAGAAAGTTGGAGCATGAGTGTAGAATCTGCAAGTTCTTTGTGGACAAATTCAATATGAGATGATACTGGTTCATGATCTGAGAGACCATCAAGGGGAGCGAATGCATCACTTTGTTTGTTATCGAAAGGGTTTGGACCAATTCCTTCATTCTGTCTTCCAAATATTACATGTAGGTGAGCCCAAGCTCTTTTGGTGATGAAAAATCAGGTAGGTCATATAACATCCATTCAGACATAGCATCCATCATTGATCCAAAATCTCCATCACCTTTATTTAACCAATCAATCTTCTCTTCAGAAGATTTGAACTCTCTTTCAAAAAAATAGTCAAAGAGATCATGGCTCTTCAAATATGCTATCATTTTCGGTTTCCATTCATCATAGTTGAGTGGAGAAAGAGGAGGGATTTATTCTGAATTCATTGAAGCTGTAGAAGACCTACAAAAACAATAGAGAATATCTGCAACTGCTATTGCTGCAAAATTGCAGAAACTGCTGCACTCGAAATCTTGGTAATAACCTACAAAAAACTCTCAGGAATGGAGATAAACAATACTCTCAACATGCTCTGATACCATGTGAAAATCCTCACAACATATCTAAGAGATGATGTATACCTCACAAGAGTGATTATGATTAAGCAGGAAAATAGAAGAAGAGTGGTCAATGCAGTATAATGAGCAACAAAATAATAATACAATAGAACTCGGATAGAAGCAAAAATACTTCACACACATTAGTTAATTAATCACAATATGGTCAAATAAATAGTACAATGCATGAGGATTCGAATGCCTAAGGTGGAAATTCGAATTATCCTTCATGGAGTGATCGAAGGATCACTGGAGTGTCATCGGAGCACAACTAGTAGTCTATCTCATCATCGGTGGAGTCTTCAATGCACAAGTAACTGTCAACCATCAGTCAAACCGAGTCTAACTGAGTGTGGTAGGTGTAACTGAATGTAACTGGCACATGGAGACACTAACTGAATGAAGGAGGCTCAGTGGAGGGTGCATGAGGAGTTAACTGGAGTCAAAATGGGCAGTCAAGTCTTAGTGGAGGTCCATCGGAGTGATACAATCAGTTGAGAGTCAGTATAGCCTTAAATCAAGGAAAGAACTAAAGACAACTGAAGATAACTGAAGTGCAACTGAGTGGTAGGTGAGAGAGGACGAGTGGCTTCCTTAAATCGAGGAGGAAGGGTGCACTAATATCTAGGAGGGCTAAAACTGATCTGAGAGAAGCTCTCGGGGGCTGGCTAACTGAGGGCTAGGTGCCGGACTGATGACTCGAATGCATGCAAACCCTGAAAGTGCATGCATGATTGAAAATGTAAATGATCAAAATACTGGTGGGACTAGGATGGAGTATAGGACTATCCTAACAGTATGCTCTGTTTTAAGTCTTGAAACCTTTGAAAGTGTGTTGCTCGGATTGTTGTGGTTTTAGTGTAGATTGGTTTGAGTCAGTTTGAAGCTCGAAATTGGATACTTTGGGTGATTGTTTGTTTTTCTTTTGAACTCCTATTGTTAATTAAAATTGTAAAATTGTTAGATCTCTTGCATTTTGAGTTAGGATTCAGTGAAAAAAGATCATTCTTAAAAGTGTTTGGATACATTATTGAAAGACACCAAATTCTTGTTAAAATTCCTTTAAATTTTCTTTCGATTACTTTGTTTCTTCATTCGAAAAGTAAGGTATTTTGCAATTGGAGAAGTTCATTATTTTTTCCATTCTAGTTTGTAATTTCAAATCTCTTTTGGAAAAAAAGAAATGAAAAATCCTTGTTTTGTTGTTATTTTTTGAATTTCTTAGGATCAATCGAAAGAGTGTATTTTCATCCTTTGGTTTGATTAAGAAGGAAAGTGAAAGAATAGTGTTACATTTCGGGAAAGGTTTTGTTTGTCTTGGTGAAAGAAGAAAGATCTCTCTCCTTCCTATACATAGATCGCATTGAAAGAAAATTTGGCATCTCATTGAGGTATCGTGCATGATATTGGGATGTGTCCACACTTCATCAGTCCACTTAACCATACAAGATAAAATCAAGCACTAGTCTAAGTTAAAATATTTAGAAACTTGAGTTATACATTAGAGATGTGTTCCCGCATCTTTAAGCGTAGGAGCTGTCATTCTTTTCCTGCAATGCATCCCGAGGGCTTGCAGTTCTTCCACATACTAGTCGGTATATCGAATCAACTCTCATGTACCTAATGGTATATAGAAAGGTACTTCACGTACTCGAGGATATATAGGAAGGCTCATGTCGAACGGTTGTGAATTAGACAACACTACTATAGATTGGAGCTCCCACGTACCTTTTGTATATCGAGATGCCCTAGTAGGATCCTAAAACCGTTCAAGTCAACCATTGGCCATATTAACGTTGCAATACATTGAGAACAGTACTCGGGGAGATACTACGCACGTATTGTTAGGTATTCGGGTAATACAGTAAGGGGTATGGTCCTAATCCTCCTTGGTTAGTGCTATAAAATATTGGGCCGAGTATTACTGTTGGACCCTGCGGTATATCCTGAGTTGTGACACCTTGAAACTCCTATAAGGATCCAACTTTTTATCCCACATGTCACGTAAGTTTGCTTGCGGCTTTAGTGTGAGTAGGACTTGAAGTGTGTCTTTTGATTAGTAAAATTTTAGGGAGAGATTTTCATTATACACTCTGGCTGAGCAACCTTTAAGGAGGTCTCATAAAATACAAAATTTTAAACCTAAATATCCTCTCATCAGGGAAGGAATCATAGGTGAAAAATATGGACCAACCCACTACAACTGGTTCACATGAAGAAGAAATTCTAGTTACTAAATCAGGAGGGGATTTCACTCCTCTTGTAAATACGCCTATCACCGATCCTATGGGACCATTGGTGGTAGAAAAAACTTCTTTGCATGACACATCATTTCACCATTCACTTGAAGGACACCCTGGAGCCATCGATTGGATATTTTCTCGAACTCCAGATGACCTGATAGTGACTCCTTTCGGTCCAACCACTTCATTTTGGGGAACCTACTTAGGGAAAGTTATTTCCAATTTTGGTTCACCATCGACTTTGGAGACACCTCCACCTCTGCGTCCTACCAGATTTGTCTCGAATGAAGACTTTTTTGGACCACTTCAAGATACTGTATGTCGCTTACGGATACTTGGAGAACAGGTAATGCGTTAGAGTTTCCATTTACCATCCACTTCAAAAGTATTCAATCCTGAATACCATTCTCCCATGTATTCTTTTATTCTTTCTTTTCCAGGAATGTTTGTGCCCAACATGACCTCCTACGAACCATACCAACCATATTTTCCACCTGTATCCTACCAAAATCAATTGGTCGGTTCTAGAACTCTTTTGAACTCAATGACTAGGAGGCAGTCTTCAATTAATGTTAACTTTGTAATTGGAACACAACCTTCAATACAATGTATAATGGAAGGCCAACCTCTAGTCTGTGGTCAAAATATGGCCACGGGGAAACCTATGGTCAGTGGTCAAAAAATGGCCACAGGGAAACCTGTGGTCAGTGGTCAAAATATAACTTCGGGGAAAACTTTGGTTGGTAGTCAAAACCTAAATGGGGGAAACCTCTGGTTAGTGGACAAAATGTAAGCGGAGAAAAACCTTTGTTTATGACTTATAATATGATTGGAGGTCCACCTCCAACCATGGGACAGCCTTCGTGGGGACATCACATGCGGGGACCATCTATATGGTCCCAAACCACATGTGGTTATACATATCCAGGTAATCATAATATGGAAAGGATCCAAATCTATCATACTACTATAGGAAAACTTTATCCTAGAGTACCTTACCCTGGAAATACAAACACCCTTTGGGGTCAACAAAATGTTCCACAGGACGTAGCCCCATCCAATTTTCCACCCCTTCCCCCACCACCTGTCCCACCTCCACCTCCACCACCTGTCTCATCTCCACCTCCACCACCTGTCGACCCACCTCCATCCCCAACAACTAGAAAACCCCCCCATTATGGAGGACCCCATCATTCAAGAGGAAACCCACCATCAGGCCCACCTCTTAACATAGGAGGACCCCCACCTTTTATCCATCCCCTATGGGAGGACCTTAGGATCATTCAATTTATGGTCCTACTGGTACTCATATTCCATACCAATATCACTGGTATCCACCTCCAAACCGAAAGTTACCATTTCTAGAAACATTAGATCTGCCGGACCTGTCATGTTTGACCAACGATCCCATTCAACATGGCATGAATTGGCCACCCATTCCTATGAAGATGCCATTGGACATACCCAAGTTTGACGGTAAACCCGGTGAGGATCCCAGAAACCACGTAATGACATATCATTTTTGGTGTTCCTCAAACTCGTTAATGGATGATTCTATTCATTTGAGGCTCTTTCATAGAACTCACAATGTCACGATTGCCAAATGGTATATTGAATTACCACCACATTATTTCGCAGACTTTCGATCCTTGGCTATGGCCTTTCTTACGCATTTCCAATTACCAATCCGCTATAAAACCGGCATGGATCTTCTAACCTCGCTCTGGCACTCTACCTCCACTCATATTTTTGATAATATTCATAAATGAGGAGAAGATGCCGACTAATTAAGGATCCCATCCTGGATCAATTATTGGTTGATTGGTTGACCAAATCATTATTTCCTATCATATCCAAATATGTCGCTATGGGAGGGGTTCTTACAGAAGACCAAGCCATTTCACGTTCCTAGTACTTAGAATTAGTCTATGCTCAATCTGCCACTTTATATGACATTATTCCCAACTCCCCTCACCCCACTCACGAACCAACGAAAACAACTGCGAGATCACATGCCGACAACATAATTGGTTCCGTTAAAACCTATCCTTCCACCCAATCGATCATATCACAAAGCCATATGGTTTCAAATCCAACTCCGTCTCATGATGGTAATAACACCAACCATTCACCCAGTCTTGCTCCCACCACAGAGGTGAATTTAGTCCAATCTGTTTCACATCAGAAATCCGGTGGTAAGAATAAAAATAAAGGCAAATCCAAAAAATATTCTAACCAGCAGGAACAAAAAGAAAATCAAGACACCACTGATGCCAAACCGAAACAAAAGGATAAATATCCATGTTTACTATGCAGTGATGACCACTTCACGAAAGTATACACACATTGTGAAAAGGTCCAAAAATTCCTAAAAGGAAACCCTTAACCCGTAGTTTTAATGGACCCCTTCCCCACACAACAACAGTATATGGTTACACAACAACCAACTCCTTCTCAAGGAGAAACATCCAATACCACTCATGTCCTCATGATGCGTAGTGAAACTGTTAACTTATCTACCAGGGCACGTACATACGATTTTGTTCCAGATAAAGAATCTAATGGAGGTCATGCTAAAAAAATACTCCACATCCACTACCCCTCCTACACAAGGTCCTTTGACCATAGACAAACCTATATTAGATGCAGCATTGCGTCCACCTAAAAGCACAATCCGAAAAGCAATTTTTAACCCCAACACCCAAGCCGCTCAGAAATACAACATTGTGGAAGATGTAGACCAAGAACCATGTCCTATGTTGACCCTTGAAGTATTACAAAATTGTCCTAATCATTGTAAGACTCTGATATTTTCTATTGGAGGAGTGGATCCAAAATCATCTAACACCATCATGTTTAGACTGGAATACTTTAAGACAAGGCTTTCCCACCAGCTGGAATTCCAAATAATTACGAATGTCACTAGGAAAAATATACATAGTACTATTTTAGATGAAGGATCCTCTAATCCTGTCATGTCCTTGTCCTGCTGGAGAGCCATTGGATCTCCTGAACTGAACCATTCTCCTACCACTCTGAAAGCATTTGACGGACGCAGATTCCAACCACACGGGATTTTACAATCCTTAGCCGTTGAATTAGGAGGTAAGACTATTTCCGTTAATGTGGAAGTAGTCACAACACCATTGGATTATAACTTATTGCTTGGTCGAAATTGGTTTTACACTGTGACTGTGGTCGCATCTTCCGTCTTCTGCATTGTGCAATTTCCCCATCAAGAGAAAACTGTCACTATCGACCAATTAGATTTTTGTACACTAGACACGACAACTCATCCCATGGATAATGTCCCTTTTCTAGGGAACTATTCACAAATATATGAGAGTGTGGGGGTAGGACTCCTTAAGGACTCATCCCTGATGGGAGTCTTTCCAACACCTAATCCCACACCACAAGTTGCCATGGTGAGCATGATCTCGTCCATGATCCCATATTCCTCCAACTCAATAGACCCTTTTTTTGTTCCCGATTCTATTGACATTGATCGAATTGGAGATCAGATGCCTCTTAGCCCAGTTGAGGCTACTTATAATGCCATCCAATCGGCATCTAATTCACCTGATGACCATCACTTGGTGGCATCAGACCCATGTTCTCTTCCATATTGGTTGAACTCGTCCTTTCCATCACTATATTATCTCCTCCATACATTTCCCTCCGATGAATCCATTATGGATATTATGAGATTGGATGAACTTCCATGGGAGGACCATCATTATCGATCGTCCTTCCTCCAACCTTTAGGCGTGGTAGAGAATGATATTCAAACTATTATTTCACCATATATCATTTCCAACCCTTAGTCTCCTATTCTCACATAGGATATGGTAACCAAAGGGAATTTATCAAACATTACGCCTACCACTACTATTGAAATCTTGGAAAAACCTGGTGTCGTGGAGCATTTCCATATTGGCCAAACTTGTTCTTCTGAAGAAATCAAAACTTATACAGCCTTGTTTAAACAATTATGCGGTGTATTCGAATGGATCAATCAAGAACTGCTTGGGATTGATCCTGCTATCGTTGTTCATGAGATCAAAACTTATCTTGAAGCAAAACCTATCCGGAAAAAACTCTGTCTAGTACACCCTCGAAAGACTGCAGTTATTAAAGTAGAAATTGAAATATGGATTCATTTATCTTATCCCCTTGACATATTGGGTCTCTAATATCATTCATGTTACAAAAAATCAAGGAACCATCATAATCTGTGTTGATTACCGGGATCTAAATAAGGCTTGTCCCAAGGACAATTACCTTACTACCTTACCTCGTTTATCGACCGGATCATCGACAACTGTGATGTTAGTGCCATCTTCTCATTTATGGATGGATTCATTGGCTACAATCATATTGAGATCCACCCAACATACCATTGCAAGGCTGCGTTCATCTACCCATGGGGTACATTTACATACAGCAAATTACCTGTACCAATAGTAGCGAGACAACTCTAGTTTATGCTTGAAAGGAAAGAGAGGGGTTATCCTTGTTGGAACATTTAAAAAACCCACTATGTCATTCTAGACATCGGATAAAATTAATTAATCATCTATGATTAATTTCCTGAGTTTTGACTAGGTAGAATAGGCCAGTTTTGTCTTTTAGTGGACCACATGCTATACTTATTCACAAAAACGAATTTGTATAGATTATGGATAAGATTTCCTTGGATTCTGTCTAATTTTATTCCATTCCTGAATTAGAAAGACACTATCCATATTTAGTTAGCTTTGTCTTGCTTTTTCTACTTTCTAGTGGAAAAGATAAAGCTAGTTAACTTGGAATCTTTTGTCACTTGAACAATTCAACCTCCACATCATATCTAACCTTCTAAAGCCATCAATACATTCCATTTACCTCACTCATGAGATTCCATACCATACTTTCCAAATTCGTGAGCCTCAAGGACAGTTTTGGAAACTGCTTTTGCCACCTAGGGTCTTTTTGTCTTTTCTAATCATTTCTTTTTGCTCTTTCCATATTGCCTCAAAGCAATTCGATTTTCTCCATGGAGGATGTATTATATATTGTTACAATATCAATGAATAAAATACAAAGTGTTTTCTATAATTTATTCTCTCTATTCTTCTTCTCTCATTGCCTAAAATATTCCACAGTGAAATTGTCTTATGAATCTAGTTCCTAGTAGTTGAAAATCTCACAATCCTCAACAATTCTAGTCTCACACAACCTCGTGCTTAGCTCCGGTTTCAGTGGAGTTTCCCAAGAGATTTTGATACAAATGGATTTACCTAAAGAATGTCTTACTACAATTGTTGAGTATTGAAAAACGATTCCGGATAGTTTAAGTGTGTTCTAATCCGAAACCCTAGCCTAAGCTAGGTTGTGTAGTGACAACCCTAAAATGAAAAAGTTGCTAATAAATTTTATTAAGTGTTCTTTTTAAAGGTTGTTTTTAATCAAAGGTTGTAGTGAAGTCTGTGGCATGGTTGTGACTGAAATGGAGAGTGCATACAAGTAAACAACTTTCACCAAAATTTTCCGTTTATATACCTTTCAAAACTAAAGATAAGCAAACCTAAGAACATTTTTTTATTTTTCTTTTAAATTTTCAAAGCAAGACAAATTACGCTACCTTGAAAAGAAATGTTAAATCTTACAGTGATGCTACCAATTTTCAATTTTTTATCTTTCCTTTTTTTTAAAGAAACTGAATCAAAAATTGGAACAAGTAAGATCTAACACATGTGCAGGTAAAGACAAGAGACTAATGGCTTAAACAATCAAAGCAAAACTGAGAAAGACTCGACCTACCGAGTTGTTTCAAAACTAAAAAACTCTAGACTTGGAACTGAGTGTAAAATAAAAAGGGGGAAAATATGCAGGTAACGGAAAGACAAACCGATAAGGCTGCTCCAAAGCATCAAAACCCAGTAAAACACCAGCCAAGTAAACATAGTAGGAAAGCAAACCAAAAATCACCTTACCACTACACAAACTGAAAAGAAAAGCTAAGAAGGCTTCAAGCAAATCAAACTGATCTGAATAGAAATTTAGAAGGCATCAAAAAATCAGAACTTTCCAAAAGCACCCAAGAGAGTTCAAACTAGGGTCAAACCCTAGCAAAAAGGTCAAACACAGTAAATGTGCGCGTGTGTTGCAACAGACAACATCGTTCTTCGCGTAGGTCTGCAGATATACAACACACGTCTAGGGCACAAAGTGCGTTGCTATAACTAGCAGGGAGTAGCGCACAGGTTCAGAAAGGCATAAAAGCAGAAAGACACCTAAAAAGCACTGAAGCAATCTAAAAGGACTCTCGATAGGTTACACAAAACCAATAAAAGACACAAGGGTGTCTCAACATCAGCAGAGAGGCACAGCAAAAGAAGGAACAAACCCAACATCCAAAAATCAAACCCTACAACAAAAGGTTCAAACTTACACGGATGTGCGCTACTATATACATTAACAAACCGCACACACATCAGAAAGTATGCAGGTTGTAATACTAGCAACCTACGCACACATCAGAAAATACACTACTGTGTAGTACAGAAACCAACGCATGCCAGGAAAGATGCGCTACTGTGTAGTGGACAAAGCAACGTTCATCACATAAAATGCGCTACTATAAGTAGGGTAAACCAGCGCACAGGGCCCTGAAGCAAACAAAAAGGATTTTCTATGGTGAACTTAGATGAATCAAGATAGAAAGAACAGTCAATAATGACCTATAAGACCTCTCAGAGAATCAAAAAGACTGAAATGGATTGGAATAAAACCTAACAAGGTCTCCTAGAGAAGAAAACCAACCGGTTACTCCCCAGCGGAGTCGCCAATCTGTTGTGCAGGAAAAATACCTTATAGTGAGGATAAGACACTACCAACTTGGGTGGTGTGACAGGTAAATACATTCATTGTATTGCATTTAGTTACTATAAATGGAAAGAGATCGAGATATTGAAAGAAGTACCTTTTTATCGGCGGCTGGTCTTAGCTTTTGCTTGATCTTCCGCTATGATGAACCTGCAACACAAAGTAAACCTTCCTCAGTGTATCTTGACTGTAATAAGTATGATGAAATAAGAAACAACTTAACATAAAATACAATTAGATATTAAACCAAATGAACATTCAATCCAATAGACATTCAATTTGGGACGGGAAGGGTATTTCCACCTTTATTGTCAAAGAAACATAAATCAATATAGATATACCTGATCTGTCCAAATGCTTCTACAACTGAGTCCTGGGATCCTACTCTTCACAATGACTTGGGAATTCCTCCAGTGTAACAACAGTTAAAGCATTCCTTCTAGGTCCCTCTCTCATGGATCCTCCTTGTATTTATGGCACAAGGTAGGCAGTTTAATTCGAGAGGTGGTTGAATTGGGAGGTTGGGGAAGTTGCAGAACCAACTTCAACTAATCCCAATTCGTAATCTTAATATATTTTTTCATTTCATCTTAATATGTGTACGGGTTTCATACAACTAGATTAGCGCACAATGTGCAACTTTTGTGCTTTACAACAAGCGTTTGCAACATTTTTCAAGGTGTGTGTTGGTTGTCCTTAAGCAAAGCAGCGTTTAGAATGTTGTTTTACTATACCAATAGTAGTGCACATGTTGTGAAATCATTAGATACAGTAATATTTTCAACTGAAGAGTGTAGTTCCAGCAGTAACTCATCTAGGTCAACCTAGCTCTTCAATCCATGGTGTCCTTTTGTGTGATCGACAGAGCAATGTGATCACAGACGGATAAGTGCATATTTGACCTATAACATTACCTTTTGGACTTAAAAATGTTGGTGCCACATTCCAGCGGGCCATGCCATACGCCTTTCATGATATAAAGGATTGTGTGGATCGCTACCTCGATGATTTTACAACTCATTCACATCATCGTGAGTTTCACATTGATCATCTGATGGCTATTTTCCTCATATGTCGATGTTATAACATCCGCCTAAATCCTCACAAATTCATATTTATGCATGGATTCCGGATGCCTCCTTGGCTTCATCGTATCAAAATATGGTATTCGTATCGATCCCCTGAAGATAGAGGATATTCTATCCCTACCCCCACCCACGGATATTACTGAACTTCAAAGTTTACAGGGGAAGACAAACTTATGCTTGTGCCATTTCGTGTGTAATTATGCGGAGAAGACACGAGGTTATATGCGGATGTTAGAAAAGGAAGTCCCTTTTGTCTGGGATGACTACATCCAAAATGCATTTGACAATATCAAACACGCCATTACCCATGCACATGTGTTACAACCACCTGATTATACAAAGGATTATATCATTTATCTTGTTTCCTCTACCTATACTATTGGTATGGGTTTAGTGTAGGAAGATAACAACGTGCAAGAACATGTGATTTATTAGCAAGGGTCTCATCAACTCCAAAACTTGCTATTCACATGTCGAGAAGTTGGCTCTAGTAGTTTTCATCGCCGTCCATAAGTTCCATCATTACATTATGATCCGCACAACTTCTATCATCACCGATTCAAACCCTATGTACCACATCTTAACTCGTCAAGTACTGGGGGGAAAATACTCGCGTTGGATCGTAATTCTTCAAGAATTTTATTTACAGTTTGAAAAAGGAAAAATCCAAAAAGTCATTAGTATTCATGGAGCTAATCTGTGATCTTCCCTGTATTGATCAAGACACTGAGCCCATTAACTCTCTTCATGATGATTCATTGTTCTTGATCAATACCTTCAACCTAGGGTACAGAGATATCACCTTGTATCTACAAACCCAATGATTTGGGCCTCACTTATCTCGCGATGAACGTCGTCATATTCGCCATCATGCAAAATACTATCTAATCATCGGCAACAACCTATATTGCCATGGTATTGATTCGATCTTACGAAGTTGTTTGAATCAGAAGGAGTTCGAGCATGTTCTGGATGACTACCACTCCGGGGCATGTGGCAGTCACCTCTCTAGGATGGCTACGACCCAAAATATCTTATGCGCTAGATAATTTTGGCCATCCATTTTTAAATATTGCTTGGAAATCGTTAAGAAGTGTCCTCCCTGCTAGTTTTTTCATTCCAAAAAGCACACTCATCCTGCCCCTTTACACCTAGTTATTGTCGTCAACCCCTTTGAAAAATGGGGCATCGATTTCATTCAATGTAATCCTACCTCGTCCGGGGGGCATGAATATGTTATTGTTGTTAGGATATTCCTATACTCCATCCTAGTCCCACCAGCATTTTGATCATTTACATTTTCAGTCATGCATGCACCTTTTAGGGTTTGCATGCATTTTGCATGCATCCCAGTCATCAGTCCAGCACCTAGTCCTCAATTAGCCATCCCCCAGGAGCTTCTCACTATTCAGTTTTAGCCCTCCAGTTGCTTAATGCGCCCTTCTTCCTTGATTTTAGGGAGCAAATCGCCCTCATTCACCTACCAGTCCAGTTGTCACTCAGTTACACTTAGTTATAGTCAGTTACAGTCAGTTACAGTCAGTTACACTCAGTTACAGTCAGTTACAGTCAGTTACATTCAGTTACACTCAGTTACATTGAGTTACACTCAGTTACACCTACCAGAGTTAGTTTGACTGATGGTTGACAGTTACTTGAGCATTGATGACTCCACTGATGATGATGAAGACTTCCAGTTGCGCTCCGATGATCATGAGGACACCTAGTTGTGCTCCGATGACACTCCAGTGATCCTTTGATCACTCCATGAAGGCTAATTCGAATTGCCACCTTAGGCATTCGAATTCCTCATGCATTGTATTATTTATATGTCCATTTGTGATTAATAATCTAGTATGACTGAAGTATTACTGCTTCTATCTGAGTTCTAATGTACCATATTATTCTATTGCTCATTACACTGCATGTATCACTATTCTTATATTTTCTTGCTTAATCATAATTATTCTCTTGTGGGATACATCATCTCTTAGATTTGCTGTGAGGATTTTCACATGGTATCAGAGCATGTTGAGAGTATTGTTTATCTCCATTCTTGAGAGTTTTTTTGCAGGTTATTACCAAGATTTCGAGTGCAGCAGTTTCTGCATTTTTGCAGCAGTAGCAGTTGCAGTTATTCTATATTGTTTTTGCAGGTCCTCTACAGCTTTAATGTATTCATCAGGAATTACTCCTCTTGATCCACTCAACTATGATGAATGGAAACCAAGAATAATAGCAGACTTGAAGATCCATGATCTTTTTGATTGTTATTTTGAAAGAGAGTTCGAATCCCCTGAAGAGAAGATTGACTGGTTAAATAAAAGAGACATGCACTTTGCAGCAATAATGTTTTCTTTGTGTGCATACCAGATATTCCAATTCAAATACCATGATGGTGTTGAAATTCCAAGAGAGTTATGGACTCCAAAAGAGATATGGGCTCACCTGGATGGAAAATTTGGCAGAGAGAATGAAGGACTTGGTCCCAACCCATTCGAAAGAAAACAAAGTGATGCATTCGCTCCTCTTGATGGTCTCTCAAATCATGAACCAGTATCATCTCATATTGAAGTTGTTGACAAAGAACTTGCAGATTCTCCGCTCATGCTCAAACTTTCTTCTCTTTCTGTGCCAGCTCACACTCTAGATATTGTAGAAGGTCCTAAATCCTCTCTTGCACCAGAGTCTGTTGGTTTGCATCATGATCACATGATTATTTCAGAGGTCAAATCAGCTAATGGAGGTAATGCATTCGCTCCTCTTCAACAAACATCTCTTTTATACTACTATATGATCATAAATGCATGCTTTCAGAAGGTCATTGAAGAATATGGCCATTGCCATTCGCTTGGGATAATTTCTCATGCATCTACTGGTTTTTATCTCACCTCTCATGGTTCAAAGGAGATCTCAAGAAGCCATGATTCAAGTCTTGTATCTAATTTGGGTTCTAAGCAATTAATGCTTGGGAAATTTTCTCATGCATATGATAGTTTTGATGTCACCCCTGCTGGTTTAAAGGAGATCTCAAGAAACTATTTTGAAAGTCTTAAATCTGATTTTGATTTCAAGCAAACATGTAATAGTTCTTTTTGGCATAATCTCACCCATGGTGGTTCGAAGGAGAAGACAAAGGACTATATGCACATTCAAAAATTTGATCCTACCTCAGCTGATTCGAATCACAGGTTCAAGGATCATTCTAATACTGTTGGATTTGTTCTCATCACATTCGATCTGAAGAGCAAGTACAAGCACATGCTTTTTGAGCATGATCCACTTCTTCCCAAGAAGAAGATACCTCCAGACATATGACCAAGCATCACACATGCTTGAGTTTGGAGCTATTATTTTTTATGTGTGCCTTACAGTCTATTTTTTGAGGAGGGGGTATGTTTCCCATGAAATTTTCCCACTTCCTTGGTTTATTGATTGTTATTATTCATTGTATTGGGTGACCTTTGGTCTTAGTTACCAGGGCCCAGGATGGATTAAGGGGGGGTGTTAGGATATTCCTATACTCCATCCTAGTCCCACCAGTATTTTGATCATTTACATTTTCAGTCATGCATGCACCTTTTAGGGTTTGCATGCATTCTAGGGTTTGCATGCATTTTGCATGCATCCCAGTCATCAGTCCAGCACCTAGCCCCCAGGAGCTTCTCACTATTCAGTTTTAGCCCTCCAGTTGATTAATGCGCCCTTCTTCCTTGATTTTATGGAGCAACTCGCCCTCCTTCACCTACCAGTCCAGTTGTCACTCAGTTACACTCAGTTACACTCAGTTACATTCAGTTACACTCAGTTACATTGAGTTACACTCAGTTACACCTACCAGAGTTAGTTTGACTGATGGTTGACAGTTACTTGAGCATTGATGACTCCACTGATGATGATGAAGACTTCCAGTTGCGCTCCGATGATCATGAGGACACCTAGTTGTGCTCCGATGACACTCCAGTGATCCTTTGATCACTCCATGAAGGCTAATTCGAATTGCCACCTTAGGCATTCGAATTCCTCATGCATTGTATTATTTATATGTCCATTTGTGATTAATAATCTTGTATGACCGAAGTATTATTGCTTCTATCTGAGTTCTACTGTACCATATTATTCTGTTGCTCATTATACTGCATGTATCACTCTTCTTCTATTTTCTTGCTTAATCATAATTATTCTCTTGTGAGATACATCATCTCTTAGATCTACTGTGAGGATTTTCACAATTGTAGCTGGTGATTACTTCAAAAAATGGGCCACGGCTATGCCTACATATAAAGAAGATGAAAAAACTATCGCACTCTTCATGTTTAATCATGTCATCGCTAGATTCAGGGTTCCACGAGCCATTGTCATGGACCATGGATCACATTTCCATAACCAAATGGTAACTGAATTGAGTGCCAAATTGGTATTTCTCCATGAACACTCAACCCCCTACTACCCTCAAGTGAATGGTCAAGTAGAGGCCATCAATAAGGTATTGAAAACCATGATACAATGTGTGGTAGGGACCCATAGGTCAAATTAGCACTTAATGCTCTTTTCAGCCCTTTGGGCATATAGAATATCCATCAAAACTACTATTGGATTCACGTCCTTTCAATTGGTATACAGACCGAAATTGGTATTTCCTATAGAGTGCGAGATCCCATCATTGAAACTAGCCGTCGAACTCTTTCCAAACACTAAAGCTGAATAGGAACACTTCCTATACTTAGCCAAACTGGATGAAACCCGTCGTGATGTTTTTCTCGCTAATGAAGCACATAATAAATGCATCAAATCCCAGTATGATAAGTACTTCGAACCTCGCACCTTCAATGAAGGTGATCTGGTTTTGACATATGACCAAAAGCACGATAAACTGGGGGCATGTAAGTTCGAGTCCAGGTGGCATGGGCCTTACGTCGTGAAACATGTTTTAGAAAAAGGGGCCTACAAGTTAGTTTATTATGATGGGATACCTTTTGGGGATCCTAGAAATGGGATATACCTCAAGAGGTACTATGCTTAGGTAAATCCTACATAAGTACCTTGTACACTTTGTATATGATGTATGTTTGATATGGTGTGAAGTTTTTTTTTTCTTTCATAGGTTAGGGTTTCATCTCCATCATGGATTCTTATACCATGATATGCTTGAATGCACAGATGCCAACCTATTCAGGATTTTCAAATGGTGCTAGCCAGCATACTTAAAACCTTTCCTCAGTAGCTTGGGTACTATATTCCCCTTCCAGTGAACTTATAAGTTCAGGAGGGACTTACCTAGGTCCTGCAACTAATAATACCTCTGAATTTCATGCGATGATTTGGTTGTTAACCAACGCTTATTCCCTTGGTGTGGACCACATTATCATCCATTTGGATTCTCAACTTGTGTTCTACCATCTAAAATGCGTCTACGTTGTTCGCAACCCTACACTACTCTGTCTTTTCCGATGAGTACGTCTCTTGGAGAGATCTTTTGAGTTCGTTCAATACCAACATATTCCGACACATATGAATACGGTATCTGATTCATTGGCCAGTTTCATGTTAGATTGGTACATCTCACATTCTTAAACATTTCATTAGTAAAATATGTAAATGCATAACATGTAAATAATTTACATATAGGTAAGCAGTCCATAGGAAATCCACATCCATCATAAGATACATTGTATATAAAACCACTAAAAATAGCTTTTATATTAAGTATGATAAAATTTCCATAAAAAGTACTAAGACAAAATATGGAGCTCATAGATTTCAGTACATCATCATGGAAAAATTCTTAAGCTCATGGATTTAAATACATCACTACATATAGATATTGGGGATAGTCATGGCGCGCATGATAACATATCACCGCCCGAGCCACCCAATGAAGCAGACTCCCGATACTCGCAGAAACTCCCATTGTGTGGCGTTGATAGTGCCGAGGAATATCATCCAGTGACATGTCTGGGATATCAACATTCAACCTCTATAAGTTCTCCTCGGTCTCTGTGAGTACTTCGCTCACCTATCGATCATGAGTATAAATGACCTTTCCCTCTCCCCGCCGCTGACTAGGGGAAGATCCAGGTGGCCTCTCTGGCCCCACATATTCATTAGTAAAACACAAGAAGTATTATTACACCAAAAAAATGATATATTCAAAAAATACATAAACAATTGAAAGAGCATGAATATATTTTCTTACCTATGTCACACTAGATAGACCCCTCTGGCAGCACCAAGTCAGGATCTCCTCGGAAATCCATGCCTGCGTAGGCATAATCCTCTACCATGAGAAGTTTCCTAAGCATCCATCATAATAAAGTTGGCCCATAAATATGGATCGGACCACCATGATGACCAAACAACTCAACCCATATCCTCATGCGTGGCTCCCGTGCATCTGAGCTAGTTATCTCTATATGTTGTGGGTGGAAGTGAGGAACCCGCTCCATAAAGAAATATACTAAGATAGACCCGTAACCAAATTGTTTGGTCTTTCCAAACCGGCACTTGGCTAGCTGATCTTTCTTGGTGATCAATAGACTCTCACACCAGTTTAACATAGTAGGTTCCATGCATACTATGTCACATAAAATATGATATTTAGTTGCTTGGTGGTGGGACTTGGTTCCTACTACTCGAACCACTATGAAGAGGACTTTCCTCAATGATATATCATGGATTTGTGCAATCGGGATCTTCCTGGAAGACTTGCTAGTCCCGGGCTCACAATGCTAGATGATGATTTCATCCGTATTTTTGCCACCTCCACTCTTCCCGGTAATCATGGCTCAAGCCCCTATTCCCAAGAGCCCGGTCGAAAAATAGATGTCATCTATCTCAAGGGTAAGGATGTGGGTCCCTACTTGGAAATACTGTTTAGCAAGATCCCACATATCCACCAAATACCCTAATAAATACACTTGGGCCCTCATACTTGAAGTAATGAAGAATTTATTTAAGCCACATTCTTGAAGTACCAATGTTGTATTCGCATCATTCAATCCTTCCAAATTATCCAATTCATGGTCTTGTTCCTTCCATTCTAGCACCATTCTCCTTGATTGAAGACCCGCAAAAACAATAATGGGGATTAAGAACCCTTCCTCTGAAATAAAACCCCCCAAAAATTGATGCATTCATCTTTGGGGCCATGTTTTATGATCGATGCGACCCAACTTCATACACAACGTGACATCGATGCGTCCTACCGTGGACTGCATAGAGAGACCGCAATGTGGGTCCTGAAAAGGAATATTGCTTCGACCAGGGCACACATTTCTTGCTAAAAAAAGGGCCCCAAATCTGTCAAAACCCATAAAATTTGTAGTGTTTTAACATAGAAAATGAAATGAGAGGGTGAGGGTAGTTACCTAGAGTTGTCAGAGCTCGAATCCATTGCTTGAAGTGTCCAAAATATTTAGCACAAGATTGATACCACAAGGATTTTTTTTTACCCTTCTTGGTAAAAAGAACAAAGATGGAATGGTAAAATAAGTCACTTTCACCCCTTTTTATTAAGTTGAGGGTGAATATTTTAATATTTTACCTTGTAATGTTTTCTTACTTTTTGCCTTTTTTAATTTAAAAAACCCTTCATTGGTTAATAGATATAGTTTTTAACACTTGTTGTTGAGACTATAGGTCAAACATAATGATGAAGTTATGGTCCAAACTATCTTTCATGCTCGAGAACACTATGGGAGTTGTCTTTAAGCTCTTTTTCAGACTCTTAAAATACGAAAAGATTGTCGAGCGAACTTGCTTCCTTTCACGCTCGTAAAAGGATTTGAAAGGGCATATATTCAATTTTTGTTTACCCCTTTTTCGGGATGAGTAGCATTAATTGCGAAAAAGGAACACCCTAGTCAACCACTAGGAGAGTTCTTCTAGGTATTATTTTACACTTTTTCATACCTTGGGGACTAAATTTACAAAAAAATTCACCTTGGAGTCTTCTTTATTCTTTTCAGACTCTTGAAATATGAAAAATCGTCAAGTTTTCCTTCTTTGGAATCGTAAAATTAAACATTGAAGGACCCTTTCGGGAATGAACCTCTCCTTCCTCGGGTTCGTAAAATGTATGAGGTTGGACGAGCTATATCGAGCATCTGTTACCCTCCTCAAGGTCGTTAATAAACAAGGAGGTACTCATCAATCATGATTGGGAATAAGGGAAGGGAAATGCATCCAAATTTTTATTTATGGTAGATTATCGTTTCCCTTGAACATGGCACATGTTTGTGTTTCACCCGAACAATTGGGTAATCCACTTGTCTATTGAGTCATGTCAAGTCCATGAGTCTCTTTACTCCTTTGAGTCATCCAAAGAATGTTCTACCCATGTTTCATTATGGATTGGTTTCCATCTCACCAAATCAATGTTTCCAGGCCATTAGTCGTGTTGTAAAATGTTCAAGGGAAGTCCTCCATTTGAGTCAAACTTTGCAGGTGTCAAGTTTTTCGTCCTATCAGTTATCTTTGAACCAATCTCTCAACAACACTTGTACATATACCTTGTGTCAATCCATGTTCATTTGATATACCTTGTCGGTTTTGTGTCGATGATGGGGGATACCATGGCCCTCCTTCGATGGATCTGTTAATCCCAGAGACGTTCTAATGTTGTTTTAGAACTGTGCCTGGGCATCAATAAGTTTTACTCTTTGTCTGTTTATACTTAATCAAAATCACATTTATTTGAATACCATGCTGATAACCAATCTTGGAGTAATGTGGGAAGTACTTCAATATGCCAATGAAAACTTAAATGAATTTTGTGTTAATGAAATGACACAAGAAAAGGTACTTAATAAAAGTAAATCTTTATCTTATGTGTGCATAAAATGTACTTGTTTTCAGACAGTCTACCTAAGCGGAATTAAAGGCTATATCTCCCTAGTCCAAGTGGATCTAGAACAAATAAACATAGAATAGAATCACCTTCCCTAGATAAATAGAAATGAAAATAGACGAATAGATCTCTTACCTGGGATTCACAAATCCTTTTTCTCCTTACTTAATCCAATGCTCCAACACCTTCATATCTGCAACTGCAAAGTCCTGTTGAACAAGTGGAAACAATCAAAAAGTAAAACCATATATCACATATGATTGATATAAGCTAAAAGTTAAGGACGTAAGCTCTAAACATCATCAACATGATAATATTTATGGGAAGAGATTGTATTAACTGTATAAAAGGGAGTACAATAAGAGAGAACGTTACAACCTATGCCTTAACGTCACAACCTTCCTTCCAAAAAGTCAAACCAAGCCAAGCCTCCAACTATGAGATAAATCTCTCAAAGATGAGTGAGAGTCACCTAGGATAATTTCACCAACATGAGAGTACTATAGAATTTCCTCCCTTTGGAATGGAGAGGAGCTTCATATTTATAAGATCAAGTGGATAGAGTACATTGAAGATTATGGGGAGAAGGTTAAGGGATCATCCCTTGAGGTTAGGGAACTGAAGGACAACTCACCTATGAATTAGGGATAACCTTCCACCTCACCATGCTTTGAGAAGTCACTCGAAGGAATCATTTATCCATTTTAACCAACCTCGACGCATGCTGCATGAGGGAAATATGTGCCAGGAAAGGGAAAGCGCATGCTGAATTAAGGTAACCGGCGCCGCCAGCACAGTCTTTCAAATGACACTAGGCGCTGACCATAGTTAGGTGCTTCTTGCTGGAAGACAAGATGTGCCGGCCTAACTAGAAAATGTGGACAAAGGGTCAACAACTTGCTCAAGATGACCTATGGTTAGGGAAAATTCAGGGATCAAGGCACTGAGTTGACATAGGTCTCATGATGACGAGATTTAGGTCTAACAGAATTTCCCCTAGAGCATGAAGTTGGTAAACTAAAAAAGTGATATGCTTTGAAAGATAGATGGCAAGGACTTGTTGGTTGGAAGGTGATGTTGCTGTATAACTGACTTTGAGATACAAGTATCATATGATGCACAACACGGATACCAACCAATACATTGTAGATCCATGGTAGTAAAGACCGACTAAACACAATCATGTCTACTAGACACACTCGTAGATCCATTATGAGATGATAACACAACCACAACCAATACAAGGTGGATCTATGTAATATGACTCAAACAATCTCCATTGCAACCTGGGTCAAATATGAGTATAACTTAGGGTCTTCAAGCCGAACTCGCAATGGTATTAATCTACCCATGTGATTACAATGTCTTGGAGTCGAACATGGTAGAAACTAGTTGATTAGCGGTCATTGATGTATACCGTTAACAAGCATGAGGGATATCACCATTGATGTCAATGATTCCCTAGGTATCATAGTACATACCATCAAGTGTGAATCAATGAGCTAAGGTCGAACGTTCAATGGAATCTTTAAATCAAGAGTCAATGATGTAAACTCATGTTGAAAGCGAGGTAACCTGCCATTGAGACATGTAGGCCCAAGGTAATTGAATGGTTTCTAGATTCAATGCCTGAATGATGTGTTGAATTCGACAAGGATGAATCCGTCAGAGGAGGGACAAAATGAATCCCTCATCATCGACATGAAATGTGATCACACATGTTTGGAGTGAATCGGGCAGTAGAGTGGTGTGCAAGACTGAATCAAGGTAGACCGATATGATGGAAGGTACACTGGCTACAGATAATGAATAACGAACGCCTCTTGAACATGGGCATGACATGACTTGGCAGTATTGACATGACGAGAATGATACCAACGCCCAATGCAACTGATGATGGAAGCCTTCTTTGGATGACCCAAAGGAGTGACATGACTCATGGAATCAACAGGACTCGAAGACAAACGGATTAGCCAAGTACTGAATGCAAATGCAAACGAGTGCCATGTTCAATAGTGACGAAGTACTTCCATAATAAAAATTAACATAATCTCATCCCTATTCCCCATCATGATTGATGAGTACCTCTTTTATTTTTTAACGAGCTTGAGGAGGGTAACAAATGCTCGGTATATCTCATCCCATGGATGAGTCCAATCCCAAATGTTTTACGAACCTAGGATAGGAGGGGTTCGTCCCATGACGGGTCCTTCGATGTTAAATTTTAACGAGTCCAAAGAAGGTAAAATTGGTGTCATTTCATGTTTAGAGAGTCCGAAAAGAACTAAAGAAGACTCCAAAGGTCCTTTTTCATAAATTTAGTCTCTTCACTCGGAAAAGGGTAAAACAACACGAGAGAGAACTCTTCCAGTCATGATTGGATGGAATATTCCTTTTTTGTAAATAGTGCCTCCTGGTCCGAAAAAGGGGTAAACTATCACCAGAAAGATGATCATTCAAATACTTTTACAAGCGTGAACGTATCAAGTTCGCTTGGCGATGTTTTCGTATTTCGAGAGCCTGAAAAGAGCTTAAAGAAAGACTCCAAAAGTTTCTTTTTCGTGGAAGTTTAACGAGCTCGAAAAAGTGATAAACTATAAATGGGTGACTTATTCTCATTGTCTTACGAGCACGAGAAAGAAAAAAGAGTTAGCTTGGTGTCATTAATAATTGAATTTAATGAGTGAAATAATGACATAAAACTCTCAGCGAGTCGTTCATACCTGATAACCAGCGTGAGATGACCACAATTGCGGAAAACAATATTAATATTGTACTTTACTTCACCTGCAAGCTTCGAAACTAGGTCATGATTGATCAACCGAGCATTAAATCACAGAAATAATCCCAACTATAGAAAAATAACCCATAATGGAATAAATTAAAAAATGAATATGCTCTTTTTTATATAAAAAGGGGCAAATAGTAAAAACTAATTACTATTTTTTTTACCAAGTTGGAGAAGTGAAAAATACCATTTGGAGTTGTTTTTCTAGTGCTGATTCCGGGAGCTACGGTCAACCATTTGCAGTGCCGTTAGTTCTAGGTAACCCTAAAATCTATCCTCTTTCTTTCCAGCGGTTTACATTTTTCATTTTCTTTCATTTTTGTGAGTTTTGGGATTGCTAGGTGAGGGATATTGCGCCCAGGGACCGACGCAGTTTCCCTTTTTCGGGAACTGCGTCGAGGGCGAGCCGACGCAAATCCTGAAAGAGTGTCTTGCACCGGCGGTGTCCTTTCCAAAAGGACGGGTTGCGCTGACACAAGTATGCATGGCAAACCCAAAATACATGCAAAAATGGAAACTTTTGAAAGTTTGGAAAGGTCTTAATAGTGTTTTTATGGACTTTTGGACAGGGTTCAAGTGAACACAATGGTCGAATGATGCGAACAAGAGCATGAGCTCAATGATTCCCAAGTGGAAAATGACCCTAAATGCATGGATGCATTGAGGAATTGTGGATTGCTGAAGTACTTTCAGGTTTTGGGCATGAGAGCCCAAGTGAAGTTACTAGATCACTTGATCCAATGTTGGGATCCGGTGCAACAACATTTTCAGATAGGCGTTCACACTTTGACCATAGATGTTGAGGATATCCATTTCTTGACAGGGCTGTCTCAATGGGGGAATCCCATATCATTATCAGGATCACGGGGAGGTGATCCTACCATGGAGGATTTGATAGACCAGTGGTGCACTAAGGACACCCAGATAGCAGGTGGGAAGATTCCCATCAATGAGGTTAGAGATCGACCTCTCCACATAGTCCTATTTACTATTGTGAGGGTGGATGGAAGTAGATCCTCTCATCTGGCGAGAAAGTCCTAGATGATGTATGCTGAGGAGTGCATGGCTCCAATAATTTTCAACTGGTGTGAGGGAATCCTCACTAGTTTGCGAGATCAGCTTACCAAATGTCGGCACGGGGAGCTAAAATAGTTTGGTTATGGTTATGTGGTAGTCTCATTCTTTCTGGAGCAGGTGCCACATCTGTGCCCACAGGTTGTAATAGAGGCTTTGGATTTGAGGAATCCTCACATGATCTGTTGGACAAAGGTGCTAGCCCACTATGGCAGTGGTGGTCCCATTATTAGTTTTGGTCCAGGTTTATTTAGGTGGATGAGGATCCAACTCCTCATGGTTGAGGATTACCCATATGATGGGACCGACTTCAGAGGAGATCTAGACCTAGTGCTTCCTGAGGGGATGCAATGGGGTGACATTGGTAAGAATGACAACTCTACTGTGTTTTTTTTTTATGTATTCAGACTTTTTTTATCAGTATTGATGATTGCCACATGTTTGATGTAGATGTGGGCCCATCGTGACCGGTTAGAGTCTCTCCGATTGCACGGAGAGGAGAAATGCAGGAGATAGGTCCTGCAGCACATGATGCGATTGAGGAGATGGAGGAGGTGGACGAGAACCTCTGCCAGCTAACACTAGACATTCGAGAGCTAAGATTCCATGACCTACCCCGCAACTACCAGTGACATAAAGTCGGTGTGTCTAGGCACTTTGGCTCGCTACTTAGAAAAGTAGCGAGGGAGATCATCTGTTACCACGAGCGTCGTGGAGACTAGACTCGTGTATATGTATATGTACTGAAAGCTATGATTTTCAGATTTTGTAGCGGGGGATATTTAATGAAATATTTCATGCTTCATATTTTGTATCAGTACTATATTTTTTGTATTTTACCGACATGATATATAAAAATCACTGGCGGATTTATACATTGTGTTCTTATGGATGAATGTGGGATCTTATCTATGTGTTTGTTTATGCATTATGTACATGTCGTTCTATTTTCTATATTTATGATTGTTTCACGTATGCGTAATGTACCAATCCAAGATGAAATTGGCCATGGAATCAACAACTGTGTTTGTCTCTTGTGATGTGGAGGTACTTAACAAATTCAAAATACCTCTCCAAGAGACGTACTCGTATGAAAAGACAGAGTAGTGTGGGATCACAGATGGTGTAGACTTGGTTAATATGAGAGACCACTAATTGTGAGTCAAGGTGGACAACAATGTGGTCCATACCCAGGGAAAGAGCATCGGTTGAAACTCCGATCGCTGCATGATACTCAACGGCGTTGTTGGTTGCGTACCCTAAACAACTCCCTCCTGAAATGATGAGTTCACCGATAGGGTAATATAGTACCCATGCTGTCGAGGCAAGGTTGCGGGTATGCCGGCTGGTGCCATCCGCGAATCCAAAGCAGGTTTCCATCTGCGCACGTAGGCAGGACACAACATAAGCATAGAAAACCAAGATCCTAACACACTTAAAGGAAAGCGTCACATCACACAAAACACACATCATGTACAGTATATACAAGGTCCTAATGCGTGAAAGACTCAGGCATAGTATCTCTTTACGCAGATCCCATTGCGAGGCTACCCTAGAGATATTCCATCATAATACTCTAGCTCGTATGCTCCCTTTTCCATAACACATTTCATGAAATATGGCCCATGCCACATGGAATCAAACTTACATACCCCCATCTTATCGTGCTTTTGTTCATATGTGAGGAACAAATCCCCCTCGTTGAAGACACGAGGTTTGACCAAGTTATCATACTAATCTTTGAAGCATTTCTTATGTGCCTCCTTGGAAAGAGCGGCATTGTGGCGGGTCTCGTCGAGTTTTTCCAAGTGAAGGAAACGTTCTTCCTCGGCAGTGGTGTTCGAGAGAATTTCAACTGCAAGTTTGAGAGATGGAATCTCACACTCTATTAGTAGAACTACCTCTAATCCTTATACTAGTTGGAACGGTGTGAATCCGGTGGCAGTCTTAACAGAGGTCCGGTATGTCCATAGGGCAGAAAAGAGCATGTTATGCCAATTTGAATTATGTGTACCCACCATGCGCTGAATCATCATTTTCAAGACCTTGTTGATGTCCTCTACTTGTTCGTTGGACTATGGGTAGTATGGGGTTGAGTTCTCATGGCGAAAACCCAGTCTGGCGCTCAATTTGTCCACCATGCTATTTTGGAAATGAGATCCGTGATCAGTGACTATGGCTTGTGGGACTCCGAAACGTGCAATCACATGATTAAACATGAAGAGTGTAGTGGTTTTTCCATCTTCAGAGTATGTAGGCATAGCCTCAGCCCATTTAGTGAAATAGTCAACAGCTACAATGACGTAACCATGCCCCCCGACCGAGGTAGGCTTACAGTGCATGAAATCGATGCCCCACTTAGCAAAGGGGCCAATGGAAATAACTAGATGTAAAGGGGCTGGATGTGAGCGCTTTTGTATTGAAAGTGTTGGCATGGGGGACACTTCTTAACGGCCTCAATGCAATCTTTGAATATCGAAGGCCAGTAGTATCCTGCACGTAGTATATTCTGGGCCGTAGTCATCCCAGAAAGATGACTGCCACAATCCCCAGAGTGATGGGCATTCAATACATGTTCATCGTCCTCGTGTGTGATACAACATCGAAGAATCGAATCAACACCATGACAGTATAGGATATCACCAACGATTAATTAGTATTTGGCATGGTGGTGTATACGACGACGGTCGTCACGAGATAGTTGGGGGTTGAACCATTGGGTTTGAAGATATAAGGTGATATCTCCATACCATGGGTTTGACGTGCTTATGAGAAACGATGACTCATCAGGAAGAGAGTCGATGGGCTCATATCTCGAATAAACATGGGGAAGATCACAAATGATCTCCACAAAAACCTAAGACTTCTTTGACTTGGCCTTCTCGAAGAGGAGATCAAATTCCCGAAGTATCACGATCAAGCGTGAATACTTTCCCCCGAGCACATGATGTGTAAGGACGTGGTACATGGGGTTCAAGTCGGCAGTGATGGTGGTGGTGTGGAGTAGTATGTAGTGGCGAAACTTTTGGACAACAATAACTTCCACAAGAGCAAGTTTCTCTACATGTGAATAACGGGTTTCAGAGTCAATGAGACCCTTAATTAGGTAATAGATCACATGTTCTTGGGTGTTATAATCTTATTGGACCAAGACCATGGCGATCAAGGTGGCAGAAGCAGCAAGATAAAGGATATAATCCTTATAGTAATTGGGAGGTTGGAGCATAGGGGCATGATTAATGGAATGTCTCAAGTTGTTGAAGGATTGTTGAGCTTGGTCGTCCCAAATGAAAGGGACGTCCTTATTCAGGAATCGCATATAGCCCTGTGTCTTTTCAGCGAAATTACAAACAAAATGCTTACAATTTGGCTTCCCTTGCAAACTTTGTAGTTCTGTGATATCAATAGGAGGTGGGAGAGTGACAATGGCTTCCACCTTCAAGGGATCAATGCGGATCCTATCCTTTGAAACAATGAATTCTAGGAGGTGTCCTGATTCGACGTAGAATATGCACTTGTGAGGATTCAGACGGATGTTATATCACCTTCATTTGAGGAAGATAGCCGTCAGATCATCAATGTGGAACTCACGATGCTGCGAATGATCAGGGAGATAATCCAGATAGGGTTCCACGAAGTCCTTCACGTCATGAAAAGTGTACGACATGGCCCATTGGAATGTAGCAACAAAATTTTTAAGGGCAAAAGGGAGTTTACGATAAGCAAACGTACCCTAGGGATAGATGAAAGCAGTCTTATGTTGGTCGGCTGGGTGGATCTCAATTTGATTATAACCGGAAAAGCCATCCATAAATGAAAAGATGACGCTCCTGGAGCAATTTTCAATGATCTGGTCGATGAAGGGGGTAGGGTAGTTTTCCTTAGGACAAGCTTTGTTCAAATCCCTATAATCAACACAGACCCTAATAGTGCCCTCCTTCCTGGCCACAGGGAAAACATTGGAGACCCATTCTGTTAAAGGAATAGGGTAGATGAAGCCAACCTTCAAGAGATTTTCAATATCAACTTTAATTGGTGCAGTTTTTCGAGGGTGCACTGGTCGTAACTTTTGGCGGACAGGTTTAGCATTGGGATAGGTTTGGATCTCATGCAAAACAATGGCAAGATCTATCTCATGCATTTTTTCATAGGTCCATGAGAACACGTAGCGGAACTGTTTGAATAAGGCCATATATGTAGTGATCTCTTCGGGAGAACAATTTTGGCCTAAACAAATATGTTCCACATCACCAGGCATAACCGAGATGTCAATCGGAATGGTGGGCTCGATGTTTGTCAAGTTTCCTCACTAGGTTTTTTGGACCCAAAATCCGACAACAAGAATATCAGATTTTCTACGTCTTGCTTTCAACCATTCAACAACCTTCTTCTTGTTTAAATGTCGGTTAAAATTCGGCTAATATCCGACGGTAGGACACTCCGTCGGATAGACGACACTAACTATTGTAGGATATCCGACAATTAGAACTTAATATTCCATTTGTTATCCGATGAACAACACTTAATATGTAGTCGATTATCTGATGCCTAGCACTTAATATGAAGTCGGATATCCGATGACCATTCCATGTAAAAATAGTCGATATTCGACGTTCTTAGCTGTCGGTGGTATGGAAAGAACGTCGGATATGTTAAAGACTTCCGTAGGATATACGACAATTAGAACTTAATATTCCATTAGTTATCTGATGACCAACACTTAATATGCAGTTGCTTATCCGACGCCTAGCACTTAATATGAAGTCGGATATCCGGCGGCCAGTCCATGTAAAAATGGCCAATATCCGATGTTCTTAGATGTCGGTGGTATGGGAAGAACATCAGATATCTTAAAGGAGGACGTCGTATATCTGATGACCATTCCATATAAAAATGGCCGATATCCGACATTCTTGGCCGTCAGTGGTATGGCATGAACGTCGGATATCTTAGAGGTGGAAGTCGAATATCCGACAAAATTATGGTAATTTAAAAAAAAAATACAATATTATGTTGTGATCAAATTTGAAGGGTGGGTCTTAATTTTTATTGGAAGGGCATTTGTTCTTAGATCCCTTCAAAGATGAAGGGCAGTTTAAATAATTGTACTTCAATTGACAAGTATAAATTAACTAAACCCTTCCCCCCAAAAAATGCAAGAAACAAATATTACTCATCCAAATTTCTACAGTCTTACAATTGAGCACTCCTTAATATGATCTACATGATAAAATGGTATATTTTCAATAAAAGGCGAATTTGAACACATTAATTTGATATATATGTAACATTAATTTAACAGTTCATTAAAATAACAACTATTTTGTTGTATTTTTCAGGGTTAGACCAAACTTCATTATACAAAAAAAATATTTAGACTATGCAATAACCATATTGGGGCATCTGCGTGATCTTATGCATAGTGCAAGACGTTGTAACTAGATATAGTATTAAAATAGAACTAGAACCATGAGAAAATTACTTATTGTTAACTATGTACAAAAAGAAGTCACTAAGCAAAACGAGGCTATAATAAAACTACAACCAAAATATACATATAAAACCAACCCAAAACTTAATTCAAACCAGTGAGAGGGAAACCATCCAAGCTTGAGAGGTGTAAGAATGATGGAGATTAGGCACCTAAGAAAAAATAATACATAGCTCAAAAAAGCATTAAAAAAAATCATCCATACCAAGCAAGTTCACAACGCTAGCATCATAGGGGGGGCATGGGCATCAAATTTTGTTGTTCAATAGTTGCCATGACACTATATATGTATGCAATGGAGGGGAAATGGAATCAAGCCTAATTCAGTTGGAGTCTTGTGACTCGCTACATGTTTGAGTCTCGACAATCTACCTTTTATATTGAACCATAACAACAAAATAAGTTTGTTAATGCCTCAATTTGCAAAAATTCTAGATACATGAGTAATTAAGAGCTCGAGGCTCTATAATTTGATGTGTTTTTTTACCAATCCACAATCTACTAGTAGACCAATGAGCTTTGTCTCTAGCTCACTAGTCTACTAGTTATGGCTATGGTTCTAGCTCTAATTCTAGATCCACTTGCTCCCACAGTGCAGAAGTCTTCTCACTAACCCTAGACTCTAATCAATTTTCATATTCAAAATCTTCAATTAGAATTCATTCCCATATTTGGTGTGCAAGTATCTCTTCTTTATTAGAATTGGATACATTCCATCTTGGAAGTAAATGATAACCAAGTCAAATTTAGGTCTTTTCTTGTTCTGTAAGATCCCAACAAGCATATTCCATCATGCAACAAGTCCATTAAATGAAGTGTGGCTTTCCCTCTTCTGGTAGGATCAATTTCTTATGGCATGGAAACGATTCTCCAATGCTTGCATCTCACTCAATCTCTATAACAATGTCAATTTGAATGGTAACCTATGTGTGCAAACACAACCTTCATGAACTATCCAACATCTATTTTCTCCAACGACAAGTATGGAGTTCCAATGAACCCCCATTGTAATTAACCTTTGTTTACCAATCCCTAATACATTCACACTAAGGAAATATTCACTTGGAAGATAAACGACAACAATTAAATAGGAGTTTCGCTTGATGTCAGCATCAACTTATGTCCACCTCGTTGACAAAATTGACCTTCAATTTTCTTATAACTCTCTAGACAATTTCTTATCCTTGGGTTAGGGATACAAACAACCTCTCATCCTCTTTAATCTTCACTCTCCACATTATTATCCCCAGAAAAAGAGATGAGATATCTTCTCTATTGTAGGAAGATTGGACATAATGGAGAGGATGCAAATGATCTAGAGGATTTGAGACATATCTCATTCAAATATTCTCAAGGAAATTAAAGATAAGGTGAAGGATATTTGTTCCAGTGCATCATTTACTCAGCCTTTGAAGTTGTGGAAACTCGAAATTGGTTACGAGGAGCAACCAAACATCACAACAAGCTCCAAGAAATTTTCAAAATTTAGATGACACGCGAGTGGGTTGTAGAAAGCCAACATCGTAGCCATTCATTGAGCTCCCCTCTGTTTCAAGAATAATTTAATATTGTCTATTGAACAGGGCCAACCACGTGAAGGTGGAAGCTCTTATGGCCCCTCCCCCCCCACACATCACTCTCAATTCCCCATACCCAATGCATGTACTTGAAAAAAAAAATTACGTTCAAATTCATGCATATTCATCATAAACAAACATCTACCATTCATCCAATAAAGGATAACATTCATTAAACCATTGTTTCATTCATTCAACACCTTCATTCAATAAAAGATAACATTCAATAAACCATTCATTCATTCAGTCAACACATTCATTCAATAAAAGCTAACATTCAATAAAGGTAACAACTTACTACATTGAATCATTAAACCATTAAAGCATTCATTCATTCATTAGGCCAAAAATCATGGACGACATATTATTATAAAAAATAATTAGACAATATTTTTCCAGTCACTTCTTTTTAGTTTTTCTTCTCTTTACAAAATATCTAATAAGATCATCTTCTGGATTTTCTCCTCCACTTCTTGGTTCTTCATCAGGATCTTGTCGTGATGTCTGCATCCTAGAGTGCTGATCCAGACGTGGGTTTTGCGGCAAGGGGTTCAGATTTGCTGCAACAATGTGAAAATGTTACATCGTTATATTTTGTTATTGTAATGACAAGTATTTCATTTGAGAAAAACATTAGAAAGGCCTTTTTTTACCTGGTGTGGCCACACCATGTTGTTCATGTTCTTGTCCAGGCTCAACCTGTGCAGTGTCACCCTCTACATGCTCTGTAGTTAAAATATGGTGAACTACAATTAATGATCACCATTTGCAATGCTATACATAAATTTGTAGCATATGAATAAATTCATTACCAGGATTCAAAGCATGATCTTCGATTTGTTGTTGTCCCTCCTCAACATTAAGGGGATCATTGCTTTCCTGCTCAAAACAAAGTCAATATTTTATGTCAATTATTTATAACGAATAGATTGCACAAGTAATAAATCTTAATTAAACTATATAGATTCTATATACCTTTGCACTGGATGGATTAGTACTAGAAGACTGTGTTTGCCCAGACAAGCTTTTTCGGCGTTCAACAATATCTCCAAAGTCATGCTAGAAGCCAAGCTTCATGTCTTCCTCAGTGGGAACTTCTTTGAATTTGTCGACCTGCATATTCGCATAACGTTGTTAATTAACATTTTGCAGTGCACTAAAACGAAAAAAAATTACAATTTATTATTTGTATTCATTATGGTTTTTCGAAATTTACAATTCGTGCCATCAAATTCGAATAACCACCAGGCCCAAGCTTATGCTGACCTATTTTTTCCAGTATTTCCTTTGTGTCCTTTGATGTGTCTGACAACCTATGCATGTGTTGAATACGTTAGATGTTCCAAATTCGATATAGAAATCAATAATAATAAGGTTTAGAATTACATTGCAGAAAGTATTGGATACCTCCCTGTTCCTAGTGGTACCTTTTCTTCTTTTCTGTGAGCCCTCTCCTTTCCATATTCCACTAGAGCTTTCCACTCCATTGCTGAATCATTGGAGGGCGCTCATACCTATGATTTTTTTCCAGGTGAACCCTATATTGGTCTCGGACAATCTTGATATGTTTTCCAACCTTTCTCAGGACCTTGGCTTGATTGAAGGACTTGTCGCTGAACATGCCAACCAATCGATTAGTGAGCTCATCTTTTAAATATTTTGGTTGTCTATACCACCTTGTGTAGATGGTGGGCCTATTAACACCCAAAAAGTGCTCACTATCTCATTTCCTTATTCACATGACCCATTTGTCCACTTTTCCACCATTTGAGCCTCTAAAGCCATCAAAAGGTCACCAAAAGACCATAATACACCCTTTTTCCCCTCAAAAGATAAATTTTTCCTCAAAAAAACATAAAAAACCCTAAAAAAGGGTCCATAATTCCCAAAAATATTAAAAGGGAATAAAAATATTAAAAATATTCAAAAAAGGAAAAAAAAAAGGGAAAAGGTCCCTAAACCATGTTGGTCAATACCATTGGTTTTCTCAAAACCATAATGGTATAACCCACCACCAAAAACTATAAAAAGGTGGTAGGGGCTCCTCACTTTCCATCCATCCATCATCCTATCCTCATGCTGTCAAAATATCTCATGAGTTCTCGACCATTGTAGCAATCTTGGAGAAGAGACCATTGGAGCTTGGAGCATCTCACCCTTGGAGCTGCTCAACACCACAAATCCTCACCATTTGAGGTATGATAATACAAAACATTCTTTTATTTCTTGTTCTTTCTATGAATCATTTTTAGATTAATTTGTTATATGCACATGTTAGTTTAGATTTAGATTTAATTCATAATCGTTTTAGCTTTCTATATTGAAACTGCTATCACATTGTTGATAGGTGCCCATTGCACAAGCTTGGTTGCAAAACCAAGCCAACAGTTTTTGGTGACTCCACTGGCTTTGAATTCTTAGATCTTGGTTTTTTTCTTTAGATCTTAGTTTTTGTTACTTTTAAATCATTTTAATTTACAGATCTGCCATACTAGGTAGCAGATCCATTGCTGCTCTAGATCTTGGCCCTTTTTGTACCCTTTAAACAACCCGAAACTTCAATTTTTGGGTTCGTTTTTCGACAACGTTTTTTCTTTTTTGCCTCACGGCTTTTCGCCCGACAGTTGCGCGGCTCATTGCAACCTCGCGGCCTTTTTTTGCACTACGCGTCGCGGCTTCGCGGCCTTTTTCCGCGCTGCACATCACGGCTTCGCGGTTTTTTTCCGCGCTGCACATCGTGGCTTCACGGCATTTTGCCGTGCTGCACATCGCGACTATGCGCTCGAAACCCGTGATGTGCATCGCGACTTTTAGCCCGAAACCCGCGATGTAATTTTCTGGCAGCGCGACTCAACTTTAAACGACCATATCTCCCTCTCCCGAAGTCCGTTTGAGACGATTGTTTTTTTCAAATTGGGTGTTTTCGATCAAGGAATCCAAATATCCTATTAGATTTAAGAAATTTTTCATAGAAATTCCTCTAATATTTTATTTTTGTGTTATTTATCACTTCAATTCACCCATTTTGGCCCATATTTTTCAGAATTATTTTTTCTGCATTTTTACAGCCATATTGAATCATTTTCTATTTATATATGCTCCATTAAAAAGTCTTTTTAAAAATTTTCAGTAAGTGAAAGAAAGATTTTCAGCATTATTTTTAGATCATATGTTTCACTTTTAATTTGCTCAATAGTTTTCCCAAGCAATTTTCTAAGAGATCCATTTATTTCTTAAAATATTTATGTTATTTGCTTCCCTTTAAATTATTTCAAAGATCCATTATTTTTGAATAGTTTTTTCAAGCATTTACATTTCGAAAGCGCCTTTATTTTTTGCAAACTAGAAAAGTCTTATTTTTTCATTTGTAATCAATCGCCCAAGCAAGGCAAATCAATTTCAGTTTAATAATCACACTTGCACCCACTCTGCCACATTATTTAAACTGAGCCTTAAAATCTACCTTAACTCAACCAACTTTTTAACCTCACTTGGGGAGCACTTAAAATAATCTTGTAGTTAGGTAGAATTGAGGGGATAGGTGTGCCAATAACACCCCTCAATTTTTTACATCTGAGACATAGTAGTTGTCTTTAGGGTCCCAAAAATCCCTTATAATTTTGACACGGTTATCAACCAATTTATCGGGAAGGCCTCTCCCTTAGGAGGGTTGAAGTAGCCAGACTGGTTCCGGAAGCCTGAGTGGAATACTGCAATCCATTCAGTAACCGAAGGATACCTTTCGAAGTTCTCGGTGTACACCCATACGGGGGTACAACGGTGATAGAACCAAACTGCAGATTCACACAACCGAACGTGTCATGAACGGGGTATCCTAGCTGCCACTCTTTAGGATTGTTTACCCGGTGTCCCTCCCGGTAGGGGGATATCTAGTCGTTGATTCAACACTCTATATTGTCTGACTTAAATTTCATCACCTTGCAGAGGATATCGTTTGTTGACTCACAATACTTCTAGTTAGGTGTTTGCATGATACAATACCCACCTTTGGTCTAGTGAGCACCACTTTTTCTAGGAACTGTTTGACTTTTGGTATTCTGACCACTTTGTTGGATCCCTCCACTTATTATAGCACAACTGTTATAATAAGTGCTTTTGAGGTTGGTTGTTGGCCTGAGAGCCATTATTTTTTCACTCCCCTCTTGCTCTCATTGTTGCACTAGGGTTTCGAGTTTTTTACATCACCACCTTTCATTGAAATTTTTATATATTTCTCACCATTGATAATTTAAGACGATCTCGCCAGGGTGAACCCCCTCAGTTTGGTACACTTGACTCTAAACATCATAAACATAAAGCTTTATCCCTTGACTCAACACGTCATCGGCATAGAACATAGTCATCCGATTTTGATGTGCCTCACTTCACATCTGATTCCGAGGCTAAATCCGAACACCCTACTAAAATATCACCAACCAACCCCATGGTTGGATCACAATACGACCCCCTTTTCACCAGTGCTATTGGAGATACATCGACAAACCCTACTACTATTGTGCCACCCACGGTAACAACAACCCCCTTAGGCATGCCTAATATAGGGGCCATTCCCCCTTTAGGTATTCCCAACATAGGGCCACCACCTGTTATGGGTATGCCCAACATAGGGGTCACACCCCCTCTCATTATCACAACCCAGATCCTAAGAATTCTTAGAACTATTCCTAACCCCTCCGCAACCCATGTTGCACTTGGGAGCGCAGGTCCTTCCCACACCACATCGGTTGGAGGACACATACCTGCCATACCTAGCATACCCTTAGGGGCCACTAGACCACTACATAATGCTACCATTAACAGTTATGTCCCAGTAACTACGCCACATCCATCCGCTCATCTACCATACATGGCTAGTTTTAACTTGCCAAACCTAGCCAGGTTAACCAACGATCCTATCAGACACAACCCTACATGGCCACCCATGCCTACAAAGCTTCCCTCGGACATCCCGAAGTTTGAAAGAAAAGCTAGAGAGTATCCCCAAAACCACATAATGTTATTTCACCTATGGTGTTCATCTAACTCCATTGTGGATGACTCCATTAGACTAAGACTGTTGCAACGAACTTCACTGGCTCTGCAGCCAAGTGGTACATTGAAAAACCACATGGGACCCACCATACATTTACGTCCCTTGCCTCCACTTTCCTTCAGTTTTTTTAGCTACCTGTATGCTATGATGCAGGAGTTGCAATACTATTGTCTTGCAGACGAAACACAACTACCCACATAACCGACCATATCCATGAGTGGTGCAAGCGTCGTAGCCTCTGCAAGATAAAACTGGATGACCGTATATTTTTGGATTGGTTTCTCAAATCACTCCTACCCCTCATAGCCAAAGATGTAGCTTCCGAACGACCCCAGTCAGAAGAAGAAGCTATCTTAAAATCTCAACAGTTCGACCTGATTTATGCCCAGTCAGGCTATCTCTACACCATCATACCAGACGCCCCACGAGGTGACACTCCGGGGGCATCACATGCCGCTGATGGTATTATCATCCAAGTCACGGCACAAAATAAACCTTTTAGCATGGTGAGCACCATAAAAACCCCAAATCTCTCTAGGGCTACATCTAATTCTGGAGCTACGACTTCATACGCTCCAACAAATTAGACTCATCACACTTATGGACCCTCATGTCCACCACAGTGTTATGGGAAAGCGCCACCTGCTTATGCACTAGCTCCATATTATAACCAACAGGCCCACCAGACTCCAGTTCAGCCACAAGCCCAAGTGGCTTATTATCCTCAATAGGAAGCACCTCTTGCTCCAACACTTCCAACAGCTCAAGGTTACCCACAACCACAACAAGCAACAGGTCCACCTCATAACCCTGCTCTTTACTACCCACCATTTTCCATTATGCACAATAATACCTGCCCCGATCTTTCACGGGACACATCTCACTCCGGAGCTACAACTTCGTATGCTCCCATGGCCCACCCCCACCACACTCATGGACCCTCATGTACACCAGAGTGTTCTGGTCACGCACCTTCAACCTATCCACCTCTGGTTGCACCCCCTACGTATTACCATCAGCAGGCCACACATGATCCTGTTCACTCACAAGCCCCAACAACTTATTACCCACCACAGGTAGTCCTTGCTACACCACAACCTCTAATCGCTTAGAATTTTCCTCCAAACAACAAAAACGCTACCCCCACCAACCAAAACCCTGATCGACCACCAAAACAGGGTAAGAACCCCAATTTACGAACAAACCACCCATGTTCCATATGCGGGGTATACGGCCATTATACACACACTTGCCCCCATTTGGGGCGAGCATGCCAATTGTGGTCTGATGACGCCCAACGCCAAGGGCACGTGGCAAAACCAGTGCCACCTACTCAACCACAACCCATGGTGCTGCAGAATCCTTTTCCCACACAAGGAGTAGCAAACACTCGTCCATTGGATCCTCCTCAAGGAACCACAACACCACAACAACAAATAACATACGCTGCACACACAAACCAACCGATGGATTCAAGTACTCATCATCTCCTTATGATGTCATCGTCCGACATGAATCTCCAAACGTGTCGAAACCAATACGCCCCCGCTGCACCTAAAAATTTTCTCCCTATGATTGAACAACCAATTCAGAATGCACCTACATCGTTCGTCTCCACAGTCAGACTCGGATTATACTCGAAATCAACTATGACTTCCACATTCCAATCCATCCCACCCCCTTTGGATATAACCAAGATATTTGATTTGTGCACCCTGTCGCACACCACACAGCAGCCCTTGTCATTACCACAAACACCCACAGTGCCTACTCATATCGGAACAACACCGATTCACACAGTCTCGTTCTTGTTCCCGTTTTCAGGAGTTGTCAACACGCCAGTAATGGCTACACTTAATCTCCCAGGATTAACATTAGGACTACCTGTGTGGTACCTACCTTCCCCAACCCCTCCCCCGACATCGAACATCATTTTACAACCGGTACAACCTATGAATATGTCAAACATCCACCACCTGGCATACGAAACCACCAAAACCGCCCCCCACCTCCTGTTTCGATACAACAAAATTGATCAACTCCAACAGAGGGCACTACATCGACATCTACTTATGTCTCCCCTCAGTCCTGCAACACTGGGGGCAGAGGTCCACCAACCTACAACACTGCACCCACAACTCGTACCCCCCCAGTGACTCCCAAATTAGCTAAGAATCCCCCAACATGTGTGCTCCCTAAGTGCTCCTTGTGTGACGATATCGGCCACGCTACCCATCTATGTCCACAACTACCAACACTTCAAGAACACGTGAATATGTTGGATGATGACACTAACATTCCAGTTATCAAACTCAAGATGCCCCCTCATCCTTGTGATAAATATTTGTGTACCAACCACCCTTGTGCGATATGCGGCATCTACGACCATTATTCACATCATTGCCCTGATCTCCCAGACTATAGAGTAGCACTATACGAACTGAATAATGCCGACCTAGAGATATCCCCTCCTCTCATTGAGGAAATTCATCCCCCACCATCTTCCTCCTCATAATATATTAATACAATTTACATGTTTTCCAACGGAGACCCCTTTGTTTGGTCGACCCCTTCCATTGATCCCTCCGAACCACATATTCAACCTTTTCAAATCAAAGACGAAACCACATGTCCACAGCATGGGGGCAGGCCCAAAACCTTGCCTACTCATAATCATCGTGATTCTCGTCGGAGATACTGGGGGCATCCACCCCACAAGGGGAATCCCCCATCATCATATCATCACTTCAGTATGCCACCACGGCCTACAGCCTCATGGTATACCCCCCTGCCAGCGGTTGCTCAATGCCCCGTTGATCCCTCTCTGAGACAACATCTACACAACATTGACACCTCTGAGTTAGGGGGCATAATAGATTACCTCGAACCTGGGATAGGGGGCATGATCAATTATTTTGAACCTTCCCCATCACATCTATCTTAGTATTCCAATGATCCCATTGTTAAAACCAACACATATGTGATCCACAATCACAAACCCCATGCACATAGCATGGGGGCAGGTCATTAACCCTGCTGACTTTTTCACATGCGTGATCTAAACCATTTTTTGAGATCACATATCACTTGTATATTCGATTTGATTTGATACACCTAGTATTCTCTCCCCTCGGGTCATCATTTATCCCCACCACTGCATCCTTGGCTTTGTGGGCTCACCTTTATTTGTAGCCATTTTTTAACCTAGTTATTTGCTTTGACCATTCTGGAGTCCTTATGACCTCCGTTTTTCGCACCATTTGCACCGCCGGATTCATATTTCCGTGCCCGTGATGATGCTTGAGATCATTTCTCGCTCTCACCAAAAAATTTTGGGCATTCTTTCCATGCCCCATGCCACCTCGATTTGCATGCCACATCGGCTGTTGTCAGTTTATTGGCAATTTTTATACCATCGGATTCAGTTTTATGAACTTGTGCTGATGCTTGAGATCATTTCTCGCTCTCACCTCCAGATTTTTCGGGCATCTTTTACATGCCCCCTTGTCACCTCGGTTTGCATGCCACATTGGCCGTTGCCCATTTTTGACAATCTTTATGTCACCGGATTCAATTTTCCGCACTCATGACGATGCGTGAGACCATTTCTCGCTATCATCAAAACCTTTTTGTTCGGTATAATTTTATCCCTTTTTCGGGCTGAGCAATTCTTTTACGAAAAAGGCACTTAGGGAGTTTTTGTTAAGCTCTTTTCTGACTCCTAAAACAATGAAAAGATCGCCAAGCAACCTTTCTTCCTTTCATGCTCGCTAAACGTATCTAAAAGGGCGTCTACCTGGTATAAGTTTACCCCTTTTCCGGACCTTGTAGACTAATTACGGAAAAGGAATACGCTAGTCACATCGGCTAGAAGAGTTCTCCATTTGCATTATTTTATGCTTTTTCGGGGCTTGGAGACTAACTTACGAAAAAGACAACCAATGGAGTCCACTTACTGCTTTCAGACTCTCTAAACATGAAAGCGACCACGAGCAAACACCATCCTAGGCTCGTATAAATCCACAGGATGGTACTCCACCACCACTACAGAGTCTTCTTATCGTTTTTAGACTACTTAAAAATGAAAGCACCCATGAGCACGAATAGTCCTGAGCTCACAAAATCCACAGGACAGTACCATTTCAGATCACACTTTTATCCCTTCTTGGAGCTCATTAAAACTACGAAGGACCCAATGGTGCTTCTCAGCGCCACAACAGATCAGGTCTACTCATATGGCAGCTTCCCCATTTTGGTCGCCTTTGTTCAGAGTATTCTGCAGTATGTCACCCTGAGAGGCCCTATACAGCATACATCGGCTTGTCCCCCCTAGAGTCACTCCAGTCTACAATACATACCCTTCAGTCCTTAAAGCTATGATCCCCGCACCTACAAGTCAGTTTCCTACGTTGCCAGGTCAACCATGTCATCATACTCTGAACAAAGGAAGTTTGAGTCCACCCACTCTACGATCCCAGTTATTTCCCATCTCCATAGTATGTCAATCCTACCATCAGTACTACCACATTTCAGTTGTACACCTCGCGCTCCTATCAAGGAAACATCATTGCCTTGTTAGTTGCTAGTCTCCCTCCGTCGACGCCAACCAAATTTATTCCAGAGGATAGACCTAGAGGTCCCTGTGTCTTGGACTCATCACCATTTACGATGAGTTCCTCTGAATCATTTCAAGAAGGGTCCTCACTGCCTCTCCAAATGGTTGTTTCTCACATACTTGAATTCAAAACCTTGATCGCATTGTTGAGACTCGCACATGGTATTGGTCCTTTCAGTTTTTTGTTGAAGACCCCGGATACCACCTAACTCTTCCACATTTAAGAGTCTACTTATGGAAACAACTAGTTACATTTTCCTATAAATATATGGGTTGCGCATGGTGACAGTATTCAGATGTACCCCAGTTTTATACTCCCTCGAGTATACAGTTACATATACTCCTCAGATTTGACTCACAGTCATTGAGTCCCTATAGATGTTGGACACCTTCAGTTTCAGCAGGTGGTAGGGGCTCCTCACTTTCCATCCATCCATCATCCTATCCTCATGCTGTCAAAATCTCTCATGAGTTCTTGACCATTGTATCAATCTTGGAGAAGAGACCATTGGAGCTTGGAGCATCTCACCCTTGGAGCTGCTCAACACCACAAATCCTCACCATTTGAGGTATGATAATACAAAACATTCTTTTATTTCTTGTTCTTTCTATGAATCGTTTTTAGATTTATTTGTTATATGCACATGTTAGTTTAGATTTAGATTTAATCCATAATTGTTTTTGCTTTCTATATTGAAACTGCTATCACATTGTTGATAAGTGCCCATTGCACAAGCTTGGTTGCAAAACCAAGCTAACAGGGCCCGAAGATCTCCGAGGCCAATTCATTCATTTGTCTATAGAAAACATCATTTCCTGCAAACCAATCATGCCATGATCATAATTAGTTGAACAAAAATGTTTTATCGATATATTACAATGAAATTATAAACACTAACTTGATCAATGTATATTAATTGCCTGGGATCTTCTCTATCTTTATTGGGATGAGATCTTCGTCCACCAAAAATGTTGCCTCAATGGTTCCCGTGCTAGTGACACGGGAAGATCTTGGAAATGCAGCTTTGACGATATCAATATTACTATGAGGCTCGATGTCGACCCCTTCTTCTGGACAATTTGGTGTGCGTCAATCACTAGCGGCCGGTGCACTCACAGCTGGGGTCCGTGGTGTTTCAGAACATGTTTCTGACTGTTCAGTCGACAACAATGGCGAATGAGTTGATGCACATGGAGTCGTTTGCTCATGATGCGACGTCTCTCCACGAGCCTCACTGGGGCCAACACCTCCTTGACCACTATTGTGTGGTCTCAGATAATTCTGTAAATACAAAACACATTTTATACGTTTAGTACTATCATATAAAAGTGAAAATTATAAAGTTATAAATGAATTATTTTATGATTCAAGATTCCTTAACTTACTCACAAGGCTTCAGATCTCTGTTCCAACAATTCAATCCTGGCTATAATCTGGTATGTCTGCAGAACCTTGAATAGAAGAGAAACGATTTCCGCACTATATTTATTCAAGATTTTGTCTATCACCTTAAACGGGTTTGTAGCTTCACCAATTATGTTGGAATTGTTAAACATCTCAACCACTTCAAGATCTATTGAATATTGTTGCAATGTTATTTCATACAGCAATTCACTGGTCTGCAACAAAAATATATAAAACACTATTGAGTTCTATCATGACAGATTCCTAAAATTATATTAACAAAACATATCTATCATGATAGATTCCTAAAATTACAACTAGGTTTACCTGATTCCTGGACGATGGTGTCGTCTGATCCACAACTATGGACTTGCCCCAATCATCTAGCCCCTGAAAAAAAGAAGTAGAAAACATTATCATAACGAAACCAATATACACACGAAAAATACATAACAAAATAAACATTATGCTACGTATTATATTGGACAATTCCAATGAATTATACCTACAACCTCAAGGATCGTGATCCATTCATCGGATCAATGGTCATAGGTGACTTTCCCCAATCTGCTAATAGCTGGGAGCTGCCCCTTACAAAACCCTAAATCAAAAACATAGAGAAAATCACCTAAACGAATCCAAAACTATTCATGAAAAAACACAGCAAAAAAAACTATTCTTCATATTATATTTTTAATATTACAAAGATGTATACCTGTTGCGTCGAGGCTAGTATGGTATGATCTACTGTGACCTTGTTGAGGCATCAGGTGTGTATGTTGATGGAATGGGTTCTAAGGCTCACAAGAAAGGGGGAAAACCCACTGATTGGTAGCTTCTCCTAGGATCAGCAGACAATGTCAACAATGCATTTCTTAATCTTACCACTACTCTTACTTTAGATATGTCAAGTTGGACAATTTGAGTAGGACAGGGTTCCCAAGTTGCGACAGATAGGGGCATCGCATTGGATGAGGCACCTGAATCTATCATACAATTGTGTACATTCCTATTGAAGATTTCAAATGTAAGCAAGAAAGGAGGTGTCCTCTTACTTCCAGGTTTCTGGTTATCTGGTTTGGTAAAAGAGTCTAAGTTATTGTTTTGAGTTTCCCTTGGTTGTTTGATTATCATACTTTTAGGTAGAGAGTCTCTCATAGAAGGGATTTTGAGAAGTTCAAATAAAGAAATATTAGCTTTGACTCTTTTCAAATCTTCATCCAAACTATACTTTAATTCAGGGATGACAATATCCTTTTGGGGAACAGTTTTACCTTTGTTGGGAACTGCTATTGAAGATGAAGGTTCCTGAGAGGATTTTCCTTTTGATCTAGTATTGTAAGGGTGTTGAACATTGAATATTGTCTCAAGTTCTTGTTCTTCTTCATTCATCGAGAGTTCAAAAAAATAGATTATAGTATTGATCTGTTGGTCTTCTTCTTCTTCTTCTTGTGGTAATTGTGAGTCTTGATTTATTTGATCATCAGAGGGTTCAGGGACATTCTGTGTTTCAGTATCCATAGCCAAAAAAATAGAGTAAATCTCTTCAAAAGTCAATCCTTCATTAGGATTGGGAGGTGGTGGATTTTGAGGGGGTTGATAAGGTCTCCTAAAAGGTGGCCTTGCAAAACCTCTGTTATTAGCTTGATTTTCATTATTATTCTTCTTTAAGTCAACCATCTCATTAGACATCTTCTGGAGAAACTTTTTCATGTCAGTCATGTCAAAAGGATCTAGCTTCGTTGCAATGGTTTTTGGAGGATTCTCATTTTTCTTGCGAGAAAGATGCCTGGTCAGCTAGTATGTCAGGATTGTCTTTAATACCAAACATATCCTTCTCAACTTGAATAGCTTTTGCAAAAGCCTCTTGCAAGCTTTCTTTATGAGCTCTTTTAACCCACATAGCTATTTGACTTGGAAGTCCCTTGATATGTATGCTACCAACAACTCTTCGACAGGAAGAGCATTGGTAGGAATTCTGTTTTTGAGATAAGAAAATCTCTGATTAAAATCTTTTACCCTTTCTTTCCCTTTGATTTTCATGGAGGAAAGATCTATAACCAAATATTCTGGGGTCTTGTCATCCCCAAATTTTTGAATGAAGAGTGCTGCAAAATCATCCCATGATGAGATAGATCTAGCTTCTAAAGCAAAGTACCATGTGGAAGCTCTACCTTCAAAGGTATAAGGAAATAGTTTGTAGACTACATCCTCATGTATTACATTTATGAGTCTGATTGCCTGCATGAATGTTTTAATGTGATCTTCTACAGGTATTTTATCTTCAGGATTATACTTTGGAATCCATTTTTCAGGATTCTTAGGTAATCTATGTTGGTCGCCTGGGATGAACACAACATCTTGATATAACCATGGTCTATTTGGTCATTCCTCAGCCATTGGGATGTCTTCTTCTGAAGAACTAGAAGATTCAGAATCTGATGATTCGTCTAAGAAAGATGAAGAAGAAGGGGGTGATGGTGGAGGTCCACCTATTGTGGTGTTGTGCTAAGGAGTGTTTTGTTCTCCAAATAATGAATGAAGGTTAAATTCAGGAGTCAAAGGGTGATTGGAAGGATTGTTATGTTCTTTACTATTTTGGTCACCTGAGTCTTGATTATTTTGATTATTTTCCTGGGGATCGGTTTTCTCGTGATGAATTGATGCTAGCCCCTTATTATGTTCTTCAGTGATTCTTCGCTGTAACCTAGAAACAATATCAGAAGAACTTTTAAGTAATTGTTCAAGTGTAAGGGGTCCCCTAGTGGGTGATACAAAAATGATGTCTCTCATTCTGGTTTCCTGCTCAACTACAGGGGTAGCAAGAATAGTGTTTGGATCTTGCACTAGTTGTTCAACAGAGGTAGATGCCTGCGTGTGAATGCGGGTGCCAATCGGTATTCTTGTTGGAGGAGGTTTATTGGTATTCTGTTTAGGCATATATTACTGTTGGCCCTCCTTCTAGCGCCATTTGTTGAGGCCTCAGGTGTGTAGGTTGCTGGAATGGGTTCTAAGGCTCACAAAAGAGGGGGAAAACCCAGACTGAAAGGCTTCAAAAGGTCCTATGCAAGGATAGTTCTATCCCTAGCCTGTTTGGAATAGTAATCTCCCATGGATACAAAGGCCTCCACTGGCACTTATGGTTTCAATCCTAAAAGGATCTGTCATCCTATGAAGGAAAACAAAGTGTCTTAAGTCTAAAACAAATCTACCTAGAGAGGAAATCTAATCTAAGTTAGGCCTATTCTAAGAAGGTATCTTGTTTATGTGCAGGTTAACTTGTTGTGAAAATAGAAAAGCATGTTCACCAACTTAATAGAAATGTAAAGGGGTTGCTTACTTATCTGCTCGATTTACAACCAACCAATTAAAATTAATTGATGGAAAATTAAGGGTTTAGGTGCATTCAATATTAACCTGTGACTGATATGTCAATTGAAAATTTAACATAAATTATGAGTTTCTGTGAACCATTTGCAGAAATAGATAAACATTTTAATTGAATAAATTCTCTTAAAATATTAAAGATCACAGACCATAAGCATAGACAAATCAAAACTGTAGATCAATGTTTTTATAAATTGAAAAGAGTAAATAGTATTGATAAGCAACCTGAAGTGAAAATCGATATTTATCAAAGAAATTTGATTAATAGACAAAATATGATCCAAGAGAATAACATAATTGTATTACTGAAAGTTTGCAAGAAATTACAAGCTCTGCATTAACCAGAGTATCTCTAGTCTCTTTTGTTGATTTTCTCCTCCAAATTCCATCATCCCCAGCCTATGAGAGATCTACCCTTTAAATAATAATTACAAAATGATAAAAAAAAGAGTAAATTCCCCTCTAACAGGGATTACAAAATTCGAACTAGACTAATGGAAAAGAAAAACTTGCCACTTGGCCCAAATCTCCAACAATTCATCTATATTTGGATAATTCACTGACTCAAGCCCTAACTGGGCATCACATGTAAAACTTTCAATCTCATTTTTAGCTAACTTATTCCAAATACGGATAAAAATGTGGATCTTTCCCTCCATGGAAACAGGTTGCCTAATTAACTGATCCACGTCTTCAATTTTGATATGCTCAAGGTGCTGGATCTTCTCTTTGGCCTCCTCGCATCGACGTTCAACTTGTTCAATCACCAATTTAGGTGGATATGCGATTTCAATAAGATCCATGGTGGGAAACTGCAATACTTCCATGATGTTGTCGATAGCATACCACCTCCTTCCGCAAATAGCCTGTGCTTTCTGAATAGTATCATCAACCATATCATTTAGATCCCGCCAAGCACGCAACACGGTCCTGAGTTTCTTGAGCTGGAAACTACTAAGAACAAGAATGTCTTCTGGTCTCTCCTTGATATACCTCTTCCTTTCCACAATATCATCATTGGCCTTAGAGGCTTGCTGTCGTTTAGCTATCTGCCCATCAAGAATAATATACATCTTGCTAAAAGCAATGTGAGTCTCTCTAATATCATCCAGATTACTGAACAATTCAGTTAGCAATTTATAGTGTTCCTCATGGACCTGAATGGCCAAGTCTTTAAACTCCAGTTGGGAAAACCTAGAGAAGGAAGAGGAGGTTGCACTTGCAGTTGCATCCTCACATTGTTTTTCAAGCACAACTATCCTTTTTGTATTGGTAACATTCACAACTTGTGAATCATGTAATTGAACCTAGAGAGAGGTATTTCTCAAATGCAAATCTTCAAACCTATCTTCCAATACCTTCCTGAGATCGCTAACGTAAGCTTCATGCTCCTCATTGGTTTTGGCCAATTGATCTTCAAGCTTCTTCAATTCTTCCTTTTTTAAATCAATCTCCCTATTTAGTGTTTTGACTGAATCAAAATTTGCACCTGCAAATGCACCCAAAGCTGCAGCTGTATCCATTGCTTCCGACTGGACATCATCAGATTGCTTAGCCCAGATTATTTGATCAGGAGTGGGTGCCTCCAATCCACCTTGATCCCTGCTTCTCTTCTTACCTTTTCTTACCACTGCCTTGGATGCTTTACTGTAGAAATAATTCCCAAGAGGGACTACAATATCTTCTTCAAACTCAGCTACCAATTCAGTAAATGATGTAGTCACATTTATTGTTGAAACAAATGGGGATGTCTGAGTAACATTGGAACTAGGTATAGACATAGTGACTTGGGAAGTAGTTGGGGAGGAAGGGATATTTTGAATGACTGGTGGTACATAGGTTGGGGAAGGAATTGAAGTGAAAACTTCAGAAAGTGGAATATGGATGTCATCAGTTGGTAATGAAGAAGGAGGAACTGGAGTTTGCTCATCAGTAGCTGGTGGTGATAAAATGGATGGAGATGATTGCAGAGGGACAGTCGAAGACTGGATCTCTGCAAAAGTAGATGGAAAAACGGGAAGTGGAACTGAGATGGCTAGAAATGGGGCAGTGATGGAAGTTATTGTATGAAATAACTGGGATATGGTAGGTGGTAGTGTTACCCCAGAGGGTAAGGTTGAAAGAATTTGAATAGATGAAAGTAGAAGTGTTGAGGTTGTGGTATCATCATTAGAAGTGGTTTCAAGGATCTGTTGGTCCGGGACAGAGTCATCCATTTCAATAGCATTCAATAAATCTGTAAATGTTTGTCAATTTTTAGTTACTTCTTCAATCACAGGCACAGAAGACTGCACCTCATCCTCAACATCATTGTCAACAATATCTAAGGTAAGGATTTGAGATGCAGTAGTTTGAATTTTCTTCCTTTTAGCTGTTTTAGTCACAACCATCACTTGATCATCACTAATATGGGTAAATGCAGGAGTCACTTGAATATCAACAGTAGGCTCAGCAGCTGCAACTACTTGGGTGACCAACACCGAAGTCATCTGTGCTAACCTCTGCTTTGATTGTTGAGATGCTTGCATTAATATTTTCAATTGTTCAGCAGTCTTTACCTCTGGAGGGTCTTCCATAAGGCTTTTTCCCTTGTCCCCATCTAAATATTGACCTACCATAATTCATATGTTTTTAAGCTCCATTAACCATATACCATCCAACACTAGTTATACATTAAAAAAAAAACAAGATAACATGGAGAAGGCAATATCCAACTAAGAGGAATCCTCCTCTACACCTACTATAGTCCCAACTGAAACTTGTTTCTTTTCCTTCCCCTCTTTTTCAATACTTTATTAGATGGCATAATTATCCATCTTGTGACATCATAAACACATCATGTACTCAAGTCCTTATTTATTGTACTTGTGTTTTTCTTCTTGTTGTAGCCTCTCTTCCTATCCTTCTCTATCTTACTAATGAGACAAATAACATCTACTTCCCCTTGTTTCCCTACAAAAAATATTAGAAAAATGCATCCAAGAAGGAACAAGTCCAATCCAAGAAATGGATAGAAATTCCTCCTCCTCCACTTGTGTCCCAAAGGTATCCAAGTGATCTCTCAACTCAGTTATCATATTCAAATAGATCATTATAGTATATTTCTTGCTCATATGAATGACTAAAAGATAGTTTTGCATGAGCATTTGTTCGAAAACACAAGAGTTTTGAAAGAAAAAAAACAAATCTCTAAACATTTATGTACATGTATCCTTCTTTGCAATGTGAGAGATGAAATGATCCTTCACTAAATCAAGAATGGTTATCTTTTCCTTGACTTCCTTCTTCCAGATGAGAAGCCAACTATCTTGGATCAATATGTTTTGGAATCACGTTTTTTAACATTATCCCAAATATCAACTTCCTCCATAAGCATCTTGTTGAGGCCTCAATAACCCCGAAAGTACATTGACTTGGGGACCCCCTTTTTAAAATATTTAAAATCAAGCCTTGTCAACTTGATATTGTTTCTTTGACCTTATTATTTTTTATATTCATTAATAACTTCTTGTTGTTTACTAGATTGACTTTTACCAAATGCATGTATGATCATGTAGATTCATAATGAAATAAATGATAATTTTTGCCAGTCACATTGTGATCCGGATCTTGGGAGCTGAGAACCAGAAGGCTTGAATGCCGAGAGAGGAGGAGATTAAACATGCAAATCTGTCATAAAATTCACATGAAAAACACTAATCTTGCATGAGAATAAGCATGAACAGAAACATATGAAGTGAATGGGAGGTGAGGCTCAAAGAGGAGCCCCACCTCTAAAACTAATTACCAATAAGTCACTCAGATCTAATTAATCTTACAATGCACAATAGAAAATAAGAGAGAAACCAAACAAGTAACTTGTTATTATGAGAAGGCTTGCTAGGCCTTTATATAGCATTATTACAATGTGACTTGAGACCATACCATGGACCAAAACTATGTGCTACCAAATACTGCGGATGGAGAGGGTGGCCTCTCCATTTAATGCTTTTATGGGTTATACATCTGAATTTAAACCATATGCCCCCTAAAATTCGGATCATTCCTCCCCCCTTAGAAAATGATGGTCCCCATCATTTCATGCTAAAAAGAGACCTATGATTACAATGTGCTAGTTACCAATGAAGAGAAGAGTTTTGTGTGGTTGACCCATAATCGTGGGTTTTGCGAGGTTGACCCATAACCGTGGGTTTTGCAAGGGTGACCCATAACCATGGTGGCAATGGCAAGCTTGATTCTAATGAAGAGAAGAGTTTTGTGTGGTTGACTCAGACTCATGGGTTTTGTGTGGTTGACCCATAACCGTGGGTTTTATGTGGTTGACCCATAACCACGGTGGCAATGACAAGCTTGTTTCCACTGAAGAAAGGGTTTTGTGTGGTTAACCCATAACCGTGGATTTTGTGTGGTTGACCCATAACCGTGATTACAACACATAAATGTTGGTTTTGTGTGGTTTCCCCCATAACTATGGGTTTTGTGTGGTTTCCCCCATAACTATGGGTTTTGTGTGGTTGACTCAGAACCATAGGGTTTGTGTGGTTAACCATAACTATGATTACATTAAGATTTTAAAAAGTTGAAAATTCATGATCTTTGGTGCAGTTGATGTCTTGCTGCAAATCCATTCATAACTTCTGATGCATGTAATGAAATTGAATTCCATTGAAGACCCATTTGAGATATCAAAGAGACCTTTCCATCCATATAACATACTTGCTCTGGGGTGGCCCAGAGATTGAAAAAATGTTTGTTGAAGTTTAAGAGACGCACGCACACTATTTTGCAGACATATGTTGCTTCAATCGATGATATCTTTCAAACCATAAAGCCAAATGAAAACCACGAAATACCCATTTTAGTTGACGGAAAGAGATTTTCAATGAGCTATAGTAGAGCCCCTGAGACATTTTTTGGAGTCTGTAGCACTTGTTTAAAGTTGTTGTACGTCCGGCCGCATTGTGTACAAACATGTACTACTTCAAACAAACATATCTCACAAACCAGAAAACGAAATGAAATTCCGTGAAATACCCATTTTAGTTGACGGAAAGAGATTTCCAATGAGCTATGGAAGAAAACTGGAAGGCTTGAATGCCAAGAGAGGAGAAGATTAAACATGAAAATCTGTCATAAAATTCACATGAAAAACACTAATCTTGCATGAGAATAAGCATGAACAAAAACATATGAAGTGAATGGGAGGTGAGGCTCAAAGAGGAGCCCCACCTCTGAAACTAATTACCAAAAAGTCACTCAGATCTAATTAATCTCACAATGCACAATAGAAAATATGAGAGAAATCAAACTTGTAACTTGTTATTATGAGAAGGCTTGCTAGGCCTTTATATAGCATTATTACAATGTGTCTTGAGACCATACCATGGGCCAAAACTATGTGCTACCAAATACTATGGATGGAGAGGGTGGCCTCTCCATTTAATGCTTTTATGATAAATGGGAGAGGGTGGCCTCTCCATTTAATGTTTTTATGGCTTATACATCTGAATTTAGACCATATGCCCCATAAAATTCGGATCACATTGTCAACTTTGTTAGCATCAAAAATTGGTTGTTACTGCATTTGTTTCATTACATGTATCATAGACTATGTTCTTATGACTTGTGGATTTAAATGGAACTAAACTATGTGAAAGTGTTATACAACTTTTTCTAGTCTTGTTCAAACATTTGCACATCATTGGATAACTTAGAGCTATATTTCATGGAGAATTGTCACTCTTGGAAAGGGCTAGGTATCAAGTGCTCGGGATGCTAGTGGACTATTATTGCAGATTAAAATCTCTTAGTTGTTGATGAATCATGCTAGTCTTGGTTAGTATCTTAAAATATTATATGATACACATATTTGATGAGTTGAAAGAATTTATCTTGAGTAGAACGTCATTATGAATGATGCCAAGGTCATTGCAGGTATAAAAGCACATAATCAAGGTTTCCTCATCAGCAAGATAGTTGGAACTTCATAGGTTATAAGAAAGACAAAGTTGGATACAAATCTAAGCATGCAAGGGAAAAGATAGGAAATTTTGAGCATGCCATTAAAGCATAAGTCATGTGGAGATAATGGTGTTGCTTATGAGTGTTATCAAAAGGATGCAGATGTGTCACCATCAACAACACTTCAAGTCACTGAAATTTTGCACCAAAATAATAATTGAATATATTGTTGTACCTTATGAGTTAAATGCTAAAATGGCTCATCTATCCATTAAGATGTATGCAATAGTAATCATTATTTTTATACTCAAATTCATTTGGTTCTCTAAGGCTGATTTTCACAGTAGATAAATATGAAAAGGGTGTTTAAACACTTCTAACCTTTCCCACATTTGTGATCATAGCACATTAGTTCAAAACATCCTTCTTGCTAAAGTTCGTGACCATGGCACAATTTTTTAAAAGATTATCTTTCCCCATTGTACATCATTGTGTAGATTTTAAGGAAACACCATCATGAATAATACACATCTTTGAAAATATTTGTTATTTTTAACACGTGATATCTTTGTTGCAAAAAGATAAGAAGTTTGATGCAACACATAATTTTGTTGGTGATGTGATGGAATTGTTTTTGCAATGTGATGAGAAGTTTGACGTTATGTAGTGTTTTTTTTCAAAACAATCAAAGTTTTGTTGTGATATGTTGAGAATTACGGTGTGATGCAAGGTTTTTTCTGTAATGCAATGGAGCCTTTGCTGTGGTGTAATGGAATTTTTCTTATTACACAATGAGAATTTTTTTCACAAAACAACGAGAAGTTTTGGAGATATGCGATGAAAAGATAAGAAGTTTTGGAAAGACGCGATGGAAATAAGATAACTTTATGAAGCATGCAATGGAAATATAAGAAGTTTTGGGAACACGTGATGGAAAGATGAGAACTTTTGGAAATATATGAATTCATATTTTTTGCAATTTGGGAAATGCATATTTAGTAACTTTACCATAAATGTTTATCCCAAAATTCATTTTGGATATTCTTATACTGTTGGAAATGTCTCATCTGAATATACAACATTGTAGTTATAAGTTTTCTAAATTTGGATATACAACGTTGTAGTTATAAGTTTTCTAATATTCTTTACCATATTTTTTAACTTTGTAAAATAATATTTGTGTTCATTGTCAATGGTCCAAAAGGTCAATATGAATTTTAGGAATCTCGATAATATGAAATTTCAACTAGTGTGTCTACAAATAATTATTAAAGTGATTAAGGTCATGACTCATGAAAGGATATTGAAGTAAACTTGAACATATTATTAAGTTTTCAATCGGCTTATTTATGTTAAATACATATTTTTAAATATTATTTGAAATTTTGAATATTGGAAACTTATATATATATATATATTTTGTAATGATAGCATTTATGGTGGTTGAAAAAGATATTATAAATTTTAATCTAATGTTATTATGTATGAAAGAGAGAATAAAAAAATGTAGATGTTAGATAGCATGGATAAGAGGACCCACCATGATGCAATACTGATTAGAGAAAAACCACCAAAAATATTATCAGTAGTGCACGACGAATCAAGTAACTTCTATTATATAATACATACATTTTCCTTCCAATAACCTAAAAACAACATAATTAGTGGCTTGCTTCATGGGGATAAATTTTACACATTTAGTAAATTAATTTGTGATAGTCAATATCCACTTATGTTGTCCATTGAAAGGAGGATGTATTTCATCTAAGAAGTCAAGGATCCATTATTGTAAGGGATCATTTACTTGTATAGTATTTAGGGGAATACAGGTATATTTTATCTACTATCAAAGACTTGACATTCATAGCTGGATCTAACAAACATGTGTAGATGTTACATACACAACAATAAAATGCAGTTAATAAATATAAGAATAAACATAAATAAATAAATAAGATATTAAATAAGAAAGATAATGAAATAATATAATTAAGTTAATTATTAAAGAAGAAACATGACCTTTTATTGAAAAGGTACTTGAGGTGCCTACTTAGAAATATTTATATAGGGACCCTTATTGTAAATTCATCATCATTATTAAATATTTTTTATACATATATGATATTATAATACAAGAAACTTGAGGAAAAACTAGATAAAAACCAAGAGGATCTACAAGAAGAAATTAGACAGAAAAATGATGACCTAAATCAAGACTTAACACAAAGTATCAAGTAGGATATCACTAGAGACATAAAGAACAAGACGAGAGTATGCATGGATACATTGAAGATAGAGATAATAGACAAAATCAAGCAAGAAATCAACACCAACGTTATAGAGAAAATTGAGAAATTTTCCAAGGACAAGGAACCCTCTACCAACACCTGTTTTCCAGACACAACTCAACTACACCCCAAATCCTCAAGCACAACTAAATCACAACCAAGTTGTCCCAGGGTACAAATTCCACAAACTAGCATGTTCCCTATCACATACCCCAATTTTGCAAAAATAATGTAATTATTTTATTAATATTCCTGAGACATTATGTTAAATTTAATACTAAGTAGGAATTGATGACTCAGCAGAGTCACCAGAAATGGAATGTAAATTCTGAATATTTTATTATTAATAAATAAATTATGGAGACAACAACATGGGAGAGCTGTTAAAAGAGGTTACTAGTCTAACTGGTGGGTGGAACTAGGTGGAAAGGCAAAAAGACAAGTGGCAGCATCCTCAAACACTTCCTAAGTTGCAGGTGGCAACTTCCCTATATTTTGGGGTCATGATTCCCCAAGAAAGTGGAATATGAGCAGGTGGCTCATTAATGACAGTTAACCCAACTAAGACCTAGGCAATCTTTTAAATAGTACTCAATGAACTGAGCTGGGGGTTCAGCAGTTGTTCTAGAGGGAGAATACATTCAGGTGAATGTCATTCAGGAGTCCCATTGAGGAAGAGGGAGAACAGTAAGGAAGTGTTTGAGATAGGAAGCTGTAGTAACTTGGTTCCAGTTTAGTTGTTTGGCTGTGTGAATGGTTTTGTTGCACCTAGTTCCAGCCAGGGAGACCAGAGCAAGCTCGGGGGTCCTGAGAAGTGCTGTCTGGGCACTCTCCAGGATTTGGTAGGGAGGAACAGCCTCCCATTGCTGTTGTTGTCCTCAGTTTGAACAGGTTCTGCTACCTACTCCTGTTTGTTTATTTAATAGAAATGCTTATATGTTATGTTTATCTTCAGTATGTCTGAGTAGTATTTATTTCCTTATAAGTTTACAATCCCTGATTTTCAGTGGTAGATTTAATAAGAATCACTGAGTTTCAGCTATCTTTCATATTACTATTATATTGCTGATAAAGTAATTACAATGCAGGCCATACAGTAGTACCACTGTCAGCATTAGTTAATTTTTGTAAAATTTTAACCTAGTTTATTATTGTAATTATCGTTAGCATTATAATTATCTTTGCAGTACATTTATAGTTACAGTTAGGGTATGTATGTCTGAGTAAAAACCTAATAACTGTTTAAAAATTTAAATAACTACAGAAAAGTATTTTAGCTCAACTATCGAGCTCATCTGTTATTTTCCTTTATATCTTTCATTTGTTTTCTCAGTTACTGACATAAACATTTCCAGAACAATAGATTAACTTTTAAATAAAAATCGTTAAACATAGATTTCAACATCTAAACAAAATCACTGTAGTCATTTCGGAAACAAACCCTACCACTCTAGTTATTAACATTAAGAACTTTATTTTTTCAGATAAAAATCTAGGTATTAAATCCACAGCCACACGAGTTAAGCAGAACGAGTCTATCACATCCGTAGCGCATAGTTCACTACTTAATCAAGTAGATTCTATACATGCATGTGTTATAACAACCATTGAGCAAGTCTTACAATATCAAAACCTGGGAAAACCCCAGCTGGACAGAGCTATTTAACACAGAATCCCTGTCATTTCCACTTAAACACATAAAAACAAAAACGCTGATAAACAAGACCAGGCTTTCACTCACAGCCGTGTCATCTTTTCACTCAATAAGAGTTTTAAAAACGTACCATTTCCTATTACTATACACAGTATTGAATACCAAAAAGGAACGCAGGCATTTTGCAAACATTCAAATAACCAAATTTTCTATGGTCGTAGCCTCGTCAATCGACGAAAGCTTGTGATAGAAATTCAAGCGCACAACATACACTAGCTTGTTATACAGAATGTTTATAACAAGTCATTTTCTTAATAAGTTAAAATTTATACAGGATAAACGTAGAAATAAAACCGTTGACATTACATTATCCAACCCACTGTCGAGTTCTCAAATCCATTTAAAAACAAGGATTTAGTTATTATAATATAGAGCATTTAATGTAGAGAACAACGAAAACATAGAACAGGTTCTCATACAATACACCAACTATTTAAGGTAAAATCCAAACCCTGGGTAATAAAAACCCCAAAGCAGAATACAGATACAGTATTAAAACGGGAGGCCGTAACCTCGTCAAGGATATGGAGGCCGTAACCTCGTAAACCTGAGCAAGCTCATAAACTCTCATTACACCTTGTTAAACCATAAACGCCTCTAACAAGGAGATTAAATTTTACAATGAATGAAGCCATGCTTCCAAAAACAAAACCTACAGTGCAAACAACCCACAAGGAGGACTCGCCATGGTAGAACCAGGCTTACCCAGAATTGCAACCGACCGCCGAACCTGAGTTATCCACAATGCGAAGGGAGTCCGAGCCTGCAACAAAAACCAAAGTATTATCAATAATCATATTCATATACACAAAAATGACGAGTCCTAAAAACAACTAGTGGCGTACAGAAAGACAAGGATAACCCTTAAGCTTACCCGAGGATGATTGCAGGCATGTACAGTAGGTTGGCTATCGTGAACCCCTCTCACTTCACCAAATGAATAAGAAATGAGTAAAAACGCAAGGCCACACCGTGACAACAGACTCCACTGTTAACAAAATACAAACCCTAGATGCTGGACTAGCTATCGTTACTTCAACAACGAAAACAACAGACTCTCAGACTAGGCTACGAAAAAAATGAAGACTGAGGTAGCTTGCAAGCCGTAGCACCCTGTAAAAATGGAAACCAGACCTGTAACTGAGCCCAAGAGAAAAACCCTAAGCATAAAAAAACTACCCATAGCCGACTTCAGTTACTGATTCAAGACTTACAAACGAAACCATAAGCAAAGGAATGGTACGAGCCTAAGAACTGTAACCACAACAACGCCATCATAGCTCAGATATGGAGGGGTTGCAGAGAAAGACCCGAGCCCGAAGGCGAAGGAAATGAGGAGGTAGGGTTAAGACCAGAGTCTTATATCATCTAGCACTTGGTCCTCGTGAAGCCACGTAGTAGTTTAATATTTCAGGAGCTGTGGGTCGAGGTTCTATAGTCCCACGAGGATTCCTGTAATTGCTAATCAATTAAACATATTCAAAAGAATATCCCTTTACAATAGTATTCATCATTGCAAACTTGCAAATTACCATATTCATCATGCTGTCGATTAATGTTTTGATCTAATCATATCATTTAAACCAATAATCTCAACAAACATTGCAATGGATAATAATTTGTATCATTAGGTTAAATAAGAACTCCTTTTCAAATGTATAAAAAAAAATACGTGGTGTATAAATTTTTACAAGGGCTAGTCCTTGTTTTATTCTTATAACCATCAAAGAAACCCTTGGATAAGGTCTCCAATACCTAGTAGTATACTCTTAACAACCTCATGCTTAAACAAAAGCAATCGAGAATAAGATTTGGGGCGTTGGTCTATAACATAGAACAATTGTTAAAAATTATAAAAATCTCCAAGGTAGAAGCTATCAAATAGATCATTACTGGATTACAAGTTGATCACTAATATTTATAGACAACTTAATGCGACAAAATAAAAGACACAACATCGCTATCATTACTCTAAATTACTGTAGAGAGGTAGAGCATAAATAACTGACGTTTGATGTTGAGATTTTATTGCAGGGATGGTTCAAAACTTGTTATTTATTCATGATGGAACTATAACTGGTAGATAGCAAGTTATACGATTCATTGTCACTTGCTTACGAAAGGATAGATCTGTGTTATCTTAATACACAACGTAGTAAATCAAGTATGATAAGGAAAAACTAAGTGCCGAGTTCAATTAAAACAACTACATAAATCGTAAACAAAGGAAAGCAGGAATCGACAAGACGTAGCGATATCTTTAACTCACAAGCTGTGCAATTAAAAGTATAAAACAGACTTTATTCTAAAATTGAACCGGGCATATTGCAAAAAGTATTCTACCTTAAGGAGCTTGATACACCTGGTTAGCATCTTTAGACCTATTCATGGAATGAGCTGGTAAAGATAAATTGACTTATGATGCCCAACATTACCTGTGTATCTGTAAGCGAATAAAGAAATTGTTGCGTTAGCTCGAAAGCTAAGTAAGCCAGTCCATCATAGCATTTTCCCCCTTGCGGTTGAACAAACAGAAAACAATCAGCAACAAATAAAAAAAAAAAAAAACTCATAATAATATTTAAGTACAACAAAGTTCTTTCCGACATTCGTACCATTAGATAAGCTAAACAGATAGTTAATCAACCGCATTAATTAACATTTATTGCTATTTTAAAAATTTTAAATTTTTCTTAAAATATCGGGATTTGACATGTGGTATTAGAGCATGGTTCAGACACTAGGCTTGGATGTGACTCCACTAGCTTCCGCAAAACAGTGACCATAAAAGAAAATTTAAATATATATATAAAGTACTAACTTATATTCATGTTTCATGAACAGAGCAGAAAATTTCCTTTTCTGAATTTTACAGGCAGGTATGGAAAAACTAGGAGAATATGCTGAGCAAGAATCTCCAAACACTGTGACAAGACAGATGTCAAGAGAACCTGAGACAGAGGAGGGAATTGCTCACTCCACTGAATTGATGCAGACCATAAAAATTTTAAAGACAGAAATAGAAACAGTCAAGAAGGACAATGAAAGGATTCTGAAAACTCAAGAGCAGCTAAACCAGCTATTGATAGAAAAATTTCAGACAGAAGGAAGGAGCAAACGAGCTGACTCCGAAGAAGCTAGTCATCAAAGAAGGTCTAAAAGGATGAAACCAGCTAAATCTGACAGCAGTTCATCATCTGAAGAAAGAAGGGAACAACACAGTTATCGGACTACCAGTGACAGCAGTGAAGCTGAGCTGCACAACAGAAGGAAAAAGTACAGACCTTATGAAGAGATTTTCGAGGAGTTTAAGAAAATAAAACCCCCAACTTTCAACGGAGAATCTGAAACAGGAGAAGAGGCAGAATCCTGGTTATCCGGGATGAGAAAATATTTCCAGATTTATAACTATTCAAATCAGCTGAAGGCACGAATGGCCATCTACAACCTTTCTGGAAAGGCAGACATATGGTGGCAAGATCTGAAAAGGGTCAAGGGGATTAAAGAAAAAGAAGTTAATTGGAGTACTTTTAAAAGATACTTCAAGAAGAAATTTTTGTCTGAACAGTACTATGAAGAGAGGGCCAAGGAATTTTATGAACTGAAGTTAGGATCTATGACGATGAAGGACTTAAACAGTAAGTTCTTAAGTCTGTTAAGGTATGTGTCGTACTTTGTCGAAGAGAAACCAAAAATACAGCGGTTTCTTAGCTGTCTGCCCTATCATATCAAGGACAGAATCGAATATGATAATCCCAAAACACTGGAAGAAGCTATGCGAAAAGCTAATTTATGTTATGAACAGAATAAAAAGAAAGAGGGGATAGCCAGCTGGAAAGCCAAAAAGAACAGCAATTAGATCGAGCACAGGAAAAAGGAGTTTGCCCCCCATAAAAGTTTCAAAAATAGCAAAAACGGAAACCACTTTAATGGTAAAAGATTCCAGGGAAACAAAAATGGAGCTTCCAGTCATTCCAACAATTTCAAAAGTAGCAAGGAGGCTCCTAACAATCATGGAAACTACACCAAAAATTTTGAGCGAAAGGAACCTGTCAAGTGCTGGGAGTGTAATGGCCCACATTATGCTTCAGTTTGCCCAAATAGAAAGAAACAAATCAGCAATATTCATACTGTTCAAGATGAAATGACTGTTGGGGACTTTGCAGGGACTATGCCCCGAATCAATGCAGCATTGGAAAACCGCCAAGCTGACTACCAAACTTCCATGGTGGAAGTAGGAGGTATGATTAACAAAACCCCTGTAACTATTTTAATAGATCCGGGTGCTAGTCTTAGTTATATTTCACCCCAGCTAGTAGAAAAATGTAAGTTGACTGTTGAAAGATTTGATAATTCTTGGTCTGTACAACTAGCTACTGGGGCAAAAAGGAAAGTAAACTGTTATGTTAAGGAATGTATTTTAGATATGAATGATTTTAGAACTACAGTTAAATTAAACGTCTTGCCACTTGGCTCTTATGACATACTTATCGGAATGGACTGGTTGGAACAACATACGGTAGTTTTAAACTATTTTGACAAAACTTTTAGATGTGTAAACAGTAGTGGACAGCCTGTAACTGTCAGGGGTATTCCTAGGAAAACAGTAGTTAGGCAGATTTCTGCCTTAAAACTAAAAAGGGCAGTCAGAAAAGGGTGCAAGACCTATGCTGTAACTATTACAGATGAGACAGATAAGTCTGAAAGCAACAAGATAACAGTAGAGAACATCCCTGTAGTCAATGAATTTATTGATGTTTTTCCGGAGGAAATCCCAGAACTACCTCCCAAAAGGGAGCTGGACTTTACAATTGAGCTGGTACTAGGTGCTGTTCCTAGTTCAAAAGCCCCGTATCGTATGAATATTTTGGAGCTTAACGAATTGAAAACTCAGTTAAAGGAGTTAATAGACAAGAATTATATTCGACCCAGTGTATCCCCTTGGGGAGCACCAGTAATTTTTGTTAAAAAGAAGGACGGAACTATGCGACTTTGCATAGATTACCATCAACTGAACAAGATGACGATTAAAAACAGATATCCGTTACCTCGCATAGATGATCTGTTTGATCAGCTACGTGGAGCTACGGTATTCTCCAAGATAGACCTGAGATCGGGTTATCATCAAGTGAGGATTAAAGAAGAGGATATATTTAAGACAGCTTTTAGAACAAGGTACGGACATTACGAATTTGTCGTAATGCCATTTGGACTTACTAATGCCCCAGCTGTCTTTATGTGCTTAATGAATAACATAATGCATAAGTACTTAGATAAATTCGTTGTCGTATTCATCAATGACATATTAGTTTATTCTAAGAATGAAGAGGAGCATAAAGAACACTTACGTATAGTCTTACAAGAACTAAGAGAGCAGCAGCTCTTTGCGAAATTCAGTAAGTGTGACTTCTTTAAAGACGAAATCCAGTACTTAGGACATGTAGTCACTAAGGAAGGGATTTTAGTTGATCCTGAAAAGATTCGGGCAATTGAAGAATGGCCGGTACCAAAAGATGTAACATATGTTAGATCCTTCATGGGAATTACCGGTTACTACCGGAGATTTATTGAAGGTTTTTCAAAAATAGCCAACCCAATTACTTCCTTGCAAAAGAAAGGCAAGAAGTTTGATTGGAACGCGAAGTGTGAAGAAAGCTTTAAGAAACTTAAAACTCTATTGACAACTGCGCCTATTCTCAGAATAGCGGACCCTAATAAAGATTTCGTGGTTTGCACCGATGCTTGTAATGACGGTTTAGGCGGAGTGTTGACTCAGGATGGACATGTCATTGCTTACGAATCTAGGAAACTGAAAATTCATGAAAAGAATTATGCCACTTATGACCTAGAATTAGCTGTTGTTATCCATGCTTTAAAGATGTGGCGACACCACTTAATAGGCAGAAAATTCACTTTACTGACTGATAATAAGGGTCTGAAATACCTTTTAGATCAGCCTAATTTAAATGCAAGACAAGCCAGGTGGTTGGCATTCTTAAGTGAATACGATTTTGAAATTCAACACATAAAAGGAAAGGAAAATAAGGTGGCTGATGCCTTGAGCAGAAATGCAAAGCTAAATTTTGTATCAGCCAGCAGCACTTACACCTCCGATTTAAATGAACAAATGGCTGAAGGGATAAAATCCGATGAAAATTATCAACAGTTACAAGCTGCAGCCAAAGAACAACCTACAAAAAGTGTGATAAAAGGATATAGTTTAAATGAAGACGGATTTTTACTGTTTAAAGACAGGCTGTATGTTCCAAATGCACCTAAAGTTAAACTGTTAATTCTAGATGAAATTCATAAAACCCCTTACTCAGGGCATCCAGGCTACCAAAAGACTGTCACCATGTTGAGAAAGGAATATTTTTGGCCTAATATGAAATCTGAAACAGCTGAGTATATAGCTAGATGTTTGGACTGCCAACAAGTGAAAACAGAACACCAACATCCAGCTGGATTGCTGCAACCTTTACCTATTCCTAGCTGGAAGTGGGAAATAATCAGCCTAGATTTCTTCACGGGATTACCCAAAAATCAGCATCTAAATGATTCAATCATGGTGGTAGTAGATAAATTAAGTAAATCAGCACACTTTATTCCTGTTAAAACCACATACAAGGCTGCAAACATAGCAGATATCTTTCTAAAACAGATTTTTCGGTTGCACGGTATTCCAAAAGTTATTATATCCGACAGGGATCCTAAGTTCACAGGGAATTTCTGGAAATCCTTGTTTAAAGGATTAAACACCACATTAAATTTCAGCACTTCTTTCCATCCTCAGACGGACGGACAAACCGAAAGAGTTAATCAGGTATTAGAAGATCTGCTAAGGATGTATGTTAAAGATCAACCAGGTAAGTGGGAGGATTATTTACATTTAGCAGAATTTGCATACAATAACAGTTATCAATCATCAGCTAAGTTTAGTCCTTTTGAAATTTTGTATGGACGCAAATGTAACACTCCTATCTCTTGGAGTAATCCCGTAGACAGGATAGTGTTAGGACCTGATTTATTAAAAGAGATGGAACAGATTGTGAAACAAGTGCAGGTAAATTTGAAGATTGCCCAAGATCGGCAAAAGAGTCAAGCAGATTTGAAAAGAAATCCTAAAGAGTTCCAGGTAGGTGAACATGTGTTCATCAAGGTAAGGCCCAAGAAGATCTCTCTAAGACTGGGAAGTTGTGCAAAATTAGCACCACGTTATTGTGGTCCGTTTGAAATTTTATCTAGAATTGGTCTAGTTGCTTACCAGCTAGCATTACCGCCAAATTTAAAAGTACACAATGTTTTTCATATCTCTGTTCTGAAAAAGTATGTTCATGATGCTACTCATGTTATCGACTGGAACATTGTACAGGTAGAACCAGAATGGGAAGTTCTGGTGGAACCGGATTGTATCCTCGGGAGGAGGGAAATTACTCTACGGAACCGCATAATTGGACAGCTGAAGGTGCAATGGAAGCACCTTAGTCCTGAAGAAGCTACCTGGGAACTGGAAAGTAAGATGCGGGAAGCATACCCACATCTATTCCAGCAGGTGGCTGAAGATGAAGAATAAGTAACATCGAGGACGATGTTACATTTTAAGGGGGTGTGTATGTCACATACCCCAATTTTGCAAAAATAATGTAATTATTTTATTAATATTCCTGAGACATTATGTTAAATTTAATGCTAAGTAGGAATTGATGACTCAGCAGAGTCACCAGAAATGGAATGTAAATTCTGAATATTTTATTATTAATAAATAAATTATGGAGACAACAGCATGGGAGAGCTGTTAAAAGAGGTTACTGGTCTAACTGGTGGGTGGAACTAGGTGGAAACGCAAAAATACAAGTGGCAGCATCCTCAAACACTTCCTAAGTTGCAGGTGGCAACTTCCCTATATTTTGGGGTCATGATTCCCCAAGAAAGTGGAATCTGAGCAGGTGGCTCATTAATGACAGTTAACCCAACTAAGACCTAGGCAATCTTTTAAATAGTACTCAATGAACTGAGCTGGGGGTTCAACAGTTGTTCTAGAGGGAGAATACATTCAGGTGAATGTCATTAAGGAGTCCCATTGAGGAAGAGGGAGAACAGTAAGGAAGTGTTTGAGATAGGAAGCTGTAGTAACTTGGTTCCAGTTTAGCTGTTTGACTGTGTGAATGGTTTTGCTGCACCTAGTTCCAGCCAGGGAGACCAGAGCAAGCTCGGGGGTCCTGAGAAGTGCTGTCTGGGCACTCTCCAGGAATTGGTAGGGAGGAACAACCTCCCATTGTTGTTGTTGTCCTCAGTTTGAACAGGTTCTGCTACCTACTCCTGTTTGTTTATTTAATAGAAATGCTTATATGTTATGTTTATCTTCAGTATGTCTAAGTAGTATTTATTTCCTTATCAGTTTACAATCCCTGATTTTCAGTGGTAGATTTAATAAGAATCACTGAGTTTCAGCTATCTTTCATATTACTATTATATTGCTGATAAAGTAATTACAATGCAGGCCATACAGTAGTACCACTGTCAGCATTAGTTAATTTTTGTAAAATTTTGACCTAGTTTATTATTGTAATTATCGTTAGCATTATAATTATCTTTGCAGTACATTTATAGTTACAGTTAGGGTATGTATGTCTGAGTAAAAACCTAATTACTGTTTAAAAATTTAAATAACTACAGAAAAGTATTTTAGCTTAGCTATCGAGCTCATCTGTTATTTTACTTTATATCTTTCATTTGTTTTCTCAGTTACTGACAGAAACATTTCCAGAACAATAGATTAAATTTTAAATAAAAATCGTAAAACATAGATTTCAACATCTAAACAAAATCACTGTAGTCATTTCGGAAACAAACCCTACCACTCTAGTTATTAACATTAAGAACTTTATTTTTTCAGATAAAAATCTAGGTATTAAATCCACAGCCACACGAGTTAAGCATAACGAGTCTATCACAGCCGTAGCGCATAGTTCACTACTTAATCAAGTAGATTCTATACATGCATGTGTTATAACAACCATTGAGAAAGTCTTACAATATCAAAACCTGGGAAAACCCCAACTGGATAGAGCTATTTAACACAGAATCCCTGTCATTTCCACTTAAACACATAAAAACAAAAACGCTGATAAACAAGACCAGGCTTTCACTCACAGCCGTGTCATATTTTCACTCAATAAGAGTTTTAAAAACGTACCATTTCCTATTACTATACACAGTATTGAATACCAAGAAGGAACGCATGCATTTTGCAAACATTCAAATAACCAAATTTTCTATGGCCGTAGCCTCGTCAATCAACGAAAGCTTGTGATAGAAATTCAAGCGCACGGCATACACTAGCTTGTTATACAGAATGTTTATGACAAGTCATTTTCTTAATAAGTTAAAATTTATACAGGATAAACGCAGAAATAAAACCGTTGACATTACATTATCCAACCCACCGTCGAGTTCTCAAATCCATTTAAAAACAAGGATTTAGTTATTATAATATAGAGCATTTAATGTAGAGAACAACGCAGACATAGAACAGGTTCTCATACAATACACCAACTATTTAAGGTAAAATCCAAACCCTGGGTAATAAAAACCCCAAAGCAGAATACAGATACAGTATTAAAACGGGAGGCCGTAACCTCGTAAACCTGAGCAAGCTCATAAACTCTCATTACACCTTGTTAAACCATAAACGCCTCTAACAAGGAGATTAAATTTTACAATGAATGAAGCCATGCTTCCAAAAACAAAACCCTACAGTGCAAACAACCCACAAGGAGGACTCGCCATGGTAGAACCAGGCTTACCCGGAATTGCAACCGACCGCCGAACCTGAGTTATTCACAATGCGAAGGGAGTCCGAGCCTACAACAAAAACCAAAGTATTATCAATAATCATATTCATATACACAAAAATGACGAGTCATAAAAACAACTAGTGGCGTAAAGAAAGACAAGGATAACCCTTAAGCTTACCCGAGGATGATTGCAGGCATGTACAGTAGGTTGGCTATCGTGAACCCCTCTCACTTCACCAAACGAATAAGAACTGAGTAAAAACGCAAGGCCACACTGTGACAACAAACTCCACTGTTAACAAAATACAAACCCTAGATGCTGGACTAGCTATCGTTACTTCAACAACGAAAACAACAGACTCTCAGACTAGGCTACGAACAAAATGAAGACTGAGGTAGCTTGCAAGCCGTAGCACCCTGTAAAAATGGCAACCAGACCTGTAACTGAGCCCAAGAGAAAAACCCTAAGCATAAAAAAACTACCCATAGCCGACCTCAGTTACTGATTCAAGACTTACAAACGAAACCATAAGCAAAGGAATGGTACGAGCCTAAGAACTGTAACCACAACAACGCCATCATAACTCAGATCTGGAGGGGTTGCAGAGAAAGACCCGAGCCCGAAGGCGAAGGAAATGAGGAGGTAGGGTTAAGACCAGAGTCTTATATCATCCAGCACTTGGTCCTCGTGAAGCCACGTAGTAGTTTAATATTTCAGGAGCTGTGGGTCGAGGTTCTATAGTCCCACGAGGATTCCTGTAATTGCTAATCAATTAAACATATTCAAAAGAATATCCCTTTACAATAGTATTCATCATTGCAAACTTGCAAATTACCATATTCATCATGCTGTCGATTAATGTTTTGATCTAATCATATCATTTAAACCAATAATCTCAACAAACATCGCAATGGATAATAATTTGTATCATTAGGTTAAATAAGAACTCCTTTTCAAATGTATAAAAAAAAATACGTGGTGTATAAATTTTTACAAGGGCTAGTCCTTGTTTTATTCTTATAACCATCAAAGAAACCCTTGGATAAGGTCTCCAATACCTAGTAGTATACTCTTAACAACCTCATGCTTAAACAAAAGCAATCGAGAATAAGATTTGGGGCGTTGGTCTATAACATAGAACAATTGTTAAAAATTATAAAAATCTCCAAGGTAGAAGCTATCAAATAGATAATTACTGGATTACAAGTTGATCACTAATATTTATAGACAACTTAATGCGACAAAATAAAAGACACAACATCGCTATCATTACTCTAAATTACTGTAGAGAGGTAGAGCATAAATAACTGACGTTTGATGTTGAGATTTTATTGCAGGGATGGTTCAAAACTTGTTATTTATTCATGATGGAACTATAACTGGCAGATAGCAAGTTATACGATTCATTGTCACTTGCTTACGAAAGGATAGATCTGTGTTATCTTAATACACAACGTAGTAAATCAAGTATGATAAGGAAAAACTAAGTGCCGAGTTCAATTAAAACAACTACATAAATCGTAAACAAAGGAAAGCAGGAATCGACAAGACGTAGCGATATCTTTAACTCACAAGCTGTGCAATTAAAAGTATAAAACAGACTTAATTCTAAAATTGAACCGGGCATATTGCAAAAAGTATTCTACCTTAAGGAGCTTGATACACCTGGTTAGCATCTTTAGACCTATTCATGGAATGAGCTGGTGAAGATAAATTGACTTATGATGCCCAACATTACCTGTGTATCTGTAAGCGAAGAAAGAAATTGTTGCGTTAGCTCGAAAGCTAAGTAAGCCAGTCCATCATAGCATTTTCCCCCTTGCGGTTGAACAAACAGAAAACAATCAGCAACAAATAAATAAATAAAAACTCATAATAATATTTAAGTACAACAAAGTTCTTTCCGACATCCGTACCATTACATAAGCTAAACAGATAGTTAATCAACCGCATTAATTAACATTTATTGCTATTTTAAAAATTTTAAATTTTTCTGAAAATATCGGGATTTGACATTCCCCAATGGATTATCACTTATTAACATCAACCAAATTCCACCCTTTTTAGTATATCCAATGTTCAAATATTTGTTGAGTTTAAAGTTAGAGTTACCAAAAAATGACGGAGATGAAAAACAGTGTTAGATTGGATTCATAAGGAATAAAAATGTTTTAGCATACATAATTTTCATTTTAATGAGGAAAAAGAAAAGTATGCCTTGATGCAACTTGAAGGAGTGCATATAATTGGTACATGTGGTGGGATTCTATGACCAAGGTTTGCTCCTATAGTTGGGACACATTCAAAAATGATTTCTTTAAGAGGTTTTAAGGTGTAACAGAGAAGTATTTTTTTGCAAAAATCACTAGAACACAACAAAAGGGTGATGTGGAGGAATAGACACATGAATAGGAATATTTGGAAACACAAGTACCTAAATTGATAGACGATCAATGACTCTAGACTTATGTTCATGGGTTAAAGCCATACATAAGTAATTAATTGGAAATTCACAATATCGCAACCTTGGACAATGTTAGGTGTAAATCAAAAGTCATTGAAAATAAGTTAAAAGGGTCAAAGAAAAATTATGACAATGTGTATTCAAGGTGAAAGCTATACCAAACCACATATTCTAAAATTTCCATATATCCTTCACAACATCTAAGAGAGGAGAACAATTAAATTTTTTAAACCCAATGATGAAGGGAGGGTAAATGCATAAATTGTGGAGACAAGTGGTTCCTAGGCATAAATGTTGCAATCAAAATTCATACAACTATAATCTAAAAGAGAACCAGACACCTCCATCAAAAACTTTAATGAAGAAGGAAAAATAAATAAATTATTTTTCATAGATGTGGTAAGAATTGGGTTCCATTTCATAGATGTGAATTCAATCATGTATATCACTGCAAAATTATAAATGTAAAATCCTAGAGGTTTATGTTAAAGAAGACATGTTAGACTCTAACGAAGATGAAAAATAACCAAATATATCTTTAAAAACGATCGTGTCCACTAGGTAGACTCATAAGGAAGAAGAATAACATGTTCGTAATAAAGTTAGAGGACACAAAGAAAAAGTGAAACCATCTATATAAAGATTTGTTCTACCCCATTTATAGAACAATGGAAATAACTAGAACATTTAGGATGAAAAACCCATGATGTCATTTATAGAAATTACATTAAAAATAGAACCAAAGACTTTAAACATCAAGGGAAGCATAAAGATTACAAATATCACTATCCTTATAGACTCAAGAAGTACTCATAATTTCATGGGTATCAATCTTGCAAAACAACTAAACCATTTGTATACCCAATGAAGGATCTCATTCTTATGTTCATCGGTGTTCAACAAGTCAAGGGAATAGGAAGGTGCCATAAATTTTATGCAAAAAAATAAGGTTTGGAAGCACAAACTATATGTTATTCTCTACCACTTAATGTGATGGACATGGTATTATGAGCTTAACAGTTGACACAATTGGGAACCTATGCCATGAACCTCCAAGAACAATTTATAGAATTCAAATGAAAATGGAGTAAATGTAGATTATATGGGTCAAGAAGCCTATGCCAACCTCTCAAATAAATCACAAACCTCATGCCTTCATTACAAAAAAAAAAAAACATGAGTATTTGACCATTATTCACAATCAAGATGGCTCTCCACAATGGAAGACAAATCATCTAGAATTGCTTTTAGGATAATTCATTTCTAAAAGGGAAGGAAATGTTACATATGTTAGGATATTCCTATACTACATCCTAGTCCTACTAGCATTTTCATCCTTTGCATTTTCAATCATGCATGCACTTTTAAAGTTTGCATGCATTCTTTAGGGTTTGCATGCATCCCAGTCATCAGTCCAACACCTAGCCCTCAGTTAGCCAACCCCCAGGAGCTTCTCTCAGATCAGTTTTATCCCTCCTAGTGCTTAGTGTGCCCCTTCATGCAATTGCATGCATCTCATGCGCCCTCTCTCACCTACCACTCAGTTGCACTTCAGTTAATTGAGTTATCATCAGTTCTTTCCTTGATTTAAGGCTAGACTGACTCTCAATTGACTGTATCACTCTGATGGATCTCCAGTGAGACTAGATTGCCCATTTTGACTCCAATTAGCTCCTCATGCCCCCTCCACTTAGCCTCCTTCATTCAGTTACACTCAATTACACCTACCACACTCAGTTAGACTCAGTTTGACTGATGGTTGATAGTTACTTGAGCATTGATGACTCCATTGATGATGAGATAGACTACTAGTTGTGCTCCGATGACACTCCAGTGATCCTTTGATCACTCCATGAAGGCTAATTCGAATTTCCACCTTAGGCATTCGAATCCTCATGCATTGTACTATTTATTTGTCCATATTGTGATTAATTAATTAGTGTGTGTGAAGTATTTTTGCTTCTATCCGAGTTCTGCTGTATTATTATTTTGTTGCTCATTATACTGCATTGACCACTATTCTTCTATTTTCTTGCTTAATCAATTACTTTCTTGTGAGGTATACATCATCTCTTAGATCTGCTATGAGGATTTTCACAACATACACAATAGTAAATACAATCAATAAATATAACAACAATTATAAATAAGTAAACAATATATTGAATAACAAACATATTGAAAGAATATAATTAAAATAAGCACTAGCTAAGATACATGACTTGCAATGGTTTCCCTACAATCTGAATTTAAGTCTAATGATGTCTATTGAGTTAAAAAATCAATTTCTTCTAAGTTAACAAAGCAAAGAACAATTGCTGAAAATGAAACTTCATATGCATTATGTATTTAATAATTCACTTGTCACAAAACAAATAGAAATATTTACTTAAAATTTAAGATACAAAACAAAAAGAATCTCAAGATACAAAACTAAAATTCTAATTAAATTGGAAATTTTTCCATATAAATTTTAACAATAAAAATATTTACAAATGAGTGTAGATATACCTGTAACAAGGGTAGAATTACTCCATATTGCTCCAATGACCATCATCAATATACTAGAACTTTCCTTCTAGTAATACCTTATTATCCAAAAACAACTTAGAGACCAAACATGGAAAAATATGGAGAACAAGAGGACTCTCCTTCCAGCCTAACTTCTCAGTCTGAATAGCTAAATCCCCGATCCCACAACCTTAAAACTAACACCAATTCCATACCACAAAACAATATGCAAAACTTCCATCAATCATCAACATACCAAACTTCCATGCCAAAATTCCATCACTCCCCAACATGTCAAACATTCATGCAATTTTTTAAACAATATCTCAAGTGTAGGTAAGAATCCTTCTAATGTAGAGAAAATGAAAAAAAAAAACCTCAACCTTCATTTCCCTCCTTAAATTACTTTAACCAATAATAAAATATTATTAATTGCATGCTTCTTCCAAGTGGGACTGTACCAAAAATTTCCCTATTTTCATTTTCCTTATTTACTTAATTTTACAAAATTCAATACCATGCAAGACTTGACTTATAATTTATTATAATTATACTAAAAATGGACTTATTAATAGCTAAATGGTGAAGATGGATGATTACAACAAAACATAAGATGTCAAATAAATGAGCACCTGCTTAACTCAAGACACCATGAAGATCAAGCAAAATTTATCTTAACTATGACGACCTAGACATATCAATATGAATGGAGACTAGTGAAGAGTTGAAGGTTGTGTCATACTCATGTCCCCAACCCATGTAGAAAGGCATTGTGAATTTAACACGCCCAATGTCACACTAGACTTAATAAACATTTTTTTTAAATAATAAAATAATGGAATGTATTTATGCTCATTATCCACATGCGTATTTTATATATGCAATCCTATAACAAATGCATTTTAATGCATAAAATATATACAAATAATTAGCAGAAGCTTAACTTAATCCATAAAAACATTTTTTTTTAACAATGCATAGTATGACCCGTGCAATAAAACTATCTACACATAAAACCTGCATGGTAAGAACCATGAGATAGAATTCGATATCCAATTCCTTTTCCATAAAACCCATGGTATTTAGCTTAATACAACCTATGTTTTTTCAAGCATAAATACCATTCATGCAAGGAATATTAACAAAGCCAAATCTAAGCTTTGACATACACATTATTTCTATCTTGCATAACTAATTTAGTCCCTGGTTTTCAAAAACCACCAAACCATCCAATACTAAGCTCATTATACGAGCTTTAGCATATGAAATTTGTATATATTATGATATTATTACATTTTTTTCTTTGATAACTATGCACCCATATCAATACCAATAATTTATTAGTTTTACTAAATATAAATAGAGAACCAAAATAAGTTTTGCCTTTGACGCGTGAACTATGACTTAGTGAGCAAGTGGGGTTTCCGTAAATAAAATAGCAAAAACATCTACCATGGAATAAAGGAAACTAAAGTTATATACGTAATCATTCCTCATTTAATGTATTATACATTTAAAAACAAGAAAGTAAACCTTATTTCCAACATGTTCATTTAAACTTACTAAGAGTTGGGATTTCCATAATTTACTTAGGAAAATGATGCGTAGTAAAGAACTACAAGTTGGGGTCTCCATATATTACTTACGAAAAGCTTTACCAAGCTTCCTTAATATAAAAGGCATTTGACCTATTGTATTGTATATTTAATATTAATTCAACTCATTGAATTTGTATATAATCTTACAATTCTACTACTTATTATTTAAAATCAATTCCACTCATAATTGGTTCATGGTTTCTATAGAATAATCAAATTTGTACATAGACTTTGACGGAAAATATTCAAAGTTTTTAGAATTAGAAATTTTCAGCCCATGGTTTTCAAACAACAATATCACTTAAGGAAAAATACATAAAAACATGCATTAACACATGGTGTTGTTTACAAATTAGTTAATAAACAAAATTAGGAATTAAATATTTACTCTACTTCGAAGCTTCGAAGCTTCGACATACACATTTAGTCATTTTCAAATAAACCAAATCAACTTTTGGTTTTAATAAACCAAATCAACTTTTGGTTTTAATAAACCAAATTCTCATGTGGTTTTAACAACCAAACCAACTTGTTGTTTACAAATTTCCTATTAATGCACAACACTAATCAAATTTAACACATAGTTTTGTTTCTAACTTATCTATTAAGACAAATTAGGACATGATCATTTAATACACAATAAAAACTTATTTGGTACTTTCAAACATATCATTTGAACATTTATGAATTATTTTCCTCCAACCTTATGAAAAGTAAGAATATAATCTTTTATGAATTAAATGTATAAATAAACATTTCACTTAACTCTTTTGAAACTGCGCAGTAAAACATGTCATTTAACTCAAAAGTTAAGCAGTAAGAACATGACTACCCAACTAATTATCAATTTAACAAATGAAGTTGCCATAAAATTAACTATTTGCAAATTATGATGCATTTTAAGAAAAAATAACAAAATGAATGATATTCCTACTTATTTATACATTCATAATAGTTTTCCGGCATTAAACTTCTTTGACATAATTTCAATAAACATTTTGTTTATTAACCCATAAATTAAATACGAAACCATGGCAAATTTGTATCACAAATTATTATTGAAAGTTAATTACACCATTCTCATGAAATAAAATTATATGTTGAACACTTGAACTTGCAACTGGATGTGTGGATTCCATGCTACACCCAAATGTAGGTAATTCGACTAATTAATATCTCAACAAAACACCACCCCCGAGCTGAGACTTGTGCATTCACCAAACAAACTTCTCACCAATTCCGAGAATTTTTCAAAATTTACACTTGGAAATCAGGAAAATTGGATTAAATACCAATTCCATGCCAAATAGTGCACTTAACCTCCTTGATTTCCTTCTGACTGCACAACAATGAAACACATCATTGTCATTTGTGCTCAGAAATCCCCCAAGTCAGCTGCATACACCATTTTCCACTTCACTGGAATGACTAGAGACAAAATGGACAAATCTGCAGCAAAACTTTATCAACAAAATGGCTCATAGGTTCAGGGATTCATTTCAGTTTTCGTTTTGGAATAATATTTTACTCCCATGTTCTCTTCGACATACCCAGGCATGGGAAATTCTCTTTGAATTCAATCTTCTTCCCCTTGACACAGAATGGTCACCATTACTTTTCCCATCCATGCATAATTCATGCATGCAATTTTGGAACCACGTGGGTTCTCTCTCTCTCCCCACTTAAATCATAATTAAATCATAATTATTATTTTATAAATATATTATAAAGTCATTTAAATGGGTTTAAGACTTAGGAAAAATTTAGGGGTTCAAATATTTAATAAGGTCATAACATGGTCTCCCACCTAAGACATCTAACCCCCTTAATGTCTTTGGTGAATACACAAGTCCCTGATCTTTTCAGCATACTGACACAACACATCCAGTTGTGGATTTTTTTAATATTAATATTTAAAAAAATACAATATGTTCAGCCTTGCAGGCATTTATAACTATAGTTACAACTTGGTATAGTCACACTAGGGGTGTTACATTCCCCTCCCCCTTAGAGTCTTCATATTCCTCGGTGTTTGATTGTCCAAAACATGTCATAAATTTTTTCAAAACTTGTTGACATTTCATATTTACAAAATTTCAAAATAAATACGAGTATTCTTCCCGCATTACATATTACATTTCCCAAGTTGCTTCTTTAGGATTGTAATGGGTCCATTGGACTTTTATCTGCCTTATGACCTTGTTCCTAAGTGTCTTGATTCTTCTGTCTAATATGCAAACTGGTTGTACTTGGATTTCCCCTTTGGGTTCCACCTGTACCACAGACCAATCAAGTATGTGATTATAATCATAAACATAATTTTTTAATAAGGAAGCGTGGAAAACATTGTGCACATTAACCGAATGAGGTAGAGCTAGCTCATAACCTACTGATCCAATTCTGCTTAGGATCTCAAATGGTCCACAAAATATTGTTTCCAACTTCTTGCAATTAACCAATCACAATGAACTTTTACTGCCTTTAACTTTTAGGATCACTTTGTCCCCAAATTGGAAGTCTTTATGTGTTCTATTTTTATCTGCATAACTCTTCTGTCAGTCTTGAGCTACTTTCAAGTTTTGTTTGATCTTGGTTATCTGATGTTCCATGTCTTGAAGCATTTCCGGTCCAACAATTAACCTATCCACTAGTTTGTCCCAATTCACTGGAACATTACATTTTCTTCCATACAATGCTTCAAAGGGACTCATCTTCAATGATGCCTGGTAACCATTATTGTAGGCAAATTCCACTAAGTAAAAGTAATCTTCCCATTTACTAGGTTTGTCCATTACATACATTCTAAGCATGTCTTCGATGATTTGATTTACTCGCTCGGTCTGTCCATCCATCTGTGGTTGATAAATTGTACTAAGGTTGAGTTTGGTTCCAAATTCCTTAAACAAACCTTTCCAAAGGTTCAAAGTGAAATTTGAATCTCAATCTGAAACTATTGCTTTTGGAATACCATGCAACCTGGCAATTTCCCTCATATAGATTTTTGTAACAACCCTCATATACGAATATAGGGAATATTTAATATAATATAATATAATGTACTATAATATAATTTAAAATAATAAAAAGAAACATGAAAAATAATGTAATATAATATAATGTAATATGCATGCTGGTATTTTTGTTGATTAGTGGTTTGATGAGTTTAAGGTTATTACAATTTCTGTGATCTTAGCTACTTTAAATGTTGACTGCACTGGAACAAAATGGGATGACTTGGTCAATTTTTCAACCACAACCATAATGGAGTCATGCTTCTTCAATGTTCTAGGTAACTTTGTAATAAAATGAATGGTTACCACGTCCCATTTCCATTCTGGTATTGGTAATGGATTGAGTAGACTAGCAGGATGTCTATGTTCTGCTTTTACTCTTTGATATTCCAAGCATGAGCAATAAATTTGGCCACTTATTTCTTCATGCTTGGCCAGTAATATTCTTTCTTAATTGCAGTCAGCGTCTTTTGGTACCCAAGATGACCTACATAAGGCACATTATGCATTTCATGTAATATAATTTTCTTCAATTCATTTTCAGATGGTACATAAATTCTATCATTAAATTGAAGAATTCCATCTTCAGCCATGCATATTTGGAAATTTTTAAAGGCTTTTTTCCTGCTTTTATTGCTGCCACAAATTGAAAATAGAAATCATATGCTTTTAGTGCCTCATGTAATCTGATTTTTAAATCAAATTTCCAATTGTTGATAGCTGAAATTTGCATTATCTGACTTCTTATGCTAAGTGCACCTGCCACTCGGTTCTCTTTTCCATTCATGTACTCAATTTCAAAATTGAATTCACTTAGAAATTCAATCCATATAGCTTGTCTTGCATTAAAATGAGGTTGTTCAAACAAATATTTCAAACTATGATGATCCCTATTTAACTTAAACCTGTTCCCCATGAGATAATGCCTCGACATCCGGAGTGCATTAACTATGGAAGCTAACTCCAAACCATGAGTAGAATAATTATTTTCATGCTCTTTCAGCTTCTGTGATTCATAACAAATCATCCGTCCATCTTGCATCAAAACTCCACCGAATCCTTCTAGAAATGCATCGGTACATACCACATACCCTTTGTCTGGATTTGGAATTTTTAATATTGGAGCACATGTGAGAAATTATTTCAAGATTCTGAATTTGTCTTCACACTTTTGGTTCCAGGTGAACTTCACATTCTTCTTTTGTAATGATATAATCGGAATTGCAATCCGAGAGAAAGATTCCATGAATCTTCGATAATAGCTTGCAAGCCCCATAAATGATCTTACTTCGGTTACATTTTTCGGAGTAGGCCATTCTTGTATGGATTTTATTTTCATTGGGTCCATAGCTATGCCCTCTTCAAAGATTATGTGACCCATATACAAGAGTTTCTTCTAATAGAATGAGCATTTGCTAACCTTGGAATATAGTTGATTTTCTCTAAATAGTTGCAAGGTAATCCAAACATTCTCTTCATGCTCTTCCTCATATTTGGAATACACCAAATTATCTTCCAGGAACATTATAATGAACTTGTCCAAAAATTCTTTAAATACACCATTCATTAGACACATGAATGTCATTGGGGCATTTGTCAGTCTGAAAGGCAGCATTGTATATTCATAATTCCCATACCTGGTTCTAAAAGCAGTTTTGCTAATGTCCTCATATTTTGTGCGCACCTGGTGATACCCAGATCTCAAATCAATCTTGAAAAATACTTTTTCCCCTCTCAATTGATCAAAGAGATCATCAATCCTCGGGAGTGGATACATGTTCTTGATTGTATCTTTATTCAGTTGTCTGTAATATACACATAATGTTAGTGTGCCATCTTTCTTTCTTACAAACAAATCTAGTGCTCCTCATGGTGACACATTGGGTTGTATATAACCTTTCTTTAATAATTATTCCAGTTGCATCTGCAATTCTCTCAGCTGTGGGGTACTCATTCTATAAATATATTTTGATGTTGGCACAGCTACAGGCACCAAATCAATAGTAAATTCAATGTACCGCTTTGGTAGTAACCCGGGTACATCTTGGAACACGTCCTCAAATTATTTCAACACCAGGTGTTCATTAATTTTTTTTTCTTTTTCAGTTATCATTTCCTCCACATGTATGGAATATACTTGACACCCCTTCTTGAAAAATTTCTTCATCTGTATGGATGAAATTTGTCTTATGGAAATTGGTCGTGGAATGCCATTTATCTTAACTGTATTCTTGTTCTCATCCAAGAAAGTAATAATTTTGTTATGGTAGTCCAAAAATGCAAAATGCTTTTCTAGCCAATCCATTCCAATCAACACATCATAAGAACCGAGAGGAATGATATCCAAATCAACTTTTGTATGAAACCCATTCATTTCCAAACAACAATTTTTAACCATGGTAATTTTCCTTTTCACCCCAATAGCCAATTGTACCATTCTATGCTTTGGTAACTTATTGCTCACTAAATTGCTTCTTTCAACCAGATTAGTATTTACATAACTGTAAGAATCTCTGGAATCAATTAAAATTGAAATGGGCAAATCATTTATTTTACCTTCAATTTCAAGCATCGATAACTGTTGGTCTTCCTAATGATTATTGAAAGCTGCATATATGCGAGGAACACTTCTAGCAAAATATTCCATTGTAGAAGCTTCTTGCACATTATACATACCAACAACTTTATTTTTCCTTTCCAGACAATTACTGAGGTTGTGGTCACCTCCACATTTCCAGCATTTAACTTGAAATGGTTTCTTTTGTCCTGCAGACTCGGTCACCCTTGATTCAACTTTCAGATTTGATTGTTTGGAAGAATTAAATAAATCTTGTTTAACGCCAAGAGGCTTAAACCCCTTTTTCCTTTGGTCATGCATGTCCTTTAATTTACCCTTCTAGACTTTATGAACATCTTGTCTATTTTTACCTTGCTCATACAAGCATTTAACTTTCCTAATGCATTCCTTCAAAGAGCGGGGTTCATCATAAGTTATTCGGTCCCTGTAGAACGATGTAAGCCACTGAGAAATCGTTGAGTCTTAACCTTTACATCTTGGATAAATTCAACATAGCTTAGTAATTCCAAGAATATTTTCGCATATTCTTCCATAGACATATTTCCTAGTCTCAATTCAAAGAACTCTTGCATTTTCTTATCATAGTATTGCTAGGACAAGTATTCATGCTTGAAATAATTTTGAAAACTCCTGCATGAAATTTTATTTTCATCCATATTTTCTACCTTCTTCAGATGCTTCCACCACCTATAATATTTTCCATGAATATTATAAATAGCAATATGAGCTTCTTGAATATCAGAACAATCATGTAATTGTAAATATTTCTTCATTTCTAAAATACAAATCTTTGTAATTTCAACATATTCTTCCCCATCAAAAGTGGGAGGTTTAATTTTCCCGAGTTCACCCTGTAATGTATTTCCATCACGTTTTCTCTTATGATGTCTCTTGGGATGAGTTTCATGTTGGACTCCAGGTATCTCATTCCCATGATGACTTTCAATTGTTTGATATTGGAAATGCAACCCCCTTTTTACTTCATCTTTATCTCTGGAATGTTGATATCTATCAAGAAATTCCATGTTCATTGATTCATCTTCTTCCCTTTTTACAATGGAAGACACTTGCTGCATTTGGTTTTATAACTGTACCACATTATGCATCACATGCCGATTTATTTGATTTTGTTGTTCTAAGCTCTATAAAAAATTTCCATTCCCAAATTGTACGTCCTTCAAAGTTTGGAACACTTCCATTGTTCCCATTTCATATGATGATCATTAGACTCGGTTCTTTGAATACTCAAACCAACTTCCTCAGTAAAGTTGGATAATACATGCTCATCTGCAATTTTTATATTATTTCTTTCCTACTACTCTGGAAATATTCAAGTATAGTAGTATGAAAATTGTGTTGTCACTACCAATATGTTTGTAATGTACCAACTAGGATTAGTGATACAAAAACTCTCTATTTTACATAATAATTTAAAACAATGTTTGTGGAAGCTAGATTGACTGAGGGTGGACAAGATCAAAAGATTTGGATGGATGGAAGGATATGATATTTTCTGATACCTTTGCACAAAGTACTGATACCATTTATTTTTCAATATCAACAATATGCAATCTACTCCAATGCTCTTGGGCTCCTCAGCATATGCAGAGTAGTGTAAACTTGGACTGGAGGTTGGGGATGAGTGTTTCTGACTCAGAGAGGATAAATAAAATTAAATTACAGTCATTACACAGTCAAATGAAATTCCATAAATTTATATGAATTTCTGATCAAGTCTCACAAATACTAGTAAAATAGCATTTCAGGATTACATAACTAGTGAGAATTTAGGGATCCCAAATAGCTAATAAAGGCTCAGGAAATTATGATATGAGAATTGGAATATTACATATGAAATATTAAGCAACTCCAGTAACAAAAATGACTTCATTTGGATCAAGAATCATTCATTTATTAAATGCATTATGGAAACTAGTCAAATTCTAGGAAAATCTAGAAGGGGTGGAGAAAAATCTAAATATTTCTGAATTCTGTAATATTAAATGATATGAATGATATCAGAGATTTATGTTAACTGTAAATACATCACAAATGATCTAAGAGACTCCTCAAATCATTACAAAGACTCTTCTCCTCTCCTACACAACAATCTAGCATTGAAAATCACTGAGAAGCATTGAGATTCGAACCATAGACTTCTTGGATGTTTCTTAAATTAGACCCAACCTTGTTCAGCTACACGACCTTCAAATAAATTCAATGACAATGGATGAATACTATCATCATCTCCTATTGTACACAATAATCTAGCTCTAGAAATCCATAGGAAGCTTGGAGATTCAAACCATGAACTGAATGATGCTTCTTTTGAAATTCAAATTAAACTTGATAAGATACAATACCTGCAAATAAAATCAGTGATAATGGCTGAATACCATCATCCTCTCACATGAAGCAGGGGCACATATCCTATCTTGGACTAGGGGCACATCTCCCAAGTCTCTGAGGCAAAATTGCTCTCATACCAATTCTCAAACTGACAAAAGATGTGAATGTGGTGCACACTGGTTTATTTATAGAGACTAGGTCAATTAAGGAGCATGTATCCATAGCTAATGCGCCCTCCTTGAGTGGATAAGGAAAGCTAGCTTTCCTACCTTTCCTTTTGCTTTGCTTTCCTCCTTTTTCTTTTTATGATTGCTTTGCTTTGGCTTTTTCTTCTTTTCTTCTTTTTCTGAACTTTTCTTCTTTTCTACTTTATGCTTTTATGTTGTTTTTCCTGCTTTATCCTGATTTTCATGATTTGCTTCTTTTAGCACGTTTTTGAACATTTTTAGCAATTTCCATCCTCCTTGGTCAACTTGGCCTCTCTAATTTGCCCTCCTTAGCTTAGCTCATTATTTCTAATCCAAATATTAGTAATTAGAAATAAAATTACTCAAACCAACTAATTAGTTATTCCAAAGTGCATATTCTAGAATTTAATTAATTAAATGCCTCCAAACCAAAATTAATCCCTTGGAATAATTTAATTATTTTCCTAGTGCTATTGGCATCATTAATTAAATATTTTAATGATTATTATCTAGTGACATAGACCTTGTCAAAATTTGGGGACATGATAGTCCTCCCTCCCAAAATTTTGCTTGTCCTCAAGCAAAATATCCCAAGAGGTCCATCATGCTTTTTTTGCACTACTATGATCATAATCCTCTCCAAAGAAAATGTCCACTACATCTGTAGCTGAATATGCCTACTTTTATCCAAGTGAAGCAACTGGAAAGTGTTCCAATATCCCATAAAAATATCAGAAATGCAAAGATACCACTACTATGAAAACTATAACTCCATCCAAAGAGGTGTTCCCCATGTAGGAAACTCAAACCAAGTGCAACATAGATGAACTGATGTAAAAGAGGGTTGGCTTGCTACATCATGCCAACATGCAAACAACTGCTCCAAAGACAAGCAATGCTAGGATCCCATTGCTTGTATGACAATCCCATGGATTGGACTACCATCCAACAACCTCTATCAAGCAGAAGAATACCTAGATCCCACTGCTTCAACTGCAAGTTTACCAGTAGCAGTGTCATGTGTGGAAAACTGTCACCTCATGGAATACCAAGATCCCACTGACCATATTGCATCTCACCAAACATTAGTTGCAAGAAAAAATCACCATCATAGGAAATGCTAGGAAGGATGAAAATATCATACCACCACATTGGAAATCATCATTTCCAATGCAACCCTAAAACTTTGAGGGCCCGTCAATCAAGATATGCAACTCTCCATGGCAGGACCCAATCAAGGAAATAATGTGCACCACCAAATATTCCTCCAATGAGTGAGGCCAAACCTCATCAATTATTTCCAATCCAACAAGAAATCTCTCATGTGCCCAATGCACACAAGAATAAATAATGTCATCATTGTAGCTCAAATGACAAGGGTGGAAGTCCCTTATCCAATCATGAGAAAGATAGGCATCATACAAACGCAAAAAATGGCTCATCAACTGCTCACAAGTAAAATATGATGAATACAATGAAAAACCACAAGTGCAAATAGAACCAATACCCTTAGGGGTATATATTTCCAATGAAGTAACCTCATGGCTCAACTCTATGCCACAGGATCCAAAAGACAAACATGTACTATCCCAATGGATCAACTCTCTGCCACTGGTTCCACTCAAGTGAAAATAACATGTGATTCATAGCTCCATCAAGTATTTACTCATCCGATCAGTGGATGAACAACCACTCACCAAATCATGCCCAAGCAAGGAGCTTGTGGCTTCTCCAAGTGCATATCTCCAATATATCACTAACTTCCTTTGGCAGCTTGTTTGTTTCGTTGTCTTCCGCCTACCATGTGCATATATTTTTCTGTGAGGAGACTCCATGTGGAACATGTAATATTCCACCCAATCCATGTGTGTATGAATGGTATCTAATGGCAACAATATGTACCTATGTTGCTGATCACAAAACATATCAATGTCAGAGGCATTAAAAATTTTCCACAGTAAAAATTTACCTCCTGGGGTCTTCAACTTTGTGGTGCATCTATCCATAGATGGACAGAACTATCTGCTACTTGATTGCAAAGATATGAAATCAATATCATGGCCGTTGGGAGTAATATGAGCCTTTTCCAAACCTCATGGATTGACCATCAAGTCATCCAGAGTGACTGTGGGAGCCTCCTGCTTCTCTTGGGGTACTATCAAGAAAAATCCTTTCACCCAATTATCATCTTCAAGTGATGTGAATGAAACACAAGTGTGGGGTGAAAGAGAATGAATCAACTCTTTGCAAGAATTATCCACCAAGAATGTGGAACTATGCACCTCATCATCATGGACTGATCCATCAAATGTGAGACCATGTGTCTTCTCCAAAATTATGCATCTCTCATCATGAGGTAACTCATAATCGCTTCGAAACAAGGAAAGTTCTTGGTTACCTTCTTGCTTGATTTCAACCCTCTCAAGCACATTCAAATCAACATGCTCCTCATGTTCCACCATCACATGAGATTCCTCCATAGAAATCTGAAAATCATCATCCAAAAGGGAATGGTTGATTGGAACATAGGAGGGAATATGAGACCTTAGAAACTCTTGTTGAAGTTGCTCTACTTGCATCTGAGATTCCAAGAGATTGCTTTGAGTACTTATCAAAGAATCTTGGGTGGATTCCAACTCATATGAGGGCTTTTCAAGCTCTTCTTCATTCTTAAATAATGCATCATGATACAATCCTAAAAGATCAAAAAAATAATCTCTAGTAGAAAGCAATTGTGAAACTTTACCTTTGATTTTTGTCATTGACTTCAGAATATTCTCCATGTCTTCAATGGAAAGTGGATTTTCCATTGATGCAACTCTCAAACAATATTGTGACACTATATCATATGGAGAATGTCAAGGGTTTCATTGATCTTCAATGTGTTCATATTTAATGCCCCTTCAAGGAAGGATGGTTCATGACAGGGAACATCCTCTTCTTCAATTTTCCTTGGATTAACTTCATCAAGCTTATGTGGTGGTGGTGAATTTACTCCTTTCTCCTCATCAATGGATGCAAATTCATCATCTTTATGCTCAAAGGAAAGTACATTTGCAACACCTTTATCAAAGTAGGAAAGTTCATGAGATAGAACCTTCTCTTCTTCAAACTTCATTGGATCACCCTCATAAAATTCAAGTGGTGAAGGTGAAATTGATACTTGGTTTGCTTCCACTATTGCAAGAACTCCATCATCATGATCAATGGTACTTTGGCTTGCAGAAACATTTTCAAATCTGATCTCTATGTCACCATCATAGACATGTGAGCACTCATCAATAGGTACTCCAACAAAATTCGGACATCCACAAGTAGATGTTCCACAGGTACTAGAGAAAACATCAGTAGTTTCTCTTTCATCCATGTTCAGTGTCTTTGAATGATCATCAACAATACAAGTGGGGGTTTCATCATATGATGCACAACCCTCATCAGTAAGAATTGTGTACTTGGATTCCTCTTCAAGAACCATAGCTCTTTCTTCACTACCAATGGATCTAGGTAGTTCACTACTCCTCTCAATGATTGTGGATGTCTGATTTGTACTTTCCTATTGCTTCTCCACATGAATGGTTGTATATTTCCCATTGATATCACCTTGAAGTGACTCATTCTCCTCCAATGGTTCATATCCATTACTGCCTTCATAGTTAACACCAAAAGTTTGACCATCCATACGAAAGGAATCAACCATGCCAGCCTTCTCACTGTAAGTGGCTGTCATATCATAATGAAACAAAGGGATACAAAAATCAGAAATGTAGAAATACCTTTGTATCATGTCTTTCTCTTGATGTGGTGGAGCTATGGTGGCTTGTTCTTCCACCAAATCTTATGGTTCACATCCAACTGATGCATTCATGTCTTCTGCTTCGTTGGGTAGCTCAAGTAGTGATTGTGAATCTGTTTAATGTTCTTCTTTTGGATCTTTATTTTCTAAGAAAAATGATGAAGTTTCCTCCTTGGTTTCCTTAGGATCAAAATTCTTGGAGAATCCTTCTGAAGAGGATCCAAAAATTATCATCAAGTAGGAGGCAGTTGAATCCCATGTATAGTCATATATTTTGGCTCCTCTAGGTTTCTTTTGATCCTCAGTAAATTTAGACCTTGGTGGAAAAGGCCTAATTTCCTCATCATATATCTAGTCACAAAAGTAACCATCTTCATCTCAATGGAGGCCTCCATCTATGTAGATGATTTTTGCTTCCTCATATGGCTCGAACTCTTCATCTTCAATGACTGGAACTAGTCTCATAGCTACAAATTTGAGTTATGATCTGCAATATTCTTCAACAGTGAGATTCTTTCTTTCCACGTAGGTGGAGGAAAATTCTCTGATACCACTATAATGTGCCTACTAGGATTAGTAATACAAAAGCTCTCTACTTCACAGAATAATTTAAAACAATGTTTGTGGAAGCTAGATTAATTGAGGGTGGACAAGATGAAAAGATTTGGATGTATGGAAGGCTCTGATATTTTCTTATATCTATGCACAAAGTACTGAGACCATTGATGTTTCAAGAGCAGCAAGCTGCTATCTACTCCAACTCTCTTGGGCCCCTCAACATATGCAGACTAGTATGGGTGTAAACTTGGATTGGCGGTTGGGATGAGTGTTTATGAGTCAGATAGGACAAATTAAATTAAATTACATTCATTACACAGTCAAATTACAATCTTTAAAGTTATATGAATTTCTGAGCAAGTCTCACAAAAATACTAGTAAAATTGCATTTCAAGATTACAAAACTAGTGAGAATTCAGGGCTACCAAACAGTCAATAAAGGATCAAAAAATTATGATATGAGACTTGTAATATTACATATGAAATATTAATCAACTCCGGGAACAAGAATGACTCAATTTGGATCAAGGCTTATTCATTTATTAAATGCATTCTGGAAACTATTCAAATTCTAGTCAAATATAGAAGGTGTGGAGAAAACTATGAATATTTCTGAATTATGTAATATTAAATGATATGAATGATATCATAGATTTATGTTGACTGTAAATGCATCATAAATGAGCCAAGAGACTCCTCAAATAATTACAAAAACTCTTCTCCTCTCCTACACAACAATCTAGCATTAAAAATCACTGAGAAGCTTTGAGATTCGAACCACAGACTTCTTGGATCTTTTTGAAATTAGACCCAGCCTTGGTCACCTGCATAAGTGAAGAAGTTCCTGTTTCAGAGGGAGATGAGGCTAAGGCCTTACATAAGAAGATTACAAGCAATCTCGACAGGTATGACTCATCCAGGTTTATGTTGTCCGCTAACATGAAAGGTACACCAAGAAAGACAAATCATGTTCTAGTTCAAGAACATATGATCATGATGACATGAAGACAAAGATTCATCCATTGTCATGGATCACTTAGAAAATCTACTTACGAGGTATGTATAACTTGGTTCTACAATCGATAACTTATGAGACATGCAGGTTACTAGCACAAGTCATTGAAGAGAACCAGAAGACATTATGCGGGTATGTTAGACATAACTAGCTAGCATGCTAATCCAGGTATGTTTTTCCTATATCAAGCTATAATCCTACCTTGTGTTAAGATATTATACTGTTTTGTTGTTGATAATGCTTATTCATGAAGTCATAGGTTTGAATAGTCATGGTTGTGTGCATATTATGTTTCCTACCATAATTGATGATATGACTAACCAGAAGAATCATGAAGGTATAGGTTGGAGTAATCACGGGCTCATGCTTTGATGATTTAGCTAATTAGAATAGTCCTATGATCAAATAAGAATATGCATGAGTAAAAGAAGACTTCCCTGAAACCTTGAATACTAATGTTTATTTGAAATGATCATGACTATACATGCTTAAGATTATTGTGTTTTGATAGTATTAAGAATATACTAATGAATGTATGATTATGTATGAGACTTCAAAGATAACACAATGATGATACTAATAAGCATGCATAGGGGTCTAGAATGAATATAAGTTCAGAACAGGTAATCCAGGAAGCAAAGATCAAGAGGGAGCACACTCCAGTAGTTTCTGCAAGGATGCAAATATTCAGAGGGAGTTGACAACTTCTCACAATCCACATCAAAATGGAGTTACAGAAAAGAAGCAAAGACTGAGAGGGAGTCAACCCAACAATCAAACAAAGATAAGTACTTGAATTGTCATTTCTTACATAGTTGTTTGTTTAAATAATGTTATTCAATAATGTATATACTGATGTTCCTTCAATTAGGTTGTGTATTATGCATATTAGAATAATTGCATTGATGAACAGTATACTACTAATATACATGGGTAAGTAGCCTATGGCACTGTACAACATTCCATTGCTACTTATCTAGAATGAAACCTCTTTGCTGACATGTTGGGAGTTGTGCACACTCTTAACAATGTTCTGGTAGAGATTGGAAGGCATCTAGAAAGTTACGGGACATGGATAAATGTTGTATTGAAGCATTGGCTAAAGATAATTGCATGACTGTATGACATATTTCTTTATGTGTAAGAATTTGTTCTAAAAACTATGAGATGTTTTCTAATCGTGCAATTTAACTTGTTGTGTAGGAAAGATCGTATACCATCACTTACAAAAGAAGGACTACAACATTTGTCCAGCAACAAAGTTATCTGTTGAAAATATTGAAGATATTGAAGTTCCCATGATCTGGGAAGAATGCCATGATCGAGGAGTATCAGTAGATCATGAAGACATTTGGGATGCAGTCCCAAAGGGTAGTCTGTAGTGACTTCCAAGAGGATCTACAAGATCAAGCATGCTGCAGGTGGTAGCATAGAGACTTTTGCTCCTGTAGCAAGATACACTTCCATTAGATCTGTACTTGCTCTGGCTGCAGTGATGAAGTGGAAGATACACCAGATGGATTTCAAGACAGCCTTCTTGAATGGTGTAGTTGAAGAAGTAGTGTATGTGGAGAAGCCAATTGGTTCAGAGACACATGACATGGAGTCATATATGTGCAGAACTTGGTATGGTAGACAACTTTCTATCCAGTTTGGGATTTACCAAGAGTAAAGCGGATTCCAACCTTTACTACAAGGTTGAGGAAGGCAATCAAGTGATACTACTTTTGTATGTGGATGGCCTGTTTGTTACAAGTGAGGATAGATTGATTGCTGACACGTAGCAAAATCTTGCTTCCAAGTTAGAGATGAAGAACTTGGGTATAATGCACTACTTTCTTGGTATGGAGGTGTGGCAGAGTGCAGATGGAATCTTCCTTGGACAAGGGAAGTATGCAGTAGAGATCCTGAAGAGGTTCGGGATGATGGACTGCGAGGCTATGACATCGACCCTGAAGCTTCTGTGTGATGCTTCATCTGAACCGGTTGATGTCACTATGTATCGTCAGATGATTGGGTCCTTGATGTACCTAACAAACACGAGTCCAGATATTTGCTTTGCAGTGAACACATTGAGCTAGTTCCTGACAAATCCAAGGAGTGTTCACCTGGTTGTTGTAAAGCATATTCTGAGATACCTGAAGGGTACAGTTGATTATGGGCTCAAATATGATGCGAATCAAAAGTTTAACCTGTAGTGTTATGTTGATTCAGATTGGGATGGCAGTGCTGCAGATAGGAAGAGCACATCTGGGTGCTGCTTCAGTATGGGATCAGGTGTGATCTCTTGTTTCAGCAGGAAGCAGTACTGCGTAGCACTGAGTACAGCTGAGGCAGAGTATGTTGCAGCCTGTTCAACTAGTTGTGAGGTAGTATGGCTTCGGAAGCTACTGTCTGAGTTATTTGATCTCCCGTTGGATGCTACTGGTATCTTTTGTGATAACCAGGGTTGTGTGAAGCTATCCGAGAACCCAGTGTTTCATGATAGGTTGAAACACATAGAGATCAAATATCACTATATCAGGGATATGGTGCAGAGAAGAGTTGTGAAGCTCCTGTACATTGCGACGGACGAGTAGATTGCAGATGTGCTGACGAAGCCACTAGCCAGGGTGAAGTTTGAGTACTTCAGGGAGAGGCTTGGTGTTCTTCAGATTGATGACACTTCGAGGAAGAAGTGATGGACACATTTGCAGAAGCCATTCCAAGCATGTTGGAAGGAGGATCCTTCACATGGCTATGGATGTAAGCACTGGATGATGAGCATCAGGATGATGCTCCAGTTACTGCTCTGTATACGCATCATGTTGGATGCTGGATATGATCAGTTGGATCATTTATATGTATATGTATGTACGCATCATGTTGGATGCTGGATATGATTAGTAGGATCATTTGTATATGTTTTGTATATGCATCATGTTGGATGCTTGGACCATGTATCTGTATACGTATCAGGTGGATAATGTGTATGATCAGGTAGATCATGTATGTTGATATGTATCAGGTATGATCAGGTGGATCATGTTTTTGTATTTGTATCAAGTGGACACATTGTATGATCAGGTGGATCATGTATGATGATATGTATCAGGTAGATACTTGGTATGCATCAGGTAGATGCATTATATGATCAGGATGATCATGGATGACGAGCTTCAGGATGTTTCTCAAGATGACATGCAATAGGATGTTGCAGTGATGTTGATCAGGATGATCATGTATACATCAGGATGATGTATGGTGAGTATCAGGTTGATACTCTGTGGCCGTGGATCAGGTTGTGCAGATAAGAATATAATAGCACCCTGGAAGGTTTGCAGATTCTCTTGCTAGGTTTTTTCGCTGGCATATAATAGCTCCCTAGGAGATTTGGCAAATTCTCTTTCGAGGTTTTGCTTTGGGAGGACATATAATAGCACCCTGGGAGATCTGCAAATAGTTTTGCAAGGTTTTTCCGCTGGCATATAATAGCTCCCTGGGATATTTGGCAGATGTTCTTTCGATGTTTTGTCCTATGGCATATAATAGCGCCCTGGGAGATCTGATAGGTTGAGCTGTGTGCTCGTAATAAGTCTTGGGATGCTCTTGCAAGGTTTTTCCATGACCACATGTAATATCACCCTGGGAGATCCGATAGGTTGGGATGTGTTCTCATAATAAGTCCTGGGATGCTCTTGCAAGGTTTTGTGGTGACCACATATAATAGCGCCTTGGGAGATCTGATAGGTTGAGCTGTGTGCTCGTAATATGTCTTGGGATTCTCTTTCGAGGTTTTGTGGTAGGGTCACATGTAATAGCTCCCTGGGAGATCCGATAGGTTGGGCTGTGTGCCTGTAATAAGTCCTGGGATGCTCTTGCAAGGTTTTGTGATGCACGTAATAAGTCCTGAGGATTCCACAGTATGGCCAGTGATGATGAAGACCTGCAGGTGGTGGGCCTACATCCAGTATGAAAAAGGACTGGCTCTGTAGAACTTCCTATGACGAGTAGATTCAGAGATTGATTGAGATAGCAACAGCAGTGACGATGATGATGACTCGATGACGATTATCCAGTGACGATGATCCAGAGAAGATGACTTGTGCTAGAAGACCTATGTCGAGAAATACCTTCCTAGTTAAGAGGGAGTGTTGATGTATATGTAACTTTGGAATGTATTTTACATATATGTATATTGTATTCCTATAGAGATGTTATTATTCCTCTATACAAAAGTGTCGTCATTTATATTGTAAGTGTCGTAACTTATACTTGATGGGTTATTAGACCACCTTGTTGGGGTTGGCCCTGTATAAGTCATGTGGGTCGAAGGGTTATTAGACCACCCTAGTGGGGGTCGGTCATGTGGGTCAAAGGGTTATTAGACCACCATATTGGGTGTCGGCCCAGTCATCATTGTGTTATGTGGTTAAGTTAAGGCCGACCTAGTAAAGGTTATTAGGCAAGTCAAGTCTAGTATAAATATAGATCGGGAGATCTCTATTTCATCATTCTATTCTCTCACTCACACTTAGGAGAGTGGTGCACTTGTGGAGGAGGAGGCTCTGCTGCTAGGAGAAGACTATCTCTTGTATTCTGGTTGTATCATTTCTCTATCTATCTCTGAGGAAGTTATTGGGGTTTTTCACCTTTATGGTTTTCCCCAAGTAAAATCTGTGTCTCTTGTGTGCTTGCATTATTGTGTCCATGATTGATATGCTGTAGATATGATGTACATGTTGTTCTCTCAGTCAAGATCCTAGATCAGATTGAAGTAAATTCTGAAAATTTAACAGACTCAACCATGCCAACCTTCTCACCGTAAGAGGCTACCATATCATAATGAAACAAAGGGATACAAAAATCAGAAATGTAGCAATACCTTTGTATCATGTATTTATCTTCATGTGGTGGAGCTGTGGTGGCTTGTTCTTCCACCAAATATTTCGGTTCACCTCCAACTAATGTGTGCTTGTCTTCTGCTTCCTTGGGTATCTCAAGTAGTGACTGTGAATATGTTTTATATGTTCTTCTTTTGGATCTTGATTTTCTAAGCAAAATAATGAATTTTTATCCTTGGTTTCCTTAGGATCAAAATTCTTGGAGACTCCTTCTGAAGAGGATCCAAAAATTCTCATCAAGTAGGAGGCAGTTGAATCCCATGTATAGTCATCTATTTTGTCTGTTGTAGGTTTCTTTCGATCGTCATTAAATTTAGGCCTAATGTCCTCATCATATATCTAGTCACAAAAGTAACCATCTTCATCTTGAGGGAGGCCTCCATCTATGTAGAGGATTTCTGCTTCATCATATGGCTCAAACTCTTCATCTTCAATGAATGGAACTAGTCTCATAGCTGCAAATTTGAGTTATGATCTGCAATATTCTTCAACAGTGAGATTCTTTCTTTCCACGGGGGTGGATTAAAGTGCTATGATGCCACTGTAATGTACCAACTAGGATTAGTGATACAAAAATCTCTACTTCACAGAATAATTTAATACAATGTTTGTGGAAGCTAGATTGACTAAGGGTGGACAAGATCAGAAAATTTGGATGGATGGAAGATCTGATATTTTCTGATACCTCTGCACAAAGTACTGAGACCATTTATTTTTCAAGAGCAACAAGCTGCAATCTACTCCAACACTCCTGGGCACCTCAACATATGAAGACTAGTATGGGTGTAAACTTGCCCTGGAGGTTGGGGAGGAGTGTTTATGACTCAGAGAGGATAAATAGAATTAAATTACAATAATTACATAGTCAAATGATATTCCAGAAATTTATATGAATTTTTGAGCAAGTCTCATAAAAATACTAGTAAAATTGCATTTCAGGATTACACAACTAGTGAGAATTCAGGGCTACCAAACAGTCAATAAAGGCTCATGAAATTCTAATATGAGACTTGTAATATTACATATGAAATATTAATCAAATACAGGAACATGAATGACTTCATTTGGATCAAGACTCATTCATTTATTAAATGCAATCTTGAAACTAGTCAAATTCTAGGCAAATCTAGAAGGGGTGGAGAAATCATTGAATATTTCTGGATTATGTAATATTAAATGATACGAATGATATCAGAGATTTATTTTGAATTTAAATAAATCAGAAATGAGTCAAGAGACTCCTCAAATCATTACAAAAACTCTTCTCCTCTCCTACACAACAATCTAGCATTGAAAATCACTAAGAAGCTCTGAGATTTGAACCACATACTTCTTGGATATTTCTGAAGTTTGACCCATCCTTGGTTCAGATACAGGACCTACAAATAAAATCAATGAAAATGGATGAATACGATCATCCTCTCCTCTTCTACACAATAATCTAGCTCTAGAAATCCATAAGAAGCTTGGAGATTTGAACCATGAACTGAATGATGCTTCTTCTAAACTTCAAATTTGACTTGATAAGATACAAGACCTACAAATAAAATCAGTGATAATGTTTGAATACGATCATCATCTCACATGAAGCAGGGGAACATCTCCCAGCTTGGACTAGGGGCACATCCCCCAAGTCTCTGAGGCAAAATTGCACTCATACCAATTCTCAAACTAACAAAAGATGTGAGTGTGGTGCACACTGGTTTATTTATAGAGACCGGGTGACTTGAGGAGCAAGTCTCCATAGCTAATGCACCCTCCTTGAGTGGATAAGGAAAGCTATCTTTCCTACCTTTCCTTTTTCTTTGCTCTCCTCCTTTTTCCTTTTCTGATTGATTTGCTTTGGCTTTTTCTTCTTCTCTTATTTTTTTGAACTTTCCTTCTTTTCTGACTTTCCTGCTTTGTGCTCTTTTGTTGCTTTCTGCTTTATCCTGATTTTCCTTCTTTATCCTGATTTGCTGCTTTTAGCATGTTTTTGACAGTTTTTAGCAATTTCCATCCTCCTTGGTCAACTTGGCCTCTCTAATTCGCCCTCATTAAATTAACTCATTATTTCTAATCCAAATATTAGTAATTAGAAATAAAATTACTCAAACCAACTAATGAATTATTCCAAAGTGCATATGCTGGAATTTAATTAATTAAATGCCTCCTAACCAAAACCAATCCCTTGGAATAATTTAATTCTTTTCCTAGTAATATTGGCACCATTAATTAAAAATTTAATTCTTATGATCTAGTGACATAGACCTTGTCAAAATTTGGGGACATGACATTCCTCCCTCTCAAAAATTTGCTTCTCCTTAAGAAAAATATCCCAAGAGGTCCATCATGCTTTTGTTGCACTACTCTGATCATAATCATCTCTCCAAAGAAAATCTCCACTACATTTTTAACTGAATATGCCTAGTTTTATCCAAGTGAAGCAACTGGAAATTATTCCAAGATCCCATAAAAATATCATAAATTCAAAGATACCACTACTATGAAAACTATAAGTCCATCCAAAGAGGTTTTCCCCATGTAGGAATCTAAAACCAAGTGCAACATAGATGAATTGATGTAAAAGAGGGTTGGCTTGCTCAATCATGCCAATATGAAAACAACTCCTCCAAAGACAATAAATTCCAGACTCCCATTGTTTGTATGACACTCCCATGGATCAGAATACCATCCAACAACCTCTATCAGAAAAAGAATGTTTGGATCCCACTGCTTCAATTGCAAGTTTCCCAGTAGCAGTGTCATGTGTGGAAAATTGTCACCCCATGGAATATCAGGATCCCACTGATCATACTGCTTCTCACCAAGCATTAGTTTCAAGAAAAAATCATCATCATAGGAAATGCTAGGAAGGATGAAAAAATCATACCACCACATTGGAAAATCATCCTTTCCGATGCAACCCTGAAACTTTGAGGGCCCCTCAATCAAGATATGCAACTCTCTATGGCAGGACCCAATCAAGGAAAGCATATGCACCACCAAATATGCCTCAAAAGAGTGAGGCCAAACCTCATCAATTCTTTCCACTCCAATAAGAAAATTCTCATGTGCCCAATGCACACAAGAATAAAAAATTTCATCATTGTAGCTCAAAAGCCAAGGGTGGAAGTCCCTTATCTAATCATGAGAAAGATATGCATCATACAAATGCCAAAAATGCCTCATCAACTACTCACAAGTAAAATATGATGAATACAATGAAAAACCACAAGTGCAAGTAGAACCAATACCCTTATGGGTATATATCTCCAATGAAGTAACCTCATGGCTCAACTCTCTGCCAGAGGATCCAAAATACAAACATGTACTATCCCAATGGCTCAACTCTCTGCCACTGGTTCCACTCAAGTGGAAATAACATGTGTTGCATACCTCCATCAAATATTTACTCATCCAATCAGTAGATGAACAACCACTCACCAAATCATGCCCAAGTAAGGAGCTTGTGGCTTCTCCAAGTGCATATCTCCAATAGCTCTTTGGAAGCTTGTTTGTTTAGTTGTCTTCCACCTACCATGTGCATAAATGTTTCTGCGAGGAGACTCCATGTGGAACATGTAATCTTCCACCCAATCCAAGTGTGGATGAATGGTATATAATGGTAGTAATATGTACCTATGATGTTGATCACAAAACATATCAATGTCAGAGGTATTAAAAAATTTACACAAAAAACATTTACCTCCTGGAATCTTCAACTTTGTGGTGCATCTATCCATAGATGGACATAACTCTCTTCTACTTGATTCCAAGGATAAGAAATCAAGATCATGGCTGTTGGGAGGAATATGATCCTTTTCCAAACCCCATGGATTGACTATCAAGTCATCCAGAATGACTGTGGGAACCTCCTACTCCTCTTGGGGTACTATCAAGAAAAATCCTTTCACCCAATTCTCGTCTTCAAGTGATGTGACTGAAACATAAGTGTGGGGTGAAAGAGAATGAATCAACTCTTTGCAACAATTATCCACCAAGCATGTGGATCTATGTACCTCATCATCATGGGCTAATCCATGAAATGTGAGATCATGTGTCTCCTCCAAAATTATGCATCTCATCATGAGGTAACTCATAATCTCTTTAGAACAAGGAAAGTTCTTGGTTACCTTCTTTCTTGATTTCAGCCCTCTCAAGCACATTCAAATCAGCATGCTCCTCATGTTCCACCATCACATGAGATTCCTCCATAGAAATCTGAAAATCCTCAACCAAAAGAGAATGGTCGATTGGAACACAGGAGGGAATATGTGATCTTAGAAAGTATTGCTTAAGTTGCTCTACTTGCATCTGAGATTCCAAGCGAGTACTTTGAGTACTTCTCAACGAATCTTGGGTGGATTCCAACTCATATGAGATATTTTCAATCTCTTCTTCATTCTTAAATAATGCATCAGGATACAATCCTGAAATATCAAATAAATAATCTCTTATGAAAATTTTCCTTTGATGTTTGTCATTGACTTCTGAATCTTCTCCATGTATTCAATGGAAAGTGGATTTTCCATTGATGTAGATCTCCAAAAATATTGTGACACTAAAGCATGAGTGACATGGAGAATGTCAAGGGTCTCCTTGATCTTCGATGCGTTTATCTTTAATGTCTCTTCAAGGAAGGATGGTTCATGACAATGAACATCCTCTTCTTAAGTTTTTCTTGGATTAACTTCATGAAGCTTATGTGGTGATGGTGAAGTTACTCGTTTCTCCTCATCAATGGCTGCAAATTCATCATCTTCATGATCAAAGGAAAGTATATTTGCAGCACCTTTATCAAAGTAGGAAAGTTAATGAGATAGAACCTTCTCTTCTTCAAACTTCATTGGATCACCCTCATAAAATTCAAGTGGTGAAGGTGAAATTGATCCTTGGTTTGCTTCCACTATTGCAAGAAATCCATCATCATGATCAATGGTACTTTGGCTTGCAGAAACATCTTCAAATATGATCTCTATGTCACCACCATAGAGATGTGATCACCCATCAGTAGGTACTCCAACAAAATCCAAACATCCACAAGTAGATGTTCCACAGGTACTAGAGAAACCATCAGTAGTTTCTCTTTCATCCACGTTCAGTGTATTTGAATGATCATCATTAATACAAGTGGGGGTTTCATCATATGATGCACAACCTTCATTAGTACGAATTTTTTACTTGGATTCCTCTTCAAGAACCATAGCTCTTTCTTCATTACCAATGGATCTAGGTAGTTCACTACTCCTCTCAATGATTGTTGATGGATGATTTGTACTTTCCTCTTGCTTCTCCACATGAATGGTTGTATCTTTCCCATTGATATGACCTTGTAGTGACTCATGCTCCTCCAATGGTTCATCTGCATTCCTTCCTTCATAGTTAACACCAAAAATTTGAGCCTCCATATGGAAAGACTCAACCATGCCAACCTTCTCACTGTAAGTGGATGCCATATGAGAATGAAAAAAAGGATACAAAAATTAGAAGTGTAGAAATACCTTTGTATCATGTCTTTCTCTTCATGTAGTGGAGCTATGGTGGCTTGTTCTTCCACTAAATATTCTGGTTCACATCCAACTGATGTGTGCTTGTCTTCTGCTTCCTTGGGTAGCTCAAGTAGTGACTGTGAATCTGTTTTATGTTCTTCTTTTGGATCTTGATTTTCTAAGCAAACTGATGAAGTTTCCTCCTTGGTTTCCTTAGGATCAAAATTCTTGAAGACTCCTCCTGAAGAGGATCCAAAATTCTCATCAAGTAGGAGGTTGCTGAATCCCATGTATAGTCATCTATTTTGGATCCTCTAGGTTTCTTTCGATTCTCAGTAAATTTAGACCTTGGTGGACAAGGCCTAATGTCCTCATCCTATATCTGGTCACAAAAGTAACCATATTTATCTCGATGGAGGCCTCCATCTATGTAGAGGATTCCTGCTTCCTCATATGGCTCGAACTCTTCATCTTCAATGACTGGAACTAGTCTCATAGCTGCAAATTTGAGTTATGATCTGCAATATTCTTCAACAGTGATCTTATTTATTTCTACAGGGGTGGACGAAAGTGCTTTGATACAACTGTAATGTACCAACTAGGATTAGTGATACAAAAACTCTCTACTTCACAGAATAGTTTAAAACAATGTTTGTGGAAGCTAGATTGAATGAGGGTGGAAAAGATCAGAAGCTTTGAATGGATTGAAGTCTATGATATTTTATGATACCTATTCACAAAGTACTGAGACCATTGATGTTTCGAGAGCAACAAGCTGCAATCTACTCCAACGATCATGGGCCCCTCAGCATATGCAGACTAGTATGGGTGTAAACTTGGACAGGAGGTTGGGGATGAGTGTTTCTGAATCATAGAGGATAAATAACATTAAATTGCAGTCATTAAAAATTCAAATTACATTCCATAAATTTATATGAAGTTCTGACTAAGTCTCATGAAAATACTAGTAAAATTGTATTCCACAATCACACAACTAGTGAGAATTTAGGGCTCCCAAAAAGTCTATAAAGGCTCACTAAATTATGGTATGAGACTTGGAATATTATATATGACATCTTTAGAAACTCCAAGGACAATAATTACTTCATTTGTATCAAGACTCATTCATTTATTAAATGCATTCTGGAAACTAGTCAAATTATAGGAAAATCTAGAAGAGGTGGAGAAAACTCTGAATATTTCTGAATACTTCTGAATTATATAATATTAAATGATATGAATGATATCATAGATTTATTTTAACCATAAATACATCATATGAGCCAAGAGACTCCTCAAATAATTACAACAAATCTTCTCCTCTCCTAGACAACAATCTAGCATTGAAAATCACTGAGAAGCTCCGAGATTCGAACCATAGAATTCTTGGAGATTTCTAAAATTCGACCCATCCCTTGTTCATCTACAGGACCTGCAAATAAAATCAATGACAATGGTTGAATACCATCATCCTCTCCTCTTCTACACAAGAATCTAGCTCTAGAAATCCATAGGAAGCTTGGAGATTCGAACCATGAACTGAATGATGCTTCTTCTGAACTTCAAATTTGAATTGATTATCTACAAGACCTGCAAATAAACTCAGTGATAATGGATGAATACCATCATCCTCTCACATGAAGAAAGGGAACATCTCCCATCTTGGACTAGGGGCACATATCCCAAGTCTCTGAGGAAAATTTTATCTCATACCAATTCTCAAACTGACAAAAGATGTGAGTGTGGTGCACACTAGTTTATTTATAGAGACCGGGTGGCTTGAGGAGCAATTCTCCATAGCTAATGCGCCCTCCTTGAGTGGATATGGAAAGCTAGATTTACTACCTTTCCTTTTGCTTTCCTTTCCTCCTTTTTCCTTTTCCAATTGCTTTGCTTTGGATTTTTCTTCTTTTCTTCTTTTTTTTTTTTCTTTTTTCTGAACTTTCCTTCTTTTTTGACTTTCCTGCTTTCTGTTTTATCCTGATTTTTCTGCATTGTCCTGATTTTCCTTTTTTAATCCCGATTCGCTACTTTTAGCATGTTTTTGACCATTTTTAGCAATTTCCATCCTCCTTGGTCAACTTGGCCTCTTTAATTCACCCTCCTGAGCTTAGCTCATTATTTCTAATCCAAATATTAGTAATTAAAAATAAAATTACTCAATCCAACTAATTAATTATTCTAAAGTGCATATTCTCTAATTTAATTAATTAAATGCCTCCAAACCAAAATTAATCCCTTGGAAAAATTTAATTCTTTTCCTAGTACTATTGGCATAATTAATTAAATATTTTAATGCTTATGATCTAGTGACATAGACCTTGTCGAAATTTTGGGACATGACAATGTTGAACACTATGATTGCTAGTTCTGCATAATATATATTTTATATTAAAATATGCAAATATTCATTTCAAGAAATAAAATGAAACTCCGAAAGGTTTAAGAGATGTAACCTCAGCTCTGATACCAATTTGTAACACACCCAGTGTTGCACTAGACTTAATACACAATTTTTTTTAAATAATAAAATAATGGAATGTATTTATGCTCATTATCCACATGTGTATTTTATATATGCAATCCTATAACAAATGCATTTGAATTCATAAAATATATACAAATAATTAGTGGAAGCTTCAACTTAATCCATACGACCCATAATTGATTTTAACAATGCATAGTATGACCTGCGCAGTAAAACTATCTACACAGTAAAACCTGCGTGGTAAGAACCATGACATTGGAACTACGCACTATGGTTCTCCTAAATTATTTATGATAATAATTTTTAATGTTTTTAGTGTAGGAAATTTGATATCCAATTCCTTTTCCATAAAACCCATGGTATTTAGTTTAATACAACCTATGGTTTTTCAAGCATAAATATCATTCATGCAAGGAATATTAACAAAGACAAATGTAAGCTTCAACATCAACCTTATTTCTATTTTGCAGAACAAATTTAGCCCGTGGATTTCAAAAGCCACCAAACCATCCAATACTAAGCTCGTTATACAATCTTTAGCATATGAAATTTATATATATTATGATATTATTACAAATTTTTCTTTGACATAAATAAAGAGCTTAGACATAAATATAACTCCGACAAGGTTGGCATATCAAATAAGTTTATATTTATTAATTAAACCAAATTACCTTCGACATAAATAAAACATATAACTATGCACCCATATCAATACCAATAATTTACTATTTTTACAAAATATGAATAGCGAACCAAAATAAGTTTTCGCTTCAAGGAGTGAACTATGACTTAGTGAGCTTCCACGAGTGATATGTGACAGAGTGAGCTTTGACGAGTGATATCTAGAAGACTGAACTGTTGTCACATACCCAAATTATGAACATTTTATGTTGTTAGAAAAACATTATGTTTTAAGTGATTGTAAAGTTTTATGTTTATTGACCAAGTGGGGTCAAGGATGAATGTAATTAAATACTCCGAATATTTTATTATTTATAAATAAAAGAGGAGACAAATATCCAAAGGAGACTGCTGAATGAGTGTTCACTGACCCACTAGGAGGAATGGACTGGGGTGGAGAGAAAACTGACACTTGGCAGCATCCTCAACTCACTTCTCGCTGTTGCAGGGGGAAACTTTCCTATTTTTATGGTCATGTTCCCCAAGAAAGTGGAACTGAGCAGGTGGCTCATTAACTAAAGAAAAATGACCAAATACCTAGGCATGCTTTATCTACCCATCGAATTCAGCAGGAGGTTGTTTAGTTCTTACCTTGTGAAAATTTCTGAAAGAGAAAGACAAGAGAGCACAAGAGATTCGATGAGGGGAAGGATAGAAGTGATTGAGTGATTTAAGACTGCATTCTGAACTAGTGCAACCACATTGCTGAGTTCAATATTGCTTTAGGAAAAAGCACGCAGGAAAAAGCACAAGTATTCCGGTGATAGTAGTGAAAGTGATTGCTACACTAAAAAGAAGAAGTACAAGCCATATGAATAAATTCCTGGCAAGTTTAAAAAGATCAAACCACCAACTTTTAATGGAGAAACAGAAAAGAGTGAGACAGTCGAAGCATGGTTGTCCGGTATGAATAAGTACTTTCAAATTTACAATTACTCAAGTCATTTAAAAACTAAAATGACAATTTATAATTTGACTTGAAAAGCAGACATCTAGTGGCAAGATTTGAAACGAGTAAAAGGTTTAAAAGAGAAAAGTGTAAATTGGAGTAATTTTAAGAAATATTTTAAAAGAAAGTTTCTGTCGGAACAGTATTATGACGAACGAGTTAAAGAGTTTTACTAGTTAAAGTTAGGTTCCATGGATATGAGGGAATTAAGCAACAAATTTTTAAATTTATTAAGGTATGTTCCTTACATCACTAAAAAAAAGCCTAAGATACAGAGATTTCTGAGTTGTTTTCCCTCTCATATAAAGGACAGGATTGAGTATGATGGTACTCAAACTCTTGAAGAGGCCATGAGAAAAGCAAATATCTGTTATGAATAGAACAAGAAAAGAGAAGGCATACCCAACGGGAAGGTAAAAAGGCCTAATAATTTTGAACAAAGAAACAATCAGTCTTCTTTTAATCGCAACTTTGGGAATAATAATTCACATAATTATTCTAACAGAAAATTTCAAGGGAATAATTCATCAGGTAGTATACAGTCAAAATTTACAGCTACAAGAAACAGTGATTCACCTAAAAATTTTGTTAAAAAAAATGAGCAGAAAGAACCTGTTAAATGTTGGGACTGTCAGGGACCTCACTATGCATCAAACTGCCCCCTCAGAAAGACGACTGTCAACAACATACACACAGTACAGGAGGAGACTAATGTTGGTGACTTAGCGAGGGAAATGCCCATAATCAATGCAACCTTGGAAAACAGACAGGTTGGTCATCAAACTTCAATGGTTGAAGTAGAAGGTATGCTGAAATATAAACCTATTTCTATTTTAATTGATCCAGGAACAAGTCTTAACTATGTGCTACCTGATTTAGGTAAATTTTGTAATCTGAAAATAGACAAGTTTGAAAGTTCATGGATGGTTCAGCTAGCTACTTGAACAAAAAGAAAAGTGACTGATTATGTAAAAGAGTGTGAATTACTGATGAATCAGTTTAGGACCCATGTTAAGCTGAATGTGTTATCTTTAGGCTCTTACGATATTCTGATTGGAATGGATTGGTTGGAAAAGCATAGGGTAATTTTAAACTGTTTTGAAAAGACTTTTACTTGTTTGAATGAAAAATGTGAAACTATAACAGTAAAAGGAATTCCTAGAAAGACTTCTGTTAGACAAATTTATGCTTTGCAAGTTAAAAACGATGTTCGTAAAGGGTGTAAGTTGTTTGCTGTAAATGTAATTAATGACGAACAATCAACTAAGGAAGATAAGTTAAAGTTGGAAGACATACCCATTATAAAGGAATTTACTGATGTATTTCCCGAAGAAATTCCAAGACTACCTCTGAAAAGGGAACTAGATTTCACCATTGAGTTAATACTGGGAGCGGTACCAAACTCAAAGGTTCCTTATAGAATGAACATTCTGGAACTTAATGAACTTAAATCATAGCTTAAGGAACTGATTGATAAAAATTATATAAGGCCAAGTGTGTCTCCATGGGGAGCACCTATCATTTTTGTTAAAAATAAGGACGAAACTATGCATTTATGCATAGATTACCGTCAGTTAAATAAAATGACCATAAAGAACAGATATCCTCTGCATCGCATTGATGATATGTTTGAACAACTACACGATGCGAATATATTTTCTAAGATAAACTTGAGGTTGGGGTAACATCAAGTCAAAATTAAAGATGAGGACATCTTTCAGACTGCTTTTAGAACCCGTTATGGGCACTACGAGTTCGTGGTTATGCCTTTTGGGCTAACCAACGCCCCAACAGTTTTCATGTGTCTTATGAACAATGTTTTACATCGGTACTTAGATAAGTTTGTAATTGTTTTCATTGACGACATTCTAATTTATTCTAAGACTAAAGAAGAACATAACGAACACTTAAAAATAATTTACAAATGTTAAGATAACACCAACTTTATGCTATGTTCAGTAAATGTAATTTCTTTAAAGATAAAATACAGTACCTAGGGCATGTGATATCCTAGGATGGAATCGCAGTAGACCTGGACAAGATAAAAGCAATTAATGAATGGCCTGCCCCTAAAGACGTAACTGGTGTATGATCTTTTATGGGAATTACAGGTTACTATCGTAAATTTATAGAAAGATTCTCTCGAATAGCGAATCCTATAACCTCTTTACAAAAGAAAGGTAAGAAATTTATTTGTGATCCAAAATGTGAAGAAAGTTTTAAGAAATTAAAAGAACTGATAACAACTGCACCTATCCTAAAAATTGCAGACCCAAACAAGGATTTCTTTGTATGCACTGATCCATGCAATGATGGACTTGGCGGAGTCTTAACACAAGAAGGTCATGTGATTGCCTATGAGTTTATAAATTTAAAGATTCATGAGAAGAACTATGCAACTTATGATTTAGAATTGGACGCCATGATATATGCGTTAAAGATGTGGTGTCACCACTTAATTGGAAGAAAATTTACACTAATAACAGATAATAAAGGTTTAAAATATTTGCTGGATCAACCAAATTTGAATGCAAGGCAAGCTAGGTGGCTAGCTTTCCTTAGCGAAAAATGATTTCGATTTTCAACACATTAAAGGTAAAGAAAATAAATTTGTTGATGCGTTAAGAAGAAATGCTAGGTTAAATTTTGTTTCAGCAATCAGTACTTATAAAACTGATCTAGAAAATCAGATTAAGGAAGGAATCATAATGGATGAAAAATATCAAAAATTACATGAAAAGATTGTTGAAGATAATTCTGAAAATTTAATAACAGATTTCAGAATTGATGAAAGAGGATTAATGTTGTATAAAAATAGACTTTATGTGCCTAATGTTGCTGAAATTAAGGGCATCCTGGTTACCAAAAGATTATAACAATGTTGAGGAAGGATTACTTTTGAAGCATGAAAAAGGAGGTAGCTGAATATATTGCCAGGTGTATGGAATGTCAACAAATAAAGGCTGGACATCAACACCCAGCAGGACTGTTGCAACCACTACCTGTTCCGGATTGGAAGTGGGAAACAATTAGTATTGATTTTATAACTGGTTTACCTAAAAATCAGAAACAAAATGATTCCATAATGGTAATTGTGGATAAGCTTAGTAAAGAAACCCATTTCATACCTGTTAAAACAACCTATAAGGCTGCTAACATTGCTGAAATTTTTATGAAACAAATTTTTCGTTTACCTGGGATTCCAAAAGTTATAATTTTCGATAGGGACTCTAAGTTTACAGGAAATTTATGGAAGTCTTTATTTAAAGGTTTAGATACTACTTTAAATTTCAGCACATCATTTCATCTGCAAACGGATGGGAAAATAGAAAGAGTCAACCAGATTCTTGAAGATATGTTAATAATGTATGTTAGAGATCAGCCAGGTAAATGGGAGGAATATTTGCATCTTGTTGAGTTTGCTTATAATAACCACTACCAAGATTCCACAAAACTCAGTCCATTTGAAATTTTGTATGGCAGAAAGTGTAACACTCCTATTTCTTGGAGTAATCTAGTTGATAGGTTAATGTTAGGACCTGAGTTATTAAAAGAAATGGAACAAATAGTGAAACAAGTTCAAGGAAATTTGAAAATTGCACAAGATAGACGGAAAAACCATGCAGATCTCAAAAGAACTCAAAAAGAGTTTCAGGTTGGTGAACATGTTTTCCTCAAGGTAAAACCAAAAAAGAGCTGCTTAAAGTTAGGAAGCTGTGCAAAACTAGCACCAAGGTATTGCAGACATTTTGAAATACTGTCCAGGGTAGGACCAGTGGCATATCAATTGGATTTACTACCAAATATTAAAGTGCATAATTTATTTCATATCTCTCTTTTGAAAAAGTATGTGCATGTTGCTACTCATGTGATTAATTGGAATGATGTATAGGTGGAACTAGAAGGAGATTTTCTGGTGGAACCAGATTTTATCCTCGACAAGAGGAAAATTTTGCTTCGTAATCATAATATTGGATAGGTAAAGGTGCAATGGAAGCACCTTTGTCTAGATGAAGCAACCTGGGAGTTGGAAAGTAATATGCGGGTGGCATATCCAAATATGTTCCAGGAAGAAGTAGATGATGATGAATAAAGCAACATTAAGGACGATGTTGAATTTAAGACGGGGTATTTGTCACATACCCAAATTCTGAACATTTTATGTTGTCAGAAAAACATTTTGTTTTATGTTATTGTAAAGTTTTATGTTTATTGACCAAGTGGGGTCAAGGATGACTGTAATTAAATACTCTGAATATTTTATTATTTATAAATAAAAGAGGAGACAAATATCCAAAGGAGACTGTTGAATAAGTTTTCACTGGCCCACTAGGAGGAATGGCCTGGGGTGGAGAGAAAATTGACACTTGGCAGCATTCTCAACTCACTTCTAGCTGTTGCAGGGGGCAAATTCCCTATTTTTATGGTCATGTTTCCCAAGAAAGTGGAACTAAGCAGGTGGCTCATTAACTAAAGAAAATTGAACAAAGACCTAGGCATGCTTTATCTACCCATCAAATTCAGCAGGAGGTTGTTCAGTTCTTACCTTGTGAAAATACATGAAAGAGAAATACAAGAGAGCACAAGAGATTTGATGAGGGGATGGATAGAAGAGATTGAGGGAGTTAAGACTGCATTCTGAACTAGTGTAGCCACATTGTCGAGTTCAATATTGCTAAAGGCAGAAGTATTACTGTCAAGTACTATTGTTGAGTTGCAAAGGAATTTATTCCAATCTCCACATAGCATCTTCGTCCTGGTGGTTCAGTGAACAGGCTCGGGGGTCCTAAGGAAAGTAACTTGGTTGTCTTCAGGAAAAGGTTGGGTGGAATGGGCTCCTTTGGTTGTTTGTCTCTTCTACAATTACCAGGTTCTATTTGTGTTATCTTCTTTACTTTCTGTCAAAAACTGCATTTACTAGAGAAATGAGTGTAGAAATGTTATTAGTTCTATTTAAATCTTAGGTATTCATTAACTGATTTAAATGTTCTATTTTATCTACCTAATTCTGAAACCCTTTCCTCTACCATTTTTAAATGTTGAATGGATAGTTAGATTCCAAATTTAAATGATGAAAGATAGAATAGAAACACTTCTCTATATTTTTCCACACACTTAAAGTGTCATACTCTAGTACAGAAGAAGTCAAAATTATAGATAGATTTGAATGATTGAATATCATAGATAAAATCTGTTTCATTTCTGTATAACATTTCCGTGTTAATTTCTGTAAATAACAACATAACTCTAATTTAAAAACCTAGATTTTGTGCAAAGCTCAGTAATAGAATCGTCAATAAATAGTTTACATTTATATATTTTTTCTCTATGAACAGATTGTATATTAAAAATAATCCTACTGGTTTACAAAATTATGATGTAAAAACCTGCTCTTAAAATAATATAAACTAGATCAAATTTCAATATTCTCTCATACAGTTAATACCACATATTAGCACTTGCAATAGTGCAGAAATAACAGTTTGCTAATCAATCTCTTACTTATATTAAAACCTAAGTTAAAATATAGCATAAACCCTTTATACCAGAAAGAAAATAATTCTTATTTGATTGTAGAAACCTTCTCAAATAAAACCGAATCTTTAATTATTATAAACAATTGATGTTGCAAAAACCTTAATAGTAGTGAAAGTTCACGATACAGGATAATTTCATAAACAAATCAAAGTTATAAGTATTATAGGAACACACATTTAAACTTGTATCTATTTTTTCTTCATCCCACTTTATGTATCATGTAATGATTTACTGTATTTAACCACTTAAACATTTACTCAGAGATCTCAAACATACTGCCTCATAACGCACATACAAAATAATTATTAATTATTTTAACCATTAAAATATACTAAGGTTTTCTAAGCACATAGTAACTCTACTTAGTCTATCGACCATTCCAGGGTTGAAAACCCTGTTCATAATCCACAATTGGTAATACTGTAATAACATTGCATTCTTTTCCAAAATGAGAACATCATACAAGAATAGGGTTCGATACCCATAAGGGATCACCCAAAATAGTCCATGCTTTCATAATTATAAATACGACCTTTACAAGTTTTCTAAAGTATAGGTGTGCAGGGTTCGATTCTCGACTCACCCTAAAGCCACTTAATAATTTTATAAGCTATCAGATAAATCTTAAATACATAATAGGTTCGAGGTTCGAAACCCATAGCTTTCCACACGCAAAGCTTTAAAAATATAAACAATTATGGTATGGTTTCCAACCCTGCCTTACGACCAATCTTTGAAAACAACTCTTTTAAATAAACATCAAAACCATTTCCAACAAAGACGGGTCTTTCCCTCAAACATAGTTAGCTTGTATCAAACCTACTCATTGCAAAAATAACGAAAATGCTGAGAGTAAACTCTCTGAAAATTGTATTGCAAACTATACTTTGATTTTGCAAAACCATATATATTAACCATAAAAATTTATACATATACAGTAAAAAAAGGTAGCGTTGATCAACCAACGCAAGTCGAGGTCAAGGGTTCTACCCTCCTTGTACTATTTTCCATACGGCTTATAAAAATTACAACCAACTATAAAACCAAATTATAAGTTAAACCGAAGTTTTGGCTAACCAAAATAAGACTGGCATCGGTGCTAAGCTTCACCATAATCTTCCGAGTGCAAATAAATGCGCATAGGGAGTCACCGAGGCTTACCAGGGCCAAAGAAGCTTTTATTTTCCTTTCTAGCCAACCTTAAAAAAAATGCCGAGGAAGAGACCTGCAGGGACACCACCATAACAATTGGTTAAACCTTGAAATAACTCAGACTTTTAAATTTAAACATTGTTAATGTTAAAACAGTTGACGAAACCAAAAAGGGTCGGTTATGACATTACTTGCATCTCTTTAGCATGCTTGAGCACGTATGCGATGGATTAAGCTTTCAACACTAACACTGGTGGTGCAAATATTCACCATCGAACCCAGTAAGGGTTAAAAACCTTGTAAAAGACTCAGCTCATATGGCCTGCTTTTGACAAAATACAAGTTATAGGTCTCAGTATCGAACCCCGGGAGGAACTGCAAGCATTGTTTACAAACCTTGAAAACTCGAGAGCCTGTTGGCCTCTCCTCCCACCTTCAATGAAAAATGAATGTCCAGGTTAATGTCTCGTCGAGGTAGTTCAAAAATCATCTAGGGTTTAATATAACAACCAAGAACCGTCACGTGAAACCTTGCCACGAGGATTACCAACGGGCATTCCAACCAAAACACATTTAATAACATTTAAGTGTTACAGCTACCAATTGCTCGTATGCCTACCAACGCAGAGATCCACCAAGGTTAAGTTGTGGACTGCATTATGCTTACAACATAAAGTATGTCTATGCATAGTCATAGCATATAGTGTATAGTTTCCACTTAGAGCATTTTGAGATCCATACTATGCATATAGTGTAAAGTATTTATGCATATAGTTTATAACATCTAGCAATAGTATAGATGCATAAAGTTCTAACACATATATTATAACACAAAGTATAAAACCTTCAATGTAGGGTTTGGTCGTGTACCAAAGCTTGAACAATACAATTTGATGAGTCATGAAATCAACATTGCCATTTTAGCATGCATATATAAAAGCTATAGTCGATAATTAAGTACATTAAGCCATAACATTAATACAAATAAAACCAAGTTGGCATAAGCATGATTTTTTATTATGAAGTATAAACTGAATGGAAAACATAAATAAATATATAAGACGATCTTGAGATAAGTATGATCGAAGTTAAGCTAGATCTTACCCTCGAACAAGTTAAGTTCTCCATACTGTTTTACTTAACATCGGAGGCTATAGGAATTATAACAAAGTCATTTTGGCATACATCGATAATGTTTCGGTTGGGAATATCGCTCTTACCTGTGATCTGCGACAGAAGTTTAAGAGCGTTAGCTATAAATAGCTAAGTAAGCCTCGAGGTTCCCATAGGATCCCTTCATCAAATAGAAAATCAAACAGTTAGTACTTATGAACAAAACAGTACCATAGTAAGAGATAGGTTAATTGACGATGTTCATACATTTAAAGAAGTAACCACAATTATTCAGAAAACAAAAATGATATTAAACATCCAGTAGTAAATGACAACATAAATACATGCATCTAATCATTTGCAAGTAGTAAAGACATTATAAAAAACATAGCATGTAATTGACATATGATAATTATATTTTTGATGACTAATTGAAGAAGGTGTCCTCATAATACAAAATCAGGCTATCGTTAAAAGAAGCAAATAGTCATCAATTATACTTACGCATAACCAATATAAGCATTTAATGCTACATAGAAAATTTTAAATTTTTGTGAATTTTGGGGATGTTACATGTGGTATCACAGCGCAAGTTCAAATACTAGGCCTGAAGTGGCTCAACTCGTGCAATTTAAAATTTTAAAAACAAAATTTCAACTACTGATTTTTATTTTTACTTTGTCTTTTGTTCAACACTTTATAAATTTAGTCTACAGGTATGGAAGGACCAGAAGAGTCGGCTGAGCACAAGTCCCATAATAATGAACAAGGACACATTAATGCAGAAAATTTATTTGTTGAATTGAACGATAATTCATTTGAATTGCTAAGGACAGTAAAAGATTTAAAAATAGAGATAAAAATTGTTAAGGAAGAAAATGAACGAATAAAGAAAGCTCAAGAGGAGATGAATCAAATCCCGTTGGATAAATTTCATAACAGTGATAAGGATAAAAGAAAAAAAAAATTATGAATCTGGAACCATATCCTACCAATGTAAGGATAAAAAGCTAAAATTGACTAATTATGACAGCAACTCATTTTCTGAATTTTATGAAAAAGAACGCAGGAAAAAGCACAAGTATTCCGGTGATAGTGGTGAAAGTGATCGCTACACTAAAAATAAGAAGTACAAGCCATACGAAGAAATTTTTGGCGAGTTTAAAAAGGTCAAACCACCAACTTTTAATGGAGAAACATAAAAGAGTGAGACAGCCAAAGCATGGTTGTCCGGTATGAATAAGTACTTTCAAATTTACAATTACTCAAGTCATTTAAAAACTAAAATGGAAATTTATAATCTGACTAGAAAAGCAGACATCTGGTAGCAAGATCTGAAACGAGTAAAAGGTTTAAAAGAGAAAAGTGTAAATTGGAGTAATTTTAAGAAATATTTTAAAATAAATTTTATGTCGGAATAGTATTATGAGTAATGAGCTAAAGAGTTTTACGAGTTAAAGTTAGGTTCCATGGATATGAGGGAATTCAACAGGAAATTTTTAAATTTATTAAGGTATGTGCCTTACATCACTGAAGAAAAGCCTAAGGTATAGATATTTTTGAGTTGTTTTCCCTCTCATAAAAAGGACATGATTGAGTATGATGGTCCTCGAAATCTTGAAGAGGCCATGAGAAAAGAAAATATATGTTATGAAAAAAACAAGAAAAGAGAAGGCATACCCAACTGGAAGGTAAAAAGGCCTAATAATTTTGAACAAAGAAAAAAACAGTTTTCTTTTAATCGCAACTTTGGGAATAAAAATTCACGTAATTATTCTAACATAAAATTTCAAGGGAATAATTCAACAAGTAATATACAGTCAAAATTTACAACTGCAAGAAACAGTGATTCACCTAAACAATTTGTTAAAAACAATGAACAAAAAGAACCTGTTAAATGTTGGGACTGTCAGGGACCTCATTATGCATCAAACTGCCCGCTCAAAAAGAGGATTGTCAGGGACCTCATTATGCATCAAACTGCCCGCTCAGAAAGAGGACTGTCAACAACATACACACAGTACAGGAGGAGACTACTATTGGTGACTTAGCGAGGGAAATGCCCAGAATCAATGCAGCCTTGGAAAACATACAGGATGGTCATAAAACTTCCATGGTTGAAGTAGAAGGTATGCTGAAAGATAAACATATTTCTATTTTAATTGATCCAGGAGAAAGTCTTAGCTATTTGTCACATGATTTAGTTAAATGCTGTAATATGAAAATAGACAAGTTTGAAAGGTCATTGTTGGTTTAACTAGCTACTTGAACTAAAAGAAAAGTGACTGATTATGTAAAAGAGTGTGAATTACTGATGAATCAGTTTAGGACCCATGTTAAGTTGAATATGTTACCTTTAGGCTCTTACGAGATTCTGATTGGAATGGATTGGTTGGAAAAGCATAGGGTAATTTTAAACAGTTTTGAAAAGACTTTTACTTGTTTGAATGAAAAATGTGAAACTATAACAGTAAAAGGAATTCCTAGAAAAACTTATGTTAGACAAATTTATGATTTGAAAGTTAAAAAGGTTGTTCGTAAAGGGTGTAAGCTGTTTTCTATAAATGTAATTAATGACTAACAATCAACTAAGGAAGATAAGCTAAAGTTGGAAGACATACCCATTCTAAAGAAATTTTCTGATGTATTTCCGGAAGAAATTCCAGGGCTACCTCTGAAAAGGGAACTAGATTTCACCATTGAGTTAGTACCGGGAGCGGTACCAAACTCAAAGATTCCTTACAAAATGAACATTCTGGAACTTAATGAACTTAAATCACAGCTTAAGGAACTGATTGATAAAAATTATATAAGGCCAAGTGTGTCTCCATGGGGAGCACCTATCATTTTTGTTAAAAATAAGAACAAAACTATGCGTTTATGCATAGATTACTGTCGGTTAAATAAAATGACCATAAAGAACAGATATCCTATGCCTCGCATTGATGATCTGTTTGATCAACTACGCGACGCGAAGATATTTTCTAACATAGTCTTGAGGTTGGTGTACCATCAAGTCGGAATTAAAGATGAAGACATCTTTAAGACTGCTTTTAGAACCCGTTACAGGCACTACAAGTTCGTGGTTATTCTTTTTGGGATAACCAACGCCCCAACAGTTTTCATGTGTCTTATGAACAATGTTTTACATCGGTACTTAGATAAGTTTTTAATTGTTTTCATTGACGACATTCTAATTTATTCTAAGACTAAAGAAGAAAATAACAAACACTTAAAAATAATTTTACAAGTGTTAAGAGAACACCAACTTTACGCTAAGTTCAAAAAATGTGATTTCTTTAAAGATAAAATACAGTACCTAGGGCATGTGATATCCAAGGATGGAATCACAATAGACCCGGACAAGATAAAAGCAATTAATGAATGGCATGCCCCTAAAGACGTAACTAGTGTATGATATTTTATGGGAATTACAGGTTACTATCATAAATTTATAGAAGGATTCTCTCGAATAGCGAATCCTATAACCTCTACAAAATAAAGGTAATAAATTTATCTAGGATAAAAAATGTGAAGAAAGTTTTAAGAAATTAAAATAACTATTAAAAACCTCACCTATCCTAAAAATTGTAGACCCAAACAAGGATTTCATTGTATGCACTAATGCATGCAATGATGGACTTGGCGGAGTCTTAACACAAGAAGGTCATGTGATTTCCTATGAGTCTAGAAAGTTAAAGATTCATGAGAAGAACTATGCAACTTATGATTTAGAATTGGACACCGTGATATATGTGTTAAAGATGTGGTGTCATCACTTAATCGGAAGAAAATTTACACTAATGATAGATAATAAAGGTTTAAAATATTTACTGGATCAACCAAATCTGAACGCAAGGCAAGCTAGGTGGCTAGCTTTCCTTAGTGAAAATCATTTCAAGATTCAGCACATTAAAGGTAAAGAAAATAAAGTTGTTGATGCCTTAAAAAGAAATACTATGCTAAATTTTGTTTCAGCAATCAATACTTATAAAACTGATCTAGAAAATCAGATTAAGGAAGGAATTAGAATGGATGAAAAATATCAAAAAATACATGAAAAGGTTTTTGAAGATAATGCCGAAAATTTAATAACAGATTTCAGAATTGATAAAATAGGATTAATGCTGTATAAAAACAGACTTTATGTGCCTAATGTTGTTGAAATTAAGTTGTTGATTTTAAATGAATTGCATAAAAGTCCATACTCGGGGCATCCTGGTTACCAAAAGATGATAACAATGCTGAGGAAGGATTAATTTTGGCCAAGCATAAAAAATGAGGTAGCTGAATATATTGCCAGGTGTATGGAATGTCAGCAAATAAAGGTTGAACATCAACACCCAACAGGACTATTGCAGCCACTACCTGTTCCACTTTGGAAGTGGGAAATAATTAGTATTGATTTTATAACTGGTTTACCTAAAAATCAGAAACAAAATGATTCCATAATGGTAGTTGTTGATAAGCTTAGTAAAGCAACCCATTTCGTACCTGTTAAAACAACCTATAAGGCTACTAACATTGCTGAAATTTTTATGAAACAAAATTTTCGTTTGCATGGGATTCCAAAAGTTATAATTTCCGATACGGACTCTAAGTTTACAAGAAATTTCTGGAAGTCTTAATTCCAATGGGGACTCTAAGTTTAGATACTACTTTCAATTTCAACACATCATTTCATCTGCAAACGAATGAGCAAATAGAAAGAGTCAACCAGATTCTTGAAGATATGTTAAGAATGTATGTTAGAGATTAGCCAGGTAAATGGGAGGAATATTTGAATCTTGTTGAGTTTGATTATAATAACCACTACCAAGCTTCAAAAAAACTCAGTCCATTTGATATTTTGTATGGAAGAAAGTGTAACACTCCTATTTCTTGGAGTAATCCAATTGATAGGTTAATGGTAGGACCTTAGTTATTAAAATAAATGGAACTAACCGTGAAACAGGTTCAAGGCAATTTGAAAATTGCACAAGATAGAAAGAAATGCCATGAAGATCTCAAAAGAACTCAGAAAGAGTTTTAGGTTGGTGAACATGTTTTCCTCAAGGTAAAACCAAAAAAGAGCTCCTTAAAGTTAGGAAGCTGTGCAAACTAGCACCAAGCTATTGCAGACCTTTTGAAATACTGTCCAGGGTAGGACCAGTGGCATATCAGTTGGCTTTACCACCAAATATTAAAGTGCATAATGTATTTCATATCTCTCTTTTGAAAAAGTATGTGCATGATGCTACTCATGTGATTAATTGGAATGATGTACATGTGGAACCAGAAGGATATTTTCTGGTGGAACCAGATTGTATCCCCGACAAGAGGGAAATTTTGCTTTGTAATCGTACCATTGGACAGGTAAAGGTGCAATGGAAGCACCTTAGTCAGATGAAGCAACCTGGGAGTTGAAAAGTAATATGTGGGTGGCATATTCAAATCTGTTCTAGGAAGAAGTAGAGGATGATGAATAAAGAAACATCAAGGACGATGTTGAATTTAAGAGGGGGTATTTTTCACATACCCAAAATTTTGAACATTTTATATTGTCAGAAAACATTATGTTTTATGTTATTGTAAAGTTTTATGTTTATTGACCAAGTGGGGTCAAGGATGAATGTAATTAAATACTCTGAATATTTCACTATTTATAAATAAAAGATGAGACAAATATCCAAAGGAGACTATTGAATGAGTGTTCAGTGACCCACTAGGAGGAATGGCCTGGGGTGGAGAGAAAAATGACACTTAGAAGCATCCTCAACTCACTTCTAGCTATTGCAGGGGGAAACTTCCCTATTTTTATGGTCATGTTCCCCAAGAAAGTGGAACTGAGTAGGTGGCTCATTAACTAAAGAAAACTAACCAAATACCTAGGCATGCTTTATCTACCCATCGAATTCAGCAGGAAGTTGTTTAGCTCTTACCTTGTGAAAATTTCTAAAAGAGAAAGACAAGAGAGCACAAGAGATTCAATGAGGGGAAGTCTATAAGTGATTGAGTGAGTTAAGACTGCATTCTGAACTAGTGCAGCCACATTGTTGAGTTCAATATTGCTAAAGGAAGAAGTATTACTGTCAAGTACTACTGCTGAGTTGCAAAGGAATTTATTCTAATCTCCATACAACATCTTCGTCGTAGTGGTTCAGTGAACAGACTCGAGGGTCCTAAGGCAAGTAACTTGGCTGTCTTTAGGAAAAGCTTGGGTGGACTAGGATCCTTTGGTTATTTGTCTCTTCTACAGTTACCAAGTTCTATTTGTGTTATCTTCTTTACTTTCTGTCAAAAACTTCATTTACTAGAGAAATGAATGTAGAAATGTTATTAGTTCTATTTAAATCTTGCGTATTCATTAACTGAATTAAATGTTCTATTTTATCTACCTAATTCTGAAACCCTTTCATCTACCAGTTTTAAATGTTGAATGGATAGTTAGATTCCAAATTTAAATGATGAAAGATAGAATAGAAACACTTCTCTGTATTTTTCCACACACTTAAAGTGTCATACTCTATTACAGAAGAAGTCAAAATTATAGATAGATTCGAATGATTGAATATCAAAGATAAAATCTGTTTCATTTCTGTTGAACATTTCTTTGTTAAAATCATAACAAAACTCTAATTTAAAAACCTAGATTTTGTGTAGAGCTCAGTAATAGAATTGTCAATAAATAGTTTACATTTATATATTTTTTCTCTATGAACAGATTGTATATTAAAAATAATCCTACTGGTTTACGAAAGCATGATGTAAAAACCTGCTCTTAAAATAATATAAACTAGATCAAATTTCATTATTCTCTCATACAGTTAATACTACATAGTAGCACTTGGTATAGTGTAGAAATAACAGTCTACTAATCAATCTCTTACTTATATTAAAACCTAAGTTAAAATATAGCATAAACCCTTTATACCAGAAAGCAAATAGCTCTTATTTGATTGCAGAATACTTCTCAAATAAAAACTGAATCTTTAATTATTATGAAAAATTAATGTTGCAAAAACCCTAATAGTAGTGAAAGTTCACGATACATGATAATTGCATAAACAAATCAATGTTATAAGTATTATAGGAACGCACATTTAAACTTCTATCTATTTTTTCTTCATCCCACTTTATGTATCGTGTAATGATTTACCGGATTTAACCACTTAAACATTTACTCAGAGATCTCAAACATACTGCCTCATAACGCACATAAAAAATAATTATTAATTATTTTAACCATTAAAATATACTAGGGTTTTCTAAGCACATAGTAACTCTACTTAGTCTATCGACCATTCCAGGGTTGAAAACCCTGTTCATAATCCACAATTGTTAATATTGTAATAACAGTGCAATCTTTTCCAAAACGAGAACACCATACAAGACTAGGGTTCGATATCCGTAAGGGATCACCCAAAACATTCCATGCTTTCATAATAATAAATATGACCTTTGCAAGTTTTCTAAAGTACAAGTGTACAGGATTCGAGTCTCGACTCACCCTAAAGCCACATAATAATTTTATAAGCTATCAAATAAATCTTAAATACATAACAGGTTCGGGGTTCGAAACCCGTCGCTTTCTACAAGCAAATCTTTAAAAATATAAACAGTTCTGGTAGGGTTTCCAACCCTGCCTTACGACCAATATTTGAAATCGCTCTTTTAAATAAACATCACAACCATTGCCAATAGAGACGAGTCTTTCCCTCAAACACAGGTAGCTTGTATCAAACCTTCTCATTGCATAAATAATGAAAATGACGAGAGTAAACTCTCTGAAAATTGTATTGAAAACTAAACTTTGATTTTGCAAAACCATATATATTAACCATAAAAAATTATACATATACGGTAACGAAAGGTAGTGTTGAGAAACCAACATAAGTCGAGGTCAACGGTTCAACCCTCCTTGTACCATTTTCCATACGGCTTATAAAAATTACAACCAACTGTAAAACCAAATTATAAGTTAAACCGGAGTTTCAACTAACCAAACTAAGACCGGCATCAGTGCCAAGCTTCACCATAATCTTCTGAGTTCAAATAAATGCCCATAGGGAGTCACTGAGGCTTACTAGGGCCAAATAAGCTTTTATTTTCCTTTCTAACCAACTTTAAAACAAATGCTAAGGAAGAGACCTGTCAGGGACACCACCATAACAACTAGTTAAACCTTGAAATAAATCAGACTTTTAAATTTAAACATTGTTAATGTTAAAACACTCGACGAAACCAAAAAGGGTCGATTATTGCATTACCTGCGTCTCTTTAGCACACCTGAGCACGTATGCGATGGATTAAGCTTTCAGTACCAACACTGGTGGTGCAAAGATTCACCATCAAACCCAGTAAGGGTTAACAACCTTGTAAAAGACTCGGCTCATATTTCCTGTTGTTGAAAAAATACAGGTTACAGGTCTGAGTATCGAACCCCGGGAAGAACTGCAAGCATTGTTTATAAACCCTGAAAAATCGAGAGCTTATCGGCCTCTCCTCCCACCTTCAATGCAAAATGAATGTCTAGGTTAATGTCTCGTCGAGGTAGTTCAAAACTTACCTAGGTTTTAACACAACAACCAAGAACCGTCATGTCAAACCTTGCCACGAGGATTTCCAACGGCCATTCCACCCAAAACAGATTTAATAACATTTAAGTGTTATAGCTACCAATTGCTTGTATGCCTGCCAATGCAGAGATCCACCGAGGTTAAGTTGTGTACTACAGTATGCTTACAACGTAAAGTATGTCTATGCATAGTCATAGCATATAGTGTATAGTTTCCACTTAGAGCATTTCGAGAGCCATATTATGCATATAGTGTAAAGTATTTATGCATATAGTTTATAACATCTAGCAATAGTATAGATGCATAAAGTTCTAACACATATATTATAACACAAAGTATAAAACCTTTAATTTAGGGTTTGGACATGTACCAAAGCTTGAACAATACAAGTTGATGAGTCATGAAATCAATGTAAGAACCCTAAAACTCATAAAATCTACTAAATAACATTATAATATTAAATATGCATACAGATATTTGAACCAATACAAGAATTTGATAAATACAATGGATCTGATATCCTGTGAATTTATAAAAACCAGTATACAACCAGAAGCATCATGCAATGAAAGATCTAAAACAACATAGTGTATCTAATCAACAATATAACAAAAAAATATGCTATGAAAATATAGGAGCCATACCTGGATAGATGACCTAGCAGCTACCATTACCTTGATAGCTCTTGATAGCTCCAATAATGCAACTGAAGGTGGGGGGACGACTCTCCACCCAACCAACCCCCAGCCAAATAGGTTGAGGCCCTTGAGCCCCCAACAAATAACCATATGCCAGCACTATCTTGCTTTCCTCTCCTCCAGAGCTCCTCTTCCAAGATGGCCAAAGACAAAAAGATCCCTCTCTTCACTTCTTATCCTCCTTTTATCTCTTCCTTCTCCCAATTTCTTAATTACTTATTTAATGCAATTTGTTTTTCCTTATTTTCTTTCATATTCCCAATTATATTATTATCTTACATTATTTTATCTTACATTATTTTATATTACATTTTATTCATTATATTAAATATTCTCTATATGTGGGTTGTTGCATACTCTCCCCCTTCAAGAAACTTCGTTCTGAAGTTATAAGATTCAAGCAATAAATACAATACTTATTCAATCAATCAATCAAGTAAATACTACAATATATAGGTATCTAGTACTATTGTGAAGTTTAGAGATTTATATGTGTGGCCACCACATAGAAGTCTCCAAACTGCACTAATACAATCAAATGCCCTAAGTTACAACATGCTCTTAATTAATTCCTGATGAGTCTAGTATGCAACCATATAAACAATCATGCAACATACATACATAAGCATTAGATAATTAATTAATAATTAATTACTGTGTGTTTGTTTACTTCCTCTTTCCTTACTCACCCTCTCCCTGAGAATCATACCATTCGATCAACCTCCCTACACCTCCCCTCCAACTCCGAATGGTCCCGCTCTCCATGGCACGGTCCCTCTACTATAACCTGTCCGCGGATCATATAGTAGGCATCAGAAGTTCCCCGGGAAGTTACTGCGGCATCGCCACCTTCCCAACTTCTGGTAATAATACGGCCTCATCAGATTCTAACGAAATCAGGGCCTCATCGGTACTAGCCAGCATCTGGTTCCCGGTACCCTCATCCTGATACTCTTGGTACCCCCAATCCTGATATCAGGATCATTATACCCCAAGCATCTCGGAAGGCTAGCCTAAACATCCTCCATAGCACCCTCAAGGAACTAGCCCCAGGAATCAGAAGTCCTTCTACATAAACCTCCCTCCCGGTGAGTATGTCTCCAACCGTGGACCCTGGTCACATCAGAAGTTCTCCAGGAAGTATCTGTGGCATTGCCACCTTCCCAACTTCTGGTACTAAAGTCAAGCACCGCTGGCATAGAGCTAATTGTTGGGCTTGTTCCCCAGCCCATAATGTATTTATAGTAACCATTCTCATTCGTGGTTATGGGATCCCACGAAATCATAGAATACTTAGCCTCATCAGGCTATTTGAGCGGATCACTTGGAACAATTGGCACTTGCCATAATGAATAATCATTAGTAACCATTTCTCAATATAATAATATCATGGATCAACCTTGAATCATGTGCTAACAAGAATGTCTAGCCACCAATTCATATTGCATTACATTGCATCATAAGCCATTGTCACGATAAGTCATGCCAAGTTTAACATCTAATGCATTTAGGTGCTCTGTGCTGCCATTATAACATAACTGGTCATGATACTTTCATAATTTCACTAAGCATCTCATTAACATGCCATGATAAGCTATCATATTTCAACATTAGTACTATCAACATGGAGTAACAACTCACATAATCCATCATCATATCAAATATGCATTATGACAACCCACATAATCGATCATCATATCAAATATGTATTCTACGAGGAGCAATAAGGGTTAGCATGAAACGTTAACATGTCATACAAATATCTGATATAATTTCTTTTTCTTCGCTAACACAAAACATAGTTGTAAAATACCAAAATTAATCACAACATGCTTTCATACCATTTATGTGCCAAATGTCATTTATCTCTAGATGCAATGATCAGCTATAATATCATTTTATGTCTCCACTTCATGAAATAACATCAAGAAGTATCACATGCACAACCCCATGGCTAGAAATAACCACATCAAATTTCACATGAATATTGCATGACCATGAATGCATCATTCTAAGAACAACATGTAATAACACGATATCATGAACCACATAACTTGCATTTCAAGATGCCATAAATAAAACTATAAATTACTAATCAATCACTGTATCATGTGCCTCATGTCCTATACATCTAGAAACCATAATAAACTAAGTATCAACATGAAATATGCAACATATGTCCTCTAACTTCAGAAATCATAAGAATCTACAAGTACTAACTCACCATCGACATGAAATAAGTATCTAATGTCTTCTAACTCTAATAAAGACAAATAGAAAACCCATCACCATGCGCAATAAAGAAAATGATGAACTGATCCAAGAAGCATTGTCATCTAGATTTGTTTTCAAAGTTGCAAGCTAGTCTCCATGAGCAGGTACCTCACCTATCTTTGGAATTCTTTTCAATACTCTAGCATTGCCAAAATGCTTTGATGAAATTATTGGGGATTTCTTAGAGCTATCTTTTGCTCAACATTTGCTTCAAACTCCATTTTTCCCTTTAAGGTTAATCATTTTTCTTTAGTCCATATTTCTCCTAATTATTTCATCTCACATCTCAATCTTCTTTTGTAGGTACTTGCATCAAACCCTAATAAGGAAGCATCAAGAAGGCAAATTGATTTAGCTCTTGGGTTCACCTAACTCTCATTTCAAACCTTATGAAGCTAATAAACCTTCTAATAAACCGGCAATTGGGAAAGCCTCTTACATTCTCTTAGATCAAAGTATTGAATTTTTAATCTTTATTGAATATTTTTCATTTTCTGAACAAGCTAGTTTAGATATGTGGTCTTTGATCTTTTACTATTGATTTACTTATCTTAAGATTGGCTAACCTATGCACTTAATCAAAACTTGTGCATGCTCGCTATGGTTTGTAGCACAACCTAATATCAACACTAAAATCCTCCTTGAACAAGTTATTATGATAATTTTTCAAATCTATATTTTTGCACTTGAGACAAATACGTCGTTGAATATCTTCTTAAGAATAATTACTCCAGTATTCAAGTATGACCCTAAAAGATTTGCAATTCAATTGGGGTCTTTGAACCTAATAACATATCTTTGTTGAGAATGTTAATGACATACTGAAATGTGGTAAGAAGTAGTGATGAATTCTTATTCTTTGAATTATTGAAAAGTAAACATACCAGTGATCATTTTTAGACTATTTTAACTTCCAGAACTGATATATTTGATTCATGTCCTTATTATCATAGTTCTGATGTCTGTTCACTTGTCATTTTTGAGCCCAAGAGGCTCAAGCAACCAACCATGGCCAAAACAAACTATATTTTCTGAATACTGCTGTGCATAAAGGTGATATGATAGTGAAACAACTATAGGAATTCCACTTCATATATGTTTATAGAGTATCCGACTCAAACCAATTTCCAATTGAAACTTTGATTCTATCGTGGAGTGCAGTGCATGCTAAGGACACGCTGTCGAATCAGCTTTTTATTGAAATTGGTTCTTCCTTCAATATCTTATCAAACTTCACGGGGCAAGTCAGCACATTTGTTTAAATTGCTTGTTTTTCTATTTTAATTGAAATCTAGTGGAAGAATGAAATACAGGGTTTTGGAATGATCCAACTATTTACTGATGTACCTCGTCAAAACAACTAAGGGCACACAAGATATTGTTGAATCTTTCTTGAAATTCCGAATCAACATGAGAGGTTTTTGTATATTTCCCAAAAGTCACACAGGATTTCCAGGTTCAATCACGACACATAGTTTAATGAAAAGATTAAGCGTTGGACAAGAGAGAGGCGTAAAGAGTGCTTCTTCAGTTTGTATATGGTTATTTTCTTCCAAATTGAGTGAAAGTGACAGGGGCATGCCGTTGCAGTTGGTCTATGTATGAAACGCGAATGCATCCTGATGATTTAAAATTGTTGAAAGATTACAGCAAAGTGCATTGATATCGATTGACACTGCCCCAGCTTCATGATGAAAATAATTTGAAATCTGGCTATTGGGTTCTTTACTAGTAGTACACGATTGCAAAAGGGAAGACTTTATTTTTGTATTGGATAATGCCCATGCCCACGAAATAAGCAAAGAGAAGCCGCTTTTGCAGATGAATATTGTGAGCCTGCTCAGTTATATGTCAAAATAAAAAAATAAGAATAAAATGGGTATGACACCCAGCATTTCAGTCAAGAGCTCATGTACACTCCTTTCATCATCTCCATCCATTGGTTCATTTACTGGCTTTATTTTGTTGTGGCTTTCTCTACTTTTTGCCTTGTATCTTCAAAGCAAAGCTCAAACAGAATTCAACTGCAGATTTTCCGTCCTCATCTATATTCCATCTTTTATTTTATTGAGCACTCCATTTATGGGTAATTTTAGGTTAGCATTATCCCAGCTTTGTCACAATCTTAAAATCCTATTGGCAAATAAAGAGTAACGTCATTTGTACATCACATACCGACCTCAGCAACAAAATGGGTATGTAACAGGCTGCAAAAATAATTATTGACAGGATGGGGCAATTTGTTCTGGGGGATCAACTGTTGACAGCTCCCCTGATAGCAACTCAATTGACATGAATATGCATGACCACTCTGCACATTGATGTGCCAGCCCCAACACCACTTTCTACACGGAGTGAAAAACCCACCAATGGTCATGTGTCTCCAGCCTGGCAGCCACATGGCTTCTTCGAGGACAAGCCATTCTTATGCGAGAGGTCTATGTAAGTAAAAGCATTGAGACCAATCGTATTTGAACTTTGTATTCCCAATCCAACATGAGTGCATACTATTTCTCCTGATATTAAATGCAATATATTTACTCTCTTTCAACTACAGCAGTGTCGCAATATATTTACTCTCTTTCAACTACAGCAGTGTCACGATATTTTTCTTCATCTCAGTTGAAGTATGACTTGATTTTGACTTTTCAATGTTAAAATGATATGATAAAGAAATTCCTTAGAAAGAACTTTGAAGCTACCCTGCAATTAGAATTGCTACCCCCAACATTTATAGAAAGCAACAATCTCTGGTAATGACACTAACCCGCAGGAGTGAATTTGGCATTTCCCAGTAGCCCAATAACTTAGACATTCAATAACGTGGCCCATTTTTAAGAATAACCCACTTTGACAAGGAGTTGAGATCAAATTTACCATTGGACTTCCATCAAGAAGCACACAAACAATTGTGTCATGACCAACTTCCCTCCTGAATAGTCGATTTAGATGATATTTTCAATGCAAAATCCAACATAAAAGAAGCCTAATGAACTAGCACCAAAATACATGGTAAACATACACACCCAATCAGAATTTATAATGCTAAAAACTAATGAGGTTCCTTGATTAAAGCAGTAATGCCAACCAATTACTCAAATGCAACAGAATAGTGCCCGAAATTAACGATCTTCTGAAAATCAACATACCTCATGAAAGATAACAGTGGAAATCTCTGCATCAGACGGAAATGCGTTCAGCAACCATTATCTTCCCACCGGGTAGGCAAAATGCATTGACAATTGGATCATCTACCACCAGAATTTCCTAATTAAATTTCCTCGAGTGCTGAGTCGATGCCTACCCCCACGCTCTTTTCCAGACTTAGGACTTTTCTCAACCCTTTTGTCATCTAGGATTTCATCATTGCTATACAACTTTTCTTCTTAATATTCTTTTTCGCTCCTTAAGCCCCAGGTATCCTGACTAGTATGAGCATAAGACAGAATGGTTTTTGTATTACTATAAACAACATCACTCCAGCTTTCCTGGTGTCTTGTTCCCCTTTGTAATGCTACTATGATATCCTTGGCTATTTGTCTCACTCACTCTCACACTTTGTGGATGAATTGCTGGAATAATCTTTGGTTTGAACATCGTTTTCATCTGCTCAAATTGGTTTTCGCCGATTTTTTTTTTTCCTTCTCATCGGATATCAAGACGAAATATCAAGACGAAATGCTTGCGTTGAGAATACGGAATGGTTTCCAAATTTGAGAAATAAATAGAAATATCCTGAGTTGAGAACTACGATAACCAAAAGTTTCTGGATTGTCAATCCATTGTCGTGGCCCTCTTGGTCTAAAGTGCTGTACATTATACCTATCCCCATAATAGAATCGATTTCCCTGCAATATATTTGGAGTCCCATATGGCCCAAAGGAGTGATTGATCGCTCTCCAGCACTTATTGGAGAAAATGCTCAAGAGGATGGCGTTACCAGAGTTCCCATCACTATGCCAAAAGAGATAACGTATGGGAAGAAGTGTTACAACTTTATCTACGGAAGGAGGAAGGCGTTACAATTTACAGGCAGGAAAGCGTTACAATTTATCAGCGGCGTTACAATTAACCCTATCAACACTGGAAATGTGTAAGCCAACAGTACACCTTATACCATCATTTTTGCTCGATAATAATTAGCTAACCCATGATTAACATGATGCAAACGATAATAAAAAACAAGTAAACAGCAAAATTTCATGCATCTCCAACCGAGACGGGAGAATCCGTATGCGACTTCATCTATTTTATATGAAGAAGCTGTAAATGGTACGCTAAATTTCTAAGTCGCTAGAAAAGCTTCATCCCAACTAATGTTTTCGGCATTTGTAATATTTTCTGCATATTGATCAAACACGAGAGGGTTTAAAACAATGAAGACGTTAAAGATGGGTTTATTTATTTTTTATTTTTATTTCTTTTTGGTATAAGCGATTAAGTTCTCCGGAACATTGCAGCTTTTACTGTCCGTGACACCAGTTCCAACATCACCATTGTCAGGCCCGATAAGCTATGCCATCAAGAAATACCTGTTTATTGGCAATAAATGACAGCGATTACCTTTTTATTGTTGATCTGTCAAACAGTATGTAACTCTAGGTATCAAATGGCCCGCCTCCATTACCTCTTAGCTTGTTAAGGAAGATTGCTGATGTGAAATCGTTGTTTAAGCTTGCTTAAAGAAGATCGATGATGTGAAATTGTTGTTTAAGCTTGTACCATAACATCCTCTAGATTCTTGAGTCAAGGATAATTCATACTGGACACCTTCACTACTAGATTTGATGAGCAAAGTTATCTTGCAAGATATTTGCGGTTTATTGAGAGGAGCCACAGAGCAGATGTCTAGAAGCAACTCCAGTTTGATACGTTGCACACCACACTCTAAGCCAAACAAAAGAGATAGAAAATGCACATTACTCAGGTCTGAGATGGCATAAGCCCTATTGATGAAAATCGCTACCAAAGCAGCACATCGATTCGCTGTCATAGAGAAGAGCATCTTATAGTCCACCCTCCCAAAGAAAAGCATTGTTATCTGCCACACTTTCACCAGGAATTTCAAGGATCTATTGCCGACGAACAGTAAGGGGATCAAAGGTTTTTCAGTTGGTGGAAAGGAAAAGCTACACGAGATCCATTTGGGATTGGGGATGCTTATCATTCTGATGCATAAGGTGTGCTTCAAGGAGAAGAAGAAGGAAGATTAATAAATCCAAGTTTTAAAACAGATTAAATATGAATATGTTGCTACAGATTAATAAACCCAGATTTGCAAGCTTTCAGGAAATTTATAATATCCTACTGTTTGCAGGTCAGATGTACGCCTTCGTGAGATTTATTTGTTATAGGTATTCTACGATAACTAGTACAGATCCAGACTCTTCCCAAATCTATCGTAGAATTTAAAATTGTTGATCAAATTTATTCTATGGGGATACCCATTTGTATTCCAAGCAATAATATAGATGAACAAAGAAGATTTACTTCAATCTTTTTGCAATCGAATAATACAGCCTTATAATCCGAACATGTTCAATGCTTTCCAGCAACCTTGCACTACGCCCAGAAAGATGAAGATTTTTTAGTTTCACCAGTGTATTTCTTAAATTCCTATTTTATTTCCATTAATCTTATCATTTTTTTTTGGTATTGATCAGTGATGGTTTTACAAGAGTGCAAGTTCTTAGGCCATGGGTGTAGCCTAAGTAACGCTCTGTTGTTCCAGGAGATCTGGGTTCAAATCCCAGCACCCATTGATTTTAATCTGAGTCTTTAAATCTTACATAGATTTAGTTTAGGGTTTTTTTTTTTTTTTTAAGCACTTAACTTAAAGATACACATCTGCACTTTCTTCCTCTGATCTGTATCATTCACCACTCAATCTAATGATATTTTCTTGGAGATCTACTTTCATCAATAGATCATGTGTGTGTAGTGAGAGCCCTTAGGCCCAAGCTTTGGAACACAACTCTCATACCAAATGTAAGAACCCTAAAACTCACAAAACCTACTAAATAACATTATAATATTAAATATGTATACACATATTTGAACCAATACAAGAATCTGATAAATACAATGGATTTGATATCCTGTAAATTTATAAAAACCAGTTTAGTAAGAACCCTAAAACTCATAAAACTTACTAAATAACATTATAGTATTAAATATGTATACAGATATTTGAACCAATACAAGAATCTGATAAATACAATGGATCTGATATCCTGTAAATTTATAAAAACCAGTATACAACCAGAAGCATCATGCAATGAAAGATCTGAAACAAAATAGTGTATCTAATCAACAATATAACAAAAAAATATGTTATGAAAATATAGGAGCCATACCTGGATAGATGACCTAGAAGCTACCATTACCTTGATAGCTCTTGATAGCTCCAATAGTGCAACTGAAGGTGGGGGGACGACTCTCCACCCAACCAACCCCCAGCCCGGAGCCCCCAACAATTAACCCTATGCTAGCACTATCTTGCTTTCCTCTCCTCCAGAGCTCCTCTTCCAAGATGACCAAAGACAAAAAGATCCCTCTCTTCACTTCTTCTCCTCCTTTTATCTCCTCCTTCTCCCAATTTCTTAATTACTTATTTAATGCAATTTTTTTTTCCTTATTTTCTTTCATATTCCCAATTATATTATTATCTTACATTATTTTATATTACATTTTATTCATTATATTAAATATTCTCTATATGAGGGTTGTTACAATCAACATTGCCATTTTAGCATGCATATATAAAAGCTATACTCGATAATTAAGTACATTAAGCCATAACATTAATACAAATAAAACCAAGTTGGCATAAGCATGATTTTTTATTATGAAGTATAAACTCTATGGAAAACATAAATAAATATATAAGACGGTCTTGAGATAAGTATGATCGAAGTTAAGCTAGATATTCCCCTCCAACAAGTTAAGTTCTCCATACTATTGTAATTAACATCGGAGGCTATAGGAATTATAACAAAGTCATTTTGACATACATCGATAATGTTTCGGTTGGGAATATCGCTCTTACCTGTGATCTGCGACAGAAGTTTAAGAGCATTAGCTATAAATAGCTAAGTAAGCCTCGGAGTGCCCATAGGACCCCGTCATCAAATAGAAAATCAAATAGTTAGTACTTATGAACAAAACAATACCATAATAAGAGATAAGTTAATTGACGATGTTCATACATTTAAAGAAGTAACCACAATTATTCAGAAAACAAAAATGGTATTAAACATCCAGCAGTAAATGACAACATAAATACATGCATTTAATCATTTGCAAGCAGTAAAGACATTATGACAAACATATAATGTAATTGAAATATCATAATTATATTTTTGATGACTAATTGAAGAAGGTGTCGTCATAATACAAAATCAGGTTGTCGTTAAAAGAAGCAAATAGTCATTAATTATACTTCCGCATAACCAATATAAGCATTTAATGCTACATAGAAAATTTTAAATTTTTGTGAATTTTGGGGATGTTACAACTGTGATAGAATGAACTGCAATGGAGTGAACTGCGATGGAGCGAAATTCTAAAGAGTGAACTTCGATGGAGGAACTATGACAGAGTGAACTGCGACGGAGTGAACTGTGACACGAAAATGAATTTTTCGCTATGGACTTACATAAAAAATTCTCCAATATATTTTCATAAAGGAAACAAGGTAATAGTAGTTTCATACTTAGACATTCCTTGAAATTGTTTTTCATTTGATTAAGACAAAGGAAAATATCATTTCAACATATTCCTTTTTAGCTTATTAATCGCGGAATAAGAATTGTCCTAAAAGTTCGAAGTGGGGTTTCCCTAAATAAAATAGGAAAAAAATCTACCATGGAATAAAGGAAACTAAGGTTATATACGTAATCAATCCTCATTTGTGTGATAGAACTACAAAGTTGGGGTTTCCATAATTTACTTAGGAAAATGTTGCTCAATAAAAATTGAGATAGAACTACAAGTTGGGGTTTCCATATATTACTTAGTAAAAAATTTACCGAAGTTCCTCTATATAAAAAGTATTTGACATATTGTATTGCATATTTAAAATTAATTCAACTTATTGAATTTTTATATAATTCTACAATTCTACTAATTATTTAAAACCAATTCCACTCATAATTGGTTAATGGTTTCTATAAAATCATCAAAGTTGTACTTAGACTTCGACGAAAAACATTCAAAGTCTTTAGAATTATAAATTTTCAGCCCATGGTTTTCAAACAACAATACTGCTTAAGGAAAAATACCTAAAAAAATTCCTTAACACATGGTGTTGTTTACAAATTTATTAATGAAAAAAATTAGGACTTAAAAATTTACTCTTTTTTCAGTGGAAAAATCACCTTCTTGCTATTCTGAAGGAATCAAGGAAAGCTAACATGCACGGAAAATCTCAACAAATTTCCTCACATATCGTGAATGGTAGGTCGAGCAAATCGTCAACCGGTAATCCAAGCTAGAAGATGTCTCAATGGAATTGAACCCAGGTGGATGAAATAAAATCCATCTATCCACACCAATGGACCAAATATTTACTCTACTTTGGAGCTTCCACATGAAAATAAGAATATAATCTTTTATGAATTAATTGTATAAATAAACATTTCCCTTAACTCTCTTGGAACTTTGCAGTAAAACATGTCATTCAACTCAAAAGCTACGAAGTAAGAACATGACTACCCAACTAATTAGCAATTTAACAAATGCCTTTGCCATAAAATTAACTATTTGCAAATTATGATGCATCTTAAGAAAAATTAACAAAATGAATGAGATTCCTACTTATTTATCCATTCATAATAGTTTTCCGGCATTAAACTTCTTCAACATAATTTCAATAAAGATTTTGTTTATTAAACTAGAAATTAAATACGAAGCCATGGCAAATTTTTATCGCAAATTATTATTGAAAGTTAATTACACCATTTTCGTGAAATAAACTTATATGTTGAACACTTGAATTTGCAACTGGTTGTGTGGCTTCCATCCTCCACCCAACCATAGGTAATTATACTCATTAATCTCTCCATAGAACACCACCTCCAAGTTGAGACTTGTGCATTCACCAGACATACTTCTCACAAATTCCCATACGTTTTCAGAATTTACACTTGGCAATCATGAAAATTGGATTAAATACCAATTCCATGACAAACAATGGACTTAACCTCCTTGATTTCCTTCTAATTGCACAACAATGAAACACATCACTGCCATTTGTGCTCAGAAATCCACCAAGTCAGTTGCATACACAATTTTCCACTTCAATGGAATGACCAAAAACAAAATGGACAGATCTGCAGCAGAAATTTATCAACAAAATGGATCATAGGTTCATGGATTCATTTCAATTTTTGTCTGGAATAATAATTTACTCCCCTGTTCTCTTCGACATACCCGAGCATGGTAAATTATCTTTGAATTCAAGCTTCTTCCCCTTTGCACAGAATGGTCACCATTGCTTTTCCCATCCATGCATAATTCATGCATGCAATTTTGGAACCACGTGGGTTCTCTCTCCCCCCACTTAATCATAATTAAATAATAATTATAATTTTATAAATATATTATAAAGTCATTTAAATGGGTTTAAGACTTAGGACAAATTTAGGGGCTTAAGTATTTAACAAGGTCATAACATGGTCTCCCACCTAAGACATCTAACCCCCTTACTGTCTCTGGTGAATACACAAGTCCCCTATCTTTTCAGCATGCTGCCACAACACAACTAGTTGTGGATATTTTCATTATTAATATTTACAAAATTACAATATGTTCATCCTTGCATGAATTTATAACACATTTATAACTGTAGTTACAACTCGGTATAGTGAGACTAAGGGTTCCAAACCAAGGGTGTTACATTCCACTCCCCATTAGATTCTTCACCATCCTCAATGTTTCATTGTCCAAAACATGTCACAAAATTTTCAAAACTTATTTACATTTCATGTTTAAACAATTTCAAAATAAATACGGGTATTCTTCTGTATAATATGAAAACTGGTTGTACTTGGATTTCCCCTTTGGATTCCACCTGTACCACAGACCAATAAAGTATGTGATTAGAATCATAAACATATTTTTTTAATAAGGAAACGTGGAAAAAATTGTGCACATTAACTGAAGGAGGTAGAGCTAGCTCATAAGATATCGATCCAATTATGCTTAGGATCTCAAACGGTCCACAAAATCTTGCAGACAACTTCTTGCAGTTACCCAACCGCAATGAAATTTTCTTGCCTTTAAATTTTAGGAACACTTTGTCCCCAAATTGGAATTCTCTATATGTTATGTTTTTATCCACAACGTTTTTGTCGGTCTTGAGCTACTTTCCTAATTCTGTTTGATCTTGGTTATCTATTGTTCCATGTCTTGAAGCATTTCTGGTCCAACAATTAATATGTCCACTGGTTTGTCCCAATTCACTGGAACATTACATTTTCTGCCATACAATTCTTCAAAGGGACTCATCTTCAACGATGCCTGGTAACCATTATTGTAGGAAAATTCCACTAAGTACAGGTAGTCTTCCCATTTACTGGGTTTGTCCATTACATACATTCTGAGCATGACTTCAATGATTTGATTTACTCGCTCGGTCTGTCCATCCATCTGTGGATGATAAGTTGTACTAAGGTTGATTTTGGTTCCAAATTCCTTAAACAAACCTTTCCAAAAGTTTGAAGTGAACTTTGGATCTCAATCTGAAACTATTGCTTTTGGAATACCATGCCACCTAGAAATTTCCCTCATATAGATTCATGGGATCTTAGCTGCTTTAAATGTTGACTACAACAGAAAAAAATGGGCTAACTTGGTCAATTTGTCAACCACAACCATAATGGAGTCATGATGCTTCAATGTTCTAGGTAACTTTGTAAAAAAATCAATGGTTACCACATCCCATTTCCATTCTGTTACTAGCAATCGATTGAGTAGACCAACAGGATGTCTATGTTCTACTTTTACTCTTTGACATTCCAAGAATTGAGCAATAAATATGGCCACTTCTTTCTTCATGCCTGGCCAGTAATATTCTTTCTTAATTGTGGTGAACGTCTTTTGGTACCTAGGATGACTTGCATAAGGCACATTATGCATTTCATGTAATATAATTTTCTTTGAATGATTTTCAGCTGGTACATAAATTATGTCGTTAAATTGAAGAGTTCCATCTTTAGTCAATGCATATTTGGAAAATTTTAAAGGCTTGTTTCTTGCCTGTATTGCTGCCACAAATTGCAAATAAAAATCATCTGCTTTTAGTGCCTCATGTAATCGTATTTTTAAATCAGATTTCCAATTGTTGATAGCTAAAATTTGCATTATCTGACTTCTTCTACTAAGTGCATCTTCCACTCGGTTCTCTTTTCCTTTCATGTAATCGATTTCAAAATTGAATTCACTTAGAAATTCAATCCATCTGGCTTGTCTTACATTCAAATGAGGTTGTTCAAACAAATATTTAAGACTATGCTGATCCTTTTTTAACTTAAACATGTTGCCCATGAGATAATGCCTCCACATCCGGAGTGCATGAACTATGGAAGCTAACTCCAAATCATGAGTAACTTAATTATTTTCATGCTCTTTCAACTTTTGTTATTCATAACATATCACATGTCCATCTTGCATCAAAAGTCTACGAATACTTCTAGAGATGCATATGTACATTCCACATACTCTTTGTCTTGATCCAAAATTTTAATATTGGAGCACATGTGATTAAGTCTTTCAAGATTCTGAAGTTGTCTTCACACTTTTGGTTCCAGATGAATTTAACGTTCTTCTTTTTTAATGATGTAATCGTATTTGAAATCCTAGAGAAAGATTCTATGAATCTTTGGTAATAGCCTGCAAGCCCCATAAATGATCTAACTTCGATTACATTTTTCAGAGTAGGCCATTCATGTATGGCTTTTATTTTCATTGGGTGGCTTTTATTTTCATTGGGTCCACAGCTACGCCCTCCTCAGAGATGATGTGACCCAAATACAAGAGTTGTTTATGATAGAATGGGAATTTTATAATCTTGGCATATAATTCATTTTATCTCAATATTTGCAAGGTAATTTGAAGATGCTCTTCATGATATTCCTCAGATTTGGAATACACCAAAATATCATCCAGGAACACTATAATGAACTTGTCCAAAAATTATTTAAACACACCATTCATTAGACACATGAATGTGGCTAGAACATTTGTCAGTTTGAAAGGTAGTACTGTATATTCATAATGCCCATACCTCATTCTAAAAGCTTTACTAATGTCCTCATATTTTATGCGCACTTGGTGATACCCAGATCTCAAATAAATCTTGGAAAATACTTTTTCACCTCTCAACTGATCAAAGATATCATCAATCCTCGGTAATGGATACATGTTCTTGATTATAGATTTATTCAGTTATCTATAATCTACACACAATCTTAGTGTGCCATCTTTCTTTCTTACGAACAAAGCTGGTGTTCCCCGCGGTGACACACTGGGCCATATATAACATTTCTTTAATAATTCTTCCAGTTGCATCTGCAATTCTCTCAATTGTGAGTTACTCATTCTATAAGTAGCTTTTGATGCTGGAACAACTCCAGGCACCAAATCAATTGTAAAGTCAATGCCCCTCTTTGGTGGTACCCGAGTACATATTGTAAGACATACTCAAATTCTTTCAACACCAGGTTTTCATTAAAGTTTATTTCTTTTTCAGTTGTCATTTCCTCCGCATGTATAGAATATAACTGAAACCCCTTCCTGAAACATTTATTCATCTACATGGCTGAAATTTGTCTTATGGAAATTGGTCTTGGAATTCCATTTATCTGAACTGTATTCTTGTTCTCATCCATGCAAGTAATAATTTTGTTATGGCAGTCCAAAACTGAAAAATGCTTTTCCAGCCAATCCATTATGATCAACGTATCATAAGAACCAAGAGCAATGATATCCAAATCAACTTTGGTATGACACCCATTCATTTCCAAACAACAATTTTTAACCATGGAAATAATTTTCCTTTTCATCCCAATAGCTAATTGTACCATTCTATGCTTTGGTAACTTACGGCTCACTAAATTGCATATTTCAACCATATTAGTATTTACATAACTGTAAGAAGCTCCATAATAAATTAAAATTGAAATGGGAAAATCATTTATTTTACCTTCAATTTCAATCATTGATGACCGATGGTCTACCTAAAAATTATCGAAAGCTGTATATATGCGAAGAATGCTTCTAGCAACATATTCCATGGTAGAATCATCTTGCACATTATACATACCAACAAATTTATTTTTCCTTTCCGTACAATTACGGAGGTAGTGGTTTGTCTTATAGACTCAGTCACCCTTGATTCACCTTTTAGATTTGATTGTTTGGAAGAATTAAATAAATCTTGTTTAATGCCAAGAGGCTTAAACCCCTTTTTCCTCTGGTCCTGCTTGTCCTTCAATTTACCCTTCTAGATTGTACGCACATATTGTCTGTTTTTACCTTGCTCATACATGCATTTAGCTTTCCTAATGCATTCCTTCAAAGTGCGGGGTTCATCATAAGTTATTCGGTCCTTGTAAAACGATGGTAAGCCACTAATAAATCATTGAATCTCAACTTTTTCATCTTGGATAAATTCAACATAGCTTAGTAATTCCAAGAATCTTTTTTCATATTCTTCCATAGACATATTTCCTAATCTCAGTTCAAATAACTCTTGCATTTTCTTATCATAGTATTGTTGGGACAAGTATTCATGCTTGAAATACTTTTGAAAAATCCTCCATGAAATTTTCCTTTCATCCAGATTTTCTACCTACTTCAGATGCTTCCACCACCTATAATCTTTTCCTTGAAGATTATATATAGCAATACAAGCTTCTTGATTATCATAATAATCATGTAATTGTAAATATTTCTTCATTTCTAAAAGCCAAATCTCTGCACTTTCAACATATTTTTCCCCATCAAAAGTGGGAGGTTTAATTTTCCTGAGTTCACCCTCTAATGTATTTCCATCATGTTTTCTCTTATGATGTGTCTTGGGATGAGTTTCATGTTGGATTCCAGGTATCTCATTCCCATGATGACTTTCAATTGTTTGATATTGGTAATGCAACCCCCTTTTCCCTTCATATTTATCTCTGGAATGTTCATATCTATCAGGAAATTCTCTGTTCATTGATTTGTCTTCTTCCCTTTTTACAATCGAAGACACTTGTTGCATTTGGTTTTGTAACGGTACCACATTCTGTATCACTTGCTTATTTATTTGATTTTGTTGTTCTAAGGTCTGTAAAAAAATTCCATTCCCAATTTGTATGTCCTTTAAAGTTTGTAACCCTTCCACTATTCCCATTTCATTATGATGACCATTAGACTCAGTTCTTTGAATACTCATACCAACTTCCTCAAGAAAGTTGGATAATACAGGCTCATCTTCCATTTTTATTATTATTTCTTTCCTACTACTCTGGCAATATGCAACTATAGTGGTCTGAAAATTGTGTTGTCACTAGAAATATGTTGAACACTACGATTGTTAGTTTTTCATAATATATATTTTATATTAAAACATGCAAATATTCATTTCAGAGAAATAAAACTAAACTCCCAAAGGTTCAAGGGTTGTAACCTCAGCTCTAATACCAATTCGTAACACACCCAGTGTCACACTAGACTTAATACACAATTTTTTTTAAATAATAAAATAATGGAATTTATTTATGCTCATTATCCACATGAGTATTTTATATATGAAATCCTATAACAAATGCATTTGAATGCATAAAATATATTCAAATAATTATGGGAAGCTTCAACTTAATCCATAAGATCCATAATTTGTTTTAACAATTCACCATGACATTGGAAGTGCGCACTATGGTTCTCCTAAATTATTTATGATAATAATTATTAATGTTTTTAGTGTAGGAAATTCGATATCCAATTCCTTTTCCATAAAAACCCATGGTATTTATCTTAATACAACCTATGGTTTTTCAAGCATAAATACCACTCATGCAAGGAATACTAACAAAGACAAATCTAAGCTTCAACATAAAACTTATTTCTATTTTGCATAATGGTTTTCAAAAACCACCAAACCATCCAATACTAAGCTCATTATACGAGCTTTAGCATATGAAATTTGTATATATTATGGGATTACAATTTTTTCTTGGACATAAATAAAGAGCTTCGACATAAATATAACTCTCACAAGGTTGGCATATGAAATATGTTTATATTTATTAATTAAACCAAATTAGCTTCGACATAAATAAATCATATAACTATGCACCGATATCAATACCAATAATTTACTACTTTTACTAAATATGAATAGAGAACCAAAATAAGTTGTGGCTTCGACTAGTGAACTATGACTTAGTGAGATTAGACGAGTGAGACTAGTGAACTATGACTTAGTGAGATTAGACGAGTGAGACTAGTGAACTATGACTTAGTGAGATTAGACGAGTGAGTTGTGACAGAGTGAACTGCGACATAGTGAACTGCGACGGAGTGAGAGTGAAATGCCACAGAGTGAACTGCTATGGAGTGAACTGTTAAGATTTAATATGCTAAGACAGAAAATAGCAGCATTACATTCCATTTCACAATAATAGCATATACAGGATCACTGAAGAAACAACAAGCATAGCATAAACACAAGAGACACAGATTTATCCTGGGAAACCCTCATGGGGTAGAAAACCTAGTAAAGCTTCCTCAATATAGATGACCAGCAATATACAAAGATGCAAACCAAAGATATGATCTCCTCCTCCACCATAGCAGACCTCTCCTCCACAAGTGCGCCTCTCTCTCAAGTGAGTGTGTGTGTCAAATGAGGAACACACCTCCTCTATTTATACACTACTCTGACATATCTTTTACACAAGTACACGTAGGATCGTATTTAACCAATCGGTTAAATACCCCACTACAACTGACTGGGCCGACCCTCTAGGGTGTTCTAATAACCCTTTGACCCACATAACACATACAGGGCCGACCCCCACTAGGGAAGTCTAATAACCCGAGTTACCACATTCCGACGGAGGAATAAACATCTCCGGATATACAATAAGATCTTCACGGGGGAATGAAACATCTTCGGAATAATAAAATACAAATATAATATTCTTTGAAGTTACAATATCTCAACACTCCCCCTTAACGAGAAGGATATTATAACAGCATCTGCACGAGCAAGGAGTCATCAACATCATACATAATACATCTATAAATCATTGGAAGCTTTCTCAACATCATCAGTAACTCAAGCAGTTACTGGAATATCTTCAATACTGGAGCAACAACATCTTCAGTACTGAGTCTTTATCTTCTGCAGCACTCGAACAACTACAACACCATCAACATCTGGATCCTCACGATCATCAGCATCGTCATCATATGATTATTAGCATCAGAATCATCTCGATCTACAACATCTGGATCATCTCGATCTACAGCATCTGGATCATCTGGATCTACAGCATCTGGATCATCACGATCTACAGCATCTGGATCATCTGTATTAGTATCCACACCAATACATCTATCATCAAAACATGTATTCTTACTAATACATATATCATCAAAAACATGTATTCTCACTAATACATCTATTATCAAAAGCATGTATTCTCACTAATACATCTATTATCAAAAGCATGTATTCTCACTAATACATCTATCATCAAAAGCATGTATTCTCACTAATACATCTATCATCAATAGCATGTATTCTCACTAATACATCCATCATCAAAAGCATGTATTCTCACTAATACATCTATCATCAAAAGCATGTATTCTCACTAATACATAGCAGCATATCCTGCAACACACACGATCATATTACAGGATGATCTATCCCGCTCTCTTTAGGACATAGGTCCATGGATGATACAATCAAGTCATGTACCTTTTGAACCGAAGTCCAGGGACGATCCAGTCCTATCATGTACCTTTTGAACCAAAGTCCAGGGACGATCCAGTCCTAACATGTACCTTTTGAACCGAAGTCCAGGGACGATCCAGTCCTATCAATTCTCGGAGACCTCATGTCTACGGCTCAGTTCACAGGACCAAAGTCCAAGGATGATCCAATCCTTACCGTACATTTAGGACCGCATCCAAGGATGACTTAATCCTCAACCGTACATTTAGGACCATGTCCAAGGATGACTTAATCCTCCACTATACATTTAGGACCACGTCCAAGGATGACTTAATCCTCCACCGTACATTTAGGACCACGTCCAAGGATGACTTAATCCTCCACCGTACATTTAGGACCACGTCCAAGGATGACTTAATCCTCCACCGTACATTTAGGACCACGTCCAAGGATGAATTAATCCTCCACCGTACATTTAGGACCACGTCCAAGGATGACTTAATCCTCCACCGTACATTTAGGACCACGTCCAAGGATGACTTAATCCTCCACCGTACATTTAGGACCACGTCCAAGGATGACTTAATCTTCAACCGTCCACCAAGGACTTCATTCTCGAAGACATACGTCTACGGCTCTTCTTTAGGACTGAAGTCCAAGGACGATCCAATCCCCTCACATGTTCACCAAAAACTTCATTCTCGAAGACATACGTCTACGGCTCTTCTTTAGGACTGAAGTCCAGGGATGATCCAATCCCCTCACATGTTCACCAAGAACTTCATTCTCAAAGACATACGTCTACTGCTCTTCTTTAGGACTGAAGTCCAGGGATGATCCAATCCCCTCACATGTTCACCAAAAACTTCATTCTCGAAGACATACGTCTATGACTCTTCTTTAGGACTGAAGTCCAGGGATGATCCAATCCCCTCACATGTTCACCAAGAACTTCATTCTCGAAGACATACGTCTATGGCTCTCTTGAGGATGATGCAATCCTATCATGTCCACCAAGGACTTCATTCTCGAAAACATACGTCTACGGCTCTCTTTAGAACATATGTTCAAGGATGATGCAATCCCCTTGTCACCTTTGACCCTGTCTAAGGACCATCCACCAACCTCTCTGTCGGCATCACTAATATAGGTATCCTCATCATCGACCTCACTGTCGATGCAGGCAATCTCATCATGAGTTATCACATCACTCCCCCTTTCGAGGAGGGTCCTTCTGAACTATATTAAGTTTGTCTCGGAAAACTTTATTTGAGGTAGAGGTTTGGTTAGTACATCGGATCGGTAGAAGTTTGGTTAGTACATTGGTAACTTGTTACAAATTCAAACTTTTGGTTCCTTTCTGCACCATATCTTGGAACACTAGAATTTTCTGCCATCTTGATACAACTCTATTTGTCACATAGGATCATAGTTGGGTCTATCTCTAAGTCAAACAATCCTGAAGCCATATTGTTTCATAACTTAGCAGAGAAAGAAGCCATATATTCTGCTTGTGCTAAGAGCCACACTATATTGCTTCCTTCTAAACCATGAGATCATGGTTGATCCCAGACAGTAACATCCTATCGATGTGCTCTTCCTGTCTGATACAATTTCTACCCAATCAACATCTGTGTAGCCATCTGAAGTCATGATCTCTAAGATAACATAGATCAAAATCTATCATATCCTTTAGGTATTTCATCACATGCTTTGCAACTAACAGGTGAACACATCTGGTTTTCCACTAGATACTGACACAAGGTGTTCACAGCAAAGCATATATCTGACCTAGTATTTGTTAGACACATCAATGACTCAATATTTTTTCTGTACAGAGTTCTATCCACTAACTCTGATGAGTCATCTGATAACAACTTCAAGAGTGGCCATTCCAACACATCAAGTCCTTTTAATATTTCTTAGCGTACTTTCCCTGGTTGAGAAAGATTCCTTCTGAGCCTTGTCATGCTTCCAGACCTAGGAAGTAATGCATTAATATGAGATTTTTCATTTTCATTTCTTCAGCCATATTCTTCTTTTTCATGATATGTTTCTCATTCCTTGTCAGAAAGAGATCATCGTCATACAATAATGGTATGATAGGTTCATCATCCACAACCTTAAGGTAAAGGTTAGGAACAACTTTAATTTTGGTAAAGCCCAAGCTTATCAAGAAACTGCCAATTCTCCCTTTGTGACTGAACATCATTCACACTCTGCATTGAATGGTCTTCTGCATATCTATCTGTGCCATCTCTCGTTAGATGGGTCTACTGATATGAGCCTCAATATCATTTGAACTCTGTGGTGAGTTCCTTCTTGCATCCATGTCGTCTGTGTATAGAAACAATATTCAACCTTGTAGCAAAGGTTGAGATCCTCATCACCCATGGTGATCATTAAGCTCATCAATTGATTATCGATCCTGGGTACCCATACAGAACCTGATTCACACTTCTTCTTTAATTACACCATTAAGAGAATGGTCTTATCTAGCCACTTGGGGCAAGCATCTTATCATGATTCTCTTCCTCTTTCTAAGAGAATTTTCTAGCAACAAGCCTTCTATAGTGTGTTTGATTTGTAAATCCTTTTGTTGAACATCCATCGCTTGTTCAGTGTTCATCATTCATCATGATCTTTCCTACAAATCAAAATTAAGTACATGATTAGTAATACTTCATAATCATCAAATCATATTGACATGATAACCTATTATGCATACAGATATCATTTACATAGTTATGTAACTATTTTGACCAATACTTTGGCACAACACTTTCCCATATCCTGTATGCATACAGTGGCTATCTAGATGCCTTCCATCTCTACCAGAACATACTATTGAGAGTGTGCACAGCTCTCAGCATGTCAGCAAAGAGGTTTCATTCTAGACAAGCAACAATGGAATGTTTGTCCAACTTACCAATCATATGCATATTAGTAGTTTACTGTTCAATGCTCTATGAATGTTTACACTCAGCATGATATATTCTAGGAATACAAATATGCATACAAGCAATATCATTTACTATAACAACTCAAATACTTATCTTTTATGTTTGTGTGGTTTCCTCCCGCTTGATCTTCTATATGTCTTTTGAACTTCTATTCATTCTGTACCACTGTGCATGCTCAAGTGTGCACTAGTGTCATCCTCATGATCTCATACACAAACATACATTCATTAGTATATTCTCAAAACATTCTAATTCTAAATAATCTTGAATATGTATAGTCATGATTATAGATAATATTCAAGGTTTCAGGGAAGTCTTCTTTTACTCATGCATATTCTTGTTTGATCTAGTTAGTTAAATAATCAACCAAGATAAGAGACATAATATGCATAAACCCTTGATTACTAACTTTATGAATAAGCATAACCAATCATACCAAGTACACTTATATAAGGGATCCTAAAATGACATAGGAAAACATACCTGGATTAGTATACCTGCTTAGTTATGTACAACATACCTAAACAATCTCTTCAATGATTTAGAGATCCTGAGCTAGAACCTGCATGTCTCATAGGTTAAGCATAATATAACAAAGTCATACATACCTCGTAAGTAGAACAAAGATTATGGATGAGTCTTTGTCTTCATGATGTCATGGTCATGGAGCTTGATTTTTCTTTTGTGATGTACCTGTATCTTGTTAGCAGACAACATCAACCTCACACAACACCATAATGCATTAGTACAATCATATAGCCCTAATCAATGAATGTCTTCGATCATTCACATGCACTCATACTGTTACTAGGGTGATAAGACAATTCTAACGTTAATCAAGATTGTACTAATAGATAACATGAAGACAAACACATTATGAACTTAATCAAGAATCAGATTTCAAGACATACCTGAACCTCCTTAAGTCATACCTGTTGAGAGTTCTTGTAGTCTTCTTATGTAAGGACTTAGCCTCAACTCCCCCTGAAACTTTATCTGGAGCTTGATTAGGGTTTGCTAGAGAAACCCTAAAAATTCAATCTTTGACTTTCACACTTCCGAATGAATGGAAGGATGTGTCTTGCTGAGCTGATCAAACTAGCATACTTCAATTTTGAAATCTCCAAAATTTGACCCCTCAAAATTGCCTTTGAAACTTCTGGATCTTCTGGACAGGATCCCGAACTAGGGTTTGATGAAGCCCACCCTTCTGCTCAATCAAAAGGTTTGATCCAAGGCTCTAAACTTTTATTTTTCTGAGGAGCTTCCAGCTGTGGTTACAGACTTCAAAAATTCCAACTTTTGCTGAAGCCCTAATTTTTCATCTTTCCGATCAAAATCCCGAGCTAGGGTTTAATCAAGCCCGGTCTTCTACCCAACCAAAAAATTTGATCTTGGTCTCTAAATTTTGATTTTCCTGAGTAGCATTCAGTCGTGGATTCCGATTCCAAAAATTCTAACTTTCTTCGAAACCCTAAATTCTGGAAGCCATGAATAAAGGTGCTCCAAAAATAATTTTGTTTTGACAGAAATATGTACCTGATTGTTTCTGCTATAACGCTGAAATTTTCACTCCACAGGGTCTGAAAACGTTTTCTGCAGTATCTTGACCTGTCATCTTTCCATCCTGACAGGTCTGACCTCAATTGGATTTTCTGAGAGAGAGTTATGCCAAATGTCGCAACGTGACCTGTTTTGGGATAATATAGGAGAGCAAACTTGTACGGAGTGCCATGTGTCACTGTTTGAACTTCGGCCTATGAAAACGTTTCCTAATATAGCTCTCCCTGTTATCTTTCCATCCTGACAGGTCTGACCTCAATTGGACTCTCTGAAAGAGAGTTATTCCAAGTGTCGCAACATGACCTGTTTATGGGATAAAACAGGAGAGTGAACTTGTACGGCATTCCACGTGTCACTGGTTCAGCTTCAGACTCTGAACAAGTTTCCTGAGATAGTACAGTCTGTGTACTACCTGTCACTTGTTACGAAATTTCATTTGGAGCTTTCTAGCCCAAGTTATGACCTTTTTTCCTAGGTCACCTGATTTTGACTGAGATCTGGAAGAGGCAGAAACCCTAACTTGTACTGATCATAACTTACAAAGTACAACGAATCTGAGGGTTCCCTTTGGACACAAGATACCTAGGGATGTTATCTTCGACCTGTAAACTTTTCAGATCCTAAACCTTCGCAGAAATGGATTTATAGCGAAAGTTCCACGATGACTGGTTTTTTCTATGTAAAACCCTAACCTTCAAATTGTCGTAAGAGAAGCAAGTGTCGTAAGTGCCATACATTGCCTTCCTTCAGGTTAGCTCTGATACCATGTTAAGATTTAATATGCTAAGACAGAAAATAGCAGCATTACATTCCATTTCACAATAATAGCATATACAGGATCACTGAAGAAACAACAAGCATAGCATAAGCACAAGAGACACAGATTTATCCTGGGAAACCCTCATGGGGTAGAAAACCCAGTAAATCTTCCTCAATATAGATGACCAGCAATATACAAAGATGCAAACCAAATACATGATCTCCTCCTCCACCATAGCAGACCTCTCCTCCACAAGTGCGCCTCTCTCTCGAGTGTGTGTGTCAAATGAGGAACACACCTCCTCTATTTATACACTACTCTGACATATCTTTTACACAAGTACATGTAGGCTCGTATTTAACCAATGGGTTAAATACCCCACTACAACTGACTGGGCCGACCCCTATAGGGTGATCTAATAACCCTTTGACCCACATAACACATACAGGGCCGACCCCCACTAGGGAAGTCTAATAACCCGAGTTACCACATTCCGACGGAGGAATAAACATCTCTGGATATACAATAATATCTTCACGGGGGAATGAAACATCTCCGGAATAATAAAATACAAATATAATATTCTTTGAAGTTACAATATCTCAACATGAACTATGACGGTAAAATGAAGGAAAACAAGCTAATGCTAGTTTCATTCTTAGACATTCCTCGATATTGTTTTTCATTTTATTAAGACAAAGTAAAATATAATTTCAACATATTCCATTTTAGCTTACTAATAGAAGAATAAGAATTGTCCTAAAAGTACTAATTTTATATACGTAATCAATCCCCAGTTAATGTATTATACATTTAAAAAGAAGAAAATAAACTGTATTTCCAACATGTTCATTTAAACTTACTAAGCAGTAAATACTGCTACAAAACTATGAGTTTTCCATAATTTACTTAGGAAAATTATGCGACAAGTTGGGGTCTCCATATATTACTTAGGAAAAAATTTACAAGTTTCCTCGATAAAAAAGGTATTTGACATATTGTATTGTATATTTAATATCAATTCAACTCATTGAATTTGTATATAATCCTACAATTCTACTATTTATTATTTAAAATCAATTCCACTCAAAATTGGTTCATGGTTTCTTTAAAATAATCAAATTTGTACTTAGACTTAGATGGGAAACATTCAATGTCTTTAGAATTAGAAATTTTCAACCCATGGTTTTCAAATAACAATATCACTTAAGAAAAAATACCTAAAAGCATGCCTTAACACATGGTGTTGTTTACAAATTAATTAATAAACAAAATTAGGACTTAAATATTTATTATAGTTTGGAGCTTCGACATAAACATTCAGTCATTTTCAAATAAACCAAACCTTTGGTTTTAATAACCAAACCAACTTGTTAACACGTAGTTTTGTTTCTAACTTATATGTTAAAACAAATTAGGACATGATTATTTACTGCGCAGTAAACACTTTTTTGGTACTCCTTTTAAACATATCATTTGAACATTTAGGAATTATTTTCCTCCAACCCTATGAAAAGTAAGAATATAATCTTTTATGAATTAATTGTATAAATAAACATTTCACTTAACTATTTTGGAACTGGGCAGTAAAACATGTCATTTAACTCAAAATCTACCCAGTAAGAACATGACTACCCAACTAATTAGCAATTTAACACATGCCTTTGCCATGAAATTAACTATTTGCAAATTATGATGCATCTTAAGAAAAATTAACAAAATGAATGGGATTCCTACTTACTTATCCATTCATAATAGTTTTTTGGGCATTAAACTTCTTCGACATAATTTCAATAAACATTTTGTTTATTTGTAACACCCCTAAAATAATAAACTTTTTTATTATTATTTCTGTTGGTAAAAGAACATTGAGAACAATTATTATTTTGATTGAGAAGTCAAAATGAAACAAATTGTATTGAAGATATTATTTTTAATAAAACAGGAGACAAGGATGGATCTAGTTGTTGAAGAGTGTCCGTTGAACTACTTGAGGAAAAAGACAAGTGTCAAATACTCTTAAGGATGCAGGAGGCATCATCCCTAAAAATCAGGCCTTCACTCCCAGTTGAAGAGCAGGAGGCTCATAAATGGCCAAGACCTAGGAAAATACTACAGATAGTAAGTCCATGAGCAGCAGGAGACTAGCGTTGGACAGGGATTGGAAATTGTAAATGCAAGAGATGGAGCATTGTGGTTTTTCTTCATGTAGTTCAGCCGGCGAGCTCGGGGATTCTGGATCTTGATTTCTCTAGGAGTTTGGTTGGGAGGAATGACAGGTCCATCCTTGTTTTTCCTACGTTGGTATCAGGTTTTACTTCTATATTATGTTAATAATGTTATTGGAAATGGATTATGGCTTGTACGTTTAAATTAAGATGTTTTTCTTAACAGGGGCTAGTAATGAAATAGGTTTTACGAATCATATCTAATATTCTACAGATTAGTTTTCTGTTACTTTTGCTTCTAGCCTTACTTGCAGGCAAATCTTTTAGCAGTCATTTTCCTACCTAAAATTATATGAGATTATAATAAGAATTTTGTATAGTTAGTGCAAAACTAACATTTTGAAACATAGAACTCTGAAAGTTAAAAATTATAAATATTACAGTAAGCATTTCAGAGTACCAATATTTCCTATAGATCATCACCTCTGTCCTATTATATTATAGAGAAATATATTTCGTTTTTTTTTTTAATTCTTGTTATTCTTTTGCTATCTAGATAATAGTTTTATTTCAATAAATCCCTGTAGAAAAGCCCTTATATAAATCTAAATCTAAGATCATTCAAATTCCACGGTTTTACTCAGCAAATAACATATAAAGCAGTTTCTCTATCATTTATTTTCTTTTTTTTTATAGAACATCTAAATGAATAATTTGCTAAATTTTCAGATCTACAACTTAGATCCCAATTTATAAACTCTAGCTAATTAGAATCAAAATACATCCACAGATCTAATATTTAATTAATGAATTTTTTCTTTCTTTTTATACACTTTCTACGACCAGTCTAGGCATCGATTCTTTTAGAGGTTGGTTGTAATCAAACATTTTATAAAACGTTTGACCCTTCCTTCTATATATTTTGAAGTCAACCCAGGTTACAGTTGAGTTATCTGCTATAATTCTTTAGCTATACTTTTGTTTTCTAAATAGATTGAAGTAAGTTTAAGCACCCATGCCCTTTCTTTTAAAACAAAAAAATTGCAGAGTATAAATTTACAAAGGCTACCCGGAAAAGTTTGCAATCAGGCTTTCAGAATGCATCTTGTTAGATTTAATAAAATTTACTTCTACAACAACCATTAAATCTTTGCAAAGACAGATTCAGGGATATGGCTTGCAACCATCCCTGTCTACGTTAAATCGGTGTTCTCATTAAATTAAAGAGATGATGTTTTAACAAAAAAAATAGACATTGGTAATTCAGTTTTTATTTCTGGAAAATACATCTTATTGTAAGAAAAATCATTTTGTCATTTCACATAACTTTTCGAAAACATTGTATTAACAAAAAAATAGAACTTGCACATTGTTGGACCAGGCGAAACCCCAGGTCAGGCCTCTAGCCAGCACACAGAAACTAAGTATAGCTTCACGGTTCAAAAACACCTCAAGGTTGACTCTACATTGAAAATGATGGAGGACCGAAGTTTCCTTTTTTTTGTACTTACATATCTTTCATTTCTGGGCAGAAATCAAAATGTTCCAAGTAGCTCGTGAAGAACCTTTCTTTTTCTCAATCTAAAAATTGATAAAAAAACTCACAACGGAATAGCTTTCAAACGTTGAAACCCACCAAGGTACCATCGAACAAGACCGAGACTTACTTAGTATGTATGTCTCTAAGTTATCCAAGTAGTCAATGCTCGTCGCCATCCCCCCGCTGAGTTTCGTGCAGCCCAAAAACCCTGTCAAACATTCAATAATTAGTCTGAATCATGGAAGTTGTAACTTAAAAGATTTTAAAAATCATTTAGCACAGAAATAAAACTTACCCTTGGTGAAGTTTCGTGGTCGATGCCGAGAGTTGGGTGAACTAGGCCATAGTTTCTCCACACCGTTGGAATCAACGAAGAAACGTGGTTTTAGAAAGTTACAGTAGCTACAGAAGGGACAGAGCGGCCATGGTTGCCGAAGGAGGGATCTAGGCTCTCCCCTCCTTCTCTCTCTCCCACAGTCCAAATGTTTTTCGAAACCCTCGTGAAAGGTTGTCATCCCCAGGTAAGTGTGCGAGGATGTGACAACTTAATTAAGCCGACTTTTCTTTGTACCTTTATATCTTAAGAAATTCGCTTGTATAGTTGTTCTAAAATTTCCCTAACCTTAGTCCAAGAGTTGTATTTTCCTTCGCCCTTGTATCTACCACCTGATCTCATTTAATGAAGGGTATTCATTGGGAGTATGCCCCCCTGGATTTGAGGTTAGCGAACCAAATCTTTACAGCTAGCGGGTTGTCATTTCATGGTGTAGGCATGGATCAGATGCCTGTACCCTGTACAAGAAGATAAATTTGTTTTACCTGCGTTAGCTTTTAGGCTAAGTAAGTCTTGATGTTTGCTCAAAAGACCTTGATGAGATTAGGATTTGATTTCATGTTCCTTTTTATTTATTTATTTTAATTTTCCTTTTTAGATTAATCCCGATAGTCTTTCTTTGTTTTGTATTTTAAAGAAAATAATAATAATTTTATATGTATTTTGAGGGATTTTACATATGGTATCAGAGTCATGTTACAGCACTCAGCTTGTAGCGACCCAAAACAATTCCGCTATATAAAAAGATTTTTTTTAACTGGTGATATTTTTGTATTTTGTGTTATACTCTTACTAATTACAGGATCAGGAAACAAAATGTGTTAACAGGGATAAATGGAAGAATTCGGGATGCCTAAAGAAACACCCCCACCAGAAGGTACTAGAGGAAACAAACTTTGGGTGCAGCTGAATGAAAGTAGAGATAATGTTGAGGAGTTAAGGGCAAAGTTGAAAAACGTTAGGGAGGAAAATGAAGGATCAAGAGCAACTGAATACTATCTTACTAGCCAAGATACATAGTAATGAGAAGGATAAAAATAAGGAAGGAAAGACAGCTACACCCTCTAAACAAAAGGGGAGAAAGTTGGATTTTTCTAGCCATAGGACTGAAACATCCAGTGATGAATCATTAAAGCAAGAACATGAAAATTCCAGTGAAGGAAATGACCAGCATAAAGGTAAGAGGAAGTACAGATCGTATGAGGAGATTTCAGGGGAATTTAAGAAAATCAACCCCCCATGTTTAATGGCGAAATGGAAAAAGGTGAAGAAACTGAAGCCTGGTTATCAGGCATGAAGAAATATTTTCAGATATACAACTATTCTGATGAACTTAAGGCAAAAATGGCCATATACAACCTAAGTGGAAAGGCTGATATATGGTGGCAGGACATTAAGAGAGTTAAAGGCATAAAGGAGCGGGGAGCGAATTGGAAATATTTTAAAAAGTTATTTAAAGAGAAATATCTTTCAGAGCAGTTTTATTAAGAAAAGCAAAAGGAATTCTATGAATTGAAATTAGGAACCATGAATATGAAAGAACTTAGCAGTAAATTTTTGAGTCTACTCCGTTATGTGCCTTATTTAGTTGAAGAAAAGCCAAAGATACAGCGCTTCCTCAGCTGTTTACCTACCCCGTTCAAGGAACGAATTGAATTTGGTAACCCAAAGACATTAGAATAAACCATGAGGAAGGCGAACTGCTGTTACGAATAGAGCAAAAATAGAAGAGAAAGTATTCCCAGCTGGAATGTGAAGAAAAGGGATAACTTCCAGAGAAACAATAATCATAAATTGCATCGAAATGTTGGAAGTAATTACAGGGGATATCAGGGTAACGACCACAGAAATTACAAACCCCAACCTCCTGTTATAAGAGAAAGAGAACCCTTTAATAAGCCTGCTGCTCAGAAAGATCCATTAAAGTGTTGGAAATGTGGTGACCCACATTATTTTAAGGACTGCCCTAAAAGAAACAAAACTTTTAATAGATCTAGTTCATTCTCTGCAAGATGCCATCACTGTTGGAGACATGGCGAGGAGCATGCCTAGAATCAACATTGCACTAGAAAATCGACAGGTAGATCACCAAACATCCATGGTTGAAATTCCAGGTATGTTAAAGAATCATCCTATCTCTATATTAATCGATCCGGGTGCAAGTTTAAGTTATGTAGGTCCCAGAATTGTAGAATTATGTAATCTAGTACCTGAAAATTTTGAAAAATCGTGGTTGGTACAGCTAGCTACATGTGCTAAACGCAAGGTTACTAGTCATGTTAAGAATTGTGAATTTCTGATGAATGAGTTGAAAACAAGTGCAAATCTAAATATTTTACCTCTAGGATCTTATGATTTATTGATTGGAATGGACTGGCTAGAAGAGCAGAAGGTTATATTAAATTGTCTTGATAAAACTTTCACTTGCACAGATGCTTCAGGGAATATAGTTAAAGTAACATGAATTCCTAGAAAAACCACCCTTAGACAAATATCAGCTTTACAATTAAAAATATCTATAAGAAAGGGATGTAAGGTTTTTTTTGTTTACATAATGGATAGCAGTGAATCGCAAAGTAAATTAAATTTAAAGGATATACCAATTTTACAAGATTTTAAAGATATATTTCCTGAAGAAATTCAGGAACTGCCTCCAAAAAGAGATATAGATTTCACGATTGATCTAATACTTGGAGGCATAAATTAGGAGGGATGTTACATCCTCCTCCCCTTAAGAATAACACCGTCATTGGTGTTTAACAGTTTGCCTTTCGCATCCTTACATCATCTTTCGCTTGCTTTGTTTTTCTGTTTTGGTCATCTTCACATTTTTGCAATTTTCGTAAGCTCTTATCATTCATAACCTGTACATTGTACAACTCGTACAAGACTTTCCAACATTCTTCGGCATATCATAATCATACCATTTTCAATTTTAATCATAAGGTAAGCAAAATTCTTGTGGACCACCTTATCATTCACAGGTTAGCATCATATACTTTACAAATTTCAAACAGTAAACGTTTAACATTTATCATTCACCCTCATCCTTGAGGAAATTTTTGCTTACCCAAGCATTCATAACATTCACACATAAAGATATCCAATAGTCTAGTTTACAAGACAAATCATTAATATTTGTTATATCATAAAACAAATCTTTCAACAACACTTTGTTGATCATCAAACTTGTAATACCCCATTTTGATCCTTAAGATATATTAGCTTTTAATGTAAATATTGTATACATGTGATGTATGTTGTCCTAGCGTGGAGCTCAAGGCCAAGGCCCCGCTAGTGGATGCTCATATTTTATTTAAAAGGCAAGTATTAGATATTATGTTACCCATGTGCTATTTAGCCATGCAACATTGTAAAAATGATGTAAATAAACATCATGCAATAAAATACCAAAACTGGCTATGGAAGCAACAAATGAGAAGGGGCCATGTGTATCCACTAGGGAGTGGCAAGGGGGTTGTGGGATTGAACCATAGGCTTCCAAATGTCATTTTGAGAACCCATTTGACTTTCCTTGCTGGCATTTAATTCTGTGTAAGAAAGTTGTTGAAGAAATTAGTCCATGGCTTCAATGGAACATGGCAGCCCAGAAATTCGTATGGCAGGGTATGGGCTCTGTTTTCTTGTACCACAAGTCACCATACCTCTTGGGAATTGGTTCTTCCTCATTCCCATTCCATTGTGGAAGATCCTAGCATCATTTTTCATCCATTACACATGCCCAGCAGTGAGAAAAACCAAAAAAATTGCTACTGTGAAAGAACCCACGTTTTGGAGTGCCATAAACGCCCAGAATTTGGTATTGATAGTGAAATCCAATGGGGGATCCATAGATATGAAACTTGGGGGAAAATTGAGAGCATTAGATACCCCGAAATCCATTGGAAAACCCAGTTTTTATAGCCCAGAATTCCAGTGACGGGATTGAGTTATTTGATGTCAAAATTGTGAGAAATCCGAGTGTGAATGTTTGAACAGAGGATTGGATTGCTTGAATTTAGCTTGAGATGTCTGTAGCTCTGTGGTTGAGCTCGCTGGCTTAGCATCCTCCTTTTTTTATTGCATGCTTGATAAACCCAACTGTGTGTTTGCTTAGCATGAATGCTTGAGTGAAACCATGGCTGTGAGTGAACCTGTTTAGTTCCTCCTTAGTGGATACACAACCCAACTCGGGGGTGATCTCTTAGCTGAAGGAATATATGCTGGACATAGATCTATGGTTGGGTGGAACGTTGCTCTCACATAGCCAGTTGTTGGACAGTTTCATCTTAAAGATAAGTATTCTCTATGGTTTAAATTGTGATCATTTTGGATTCGGCTCTGCATGTTTAATTATTCATGTTAATTAAATTATATGATTATCTTAAGCTAGTTGGCATGAATCCCGTGCATAGCATGAGAAGGGGATTGATTATTGTATGATTGTTTCATTATTCTACCTAGAAGAAATAGGCTGAAGTATTCCCTTCTGCGTGTGTGTTGTTATGGTTATTTCGTTGTGTTTATAATGAGTATGATTCTGCACTACATTTCAAGATAAGTATTCCCGTGGTTTGAGTTATGTTAATTCTGTCCTTTGCAATGTTTTAATTAATGATTTTTGGTTATATGTTGAATGCATGATGAAATGGTGTGTGGATAGTGTGTAATTCCGCTGTGTTTATTAAGAATGATCTGTACGCATAAGTTTTTATTTATCCATGAATTTCTTAATAATGTATGGGGCTGAGATTGCCAATAAGCCCGGTATGTTGGTCATGTTTCCCTCCCTTGCATTGGATTGATGGAAGGGGACGTGACAAAACTCTCCCATGAGTTTGGAACTTCAGAAACCCTCTGCTGAACACATAATTCTTCCCCAAATTCTGTCACCAATTCCTATGGACTTACGAGCTACATTTTTTAGGTTACTCTCCTTTTTTTATTGCTAGTCAAAAAAATTTCCTCCTCAAGACATCAAACAGTGTCCTGTCTCCAGATGTCAATCTTAGTGCCTAGGTCTTTGCCATTGATACCAAAAAAATATTTCGCAATTCCCCTCAAGCCTTCTTGCTTGACTCCAGGAATTTCTTTTCCACCTAGCCTCCTGCTTGAGTCCAGGAAAAGTTGCTTTAGCAAAGCAGAGTTGGGTCAACTTTTTCCACCCCTCAAGTCCTCTCACTTGAGTCTCAGAATATTCTTTTCCCCTCAAACCTTCTCATTTGAGTCCGGGAAATAACAATCATTTATTAATTCTTGTAGTTTTGGTTAACCACAACATGAAACATAATATTAACATCACATATGTTCACCTTTTTACTCACCAGTTGGAACGCATGATTTTAACATATCCTTTCATGAGTCTTTGATCTTTATTCATATTCTTACCATATTCTTACTATGTATACTATATCGCATCCATGTCTTTCCACAAGTTCCACCGAATGTGACCATCTGCCAAATTCACTTGTTAGTACTTTTTATATAACACAAAACACATTTCGTGAGAAAGTGTTCTCCTAACATATTAGTAAGGAAATCATCATTTACTTACAAAATCCATACAAGATTAACATTTTCATTAATTTTTTTTAATATACCTTACGACATAAGATTTGCGATGTTAGCATACAGCATTCATTAATCTCTTAGCTCTTACGATAATTCCAATGGTCGTCTGATTTTTTCTTTCAAAGCTTACCATTTACCTTATCATAGATTTATGAAACTATTGTAAGGCAATTTATGTATATATACACCTCTATATATATAACTGGGAAATTTTCTAGACGATATCTAATGCTGAGTGTAATTCATAACCCATCTCTTAATTTAGTATGTCGACAAGATACATGAAGATGAAAGTGTTTTTCCTATGCTTACAGTTTTCAATCTGCAACCTTTATTGGTTAAGGTAACAACATGTCTTTCCAAAAAGTTTCATTTCTTATATACAAGGAAAACGGAATATAACATTTCTCATTGATATTGATATAAATAGTTTAGTAGTCATGGTTATCTTCTCAATGTATTCATAATTATGAACTCTTTCTTATACTAATTATGCAAAGAAATCAATTGTCCAAATGATTTCACTCCTATATGAGATATTTCAAGATGATCCTCTATCCATATCAACTCGGTACTAAATTTGAATTACCCCAAATGCATGTGCTAGCACATACCATTTACATCTATCTTTTATACCTTACTTTTGTCATATGAATGTATCCAACCAATATTTATGAATTTAGGAAGGTCCAACGTTATTTGTTATCAATAAAGAAAGTATATAAGCAATTTTTAACAATGCTAGTTAATTATAGAGATTTTCTTCATCTATCGATATTCATAATAGACGAAAAAACCCTTTATGCCATAAGTAGTCTAGGTGATGACTTCTAAAATTCCCTTCTTATCTTTACAAATGGAAACATGCTAATAGCTTCATATTTAGATTTTACATCCTGTTAAAATAACATGATAAGATACTTTGACCTAATTGTGCACCCATAAGAATATCACCTCTAAAAATACTTAATAACCAACATTATCCTCTATCTCACTTTTCACTTTCTCATATTCTCTTTAATCATATTTTCTCCTAACTGTAACACTTATCACAAATGTCTAGAATGTACATTCTATACTAATGAAGAATTTTCACTTAAAGGGAAAGATATCAACAACTCACTTTTTAAGACAAAAATTACTAAAGAATTAACTTAATATTGATTAAACTACATAGAACGGAGTGAGCTTACAACGAGAAACTTGACAACTTTCTTAGTCTTATAGTCCAAAAGGCCCACCTTACAATCCATGTTACCAACATACCAACAAGTCAGGGTAACATTAACTTTAGTATTAAACATAGTGGAACTTACTTACTTGCAAACTCATAGATGACTTATCCATTACCTCTTGCCGAAGTATGAAAATGCAGTTTTCATGTTGCATCTTTGTAGTTGGAGTTCCCTTATTAGTTCCACCACCATACATTTGCTTCCTTGGGTTGAGCCCAAATAGGCCCAAGTGTTTGTAACCTGTAGCTCTGATACCATATGTAACATACCCACAATTCGAATTAGTATGTTAGTAAAATTGACTAGATTTTATAAACAAATTACTAACTCATAAACTCACTTAGGCCATCAAACTATTTTCTCTTTTGCTTATTCATGTAAGGTTTTAATCATATTATTTCAACAATGTCATTCTTCTCTTAATATCTATATATTTTCTTGCTAGGGGTATTTATGTGTAAGAAGACAACCTAAGTTCTATGCTATATCCAATGATACTAGACTTTCTTCATTTAACATCATTATATAAATCAGCCATTCATTTAATATATTAACTTGCACTCGATGTAGTGTCGTCTTTGTCTTGGAAATTTCCTGAAACTTTTTACTCATGGAAGATAGCATAAATAAGCCAAAAGAACGCATGAAACATACTTCACCATAAATATGAATTAACGACAACTATACATTTTGAACACACATAAGGGGCACATCAACACGAGACCAAATTAAGGTGGTTCACCCGATCTAGGGGTACGTCCATGAAAGTCATATATTATTTATCCAATAGAAGGATACACCTTTTGACAAGGTATTTACATTTTTCTTTTCTCTTTCTCAAGCCTCTCACTAGAGAGCTTCAATAATTCAAATATATACAGTCTTCTCATATTCTTACAAAACAACCAATGCTAACAGTAACAATGATTAAAAATATTTATCATAGGTAATTAATAACCAACATAAATCTTTTCCAGGCATTCATTACTAATCAAAAGCATCTATCGTCTATCCCTACTAAGTACTTAACTTCACAAAGGCACAAGATTTTACTCTATTGTGGTTACACATGGTGAGAACTTAACTAAAGGACTCCAATACAATGTAACGGGGTCCAGCTCACTCTGAGTTTGTGCATTAGTAGAAAACGAACTAAACTGACTTCATAAAAACCTAATATATATATATATATATTACCAAGATAATCTCATCTAAGTGTTTTAACACCAAGATCACATAACAGAGGGTTAAGCAAATAACTGAGATCGATTCCACTGATTTCATCCAACATCTATTCAGCTTATAGATTATTTTGGTGACTCATCCATGCACAATAGAAAGGTCACATGATTTTTAATGATGAGGATCTGAAACAAATAGAAATCCACGCAAGCATTCCCTACCAAAATGTTGATCTATATATTACTCAGCAATCAAACAGCATTAGATCAGTCTAGTGCTTTCACACAAGCACAACAACGAATAAAACATGATTTTTAATAATAAAGATCCGAAGAAACCCGATACTATATCGGCTGGAAGTTAACTAGCAGACACACTATCACACGATCTCAGTAGAGCAGAAAATACGGGCACGCAACCAAATCGTAAATGCAGCAGTTCTAATCATGCAAGCAAATCGTAAATACATAGATTATAAACTGAAATTACATAAATATAACAGATAACTTAACTGGGATCTAAGCACTTTACGCCTAAACATGAAGCGACGATATATCAAAATACCGAATTAACACGAAGTATAAGGGTTTTCGACCAGTCGGCCGATCGCGTCAACACATAAGAAAACCTAGAATATGATACCTGATCGATAAGATAAGCCAAACCATGGCCCTACTGTACACTACTTTTATAATACGGATATCTAGATGATCTCGATTCAACAAAATTGAGCAGATATTCTGCACACAACGCAGAGATTCCAGACACAATTTCCATCCAAAAGAAAGGTCAAAGATTACGGTTTACAGCCTGTAAGTTTTCATTCCAGCAACCCGAGATTATCAAACTGCAATGCGCTACCCATTCAAACCATCCATTAATACCTCAGAGTACACCTGATGCATTCTACCCATATGTTTTAAGATCTATAAGTGCGTTCAACATATCAGGCATATATATATTACATATATATATTCAATCAGCAAAACAAATAAGCACTGATAGTGTATGGATCGGGCCCTTTGCAGCCGTCCATCCCATCCATTCGATTCTCATCAAGCATATATATTACATATATATATATATACATTCGTGAGTAAGCCAATACGAACTGGAATGTATGGATCGGGCTCTTTGGAGCCGCCTTCTCCCTATTTACACCACCACATTTGGTATCAACCGACAGGGCATAAACATGACATAAAGGAGAGAACTGTAATCTCTGTAGCAATGTCATACCAAATATAAAAGAATCCACCGGAATATCGGTAGCATTGACAGCGCATAGCCATACAGCAAGGTAGGGCACCAAGATATCTGTAGCAAAGACAACGCATAACAATACAACCAAAACGGCACCGAAATCTCTGTAGTTTTCAACAGAGTATAAACAATTCATAAAAGAAAACACCACAATCCCTATAGCCATGATAGAGATCTTAATCTAGTGGCTGCAATGGCTCAAATGAAACAATGTAGAGATCTCATTCTAATGGTTGCGATGGCTCAAATAAAAAATTATGCAGCGTGTCCACCCTTCAACGCATTGTAAACAAAGTTCATACCTGTATTATCGAGGAAGAGTTTGCATGGCTTACAACACCGTTTCCAGAAGATCAAACCTGGTTGTGGCCGAAGATAGATCACCATTACTCTGCCCAAGGTCGCTACACTTTGGGGCTTGGCTTCGTAGAGTTCGTCTCCGCCTCTCCCTCCAGATCCCCCTTTACGCAAGGATTTCCCCCTTATGATGGTTCCAACACTACTACAGGGTGGAGTTGTTTAAGATGATTTTTAAAGACAATATTAACATATTGTCTTAAATATTTGCTTTTGAAATTTTTATGATGATTAAGACAATTTTTAAGACAAAATTAGTAACAAAATCGCTTTCTATTTTTTATTTTTTGAAGTTACTATTTTATTATAAAAAAATGATTTTTTTTTTGGAGGCAAAGAGATTTGGGTTTCCTTACTAAAAACTGATTTTTTTGGGAGGCAAAGGAATTTGGGTTTTCGCATGAAGCATCTGCTCTTGCTCAGCCATCAATGGATGGGTATCAGTCTAATCGGCGGTCATTTCCATCAATGGATCCAGTTGCATAACAGAAGCTCCACAGGTATGCACTATCCCCACTAAGCAGCTTAATGTTATTCACGCTATTAATATGCACATAGGATCTATCAGTGTATTTGTGATCAATGTATATGTTGTGTGAATATCACAGATTCTAGCTTTGTGCCTCCAATAATATATGTAATTTTGGGGAGCTCCAAAGACCTCGTTGTGGAACTGTGGCTATTGTATCACTTATTCTACCATCTAAGATTGGGAGTGAGGTGTCTCTGGAGGAGAATCCACACTTGTATATGCACTTGGTTTTCACTGCTACGTTTTTTGTTGGAGTTTTCCAAGCTTCATTGGGCCTTTTCAGGTACTCATTCATGCTAATCACTTCCTTCATTGAATTCACTGAATAAATCATTGTGCCCCTTCTGTTCTGAGTAAGGGGTAGCTAGTCGTTTTTAGGGTTTCTATGACCAAAAAATATTCATCTTATAAATAATTTCATGTTCTAAGGTGCAGGTTGTGCAGGTTGGGTTTCATAATAGATTTTCTTTCCCATGCAACAATAGTGGAATTCATGGCAGGAGCAGCTACAACTGTGTGCTTACAACAGCTGAAAGTGATTCTCGGGCTAAGACACTTTACAACCAAAACAGATGTACAATGATGAGCTCAGTTTCTAAACAAGTTGACAAGGTTAATCCATGTCATATTACCTAGCTAGCTTATACAAGGTACGTATAATGTTATATTTATAACCTGTTGATGCGTGGTTTTAAACTTATGCTTTTGCTCAGTGGAGGTGGGAAAGAATTGTGATGGGAATCTGCTTTCTGTGCTTCCTTCTTCTTTCTCGTTACATTGAAGTGTTGTTTTTCTTCTCCATTTGAGATTGAGAGTTGGCACTGAATTTGAATCCATTCAGACGGATAGCTTGAGATTTTCACGTGTAATTGACAGAGGAAAAAGAAACCGAAGCTCCTCTTAATAGCCTTCGATGCTCTGCTTCTCTCAGTAGCTCTTGGAAGTATCTTGGTCTTTTGCATGCATGCAGAGAATCACGGAATACAAATTGTATGGAATCTCAATATTATGATAAATGGATTATATTATGAGCTTAATATGAGTATCTTCTAACCATAACTATGTATGTTGGAGGGGCATAGGCTGGTCATTTGAAAAGGGGTTTAAATCCCCTTTCCTTGAATTTTCTGGTGTTCGAGAAAGAGTATCTGATGATCACTTTGAAGGATGGAGTGATTTATGGTATCATTTCACTCACTGTAAGGCTTGTTATGTTCCCATACTCATCCTTATAGGAAGTATTTCATTAATTTATATATCAGTCGTACCATATATAAATGAAATGGTTGTTTCAGGAAGGGATCACAGTTGGAAGAACGCTTTCCATGTTTAAGAATTATCATATCGATGGAAACAAGGAGATTATGGCTATTGGAATGATGAATATAGTCAGTTACTGCACTTCTTGCTACATAACTACAGGTATTTTTCCACTTTATTTCCCGGAGCGTAATCACTGGGCGTTAATATAGTGTATTTTTTGTTTTGAAATGTCACATGTTCAAAGCAACTCTGGTCAATGTTGTGAAAAAGATTGAATACCCTGGATTGTCCCTATCATATAAGGATAGCGACTTTTATAACTTCCTTTATATATTATGTATTACCTTTTGTTTGGGTAGACATAAGAATGGTATTATCGTAGAGGACCTACATCATTTATCTTGTACCTTCAATTATATCTTTATGTGTGCGAACCTGAAAGCCATAGTCGTTGTTAATTTTTTATACTGGGTATTAGTTGTGGCTTGGATACTAGGTGGGAACCAATACTCTTTCTGTCATATATACTCTGTATGTTTAGTGTATGACTAAGCCATGGCTTGGTCTCTTAGTGGAAGCCCACACCCTTCTTTTATATGTATATTCTATGAGTGAAACTGTGGCTTGAACTCTCTAAAGAGCCATTTCCTTTGTTTATATAAATATTTTATGCATTCGTGGCTCGATCTCTTGGTGGAGAGCCCACACTATCCATTCATACATAATGTATCACAAATCATGACTCAGATTCTCAAAAGAGTACTAGAGTTGATGTATCACAAATCATGACTCAAATTCTCAAAAGAGTACTAGCACAACTGTAGTTTAATTTTCGAATACTTTTGAGATAAAGTTGTTTAGTAGTTATGGTTGCATGAGGCCAAGAGAGGGTGCAGCCCTTAACTTGACTTTAACCTTTGGTTAAATTACATTTTCCTTTATAATATTTGCGTGGACTAAGCTATCTAGGGCACAGCCCTTGGATTGGCTTGTATCCTTAATTAAATAATTCAAATAGATAATATTATGTTTGATAAGTCCACAATGGAGTAGTCCTTTACCCTTGACTTGTATACCTCACCCGAACTTTTAGCATGGAATATGCATTGAACTAAGAATACATATGTAAGATAGAACACGCTTAATTATACGATTACTTATATTTTCAGTGAAAAGCTAGATATTCAAAAAAAAAAGTGAAGCCCTAGGTTGATGTTTGGTGGTATATACTTCTTACTTTACAATTCCCATTTTTGATGATTAAAGTGAAAATATGTTAAATCTATTTGTTCATGAAGACTTTGCAATAAAACAGTGTACTATTTTGAATATTTTGAAAAAGGTCTCTATGTGAGAGGCTTTGAGAAAGTGGTAAGTAGAATTTCAGCAAATGTCATCGATTACATAGCATGAACTCGTTGGGGCTTGATACTTGCATGCTTAGCACTTGGGCACTTAGGCATTTTGAGATTTTGGGACATATATGATGCTTGTGGTAGAGCGAGTTTCATTTCATTTAAGAACATATATTCTTCTTGTATATGAAGTTGCAGGGTACTAGCTCAATGGTAGAGCATCTGCATTATAATGCAGAAGATTGGTGGTTCGATTCCACCATGCCCTATCATAAATATTTGCATTCAATCACTACTACATATATGAGGTATTAAGACAATATTTGTGTAAATTGTCTCAACTTAAGACAAAACAAAAATTGTGTATTGTCTTAAATATTGTCTTTAAGCGAGTGTCTTAAACTATTGTCTTAAATTATTGTCTTAAATTATTGTCTTAAATTTAAGACAATAGTTTAAGACACTCGCTTAAAGACAATATTTAAGACAATACACAATTTTTGTTTTGTCTTAAGTTGAGACAATTTACACAAATATTGTCTTAATACCCCCCTTTGTGTAGTAGTGCAAACCACTCCATCAAATAGAGCTCGACGGTGGTAGGGAGCCAAAAGTTGTTCTTAACTTGACAGATGGAAAAGGTGAGGAGTCCGCGTGTGCCACCAAAGAAACCAAATGGCTTACGAGAGCTCTACTTATGGAGAAAACTCTCCCTACAAACTCTCTGAGCGAATCTTCCCATGATTGAGTTTTTAAGGGTAAGAAACCTGATTATCTTCTGGTAGTTAAGTGGGAGTATTTCCTTGCTCCTCTTCAGTAATGTTCACTCTTGTCTTATATATATATTATTACAATTTTATATAATAATAGTCCAATCTTTGTTCTTTTAGCTTTCTATATATTTTCTATAATGGAATTCTAATTAAACAAATATATATATAATTTAATTGTATTGGTTGTTATCGTGTATGCTCTTCATTTGATGAACAAAGCAACAATGAAACTTCTAATGTAATAGACCTTTCATACTCATATATAACTAACATCCTAGATTTTCCCAAAATCGATTCTTTTATAGGTATATAGGATTTCGATTACTATCTAAAAATTAGCTCCCGTCTTTTCTCGTATATACTTAGGAGTGTGTATAACCTTAAAAGGTTTCAATATGGAATTTTGATATGAATGTAATTCAATAAATTAACCTCTATTGGTTAATTCCACCTCCTCCTCTCTTATATACCTAGGAGTGTGTCTAGGTGTAGATGTATTTGTAACTTCGGAAGATATTCACTTGTATATTGTATTTGTACTTTATTGTATCCTCAACGGAGATGTATTATTCCTCTGATTGGAAGTGTCGTCATTTTTATTTTCAAGTGTCGCAAGTTATATTGTAAGTGTCATAACATATATCTGATGGGTTATTAGACCACCTTGGTGGGGTCGACCCTGTATGATTTAGGTGGGTTAAAGGGTTATGAGACCACCCTAGTGGGGTCGGCCCAGTCAAACATTATGTTAACTGGCTAATTGGGGCCGACCTAGTTAGAATTAAAACGAAGGTCAAGTAAGTGTATAAATAGAGAGTGTGTCTCTCTCATTTTACACATTCACTCATTCACTCACTTCGCATTAGTGAGAGAGAGGAGGAGTGCGCACAAGTGGAGGAGGAGTAGCTGCTGCAGACATTTATCTTTTGGGGATTCATCTTGGTGATCTTTGTATTGGTGCTTATTCTATCTCTGAGGAAGTTGCGGGGTTTTTCACCTTCTTGGTTTTCCTCGGTGAAATGTTTTGTGTCTCATGTCTCTTGTCTCTTATGCTTGATATGTTGTACATGTTGTTCTTTCAATTAAGATCCTAAATCTATTGAATTAAATGATGAAAAACTAACATGGTATCAGAGCTGGCCTAAAGGAAGGCATGGTAAGGCATTTATGACATTTGTTGCACTTGCGACAAATTGGAAGCTAGGGCTTGATATAGTAAAAACTAGTCATCGTGGCACTTTCGCTATAAATCCATTTTGGAGAAGGTTCAGGTTCTGAAACTTGTACAGGTCGAATATAACATCCCCATGTACCTTTTGTCCGAAGCACAAGATCTAATTCACTGTAATTTATGTTTTATGATCCGTACAATTTAGGGTTTCTGCCTCTTCCAGATCTCAGTCATAAATAGGTGGCCTAGGAAAAAAGGTCACAACTTGGGCTAGGAAGCTCCAAATGAAATTATATAAAAAGTGACAGTAAGATAACGGACTTTAGTTTCACAGGTCTAGGTTTCAGAGGCCGAAGTTGAACCAGTGACACGTGGAACTCCGTACAAGTTCGCTATCCTGTTTTATCCCATAAATAGGACATGTTGCGACACTTGGCATATCTCTCTCAAGGAGAATCCATTTGAGGTCAGATCTATTGGGTTGGAAAGGTGACAGGTCAAGATACCTGTGAGGCACCTGCAACAATTAATTAATACGAATATGTGAAACAGCAGAAATGACAGAACTCAGAATCACTTTTATATTGATCACAGGCCACTTCGAGGGGGCAACCTCCTATGAGCAAGCTCAATACAAATAACTTCACGGTGCCTTCATAGGTCTCAACACACACTTATATACTAATTCTAGGCGCCCATACTATGGGTCGAGACCATGGGCCGTTACAAACTATGGATCAACAATACTACGGGCGACTTACAAAGCATATGCGCCAACAACAATAACACAAACTATTGATCAACAAATACTACGGGATGACTTACAAAGCATATGCGTCCAACAACAACATACTAACAAAGTAAAGACATGGGTTCCTAACATCCCCTCCCTCTTAAAAAAAGCTTTGTCTTCAAAGCTTTAGATGTGGAAATTGTTGTTGAATCTGAAGGAGTGGTTCCCATGTAGCATCCTCTGGTTGCATGCTGTGCCACTGAATTAAGACCTCTGTGATCGAGCGAGAGCGAAGCTAATGCATGCGCCGATTGAGGATGGCCTCTGGCTCCAAAAGGATGGATCCTTCCTTATCCAGTTCGGGTAAAATCGTTTGTCCGCTGATGTTGGTGCCAAGAACTTTCTTCAAACAAGAGACATGAAATACTGGATGAATGAAGGAAGGAGGAAGTTCCAATTTATAAGCAACGGACCCAATCTTTTGAAGAATCTGATATGGCCCATAGAACTTTGGAGCGAGCTTATGACGCCCTTTGAGTTTCAAGGAGGATTGTTTGTACGGATGGAGACGAAGAAAAACCATATCATTGACTTGAAAAGTGCGCTCCGAACGGTGTTGATCAGCTTGTTGCTTCATGCGATTTCTTGCCATGTGAAGATTGTCCCGCAAAATGCGAAGAATCTGATCGCGGTTTCGAAGGACCGTGTCAACTTCCTGAACTGATGAACTGGTGGGGGTGTATGGAAGAAGAGCTGGAGGTGCCTGACCATAGACTGCTTCATATGGGGTCATTTTAGAGGCAGTGTGGTAAGAGGTATTGTACCACCATTCAGCGAGAGGGAGCCACTTTGCCCACTGATGTTGTTGTTCCGACGTGAAGCAACGAAGATAAGTTTTCAAGCATTTATTGACAATTTCAGTCTGACCATCTGTTTGTGGGTGATACCCTGAACTCATCTTCAGTTTGGTGCCAGTGTGGTGAAATAGTTCTGTCCAAAAATGACTGGTGAAAGTCGCATCACGATCCAAGACAATGGAAAAAGGGATGCCATGAAGACGAAAAATTTGGTCCAGAAAAATTTGAGCGACGGAGGAGGTTGTATAGGGATGGCTGAGAGCACAAAAATGACTATATTTGGAGAGGCGATCAATCACAACGAGAATCACTGTCTTCCCGCCAGATTTAGGGAGCCCTTCAATGAAATCCATAGAAATATCTGTCCAAATCCATGTAGGTATGGGCAAGGGTTCAAGCAATCCTGGAAGGAGTGTTGTTTCACCCTTATTGCGTTGGCAGGTATCACATTCGGCCACCATCTGTTGAATTGTCCTTTTCATTCCCTGCCAAAAGAAGTTACGCCGTGCTCGTTCATACGTTTTGAGGAACCCAGAGTGCCCTACCGATGGAGAAGCATGGAGTTCATAGAAGACATCCTGTTGAAGATCTGTGCTCTGGGGAAGCACCAGATGACCCTTGTATCGCAGAGAAGCACCATCCCAAGAGTAATGTGGTAAAACAGAAGGGTTGTTGGTCAAGCGTTGGATGATTTGAGCTAAGGAAGAGTCATTGACATAACCCTGTTGAACGGATTGCAACCAATTTGGAACAGGCATAGAAATAGCTGAAAGAGAACCTTGGGCATCAAATGTGCGAGAAAGAGCATCTGCCACAACATTGTCTTTACCCTTCTTGTAAGTGATCTCATAGTCATAACCCATGAGTTTGCTAACCCATTTCTGTTGTGCCGAGGAGGAGACACGCTGGTCCAAGAAATATTTCAGACTCTGGTGATCAGTCTTGATGCAGAAATGATTCCCTAATAGGTATGGCCGCCACTTCTGTACTGCATGCAAAATAGCCATCATTTCCTTCTCATAGGTAGAGGCAGCTAAATTCTTACCTAAAAGGGCTTTGCTGGTGAACGCAATGGGTTGTTCATCTTGAATGAGAACAACACCAAGTCCATTGCCGCAAGCATCACTCTCAATAGTGAAGGGCTTGGAAAAATCGGGAATAGCTAGCACAGGTGTAGTACACATAGCTTGTTTTAGTTTGTCAAATGCACACTGAGCAGCAGGTGTCCATGTAAAAGCATCCTTTTTCAATAGAGCAGTTAATGGAGATGCAATCTTCCCATAATCCTTGACAAACTTGCGGTAGTAGCCAGTCAATCCCAAAAACCCACGAAGGCTCTTGAGTGTCTGAGGTTGTGGCCAATTGGTCATGGCATCGATTTTGGCAGGATCCACGCGAACCCCTTGTGCTGAGATAATGTGCCCGATATACTCAACTTCCTTCTGTCCAAAAACACATTTAGACTGCTTGGCATGGAGATGATGGTCAGAGAAAAGTTGCATGACAAGATCCAGATGCTGGAGATGTTCATCCCATGTTTTATTGTAGATGAGGATATCATCAAAGAATACCAGAATGAATTTCCGCAAGTAGGGTCGAAATATTTTATTCATTAATGCCTGGAATGTGGAAGGAGCATTAGTGAGGCCAAAGGGCATGACCAAAAACTCATATTGGCCATCATGTGTGTGGAAAGCTGTTTTAGGAATATCATCCTCATGAACCCGAATTTGATGATACCCAGAACGAAGATCCAACTTGGAGAAAAAGTGAGCCCCATGAAGCTCATCAAGAAGCTCATCAACAACAGGAATTGGAAACTTATCCTTGATGGTGAGGTGATTAAGTGCTCGGAAGTCAATGCAGAGGCACCATGACCCATCTTTTTTGCGGACAAGAATAACTGGAGAAGAAAAGGAACTAGTGCTTGGGCGAATAATACCTTGCTTCAATAAGTCCCGAACGAGCATTTCAATCTCCGTTTTTTGGTGAAATGGGTAGCGATAGGGCCTGATGTTGGGAGGAACACTTCCAGGAAGGAGCTGAATACGATGGTCTACTGGCCTGGAAGGTGGCAATCCCACTGGTTCAGCAAAGACACCTGTATATCGATCCAGAATTTGTTGTAGATCCAAAGGAGTAGTGGAAACCGTTGATGGTTGCATCTGGATGGAATGGATCTGAGCGATGACACCATGTGAATTCTTCTTGAGGAGTTTTTCCATGCGATGTGAACTGATGATGCTGAGAGAACCTGGTTGTAATCCTGTCAATGTGTGTTTTTGTCCATTGAGGGAGAACTGCTTCCAAAGTTCAGCAAAATCCCATAAGATAGGGCCAAGTGTGCGTAGCCATTGAGCGCCCAAAACCACATCACATCCGCCTAAGGGCAAGGCAAACATGTCAGAGCGCAAGGTATAATCTCCCATAGAGATACGCACATTTCGACACTTCCCTTTGCAAGGTAAGGTGCCCCCATTGGCAACCATGACTTCAAAGTTGGAGCAAGGATGGATAAAACAATCAGCTTGTTTGGCGATTCGAGGGTCAATGAAATTATGAGTGCTACCAGAATCAATGAGTATTGTAAGAAAAAGCTTCTTGAAGTAACCCCTGACCCGCATTGTTTGGGGGGTGGTGATTCCAGCTAAAGCATGGAGAGATATCTCGGGGTGGTCATCCTGAGACGGAGGGTCAATAGGCGGTTCTTGAATGTCGACTGGCGCATCCAGTGTTTCTGGATCTTCATCACCAATTTCAGAGGCAGGCGGAGACTCCACATCCAAGAGATAGAGCTTTTGTTGAACACCTCTATGTCCCCGAGTGAATTTCTCATCACAATTATAGCAAAGCCCCTTTTCTCTGCGTGCTTGCATCTCTGTTTCAAACAAACGCTTGATAGGAGTCGGTCGAGGAGCCTGCGGTATAGGTGGTCGCTGAGAACCCATATTTCAGAAGGGAACAAAAGTGGGATTGGAGCGTTGTTGGGATGCAATCTTGTCTTCTGCCAACTTAGCCAACCCTAGGGCTTCCATCATTGTGTTGGGACAAAACATTTTGACCTCAGAGCGGATGGCATCCTTTAGACCACTGATAAAACAACTCCGGTAAAATTCATCAGACATTCCTTCGGTGTGGTTGGCTAGATTCTCAAATTCGGTTTGATACTCTCTCACCGTGCCAATTTGGAGAAGTTTAGTGAGGGATCCTGTGAATTCATCAAAAGCACTAGGACCAAATCGTTGCAAAAGGAGCTGGCAAAAGTCTGGCCATTTGGGCTCTGGATGAGCCTTGATGTACCAACGGTACCATTGAAGAGCTTCCTGTTCCAAGTGAAAGGATGCCAGCGGAACTTTGTTGACATCAAAAGTATTATGCAGACTGAAATATTGTTCTGCACAATAGATCCATCCAGTTGGATCAGTACCATTGAAGCGAGGAAAACCAATCTTCGGACCACGGAAATTGCTGGAAGAGGAGAACCCATTGTCTGATGTAGACTCGGACTCCCGTTTGTTGTTCATAGCTGAATGTTCAAGATGGAGGCCGAGAAATTTTTCATCCAGATCCTGGAGTTTGGCTTGGATGGTTGCAAGTGCTTCCTCCATGGTTTTTGCTCCTGCACGGGTGACAACCATAACCAGGATTTTTATTTTTTTTCGGTTGACTGGATAGGAAAACAAAAACAAAAACTACTTCAGTAAGGGAAAATCTGGACTAGGGAAAAAATCTGAAGGGTAATTGGGGTGTGACTAGGTTTTGGACACTGTCGACTAGACAGGGAGGAAAAAATGAGGATTGCAGAAACGGGGTGAAAGAATGGGAAAATTTGGCAGAGGGGGACAAAGAAGCAGAATTCAGAAAGGAACTATGTGGTAAAATTTGAAGGTGATTGGGTGAAATCTGAGGAAGTTATGGCAAACCCTAAAAATAGACAAATGTAGGATTTCGGGCTTTGGGAAGGGGAATTGGGGATAGGGTCCTCAGGACGGAAATATGCAGAATGGGATGACAGGGGTTCCCCAAAAATTTCAAGGGAAACAGAGTAAAAACGAGGAAGATATGGACAAAAAACTGAATTTTATTTATTATTATTATTTTTATTTTATTTTATTTTTTTTTCCAGATGGAGCGGCTACGGCTCAGAAGGAAATTGGAGCAGTGCCGAATGGACTGAAAGCGGTTGGGGATCTGGAACAGCGCCGAATGGACTGAAAGCGGTCGGATATGAAACGACTTGCAAAATGGATCTGAACGGCACAGTAGTGATCGACAATAGTTCAGCTGAAAGTAGATATGGACCCCAGGTATGTGCGGCTTCCTAACAGTTCAGGGGTTTCACTCGGCCACCAATGCTGTCTAACGGCTTGCATATCGGGGAAGTACCCCTCACTCCACGGCTCAGGTAAAACTGATAACCGCTTTGCCACAAACGACAGCTCTTGGTTTACCTCACGGGTGGGAACTAGTCAATCAGGTAGGGGTCGTTGCCCTTTTCGCTGGCAGGTCCTCTCAATGGGCCAGCTACTTCGGGGTTCCTGTGGTACTCCTCACAATGAGTTTTAGGGCTTATGCCCAAGTACTTCCCACAGTTAAGCGGATAGGGATTATTCCCAAATCCGAACCTGCAACAGATGCGAAAAAAAATTGGCAGAAATTTCACCCAGCGAGCCCAAGAAAGTGCTCTGATACCAGATGTGAGGCACCTACAACAATTAATTAATACGAATATGCGAAACAGTAGAAATGACAGAACTCAGAATCACTTTTATATTGATCACAGGCCACTTCGAGGGGGCAACCTCCTATGAGCAAGCTCAATACAAATAACTTCACGGTGCCTTCATAGGTCTCAACACACACTTATATACTAATTCTAGGCGCCCATACTATGGGTCGAGACCATGGGCCATTACAAACTATGGATCAACAATACTACGGGCGACTTACAAAGCATATGCGCCAACAACAATAACACAAACTATTGATCAACAAATACTACGGGACGACTTACAAAGCATATGCGTCCAACAACAACATACTAACAAAGTAAAGACATGGGTTCCTAACAATACCACAGAACGAAGTTTCAGACCCTAAAGATCCGAAATTTCATAGATGCACTAGAAACAATAAGGCATATAATTTTGTCCAAACAGAATTGGATTCTGAGTACTTTCATTTTTGGTTTGTCACTGCTATGGGAAATTAGGGTTTCGAAGAAAGTTGGAATTTTTGAAATATGAGACCACGGCTGGATGCTCCTCATAAAAATTGAAATTTAGAGACCAAGATCGAATTTTTTGGTTGGGTAGAACCCCGGGCTCTATCAAACCCTAGTTCGGGATTTTGACCAGAAAAACAGAATTTGACAAAAGCTGCAGATCCGAAACTTTTAAAGTCAATTTTGAGGGGTCAAATTTTGGAGATTTCAAAATTGAAGTATATCGGCTTGATCAGCTCAGCAAGGCGCATCTTTTCATCCAATCAGAAGTTTGAAATTCAAAGTTTGAATTTTTAGGGTTTCTTTGACAAACCCTAATCCAGCTCCATATCTAGTTTCAGCAAATCAAAGTGGATTGGGTTAATCCTAAAAGAGAATGAATTAGACACCTACATAAGTGAAGAAGTTCTAGTTACAGAGGGAGATGAGGCTAAGGCCTTACATAAGAAGACTATAAGAAATCCCGACAAGTATGACTTGAGAAGATACATGTATGTTTTGAAATTTATTCATGATTAAGTTTATGATATGTTTGTCTTCATATTATTGATGTTAGTACAATATTGATTAATTTTATACTTGTATTATCACCCTAGTAAAAGTATGAATTCATGTGAATGCATTCATTTATTAGGGGTATGACACTTATGATTGTACTAATACACTGTGTTGTTGTATGAGGATGATGTTGTCCACTAACATGAAGGGTACATCAAGAAAGACAAATCAAGTTCTAGATCAAGAACATATGACCATGGTGACATGAAGACAAAGACTCATCCATATTCATGGATCACATAGAAGCTCTACTTACAAGGTATGTATAACTTGGTTCTACAATTATTAACTTATGAGATATGTAGGTTGCTAGCACAAGGTCTCTAAGAGAACAAAGAAGACATTGTTTGGGTATGTTAGACAAGCATGATAATCCAGGTATGTTTTCCTATATCGAGTTAGAATCCTACTTTGTGTTAGGATCTTAGATAAGTATACTTTTGTATGATTGATAATGATTATTCATGAAGTTATAAGTGTGAGTAATCATGGGTTTATGCATATTATGCTTCTTACTTTGATTGATGATATGACAAATTAGAAGAGTCCTATGGTCAAATAAGAATATGCATGAGTAAAAGAAGTACTCTGTGAAACCTTGAATACTAACACTTGTGACAAATTACCTGTGTATGAAATAACCATGACCATAGATGTTTAAGATTATTTAGAATCATAATATCTTGATAGTATTGAGATTATACTAATGAAAGTATGATTATGTATGAGATCTTGAGGATGACACAATGATGACACTAGTGCACACTTAAGCATGCATAAGTGGTCCAGGATGGATATAAGTTCAAAGCCAAATAATAAAGGAAGCAAAGATCAAGAGGGAGCACACTTCAGTAATTCATGTAAGGAAGCAAAGATTCACAGGGAGTCCACCCAACAACCAAACAAAGATAAGTTTTTGAATTGTCATTTATTATATATTCGATTACTTAAATGATGTTGTTCAATCATGTACATACTTATGTTCCTAGATTTTGGATGTATATTATGCATTTTAGAAAAGTTGCATTAATGAACAAGATACTACTAATATGCAAGTAATGGGTAAGTGGCCTATGGAGTACAACATTCCATTGCTACTTATCTAGAATGAAACCTCTTTGCTGACATGTTGGGAGTTGTGCACACTCTTAACAATGTTTTGGTAGAGATGGAAGACATCTAGAAAGTTACGGGATATGGATAAATATTGTATTGAAGCATTGGCTAAGATACTTGCATGACTATATGACATGTGCCTTTTATGTGTAAGAATTTGTTCTGAAAACTATGAGATGTTTCTAATCATGCAATTGAATTTGACTTGTAGGAAAGATCGTGTACAATCACCTACAAAAGAAGGACAACAACATTTGTTCCAGCAATGAAGTTCAAGAAAACTATCTATTAAAGATATTGAAGAATCTAAAGTTCCCAGGATCTGGGATGCAGTAATGGAAGAATTCCATGATCGAGGAATACCAGTCGATCATGAAGAATGATGTCTGGGATGTGGTCCCGAGACCAGAAGGGAAGTATGTTGTGAATTCCAAGTGGATCTATAAGATCAAGCATGCTGCATATGGTAGCATAGAGAAATACAAGGCAAGGTTTGTGGCTCGTGGCTTCTCCCAGAAAGAAGGGATAGATTATGAAGAAACCTTTGCACCTATATCCAGATACACTTCCATTAGAATAGTACTTGCTCTGGCTGCAGTGATGAAGTGTAAGATACACCAGATGGATGTCATGACAACTTTCTTGAATGGTGTAGTCGAAGAGGAAGTGTATGTGGAGAAGCCACTCGGATTTCAGCCACATGACAGGGTGTCATATGTGTGCAAGTTAAAGAAAGCCTTGTATGGCTTGAAGAAAGCACCTAGGACATGGTACGGCAGGATAGACAGCTTCCTGTCCAATTTGGGCGTTACCCAGAGTAAAGCGGATTCCAACCTTTACTACAAGGTTGAGGAAGGAAATCCAGTGATACTCCTATTGTATGTGGATGACCTATTTGTAACAGGTGAGGATAGGTTGATTTAGACACGAAGAGGAGGCTTGGTGCCGAGTTCAAGATGAAGGACCTGGGTATGATGCATTACATTCTAGGTATGGAGGTGTGGAAAAGTGCAGATGGAATCTTCCTTGGACAAGGGAAGTATGCAGTAGAGATCTTGAAGAGGTTCGGGATGATGGACTGCAAGACCATGGCCACACCTATGGCATCGAACCTGAAGCTATTATGTGATGCTTCATCAGATTTAGTCGATGCCATGATGTATTGTCAGATGATTGGGTCCTTGATGTACCTGGCGAACATGAGACCAGATATTTGCTTTGCGGTGAACACCTTGAGCCAGTTTCTGACAGATCCTAGGCATGTTCACCTGATTGCTATAAAGCATATTCTGAGGTACCTGAAGGGTACAATTGATTATGGGCTCAAGTATGATGCGAATAAAAAGTCTAACCTGGAGGGTTATGTTGATTCAGATTGGGTAGGCAGTGTCGCTTCAGTATGGAATCAAGTGTGATCTCATGGTTTAGCAGGAAGCAATCCTGCGTAGAACTGAGTACAACCGAAGTAGAGTATGTCACAGCTTGTTCGGCCAATTACGAGGCAGTATGGCTAAGGAAGCTACAGTCTGATTTATTTGATCTCTAGTTGGATGCTACCTGTATCTTTTGTGACAACCAGAGTTGTGTGAAGTTTTCAGAGAACCCGGTATTCCATGACAGGTCAAAGCACATCAAGATCAAATATCACTATATCATGGATATGGTGCAGAGAGGAGCAGTGAAGCTCCTGTATTTTGCGACAGATGAGAAGATTGTAGATGTGTTGACCAAACCACTAGCCAGAGTGAAGTTTGAGTACTTCAGAGAGAGGCTTGGTGTTCTTCAGATAGAAGATACTTCGAGGAACAAGTTATGGGACACATTTGCAGGAGCCATTCCAAGCATGGTGGTAGGAGGATCCTTCCCATGGTTGTGTATGTAAGCGTTGTGTGATGAGCATCAGGACGATGCTCCGGATGACGATGATCAGGATGATCATGCGATGATGATATGCATCGAGACGATGCTATGACGATGATCAGGATGATCATACGATGATGATGTGCATAAGGATGATGTACTGTATGATGATGATCAATATGATCATGAGCATCAAGAGGATGCTCTGTGCGAGGATGATCAGGTGGATCATGAGTATCAGGATGATACTCTGTGGTCATGGACAGGTTGTGCGATAAGCATGTAATCTTTCCCTGGGAGATTTGTAGATACTCTTGTGAGGTTTTTACTATGGCAAATAATAGCTCCCTGGGAGATCTGGAAAATGCTCTTTCGAGGTTTTACTTGGGAGGACATATAATATTTCCCTGGGAGGTTTGCAGATACTCTTGCAAGGTTTTTCCTACGGCATATAATAGCTCCCTGGGAGATATGGAAAATGATCTTTCGAGGTTTTGTCCTATGGCATATAATGTTTCCCTGGGAGATCCGATAGTTTGAGCAGTATGCTCGTAATCAGTCCTGGGATGCTCTTTCGAGGTTTTTCCAGACCACATGTAATCAGTCTTGGAGATCTTGTCGGTCGTGCTTAAGGCACATAAATGATCCTGGGATGCTCTTTAGAGTTCTTACTGGTCGTGCTATGCACATAAATTTTCCTGGGACACTCTTTTAAGGTTTTGTGGTGGTCACGTGTAATATCTCCATGGGAGATCTTATCGGTCATGCTTAGGCACATAAAGGATCCTGGGATACTCTTTCGAGGTTTTTTTGACGCACCTAATTAGTCTTGAGGATTCCACAAGATGGACCGCTCACAGAGATGATGAAGACCTACAGAAGGCTAGGCCTACAACCAACATGAAAAAGGGTTGGCCCTGTAGAACTTCCTATGACGAGAAGAATTGAGATATAGCACCAGTGATCGAGATGACGAGTATAGTAGCAGTGACGATGATGCTCCATGATCCAGTGACGATGATCCATCTCCAGAATTGAAGACTTGTTCGTAGATGTATTGATGACCTCGGTCAAGAGAATACCTTCATAGTTAAGAGGGAGTGTTGATGTATTTGTAACTTCGGAAGGTATTCACTTGTATATTGTATTTGTACTTTATTGTATCCCCAACGGAGATGTATTATTCCTCCGATTGGAAGTGTCATCATTTGTATTTGCAAGTGTTGCAAGTTATATTGTAAGTGTCGTAACTTATATCTAATGGGTTATTAGACCACCTTGGTGGGCTTGACCCTGTATGAGTTATGTGGGTTAAAGGGTTATTAGACCACCCTAGTGGGGTCAGCCCAGTCAAACATTATGTTATGTGGTTAAGTTGGGGCCGACCTAGTTAGAGTTAAAAGGTAGTTCAAGTCAGTGTATAAATAGAGAGTGTATCTCTCTCATTTTACACATTCACTCATTCACTCAATTCGCATTATTGAGAGAGAGGAGGAGTGCGCAAAAGTGGAGGAGGAGTAGATGATATAGACATTTATCTTTTGGGGATTCATCTTGGTGATATTTGTATTGATGCTTATTCTATCTCTGAGGAAGTTGCGGGGTTTTTCACCTTCTTGGTTTTCCCCGGTGAAATGTTTTGTGTCTCTTGTCTCTTGTCTCTTGTCTCTTATGCTTGATTTGTTGTACATGTTGTTCTTTCAGTTAAGATCCTAGATCTATTGAATTAAATGATGAAAAACTAACAGAAGGTGCTCAATAACTTATAGGTGTATTTCATTCACATACCTATATACACATATTTTTATATAATCCTTTTACCCTCAAGATGTTCAACTAGAGTACTAGTTAGTACTAGTTCCTCATAAATAGCAGTGTAGAATTTTAGTTCTAGCTGACAGTGCTAAATAATTAGTTTACCCTTCCACCTTGTAAGTGGCTGTAACTTAGAATGACACCCACCATAATTAGACCCTCATGGCTTATAGCCCTCGGCTTCTCCCTTAGTGGATTCAACCACCCATTGTTTTAGTTGTTTCATTATAAGATTACGCTTTATAACTTACAACATAGGAAAAAAATAACGATACTATCAAGGTCCATTGGTGGGGCCTTGGCCTTGAGCTCCTCACCAGAGCCTCGTACAGAATTACAATTACATTTACCAAAATAGTTATAATAGGGATCAATTAGGAGGGATGTTACAATTTGCCACTTCACTCGAGTGACCAGAGACAAAATGGACAGATCTGTAGCAAAATGTTTTCAACAAAATGGCTCACAATTTCATGGATTCATTTCAATTTTTCGTTCTAGAATAATAATTTACTCCCTTGTTCTCTTCGACATACCCAAGTATGGGAAATTCTCTTTAAATTCAAGCTTCTTCCCCTTAGCACAGAATGGTCACCATTACTTTTCCCATCCATGCCTAATCCATGCATGCAATTGTGGAACCACGTGGGTTCTCTCTCTTTCCACACTTAATCATAATTAAATAATAATTATGATTTTATAAATATATTATAAATTCATTTAAATGGTTTTAAGACTTAGGAAAAATTTAGGGGCTTAAGTATTTAACAAGGTCATAACATGGTATCCCACCAAAGACATCTAACCCCTTTACTATCTCTAGTGAATACACAAATCCCTGATCTTTTCAGTGTGCTTCCAGAACACAGCCAGTTGTGGATTTTTTTAATATCAACATTTACAAAAATACAATATGTTCAACCTTGTAGGCATTTATAACTATAGTTACAACTTGGTATAGTCAAACCATGGGTTCCAAACTAAGGGTGTTACATTCTCCTCCCCTTTAGATTCTTCACTGTCCTCGATGTTTCATTGTCCAAAACATGTCACAAAATTTTTCAAAACTTATTTACATTTCATATTTACAAAATTTCAAAATAAATACGGGTATTCTTCTCGCATTACATCTTCCATTTACCAAGTTGCTTCTTCAGGACTGTAATGGGTCCATTGGAATTTTACCTATCCTATGACCCTGTCATATAGATTTATGCAATCTTAGCTGCTTTAAATTTTGACTACACCAGAACAAAATGGGCTGACGTCAATTTGTCAACCACAACCATAATGGAGTCATGTTGCTTCAATGTTGTAGATAACTTTTTAATAAAATCAATGGTTACCACATCCCATTATCCATTCTGGTATCAGCAATGGATTGAGTATACTAGCAGGATGTCTATCTTCTACTTTTACTCTTTGACATTCCAAGCATTGAGCAATAAATCTGGCCACTTCTTTCTTCATTCCTAGCCAGTAATATTCTTTTGTAATTGCAGTAAACGTCTTTTGGTATCCAGGATGACCTGCATAAGGTACATTATGCATTTCATGTAATATAATTTTCTTCAATTCATTTTCAACTGGTACATAAATTCTATCATTAAATCGAAGAATTCCATCTTCAATCAATGCATATTTGGAAAATTTTAAAGGCTTGTTACCTGCCTATATTGCTGCCACAAATTGCAAATAAAAATCATCTGCTTTTAGTGCCTCATGTAATATGATTTTTAAATCAGATATCCAATTGTTGATAGCTGAAATTTGCATTATCTAACTTCTGCCAAGTGCATCTACCACTCAGTTCCCTTTTCCCTTCATGTACTCGATTTCAAAATTGAATTCACTCAGAAATTCAATCCATCTTGCTTGTCTTGAATTCAAATGAGGTTGTTCAAACAAATATTTTAGACTATGATGATTTGTCTTTAACTTAAACATGTTCCCCATGAGATCATACCTCCACATCTGGAGTACATGAACTATGGCATCTAACTACAAATCATGAGTAGCACAATTCTTTTCATGCTCTTTCAGCTTCAGTGATTCATAAAAAAACAGATGTACATATTGCATCAAAACTCCATCGAATCCTTCTAGAGATGCATTTGTACATACCACATACTCTTTGTCTAGATCCGGAATTTTTAATATTAGATCACATGTGAGTAATTCTTTCAATATTCTGAAATTGTCTTCACACTTTTGGTTCCAAATGAACTTCAAGTTCTTCTTTTGTAATGATGTAATCATATTTAAATCCGAGAGAAATATTTTATGAATATTCGGTAATAGCCTGCAATCCCCATAAATGATCTTACTTTGGTTACATTATTCAGAGTAGGCAATTCTTGTATGGATTTTATTTTCGTTGGGTCCACAACTACGACCTCCTCAGAGATTATGTGACCCAAATACAAGAGTTGCTTTTGATAGAATGAGCATTTGCTAATATTGGCATATAGTTTATTTTCTCTCATGATTTGCAAGGTAATCCGAAGATGCTCTTCATCCTCTTCCTTAAATTTGGAATACACCAAAATATCATTCAGGAACACTATAATGAACTTGTCCAAAAATTCTTTAATCACACCATTCATTAGACACTTGAATCTAGTTGGGATATTTGTCAGTCCCAAAGGCAATACTGTATATTCATAATTCCCATACCTGGTTCTAAAGGCAATTTTGCTAACGAACTCATCTTTTATGTGCACCTGATGATACCCAGATCTCAAATAAATCTTGGAAAATATTTTTCCCCCTCTCAACTGATCAAAGAGATCATCAATCCTCGGTAGTGGATACATGTTCTTTATTGTAGCTTTATTCAGTTGTTTGTAATGTACACACAATCTTAGTGTGCCATATTTATTTATTTCAAATAGAGCTAGAGCACCCCATGGTGACGCACTGGGCCATATATAACCTTTCTTTAATAATACTTCCAGTTGCATCTGCAATTCTCTAAGCTACGAGGTACTCATTCTGTAAGGAGCTTTTGATGTTGGCACAGCTCCAGGAACCAAATCAATTGTAAATTAAATGCCCGCTTTGGTGGTAACTCGTGTACATCTTGGAACATATCCTAAAATTCTTTCAACACCAGGTGTTCATTAAATATTGTTTCTTTTTCAGTTGTCATTTCCTCCACGTGTATGGAATATAACTGACACCCCTTCCTGAAACATTTCTTCATCTACATGGCTGAAATTTGTCTTATGGAAATTGATCATGGAATGCCATTTATCTGAACTGTATTCTTGTTCTCATCTAGGAAAGTAATAATTTTGTTATGGTAGTCCAAAACTGCAAAAACAAATTCCATCCAATCCATTCAGATCAACACATCATAAGAACCGAGAGGAATGATATCCAAATAAACTTTGGTATGACACCCTTTCATTTCCAAACAACAATTTTTAACCATGGAAGTAATTTTCCTTTTCATCCCAGTAGCCAATTGTACCATTCTCTGCTTTGGTAACTTATTGCTCACTAAATTGCATCTTTCAACCATATTAGTATTTACATAACTGTAATAAGCTCCGGAATAAATTAAAATTGAAATGGGAAAATCATTTATTTTACCTTCAATTTCAACCATTGATGATTGGCAGTATGCTTGACGATTATCCAAACCTGCATATATGCGAGAAATGCTCCTAGCAACATCTTCCACTGTAGAAGCTTCTTGCACATTATACATACCAGAAACTTTATTTTTCATTTCCAAACAATTACTGAGGTAGTGGACACCTCCACATTTCCAACATTTAACTTTAAATGGTTTCTTTTTTCCTACAGATTCAGTCACCCTTGTTTCAACTTTCAGTTTTGATTGTTTGGAAGAATTAAATAAATCTTGTTTAACGCCAAGAGGCTTAAACCCCTTTTTCCTTTGGTACTGCTTGTCCTTCAATTTACCCTTCCAGAATTTACACACATCTTGTCTATTTTTACCTTGCTCATACAAGCATTTAAATTTCCTAATGCATTCCTTCAAAGAGTGGGGTTCATCATAAGCTATTTGGTCCCTATAGAACGATGTAAGCCACTGAGAAATCGTTGAATCTTAACCTTTGCATCTTGGATAAATTCAACATAGCTTAGTAATTCCAAGAATATTTTCTCATATTATTCCATAGACATATTTCCTAGTCTCAATTCAAATAACTGTTGCATTTTCTTATCATAGTATTGTTGGGACAAGTATTCATGCTTGAAATACTTTTGAAAACTCCTCCATGAAATTTTCCTTTCATACAGATTTTCTACCTGTTTCAGATTCTTCCACCACCTATAAGCTTTTCCATGAATATTATATATAGCAATATGAGCTTCTTGATTATCAGAATAATGATGTAATTGTAAATATTTCTTCATTTCTAAAAGCCAAATCTCTGCAATTTCAACATATTCTTCCTCATCAAAAGTGGGAGGTTTAATTTTCCTGAGTTCACCCTGTAATTTATTTCCATCACATTTTCTCTTTTGATTCCTCTTGGGACAAGTTTCATGTTGGATTCCAGTTATCTCATTCCCATGATGACTTTCAACTGTTTGATACTGGCAATGCAACCCGCTTTTTCCTTCATCTTTATCTTTGGAATGTTGATATCTATCAGGAAATTCTATGTTCATAGATTTTTCTTCTTCCCTTTTTACAATGGAAGACACTTGTTCCATCTAGTTTTGTAACTGTACCATATTCTGCATCACTTGATGATTTATTTGATTTTGTTGTTCTAAGATCTGTATAATTTTTCTATTCCCAATTTGTATGTCCTTCAAAGTTTGGAACACTTCCACTATTCCCATTTCAATATGATGACCATTAGACTCAATTATTTGAATACTCATACCAACTTCCTCAGCAAAGTTGGATAATGCAGGCTCATCTGCCATTTTGTTTATTATTGCTTGCCTACTACTCTAGCAATGCACAAGTGCAGTGGTCTGAAAATTTTGTTGTCACTAGCAATCTGTTGAACACTACGATTGTTAGTTCTGCATAATATATATATTATATTAAAAATATTCATTTCAGAGAAATAAAACGGAACTCCCAAAGGTTCAAGAGCTATAACCTCAGCTTCGATACCAATTTGTAACACACCCAGTGTCACACTAGATTTAATACACATTTTTTTTTAAATAATAAAATAATGGAATGTATTTATGCTCATTATCCATATGCATATTTTAAATATGCAGTCCAATAAAAAATTCATTTGAATGCATAAAATATATACACAAATAATTAGCGGAACTTCAACTTAATCCATAAGACCCATAATTTATTCTAATGCATAGTATGACATGGCAGTAAAATTATCTACACAGTAAAACTTGCGCAGTAAGAATCATGACACAGGAACTTGGCACTTTGGTTCTCCTAAATTATTTATGATAATAATTATTAATGTTTTAAGTGTAGGAAATTCGATATCCAATTCCTTTTCCGTAAAACCCATGGTATTTATCTTAATACAACCTATGGTTTTTCAAGCATAAATACCATTCATGCAAGGAATATTAACAAAGCCAAACTAAGATTTGACATAGACCTTCTTTCTATTTTGCATAACTAATTTAGGCCGTGGTTTTCAAAAACCACCAAACCATCCAATACTAAGCTCATTATACAAGCTTTAGCATATGAAATTTGTATATATTGTGATATTATTACAAATATTTCTTTGACATAAATAAAGAGCTTCTACATAAATATAAATCTGACAAGTTTGGCATATGAAATATGTTTATATTTATTCATTAAACCAAATTATCTTCGACATAAATAAAACATATAACTATGCACCCACATCAATAACAATAATTTATTATTTTTGCTAAATATGAATAACGAACCAAAATAATTTTTGGATTCGACGAGGGAACTATGACTTAGTGAGCTTCAACGAGTGAGTTGTGACGGAGTGAGATTCGACCAGTGATCTATGGCAGAGTGAACTGTGACAGAGTGAATTGCGACAGAGTGAACTTTGACGGAGTGAACTTTGACGGAGTGAATTGACTGTGATAGAGTGAATTGACTGTGACAGAGTGAACTACGACAGAGTGAACTACGACGAAGTGAACTCTAACAAGAAAATGAACTTCACAGTATGAACTTACTTAGAAAATTATCCAATATATTTTCATAAAGGAAACAAGGTAATATTAGTTTCATACTTAGGCATTCCTCTAGATTGTTTTTCATTTTATTAATACAAAGGAAAACATAATTTCAACATATTCATTTTTATCCTACTAATCTCGGAATAAGAATTGTCTTAAAAGTGCGAAGTGGGGTTTCAGTAAATAAAATAGGAAAAAACATCTACCATGGAATAAAGGCAACTAAGGTTATATATGTAATCAATCCTCATTTAATGTATTATACATTTAAAAACAAGAAAATAAACCTTATTTCCAACATGTTCATTACTACATAGTAAATACATTGACAAAACTACAAAGTTGGGGTTTCCATAATTTACTTAGGAAAATGTTGCGTGGTAAGAACTGCGACATAATTACAAGTTGGGGTTTCCATATATTGCTAAGGAAAAACTTTACCAAACTTCCTCGATATAAAAATTATTTGACATATTGTATTGCATATTTAATATTAATTCAACTCATTGAATTTGTATATAATCCTACAATTCTATTACTTATTATTTAAAACCAATTCCACTCATAATTCGTTCATGGTTTCTATAAAATAATCAAATTTGTACTTAGACTTTGATGTAAAACATTCAAAGTCTTTAGAATTGGAAATTTTCATCCCATGCTTTTCAAACAACAATACCACTTAAGGAAAAATACATAAAAGCATGCCTTAACACATGGTGTTGTTTACAAATTAATTAATAAACAAAATTAGGACTTAAATATTTATTCTACTTTTGAGCTTCGACATAAACATTTAGTCATTTTCAAATAAACCAAATCAACTTGTGGCTTTAATAAACCAAATCCACCTGTGGTTTTAACAACCAAACCAACTTTTTGTTTACAAATTTTCTATTAATGCAAATCACTACAAGCAAGCTTAACACATAGTTTTGTTTCTAACTTATCTATTAAGACAAATTAGGACATGATCATTTATGCCCATAAAAACTTATTTGTACTCGTTTCAAACATATCATTTGAACATTTAGGAATTGTTTTCCTCCAACCTTATGAAATTAAAAATATAATCTTTTATGAATTAATTGTATAAATAAACAATTCACTTAACTCTTTTGGAACTGCGCAGTAAAACATGTCATTTAACTCAAAAGTTATGCAGTAAGAACATGACTACCCAACTAATTAGCAATTTAACACATGCATTTTCCATAAAATTAAATATTTGCAAATTATGATGCATCTTAAGAAAAATTAACAAAATGAATGAGATTCCTACTTATTTATCTATTCATAATAGTTTTTTGGCATTAAACTTTTTTGACATAATTTCAATAAACATTTCATTTATTAACCCAGAAATTAAATATGAAACCATGGCAAATTTTTATCGCAAATTATTATTGAAAGTTAATTACACCATTCTCATGAAATAAACTTATTCGTTGAACACTTGAATTTGCAACTGGTTATGTGGCTTCCACCCTCCACCCAACCGTAGGTAATTCTACTCATTAATATCTCTGCAGAACACCACCCCCGAGCTAAGACTTGTGCATTCACCAGACATACTTCTCACCAATTCCCATACTTTTTCAAAATTTACACTTGGCAATCAGGAAAATTGGATTAAATACCAATTCCATGCCAAACAGTGCACTTAACCTCCTTGATTTCCTTCTGATTGCACAACAGTGAAACACATCACTACCATTTGTGCTCAGAAATCCACCAATTTAGATGCATACACCATTTGTCACTTCACTAGAATCATGATCATAGACAAAATGGATAGATCTGTCGTAGAAATTTATCAACGAAATGGTTCACAAGTTCAGGGATTCATTTCATTTTTCGTTCTAGAATAACAATTTACTCCCCTATTCTCTTCGACATACCCAGGCATGGGAAATTCTCTTTGAAATCAAGTTTCTTCCCCTTCACATGGAATGGTCACCATTACTTTTCACATCCATGCGTAATTCATGCATGCAATTTTGGAACCACGTGGGTTCTCTCTCTCTCCCCACTTAATCATAGTTAAATAATAATTATGATTTTATAAATATATTATAAAGTCATTTAAATGGGTTTAAGACTTAGGAAAACTTTAGGGGATTAAGAATTTAACAAGGTTTATAATAGGGTGTCCCACCTAAGACCTCTAACCCTTTTACTATCTATGGTGAATACACAAGTCCCCGATCTTTTCAGCGTACTACCATGGCACAGCCAATTATGGATTTTTTTAATATTAATATTTACAAAAATACAATATGTTCAGCCTTGTAGGCATTTATAACTGTAGTTACAACTTGGTATAGTCAGACTAGGGGTTCCAAAGCAGGGGTGTTACAATGAACCCCTTCGTGATCATGGCCCCTCACAAAAGTTTAGTGTTACTAATGTGCTTGTTGTAGAACATCTATATGACCACACACTTGTTCATCTCATGGTACATGCAATCACCATCAATTGATTGTTAGCATCCATATAATCAAATGAATAACACTTTAAATAATCACCTATGTTAGAGTATCATAATCATGTACACAATGATGACAACATTTAACCTATTTATTAAACATTGACAAGAAGCTTGATATAAGGTTTGTTATCTGATTCTTCTCATACCAAAGGCATCCCTCATCAAATTAGTATTTAGGATGGTGTTGATGCCTCAGTTGTGTATATGCTGGAATGGAGTTTAAGGCAAACAACAGGGGATGAAAACCCAGCCAAAGGCTTCAGGTAATCCTACACAAGTTTTACCCTATCCTCGAGTTGTTTGGTGTGGTTGACACCCACAGATACAAAGGCCTCCGCTGGAACTTGTGAGTGTTTGATCCTAGAAAGGATATGTCTTCCTGCGAGGAAAGACAATAGTTTTCCTAATCCTAAGAGTTAATATTACTTGAAAAAAGAGATCTAATCTAAGTTAATCCTATTCTAAAAGGAGTGATTTGTTTGTGCACAAGACAACTTGATCGGAAAATTACTAAATCTTTTCACCAATTCAATAGACATGCAAAACTGGATCTTGACTTAGTAGCTAGAGATATAATCAGTTAAAGACATTCAACCAATAACATCTTCAGAATTAAGTGCATACAAGTTTATCCTATATCTAGAATGTTAATTGACAAATTAACATTAATTCAATCTTTTATGTGAATCATTTGCAAAAATAGATCAAATGTTTTAGATAGAAACATTCATTTAAAACATTAATTACAGTGATCACCAGTTGAGAGAAATATGAACTATAAACCAATGTGAATTACTAATTGCAAATCATCAACAATATTAGTGAATTTGTTGAAGCAAAATCACAATCCATCAAAGACATTTGACAAATTATAACAGAAGAGATAGCTGAAGAAAATTTGACTGTGTATTAAGGCCTACAAAACATTACATAGTCTGCAACAACAAAGTGTCTCCAGTCTCTTTTGGCAATTCTGTCCCCTAACCATCCATACCTTGCTATGAGATCTAAAACCCTTTAAATAATAATTACAAAGTAATAATTCAGGATCAAATCTCCCACAAAGCAGGGATAATCAAACTAAATTATCCTAAAATGACCAAGAAAAGGCTACCTCTCGGTCGAAAACATCTAACAACCCTTATACATAGGAATATTGAACCAATTTGGATGCCAAATAGGGCATCATACAGTTTCTTAAAAGATTGCACCTCACATCTTCAAGAACAACACATTATAAGCTGAGGAGAATCAGGATAGATCATGAGTTGTTGATGGTAGCTGGCAAAGAACATATGAGATCTTCCCTAGATTCACAAGGACTAGACATATCTTCAAAGACTGAAAAATCAGCTAACGGATCATCCTTGAGAGGAATTGCGCGGAACATAGGTGACACGTTGATGATCAAGATAATTGTATAATCTTGATCAGAACATCTTTTCACACCCTTTTTCTGCTTGTTGGAAAGGGGACACTCATATGTGAATTGGATCATGTCACCTTCCACTTTGCTATCTATGCTATCATCAGAGACATCAGCATCGAATGATGTAGGAACTAGTTCAGAATATTCCACTGGCTGAGGCTATTTCTCAATAGAATGTTGGATAGAAAATCCTGAAACTCTCTGCATTTTACTTGCGGTATGCAATTGTTAGTAGCGATATTGAAATATCAATCCAAAATATGCATATATCATTGTAAACTAACAGGTTATCCATGACTACCCTTATAGGAAATAAAACCGCGGGATTTGACATCAATTGAGTATAATTAATTGACATGATTTCAGGTCTATGATGTGCAGGTTGCAATTATCATTTCTGCAAGCGAAATATCAGTCAATTATGCATCAATTAAAACTTGGTGTAAGATTGCGATATATTTTCATAATAACGCGTGCAATTAACAGTCAAATCTCAGAGTTTTAATCATTAGGAAATCATTGGATTCAAAGACTCCATATCTGATTAAGCATAACACAGAGGAGAAACCAAATCAATGCTTGAAAACGACGAACCAATCATAAAAAAAAATCAAAATTTGAATCATTTTTCCATACGCAATGATGGTTGTTGGATCATCATAAATCAACCATAGGGATGTGAGATACGGGGTGCCCAATGTGGGCATCCGTTATTTCAAATATGCACACCTTCCTGCAATCCGCATCCCGCAAATGCGGGTTGCGGGACACAAAACACAATGCATGGTCAAAGTACTTCCCACATCCCGCAATTGCGGGTTGCGGGAAGTATAAATTATTCTTTTTATTAAAAGGTCGTTCTACATCCCGCAATCCGCAATTTGCGGGTTGCGATTTGTGGGAAGAAAAATTACGTGCAATTTCTAAAAAACTTCTTTCTGCATCCCGCAATCTGCAAATTGCAGGTTGCGGGTTGCGGAAGGAAAAACTTCAAATGTGAACCAAAAGCACCCGCAACCCGCAATCCGCAATTTGCGGTTTGTGGATTGCGAAATGATCAAAAATTTTCTAACCAAAACTTATTTTCGTAATTCACAAAAAATACACTAAAAATGCATAATTTTGAGAAGAAAAATTTACTAACTTAATTAAATCAAATCAAAGGCAGCAAAAATGAATGACAAACAGGCTAAGCAAACCCTGAAATTGATTGAGTTACGCTTTGACTTGAAATTGGGGCTCCCATATTTTGGATAAAACATGGGATCTGTTGTGCCTACAACATATGGTTATATTGGGTCATTACATATTACTTTCCTTTTAATAAATTGTGTCCTCAAGTTAGGGGCTCAAAATAAATTTTCCCATCCCAAAGGTAACCCCTTTTTTATTTTATTTTTATTTTTTCAGTTAACAATAGCACAAAGCATTAATATGATTCAATTCTCATATAGGGTTTAAATTAATTAATGGGTTCTTTTTATATTCTTGGACAATTGCAAAATCTTAAAATTGCATTCCATTCAATGGAAGTAAACTTTAACATAGTATATAGATAGAGCCACTAACAATATAGAGATGTAATTTTTATACCTACCACACATAGTTATTCGAGACAAAACATAAATGAAGCGTTTAAAAACTTCATCAAATACAAGTTTAGCTTATTACGTTCTATTTATAATATTTATTTTTTGTTTATTCTCACATTATGAATTCATAATTACTATGAGTATAAATCATATAGCAATGATCATGCACAGTTTTTCCTAATTGTAACAAATTTCTAACCCTACTTCCACTAGAACTATACCACCTTTTCAATTTACTAATATAATTCCTTAAACTTTCACTTTCATGTCTTTACCTCCCCCACCCCTCTTTCCAATCTAGTATGTCCTTACCCTACTCTTGTCATCTAGGTCTCAATAGTTCATAACTCAAAATATAGACAAAACATACAACATTCATAAAAAAAAAATGATATAGAATAATCACTTTTCTAGATAAAACCAAAATCAATTGAATCAATAACAAGAACAGAAGAAACATAAGCATGCTTCCCTGTTTACCAGATATAAACCAAACAATGCACTTTAAGAATTTAGGCTTAGTAGTGTAGAATGGACATATGAAACATCAACAAAGACTAAGTTCACAATATAAAAAACATTAAGTCTCCTCCTTCAACATTTTCCCATCCACAGTCTAGTTTCCCACCTCGTAGTACTTGAATATTCAATCACTCATAGCCACCAATTTCCCCCTTCCTAGTGCTTGAGTGACCTCGTTTTCTATGGAATGGTTCCCTCTATTGAGACTAGTCTATATTCCCTATGGGATGGCATTTTAACTCATCACATGGGTGATTGCAAAAGGAATCATAAGGCTTATATTTTTCCATTATATGTTCAACTTTCTAGCCTCCAGTGGTACACTTGAATATAGGTTAGTTGGTAGAGGGCTGGCAGAAGTACTTTTCTACCTTCATCCCATACATTTATGTTCTTATGGATAATCCACTCATTGGATAAGGGGTTTATCCAATATCTATCTCTTTGATTCTTACTCGTGCCCACAACACATCACATAGCCATATATGTCAATGTTTAGTATCACACATCTTTTGGTTTTCACTATTATGTACTTTATTATCTAACAACATATATCCATTCCAAGTATCTATCTTACTCATTAGACTACATTTAAATAATAATTTCATATTATTTACTATACAAAACATAAATTATTGGCCAATATATATATATATATATATATATATATATATATATATATATATATATATCAACACAAGTCCTTAGGTTTTATCATAGAAGATATGCATCAAAATCCATCATAAAATTTTATTTCATTACTCAAGTAGTGTCCCATCGTGGCTAATATATTTTTGTGATACTCGATGAGGATATCCTTTTATGGATTTTGTATGTCAAATGTATGTTGGATAAAGACCAACATTTATTAATAAAACCTAATTATTAACTACATAAACAACAACAAGGATGCTTCCGCAACTACTTGTAACATTCCACAACACAAACCAACAACTAACATCAAAATATAATGAAAACAGAACTAGCTTATATCTTATTTATTCATTATAAAAATATTGATTGTATATGCCTCCCTTTCCTGTGGTAGGCAAGGAAGTTGCAGAACTCTCTCTTTGACCTTTCTCTTATGCACCCGCAATTACTCAATGACTCAGAGAGGGGATTTCAAAACAAACTCATTACAAAACATGATATGCTCAATGACTAAAACCCTCTATTTACCCCTACCCAGTGGAGGTGGGAAATAAATGCTCCAATATCTCCACATACAATAAAAATTCATTTTGACCCAATTTTGACCCAACTAACTCATTAACGACCAAAATATTGAGCACAATTCCTCTGGGTTGTGTTCACAGACAATTAGTTACCAACAAGTCCCCACCATTATTCCTTGACTCACTCATGAGTCAATAGACTTGGAATCACATCAACATGTAGTTGTCCAACTATCTAACCTTTCCACTACTTCATCGTCCTTCATGCACATCCTCCTCACTTGGCACATCCTCCACACAACCTCTTCACTCCGGCTATATCCTCAATCCTCTTGACTCTTCTCTTGGTGCAACCTCCTCATTTGGATACAACTGCCTCAAACTATTCTATAGTGTAGCCTCCTCAATCAGACATAACTGTTGATGTATATGTAACTTCAGAATGTATTTCATCTATGTATATTGTACTCCTATAGATATGGTATTATTCCTCTATACGGAAGTGTCGTCATTTGTATTGACAGTGTCACAAGTGTCGTAACTTGTTGTGATGGGTTATTAGACCACCAAGTGTGGGGTCGGCCCGGATTAAAGTAACCATGGGTTATTAGACTGGGTTAGACAAGTTGTCCATGCTAGTTTATTAGGCAAGTTAGGACAAGTATAAATAGAGAGTGGGAGCTCTCTATTTGATAATCTCATTATTCACTTCTACACCACTCGGAAAGTGGCACACTAGTTGAGGAGGAGGAGTAGCTGCTAGTAGAAGACTATCTCTTGTACTTTGGTTGTATCATTGCTCTTTCTATATCTGAGGAAGTTGTGGGGTTTTTCACCTTTATGGTTTTCCCCAGTGAAACTTTGTGTGTCCATTGTCTTATGTGATTGCTTGATATGCTTGATACATGCTTGATATGATTGATATGCTGTACATGTTATTCTCTCAGTAAAGATCCTAGAGTATGTTGAATTAATGCTCAAAATCTAACAATAACCTCATCGCAACTCATCATCATATTGACATCGTGTACCATAGATCTCCCTATGGCCATCACCCCATCTTACCAGAATTCCCTGGATGTTATCTATTAAATATATAACATCATGAGACATTCTCCAAACCAATATTGTACAACCAAGATTGATCCTCCCGTATAGAGGTGAGCACTTTTATCACTTTCTATGTAAAGGATTATTCCTCCCGTATAGAGGTATTGATCAAAGTAATGATGTTGTAAATTCTTGTTGGACAAGACTCTAGACTTGTGTGTCAAGTCATGATTATCATGCAAGCCTTCCATATTAAGGTATCCATGATATGATCCTCCTGTATAGAGGTGGACATTCCATACAAAGGTAATTCTTTACTTGTTAGAAGCATTTAATGTTGTGTGATGTATTATTAACCATGATCACCATATTGCTATTAAGTCTCCTTTAGATATTCACCACCTCTAAAGTGAATTACTTTAGCATATGATCATTTGGACTGGAATAATTCATATGATCACAACATCCAATAATTCTTCTTAGTATAATGTAATGTGATGGATAACTAAAGTTAGAACATATTGACCATGTACTATGAAATAAAGAAATAAAAGATAAAGCATAGAGATCAAGAGAATTTGAAATTTCCCATGCAAACACTTCAGCTAATTAAAGAGAACTTGAATTGTTAAAGATTCAGTTAAGTATCAATGCTTCAGTTAAAACATCAGTTAAATATATGCCTCAGTTAACTAAATAAATCACAGTGGTCACTTCAAGTAAATAAATCAACATGATTTCAGTTGACTAAGTTTAAATAAGAAGGACTAGTTAACTAAAGTGTTTTCACTTTAGTTAAACTAAAAGACTACACTTCAGTTAAAGAGAGTTAACTAAGTTACAACAAAGAGGATCTAGTTAAATAAGTGTTATTGCATGACGACGCTTATGTTAAACTAAAAGATGACACGTGAGTTGTGACACTTGCATGTCGACACTTAAGTTGGGAAATATTTCAGTTAAGAGGCGATTTCATCCTAAGTGATAGCTCAGTGAGATAAAGGACTACATGGGAAGTGGGGAACACCTCTGCATGTGGGATTAATACATCCAGTTTGAGGGTGAGTTCATCCTGAAGTTAGAAGATAAAAATAGAAGAGAAGAATGTATAAATATGTTATACGGGATTGGTGAAACCAATGTGAAGCGAATTCTCTTCTCCATTGACGGAAAAGCGCTTCACTTTGTGTAGGGTATTGTTCGTGCTTGTTATTGTTGTGTTGGCCACACATCCAATTGATCTCACTTCTCTATTGCTTTTGTATCTTCATCAAGGGTGTTTGGTGATCTCTTATATTCTGAAAGCAATATGCTATGTTGTAAAATAAATCATTCTCTATTATCCATTATATTATACTGAGAAGAATTGCTAGGGTTATTGTTCTCATAATTTTGAGGATTTTTCCCAAGGTATATCTTGTGTTATGTTTGTATGAATTTCATGGATTGAATTGTCTCATTGATTCAAGTCTCTGCATCTAAAATAATTAAAGATCAAATCTCAACCAAATATTAACATAGTATCAGAGCTCATGGCGTGAAGGAGCTCAATTTTGTAGGCCATCTAGAGCCTACATTGATCCTGAGAAGTTGAGCACAATATTTGAAGACTATGGCATCAGTCTCTGTATGACTGGAAGACTGTCTTGAGGGCACATCAAACTTCAACACTTGGAAGGATAGGATTCTCAACATCCTAGATGAACATGACTTGGATGGCTACGTATCCACTGTGGTGGAGGAGCCTACCTCTAATGCAGGGCACATCAACTTCAAGAAGAATCAATCTAAGGACAAACGGATCATGTATGATTTGGTAAAAGATAAATTGATGCCCGTGATCACACCACTGAAGACTGAGAAAGAATGTTATGATACATTGACTAATATATATGAGAAGAATCCCCCATTCAAAAGAGGGCATTGCATAATAAGCTTTGAAATTTAAATATGGAGACTGATGATACAGTGACCTCCTTCTTCTCCAAGATATCTCAGGTGAGAGATCAGCTTGCTAGTATTGGAGTAGTGGTGGATGAAGATGATCTTCTCCAAACCACTATTGATGGTCTCCCATCCTCATGGGAGACATTCTTGGTTGCGGTAAGTGGCAGAGAGGTACAACCTAAATTTGAAATGTTGTGGTGTGACTTCCTCCGAGAGGAGGGGTGAATCCATAGAAATTCAATGTGCATCAAAGAAGAAAACCTTGCCCTCACGGAAATAATGAAGAAATGAAAGAAACCCATCTTTCAAAATAATTTCTCTCATCCAAAGAAGAAGGAGTTCAACAAAGGCTTTGACAAGTCAAAATATAGATGCTTCAATTGCAACAAGAAAGGCCATTTCTAAAGAGATTGCAGAGTAAAGCGGAAAGGAAATTTCCATGCTTCTACCGCCATAGAAGATGAAATCACTCAAAAGAATGCATCTGAATAAAAGGAGACAAGAAGGGAATATTATCTTGTCTCATCCATTTATGGATTTGTCATCACAAATGCAGACACATGCTTTATTGAAAGTGGTGCATCCAAACATATGACTGGTTACAAGAGTGCCATCACCAATCTAAAGTTGAAAGAATTCACATGCATGGTAGAGTTGGGGGACAAGTCAACTTATTTGATCCAAGGAGTTGGATCCACCTCATTCCAGCTGAGCACCAATGATATTATACATGTGGAGTAAATTATATATGTTCCAAGCTTGAATAATAACCTCCTCTCAAATTCGGTTCTTGAAGACAAAGGATTCTGATTTATCTTCATGGATAACAAAGCACTTTATGTTCGAAGAAAAAAATCCTAGAATCTGCTAATGTGATTGGACTTAGATAGGGAGGAATCTACAAGGTACCCTGGAAGTACATTTAAGCTATGATTCGACACACTATTATTCCATGTGAGGTATGCAATCGAAGGCTTGGACATCTACACCACAAAGCTATACCAGGAATTCAAAAGATGGTTAAAGGTATGCATGTATTTGATTTTGAGCATGATAGTGTATATTGAGGTTGTGCACTTGGGAAGAATGTTAGGAAAAAAAATTCTAGCAGTACTTCTAGATCTAAAGGGATTTTAGATTTAATACATTCTGATGTATGTGGTCCCATGTCACCCCCCTCCCTCAGTGGCTTCTTATATTATGTATTGTTCATAGATGATTTTTGTAGGAAGTCATGGATTTATTTCATGAAGGCTAAAAGTGAAACTCTTAGAAAATTTAAAGAGTTTAAAGCCCTAGTTGAAAATTAGAAAGAAAAGCACATCCGTCCATTAATGTCTGATAATGGAGGTGAATTTGATTCACATGCATTTAATGAGCTATGTAGTGATGCAGGAATATGTAGATAGTTAACAGTACCATACAACCCTCAGAAAAATGGGGTTTCTGAAAGGAAGAATAGAACGGCCAAATGTGAGGCTGCAAAATCCATGATGCATGATCCAGATATGTCTACCTCATTAGGGGAAGAAGCACCCATACAGTTTTTTACATCCATAATAGAATCCCACATGCCATTCTAGATGAGAAGACACCAGAATAAGTGTTTATCGGTGAGAATCCAGACATCTCACACTTGAGGATCTTTGGGAGCCCAGTATGCATTCATGTACCGAAAGAAAAGAGAACAAATATGGATTCTTCTGGAAAGAAATGAACCTTTGTGGGTTATAGAAATTCATCCAAAGCATACCGAATATATGTACCTGGTGAGACACACATTGGAGTCAATCAAGATGTTACTTTCCATGAGGAAGCTGCTTTCAAAAGATCAAAAAAGATTCAATGTGATTCAGAGATGGAGGACCTCGAGTCTAATTCTCCCCCTTCAGAGCTTGAGAGGGAGAAATCAGAATATGCCTTAGATTCGCTATCTCCTGAAGAACCAGTAGAACTATTATAGAGGTCACCTGATGAAGCTCTCGCTAAAAGAAACGTGGAGCACCAGCAGGCTCATCCAAAGAGCGAAGCAACCTGGCAGATATTCAGGATATGTCGCATTGATGAGTCACATAAGTGATTCAAAACCATCCTCATATGAAGAAGCTGCAAAGCAGCAAGTTTGGAAAGATACAATGATAGAAGAAGATTACAACTCTATAATGAAGAATGATGTTTGGGAGGTTGTTCCCAAACTTGATGGAAAGTCCATTGTGACTTCCATATGGATTTATAAGATAAAGCATGTTGCGGATGGTAGCATTGAGAAGTATAAATATAGATTTGTTGCCAAAGGTTTCTCTCAGAAAGAAATCATTGATTATGATGAGACATTTTCCCCTTTGGCAAGGTACACCACAATCTGAGCAATGGTTGCACTGTCATCTGTTCTAGGATGGAAACTTCACCAGATAGATGTGAAGACAACCCTCCTTAATGGTGAGATTGAGGAAGAGGTTTATATTCAGCAACCTGAAGGATTTTTGGTGCACAGGAAGGGAAGTACACTGTGGATATATTGCGTAGGTTTGGCATGATAGATTGCAAATATATGACTACGTCGATGGTTTCCAATTTGAGGAAACTTCATGAGTCAGGCTCTAGATCAGATCCAATAGATCCCACTTTGTATAGACAGCTTATAGGCTCTCTAATGTACTTGTTACATTCGAGGCCTGATATATGTTATGCCATGAGCATTCTGAGTCAATTTATGTCTGACCTGAGACGTAGACACTGGACAGCTGCTAAGCATGTGCTTAGGTACCTTCGAGGTACAATTTCATATGGACTCAGATATGCCTCCAGTGAAGGAGTTATGTTAGTTGGTTATACAGACTGATGCTGGGGAGGAAGCATTGTGGATCGTAAGAGTACATCTTGCTATTGTTATAGCCTAGGATCAGCTATGATATCTTGGTCCAGTAAGAAGCAAGGCTCTATATCCCAGAGCACTACCGAAGTAGAATACATAGATGCTAGTGTTTCCTGCCGAGAATCATTGTGGCTCAGAAAGATACTTGCAGAGTTATTCGGTGACAATATTTAGCCTACAGTTATTAGGTGTGACAAACTTTCTGAAAACCCGGTGTTTCATGACAAGTCGAAGCACATTGAAATGAAGTATCACTTCATCCGAGACATGGTCGAGAAAGGTATAGTGAAACTTCAGTACATTGCTACTAATGAGAAGATTGTGGATGTGTTAACAAATCCTTTTCCAGTGACACAGTTGAGATACTTCCGAGACAAGCTTGCTATGGCAGAGAATGCCTCTCTCGCTGAGAGGGAGTGTTAACTATATAACATCAGGAAACATTCTCCAAACCAAGCTTGTACAACCAAGATTGATCCTCCTGTATAGAGGTGAGCACTTTGATTGCCTTCCATGTAAAGGATTATTCCTCCCATATAGAGGTAATTGATCAAAGTAATGATGTTGTAAAGTCTTGTTGGACAAGACTCTGTACTTGTGTGTAAATTCATGATTATCATGTGAGCCTTCCATATAAAGGAATCCATGAGATGAACCTCCTATATAGAGGTGGAACTTCCGTATAAAGGTCATGCTTTACTTTTTAAAAGAATTTTATGTTATGTGATGTATTATTAACCATCATAACCATATTGCTATTAAGTCTCCTTTAGAGATTGATCACCTCTAAAGTGAATTACTTTAGCATATGATCATTTGGTCCGGAATAATATAATATGATCACAACATCCGATAATTATTCTTAGTATAATTTAATGTGATGGATAATTAAATTTAGCACATATTAACCATGCAGTAAGAAATAAATAAATAAAAGATAAAGCATAGATATCAAGATAATTTGAAATTGCCCATGCAAACACTTCAGCTAATTAAAGAGAACTCAAATTGTTAAAGCTTCAGTTAAGTATCAATGCTTTAGTTAAAGAATCAGTTAAAGATGTGCCTCAGTTAACTAAAGAAATCACAATGGTCACTTCAAGTAAATCAATCAACATGATTTCAATTAACTAAGTGTTAAATAAGAAGGACTAGCTAACAAAAGTGTTTTCACTTTAGTTAAACTAAAAGACGAAACTTCAATTAAAGAGAGTTAACTAAGTGACAACAAAGAAGATTTAGTTAACTAAGTGTTATTGCATGACAATGCTCATGTTAAACTAAAATATGACACGTGAGTTGTGACACTTTCATGTCGACACTTAAGTTAGCCACATAACTAAGTGGGAAAGCTTTCAATTAAGAGGCCAGTTCATCCTAAGTGACAACTCAGCGAGATAAAGCAATGCATGAGAAGTGGGGCGCACCTCTGTATGCAGAATTAATACATCTAGTTTTAGGGCGAGTTCATCCTGAAGTTAGAAGATAAAAATAGAAGAGAATAATGTATAAATATGTTATATGGGATTGATGAATCCAATGTGAAGCGAATTCTCTTCTCCATTGAAGGAAAGGCGCTTCTCTTTGTGTGGGGTATTGTCTATGCTTGTTATTGTTGTGACGGGCACACATCCAATTGATCTATCTTCTCTATTGCTTATGTATCTTCATCAAGAGTGTTTGGTGATCTCTTATCTTTCGAAAGCAATCTACTATGTTGTAAAAGAAAGCATTCTCTGCTATCCATTGTATTATACTGAGAATAATTGCTAGGGTTTTTGTCCTCAAAAATTTTAGGGTTTTCCCCAGGTTATATCTTGTGTTATGGTTGTGTGAATATCATGGATTGAATTGTCTCATTGCTTCCAGTCTCTACATATAAAATAATTAAAGATCAAATCTCAACCAAATATTAACATTATCTCGTGAAACCATCAATTCTACTAGGAATTGATGTTGTGTACAGGGTTGAACCTACCAAAATAACTGTGAAAACTACATCTATATAATCTAATCGTTTACCCTCTAACTCAATTGCATGACTCACATTGTACAATTGAACTCATAAGTGGGAACCTACCACTTTAAACAAATTTAGTCATAACATCTATCCACAACCTACCAAAACAACCCAACCACCTAAAATATAGCGCAATCACCAAGGTGATTAGGCCTAATAGTTACCCTTAGAAATTGTCTCAAGATGAAAGAAATTCACTAGGGCCTGCAATTAGAAGCAAGATGCACTTGGTCTGACACACCTAGTGTTGGTATATCACACCCCTCGTAACTAATTACAAGATCCCACTACATAGGTTCTATTATATTACTTTAGGTGCAAAAATCCCAAGTTCTGCAACATGACATAAACTTCCTGCTACATTCTGCAATAGGTCGTGACTATCTCGCAACTCTCCAAGGACCAACAACAATATTTCCACAACTACCCATCGCACCAAAGGTATCCCAAATAGATTCCACAACTTTTGATGGCATACTTACTCCACAATCATCCATTGGGTTCCCACAACTACATCACAAATCATGACCAAAAGGAAATAAAACTCAAAGCTGGCGACCTCCTTAGCATTCTCATGCAACAAGGAACTCAATCAAATGGGTGTTGTGATCATCAAACTTTCGCAACCCTTTTACTACTTGGGAATATACAAATATGAACAAGAACCAGCCAAAGGTGCATTTCTAAGTTTCCAATAAAACATGCCCTACAAGTTACAGTACAACCTCAAGCATACTCATGAGATACAAGCAGATTCAATCATACCAGCCACGAGTTTCCCTAATTATCACAGGACCTAAACCAATATAAAAATAAGATCCAAGGACAAATTATTTCAAAAGAACCCTAATTTGCTCAAATATTTATGTTGACATTAGGGTGCATTGAGGGAGGTATTTGCAACTATTTGGCACACCAAAAAATAATTTTGTGTTTTATTCATGGCACAATGATCCATGCACAGACTACAAATACAAAATTTTTGCAGCTTCATAAGGGATTCCACAACTAAGTTGGAGAAAAATATTTTCGCAACCAACACCAAACGACAGTTTTTCGTTGATAAAAAATTCCCCAAAAATGTGACTTCAATTTCCTGAATCGAGAGTCTCCCATCACAACTCAAGTATGAATCCATTTTCACATCGCTATTACAAATCGAGGAACTAAATCGCAAGCCTCTTACAATAAGTATCATAACATCTTAACTCAAAGGAAATTGGAACAATGGGCGATGCACCTTTTGTATTTTTTGGGTGTTTGTAATAGAACAACTTATAAAACAACCACAAAAATGCATGACCCAAACTAGATCAAAGAGAAACAAACAATGCCCTTGCTCAAAGAAATCACAACAAACGTAATAGCTTAGGCTGCAAACTTGACAAGCATCCAACATCTAGGATTCTTGGAGAACCACCCTGTGTGTTAGATCTCAATAGAACAAATGTAGTATTGTATATTGGAACCATCCCTCTCCATCGTTAGATAACTTCTTATGATCCTCCTCGTGTGCAAAACCACGCTGCCTAATACCTATGTTGAACAAATAAAACATGGGCCTCCATTCCATCTATTTCCTATAAATATGTTGATCCTAGGTTAAACCGATGATCCTTCTCCCTTTCCACTACTACCACCCAGCCAAGGAAGGGAAGATGCCTGATCATAGTTCCTGGCTAGTGCAAATTGTTGGCTCGCTCTTTTCTCTAAAGGCCAACATTTATTAATAAAACCTAATTATTAACTGCATAAAACAATAACAAGGATGCTTCTGCAACTACTTAAATTATTCCACACACACCAACAACTAATAACAAAATAGCATAAAAATAGAACTAGCTGAAATATGCTTGATTCATTATAAAAATATTGATTACACATTCCTCCCTTTCCCATGGTGGGTAAGGGAGTTACAGAACTCTTTCCTTAACCTTTCTCTTATGTACCAGCAATTTCTCAATGGCTCAAATGGGGGATTTCGATACAAACTCATTACAATACATGATATGCTCAATGACTAATAAATTCTCCATTATCTCAACTTACATTAAAAATTCATTTTGACCTGGTTTGTACCCAACTAACTCATTAATGACCACAGTCTTTAGCACAATTCCTCTTGGTTGTGTTCGCACACAACCACGACCCAACACAAAGCTTATCTCTTATGGACCTAGTTGGGTCACTTTTCCCAGTCCTTCCACAACCTTCCTTCTGCCATATTCTGTTGCCCCAAATGCTTTTCTGCTCACTCGTTCTACCACATTAATGATAGTCTAGCTTCTTGGTATCTGGCAGAGATTGAAATACCTCTCTCTTGTAGCATTAATCACTTCTACCATAAGCATGGATACCTGAACCCTAATTTTTTATGGTGTCATTTGAATTTTGAGTGAGTGCAAATCGAACTCCATAACGCCTCTCTCTTGCATTGATAATCCCTTCTGCCATTAGCATGGATACCTAAACCCTAATTTTTTGTGTGTCCTCTCTATCGTGGCCTAGGTATCTATATTTTGGAGTAATGTTGTTTTCTTTTGCATGGGGCTCTCTTCCCACGAATTGAAGCTATGTGGGTTGTGTCCATGTGTTCTGAAATCTTGTTGTGTGAAGGTTGCGTCCACTCTGTGTTAGCTGCGTCTAAGAGTTGTTGGATGGAGTTGAATGGTTTTTAATACATTTTTGCAACCTTAATTTTTGTGTGGGAGTGAATCCATTTAAGAGTGCATCCACTGCTCAGAGCTATGACTCACGAGATGTGACTTCCATTCATTGCATGACCTACCGCATCCATGCTTTATATGTGAATGAGAGCTCAGGAATGCTACATGGAGGTTGAATTTGAGATGTTGCGATCTCTTTGGGTCTGCGTGGATACTATGGAGACCATTGCATCATGAAATCCATTCATGTGATACCTTGTGAAGAGTTTTTGATGTTGCTATTTCGCGGATTGAGATCTTGTTGCTGCGAGCTGACCAAGACCACGATTGTGGATTGAGACCTCAAGCTAGCACATGATGCAACCTGCCTAGAGATTGTTACAAGACCTCGAACAATCTCTACGCCTTTTGCAAACTGCTTCTCGTGGATATTTCGTCGAGGTAAAAAATTTTAATACATTTGTTGAAAACCCTAATTCCTATGTGGAAGAAATTCAGGTTGTTTGGCCTTCATTTATACATTGTATTAAGCCTACAATATTTTTTGATGTTGCCTTCAATGTGAGACACCACATATCGTGGAGACTCGGGGGGAATTAATGATCTTGAATACTGTCGCGCCTTTGTTTTCTTATGAGCATTGTAGACATTAACCCACTGTGATGCGCCCTTGCTTGAAATATTTTATATGAATGTAAATGGTCCTATATAATTTTATTGTAAAGGAAGAATGTAATTTCATCCTTAATAAAGATTTGAGTTAGCATAGAGAGTAAATATTTTATGTAATATTCTTGCAAAAGTATATGTAATAGAATTCTAGGGAGTGTTGCAAAATTAAATTGTATTAAGAAACACTTTGTAAAGAAGAGAGAAAAAATTTAAATCTGCACCCTCATATCATTTCTGCCATATATTCTGCTTAAAAGTTGCAGGTTCAAGTCCAAGCTGTAGAAGATCGATTCACTAGCATCAATAGTTGGTGCTACCATCACTAGAAAAGACACTTATCCAAAATGATCAAATAAGATCAAGGCTACATTCATCTACAATTATATGTGGGACAACATCTGTGAAGTAAAAACCATTCACACCGATGAAGGCATAGTCATCAGTTCATATCCTAAACCTCCAACATCAAAGAAATAACTTGCTATCTGGCAGAACAAAGACAAGAAAGCCTTAGCCATGATCTCTGTTACTGTCAATGAAGAGGTGAGCCAACATATATTGCCTGCAAAATCATGGTTTGAAGCTTTAAAGACTTCATAATATTTTTCTGACTCACACTCTGAAATGGAAGTGATTTAGCTAATGTTAAAGCTATTTAGTTTGGATGTAAAATATAGTGATCCTATGTTGTTTGCATCTAAGATCAAAGCAATCATGCACAAGATTCAAGCCTCTGGTATGAAACCAGAACTTCCACTTGCAGAATTTGTAAAGTCTCTTTATCCTACTCACTCCAATTATCTTGAATCTCTGAAAGCAAGTGGCAAGTTCAAAGACCTCACCTTTGACACCCTGGTAGAGAATATTGCAGATAGAGAGAACGCATTTGGAAAGAAGACAAGTGAGAATACTGGAGAATCTCTTTGCTTTGCTCAGAAAGAAAAGGTCAATCCCAAATACCCTTCCAAGGGAGAAAGCAGCAAAATAGACAGAGGAAGAAGAAATTTCAGAGGTGGAGGAAGAAACAATTCAAGTAAAATATCAGATTTGAAGTGCAAGCGTTGTGGTGAGACTGGACATGAAGAAGATTAGTGTTGGGCTTCTTGGGACTCCATCAAAGGAATACATAATCAGAATAAATAAGACAAGAATAAAAACCAAGAGCCTAGTAAATCCCTTGATTCTACTCATTGTATTGTTGCACATTGTAATCTTGGAATTAATGAAATAACCTCTCTTTCATCTTACAAAGATCGTTGGTTGCTTGTGTTAAGCCCTAAACGGGGGCACATTTCCCCCTATTTTGTGGGGAATTACATTAGTTTTGATGCCAGATTTGGTCCATTAGTGCTAATTGTCATTAGTATGGGTATATTAGTTATGTCAGCTTGGGTCAGTGAGTTGTAATTGTACCTCTTAATCTCCTATATATAGGAAGGAGATCTTTTCATTTGAGTATCTTGTCTTGTCTTGTCTTTTCTTTTGTACTTAATAGATTTTATAAGGAGGCTTCCCCCTCAAAGAGAATTTCTATTCATATATTTTCTTCATTAAAGTTGTGGAGTACTCTTTCTGATCTATTTATGCTCTTTCCATGCTCTTTTTGGAAATTTCTTGCATAACATTTGGTATCAGAGCTCTTTCCTCATGATTGGTTTATTTAAAACAAGTCATCTTTTCATTTTCGCTATAAGTATTGTTCTACAAGGTTTCAGATAGAGAGACTCAAAACCCACCTAGAAAAAAGTCCTAGGTATTTGTGTTCCAATTTTCAAATCCTGATACATTACAGGGTCAAAGATATTTTCTATGGAAGCGAAGATTTATGACTAGTCCAAAAACTAGTCTAAAACAGGTCCTCTAGGAAAAAGGTTCATATATGGGGCACGCAAGATTCAAATTGATTGATACCTATTGCATAAGAAAGAGGACAGACCACACTATCTATGGTAACTTTTTCAACATCATATATGAAATATTGGACACATGGTAGACCGTACAAGTTCACTCTTCTAGAAAGACCAAAAATAAGAAGTGTTGGGAGATTCACAATAACTTCTTATTGGTACATCAAATTTAGGTCATACCTATAGCATTGGATAAAGGACACATCAGGATAATGTAGGATGAATTTTCAGAGCCATAGGAGTATAAATTTCAATCTTACCTTGGTTTCAAGTCGGCCATAAAAAGTCTTCCAATCAGGGTTTGAAAAAGGCAGGCCATTTTAAATTTGAATAACTTTGAGTAGAAGGATCTAATTGTGGTGAACCCTAGGGTGTAACATATATTTATATTGATCAAAATGCCACCAAAATGAAGTGTAAAAACTCACACACCAATCAAACCACCAGAGGATCCATCCCCAACATACGATGAAAGGGAAGAACTATCTTTTTGAGTGTCCCAGTTGGAAGATATGATTAAAGGGTCAGTGAAAAAAATTGATTTAGTTAATTTAGAGGAGAAGTTGAATAAACTGGAGGAAAATATGTAAGGTTCGGTGAGAACAACTTATTTACTCAAGTTAGAGGATAATTTGATGGGAAATATGAAAATTATTGCTAATCTCATACAAAATTCGAGGGATACTCCCCCTACAAGCGATTATATGTTCAAGGATACTCAAGAGGATAAAGATAATTTCCATGTTGAAAAAAATTCCATGAATAAGAATATTCCAAGAGGAAATGATTCTAGTAATGGAATTCATCAAGGATGGTCACCTAGGGGTACCCAGCTTCCCAAGATTGACATGATAAATTTTGAAGGAAATGATCCAATAGCATCGATATTCCAAATGGAGCAATTCTTTGATCTACACCAGGTTCCAACTTTGCAAAAGGTCACTATTGCATCATTATATTTAGAGCCTAATCAATTTTTTTGATACCAATGGCTTTGTGACAATAAAAAGGAATCTATTATATCTTGGTCTATATTCACCAAAGAATTGATTGGGGGATATTAAATGAAACACCTTCTTTAGTCAATTGATAAATCTCAAGCAAAAAGGTCCAGTTACAGAGCACATCAAGCAGTTTCAAGAGCTAATTCTTAGATTGAAGAAAATTTTAGAAGATAATATGTTGGATATCTTTATTGGAACCTTGAAGGATAACATTCAACATGAGGTGTGTCTCTTTGAACCAACATCCATGGAGAAGGATTTCATAATGACAAGGAAGGTTGAAAGCAAAAATATGACGATGGCTACTAAAAAGACCACCTCCAACACATACAAGAGAAGAATGTTCCTTATTCTAACCCTCCTTAAAGGTTGACACCTCAACAACTAGATGAAAGATGAGAAAAAGGCCTATGCTTTAATTGTGACAACAAGTATAGTAAGGGAAATAAGTGTGGTGAGAAGAAATTATTCTACATAGACTGTGAAGAGGAATAACCAAAAGAACATGAATAGTCTCAAGATGCAGAAATAGAAGATACTATTTTCGAAGAGATTACTCCCACCATATCATGTCATGCAATGGCTAGTATTAGCACTCCTCAAACTCTCAAGATTGAAGAATATATCAAAAAGGAAAAGGTAACAATGTTGATTGATTATGGTAACACTCATAATTTTATTCATTGTAAATTAGCCAAATCTCTTAATTACTTTATATATCCAACACCAGAGTTTTAAATAATGATTGCAGATGGATGAACTATCAATTTCTCTAGGAAATGCCATAATATCAATCTTACTATGGGGGAATATGTGTTGAATAGTCTGGTGATTTCTATTCCAATAGGGGGTGATGATGTTGTCTTAGGAGTTCAATGGTTACAATCATTGGGAACAATGGCTTTTAATTTTCAGAAGATTTTCATGAAATTTTTACGGTAAGGAAAAGAATATGATTTAAATAGTATCACAGGGAAACCAATCAAGGTGATAAGCTCTAATGGTACGAAAAAACTGATGAAAAGGGGACATCACAGTGTAATTGCATAATTATGCTCATTAGATGTTCAAACATCTAAGTCTCCTATTTCCCCAGATCCCTAAAAGGTATTCCACCTATTCGAGATTTTGATCATGCTATTCACTTAATTCCATGAAGTTTTCCTCCTAACATCAAACCTTACGTATACTCCTATGGCCATAAGAGTGAGATTGAGAGTATGGTTGAAGGAATGTTAGAGGATGGCATAATTAGGGCCTAGCCAAATTTCTTACTCTGCACTAGTGGTAACGGTACACAAGCCGGATGGATCATGGCGTATGTGTCCAGATTATAGAGAGCTCAACGAGATTACCATTAAATATAAGTTTCCCATTCCTATCATTGATGAATTGTTAGATGAATTACATGGATTATTTTTCTTCACAAAGTTGGATCTCCATTTTGGGTATCATCATATTAGAATTAAGGATGGAGAAATCCCAAAAACACCATTCATAACTCTTGAAGGTCATTATGAATTTTTTGTCATGCCATTTGGTCTCACGAATGCGCCTTCCACATTTCAAGGTTTGATTAATTCCATTTTCAAGCCTTTCTTTAGAAAAATTTTGCTAGTGTTATTTTATGATATACTAATTTATAGAAAGTATTGGGAAGAACATCTTCAACATGTTGACAGGGTACTACAACTACTAAAGGAGCAACAACTATATGCAAAACCTTCCAAATGTTTCTTTGGGGTAAAGGAGGTAGAGTATTTGGGTAATATTGTATCTCATGAAGGTGTCAAGGTAGACCCCAACAAAATTAAATCCATGATGGACTTGCCAATTCCCAAAACCCTAAAGAATATTTGAGGATTCCTAGGTCTGACAGGGTACTACAAAAACTTTGTTCAGAACTATGGAAGAATAGCAGCACCTCTAACAACATTATTGAAGAAAGATGCATTTTCTTAGACTCCAGAAGCAACTCAAACTTTTGAACAACTTAAAGAAGCAATGTGAAAAGCTCATTTTTTGGCCACATTAGACTTCACAAAAACCTTTATTGTGGAATGTTATGCTTTAGGAAATGGCATTGTTGTTGTTCTAATGCAAGAAGGACACATGCTTACATTCACAAGTCATCCAATCAAGGGAAAGCACTTGCAAAATCCCATTTATCAGAAGGAAATGTTGGCAATATTACATTCTCTTAAGAAATGGCATCCTTACCTAATAGATAGGCACTTCAAGGTCAAAACAGATTGTGATATTCTTAAATACTTCTTGGAACAGAGACTATCTTCGGAAGATAAACAAAAATGGGTAACCAAGATGTTGGGATATGAATTTTAAATCATATATCAAAAAGGGAAACAGAATGTGGTGGCAGATGCGCTTTCTAGAAAATATGAAGATGTTGGGGCATTACTTTTTGCAATTTCCATTCTACAACCTAATAGGTTAGTAGCAGCAAGGGGAGAATGGAAAAATGACCTATCTATGTGGGAACTCATTCAAAATATACAGAGTGATCCTAGTATATCAGATACTTTTGTGTGGAAAATTCATTCACAATGGTATAAGGATTGCTTATATTTATGCAAAAACTCCCAACTCAAACAAAAGGTCCTCTCGAAATTACACACCTCTCCTATAGGTGGGCACTCTAGATTCCTGAAAACTTACCACAGGGTCAAGAAGGAATTTTTTTGGGAAGGTCTTAAATTTGATGTTCAAAATTTTGTGGTTGAATGTTTGGTTTGCCAACATAATAAGGTTGAAACAGTTAACACCCTAGCACTCCTACAATCATTAGACATACCGTGCTAGTGCTAGGAGGAAGTCTCAATGGATTTTATCACAAGCCTACCCAAGTAAAAAAGAAAGAATGTTATTATGGTGGTTGTTGATAGAATCACAAAGTATGTAAAAAAAATTGCACTCTCTCACCCTTTTAATGCAAGTACAATAGATGTAGCCTTTATGGAAATAGTTCAGAAGTAACATGGAAATCCAAAGATTATTGTAAGTGATAGAGATCCAATTTTCACTGGAAAATTTTGGACTGAATTGTCTTCTTGTTTTGGGTACCCAATTAGCTCACGGCTTATCTTATCATCTTCAATCTGATGGGAAAACTGAGATAGTGAACAAATGTTTGGAAGGCTATATTCGTTTCTTTGCATATGATAAACAAACAAAGTGAGTGAAATGGTTATATTTGGAAGAATGGTGGTACAATACTTCCTTCCATACATCATCAAAAATGTCTCTGCTTATGGCACTTTATGGGTACCAGCCTCCCTCTATCACATATCCCTTAAAACAAAAATCTAATGTTCAAGCTGTGGAATATCACATACAACACCAGCAATACATTCTTCATATACTTAAGGACAACATGGCTATGTCACAAAACAGGATGAAACAACAAGTTGATCAACATCGCAGTGAAAGGATTTTCGAAGAAGGGGAATGGGTATTTCCGAGTCTACAACATTACAAGCAGATGTCCCTCAAGAAACTAAATAAGGACATTAAATTAGAACCCAAGTATTATGGTCCTTATAAAGTGTTGCAGAAGATTGGTAGTATGGTTTACAAATTGGAGCTCCCTTCCTCTTCAAGAGTGCATCCAATTTTCCATGTTTCTTGCTTAAAGAAGGTAATAAGAGACAAGATCCCAATTCTAATAGTCTTTCCCGAGCTTAGTGAATAAGGAAAAATCATATTGGAACCTCGACAAATCACTGAAACAATGATGAAACAACTACGAAATCGAGATATTACTGAGTACCTCATCAAGTGGAAGAACTTTCTAGTGGAATATTCGACATGGGAAGATGAGTCCTTCATAAAGAACCATCGACAACTAATCAAGTGTTGAGGACAACACTTTTCTGAAGGGGAGGGGCATGTTAATCCCTAAATGGGGCCACATTTCCCACTATTTTATGGGGCATTACATTAGTTTTGATGTCATCTTTGGTCCATTAGTGGTAAATGTCATTAGTATGGTTATATTAGTTATGCCATCTTGGTTCAATGAGTTGTAATTGTACCTCTTAATCTCCTATATATAGGAAGGAGATATTTTCATTTGAGTATCTTGTCTTGCCTTGTCTTGTGTACTTAGTACATTGTATAAGGAGTTTTCCCCCTCGAAGAAGCTTTCTATTCATCTATTTTATTCATTCAAGTTGTGGACTACTCTTTATGATCTATTTCTGCTCTTTTCATGCTCTTTTTGAAAAAAAAATTGCATAACAGCTTGATACCTGTGCAACATCTCGTATGACTTTTAGAAAAGATTTTTTTGAAGAACTAAATGACATTGTAGATGGTATAGTGTACTTTGTAGACAAATCTATCCTCAAAACACAAGGAATTGGATCAATCAAGCTTAAACTACATGGATTCCCTGATTTTATATTAAAGAATGCTCTTTATCTTCGAGAGTTGCAAAGAATCTTGTTGTCCTTAGTGCAAATTCGACAGCAAGGCCATTCCATCCACATGTTCGATGGAATTGTAGAGATAAGAAAGTCCCATGATGAAAAGGTCATCATGACCAACTTGTTGTCACCCCAACAACTTCCCCTTTGTTGGAATATTCGCACCATCATTTTTATATTTTGCATGTTGCTTGCATTGCATGCCACTACATGCATCCAGTCATCATCATGGTTGTCTCCCCAGCACCTAGAGCTTGTTTCTAGCTCTCCAGAGCCTGTCTTTATCCCCCATTTGGCCTCCTACCTACATAATGCGCCCTTCTTAACTGTTTTGCATGACAAGTACACCTTTCTCACCTACCACACTCAGTTAGTGCGCCTTTACTCACCTACCTTTAGTTATCACTCAGTTAGGGCACCTTATCTCACCTACCGAGAGTTATCATTCAGTTAGTGCATTGATTGAGTAGTTCTTCCACTAATTGCTCATGTTGTCTGCTTGTAGCTTCTAGTTAGCTAGTTCTAGAGTTCCACTTGACTATTTGACAGCCTCATGCGCCCCCCTTGGAATCTCCATTCCCTGATTTATGCCTAGATGGTTCTATTAGACTCAGTTAGACACACTTGACTTACTATTACCATTTATGACTGATACTACTGACTGGATGATGTCTCCGTTGTTATACAAGCTAGACTTTGAGTTAGACAGCCTCATGCACCCCCCTTGGAGTTTCCATTCCCTGATTTGTGCCTAGATGGTTCTGTTAGACTCAGATGGACACACTTAACTGACTCTTACCATTTATGATTGAGACTCCTGACTGGATGATGTCTCCACAGTTATCCATGCTAGACTCTGAGCTCAGATATTTGAATACCCTACTTGGCTAATTTGAATCTTATATCATGCTTCTTTGCAGTTCATTGTAATACATTCACTACATCATTATTCATTGTATGATACTGATATTTTGTCTATTGTTTTGTGTTTATGAGTGCTTATTGAGTGTCTCCTTCTCTTCTTCTTTGCAACATACTTGAGAGTTTGATTGTGAGTTGCTACAGTTTCTAGATCTCTTGCAGATTATCACACCCTTTGTTTTGCAAATAAGAGGGTCCCCATTAGAATTTTGTAAATACTTAGCATGTGGTTTTCTTTATCAATTTCATTTTAGATCCTTGGTCTTTCACTCTTTGCATTGCTTATCCTTCAACATGGTTCTCATTTCGTAAGGTTTTGGTGGTTTGATCGATCTTAGTTGTTTAAAACTTTTGGCTTCTTGGATGTACATGAATTTGAAGCAAAACATCATTTTTACCTATAAGCGAGTGTGGCAAATTGCAAATTTCCTCATTTTTATTAAAATTCTGATCTTAATCATTTTACATTAGTTTTGAGCATATATATTCAAAAAATTCATTTGCTTAATTAAAAATTTTATTAATCTTTTTGCGGTGATAATCTTTAAGATGGTAATTTTAAATAACTTTAAATTATTCTTAAAACCATCTTATTCCATGGATCCCTTCATGAAGATTGATAATTCTAAAAATGCTTTTAATTTATATTTATAATCATGTCAAAAGCAAAATACTTTTGTTTTCCTAGGATGGAGTATATGCCTCAAAATTAATATCTTGTAAGACATTTTATATTTAAACTTTTGATGATGCCTTTATATCTACACATTAAAAGAATAAAATATCATTTTATTGAAAAGAGGAAAATTGTATTATACTATTGTCTTAAAACATATATGTGGATTCACATGGAAGTTCCTTTTTCACTTGGATTTATTCAATTTATTAAACAAAACTTGCACATTGGAATTGTAATTCAAACTTTTATCTAATTTGCATTTGCAAGGGAATTAACCAAAAGTTTGGTAAATTTTATTCATGACTTTGGCTTTCTTTTTTTGCAGTAATATGAAAAAGCCATTCTTCATGTGGAATAATTTTCAAAGGCTAATTGTTATCAATGAGGACGTATTCTTATGTTGGACTCTAATATAGTATAAATCAAAACTCTCTCAGATTATTGGCAACGAGGGATTGGACTGAATACAAGTATAAGGAAAATGAAAAATATTATTTCATAATCACAAGTCCAAGCACAACATCAAATATTTATGATTATGGTTTGATTATCTCACTAAGGATGGTGATAACACAGCTTGCAGAAGTGAGAAATCTTACAGACAATTCTACATGTGATCAGTTTCATAAACAATGTAAAGAAGGGATTGCCACCAATGCACCAGTTCATCAAACTAACCAGACTACGAAAATGGAGAATCGTGCACCAGTTGGAGATGTGTTTTTGTGTGGATGATTGTGGGGAAAACATGAGGAGTTAGCTCAAACGGTTGAAAACCCACTTCAAAAATGGGCCTATTTACCTTTAATCACGAGTCGTTTCGCAAACAAATGCACGAACTGTGAGATATCCGAGCCTGTTTGAGCCGGATTTTTCCATAATTTTCTATTGCGTCCAAGTGTAAGATCCATTTTTTGGAGTTTGTTGTGATCTCTTCTCTCTATTTAAATAGAGATAATTCGATTGCCATAGGGGGGAGGCTCTATAGAAAAGGCAGGGAAGTTTTTTCCCATAAGCTCTATTGTTTTCTCCTATGAGTTTGAGTTTTGGATACTGGATTGAGGGGATTTGAAACAGTTTTAATTTTATCACACTACTTAATATTGTGTTTTTTGAGTTGTTCTGAAGACCAATTTTAACGCACTACTTGGAGACTTTGATCAAGTTTTCACATATATATTCATGTTGTATCTATCTCTGATTGTTCTCTGTATTTCCTTTGTCATCTGCATAATTATATTGAGTTATTATATGTAGACCTAATCTTTAAATAAATTGAACTTACATGCTCTTTTAGATCTTGTGAATTTATTTAAATACTATTATAATAGGTTGTCATTTCCTGTTATCTTATTATTTGTTTAAGTTTATATTTTTTCATTAATCTTGGATGTCTATTTACTTTGTTAAAATACATGACAAGGTGTAATTATCTTTTTTACACAAATCTGAGTTTGCATGATAATTAATCTTAATTGATTTTGGGTCTGAAATTTCGAGTAATAATCATTTTATGGAAATTGTTATATTCTTATGAAATGCAATGGGTTACATTTTAGTTTTAGATGATGTCTACAATCTAAAATTTAGCCTTAAAGTAATATTCAGGCTCAAAATTATTTTCTAGCTATGCTCCTGATAATGATAGAATTAGTGTTAAAATCAGGATTACGTTTTAATTCATAGTCGAAATCTACATAATTTTTAGGAGATACTAAATTATCGCTTACAGTTTAAAAACTACTAAACTGTTCGTTTCATCTATTCTAAAATTGCATCATAGATTAAGTTAGGTTACATCTTAGGATTTTAATTGCATTTTTAGGAATTCATATCACTAGATTGTGAGACTCTCTTGCTAAGAGCAAACTCATAAGGCAGCAGGGACTTTGTTCCTGTGAGAGATAGTTAATTCAAACACACTAAGCGTTGCTTTAAGCACTTTGTGTGGACTATTTCTCCTTTGTTGGCCACTTGAAAGAAAATCCATCCAACACGACTATGAAGATGGACATTTGTTGAAGTTGAGGGGCTCTTCTGCAAGAGTTCAAAACTTTCCCTATCTCTCTCAACATGAAGAAGGTAATATGTCATCCAGTTTACTTATGGCATGTTAGATTTGGTCATCTGAATTATAATAGTATTTGTTTGTTAAAAAATAATGGTGTATTGGTTTTCCCACCATTCCTAAGCAAAAGAACAAATGTAATGCATGCATACTAGGCAAACATAGTAAGCAACCATTTCAAGAGTCTAAATTCAAAGCATGTATAAAGTTAGAGCTAGTGCACTCTAACTTATGTGGCCCCATGCCAATTCCTTCTACAAATGGTAATAAGTGTTGGAATATTCTCACCATATTGTTTTTGTTTTGCATGCATGCATGCATTCCATGCAGCACTCCCTTCAGCACTCCATACATCCATGCATTAGCAATTGAGTCTCCTAGCACCTAGTCCCTATTTTGGGCCCCCTGGAGCTTTTTTTTGGCCATCATTAGACTTCCTATCCACTCATAGCGCCTTTTTTCCATCAATGGAGTTCCAATGTGCCCTCATGCATAGATTTAGGAGTTATTGCAGTCAGTTCCATGATTTAGGGCACCTTGTCCCCTTGATTGCTCAGCTAACTGACTGTAGCTCCTAGTTTGACTGTTATTGAGTGTAGGAGTTCCCTCCTTGAACATTGACAGCTAGTTATGCGCCCCTTGGAGTATCCTCCCCTATTTTGGTTCCCACATGATTCCGTTATGCTCAGTCATACTTTAGTTGACTGATTATTCATCATCAGTGGCCACTAAAACTTATCGAGAGATGGTTCCAATGAAAAATAAGCCTAGAATTGAGGTGAATTCGAATCCTAACAGGTGTATCGAATTCATTCTATTGTGACATTCTTTGATGTCCAGCTTACAACCGATTAATGTATCAACATCAGTTTTTCATGTGTGTTTCAATTTTATGAGTGAATTGATCCATGTTTTTGTCTAATTCTTCTCAGTAATCACATTGTGAAATTGTGAGGTTTTTTCAAGATCAGTGATCTACCCCTTGTGGAATTTCACATGGTATTAGAGCTTATGAGAGATTTTTGAGTTGCAACAGTTTATTGAGTAGCTATTTTTCAGTAGTGCACCAGAAGACTTTGGATTTCCACAGCAAATCCTAGTGCCATTGCATTGAATTCATTGGAGAAATCCTTTGAGGTCTATCAAGGGGTGAAGGATCCATATAAAATTTCCTATTGTCCTAAAGCAGTGTTCAATAGATTCCGTAACAATCCTCCAGATAAATTTCCATTTTTTTTGCAGGTTATTCCATCATCAATAGCGCATTCATTTAGCTACTATGGATCTAACCTTGATTCCCAAGCTCACTCCTTTCAAATTCTTTGAATGGAAGGGACAAATAGATATCTTCATTCTCAACGGAGGTCTCTACAAAGTGTTACAGGGCACTGAGGTAAAACCAAATGGTTCCATATAAAAGGCCAAGTATCTAAACAAACTTGATGAAGCAGTTGTATTTCTATGCCTGAGCATTTCCAAATATTTACTCTTTCATCTCTCTGATCTGAAAAATCGCAAGGAGGTTTGGACAAAGCTCGAATCCTTATTTGGGAAACAGGATGATTTGAGAGGACATCAATTGGAAAATGAGTTGATATCACTGAGCCCCAGTAGTTTCGAATCCATTACAGATTTCGTAATGAGATTCAAGAACTTGGTTGTGCAGCTAAAACTATGTGGAATTGAGAAAGAAGACAAGCAGCTGATTCTTGTTATTCTTTCAAAATTGGGATTAAACTATTCGGTGTTTGTATCCACCTTCCAAACAACAAATATTTCCATAGAAAACTAGAAAATTCCCACTATAGATGCATCCATCCTCTCTCACACAAAGGAAGGATAAATTGGTGCAAATGGGAGTAATCAAACCAAAGAGGGATCAAGCTCTTGCTGCAGGAGAAGGAAAGAATGTGAATGGTAAATTAAATCAGAAGGGTAAGGAAAAGCAACCTTATGAGAAAAATCAAAGGAGACTCCAAAACCGTCAGAAGAGACCTCGAATCCAAAGAGAGGAAAATAAAACCAGAAAGAGAAAACCAAATTTTCATATTGTATCAGAGGTTTTCATCCATAAAGTGCTTGCATGAAGAATACCATTGATCTCATGCCCCAGCTTCTAGAGAAAAACAATCTTCCAATACCTACAAATGCTAGAAGAAAATAACTTTATCCTAAATCAGAGGACAAAGAGAGGTGTCATGCACTCATGGATGGCACTTTGAATGACTCCTCCTTCATCATATATTCTGGAGCATCTAGACACATGTCTGCTTCCAAGGATCTATTCTCTGAATTTGAACCCACTGTTGGGCCTTATATCCTAATGGGAGATTATTCTGAAGTTTCCTCAAAAGGGATTGGAAGGATCAATCTGGATCATGGATACTTCAATGATATGCTCTATGTGACTACCCTGGAAGCTAACCCCCTTTCAATTTATCAAATGACCCATACAAGAGTTCCAAAGAAAGTAATTTTTACTCCTAATGTGGTTGAAATCCAAGAGATCTCTTCTGGGAAGATCAATGCACAAGGAATTGCATATCACCATTCCAAACTCTATGAGTTCTCTCATTTATTGCCTTACTCAAAACAAAGTGCACTTCTTACTCATGCAAATGAAGTGAGTAGACTTTGGCATGAGAGGTTTGGGCACCTCAACTACAAATATTTGCAAGAACTGCACAATCATAAAATGGTTGAAGGGATTCCAAACATCAAATTTTCGAAGGGAACCTGTCAATGTTGCTTGATTGGTAAGCATCTAGAGCACAAGTTTGAAAAAGGAAAGGCAAAGAGAGCCTCATATCCTCTTGAGTTGATTCAAAGTGACATATAAGGACCTCTTCCTCACCTATCTTTGAATAATGAAAAATACATCTTAACATTCATAAATGATTATCCAAGATTCAGTTGGGTATATTTTCTAAAGTTGAAGTCAAAAGTCTTTGAATACTTCAATTTTTTTAAAGCTTCTGTAGAAAAGTTCACTGATAAGAAGATCAAGATCCTTCGTGCTGACAATGGAGGAGAGTATGTGAAGAATGAGTTTCATTTATTTTGTGAAGATGAAGGTATTGATATGCAGCACATTGTTCCTTACACACCACAACAGAATGGTGTAGCAGAGAGAAAGAACAGAACTTTGAAAGAGATGTCTACTTGCATGCTCGAGTCTAAAGCATTGGCTCCTAGATTTTGGGTAGAAGTTGTCAACTGTGCTGCATAACTCTAGAACAGAGTTCCTTGCAAAGGCATACAAGGAAAAAATCCTTTCAAAGAATGGATGGGATACAAGCCAGATGTGTCTCATCTAAGAGTCTTTGGATCTAGAGCTTGGGAAAGGATTCCTTCCGAGAGGAGGAGAGCCTTAGAGCCACAAAGCAAAGAGTGCATACTGGTTGGTTATGCACAGAATTCAAAGGCCTACAAACTGCTAGATCTGTCTACCATGCAAACCTTCCTTGAGAGAAGTTTCCATTTTGAGGAGTGGCCATTGCATGATTGCCACCATGTTGAAGAAGACATCTTGCCAACTACTCCAACATAGCATATTGAACAAGATAGCAAAGCATCCTCTCATGAAAGTTCATATTTTGACTCGAAAAGTGAAGATGAGCAAATGCTAGATCCAGATCCACAAGAACCTGAAGATCCACCTCCTCTTGCAAGATGGGCTACCAAGACCCTTGAATCTGTAGGTGATCTTGTTGGAGATCCGCAAGATCCAAGAAGAACTAGATCTGAGTTTCAAAATGCAAGGTTTGCACTCTCTCATACATATCCATTTCTTTCTGACAGATGTTTTCTTATGATTGGATCAGATCCAAAAAATTTCTTTGAGGCCTCCCAAGATCCAAGATGGCTATCAGCTATGGATGAAGAGTACCAATCTCTTCAAAGGAATGAGACTTGGTAGCTTGTTTCTCTTCCTCCTGGAAGGAATCTTGTTCAATGTAAGTGGGTATATAGGACAAAGATGGGCTCAAATGGAGTCACAATCAAGTACCAGGCTTGCTTGGTTGCTAAAGGTTTCTCACAAGTTCAATGGATTGATTATTCAGATACCTTCGCTCATGTTGCAAAGATGGACTCCATCCATCTTGTTTTGGCTCTTATTGCATCCAAGCACTGGGACGTGCATCACATGGATGTGAAGAGTGATTTTATTCATGGATATATAGAGGAGGAGATCTACATGAAGCAACCTAAAGGATACATTGATGATCCTTCATTAGTGTGCAGATTGAGGAAGTCCTTGTATGGGTTCAAGCAGGCTCCCCGAGTATGGTATGCTAAGATGGAATCCTTTCTACTGTCACAAGATTTTCAGAGATGCAATCTGATTCGAATGTCTACATGATACATGATGGTAATTCTCTTCTCCTTATTGTCCTCTATGTTGATGATGTACTTATTATAGGGAGTCTCTCTTCATGTCTTAGATATATCAAAACAACATTGCACAATTCCTTCTCTATATCAGATTTGGGACTGCTGAAGTAGTTTCTTGGTCTTGAAGTCTCTCAGAGTGATTCAGGAATCAAGATTGCACAGTCCTTGTATGCATCAGATCTACCTGACATGTTTCACATGACCGAACGAAAACCAACAACATTTCATTTTCTGTCAAGTATCAGTCTTGAAGATGGTTCTTCTTCACCTTTGGTGGATAGTACTTTGTATCGGCAACTGATCAGGAGTCTTTTTTTCTTACACATGCTTGCCCTGATCTATCCTATGTAGTGAGTGATGTCTCCAAATACATGCAAGAGCCTCATGAGCTTCACTGGAAGGAATCCAAAAGGATCTTGCACTATGTGCAAGGGACGAAGACCTATGGTATTCACTATGCATCTGGGTCTCCATTGAACCTAGTTGGGTATACATATTCAGATTGGGTTGGAGACAACTCAGATCGGAAGTCTGCATCAGGTTTTGTGTTCATGATTGGATCTGGTCCTATCTGTTGGTCGATCAAAAACAATACTGCTCTTTCTCTTTCATCAGTTGAGGCTGAGTATAGAGGTGTAGTGAATGCAGCCACGCAGTGCATCTGATTGCAGGGCATCTTGTCAGAGTTTTGGATTCTCTACAGTATTCCACCAGTCATCTACTGTGACAATCAGAGTGTTATCAGGATTTCTACAGATCCGGTTCTGAGACAAAGAACCAAACACATTGAGATACACATGCATTACATCCGAGGATTAGTGCACGATCGTACCATCACACTGCTCTATTGTCCTTTAGAAGATGAGATTGCAGATATTTTCACCAAGACTTTTTTAGTGAATAATTTCACTCATCTCTGATCCCTTCTTGGGGTGAGTGCTACCTTGGTTGATTTTTTTTTATAGTATATCTTGAGGGGGGGGGTTCCAAATGGGTTTTCCCTCTTTCCTCATTCTTTTAGATTGTTGTATGGGGTGACCTTTGGTCTCAGTAACCAGGGCCCTAATTTCCATTTATTTACTTGTATTTTTCCTCATAGACCATCTTAAGGGGGGGTGTTGGAATATTCTCACCATCTTATTTTGGTTTTGCATGCATGCATTCCATGCAGCACTCCATGCATTAGCAGTTGAGTCTCCTAGCACCTAGTCCCTATTTTGGGCCCCCTGGAGCTTTTTTTTTGCCATCATTAGCCCTCCTATCCACTCAAAGATCCTTGTTTCCATCACTGGAGTTCCAATGCGCCCTCATGCACATATTTAGGAGTTCTTACTGTTAGTTCCATGATTTAGGGCACCTTGTCCCCTTGATTGCTCAGTTAACTAACTGTAGCTCTTAGTTTGACTGCTATTGAGTGTAGGAGCACCCTCCTTGACCACTGACAGCTATTTATGCTCCCCCTTGGAGTCTCTTCCCCTATTTTGGCACCCACATGACTCATTTATGCTCAATACTACTCCAGTTGACTAATTATTCATAATCGGTGGCCATTAAACCTTATCAGGAGATAGTTCCAATGCAAACTAAGCCTAGACTTGAGGTGAATTCGAATCCTACCAAGTGTATCGAATTCATTCTATTGTAACATTCTTTGATTGCTAGCTTACAGCTGATTAATGTATCAACAACATTTTTTCATGTGTGTTTCAGTATTATAAGTGAATTGATCCATGTTTGTGTCTAATTCTTCTCAGTAATTACATTGTGAAATTGTGAGGTTTGTTCAAGCTCAGTGATCTACCCCTGTGGAATTTCACAATAAGTACATCATGACCTATTTTTATGACTATAGTATAATGTGTTGAGAATACTTGTTGAAGACAAAATCTGAAGCATTTCAAACTTTCAATAATTTTCATGCATGGATAGAAAATCAAGCACAAGCACATATTGGTACATTTTGGTCTGATAATGGTAAAGAATATGCTTCTAATGCATTTTAATACTATATTTGCAAACATGGGATTACACATAAAACTTCAATTCCCTACAATCCCCAACAAAATGGTGTAGCATAAAGGATGAATAGAACCTTAATGAATACAGCACGGTCAATGATGATTTTCAAGAATGTGAAGTTGATGTTTTGGGGTGATGTAGTAATATGTTCAGCATATTTAGAAATAGAATTCCATATCATGCTCTTGAAGATAAGACTCCACATGAAATGTGGTTTGGACACCTTCCTTTGGTTAGGTATCTCAGGGTTTTTGGTTCCACCTGTTATGCCTTAATACCAAAGGAGAAAAGAAGCAAGCTTGGTGCTAGAAGTAAAAGATGCATTTTCTTGGGGTACTCGGGAACTTACAAGGCATATCGTCTTTATGATGAGGTAAACAAGAAGTTTGTTGTTTCTAGATATGTCATTTTTCTTGAAAATAATAAAAATGTCCAGTCTATTGAAAGACAACTTGATCATCTGGAGAAGTTTTCCCATCTAAAGAAATATTATGAATTTGATAATGAAATTCCACATCTTGAAGGGGGGGTCCCTATCTTGGATCAATCTATGGAAATTCCTTTTTAAGTAGCACCAACACCCCCTCATGAATAAAATCATGAAGAAGAAGCTCTTGCCACTTCAATTGAACAAGAGACTCAACTGGATGATGTGATTGAGAATATTGGAAGATTGAACCTTGAAGAGAATAATGCACCACCAACTATTCAACCTAGGCCATCAAGGAATATTTCGAAATGGGACATAAAGACACTTGAAAGTGTCCATTCAAATGAAATTGGAAAGACGGGAATGAGAAGTGCAACTAGACAAGAATATGGAGGAAATGCATATAACTCAGGTGACGGCATGGATGTCTCATTTGATTGTGAAATGAATTTTTCTGCTAACTTTGAACCAACTTCCTTTGAAGAGGATTCTACTTGTGATGAGTGGAAAGAATCCATACATAATGAGTATGATGCACTCATGAAGAATGGAACCTGGAAGCTGGTTGACCCTCCAATCAGAACCAAACCAATTGGAAGCAAGTGTGTATACAAGAAAAAATACAAATCTGATGGCTCACTTGACAAGCACAAAGCAAGGCTCAAGGCGAAAGGATATGCACAGAAAGAAGAATTGACTATGAAGAAACGTTCTCCCCCATAGCAAAATGGGGCACCATCCGTACTATACTCTCCTTGGCTGCACAAAATGGATGTAAATTTCATCAAACGGATGTAAAGACAACATTCTTGAATGTAGACTTGAAAGAAAATGTCTTCATGTCTCAACTAGAAGGTTTTGTTGTGAAGGGATAAGAACACAAGGTATGCAAACTTGTCAAGTCCTTGTATGGCCTAAAACAAGCACCTCGAGCATGGTATGGAAATATAATTGAGCATCTTCTAAAGTTGAATTTCAAACATTATAATCTTAATGACGCAACATTGTTTGTAAAGAAAGTTGGAATATATGTTGTGTTTCTTGTAGTATATGTAGATGAAATTTTGATGACAGGGAACAATGAAAGTTTTATAACATCCATAAATAAATATTTAAAGAAAGGATTTGAAATGACTGATCTGGGACATTTTCACTACTACTTAGGACTTGAAGGGACTAAACATCCTAAGTACATATTCATCTCGTAGGAGAAGTATATTGGAGAATTGTTTAACAGATTTGATATGACAGACTACATCCCACTCTCAACTCCAATAGAACAAAATCTAAATCTAACATTAAGTGAAGGAAAATAATTCGAGGATGCAACCAAGTACCGATAGTTCGTAGGAATCCTTATCTACCTTATCACCACCAAACCAGATATTTCTTATGGTGTTAGCATTCTTTCACAGTTCATGCACAAACCTTGTGAGGGACATTGGTCTACTGCAAAAAGACTTCTAATATACTTGAAAGACACTCAAGGCTTTGGACTCAAGTACTCTAAGGTGGAAGACTTCAAACTCATTGGGTAATCTAATTCAGACTTTGATGGTGACAATTCTGGATATACGATGAGTCTTGGATTAGAATTTGTCTCTTGGATATCACGTAAACAATCAATTCTAGTAGATTCAACAATAGAGGAAGAATATGTAGCTGCGGAAGAAGCAACCAAAGAGATTGTGTGGATCAAGAAGATACTTGAATATTTGCAAGAGAAACAAGAGAACTCCATTCCACTTTTGGTTGACAACACTTCTACAATCAAGTTGTCCAAGAATCCCAAATTCCATGATCGAACCAAACACATCAACAAAAAGTATCATTTGATTCGACACCATGTAGAGGCCAAGACAGTTCATTTACGTCATTGTTCCACGAATGAGCAAATTGCAGACATCTTCATCAAAACACTTGGACGAGATATGTTTGAAAGATTTAGTACCATGCTTGGACTTACAAACACCCCTTCGGATTAAGGGGGGGAATGTTGGAATCCTATGGGATTTTGAAAATATTGTAAATAATGTAATTAGTTTTAGTTATGGAAGATGAGGAGTCTTGGAGGCTCCAATGGATCTCTTGGAATCGAAAGTCCAAGAGTCTCATATCTAATGTATAAATAAATGATTTGGTTGATGAAATAATTGAATTCGGGAGTTATTATTGTCACTAATAAGTCTACATAAGTGCACAATATGGTTGCATATTTCCTATCCTTTAGCATAAAAACGCCACTCAAGGGCATAAATCAACTAGATGAGCCCACCTAAGTTAAGCCTTCAATTAATTTAACTCCAAAATTTACCCACTTTTGAGGGGCTTTTAACTTTAATATTATTTTAATCAAAAAGGTAAAATATTTAATTATGGATAATGAATAATATGGAATTACCTAAAAATGACACATGGGGGTGGTGAATATTAGGATAATTAGTTAATTAACTATAAAATAAATAATTGTGGGATTTCCACCTCAAGGGAGGGTGGTGAATAATACAAAATATTTCAATTTTAAAAAAAATGCATGGGAGGGTGAGAGAAACCATATGCTACTGAAATGGATATGGAATTTCTGAACTAAATATTTGGGTTAGCTTAGCTAGTTGATTTAGACTTCAGTGGTTTTGAGAGTGTTAGAATCTCGTTAGGGTAGATGAGCAGATTGGCTTACACACAGAGCCAAATACAAACACAGAGACAAATAGAATAGCGTGAACTCTCGATGTATTTCTCATAACCAACTATACATATAAATACAATGAGAAATGTCCCTTGGGTTTCATATTCCCAAGTGGACTCTTGGACTCCTGGGTGACTCTTGGTCTATCTGAGGATTAGACTCCAACAAATCCCCCCTTAATCTGAAGGGTGTATATGAGTCCAAGAAAAGAAGAGAGTTGAATAAGTAGAAGTGGACAACTACCATTAGCTAAACATTTCCATGTAGAACATCCTTTACTAAGAAGGTTAATCAGAAGCTTTCACTTGCTTCTTCTAAATACAATGGCTCTCTGAAGGGATGGTTTTTAGGCTGACCATCAACCGAAATAGGTTAGCAGAAGGTTGAAATATTCTACTATGTGTGTGGTTCAATGTTGACCACAAACTCTCGAACTTGGCAATAACAATCGCTCAGAGGTTCTCTGGAATGGTTGGGATGGGCTGACACCAAACCAACTGGAGAGCTGAAAACAGGAAGTGAACAACTGCAACTTGTTGAACATTTCCATCTTGACAATTGTTTTCCAAGTTAGCTAGAAGCTTGCACATGCTTCTACTAAATGAATGTCCTCTTGATACCAGTGGTTTAAAGCTGACCACCAAATCTGGAGCTCAATCGAACATATCTCTTCACATGCTCGCTTGTTCTGGCTCGCTTGCACTCGCTTGCTTGTTCCTGATGGTATTCATGCCCCCTGTCACGAACAATGTGAGGAGAGGAGAGTCTCATGGTGTCACAACTAGACACAAAACACATGAGTGCTCTATGGCATGGTTCTCTTTTGTTTGAGTGTCTACATCACTAAATCTAGCCTCTGAAACTGGATGTGGATCATGCTTGTTTGATCTCACTTACTTGTAGAGGGCCATGGATGCTTGTTGTTAGATAGAGGCTTCGAAACTTGACGCTTGACATCATGTCCCCCCCTTTCAGGTATAAATTGAGGAGAAGATTCCACTTGGGAATATGAAACCCAAGGGACATTTCTCATTGTGTGTATATGTACAGTTGGTTATGAGAAATACATTGAGCGTTCATGCCATTCTATTTGTCTTTGTGTTTGTATTTGGTTGTGTGTGTTTTCCAATCTGCTCATCTGCACTAAGGAGCTTCTAACAGTGGTATCAGAGCAATGGGATGGGTTGACACCAAACAAACTGGAGAGTTGAAAACAGGAAGTGAACAGCTGCAACTTGCTGAACATTTCCATCTTGACAATTGTTTGCCAAGTTAGCTAGAAGCTTGCACATGCTTCTGCAAAATGAATGTGCAGGCTCGATACCAGTGGTTTAAGGATGGCCACTAAATCTGGAGCTCAGTCGAACATAGCTCTTCACAGGCTCGCTTGTTCTGGCTCACTTGCACTCGCTTGCTTGTTATTGACGGTCTTCATTCCCCCCTGTCAGGAACAATATGAGGAGAGGAGAGTCTCATGGTGTCACAACTAGACACAAAACACATGAGTACTATATGTCATGGTTCTCTTCTGTCTGAGTGTCTACATCACTGAATCTGGCCTCTGAAACTGGATGTGGATCATGCTTGTTTGATCCCACTTACTTGTAGAGGGCCATGGCTGCTTGTTGTTAGATGGAGGCTTTGAAACTTGAGGCCTAACTTTTAGGAACCTGTGCCAACCCTTCTCTTTACTTTGTTAGTATATTGTTGTTGGACGCATATGCTTTTTAAGTCGTCCCATAGTATTTGTTGATCCATAGTTTGAATTATTGTTGTTGGACGCATATGCTTTGTAAGTTGTCCCGTAGCATTTGTTGATCCATAGTTTGTATTGTCCCATGGTTTGTATTGGCACATGGTATTGACCCATGGTATTGGTGCCTAGAATTAGTATATAAGTTTGTGTTAAGACCAATGAAGGTACCGTGAAGTTATTTGTATTGAGCTTGCTCAAAGGAGGTTTCCCTCTCGAAGTCGCCCATGATCAATAAAGCGATTCTGAGTTCTGTTATTTATGTTATCTCGTGTGTTTTCATTAATTAATTATTGCAGGTTCTTCACATCTGGTATCAGAGCACTTTCTTGGGCTCGCTAGGTGAAAATTCTGCCAAAAATTTTTTTGCATCTGTTACAGGTTCGGATCTGGGAATAATACTTATCCACTTAACTGTGGGAAGTACTTGGGCATAAGCCCTAAAACTCATTATGAGGAGTACCACAGGAACCTCGAAGTAGCTGGCCCATTGAGAGGACCTGCCAATGAAAAGGGAAACGACCCCTACCTGATTGACTAGTTCCCACTCGTGAGGTAAACCAAGAGTTGTCGTTTGTGGCAAAGTGGTTATCAGTTTTACCTGAGCCGTGGAATGACGGGTACTGCCCCAATACGCAAGCTGTTAGACAGCATTGGTGGTTGAATGAATCCCCTGAACCGATAGGAAGTCGAACATACCTGGGGTCCATATCTATTTTCAGCTGAACTGTTGCCGATCACTTCCATGTTGTTGCAGATCCATCAGTTACCGATCACTCCCGCGCCGTTGCAAATCCATATGTTGTTGATCACTTATGCGTCGTTGCAGATCCATCTGTTTCAGATCCATTCCGAAAGCCATGTTATCACATCTATGTTAGCTGGAGCTACCATACTGCAGACTGTGCAGCCAAGGACCGCACAATACTTTTTTTTTCCAAATCAGAGATCTGATGCCTTCAGAGGAGGCACACAGTTTTTTTCAGATTGCCCCGAGCAAATATATCAGAGGGGACATTTGGTTGTACAGTGGTACAGACATGTTACTTAGCATTTACCACAGGGTCACCCTTCCATGCCAGGCTTTGATATGAGACCATTGAGACAATTTCCTAGTCTTGTTTTGATTGAGACTATCACATAGTATTGTTGGTTTACTATTTGTGCCCGGATTCAGCAGAGATCCAGTTCAGAGACAGCCTCAACAGCAGGTATATGGTGCGACAGGTATTGCATTTGATATATATTGCTCATGATTGTTGCTTAGACTTGTTGATTTGGTGATCTAGTTTTTATGATATGTGATTGGGCCCTTGGTGATGTCATTCCACCCCTTCCTAGTAGGCTCCTGTTATATGCACACCGGGTTACACCCCTACTCTTGGTATAGACTTGGTCATTTAGTTCCCCTAGGTAGCTAACTTTGGATCCAACTTCACTTTCTCCATCCATCCGACTCATACATGATATTCTTTCCCGACTTGGATTCTGATTTGTGACTTTGAGGATCCCTTTCCCCACTGATCTCTAAGTATGCCATGACTCCCTGTCTATTGTGCCTCGGCTCTTTAGTGTGTGAGATGCACTCTCAAACCTGGGATTTGCTCATGTCGTTTGCCCCCGATGTTGCAATGCAGTTAGGATTGTGTAGCCTCATCGGGTGTTCCCCATTGGTCATCGAAGCATGTATTGCTCACCCCCATTAATTTGCAGTATGAGCACCATGATTATATCTATTGAGATATGTATGTAGCCCAAAAGGGCCTTGATGTAAATTGAAGAAATGAAGAAATGTAAATCTAGCCAAAAAAGGGCTAAGTATGAAACTCATTGTAAAATCCATGCAATGTGTTTGTAAACACACATGGACATAGGTCAGTTGTACATGTCAGCATTTGTAGTGGTTATTCCTCACCTAGTCCTGCGGAGCAAGGAGGTGAGAGGGAGCAAGGGACAAGCTCAAGATTGTCCCCTAGAGTCTCAAGTTACGGTTTGACGGACACCCAGTTTGGCGGCTCTAGAAAAGAACCTCACAAAGTCTTTGGGAACAGATGTGAGTTGTGAGATACTTGTCAGATTACCAGTGGCAGTTTCCCTGCACTATACCCATTTGTGAGGCACCGCCCTTCCCCATGTTTTGTCATGGTATACTTATCTGAGTGGACCCTACTTTCCCGAGTTATCCGGAAGGTCACATGATCCTCATCCTTGTCATCCCTTATCCTTTGCCATGTATTCCACATCACCCAAAGTCAGCTAGTTGGTCAAGTCTATAGGTTGTGCATAGCAGTTGAGTCTTTTGGATGTGGTGGGCCCACCTCACCTGGGGCATTGTATTTTCCGAGATTTAATGCAGTTTTTTATCACCATATTATTATCATGTTGTTTAGTAATGTACTAACTTGTATAAGGAATCCTTTCGCTTCATCATTGCATACAGGTATTCCGCTAGCACTATTGTTGACCAAATTTGACTTGGTCAAACTAGGTTGACCAGGCCAAAAATGGGCTTGAAAAAATGTTGCGACCAGAATTTTGATTTTGGTCAATTATTATCTATAGGGGACCCATATGAGCCTCCAAGTGACAGAATGCAAAAAGATCGAGGCGTTTGTGAGATTTTTAATTATTACTAGTCATTAATGACCTGCTTTAATTAAAAATCATGGATTTTGGGCAAATAATGCCTAAGTGATGGATCGGGGTCATTCGAGTTGTCATTCCTACTATTGTTGGGGTCCAAGATCACATTGCAGCAGACGGTTCGGCAATCCGAGATTGTGTGATAACATTTTTGGCGTCACTGCCGGGGAGGTAGAGGCATACCCGTGTTTTGTTCGAGCTTTGAGTCTTTTTGCTTGTTTTTCCTTTTATCATCATATATGAACTTAAAACTCTGTTGGCTGATTTATTTTTGCATAATTATTGCAGCCAACACATTTTTGTCTCATTCACCACTTCCCCTTCACGACATCCCACCTTCGGTGAACAAGGTATTTAGTTCACCTGGCGACTCCACCCCGCGGCTCCACTAGAGGTCGAACCCATCCGTACAACTTACGTAGCCTTGATCGTTCTGACACATCACATAGCACGCCTATCACTTACGTCAGACGAAACCTTAGTGAGCACTCCCCCAACTCGCTTTGGCAGGCGGTTAATTCTGCAGCTTCCCCTAGTGTGGTAGTGCCACCCCCTTCCATAGCTCCCAACCCACAGCTAAACAACCAGATGGCCAACCCCAATCCTAGTCCACGTACCTTTGGCCGTATGGCTAGAGCTTCATCCTTCAGCTTCGCTCAGATTCAAGGTGCTCCCCATGACATGCCTGACAAGAATTTTGAAAAGATTCCAAAGTTTAGTGGGAGCACAACCATCACGATTGAAGATCACATCAAATCTATGTGGCAACACATGGAGGCCTATGGGGCCACCGACAAAGATGTTTTCATGAGAGGTCTTTTTATGTCACTTGAGGGCGATGCCCGCAAGTGGTTTGATCGGTTACCTGCTGGATCAGTCACTGGTTATGATGACTTCGTGACCAAACTCAAGGGACAGTGGTCTGTCAAACTGGATGGCAAGTATTTACTTAGCCAGCTATCAAGAATTAAGAAAAAGGAGAACGAAACCACTCACGAATTCAACATCAGATTTGATAAAGTCGTGGCCCAGATACCTGAAACCATTCGCCCCACGGACCCAGCTATCCTGATACACTATCTAGACTCATTCGAAGGATAGCTAGGGTACCACCTTAAAGACAAAGAGCCAGCTACTCTTAAGATCGCCCAGGACAATGCCCGCAAGGCTGAAGCAAATGCTGCGTCCATGGGAAAAAAAAACTTCTTTGACCTTCATGCTCCTTCCTCATCACGCAATGATTCCCATGCCCGCAAGGGCAAAGAGTCTGCAAAAGAAGACACAGAGTTAGGAAACACTGAAGACATGAAGGAAATGATCAAAACCCTTACCCTTCTAACAAGAGACCTGGCCAAAAACAGGGACTCGAATAGATATAAAGTTTTGTATGGCCCCAAGCCATATTGGAACCAAAACAGGAGGCCCACCACTGAAGAGATCGAGAGACCTCCTGCAGCTCCTGAGACCCCTGACACTAGAGCCATTCACTGGTGCGCAAAATGTGAAAATGAGCACCCCGAGGCTGAGTGTAGCTATGTCGAGCCAGAAGAACTCATAGAAAACATCAACTTCGTTGATGACACACCTTTCAACCTAGATTTTGGCCAAATCCTCATTGAGGAGGACGAGGAAGAAGATGTTGAAGAAGTAAGACCCTCTTGTTTGTCAGTTCACCCTGTTGTCGATGATCCTCAACGAATCAAGATCTATAGGAGACATAGGGATGAGCCCAGGCCCGCACCTTTCACTGAGAGGCACGAGGCTCCCCAGCCAGATCTCGGTACTAGCCCTCATCCTTCTCACGATCCCTTTGGGCATAGCATAGAGTTGGAGAAGGAATTAGCAAAGATCACGCAGAACGTCCCCATGTCTAAACTAGTCGAGCTCCCTTCAGTCCGAAGTCAGATCGCTGATTTTTTAGATAGCATCCTGGTAGAGAGGGACCTGTCAGATACCTCTGCGGACGTCCCTAGTTCCCTAGGCACTACACACGATGAGGAGATGGACACGGAGGATCCCTCAGTATCTATTCACACCGCTATTTATGAGAGAAAGAACGAAGGGCACCATCCTTTCTACCTGACTCTCCGTATACAGGGCATGTTGTTGCACAACTGCATGCTAGACTCGAGGGCCCTTATGAACGTCATGCCATTGCAAATCATGAAGGCTCTGGGCCTGGAGGTCACCTGCCCTTACGGAAATTTTTGCGGGATAGATTCCAAACAAGTTCCGACCCATGGCCTGATCAAGAACTTGAGGGCAGACCTTTTCTCATGCCTAGATATCTCCACACTTATGGACATGGTAGTGATTGATCTTCCACCTGTCTACGGTATGCTTCTGTCCAGAAAATGGGCTGCTGGTCTAGGAGGGCATCTTCAAATGGATTTATCTTACACCTCTATCCCTGACCCTAATGGGGTCTTGGTGAGAGTGTACCGGGAGCCTTTTTATGAGGGACACATTGAGGGCATGGAGGATGCCATGCGGAGGAAGTATGGAGGATGTGAGTTGGGTCAGGAGGGAATGTTTATGGCCTTTGGTGATGAAAGGGAGGATATTGATGATGAGGCCGAGTTAGGACATCCTTTTGGAAGGTGGCTCTCCAGCCCCACATCTCACTCACATGATGAGGATTCTAAAGAAGAGGGCATGCAGGAACTCAACCACGAGCATCCCGAGAATGAACTGACAGCTCCTCCTGAGGGGCATGAGCCTATGGAGATACGAGAGCGAGCCCCCACAGATCACTCTTATCCTGCGAGCCTCTGGGAGTAGTTGGCTCAGTTGTATCTAGACGATTATTCTATCACTAGGATTAAGGGCTTGGAGTTCTCTCTGCCCGATGAGTTGAGAGCGATCATGAATATTTTTCCTGCATACACTGAGGAGGACCATGAGATGGAGGAGCGTAGTGAAGACACTCCCCCTCCCCTGGAGGACTGGGAAGTGAGAGGAATTCCACCTCCGGAGGAGAGAAGTTTTAGGACTATCCCTGAGATGTTGGCCATAATGAATGATAACCTTAATAGACAGGCTAGAGGGCTTCCCCCACGCTACTGGTGGGAGGAGCCATCTTCCCAGGAGCCGCCTGATAGGGAGAGCGATTCATCAGATCAAGTTTTTTTTCACGAGTTCTCCCTTCCCACCGATTTCACAGGAGAGTTTGAGCCATTGCCCTTCATAAACCCACCCCCCTCTCCACGCCCACATGCCTTCCCGAGTTTCCTCTTGCCTGGCGAGGTCCTTGTACCGTCGAGAGAGGGGTGTAGCACGCACGTTGCATCTTCGCCTTCCACCCACCCTTCCACCAGGAGCCTGTCTGCCCAGCCTCCCGATTTCTGGACGATTGGTGAGACCGAGATAGGTGTCATACACCCTAGGTCCGTTGTTCCGTGGCCTAACCCGGCCCCCACAAGGGAGGTGACTCCCGAAGTTCTGATAGGGGAGGTTGCGATCCCGTTGGATGGTGGATCCCATAGATTCGTTCCCCATACTAGCCGTAGGGACCTGCACCCTGACAATGGTGGAAATGTCGATGTATCAGTGTTCCGCGATATAGGTGTGGACCCTCCTTCGGTAAATTGGAGGACCTTTACCATGGGTGATCAGGTTGTTATACCACACCACATTTTTCACCACATGGTTGGAAACCATACTGGGCTTTTGGTGGGCCCCTTCAGGATTGAGGTCCGCAACGGGGACTCATATTTTCTAGCTACCGAGGATGGGCATTACTTCTCTGTCCCCGTGAGTGGTCACCAGCTCCAAGAGTATGTTCCCAGGTTCACCCGGGGGGATATTCTTTGATCTCAACTTTAATCCTTCCTCCTTTTTGCGGCCAATAAGCTCTCAAGAGCAGCAATCGATCGTCCCTCACCTTTGATTGACCCTCACCTTTGTCTGACGACTAGTTGCCCCTTTTTCTTTTTTGTTTTATCTCGTGGTCATCCCGCTCCTTTTACACCATTTTCCCTTTTTCTAGTGTCTTTTGTACCATAGTTTATGTTCAGTTGTCTTTCACCTTTATTACACCTCATGTGTCGACTTAATAAAAGTTAAAATGTTGTAGAGTTGTTTTCGTTATTGATATATTTTCATTTCAGCATTGTCATTTTGTCTATTTCTGCTGGATTATTATATATATGATGTATGTCCTAACGAGCGGTCTGTAGAGATTGGTATAGCGTCTGCATTTTACAGAGATAGGTACATGTTGATGATGATGATGCAGATAACATGCATGTGCATGTAGTTTGATGATGATGAGAGGGGTGCTACGAACCAGAGATTCTGTGGTTCTCAAGCACTCTCTCCCTTAGAGCACTTGTCCAAGTTGGAGCCTGATGTTATCACATCTATGTTAGTTGGAGCTACCATACTGCAGACTATGCGGCCGAGGACTGCACAGTACCTTTTTTTCCAGATAAGAGATCCGATGCCTTCAGAGGAGGCACACGGTTTTGTTCAGATTGCCCCGAGCAAATATATCAGAGGAGACAGTTGGTTCTACAGTGGTACAGACATGTTACTTAGCATTTACCACAGGGTCACCCTTCCATGCCAAGCTTTGATATGATCCCATTGAGACAATTTCCTAGTCTTGTTTTGATTGAGACTATCACAGAGTATTGCTGGTTTACTATTTGTGCCCGAATTCAGCAGAGATCCAGTTCAGAGACAGCCTCAGCAGCAGGTATATGGTGCGGCAGGTATTGCATTTGATATATATTGCTCATGATTGTTGCTTAGACTTGTTTATACATGATAGTACACTAAATCTACATATGATGATTGATTTGGTGATCTAGTTTTTATAATATGTGATCGGGCCCTTGGTGATGTCAGTCCACCCCTTCCTAGTAGGCTCCTGTTATATGCACACCGGGTTACACCCCTACTCTTGGTATAGACTTGGTCATTAAGTTCCCCTAGGCAGTTGACTTTGGCATTAGAGGAAATTTCAATTTAAAATGGGCCTTCCAAAAATAATACAAATTCCATGTCATCATGTATTATCCAATCAAAATGCTTTAAAATTCAAAAAGGGAGCACCTAAAAAAATTGGAGGGAAAAAATAAAAACTACTTTTTTGGATCCTATTTTCAACTTATCTCCTTGTAGGTTTACTCAAATTTCAAGCGGGAGAGCATGTTGGATGCATAATTAAAATATGCATCCAATGAGTACCCATGTTGCATACTTTTAACAACATCCGCACCAGGAAAAATCGAAAATACAATAAAAAAACGTGTTTTCTCTCACTAGAAACACGTTTTTTTAATGTATTTTCAAAAAAAACGTGTTTCTAGTGAGAGAAAACACGTTTTTTTATTGTATTTTCGATTTTTCCTGGTGCGGATGTTGTTAAAAGTATGCAACATGGGTACTCATTGGATGCATAATTTAATTATGCATCCAATGAGTCCTCCCTCTTGAAATTTCAGTAAACCGACAAGGAGATAAGTTGAAAATACGATCCAAAAAAGTAGTTTTTTACTCTCTCTCTACTATTATTTTATTATTTTCTTATTATTTTCCTTAGGAGGCCCATTTTTTACCCAAATTTCCTCTAATGATCCACCTTCACTTTCTCCATCCATCTGACTCATACATGATATTCTTTCCCGACTTGGATTCCGATTTGTGACTTTGAGGATCCCTTTCCCCAGTGATCTCTGAGTATGCCATGACTCCCTGTCTATTGTGCCTCGGCTCTTTAGTGTGTGAGATGCACTCTCAAACCTGGGATTTACTCCTATCGGTTGCCCCAAATGTTGCAATGCAATTAGGATTGTGTAGCCTCGTCGGGTGTTCCCCATTGGTCATCGAAGCATGTCTTGCTCACCCCCATTACTTTGTAGTATGAGCACCATGATTATATCTATTGAGATATGTATGTAGCCCAAAAGGGCCTTGATGTAAATTGAAGAAATGAAGAAATGTAAATCTAGCCAAAAAAGGGCTAAGTATGAAAGTCATTGTAAAATCCATGCAATGTGTTTGTAAACACACATGGACATAGGTCAGTCGTACATGTCAGCATTTGTAGTGGTTATTCCTCACCTAGTCCTGCGGGGCAAGGAGGTGAGAGGGAGCAAGGGACAAGCTCAAGATTGTCCCCTAGAGTCTCAAGTTACGGTTTGTCGGACACCCAGTTCAGCGGCTCTAGAAAAAAACCTCATAGAGTCTTCGGGCATGGATGTGAGTTGTGAGATACTTTTCAGATTACCAATGGCGGTTTCCCTGCACTATACCCATTTGCGAGGCACCGCCCTTCCCCGTGTTTTGTCATGGTATACTTATCTCAGTGGACCCTACTTTCCCGAGTTATCCGAAAGGTCACATGATCATCATCCTTGTCATCCCTTATCCTTCACCCTGTATTCCACATCACCCAAAGTCAGCTAGGTGGTCAAGTCTATAGGTTGTGCATAGCAGTTGAGTCTTTTGGATGTGGTGGGCCCACCTCACCTGGGGCCTTGTATTTTCCGAGATTTAATGCAGTTTTTTATCACCATATTATTATCATGTTTTTTAGTAATGTACTAAATTGTATAAGGAATCCTTTCGCTTCATGATTGCATATAGGTATTCAACTAGCATTATTGTTGACCAGATTTGACTTGGTCAAACTACGTTGACCAGCCCAAAAATGGGCCCAAAAAAATGTTGCAACCAGAATTTCGATTTTGATTAATTATTATCTACAAGGGACCCATATGAGCCTCCAAGTGACAGAATGCAAAAAGATCGAGGCATTTGTGAGATTTTTAATTATTACTGGTCATTAATGACCTGTTTTAATTAAAAATCATGGATTTTGGGCAAATGAAGCCTAAGTGACGAATCAAGGTCATTCGAGTGGTCATTCCTACTATTTTTGGGATCCACGATCACATTACAACAAACGGTTCGGCAATCCGAGCACTCTAGGTGGGTCAAAAGCCCAATTTTCATCTTCAGCAATAAAATACATGGAAAATCAGAATTCGACAAAGGCAACTATAGCAAAGGGTAAAAATCAATGGTTGGAAAATAAAGGGGTGATTCCTAACGTAAATTGATAATGTTTAACATGGAATTTGTACATTGTGGATCCCTCCATTGGGCCAGCTCACTATATGGGTCGAATTTCCCCATTGGGGGCATTTTTCCTCCATGGCATTTTCGATTTGGTGGATGTATTTCATGTGGGACCTTGTTGTATTGTGTTGGGGAGATAAAACATCCTATAGACACCCCCCAACATCACCTTATGTATTGTAGGGGACCCCCTCTCCACTTGTGCGCTATCCTTGGGCAATTTGCACCCCCTCCATGAGCTCATCTCCACCCTCGATTTGGTGATTGGGAGAGTCAATCCCAGCCATAGGTTTTGGGGAGAAATGAAGCTAGGGTTTGAGCCATCTCTATAAGAGAATGAGCTCTCCCCATTGTGGCCTCTCTTGGCACATTTGTACACTTGATTTTTTCATGATATATAGCCATTTTTCCATAGTTCTTGAGAGTTTATGGATGGATTATGTGTTGCTTGACTGATATCTAGTCTTTCATAGCTTTGTTGAGTTGCTAGTGCATTGTTTCCATATTGTCCTTGGCCAACGACTTGTAGGTAAAGAGCTTAGCTGGAGGAGGGCGCAATTTTTGGAGTGGGAACCCCACAACTGCTCGAATTCTTCAGAGTCTCAACAAAGGGATTTGTTATTGCATTTTTTGCCTTTCAATTCTCTCATTTTAGTCATTTTGCATGTTGGTTTCTCTTGTTATTTGCTGCATCACTGACTTGATCTTGTTTGTGGTAGGTACCTAGGGCGAATTTTGCCACTGGAAGCTCAAAACGTGAAGGGAACACGCTGCTGCTTAGCAACTGAGTTTGGAAGGGTAGTCTTCAGCAACCTCATCCATCTATTCACTCCTAAGTAGGTCCTTCTTGCTGGTCTCTAGCATTTTAAATTTAAATGTGTGTGTGTTGAGCAGAAATCTCATGTAAAAACCCCTAAAAATACAAAACTTAATTTTTCACCATTAGAATTTGTTTTAATTTAAAACCCGCTAATGAAATGCTCCTAAAACCCTAAATCTAAAGTTGCATTTCTGTTGGACTCCATTTTCCCATAGAATCAGCACTAGTCTACCTGGCAATCAGTTTCAAAGTTTCATTGTTTTTCTCCTTCTGCTTGGTTGGGTGATTTTGGGGTTCTGGGTAGTTTGTAATCGGTTTCAAATCATCATTTTATGTCTAGGAATCAAACTACCAAACGCTAGAAGTATTTTAAATCACGTTTTATTTGCTGCTCTATGTCCATTTCTGCACTGCTTAACTCTCTCCCTTAGGCAGATTTAATCCATTCTTTCACTTCTAGCTTACTGTACGTCCTAGTCTATTTCAGCCTTGCAATCACCAACCTAATCAGCTTGTTTCATTATAATTGATTGCTGGTCACTTCCACATCGTCCCCATTTTTACTGCTTGTGTCCATCTCTTGGTTGGAGCTAGATTTAGGACTTAATCCGCACTCATTTCCTGTTTGTACTTCTTTCTATCTTTGGGTTGGGTGTGTGTTTGTCTCTCAACCATCATTGGTTGAGCGGGGTCTCCCCCCTGACTTGGCTACGTGCCTTGTCTGAAGCAATAGTAGCCTTGTCCGGTGTGACTTCCGTTCCCTGAATGGAGGACCTGGCTATTGTAGGTTACACCATTCTGGTTGATCACCCTCTGCCATCCCTGTTGGGACACTTTCATCCATCAGCTAGAGATTGTGTGATAACAAATCCGGTTCTGATCCATCCATTTCATATCCATTCTAAAATTCGTTTCAGATCCAGCCGTTTTGTATCCATTCCGAGTCATTCCATATCCAGTTGCTTCCGATCCAAAGAGTATAAAATTATGTTTTTTTGCCATATCTCCCTTGTTTTAACTCTATTCTCCCTGAAACTTCACTGACACCCCTGCAATCCCATTATGTATATTTCATTCATAAGGACCCTATCCCAAATTCTAATTCTCAAAAGTAGAAATCCCACATTTGTCTATTTTTAGGGTTTGTCATAACTCCTTCAATTTTCACCCAATCACCTTCAAATTTTGCCACCGTGTCCATTCCCTATATCTGCTTCTTTGTCCCTCTCTGACAATTTTTCCCATTCTTTCACCCCGCTTCTGAAATCCTCATTTTCTGCTTCCCTATCCCTTCTAATGTGCCCAAAACCTAGTCAAACCCTAATTACTCATCCGAGTTTTTCCCAAATCCAAATTTCTCTTTACTAAATAAGATTTTGTTTATGTTTTTCTACCCATTCACAAAACAAACAAACAAAAAACTCATGGTTATGGTTGTCACCCGCGCAGGAGCAAAAACCATGGAGGAAGCACTTGCAGCCATCCAAACCAAACTCCAAGATCTGGATGAAAAACTTATCGGTCTCCATCTTGAGCATTCAGCCATGAACAACAAACGACAATCCGAGTCTTCATCAGACAATGGGTTCTCTTCTTCCAGCAATTTCGTGGTCAAAAGCTTGATTTTCCTCGCTTCAATGGTATTGATCCGACTGGATGGATCTATCGTGCAGAACAATATTTCAGTTTGCATAATACTTTTGATGCCAACAAAGTTCCATTTGCATCCTTTCATTTGGAACAGGAAGCTCTTCAATGGTACCGTTGGTACATCAAGGCTCATGAAGAGCCAAAATGGCCAGATTTTTGTCAGCTCCCTTCGCAACGATTTGGTCATAGTGCTTTTGATGACTTCACAGAAACCCTCACTAAACTTCTCCAAATTGGCACTGTGAGAGAGTATCAGACAGAATTTGAGAAACTAGCCAATCACACAGAAGGATTGTCTGATGAATTCTACAGGAGTTGTTTTATCAGTGGTCTTAAGGATGAAATCCGCTTAGAGGTTAACATTTTATGTCCCAACACAATGATGGAAGCCCTGGGGTTGGCTAAGTTGGCAGAAGACAAGATTGCAACCCAACAGCGCTCCAAACCCACTTTTGTTCCCTTCTGAAATATGGGTTCTCAACAACCTCCCATCCCGCCAGCTCCTTGACCAACTCCTATCAAGCATTTGTCTGAAACAAAGATGCAGGCATGCAGAGAAAAAGGGATTTGTTATAATTCTGATGAGAAATTCACTCGGTGACATAGATGTGTTCAGCAAAATCTCTATCTCTTGGATGTGGATTCTCCTCCTACCTCTGAAATTGATGAAGAAGCTCCAGATACAATGGATGATCAGGTCGACATTCAGGAGCCGCCTATTGACCCTCTGTCTCAGGAACACCACCCAGAGATATCTCTCCATGCTTTAGCCAGAATCACCACCCCCTAAATACTGTAGGTCAGGGGTTACTTCAATAAGATCCCTCTTACAATACTCATTGATTCTGGTAGCACTCATAATTTCATTGACCATCGGATTGCCAAACAGGCTGATTGTTTTGTCCATCCTTGCTCCAACTTTGAAGTCATGATTGCCAATGGGGGCACCTTACCTTGCAATGGGAAGTGTCACAATGTGCATATCTCTTTGGAAGATTATAACCTACGCTCTGACACGTTTGCATTTTTCCTTAGGCGGATGTGATGTGGTTTTAGGCGTTCAATGGTTATGCACACTTGGCCCCATCTTATAAGATTTTGCTGAACTTTGGATGCAGTTTTCAGTCAATGGGAAATAACACAAATTTACAGGCTTACAACCAAGGTCTCTCTACATCATCAGTTCACATCGCCTGGAAAATATCCTTAAGAAGAATTCACATGGTGTCATCGCTCAGCTCCATTCCATTCATATGCACCCATCAATGGTCTCCACTACTTCCTTGGATAGCTATGCAGGTGTCTTTGCTGAACCAGTGGGCTTGCCGCCTTCAAGAGCCCCTTCCGATACGAATTTAGCCGCATCTACATCTAAGAAGGAACTGATGGCTATTTTACATGTAGTATAGAAGTGGCCGCAATCCCTATTACGGAATTATTTATGCATCCAGACTAATCACCAGAGTCTGAACAATTTTCTGGAACAATGGTTCTCCTCCCCAACACACCTGAAATGGGTTAGCCAACTCATGGGTTATACCTATGCGCTCACTTACACAAAGGGTAAGGAAAATATGGTGGCGGATGCTCCTTCTCGCACAATTCATGCCCCAGTTTCTCTTTCATCTCTTTCTACGCTTGTTCCAAATTGGTTGCAATCTGTTCAACAGGGCTATGTCTTCTATTACCTCCATGCTTCTCCATCGGCAGGGCACTCTGGGTACCTCAACACATATGACCGGGAACAGTGTAACTTCTTATGGCCGAGACTGCAAATGATAATTCAATAGATGGTGGCTAACTATGATACTTTCCAGGTCAACACAGGTGAAACGACACTCCTTCCAGGACTGCTCGAACCCTTTCCCATCCCTGCACAGATTTGGACAACTATTTCTATGAATTTCCTTAAGGTGCTCCTATGGTACAATACCACATCTAAAATGACACCATATGAAGCAATCTATGGAAAGACACCGCCAATTCTTCTTTCATACACCCTCAGCAGTTCCCCAGTTTAGGAAATTGATTCGGTTCTTCGAAACCGTGACCAAATTCTTCTCATTTTACAGGACAATCTTCATATGGCAAGAATTCGAATGAAACAACATGCCAATCGGCACCATTCTGAGCGCACTTTTCAAGTAGATGATATGGTTCTTCTTCATCTACAGCCTCCAAGCAGCCATCCCTGGAACTCAAAAGGCGTTAGGATTTCTCTCAATCTATCACAAAGGTATTACTTCATTGGCACGGAATGCCCCCCGAGGAAGCTACAGGGGAACCACTCCTTCAGATTCCGCATCAATTTCGACAACTAAAGCTTTGAGGACAAATCTTTTTCTAAGGGAGAGGGGATGTTAGGAACCCGTGTCAACCCTTCTCTTTACTTTGTTAGTATATTGTTGTTGGACGCATATGCTTTGTAATTCATCCCATAGTATTTGTTGATCCATAGTTTGTATTATTGTTGTTGGACGCATATGCTTGTAAGTCGTCCCGTAGTATTTGTTGATCCATAGTTTGAATTTTCCCATGGTTTGTATTGACACATGGTATTGACCCATGGTATTGGCGCCTAGAATTAGTATATAAGTTTGTGTTGAGACCAATGAAGGTACCATGAAGTTATTTGTATTGAGCTTGCTCAAAGGAGGTTGCCCTCTCAAAGTGGTCTGCGGTCAATAAAGCGATTATGAGTTTTGTTATTTATGCTATCTCGTGTGTTTTCATTAATTAATTATTGCAGGTTCTTCAAAAAAACATCAAGTCCCCCCCTGTCAGGTACAAAGTGAGGAGAAGAAGATATCTCAACTGCAAGATGTGTCAATACTCGTGAATGAACTCTCCGGTATGACTTATAAATATTCTAAGTTGTTGATGACCATTGCCAAGAAGCGATCCACCCATAATGAATCTTCTCTCTTGCAGGTTTCTTCAAATTAAAGCATCTGTCTGATGAGTGTGTATGTTTTCCACAATGCTTACAAGGGTGAAGATCAAAACAATGATCTTTCATGTGGCCAAATCGATCATAGTGTTGGCATGTCAAACTTTGAACTGATGTGGATGAAGATGGACTCTCAATGAGAAATCCCGCACTCTAAAACTGGATAGGCTTGGAGAAATCGGGAATGTGAATTGCCACTTCCTTGTCATATCCAAGACCGGTTTTGTGCTTGTTATGGCTAATATCTTCCCAAGGTATGATGATGGGCTTGGAAGGAGAAAGCAGAACCTTTGCATGCATGTCTTCATCTTCATTTTCTTTCACTTTTGTACCAGCGCCACTAATTTTCTTCTGAACATGAACAGGTTCAGAATGTCTTTCTTCTTGTTGAAGCTGCAACTCAAGTTGTATGAAATCAAGAGTGTCTTGTGAATCTTTTACACAATCTCTGATGTGAGTGAGAGTCCTCTTGTCGATCATGACAGTGTTGTCGACAAAGGAAAATAGTAGAGTGTTCAGTAACTCTACAAGGCCATTTAATCTCTCCATTAATAAAATGAAGACTCACTCAACTAAACAAGGGCTTCTTGCAACTCCGCCCTTTTACAAACAAGACTCAAACTTTAAAATAATGAAGGGTGTCGGTCTTAGTCGAGAATGCACCCAGATACAATTCAGCTCACATAAGACAATTAAGTACAAAATGGATTGTTTGAAGGTTACAATTCTGGAAAAAATCACTGGTTTACCTGAGTTGATGATGCATTGTGGTGATTTCTAGGCCACTAAAACACATAGGCCTCTGTACACAAATATTCTCCTAGCTTCTATAGTCTTCAAACTTTACAAACCAGTATACTCAATAATTTTACCAGTCCTGCAACAAATTTAACAGCTCCAAGGCATCCCATGCAACTTCAATGCGATCATCAATCAATTGCATCAGCTCTTTAGGGAGATCTAGCATCCATGCACTGGCAGGATTTGAAATCTCCTTTCACTGGTGGTCTTCTTTAACTCAACAGTTGTTTAAATTCCCTTGTGGTCACAAATATTCACACAATGGAGAAGGCCTTCAGGAAAAGTTGATACCAGCTGCCAAATAGAAGTTTGTCGAAGTATGAAAAAAAACAAGGTTATGCAAAAATTAAATAATTTGCTCTTCAACGAGCTTCTACTCTCCTCGTGTGAGATGCTCTATCCTCCCCCACTTCTGCACACTGCAATCTCAAGCAATCAAATGCCAAAGAAAATAAACCAAAACACATAATGGAGAGGCATTATAAACCAGAGCATCTATGCCAAGGATTCCACACAACATAAAAAAATGAACCCAATATTTATTGTATTTTATTTATCTAGATGACACTATTGTTGATCTTGTCTCGATACTTCTGCTGGAATTCCCCATGCGGGTTCCAAATATCCACATGGATATGTAATATATATTACTGGTTATCTTCCTAAGATTTCATGTGATCTCTCTATTGTTTCATTGGCTACTGTGGTGAGCTCATACAACTCGGGGGTTTTAGGGAGACGAGTTCTCCCTAGATAAGTTTGGGTGGAAAAACTAGTTGTCCTTTGAAGTCGGAAAGTGGAGTTGTTCAAAAGAGATCTAATCAATTGAGTTTCAGGTATGATCTTCAATTTGTTCAATCATGTGCATTGTGGTATTCATCTATTTGAAATGAATTATGTTTTCCTTAAGAATTACTATGATTTTATAGCTAAAAAAAAATTAAGTCTATGGATAATTATTGAGTATTTGATACAATTCATTTCAGCTAACATTTATGGTAACCAACAGTTTCTATGGAATCAATGGAAGTAAAGTTTTTATGTAGGGATTAAAGGAAAAGAATTTATTGTTGGAGCTAAAATTTATCTTTCTTCCTTCTTCTATTATTTGCCTCACTCTACATATTTCTCATTTAAAGAAGAAAAAGTATTCAGTGAAGGTGTGCAAGAAGGTTTAACAAAATTGTTATTTCTTGTTTTTAATTTATGCTTATGAAATGAATTATTTCCATAGTATGTATAATCATTACTGGTGGTATTTGGAGAGATTACATAGATAATTGTGAAATTCTAAATGGTATTATGTTATTTGTGGTTGTAATGGCTACCTTGCATGAAATGTGTTCGACAAATTGCATAAACACCCCTTAGAGATTTTAATTATGCTTGGTTTTAGAAAATTGAGTTTTGAGACCATCCTGGTGCATTTCAAAGCAACTTCAAGGGGTATTCCTACCATTGAACCTAAAACCACATATTTGAGTTCAAAAAAAAGTGTTTTCATAATCGAATTCCATGATTTGGTCGGCTTTCCAAATTCCCCAAGCACCCTGTTGGGATTGTCCTGGGGTATGACTGTGCAATTTTGAAAATCACTGCCAAACCATTAATGAATTATGGTGGTATACAATGTTGCATATTTAATGTCTACAAATTATATGATTAAATGCCTCAATGGATATAGATTTCATGCGTGCAAAGTGTTTGATTCAATGCCTTAATGGTTGTAGCTTTCATGCATGTGTTTGATTAAATGCCTCAATGGATGTATCTTTCATGCACACAAAGTGTTTGATTAAATGCCTCAATGGTTGTAGCTTTCATGCATACAAAGTGTTTGATTAAATGCATCGTGCATGTAAAGTGTTTGATTAAACGTCTTAACAGCTTAATCTTTCACATTTTCCCCTTTGATTTTGATTTAGAAATTTGGGTATTTGTCTAAGTATTATTATAAACAACAGTATTATTATTGCAAAGATTTTTTCTGTGTTTTTTTCTCATACGCTTGGCTATATAAAATATCAAAATATTTAAGAGTAATTCATTCCAAGCATGAAGAGAATTATTCCTCGTGTCTGTCCCTTATTTCTTATGTTAATTTCTTGTTATGGAATTGATGGATTATGTAAGTCTTTTGAAAAACTAGGCTTCATGGTATTATATTTATCTTGACACCTCTATTATTATAATTACATATGTTAGATGAGTTTAATCATACTCAAAATTGTCTACTTTCAACCTTAAATATCCAATGGGGAATTTGTGTCTTTATGTCTAGTTAAGTTGGTAAGTGATCCACCCAGCAGTTGGCATTATTGTCGGATTCCAACATCGACTTCTACAATTTCATCGGCTTTGACAAGCTCAGCGACTTCGACCAGTGCATCAACTTCGAAAAGCACCGACTTCGACATGCATTGTCAACAATTGCTACTGACGAACTACAACATATTGTCTCTCTGTCTTCTAGTCGACTGTAACGGTTGAACTTTTGAAACCGTTCTAACCTCTCTTATAACTGAACATAACGGGAAGAAAACCCAAGCGTTCTCAACACTCTATTTAAGCATGTAAAATATTGTAGTATATATAAGAGGTAACAGAGTGAAAATAAAGAAGAGATTGGTTCGCATTCCTGCATATTGTCTGTGTATGTATGTGTGTAGTGTATTTCCTGCTCTGCTTATTATTATGCTTCTGCCATAACAGTATTGATTCATTCAATCGAATTGTTGTCCCCATCATGCACCTGGGCTTGTACGGATCATTGGTATCAGAGTTTATTCATTCAGAGCTTTATTCATTCAGAGGTTTGTTCGTGATTAAGTTGTGCGTAGACACTTCCATCGAAGTTACATGACTTATTCATGTTCAAACACGCTCACAAACTCAACAATCCAAGCAGACACTACCTTCAAACATGGCAGGAGAAACAGACAATAGACATGCAATTGACGAGACAGAGCAACTCATAGAGCAAGCGCTGGCTCGAAAATGAACTGAAATGTTCTTCCAGTTAAATGAAATTCTCATGCGATTTTCTTCAACATCAGGAGGATTTCCGACAAGATCTAACTCCAACAAATTCATTCCATTCAAGGTGCAAATGAATTTGGACATACCGAATCTAGAAGGAAAGATTGACGCGGAATCCATTGACAATTGGGTACAACAATTGGAATCCTATTACTCTGTGAATCAACTCTCAAAAACTGAAAAGATCACCATTTCATCCTTAAATATGTCAACATCTGTGCACTGCTGGTGGGAGAACCTATCGACAAAGATGGAGAAAAGTGGAGACCCCATAGAGACATGGGAGAAATTTGTCAAATATGTTCGAAAGGATTTCTACCTGCCCAAGTACGTTGAACAACAGTATAAGAAGTGGCAGCAGCTAAGGAAATGGAAAGACCAGTCCGTACAGAGTTACACAAATGATTTCTACCGACTAATGGCTAGACTTGTCATTCAAGAAGAATATAAATTGCTTGTTCTGAAGTATGTCAGCAGATTATCCCTGTACATTCAACAGGAGATGGAGTTTATGACTGTCAATACACTCACAGATGCATTCCACTATGCTAGTAAGTTTAAAGCCAAACAGAAAGGAAAATCACGCTTCGTGACCAAGCGGACAGGACGACCACCCGACAAGAAGGCACCAGCCACTTCGACAACTCAAGATATTCTCATCCAACTCCGCCAAAGAAAGATCATGGCAAAAATCATTCTCAAAAAGACAAAAGGGAACGTAGCAAACAACCTCCTACCAGGAAATGGTCTAATTACCACAATTCATCATGGCATGATACCTCTGAATTCAAAGCTCGGAAGAAATTTTTGGCAAAAGTGTCGACATCCGACTTGTTCGACAAAACTCTGGTAGAATCTGACCCGGAAGCAATGACCCTTTTGACATCGGCATCGACCACTCCAGCAGCCTCGACTATCGTCGGCGAGGAGGAACGAGAGCATTTATTCCATACACAGATATGGGTTCAAAACAATCCATTGCATATGATTGTGGATAATGGTAGCTAGAAGAACTTTGTTTTTAAAGATATCGTGAATAAACTAGGTCTTGTTACCACTCCACATCCTCGGCCTTATAACATCGGTTGGATGAAGGATGGACAGGAACTAAGGAACAACCGACAATGCAAACTCGCCTACTTCATTAATCATTTTGAAGATGAAGTACTCTACGATGTGGCACCACTCTTCATAGCTGACGCCTTCTTTGGGAAACCTTACTTGTGGGATCGACATGGAATTTACCAGTCACGACCTCAGAAGGTGATTGTCAGAATTCGGAACCAATGGTAAAACATACTAGAGCGACGACCTACACCAACGGTTGCAATGATATCTGCTAAACAGACAAAGAAGCTCATCAACCATGATCAGAATTTCGCATTGTTTGTGATTAAGCCGCAACATTCCAGGGAGAATGAAGCAACCAGTCGACTCACTAACCAGTGTAGCTCCCGACAAAAGCAGTAGATCGACAATATTCTTGATGAGTACCGGAACCTATTCCAAGAGCCAGATGGAGTACCTCTACATTGTCAGAAGATCGATTATCGAAAATGAAGAGATTCGCAGACAAATTCAAGATTTGATCAACAAAGTTCATATCTGACCCAGCTCCTCTCCTTGTGAGAGTCCAGCCGTCCCCGTTCCAAAGAAATACGGGACTTGGTGCATGTGCATCGACTACCAGGCCCTCAAAAAAAATTCGGTAAAGAATAGATACCCTCTGCCGTGGATAGACGAGCTCATCAACTGTCTGAAAGGTGCTAAATTATTTACTAAGCTCGACCTCGGGTCGAGATATCATCAGATTCCAATCAAGCTCGCAAATGTGTGGAAAACCACTTTCAAGACCAAGGAAGGATTGTTTGAATGGTTAATCATTCCTTTCGGCTTAACCAATGCACCTGCGACCTGCATGCGGTATATGGATAACATTCTTCGATCTTTCATCGGAAAATGTGTCATTGTCTACCTCAAAGATATATTGATTTTCAATTAATCATGGGAAGAACATGTCGGATAATTTCGACAAGTCCTCGACACTCTCCGACAACATCGACTCTACTTGAACATGGAAAAATGTTCCTTTGCAATGAACAGCATCAAATAGTTGGGTTATGTAATTGACTCTGCAGGCATTCACGTCGATCTAGACAAAGTGCAAATTCTTACGGAGTGGCCCATTCCTCAAAGAATTCATGAACTAAGAATTTTTCTTGGTTTGGTGAATTTTTATCGACGATTCATACTCCGCTTCAGTCACATAACCTGGCCTTTGAATCAGTTGAACAAGGGAAATGGGAAAATTGTCTTCAAATGGACATTCACACAACAAGAAGCTTTCGAGCAGCTCAAACACAAGCTTTGTATTGCACCAGTACTTGTGTTACCTGATTTTCATCATCCCTTTGAGATTAAGATGGACGCATCGAACTATGCCTTGGGCACAGCGATCACTCAGTCTAGTCACCCAGTCGCTTTTCATTCTGAAACTTTTAACGATACTGTTAGAATTATTCCACGTATGAAAAAGAAATGTACGCCATTGTTCAAGCTCTTAAGCAATGGAAACATTATATTCTTGGCAAGGAGATGGTCATTCTCACTGACCATGAGCCTTTACAGTTCGCCCCATCCCAGTCGAAGTTACAAACAGCTCAACAACTCAAGTGGACTAATTGCCTGCAACAATTTCAGTTGGTAATTAAGTATCAGAAAGGTAAATCCAATGTTGTCGCCGATTGTCTAAGTCGACCACCCATTACTCTCCTTACAGTGATGAGTATGCAGGGTTATGACACCACCACTTAGCCTTAGTTGTATCAAGAAGACGACTTTTCATCAATCTATCGACAACTTCAGACCGACAAGTCGTCGACCTCCGACTATTTCTTTAAAGACACCTTGTTATACAAGCTTGGACAGCTTTGTGTACCGACAGGTGAGCATCGACAACAACTCATTTGGGACGCGCACTACAGCAAGACTGCATGACACTTTGGAGTAGGGTCCAAAAGTATTTCTTTTGGCCTTCACTTAAAACTGACGTCAACAAGTACATTCGATCATGCGGTGTTTGTGCCATTGCTAAACCGCATAATCGACAACAGGCATTGTACACACCTTTTCCAGTTCCTAGTCGACCATGGGAATCTATTTCTATGGACTACTTGATGGGATATCCTACTACCAAACATCAGCATGACGCGGTCTTAGTAGTAGTTGACAGATTTTCCAAGATGGCCATTCTCATTCCATGCAAGAATACTACGACAGCGCAGCAAACCGCTCAGCTCTTCTTTGAACATGTCTGGAAACATTATGGTTTACTGACAACCATTATTTCCGACAGAGTTGCCAGATTTGTCAGCATATTTTGGAATACTCTATGGCAGCAGCTCGATACAAGACTCTCCTTATAGACATCTTTCCATCCTTAGACAGACAGACAGACAGAAGTTGTGAATCGCTTGGTAGTACAACTGCTTTGTATGTACAACCACAAGCATCAAAGAACATGGGATGAAAGTCTCCCATATATATAGCACAACTACAATCATGCTCAGCATAGCTCTATGGGAAAGAGTCCATTTGAGATCTGTTATGGATTTCAACCCTCAACGCCTATTGACTTGATTAGTTCTTCGACACGGTCAAACAATACCAACTATAACCAACGATAAGTTGACAAAGAATTGAAGTTTTGAGATCAAATCTGTGACATCCAGAAACAAGCATGGGAAATGTTGCAATGAGCTAACTTGAAAGCTAAGTCCCAACACGATAAGCACTATATCCCTCATTCATTTCAAATTGGGGATCAGGTCTGGTTGCATCTCAAGAAAAATATGGAATGGAACTTTAACTACCAACACATTTAAAGATCATCTTCAATAGCATGCCTACCTACACATATGTTCACTAAACAGATTTGGACATGGTTGTCAGAAAAATGAGAGGCCATGAATATCCAATGGGTAAGGCATGGAAAGTCATAGTGGGCATCTTCTTATCCCACTTAGCAGAGATGAGAGCCATTAGAGTCGACATACACCTAATACCCCATGAACAAGAAATGGCTAGTAACTTACCATTACCCCAAGAACAAGAAATGGTCAGCAAATTGTCGATCACCTCCAAAGAGAAGATTATATAAGAAAGGATAAGAGGTCATTAAAGATCAACAATTTTGAGAGCAAAGTGTAACTTCTCTTAGAGTTAAAGATTAACGATGCATATCAAGGCTCGGGAACAAGGATTTGTCATGTTGCATCATTGGTTAAATTCAAACCTTCTCATGTGTATAAGTTTGTTTAATTCTCTAGTGTTGAAAAGTTCTTTTGTGACTCCATCTCTCTCTGCTATGTAATTGCCGTCTCAGATTAATAAAAGGCCCCTAAGGCAACCTTCTGTCATTTTTCATGGTTCCTGAATGATATTGTGAATGATTTTCATGTTGATGAATGTACTATGAAATATTCATGATGTATTCATTGTATGAGATCTTTATCTTATGTGGTTATGTTGTTGAAACTCAATTACATTTGTATTAACTACTGAATTCTAATTTGTTCAATATGTTATTCCTCTATAGGAAAAACAAGACTTACTCACAACAATACCTTGTTTATTCTATTTATATTATTTCTATCATCCCACCAGCCAACAAGCTAGTTCTCTGATACATGAGAAGTAATGCCTGATTAGTCTATGACATGATAATAACAATACTACAGGTTTCTGCTCCTTGAACATAAAAACTTGTAGGATACAAATCAATTAAAGTTTATGGATTCCTTGGCAGAGTTCCTTTAACAGCGAGGAACATCTCAAGGGACGACACTTTCATATCACAATTCATTGTTAAATCCTTGTTCAACATAGACAATGATATAATTTCCAGTTTACCTTAGATAGAAACATTGGGGACTTTCATCTTAAACACAAAGAAGTTTTTGACATTCTCCTATAAGAAGAAGAAGATAGCATTGCAACACGTTACATTGGAGTCAAATTCAGTAGCACCTGAAAACCTTAAGCATATCTCATGGGTGATCCTTCGAGATAATCAGAAGTCAATGCAAAAGATGCAAAATAAAATTGACTAGGCTTCCACAAATAAAGACGGAAAAAAATTCCACCTTAAGAATCATACTCAAGGTTTGATCACACAAATTAAGAAGTTAATAAGTGAAAAAAGGTAACACCAAGAAAGCTAGAGGAACTCACCAACAAGAAATCAATAATCAATCTAGCAAGAAACCAATGATTGATAAAGAAACAGTGATCAACCTTGTTGAAATTCAAAAGCCACCACATTTAAAAATCCAGACCTTGGACAAAGGAACCAATACTCATCACATCAACAATAAAAATTAAAAGGATGCTTATATTGAAATCTTATGAACCAATAATTCACTATAAGTATCAAAAGACGAAGATTCCAAAAATAAGATGCAACATACAAGGATGCAATATTCAACGAACTAACTAAAGATAAACACAACATGTGAAGCTAAGTGAAGATCGTACTATATTGAAGAGAAGTGGAAGTGTGGAATCTTACCATTTTCTGAATGAAAAAAATCGTTGCCACAATTTCGCAGAAAAATGAATTAGGGTAGTTTGACCCATTAATAGTGAGACAATTAGGTTCAATGCTTCATAACTCATATCATCATATATCATCAACTATCACAAGTACAATAACAAAGGATCGTGGTGAGGCATTACTTGACAAAAGAAGAGATAAAATCTTTTATATAAATACAAAACACCCTCACAAATCATAATGATACCTCTCAATTTGATGGGTAGTTATAAAATAAGAACCAATGGCATTCTCCCATAAAGAATCAAGCTCACATGGCATCCACTTCTGAAGTAAACCATCCAATATACATCTCAAGTCCCTAAACTTCCAAGCTAAAACTTGGAGCATCGCCACTTGTAAAAGCTTTGTTCAATGCTCAAGGACTACCAGCTAATTTCCTTGCTTCCTCTAGTCAAAGACTTGGTAGTTTTGAAAACTAAACATCTCCATAAGTTCAAATCATTTAAACGACAAGGATTCTACTCTTCTAGATGATGAAATACAATTGTTACTTATTATATGCTAGACAATTCAGTTCTGAAAACTAAACATCTCCATAAGTTCAAAGCATTTAAACAACATGGATTCTACGCTTCTAGATGATGAAATACAATTGTTACTTATTATTATATGTCAATCATGGTCAATTAGATGAAATTTCCACCTCTAGGATTACAATAGACCACTAACAACATATAATATTCTCAATCAACAAGTTGAAGGCCAATTCATAATACATGATATTTGCATCACCATTGAATAGAGCAACTTATCTTAAACCAAGAGGACATTCTTACTATGATGTAAAGACACAATGGAGAGTATTCATTTAGACAAGTTCAATTTTAAAAGGAACAAAATGACAATTTTAGTTAAGAATTGCTTGTGTACATCACATATTCTCAATGTTTAAGTGTTAGTGCTATGGTTTTGTCTTATAGTATAATGTTGTCCCTTTGTAGCAAGTTTGTCATTTACCAATATGTTTTCTCTTTGTATCATAATGGTCTTTCAGAAACCTAATGTTTGTCGTAAATTGTCTAACTATATTCATAATTCCCATTAACAATTAGAAGAATATCCTAGATAATGGGCGATTATAAGAATGTCCTAGATGATGGGCAATTATAGACTATAACAAGTGCTTGCATAGTTTTTCTATGTAAGCTGAATTTTTTATTTTCCTAAGTATTGTGTTCCAAAGTTGAACTGCTCCCATTTCCCATTTCAACTCATATCAATTACACTTGAGACAAATGCACCTTGTATTGCTAGCGAAATTTAATCCTAATTATGTTTTATCAAGAAAGACTAAGCATAACACCATGTATATCCCTGACCAATCTAAACAATAGGTGATGAAATCGAGGAATCTAGGAAACTTAATTGCACATAGAATTAATGCATCTTGTACTATGAGTTTGCCCCAATTAAAATTAATGCAGAATGTTGAAAGGCGAGAGTATAACTAAATGAGTAGTGTCGACACAAGCAATAACAACAATAGGTCTTCCCCTCGAGCAAGACAAACTTTCCCCAATTCTATCTTCCACTCAAAGGAGGATAAGCAACGAGGGGCAAGAAGATGAGGTTTGGGAGGCCCAAATGAATCATTCATGGGAGGGGTACTTGATGTCCTCCAAGCAGGACTCCTACATAATCCAAAAAGAGAATAATGATCCCCTCCAATCTAGTTACCCATGTTTGTTGTCCCTGCATTTCTATGTATCAAAGTTGCAGTGATGCATGGGTACGCATATCAGGTAGGAGTATGGAGTACCTAGTACAGATCCACAAAAACCTAGGTATGCAGGCATTGGGATCCAATTAATATATGTTTGTGTGTAGGGGAATTTCATCTGAAATGAAACTTTGAAGTTGGATTTACTTGGTGGATTTACCTCTTTAATCACGTTAATATAGAATAAAAAATAGTTATATGATAATATTGTAAAAATATCGACTATAATAATGTATCTCCCATATATCTTATATATACAATATATTACATGTATGATATAATAGATAAAATAATACATTTAGAAAGATATTGTTAAGATGTAAATAATACAGATATATTTAAATGTACTTTAAATAAATGTGTGTTCTTTTCAGCTTCTGCAGGGTACCCACACGTCCCCCACTGGGGGTTGACCTTCACGGATCATGTGGCATCCCTGGATTGAGTAGGGATGTCCCTCATGGATCCATCAAATTGGATGTCTCTCCTCTCAAGGCAAGTTGACTATTTCCTACCTCTTGAGTTCTTGAGATTTATCCATCAGTAAAGAATATGAGTATGCTCAAGTAGGCTTGGTGGACACAATGCTTTGATGATATAGTGCATTATTTTTGGTTTTTTTCAATACCTGACATACATGCATGGTGTCTCTTTCTCTCTTTTGCTCATTAGGCATGTGGGAATTCACTTCATTATATGTTGAGTTCACATGAGAATTTACATTACAAAATTAGCTCAGGTATGTCTAGCTTTTTTAAACCAAAATCTGAAAAAGCACTGCCCAAATCAGATGGCAAAACTCCAACTGAGAGTAAAATATTGAGCATAGGTTATCTATCAAGAAAGGTAGCATGCCAACAAATGCAACAGCTCTGTCAAGGAATATATGTCTTTCTAAAAGAAAATGATAAATATAGGCCTTGAAAACTAAATTTGCAGTTCATGCATATGATGAGTACCAGTTTCAGTCGGCCATGCCCTTAATATTAATGACAGTGCTCTCAATAATAACCTAGTTTATGGATTTGTTCAACATGCAGTTGCACTGAGACAAAACAAACCCACACCAGTAAAATATCAGCAACTGTGAGAACCTATCTGATTTAGAGATAAAAAAAAGTCTCTTAGTTTGGGTTTGTAACTTGCTGAATAGACCAATATTGTGCCCAAAATCAAGATACCAAATTCCAAAGCCTCGTGCAGCAATACACCATGTTATCAGCTATTTTGTACAATAGCTAAATTTCTTGTGAGCCGCCAGTTTATTGAACATGATTCATGTTCATCATCAGTGTTCAGAAGTCATTTTCAGGGCAATTTTGCCCCACTTGTAATAACTACATGTTCATACCCCCATGGGGAAAATGTAAAAAGTTGGTCTAAACAGGATCCTTTTATAAAAGACTCGGCTATCCTTAGATTTAGCCATTTGGGGGATACTCTAGAGTGTTTTTTCCTTAGGAATTATGCGCTACTCATCAGTGGCGTATAATCCCTGAGTTTTTCACTCAAACCTCCAAAGCTGGAGTATTTTCCATGGTGGTAAAAACCTAAGGTGGTTATTAGTCTTGTGTCTAGGATCATTTACGTGTTAGCCATCTCGATTGAGTCGTATGAACATGTACTAGGTCCCCTAGGAGTTTCGTTTGATTCCGGCAAAAATAATTTTTTCCGTAATTTGAACCATTTTTTAATGGTTTAAATGGAATTTTTCTAAGAGTGATAAAAACCTCATCCGGAGGCGGAATTTGGCGTGGGGAGGCTTGTTTTGACGCTCAGAGCGTCCTCTTTACCCTAACGTCATCTTTTCTCAGATTCCAGGCAGTTACACCGCCTCTGAGCCAGTTTTCGCTAAAGATGTGTCATTGCCAAAAGATGACAAATTGCACTTTGACCAAAAAATCAAATAAGTCAAAAATCATAAAAAATTGATTTGGAAAAGGTTGAATAAAGTCTTCATGAGTTGTACGACCACATTAGAGGATTAAAACACATGGTTTAACAAACATTGGTTTTATGAATTACTTAGTGAAGGTGACATGAGCTTTGGAAAAGCGTGGGTCTCTTTGCATATTCACTAACTCATTGATTGGTGAGTGCTCCATGATGTGGTGGGTGGCCACTTGCATGTATTAAAGCACTTACCATTTCAATTTTAATGAAATTAAACTTTGGATCAGGTTTGAGGTTTCAATTTAAGAACCCGTGAGCATCCCTCATGTGGACAACCTTTATGCAATTTACGATTTAGTGACATGGCAGGGATTGAATGGGTTGTTGGTTGAGTATTTATTAAAAGGTGGGTGCCTTCCTCAATTGGTAGCCACCTTATATGGTATTACCTCATTCAAGCTCGAGTTTGTCTCCCACTTAGCTCCAAGCTACCTCGTGGATGGCTCACGCTTTCCTTCTCAAGTTCACAACTTCTCCACATGATGATCTCGTATTGGGTTGATGTATATTACGATGTTGTGGTGAGGCTTCCAAAGTTGAAGTGGGGGGCACCTTGCCAAGGTGGAGGCCACCTCCCCACTCTCCATTAATTCAACCACCAGTTAACTAATGCTCATGCACTCCAAGCCTAATTTGATTGGATTATGATTGGGAGTTCGATTTTGTGTCAAGTGATATTGGCTTCTCTTGTGCCATTTCGAATTTGGGCTCTAAAGCTCTTACATTTTTGTATAAATAGAGGTGCAGGGCACTCTATTCTTCATGGAGAATTTGGGCATAGAAACTCTGCTAAATTTGTAATCATTTTTTCATTGAATAAAGCTATTCAACTTTGGAGGTCTATGTGATTGTTTCTTCATTGGTGGATGTGTCTATTATGAGGTGATATCTTTCTTGTTTTCCTTTCAAGTTGTTTCCTATGTGTGGATCAAATTACTAGCTTTAGAGTTCTATTGTTAGAACGTAAAATTTTGCAATTGCAGCTGTCAAGTTGGATTATTATGCAAAGTTTGTTGTAATCTAGATGGATACAAGTACTGAGTTATATAAAGTATTGATCTTGATTTAATATTCCTAGCATACTAGTTGTTTCATTTGATCTCACTGGGGTACAAGTTGATTGTTTTACAGATATTGCTATTTGGAGAAGGGTGCGAGCTCAGTTGCATCGATCTCATCTCCATCATCATAAGAACATTCTAACAGTGTTGTCTTTCAGGATTTACAGAGTTGAGCTTGTTCCAAGAAGAAAAACATAAGGAGATATTACTCCAAGGCTCCATCCTTAGTTTCAAAACACTCTATCAAACTCGGTTACTTGGATCTACGAGCTTCTATCCTCTAGCTCTCCTTTTTTCTCCTTGAATCCTTGTGCATTGACTTGCTAACCCTTTTTCTTCTAAGCCATTCTACCTTCCTTGCTGTCTGCAAATTTTCTCCATTCACTGCCCTAAAAATTTCTCTGCAATTTTTCTTCATTCGCTGCCCTAAAAATCAGTTTGCAAATTCTTTCCTTTCGCTGCCCTAAACCTGTCATCTCAGTCTTCTCTTTGTTTGTTGCTCATTCTCTACCCTGCTGTTGTACCTTGCTGTTGTTCTCCTTTACCTTGCTGCTCCATACTCTCCATTCGCTTGCTTCAAGCTTTCCTTTCATCCACCCTTGATTGCCTAAAAAAAAAACACACATAAACAAACCACAAAACACATCAAAAATTGTTAAGTGTTGGCATTAGTTAGTTCCTTTTTTATCAAAAGTTAGTAAGTTAGTTTCGTTTTCTTAGTGATTAGATCTCATAAGTTACACTTCATAGTTAGTTGCATTCTAGTTTGAATCTATTTGTTAGTTTGCTTGTTAGCTTATTTTTTGCACTTGCATTAGTTAGGATCTAGTTTATTTTTTACATCTAGTTATTTGTTTGGCTATATTTGCATTCAGATCTCATCAAATTGAAAAAGTTGCATTTAAAAAGTTTGGGCATTTAGCTAGTTTTTCATTATTAAGTAGGATCTTTGTTTTGTTAATGCTAAAGGGTTCTTGAGTTGACTCATTGTGTAGGTACCTTGAAGGAGAAAAAGTTTTGATAAGTTTTGAAGTAAGGAGATCCAAGCTAAAGCAAAACTTCAAAGAACCATAAGGATGATCCAAAACATGAAAACATCATTTATGATCCTTTGTAAAAGTTCTTAAGGGCTTACTTCAATTTGTTTTCCAAGTTTCATTATTCTCTCAAAAGTCCTTACAAGGGTTTCATTCCCAAGGCACTTGTACTTCATTAATAAAAAGGCTAAGTGGGATAAGGTCTCCCACATTTTGGTTTTTCTTCCCCATTTGGGGAAGAGTGTCTTTGTTCTTAGCTTAGATTTATTTCAAGTACTTAGAATAATTTCATTTTGTACTGAGCATTTTAGTTATCTTTTCAGTTTTGACCTGAGAAGTGTCTTGGGATTTTATCCCAAGTGCCGCATTGACCTTGCGTGCTACTTCTCTTTCCCCACTGTGTACTGCATACGACCAGCTAGCTGGAAGTTTCATGAACAGTGTGTAGAAGTCATTTTGACTTCATTTGCTAAATTAGCTTCTTGTTGTAGAACACTAGTTGCTCTTTATTTCATATTTGCAAGCTATTTATTCATTTGCTATATCACTGCTTCATCTTCTATTTTTTGAGCTATCATATGTGTTCTTGTTTACGATCTGTTTGATATTCTAAAAAGAACCAAAGTCTCTTGAACTTGAAATAACCCAAGTCAAGAGCACTCTCTATCGGAGAGCATTCCCACTGCATTTCATTGCATCAAGCATATAGATTAGCTAAAGTCTCTTGAACTTCCGTCTTAAGACAAAGTCAAGAGCGCTCTCTATCGGAGGGTTGAACTGTGTGCTCTTAATAATTTAAAACATTCCAACTCACATTCCCCCATTAAAATTTACTTCGTTGCTATCCATCACTCAGTATGCTCTGCCGACCCTAAAAGGTTGGACTAGTACCCAGAAAGGTGATTGGATTTGTTAATCTTACAAGTGATAACATAATAAAATTTTCACCCCACAACCAACGAACCAGCGTTGTTATTTCGAGAAATACTCAGGTAGTGGGCAAAGTTCCTACGCTGGTGGGGCCAAAAATCACCGTTGTCATAGAGTTCTAGTGCTGGTTAAATCATTGGACACCTAGCCGAAGAATACTGGATGGTCCGTCATACCACCAGAGGGGAAGCCACTGAAAGTATACTTTTCCGGTTGGACGCATGCCTTTCTTTTGCTAGCCTAATAATCAATATCTTTAAAACTTTCAATAAACCAAGATAATTTGCAAAATGTTCTCACAAACACCATTCCAAGACTTATATCATCAGCATCCCCAAGCACTACACAATTTGTGACTCCATTTTGACACTGGTCATTTTATACTTTCAAGTTATCTTTAATCTAGGCCATTTGTCCATTGGAAATCAATTCAAGTTATTATCTATGGATGCCATTTTATTAGTCTTTATTATATTGTTTATTTGCAAATCTTGTATCTGCAACGTGGATTGCTCTTATCTTGTGTTTGTTCTTTTTCATCTTATAAATTTGTGATCTCATCTAAAAACTCCTAAACAACACTCATCTGCATCACCATACACCAAAAACACTTTAAAACACAAGACCCATAGAAAACTCTTTGTTAGGGACAACCCCCCTTGGCTTCGTTAGGAGTTAGCCTAAACGGAGGAGCTGGGATTTAAGTGACAGTACCTAGCTCATTGCTTGCCCCCAAGGCCACACTCCTCCCACTTGTAGTGAGGAAACAGCTTTCGAAAGATTTCTGCTGCTGGTGTGCATCTCGGCGGACAACACACCATCCAAAATCTGATGAGACCAGTTGCTATATATATATACCATTTTCATGATGAATATTGGTCGCTTTATACACCACAAAATAGAAAATACAGACAGATTTCTTCTGCAACCCACTGAGTTCCAAAAGAATAAAAATCATCAACAGAAACAAACTGCATCATCCAAAAAGATAGTGTGGCAATACAACAAAATATTCCATTCTAGAATGACGTTACAATAGCAGAATCCTTAGTCACCTGAAAAAAGCTATTCAGTTCTTCAAGAAAGAAAAAAGTTAAAACTCATAACAGGATCAGGGATTACTAACAAACTGCTTATGGTCTGATGAGCAATACTTTTCCAGATTATCTCACAGAAGGGTTTGGTTTTGCAACTTCATTCAATGACACTTTTTGAGTCATGCCCCAAATGTTCCATGCAAAGACTTTGTTGACAGCCAAAAGTGTCCTGTTCTGCAAAAAAGGCTAAAGCAGCAGAAGAGCATCGTAACTTGCAGCAAGCAATCACCTTCAGATGCCTGATGATACAAGAACTTGTAGTCCAAGGAATGGTGTTTTTGTATGCTAATCTCAAGCCTCAACCTTGGAAAAAAGCAAATAAACATAATAGTTCAAAAATAAGCAGCAGAATTATCCACAAGGATGACTTTTAGCTTTTAAATAACTTTCTTCTAAAATATAAATGCCCTTGGATAAAGCAGGCATTAAGACAAAAAGTACATACCTTGACCAGACTACCCACTTATACAATATTGCACTTAGGTCAAAACCCGAATATACATTTCTAGCACCATATGTTCTATTGATAAATTTGAAGTATAGACAGGAACACTTACTTCATAATTCAGACATCACCCTGAATGAAGATAATGCAACCACCTTTGAAAACAGCCCTCAATCGAGCTATCAATCCAACCATACCTAATGTACTTTGGGCAGATATGAAGCTGTAACCGGTAACCGAATAAATTTTAATACCTAAAGTGCTTCTGGCAGGTTTTGATGTTATGCATGCCTTCAGTATGGAATCAAAATTCATGAGATTCATTTTCCCACCAGCCACTGCTGCTTCTGATGTATTTGTCTACTATGCCAAACATCTTATTTTGAGACATCCTCCTAGCATAATTTGCAGTAGATATTGCTCCTCTCTTCAACCTCCGATATAGGATAACTTCCCATGGCCATAAGCGTGCAGCCCCAATATTTGATTCCACTGATGAGCCATGTTCAGCATCTTCAATGGACATTCCTCTGGAATGGTGGAGAATTACATTAACTTCCTCTAATGAAATATTTGCAGCACATTTCTCATTGCCTTTGCCAATAGAGGATTCATCTCCTAGTTTCACATGTGCCATGTTTACATTTTCAAAACACGCCTGCATAGATGTGTCTACTGAAATCTCCGCAATATTCAATTCAGGATTTCTTACCATTCCATCTTTCATCCCATAACCTTCTGCAACACGATCTGTATGAGCTACCTGAGCTGAAAATGAATTGTCTCTTTTACCTGTGCTTTCAGAATACATAAAATTCCTACTATTAGGATTATCAATGCATCTACCTGGGTTTTCTATTTCATTGTCCTGAATTATTCTGACACATAAATCATTTTCTACTTTCCCTGCTAGCCTCAAATATTCTCTTTCCATATGTTCAGTCACATCATTGCCATGTATCATTTTCTCAGAGAAATCCTTCTGTGCTTCAGACGGTGAATTGTTCTTCAAGGACTGCGTTGAAAAGGTAGCATCCTGCAATCCACATAAACCATGATCCAACCAAGATGGAGATGGTGACCTTTGAACGTGAGGCGACAGTGAGACTGATAAAGATCTGGGAGTCACAGAGCACGACCTGGACTTTGATACAGGCTTTGCCGATTTAGTATAAGATGAGACTGAATGTGACCTTGGATGAGAAGACAATGAGTGTGATCTTGAAGACTTTGAGCCTGAACAAGGTGAACAAGAATGTGAATGGGAACTAGCCAAAAGATAAGATGACCTTGAAGATCGTGATCTGGAAAAACTCAATTGTGAACTAGGGCTCGAGCAAGTAGAATGAGTCCGATGTTGGCTCTCTGAATGTGGACCAGAGGAATGAGACTTGTGCCTTACTCCTGCCTGCCAGGAAATAGAGTCTGTCCTATGCTTTTTATGCCTCCTTCCAGTCCTTTCCCTTGTTTGAGCTTCTTTTCTGTCATCACATAAATACCTGCTCTGTTTCTGCTTCTTCTCTGAGAATCCCTCAGTTCTATCATGAAGCTTTCTATCCTTGCTGATAAATCTTTGGCCACTGAAATCCTTCCTCTTTGGAATAGACTCTCTTGTGAGATCCTGTCTTGACCACTCCATTTCTCTTGTCCCTTTAAACCTCATAAGTCCATTCCCTCTGAAATTTCTTTCACTCGTTCGTTTCTGACCAACCCTGTCAAACTTATCCCTTCTAGAAACAACCGCCCTGGAACGGCATTGACGCATGACATGTCCCATTTGACCACAGATATAGCATCTTTCTAGAGACTTCCCAAAACCTCCATGCCCCATCCAGACTTCATTTCTTGCCCTGTGTTTTAAACCTCTTTCAGAACTGTTTGCAGCATAAGAATCATTAGATTTAACCTTTTGATATTTTTCATTTTCATATGCATCCTCGGCCTTCCTATTATCAGCAGAATATGGATCATAACGTTGCAAGTTTGTTGCCTCTTCAGCTATGTTATGTTCATCTGATGCTTCACTGAGAGGCTCTCCCCAACGGTCATTTTCCAATGGAACGGGATCTGTTTTACATCTTTCATTGAATGCTGCTTCAAGCAAATTTTGGCATTTCTCTTCTTCCCCAACCATGTCATTTTTAGAACCATCAACTTCTCCTTTAAGCACAAAACCATTCCCCTCTGTACCTTCTTTGTGGTTTGCATGTTTATTTAGATTTTTTGCAATCTCTTCCTGTTCTTGCGAGCTTCTAGCCTTTATTTCGTGATCATCTTTCCTAAAATCCCTGTTACCATAGCTCCTTCTAGGAAAATCCTTTCCTGAAAACCTTCTAAAAGGTCTTTGCTTTCGTGACCATGTTATAGAAAGCTGCTCCCCACAGATAATTCTTCCTTTCAATGCTCTGAGAGCCTTTTCAGCATCTCTGACTGTATCATAAACAACAAAACCATACCCATCCTTAAGCTCTAACTTGCTCCGACCAAATCTCTGGAATGTACGTTCAAGCTCAGTTTGGCAGACACGAGATGAAATATTCCCCACAAATAAGGACATCTGCAATCAAATTACCAAACAGATGAGTCGAAGAGAGTTCAGATACGATGAACAAAATTAACAGTTCAAAAAATAAATCTTCCAAGGGACAAAAAGGATCATAACAAACATTCTGAAATAACTCTAAGGGTCAATTTTTCAGTTTCATATTAACCTGTGGACAGGATTTAGCATCAAAGACAAAATTGCATGCACAAAAATGTAACCAGAACCACTAATCACATAGAAGATGAAACAGTTTGCATGTTTATGGACATTACAATCACCAAAATCGGCAAAGGAAAGCCATCCAATCATCTGGCCTCAGTCACCAAGCATTGTCTTGAAGTTTGTATAACCTTATGGGACTTGTATGATAAGTAAGATCAAACATCAACATTGACCATTCACAGAGTAAAATAATCTTGAGGGTTTATCAAGGCCAACAGAAGAAAGATTGTTGTTGGATATGTACTGCAGTGTTGCCAGGAAATGTAGAGAGTGATCCTTCCCAAAAATCCCAGGACTGAAGCATTTCCAAAAGCATTCTGTAGACCCACACACACACACACACATTTATGTATTATAATACACATTCAAAAAAAGGGTGCAGAATGCCTAATTACTTGCAGGAAGCAAAATATGAAAACAAATGGGCCATCATCACCAAAGAGTTCTTGCATACCTAAGATAAGATAATATAAGATAATTAGTGTCCAAAAAGTGACCATAAATAGGTCAAACGGACTGCTAGGTACATCAGAAACATTAGATAGTGAGAGTGCCGGTGCCTCTAAAAACATATCTAACCTCTAAGGATCTAAGGTCAAAGACCTAGAATCTAAAGTCTATAATCTAAGAAATAGAAAGATACAAAGCTGGGACTCCCAAAGAAGAAAGGATCCTTTTCAAGAACTCTAAAACTAAGAGAACTGTCTCGACTAGGAGTGCCCGAAGAATGTGCTCAAGGTCTGGAGGATCCATAACTTACTGATGAGGAGGAGGAGGAACTGCTAGCCTGCAAATCTGTAATGGCAATAGATGGAATTCTCATACCATTTGAAACCGAAGTGAAGAAACCCCTGAAGGAGGACTGTCTGGATGAACTAGAAGATCTGGAAGCACTGGAAGATCTGGGTACAACATGCTGCCTGCAAGAGGCCGCTCTTTGCATAGAATTGGTGTTTACAAAATAGGCCATTTGCAAAATTCAATCAGACTTGAACTCGATTGGAGAGAGACCTTACAAAAGAAATTTGGGAGGCTTCGAAGTTAGCAGAGGGTCCAAGGAAAATGGGAACAGAATACATTACAGGATTGTTGGAAGAAATGGCATAAAATTAGAACAGTTAAAAGCCATCACTTCCATTTACAGTTATTTGGGCAATTTAGCTAGGTCCTTCCATGTACAGTAATTTGGGCAATTTGGCTAGCAAGAAATGAAAACATTTTTTAAAATAAAGTTATATCTATTTGCTTGTGTCATCAAATTAGATATATGCATACAGAGGGGTATGAAAACCATTGAGGGAAAAGCTATGAAAATTAAAACCAGCATAGATCCATCTTAAATCCGGATCTATCAAGCACCAAGAGGAATCAAATTTATTGTGTGAATTTTTTTTATCTTAAATTTTTTACACTTCAAGAAATTTGATCCCTCTCAGTGCATGGTAGATAATAAGATATGGATTTAAGCTGGATCTATGCTGGTAGAGCAGAAATTTATGGACTGCGGTTAATCCTGAAAATAGCAACAGAGATGGGTTTAAGCAGTATACAGTTAATTAGTGACTCCAAGCTTATCGTGGAGTGGGTAAATAATATCACTATGGAAAATATAATGTTGTTCCAATAATGCACAGAATCAGGGAGATGAGGTCAAATTTCATTTCACTATCCTTTCAGCGTGTCTACAAGGAGTTCAACATGAACACGGATTCATTGTCCAAGGAAGCACTAAAGAAGCAAGAAGGATCGATGGAGGTGATAGAAGTAATAGATGGAATTATTCATCAAGTTACTTCTTGCTCTATTTATTTCTAAACCATTTTCCATAGTGATGATTTGTTGAACAGCTGTTCCGGAAGCTTTGTTTTTTTATGTAAAATGTAGTTTAAAAAACCTGATGGTTGATCTTGAAGTCTTTTTGAAGGTGAAAGCTATCATGATGTTTAACAAACTCTAGATTTGCTTAAACTGAAGGTCTTTGAGCTCTTTCTTAGGAGAGTGTCATCTTGGGCACAGCACGTATATTTAATTTCATCTCAAAATATGAGCATATGTTTTTTCTTCAAAAAATTTATATATTCCAAAAAGGGGTCCTTGGAGTAAGTGTTCCACATGTTCCCCTTCTCTTTATTTTGTTCTAGTCATCACTTGACTATGATAGGACATGTTTTAGATATTGTTTGGTGGTACATGATGCCTGAGGGATGAGTGCCCTAGTACTTTGGGGCCTTGTTCTACTTTTCATGTTGATCACAACTAGGCATGATTGACTTCACAACAATGGAAGGCGCTTGGCTTATGCACCCCTATTCACATGGTTCCAATACTTTGTGGGACTTTATTTAACATGATTTAATTTGGTTTGAAGTTTTGAACCCTTTGGTATGAGTGCTCTAATTTTAATGGGGACTTTTCACACATGAAACACCTTTTGATGACATGGACTATCTATCCTAGAGGAGGGCAATCTTGTTCACACATGTTTTGGTGATTCTATCCCTTTCAATGGCTATTTTGACCTATTTTGACATGGTTTGGAGGTTGATTGCATGAGTGCCCTTGCTTATGTAGGTTTTGTTCACACTTGGATGGATTGATGATGATGTGGTATATGACTTTGGATGGAGCACTCCCTTCATTGGCACATATAATGAAGCAGTATCACTATTTTATTGGTAGATGATGGGTCGTCCCTCTCTGTATGGAGTTAGTTGAGCATTTGCACAAGGAATGAGGACCCTTATCTAGTTGTTCACTCCCTCTTTCTTGGATCTATCCACTTGCACATTTTTTGAGGATTTGCAATCACCTTGGGGCATATTTTATTATTATTCGAAGGGTTTGACATGGTCAAACACCTTGAAGATGAGTTCATTACCCATTGGATAGAAATATTTTCTATTTTTTGAGTGTTTTGGGTATCCTAAATAGTTGACTAGTCATAATGTGTTGATGGTGTGCTCCCCTAGTTGGCATCATGACACATGCCCTTGCCAATCTTAATGTACCATGCTCTAGGTGCTTGCTTCAGGCCATATAGTGCTTTCTTGAACCTACAAACAAAGTGCTCTTTCCTGAAACCTCAAAACACTGTGGCTAATACATATAGGCCTCTTCCTCCAAATCTCTATTGAGGAAGGCGCTCTTCACGTCCATTTGATCGACCTTCCAGCGACACCATGCTTCCATGGCTAGAACAAGACGAATGGTGCTTATCTTTGTTGTAGGAGAAAAGGTATAATCATAGTCAATGCCCTCTCGCTAAGAGAACCCTTTTTCTACTAACCGTGCCTTTTACTTGTCAAGTGATCCATCTGCCTTGTACTTGAACTTGTACACCCATTTGTAGCCAATGGGATTCTTCCCCGATGGAAATGTTGTGAGATCCCAAGTATGATTTTTCATCAAACTGTCATGTTCAACGATCATGGCCTTGTCCCATTCAGGTCTCCCTTTAGCCTTACCAAACACTTGAGGCTCAAATACTTCTTGAACATTGGCCATAAGAACAAAGTTGACCATGTTGGGTTTATGTTTTCTCTTTCCTCACAATGATCACCCCTCGATCATTTCTACCACTCGAAGATCTTCGATGGTGTTGAGGCACCACTTGGGTGGTTGCTTGATGTTTCCCTGGTTGGGAACCTCCCCACCATTAATAGGATTGGAACTTGAACATGTATCCTCCAAATGTTGATTGTGCTATGTGGATCAAAATTACCGGACTAAGTATGGGAGACTCCACCGAATGATCAGAATCTTCCTCCCTTTCATGTGGAGTTATCTGAAGTTGAACACCTAAATCCTAAGCCAAGATGGGTGGCTCCATGGTAATTCTAAACTTCGATGTGAAAGAATGGAAGGGTCTAGTTTCCACATCAACTACGAAATCTCTATTGTAGGTCACTTGATTGGTTTCCACATCAATCAACATGTAGGCTTTGCGATTGTCATTGTACCCTGCAAGCATCAGTTTTTGACTTTTTAGCCCATTTTTTCACCCCTCCAATCAGATCCAATATGATTAAAAATCATTGATGAAAAGCGGCTAATTCAAGAAGAGAATGCCACAAATTGTCACCATCAAACCTCCTCTCCATTCGGGCTGGTGTGTGCCAACCTCAGGGGGGAGTCCCTAGGTATCGGGCTGCTGATTTGTACCTGATCCTCTGCAAAAACCACACAAAAACAACAGCAAATTGCTTTGGACAACGTGTAAACAATCTGCCAAAGCCTTTAAGACAAATATTGAGTAAATTTGCTTTGCCAGATCCTGCAGGGTTAGCGTGAGAAGATAAACAAAATAGAAGAGAAAGCTAATTGAAAGATCGAAATTAATCACATCAATAAGCTATGAGCTACTAATCAATGGGAAAAAATAAAACACAATACCAACAAGAAGGAAGGTTCAAAGAAAACACAGCACTTCTTTATTAAAAGTCTTACCAAAGGGTTGATTGCGCCATGATGGACAAACCAATACAATGATTATACTTGCTCAAACAGAGAAATAGCTAGTCTAAGAGAAAGTGAGAAACAAGAGAGAAAGTGTATGCTGCTACTGCAAAAATCCGACCTTTTACAATGAGCCTTCAACATCACTTTATAGGCACCCATTGTCCTAAACCAATGCACCTTAGCTGTGCATTACATGCTAATTAATGGACAGCTCACTACTCGAGTGGTAGAAAACCATAGTTTTTTAATTCTGTTTACATCATTAACTTCCACAACTCCCTCTAAAAAGTAGTCAAATCCATAATTCTCTGCTGGGATGGGGCCAGTAACTATTTGTTTGGTTCATTCATGGCTGTGATTTCCCCTTTAACTGTCACTCCATGCACCTTTTATTTAATAATTAGACAAAGTGCTACTTATGGTAACTCATGTCTAACAATTGTGCCCCTACTTTCCCTTTTTAACCTGTGTTTTAAAAATCAGTGAAATCGGAATCGGAATCGGCCGATTCACCGATTTAAGGCCAGACCAGTTCAAACCAGTCTCCAAATCGGATCGGAGGACCGGTTTGGTACCGAATCGGCCGATTCGGTATCAAATCGGCCGATTCGGTATCAAATCGGCCGATTCGGTACCGAACCGGTCCGGTCCACCGATTTTTGACAAAAATCGGCCAGTTTTTTGCTATGGGCCTGTGGGCCATTAAAAAATGGTTTTTTAAAAAATTTTTAGAATTTTTAACCTATATCCCCATGGTGTTGTAGTACTTGGTGATATTAATGGTAATGTTAAATTCTTAAATTCTTAAAGTAAAAGTGACATTACCATTAATTGTTTCAGGATGTTTGAGAGTGGTTCCAACTTCATCGGACTTCATATGCAAAAAGTAGATTTTTAGATCCCATTCAAAATTCATCAGACTTAATAGTTTTCAGGATTTTAGGATTGCAAGGTTTCCACCAGATTCTATCATGTATGAGGGTATGGAATTGGCATTTAATCAAGCACATCAACCCCTATATGTACCTTGATGTTGGTGGTGTTGATTGTTGAATTCCTCTGTCATGACCTTAATAAAAATGTCCTCTTCACTCATGCAAAATCACTTATCAAGCATCGAAAGCTTTTTCTACGTTATTTTAGCGATTGGATTAGGAAGTTTCATCAAAATTGTAGTGTGTTGTGTCGTTGACTAATGTCCTTGGAGGATCAACTTTGAAATTCGAGTTAGAGGCAAGGGTTAGAGCCTAGAGGAGGGACGCATGGGGTGCTATTGATGAATAGGATCCCAATATAGGCAATGATTCATTGACATGTATGATTGATGATTTATATTTCACATTCATTTTTGTAAATGTCTTTGCTAATTTATTAATTTAATATATATATATATATATTGCATTTCCTCATTTCCACAATTTTGGGGGGTCACATTTCCCCTGTTTCGAAGTTTCTCCGTTTCGTCCTCGTTTCCCTGTTTCATGCAACTTAGGTTGAAGCTGTTCAAACCCTCGTACAACAATTTTGAAGCAAACATGTGCCTGTTATGACCTTTGCAGCAGTAAAAAGTCATGAAAATCACCTTAAAAGCTAAAAATAAATTGTGGGCATTACTGTGGATGAAAGCAGCCCTAAACAACAAGTATAGGTGCTCTTTGGCCTTCAAACAACAGGTCTAGGTCATAACAACAGTCCTAAAATTTTGAAAATGTTGTTTTTCTTTAAAATTTAAATATTTTATGTATTTTTTAGTAAACCGATTCATTAAATTCAAATCGGCCGATTTATGACCGATTCATTACCGATTCCGATTCCGATTCCGAGTTGACCCTCAACCGATTCCGAGTCCGATTTCGATTTTTCAAACTTTGTTTTTAACAATAATTTTATAAATGTTTAATCCTGGAGAGGACATAAATCAAGATGCCCACCACAGCTGCATCTGCCTTTATTCTGGGCAGTCAAAGTGTACATTTTACCATACATGCGAATTCCGCTAGTTCTTTATTGGTATTTTTGTACAGGCTTTTAAGAGATAAAAACGCCTTCAATTAAAGATCTCATGCATTTTTAAGTTTCGCTCTATATGCCACGATGCTATAGGATCAACTATTGTCTTGGATTTCACATGAGTTAAATCACAATATTGTTCTCTTCACTTGAACCATAAGTCTTAATTAACCACTGAATTTCATTTAGTTTATCTGTTATCATTATCATGTATGCTATGTGGCGATTGAAGGCGTCTTTAGTTTATAAATCTCATGCTTTCGACTTACACTTTACACGCCACGATGCATGGGTATAGAGAGTTGTTTGGGCTCTTCAACTTATTGTGCTGGCACATATGGTCTGCATGCGTTATTTTATTTGTATATCGAGGCAGTCACTCTTGTAAATGCTGGTGTATTCACTGCCTGGATAGTAGATACCATGATTCCTCCTGTAGTGTAGCGTGCTCTCCATCACTGGTGCAGAAAAAACATAGTACAGTTACTCACCAACACTAATATGCTAGGGAGGGATTATATGTGTATCTTTTCCATCAAATTGGTATGAGGTCGGCCCCATAGTTCATCACACAGAAGTCAGCCTAGGACAAAACCGCTTGGCACAGATCGACCCTAGCCTCTCCTTATGGTTTGGATCGGCCCTTTCTATCCTTATTTGCCCCTTTCTATTATAATGAAGCCAGCACCCTGTAAACAAAAACAATGGAGTATTTATGAGGGCACTCTGAAGTATTTGCCGAAAGCAGTCTCACTACAGCAAGATTTTTATCATAACAGGCCCTTAACTGCTGCTGGAAATAAACCTGGAGATTTTGCTTTGGCAGCCAAATTTTTTTTTAAAGCTGTAACAGCCCTTTGACTGTCAAATTTTATTGTACAGGACTGTGCTCTCTTGCTGCAGCAGCAGAAATGTCTGTCCTTCTTGGTTTGCCGCTTACCACAGGTGGCAAATGAACCCCACGACAGCCTATTTAGCTAAAGGTTTAAGCCACTTCTTTACAGCAAACTGATCATAAGGCTGTAGTTTCTCTGCAGTTATTGCACCCAAAAGTGATCCACTGATATCCACTTGATTTTGATCATTATAGCTAATCGGGGTTGGACACAAGTGGCTTGCATCCAAAGGGGTATTACCATTTCTGTTCTTGTTTTCTAGTATTATTTAGCAGAGTTACAAGGAGCAGTAAGGCACTTTTCTCTTGACTAGGCTTCCTGTAGATAGATACATTTTGTTCACGCCATTGTGTAATAGCTCAAAGAGCAACTCAACAGCTGCTTTTTGAAATGTAGGCATCATAAGCAAGACAACATATTACTTGCTCAAATCCTCCAGCCTCCACAACTTTACTCTCAGAAACTAATCACTTATCACAGCTTCTTTTGATTGATCTGGGAGAGTCCATGTTTGATGGGAAAGATTGGAAGAAAACAGTAGACAGTGACCTGATAGTTGGAATCCCCATCACAAACAGATCCATAGCATAACTCAACCAGTCGTTGGTCCTTAACCCCTTGAAATTGTTGCGGAGCAATTTCAGGGGTTAAACTTAACACTACTCTTAGGTTCTAGTTTAGTTCTATTCTCATCTCAAATCCAGCCATATATAGTCGAACCAAAAACCTTAAGATGGCTGACTCTGGGCTTCCTCCCAGAACATGCTTCTTCAAGGGTCTTCTCCTTCACTGCCATCATGAGAAATCTATTCAGCAGTTATACTGCTGTGAATACTGCTTCAGCCCAAAAACCTGCTTGTAACTGACCTGTTCTGCATCATGCATCTAGCCATCCTGTGACTGTGCAGTTCCGTCTCTCAACCACTCCATTGTGCTGTGGAGTGTAGGGTGTGTTGTATTGTCTTTATATCCCATGTTTAGCACAAAAAATTTTGAAGTCTTTGGAGCAAAAACCCACTCCATTATCAGACCTAAGAGTGGTTATTGGACAACCAGAGCCTTTTTCTACTAATGCTTTGAAAATTTGAAACTCAACAAATACTTCAGATTTTAACTTCAGAAAAGACCCCACATTTTTGTATTATAGTCATCAACAAATATTAGAAAATACTTGGCACCGGTGATTGATGTCATGTTCATTGGTCCAAAAAATTTTGCAAGAACCAGCTGAAGGACTTTGCTTGCTCTTCAAGCCTTTCCTCGTCAAATGTTATCCTGTGTTGCTTCCCTTCTTGGCAAGGTCTACATACTCCTTGAATCTTCGTTTGGATACCAGGAAGTCCATCTACCAGATTCTCTAGAGCCAACTGAGAGAGGTAGGTCAGGTTGAGATGCCCATACCGTTGATGCCAGAGTGTACTGATGTATGATCCACTCTTAGCTGCTAAGGCATGCTCATTGACATTGTTAAAATTAGGGTTATATTAGGGTTTTTAAACAAAAATTGAAAATTTGTACTTTAATGCAAAAAATAAATTACAAAACTAGTACTGAAATAAAAACAAAATAGTACAGCAGTAGCAACCTGTAAAACTACAGTAGTAAATCTAATTGACAAGACAAATTTAGATCTGATAAATTAAGGTATAATTTTCATTTATTTCAACTTTAACACTCACTAAGGATCATTGTGTTAAAGTTAGGGTTTGAAACATAAAAATTTAAAAACTGCAGATATACACAGTAAAAGTACTACTGAAACAAAACTACAACCAGTAGAGCAGCAGCAGTAGTAAACTAACACAACAAGTCTGATAACTTACTTAATGAGTTGGACCTTCCTTATACTTAGAATTTAACCTTCAGATCGGACTTTGCCTCTTAGAGACAAGTCAACAACTGGAACAAAAACTGACCCTTACCTGAGGGTAATCACATACATGAGAGAGAGAGATAGGTAAGGTGTTGTAGGATAGGGTTAGACTTTTACAGTAGAAGGTACAGCAGGTTAAATAGTGGCTGGTAGCTTCAAAACCTTCACAGGAGTGTATTGCAGCTCTCAAAACCCTAACAGCAGACCTCAGTAAACAATGGCAGCCTCAAACAGAACAGTGACAGCCTCAAACACATGCGACGGCAGCCCTAACAGGCAGCAAACAAGCAGCAGCAGCCCTATCAGGTAGCAAACAGGCAAGCAGCTGCCTCAAACACACCTCGGCACTTTCACACATAACAAAGGCACTCTCAAACATAGCAGCGGCCCTCTTAAACAAGCAACAATACCCTCACACTAGGCAGCAACACCCTCAACACAGTAGTGGCATCTTCAAACAAGGTATAGCTGGCTCAAACAACCAGAAACAACCTCAACCAGGGTTCAGCAGCCTCAAACAAAATAGTAGCTCCCTTAAACAAGGTACGGTAGCTTCAGAACAGGGTATGGCAGCCTCAAAACAGGGTACAGCAGCCCTAACATGCTTCAAGCAAACAGCGCCAGCCCTCTAGCTGGCTGAGGAACCCTCAAAACAGTGGCGGCATTCTTCCTAGCAGCAGAGAGACCCTCTAACAGGCAGCGGCACCCTTCCTAGCAGAAGAGAAACCCTCTAACAGGTAGCGGCACTCTTCTTAGCAGCAGAGAAACCCTCTAACAGGCAGTGGCACTCTTCATAGCAGCAGAGAAACCCTCTAACAGGCAAATAGCAACTAGAAACCCTTGAAGTCACCCTTGAACAGTCATTAAACAAATCAGATCTCAGATCTCCTTCACAAGATGCATGCATAATGAATGCTTAGGGTTGTATTTATAACCCTTTAAGGACTTCTAGCAGGTTTTACCTTCTAAGTCTTTATTGACTTTAGGGTTAAACTACAAGGGTCAAAACGTCACAAAATTAAGGGAGGGTTACCAAATATAAGATATAAATTAAAATTAAGATGTCATTAGGAGTGGGTACTAAGGACATGACAAAGGGTAAGTTACCACACTCAAGGGGAGCGCTCTAAAAAAGAAGGGGTCACCATAAAGCTAAAGCCAAAGGACAATCCTTCTAACTACAAAACAACAAGGTGGGAAGACAATCCTTCTAACCACAAGACAAAAGGTCTAAGGTGGGAAGACAACCCTTTTATTTCTCTCTCTCAAGGTATGTGGTCCACAAGTGTTCCAAACAAAAACTAAAAGTTCATCATCACCATATAAGGAAGGTCCACACTGGATGATGTGATCCTCTGGTCCTCCTTACTGCTCCTGAGGTTAGTGACTCCATCAAGGGGTGGCCAGTCCCTTGATGAAACAATCTAGCTCAACCATATCGAAGACCTAGGAGAGAAGGACATCACACATCATCATCATCTTGGTTAACTGACCAAGATCCTCCTGGTTAACTGACCAAGAATACACCTGTAGGACCTGCTTGGTCCCAGCCCAAGAATCTGCCTGGTCCCAGACCAGGATGTCTCTATCTCTGCCTGTAGGATTTGCTTGGTCCACATGACCAAGAAATTGTCTGGTCCCTGACCATAATGCCCTAGAGACAGATAGGGGCCCTAGCCACATGCTAGGGACTTTTCTATGGCTCTAAACTAGTTGGTCCCAGACCAAGAACCCTAGTACACTGCTGGAGGCCCTAGATACCTGCTAGGGACTTACACTGCCTAGTTAACTGACCAGGAACCCTAGTTAAATGACTAGGGTGCCATCCTCCTAGAGAATGGCTCTCGCACCTGCATTATCTTTAACAGACTTGTCCACTGTCGACTAGTCGAAATAATCCATGGTCCTCCACACCATGTGCTCTGTTGGTTCTCCTTGTTAACTATATAGCATTTGTGACTGCTAAAGTTGACAGAAAGGACAATGACTCATAATCTGACTAACAGAAAGCAGATTAAGTTCCATTCTCGGCACATGATGCACATTGAGGAAAACAAGTATGTTTCCTCCAAAGGAAATATTAACATTTCCTTTCCCAACAATCGTGTACTCTTCACCACCACCGAAGATCACTAGTCTTTGGAGACACTGGAAGTGTACTTTGTTAACCAATCTCGCCTGTAGGTGAAATGGTGAGATGCTCCTGAGTCAATGTACCAAGCAAGTGCTTTGGGATTAGTTGTTGGTTGCTCAACCATGGAGGCATTCAACCATGGAGGCATAGAAGGTTGACTCTGTTTGTTGTGACATGAGCCGCTGCGAAGCCCCCCCTTGTTGGATTTCTCGTTAGCCAACCTTTTTTCTGCAAAACTTCTTCATATGGCCATTCTTACCACAGCAGTGCCACGTAATGGTCTTCTGACTCTTTGTGGAATCCTCTTTGCTGCCTTGTCCTTTCTTCTCTCCCCATTTACCTTTGCCCTTGAAATTGGCGGAAAAATCATGTTCTGAACTCTCTAACGTACTACTACTCTCGAACTCGGTCTTCCATCTGTCCTGCAGTAAGAGCTTGCTGCAAAGCTCATCGAACTTCAGGTCAACATCCGTAGAAGTAATGTTCAGAGTCTTAATAAAGTGCTTGTAAGAACGTGGTAAGCTTTTCAGCATCATTACCACCAAATCTTCTTTCTTCCATCTTGCACCCAATGGAGAACAATTGTTCTCAAATATCCTTGACCTTGAGTAAGTGCTCTTGTAATGAGGCACTCTCATCCATCGTGAATGAGAACAACATATTCTTCAGAAAGAAGGCCTAACCCTTGATTGAGGGCTCATAGAGATCTTTCAGCTACTTCCAGACAACTGTTGAAGTCTTCTTAGTCTGAATCTCAGGAAGCATAGCATCTGTCATGGATAACTTAAGTACCATGACTGCGTCTCCGTCTCTCTCATCAAACATATCCCAATCTTTACATGCAATTGTGGGACGAGTTTCTTTAGCGAGGACAATGTTATTCAAGCACCTGTACTCAAAAATGGACAACATACGTTGCTTCCACATATTGTAGTTCTTGCTAATGAACCTCTAGCTGGCTTCCAACATGATGTTGGGCAAAGAGTTCATAATGAGACATAAAATGTGCTAAAAAAATACTGAAACAAAGAGTAAATGCTGGAAAATACCTAGAGAACCAATGTATACTAGTTGCAGACCACTGTGGCAACCACATATCGCTAATAAACTCGCATATTTTTATAATTGATAAATCTGCCCTCAAAAAGATCCAAAACACGCAAATCTATGCAGATCCGCTCACAAACAGCTGTGAAAACCCCCGATCTTTCCTCAAAAAACTAAAAAACCCACAAATCTAAGTAGATATTCTCAATGCTCATAAACAGCCCTGAAAACCCACGATCTATCCTCAAACAGCTGAAAAACCTGCAAATCTAAGCAGATCTACTCATAAACAACTAAATCAGCAACTAAATCTTCCAACTAAATCAGCAACTAAATCTTCCAAATCTCGAGATTTGAGCACCAATCCAGTCGAGAACAGATTTGATCTGCTCACAAAACGTCAGAATCATAAAAAATTGGAGAAATTTTACTTATCTACGGAAATACTCAGTTCGTACAGTTCAGAAAATATTTCGTACAGGCTGTACAATTGTCAATTTCATTGTTGTACGGTATCTGTACGATCTGCACAACTAAATAAAACGGTGGTTGTGTAATGATAAGTGGCTTGCTGTTGTACGACATAATCCGTACAGTAAATCGACTGGTAAAAAATGAACAATCTGTACAGTTACACAGTATGCCAATTTGACGGTTGAGAGAGAAAATCTATCCGTACATTACAGTGGCAGCAATTGGCGGCTGGATTGCACGGCTACTTGTAAAATCACACGATTTGTACACTAAATCGCTCGGCTGCTTGTACAGCTAGAGAAAACAAAAAACAATAATTGTACGTGCATTGTACCATAGTTTTAAAAATCGATGAAATCGGTTTCGGAATTCACCGATTCACCTAGTTGAAGGCAAACCGATCCAAATCGGTCTAGAAATTGGTTCGGTCAATCGGTTTGGTACCGAACCAACCGAATCGGCAGCTTCAGTACCAAACCGATCAGATAGGCTGATTTTACTCAGTCATGTGGGGTCTGCAGACTTGAAAAAACACAGAAATTTCGTTTTTTGCTTTGCTTTTTCTTAACCTAACCTAACCCTAGGGCCTAAATCTATGTAATGAACCCCCCCCCCTATTTTGCTACACCTATTTCCTATTCTCATTGTGGAGCAGCACTACAGCAGTTGCAATTTGCAAACATTGTAAGTGTGTGAGTGAGGGACAGACATGGGGATAGTGGACTATGTAGTATGTAGTTGGTGATGTATGACAGTTAACTTTGTAGTATGTAGTTGACTATGTAGCATGTTGTTTTTTGGACTCTGTTAGCATTCAAACTAGCAGGTTGGGCTTGCTAGTGAATGGCAATCATATGAGAAGGTTGAACCACTGTCACCTTAGCTCAATCCCTCGACTTCTTCGGGATTAATTATTGTCCCAAGGGGAGATCCCTTAGTATACCTGTCAATCACAATCACACAGATTCCTCCAACCACCTTATAGCTAAGATCAGTGTCTTTCAATGGAGTCGTGTAAAGAATGAAGAAGACATAGACTGTTATGATATTTGTCTTAGTTTGTCACCACCAAGTATTAAGTTATTGATGATGAAGGCAATCAAAGCTCATACTTTATACTAATCGATCAGTGTAATATGCATTTGACTTCAAAAGGTCCAATGTTAGCTCAATAATTAACTTCAAATGTCAGACCAATTACTTGTACAGGCAGATTGAAATAGAGGTATGACAGTACCATCGGTGCAATAAATAAGTAGCTGATATAATGATTTTGTATGTCCACAAAACATGAGATATCCCCGTGCGTAGATCAAATTAGCAGTTAGGCCTCAGTATTCTGTATGGTAAGCCTATAACAAATTCATTGTATGTCGACATTACCCAAACAATGCACTAGATCTCTGCTCTAGTATAAATATTTAATCATGAACCAGCTCTATATCCTACCATGAACAACGAGTTGCAGCAGTAAGACCATCAGTTTATCAAGATTACACTTATATAAAAGATCATTTTCAGTTATGTGTAATTAATTGGTATCAGTACCAGCCACCAGTTATTGGCATTCACACTTAGCATGAAAACAGTTATTACAGACTGTACATTTAGTGACTTGTCATAGCACTGTAACACCAGCAAATAAAGTGCATTTATATTACTTCAAGTTCACAAGGTTTAAGAGTTTTGGAAGGAGCTCAAGGCTGCCCCGAGTACATCAGTTTAGTCAATAAATAGGGTCTGAAAAAATGACAACCAGCAGGCTGCCTTAATCGGTCCACAGGAGCAGCAGCTACAGGTTATATAACAGCCCTTAAGGAGTCACAAAAACCCTAAGTACAGCTCGTTTTAGCAGAGAGGGAAACTTTTACTCAAGGCCGAGATCAATTACACCATTGAAATGGCATTAACCAGCAAACCCTAACTCTTTCTTGACTTAAATTTACAGGTCATTTTGCATGCAGGTAAAAAGGTGATGCCCTAGGGTTTGTAGGGCCTAAAATGGCAGGCCGAAATTGTAGGGAAGCTTAGAATTTGGAATTTTTGTATTATTTTTGGCTTTGGGGAATTCCGAATTTTATGATATTTTTAGGGTTTTTTGTGGATAAAATGCAGCTAACTAACATGAAAATGCAGCCAAACTATAATACATTAAATGCTGAAATTTTGAGTAAAAAAAGTTAACAAGAGAAGGGGATATGATGTCATCCCAATCCCTAGGGCTTTGAGAGATCATGGATAGTGTCCCTCTTAGAATGTCCCTCTAGTATTTGCAAGCTATGGCATCATCTATCAACCTCTAGGGTTCGGTAGGTGAGCCTAACCAAGGCAAATGGAGAAGTCCAAGGCCCTAAAAGCAAAAGGAAACCCTAATAGAAGGTGTTTCCTTCACACAAAGTTGATAGAATATTGATAAAAAAGCCCTAATTCAGAAAAAATGCAGCAATACACCACCATTCAATCCACATAGAAGCATTGACTTACCAATATTCACCAAGACATGAGCAAAGAAAGAGCTGTAGGTCATTCTTGAGCATGTGTTTTAGCAAACAATTCTAGCACCAACCATATCATGTGCAAAAAGAAGCCTTAGATCCATCCACCATTCACCATTCAAGCAAGAGAGGACATCCAAGAAAAGTGCACATCACCAAGAGAGCTCATAAAGTAAGAGAAAAAGAAGAATAATCATTTGATCCCAAGTCTTGTGCTTTACAAATGACAAATGAATGGATATTTATATCCATTTTAGCACAAGATTTTAATTTTTTATCAAGCCTACATGTCAATTTCAAATTAAAATAATATAATATTAAAATAATCCAAAATAAGACAAAATTAGGGCATGTGTTACCACACGGGGACTAAGCCCTAAAACCAACATAAAATGATAAAAATGCTAAAACAAGCAAGCCAAGCACTCACTGTGACTGCAAGAGTGAGCCTAAGGAGGACGTTATGCCCCTACTAACCCCAGAATGATGAATAAAGTCCCTCAACATCCTCCTTACCTTAGCTTGAGGCTTGATCAATCATGAAGACATCAAGGGATCAATTTGGTCAGAGGGGGTAAAATCAGCCACAAAGAAGGTCCAAGTGGGGTGTGAGAGGGGTGGTGGGCTTAGGGATAACCTCCCTAGATGAAGCATCTAGGCATTAAGAACATGGTGGTATTGTGACCCAATGGCCCACACCTAGAAGCCCTAGACACCAACCCCTGGGCTAAAAGCCCCATAAAGGGCAGTCAGCAATGCCACTAAGTCATAATACTTCCAGGAGTAAGACCAAGGGGCCCTATCATGGCCAACCATAAGCAGAGAGCCCCACACTTGGCCTTTTAGCCCTCCTCTACCAACAACCTGCTGGAATGTTGAAAACTACAAAGGCGTAACAGACTCTACACGCCATATAGTCTATAGGCCTCATAGATTATATATTTTGTTCCAGTCCCAGTCTCCTAGATATGTATTGCACAATACACTTTGTGCAATTTTGATATATTCACTCTTATATGGTATATACATGAGCAGACTTTGGATACTTTGTCTCTAATGCTTTGGAATCATGGATTAAAATTTTTAAAATTTAAATATTTTATGTATTTTTTAGTAAACCGAGTCACCAAATTCAAATCAATCGATTTATGACCGATTCATTACCTATTCTGATTCCAAGTCCGAGTTAACCCTCGACCGATTCCGAGTCTAATTCTGATTTTGAAAACTATGCACTGTACGACCCCCTCTCACTCCTTTTTTTAAAGAAAATCCATACAACCTCTGTAGGTAAAAAGAAAAAATCCATTTTGTGGACCCAGGCAGGCTTCCATGAAAAAAAATTGAATTTGCTTCGAAAAGAAACGAAACAATACTTGGTTTCTAATGAAACCCTTGCAGCTCCCTAATGTGTTATGCTAGTGATTCCTCAATCCATCTCTGCCAGCAGTAGTCCCTAAGTCTTCACACTCTCCACGTCTCCGAGGCTCTAGCTGAGCTCTAATACCATATCATGGAAATCGAACACATAAAGAGACCAAGAAATAGCTTGAAAGAGTTATCATAATATATTCTGTAATAATAAGAAAGCGAAAGCTTTCTTATAAAGGTTTACAATGAGATCGAGTCAATCCACTTTATGAATGTGGGATAGAACAATAAAAGCAATAAAGCAACTTAAGCATAAAAACCTAAAATAAACTAAAGTCATAAGTGACTTTATTAAAGTCCAAGTCTAATATATAATTGGCCATTACATAAAGATTTACTTTAACAGAGTGCCCCCCATTCTTGACTCGGTAAATATTATTTTATTGAAGAAGAGCTAGGAGATGTCCACTTTTGGGAGTTTGTCACTTGGTCAACCATTATTTGATGGGACATCTAGCTTTATGGAGATTTTATTGCACACCTTCTCACACATGATGAAGAGGACATCCAAATTATGGAGGCCATGTGTTACCTTGGAGAGGTTGTTACATGATCAGCTATCTGATGAAGAGGGCATCCACCTTAAGTAGACTACACTTGGCATAACCTCTTTTCATTATTTTATTATGGTTTAACTTGTCTCATTGACTTCATTATGAAAGAGCATTATTGTATTGTTTTCCTTGGAGAAAAGCATGGATCTAGGGAAACAATTATTTTTTAATGTAAAAAGAGATAGAGCTCACTCTATTTAAAGAGTAGTTCACTCCATTTGTAACTTATAGTTGAGGATTGAGGGAGTTTCTCCTCTTAAGCTTCACTGTATATCTAAGTTGCAGGAAACGCTACCCCGCCACATACCTAGCCCGTTTCCTACTCAAAATGTGGCAACGCGTTTTGTCCGTACGGAAACACATTTCCGTACGGATGTGGTCGATAAGGTCACGTTTCCATAAAAATATCGCCCTGGTGTAGTAGTATTTGGTGATATTAAATGGTAATTTGAGCATGAATGTTTTCACAATGTATCAACATTGTGTTTGATCTTATGGAATACCACTGTGTCGGGATTTAAACACAATGACGCGTTTCGAGTGAACACTCCACTCATCTTCAGGATCTAATTGAAGCTATTGAAGATTAGGAGGTAAGAACCTATTTATTCTCCATTCTTACCTCCTAATCTTCAACAACTTCAACCGGATCTCGAAGATGGGTTGAGTGTCCACTCGAAACGCATCATCATGTTTAAATCCTGACACAGTGATATTCCAGAAGATCAAACATAATTAAATGGTAATGTTAAATTCTTAAAGTAAAAGTGGCATTCTCCTTATCTTTTATTTTCCATCCGTTTACCTAAATTTTTAACAATACCATTAATTGTTTCAAGACGTTTGAGAATGGTTCCAACATCATCGGACTTCATCTGCAAAAAGTAGAATTTTAGATCCCACTTATAATTCAGCAAACTTAATCGTTTTCAATATTTCAAGATCGCAAAGTTTCCAACAACTTCTATCGTGTATGAGGGTATGGAATTGACATTTAATCAAGCACGTCAACCCCTATATATACCTTGATGTTGGCGGTGTTGATTGTTGGACTCCTCTGTTATGACCTTAATAAAAATGTACTCTTCACTCAAGCAAAATCACTTATTAAGCAAGGGTAGCTTTTTCTACTTATTTTAACGATTGGATTAGGAAGTTTCATCAAAATTGTAGGGTGTTGAGCCATTGACTAATGCCCTTGGAGGATCAACTTTAATATTCCACTTAAAGGCAAGGATTAGAGCCTAGAGGAGGGAGGCATAGGGTGTTATTGATGAATAGGATCCCAATATAGGCAATCATTCACCGACATGTATGATTTATGATTTATGTTTCACATTCATTTTTTTTAATGTCCTTGCTCATTTCTTTATATATATATATCATGTTTCCCCATTTCCAAAATTTTGGGGGTCATGTTTCCCCTGTTTCGTCCATGTTTCCCCATTTTGTGCAACTTAGTTGTATATCTCATTGGAAGGCTTAATGGAAGTTGAAGGTATCATTTCGATCATATCTAAGGCTTAAAGTTTTCATTCTTTAGATGTTGTTGGTTAATTAGAAATTCCTTGTAAAGAACTTGTTGTGAAGACCTTGTAATGGAATATTTTCCATTTGGATGGGTGTAGTATGAACAAGTTCTCCCTCTTGTGATTTTTGTTGTTGTATTTGTAAATATATTAATCTTGCATCTATCAAATAAGTTGCTGCTAGAATAAATATTTCGTTGTAGGATAGCACCTTCATAACGTTGTTTAAGAGTGGCACTGGTAGGGCTCTTTAAGATTACATTTTTGCATTAGTTTTCACCACTATTGAGGCTGATTATGGCATGTTGTTAGCAGCCCTCTATTCCTTAATCATTAACAAATTTTCCCTCTTTAGATTGATGCTTATTGACTCCATTTTACTCAAGGTTTGATCGACATTGGTCTCAATTCTATATCACCTCATTTTCTCATTGCATTTACTATGCTTTAACCATTGTTTTGTTAAGGCTTACTCTTCATATCACCTTGATTCTCCACTTCTTAGCCTTAGCAAACCTAACTTAGAGAATCCCCCCTTGTGTTGGAGGAGAATCAACATAAAGTGAGGGGAAGAGCGAGCTATTGTGGCGACAATGGGCAGCATTCCTAAGTTCCCCTAGGATGCATTGTCTTAGGACTTTACCACTTTGAGTGCAGATTCGGGAAGTAACCTTTTGGCATTATAATCAAGGATAAAGCCCATTTTCTGGAAGACTATTTAGATCAGCTACATTGTATTTGAAGATCCTACTCTCATCTAGTGACTCCACAGTTGAAGACATTGGTGAGAGCAAACAACATACATTTGAATAAACACCTAGCAACTCCACATTTTTACGTGAGCTATAATGGCTATGTATTTTCAAAGTTCCACTCAATTTTGCATATTGAAGATTTGAAGCAGAGGACCATGGCATTGACTCCATAGTTTCAAATCTTAATGAAAATTTAAGTAAAAGGATAGAAAATGAAAAGATAAGAAGAATGTCACTTTTACTTTAAGAATTTAATATTACTAAATAACACCGGTCCCCAAGAATTTCCAAAAGACGTGGTACCTTGTCTCCTCCATGATCAACGTCCCCACTATTGTGAAAGACATCTTAGGTTTGCGAGGGAGTACTCGGTTTGGTAAGGTATGTCTGGGGACTGTTATCACACAAACTCTAGCTGCTAATGAAAGATATCTCGCCCGAGATGGTAGAGGGTGAGCAGCCAGGTAGGTGTAACTAGCAAACGACAAGTCCACCGTCCGAAGAGTGGTAGTCACACCAGACAAGGCGTTTGTCACTTCGGATAGGGCACGTAGCCTAATCCAGGGGGAGACCCTTCTCAACCAGTGATGGTTGAGAGACAAAAAAAACACACCCAAATCCCAAAAGATAAAGAGATAGAAACAAGAGATGAGTGATAATGAGATCCTAAGTCTGATTTCAGCCAACAGATGGACACAAATGGTAAAGCGAGGGTGATACAGAATGTGGCCAACAATCAAACGTGATGAGATAGAGAGATTAAATATGTGATTGTATGGCTGAAATAGTCTAAGGATGCACAGTGAAATGGAAGTGAAATGATGAAGTAAACTGCCCAAGGAAGAGGGTTAGATCAGTAGCTTAGTGAACCTAGGGCAGTGATAAATCTATGTTTAAACACACTTCCAACAAATGGTAGCTTGATTTCTTAAGGTAAAATGATGATTTAAAACCAAATCTAAACTACCCAGAACCCCAAAGTGACCCAGTCAAATAGAAAGAGAAAAACGCCCCAAGGAGGGTGTTTTTGCCAAAAAGACCAGTGCTAATCCTAAGGGTAAATGGAGTCCAATCAAGATGAAACTTCAGTTATAAGCGTTTGACAATGTTTCATAAGCGGGTTTGGAAAGAAAAATGAATTTTAAGGGTTGAAAATTGAGTTTTTTAATATTTAGGGTTTATTTTATTGTTTGCAGCTTAACATTTGCAAATGAAACTGAAATGCAAGAGACAAGCAAGGATTGTACCTGGATAATGAAGATAAATGTGTTTTGGTGTTGAAGACAAACCTCGGAGACCAAGTGTTAAGCAGCAAATGCGTTCTCCCTTAGCGTTTTTGATGCAACCAATTGACCAATGCACCCTTGTACCTGCCACAGAGAGAATGAATCACAAACTATAGCAAATAACCAAGGAAATCAGCAAATGAAAGACAAATAGTGAAGGAAAGAGAGATACAACAATAAATTTCATTTCCCTTGTTAAAATCCCGAAGAGAGAAGCCAATAGGAGCTACTAACTCAAGAGTTGCGCCCTCCTCAAGTGGTCAAGTCACCTGCAATTCGTTTTTGGCCAAAGAAGGATGGAGAAACCACAAAACCACTCAACAATGCACCAGCAACAAGCTAACAATCAACACCATAAGCATTCACCACCATATCACAAACAAATTTGGAAGAATTGTCTCTCTATTGCTCAATCTCAAGTCTGAAAAATGCCAAGAAGAAGTACAAATGGGAGAGCTTCTCTCTTAAGTAGAGAATGCTCCCAATACAACCCTAATTCCCTCCAAAAATCGATGGCTGAGATGCTCTCTCTCAAGTGCCAAATCGATGGTGGGGATGAGCTCTAGAGGGGGGGCGAATTACCCTCAAAAACGCCCAAGTGGAGATGGGGCCAACTCGTGGGGCCCATAAAATACATATGAAATGTGGTTGGGGGGTGCCTATAGGCTGTTTTAGCCCCCCATACCACTACACTATGATCTCAATATAATAACACATCAAAATTTAATTTTTGCTAAGTGGAAAAACCAGTGAAGCACCAATCGTGAGAGACTCGCGGGTACTCGCGAGTCTCCATGAGTCAGCTCCAGCAACGGGTAATTGCTTCAGACTCGGCCAAGTATCCACGAGTCTCCACGAGTCAGCTCCAGCAACGGGTAATTGCTCCAGACTCGGCCAAGTACTCGGCATAACATGAAACTCGCCTGAACTCGCGGACTCGGGTCAAAATCGTCCAGACGACTTGGCCGGACTCGTGGTTGTGTTCACTGCTGGTTGAGGTTGTGTTCACTGTTGGTCGTTGTCGTGTTCATTGTTGGTTCACTGATGGTCGAAGTAGGGGTCGTGGTCTGCTCAGTGCCAGAGTACCGAGTCCCCGCCACCGTTTTGCCGCTCTGCGGTCACCGTTGTGTCGGATTGTCTGTGGTCACCGTTGTGTCAGACTGTCTATCGAGCATCCGGTCTCCGTGTGGAGGCTCCCTATCATAACTTAATATATAGTTAAAAACATAAAATTGTATAGTGTATAGTCCGGCCTCTATATAAAATATTTTAAATGCAATTTTTTTTGTTTATAAATTATTATTTAAAATGCAATTTTTTAAATATTTTTTTGTTTATAAATTATGAAATCATAGCATTGTTTTAACTTTTTATTTGTTTGGTTATAATTAAGAACTTATAATTATAAATGATATAATTTTAATATTTTAACTCTTTTTAAAATGCAAATTTTTTTGGTTATAAATTATTACATTATAGCATTTTTTAAAAACAAAAAATTGGTTATAAATATTAAATTATAACTTATAATTATAAAATTATAAATTATATAATTTTATTTTTTAACTAATTTTAAAATGCAAATTTTTAATTTTATTTTTGATATAAATTATTAAATTATAGCAATGGCATGTTATAAATTATAACTTTAAATTATTTTTTTTGGGTTTTAAATTATTAAATTATAAGTTTTTCAGTTTAATTTAATTGTTAATTAATTTTAATTTTATATGATCACTATTTAAATTTCTGCATACAAAGAGAAGATTGTGTTATGTCATATAATTATAGTTTATGAGACAATGTTATGAATTGTGTTATGTCGCATAAATTGTAGTTTTATAGCTTATATGGATTGGAAATGCTTTTAACCTCTTTTTTCTGCCCAAAATGTACAATATTTTTATTTTTTTTCCTATTTGCCGAGTCTTGCCGAGTCTGTCCCAAGTCTTTCCCGAGTTTTTCCCAAGTCTACGAGTCATATGCTAGCCGAGTCTTTGCCGAGTCCAAGTCGTGCAACATTGGGAAAAACGCCCCCCATGGGCAAATTCGTCCCACATGGTGAGCTGGACAAATAGAGGGTCAATATCAAAACATAGTAACAATACCTTAGAAATCACCCTTGTATTAGCCAACCTTTGCATTTGCCATTTTTCCATAGTTACCTTTGCCATATTTGATTTTCCATTTAATTTATTGTTGGTTTTTATTGTTGAAGATGTAATTTGGGCTTTTGACCCACTTATAATGCTCGGATTGGCGAACCGTCTGCTGCAATACGATCATAGACCCCAAATATGGTAGATATGGTCACTCGAACGACCCCGATCCATCAATTAGGCATTGTTTGCCCAAAATCCATGATTTTTAATTAAAACAGGTCACTAATGACCCATAATAATTAAAAATCTCATCAACGCCTCAATCTTTTGGAATTCTGACACTTGGAGGCTCATATGGGACCCAAATAGATAATAAATGACCAAAATCAAAATCTTGATCGCAACATTTTTTCGAGCCCATTTTTGGCCTAGTCAACCTGGTTTAACCAAGTCAAATCTGGTCAAAATGGCAATGGCCGAAAACCTGTAAGCAACATGAAGCATCAAGGCTTCCTTATTTACGTTAGTACATTACTTAAAACAATATAATGCCAATATGGTGATCAAAACATAAATATCTCAATAAATACAAGTCCCGGGTGAGGTGGCCCCACCACCTCTAACAAAGACCCAATGCTATGCACAACTTACAGACTTGACCACTTAGCTAACTTTGGGTGAGGTGGATAAATGAGGTGAAGGATAAGGGAAGACGAGGACCAAGATCGTGTGACCCCTTGGGTAAACAGGGAGAGCGGGACCCACTGACATAAGCATACCATGATAAAACACAGGGAAGGGCGGTGCCTCACAAATGGGTATAGTGCAGGGAAACCACCATTGATCATCTAACATGAACCTTGCAACTCACATCCGTTCCTTTAGAAGACTCCGTGAGGATCTTTTCTAGAGCCGCCATGACTGGGTGTCCGGCAAACCGTAACTTGAGACTCTAGGGGACACTTAGAATTAGCTGTCCCTTACTCCATCTCACCTCCTTGCCCCGCAGGACTAGGTGAGGAAATAACCACTACAAAGCTGATACATATGGCTGACCTGTGTCCGTGTGTTCAAAAACACATTGCTTGGACTTTTACATTGACTTTCATACTTAGCCTTTTTGGCTTGATTTTACATTTACATAGCCTTTTTGGCTTCTTTTACATTTCTTCATTTCATTACATTTCATGGCCCTTTTGGGCTACATACATATCGCAATAGATATAATCAAGGTGCTCATACTGCAAAGTAATGGGGACAAGTGAACAAGCTTCGATGACCAATGGGGAACACCCGGTGAGTCTACACAATCTTATACTGCATTGCAACATCGGGGGCAACCGACAGGAGCAAATCCCAGGTTTGAGAATGCATCTCACACACTAAAGAGACGAGGCACAAAAGACAAGAAATCATGGCATACTCAGAGGTCAATGGGGAAAGGGATCCTCAAGGTCACAAATCAAGGTCCAAGTCAGGAGAAATCAACATGAATGAGTCGGATGGATGGAAGGAAGTGACAGGTGGATCCAAAGTTAGCTGCCTAGGAGGACGAAATGACCAAGTCTGTACCTATAACGAGGATGGGAACCAATGTGCATATACATGAGCCTCCTAAATGAGGTGGACTGACATCACCAAGGGCTATACACATCATAATAAACAACGAGATCACCATAATCAACATCATATGTCAAGTCCGTGTACTATCATAAATAAACAAGTCTAAACAACTTGTGCAATAAACCATAAAGTGTTATACCTGCCATACCATATACCTGATGCTGAAGTTGTCTCTGAGCTGGATCTCTACTAAATCTGGGCAATAAGTGGCCAACCGGCAATACTCTGTAGTGCTCTCATCACAATATGGCTAAGTAACTATCTCAAATGGGATCATGCAAAATCTGGCAAGGAAGGGTGACCCTACAAGCAATGTTGTATAACATGTCTAGACCAATACAAAACCATCTGTCCCCTCTGATATCTCTGCTCGGGGCAATCTGAATATAATGCATGACTTCTCTGAAGGCATCTGATCTCTGATCTGGAAAAAAAAAGTGTAGTATGGTCCCTAACCACACAATCTGCAGCATGGTAGCTCTAGCCAACATGGATGTGATAACAGGGACATGGGGACACATACCCAAGACGTGTGGACGTGAACCCAAGGCAAGGACACGAACCCTACCCACGGGTTCTACCCATGCTACCTAGGCCAATTCACCCATCCCCTTCACTTTCCCTTTTGTGAATGATTTATTATTACTGTTAGGTGCCAGCTAGGGCACATAAGCAATTAAACTCATGAAGACAGAAAGATAGGCGTGAAAGCGCATTTAATTCCATTAACAAATGGTCAATATATACATTGAGATGTCCCTTGGATTCGTCTTCCAAGGTGACTCTTGGACTCACGGGTGACTCTTGGTATCCCTTGCACATTAATATTCCTCACACCGAGGATTAGTTAGACTCCAACAAATACCCCCTTAATCTGAAGGGTGTATATGAGTCCAAGAAAAAGAAGAGAGTTGAATAAGTGGAAGTGGACAGCTACCACCAGCTAAACATTTCCATCTCAAACATCCTTTACTAAGAAGGTTAGCTAGAAGCTTGCGCATGCTTCTGCTAAATACAAGAGCTCTCTGAAGGGGTGGTTTTTAGGCTGACCATCAACCGAAATGGGCTAGCAAAAGATGAAAACTTCTACTATGTGTGTGGTTCAATGTTGACCACAAACTCTCGAACTTGGCGACAACACTCGCTCAGAGGTTCTCTGGAACTTGGCTCAAAGGCTTAGAGGTTCTATCTAGAATGGTGGTTTTAGGCTGACCACAAACCAACTAGAGAGCTAAAAATAGGAAGTGAACAATTGTAACTTGTTGAATATTTCCAACTTGACAATCATTTGCCAAGTTAGCTAGAAGCTTGCACATGCTTCTGCTAAGATAAGGTACTCTCGATACCGGTGGTTTTAGGCTGACCACCAACTCTGGAGCTTAGTCGAACATAGCTCTTCATAGGCTCGCTTGTTCCGGCTCGCTTGCACTCGCTCGCTTGTTACTGACGGTCTTCCTTCCCCCCTGTCAAGAACAATGTGAGGAGAGGAGAGTCTCATGGTGTCACAACTAGACACAAAACACACGAGTACTCTATGTCATGTATATCTCTTATGTCTTCAGAATACATGCATATCAGAATCAAGTGGCATCTTTGAATCTAGTGGATGTCCAAACTCACTATGGATCAAGCTCGCTTGATATGACTTACTTGAGGAAGGTTGTAAGTGTTTTTTGTCAGAGGGGCAAGGCTTCGAAACTTGATGCTTGACATCATGTTCCCCCCTGTCAGGTACAAAGTAAGAAGCAGTACAATAATCTGCTGCAAGTTTCACTCTTGCAAGTTTCTTTTGCTTCACACACCGATCTGAAGAATGGCTGCGCTTCCCACAATGTTGACAAGGATGAAGATCAAAACACAAATCTTTCATATGGCCAACTCTGTTGCACTGTTGGCATTTGGAACTCTAAATAGGTTGTACATTTGACATGATTTCATTATTTTCTGGCAGCTGATAGGAATCATCTTCAAACAAGGGGTTATTCTGAACAAGCACTAGTTTAGAATGTTGATTCCAGTGATGTTCATCTTCCTCAATGGATTTCAAATTCTGCAATTGATTTATGACAGTTCCACTTGAGCTGAGAATCTTTTCTTCCTGAAATCTGAAAGAATGTCCTTATGACCAGTCATATGTCTAGAGGCTCCACTATCTACCAGCCATGTGTCTCGGCTGATAGTTAAAGATCGAGAAAGAGCAGACACCAAATAATATTCTTTCATATTCTCTTGTTCACTAGGAGACCCCTTTGACTTCTTTTTGGGTTCTTCATCTTTTGCAGTAGAAGCACGATGCTTCTCCTTGTAAAAGCCTTTCTTCTTAGATCTGCAATCTCTAGCGAAATGACCCATTTTATTGCAATTATAGCACTTTACTTTTGAAATATCAAAACCCTTACCTCTAAAGGCTCCTTTGGCCTTCTAAAAATCCTTTTAAAAATTCTTCTCAGAAAAATATCTCTCTCCTCTCCTAGACTTTGCTACCAGGGCACTAATCTCCTCCTTTGGTGGACCACTTCTTGTAGCCATGCGACCTTCCTCCTGAAGGCAATCATGCCATAAACGCTCAAAGTTTGGTTGTCTCTCTACCAATCACACTTGCTAGAAATGTCTCCCAGGAAGGTGGAAGACCATCAAAAATGGCTTGGATGAGATCAACATCGTCCACTGTAACTCCTGTGACCAACAGTTGATCACGAATCTGTGTTATCCTTGAGCAGAATGAAGAGATAGACTCGCCCTTCTCCATTTTCAGATACTTGAGCTTGTGTTTCAGAGTTCTCTTTTGGGTGGGTGACTTTTTTTCATAAAGATTTACTAAAGTGTCAAAGCACTCCTTTGCAGTCATGAGAGGAGTCATTGCATGCATGATGCTATCCTTTACAGAATCAAAAATGATCATTTTAGCTTTCGCATGATTCCTTCTAAAAGCAGCTCTACCAGCATTGGAAGTAGGCTCCTCTACTTCACTGGTCACAAAATGTTCTAACTCATGCTCTTGGAGAATGTTCATGACCCTCAGTTTCCAAACATTGAAGTTGGAAGCTCCTTCAAGCCTGTCTTCAAGCCTGACTGAAATGGAAGAAGACATTTTTGCAGAAAACCTTGTGCTCCGCAACAGAACCCTTGCGCTGTATTGAATCAAGCTCTCAACTGGACCTGTGGGGGCTCAAGAACTGCAGATCTGAGCCTTAATCACACCCTGAGATCTGATACCATGTTAAATTTAGAGTTTAATTTAGATAGATAAGTTCTTTTAGCTTCTTTTTCAAAGATCTGAATGCTTTTAATCACAAAAATGTTGAAACTGAATGCAGTAAATAATAAAGAACAGCGCAATAAATATAATCACACAATAACACAGAGATATACCATGGGGAAACCCAATGACGGTGAAAACCCCAGCAAAAATCTTCCTTCTATTAATCAATGAGCTTTCTTGCAAATATTGTTGTTGTAATTGTAACTTCGGAAGATATTCCATTGTACTTTATATTGTTATTATTATTGTACTTTATTTGTACCTCCGTCGGAGATGTTTTTCCTCCGCTCGGGGATGTCATTATGATGCTTAGTCATACTAGGTCATTGAGGTAAAAGCCTCCAATGTAAGTCGGAGCAATAGTTCCCCTAAAGAGTCAAATGTAAATGTATTTCTAGGTCTCCTAGAGAAGTCGGCCCAGTTGGGTAAAAAGGTCAACCTAGGATAAAGAATAAATAGAGAGCAAGGCTCAAGACCATAAATGAGTTCGCATAAATGAGAGAGAGAAGACAAGCTTGCATAGGAGGAAAGAGAGAGAGTTGCAGAAGACCATCTTGTTTTGGGGTTTTACTTTTTGTGATATTGTATTGGTGACGATTCTATCTCTGAGGAAGTTGTGGGGTTTTCTCCTTTATGGTTTCCCCGAGGAAAATCTTTGTGTCTATTGTGTTATGTTGTGCTTGTTATTCTTTCAGATAAGATCCTAGATAATATTGATTAAAAGTTGAAAAACTAACATGGTATCGGAGCTAAACTGAAAGGAAGACATTGTGTAGCTACGGGAAGCTAGGGCTTCTAAGTTAAGGTCTTCTCTCCACGGATCATCCAAAAAAGGAGGCTAGGCTAACTCACCCTAGGAGGGCGCATCTTTCTGTCGAAGCAGAATCTGATTCCGAGAATTTTCATTTTTTGGCCCATCACCTCTGCCAGAGAAAATCTAGGGCATTAGCTATTTCGAGATTTTGTTCACATATTTGGAAGAGTGAGTACATTGGACAACTCGCCTTGAGGAGCCGCATCTACATGTCCAATCAGAAATTCCAAATTCCAACTTTGAAAAATTAGGGTTTCTCTGACAAACCCTCGACCAGCCAGCTCCAGATCCAACTTGGGCATCTCAAATTGGTAAGATCTAAATCTTTTCTATTTCCATTTGAGGTTCTCATTTCAAAATGACTCACCACACCAAGCTTGAGGATAAGGTTGAGGGAGCTGATAACTTCCGAGCATGGAAGTATAGGATTGCACTTGTCCTTGAAGAAAATGATTTGGACAAGTATGTCAATGAAGAGGTTCCAGCAGCAGAGGATGATGAAGCTAAAGCCATCCACAAGAAGAACTTGGTTAAGGCCAAGAGAATCATTGCAGATTCTATCAAGGATCATCTCATCCCACATGTGTCATCTTTGAAGACACCCAAGGAGATGTTTGATGCTTTAACGAAGCTATTTGAAGGGAAGAACATAAATCGGAAGATGACCTTAAGGAACCAGGTGAAGAATGTGAAGATCCAAAATGCAAAGACCATGCAATCATACTTCACAAGGGTCTCTCATATCAAGGAGCAACTTGAAGCAGTCGAAGAAAAGGTAGAAGAAGGAGAGATCGTGATGACCACCTTGAATGGTCTCCCAAGATCATGGGACTCATTCATTCAAGGGATATGTGCCAGGAAGAAGTTGATCACATTTAGTAGACCCAATGTTATAAAAACCGAACCGGTGGTCGAACCAACCAACCTCGAGAACCGAAACCGGACCAAAACCGGGAAAAAAACCGAATCACAAAACCGGTCCACCAAAAATACATAAAATGTTCAAATTTTGTAAAATTATATATATATATATAGATATAGATATATGTTCAACCATGTGAATCAAAACCATTATACACAAATTTGCAAAAAGGGCTACTGTATGTATTTTGCTAGGTGCCATACTAAGCATATTTCACTTGAATCATATGTCTAACATGTTGAGGAAATTGTTGTTGTTGAAAGGGTTGTTTCAAGGTTGTTGTAACAGACAGTCACCTTGGAATATGCCCACAAAAGTTTCTTTTAACTACACAATTAGCTCAGAGTTGTTGTTAGGGGCCAGGGCTACTCAAAGTCTCTTTACTGCTGTAGATAACTCCTATTAGGTGTATTTTATTTATGATGATATAACCAGGACTGTTGTAGGTACTCAGCATACCCTTTCAAGGCTGCTACACTTCCTAAGAATGTCAAGAATGATTCTTAACTCAAAATACTCAAGTGAATAGTGTGAGAGAAATAGAGCGGTTGGGGTTGCTTTTATAGCTTTCTTAGGGGCTTAGGGTTATCTAGAACCTTCCCACTCAACCAACTTGTTTATTTAAAAAAAAAAAATTTAAAAATGGCCTCTTAAATGTTGATGTATGGTTATGTACTGAACCGGTCAAAACCGGAACCGGAACCGGAAAACCAACCGAAACCGGTAAAACCGGTCAGAACCGGTTGGTTTCGTACGAAACCGGCCATTTCCGGTTTGAGACACCGATTTGAACCGGTGACGCCTCTGAACTGGTCGAACTAGCCGGTTCGACCGGAACCGGTCCGGTTTTTATAACACTGAGTAGACCATGGGAAGAATGTACACAAGAAGAAGTTCGACTTGTGGCACGAGAAGAGAAGATGGGAGCAAGTGATGATCAAGCTCTCACAGCACACGCCGAAAGAAATCATAAGAAGAAGGAGCAAAATCATCACAGTAAGAGGGAGAACCACCATCAAAATCAGAGGGAGAACTTTAGAAGACCCAGAAGAGATCTATCCAACATTAGATGCTATACATGTGATGAGAAGGGACACTATTCTAGAGATTGTCCCAGAAATAGAAGTGTCTCCAACAACAACAAGACCAACAAGAAAAGAGACCATGCTCACACCGCGGAAGATGATGAACCTGCAAGAAAGAGAACTAGAGAAGAAAGTGATGAAGAGTATGTCCTAATCTCAGCACTCACAGGCACTATCACACATGGGAGTAATGATTGGCTTGTAGATAGTGGAGCTTCCAAGCATATGACGGGATACAAAGAATCGTTTACAAATCTATCTGAGCATGAGTCACCTCACAAGGTGAAACTTGGGGATGATTACCAATACCCCATAAAAGGAAGTGGAGAAGCTTCATACAAGCTAGACTCCGACAAATCTCTAAAAATGAAAGATGTCCTATATGTTCCAGGACTAAAGAAGAACCTTCTCTCCATATCAGCACTAGATGCTAAAGGTATGAGGGTTGCATTTGTTGATGGCCAAGTCCTAATGTGGCCAAAGGGAAAGGCAATAGATGATGCAACTATGATTGGAGAGCAAGAGGGAGGTTTGTACAAATTGAAGGGCCAACCTGAACAAGCATTGGTTCATGACTCCATGGAGCCAAGTGAACTATGGCATAGAAGGATTGCACATGTGCACTATAGAGCACTACCTATTGCAAGCAAAGCAGTTGCAGGAATTCCAGAAATCCAGACAAAACATTAAGGCATTTGCAAAGGATGTGCGAAAGGAAAGAACGTGAAGAAGGCATTTCCAAGCAGTGAAAGCAAAGCGAAAGGGATATTGGAGATCATCCACTCTGATGTATGCGGTCCCATGTCATCCAGCTCATTAAGTGGGAATGTATATTATGTCTCTTTCATTGATGACTTTTTCTGTAAGACTTGGATATACTTCTTGAAAAATTAAGATGAAGTATTCAGTAAGTTCAAGGAATTCAAAGCCTTGATTGAGAATCACACTGAGAAGAAGATCAAGACTTTTCGATCAGATAATGGTGGGGAATTCACTTCGGAAGATTTCAAGAACCTATGCAAAGACTCTGGGATTAAGAGGGAGTTGAGCACACCCTACAATCCACAATAGAATGGCATTGCAAAAAAAAAGAATAGAACGATAATGGAAGCAACAAAAGCAATGCTTCATGACCAGGATCTTCCAATGCACATATGGGATGAAGTTGCGAGGACAGCGGTTTATGTAAAAAACCGTACTCCTCATCGAGTACTAGACAACAAGACTCCAGAAGAAGTGTTCCCCGGAGAGAAACCAAAAGTTAGCCATCTCAGAATATTTGGCTGCTCAGTGTACATACACATTCTGAAGGAGAAGAGGACAAAGCTAGATCCTTCAGGAAAGAAGGGAATATTCGTAGAATACAGTGAAACTTCGAAGGCCTATCGAATATACTTCCCAGGATTCAAGAAGATCAACATCAACAAAGACATGACATTCAAAAAAGACTCAGCATACAACAAATCAAGAAGACTAGCTATTGAAGAGGCTAAAGAACCCGAAGTTCCCAGGATTAGAGATACGGCTATGGAAGAAGCAGTTCCAGAAGATCATGAAGACCGTGATATGGCAAAACCACAAGAACCTATAGATCCACCTCGAGAGAAGAACTCCCACAAGAGAAAACCAGCATGGGTACGAGAGGCAATACAAGATGCAGAGAAGCATGGCACTCCAGAGGGGATGCACGGAGAAAGCAAGAGACCTAGACCATATTCCAACTATGTGGCCCTGCTGTGTGACATCATTGATAAAGAACCTTCCAACTATGAGGAAGCAGCACAGAGGAAAGAATGGAAGGATGCCATGATCGAGGAGTACCAATCGATTATGAAGAATGATGTCTGGGAGGTAGTTTTGAGACCAGAAGGGAAGTCTGTTGTGACTTCAAAGTGGATCTACAAGATCAAGCATGCTGCAGATGGTAGCATTGAGAAACACAAGACAAGGTTTGTAGCACGTGGCTCTCCCAGAAAGAAGGCATAGACTATGAGGAGACATCTGCACCTATTGCGAGATAAACTTCCATCAGATCTGTATTAGCACTGGCTGCAGTGATGAAATGGAAGGTACACCAGACGGACGTCAAGACAGCATTCTTGAATGGTGTAGTAGAAGAGGAAGTGTACATGGAGTAGCCACTTCAATTTGAGACACATGACGAGCAGACTCATGTGTGCAAGTTGAAGAAGGCCTTGTACGGATTGAAACAGGGACCCAGGACGTGGTACGACAAGATGGATAGCTTCCTGATGAGTTTAGGCTTTACCAAGAGTAAAGCAGATTCCAACCTTTACTACAAGGTTGAAGAAGGTAATCCAGTGATACTTCTACTCTATGTAGATGACCTGTTTGTAACAGGGGAGGATGAGCTTGTCGCTAATACGAAGAGGAAGCTTGTCGTAGAGTTCGAGATGAAGGACCTGGGTTTGATGCATTATTTCTTAGGCATGGAGGTGTGGCAGAACAAGGATGGAATCTTCCTTGGACAAGGAAAGTATGCAGTAGAGATTCTGAAGAGATTCGGAATGATGGACTGCAAGGCTATGGCCACACCCATGGCATCGAACTTGAAGCTACCGTGTGATGCTTCATCAAAGTCAGTTGATGCTACGATGTACCGTCAGATGATTGGTTCGTTGATGTACTTAACGAACACAAGACCAAACATATGCTTTGCTGTGAACACCCTGAGCCAGTTCCTGACGGATCCGAGACAAGTTCACCTGATTGTTGCAAAGCATATATTGAGGTACCTAAAGGGTATAGTTGATTATGGGCTCAAGTATGAGGCGGATCAAAAGATTAACCTACAAGGTTATGTTGATTCGGATTGGGCTGACAGTGCCGCAGATAAGAAGAGCACTTCGAGATGCTACTTCAGTATGGGATCCGGTATGATCTCCTGGTTTAGCAGGAAGCAGTCATGCGTGGCACTGAGTACAGCCGAAGCAAAGTATGTTGCAACTTGTTCGGCTAGTTGTGAGGTAGTATGGCTTAGGAAGCTACTGTCTGATTTGTTTGATCTCCAGTTAGAGGTGACTTGGATATTCTGTGACAACCAAAGTTATGTGAAGTTGTCTAAGAACCCAATGTTCCATGACAAGTTGAAGCACATTGAGGTCAAGTACCATTATATTAGGGATATGGTGCAGAGAGGAGCAGTGAAGCTCCAGTATATTGCGACGGACGAGCAGATAGCCGATGTATTGACCAAGCCGTTAGCTAGAGTGAAGTTTGAGTACTTCAAAGAGATGCTTGGTGTTATCCAGATCAAGGTTCCTCCTAAGAGGATGAGTCCGGAAGATGCAGATGCACATGAGCCATTCTCGCATGGTGGTAGGAAAGTCCTCCCATGTTGGTAGATGTAAGGGCTGAGCCATTCTCGCATGGTGGTAGGAAAGTCCTCCCATGTTGGTAGATGTAAGGGTTGAGCCATTCTCGCATGGTGGTAGGAAAGTCCTCCCATGTTGGTAGATGTAAGGGTTGGGTCTCGCATGGTGGTAGGTTTGTCCTCCCATGCTCGTAGACATGGGTCCCGCATGCTGGTAGACGTGGGTCCCGCATGCTGGTAGACGTGGGTCCCGCATGCTGGTAGACCTAGGTCTCGCATGTTTGTAGACGAGGCCTTGTATGGTGGTAGGTTTGTCCTCCCATACTGGAGACGTTGTGAGGTCCACCGGTCATAAGACACTGTGTGTGCGCCTAGGCAGGATCTCGCATGGTGGCAGGTTTGTCCTCCCATGCCGGTAGACGCGGGGTGACTGTTGTGGGACATGTGATGTGCATCTGGGTTGTGCTTCGTGTACTGATGAGATGATCTGGATACGATGAGGCGATAGTAGGTGACACAGGTGATTGCTATGGCAATGTAATGACTAGTCCTGGGTTGTACCTACTTGATGGCTTGCTCGCAGAGATAATGAAGACCTACAGGAGAGCTAGGCCTACATCCGGCATGAAAAAGGGTTGGCTCTGCAGAACTTCCTACGACGAGTAGATTCGGGAGATGTCACCAGTCGATGATCGACATGATGAGGATTGCAGTAGCAGCGACGACGATGATCTAGTGTTGATGACGATGTTCCAGTGTTGATGATGATCCAGCGATGATGACGTTATCCAGACTTGTGTCCAATGGGGTTGATGACTGTGGCTAGAGAATACCTACCTAGTTAAGAGGGAGTGTTGTTGTAATTGTAACTTCGGAAGATATTCCATTGTACTTTATATTGTTATTATTATTGTACTTTATTTGTACCTCCGTCGCAGATGCTTTTCCTCGCTCGGGGATGTCATTATGATGCTTAGTCATACTAGGTCATTGAGGTAAAAGCCTCCAATGTAATTCAGGGCAATAGTCCCCCCTAAATAGTCAAATGTAAATGTATTTCTAGGTCTCCTAGAGAAGTTGGCCCAATTGGGTAAAAAGGTCACCCCAGGATAAGGTAGAAATAGAGACCAAGGCTCTCTCATTTGGACACACACTCACTCACTTGAGTTCGCATAAGTGAGAGAGAGAGAGGACAAGTTCGCATAGGAGGAAAGAGAGAGTTGCAGAAGACCATCTTGTTTTGGGGTTTTACTTTTTGTGATATTGTATTGGTGACGATTCTATCTCTGAGGAAGTTGTGGGGTTTTCTCCTTTATGGTTTCCCCGAGGAAAATCTGTGTCTATTGTGTTATGATGTGCTTATTATTCTTTCAGATAAGATCCTAGATAATATTGATTAAAGGTTGAAAAACTAACAGATACAAACCCTAGATCATGGTGCTACAGTACATAAACTTCTTAGAGAGAGGACGGCTTGAGACTTTATTTCTTTCTGCTTGCAGATTTGTGCTTGACTGAGGAAATAGGCCTACTTTCACTCACCTTAGCGCAAGGAGGACAACTATAGAGAGCACTTGGACAAACTGGATCTATAAACCCCTAGATCTGAACTTGGACAAAACTGTTCTGCAGGTCTAGGCGTGACTGTAGACCCTGAATGAGAATGAGCAGAGGCTATATTGCTCAAATCCCTGAGAGTTCACTGGGAATAGATGCACCTTGAGAAGGGATACTTAGATCCACTTAGCACTTGGACAGAAGAGGCGTGAAAACCCTAGATCTAGCTACTTTATCAACTCGTTGGTACTGTAGTTTTCTGCAGTTAACACTTTTTTCAATTCGTTGTAAATCCTAGAAGTACATTGGATAGTTGAAGAATGCATTGTATATAATGAATGGTCTTCTTGTCCTTTTAAAATACCTCTTCCAGCCTTCTAGAAGTGCCTTAACCTTATCTTCAAGATAGACTGGGTCAACCTTCTAGAAACTCCATAGAGCTAGGGTCAACAAATTAAGTTGTCCATTATTTTGCCAGGCACAAACTCGTCCCCCTTTTAATAACTTAATATTACTTTATAAACTTAGAACTTAGGCCTTTAGGCACAAACTCGTCCCCCTTTTATCTTTAATTCATCATTAAAACTTTAGTCTCGACCTTTAAGACTAGGCTTAAGTATCTGCTAGGTTTTTCTTTTCCTCTCTCATTCTGCATGGTCCACATCTGCTCATACTCTGCTGCATTTCATCAATAGAGGAATATCTTCACATTCATGTGGTCATTTGACTCTCCTTCATGGTCATATGCTATAGTAGCTCTAGCTAGGGATGGCCAATCCCCAGAAGAGCACTTCATAGCTCATCCATCTCTAAGACCAGGAGGCCATCACACATCAGTCTAGCTCACAAGAATTGTATGTTCGTCCTATCTATTGCTAGACTTGCCTTGACTTTTGCACTAGGCTCACAAGGTTGACCTTGACTGTTGCATATGGCTCACAAGGTTTCTGCCAGCATCTCTTTCATCCTGACTTTTGTCCTGGCTCACAAGGCTTGTACGTTCGCCTTGACTCTTGCCATGACTCATAAGATTGTTTAATCTGCAAGCCTCCCTGGCTAGTCTCAGGGTGGTCACTTAATACCTCTCATTGGACTTTTGTCCTGGCTCACAAGGCTTGTACGTTCACCTTGACTCTTGCCATGACTCATAAGATTGTTTAATCTGCAAGCCTCCCTGGCTAGTCTCAGGGTGGTCACTTAATACCTCTCATTGGAGAATGTCTCCTGATGTTGCTATTTTCAACAATTGACAGGATGACTAAGTAGCCAATTTGAAACCCATAGGCTATAGTCAATAAATCTTGGAGTCATTTTGACGCCACTTAGCTTAGAAAGGGTGTTTTACTTCTAAAAAATGGTTAGGTGGTATTGAGTGTTTCATGGTATTGCCCATGGTATGGAGCTTCAGAGGAAAATAAAAGAGGTGCAACACCTCACATGAGGGGTATGATTTGGATTTGATCTCTTGTGTATGTCTAGTGAACCACAGTTTTCGTTGGGGTTTGGCAAAACCCTTCCATCATTGTTTGGTTTCGGTGGTGCATGACCCACCCTAGCTAGACAAGAGGGAAATCCACTTGGGGTTTCCATTGGAGCTTCATTCAATGATTCATCTTCTATTTTGTGAGTAGCATCTTGCTTGGGCGTCTTTTCTTTGGGGGGGCGAATTTACTGGGAGAGCGCCAAATTCACTTGAGGGCCGAATTCAATGGGACAAAGCCGAATTTCACTGGGACTGGGCCAAACTTTACTAGTAGGCCAAACTTCACTGCGACAGGGCCGAATTTCACTGGAGGGGTCGAACTTCACTGGAGGGGCCGAATATCATTGGTAGGCCGAATTTCACTGGGACTGGGCCAAACTTTACTGGAGGATGCCAAATTCACTTTCAGGGGCTGAATTTACTGGAGGGCCGAATTCATCTGAATGGGGTCGAAATCTCTAGAGATAATCAAATTTCATGAGAAGGTAGATCGAGGAGCAGGGCATCATCACTCTTGAAGAGGGTTCGTGGCTTGAGGATCTCTTGAGGTGGATACATCATCTATGCAGGAGCAGGGGCATATTCCTGGTATTTGGTATTTGTGTATTTTTGTTTTAGCTGCTATAGCAGCCATAGAGATTTATATTGTTCCATCCATAATCAAATTTCCAGATTCTCTCTCTCATTTTATGTCTGCTTGGCTAATTGCAAAATGTTTGGTGTAATGTCTATTTGAGAATACATGCAAAGTGTTTGAAGAATGTCCTAAATGAGCAGTATGCAAATTGTTTGACGAAATCTCACACTCAAACAAAAAAAAGTGTCTATAATTGCATTGGGGAACATATGATTATTTGCTTCTTGTTTCATGCTTCTAAATCCACTACGACAGCAGTTTTATAATTCTAGAAATTGCTTTTGTGGCTGATAATCTCATGTTCAAGTGCTAAATTCATAAATATCGTTGGCTCACATAATAATTAGATACTGGAATTTTTTATTTAATGTCCTATTTGTTATCTCAATGAACAACAAATGGCAATGATGGTGTGATTCACAAATAGCAAATCTGATGTTACATTTTCTAAGTTTCTTTGAGCAACACACACCTAAATTTCAGAGTGTCTATGGTTCTTTAAATGCATATTTAACTTTTCTCTGGTTATTGGCATTCTGAAAATTGTTTTAGATTTGTGCAAATGATTTTACTGTTTAGCTCATTCAGCACTTTCATATTGCTCATGGATCATGAACGTAAGCAAGATCACTAACTAATAATTCATAAAGTTATGGGATTAATTTCATTAAAGGTTCAGCCAACTTTGCTGAAGTGATTTTAATCACTACAACAAAAGTGCGTATTTAATAAGTTGGGTGACACCTGTTGTCTCCCAAAATGGCATGCGTGTTGTTGAAGCCCAAAATGTAACACACCAGCTGGATGACAATTCTCTCAGGAGAGAGGCCAATGTCACCACACTCCTCTCCTCTTCGCTTCAGGTTGGCTCTCCTCCAACTCTAGGGGGGTATCCCTAAGATAGGATCGCTAAGGCAGGTACAGTAAACGGGCAAGGTGAATTGAAGAGGCTGCCTTAGGAAACAAATGTAACAAAAATATGTATTTTAGATGGGTGATGGAAAAGAAGGGAAGATCAGTCCTCAGGGAAAGACCAGTGACGGTATATCAGAGGGGCGAATGGAGTCAAAAAGAGAGCTCAAATGGGCCTTGCTGCCAAGTGAATGTAGTGACCAACTAAGAGCTCTTGCACTAGAGAATACCTGAAAGCCGCAAAACTTAAGAGAAAAACATGGGTCAAATAAAGTTGTGCTAGATTGTTATCCTTCTATTCAAATGATCCCAGCTTAAGAATCAAAAGAAATGAACTAAGAGAGGTATCACCTCAGACAAGATGAAAGATGGCCAACAAAGAAAAATGGCATACAAAGAACGAGAGAATTCTGAATTTATCCAAAGAGGCCCATGACATTTTTCATTAATTTCTACGGAAAGAGCTCCCAAAATTTTTCCATCATTACAATAAGGAGGCTAGCTCCTTTTATAAGCCCAATCAACCTATTACTTCTTCCCAAAGATAATAATAAAAATAAATAAATAAAAAGAACAGAGGTGAGATCCACCTTTTTCTCAATCTAAGTCGAACTATCTCATAGCTAAAGCCAGCACAAAAACTACCCACAGTCAAAGTCGCCTGCCATTTGTGAAGTGTGAATCAACTGTCAAAAGTGTGAAACCCAAGTTTAACCTCTGCTTCGTTGATTAATTTGGACACCGAGCAGCCACCTAACAACAGGCTCGGTGTGAGAATTTATCCCTGCACTCGGCACTCACCACGAACTGGTATTCATTCATTTGAAAATCAAAATTGCCGTGGATTAATTCAATGTTGTGACTGACAGTGGTCCCTGTTCAGTGAAGTAGATGGGTGCCCGCTCCAAACCTTTACCGCAATCAAATATACTCTGCAGTGGCTGTCAATCTCGACGCCAATGCAGATGCAGTTGAAACCGGTGATGACAGCAATCGATGGTAAAGGCAAATCACGATTTTGGCACAGCTACCAAATATTCGATTTTATCCAAAGGTTACGACTTCTGATCGCTGCAATCGGTTGTCAAGAAAGCGTGAATAAACCCACGACTATCTGAGGATACCCACTGCGCAGCAATTAAATTCTGAAATCGTGGAAATGTGCAGTCGTAACAAAAAAAACAACCAATCCATTCGGCTGCCAACGTGACAAGTGATTATCGATGCCGTCTAAGAGAAATTGACACTAGAGATAGCCCCGTCAAGCATCACTCAGAGAAAACATCATACACGGCAACCACTTCGACTCTGCGGATGGATGAAATTGATCTTGCTCTGTCGTTTTCTGGATTCGGTGCTAATTATGCCCCTATCATCGGCGGCAACAAATGCGTGGATAAAACTCTGTATTTCACACCGCCACGATGATAGCGCAAGCGGATACCAATGACCACGAAGCTGTTTAAATTTTCTGGCAAAACCACCTTGTTTTGTATGCCTCCTGTTGGCAGTATTTTTCTGAGATGTGGAGATGCTCTCGCAAAGTTCCATTATGCATGTATTCATATAGAAGAATATTCGTCCCTTGATCATGGCAGAGAAACTTGGTTCCGATGGTGTATTCTTGACATCAAAGAAACTTTCAAAAAACTCTCGGTGATGTACTCTAACTCAGCTAGTGTAAAACAATGTGACATTTGTACAGTAGTATCACTCAGTACATCATCTCGCTCTTCTGATAGGAATATCTGGGAAGGTATTGAGGTCCTGCAGTATAGCATACTTTTTAACTGACTGCCTCCAAATAAATATGTAGGAACCCATAACTGCTGCAGCAAAAAGTACCAACACTGTCCCAACTATAGTGCCTAATGATTAGTGCCACATGCTTGTTTCCAGACCCTTTGATACTAAGACTTGCATTTTCAGAGTAACCACTTGAAGATCATATCTTTATCCAGTAATTGATGAGCCATAGCTCCAGATAACATGTTATTCTGCACGTACCTTCTTCAATGAATATGATTTCAAAGCGAAAGGTGTGGCCTCTGCTCTTGAAGATGATTTTGATGATGCACCATGTGTCAGCAAAACGGTCCTTTCACCCCTTGAAGTAGAAACTTGTAGTGCATTGTAAAGACCACTGACGAGGCCACTCAGGCGTTTCTGCTGATATCCCTGCTGAATTAAGACCCTGCTGTTTTGCCAATCATGGCAATGATTTACGTGTGGTTTCTTTCCAGATTGCAAAAGAAATTTAAATGCAGCTCGTCTGAAATCGTTACTCTCTTCATAGAACTACATGTCCAAAACCTTTAAACAAAATGGAGATGCATTCCTAAGAGGTAACATCTGGCTCCAACTGCGGGACGTGTGCTCGCCTCGATGAGTACATGAGAACCCCAGATCCTCTCGATTATCGCAAGCCACTTGAAAGAGAAAGGGACAGCGTGGTTGGGATGGCTTGATTCACATCCCAACACCACACGTTTTATTACATAAAAATTTGCAGAAATGACCGAATAAATAACACTAACTAACAGCAGAAAGTGCTCATGTAAGAGCTTTATTCGTCTACCTACACTAACCTATCATGAAATAGCAGAATGCTAAGTATAATCATATAACCAGTGGAGCCACTCTAGCATCTCATCTATGCTAGACTGATTTCTCCTATGCTTAGTTAGGAACACAGCTATAAAACCAAACTGCCTTACAATCTGTTGATGAAATGATTTAAGCTGAAAACTCAGATTGTTAGGGTATAAGAAATAACTGAAGCTTTGGCAGAAAAAATCAGACTGCACAAGAAATATCTATCCACTGACTGATAGGGCTGAAATACAAGCCTCCATAAAGCTGATCTTCATCATAAAATTGTTCATGCAATTGGGGCAGCTCCAACTTTTCATCATGAAGCTGCTCAAAAACTTGTGTTTTTTCTTCAATGAGATCTTCAATATTTTCTTTTAACTGTTGCTCTTTTTGTTCAATGCGGAACTTAGGGATGAGAGCATTGTATTCTCTAGCAAGTTGTTCAATCTCATCAACAGTTCCATCATGCCAGTGGAGGAGAAATCTCTCAAAGAACTTTGCTACTGAATCTATGGATTCATCCAAAAGACCAAAGAACCAATTTTCTGCATCTCCTTCTAAAGTTGAAGTAAAGACGATCATAAGGTCATCCTCACAATAAACATTGAAATCGACCATCAATTTGCAGTAAGAAGCAATGTGATAGATGGTTGAAACATCATTATTCGCATGAAATTCTGGAAAAATGTCATCATTAGGAAATCCATGGATTTTTTGAGAAATCCAATGGGGCGTAAGCTTCGTGCAAAAGAGCAAGATGTTGTTCTTTTTTATCGTCCATAAGTCAAAACATGAGGTACTAAATCTGAAACATGCATGTAATCATACCTCATGCCAAACTGTGGAGTCGCCAAGGTGAGCTTGAAAGCCTTCCAATGGGTGTGCTCACCTCTACACCCAATAGGATCTTCAAATCTGCAAAAGGACAAGGGCTCTGTCCCTTCGTTGAGTCCCCATGTGAGAAGAAGAATCTGCAATATAATCTCCCGCAAATGTCGTCAATGAAGCATAGTCTTCAAATTTCGGGAACTGAACTTTGTCCCCAGCAACGGCACCAAAAATGTTGTCTCCCAAAATGGCATGAATGTTGTTGAAGCCCAAAATGTAACACACCAGCAGGATGACAACTCTCTCAGGAGAGAGGCCAATGTCACCACACTCCTCTCCTCTTCACTTCAGGTTGGCTCTCCTCCAACTCTAGGGGGGTATCCCTAAGATAGGATCGCTGAGGCAGGTACAGTAAACGGGCAAGGTGAATTGAAGAGGCTGCCTTAGGAAACAAATGTAACAAAAAGATGTATTTTAGATGGGTGATGGAAAAGAAGGGAAGATCAGCCCTCAGGGAAAGACCAGTGCCGGTATATCAGAGAGGCGAATGGAGTCAAAAAGAGAGCTCAAATGGGACTTGCTGCCAGGTGAATGCAGTGACCAACTAAGAGCTCTTGCACTAGAGAATACCTGAAAGCCGCAAAACTTAAGAGAAAAACATGGGTCAAATAAAGTTGTGCTAGATTGTTAGCCTTCTATTCAAATGATCCCAGCTTAAGAATCGAAAGAAATGAACTAAGAGAGGTATCGCCTCAGACAAGATGAAAGATGGCCAACAAAGAAAAATGGCATACAAAGAACGAGAGAATTCTGAATTTATCCAAAGAGGCCCATGACATTTTTCATTAATTTCTAGGGAAAGAGCTCCCAAAATTTTTCCATCATTACAATAAGGAGGCTAGCTCCTTTTATAATCCCAATCAGCCTATTACTTCTTCCCAAAGATAATAATAAAAATAAATAAATAAAAAGAACAGAGGTGAGATCCACCTTTTTCTCAATCTAAGTCGAACTATCTCATAGCTAAAGCCAGCACAAAAACTACCCACAGTCAAAGTCGACTGCCATTTGTAAAGTGTGAATCAGCTGTCAAAAGTGTGAGACCCAAGTTTAACATCTGCTTCGTTGATTAATTTGGACACCGAGCAGCCACCTAACAACAGGCTCGGTGTGAGAATTTATCCCTGCACTCGGCGCTCACCACGAACTGGTATTCATTCATTTGAAAATCGAAATTGCCGTGGATTAATTCAATGCTGTGACTGACAGTGGTCCCTGTTTGGTGAAGTAGATGGGTGCCCGCTCCAAACCTTTACCGCAATCAAATATACTCTGCAGTGGCTGTCAATCTCGACGCCAATGCAGATGCAGTTGAAACCGGTGATGACAGCAATCGATGGTAAAGGCAAATCACGATTTTGGCACAGCTTCCAAAAATTCGATTTTATCCGGAGGTTACGACTTCTGATCGCTGCAATCGGTTGTCAAGAAAGCATGAATAAACCCACGACTGTCTGAGGATACCCACTGCGCAGCTATTAAATTTTGAAATCGTGGAAATGTGCAGTCGTAACAAAAAAAAACAACCAATCCATTCAGCTGCCAACGTGACAAGTGATTATCGATGCCGTCTAAGAGAAATTGACACTAGAGATAGCCCCATCAAGCGTCACTCAGAGAAAACATCATACACGGCAACCACTTCGACTCTGCGGATGGATGAAATCGATCTTGCTCTGTCGTTTTCTGGATTCGGTGCTAATTATGCCCGTCATCGGCGGCAACAAATGCGTGGATAAAACTCTGTATTTCACGCCGCCACGGTGATAGCACAAGCGGATACCAATGACCACGAAGCTGTTTAAATTTTCTGGCAGAACCACCTTTTTTTGTATGCCTCCTGTTGGCAGTATTTTTCTGAGATGTGGAGATGCTCTCGCAAAGTTCCATTATGCATGTATTCATATAGAAGAATATTCGTCCCTTGATCATGGCAGAGAAACTTGGTTGCAATGGTGTATTCTTGACATCAGAGAAACTTTCAAAAAACTCTCGGTGATGTCCTCTAACTCAGCTAGTGTAAAACAATGTGACATTTGTACAGTAGTATCACTCAGTACATCATCTCGCTCTTCTGATAGGAATATCTGGGAAGATATTGAAGGTCCTGCAGTATAGCATACTTTTTAACTGACTGCCTCCAAATAAATATGTAGGAACCCATAACTGCTGCAGCAAAAAGTACCAGCACTGCCCCAACTATAGTGCCTAATGATTAGTGCCACATGCTTGTTTCCAGACCCTTTGATACTAAGACTTGCGTTTTCAGAGTAACCACTTGAAGATCATATCTTTATCCAGTAATTGATGAGCCATAGCTCCAGATAACATGTTATTCTGCACGTACCTTCTTCAATGAATATGATTTCAAAGCGAAAGGTATGGCCTCTGCTCCTGGAGATGATTTTGATGATGCACCATGTGTCAGAAAAACGGTCCTTTCACCCCTTGAAGTAGAAACTTGTAGTGCATTGTAAATACTAAAGACCACTGACGAGGCCACTCAGGCATTTCTGCTGATATCCCTGCTGAATTAAGACCCTGCTGTTTTGCCAATCGTGGCAATGATTTACGTGTGGTTTCTTTCCAGATTGCAAAAGAAATTTAAATGCAGCTCGTCTGAAATCGTTACTCTCTTCATAGAACTGCATGTCCAAAACCTTTAAACAAAATGGAGATGCATTCCTAAGAGGTAACAACACCCTTTTGCAAAGATTTCCATCTCTCCAAGAGGGCCTCATTCAATAAACAATTTCATAAACTAATTAAAATAACTTGCCACCATTGGATATACCTACTTGTGGATGAATTCGGGTAATAAGCCAATCTTTTGATGCAATCTTGATATTAAGACATTGTGGTTCATTGTTGGTTTACATTTCCATAAGGTATTTTTCATTTAATGTCCGTGGATATTTTATTTTGAGCAATACTTTTCTGTATCTCTTAACATTTGGCGTATCTTTATTGGTTGAAACACTTTTGTGGGTTGCTTAACTTAACAAAACACATCTAAACCTTGAAATAAGTTTAAGGTCCTAAGATCCTTCCTCTAACTCTCCTAAACCTTGATCCAATACCTCATAGGGAAGCCTTCCTTGGACTTGAGAGTTGGCCTAAAACATGGAAAGACTTAAGCTGAGGTGACAGTGGCAAGAGTCTTTCGAAGTTTCACTTGTAGCGCTAGTGGATTGAGGCTTTGCCACTTATGTGCTAAAACAAGCCATTACACACTACAATGACAAATGCAAAGTAAGGTGTACTTTGTTAATGGCAAATTTTACGAAAGCTTCCATTCGAACTCTCTTATGTCCATTGCTTTCTTTTCATCCAATTCCTAAACAAAAGTGGTCAAGAATTGGGATTACTATTTTTTAACATCGATAGGCCATGAATTATTGAAAATAGAAGGATAAAGGGGCTGACTAAATATACCCAAATCTCTATCCAAAATTCAAATATTACATCATTAATGTGAGTGTATATCTCTTCAAAGCTACCCTCACAAAAGCATTATCTTCTATGTAATACAAATCAACCATGTGGTTTTAGGATATTTAGTCTAGGAGTTCTGATTGTATTTTCCACCTAATTACACCATGAATAACATTGTCAAGAGGTCAAGACATTTTCACTGCAGTGACAAATACTCTGAAAGCTCCCATTTGAAGTCTCCCATGTCCATTGAATTATTCCAACCAATTACTTAACAAAGGTGGTAAAAATAATTGGAGTTACTTTTATTTAAGATAGAAAGGTCATTGCTTATTGAAAATAGAAAGATAGGAGAGCTAAGAAAAAATACCCTATCTCCATCTAAGAGCTACATTGCATCATTCATGTGACTAACATCTAGAAATATTGAAGGATAATGACTTCAAGGTAACTACAAATTATAAATCTCTTACATGCTTTCCTGACAAAAAAACAGTTTTCTTTTAGGAAATACAACACAATTATGTGATTTTAGGAACTTAGGCCCTCGATGACTTGTCATAATACTAAAAACAATGTGGTGTTTGATGCATTATCAAGAATCCCACAAGCAACTTCAATGTGTAAGGTCACAACATGAGACTACTAGAAACATGACTGCAAAATCAAGAGAAGGGAGATAACAAATTATCAACATACAAACAACTATAATTAAACAAAATTTATTTGGAGCACCGTTGAGGCTAGTTGCTAGTTGCTACTACCGGTGCCACCTAAAAGTAAATGGCAATGTAAGTAGAAGAAATGAAGAGTGTTTTATGTATATAATATGTATCTAATCTCACCTACATTTTCAATACACTCCTTCACTCCCACTTGGGGATCCTTTCTGAATTATGTTTCTGTGACTTATTTATTTTATTCAGAGTCATGTTTGATACATACCTCCAATTCTACCAAATGGGCTTAACAACTTTAATAGTGAGATTTCCACTTCACAAATCTGCAAGGAAAAACATAACAACAGTCCCTTCAATATCTATTTATTACATCAAAACTATTTTCATGAAAGTAAAACATTTGTATATAAAATAATGAGATTCAAAATTGGGAATAATGATGACTCTTTCAACTTCCATTTGGTTAGAAAACATCGATATTTCTAGTTGAACAAATATAGGAAGTCCACTACAAATCTCATTCCTCACCTGTTGCTGATCATATTGCCATCTTTAAAGACATATATTACATTATAAGGAATAAATTCTTCTAGACGGGGCTGAAGGAAATGTGAACAAGTTTATTGCTTCATGTGAAACATGTCAAGGGAAAACAAATACTGTAAAGAGTCTGGGAATGTTGCTTCCTTTCCCTTTCCCATTCAAAAGTAGGAATCCAATAGCATGGACTTCGTTACAAGGTTTCCCCAGGTGAGAGGAATCAAATCAATTTTTGTGCAGTTGCCAAAGCCTCGTAGGTTATTGAAATGTCTAGGACAAATATCTATAGGCTTCATGTGCTTCCAAAGAATATTGTAGATGGTTGTGACTCGAAATTCATCAGCAACTTTGGGAAGGAGTTATTTAGACTCCATGGTACCATATTAACACCATGTCCATGTACTAGCTATCATCCTCAAACAGATGGACAGACAGAGGTTGTGAACAACTGTCTAGAGAGGTACAAGAGAAACTATGTTGCAGGACAGCAAGCTTCCTGGCCAAAATAGTTGCATTTGGCAGAAAATTACAATAGACATACAACATATCCATTGGAATGTCCCCATTTGAAGCCCTTTATAGCCCTCCTTTGTTGATTGATTTGACCATTCAAGACATTGAAATGCTAGCTATTATAGATTTCCAAAAGGAAAGTCAACATACATCAAAACAACTAAAGGAGAATCTCAAATTGCAAAATATAAGATGAAGTACCAGCAAAGCCCGCACCACAAACTACAACCTTACAAGCTAAAGTCTCTTATTACATCAAAACAACTAAAGGAGAATCTCAAATTGCAAAATATAAGATGAAGTACCAGCAAAGCCTGCACCACAAACTACAACCTTACAAGCTAAAGTCTCTTAGAGGTAAAAGGGTGGAGAAACTTGGGAACAGATACTATGGGCATTATACAGTTCTAGTAAGAATGGGACATGTTGCATGTACTCTTGAGCACAGGGTCATGAGTACATAGCACTTTTCATGTCTCATACTTCGGTTAAAATGTCAAGTACCTTGCCTCCCCTTGATGATGAAGGACATGTTCTCTAATTCCAGTGCACAATTTGGCAAATCAAGAGAGGAAGTTGAGGACTAAAGCACTGTTTGAATATCTCACTCAACGTAAGGATTTGCCATTGGAGGATGCTCTATAGGAAACTCTAAAACCCTCTAGGTGAGAAATGTCAACTTCCTCTTGCAGATCTTCATTCAGAAAGGCACTTTAAATGTCCATCTGATGGACTCTCAAGTCAAACTGTGCGACCATAGCAAATGCCAATGTGATTGACTTTGTCTTAGGAGAAAAAGTCTCCTTGTAGCCAATACCATATTTTCATGCATAGCCCTTTGCTACAATTCTTACCTTGTACTTGTCAAATCTTGCCATCCAATTTTTTTTTTTTAATTTTTCCTTAATGGAAGATCAACAAGCTGCCATGTCTTGCTCTTCATCAGTGGCTGATATTGGACATTCATGGCCTCTTTTCAAGGCTTTGACTCTCAAGCTTCATGAACTGTTGAGGTGTCATGTCCCCAATTTTGGCCTATGGAAAATTGGCCAAGGTCACCTAGGCAAAATTGAAAATTCATAAAAATTAACATGGTGGCTAAAATAATTAAAATTGCCTAAGTAAATTATCCTAACTTCTAAGGTCTAAAAATAATTATTAAAAGGATAATTAAGCCACAAATAATTCCCAATTCGAATTATAGAGTAAAAATAATATTCTGGGAATTAATTGGAGAATATTTGCCCAAGTCAAATTGTAATTATGAATTTAAGTGGGCAATTAATGATTAAATTGGGTCAAGGGCACTCAAGGAATGGATAAGGAAGTTGGTTAGGATGGAATAATGATGGTGGAGAAAAGTGGGAAAACTTGGATCCTAATTCTTAGGAAAGAATAAGAAAGTAAATAAATTCCACTTTTGACTTGGTGAGGTTCCTTAAATCTAGGGAATGAGTTGGGGAGCGCTTAAGACCACTTGATGGACATTTATGACCCAAGATAAGTGGGAAATAACCTTGTTCACATTTCCCCAAGGAAACTAGCGCATTAAGGAAGGAAGTTGGAAACCACTTGCTACATGGTTGATGGTTTTGGGATGCCCATGGTATTTGCCACTAGTATTAACTAAGTGGGCAAACTAATTTTGCTATTGGTTTTCATTGGCCCATGGTATTACTCTCTAGTATGGGAAACTAATCAAGTTTTGGCTTATTAAAGGAGGCAAAGGCGAAGGGAAAAGGGATGCTTTTGGATTTGATTGTTTTTGTGAGGAAAGCTTCTAGCTTCCCAAACTTGGGTGATGCTCCCCTTGTCAACAGTTGGGTGATGTGCCCCTTCTATATCATTAAGGAAGGAGATATTCAGTCTTCTTCATAGAGCTTCATATTGATATTCTATTGGAGATTGCACCATTGTGCCCCCCTACTCTCCAGGGACACACAGTCACGCACTCCCTACTGTTTGTTGCAGGTGTTTGGTGGAGCTTTAGTCAGGCTTAGTTCCATTGAGCAGAAGAAATACATGGTCCATTATTCTATCTTCTCTCTCTCTGCTCTCTACTCTCTATGTTGCTGCTATCATATTCATTGTTGCTCTTAGCACAGCCATTCTGATGCACATGGTCCATTCTAACCACTGAAGAATAATAAAGCTCCAGTTCCATGCATATTGTCTCTTACTTCTATTTGCTATGTGTCTCACTGTGCAAATATGAGTAATTACATGCTTGAGGTCAAATTAACTACTGTAGCGCTTCCCATGTTCAGTTCTTATGCCTTACTGTTAATTAACATATTAATGGTCCCATTCATCCATTCCTTTCATTATTTGGTCAAGGCCATACTGTGTTTTGGAAGAGTTGTAAATTTGCTTTCTGTCGAGTCTACAAATTGCACTATTTTGCCATTTTGTGATCCCAAATCCACTTCAGTGAGCTCCCTGATTGATAGTGGCACCCCATTGGTTACCAGGTAGCAGCGGAGGTTCCACATAAAGCCTGCAGGCAATTGATTGGTTTTTCGGCTTGCCAAGAAACAGCTTCGGGAGTGATGCACTCCTGAATGTGCCAATGGTCAATGCGCTAGGCAATCCACTCATTCCTGAAAACCATACATGGTAAAGTGTGGTACATTTCGTCTCTGCATATTTTTGCAGACCACTTGTAGGTATGTACTGCAGAACTTCACCCCCACTCGCTTAAACCCTTCCCCTCCTTTGCCATCTTTCCTACCCTTTCTCATTCACTAGCCAAATCCGACTAGCTTCCACTGTTTTGGCCATAACTTCTTCTCCGGAGGTCCAATTCACATTCTGAAAATTGTTGCAGAAACTTGAGACTCTGTAGAATCCATCCCAAGTGGTTTTACAGAAAATTGGATCTCTTAAGTACCGTTTTGGGCCGATTGGAAATCATTTCCCTGTGTTGTCTCGATCTCCCAAACTCACTCCAAACCTTCCCAAACTTTTTGAAGTATGCACAAACCTGCATAAGTCTACATAAACCTACAAAACCTGCAAAACAGAGATCAGTAACCATCCCAAGTGTGCCCCAAGCTTCCTTCACCCTTGAACCTAACCCTCCTTGGCCTAGTTTTGAGTCTTTGGAGCTAGTGTGCCAAATCTTTGATTCTAGTACATTACATGAGGGCTCAAAAGGTTCTACAATTGTGCTCATAAGGGCCATTTTCACCTCTTCATGAGCCATGCTACAAGTTCATAGTTATGAGGTGGAAGTGTCTAAGACTCCAGACTCCATTCAATATTGCATCTCAAATAGCATTGGTATACCACTTGGGCATACATTGAGGAATACTTGTAAAGAGTGGAGTTAGAGTACTTGGCTAATCATCACTATCATCCTCATCATCAATCCCTTCATCATCATCAAGGATGTTTACAAGGTCAATTGCCGATAGCAAGTGACTGTGAAGGTGAATTGAACTCACCCTTCTCATCAAAAACAACATCGATGCTTTTGTATATTTTCTTGGTTATAAAATCCATGAGTCAATAGATTTTCGACTCTTCATTGTACCCTAAAAATAAACATTGTAAGCACTTCTTGTCTAGCTTTTTCCTCTTCTTCTTTGGAACATGTATATGAGCTTTGCAATCAAATACACAAAGATGAGAGATAGAAGACTTATACCCATTCCATACCTCAAGTGGTGCGATACCATAGACTGCTTTGGTGGATGCATGACTTAGCAAGTAAACCATTGTGCAAACTACTTGTACCTAATATGATCGATCCAAGCTTGAGTCCTTTATCATGTTGCTTATCAATTCCATATTTGTACAATTCTGCCTCTCAACAACACCATTTTGTGCAGTGTATAAGGAGTAGTCAACTGTCGACAAATACCATGCGCCTTCAAAAATCCAAAGATCTCAGTACTGGTGTATTGCCCCCTCTATCTGAGCCTGAAAACGAGGCATCGCTACAACACAACACCACTAAACTCGTTGGCTCCAAATGGGTCGACTAACTAGATCCGACCCTGCTCTACTACTACCCTTTCCAATGCCAACGTACTAGACCTACAAAATCCCTCCAAGCTAGCCAGATACTCCGAAAAAAATAAGGGCACTAGAAACCTGAAACAAGTGGTGAGAAGAGATAATATCACATAAACCAAAGGCCACTCTACCCAACCAATATGTTAAGCAGTCATCACTCGATGTAAAAACGAAGTCATCCAAGGAGCAGAACCCTCTAAACATCTCACCACCCACTCAGTCGTAAGGATACTACCCTGAGTAGCAACATTAGTCAAACCAAGATCCCCCTCGTCCTTAGGCATAGTATAAACATCCCAAGGTACCTAGGAAAAACCCCTCTGAACACCATACTTAGACCAAAAATATGACCACAAAATCTACTATGACGGTCGACAATGAATCTTGCCAAGAAACCAACAAGAGACATAGCAGATATGAGAACTTGAAAAATACATCCAACACTAGTCAACATCCCATCAGAGGGGAGGTCCTTACGATACCAAACATGCAATTTGCTTTGAAGCCTTTAAAGACACCAATCCCACATGACTACAGGCAACAAACCAACCCAAAAGGGATAACTAGATACCACACAATGACCCCAGGCCGAATATGCATCCAAGTTGCAAGGATCCAATCCAGTGGTACATCCTGTTACGTGGTACTAGTACCAGCGCACCTTCAGATGTGTCCCCAGGGAGAGAGGGTCATTTTTTTCAGATCAGGAGGGGTGTTATCCAGCATTCTCTGAGTGGAGGTTATGGCCAAACCCTTTGGTCCCTCTCTTAGGAGTATTATGGCTTAGTGGCATTGTTGGCTGCCTCATTATAGGGCCTGTAGCCATGAGTTTGGCGTCTGGGGCAAGGCTGTTGGGAGCAAGGAGCGGGAGTTGGAGCGAAAAGCAAAATTTTCAAAACCTTCTGTTTTGGGAGCATTTTTTATTACATATTTTAATATATTTTGATACATATATTTAAAAAAACCATGTAGAATGCCAAATTAGCTATAGAAAACATGAAAGCATAGATACAATCATTTAGTACACATATAACATCAATCATCTAGGAGCTATAACTTATAACATTGTCATCAAATGATCAATCATCAACAACATCAATCTTCAAGTTCCAACATATAATATTTGCAATCAACAAACTCTAATAGATAACATCAACCATGAAATGAAACAAAGCATCATATTCATTACAAAAGAGTCGTAAAATAAAGGCAAAGCTCCTACATTTGAAAACCTATTGGTGGTTGGGGGTGTGGCATCTCTATTGTATGAATTTGATCACCATCATGATCACCCAATAGTTCAGCCTCCAAGCGCTCTAATGCTATGGCTCCATCCTCCAAATTACCCTCCTCTGGATTATTGTCCCAAGTCAAATATGTTCCATCATTCTTGGTCGCATCACAATAATGGGACAACAACATCAAGTTGTAGTACACATAATGCTCGATCTACATTCAAACTACTTCTCTTCACATTGTGGATGAAGTTGTAGGTGCTCCAACACCTCTCTACAGAAGAAGTGTTAACAACCTATGAAAGCACCCTCACCGCCAATTTATGTAGATATGTGGTAGAGGAGCAATACATGTTCCACTATTTAATAAGACCCAACCTATCTCAATCTTTGGTTGCATGTAGATTACCAAAGACTCCATGTTCACCGATGTATTTGCTCAATTCACTTCATACTTGAGCACACTCCTCTGCTTGATCTGCATTCAAACTATTTCTCTTCACGTTGTGGATGAAGTTGTAGGTGCTCCAACATTATTCTACAGAAGAAATGTTAACCTATGAAAGCACCCTCACCACCAATTTATGCAGATATGTGTTAGAGGAGCAACACATGTTCCACCATTCGATATGGCTCCACCTATCTCGATTTTTGGTTGTATGTAGCTTACCAAAGACTCCATGTTCATTGATGTATTTGCTAAAAAATTCACTTCGTACTTGAGCACACTCCTCCTCAATAGGGACCAACTTGTCTAATGCAAGCATATAACCATTCTACACCTCTGGATATGTGTGGTTTTTTTCTAACGCCACCCGCAGGTGCTAGTTGAGCCAACCAATATGGAGAATAATATTTTGGTGTAAGGACATATGCTAGGGCATGGAGTGGAACATTCAAATAGAAAAAGCTTCCCATGCTTAATAAGTGATTTTTCTTGATTGAAGGGTACATTTTTATTAAGGTGATGACAAAGGAGTTCAATCAACTTCAACAATTAGGCATCAACACCACCAACATCAAGGTACATAGAGAGGTTGATGTGCTTGATTAAATTTCAATCGCTTACCCTCATACATGTTAAAATCCAATGGATGTGTTGCAATTGAAAGTTTTAGAACCCCAAACCGGTTTCAAGCTTGGAAGCTTCTCTGCATGTGGTTTAATGCCCAAACCCCAATATGCATATTTTATTCATAAAAATGACTTGCCTTGAAACACGTGAAATTCTTTTTCAAATCTTTATAACTCAGAAATTTAATTTGTAGCCTATAAATTCAAACTCAGAAATTTAAATCTGTGAATCACATAAATTTTAACACAGTATTTTTGACCAAAATGGTCCAGGATAAAACCCCTAAGGGAAAACCTGACTAAGAGAGAATTTTTATTTCTTTAGAGGCAGAAATACAAAATTAAAACAGCAGTACTTATCTACTTTCCATCTCGAAAAACATGCCAACAATTTGTTGTACAGAATCCTCAAAAATCGTGTTGTACGGCCTCACACGTGTGGATGTATAGACCTCCTCGATTTATGTGCTTTCTGCTGCATCGAAAACCGTGATAGATTTCTGCTTGTACAATCCCTGTACGGCCAGCATTCAATGTTGTACATTTTCCTCGATTTTTGTGCCTCGAAATCCATATTGTACAACATGCATTTAATGTTGTACGATTGTCTAGAAAAACATGCCCCTACTGTATGGATTACTTTTGTATGGACTACTTCTGTTTTTATTCCTCGGAAAATGTGCCAACTCTCCTTGGAATTTGTGCCCTGAATTTTTCTTCTTCTTCTTCAAACTTTTCAAAGCTTTTCTTGGGTTAAATTCTCTTCAAACCCTCTTCTCTTCTCTCCTTCTCCTCTCCAAAACTCTCTCTTGAAAAGTGAATAAATGATTTAGGTTTGCCTTCCCCAAGCCTTTTTGTTCATGGCAACTTCCTCTTTTTCATCCAATGGTCTAGATTAGATTAAATTGAGGGCTCTCAATAAGTAATTATTAAATAACATTTAGTGCACTCATGTCATTTAATAAAGTGATGACCCTTTTTAATTAATCACTCACTTGACTTTATCATTAAAATGAACTTAGGATATAACCATGACTTAACTTTTAATAAAGTGACTTTATAAACATAAAGTACTTCCTCACTTTATTAATTAATGACTAGGGGTCACCTTTCTTAAAGTGTTCTTGTCCACCCCAAGGCAACAAAAGGTGAACAACATTTCCTAGGTAACTTTTCAACAGCAATCTTGAAATCCTGAAAACTATTAAGTCTGCTGAAATTTGGATGGGATCTAAAATTCTACTTTTTGCATATGAAGTCCGATGAGGTTGGAACCACTCTCAAACATCCTGAAACAATTAATAGTAATGTTAAAAATTTAAGTAAAAGGATAGAAAATGAAAGATAAGGAGAATACCACTTTTACTTTAAGAATTTAACATTACCATTCAAAAAATCCCCAACATGAACCCTAACCATGCCCAAAAATCCAAGTGGAACTATGTCTTGGTTCCAAAAACCAAAAACAGAAACAAAAATTCGCCTCAATTGCTGGGAGCGCCGAGGGAGCGATTAGGGAGCGTTTTTTTAGCTCAAGGGAGCGCTGAGGGAGCTCTCTGGGAGCAACGGTCCATCATCACTCCCTGGTCGCTCCCTGAAAAACCAAGAAGCATTTTTTTCCATCAGGAAGCGCGCTCCCTAAAATCGCTCCCAGAAGGGAGTGATCAGTAATCGCGCTCCCGGGAGCAATTCCTGATCGCTCCCTCTGGGAGCGCGCTTCGGGAGCAAAGTGGTATGAGGGAGGGCGCTTCCCCGCAGCATAGGTCTGGGGCTCCTAGGGGTAGGTCACTGGGTCACATGACCCCCCACTTGTTTTATGACTCCGATGATAGTTCCTTCAGCTGTGAGGCTCTTGCCTCTCTTCTAGGTCACCTTAGGCACCATCCTTGTCCCTCTGCAGCTTAGCGGCCTCTCTCCTTAGGTCCCTTCCAAGGATGACGTCATCATCCTCACTAGGCCGTAATGTTTGTTCTAGGGGGCGTTGAGGGATTATCAACATTGTTGGGGTTAGATGGGGTACGAGGTCCCCCCTGCCTACCCCAGCCTCCAGTTTGGAGTATTTTGCTCAGTTTTAGCTATTTTAGTCATTTTTGGGTAAACTCTGCGGAAAATGCACCAAGTTACCCGCAGATTTGATTATTTTATATCATTTTATGTTATAATTTTAAATTGACATTTTAAAGCATGTAAGCCTGGTTATTTTGTAAAAGTGAGTGTGAGAACATATAAATAAAGTCTCCTCGCTTCATTTTCAAATTACAACTCATGGGACAAAAATTCATAATGTTACTTTTTTATCCAAGATAGCCTTATGAAGTGATGCGCACCTCTTGGAGGGATCTTCTTTTTGCTCTTGTGGATGAAAGTTGGTCTTCTTTTGCTTTGCTAATGTTTTTTGGTGGGATGCTAGAATGGTTGGAAGAACTCATGCCCAAATAAGTCTAGTCCATTTTTAGCCTTGCTTGATGAATGATAGGTAAACTTTTGCTTTTTGAATGATTGAATGGTGGCCCTAGGGCTGCATTTTTTCTGATTAGGCCTTTTATCTACCTTTTTATCCTCTTAGCATAGTGAAAACGCTCCCAAGAGGAGGTTTTTACGAAGTTTAAACTTGGATCTCCAACTTTGCCCTAGATTAGGCTCTTGAAAGGAACCCTAGAGGTTGTTTCAAGAAGCCCTAATTTAGTGGACAATGAGAAATACCTCCACGAGGAAGGCTAGTCACCTTCCTATAAAGCTAGGGTATAGGGTAATATCTGCTAAAACCCTAAGTTGTCATTTTTTATCAAATTTGTCTTGTATTTTCATGTGTAAATTTGCATTTTCATGGTAGAATTAGGGTTAGAATTAGGTCTACAATTTTATGACTGAAACCCTAGAAGAAGAAAAAAAATCAAATTTTGGGCCTCCCTAAAATTTCAACTTTCTCTCCTACAAATTTGGCCTAGCCTTTTAAACCACAAAACCCTAAAACGAAATCCCACAAGGCCTAAAAACCCTAAAAATTGAAAATTTCTATAAAATCCTAAAAAAACCAGTGTTCCACGGGGACACGTCCCGCAGGGTCGAGGACACGTTTCCTGCGTCCCGGGGACTCCTGACGAAACATTTCCCCCCACCCATGCCCCTGAGAATATTTTTTTTATGTTTTTCCATTATTTTCACTTTTTACAATCCCTACTTAGTACTACTTAAAAAATAAATCAATATATTTAGTATTTACATTGGTCAATCACGAATATACATCAAATGAAATATTATTTTTGGTATTTTATTTTATTTTTATAATTTTAGGGACGTCCCCCCCGAATTTCCCTAAAATTTGGGGGTGGTCTCCACGCATCCCGAATGTGCGTTTCCCCGCTCCCGCGTCCCAGAAACTTGGGGGAACATTGAAAAAAACCCTAAAAACGGTCCTAAAAAGCTAGCCTAAAAAACCTAACTCTTCATTTTCTCTCATCTTCCTCTTCTTCCTTCTCTTCTCCTCCTTTTCATCCTTCATCTCCCTTCCTCCTCTCCTTCCCTTCTTTTCCTCCATCCTTTTCCTTTCTCCTTTTTCCTTCCCCTCTCTCCTTCTCCTTTCTGCCTGTAATAAGCCTCAGCCTGCCTCAAAGGGACCTCGGTCCCTCTCCTTTGAACCTCTCATGACCTTGGCCTTGCCTTGAGGGGGCTCGGCCTTGATTGGAGGGCCTTTCCAAGGCTTAAAACAGTCTTTAACAGACCTTATTCCCGCTGCAAAAAGGTCTACACTGACTGCAGACTGTCAACTCTTAGGCAGTCCCCTCCTTCGTGCCATATCACCTACACACAAAAACACATGAGAAGTTAGTCATTGGTTACATTTTACAATTGTTTGATGGGTTTTCATGTCTGATTAAGAGGTCTGAAAATCACTTTATATACAATCCTGAAAAGTTACATGCATTGCATACATATTGATAAAGAGAAAGGGAGTGGTGTGATATATCATTGAAGACCTAAATCCGGTGTGATATATCATTGAAGACCTAAATACTAGCGGTTGCACTCTTTCCTTTTTGCATAAGTAAGGCGTTAAGTAATTGTGGTACAGCTGTTAATACTGTCACATAAAGTCTGAAAATTACACATATGTGGTTATCTTAAATTATGGTTAAGTGTTGAAGTTACATTGCTCACATAGAAACCATTTAGTACACACACTTATACTTGGCTCATTACTGTTACAAATTGTTATCATACAGTTGTTAGGACTGTTATCATACCGTCATCATACTTTATTGACTGCTACATTGCCCTATATCAGTCCTTGTTATGATTGGTGCTCATAGTCTCTTGGTCATATACGCTACATATGCTAAAGTGCCATTGATATTTGTAATCTTGAAACATAATTAGACATTGGATGACCTATATTTGAATGATCTCTTCGTATGATGAATACTATTGATTGCTGCTATTGATAATTATTTGATCATTGGATTGAATATTTACGTTGCCATATCAAAATTGCTGCATCTTATCCTGCATCTCCATACACTTTTCTTAATTAGTATGTCTTCTTCATTCGTATGATTACATTCATTGAAGGCACTGGTCTCTAATTTGGTTGTCTAGGAGGCATAGTTATTGTTGTCATAAGTGTTTGCAGGTCATTGAAGGGCTCTCCCCTTGGAGGTTCCGACTCTCCGAAGTAGTTTGGAGGAGTGACTGAGGTGACAGTGGTCACTTTCTCCGTGCATGTGTTCATCGGATACTAGCCCTGCTAGTTCATCCGGTAATACATCCAACACAACCAACCAATACTTTGTCTTGTGAGCACTAACCATATAACCTAAAGCAATGCAAAACATGTTCAAGCAAGCAAGGGATCCATTAATCGATTCCACCACAACACTCACTGAGAAAAGAGAATAATCCACAAAGTGATTGTTATCCGCCTCAGAACCGTCTAGGAGCCAAATGCCCCATACCTACTCAGCAATCTGAGTAACCTCCAACAAGCAGCCCAAAGCATCAGCCATCAACAGATATAGGTAAGGGCTGGGGAGCACCCCTAATAAATGGACTGATGCAGCAATATTTGCAGGGACAAGACATGATTGACTAAGACAAAGGCGAAAGCATTAATGAAGATAAATGAAGAAATGATTATACAATGCCATGTGATAATATCTTTATAGCACTAATTGGTCCCAATGATTGATAGGTCATGTCCCTTGGTTAGGTTATGTCCTTTAGTTAGGATGTGTCACTTCATTTATTGTCATTTATTATTATTATTATTATGTCCATTACATGAAGAAGCGCTTCCAAATGGATGGTATCATGGAGACCAACTATGAGATGGGGCATGGTAGAGATGCATCTTTGGAGAATGACTGCAAGTGTGGTCCCTGTTACCAACTTTTTTGTACCATAGTTGGATTTTCTGGAGAGCCGCCATTTGACAAACATGATAAATGTTTGATTCCAGTGTATCAGATGATCCAGCATTTTGTGGCTAGCCAGTTGTGGTTGGCCTGTTTTGTTTTTTGAGTCGACATGACCATGGCCCCATGGGGGCTTGTAATAAAGTGTGCTAGTAGGATCTGAGTGCCTCGGTTCCTCATGACTGGATGAAGCAACTAAGGTATTCCAAGGAGTTTTTTCCCTTGTCAATTATACTTTGCTTAAGGCGATGTATAATCGATGAGGTTTTCTCCCGCTCCTCCAAAGCTGGAATGCCCGATTTTGAAAATTTGGCCATGGGGGTTTATTAGAGGCCAACTAGTGTATATAAGCCTACTAGACACTGTTAGAATAGGTGTCGGTCATGTCCTAGGTCCATAAAACCCTCAGAAAAAATTTCGAAAAAAATTTATCGGGTCCGTCGAAATTTGGGTTTTATTTATTTTTTAAATTTAATAAATTTCTCTATAGTTTAAATAGAGAAATAATAATTTGTAATATGACAATCGTCCGGGGTCCGAATTTAGTGATTGATGGCTCGTTTCATAAGCCAAAAATCACACATGACCCGTGGAGCAGCTAAACCCAACTTTCGGATGTCAATTCAGCCTCGTAATTAATATTTTCTCTGAAAAGTCATTTATAGAGAAATTATTAATTAAAATAATAAAATTGAATATTTTGGAGATAATCCAAATCTCTCCAAAATTAATCAATTTGATTAAAATAAAAGGCTAAATGACATGGCAATGAACATTTATGAGGATTCCAATCAACTCCCAGTCATTCCAATCAAACATCCAGTCACTAGAAGGTTATCCACTTGAACCAATTCACCCTTCCTCATGCAAATTTCGATTTGATGTGGTGTCAAGTGTTAAATGGTTTGGTTGTTATGCATTTAAGCCTAAGGTAGGCGCCCTCATGACTCATCAATCACCAATTAGCTTGGCTCTCCTTGGATTCGAGTTAGCACCTACCCATTCCACATGTCTCTCCACCAAGTAACTCGCCATCCTCATGATCCTCACGTCAATCTCATTTAACCTCATGTGGATCCTAGTTGGGGTTTATCTATTGGTTAGCTCCCATGCAATCACCATTGGATTGGCTCCTCTACCATTCGAGTTAGCACCTACCAAATCTCCACTTGCCATCCATCATCTAACTCGCACCTCCTCAAAGCTCACGTCATTCCTACCTCAAACTCACGTTTATCCTTGTTGCAATTCGTTTATTGGTTGGTGGTAATTCCTATGCCTCCTTCCAAGTCGAGTCTTGCCACCTCATGCCATTTCACCTACCATAAACTCGAGTTTAGCTCTCCAAGCCTTACCTTGATTGGAATTCGAACTACTTGCCATTGCCAAATTCGACCTAGGGTTTAGCTAGTGTCTTTTACTATAAAGAGAGGCCCTTTGGGGTTATTATCTCATGGATTCTTTATGCATCGAAACTCTGATGAAATTGTAAGCACTTTTTATTGTTAATAAAGTTGAGACTTTGGAGGTCAAAAACGTGGAGGCTCTTGATGTGCATTGTTTCACTTGAGATCAAGGTGATATTATTTTACATTGTATTTGAGGCTCTTAAGTTGTAGATCATGTTCAAGAAGGCTAACAATCTAGCACAAGTAGCATGTATCTAGTTCTTTTCACTTAAATATTTTGTTTCATATATATTATCCATGCTTAAGGTTCTTGCAGGTATATCTTCACTCTACATAAGATCAAAGGAGTTCTAGCTTTATAGATCTAAGAAACAAAGGAGTTTGGATATTCTCCATCAAACATTCAAAACACTTTTCGGTTACTAGTCATTTGATCTACCTTCATCTTGTGGAAACCATTTCTAGATTTTGATCCAAAGTTGAAGTTTCTTGTCTTTCCAAGCCATAGATTAGTTAGCCATAAGGTTGAGGTTCCTTCAACCTTGGGGAATAGCTTGGGATTTGTTCCCTTGTGCTCTCTTCAACACTCGTTGTCGATGTATCACCGGTTAACCGAAGGATTTCCAAGACGGTGTTTTACCATCTCAAGTGTTCCACTTGAAGCCCTTGCCCTAGATCTACTTCTCCCTAGGTTGTCTTCATCCATCCTCTCTTCCATTCGTTTTTCATTGTCTCCTTTGCTTTCCATCTCCTCTCGTCCTACCTTCTTTAGCCTCTCTTCTCCACCACTCTTCCCTTCTCTTAGCTCTCGTCCCCCTCTTTAGGTCTCCTCTCGTCCCCCTCTAGCTTCCTCCCTCCTTCCCATTCGTCCCATTCTTATTCATCTTCTTGTTTCACCATCTCCCATACCCCTTCACCTCTTCATTTTCCCCTTGGTTTTGTGCCTCCTCTAGCTTTCGTCCATCCCTTTCATGCCCTAAAACACGAAACATAAAACATCTTTGATTTTTGGTTAGTATAGATTTGTTTCACATGCATAGATCTTGTCTTTCTTTTGCAAGAGATTAGATTTTCAACATTTGTTACTTAGTAGCTTCCAGTTCATGCTTTAGAAGTAGCATTAGAACTTGCATCCAGTTTCTTTCCTTAAAAGTTCTTAGTCTCATTTCAAAGATAAACAAATTGGCATATCAAGTAGCGTAAAATCTTGTGGTTGCATTCTCATTCCCACCATTTTTTAGAGCATTTTAGCTTGCTGGTCCGTTTTACCATACTAATTATTTCAAGTCAAAATCTCATGCTCTTTCATGTTTTAGTCTTATTTTGCAAACCTAGACTTGATAGTTCAAAGTTTGATTAATTTTCTAACGCTAATGGGTGCATGAGTTTATTGGCTTATCCTTGTGGTAGGATTGTGGAAAGAGAAATATTTCTTGAATCAAAAGATCAAACCAAAGAGAGAAGAAGAAACCAAGCATCATAAGACACATTTTAAGATACATCTTCTTATCCTTTGTAAAAGCCATTAAGGGCTTCAAGCTTTCAATTTTTATAAGTTTGTTCTAGTAGCCATCAAAGACCTTTCAAGGAATTTTCCTTAAGGCACTTGTAAAAAATTAATAAAATTTATAGTGGAGAGGTCCTCCACTCTTTGGTCTTCTTCCCCATTTGGGGAAGAGTGTTGAGTTTTGTTGGATTGGCCTAGTTTAGATCTTTTTAGATGCTCTTAGATTAGTTTTATTTCAATAAGTTATACTTGCTCTATTTTTCCGATTCACTTACCCCCATGCTCTCCCGAGTAGGGTCTTTGCCCTGAAAGAGATTCTTGGGTAGACTAGAGTTCACTTTCTGTTTAGTAGTTCATTTTTCATCTTGTACTTCTCTTCCAAACCTTGACTAGAGAATAGCTAACTTTGGGATCGTATCCCAAAGGCCACATAGTCTTGTGGTAGCTTCTCGTTCCCCCATTAGCTTCTTGTGGACATCCAGCTAGCTGGAAGGTTTCCAGGACTGGTGGATTCTAGTGATTGATCTTGTTCGGAGATCGATCCCACCTATTAGATTAAATTTTGTGTGGTAGAACACTAGTTTGATTCGAAGTCTCATTTTATCTTGCAAATAGTGATTTTTAGTAATATTCCATATCTTGTTGATCTATCATATTGTTTAATCAAAATTTAAGTTGGAATTCATTGCTACTACAATCTACTTTCCGCTTGTTTAAAACGAACCAAAGTCTCTTGAACTTGGCCAAATCCAAGTCAAGAGCACCCTCTATTGGAGGGCATTTTTTAGTTTTGCATTATCCCTGCATTAGGCATTTGTTAAAATAGCAAGTCTCTTGAACTGTGGTCATAAGATCAAGTCAAGAGCGCTCTCTGTCGAAGAGTTGAACTAAAGTGCTCTTTAATTAAAACTTTTCAACCCACACACCCCTTTAATTAATTTACCTTGGTTTCTGTCCCACACCCGTATGCTCTACCAACCGGAAACGGTTGGGCTAGTACTCAGAAAGGTGAAAGACTTGCTAATTCACAAGTGAAAATCTAATTAAAATTTTTACCCAAAACCTCAACCAAGACAAGTTACTGAGTTCTTCCTACAAGAGGTGGTGCCGGGAATCCATTGTCAGACTCGAGGGCGGTCAAGCCGCAAGCACACTTGCCCTCTTCGCAATCTGGGTGCTCCCGACCTATCACCTAAGGTTGCCAGTAATTTTCTTGGATAAGGTTCCACTTTTTTGATACCCTTGGTCTTATCCTAATAATCAAGAACATCTAAAACACTTAAAATTTACCAAGAACAATTTCAAAACGTTCTCACAAACAGCTACTTTCGACTTGTTCTTTTCAGCATCACAAGTATTTTATTTGACTCCATTTGGCACTGGTCTTTAATATTTGAATCTGGACCATATGTCCAGGTCACTTGTTTAATCTCTATCTTGTGGATGCTCTACTTTAAATTCTAAGTCAAAGTATATTGTTATCTTCTGAATTTGTATCTTGTGAATTTTGCAACGTGGATTGCGTGTTTAATTTTGTTCTAGTCATTATACAAAAAAAAACTCCTAAACAACACCCATCCACATCACAACACCTAAAACATTTAAACACACAAAGAGCCTTAGACAACTCTTTTGTAGGGACTACCCCCCTTGGCTTCGTTAGGAGTTTGCCTAAACGGAGGAGCTGGGATTCAAGTGACAGTACCTGGCTCATTGCTTGCCCCCAAGGCCACACCTCTCCCCACTTTCCAGTGAGGGAGACAGCTTTCGAAAGATTTCGGCTGCTGGTGTGCATATTGGTGGTCAACAGTCCCTACTATCCTAGATTATATATGGGGATGTTTTACCCTCATATTTGGCTACGCAGATCAAGGCTGAGTTTTATTTTAGCTAGAGCGAAGATGATATTCAGAGCAGGGATGCTTGTGATTGCTGAGATGTCATATTTTTGGTTGCCATATGTTGCCTTGTGATGATACCATGCTAATATATTGCAGTACCAATTGCATTCCTTGAGATTATATTTATGGAATATATGGTCTATAGTGGTAATTGTACTAGATGTTACTCATGTTGCTTGCACTTGTGTTTCTGATAAGCATGGTTAGTAGGAATGTTGTGTATATTAATGAATAGAACTTGCCATTGTTTTATGCACATACCATTAACTTTAGATCTCTTCATTATTACATGGATCATAAACCTCTTTTGGTTCCACCTTTAACCTCTCCATCTCCGTGTCATGCCACCCTTGTACCTCAAAACCATTGGCTTGTCTGCTTGTAAATCCCTATGGACTTGCTAGTTACTAGGAGAACTGCTTACTGATGTCATTTGTTTGTCTGCTTATAAATCCATGTGGACTTACTATGTACTAGGATGGCAAGTTGCCATGGAGAAATGTGCTCCCTAGACCCAAAACATGAAAGGCTTTTCCCCCTTCAGTGCCTCAAAAAGGGCACATGAAGCATCTCTCAGTCCAAGACTCCTTGTACCAGATACTAGTGTAATAGCAAAATCAACACTTGAATGAAAGAAAGCAAAAGAAGACCAAGTAAAATTGCAAAAACCAAGCAATCAAGAAAAATAAGCAAGTTTAAACTTGCATGTGCCTCAAAGAGAAATAAAGGCCAAGGTCTACAAGAAGAAAAAGTATAAGAAAGAAGTCTAAGAAAATCAAAAGGACAAGTCCAAGGAGCTAAAAAAAGCAAAATTCAAAGAAAAGGGGGGTTGAGTCTAAATGTCAAGGTCAAAAGGAGTATCATATGCTTGCATATCATCCATCTGTGAGACACCATCCATTTGCGAGACACCTCCCTAGTGTTCGCTTGATTAAAGAACGTCACAAAGTCTCCCTTGTACCTTTTATATTGAGTGAATTAGTCATCTTTGACCAAACCTTCCCTTGACTAGCCTTGTTGACTTTTCCCATCCACTTCACCCAAAAGAAGAATGATATTTGTAATATTCTTGATGATTGTTTACATGGTGGCATGAATATAAAAGTTAAAACAATAATTTCGTGCTAGATATTAATTTATGCAATATTTCCTATGTTTGAAATGTAATGTGAGTATTGTAGCTCTAGTACATTATCAAGAAATATCATGTGATATGCTATTTTGTCCTCCTAAAGGCATTGGATGACTCATTTTATTCATTGGGAAAATTTAACGAACATTGATCAAAGTTGACTTTTTGACTTTTTGACTTTTTGATTTGGTCAGAGAGGGGTTTGACTCTGTCAAAGGGGCCAACGAGCAGTATGTGGTCACCTTGAATTACCATTCATCATACTTCAGCCTTGGAAGCCAATTGGGCCCCTTCCAAATGTGTTTTTCAGCTATTATGGACTAATAGGCCTTAATTTATGGAATTACCTAAGTTTACAATTAAAAAAGTCTAAGTCTTACTTTAATCATTTGGAGCAGCTTTTCTTATTTTGAGAAATACTTCTTATATTTACAAGGTCATATTTGTAATCATACCCACTCGGGGATTTGAACCCAGGTCTCCACGTCAATACAAACCTGATCACCTTGTTGCTTGCCAATAAACCAGTTTTACAGCTATTATGGACTAATAGGCTTTAATATATGGAATTGCCTAAGTTTACAATTAAAAAAGTCTAAGTCTTACTTTAATAATTTGGAGCAGCTTAAAAATGGATATTGCAGATTCGTTTGTGCCATGATTTTAATCGGTATGGGACATTAGAGAAACATGCAACTCCCAAGTGATTTAGCCAACAATTCATCAAAATCCAATTAATGGGTATTGATTAATCAAACTTCCTAAGGTTTGATTTTAAAAAATGCCTAAATCACAAAAACGTGGCAACGGGAAATCAAAAGTAGAAACTATTGACTTGGGCCCCCATGAAATATGTTTCTAGTGACAAAGTAACCTTCTCCTAGTACCAAACTTCAAGTGTTGACCATTTTTCAGCATGTTCACCAAAGGGGGGGTGCACTTCTCTCCAAGGGGGCGCACTTAGTGAAAACTCAGCAAATATTTTGCAACCAACACTTCCAAATCAGCAAAAAGGTTACGAAGGGGGCACACTCAGTTCCAACTCAGCATTCTACCAAATCATTAGTAATTTTTTCTATATTTTTTGGTTTCAATGAGAAATATCGCCCCTCTCACTAAAGCTGTATTTTCCAGCAAATGAAAAAATGTAATAAGTGGTGAATTATCTTACCCATTGATTGGGCTCTTGTATCTTTTAATCTCAACCCTTAATCCTTATGATTAGGGATCTTATTTCTCTCTTACTATAAAAGAGAGAAGATATCTCATTCTAAAGGACTTTTGGAGCCATTCTGCTACAGCAATACATAAACCATTTCCTTCTTCATTCCTTGGTGTTTTGAGCAAGGATTTTGTTGTTTGTCTTCCTCCTTCTGTTTGCATGTGTTAATGATCAAATCTGAGGCAAAAAAAATTATTGTTTCCATTGTGTGAAATCGCCCTCCTGGACTGCCAGTGCACCCCAGGAGTTTTTTGTGAGCAAGTCTCTTGAGGGAGTTATCTCTGCACTATTGTTGGTTTTTCTTTTGAGTTATTTGTTTGCTCTTTTCATACATTATTCTTCACTTGTTGATGAATTAATAGCTTGGGTTTCCAACTTCATAAATCTGATTGGCTCTCACTAACTATTTGTTCTTTTGCAGGATGGAGAGAATTTATCTTCAAGGGTGCCTCAAGTTTGATACTTGCATAATTCATTCGAAAAGGTCATCACCAAAGAAGCCATCACAAAGCCAAAACATTGCTAGGAAGAGGCAGTGACTCCATAGCCCAAGAACAAGGCACCATATCAGATTTTCATTCTATTTGTTTTGTTGGTTTTTACTTCTTCTCCACTAGTCAAGTCGCACTACCTTCTTTTTTTTACTTTTATCACTAAATACCTGTAGTTAGTTGCTAGATTGGATTGGAATTTCATCATAGGCACTTACATTTCAGATATGAAACTTAATCTCATTAACAAATAACCTAGGTGAACAGGCATTAGTCATCTCATGCATCAAATATTCAATCTGGAAATTAATCTCTAGTGTTTAGTGATCATTTTAAGCTTGTTGTAACTAAATTTCAGAACTTAAACACCTATAACAACAAGCTGTCATACTGCTAAGATATACCCTAAACATATACTAGCATTTCAATATACCCTCTACACTTGGATTTAAGCATTTAAGTGGTTAATCATTTAGAGATCTGACTTAATTCAAGCTGATAATCCACTAGTCTCAGCCTGTAGTAATTTCAAGTGACCTAGGACATTCAATCACCTGCGATATAATTATCCATAGGTCACTTTCAATTGGTAAGCGATCAATCCTATTGCTAATCTGTTTCAATACCATGTTCCTTTCACAAATCGGTCTTGTTTGTCTATGGGGGAACACTCGCTTTGCTGGTAACTACCTGCAGCACTTGACTATTGACTACGGACACCTCCTGTGGTTAGTCTGCGTCTTCCTTTGGTGGATTCAAGAGACCTAAAGAGAGGGGGGTCCATGTGACATTTTGGGGCAGTGTTTACAGGTTCCACCATTTTGGCAACAGATTTATCCTTGCAATCACAAGGCTGCTAGGTTGTGTGACAACAGGACCAACAGCCAGTGCGGGATACTTCCTGTTACCAACTATTTTGTACCATAGTTGAACTTCTTGTGAGCCGCCAGTTTTATGAACATGCCAGGTGTTCATCATCAGTGTTCAGAAGTTCAAAAGACTTTTCAGGGCCAATTTTGGCCCCTTTGTAATAATTGCATGTCCAGACCCCATCGGGGGATTGTAATAAGTTGGTCCAAGTATGGTCAGTTTGTAAAAGGCTTGGCCCACCTTAGGTTTAGCTGTCAAGGGGATACGCTAGAGTGTTTTTTCCTTAGGAATTATGCATTACTCTTCAGTGGCGTATAATTCCTGAGTTTTTCACTCAAACCTCCAAAGCTGGAGTATTTACCATGGTGGTCGAACCTAGGGAGGTTATTAAAGTCTATGTGTCTACGTATCTTTACATGCTATCCATCAATATTGAGTCGTATGGACATGCACTAGGTCCCCTAGGAGTTTGGTTTCATTCCGATAAAAATAATTGTTTCTGTAAAATTAGACCATTTTTAATGGTTTAATTGGAAAAATTCAAAGTGTAATAAAAGCATGGTCTGGAGGCGGAATTTGGCATGGGGATGCTCGTTTTCACGCTCAGAGCGTCCTATTTAACCGAGGACCCACTTCTCCTGGGTTTCAGGCGATTAAATTGTCATTTGTGGCATTTTTTCTTAAAAGTGCTACAAAACGGAATTTAAATGCTAAGTGTGCTACAAAATGCACAAAAGACAAAAATAAAAAAATCCAAAAAATGATAAAAAAAAAGGTGTGGAAAAGGTGGCTAATTATTTTCTTATGGAGGGCGACCATATTTGGCAAATAAGTCACATGTTATAAAGTCAAGTATTAAAGTATTGAGTGACATCACAATTAAGGGAGCGCCCTTCCTCCTCACGTGGGCATCACTCCATGCAATTGAAGCTCGTAAAGGATTGGCCATTGGTTCCAAAGTGAGAGGGGCGCCCCTTTTGTGAGGTGGCTGCCACCTCATCACATCCCAACAACCAAAGCTCCAAGCTTTAAGTCTACCATGAATCACTCCATAAATCAAGCATGTGCCTCCCTCTCCCATGCGCACCCCCTCCTCTTGTAATCGGCTATAAAAGCAAGGCCGAGCTCCATTGTTAGAGGTGGATTAGCATCGAACATTTGCTCATGTATTTCATATTTTTGCAATAAGAATTTGTTGGGACTTTGGAGGTCAATGAGGTGTGCAAGATCCTTATTGTTGTAAATTTGTGGATTGTTTAGCTAAGAAGGCCTCTGATCCCATAGAAGCATACATTCATAGTCTTTGAGTTGTTTGCTTTTGATATGTTAGTGAAAGAATAGGGAGTAGTATGCGTAGTCAGTTATACAATTACTCTTCATATTTTCTTACTATCTATATCTTCTAGATTTAATCCATTTGTTCTTGTAAGTGTATGAGAGTTTGTTGCAGGATCTAAGTGCATGTGAAAGCGAACCTAAGCTGGATTCTCTTCCTCTCCAACAGTATAAACATTGTGTTCACATGCTAACAAATCGGTTTTGCAGATCTTCATAAGCCTCCACAATCCTCAAGCTTGGGATTGGTTCCAATTTTCTCACTTCTCTTTAAATCAAATCAAACTCTTTTCCTTTATTTTTGTTTATAGAAAGCAAGTAGATTTAGATCTAAAAGTGTTATTCTTTAGAATCTATTTGCTTCAATACTAGATCTAAAAAAAATTCAAGTCATTCATAAGTTAGATCCATTTGATATTAAGTACTTGTAGCAATTTTGAATACCTTTTTCAAGTACTGAATTGTAATTTTTTGATGTATATTCATGTACTAATACATTAACAAATTTTAGTGTTTGCTGTTTTTTCTTATTCATTTTACAGGAAAGCAAGGAAAGAAGGCCTTTTTTGGAGCATAAACTCATAAAACGTCATTCATCTTCAATCCCCTGCTATCCCTTTGCCTTCTTGAGAGGCCTAAAGTCTCTTAAATATCGCAATTTAAGCAGATCAAGAGCACTCTCTATCAGAGAGTTGTTCATAATTTTTGTAATAAGTATAATAAAAAGCAAGTGGGATTACGGCTCCCACACCCTTCTTCCCCCATTTTGGGGAAGCCCATATCTTTTCATTTATTTTGCTTTCTACCTGCACAGAATTAGAATAATAGCATGTTAGTTTAGTCTGTCTTACTTAAGGTTTTGTTTTAAAAAAGTTTATCTTTGCATAGTTTAAAAGCTTACTATTTTTGCATAAACATCAACCCATCGAAAGTTGTCCATTTTGCAAGTTGGTAAGTTCTTTTTCCAAGCTTTATTTCATTCAAAGCTTTTAGCTTATAATAAAAAGCAAGTGGGATTACGGCTCCCACACCCTTCTTCCCCCATTTGGGGGAAGCCCATATCTTTTCATTTATTTTGCTTTCTACCTGCATAGAATTAGAATAATAGCATGTTAGTTTAGTCTTACTTACTTAAAGTTTTGTTTTAAAAGAGTTTATCTTTGCATAGTTTAAAAGCTTACTATTTTTGCATAAACATCAACCCATCGAAAGTTGTCCATTTTGCAAGTTAGTTAGTTCTTTTTCCAAGCTTTATTTCATTCAAAGCTTTTAGCTTCATTTCATGTTTGTTTAAATTAGATTTTTTAACAAATTATCAAAATCTCTTGAATCTCGCCATTTGCGGATCAAGAGTGCTCTCTGTCGGAGAGTCTACTTTTTTCACAAACCCCCTTGCTTTCCCGAGTACAGTCCTGGACCTAAAAGAGATTCTTGGGTAGCATTTAGATAGTTTTTACTTTATGTATCTTTGCATTTACAATTTCTGTTGAGGCTTAAGACTCCTTAAAATCTCTTGAATCTCGCTTTTAGTGGATCAAGAATGCTCTCTGTCGGAGAGTCAACAAAATTGGAATTAACGTTTGCAAACACTGTGTATGCTCTACCCATCGCAGGCTAGTCTGAGCTTTGGGATATCAAAAACGGTTGTTTCGCACTTATTAAATTTTCACATTTAATTAATCCACTCACTAATAAAATCAAGTCCCCCAAACCAACGAAAATTCAGCGTTGCCTCGATAGTGGTCGAAAGCAGGGAAATTTCGACTAAGGAAGCGGGAACAACTAGGAGGTGACCTCAGAGCACAGTTAGACTACACCCTTGTTGGTGTAGTGTTGAACATCGCTCTCGAGACTCCATTCCAGCCCACACGTCCTTGTACGAAGCCACCTAGATCACATTCCGGACATATTCCCTGTACCGCAAGGTATATCAGGAATCCCTTCATCCCAAAATAAATCAACCTCATCTTCTAAAATACATAATAAAATAAACCAAGAGCACTCGCACAACAAGCATCTCAACATTTTTAAGAAATGGACAGTGACTCCCTTAGCACTGGTCTGTGAGCAATAGCAATATTTTACAAATATTTGCTTTTTATCTTACAAATATCTTTGCTTTATATCATACAAAGCTGCTGTTGTCATTTATTTTAGATGTTGTGGATGTACCTTGATTAATTCGGCAAAAGACTTGGTTTTAATTTGTTTCAAATCAAAAACTCCTAAAACAACATCCATTCCAATCACGTCAAACTTAAACTTTAAAAATCCTTAGCAAACCTTTTTTTAGTAGGGTCTACCCCCATTGGCTTTGTTAGGAGTTTGCCTAAACGGAGGAGTTGGGATCAGGTGACAACACCTAACTCTTTGCTTGCCCCCAAGGCCACAACAAGCAGCTTCGAAAGATTTTTGTTGCGCTCCCCCCCAGGTGTGCAATCTCAGCGGCAACACTTCCTATCTATTCATTTGTGTTGGGGGACTTACAATCTTCTACCATGGGAGGATCTTCTTGGCCTTCTACTGCAGTGGTTGAGAAAGTGAGAAGGTCAGTAGCGCTATTTTGGCAGGTTGTGATGTAGAAAAAGTAAGAATAGTCACCTATCCATACAGAAATTGTCTTCTCGGCACCCACATTAACCATCATGAAGAAGAGCGTCATCAAAAGGTGACAGCTAATTCAGATGGATGGGAGACAATGGGTGCACACTATCACAAATCCTCTAACAAGTACCACAAGGAGTTGCTCCCCAAGGATTTCAAATAAATCGAGTTATTGGTTGGGTTCTTAGGGTCTACCTTAAGCTCGAAATTTGAGGGATTCTTTGGTAGAGGCAAAAGCAGACTTTGTAGTGAAGGACATTTCAAATTTCAAATTCGTGGTGCAACGCTTCACTGCAATTGAGCAACAATTTGTAAGCATATATGATATTTACGTAATCAGATCTACCATACCTGAGTGTCGATCTACTATTTATGAGCGCCAATCTACTATTTTTGAGATCATATTTCTAGCATATATGGAACCTCCTTCGGGCCAATCTCTTTCCTCTAATCGAGGTAAATGTTGTGGTCAAGATTATCAAATTTTTGTGAAGAATATTAAGGGGAAATCCATTTTTTTTATCGGCAAAAGCTTCAAATCACATCATTCTCCTTAAGCAAAAGCTTCAGGACAATCTGTGGATCCTTGTGGATTTACAACAATTATTCTATGAGGGTAAGCAACTAGATGATCTACTCTCTCTCTGATTACAACATTTATAAGGACTCTACCTTATATTTAGTCTTGTGGTTACATGGGAGGAGTGGAGGACAACAAGTTTTGGGGTACCTATATCCTCCATTCTGGTCTCTTATAAGGATGCAGCTCGATCCAAGACATCTCCTTCATCAACACAAGGGTAAGCCACTAGATGATCTACTCTCTCTCTGATTACAACATTTATAAGGACTCTACCTTATATTTAGTGTTGTGGTTACATGGGGGGGCAACAAGTTTTGGGGTACCTATATCCTCCATTCTGGTCTCCTATAAGGATGCAGCTCAATCCAAGACATCTCCTTCATCAACGCAACTACTAATTTTTCCAAATCCGTATAATGTTGAGAAACTAGATGAGGTGCCAACTTTGGAGGTCAAATATTCAGAAGGAAATGAGCTTTTCTTATCACTTAAATCTGAGACAACAATATGTAGATTTAATGGATTCTGGTCACGATCGAAAGATCTACACCAGTCGATATATTCTAACAGGACCAAAAAATGTGAGATAATTTTATGCTCTAAAAGGTTTCTTTGTAGTACAAATCTATTCCCAAGATGATTACAAGAAAATACTTCATGAGGGACCTTAGTTTCAGAAAAGAGCAGGGCACTTTATTGCTTCATGGTTTCCAAAGTTTGATCCTATTACTATGGTGTATCCAAAATGTCGGTATGGATTCAACTTCCAAATATGCCTCTTCCTTTTTGGCACCATTCAGTGTTACAAGATATTTGTAATACTTTGGAGTCTGTTTAATGGTCTGTCTTATACTATATCAGCAAGGTAATGATCTAGTTATGCAGGTAGGTCTATGACAGCCAATACGACAGTGAACAACAATGATCAATTATTCCACAAAACAATATATAAACTGTTGATTTGATCTCTACAAGTGTATGGACAGAGGGATGCCACCAATAGTTTATTTAAGTGTCACAGTATTTGCATTAGAAAGGAATATGACAATGATCAAATCTTCATCAAAAGACTACCCAATATGAAATGTCACTTGTGAATCTTGGAGTATCAACAGAGATCAATTGTATGTCAAGTATTTGCAGCAGTATAAGAGGAACTAGGATATGATGACAATAACCAACAGTGAAGTCTTCCTCACACAATTACAATATCTCTGATTTCAATTATACCAACATCCTTGTCAACGGTAATGACTATGACTTAATTATGATGGATTAAGGGGTATAGGATTAACACATCTCAGAACTTTAAAAAATGTGATTTGGTTATGTATCACATTAAATTTCCTCAAAGTGTATCATATGATGGACCAATTGACAAATATAAAAGATACCACTAAAAGGTTTGATTGAAAACTATGGTATTTGAAACAGTACAAGTAATGAACCAGCAGTAAGATCCTCCTCAAGCACACTTGTAACACCTCAACAATTGGAGCGTTCTAACAGTAATACCTTTAGTGGATACTTGTCACACAAAACACTAAGCCCACAATCTAGCATATTAATTTGAAAGATAACTCATAGATTAAGGGAAGATCTAAGTTAGATTAGTGCTGAGTTTTGAATGATTAACCAACTATACTGAACATGTATTAAACTAGCCCTAGGCAACTAGATTTAACATACAAAGTTAGCTTTCTTTCTAAGAGTCAAATCAACACTAAAATGAATATGTAAATCAGATCTACAACAAGAGCAATGACAGTCAACAAAAACCAGTAAGGTGCTAATAAGATATAGATGAGAACAAGATAGAAAGTACTGATTAGCTAGTACTTGGATATTCTTAAGAACAAGAAGCTTGACTCACACCATGAATTACTTGTTTAAATGTTGGTTTTAGGGTTTTAAATTATGGTGTTTAGAATTTAAACTCCTTGGGGTTTTAGTATCAATAATTTGAAATAGCAAGGAGGGGATATCGAATCCCTTAGAGGCCCCTTCCTTTGATTGATTTCAAGTACCTACAAGAATGAGTAAGAAATTTAAATTATGGGAAGAAATTGGAAATGAAATAACGATTACACTAGCAAACCCTAGACTAGTGCCTTGAGGGAAACAAAATGTTGGGCCAATGGAGTCACAAGTAGAGTGAAAAATGAATGAAATCTTCAAGGGAGAGTGGAGGATAACACAATCTCTCCCCTTTGCTAGTTGAAATAGCCAAGTAAATCTTCCACTCCAAGTAATTTGATAGTAATCTTGTGATAATGAAGAGGTAGAACAATCTATCTAAACACAAGCACCACAGATTATTGGTTAAATGCCTAGTAAATGAAGCTTGAAAATGAACAAAGGAGGTTACAGCAATCAATTGAAACAAAATCAAACCTCAAACATGAAGGACAAGGTTGCAGCAATCATCCATTACCTTACTAGACATAAGTAGCATTAGTATAAAGTTACCTCAAATCCTAGTGAAGAAACGGTCCACCATCACATCACAAATGCACCATAGAACTTCAACAAGAAAAGCCCCAAGAACACATAGCAAGAGCAAGAGCAAGAGTATTTTATTCCATTGCAAAACTTCAACCCTTGGAGGAGAAATCGACCTCGTTTATATAGCCTAGGAGGGTTGATTTCCTCTTTCGATGAGATTATGGTTTGTTACAAGGTTGTTACATGAGTAGTTATATCGTGATGATATCTAGGAGAGTGGTTGCTAGATCTATGGTCTAGATCCAACCCTCTTACAACAAAATATGCTAAAAAATGCCAAGTCGTTAGGCCTAGAAGGCGCCTTCCTCGGTTGACTTGTCTAAAACATTAAACAATTGCCAAATACCATGGGCCTCTTCAGAACAAGAGGTAAATACTATGGGTTGTTTGCAAAAACCATATGTTGTTTTCCTCACTTCAAGCTTTTGGTCAAATCCACCTTTCAAGAGAATTCACCGGAGCCCCATGATTTGCCTAAGGAGGTCGATCCATGTATTGTAAAGCAAGATCAAGGGCTAGGACTTAATCTTCAAGTGAGATTTGCTTTAGAGGATCCCAAAGTGCCTCCACATGTGCCAAAGTGCCACATCATACTAATTTTCCTCAACATGTGTGCCACTAGCCAATTTAGCCAAATCGACAGAGGGAAATTAGGTTAATTTCCCTCAATTAATCAAAAAGTGCATTCTCAACTGAAAATTGGAACATAAGTGCACTTTATATTTTATAACATCTCAATGAATAATTCGACACCAACTTAGGCTTTTTTAATTAAAAACCTTAGGTGTGCCATCAATTAATCCATCATTAGCCTGAAATATGCCTGCAAACCCCCCTTGTGCCTGAAAGAAGGCCCAGATGGACAATGCCCTGCAAGGAGACTGTTGGATTGCGTAGTAGGGCCAATTGGGTGCCCAAATATATCAAGTCATTGTCCTAGAAGTTTACTTGTAATTTTACATTTTTCAAGGATGGAATCTTTTGTTGTTGAGTACTTTCATTGTTGGTTTAATTTTTGTATTTTATAACAGCAATCTAATATCAAATTAATTCTGGAAATTGGGGGTAACAATTGATAGCTAAGGACTAAGTATTAAAACCCTCAATCAACATCTTACTCTATAATCCAGATTTGATGTTTCAACTTAGTTTTATCATAAACAACCTTTTAAACTCATCCATTGAAACTTAGTTGCCTTAGGGACCCCCCCTTGTGATTATCATCCAAGTCACTAAAGAGAAGAGAAGTTGTTGTCGAGGTGACAGTGGCAACACTTCTGAGAGTTGCCCTCATCTATACCCTTGTGAGAACCTTGCACTTTAAGGGGTGCTAGTTTGTGTGATAATAGGTCCAATGATTCAAAAGGATAATAATACAACTCAATGTTATCAAAACCGAACTAGTTTTGCCAAAATTAGCCAATTCAATTGGTTTAAAAGGCTCGTTCGTCCAAATCAAGTCCCCGAATCGAAAATGAACAATTTGTCCTAACTGATCTAAACTGGTTCAAAACCAGTTAGAACCAGCTGGTTCAAGCCAAAAGAGGTTAGAACCGGCTAGGTTGAGCAGTTTTGTACCAATGCACTTCCTTCATCCAAAAAGATCAAAAATTCAGATGATTATTTAGTCTGATTTGATTAAAACTATAGTATGATCAATTTATGGAATTTGCAGGCCATTTAGAGCCTCAATGTAGTTGTAATTTGGTTCAAATATGTATTGTACTTGGTGTCATTTTGCTCTATTCCACCTTACAATGCTATATACTTGAGAAAACTTTGCATATTTGTGTCTAATAGATTGGTTTCGCATGGATGTACATGGATATATTTTTTTTAATACATTTGAATATTTCGAGTATTTGTTGGTCAACCAATTTTTGTGTTGAGTTTTTTACCGGTTCCTGGTTTTTTTTGTCACCTGGTTCAGTCACTGGTCTATTTCCGATAACACTTGTACAACTATTAAAGGCAAAAAGAGGGGCCCAATTTAGAAATTGGGATTCATCAATGAATCAAGGGAAAAAATTACTTCAAACAATATAAAAATGGCCCAATCAAAAGACCGAGGCTGATTCGTAAATCAACGAGGAGAAAATCAAACAAGACAACAAATAAAGGGAAGGGGCCCTATTTAGAAATCAGGTGCAAAGTTCGAAAAACAATATAAGAAAGAGGATCAATGAACAAGGGGAAAAATCACTTCGAATGATATAAAAATGGCCCAATCAAAAGATCGGGGCCGATTTGTAAATCAACAAGGAGAAAATCAAACAAGGGAATAGATAAAGGGAATGTGCCCAATTAAGAAGACGGGTGCAATTCGAAAAACAATAGTAGAAAGAGGCCCAGCCAAGAGATCGGGCTCAATTCAGAAATTGGGTGCAATGTTTAAAAAATGGGAGAAAGAGACCCAACCAAGATATCGGACTCAATTCAAAAATCGAGAAGAAAAGTTTGAAACAGAAATGAGAATAAGGAAAAGAGATAGATCAAGCCTGAATAAAAAATTGGGAAGAAAAATTCAAGAGGATAGATTGGGCCCAACTCAGAAGTCAAGGGAAACATTTGATAGGGATAGGGTGGAGAGGCCCGATCAAAAGATCAAGCTCAATTCCACAATTGGGGGCAATAAATAATTTGAAAGATAGAAAAAGGTTCGGTCAAAAGATCAAGGCCAAGTTGGAAATCTAGGATGAGGAAGTTAAGCAGTTATACATGAGGATGTGTTCGCCAAGGTCAAGGGCAAGCCCCCCTCGCTCCCTGTGCCTCAGGGACTTGGGGGATTTTGGCGAAATGTTTCTCCTCATCCCCAATTTGGCGAAACTCGAGGAAACATAGAGGGGAGCTCATCACCCTGTTTTGAAGTGCACACCAGTGAAGGGGGGGGGGGGGGGGCGACTAGGTGCTCCTTCCCGAAAATGGGGGGTGCCTGGACACAAATAGAGCTCAAAAAAAGCACGAATCAAGGAATATGCGGTGTGTTTGCCTGCTGGAGGTGTTTAGTAGTAATGGTAATATTATATTCTTAAAGTAAAAGTGGTATTTTCATTATCTTTCATTTTCTATCCTTTTACTTAAATTTTTAACGTTACCATTAATTCTTTCAGGATGTTTGAGAGTGGTTCCAACCTCATCAGAGTTCGTATGCAAAAAATAGAATTTTAGATGCCATTCAAAATTAACAATTTCCAGGATTTCAGGATTGCAACGTTTCCACTGGATTCTATCATATATGGGGGTAGGGGGTGTTGTCACATCCATAGTAGCGAGGCTACCATGATGCAGACCAGGCCTGTTAGAGGCATGAGCTAATCTTTCGGTTGAGCTGAGCAGTATTGCTCTCCAGTGGTGGATATTTCTAGAGCCTACAGAGTAGCAGTAGTTCTCCTTTTTGCCATGACTGAGTCCTACACGACCCCATTGAGATGTATTGGTTGGGTTGTGGTCCACTTATCAGAGCAGCAAATGTTATCTTCCTCTTGCTCGCTTGCAGTCAAATCCTTTTACATATCACGTCAAAGACAGATATATGGTTGAGCAGGTATACATCTTGTATTTGGGTTCTGTCTCTTTTATCTATCTTCGTAGCTTTTGACTGGACATCTTGTGATTGATGATGGTGAGATATATATTTTACTAGTTGGATTGTTTTGAAAAGTTTGAATGTGTTATCACATCCACGTTAGTTGGAGCTACCATGCTGCAGATTGTGTGGTCAGGGACCATACTATACCTTTTTTTTCCAGATCAGAGATCAGATGCCTTCAGAGGAGGCACACAGTTTTGTTCAGATTGCCCCGAGTAGACATATCAGTGGGGACAGACGGTTTATTGTATTGTCCAGACATGTATACATTATTGCCTACAGAGGCACCCTTCCTTGCCAGGCTTTGCATAAGCCGATTGAGACAGTTGCCTAGCCATATTTTGATAGAGTGCTACAGAGTATCGTTGATTTGCTACTTATTGCCCGGATTCAGTTGAGATCCAATTTCAGAGTCAGCTTCAGCAGCAGGTATATGGTGCAGCAGGTATATGGTGCAGCAGGTATAGCATTTGATGTTCTATTGCTTATGATGTTGATTAGACTTGTTTATACATGATAGTACACTGACTTTACATATTATGTTGATGTGGTGATCTACTTGTTATTATGATGTGTTTGGTCCGAGGTGATGTTAGTCCACCGCCTTCTGTAGGCTCCTGCCTATGCACACCGGATCACATTCCCACTATTGGTATAGATTTGGTCACTTAGTCCCCCTAGGCAGCTAACTTTGGATCCACCTTCACTCTCTCCACCCATCCGACCCATTCATGATTGATCTTTCCCGACTTGGATTCTGATTTGTGACCTTGAGGATCCCCTTCCCCACTGATCTCTGAGTATGCCATGACTCCCTGTCTTTTGTGCCTCGGCTCTTTAGTGTGTGAGATGCACTCTCAAACCTAGGATTTGCTCTTGTCAGTTGCCCTCGATGTTGGAATGCAGTATAGGAGTGTGTAGCCTCACCGGGTATTCCCCATTGGTCATCGAAGCATTTATTCTCACCCCCATTACTCTGCAGTATGAGCACCTTGATTATATCTATTGAGATATGTATGTAGCCCAAAAGGGCCTTGATGTAAAATGAAGAAATGTAAAGCAAGCCAAAAAGGCTATTGTAAATGTAAAATCTAGCCAAAAAGGCTAAGTATGAAATGTAAATGTAAAATCCATGCAATGTGTTTGTAAACACACATGGACACGGGTCAGTCGTACATATCAGCTTTGTAGTGGTTATTTCCTCACCTAGTCCTGCGGGGCAAGGAGGTGAGAGGGAGCAAGGGACAAGCTCAAGATTGTCCCTAGAGTCTCAAGTTATGGTTTGTCGGACGCCCAGTTTGGCGGCTCTAGAAAAGATCTTCATGGAGTCTTATTAAGGCACAGATGTGAGTTGTGAGGTACTTGTTAGATGACCAATGACGGTTTCCCTGCACTATACCCATTTGTGAGGCACCGCCCTTCCCCATGTTCCGTCATGGTATGCTTATCTCAGTGGACCCCGCTTTCCCGAGTTATCCAAAGGGTCACGTGATCTTAGTCCTTGTTATCCCTATCCAGTTTGGCGGCTCTAGAAAAGATCCTCACGGAGTCTTATTAAGGCACGGATGTGAGTTGTGAGGTACTTATTAGATGACCAGTGGCGGTTTCCCTGCACTATACCCATTTGTGAGGCACCGCCCTTCCCCATGTTCCTTCATGGTATGCTTATCTCAATGGACCCCGCTTTCCCGAGTTATCCAAAGGGTCACGTGATCTTAGTCCTTGTCATCCCTTATCCTTCACCTTATTTTCCACCTCACCCAAAGTCGGCTAGGTGGTCAAGTCTATAGGTTGTGCATACCAGTTTGAGTCTTTTGGATGTGATGGGCCCACCTCACCATGGGCCTTGTGTTTTTGAGATATTATGTATTTTTTATCACCATATTGACATTTTATTGTTTAGTAATGTACTAACATGTATAAGGAAGCCTATCGCTTCATATTGCATACAGGTATTCAGCCAACACCATGTTGACCAGATTTGACTTCGTCAAACTAGGTTGACTAGGCCAAAAATGGGCCCAAAAAAATATTGCGATCGAGATTTCGATTTTGGTCACTTGTGTTCTCTTGGGGTCCCATATGAACCTCCAAGCATCAGATTTTGGAAAATTTGAGGTAGCGATGAGATTTTTAATTATTATTGGTCATTAATGACCTGTTTTAATTAAAAATCACGGATTTTGGGCAAACAGTGCCTAAGTGATGGATCGTGGTCGTTCAAGTGACCATATCTACTATTTTTGGGGTCCATGATCGCATTGCAACAGACGGTTCGACAATCCGAGCACTATAAGTGGGTGAAAATCCCAATTTACCCCTTCAGCAATATAAACCAGCAATAAGATACATGGAAAATCAAAAAATGACAAAGGCAACTATAGCAAATGGCAAAAATCAAAGGTTGGCTAATACAAGGGTGACTTATAAGGTAATTTTGGTAATGTTTGGACATTGTATTTTGTATTGTGGGGCCCTCTTTTGTCCAGCTCACCATGGGGGACGAATTTGCCCATAGGGGGGCATTTTTCCACATACAAAAAATCAAAATGTTGATGTTTTATTGTATTTGGACCATAGTGTATTGGTATGGGGGGCTAAAACAACCCATAGGCACCCCCCAACCGCTATTGTATTGATTTTATGGGCCCCACGAGTTGGTCCATCCTCCACTCGGGCGTTTTTTAGGGTAATTCGCCCCCCCTCTAGAGTTCATCTCCTCCATCGATTTGGGCATTGAGATAATCAATCTCAGCCCTTGGTTTTGGAGGGAGAGTTAGGGTTGAGAGTAGTCATTCTCTATAAGAGAAGACTCTCACCCATTTTGTAGATCCTCTTGGCACATTTGTACACTTGTTTTGATGATATAGAGCCATTTTTCACCGAATTCTTGAGAGTTTATGGATGGATATGTATTGCTTGACTGATATCTAGTCTTTCTTAGCTTTGTTGAGTTGTTAGTGCATTGTTTCCATCTTGTCCTTGGCCAACGATTTGCAGGTGAAGAGCACATCTGAAGGAGGGCGCAGTTTTTGGTGTGGGAACCCCACAATTGCTCCAATCCTTCAGAGTATCAACAAAGGGAGTTGTTATTTGCTTTATGCCTTTCAATTCCTTTCATTTTCAGTCATTTACTTGTTGGTTTTACTGGTTATTTGCTGCACATTGACTTGATCTTGTTTGTGGCAGGTAGCTAGGGCGAATTTGGCCATTGGGAGCTCAAAACGCCAAAGGGAGCACGCTGCAGTTTAGCAACTGAGTTGGGAGGGCTAGTCTTCGACAATCTCGTCCATCTATTCATTCTCAAGTAGGTCCTTCTTGCTGGTCTCTTGCATTTTAAATTTCATTGTGTGTGTTGAGCAGAAATTTCATATAAAAATACAAAACTTAAGATTTCACCATAGGAATTTGTTTTAATTTAAAACCCACTAATGAAACACCCTTAGAATGCTATACCCTAAGTTTCATTTCCTTTAGACTCCATTTACCCATAGATTTAGCATTGGTCTACCTAGCAAAAACGCCTCACCTGGGGCATTTTTCTCTTCTGCTTGTTTGGGTCAGTTTGGGGTTTTGGGTAGTTTAGAATCGGTCTCTAATCGTCATTTTACTTTCAAAAATCAAACTACCATTTGCTAGAAGTGTTTTAAATCGCCATTTTTATTGTTGCCCTAGTTTGTCATTTCACTGCTTAACTCACCTTCTTGGGCAACATCAATCTATTCCTTCACGTCTAGCTTATTGTATGTCCCTAGTCTATTTCAGCCATACAATCACTAATTTAATCAGTCTATCTCACTACATTTCATTGCTGGTCACTTCTACATCACTCCTATTTTTACTATCTGTGTCCATCTACTGGCTAGAACTAGACTTAGGACATAATCAACACTCATCTCCTCCCTTCACTTCTTTCTATCTTTGGGATTTGGCTGTGTTGTGTCTCTCAACCATCACTGGTTGAGCGGGGTCTCCCCCTTGACTTGGCTACGTGCCTTGTCTAAAGTGACAGTAGCCTTGTCCGGTGTGACTTCTGTTCCTTGAACGGAGGACCTGGCTATTGCTGGTTACACCATTCTAATTGTTCACCCTCTGCCATCCCTGTTGGAACACTCATTATCCATCAGCTAGAGATTGTGTGATAACAGAATGTTAAGGCCATTTTATATGCTCACTTGTATCGCCTACTTTACACAAACCTGGTCATCCCCACTCTTATTGCTATGTTGGTTTCCTCCTTCATTTGTCTACCTCCACCCCCTATGGTTTTATTCCTGAATGAAAGCTTGGATTTGTGAGATTGAGGACTCTTCCCCCATGTTGACCTCTATGAATAACAGACTCCATGTTGTTTTGTGTCTCGGCTATGAGTTGTGTAGCAGAACTTGTCGAATCCTTGACCCTTCTGGGCCGAGAGAACCCATAGGTGTTGGGTCGTAAGCCTAGGTGAGTTGAGTTTCTGAAGCCTTGACCTCTCTGGTCGCTTGCCCCCGATGTTTGGTCTTCATTGTGGATGATTCCCGCTTGTTGACCCCATGCTTCAATTCTAGGCCAGGAGTACCCACTGGTGTTGTGACATAAGCTAAGACTAGCTAGTTGCCTGAGTTGTGTCAAATAGACTTGAAGCAAGTGTTCCTATCATCAACACACTACATTATTATATACTGCTATATCTTTGAAATGAAAATGAAATGAAATGTAAGGCACCCTAGATGAAAGTTGTAGCTAGTTGTGCTTTTAAGCACATGTAAAATCCGAAGGGTCACATGTGAAATGGGCCAAGTAAAGCAGATGCACTTCATTGAATATCTAAATAATTGTTGGCCATAGTTTTGATGTGATGATTATTTCCCCCAGAGCGTACGAGTTTGGATGTGGATGGAGAAAGGGACAATTAATTCTAAGTGTCCCCTAGAACCTCAGAGTTACGGTTGACTATGCACCTAGTTACAGTAGTTTTATAAAAGATCCTCACGGAGCCTACATCAGGCTTGGATGTGAGCTATAGGACACTTGTTAGAGTTGAAGGGACACTTCTTAATCAGTTTACCCATTTGTGAGACACCGACTTTCCCTAGTGTTCTCTGTTGTGCAAATGTTAGCATGGTCCCCTTATTCCTTGTTTCTCCGAGATATCACTATGTCTAATTCAGTAAATCAAACTCACTTAACCTTTGGACCTTGTCGCATCCACCTCACCCAACTTAGCAAGATAGCCAGTTTTGTAAGTGAGCATATACTTTAGGCTTCATGAAAAACCATGATATTTTTCTATTTCTGGATATTATTGTGCTTAATCACCATCATTAATGTTACTTATATTTAGTTGGCTGCTAATATAAACAATAGAGCATTTTATTCCCTCATACATGCATGATTATTCAGGATATTGCTCATCTTACAGTTTGGTGATTCAGGCAAAGCAAAGGCTTGATATGTGCCAGATTCAGTTCCAACAATTATATTGGCAAATTCTTTCACCAATTATGTGACTGCAGCTTAGCCAAGAAGTCAATTTGGCTGGTGAAAGACAAAGAAATGGCAAAGGATGATTTATTTTGATATATTGTGGCTCCATGGATCATATGGCATGATTACACCTTGGTCAAAGATGGACTTCTATGAATTTTGTCATTCTTATTCCTTGTACCTTGTAAAAATGTTATATTTTGTGCCTAGGTGGCTAAAGTTGTTGCCCCTAGGTGACCCATTTTTTTATGTAATGTCATGTGATATCTTATATTAGGGTTGTTAGAATTTTAATACTTCAAAGATGGTTATGTTAGATCTTCAAACTATTAGCAAAATATCACAATAACCATATGCAATAAGATCATTGAAAGATAACCAAGCACAGCATAAGAAGAGTACACAACAATTTATCCTGGGAAACCCTCTTGGGGCCGAAAACCCAGCAAAACTTCTTCAGTATAGATTCGCCACCAAGTACAATGTCAATCTCGTACAATAACCTGAGAATAAAGAAACCCAAGAATAAGATGTCTTCAAAGCAGTTACTCTCTCCCAAGCGAACTTGTCTTTCTCTCTCTACTCATGCGAACTTGCTTGAGTGAGTGATGTGTCCAAATGAGCTAGGTGCCTCACCTATTTATACTAATCACAAGTGACCGTTTTACCTAACTGGGCCGACTTGACTTCCCTAACTGGGCTGACTTGACTGGGGCAGTTTTGCCCATTGTTTGGGGCAAACTACCCATTGTTTAAGACAGTTTACCCAATGATTTATGTAGGGTCGGCTTGTCTATTTTACTTGATTTCTTTTAGGGTTTTTACATGATCGATTTCAATAAGAATATCTCCCAAAGGAATTCAAATGACAATGAATACTTATATTTCATGTGTTTTGTAGGCTCCCTCTTAGTTTCTGCCTCCTTGCAGAAGTCACTGGAGTTTCTAGAAGTGTACTCTGCTCCATCATCTGATTCTGAAGACCCTGATCTTCTTCTTCGTCTAGTCTGGAACTTTCTGAAGTCTTCATACTTGGTCCTCATGTACTGGATTCGAGTTCTCCTTTTGCTTGGAAACGGATTCTTCACATCCTTTACATATACCATCATGTTTTGTATGGATCTCGAGTAGACCAGTCACCATTTTGCTTACGATCAGTAAAGCCTTGTAGTGTGTATATATGCAAGCCTTCTGTGCCATAGTTCACTTGGTTCCATAGTGTCATGAACCAATACTTGGGCTGGTTGGCCTTTTAATTTGTACAAGCCTCCCTCTTGCTCTCCAATTACTACTATATCATCAAAAGTTTTACCTTGTGAGTGTTGAAGTCAAGACATATTCTTCATCACTTGAGGAATCTTCCCTTGCTTTCTTCTTAAATGATTCATCATCTTCTGCAGCATGGGCATGATACCTCTTCTTCTTTCCTTTCTTGTTATGGTCTTTTCTTTTGGTGCAATCTCTTGCAAGATGTCCCTTTTCATCACAATTGCAACATATGTACTTTGAGTAGTCCTTATGAGGTATATGATTCTTTTGGAATCTTCTAGGCTTCTTGTGAGAGTGTTCTTCTTTCTTGCTCTTTTCCTTCTTTGTATGGGATGCTAAGGCTTGATTATTTTCTTCGCCCATCTTCTCTTCTCTGGCTTCCTCTTGAGTACAACTCTCCCATAGCCCTTGAATAATGATTTCCATGATCTTAGGAGACCATTCAATGTAGTCATCACCAATTTTGCTTCTTCACCATTGTCTCCAATAGCTTCTAATTGTTCTTTGATTTGGGAGATCCTTGTGAAATAGGATTGGATACTTTTTGAGTTCTGCATCTTCACACCCTTGAGTTGAGTTCTCAAGGTCATCTTCCTATTAATGTTCTTTCCTTCATATAGTCTCTTCAATGTATCAAACATCTCCTTGGAAGTCTCCAATGATGAAATATGGGGGATAAAGTGATCCTTGATTTTCCCAGCAATGATCCTTTTGGCCCTAACCAAATTCTTCTTATGTTTAGCCTTGTCTTCATCTCCCTCTGGCTCCGCAAATTCTTCCTTAACATATTTGTCCAAATCATTCTCTTCTAGAATGAGCAATACTCTATACTTCCAGGCTTGGAAGTTATCAGCTCCTTCAAGCTTATCCTCAAGCTTGGTATTGTTTGTCATCTTGATAAAATGAGAACTTCAAACGGAAATAAAGATAATAATACTTACCAATAGAGATGCTCCAACCAAGTGCTTGCTTTAATGCCTTCTGAAATTCACTTCCTGGTTGACCTAGGGTTTGACAAAGAAACCCTAATTTTCCAACTTCAAGATCTTGCAAATCTGAGTTGAGGGAAAGATGCACCTCCCTAAGGCGAGTTGAGCAAACCTTTCCTTCAGCCAAATCTGTGGACAAGAATATAGAAAATCTGATGCCCTAGTTTTTCCCGAGCAGCAGTAATAGGGTCAAAACTCAAACGTCTCAAATCTAGAATGTTCCTCCATAGAAAAATGCACCCTCCTAGGGTGAATTGCTTTGTCCTCCTTTTCGGGCCAATCTATGGTGAAAAATCTTCGAAACAAGAAACCCTAGTTTTCACTTTCGGCAGTTTCTGCTGCATAAGGTCTTCTTTTAGGCTAGCTTTGAAAACATGTTAGAATTTTAATACTTTAAAGATGGTTATGTTAGATCTTCAAACTATTAGCAAAATATCACAATAATTATATGCAATAGAATCACTGAAAGATAGACAAGCATGGCATAACAAGAGTACACAACAATTTATCCTGGGAAACCCTCTTAGGGCAGAAAACCCAATAAAACTTATTCAATATCGATTCGTCGGCAAGTACAGTGTCAATCTCGTACGATAACCCGAGAATAAAGAAACCCAAGAATAAGATGTCTTCAAAGTAGCTACTCTTTCTCCCAAACGAACTTGTCTTTCTCTCTCTAATCATGTGAACTTGGTTGAGTGAGTGATGTGTTAAAATGAGCTAGGGGCCTCACCTATTTATACTAATCACAAGTGACCTTTTTACCTAATTGGGCCAGCTTGACTTCCCTAACTGGGTCGACTTGACTAGGGCAGTTTTGCCCATTGTTTGGGGCAATTTACCCACTGATTTCTATGGCGTTGACTTGTTTATTTTACTTGATTTCTTTTAGGGTTTTTACATGATCAATTACAATAAGAATATCTCCCGAAGGAAGTACAATAAAAAATACAATAAGAATATCTTCCATAGTTACATTCTTCAACAAGTGCATTATGAGGTAACTTGTCCCCCTCATCATTATTGAATCTTGATCCATGTAATGTTTAAAAAAGTCAATCTCCACTATTGATGATCTTATAATCTCAACCATTGGATCAAATTGGTTAAAAAATGGACACACTCTCTTACTATTTAAGAGTGGTGCCACTTCATAGTAAAGGACTTTTGGCTTGTAATTGAATACTAAGAAGAATTTTGTTTTAACATCTTATCTGTATTCATTTGTGGACGTTTGGATCTTGCACTATTGTGGGTTTACCTTCATGTTAGCATTTGATGGTCCTATCCTAACAGCTATATTTTAAAGTGATTGTATGCAAAAATAGATCGATCTTGGAGGGCATCGATTTGGCTGGAAAACAGTCTTCTTTACCTCATAGATTCCGTCTGGCTAATGGAGTAAATCTTGCTTTGATTTTGAAACTCATTCGAGCAAATTTTTATTCATTTACTTTTGCATGCAATTTCATTCTCCTGTCATAACATTATTTTGTTGAATGTTATTCACTATAATTGTTCTAGCAAGTGGCGATTTGAAGACTAAAGGATCGGGCTAGGGTAAAGGAAAATATATGATATTTTGTGGGTGCGTGAGTGTCAACAGCGTAGATCGGCTCCCTTGAAATTAGGTGCACCAAACTTCTTTCTCCTTAAATCTTTTTCTTTCCATTAGTCAACATAAAACAACTTCTGAATCAATCTTTATTTTAAGCATTTTGCGTATTGGCAATGAATTTTATTCTCAGGTGGTTTACGGTGTTCATTAGGCTTTAGTTAAAACCTTGGCAGCAGGGAACAGACTTTCATTTTTTTTGTGGGCTATACGCTTCGTTTTTATCCCCTCCTGAGGTTCATATCTTAGCCACTCAGGTTTATTTCTCTGTGTGCAACTACCCAAAACCCGGCTTCTGTGTTCTACATATTAAGGGTGGATTTCATCTCTTGGGCACTTATTTTGTGGACGTGCAGTAGTTAAACCCTCGATGGCATTGTTGAGAGGTTTTCTGCATTTTTTTTGTTTTGGTTTTACGCTCTCATCATATACTCTGTTGAAGACCAAAACAACGTCGCGTGGGTTGATCTCGTTCTGAGCTCAGCTTTCAGTACATCCTCACGATAAACCATGGGCCCCTGTTGTTTAATTATCGGCGTCTGGATATGCAGTGGCCTCAATTTTTTTTTACGAAGTTGCTTTCGAGCCCAACAATTATAAAAAAATAAAAGGGGGGATCCGAATTCGTCTAAACTGAACCGATCCCTTTGTTTTTTAACCGATTTCCGTCACATTTTTAAAATTCTTGAGATGATAACCCAAACAAACTATTCTTTATTTTTGTTTTAAAGGCACGTTCTTTTCATTTTGAAATCGTCGAAATCCATTAGAGAAGTGATCTTAATAGCGATTTAACCATCTCGAAATCAAAACCGCTTCTCATCTACAATCGTCTTCACTCTGTAATATCCCAACGATTCAATCTGAAGCATGTATTTTACTCTATCTTCAAGTCGCAACGGGGTTTTGAAGAGGCCAATTTTGCTTTCACATGTTGAAGATTTCTCTTTCTAACTAAACGGGCTTGTCATTTTATCATTTTAATTAACGGCTTAGGCTTTTACCCTAGTTGTCATTGGAATGACCCAAAATCTCTGCTTGACGCAATCTTTATTTGGGCATGACCTGTCATCGGTAACTCGTTGCATATTGAAACCACGATTCTTTAAGAGTGTTATATTATTGGTTTATCTTCTATTGACCCCGCACTATGAATTTGGCTCACTTGTTTGTTTATGATCAGACTCCCAAACTCACCGCCTTGCCTTAGCTTCATTAATAAAGGGCTCTTCCATCATCCATAGTCGTGTTTTCTGGGCATGATTACGCTTGGTATTCAATATTAAAAGTCTAAAATAGACATACTCTCATGGCAACATTTTTTTTTAAATTAGTAGCCAAAACTTTAAGGAATATTGTTACTTTTAAGAGATTAAAATTGAGTTATTTATTTCCTTGGGTTTAAGAAAGACTTAAGCTTCTATGCCATTAATAATAAAATCGAGAGTCCCTTCATAACTTGAAGTAAGAGCTCATGCTCAACAATTTTTTGGAAAATCCATTGAATTATTATCGAATCTTTGTTAAGATCTTCTAAAACCAATGTAAATTTTCTTGACTCCTATTTGCCCAACAAGCACTAATCTTTTTTTTAAATTCAAATTCCCCTTAAGCTAGTAAAAGTTCCCTATACGTGAAAGGCAAACTACTTGCTCATATTGCCTAAAAAGAACTTAAGAGCAAGTTTTCTTGAATCAAGGGTGTATCTAAACATTTTAAATACCCTAGTTTCCTATTTCCCTAGATCTTGTTTCGTCATCTTCATAACCTTTCTTGATCTAGGTTTATAACCAGGATTCCTTACGTTAAATTAGCAAATAATTGAGATTTGGGTCCTGGAAAAAGATCTTTCCATTTAGGATTGATTAGGGTCTCCCCCTTAGCCCACTCTCTGTGATGCTTAAAGTGAAGAGTCGAGTCTCCCGCTCGATGTGACAACCGTGCATTATTCAGGGAGCATGACACTCCAAGGTCACTTCTTGAGTCTGTTGGATTTTGTGCAACTTCGGAAGATATTATTATTGTAATTTATTGTACTTGATTGTACCTCCTAAGGGAGATGAACTTGATGTAATTAATTATGTAAACCCTTGAAAGAATCAATGTAAACCTTAGGATGAAAAGCAAGCAAAAGAAAAATTAAAATTAATTTATTTATTGCTCCCCAAGAGAAGTCGACCGAGTTAGGGAAAAGTCCAGTTTGGCACTTGTATAAATAAGAGGTTAATTCACCTCATTATTCACTCATCCACTTCACACAAGTTCGCATCACTTGGAGAGAGAGGTTCGCACCTACAGAAGGAGAAGACTATTTTGGGGTGTCTATCTTTGGAAAGCATTTCCATCTTTTCTCTCTCATTATTGTACTTTGTTCTCGGAATTATCATCTCTATACGAAGGTTGTTGGGTTTTCTCTTGATTGGGTTTCCCAAGATAAACTCTTGTGTTATTGTTTTGTGCTTTGTCTTTCTTCTAGTGATCCTATATATGCATTTGAATTATTATGCTATGTGTTGCCGCCTGGTTCCACACCTGGGAAAACGCATTAGAAGTCTTCAAGCTGCTGGTGTGGCCTTGGGGGCAAGTCATAGTCAAGTGCTGTCACTTGGGACTCGACTCCTCCGTCTAGGCTTTCCTAGCGAAGCCAAGGGGGGTGGACCCTAAAAATGAAACAAAACTATGGTGTCTAATCTAGGAGTTAGAAATATTTGTTTTGAAACCAAGCTAATGCAGCATACATTTGTACATGTAAAGCAAAACATCATTTATCAACATTTCATTTGCAAATATTCAACATTATCATCATTAACAACATTCATCAATAACATGAAATATAACAATATAAACCAGTGCCTTATAATGGAATTGAAATAGATGCATGAACTGAAAAAGTAAATGTTGTGCAAGTATTCTTGGTTTATTTTAAATTTAATGTGGTAGTGATCTTTTTATTAGGAATGGTGGGTTCCCAATATACGCAAAGGTACGGAGAACATGTTCAGAATTTTGATTTGTGGCTTCTCACTCAAACTTGGGATGAATCGGAGTCTCAAGGAGGTGTTCAGATGCTGTACCAACGAGGGCAAGCCTAATGGTTTCTAAGAGGTCACTACTTAGTTTTGTCCCAAGCCCTCTGAAAAATTTCCCCCCGACAACAAAATACTCGCGTTGTGTTGGATTTTCACAAAAAGGTTTTTTTTATTGGGGTGGTGTTAGATCCTATTACTAGTCATCTCCCCCTTTCTGATGCGTACCAACATGATCAGATTGAGCTGCAAGTTGGCCACAGAGCATACGGGAGAAGACCTTGGAAATTTTTTAAAATTTTTATGAACCAAAATTTTATCTTTTAAAACCCCAAGAGTCTCTTTTCAGGCCAGTACTCCGGCAAGCCCTTGTTCTGAAACCCTACTTCAGGAAAGCAAGGGGGCATTTGAATTGTAGAACAAAAAAGTGAAAAAGCTAAGTCCTGAGTGAACTCGTGGCCCGCCAATGGAACGGACCAACGAAGTTAATTTTAATCCTAGTTTGATTTTATTAAATGCGAAAAATGAAATCTTAACTTAAAAAAAGCAAACCACGAAAATCGAGTCGACACAGATTTCCCCCCTGGGGGGATGGGGTGTGGGCGCTTGGTTAGCCCACTTGCTCTCGTTTAATATTTTAGTTACAATGCAATAGAAATGCCCCAGTCTTTTATGACTTAGTGGCTTACAAAATGGAGAGAAAAAAGTTTTCGGTTTGAAAAATTTTGGCTTCGGATGGCCCAGATCTTCAATTTTGGGCCAGCATCTCTCCCCTTGTCTGATCATCATCTACTGCAAACCAGCAAGCAATTATTAGTAGAAGATGGCCCAAAACACTTTAAAAGTGTGTTTGGGTCACCTACTAGAAACCGAAAAAATTTCTAAGTGAAAAACTAAGTAAAAATGCAAAAAATTAACTAAGTGAGACAACTTGTGAGGCTTGTCTCCTTAGGATCTTTGCAAACTAAGTGAGCTGCAAATTATTACCTCTTATAACAACCAAATGAACTTTTAAATCAGATCTAACACTACTCCTCAAAACGTTTAAAAATTTGACAATTTTTTACAAGTTGATAAAAGTAAAATGCTAGATAAATGAAAAGATCTAATCTATTAAAGATGAACACTTTGTAAATGGAATAAATCAGACATTTAGAGAAATAAATCAGAATGTAAAGTTCAGATTGCAAACCACTATTACTCTTTCAAAAAGTAACCAGTAACCAAGGTGAAAGTATGAAGTAGAAGAGAAGGAGATATGGAAAGTTTTTATCAATTTATCAATTTTTTCCTTGAAGAAGCCTTGGAGCCTTCTTGGTGGAGAACTAAGGGTCTACGTCTACAAAAAGATGTTAGAAAAGTAAAGAAAACAAACAGGATCCTCCACTCATCCACTTGAAATAACCTACAAATCACATCAACTTGAAACCAAATGATCAAATCTAGAAATATACATATGAGAAATCAAAAGGAAATGCTCATAAACAAATGACACATTTAAATCAGATCTCTACACTTGCATAGATAAAAAACTAAATAATAAACAAATTATCTAATCCTCCTTATAAATCAATGTTGATCCTTCCCAAAGCTAGATTTAGATGCAAAAGAAAACAAGTAGCTCAAATACATGTTACCTCAATGAAAACCATGACATTCACCCACTTATCAAAAGCACTACACCAAGCTTGACCTCCAAAGTCTCTTTATTCATTAAGCAAAATGACAAGTACAAAATCGAATTACAAGTGCTAGCTCCAACTCCCAAACTCCAACTAGAGAAAATGGAGTGGGCAGCCATGTTTAAATAGCCAAAGATTGAGAGAAATGGGTGGAATGAGTGGCATAACTCGTGGAGAAAATGGGGCTGCCCACTCCCATGTAATGGGCTGCCAAAATCAGCCTCAAATCAGCTAAAAATCAGCCATGTGACAGCCCATAAACATAGCTGCAAATTCCATGATTGAAGGGGTCCAATTTTGGGAAATATGCCCCCCTCAAGTGGGGAAGTAATCCCACTAATATAGTTGCCCGGAATCTTTCCAAAATCAGCTCTTACAACTCCTAAAACATAGCTGAAATAATTCTGACTTCCAATCCCATAAAATTTGGAAGTTAATTTTTTATGATTTTTTACTTTTTTCAATTTTTTCTCCACTTTTTCACTTTTTTTTATTTTTTTAGCATAAGTGAAAAATAAATGACTCCAAGACTATAGAAAGTGGGTTTTGGGGTATGGTGGGTGCTCTGAGTTAGAAAACGAGCGCCCCCAAGGCAAAAAAGACTCCTAGACCACACTTTATGCCAATCACAAAAAATTTAATTAAACCATTAAAAAATGGCTCAATCACGGAAAAAATATTTTTCGCCGGAAATTAAAAAAACAACCTAGGGGGACTTAGCACATGTCCATATGACTCAAAAATAATGTCTAGCATGTTCATATACATTGACCCATGGACTTTAACAATTCCCTAAGGCCCGTTAACCTCCCTAGGCATTCCAGCTTTGGAGCAGGAGAAAAACCCAAAAATTATGTTATGCACTAATGCAAGACATAATTAATAGGTGAAAAAACTCCTTGGAATACCTGACTTAGCCAAAAAGTACTAGGGAACCAAGTCCTTTACAAAACACCATGCTAGTAAATTTTATTACAAACCCCGCAGGGCCATGGACATGTGGAAAAAATTAAAAAAAATGGGGCCTTTAAAAGGCCTACTGGACATCAAATCATCGAAAACAAACATGTAACATGTTCAACTTTGCCCGCTCACTTGATAGTCCAACTAAGTACAACTTAGCTGGTAACATCTGGCTCCAACTGTGGGATGTGTGCTCGATTTGGTCTTCAGGCAAGGAGAGCATACGAGAATACCAGAATCTTCGGTTTCTATGACCTGTAAAAACATCTCAACTTGACAAGAAAACCTTTCAGTAGCACAAGTTCTTATAAGAAGCCAATGAACCATAAGTTGCATTATTCAAAAACTAAAAATTGACTAATGAAAAATTCTAAGTACATAAAAGGAAAATATTGAAAAAGAAATGTTGAAAGCAAATGCTCACTTGATGAGCTTATTTTCCTACTCTAAGCATAACAAAATAAATTCTAAGTAAAATGATAAATCAAATGCAACCATCTTAACATTTTATCAATATAAAAACTTATCACCTTGTGTTTGGTTACCAGCCAAAACAAGGATACCTTATTTAGAAAATGCAAACTTGCATGATAATTTTGGATTAGAGGATTGGATGGATGATCATAGGCATATGATAGATCTTTGAAGTGCTTCTCCCAATGGTAAGTTCTCATGTAGGCCTCTTCTACCTATGACTGGATAAGGTTGAGAAAAAACTCTGAATGATAAAGCAGACCAACTACCTCATCATATTGATCTAAAGGGCTCTTCTGATAGTTTATTTTTGTGAAAGTATAAGCCCCAAGCTGCTCCAAATCATAAGGAACCTCAGAATGTGCTCATGAAGGTTGAAACTGACATTCCACTGAATTCATCCTATCCAACTCTTCGTTATACTACTGATCCAAGTCTTCATTACTAATACTTATGCATGGCTTTGATTTATCATAAGAAGTATCTATATACTCCTCTTCCATATCAAGTCTCAAGGTCTCAACACTCCCTTCACTGGCTATGTCATAAATGGGATTCTCAACAAGATTTCCAAAAATATCATAGATTGGATTTTCAATAGAAGTCAAATAGTCATCATTCCCATCTATGTCAGTTATGAGAGAGTCTTCATCGTTGTCACCGCATCTCTAGCTATACCCGTCCTCCTCATCTTCAAAAAGAGTGCTTTCAAAGATATCCCAAGGAAGCCAACTTTCACAATTTTCATGAGCATGATATTCATCCTCAGAAGGCTTGGTTTGAAAGATATTACAAGGTATAAAGTTGTCCAAGACTTCAACAATATGTGAAGAAAAAGGAAGAGTGTCATCATAAACCATACAAATTTCATCACAAGTTTCTTAAGAGGCTTCTGCAGTGGTTGCTTCCTGAGGAGAATCTGAAGTACAAACGTCACCATTTTCACTGAAGTAATCCTGAAATCCCAAATCTTCAATGGCAAATTGAGGAAGCTCTTCTGAAAAATCTTCAATTGAAGACCCTTCATTAATTTCTTTGTCAACTTCTATAATGGCTTCATGTTTAGATAAATCAGGAATACATATGTGATCATCTTCATAGATTTCAGAACACTCCATATCTTCTATGTTTTCAGTTATGGTGACAAGGGGATGGTTTTCCACAAAATCTTCAACTAAGGGTGCTTTATGGAACTCTTCGATAGGGTCATGTTGAATCTCTTCTTTAAATCCATACTGTGCTACAGGGAGATCAACACGATTGATATAACTTAGAGGCACCTCCCAATATTTATCATTCTCTGTCATGATGATACGAGGAAAGTTAGGGTCTTCCTTGCGATACTCAATCCAAGGTATGAACAAGAGAAAGTACCTTCTAAGGATCCTGTCCAAGTCTTCCATACTAGTTTCTCTATTATGCCATTGCCTTATAAATATTCTAAGGAAGCTCGAAAGAGAGTTAATACATTTATTTGGAAGCTCTTTAGAATACCATTGATAAACAGATCCCTGTAATGTACTAACAAACATCTCCATTATGTTATCTTCATATAAGACTTTGAAGTTAGCCACAACTTTAAGAAAAGACATGACATGTCGGATTTCTACATCATCATCATCTCCCCAAAAGACCGGCAGATAATCAGATACATCTTCACCATTATGATAATTAGGGAAACCAGGGATGCCTGAGAAGTCAATGGGAGGATGAGCATCGGAAATTTGCTCACTAGACTCTTTATTATCCATTTTCAAAGAATAATAGCCTGCATTTGAAATAACCATGGGATATATCTGGTACTGAATCAGTGGAGTTGTCAAAAAGTGAGCTTTATAGATTTTACTGTAATGCATCAGGCTCATCTACACACAAACAGTCTCAACAAACTATATAAGAAACAAGGGTTTTATCCCTTCAATGGAGTCGCCATGTGAGAATAAAAATATGTATATGAAATAATCTCACAAAGAATTATATTTTTGTTTTTCGTTGAATTTTTAAAAAAGGAAAAAAAGGTTAGTGGAGTCGCTAGATGAAAAATTAAAAATCTAATCTAAAGATTCATCAAACAAAGCAAAAACAAAAAAGGAAAACTCAAAAGTCGTATTCCGGGAATAAAAATACTTATCCCCGGCAACGGCGCCAAAATGTTGCCGCCTAGTTCCACACCTAGGAAAACGCAGCAGAAGTCTTCAAGCTGCTGGTGTGGCCTTGGGGGCAAGTCAGAGTCAAGTGCTGTCACTTGGGACTCAACTCCTCCGTCTAGGCTTTCCTAGCGAGCGAAGCCAAGGAGGGTGGACCCTAAAAATGAAACAAAACTATGGTGTCTAATCTAGGAGTTAGAAATATTTTTTTTGAAACCAAGCTAATGTAGCATACATTTGTACATGTAAAGCAAAGTATCATTTATCAACATTTCATTTGCAAATATTTAACATTATCATCATTAACAACATTCATCAATAACATGAAATATAACAATATAAACCAGTGCCTTATAATGGAGTCGAAATAGATGCATGAACTGAAAAAGTAAATGTTGTGCAAGTGTTCTTGGTTTATTTTAAATTTAATGTGGTAGTGATCTTTTTATTAGGGCTGGTGGGTTCTCAATATACGCAAAGGTACGGGGAACATGTCCGGAATTTTGATGTGTGGCTTCTCACTCAGACTTGGGATGAATCGGAGTCTCAAAGAGGTGTTCAAATGTTGTACCAATGAGGGCAAGCCTAACGGTTTCCAAGAGGTCACTACTTAGTTTTGTCCCAAGCCTTCTGAAAAATTTCCCCACGACAACAAAATACTCGCGTTGTGTTGGATTTTCACAAAAAGGTTTTTTTTATTGGGGTGGTGTTAGATCCTATTACTAGTCATCTCCCCCTTTCTGCTGCGTACCAACATGATCAGACTGAGCTACAAGTTGGCCACAGAGCATACGGGAGAAGACCTTGGAAATTTTTTTAAATTTTTATGAACCAAAATTTTATCTTTTAAAACCCCAAGAGTCTCTTTTCAGGCCAGTACTCGGGCAAGCCCTTGTTTTGAAACCCTACTTCGGGAAAGCAAGGGGGCGTTTGAATTGTAGAAAAAAAAGTGAAAAAGCTAAGTCCTGAGTGAACTCGTGGCCCGCCAATGGAACGGACCAACGAGGTTAATTTTAATCCTAGTTTGATTTTATTAAATGCGAAAAATGAAATCCTAACTTAAAAAAAGCAAACCACGAAAATCGAGTCAACACAATTTTCCCCCCTGGGGGGATGGGGTGTGGGCGCTTGGTTAGCCCACTTGCTCTCGTTTAATATTTTAGTTACAATGCAATAGAAATGCCCCAGTCTTTTATGACTTAGTGGCTTACAAAATGGAGAGAAAAAAGTTTCTGATTTGAAAAATTTTAGCTTCGAGTGTATCGAATGGCCCAAATCTTCAATTTTGGGCCAGCATCTTCCCTTGTCTGACCATCATCTACTGCAAACCAGCAAGCAATTATTAGTAGAAGATGGCCCAAAACACTTTAAGAGTGTGTTTGGGTCACCTACTAAAAACCCAAAAAATTTCTAAGTGAAAAACTAAGTAAAAATGCAAAAAATTAACTAAGTGAGACAACTTGTGAGGCTTGTCTCCTTAGGATCTTTGCAAACTAAGTGAGCTGCAAATTATTAGCTCTTATAACAGCCAAATGAACTTTTAAATCAGATCTAACACTACTCCTCAAAACTTTTAAAGATTTGACAATTTTTTACAAGTTGAGAAAAGTAAAATGCTAGATAAATGAAAAGATCTAATCTATTAAAGATGAACACTTTGTAAATGGAATAGATCAGACATTTAGAGTAATAAATTAGAATGTAAAGTTCAGATTGCAAACCACTTTTACTCTTTCAAAAAGTAACCAGTAACCAAGGTGAAAGTATGAAGTAGAAGAGAAGGAGATATGGAGAGTTTTTATCAATTTATCAATTTTTTCCTTGAAGAAGCCTTGGAGCCTTCTTGGTGGAGAACTGAGGGGCTACGTCTGCAAAAAGATGTTAGAAATGTGTTATCACATTTATTGTAGCTGGAGATACCATACTGCAGACTATGCGGCCGAGGACCGCACAGTACTTTTTTTTCCAGATCGGAGATCAGCCGCCTTCAGACGAGGCAGTTTTTTTCAGACTTCCCCTAGCAGATATATCAGAGGGGACAGATAGATGTACAGTGCTACACACATTGTCACTTACCATCTACCACAGGGTCACCTTTCCTTGCCAGGCTTTGACACAAGCCCATTTGAGATAGTTGCCTAGTCTTTTTCTAATCAAGACTATCATAGTACATTGTTGGTTTGTTATATGCCCAGATTCAGCAGAAATCCAACTCAGAGACAGGTTCAGTAGCAGTAGGTATTGCATTTGATGATTATTGCTCATGGTGTAGATTAGACTTATTTATACTTGTTAGTACACTAACTTTGCATGAGATGATATATTTGGTGATCTAGCTATGGTATGATGTGATTGGGCCCTTGGTGATGTTAGTCCACCCATCCGGTTAGACTTATGTATATGCACGTTGAGTCATGTTCTTTTTACTTGGCATAGAATTGATCACTTAACCCCTCTTGGTAGTTGACTTTAGCTCCATTATCACTTTCCCTACTCATCCGGCTCATCCATGATACTTGCTCCCGACTTGGATTCTGATTTGTGATCCCCAAGACCCCTTTCCCCACTGATCTCTGAGTTTGCCATGACTCCCTGTTTATTGTGCCTCGGCTCTTTAGTGTGTGAGATACACGATTAGACCTGGGATTTGCTCCTGTCGGTTGCCCCCGATGTTGCAATGCAGTTAGGATTGTGTAGCCTCACCGGGTGTTCCCCATTGGTCATCGAAGCATGTATTGCTCACCCCCATTACCTTTGCAGTATGAGCACCATGTTTATATCTTTTGAGATATGTACGTAGCCCAAGAGGGCCTTGATGTAAATGAAGAAATGAAATGTAAATTAGGCTAAAAAGGCCATTATGTTGTAAATGTAAAATCTAGCCAAAAAAGGGCTAAGTATGAAACTCATTGTAAAATCCATGCAATGTATTTATGAACACACATGGATTCTGGTCAGCCATACATGTCATCATTTGTAGTGGTTATTCCTCACCTAGTCCTGTGGGCCAAGGAGGTGAGAAGGAGCAAGAGACAAGCTCAAGATTGCCCCCTAGAGTCTCAAGTTACGATTTGTCGGACACCCGGTTTGGCGGCTCTAGAAAAGAACCTCACGGAGTCTTCGGATACGGATGTGAGTAGTGAGATTCTTGTTAGATGGCTAGTGGTGGTTTCTCTGCACTATACCCATTTGTGAGGCACCGCCCTTCCCCGTGTTCTGTCATGGCATACTTATCTCAGTGGACCCCACTTTCCCGAGTTGTCCAAAAGGTCACATGATCTTTATCATTGTCCTCCCATTGTCCTCCACCTCTGTTTCCACATCACCTAAAGTCAGCAAAGTGGTCAATCCTATAGATGTGCATAGCATTTTGGTCTTTTGGAGGTGGTGGGCCCACTTCACCGGGGCCTTGTATTATCTCGGGATTTAATGTATTTTTTATCACCATGTTATCATTGTAATGCTTAGTAACGTACTAACTTGTATAATTAAGCCTTGTCACTCCATGTCTGCATACAGGTATTCAGCTAGCACTATTGTTGACCAAATTTGACTTGGTCAAACTGAGTTGACTAGGCCAAAAATAGGCCCGAAAAAAATGTTGCGATCGGAATTTCGATTTCGATAAATTACTATCTACAGGGATCCCATATGAGCATGCAAGTGTCGGAATTGCAAAATACTGAAGCGTTTGAGAAATTTTTAATTATTATTGGTCAACTTTGACCTGTTTTAATTAAAAATTATGGATTTGGGGCAAATAATGCCAAAGTGATGGATCGAGGTTGTCAGAGTGGTCATCCCTACTACTTTTGAGGTCCACGATCGCATTGCAACAGACGGTTCGGCAATCCGGGCAATAAAAGTGGGTCAAAAACCCAAATTTCATCTTCAGCCATATAAACCAGCAAAAATTACATGGAAAATCAGAATTTGACTAAAGCAACTATAGGCAAATGGCAAAATCAATGGATGGCAATTAAAAGGTTGATCTCTAAGGTATTTTGGTAAGGTTTAATGATGTATTTGTGCATTGTGGGGCCCTAATTTGGACAGCTCACCATGGAGGTCGATTTGGCCCAAGAGGGGCGTTTTTCTCCTATGGGGGAATTCGATTTGGCTTGTATGGGCATGTGGGCCCTTGTTGTATATGGTTGGGGGGATAAAACCCCATATAGACACCCCCCAACCCCTGGTATTGTTGTGTGGCCCCCACATGGGCCCCCTCTCATCCACTAGTGCGCTTCCTTGGGGCAATTCGCACCCCCCTCCATAGAGACATCTCCACCATTTGACTTGTGGATTGGGGAGATGATCTCAACCCTCCATTTTGGGGGGAAACCTATTTTGGGAGTGGAGAAGGCACTCACCTCCATTGTTCTCTCTTGGCACATTTTGCACTTGAGTTTTGACAATATAGAGCCATTCTTCAACTGATTTCTTGAGAGTTTATGCATGGATGTGGATTGTTTGACTGATATCTAGTTGCCTTAGCTTTGTTGAGAGATTATTGTTGTGTTTCCTATCTTGCCTTGGCCAAATCGATTTGCAGGTGAAGAAGACAGCTGGAGGAGGGCACAGTTTTTGGAGTGGGAACCCCACAACTGCTGGTTTCTTTCAGAGTATCAACAAGAGGGAGTTGTCATTGCTTAATGCTTTTCAATTCCTCTATTTTCAGTCATTTACTTGCTGGTTTGTTTAACTATTTTGCTGCATATACTGATTTCATCTTATTTGTGGCAGGTAGCTAGGGCGTTTTTGGCCAGCTGGGAGCTCAAACGCACAAGGGAATACCCAGTTGCTCAACAACTGAATTTGGGAGCTAGTTTTCAGGAATTCCATCCATCTCATTCACTCTCAAGTAGGTTTCTCTTGCTGGTGTCTTATTTCCAAAATTTTACTGTGTGTGTTGAGCAGAAAATCACTAAAACCCCAAAAAACTAAAATCTTTAAAATCAACCGTAAAAATTTGTTTTCCTTATAAACCCACAAATGTTTTATGCTTAAACGCCTATATTTCAAATTGCATTTGATTCCGAATCCATCTACCCACTTAACCAGGCACTAGTCCTTCACTGAATTCGCCCCACCTGGGCAAACTGTCTAATCACGCTGTTTGGTTGATTTATGGGTTATGGTTACTTGATATTTGGTTTCAGAACGCCATTTTACCTTAGGAATATCAAGTTTCGTTGGCTGGAAGTGAGTATAAACGCTCATTTTTCTATGCCCTAGGTCCATTTATCCATTGTTTAACTCATTTCCCTAGGGCAGTTTCACTCAACTTCTTGCTGGCCTGTTTTTTGTGTTTTAAATCAACTAGCTAATAATCTTATAAGCACTAGAAGATGTGTTTCAATTGTTAATCCATCTCTGCCATGTATTGATAAATCATAACAAGCTTCATTTCCCATAGGCAGGGTCCCCAACCACTCTTCTAGTAAATTTCTATTTGCTGATTTAATTTCCAGCCTTCTAATTTTTCATAGAATTCATCATTTACATGTGTAATCAGATCTGATTTTGCTTCATCTAGTATACTTTCCCATCCAAAATCTCGATTCCACTAGGCTGGAAGAAATCTCACACTTAGTCATCCATCTTGTCTCTCACTTTGCTTATCTTCTAGGTTTGGGTGTCTGATTTTTGAGTCTCAACCATCACTGGTTGAGTGGGGTCTCCCCCCTGACTTGGCTACGTGCCTCGTCTAAAGTGACTATAGCCTTGTCTGGTGTGACTTCTGTCCCTTGGACGAAGGACCTGGCTACTGTTGGTTACACCTTCCTAGTTGTTCACCTCTACCATCCATGTTGGGACAACCATTTCCAAACAGCTAGAGTTTGTGTGATAACAAAAAGTAAAGGAAACAAACAAGATCCTCCACTCATCCACTTTAAATAACCTACAAATCACATCAACTTGAAACCAAATGATCAAATCTAGAAATATACATATGAGAAATCAAAAAGAAATGCTCATAAACAAATGACACATTTAAGTCAGATCTCTACACTTGCATAGATAAAAGACTAAATAATAAACAAATTATCTAATCCTCCTTATAAATCAATATTGATCCTTCCCAAAGCTAGATTTAGATGCAAAAGAAAACAAATAGCTCAAATACATGTTACCTCAATGAAAACCATGACATTCACCCACTCATCAAAAGCACTACACCAAGCTTGATCTCCAAAGTCTCTTTATTCATTAAGCAAAATGACAAGTACAAAATTGAATTACAAATGCTAGCTCTAACTCCCAAACTCCAACTAGAGAAAATGGAGTGGGCAGCCATGCTTAAATAGCCAAAGATGGAGAGAAATTGGTGGAATGAGTGGCATAACTCGTGGAGAAAATGGGGCTGCCCACTCCCATGTAATGGGATGCCAAAATCAGCCCGAAATCAGCTAAAAATCAGCCATGTGACAGCCCATAAACATAGCTGCAAATTCAATGATTGAAGGGGTCCAATTTTGGGAAATATGCCCCCCTCAAGTGGGGAAGTAATCCCACTAATATAGCTACCCGAAATCTTTCCAAAATCAGCTCTTACAACTCCTAAAACATAGCTGAAATAATTCTGACTTCCAATCCCATAAAATTTGGAAGTTAATTTTTTATGATTTTTTACTTTTTTCAATTTTTTCTCCACTTTTTCATTTTTTTTTTATTTTTTTAGCATAAGTGAAAAATAAATGACTCCAAGACTATAAAAAGTGGGTTTTGGGGTATGGTGGGTGCTCTGAGTTAAAAAACAAGCACCCCCAAGGCAAAAAAGACTCCTAAACCCCACTTTTATGCCAATCACAAAAAAATTAATTAAACCATTAAAAAATAGCTCAATCACAGAAAAAATATTTTTTGCCAGAAATTAAAAAAACAACCTAGGGGGACTTAGCACATGTCCATATGACTCAAAAATAATGTCTAGCATGTTCATATACATTGACCCATGGACTTTAACAATTCCCCAAGGCCCGTTAACCTCCCCAGGCATTCCAGCTTTGGAGCAGGAAAAAAACCCAAAAATTATGTTATGCACTAATGCAAGACATAATTAATAGGTGAAAAACTCCTTGGAATACCTGACTTAGCCAAAAAGTCCTAGGGAACCAAGTCCTTTACAAAACACCATGCTAGTACATTTTATTACAAACCCCGCAGAGCCATGGACATGTGGAAAAAAAATTTTAAAATGGGACCTTTAAAAGGCCTACTGGACATCAAATCATCGAAAACGAACATGTAACATGTTCAACTTTGCCCGCTCACTTAATAGTCCAACTAAGTACAACTTAGCTGGTAACACTATGAATGTATGAAAAACTAACATGGCATCAGACCGGTACTAGAAGAAGCCATTGTTGAAACACTGTCGGAACTAGGGTTTCATCTTTCGAAGTCTTCACTCAACGTTTTGGAAGAAAAAGAGCATTGGGAATTTGGCTCTAAGTAGGGCACATCTTTTGGTGAAGACAGAATTCAATTCTGAGAATTTTCAATTTTTGACCTAATTCTACAGCTATAGCAGAAATTATGGTTTCAATTTCTGACCTATTTTCTCCACAGTTTTGGCTCAGCCCTAACTCTACTCAACTCGCCTTGCTAGGGCACATCTACCTGTGGAGTCAGTTTTCCAAAATTCCAACTTTCATTTTTGACCTAGCTCCTGCTAGGGTTTCTGATCCATATCTGCAGTCAAGATGATTGGAATGAAGGTTGAAGATCGTCTGGAAGGGGCCTCCAACTTCATCTCTTGGAAGTCTAGGGTTCTTCTCTTACTAGAAGAAAATGATCTCTTGCATATTGTCAATGAGAAGGTCCCAGAACCAGAAGCCGAAGAAGAAAAATCTCGCTGGAGGAAGAATGATTCTAGAGCAAGAAGGATTTTGGTGGACTCAGTTAGAGATCACTTGGTTCCTCAAATCTCAAGTAAGAAGACTGCTAGAAAGATGTTCAAAACCATAAAGAAGTTGTTTAAACATAGTAGTATCAATGTGACACTCACATTGAGGAACCAGCTATCAAATATGAAGATGTCCAAGTCTGAATCCATTGCCTCATATTTCATGAGGATCACAGAACTAAGGGACAAGCTTAGTACCAGTGTAGATCCCATTGATGATAAGGAGCTTGTCATTACTACTCTAAATGGTCTCCCACCATCTTGGGAGTCTTTCATTCAAAGTATAAGCGGTAGATCCAAGCTACCCAAATTTGATAAGCTATGGGCAGATTGCACTCAGGAAGAGACAAGAATAGAAGCAAGACAGAGACTTCATGGCACTCAACGTGAGGAGAATCAAGCATTTGTATCCCATGCCAAGAAAGGCAAGGGAAGGGGAAGAAAGTTTTACAAACACAAGCACCAAGATAGGAGATCTAGTCCTCCTCCAAATCAGAAGAAGGAGAAGAAGGATTTGTCTCAGATACAATGCTACAGGTGCAATGCATATGGTCATTATGCCAGTAATTGTCGAAGTTCAATCAAAAGGAAGCATGAAGCCTCAACTACTGATGTAGAAGAATACCATCATCACAAGAAGTCAAGGAATGATGATCGTTCAGAGTTCTTCTTCTAAGAGATATGAAGATCCAAACTGAAAGAACACAGATCTCTCATGGTTCCCATAAGAAGGCAGTGAGAGCCCACACACAAAAATAATAAGAGATAAGTATTTGATTTTCTTGCTTGCATAGATCTGTGTTGTCTTATCTGTCTTAATTATATGCAAATCTATCAGGAAGTATGTTGAGCAATTGATATAGTTTACCTTGTTTTACTTATTTGAGCTACACAACATTTCATGAACACATGTTGGAGCTAGTCTAGAAGATATCTCCTTCTTGCATGCTTAGAGTAGTGCACACTCTTGATGGCATGTTCTAGTGGAGATAGCAGACATCCAGATAGTTCCTAGATGTGTTTGGAAGACATGTTTATGATTGTTGTGCTAAAGTATTAGCCGAGATGTATGTGTGAACTATTGTCATTACATTGATTATGCAATGTCACTAATCATCAGTCGGGATTTGACTTGTAGGGAAAAGACCATGTTATATGGCCTACAAGAAAAGGATGATGTGACTTGTTTCGAATGAACAAGCGGTGGACACATGAATCCCGTTGTTGTTCAACAAGAAGCTTCTAGTAATACAACTCTCAGCCTAGAAGGATGATCTCGAAGGAAGCTTTCACAGAAGTAAAACCAGAAGTGGGCCACCTTCATATATTTGGTTTTCCAATCGATATACATGTGCCCAAGGAGAAGAGAACGAAGTTAGAACCTTCAGGAAAGAAGGGAAATTTCGTGGGATACAATGTGTCTTCAAAGGCTTACATAATCTACATCCCGGGATCCAGACAAATTGAAGTCAGCAGGGATGTGACCTTTGAAGAAGAGATGGCTGTCAGGAAAGGCAGAGGATCAGACATGGAGATCGATGATGCAGAAATGCTAAAACCAAAGGAGATGAGATCATCTCCCCCTCCAGTTCAAGAGGGAGCTAGCAGAAGAGGATGAACCCATCGATTCCATTGATCCAGTTGAGCCAGTTGATGCTCCCAGAGATATTGCAGTTGATGCTCCCAGAGATATTGCAGTAGGCCTGAAGAGGCCTAGATGGGCACAATAGACTTTGCATAGAGCAAATGGAAGTGTTGAAAAAAACAAGGCTAGATTTGTTGCTAGAGGGTTCTCTCAGAAAGAGGGAGTCGATTATGATGAGACATTTGCTCCTATATACTTCCACCAGATCGATCATTGCTAGTATTTCAACCATGGAGTGGAAGTTGCATCAGAGTGATGCAGACCCCAACCTTTACTACAAGGTTGTGGATGATGAGCCACTAATTTTGGTACTATATGTTGATGACCTGTTTCTCACCGGAAATGAGAAACTTATCCTATGGTGTAAGAAGAAACTCGCCTCTGAGTTCGAAATGAAGGATCTTGGATTGATACATTACTTCTTGGGATTAGAAGTATGGCAGAGGCAAAAGGAGATTTTCCTAGGTCAAGGAAAATACACCATAGATATTCTGAAGAGATTCGAAATGTTGGACTGCAAGTCCATGGCTACTCCGATGGATGCAAATTTGAAGAAGTTGAGGGATTCTGCTTTAGATTCAGATTTGATTGATCCTACTATATATTGCCAGCTGATTGGGTCCTTGATGTATCCAGACCAGATATATGTTTTGTTGTGAATGCTCTCAGTTAGTTTATGTGTGAGTCGAGGCAGATTCACTGGATTGCTGCAAAACATGTGCTCAAATACTTGCGTGGCACTGTGGGATATGATCTTAGATATGCTTCAGAATGTGACCTGAGATTGTAGGGGTTTACAGACTCAGATTGGGTCGGATGTGTTGTAGATAGGAAGAGTACTTCCAGATGTTGCTTCAGTTTGGGTTCTGCAATGATTTCCTGGTGCAGCAGGAAGCGGAACTCAATAGCACTCAGTACTGCAGAGGCCGAGTAGATGGTTGCTAGTACAGCAACCCAAGATGCAGTATGGCTTCGTAAACTCCTAGCAGGATTGTTTGGCCAAATTCCAGAGCCAACCGTGATTCACTGTGATAACCAGATTTGTGTGCAGATGTTCGTGAATCCAGTATTTCACGACAAGTCAAAGCATATAGAGATTCAATATCACTTCATTTGTGATATGGTGCAGAAAGGTGCGGTCAAGTTACAATATATTCCGACAGATGACCAGACTACAGATGTTCTCACCAAGCCTCTTTCCAGGATGAAGTTCGAATATTTTCGCGAAAGACTTCGAGTAGAAGAGAACGTGTCCCTCCCTGAGAGGGAGAGATGACAGAGATGCTTACCCTGCTTTCACCCAGGTGCCTCTACTCATCCAGGTGCTCTGCCAGGTATGGGAGAAATCCCATCGGCAGATGAGTCGGACAAGCAGTAGATGGTCGGGTTCACCCAAGTGCCTCTACTCGTCTAGGTGCTCAGCCAGGTATGGGAGAAATCCCATCGGCAGATGAGTCAAACAGGCAGTAGATTGTCGGGTTCACACAGGTGCCTCTGCTCGTCCAGGTTCTCAACCAGGTATGGGAGAAATCCCATCGGCAGATGAGACGGGCAAGTAGTAGATGGTCGTGTGATGATTGCACAAGTACCTCTAATTGTTCAGGTTCTCAGCCAGGTATGGGAGTACCCCATCGGCAGATGAGACGAACAGGTAGTAGATGGTCATGCACATTTGCTCATCCAGGTTCTCAGCCAGGTTTGGGAGGATCCCATCGGCAGATGAGACGGACAGATAGCAGATGGTATAGCAGATGGTAAAGTCTATCTCTCAGACATCTAGGTAGGATAGAGAGACTCTCTTGGACTCGCCAAAGGACTAGTGGAGTTGATGCATGATGACACTTCTCGAAGGATTGAGACTGTGTTGACAACCTTCAGTATGTATAAAGATGATGGAGACAGTATAGATGTACAGATGAAACTGTTATCACCTAAGATGTAGTTACCCCTATGGATGGATCCAGTCATGGATAGCAATAGGGAAGGGCAACTCAGAGGTGCAACCACGATCACCTCGACCTCCAAATATGTATGGTTGTCACGCCAGTCGAGGCAACCTTCGCTTTATGTTATCTAGCCCAGACAACAAAGGGGGAGACCCGATCTACTCCCGACAGGAGAGATCAAAACCAAAGCACCAAATCAGGATATTTCTAAGTGAAGTTAGGTGTATGGTTTATCCTAGACCTAAGGATGAAGTCACAAGCCAAGTGAGGGGTTCAATAGATGTAGCTTTGGTTCATAGTTGATGTGAGAGTGACTTATAATGTTTGAAGAGAGATCTAAGATGTGTGTACTAGGTCAATGTCAAAAGATCCACTGCCTTGGGAATTGTGTCCAAAGCAGGATAGTTTTGGAGGGATGTATTGGGGCTAACTAGTACATAAGACAAGCTTGACCATGATTCATGATCGCTTTAAGGGTATAGTCTACCATGCATAGGTCAAACCACAAGTTAATCCAACAATCTAGGAAAGTTGAACTACCTTGTAGAGAAACCAGTGCCTTGGGAATTGGGAAGTGGAGTCAAAGTAGGGTTGACTTATGGTTAGGACTCCTACAACATGAGATAAGTGGACAGTATAGGTCTTGATGGTTAAGTGTGTCTAGATCTAGGTTTGACCCAAGTGGACCACAATCCCTTAAAACAAGGAATGCAATCCCCAAGGCAAGATTTGACAAAGTGACAGTCTAGACCTAGGTTTTGAATTATTCTGGTTCCGGATCTGCAAGAATCTCAAGTACCCAGTTCCTCGAAGTGAGTGAACTCACTTCTCCAAGGTGGTGCGACTTTACCTAAGGAGGCTTCAAATTGGGTTTAGGTGGGTCAAATCATGTCGGATGGCATCCAAACTTTAGATCCGGGTGGATCAGTCAAGTAGGAGTATGGATCTATAATTTCGTGGCAATCCACCGGTTAGATCTTTGTAGATCTGAGTTTAAGTGTTCCAAGTGGTCCAAAATGGGGATTAAATCCCTTAAAATGTGGAATGGGGCCCACAAGGTGAATTTCAAGAAAGGGACAACCTGGGTGTATGTTATTTGATGTGTAGATGTCAAATCAAGTGGAATCTCAAACACCCATGTACTAGATCTAGGTCAACTTGCTCAAATGGTGAAGTGCGCCTTCCTTGGGAGAAGCTAAGTTGGCTTGGGAGAGGGGTCAAACGGAAGCCAATCCTCACCAAACTATAGATCCGGGATGCCGTGGATGCTATAGAGGTGGGTTTTCAATATCATGCCCAACAACCCACTAGATCTCAGTAGATCTAAGAAAATGCAAAATTGGGGTTTTAATTAATTAGGGTTTTAAGTGTTTTTGACAATTGGATAGACTATGGAGATAGAACTTACCTTGAGATCATACCTGAATGATGTGGTTGAGATGCCTTGATGTTGAGGAAGATTCCCGCAGAGATCAAATGAGAGATTGTTGATTTGCTTGCCAATTTGATGCCCTAGTCCACAAGTGCGCCTTCCTCTACCTGTCAAACCAAGGAATAAAATTCAATCAGTAAGATCAAGTATGGAAGAAATACAAGAGAAATGCAAATAGTAACATGAAATAGAAGGTCCTAGGACAGTAATACTCCCTGTTACCAACGAAGAGCTCCAAAGAAGAAGTAGGGAGAGTCTTCCCCTACCAATACCTCCTCCTCCAAGCAAATCGGCCTCCACCTGTAGATGCAAAATCGTGGTACAAAAGATATGGCAAACAAGATCTCCAATAACTCAGTGCAAAGGAAGAACCAACGAACGAACACCAAAAACATTCACCACAACATTGGAGATAGATGCAATAATAATTTTCTATTCCAATAATCCAGAGCCAAAAGTCCCTTTACAATGAGAGGCTCTCTCCTTTAAATAGGAAGGAGAGGCACCAAAACCCTAACCACTTTTTGAATGAGTGGCTAAGATTAAAAGATACAAATGTCTAATCAATGGTTGAGATGAGCTCAACAACATAATACATGGATCACACATAAAATATAACATAAGTGGACAAAGTCGCCCTAGGAAAGGGGAATCCCACCCAATCATGATGACAAAATATCATAAGAGGCTCATGGTGGGTCCAAGGGGTAATTTTATCCCTCCTTGGTCAATCCCCATGGCACAATAACCAATAAATAATCATGAATGTACCAAATCGTGCCTCCAAGGTGAAGTCGTGGTCCTCAAAAGACCTCAAAAATCCACAGAAAGTGCCATAAGTGATGGATGCGGGCCCCGATGAAGCTAAAACTGCTGGAGGAGGTGCGGAAGGTCCCGATCTATCATCACTGATCATCCCATGCCATAACTTTGCCTCAGTAACCCAAATCGATTTCCTCAGTGGCCATTTCTACCAATCCTGAAATGCCTCAGGAAACGTGAAACTGCCCAAACAGCCTCCTGGAGTGATGGCGCTGTCAAGGTGAGGGCACCAATGTGTCCGGGAGGGGGGTAATATGGTAAAAACAAGTGGCTGGACCACCCCCTCCATCATCAGCGCCCTAGGTCAACCGGACAAAAGTCATCTCTGCTCTGACAGGGCCTCCAACAGACCAAAACTGCACTAGGACAGCCTACTGAGGCTAAATCATCACTGTAAGTGCCCGGAACTGAAAACAAACTGTCCCATTGGACTCAGAAGGTCCAAATCCATCCAAGATGTGTACTCATACACCATATGAATCTCTGCATGATCAAAATAAATATCCAATGTACCGGAACAAGGCCAATAATAATGATCTGTAAATGACCAAACACTGTTGTATCCCAAGAATCATCATCATAACCCTGTAGCTGCTGCATAGAATCATCCTGTATGTGTACATAGACCATATATCATCTATCCATATCATCATAAGGTCCAACATCTCATGTCCCATGGTCCTCCATGGTCAAACTAGGTCTAACCAAGACCAAATACAACTCAGACTATCATCCATAGCTGCTGCAAGGTGTCAAGGTTAATACATGCTTTACAATTTATTCAAATAGCCAATATAACACAGAGTAATCATGACTGGCGATCTAAATCCAAATATATAGTATCGTTAATTATTATTATTACTCAGACTAGACTTTCAGGACCATACTCACTTCATAGTTGTGATCAATTTGCTAGTGAAGGGTGAAGGCTGAAATAACTGGCTAGGCTAAGGGATGACTTGACTGACTTGACTTTGTGACACTTTGGCAAGGGAAAGGGAATACACACCATAGTATATACTGAATGAGCAGTAACACAGGGAATGGCAGTGTCTCACAAATGGATGAGTTGTTTAAAGAGGGTTTATTCACCTTCACAGATGCGCACAATCCATAATACAAACAAGGCCAGCAATTGTTTAGATATAACATTTAAGTTCCATTGCTTTTTGGGCCTGAAGTTTCCATAGCCTTGATCTATGTGTGTTTACAAACACATTGCATAGATTTACATTTATTTTTAGGCTTTCTGCTGCAGGTGTGTTTTTAAGGCACTTGTTTACCTGAGCACTTCTAGGTGTGTCATGGACAACTTGTTTACCTAGGTATTTATTTTTCCAAAAGATATAACATTTTATTTTTCATGGCCATTTTCAATTGGCATTTCTTTCACATACAAGATATAGCATTTCAGTTTTCCAGATTTTGTATTCATGGCAGCACTAAAAGTTTCAGGTTTAGCCAACACAACTTTAATGACTAGAGGGAATTCACAAGGAATTCCAACTCACCATAGGTAAGTTTTGTCACCAACTCAGAGCCGAGACACAATAAACAGGGAAGCTCATCCAATACAGAGGCTACAGTGGGGAAAGGTCCTCCATGCCACTAGTCAAGTAGTAAGTCAGGGTGATAATCTAAAAGGTAGGCCATGGATGGATGAAGACAATGAAAAGATGAAGCCAACACTAGCAAGCCAAGGTATGGTTGAATGATCACCTCTATTCTCCCTAAGGAGGGTATGTACCAATGAGTATGAATAGTGAACTTCTAAGTCTGAGTAGGGACAGTAATATATATATAATAGGTCAACCAGGTCCAAATATCTATAAGATCGCCAGATCATGACACTAAGTGCTAAAACATGCTATAAGAATAAGTATAAAAGCAATCTAACCATAATACCATGATATACCTGCTGAGTCATATACCTGAAAGCTCATCAACCTGTACCATCATCTGTCCTCTGAGACTGCTGCTGTAGCTCTGGGCACTACTGTCTGCTCTGTACCAATGATATAATGGCTACATCGGTCATCTCTCTGAGTGTCCTGAAACTCAGTCATGGCATGGGGAATACAACTGCTGTCCACAATCTGATAGTGATCCAATGTAGATGCTCATCTCGGCATCTCAACTGTAAGGGAACTGGCTGAATAGTGTACTGGAATGAGAAAAATAATGTATGGTAGCCCGGCTACTATATATGTGATAACAGAAACCCAGATGACCGTGATGCTGATGAAGATCGAAGAATACCTTCCTTGTTGAGAGGGAGTATTGGATTTTGTGCAACTTCAAAAGATATTATTATTGTATTTTATTGTACTTGATTGTACCTCCTAAGGGAGATGAACTTGATGTAATTAATTATGTAAACCCTTGAAAGAATCAATGTAAACCTTGGGATGAAAAGCAAGCAAAAGAAAAATTAAAATTTATTTATTTATTGCTCCCCAAGAGAAGTCGGCCCAGTTAGGGAAAAGTCCAGTTTGGCACTTGTATAAATAAGAGGTTAGTTCACCTCATTATTCACTCATCCACTTCACACAAGTTCGCATCACTTGGAGAGAGAGGTTCGCACCTGCAGAAGGAGAAGACTATTTTGGGGTTATTATCTTTGGAAAGCATTTCCATCTTTTATCTCTCATTATTGTACTATGTTCTTGGAATTATCATCTCTATACGAAGGTTGCTGGGTTTTCTTCCGATTAGGTTTCCCAGGATAAACTCTTGTGTTATTGTTTTGTGCTTTGTCTTTCTTCTAGTGATCCTATATATGCATTTGAATTATTATGCTATGAATGTATGAAAAACTAACAGAGTTGCCTCCCCCCTCTACCATCCTAATTAGGATCCCATTTCAGGGCAGCTACAGGTTAAGTGATAACAGAGGATTGGCATTTAATCAAGGACGTCAAACTCTCTATGTACCTTGATGTTGATGGTGATGATTGTTGAACTTCTCTATCATGACCTTAATCAAAATGTACCCTTTAGTCAAGCAAAATCACTTATTAAGCAGGGGAATTTTTTTCTAATTCTACCTTATATTAAAGCTTAGTTTAGGAAGTTTCATCAAAATTGTAGGGTGTTGAGTAATGTTGTTCAAGGATCAACTTCAAGTTTCGAGGTAGAGGCAAAGGTTAAGAAACTAGAAGAGGGGGGCACAAGGTGCTATTGGTGAATAGGATCCCAAGATAGGCAATGATTTATCTATTTGGAGTCATCTTATGGATGAGAATTGATATATTTTGGACATCTATTGATATCTTTTGGACATTTATTGATATATTGCAGTATATGGGCATGGCTATTTTGAATATCAATGAAAAAATGCTTTTTTTAATTCAAAATATATGTATATAACTAATTTTTTGTATTTATAATTTTTATATTTTTTATAATTTTTATGACCCCGACTTCCCCCCGTCCCCCCGAATTTCCCTAAAATTTGGGGGTGCTCTCAACACGTCTCCAATGTGCGTTTCCCCGCTCCCGCGTCCAAAAAACTTGGGGGAACATTGAAATAAAGTAAAGAAAAAGTAAGGGGATGTTGGAGAACCTCTTAACCTTGAACTATAGATCAGAAAAATAGATAGGAGAAGAGAACGGTATTCCAAGAAGAAAGGTGGTGTCTAAAGACACCGTTGCAGCACGTAAGCACAAAGCATTATGATCAGAACATCACAATGCATATTGAGCATTTTCAACACACTAGCACAACCGATAGGGTTGCCCTTTTATAACTTCCAGATATAATAAACACCCTGAAAGTGAGGAAGATCTAGTCCATAAATAAGGATATTTAGTTCTAACAGTTTCCACAAAATCTGCAACGTCCCGAAGTTGAGTCAGTCGTTGTAGTTGCGCCGACCATGGTCTTACCGATCGTCCAGTCAATTGTTTAGTCGTTCCGCCGACATTCTAAGTAGATCCTCCAGTCGATTACTCTACTAGTTGCCTATCGTCCAACAAATGATTGTCTCCAAAAGAACCAGAGGTGTGATGAACCATCAAGACCTTAGGTTCCAACACCCCCCCATCAACACAACGCTCCAGAGATTTAGGAGGTGAAATTACTTGCTTTGAACACCCCCCCATAATTGCAGCTTCCTAAAGCTCAATCATAGCCCGAAGTTTCAAAAACTTGGCTTTTGATAACGTCTTCGTAAAGATATCAGCGACTTGATCACCTATCCTACAATAAACAAGTGAGACAACATTTTCTTGTATCAACTGTCTCAAATAATGAACATGTAGTTCAACATGCTTCATCTTACTATCAGGATTATTAACAACTTGAATAGCACACTGATTATCACAGTAAATATGAGTGGAGGACTGAATAGGAAACCCAAGCTCATCAAGAAGATGATGAATCCAAACTGCCTTTGTTCCTTCATTGATAGTGCCACGATACTCAACTTCGGTAGTCGACAGAGAGACTACTTTTTGTTTCTTACAAGACCAAACCAAGGGTCCAGAACTTAGTTGAAACACATAGCCAGAAGTGAACTTTCGGTCATCAATGTCGCCACCCCAATTGGAATCAGTATACCCGACTAGTGGCCCTGGACTCTGACAATATTTAATACCATACTGATAAGTGCCCTTAATGTAGGGAACAATTCTCTTTGCATCCTTCTAGTGGCTTTCTCGAGGATCGTACATGAATCGAGAAACCACACTAACAACAAAGACAAGATCTGGTCGACTGTGAGTCAAATAAATTAGGCTGTCGACCAACTATCGATAAGGAATGGCATCAACTTGTGGAGAGTCACAGTCTTTCGTCAATTTCACTCTTGACTGATAAGGTGTAGCACAAGACTTACAGTCGTCCATCTTGAATCGCTTCAAAAGATCCAAGGCATATTTAGGTTGAGAAAGAAAGATACCATCATCCATTTGTAAAACTTGAATGCCAAGAAAGAAATGCAAAAGACCAAGGTCAGTCATATCTGCAAGTTGTTTCTTCAAACCCAAAATCAAATTGACATTATTTTTAGATATGACCAAATCATCAACATATAATGCCACAATCAAGTATCACCATGAACATGTAATACATAAATACTGTGATCAAATTCACAACGTTTGAAACCAAGATTGACAAAGAAACGATCAATCTTCTCATACCAAGCACGAGGTGCCTGTTTCAGACCATACAATGACTTCTTTAGTTGGCAAACAAGACCAAAATCTGTCACAAAGCCAGGAGGTTGCTCCATATAGATTTCTTCAGTCAAATCTCCATGAAGAAAAGCACTTTTAACATCCATTTGATGAAGCTCCCATCCAAAACGAGCAGAAAGGGAAAGGATCAGTCGAACAAAATTCATCTTTGCAACAGGGGCAAAGGTTTCAGTGTAGTCGATGCCTTCTGTTACCAACTGAGTTGCACTACAGTTGGACTTCAGTGAGCCGCTAGTATTGCACATTTACTTATGCCTTTTTCAGAGTTCAGAAGTTCCAAGTTTGGCCTTTTTAGGACCCATTTGTCAGTTTTTGTAGTACATGACTATGCCCCACGGGGTTTGTAATAAGCGTACTAGCATGGTGGTCTTTGAGTGACTCGGTTCCCTAGGACTTAACAACCAAAGAAGGTATTCCAAGGAGTTTTTTCCCTTGTCGATTATGCCTTGCCTTTAGCCGAGTATAATCGATGAGGTTTTCTCCTGCTCCTCCAAAGCTGGAATGCCCAAAGTGGGGGTTAGGCCCTAGGGGATTATTAGAGCCCATTTTGTAACATGTATAAACATGCTAGACGCTAGAATTTTATCGTTTTGTCATGTACTAGGTCCCCCTGAAGTTTCAATCAATTCCGACAAAAAATATTTTTTCGCATTTTTAAGCCATTTTTTAATGGTTTAATTAAAAAGTTTCAAATGGTGATAAAAGTGCGACCCGGAGTCGGAATTTGGCGCAGGGATGCTCGTTTTCAAGCTCAGAACATCGTCTTTACCCTAGTAATTGGTTTTCCTACATTTCGGGCGACCGAAGACCCCCGTGGAGCAGTTTTGCCTATCAGAGCTACAAAGTGGCACTTTAATGCCAGAAATGGATCAAAATGCACCATAGCCAAATAATTAAAATATTAAAAATTGAATTGTACCACATGTCAATTGACATGGAATATGATCTTTGAAGGTGTACGACTATATGCTAAAGTGAAGCATATGTTAAAAGTCAAATTAAAGTCACAAATTGGAATATTTATTCCATGCATCACGTTTCTTCATATGGAAGCCGTACGAAATTGTTTAAGGATGAATTCACATGTGGGCTGCCACCATCAAGTGACATGGCATTAAAGATGAGCGACTCTATTAAAATGTCAAAGCATTGAATCCAAAGTCAAAATAGTGGAATATTATAAGGTTGGGCGATTTCAATGTGTGAGGCCACGTGGAAGGAAATTCATGTGGGCCATCCTTCCTCTACGATTTGATGGATGATAAAGCATAAGGTGGTTGACATTTTTTTTGTAATATTACTAAGTTAAAGGATGCCCGATTTAAAGGTTTAAACATTTGGTTCATTTCCATACTACGCCCAACCATCACGTGGGCCATTCACGCAGTCGTACGGATTTTTTGATAGAGTGGTGGGCTCTTACACCATGATGTGGCACTATCCACTTGGATTAGTTGCCAATTAATGCATCCAATCGTAAAGGGCTCCATTGAAAGCAAGGAAACATCACACACCATCCTCATCCTCTCACACGTGAGCTTCACAAGGGGGCAGCTTCTTCACCAAATTCGGCACTTTCCTCTTTGAAGTGTTTTTGTCTTTTGGATATGGTGTTTTACCATTGGTTGAGAGCTTTGCTTGCTCTACAAGTTAGGAGTTTGGTCTCTTAGGGTTTTGCGCCCTAGGTCACTTGCCATTTGCTATAAATTGAGGAGCTTGGCTCCATTGTAAAGGATCTGAAGGTGGAACCTCTGCACTTATATTGTTGTATTATCTTTGTGTTCTTGAGAATAAAGTTAAGGCTTTGGAGGCTACCCTAGTGTACTTGTTGTGTTGGATCTCAGTTATGTTGCATCTTATGAGGTAAATTTGTATCGTACATTATGCTAGTATATGTTGGATTAATCTGTCTTTAAAGAGAAATTATTTTCATTAAGAATGGTAAGTAGTGCTTTATAGTCTATCTTATCCATTGTAAACTTCATTAGGATACTAGAGGTAGAGAAAATTCTTGTTTGAATCCATCATCTCTATTTTTCTTTTGGTTATTTACACAAGTTATTTTTATCCCTTGGCTAGTCTCTTTGTGATTTTACAGGTGGCTCCAAGTTGGATGAACGGAGGAACATGTTAGATCTACTGTTCTTTCAACAAACTTAGGCAGATTGGTAGATCCCACCGGTACACCAAGAAGTTGACTCCAATGCCCATTCTTCACTTGCTCAAACCCCCCAGGGTTCAGTCTTCAAGATCCAAAATTCTCCATCTAAATCGGTTACTCTTTCCTTATATTTTTTTAGATCTTGAATTATAAAGTTTCATTTATAGATAGATCTAAAGTTGAATTTGCAACCTAATAATTTTAATACATTTGATAATCTAGATCTTGGTTGTTTAAGTTCTCTATTTTGCAATTTCGAAGTAGATCCAAAGCATAGTAGAGTATTTCATTTTACAATGTCCTTTACCAAGCAGTTTAAGTGCCTAAATCATTTACTCGTTATCTCTTAAAGAAACAAGTAAAGACCCTAAGAAGACAAGCTTTATAGCTTGCCTCACTTAGTTGTTTATTTCATTTTAGTTTAGCTAGTTTGCATCAATCTTTTAGGCATATTTTACATAAGTGGTCAAATCACTTTCTTAGTGTTTTTGGCCATTTTATGATAAAAAGAGCTCACTGGTTTTTTGGTTCTGCACATAAAAAGTCATTTGAAAGTTAGTTTAAAAACCCAAAAAATTGCCCAAAAATACGTTTTCACATACTAGTTGCATTAGATCTCATTCTGATAATTTTCTAGCATTGTCAGAACCAGCGTTGAAAAAATCGCCGAAAAATCGCGCTTTTTTGAAAAAGTCGCGCGGTGAAATCCTTGCCGAAAAATCGGCGAGCAAAAATCGCGATTTTTTAAAAAATCGTTGATTCCCGACTTTTTCAAAAAATCGCCGAGTTTTTCCAAAAAGTCGCGAGTCGAAGGAAAAAAGCGCCCAGTCCATCACGGCCGCGGTTTAAAGGGTCAAAAGTGAATTTTTTTTGGTCATTTGTTTTATTTGACTGTTGGAGAAGGAGTGTGAAGGGCAAGAGGGCACCATCAACTACTTTGGAGGCATCCAAGACTCCAAACAACATCTAAGCTCACCATTGTGAATTTTTGTGAAGAAAGGGTTCAATTTCAAGAGTCAAAACTTTGCCAATCAACCAATTCGTCTCACAGGTATGTAGTGATTCATTTTCTTGTATTTGTTTTATGATTTTTTTGCATGTTTGCTTGCCTATATTCTTTCCTCTATTCTTTTATTTTTTTTTGCCATTTTTCCAATGATTTCCATGTACATAAAATTATAAATATCAAAAAGAGTCAAAATGTAAGGGGGTTTTAGAATGGAATAGCATGTTTTCTTTCTTAGATCTTTAGCCACCCTCTTGTTATCATTTTTCATGGCTAAAAATATAAATTTAGAGGTCTGATTTTTTAAGCCAAATTGTTGCAATTTTTTCAAATGGGGTTTAATTTCTTGTTTTTGTATTTTTGTGCCCTAGGTTTGCATTTTGAGGCTGCCATTCCATTTTCCAAGATGCCAAAGCCATTGGATCCGTTTTGGCAGTATGGTGAGCCCGAGGATGATGGAAACAGGCAAAATTTGAGTTGCAAATTGTGTGGGCATCACATGTCAGGAGGGGTTAACAGGTTGAAATACCATCTAGCTAAACTCCCTAGGCATGATGTTGGCGTTTGTACTGCAGTGACCCCAGAGATCATGAGATCTGCCCATGACGCAATCCATGAAAAGAATAAAAAGAAGGATGAGATCGCCGCAAACAGAGCTGAGATTGCAGCTTTTGGCCTAGCAAGAAGTGTGGGGGCAACAGGATCTGCCTCTTTCAGTGAGGGTAGTGTGAGGGGTTCCACAGCCACGGCGGGGGCCTCACACCATTTTGGTCCACGAACAGGAGGTGGATCACAACCTTCTATCAAGGCATTGATAAAGAAAAATGACAAGGTAGAAGTGGACAGGGTGATGGGGAGGTGTCTTTACTGGAGTCACATACCTCTCAGCATTGTAAAAAACAATCCATTTTGGCAGCCGATGTGTGATGCCATTGCATCATTTGGCTCGGGGTATAAAAGTGCCACCTTTGATGAGTTGCGGGGTCCAATCCTTCAAGCAGAAAAGAAGGACATCGGTGCTAGGTTGGAGGAGCTCAAGCAGTCATGGGAGAGCACTGGATGCACAATCATGTCAGATGGTTGGTCAGATGGTAAGGGTAGATACCTTATCAACTTTTTGGTACATTGTCCTAGAGGTACCTTGTTTGTGAAATCAGTCGATGCATCGGCATATGTAAAAGATGCAGCGCTCTTATGTGAGTTGTTAGATGGGTTCCTACAGGACATTGGGGTGCACAATGTTGTGCAAGTTATTACGGATAATGCAGCTAATTATGTGGCTGCTGGCAGGATGCTTATGGAGAGGCACCCCGCTTTGTTTTGGACTCCATGCGCTGCTCATTGTATTGATTTGATGCTAGAGAATATGGGGAAAGTTCCCTTTATCAAGGTGGTGATTGATCAAGCTAAGAGCATCCCCAAGTTCATTTACAACCATACTTTTGTTCTCAACCTCATGAGGAGGCACACCAAAAACAGGGACTTGAGGCGTCCCGCAATCATGCGCTTTGCCACCACCTTCATTACTCTTCAGTCCTTGCTTCGATGTCAGTTTGAGTTGAAGCAAATGTTTGTTTCTGATGATTGGCGTGATTGTGCTTACAGCGGGAGAGAGGATGGGAGAATCATTGCCAAGTTGGTGTACACTGACTCCTTCTGGGAAGGAGTGGGGGAAGTGTGCTCGGTGACTGAACCTTTGATAAGGGTTTTGAGACTTGTTGATGGTGATAAGCCCGCAATGGGCTATTTGTATGAGGCCATGGATAGAGCCAAAGAGGCCATCCGGAATTATTATGTGGGCAAGGGTACCCCGGGGCACGAGAGGCACATGTTGTTATGGGAGTTGATTGATAGTCGATGGACCGCGATGCTTCATAGACCCATTCATGCAGCAGCACTCTTCCTCAACCCTGCATTTTCCTACAAATGCAAATTTGATTTTGATGCTGAGGTGTTGGAGGGGCTCTTCACTTGTATTCAGAGGATGGTACCTGATTATGAGACTCGCAATGCAATCAATCGCGAGTTAGAGGTGTATCAGGATGGTACTGGAGTATTTAGCTTTGCTGATGCTATTCGTGACAGGGCCAGTTTCATGCCAGGTAAGTTATTAAAGTGTTTAACTTTTATTTGCAAGTTGAAATTTGAAATTTTGAATTATGATTTATTTATTTCCTTATTTTTTGTAGCTACTTGGTGGCGAACCTATGGTGTAAGGACACCAAATTTACGGAAATTTGCCATCAAGATTCTTAACCAAACATGTACCGCTTCAGGATGTGAGCGGAATTGGAGTGTGTTTGAAAAAGTACATGCAAAGAGACACAGAAGGTTAGAGTCTTAGACTTTAAATTTTCAACAAATCAATTTCATTTAATATAATTTGTGAATCTATCATCCTCACATATTATAATTATGTTTCATTAATTTTTTAAACTTGAACCTCTAGACTCATACAAAAAAATTATTTTCCTCTTACAGGATGGAGTTCACACGTCTCAATGATTTGGTCTACGTCCATTATAATCTCCGCTTATGGATGACACAGATAAATAAAACACCAAATGCTGATGCCATCGCCTTAGACAATATTGATATTTTGTCTGATTGGAGGGTGGAGATTGAGACTCCTATCATGGACGAGGAACCTACATGGCTAGAGGGAGAGGAAGGGCAGGAGGAGGAGGAGGAGGAGGAGGTCAGAACCACCACGGAGGGTGATGTGCTAGCATCGCCACCACCGCCTACACCGATTGATACATCTAGTCCTCCATCCGTCACTCATCGTCCGATGTTAGATGCAGGGGCAGGGTCTTCTGCTGCTACTTCTAGTGCTAGGGGCAGGCCTGACAAACGGCCCATGACCTTTTCCCGTAAAAGGGGAAGAGGGCATTGATATTAGATAGATAGCTACTAGTTTTCCTGAGATACATTTATATATGTGATGTCATTTTGTATTGGTTATCTACTTTTGAGTTTTGAGTCCTTGATTGGACAACTATGGTGTTTCAAACTTTCAGACTTTCAGGATTCAGTATCGACTTTGATGTATCATTTTATATTTGACATGACTACATGATGATGATATATATCAGTGCTTTCTCCATATTTATGTTCCAATGTGTTTATCTGATGTTATTGTTGCTTTATATGTTTAAAATTCTGAAAAAAAAATGAATGTATTTTGTATTTTTTAATGTTTGCCGACTTTTTCCGACTTTTCCCGATTTTTTCGCCGATGTTGCCGAGAAATTGTTTTCAGGACCCTTGCCGACTTTTTGCCGAGTCCGACTTTTTCAATGTTGGTCAAAACACTCTTAAAGTGTTCTGATTGTCATTTTCTAACCAATATAGCTCGCTGATCTGTTTTGATTTCATCACAGGTTGGAGTGAGAAATTTTAATAAAACTTGCATTTGGAGCTTCTTGAACCACCCAGAGAGAACCGGTTTCAAGCACCATCTTTACTTCTCTCAAACATTGTAAACTGACTTGTTCCCTAATGATAAAGGGCAAGCAGTATTTCTCTTAAGTTTCCAAGTTGTAATAAAAAAATAAAAAGAGCACAGCAGGCAATTCCAATGCCTGAACCCAATCCCCCAAGGGGGATTCGCACCCTTCTTTTATTTTTTTTTATTTTTTTATTTTTTTTTTAGTTTTCATTTGAGCAGTAGTAATTAAATAACTCACTTAAGCACACAACGTCCTCCGAGGACCCGTTCATCATTTTATATGCTTTTGTGTTTATTTCAAATTATTATTCTGTTCTTAAAATTTAATCCTAAAATTAACCCCCCTTGCTTTATGCTTGGGGTTTAGTGTAGAATAATCATCCACTCACACGTCTTAATAAAACAAACAACGCCCCAAACCCGGAGTATGCTCTTGACTACTGCAGCTTAGTCGGAACAGTTGGCTCAATCAGAAACGGGTGCAAGGTAATTAGTGTTAATAGGACAATCCATCAGAATCCAATCCTAAGAACTCGGGAGGTTGCATGGACTGAATCCACAGAGTCAACAGGTTCTTAAGCGGGTTCATCCTCGCCTGGTTGGACACTTGGTAAGGTTGCTAGAGCACTCAGTTCGAAGTTTAGTTTTCTTTTGGGCCAAACCAAGAATTAACCCACTCCTTAACCACTCATTTAATAATCATAAAAATTACCAACCGAGCCACTGCAATACTTTCACTGAGACTACACAAGCAACCCTACACAACAACAATTGCAAGCATTTTTACTTTCTCGACACTGGTCTTTAATTTTCTATGTTTAAGTTTCAATCACAAATGTCGTGAATGCTTATCTATCTTGTGTTGGGTTAATCAATTGATTTAATTTGCAAGCAGTGGTTAGTTGTTAATTTTTCATCTCATCATTTTTTTTAACTCCTAGAATAGACTTTTATCCTTTGTTGTAGATTAAAAGCTTTAGATTATTTTTCATAGGGACCACCCCCCTTGGCTTCGCTAGGAGTATGCCTAGACGGAGGAGTCGAGTAATCAGGTGACAGCACTTGACTCTCACTTGCCCCCAAGGACACACCGAGCGGCTTGAAGGTTTCTTGCCGCGTCCCCCCCATGTGTGTATTAGGCGGCAACACCTTCTTGCTGAAAGGAGCCCTTGGCGACCAAACAAGCCTTGTGGCGTTCAACAGCACCGTCGAAGGTAGACTTAGTCTTATAGACCCAACGACACTTCACAACATTCTTTCCTTGCGGTCAAGGAACAAGTTCCCATGTCTGATTCTTCTTCAAAGAATTAATTTCAGCAGTCATAGCACTCTCCCATTCTGGCACACCCTAAGCATCAGCATACATATCAAGATCACAGGTGTCAAGAACACGCGCCATTAAGGCAACACTGCCACATTGTCTCTGACTACGAGTCTGCCGACCAATACTAACATCGCCAGTATCCGATCCAGCAGCTTCAATCGTCTTAACAGTCCACCAAGCTAAGCAACTCAGGTCGACTATACCCAGTTATGTGAGTCAAGGAAGTCAGACTGTCGACTTCAGCAGTCACAATATACCGACTACTAGTTGACTAGGGAGCAGAATTCATTGGTTCGGTCGTGATTCCAATTACGGGCACAGTCGATCCAGACTCTTCAAGAATGTCAAACGGATCATTGTTCAATGAACTAGAGGAGGAATTCAGCAGCTTATTACCCGAAATCGTCTCATCGAAGATCACACTTATGCTTAAGATAATCTATTATTTGACAGGATCTAACAGTCTATAGGCTTTCGGCTCATCATATTAGCCCATCAGGATGCAAGCATGACTCTTTGCATCCAACTTCTTTCTGCAATTATCACTAATATGTGCCCAAGCAACACATCCAAATGTTCTAAGGTGTCCGACAGAGGGTTTCCTTCCATTCCACTTCTCGACGGGATTCATGTCAGCAGTTGCTCTGGTCGGAATGACATTCAGGAGATAATTGGAGCAGTAAACAGCTTCTACCCTAAACTTCGTCAGAAGATCTTTGGTTTGCAGTAGGCACCTGGCCATTTCTACCAAAGTATGATTCTTCCTCTCTGCAACGCCATTCTACTAAGGGGTATGAGGGACAGATCTCTGCCAAGAAATACCATTTTGCAAGAGATATTCTTCAAACTGTCGACTCACATCCTCACCACTATTATCTGATCCCAAACATTTAATGGGTCAACGACATTGCTTCTCAACTAGTGCTCTAAATTCCTTGAATCTTTCAAAAACTTGACTCTTATTCTTCAAGCAATATACCCATATAAATCTAGAGAAATCATCAATAAAGGTCAAAATATATTTCGCACCTGCTAATGAGGGTTTGTTCATGCAACAGAGATCACTATGAACAAGATCCATTCGATTCTGTGCTCGCCATGCTTTGTCGGAATCAAAGGGTGCCTGATGATGCTTTCCAAGCATACATCCTTTACAAACTCCATCGGGTGGAACAGATTTTGGGAGACCAATAACCATATTGTGAGTTACCATCATCTTCAAACTTTGAAAGTTTAGATGTTCAAGTCATTCATGCCAAATTCGACTTTTGTCGTCGATTTGAGCGATGAGTGCAGTCGGTCCAAATTCGACTTCCGTCGTCGATCTAAGCGATGAGTGCAGTCGGTCCAATCATCCGGGAAACATTCATGGGAGGATCACAAAACTTATAAAGTTCATCTTTGGGATCCAAATACCCTGAAGCAACAGTTGCCCCCCTAAGCCTCATATTCTTTACAATAAAGCGATCAGACCAAAACTTAACAGTCTTCTTTGTCTTTGTCAGTTAAGCAACGGACAACAAGTTTGCACTCAAACTAGGTACATGATAAACGTTGGATATGCGACCATGGTGACATTCAACATCACCATTTCCAACAACAGTGAGAGCATAATCATCAGCAACATAGATCTTTTGTTCAGGAGCTCCACTTAAGGACGAGAACAAAGAAGCATCCTTTGCCATGTGATGAGTGCATCCAGAGTCGACTATCTATTCAGTCTTATTGGTGCAGGCATGTTATGCTTGGGAAGTGCTAATAGAGGAGGTATAATTTTCGGCAAGTCGATTGGTCAACTATCGAGTTGATGCACTATCCTCAAGGTGCTTGAACTTACCTTCTAAATCCTTCTTCTTCTTCTAGCAGTTCTTCTCGACATGTCCCACCTTTGCACAATACCGACGAGTCTTCTTCTTTCGATCCTTTTCGTTAATGACGACTCTTCAGTCTTCCCTTTTGTAGGTTGGTCGATACATTCTGGTCGGTGATCCTATCGACCATGTTCTTTAAGATTTGGCTTGGCCTTGCCTTTCAGCAAGTGAGCCTGATGTTTGCTACCAAGCTTTCCTTCTTCAAGCAACTTCTGTTGGTCCTTGATCAACAGATCACAAAAAGTATCAAAGGAAAAATCCTTACCATCTTGTTTCTGTGACATCCAATTGGTGAAAATGCGAAACGAGGAACAGAAAACATCATATGGTGTCTTCAAATTCATCAAAATCAGCTCAATGAGCTATCCATCCTTCTTCAACAAATCTTTGCCACATTCGCCCAATTTCAATTGTAGCTCCTTGATATGAGCTAAATAGTCCTCAATCCGATCAAAGGAAAGAGGTTCCAGAGAGATCAACTCTTTCTCTATCTGCAAAACTCTGCCTTCATTTTTCTTGTCGAATAGAGTCTTTAGCTTATTCCAAACGGCATGAGGGCAGTCGATCCCGCTTGTATGAAATCAAATCTGCTTCGAAATGTAGGTCGTGATAACACCCACAGCTTCATCCTTTTTAACATAGATGGTAAACTTAGCATCGGCGTCCGTCGGGTCAGCAATAGCAGTCTTCGTGAACTGCCACAGTCCCTTGCTCTTAAATAAGGTCTCCATGTTTGCCACCCATATTGCATAATTATGTCCATTGAGAACAACAACATGTTCTATCCTGGAAGTCATACTTCTAATCTAACAAATCTGATCAAAGATTAGGTAGAGGCATTAGTCAACAAATCTTCAACCCAGAGTCAATCAACCCTAGATCTGACTCAGCACGATCTGTAGACAATAGGGCTAGTTCGAAACCAACAACTCTGATACCATGTTGGAGAACCTCTTAACCTTGAACTATAGAAAAGAGAAAAGATAGCAGAAGGGAACAATATTCCATGAAGAAAGGTGGTGTCTAAAGACACCGCTGCAGCACTTAAGCACAGAACATTATGATAAGAACATCACAATGCATATTGAGCATTTTCAACACACTAGCACAACCCAAACTTCCAAATCTAACAAACTCCCTGAAAGTGAGGAAGATATGGTCCATAAATAAGGATCCTTGGTTCTAACGATTTCCACAAAATCCGCAACGTCCTGAAGTTGAGTCGATTGTTGTAGTTGCGTCAACCATGGTCTTAACGACCATCCAGTCAATTGTTCAGTCGTTCCACCGACTTTCTGAGTCAGTCCTCCAGTCGACTGCTATGTTAGTCGCTTGTCGTCCAACGATTGATTGTCTTTAGAAGATCCAGAGGTGTGATGAACCATCAAGACCTTAGGTTCCAATAGGGGAGAATGGCCCAATTTGAAAATCGGTCTCAAACTTTGGAAAGTTGCGAAGGCAAAGAAGATGAAAAGGTGCTCGATCCGTTGATCAAGCACGATCAATGAATCAAGAACAAAGAAGGATTCAAATGGGAAAAAGAGGCTCGATCAAAAGATCAAGCCAAATTCAAAGATTAACCCTACAATTCCAAAAACAAGTAAAATGATGCTCGTTTTGAGAAATGAGGGTACAAAAGTCATAACAAAATGGGTCCTTCAACAAAGGCAAAGTTTCCAAACATTTACAAAGGCTCAAAAGGATAGAGAAATATCCAAGTCTGAAAACCCTTAAGTGTTGAAAACTTCAAAATGGGTCCTTCAACAAAGGCAAAGCTTCCAAACATTTACAAAGGATCAAAAGGATAGAGAAATTGGCTAAGTATGAAAATCGTTAAGTATTGAAAATTTCAAAGATAAGGCTTGAATTTGAATGCAATTTGCCATGGCAAATAGGAACAAGTAAACCTCAAACCAATGTAAGGAGGGGTCCCCAAGTTTTGCAAAAGTTGGGGAATCATTAAGGGCTCAACAAGGTGACAACAAACTACAACTGCAATTTTCTCCCACTAGGATGCATTTTGGCTCCTTAAAAAAAAGACAAATGAACCTTGGGCCCAAACATTAAAAAACCATATCTCCATTCTAGATTCAGAGCACCAAAACTTGATAAATGAACACGTGAGCACGATTTATGTTCATAAATGTTTTGTTATTTGTGTGCTCTGCATGGGATGGAATGAACCATGACATACATAGCCCATGGCCTCATCAACAATCTCCTACAAAGGTTTCTCAACTGGCAACCATACAATAGATATTTGTCCAATTGAATTTTGCATAAAAAAATGCCCAAAAAAACATTAAAAATGCATGCCTCCATGGTTTCTAAGATTCATATTGCTTTATCCCCTATATACGAAATCAGAAAGACATCAGATCAAAGGCAATGTGTAGCAGACACAAATGGATTTCCAATGTCTTACTACACGATAGCTTTTGATGAGTTTCTTATGTACTTTGTTAAACAAAACATGAAACTAGGCACTTTGGAATTTTCAATCGAGGTATTTTTGTCCTTCTGGAGTTTGGAACAGAATTATGTCAACTCCTTTGTGATTAGTGAAATTAAAAAAACATATATGAGCCAGTCCTTACTTTCAGATAGGTCATTCTATGGAATACACAGTTCGGCCTAAAAGTGGGTCCCACCATGTTCTTGAACTTCTAAAGCTCAAAATTGGATTCTATCAGCTCCATGATGAGCAATGACCATAAAAACCTTATCCAAGCCACTCCCTTCAACCAAATTCCTCATTTGGTCAGTAGGCATAATTTCAACCAAGGCAAGTCCCACGAGCAAAACCCAACTTTCATATTTCTGGAGATCAGAATTGGATTATGTCAGCTCCGTGATGATCAATGAACCCAATAAATATTTCCAATCCACTCCCTACATTCAAGTATGTCATTTGGCCAATATACATAATTTGGCCCAAAGTGGACCCCACGAGCAAAAACCATTTTTGCAACAATGAGCCTTTTTAAGCGACAACAAGTGCTAAGGAGGTCAATGTGACTTGCAGCAAAGAATAAACAAAAAGATTTTGCTCTATTGAGTGTCAATACTCCAATGAAAAACAACAAGGTGTCAAGGACCATAAATCTATTAGGAATGATCACTTCAACTAGACAGGATCAATAATTCAAATTGGACTAGATGAACAAATGGTGACAAGCTTTTGAAGACTCAATAACACAACAAGAAGAGTGAGAATGCAATAGGTTGGAACCACTCCCTAGTTGGTGAAGAATTAGATTTGTCCTTCTCAATTAGCTAATATAATCATCAAGCCATTATCGAAGGACAATATTGAAAAATTTAAAGATAACACTGATAAAAGGTTAACAAGTTAGTCACTGAAGGGAGGTTGTTAGAATATAATGACTAATGTTAAGTTTATGAAATAAAATAAGTCTAGGTTAATAGTAAAAGTCAAATGTAACTTACGATTAAGTAATGAGAAAAAGTAATCACCTAGTTATGAATTTAAACACTCACATACCTTTTTGAAGTTGAATTTGTTATGTCCGAATGGTGTATTTATTATCTCTTTCATAATGAATCTATAACCTATCATGCACCATTCTCTATTATTCTCTCTCGTTATTATTGTTATAATTTATAACAAAGAAAATCCTTCAGATATACCCTTCCACTTTCAAGACATTTTACGTTAGTTCCATACCAATATAAGATATAGTACTAAAGTCTCCCTTCTAAAATTTAAAGCCTAGTTATTCACCAACTCTCAGTTGTTCAAAGTTCTCCTTGGATGTATCCTCACAAAAATGTGATAAAATATGCCATGTCCAATATGTTTGTATGTTGTAGGCCTACATTCATACTATCTTTTTTCATGTCTATTGACTTGTAAGTTTTGGGCTCTATACCATACGACACAATTGCATTGTCAACTTGATATTCCCCTCAAGGCTATGAATTTCATCTCTTGATTTGTACAAAAACAAATTCATATGAAATAAAGTCAATGAACCCTATAATAGCACATGTTTAGGAATTGAATAATATAACATAAGAATAAGACACATGATAATCACTTGGACCCTAAGGGAAGATTGGTCTAAGGAACTAATTAGGGTTTTGATTCAATAATCGCTAATGGCAAAGGCAAAGTGCGACATCCAAGTTAGGGCTAAGTTCTGGAATGAAGTGTGTGCCAAGTATTGGATCAATGCTTTTGGGAGATATCTGAAAACCTTCAATCTTTAATTTGAGAGGGTGCATGTGTACTCTAATGATGCGTGTTGTGGAAGGATTGAACAACGGATTGTTCTCACGACTCTTGATTCTAATACCATGGCTAGCGTGAGATATGGCCTTTATAGGCAAATTTTTAGGCATGGCAACCTTGTGTTATCAACTGATACAGTAGTCACTTCAACGAAGGGTTTGCGCTCATTGATCTGTTGTTGGATATTGTCACTAAAGAGGTCAATAATTATGAGGGCATCTCAGGTAAACTAACATTTCATAATGTCCATAGTCCAAGGTTTTTTAATGGTGTTGGAGTTTCAACCTCCATGTGGAGCAAATTTGCTACTCCTGAGCATAGATTTACTGAACCTGAGCACAAACCACCATTACCAATTGACCCAATTTCAAATAGGTTGTTTGATCCGGTATGGTTAACAGCAAGCGATGAGCACATGTTAGATCAAGAAAAGACTAGGCCATTGCAGCTTCGGGAAGCTTTGCACTATGTGAGCTCAAAAATCTCAAGCAAATTCCAGATTATGGTCAAACTTCTTTCTGAGAAAACATGTATTTTGTGGTTGACTGCATCAGATCATGTGAAAGGACTTAAGTATCAGCTGGACCTCAGTTGAGGGATTCTAGTGGCTCAATAGCAATGCCTTTATAGGGGTAGGCAACTTGATGACCTTTCTAAGCTATCTAATTATAACATCTGCAAGGATTCAATTATCATTTTGGCATTAATTTTACATGGAACATGGGGTCTAGGATACCCTAATCTTCAAAGTCGATTTCATTTTCGGATGAAGTTAAATCCAAGCCCCCTCCTCAAGCAGCCTAATCCCAAACAATGCCCAGCCCTTATTTAGTGGAGAAATTTGATTAGATGCTAGTGTTGGAAGTCTCCCATCGAAAAGTCAATGAGAACATCCCTTATTATCAACACAATGTAGTTATATGTCAATTCAATGGATTTTGGCCTCACTCGATAGGTTTGCAATGGATTTTTGCCTCGCTCGATAGATTTGTATCAATGGAATTTTGCAAATTGGACCAAGCTACGAAAGGTGCATTTCTGTTCCAAAGGGTTTTTTTACTGTATAGCTTACAAATAAGGAAATTTATTTGAAAGTTATTAACAGGGACCCCTAGTTTTGAGGATGAGCAAGTCTCTTTATCACCCCATGGTTACCCGATTTTGCCACTCCATTTTTGGCATCTTTCAGTTTTTCAACGTATTGGAAATTCTTTGGGTAGATACTTAAGGACAGATCTTGAGCAAGCAGAGTTTGGGATGTACACTTATGCTCAAGTCTGTGTGGAAATTGGAAATTGATCTTAGTAGAGGCCTTCCAGAAAATGTGATTTTAAAATAGGGTAAGATGCAATGGACTCTGATGTTGGCTTATGAAAACACAACTTTTCAATGCAAGATCTACCACAAATCTAGACACCTCCGGGAGTCATGGCCGCTATCAAGAGCTCAAACAAAAAGGAAAACAGGTTAACCTCTCAAATCCAAAAGCTAACAACCTTATCAGCCCCCATATTTGGATGATGAAGAGGATCTTATAGCTAAAGACCAATGCAGAGGTAGAGAAGGAGCCAAATGGTGGATGAAATGTATAATTACAAATGTGCACGGAGATTCAAGAAGAGGAAAGGCATCAGGTGATTCCCCACACGAGCGATATAGTTGACAATGAAGCTCCATCGACAAGAATGAAAAGAACTTATGAATCTTAATCTTCTAATTCGGATCAAAAGCGATCTCCAATTAGCTCCTGAGGGTCCCCCTTTAGAGGGATGGACAGAAGTAAAGAAAAAGAAAGGGGAAAAAGGTCAAATGGAGGAAAATGTTCCTCGTTAGGGTCCTTTTTAATATGAGAGACGATAGGAAAATTCTGCATGCTCCTTTAGGCTTCCATTATTGAGGAGACTGAAATCCTAAGTGCATCTATAGAGTAATTTTATCATCTTATGAATAAAATTACATTTTTTTCTAAGGAAAAAAAAAGGACAGATGATATCAATACAATTACATAAACCTTCCATGAGAATAAGCTCATGTATCAACCCCAATAAAATTATCTTTTTTAAACCTACAACCCAATTCTATCGACAATAACAGATAAGCTATACATATCTTCATGAATCAAAAAGGCTTCACATACTTAAACTTCAAAAGGATTCTACATCACTTCTTACTTAATAAACAAAGTTACAACTTAAACTAAATCTATCTATATGTTGTCAAGTTTCATGGACAATGAGATGGATTTTGGGAACAACAGGAGAGGCCCCCAAATTTTCATGAATAGTAAAGGGATTGCCCCAAAAACTAAAGAAAAAAACATTAAAAAAATTCAATCCAATAATTAATAACAATAATCATAAATAAAAACAGTAGATCCCTATCTTCTCTATCTCGATGTTTGACAATCCTTGCACCATGTCCTTCAAGAGAGGTAATGCTCCATAGTGCAAGTAATCAAATCTCTTGTGCCAAAGCTCGCACAACTGGTCTTTGTCATGCACTAAAGCTCCATGTTTGATTGAATTAGCAAACAACCTATAAAGGCCACCCTCTCGCATATCTCTAAACAAAACTTGACTAGGATCCTCACTGCGATCTTTGATAATAGCTTCTTGATCATCAAACTCAACCACACATCTTTGATGTGCCATGGCTGACAGTGAAAACAAATTCAAGTTTCAACTAACCAAGAACATACAAGATATCATCAAGCTCAGGAACATCATCTAAATGGCATGCAAAATGAGACTGAACCCATCCCCATTAGTGGATATGTTACATCATCACCAAGTTCCACCCACATGTCGACATCTTGCTCCTGAAGTCCGTTGAACACTTTCTTGTTGAAGGTCATGTGCCTAGATGCTCCACTATCCAAAAACCACTCTGCACCAAAAACAATGTTAGTGGACAAGCACAAAACCATAAAGAAGGTTGTGCTAACTATGGATGTAACTCATCCACTCTTGCAAAATCTTTTGCATTTCCTGCAAATTGCTTCTACTACAACCAATAACCTCTCCTTATGAAGATACTAAGATAGTAAGAAGCATGGCCTTGTTTGTGGCAGTTAAAGCACTTTTCGTGGCCCAAGCCTATCTCACCCTATTTTGAGGAACTTGAGTCCTCCTGCTCCTTTTGAACCCTCCTAAGTCCTCCCTTTACCATCTTTCCTCATCTTCTCGATGAGGGATAGGTTGTACCTCTCCTCCACTATAGTTGATAGAGTTTTTAATATGGTCTCCTCCTAGATGAAATCATCCCAAAGCTTTTGAAAGATAGGAAGCTTCTCCTTAGCACCAACACCCCGAATAAACATGCACCAAGATGAATGGAGCCCATTTAGTGCTATGGGCACCAACTTCTCATCCTCCACCTTCATTCCAATAGCAACAGGAGATGAATGGGATTATTAGGCAAGATATTTACAAGCAATATATCCAAGTCACTTGGATCACCTTTCTTGGGGGTTTGAGACCCAAGATAGCCTTTTATGCAAAGCACTTCCTGGAGCTCAGAGACGGCCTCATAATGCAACCCCCTTACATGCTTCAACATTGATGCATGGACTCAGGATCCCTCTGGGCCAGTTTTGAGTGGGATCTCATCAACTTCGGTTGAAAGCTAAGCACTAAATATCACAAGAAAACAAGTTATGTTGGATCTACCATTTACAAGAGACGGAGACAAAGAAGCACTTTATTTTCAAACGTCCTCATTACTATGAGATATGTGGGAGGTTCCATTCCCTATTCAAGGAATTCCATCACTCCCTCTCTACCTTTTTCCAGTAACCAAGCCAGTGGTTCCTGACCATATACTTGGGAGAGACCTTTAGACTTAGAGCTTACATTCTCCAACCCCCCTCCTCGATGGGATACTACTCAGAGGATCACAACTTTCTTCATGGTGCTCCCTGATAGAAGCAAGCAGAGTGCAACACCATTTTGGTTCATGGATCTATTAGACCTCAAGAGCTAGCCCAACCCCTGGCCAAAAAACCCATGTGAAGTTCTCATATAAAGTCTCGAGATAACTCACATTAGATCGGTAGGTAGCCCCATTCTACCAGCTCCCAACAAAGGGCCACCACTTCCAGACAAAGAGACATCCCCCAGACCTAATCCATCTCCTCTAACCAATTTTCTATACAGAGCTTCCTTTCGACTTCAACAATGGACCCCTTTGTCCAGAGGCAAGCTTTTGGACCATTGAGGCAGTTTCCCTTGTAATCAGCTCTTGATCATTGTATTTCTTCCTTTCAGCATTGTGATAGTCATGCTTATCTTTTAGGGTAGCATTAATTTCTCGCTTTTATAGGAGTGGCCTTTGCAATCCCACTTTGTAAAGTCACTTATGTACAAAACAATCTCGTTGACCTACTTTTGGTCATTCATTGGACATTAATAAACTTATCTTATCTCAACTCGGTGATCTTCACCAAGTAACTTGTCACCATCTTTGTGTCACTCATGCGGTTGTCAATGAGTTTGTTCTTCAATAGCATCTCCCGATTAATATTCTCACTATGGTACAAAGTGATCAAGGCATCAAACATCTCCTTGGTTGATTTTCTCTCTACAATGTGAAGGATCAGATGGCCCTTCACCAAATTTAGAATGATTCACCTCACTTTGGATGCCTTCTAGTTATATTTGATTAAGTCCTTGGAATTAGTAGGAGTTGCAAGGGTTGCTTCAACAAAACAAAATAGATTGACCTCCTCCAATAGTGCCTTCAGTCAACACTACCAAGGTGTAAAGTTGAAATGCCTCCTAATTTGTCACACTCTCTGAGACCAAGGGTAATCATACTTGTAACTCTTGGAACACACCTATACCAACAAATAGCTAGAAAATATATCAAATCAGCCACCTATCATAGGGGTAGATCGCCTCTCTTAGGCACACAACAACACACTAATCATTGGAGAACTTAGGGCATCAAACCCTACAACCTATCACAAGTTTGGATATATTCAATCACAACAGACATTTGGGCATCACAAAAGTTGAAAACTTCCAACAACTCCCTCTCACAATGAACTAATCTCTCCATACATGGAGTCCTTGAGGATTTTAGTGAAAATGCTCTAATACCATGTTAAATTTTCAGACCATGATAAGCAAATTTTGTACTCAAATGTCAATTGGGTCTAGCCCAAGCCATTCTGAGGAGTGTTATCCTCCCCTCCTAGGATCAATTCCCGCAAGTGAGATGTTGAGCTCTTAATGACTATATTGTTGTATTGGCTTTGAGGCCTAGAGAATCCGATTTACCTTAGGTACCATTCTTGAAATGAGGGCAAGTGCCCAGTGGGTTTTCTCGAGATATATATTTCACAGAAAAAGATTATTCACTCAAATTGAATAACCTAAACACTAGGTAGCTAGAAATTTAAAAACTCCAACCAAAACAGCAGTTTTGAATACATTAATCTACAAACACATGGAGCCCGTGAAGATTTCAATGAATATGCTCTAGACCATGGTAAGTAGATTCTACATTCTAGTAAAATAACCTAAACGCTAGGTAGCTGGAAATTGAAAAACTCCAATCAAACTAGCAACTTCAAATACAGTAACCTACAAACACGTATTGTTGGAAATATGAATAGCAAATACACAACGCAGAATTCTCAATACTACATCTATCTTCTATTTACTAAAAGAAGAAAATTACATTGCCATAGCTCAAAACCCAATATGATAAAGAACTAAGTGGTGCACCCCAAGCCTCTTTTATTAAAAAAAAGAGGCAAAGGAAATATACATTGCAACTAGACATCTAGTGATATGCCCTAGGTGTTAGTGTCAAAAACCTCACCCTAATTGACTCAACCAATGCATCCTACTACATGAGTATAAGTGCAGAAAATACATCACCCCAACCAAAGGATGAACTATAACATGCATTTATACATGCTCCTTCTTGGGATTTGTGCCCACTACCTTGAATAGAAACTTCTTGTGCAATATGCCCTAGCTACCTAAATAATAGCACCCATATGTCGTTGGGAATAATCCATGCAAACAAACTCTAAAATAGACGAGCATATGCTCTAAACTGCACAATTAAATCTGGAACATCAATGCTAAAACTAGAAAAAGGATAAGATGGAGCAGGCATGCACCCACTCTTATATGAATGCTACGTTATTCCCAAGAAGAGTAGTGTTGCACCATCACTCTCATCTGATGTGCCCTCAGCATGACTACACAATTGAGTTGCACAAGAACCAAGATAGCCTCTACCGAAATGTGTCATCAATGCTAGAGAATCCACAGCTGAGCAATCAAGGTAAAAACTAACATGCAATTCATCCTCCAGTTGGGGGGCACTATTCCGAGCACTTGTATCCATGCAATAGGTTGCACTATTTGAGGCACTAAACGAGGTGCTTAGGGTTAGGGTTTAACCCTATCAGTTAGGGCTCTCCCTTACATGAGTCTAGACACATTATAACCCTAAGTCTTCCTATAATATAAAGAAGACCTAGGCCACATCACTGTTTTGGTTAGAGTTAATGTTTTGAGTTAATTGGATTGTGAAGTTTGTTCTTTTCAGTTAATAGAATACAAATGTTGTTTTGGGAGTTCATATCTGCGTATTTGTGGTCCGTATTTACAGCAATATGTGTTTGTAGATTAACAATTCAAAAGTTGATGTTTTTATTGAAGGTTTTTAAGTTTTTCAGGTTATATTTCTGACTGAAAAATCTGCTTAGCATGGTCTAAAAATTAACAAAGATCCGTAGGATTGCAGTGTTTCAAGACTGGATTCTATCATGTATGAAGGTATGGGATTGGCATTTAATCAAGAGCACCAAGCCCTCTATGTACCCTGTTGTTGGTAGTGTTGATAGCTGAACTCATCTATCATAGCCTCAGTAAAAATGTACCCTTCACTCAAACCAAGACCATTGATTAAGTATGTTTAGCTTTCTACCTCATTTTAACACTCGGATTAGCCAATTTCATCAAAATTGGAGGGTTGTTGACTTCAGCAACAACAAAGTGGATGGACTAGGATCTACAAGTCACTAAGCACTAGTACTAATGTCACTGGAGAATCAAGGCAAAGGCCAAAGTAGGAGGAAGAAGGTGCTACTAATGATGAGGATTCCCATATAGGGGATATTTTGATGATATGTAGCTATTTGTTGTAGCATGATGTGTTTCGGACTCTCAAGGCCATTTAGAACCCTAATGTTAATGTATTTGGTTTCAAACATGTATCGCAATTACTGCCATTTTGCTCTATTCACTTGTACATGCTATATACATAGGAAAACCTTGCATATTTGGTGTCTAATGGTTTGGATTTACATTGATGTACATGAATATCCATATTTTTTATTAAAACTTGCATTATGAAGGGTGGAGGGTGGAGATCGAGAGGCCTGTTGTGGAGGAGACACTTGAGTAACTACAAAAGGTTGAGCAGGCGCAGGGGGAGAGGGAGGATGACCAACAACCATTGGTGGGACAAGGAGATTGGTAGTGAAGAGGTTGATGTGCCAACCTCAACACCACTACACATAGTGAGACACCCACTAATGATCCATTTGTCTTTGTCCACAAGCTTTCTTCTATGATAGGAAAAACCATTACCTTTGCCCATAAAAGGGGTAGAGTGAATCTGTAGCTCGCTGCTAGATTAATCATTCTAGATCATGATGATGAGATACATTTATTATATATTTGATGCACTGTTGTATTTATTAGTATTGAATGGATAGCTATCAGAATCTAAAATTGGCAAATGACATTTGATGTATCATTTGGCATTCTATACATCTTATATATCAGGTTTCTTTCATATTTATATATTTTTTTAAATTGAAAAATATAAATGAATTCTTTTTGTACTTTTAAATGCTTGCCGCAAGTTTGCCAATTTTTGCACCAATTACATGGGTTAGTCAACATACTTTGGAAGGATTGCAAAATTGACTTCCTATAAATAAAAAATCACCTTTTCCCCCTTTGGAAAAACAAACAAATGGTTTCTGAAATAAATTATTGTCTAAGAGAAATTTCATTAGAAACAATGCACAACCTGCCATAATGCTCCTCTGTTCATACCATTCAGGCAAACAAGAGTAATTACAATCAACTATAACTACTTTAAAAACTCATCTGTGCTTTTGCTGTCAGTAACATAGACGAAGAAGCCAGTCATAAATTGTATATTGGTTGGGCTTAATAAAACAGTTCAGAAGTTTGAATTTGGTCCCTTGTTGAACTTTATACAAGGATGATTCTGAAACAAAAGCAATACTAGTTAGCTCTCGGATAGAGAAGTTAAGTTTGCCTACTTAGCATTTAGAAGTTCAAAATATTAGATTCATTTTTAGCGTTAGCTGTTAATAACACCTGTTAACTTTATGGTCAAATTTGATACTAATAAATCATCACGCGATGAGCATTTGTTAACTAGTAATCAAAAATGATTCTAATGGTAGTCAGGTGGATATAATTTGTTTGACTTTAAGTTCTTCACATCATGGTGAAATTAATACTATGTCGCAAATACATAGATATATTCAAGACAACTAAGTAACCAAGTAAGTAATCCTACTCCTGAGTTGTAACAGAAGGAAAAACTAAACTGCATTATAGGATTAGTTGAATAAGGATCACTTGGGACTAAGAATATGTCGATAAGATATCTTAAAGCAGAACGCTCACCAAATCTTGAGAACAAGCAGATACTATATGTGATAAAATATTTTTACAATTTGGAATAAAATCCCTCCCATACTTATATATTGACCAATACGCCTACGCAAAGAGGCCCTAATTTGGAAGGAAAAGGAATAGGATGTACAGAAGGTTCTTCCCAATCAGTCCTCGCTACTTGTTTTTGCTGTTCTTTTAGTTTTATGGAATGGAATCGAAGCACTTGCCAAAAGTTTAGGTATAATTCTATTGATTCCATTCCATTCCCACGCAAACTAATGTTGCATGGGCTCAGCAGGGCAATCATAGAAGCACCAATTCAGCATTTCTCTGGCTTCGTTTGAATAGCTAATTGTCAGGCCGAAAGAAAAACTAGACCTCAAAAAACACTATGATTTAGAAGAAGCGAAATATACCCCATGATAAATAGTTTTTCCCCGGGAGAAATATAATTTCCATGAAGCTCGCACAGACAGATAGGCAGACAATTATGAAGATAAATGCGATATTATTAAAGACAGACTTAGATTATGACTGCAGACATACAGAGGATGAATCTCTGCGAAGAAAATGTATTTAAAACGAGTTGAGTAGCATAAGATGACAGTAATATAAGCTACATACAAGTAGAATGAACTTAGACTAATTGAAGAGGGTTTCAGGTGGACCTGATGCTGAGACTGATCGGATTAGTCCGCTCGTGAAAAGTTTCCAGGGTGAGTGAACATCATACCCCCGAGTCTCTACCCAACTTCACTTCGTACGTCCTGCTACAACTGTATAAATATGAACATGAATCTGAAACCCAAATCCCCTGTTGCTGTTGTTTTATAGTACTGATTTTATATAGCAAAACTAAACAAGTCATAGAAATCTCTCTCCATAAATGCAATCCTTGTGTTAATATGAAAAAGTTTCAATAATCGACCTGCAAAATAAAATATTCATTGATTCGATTCCATTCCATGTACTTTGATTTCCATGTAGTCTCTCTTTTAATTATTTGCGGTGTATGTTTGTGAAAACAGTTTAATTCGTTCGAAGGGTTAACTTTAGATGTTTTTGTTTTTTTGTTGTTGTTTTTGTGGGGGGAATGTTGGGCATTTAGATACTCCGTGTAATATAGACTTAGTTAAAATCTTTTAAGTGTGGCATATTCATCTAATAAGTTTATTAGGGATGTTGTCCAAGTTTATTAGGGATTTCTCTCTTAAAAAAAAAGGAAAAAATACAAATTCAAATAAACTCAACTAAATAAACATAATACAAGAAATACTAAGCAATAGTGTGAGTGCGCTATGGAATGGGCATTTTTCCATAACTCAAAATAATGGAGGGGAAATTGGCATTTGACTTTAAATATAGTAGGAATTATTTTGGGTTGTTGGAATTGAACATATCAGATGTTAATATGACACGATCTAATTGCACTAAGGACGTTGAATCTATTTATGATTTAAGAACAATGATTTCATCAATCCAAATTTGCAATTTCAATAAAGATTGTGTGTTGGACTTTGGTGATGGAAAATAGGAAAAGGTCAAAATCATAGAACATTTAGTATTTGTCAATTATTAATACTTAATTGATTTGGAATCAAATTGCTTTGACTTTTGCATTCTACCATGATGATTTGGAACGTCTAGCCAACACCTCGACACATCATCCAACCACCTCCCAAATACTTGCATAGCCATCTAGAGACCTTCTTTTTCAGTCCAACACAACATCATGAATACCCTTTCTTTGCTAAACAATGACTCAGGTGTATTAGAAGACATTACCTTTCTTTGTAAGCAATCCCTAAACAAACCCTTCCCTCTATCAGTGTCTCTATGTTTGCAAGAAGGTTATAGCCCAAGACACCAACTTAAGTAGGGAGACCCCAAGACAATCATCCAGCACTGTAGCTTTTCTAACTCCAACAACACTAGCACTTCTCACACATGACAATCTCACATGGAATTCACTTCCACATCAAGATCATAATTCCTAACTAACATTGGTTATTTACTTATAACCAACACACATGGCAATCTATTTAATTTCATATGAATGCATTCTATATTTTTAGACAATCATATAGGTCTAAGGCTCTCTACCTTTACCACACTGTACCATATCATATCATGTCAGGTACCATTCACATAGTTGCATTCAAATGTGATTTGTAAAAAGTGGGCTTATAGCCTATCTGTTTCTCCAACACAAATACTTGGTAAAATTAATAAAATAAAAATTTGAATTTATCTCTCTTTTGGGAATAGAAACCATGCTAAATCATTGCAATAGCTAACAAAACGGGATGGACAGGGCATATTGTTTGACTATCCTATTAACCTAATTTCAATATAAAATGAATTTATGTGTGTACCAATGGAACTTGCCTGCTACAACAATGGAAAACCATCTACTATGGAATTTAGATATTCAAGAACATATCAACAACTCACAACCAGTGTTAAAACTCAATAAGAAAGAATTACACAACAAAAAGTAGTAAAACTTAACACAGAATAATCACACTTGAACAAAAAAATTTACTCCTGGAAACCCAATTGGGAAAAACTACATTCAAAGGCTTCATCCCAACTCTTTATTAATTGGCAATGTGAAGGTTACATGCTCTATGGTTCATCTTTAGTCTTCGGAAGGAAATTTTAACAACATTTCCTTCAACTTTTTCCAAAGAACCCCCTTCTCTTTATGGAGAAAGGGTAAATAGATGGATGGTTGACCTAGGGGGTAACTGGAAGGTCAAGCATCACCAACCCTTCAGCTTCCTAAGCCTTTTGTTGCCTCTTTGTCCTTTCCATTATACTTTTTATATTATTTTTCCCTATTTCTTCATTTAACTACCATACATTTTACATTTGTGTGACTTACAGTAAAGAATGAATGGAATAAACATTTCTTTCTCACAATAACATTATTGATGGAGTGATTGCTTGATGCAAGTCAAACTGTGCTAGTGGTGATGTGGTACTCTTTGTTTGACGGACAATCCACTCGAGCGGACGCGAGCCGGATCTCCCTAACTCAATGCGAGTCTAGAACAAATAAGACAGGATACGAATGCATTTCCTAGATCTACTTAAGGATCGAGTACTAGATGTCTTACCTTTCACTTCGCAATCCTTTCTCCTGAATGTTGCTCCACGTCTCACGGTCGTCAGATCCAAGCTGCAAGACCTGTCAAGACAAGAAACAAGAGAAAGAAGTAAAGGGCATCTATACAATAAGAGCTCTAAGTGAATAGTTAAGCAAGTAGACTACTCAATGTCATTACACCCATGAACAATATTGGTGGAAAGCATTTGTATTACTGTAAAAATAGGGAAGTACATAGCAGAGATATAGAACTACAACCAAGGCTTAACGCTGCAGCCCTTCTCCAACAAACCCATTTGCCATTTCCTCCTAAGGAAGCTTGAGTCTCTCAAGGATGAGTAGAGATCTCTTAAGAGTGATTTCACCAGCATGTAGACACCATAGCCTTCCCCCCTTTTGGAGAGGGGTAGAGCTTCTCTTATATAGGACTAAGTGGATGGGGTGTGGATAGGATAGGTTGAGATATGGTAGGAGAGAGATAGGGGATCCTCCCAAGGTGTTAGGAACCGAGTACCAACTCCCCTAGAGGTCAGGGATAGGGCCCCAAGTCAGCAAATTTCGAGAAGAAGCTCGAAGAAGCTATTTTTGCCCATTAACTGACTTCGTCGCACCCTGCAATGAAGCAAGTTGCGACGTCGCATGTTGCACGAGTGTAACTTGCGACGACCTCTCAAAATCTGGTACAACTGGGTACAAATCCTCCCAAGTTAATTACTTAGTCAAGATATCTTCAGGGGTGTGTACACTGAATCTCATGATGAGTAGATTTTGGGTGTAACAGAATGCCCCCCAAAGCATGAAGCTGTTGAAGATAGACAGGTGAAGTGCTTTGATAGAAGAAATGGCAATAGACTTGTCGGACAAAGGACACTATAGCAGTACAACTGACTCTGAACTGATAATCTCATATGATGCACAACATGGTTGCCGACCAATACAATGCAGATCCATGGTAGTAATGACTGACAGAACATAATCATGGCTACTAGACACAAGCGTAGATCCATGATGAGATGATAACACAGCCACGACCAATACAAATGTGGATCCGTGTGATATGACTCAATACAAACTCCATCGCAACCTGGGTAAAGAATGACTTCCTGGGGTCTTCAAGTTGAACCTGCAATGATACGAATATATCCATGTGATTATAAATGTCTTGACGTCGAACATGGTAGAAACCACTTGATTACCGGTCATTGATGTAAACCGTTAACAAGCGCAAGGGAGATCACCATTAATGTCAATGATTCCCAAGGTATCACAGTACATATCATCAAGCGTGAATAAATGAGTTAAAGTCAAACGCAAGATGAAATCTTTCAATCAAGAGTTAATGATGGAAACTCATGTTGAAAGCGAGGCAACCTGCCATTGAGGCATGCATGGCCAAGGTACTTGGTTGGTTTCTAGATTCAATCTTTGGATAATGTGTTGAAGTCGACAAAGATGAATGTGTCGAAGGAGGGCCATGATGAATCCCTCATCATCGACACGAAACACGACAAAATATGTGTAGAGTGGATCGAATGTTACAGTAACATGTGAGACTGACTGAGAGTAGACCGAAATGGTGGCGGGTGTACTGACTGCAGATGATAAATGGTAGACGCGTTCTTGAACATGCGGATGGTGTGACTTGGCAGTATTGACATAATGAGTATGACACAAACTTCTAATGCAACTGATGATGGAAGCTTTCTTTGAATGACTCAAAGGAGTAATAGTACTCAGAAAGTAAGCGGGGACTCATAGACAAACAAATGACCCAAGTACTGTATGCAAATGCAGATGAGTGCCATGTTCAAGAACGACTAGGTACTACCACTGACAAAAGTGTAACTACAAACGCTTTCCTTTTTCCCCATCATGAATGATGAGTGCCTCATGTGTTTCTTACGAGCTTGATGAGGGTAACCAGATGCTCAGTATAGCTCATCTCATAGATGAGTCCAATCCCAAATATTTTTTGAACCAGGGATAGGAGGGGTTCATCCCATGACAGGCCCTTCAATGTGAAAATTTAACGAGTCCATAAAAGGTAAACTCGGTCGTCATTTCATGTTTAGAGAGTCTGAAAAGAACTAAAGAAGACTCCAACGGTCCTTTTTCGTAAAGTTAGCCTCATCGCCCAAAAAAGGGTAAAACAAAGTGGGAGAGGACTCTTCCAGTCATGATCGGCTGGAGTATACCTTTCTTGTAATTAGTGCCTCCTGGTCCGAAAAAGGGGTAAACTACCACCAGGAAGACGACCATTCAAATACTTTAACAAGCGTGAATGTGACAAGTTCGCTTGGCAATCTTTTCGTTTTTTGAGAGCCTAAAAAGAGCTTAACGATAGACTCCGGGGGGTGTCCTTTTCCTTGGGAGTTTAACGAGCCTGTAAAAGTGATAAATTGTAACTCGGTACTTGTTCTCATAGTTTCAAGAGCACGAGAACAAACGAAGAGTAAACTCATCGTCACACAATAATTAAAAATGAACTGTTGCAAAAATAATGACAAAACATTCAAGGGAGTGTTCATACTTGTGATGACCATTGTGATACAAGAAACGGCACAAAAAGACCACTTACAGCTCCTGCACACTCGAAAACTAGGTCAAATAGTTCGGCAATATCCCAAATATGATAAAAAATGGTTAAAACTATGGTAAATGACCCTAGAGCATCAAAATATTTGAAAAAGGGATATTCTTTTTCATTTATAAATAGAAAAATGGGCCAAAAATAGTTACCATTGTTTCATTTGCCAATTTGGGAGCAGAAGTGACAATTTGGAGCCAAAACTTCCTTCGTCGATTCCGGGAGCTACGAGCCACCATTTCACCCACCGTCTGGAGCAGGTAAGCCTAAACTTCATCCAACAACTTTCTAGTGGATTAGATTTTGATTTTAGGTTCAATTTTTGGGTTTTTTGGTGAATTCATGGAGGGTTATTGCGCCTTCGACTCGTCGCAGTTTTCCCTTTCGGGAACTACGACGAGACCGACTCGGCGCAAATCCCGAATTCGTGGGGTGCGGCGACAGAGATGCATTTCCCAAACATCAAATTAAACCCAAAAAGGAGAACTTGCTGTGGTTGAAGTAGGATCTAACAGTGTTCAAATGCCCATTTTGGCAGGTTGCTAGCAAGAAAACATGGTTCTAGAGTGGAGGGAAAGAGAACACGAGGTGGAAGACGTACAAGCTGCCAATGATCCAGAGTGCGTGAACGCTTTGAGAAACTGTGGTTTGCTCAAGTTCTTCGAGATTCAGGGGATGAGGTCCCAAATCCCTCCACTATCACACATGCTCCGGTGTTGTGATGCGGCCCAACAATACTTTGTGATCGGTGAGGACATTTTCATGATAGATGTTGAGTACATCTATTTTCTTATTGGTTTGTCCCGAAGAGGGGACCCTGTAGCTCTCATCGGAACATGGGGTAGTGACCGCTTTGTCGATGACATGGTGCCACAGCATTGTACTGCTCTTGCTCGATCTTCCAATGGGAAGATTCCTATCAGGGATGTTGTGGACCGCCGACTGCATACCATATTGTTCACGATTACTAGAGTGGCAGGGAGCCAAGCCCCACACATGGCCACTCGAGTTCAGATGCTTTATGCGGAGGAATGTATGTCCCCCAAGATCTTCAATTGGTGAGAGGGTCTCCTCGCAAACGTCTGAGCTTAGCTGACCAAGTGTCGACGGGGAGAGCTCAAGCAGTTTGGATATGGATCAATCGTGGTATCATTCCTCTTGGAGCAGATCCCCCTCTTACGCCCATAGGTGCGATTAGATGACAGGGAGCCCAGAGATCCCCAGATGCTCAGATGGGCAGAGGTGATGGCCCGCCATGGCGGGGGTCCTATCATTAGCTTTGGTGGCGAGTTTTTCATTTGGCTGGAAGGCCAATTACTCATCGTTGAGGACTACCCATATGACGGTACGGATTACAGAGAGAATCCTGACTTGGTGTTGCCCGAGGGTGTAGCATGGGGAGACATGGGTAAGAAAAAAAACCTTTGTATTTTATAGTTTTGTATATTTATGATTTTTTTTTATGCAGTGCTGATAAGTATATAACATGTGTGTGCAGATGTAGGCCCCGTTTGGCCTGTCGGTGTCTCTCTTCTAGCGAGGAGAGATAGAGGTGGGGAAGCAGTCGTGCCCCAGGTGTTCATGCTGCCATCGTGGAGATGGAGGAGCTGTACAGGAACTTGTCCCAGCTGACAATGGATGTTCCTGAGTCAGCAGTGGATGACTTACCGAGACCTATGCAGAGGTTTGGGTTGGAGCATCGGTACACTTCAACGCCTTACTCCGCAAGGTAGCAAGGACTGTGGATAGCTTCCTTACTCAACAACAGAGAGTTGTCCGTCATGGGGGTGTACGGGCCAGGCATCAGGCCTGATGAGGTCATTATACTTGTACTGAGAGCTTAGAGGCCTCAGATTTTGTACTACTGAAAGCTACGAGGCTTCAGATTTTTGCAGAGACTTACTGAAAGCCTTCGTGCTTCGGATTTTTGTACTAGCACTATTTTTTATGATATATATATACATACATTCTCTGCGATTTATACATTATGTGTTCTTAAAATGATGAATGATGTGATCTTGTTCATGTGTTTGCTTTTATGTAGTACATTATTTACATGTCGTGAATGCTTTTACATATTATGAGTATTATGTGTGTGCGATGTACCAATCTAGAATGAAGTTGGCCATCAAGTCAGCAACTATGTTTAACTCTCGTGGAATTTGTAGGTGTTGAATGGATTCAAATGACCTTTCCAGGAGACGTACTCATCTGAAGAGATGGAGCAAGGTAGGATCACGGATAGCGTAGACCCGGTTGAGGTGGGAAACCACTAATTGAGAATCCATGTGGATGACAATGTGGTCCATACCCAAGAAAGTAGCATCGGTTAGGGTTCCAATTACCGCCTGATACTCTGCGGCATTGTTGGTTGCAAATCTGAGGCAACTTCCTCCTACGTTGATGAGCTCGCCTGTTGGGGAATACAGTACCCAAGCTGCCGAGGCAAGGTTACGGCTATGTCGGCTAGCGCCATCCGCAAATCCATAGCATGTTGCCATCTGCACACGCAGACAAAACATGGTATAAGAAGCGGAAACAAGATCTAAAGACACTAAAAAATAAACGCGTCACACCACACAAAAACACAAAAGCACGCCATGTATAGTATATACAAGAGAATCTATGCATGATAGGTTCAGGCATATTACCTCTTTAGGTAAAGCCCATTACGGGGTTCACCCAAAGAGATTTTGTCATAGTCTTCAAGCTTGTAAGCTCCCTTTTCCAAAACACGTTTGACAATGTAAGGTCCATGCCACATGGACTCAAACTTTCCCGCTCCTAGTTTATCATGCTTATGGTCGTACATGAGGACCAGGTCACCCTCGTTGAAGACACAAGGTTCAACATACTTGTCATATTGAGCTTTGATGCGTTTCTTGTGTGCTTCGTTAGGAAGGGCAACATCTTGACGGGACTCGTCAAGTTTTTCTAAGTACAGGAAACGTTCTTCCTCGGTAGTAGTGTTAGGAAGAAGTTCGACCGCAAGTTGTAGAGACAGAATTTTGCACTCTATAGGAAGGACACCCTCCAATCCATACACCAATTGGAAAGGAGTAAAACCTGTGGTGGTTTTAACGGAAGTTCTGTAGGCCCATAATGCTGAAAAGAGCATGTTATGCCAGTTGGACTTATGCATACCTACCATCCTTTGGACCATAGTTTTCAAGACCTTGTTAATGGCCTTGACTTGTCCATTGGACTACGGGTAGTAAGGTGTTGAGTTTTCATGGCGAAAACCCAATCTATCACTCAGTTCATCAACCATATGGTTCTGGAAGTGAGAACCATGGTCGGTCACTATCGCCTGCGGAACTCCAAACCGTGCTATTACATGATTGAACATGAAGACTGCAGCGGTTTTGTCGTCGTTTTGGTATGTAGGCATTGCCTCGGCCCACTTTGTAAAGTAATCCACAGCTACTATGATGTAACTATGCCCCCCGGCTGAGGTAGGCTTACAGTGCATAAAATCGATGCCCCATTTTGCGAAGGGGCCCACAGCAATAACCGGGTGTAACGGGGCGGGATGGGTGCGCTTCTTCGTATGGAAGTGTTGACATGGAGGACATATTTTCATGGCCTCAATACAGTCTTTGAAGATAGTAGGCCAATAATATCCTACACACAAAATATTTTGGGATGTAGCCATCCTAGAGAGGTGACTGCCACATGCCCCAGCGTGACAGTCATTCAGAACGCGTTCAGCCTGATCGTGAGTTAGACAACGTCGAAGAATTGAATCAACGCCACGATGGTACAAAGTATCGCTTATGATCAGATAATACTTCGCATGGTGACGTATTCTACGACGGTCGTCGTGAGACCGTTGAGGATTGAAGCGTTGGGTTTGAAGATATAATGAAATATCTCCATACCACGGATCAGTTGTACTAATGAGAAAAAATGATTCGTCTGGAAAAGAATAATTGTGCTCAACTTCTACATCAGGACGGGGAAGGTCAGAAATAAGCTCAGCAAACACCAAAGACTTTTTAGACTTGGCTTTCTCGAAAAGAAGGTCGAATTCTTGCAGTATCACAATCCAGTGTGAATACTTGCCCCCAAGCACCTGATGTGTGAGTATGTGGTACATGGGGTGTTACACAGAAATCTTCCACCCTGTGAGCATCAGCATTCTTTGGCATGTAGGATCCATTTCAGTGACTCAGATCCATTTTCATCCTTCAGTGATACTAGTTTATCCTATTTTTGTTCCTACCCTCATGTTGCATCACTATAGCATGCGTACCCGAGAGTTGCATCCCTATAGCCCGTGGGTATCAAGTAAAATGGTAAAAACCACTATTTTATTACTTTTTACTCCCAAAAAGCAGTCATTGGGTGACCTTTGGCTCTCCATATGCCCGAGTAACGTCTCGATGAGTCCTTTCACCTACCTTTGAGAGGACTATATATTGAGCACATATGGCTAATGGACGGGAGGAGGAAGAGAATAGTAAAGGCACTCTAGTGGATTTTTTCCCTATCTTGAGTCTGCACTCATTGATCCTTGTAGTTGTGAACCAGTTATGTTCACCTTCCAAACTCCTTTCTAGTTTGAGTTTGCCATTCATGGAGGATTGAAGTGGTGGAGGCACAAGTGGATTGATCTAGATCTTGGTTCAGATTGGTTGCCAACAAGAGGTCGTATCACTTTGTACTTCTTCTTGTTAATTAATAGAAATACTCATGTTCTCGTCCATTCATGGTGTGAATGTCATTTATTATACATTGGGTTGCATTTGCTCATGATATTATGGACGATTGTTATTGATGATGTTAATGTTATTTATATATTAGATGTAATTGTTAGATATTTGTTGTCAAGACTAATTTCCAGATTACAAGTGCTTGGATGTGCTTGGATTGAAAGCTCCAATGGGGATCTACATCAAACGTTGGATCGAGGTTGGTTACATTTCTTCATGGTTTTAACATTGTCATTTATAATAGCATTGTTTTGAGAATTGAGTAGATTTCTGGTAGTCATCTGTCTGTTGTGGTATTCCCAAGCCATAGTGAGTTTTCTCCAATACAGAAATGGCGACTCCACTGGGGAAAACATCCATGTTTGGGAAATTTTTGAGCATTAGTCCATATTTAGAGTTGTTGTTTATCGAAGCTCTATGTCACTGATTGGCCATTGAGATACACTATAGAAAACTTGTTTTTTTTAGCCTCTGGACTCTCTGTTTTACCATTTGTTGTTTCTCACCTGCGAGCTAGCTTAGTTCTGCCCACGTACACTCGCCTCTGTTTACACTACTGCTCGCGGGTACCCGCAGGTATTCCTTCGACAGTAGCGTGTAACTCCGGCTTTTGTTGGTTTATGGCTATTGGTTGTTGCTAGGTGATTTTGGTTGATTCCTGAGGCCTCTTTCTTGATTGTTCCATGCCTTGGTTGTGACCAGATCTCTTCATTTCTCTTGGTTGAAACTTCTTGGTTTTTCACCATCTTTGGTTTTAACCTCTTGGTTTCTTCCTTTTGAGCTCTTCCTTTTGGCTGAGCCTTGCTGTTTAGGATCTGTTGGGTTGTCTTAGTGATCTTCTCGGCACTTCAGTGACTGAATAGTAGGATTTTGCTTGGATTTTTTCATTCCTTATATATTGAAAAAATACAAAAATATTCATTTAGTTTTTGCATTTTCCTTTCTATTTATAAGAGAAAATACAAAAATATTTTATTTCCATGTACTGCATTTTGCATTGAGTGCTTGTTGCCTTCATTTTAGGTTCTGCCTGTGCATTGAAAAGATAAAAGTTTGCATATTTATTTCGGAATTGTTGGTTGATTTTGCATATTAGTGACATTGTTTTATTGGATAGTTGAGTCTAGGATTGGACGATGGTGCATATTATTGAGTCTACACATCACTAATTTCACGACCATATCCCTTGAGTAATCACAACCACTAAAATTAACGCTTAATCATAAAATTGATTAAACTTATTTTATTTATAGGGTACACCAACTAGCACAGGTTTAGAGTCTTGGAATAGATCATTGTGAGTTAACAATCCAAGACTACTGAACGAAACATTAGGTGTCTGACCAAGGAGTGGAGGAATCCATTGTATAGATCGGTGTTCTCAGGAAAGCTCTACTCAAACCAGAGTCAAGCACGAGGTCACGGGAGGTTGGTTGAGGATATATCCCTCTGATACTGGATGAACGTGGGAGATATATCCAGGATTTGTTCATATTTGGGGGTACCAGAGGTTCGCCCTCTTGTGCTTCGAGCTTAGCTACCCTTCCCATACGACAGGTCCCACCTGCGACTGTTCCCCTGAACATTGGTTATATTGCGGTAGACATAGTTGCCTTACCTAGGTATCACACAGGGTACTTGCAGTGGTTATGATGTTTGTGTCCTGAGTTAGATAGGGATTGGACAACATAGTTGTGTTCATGCAGTGGACTTGACCCTGTTGACACAGTGAAGCCTGGGTGTCTCTATAACTGATTATGTTACCTCTGGCTATAGTTTGGGAGTCTCAAGCCTCTCCTAGGTGAGACATACCAGCTCTAGTGTCGGGAGCTTCCTAAGCCTTTTGTTTCCTCTTTGTCTTTTCCATTATACTTTTATATTATTTTTCCCTATTTTTTCATTTAACTACCATACATTTTACATTTGTGTGACTTACAGTAAAGAATGAATGGAATAAACATTTCTTTCTCACAATAACATTATTGATGGAGTGATTGCTTGATGCAAGTCAAACTGTGCTAGTGGTGATGTGGTACTCTTTGTTTGACGGACAATCCACTCGAGCGGACGCGAGCCGGATCTCCCTAGCTCAATGCAAGTCTAGAACAAATAAGACAGGCTACGAATGCATTTCCTAGATCTACTTAAGGATCGAGTACTAGATGTCTTACCTTTCACTTCGCAATCCTTTCTCCTGAATGCTGCTCCACGTCTCACAGTCGTCAGATCCAAGCAGCAAGACATGTCAAGACAAGAAACAGGAAAAAGAAGTAAAGGGCATCTATACAATAAGAGATCTAAGTGAATAGTTAAGCAGGTAGACTACTCAATATCATTACACCCATGAACAATATTGGTGGAAAGCATTTGTATTACTGTAAAAATAGGGAAGTACATAGTAGAGATATAGAACTACAACCAAGGCTTAACGCTGCAGCCCTTCTCCAACAAAGCCATTTTCCATTTCCTCCTAAGGAAGCTTGAGTCTCTCAAGGATGAGTAGAGATCTCTTAAGAGTGATTTCACCAGCATGTAGACACCATAGCCTTCCCCCCTTTTGGAGAGGGGTAGAGCTTCTCTTATATAGGACTAAGTGGATAGGGTATGGATAGGATAGGTTGAGATATGGTAGGAGAGAGATATGGGATCCTCCCAAGGTGTTAGGAACCGAGTACCAACTCCCCTAGAGGTCAGGGATAGGGCCCCAAGTCAGCAAATTTCGAGAAGAAGCTAGAAGAAGCTATTTTTTCCCATTAACTGACTTCGTCGCACCCTGCAATGAAGCAAGCTGCGACGTCGCATGTTGCACGAGTGTAACCTGCGACGACCTCTCAAAACCTGGTACAACTGGGTACAGATCCTCCCAAGTTAATTACTTAGTCAAGATATCTTCAGGGGTGTGTACACTGAATCTCATGATGAGTAGATTTTGGGTGTAACAGAATGCCCCCCAAAGCATGAAGTTGTTGAAGATAGACAGGTGAAGTGCTTTGATAGAAGAAATGGAAATAGACTTGTCTGACAAAGCACACTACTGCAGTACAACCTGCGACGACCTCTCAAATCCTGGTACAACTGGGTACAAATCCTCCCAAGTTAATTACTTAGTCAAGATATCTTCAGGGGTGTTTACACTGAATCTCATGATGAGTAGATTTTGGGTGTAACAGAATGCCCCCCAAAGCATGGAGTTGTTGAAGATAGACAGGTGAAGTGCTTTGATAGAAGAAATGGAAATAGACTTGTCGGACAAAGCACACTACTGCAGTACAACTGACTCTAAACTGATAATCTCATATGATGCACAACATGGCTGCCGACCAATAAAATGCAGATCAATGGTAGTAATGGCTGACTGAACATAATCATGGCTACTAGACACAACCGTAGATCCATGATGGGATGATAACACATCCACGACCAATACAAATGTGGATCCGTGTGATATGACTCAATACAAACTCCATCGCAACCTGGGTAAAGAATGACTTCCTGGGGTCTTCAAGCTGAACCTGCAATGATACGAATATATCCATGTGATTACAAATGTCTTGACGTCGAACATGGTAGAAACCACTTGATTACCGGTCATTGATGTAAACCGTTAACAAGCGCAAGGGAGATCACCATTAATGTCAATGATTCCCAAGGTATCACAGTACATATCATCAAGCGTGAATAAATGAGTTAAAGTCAAACGCAAGATGAAATCTTTCAATCAAGAGTTAATGATGGAAACTCATGTTGAAAGCGAGGCAACCTGCCATTGAGGCATGCAGGGCCAAGGTACTTGGTTGGTTTCTAGATTCAATTTTTGGATAATGTGTTGAAGTCGACAAAGATGAATCTGTCGAAGGAGGGCCATGATGAATCCCTCATCATCGACACGAAACACGACAAAAGATGTGTAGAGTGGATCGAATGGTACAGTAACATGTGAGACTGACTCGGAGTAGACCGAAATGGTGGCGGGTGTATTGACTGAAGATGATAAATGGTAGACGTGTTCTTGAACATGGGCATGGCGTGACTTGGCAGTATTGACATAATGAGTATGACACAAACTTCTAATGCAACTGATGATGGAAGCTTTCTTTGAATGACTCAAAGGAGTAATAGTACTCAGAAAGTAAGCGGGGACTCATAGACAAACATATGACCCAAGTACTGTATGCAAATGCAGATGAGTGCCATGTTCAAGAACGACTAGGTACTACCACTGACAAAAGTGTAACTACAAACGCTTTCCTTTTTCCCCATCATGAATGATGAGTGCCTCATGTGTTTCTTACGAGCTTGATGAGGGTAACCAGATGCTCAGTATAGCTCATCTCATAGATGAGTCCAATCCCAAATATTTTTCGAACCTGGGATAGGAGCGGTTCATCCCATGACGGGCCCTTCAATGTGAAAATTTAACGAGTCCATAGAAGGTAAACTCGGTCGTCATTTCATGTTTAGAGAGTCTGAAAAGAACTAAAGAAGACTCCAACGGTCCTTTTTCGTAAAGTTAGCCTCATTGCCCAAAAAATGGTAAAACAACGCGGGAGAGGACTCTTCCAGTCATGATCGGCTGGAGTATACCTTTCTTGTAACTAGTGCCTCCTGGTCTGAAAAAGGGGTAAACTATCACCAGGAAGACGACCATTCAAATACTTTAACAAGCGTGAATGTGACAAGTTCGCTTGGCAATCTTTTCGTTTTTTGAGAGCCTAAAAAGAGCTTAACGGTAGACTCCGGGGGGTGTCCTTTTCCATGGGAGTTTAATGAGCCCGTAAAAGTGATAAATCGTAACTCGGTACTTGTTCTCATAGTTTCAAGAGCACGAGAACAAACGAAGAGTAAACTCATCGTCACACAATAATTAAAAACTAACTGTTGCAAAAATAACGACAAAACATTCAAGGGAGTGTTCATACTTGTGATGACCATTGTGATACGAGAAACGACACAAAAAGACCACTTACAACTCCTGCACACTCAGAAACTAGGTCAAATAGTTCAGCAATATCCCAAATATGATAAAAAATGGTTAAAACTATGGTAAATGACCCTAGAGCATCAAAATATTTGAAAAGGGGATATTCTTGTTCATTTATAAATAGAAAAATGGGCCAAAAATAGTTACCATTGTTTCATTTGCCAATTTGGGAGCAGAAGTGCCAATTTGGAGCCAAAACTTCCTTCGCTGATTCCGGGAGCTATGAGCCACCATTTCACCCACCGTCTGAAGCAGGTAAGCCTAAAATTCATCCAACAACTTTCTAGTGGATTAGATTTTGATTTTAGGTTCAATTTTTGGGTTTTTTGGTGAATTCATGGAGGGTTATTGCACCTTCGGCTCGTCGTAGTTTTCCCTTTCGGGAACTACGACGAGACCGACTCGGCGCAAATCCTGAATTCGTGGGGTGCGACGTCATTGCATTGTGTGCAAAATCACAGTGCGACGACGGAGATGCATTTCCCAAACATCAAATTAAACCCAAAAAGGAGAACTTGCTGTGGTTGAAGTAGGATCTAACAGTGTTCAAATGCCCATTTTGGAAGGTTGCTACCAGGAAAACATGGTTCTAGAGTGGCGGGAAAGAGAACACAAGGTGGAAGACGTACAAGCTTCCAATGATCCAGAGTGCGTGAACGCTTCGAGAAACTGCGGTTTGCTCAAGTTCTTCGAGATTTAGGGGATGAGGTCCCAAATCCGTCTACTGTCACACATGCTCCAGTGTTGTGATGCGGCCCAACAATACTTTGTGATCGGTGAGCACATTTTCATGATAGATGTTGAGGACATCTATTTTCTTACTGGTTTGTTCCGGAGAGGGGACCCTGTAGCTCTCACCGGAACATGGGGTAGTGACCGCTCTGTCGATGACATGGTGCCACATCATTGTACTGCTGTTGCTCGATCTTCTAGTGGGAAGATTCCTATCAGGGATGTTGTGGACCGCCGACTGCATACCATTTTGTTCACGATTACTAGAGTGGCGGGGAGCCAAGCCCCACACATGGCCACTCGGGTTCAGATGCTTTATGCGGAGGACTGTATGTCCCCCAAGATCTTCAACTGGTGCGAGGGTCTTCTCGCAAACGTCCGAGCTCAGCTGACCAAGTGTCGGCGGGGAGAGCTCAAGCAGTTTGGATATGGATCGATCGTGGTATCATTCCTCTTGCAGATCCCCCTCTTGCGCCCACAGGTGCGATTAGATGACAGGGAGCCCAGAGATCCCCACATGCTCAGATGGGTAGAGGAGATGGTCCGCCATGGCGGGGCTCCTATCATTAGCGTTGGTGGCGAGTTTTTCAGCTTGCTGGAAGGCCAGTTACTCATGGTTGAGGACTACCCGTACGGCGGTACGGATTACAGAGAGGATCCTGAGTTGGTGCTGCCCGAGGGTGCAGTATGGGGAGACATGGGTAAGAACAAAAACCTTTGTATTTTATAGTTTTGTATATTTATGATTTTTTTTTATGCAGTGCTGACAAGTATATAACATGTGTGTGCAGATGTAGGCCCCGTATGGCCTGTGGGAGTCTCTCTTCTGGCGAGGAGAGATAGAGGTGGGGAAGCAGTCGTGCCCCCAGGTGTTCATGTTGCCATCGTGGAGATGGAGGAGGTGTACAGGAACTTGTCCCAACTGATAGTGGATGTTCCTGATCCAACAGTGGATGACTTACCGAGACCTATGCAGAGGTTTGGGTTGGAGCGTCGGTATGCTTCAACGCCTTATTCCGCGAGGTAGCAAGGACTATGGATAGCTTCCTTACTCAGCGACAGAGAGCTATCCGTCGTGGGGGTGTACGGGCCAGCCGTCAGGCCTGATGACGTCATTATACTTGTACTGAGAGCTTCGAGGCCTCAAATTTTGTACTACTGAAAGCTACGAGACTTCAGATTTTTGTAGAGACTTACTGAAAGCCTTCGTGCTTCGGATTTTTGTACTAGCACTATTTTTTATGAGATATATATACAGACATTCTCGACGATTTATACATTATGTGTTCTTAAAATGATGAATGATGTGATCTTGTTCATATGTTTGCTTTTATGTAGTACATTATTTACATGTCGTGAATGCTTTTACATATTATGAGTATTATGTGTGTGCGATGTACCAATCTAGAATGAAGTTGGCCATCAAGTTAGCAACTATGTTTAACTCTCGTGGAATGTGTAGGTATTGAATGGATTCAAATGACCTTTCCAGGAGACGTACTCATCTGAAGAGATGGAGCAAGGTAGGATCATGGATAGCGTAGACCCGGTTGAGGTGAGAAACCACTAATTGAGAATCCATGTGGATGACAATGTGGTCCATACCCAAGGAAGTAGCATCGGTTAGGGTTCCAATTACCGCCTGATACTCTGCGGCATTGTTGGTTGCAAATCTGAGGAACCTTCCTCCTAAGTTGATGAGCTCGCCTGTTGGGGAATACAGTACCTAGGCTGCCGAGGCAAGGTTACGGCTATGCCAGCTAGCACCGTCCGTGAATCCATAGCACGTTTCCATCTGCACACGCAGACAGAACATGGTATAAGAAGCGGAAACAAGATCTAAAGACACTCAAAAATAAACGCGCCACACCACACAAAAACACAAAAGAACGCCATGTATAGTATATACAAGAGAATCTATGCATGATAGGTTCAGGCATATTACCTCTTCAGGTAAAGCCCATTACAGGGTTCACCCAAAGAGATTCCGTCATAGTCTTCAAGCTCATAAGCTCCCTTTTCCAAAATACGTTTGACAATGTAAGGTCCATGCCACATGGACTCAAACTTTCCCGCTCCTAGTTTATCATGCTTATGGTCGTACATGAGGACCAGGTCACCCTCGTTGAAGACACAAGGTTCAACATACTTGTCATATTGAGCTTTGATGCGTTTCTTGTGTGCTTCGTTAGGAAGGGTAGCATCTCGGCGGGACTCGTCAAGTTTTGCTAAGTACAGGAAACGTTCTTCCTCGGTAGTAGTGTTAGGAAGAAGTTCGATCGCAAGTTGTAGAGACAGAATTTCGCATTCTATAAGAAGGACACCCTCCAATCCATACACCAATTGGAAAGGAGTAAAACCTATGGCGGTTTTAATGGAAGTTCTGTAGGCCCATAATGCTGAAAAGAGCATGTTATGCCAGTTGGACTTATGCATACCTACCATCCTTTGGACCATAGTTTTCAAGACCTTGTTAATGGCCTCGACTTGTCCATTGGACTACGGGTAGTAAGGTGTTGATTTTTCATGGCGAAAACCCAATCTATCACTCAGTTCATCAACCATATGGTTCTGGAAGTGAGAACCATGGTCGGTCACTATCGCCTGCGGAACTCCAAACTGTGCTATTACATGATTGAACATGAAGAGTGCAGTGGTTTTGCCGTCGTTTTGGTATGTAGGAATTGCCTCGGCCCACTTTGTAAAGTAATCCACAGCTATTATGATGTAACTATGCCCCCCGGTCGAGGTAGGCTTACAGTGCATAAAATCGATGCCCCATTTTGCGAAGGGGCCCATAGCAATAACCGGGTGTAAAGGGGCGGGATGGGTGCGCTTCTTCGTATGGAAGTGTTGACATGGAGGACATATTTTCATGGCCTCAATACAGTCTTTGAAGATAGTAGGCCAATAATATCTTACGCACAAAATATTTTGGGATGTAGCCATCCTAGAGAGGTGACTGCCACATGCCCCAGCGTGACAATCATTCAGAATGCGTTCAGCCTCATCGTGAGTTATACAACGTCGAAGAATTGAATCTATGCCACGGCGGTACAAAGTATCACTTATGATCAGATAATACCTCGCATGGTGACATATTCTACGATGGTCGTCTTGAGACAGTTGAGGATTGAAGTGTTGGGTTTGAAGATATAATGAAATATCTCCATACCACGGATCAGTCGTACTGATGAGAAACAATGATTCATCCGGAAAAGAATCATTGTGCTCAACTTCTACATCAGGGCGGGGAAGGTCACAAATAAGCTCAGCAAACACCAAAGACTTTTTAGACTTGGGTTTCTCAAAAAGAAGGTCGAATTCTTGCAGTATCACAATCCAACGTGAATACTTTCCCCCAAGCACCTGTTGTGTGAGTATGTGGTACATGGGGTGTTACACAGAAATCTTCCACCCTGTGAGCATCAACATTATTTAGATGAGTTTGATACGAATTATGAAAACCTGTATTTAGATGAGTCAACTAAATCCGACAAAGATGTGGAACAACAGACTCCGGTCGTCAGGAGCTCTGGTCAAGCAAAACAACAACCCGAAAGGTATAGTCCACCATACTTTCGCTATGCTTTTGCATCATCTGCCATTGAAGATGATCCCAATTCAGTAAAGGAAGTGATCGAATTGACAAAGGGTATACTCTAGAAAAGGGCCATGGAACAAGAAATGGATTCCTTCAGAAAGAATAAAACATGGGATATGGTCGCACTACCAAATGGAAGGATACCCATAGGTAGTACATGGGTATTTAAGAAAAAGATGAATGCAACATGTTAGGTCAAGAAGTGCAAGGCTCGACTGGTAGTAAAGTGATGTTCATGAGTAGAGGGAGTCGATTTTGGTGATATTTTTTCTCATGTTGCTAAATTAACTTCCATAAGGGTACTAATGTCTTTAGCTCCAACATTTGATCTTGATATAAAACAGATGGATCTAAAGACAACATTTATTCATGGTGATCTTGAAGAATAACTTGATATGAAACAACTTGCAGGTTTCACAATGAAAGGAGAGGAGGAGTTGTTTTGCAAGCTCAATAAGTCTTTCTATGGTTTAAAGCAATCACCCAAGATGTGGTACCAGAAATTTGATATGTCTATCTAGCAGTTGGGGTTTGTAATAAATCAGGTTGATCACTATCTCTATGTCAAGAAAGTTGGTGAACACTTCATATATGTAATTTTGTATGTCAACGACATATTGTTGGTTGAAAATAACATGGATCTAATCAAGGAGGTGAAAATACAGTTGTCCTCCAAGTTTGACATGAAGGATATTGGTGCAACTCATTTCAGTCTTGGAATTTAAATCAAGAGAGATGGAGCAGATAGAAGGCTCTAGTTAAGTTAGAGTAAATATGTTGAGACAGTTCTGAAATGTTTCAACATGCAAGAGTGAAAATGGGTCAAGGTCCCTATTCGTGTAGGAGTTACGTTATATGTTGAAGAGTGTCCTAAGACACTAGAAGAAATAAATTACATCACACATGTGCTCTATGCTATTGTTGTCGGTAGTATGATTTATGAAAAGGTATGTAATCAACTTGATACTTCCCATGCAGTGGGAGGATTGAGCAGATAGATGTTGACACCTAGAAAGGAACACTGAATTGGAGTCAAGAGAGTTTTTAGGTATTTGTGTGGCCCAATAGATTATGCAATCTGCTAGCAAAGGAAACATGAAGTCAACAAGAAAATATCTATACATGGTTTTGTTGACTCCTATTGGATTGGATATCTCGTCCATTAATGGTCAACCAATGGATATTTTTTCAAGTTATTCGGTGGAGAAGTTAGTTGGACGAGTAGGAGGTATTTAGTTGTTGCATTGTCGACTATTGAAGCTTAATACATGGAAACCACTCATGCAAACAAAGAGGCATTTTGGTTGCAGAGATTGTGTTTAGAGGTTGGATTTAAACATCAAGCTGTTAGGTTGGATTGGGACAGTAAAAGTGCAATATTTATGGCAAAGAACCCTACATACCGTTTAAAGAAAAAACATATTGATGTGCATTATCACTTTGTGAGAGATGTGGTGGAAAACCAAAAAGTGTTGTTGGAAAAGGTAGACACTATGAATAACATTGTAGACTCATTGACCAAGTTTGTGAGCATTGCAAAAATGACTTGGTGTAGGGAAAAAATGGGTTTGTTGTCCCTAATTAAGTGAACTAAAGGTATGAAATATCTCATGTATGGAAAGAAGAAAACAACTGGGAGAATGTTGGGTGTGTTATATTATTTGCATGCAAATAAACAATCAAAGTCAATAGTCGACTAATAACAAGTTCACTGAAATTGAAGTCGACAGATGCTGGAATTTTGATCAACGAGCCGACTTGTATAGTCGTTTAGTCAATGGCGAATTTGAATAGCACAAAGTGATAATGGATTCAACAGACACTTAGATGATGAGAGGCTCAGCGGGCGATCAACTATGGTTGACTTAGTCAATTCGATTGTAATAGAATAACTCTATTCATTTAGGAAGTCATGGATTGTAATTAATGAGAAGTTAGTTGTACCTAACTCGGGTACCACGAGCTAGTGTATGTGTTGCATATATAAATATGATGTGAAGACATAGCCTAGAAATATGTGAGTATGATAAGTATTGTAGTGTACAAACTGCACTGTGTTGGTATTGTACAAGTGTAGTGAATTTATGCTTGAGCTATAACAATCTTATAAATCACTATTGTAAACGTTGGTAAAGAGTGTTGCTAATAGATAAGCGGTTAAGCTCCCTAGTTTGTTGGTTTTCCTCGGTAGAGGGATTTCCAAGGTAATCTCTATGTACTATGTGTGACTGTGTTTTATTCCATGTTAATGCTTTATATTTTTAACTATAAGAATCATCATGCATGCTCATTATAAAAGGTATTAAAACCCAACAATAATGGCATACATAGCCCAAGTTTTTGATTGCTTTGCTCGTTGGTGTTGCACAAAACACATCCTCTAACAAACTTTTCCACTTGCTTGTGCATCTTCAACCAATACACACACCCCTACAAATTTTCCACTGTCTTTGTCACTCCAAAATGTCCAACAATCTTGGAAGTCTGAGCTTCCCTCATTAGCAAAATCCTCCTCCCTTGGGGAATGCACAACACATCTAGCTTGTATAATAGTCCTTCTTGGAGGTGGGATTTATTACCTTCAATGGCCATGACTGCTTTCTCCTTTAGCTGCATGTAGACACCTCCAAAATCTTCATCTTCTTCATAGTCCTCATCAAGAATATCTTGATCACACCTTCTACTGCAATCTTAGTTATTGGTGGTCATGAGAGCATGTCTACAAGTTTATTTGTGACTTATTTATTATATTTAATCAATGGGTGGAATTGTTGCGAGAATCCTAACCATTTGTGATGCGTCACTTATTGCATCTTGTTTTGGATTTGTAAGTACTGTAATGGTTGGTGATCGGTGTGGGTTATGGTCTCCTTTCTTAGTTGGTATTGCTTTCATTTCTTTACTGCTTGTACAATGGCAGAGAGTTCTTTATCATAGTTGGGGAAGTACAACATTGCTCCATGAAACAACTCATAATGGTAGCATACAAGTCTTCTTCCTTGCATAAGAACTACTCCCAAGGCATAACCACTGGCATCATTCTCCAAATTGAACGATCGTTGCAAGTTGGGCATGACCAACATTGGATAATTACTTATATTTCTCTCCAGGTCTTAAAATGCCTTCTGTTGTGGACGTTTCCAATAAAAGTTTGTCCCTTTGGCAGTCATAGAGTGCAAAGGTGATGCAACTATAGAGAAATAAACATTGAATTTCCTTTAGTATTGGTCCTCTCCCATGAAATTCCTAACCTCAGAGAAGATGGTTTGTGTAGGACATTGATTGATGGATACAATATTCTCTGGCTCAACTGCTATCTCTCCTCCATGAATCATATGTCCCAAATAAACCAATGATTCCTTCCCAAAATCGCATTTCCTGAGGGTGGCAATTAATTGGTTCTTCCCATGTCAAATGTGAGAGGTGTTCTTGCCAAGGGTTGTTGAAGATTAGTTTGTCATCTAGATATACTATTACAAATGAATCAATAAAGGGGATGGCACATCATTCATTCATCTCATAAAATTTATAGGTGCATTGCATATATTGAAAGGCATCGCTAACCATTTGTACAAACCTTGCCTTGTCTTGAACACTGTTTTCCACACATATTCAACTTTTATACTCACTTGATGTTATCCTGACTTGAGGTCCAACTTGGTGAAGAACCCAGCCTACTCCAATCGATCCAACAAGTCATCAATCTGTGGCAAAGGATATCTATTCTTGATGGTGATCTTCTTTAGGGATCGATAGTCATTTCACATTCTCCAACTCCCATCCTTCTTTGGCATTATGATGATGTGTCATCCACATAGTGAGGTACTGGTTCTGATTACTCCTCGTGCCAACAACAGTTGCAGCTGCTTCTTCACTTCGTTTGCTTCGATGATGGATTGCCTATAAAATCCAATATTAGGCATTGGTGATTTCATAAATAAATGGATTTCATTTTCCACATCTCATTTGGGTGGAAGTCATGTAGATACCTAAAACACCTTCTTGTACGATTCAATCAATTGTTGTAGTTGTTGATGCTGCTTACAGTGCATCCTTTCAAACATGCTTCCATTTACACTTCTTTTCCTTCTGCTTGCTTATTCCCTTCTATGAGGAACAACAAAACAAATTTATTCATGCTACCTATGATCCTCCTAACCTGATGAGCACTGATTAGAGAAATTTTGGTTTTGTCCTTGTGTGCATTGATGGCATATGCTTTCCCATCCTTGACAAGCCTATACTAGTTTTCTCTCCTTCTTAAGATGCCATCTCTCATATATAAGTATGGGATTTCCAAAATCATGACACAAATGTCCAAAGGAACCACATCTATAATTACTTCATCCCCAAAGTTTTGGTTGATGGAAACATTGAACTTGCATTGCTTATTTACCTTCACCCCCACATCTTGTCTAACCCACCCCAAGGGTATGGTCATGGATGGTCTTGGGTTTCTAAGGCAAGCTTCTCATCCAATTGCATAGATATCAAGTTGGATTGAGATCTTGGATCAAACAAGCAATCCATTGTACTCTATCTCATGTGGATTTTGACATTGAACAATTTTGTCATCTCCTTTTCTTCTTGGTGATTACAATCAACGATTGCTACTTCCCTTTGAACCGTAGTGTAACTCACATTTCCTTCCAAGTTTGAGAACTGTCCACTTTTTCTTCAATATCTACTCTAATTAAATCCTTCTTCCTCTTTTACCTTTGAACATTTTGGGGCATGTTTTAGGGTGTATTTTCCAACAATCCTCCTCTGCATGACCTGTCTTTTCATAAGCCTTACATTATTTGAAAGAAGGGTTGGCCCCTTGTGTTGTTGCCGCAATCTTCTTTCCATCCCACTTCTTCTTGTTCTTCCCTTTGTTTTGTTCTTGAGATTTTGCTTTCTTGTGTGTACTAGGTTGTTGCTTCTGCTTGTCTCCCTCAAGATATTGTGATTTCAAACTAGCTTCATCTATTGTCTTAGGCCGAAACAACATTAAATGACATAAAATTTGTGGTAGTAATGCATCCATGTATTTAATTAACATTTTTGGACTCTTCTCGGATACTCCTAGTTTAACAACCCTCTTCCTAAACTCACTAGTTATCTTTTGCAATGATTGTCCTTGCCTTTGCTTGAAGTAGTGACATACAATTTGTTGATTCTCTTCATACCCAATTGGATAGAATTGTGCCTTATCATGTCTTTGAAGACTTCTCATCATTCATTGGTGGCTCATTCTCCAATTCTCTGTTTGATGCATCTCTCTCCCACCATGCCATAGCATGTCCTTCAAGCTTTAATCAAACAAATGAGATTCTTTGTGTTCACTTGCGATGGTGAAACCGCAACACACTTTGTGTTTAACCAAATCATAGTCAGGTTTGGTATATCCAGGGAGATTGTCACATATAATGGCAGTCACTTCCAAAACTAAATGATGTCAAAACTAGCTGAGAAGCTCAGCTTCTGGCAGGATTTCTCTTCACCATACTATTCGCAAGAAAACATACAAGTAGAGGCGGTTAATAAGTCCTTGAAAACCATGTTGCAACGGACGGTGAATAAAAATAAAAATAATTGGCACATCATGTTGTATCCAACACTCTAGGCATATTGGGCTCTGGTCAAGACTGCTACAAGGTTCACTTCTTTTCAGCTTGTTCATAGAGTCGAGGCTATGCTACCTATCGAGTATGAGATTCCATTTTAAAAGCTAGCCATTGAGGTCCTACATGACACCACCCATTTAGAGGAATGTTTAATTTACTTGGAACAATTAGATGAACATATAAGGGATGATGCCACTGCTAATGGAGCACACAAAAAGTGTGTCAAAGCTTAGTATGACAAGTCTATCCATCCTCGTGTATTCTCTGAAGGAGACACGGTTCTTGTCTATGACGAAGACCATGGAAAACTTGGGTTTGACAAATTCAATTCTATTTGCTTGGTCCTTACATAGTGAGGCAAGCCCTGAACAAGGGAGCTTATGAGTTGGAAGACTTTGAAGGAAACATCGCAGGGCCTAAAAATGGGCTCTACCTATGCCTAGATGAAAACACCTAGGAAACTTTGTTTGGACATGTTGTTTTATATGTAGCCTAGGTTGATTTACTTTTATATATTTTTTTATTCTTAAGGTTGGCCATTTCTCATTGTTCTATATGCTCGATTGGTAAATGACATCAAAAGAGCCTATGTTTGCTTGGATTTGCAAATGGTGACAATCATCACACTTGGCATGTTGCTTCTGCATCTTAGGTGATCTATTTTCCCATAGTCCACCTTATAAACTTAGGGGTAGTGTGTCTCGGTCCAACAACCAACAATGTTGCTAAGTATAGTGTTGTATTCGAGTTCTTATTGGAAGCAATTTCATATGGAATCCAACATTTAACCATTCACTTGGATTCACATATGGAAGAAACCAACACTAGTGTAAGAGCCTATGTTTTATGGGAAGCAACCAACAATGTTGTAAGAAGCTATGTTTTTTGGGATTTGAGAATGGTGCCAGTCGTCACATTTAGCATGTTGCTTTTGCATCTTACGTGATCTATTTTTCCACAGTCCACCATGTGAAATTAGGGGGAGTGTGTCTCAATCCAACAACCAACAATGTTGTTGAGTATAGTGTTGTAATCAAGTTGTTATTGGAAGCAATTTCATATGCAATCCAACATTTAACCATTCATCCGGATTCACAATTTGCAATGTCTTAGTTAAATGGCGCATATCGAGTCCATAATCTTACACTTTTAAGAAAATTCTCAATGGTGCAATTTCTGGAACATTATTTTGAAACTATTACTTAGGTTCATGTTCCAAGGATTATTATTCAATGTTTTATACATTAGCAAATAATGTGTTGGATTGGCGTTTGGCATTGTCATGTTCCCTCATTGATGATTAGTGGAAGGAGTTCCTAGCCCAACCAATTGCTTGGGTTGAGGAGGAAATTTCATGCACTTGGGGTTAATTATGAAGTTAAGGCATTAATTAGTTAGGAAGTTTAATTTTATTTTTATCTTGTTTGAAATGCACTTGGTAGAAGTAATATTTATTAATTATATATATTTATTTTGGAATAAAATGGATAATGCTCCACAAGTGTTCCTTAGAGGATAAGGTTGACTAACAGGTAACTTGCAAGACAAGAAAAGATAAGGTAGTCAAAGCAAGGAAAGTAGGAAAAGGAGAAGAAAGCAGAATAAATCACAAAAGAAGGACAAATCATAAAATCAGGATAAAAGCAAGACGAAGCATAAAAGCAGGACAAAGGCAGAAAAGCAGGATAAAGCATAAAATCAAGAAAAAGCAGGACAAAGCAGAAAAGTAGGAAAGTAGGGTAAGGCAGGGAAAAAGAAGGATAGAGCATAAAAGTAGGATAGAAAATCAAAAGCAAGATAAAGCAAAAGCAAAAGCAAAAGCAAAAGCAAAAAGCAAATCAAAGCAGAAAGCAAGGCAAAAGCTAAAGCAAAAAGCAAAGCAAAGTAGAAAGTAAGGAAAAAGCTAAAGCAAAAAGCAAAGAAACCTTATCCACTCAATGAGTGCGCCTTATCCTATATTACATGATCAACAAGTCACCTCAATATATAAAAGAAGGATTCCACCTCCATTTCACATATTTTGATCATTTGTGAGTTGAATTGAGTGAAATTTCGCCTCATTGACCTGGGAGATGTGCCCCATGCTTCTACTGAAAGGATGATGACATCCAGTCTTCATCACCGAGTCTATTTCAGGTCTTGAATCCTGATCCATTGGTTGGTGTTCTTGTTGTGCGGTTCAACTCCTTCATTCCGTAGGAACAACGTTGGAGGTTTGAAATGGAGGTTTTGGTTTCGACCGTTATGATCATTTATGTATGTTGAGACCTATTCCATTGCGTCCATAGCATCGTTTCCAGTAGGAAACAATATTTTTCTCATAAAAAAAGGTGTCCGGATGAGCAATTTATGGCCATTTTACTAGATCCGGGGGTTCCAGCTGTGAAGAACGCGCCCTTGCTTTTTTGTATGGTTTGGTGAATGCGCCCATGAGAAGATACTGAGTCTTGGTGCACCTCCCATGATCAGAAATCAGATCACTATCATCATACATATCATATTCAGTGTCAACATCCCCTCTTCTTACTCTTCTATAACATTCTTCTTCCATTCATTCTAATGGCTCACAATTAATGACTCTTTGTGAAGATAGAGCCACGAGACTTATTTTTATTGCTTAATAATATCAATGAGTATTTTTAAATGCTGTTAATTTTATGTATTATTTACATTAAATATCAGAAGAATATTTCGAGAGCCTTAGAGGTTGTTTGAGTCCATAATTCTCAAGACTAGCTCTTTGTGCAATTTTACTTGACTAGTTTTCAGGAAATGGCAATATACGGAGATTTGTGAAGCTATTTATCTTTCTGTAAGTTTTTGTATGTTTTCAATTTCCTATATAATCCATTCCAAGTCAAAAATCCGATATTCGTGACCTTCTCTTGCCATTTACTTTCAAATTCATCAAGACTAGCTCATTGGGCACTTTAATTTGACTAGTTTTGCAGTATGTGTAATTAAAAGTAATATGAATTCCTATTTTCTGCTATATCATTCATATTAGGTTCCTAAGACACCAATGAATCTCATACAAATCTCTTACTGAGAATTTGTAGCCCTCTCAGCCTGTTTGGAAGAGCCTGGAAAGAAACTAGTTGAGTTGTCCATCCTTGCTCTTTTTCTCCCTTTGCTTCCAAACTCTACCAGAACCTCCCAAAACCTCTGTAAAACTTGTCTAGTAGTATATTAGGGGGTCATGACCTGATATCTACCTCTGGGTGATTTCAAGTGTAAGTGGAAGTATTTACTATGCATATGTTGGTGTGCCCAAGAAGCCTTGGAGTAGACTTCAACGGTATCTGTTGTTGAAACATAATTGGCACCAGTACCTTGTGCATAGGAGTCTGAATATGGCCTTGATTATGATGTTTATGCTTCTTCACACTCCTTAGTATATTTGGCATATCCGAAAAGGTCCAACTATCTAGCTCAGGTTGGGTTCATCAGTATCCTAAACTAGTTTCCTCTTGTCTAGTTTTGTGAACTAGTCACTATCATACAATTTTCTGATCTTGAGAATTGAATTTGAGATGATATCCCATGATATCATATCAAGGATATCAGGCACATAGTTAAATAAGCACATTGTAAAATAACAAGAGCATGTACAAAATGTATATAATGTCGATCAAAAAGTTTTTCATCAAGTACAAAATACAAAATGAGCTATGTACAAAAAATAAGGCTCTATACAAAATATGACATCATGACAACTCTATCCCTTGGGTGAAGGATAGACGGTATGGTGGGTTGCTACTAAGGAAGCCACTCGGCGTAGTATCTGAACCCATACTCTCGGGACTCCAATGACCTATCTCTGCATGAGCACTAGGAGGTCCTCCACTTGATCCATGGGGATCTATTTGGCCAAAACATCCAGGATCCCATTTAAAGTATCCAACACTATAGATGCAACAACATCACTCGAATGGTATTCATCATCTCACATCCTTTGGTTGTGGTGAGGGCCTTCCAATCGTTCTGTACCATAATCTGGAAGAGAAAAAGTTGTTGTTAGATAAGCCTCTCACAAGAAAAACATATATATGAAAAATTCATAAAAATGATATAACTCTTCAAAATGAAAATATTTTTTACCTATGTTCCCCCAACACGCATCCGGTTTGAGTGGAAGATTAGGATCCTAACAGAAATCCACCATCTCGTATGGGTAGTCATCAATAACTATGATATGAGCATGCCACCACTCAAAGAAATCATCACTGAAGGCATGGAGGACCTGCCTACCTCCAAGCCCCCTCTTCATGTCACCTTACATGCTCATGTGAGGATACCTAAGATCATAAGGGGGTAGAGTGGTGTGTGGGTGCATAGTAGGTATTCTTCCAAGAATTAAAGAGACCAAAGGGGTCTCATATTCAAAAAACGTGTTATCACTCCAGGAGTCCTTCTAGGCTGTAACTCGAAGAAGCCTAGTAACTTAATCAATATCTCAATAATATAAAAAGGTGGATCAAGTTGGATGACTCATACGAAAATCACTCGCTCAAACATGCATAAACATACTCATATAGTCAAGGCTTTTAACCACTGCTGCTCAGAAGGTTTAATAAAAGTAGATGTGTGCAGAAAATATTATGCTAGCAAACTCATATAAAGAACATACATGAATGGCTGATCACAATATGAAATTGGTACTTGGTATTCGATTCACCAACACAGATAGGATGACATCTATCTGGCGTATACAAATGGAAAAATCATGAAATAGACATTTCACTGCAAGTACTGAAAAGAATAAAGAGGAAAAACTGAACACACATATGGCAAAAGAAGCTTGTACAAACGAGATGAAAATGAGAAGTCTGAGAGCCATATTGCATAAAGTCTCCAAAGTCCCACCATTGTTCTACATGAGTTCTGGGATTTATAGCCTTTACAACCTCTCCCCAGATACTAAGAAGCTGGGTCGAATTTACTTCAGATGGAAAATCCAAAACCGTTTTTCAACAAACCAAGAAAAATCATTTTTAATTGGCCAAACTGCTGAAAAATGGGGTTCAGAGATTCCTTCTATTCTCCCAATCTGTGGCACCTGTAGGAAAAATGAGAGAGGTTATTGTTCTCTAACGTGTCAAGAAGAAAAACCTCCGAGCGTTTTGTAGAATAATTCTCCAGTCGCTCAAAATCATCATTTGAAAATGATGGCTCTGCACAGTAAAAACGCCACTTTTGCTGAAACTGCTGAAAAAGAGGCTCAGAGATGGGTTCAATTCTCTAGCTATGTGACACCTGTGTATAAAATGAAAGAGGTTATTGTGCATTGATTTGTTTTGAGCAAAAACCTCTCTCAGATCTTTGAAACTCGTTTTGGTTTGCCCGAGATCTGCATTTCGAAAACAAGTGTCAAACAGGCAGGTTCCGGGATCCGAAAATTGGGGCTCAGTGATGGATTCAATTCTCTCAATATGCAACACCTATAGGAAAAATGGGAGAGTCTATTGTTCTATGACATGTTAGGAACAAAAACCTCCGAGCATTTAGAATCGTCATTTGAAAATGATGACTCGGGATAGTAAAAAACGCCACATTTCTTCATTATTTCCATCTTGCTGGCACCTTCAAAACTGGAGCAGCACATTGAAACAAATCCTATTAATTAAAATATTCACTTAAAAACCATCCTCTTGTCATTTGGAAGCAAAAATTGTGATCTGGGCAAAAAATAATGCCTCTCTGTCCTGTTTTGCACTTTCAGTGGCTAAAGAGCCAAAATTCGAACCTGTAAACCATCGAAAGCTCTGCTTTCGGTGGCTAAGAACAACTGTGAAAGCCTGCCTAAGCCACCGAAAGCTCTGTTTTGAAACTAATCTTCCAAAATGGCAAAAATGTATTTTGTCTCAGCTTCTTGATGACAAGTGAAGTTCTCTTGCTCTTTCGGCAGCTGGAATGAATTTGCATTTGAACACGAGCGCTGCCGAAAAAGTGGTGAAAATGCCTCTCCTTTTGGTAGCTTTGGGAAATTTTGCCTTTACGTTGTCAAAACAGTGTTGAGAAAGCCTCCGCTTTCGGTAGATTCAAACAATTTTGCTTTTGACTTGTAACCTGCCAAAACTTACCTTTCGGTGGCTAATGAACACCATCGTATTCGCCCAAGCCACCGAAAACTGCCCCCTGACTCACGCTGTATGTCTACCCTTTCGGTAGTTAGGAGTGCCTTGAAAATTTCGTTTAAGCTACCGAAAGATCTGCTTTCAGTAGCTTAGGGGCCGTTTTGAATAAGCACTTAGCTACCGAAACCTGTTTTTTAAGTTTTTTGAAATAAAAACTTGTCTCGAAAGTTTCTTGACGTATTATGAGTTAGAGCTCATTAAAATGAGCCTAAACACAAACTTTAATAATGTGTTTTCATTTTCAAATGACCTCCTATCACCTCACATAATAAAACTTAAAATTTTTTTTTTGAGGAGATAACAAAATGGATGCCTCCTTGTCCTACAACGGTTCAATTGAGACCTCAAGACGCTCAACATAAATGAGCACTGGTGATAAATGGTAGGTTGTATGCATTATAATCCATAGTACATCTAGGTCCAAGATGCCAAATGTGGAGAATCCAAACTAATTACCCTTGCCACGGTAAGGAAAATGATCTTCAACCTAAGATCAATAATCTTATCCACAAGTAGTTGAGAGCCAATTTTATCTGCATTGACACTACAGTAACTGTCAACACAATCTTGTACTGTAAAACCTCCATGAGGTCCTGTCCCGAGGTTCACCTCTTATTCTTGGAGAGATAGTCTGATAAGGAAATAGATTTCCTCGATCTCAATATGGATGATGATTATGTCTATAATGAAGGCATCCTAGTCCACATCCCAATATTGTATGATCATATTTAGCAACTGTGGCTGGGCCCTCATAGGTTAACACTAAAAGAACTTGAGCAAAATGCATTCGTGGAGAGATCCCAAAGCGGTGGGATCCACCACCACCTGTTGGTCTATAAGCTTATGGTTACACTCTCTCCATTGGACTTCCATTGGTAAGCCCTGAAAAGAAAAAAAATTCAAAATTATTCTTAAAATTTTGAGTTTTTGCAATATACGGGGGTGTGCGTGTCATGTAGTGGAGAGAACTGCATACTAGGGTTAGTGTACGTGGGTAACAGTCAGAACATGCACATACGTACATGCCCTATTGGATTTCTACCTGCATACGCATAGGGAAAAATTTTAAAGTTAAAAGTTATGCTTCTAAACAACAAAAATTTGGAATGCAAACATCAAAATGCAAGAATAAGGGTCAACTTGAAACCTAGTGGTGACAACATTCGATTCCATTGAGTAATGGGCTCACAATTTGGATTTGAAAATTGGAGGTACATTGGTGACATTTTGGTAATTTTTTCAAAGAATTGTCAAAAAGGAATTTTTTTAACCATTATAAAACTTTTTGACTCAAATTATTTCCTAAAGTGCCTAAAAAACATTACAAAGGACTTTTTTGAACAATTGCTACTAATGCTATTGCTTGATAACTTATATTGAATCAGGACAAAGTGGCACTATGCAATTTGTTTTTAAGGACAACACCATTATGTGATGACAAAGGTATTATTGTTTCTAACTGGCATATAGGGCAGGGCCATTCCGATTGCATACATGTTTTTTTAGTGTGAAACGTCATCAACCTTAGATTCCATGTTCGTTAATTTGCGACATTAACTTTCCATATTGAAACATCATTATTAATGATCTAGAGCCTACCTGAAACATGGGTACCCTAGATAGGTCCCCATAAATACTTTGGTGCCCATGCCGAAGATCTATGTTAGGTTTGGGACTCCCTAGTATCCCCGTCATGACTATATGTTGAAGCCACAATTGACTCTTCTTCATATTATTGTTGGCCATTAACCATAGGGGCTCACACAATTTTGCGTTTCAGTTGTGTTGCTACACTACATATTGCTACTTGCATTAACTAAGCCTAATGTATACTTGTTGTTTTCTTCCTATTGCTCACTACTCACGCTTTCTCATTAACCATAATACTTTTTATTTATTGTAGCCACTGCTCGAAACCATCACCATAGGAGACAACCCATATGAGTGTGCACTTCTTGAACATCCCTTTTTTGTGTTTTCTTTTGCATAAGTATGTTCAGTGCACTTGGAACTTAGTTGCATGCCATGCGACACTCATTTCCTCCACTGTATTATATCATCCTTTTATTTTTTTCCAGGATTTATAATATAAAAAAACACTAAAAATCAAATATTAAAAAAAATAGAGAAGGGGGAAATAATTATGACCTCTTATGAATGTCCTAAGAAACTCAATCATGTCGCCTTTGAACATAACAATTGTATTGTGTCCATCTTCACAATGGAGTAGTAGTTTTGGCCTTAGAAGCTGAACCATGATTTGAGTCCTAATAATCCCCTGATTGGTTACACTTCCAACCACTATGGAGCAATCTTCATTGCCTCATGCATTGTTGACTGAATGTTGTTGTTTCATCCATAGGTCATCGTCGCTTCTCAAGTCACAAAATGTGTTGTGTTCTTGTTGTAAGGAAGTCTTATCCTGATTTGGTCATTCCTAGGAATCTTTGACTTTGCATGTCGGCCTTCCCTATTGCCAAATTATTCTTAGTATCATCTTATCTAGTGTTTGGACTCATGCTAGTGTATAAGGTCCTCATTGAATTCTTATTGGTGGGTCACTTCTCATCGACTATAACACACTACTACGAGGATTTGACCTAAAGTCATATCACCCTGGCCGTGTATTCATCATTTACATGTGACCTTGCACTTGACATATGACAATCCATCCTTGGTCGACGATTGAGCAATTTCCCACCATGTTTGACGAAAATACGTCTATTCACATTTTGGGATTTGTGTTGTACCTCGCGTTCCATTTTCATCATTGGTGGAATCCCTCACCTCTGTCAATAGATTTCATTATTGGTTGTTTCTTAGAGGCTCGCTTTCATGTTCTATTCACATTTTTTGCACGTGAGAGACATAACCAATACTCTATACTACAAAACTTTGTCCAAAGTCCATGTTCCAAGTCAAATTAGTTCCCAATATTTCCTCATGTTGGTTGATGGAGGATGTCCTAATTCCCCCCTTTGAACATATCTATTCTCACCGACTTCAACACATTCTGCTCTAGGAATGGGATCTAGAGTACACATAGTACCTTGGGACTTGCAGTCATCAGGGGAAAGTTCTCTCACTATTAGGGTGTGGGAATACATCGATGTCTCCTGTTTGATGGATTCTACAAGTGTTGTATCATCTTCGTGGCCATTTTCCATCATTTTATATTTGATCCATGGATTCACTTTGTAATCCTTTCATGACCATGGTTTCACATTCATTATATTTCATGGATCCATAGTGTACTTGATTTGGATGCCATGTTCTTTCCACACTTGAGCATGAGCATACCCACCTCGGGAAGAGAGTGTTCTAATGCTTGGTTTTCAGTGTAGGTTTCTTCCAAATCTAGTGTCGGTGAATCCTACTCAGGCCCATTGACCAAGATTCGAGTTAATTTATAATGTATTTCATCCATCTATTATAGCATCATTTTGCTCAATGCTGCTCAAAAGCCTCCTATACACACCTCATACATCAAATTATGAGAAACATCCTTCAAAAAATGAAATTTTGGCATATGTATGTGGGTTTCACACTAGAAACAAACATATATGCATGTTACCTGTTAGCAACATGTGTACCCCTATGGAAATTCAAAAAATAAAAAAAAATAAAATAAGTTCCATGGTTGGTTTGAACAGTTGGGGGATCGTTCTAATACCAGTCACACCAAAACAAACCACCCAAACCATCCATGTCCAAGTATGAAACAAGATACAAAAGGAAGGAAAAGGGACCAATTATTGAAGAAAGCAAGGAAACGCTGGAGCAATTGAGTCAAGAGTTTATTGCCTCAGGATTTTTACTGTCATTCTAACCCTCGATTCCCATATATGTTGAGCGTGACATTATTTATAGAGTGAGTGGGGACTAGTATTCTTAGTCCTCTTTATTCTTAGTTGGAAGAATTTTGTGGAAGAATATTGTTAGTGGCTCGAGCAAGGATGAACCATACTGGTGACAGAGGCACCTCGTTGAGGACTCATGTATACATATTGTTGTTAGAACCACCTCTTGAAGTATTATAAGATCACTCTTCTCTTCCCCCCCAACAAAAAAAATCATCGTGTTTATGGTACAATTTACTATCGCATTGAATATTGTGGGTGGAATTGATATTAATACGTGATTGCCAATTTACTTATTCCAATAGTTGAATCTAGCATTGCTTTTGTTATTACTTTTCAATATCAAAGAGTATTTGAGGAAGGTATTTTGTTGCTTGTTTGCAGGTGGAAGATAGATTTAAGGTTGATCAAAAGACGGTGTTCGAAGTCCTCTACTTGCAAAGATTTCAAGTATAGGGTACAAGTAAGTCATATGATTCATGTTGGTTGAATAAGTAGGAAATTAGAGGTAGGTCTTCCCTCGAATTTGTTGATAGTTTGAACCTAGCTATTAGGTAAGTAAAATTACATAACAATGTCCATGAATTCTTTAAGAAGGAAATGGACCCCTTGCGGTGGCTATGAAAGACAAATCTGAGACTGAAAAGAAGAGAAATTTATTATACCATTATCAAAATATGATGTATTATACATAGAATGGACCTCTCAATATAGGTACAAAAAATAAGGATGTTATGTTTGATCATGTATACCTTTTAATTTTAATATGTATTATAGTTATCTAAATAACTAACTAGGTTATATTATTTACTATCCTTTGGGTCCTTGTACCACTCATCCACAACTCTATCCTACAGTGGTTGGTGATCTATCTCTACTCTATACTATTTAGTGCCCTTGGTGCTAGTATTTATCTCATGGGTATTACTAGCTCAACATTTACAAAACAATCCTCTCATCAGTATGATCATAAATCCACATACATATTATAAATGAAATACATACATCTATACACATACATGTAACATAGTAAAAACACAACACAAATTAAAAAGAAATTTACGCATTAGTCCCCAACCCTCCCTTGGTGGAATTGATAAGTTTGAGTCCCTCAAAATTCTATCCCCACATAAGGATACTCCTTTAAGACCACTGTATATTGATCCCAAGCATCAAAAAAATTCATGGGAAAACATCCAACTTGTTGCCAAGCCATATAATCAACTCACCCATCACACCATCCACGACTCCCTCACTTGGTTGGCCTTGATGATTGACATGGTTGTATGGATGGAACTAACTAAAAAATGAAGGTAGATATAAGTGTGTTTAATGAAAAACTCAACTCCCTATTTCTCATGGAAATGTGTCAGCTATGTCTATAAAATACCCAATAGTATCTAAGCCCATGCATATTGGTACCACCACATAACTCTCTTGGCTAGATCATATGAATGCTAGATATATGGTGCGTGAAAACATCCTTCCCACTCTCAATACCATATGGGACATAACCCTCACCCCTAGTATGGTGATGTTTTCAACCAATATCAACCCATTAAGCTTGTATATACCCTCCTTGTAGTGAAGCACTATTGGGGCATGTGATGTGTTTGTCCTTGTAGTAGTGGTGAAGGGTCATCATCTTTTCATGGATGTAAAGCCTTGTCAAGAATTATATGTAGATTAGGGTTAGATCTAGTTGCGGCCTTTATCCCTTGGTATTCCACACCTTGATGGTCCTCCCAAAATACTTAAGCCTAACTACATCAACAGGAATAAAAAATACTTTAGCATACCATATTAACTAGTGTCCTCTATGGTAGCACATCGATCCTTACTATAATAATCAAACCCTCATGTTCCTTCTCCCTCCTTTAGATTAGTGTGTCTTAGTCCCTAGCACAACATTAAAAAACATGTTATAATCACACAACTTTTGCACCCTTTGTCATCTCACTTCGCATGATTTACCCCTTAATAGATCCACCATTTTACACCTACCCATTAGTATGCTTGCATGAGCCTTTTTAATGCTTGATGCACTCCTCATATTCAAAATGGTATGATGTTCCAATAATAGTCTCACTATTTCATTTTCTTGTTGGAAGAAAAGTTGTGTAATCATATCACATGATCGAGGCAATCCCCTATGCATGTTGTCACTCCTTTTAAAGGAATACACACATAGTTTCAAACATTTATCCCTTCGAGAGACATGTGAGTTACTGAAAACCTTAAATAGGTTTCATATGGGACAAAAATCCACCAAAACAAAAAACTAAGCAGACCAAAATGGAAAGAAGGATGAGAGGATAACCTAGAAGTAATGGAATTTGATTTCATTGGTCCAATCTCCCATAATTAGTAACATGAGATTGAACAAATGTACTTCAAAATATATGTTTTGGTGCTATTTATAATTTGTTAACTAAAAATAATTTTGGATGGTACAGGACATCCCTAGCTCCTTTTTTGTTATTCTTATAATGTTGGATTAATTTTCTCAAGCACTTTCATGCTACGGTGTTGGTTTCATGTATGGGATATTTGTTAGGAGCCATTTTCCCACCATTTTTAAACAAATTTGACAATCCCCTGATGATGGATCTTGATATGGATTCGAAATGTAGACCTAGTCACTTGGTTACTGTGGATTCTCTGAAATCTTCTGAAACTAACCACCACATAAATATGGCAACATAAATACCCTTTGGGTATACTTAATTAAACTAACATTCTGACATCGTATTTCCCTTGCATATGTTGAACTTAACCATTTTGATGATCTTTAAGTTTATACTAGGGTCCCCCATCTCAAAAATGTAGCTCACCATGATGAGTTGTATTATGCAGTTGCTGTGTAGAAATACTCCATCATCATCGGTATACTTTGTTTATTAGATATCACCCTTTTTCATTTATGCATCGATGCCTCTCATACCCTCTATGATTGGGATTTTGCATAATCCACATGATATCAAGATCCTCATTTTTTTTTCTTCTCTTTTGCTTGTTGTCCTATACCCATGAACTCTTGAGATGTTGTTGTTGGTTATTATTCTTTGATTCTTCCCATACCATGAAATCCACACTTAATTCATGTGTAGAATTCCATATGAATTTTAACCACCATAGAGACTTTCAAGGAGACCCACCCTTGGTTTCCTCCAACTACTATGATATTCCTCACACTTAGTTTAGAACTATTTGGTCGCATTTAGGAACTTGTCTCTCTCTTTGTGAGATATCTAGATTATTTTATTCTTTGTACAATATAAAATACAAAAACATCAACAAATCAAAGTGGGGGAAATATTATTACTTTGATATCACTATTGGATTTCAACCCGTTTTTGCATCTTCACTTTGTATTTTATTCTTTATACAATATAGAATACAAAGACATCAACAAATAAAAGTGGGGGGAATATTATTACTTTGATATCACTATTGGATTTCAACCCATTTTTGCATCACTTTGTTGCTATGGAAACACTTTATGTTTCCCTTAATTGGATCATCTCTACTGAGTCACCAATGACTTATATTGTTTTCAATAGTGGTCATTTCCATCTCATCCATTCCAACTGATGTCATCACCATCGTTTTTGAGAACTGCAAGTCCTTGTGTGCCTCTTTGTATTGAGTACCTTGATCCTCTAATCCTACAGTTTCCATCATTTTTTACTTGATACACATGGCCCTTGGTACAAATCTCAATCAAAACCATCCTCCTAATCCTATGCATACCCATGGTCAAGTCTTCTATTATGATAAATGGTCATTTCCCATGTCATCCTATTTTCATGCTCATTTTAAGGGAGGTCCCGAGTCTCTTACTCATTGGCCAAGTCATTGTTGTATGTCAAAATATTTTATTACATTTGTCAACTTGTTTTACACCTTGTGTGGATTTATAGAGATTCCTCAATCCTTGTTTTCGATGAATTTTCCCTTAGTGACACCAAAAAATTTACTCCAAGGATTGGCTTAGAGGCCCTAGAACTTGGTACCCATCATCATTTACTTTGCGTTAGGGATGGATTTTCATCATTAATCTCACTATTGTAGTTTCTCCGATGTTTAAGTTCAACTCACTATCACATGGTGGATACTCATACACATTGTTAGAACTTAGGCGTAGTGTTCTAAATCTAATTGAATACCCTAGATATGTATGGATCCTTTGGGTAGTTGTTCAAAGCCTTTGGTGTAAGATTCCATTTAGCTAGTTCTCTTCATTTTTGAGCCTCACTTCCTAGTGGGATTCCTTTTGTTGCAATTATTCACCCCCTTGGGCACTATTATTCCATTCCATATATTAGATGAAAGCAATATTAATTTTAAAATGTAATCTAACCTGGTTTCTGTCTCCATGATCCCATATTGTAATTTTCTTTAAAATGTCATCATCCTGGGTATGCACACCTCATTTTTAGGTTATCTTTCTTGCTCAGGGATTCATGATACACAACATTTACAGCCAAGCCCCAACTATACAAAAAAAAAACTCTCATGCTAGTTAGTATTGTTAAATTAATGTAACTTCAAAGTATATTCTACTTGTACTTTATTATTGTAAATACGTCGGGGATGTTTTACCTCCATCGGGGATGTCATTATTACATTTGGTCAGGTAAAGGTCATGAGGTTAAACCTCCATTGTAAGTCAGGCCGTTAGCACCCAAGTAAATGTAATATAAGTGGTAATTGAGTCTCTCTAGAGAAGTCAGCCCAGTTAGGATTACTGGGGCCGACATAACTGAGTTAAAGATTAGGTCAAAAGTAATGTATAAATAGAAGGAGAGACTCCTTCATTTATTCATTCACTCACTTGTGCAATTCGCATTAGTAGAGAGAGAGAGATATCTGCGAAGGAGAAGGAGGAGTGGCTAGAGTCGAGAGTTTGGTATTTCTTATCTCTCTTATTTGTGAGACATGTTTTTGGGACATTGTACTTGATCATCTATATTGAGGAAGTTCTTGCTGGGTTTTCTTCCCCTAGAGGGTTTCCCAGGGTATATTGTTTTGTGCTTTGTGATTGTGTTTCTTTCATTGATCCTGCTTATGCTGCTATTGTGAATAATGTATTGAATGCTAATGAATTTTAAATCTAGTCTATGGTAGCATATATAAGCTTAACATGGTATCCGAGCTTTCTTGAAAAGAGCAACTTTCACAAGGTAAAACTCTCTCTCTCCGGAAGTGAAAAATTAGGGCTTTGCATAGAAGTGGAATTTTCGAGTGCTACTAGCATAGAAAGGTGCGTCTCTCTAAGAGAGAAATTTTGATACCAAGATCTAAGTTTTTGAGTGGGTAAAACTCCCGAAAAGTCAAACCCTAGTTTGACTCTGGACCAGAAAACCAAAAAAAAGCCAGAAATTGTAGATCTGAAATTCGCAAGTCAATTTTGAAGGGTAAAATTTTGGAATCTTCAAAATCCAAGCACACCAGCATACTCGCCTCAGTCAAGCGCATCTTTTGGTGAGTTCAGTTTTTTCATTTTGAGAAATTTTGATTTTTGATTATTTTATGCTCCCCGGGTTGCAATGGCACCAAGCACCAAGCTTGATGACAAGTTGGAAGGCATAGAGAACTTTTGTGCTTGGAATTATAGGATTGGTCTCATTCTAGAAGAGAATAACCTTACCAAGTTTGTTAAAGAAGTTATACCTGAACCTGAAGAAGCTGAAGCTAAGGAGAAGTAGAAGAAGGATATGATTAGGGCTATGAGGATCATAGAATTCTCCATTAAAGATCACTTGATTCCTCAAGTGTCCTCTAAGAAGACTCCAAAAGAAATGTTTGATGCCCTAACCAAAATGTATGAAGGGAGAAACATAAATCAGAAGATGAACTTGAGAACTCAACTCAAGAATACAAAGATGAGCCATGGAGAATCCATTCAATAATACTTTACAAGGGTTTCCCAGTTCAAGGAACAACTAGAAGCTATTGGAGACACACTTGATGAAGATGAGTTGGTAATGAATTCTCTCAATGGTCTTGCTAGACTTTGGGACTCATTTATCCAGACTATGTGTGCAAGAAAGGAAAGTCTACTATTCGAAGTGGTATGGGAAGAATGTGTTCAGGAGGAAGCTAGAGTAGCAAATCGAGAAGCATTACTCAAGGAATACGATCAAGCTCTATCTACCCATACAAAGAGAGGAAAAGGAAAACCTCAATTCAAGAAGGAAAATCATAGGGAGTTCCATCCTCCAAAGAAGTTTCAAAAGTATAAGAAGGGAAACTAAAAGCGAAGAGATTACTCTTCTTATCTATGTTACCGTTGTGATAAGATGAGACATATTTCCAGATATTGTCCTAAGAGAAAAGAAGAAGTCAAGAGGAAGAGAAATAAAAGACATCATGCTCACCTTGCCGAAGACGATGAAGAAGAATCAGAAGATGAAGAACCTCCCAAGAAGCAAGCAAAGGAAGAAGTCGAAGAATATTTCTTGTGATAGTGGTGCTTCAAATCACATGACAGGTCAGAAGAAGTCTCTCTCCAGTTTAGAAGAAAAGGACTCCCCTTAGAAAGGATGTAATGTCCCCATTCAAATAATTGTATAGCAGACAATCCCCATCAATCCTACCAAGTTCCCTAGGTTGAATGGGTACATTGGGAATTGTAATAAGGGAGCAAAGGAATAATGTTTACACATTAGAATAGTCCAAGTATTTAATAAATAAATTGAATAAATGAATCCATGAGGAATTATAGGTGGCAAATGGTTTTGAGGACATTTGGAGGATGTGGGATCCCCATTAGCTTGGTTTCTCACTGCCACATGGAAAATCTCAATTGGCATTTCGAATCCATGGGAAGGAAAACATTATTGGGTGATTTGGTAAGGCATACACATGGCATGGAGCATCTTAGGTCTAAATGTGGTGGAATAGTAACATCCATGGAAGAGGAGGAGTCAAATTGGAGACTAGTGGACACTTGGGCTAGATTCTCTAGTCTTATGACAACAATGATGAAGCATCTATGACATCTATGAAAAAATTCAGATCTGACTTCTTACACCTGACCATTATGACATGTCAGCCCCAAAAATAGGCTCAAGAAGGCCCTCATGGAGTTGGGGGAAGCTAAAGAGACTCCTACTCGAAATTGGGAGAAGATGGAGGGTTGGAAACTAGGAGACAAGTGGCAAATGTGGAATATTTCTTCAGTGGAAATATCTAGAAGATAATGAGAGGATTTCGACCCTTAGAAGGCTAATGTTGGTTATAAAATGTAGAAATCAAGTATGAGAATGGCTTTTGATGATTTGAGAAAAATTGCATTTGTGAAGAGAGAGCTAGTGGATGACTAGTTTATTGCCTTAGCCAATTTCGAGGGTGAAAGATTCCCATCCAAGTTGGTGTTTGGAGAGGTCACTCAGGTCTTTCATGGAGTTTTAATGGACTTTTATTTGCAGGTATCAGCTACAGGGCAGCTCATGGTTTTGTTTAGTGCAACACCATCTCTCAACCATTTCCAGTTTTGAAGGCATATTCATGCTCCTTGAGGGAGGGCGTTTTTGGTGAGCTCTTGTGCTTCTTGAGAGAGATTTTAATTATGTATCTATGATTGTAATATATTAATATCCTCTGTTCTTCATATTCAGAAAGTCTCAGGTCTAAATACCCACTGGTTGTATGCAAAAATGTTGATTAATGACCAAACAATGTCCATTTCCCCACTACATTGATGTATAGCATGATAATGCTAATGGTTTCGAATGAATGGATGATTCTATGATGCATTTATGATTAATAGACCGCCATGGATGTATTTTAAAGTTTCATGTACTGCACTTGAGCATTTGAAGTATTTTTACTCAGTTTAATTGCATTGGGAGAAGAAATAGTGCCATTTCCTCAAGGGTCGAATTGGTGATTTTTGCAGCTGAATAGGAGAGGGTTGGAACAGAGATAATGATAAATTAATGATGCACATGAGACATTAATAAAATACTTAATACATCCCCTACCTCTGTTCATAAATTCGAGGGAGTTTGGAAGCATTTGGGAGCCCATTTCAGTGTTTACCCAAGGGGGATTTGATGCATAAATTGCTAGTTAAAATACCATACATTGACCAAAATATAAATCAAATTTGAAGAAGTCTATTGAGGTTTATAAATAATCCATGAACCTAGTATTCAAGTCTAAATATCATTCATATACCCTTACAGAATATTTGGGAGCATTTGGGTTAATTTGGAGGCCAAACAACAAAACTAGTCAAGGGTCGAAGTTGGGGAAAAAGTGGAAAATTGGTCATTTTAATAAATTTTTGAAAAAGGGACATTAAAAAGGATCACTAGGAGAATAGGAGAAACAAAATACAAGATTGATGATGGATTAGAGTTCACCATCAGACATTCCAGTAATACCTACAAGGAGATTAGGACCAAAAGAGATCCTACCAAACAAACCAAGATAAGTATTTGAATTGTCATTTTTTGTCAATTTGTTTAAATGATAATGTCCATTTGTATACACATTTATTTAGGATATGTGTTATTCATGTTAGAATTCTTGCATTGATATGCATATGATAGGTAAGTAGCCTATGGTGCTATACAACATTCCATTGCTACTTATCTAGAATGAAACCTCTTTGCTGACATATTGGGAGTAGTGCACACTCTTAATAATGTTATGGTAGAAATGGAAGGCATCTAGAAAGTTACCATATGAATGTAGGGTATGGATGAATGTTGTGATAGCATCATGACAGTGTGACTTATGATTTATGCATATGTTTTGGAAACTATGAAATGTTTCTAACCATGCTATTGAAATTGACTTGTAGGAAGTATCATACAATGATCACCTACAAATGAAGAATGACGAGACTTGTTCCGTAGAACAAGTGAGAATGGTTCAAATATAAACAATACTTGTGAAATCAAGTAGACGGAGTCGACTATGAGGAGATAGACAGACTCATGGTCTGATCAAAGTATATGAAGAAGATGTACCTCCTAGAGTTGAAGAGGTTGCACCCTCTCACGATGACGAGACTCCGGAAGATCATGATATGTTGGAGCCCCAAGAACCTCCATCCATGACTATACTTCTCCCAAGAGAAAAACAGCTTGGGCTCATGAAATTATTCAAGATGCAGAGAGGTGTTGGCTTGACTGATGCTGACCCAGAGGTTTTTAATAAGACCCAGGTTCTTCGTGGTTTCCCTTTGACCAACAAAACCCCTTCGTACCGGCCGTTTCGGAAACAACCTGTGAGCAGGTTGAGGTCTCACCCGAGGTGTATCTATGGGGTACTGCGGAATTAGGTTTCCACAATATGTGATGAGTTGTTGGGACAGACGTACTGTGCAGTGCAACAGGGGCTATGCGTTACGAGGTGAGATTGCGCAGCGATGGACAACGCCGCGGTCCGCACCACTAAGTCCTTCTATCGTAGGACTTCTACTGAGACATTCATTCGTCTGCTGTGCATAGGAAAGTACATAAGAAATCTCTTAATACTTGAACAAATAAATGATTCACTGCTTTTAGAAGTAAAGCTAAGTATTAACCATTCATCTATTCATGCAAACTTAACATATCATCTCCATATTCTCTTGATGGAAAATGCATACAAAAGTCTTCACATAACAGAGTGCAAGGAAATATTTAGACATTCATCTGCAGAAAATAGGTAAATGCAATCACACACAACATTGTTCCACTCAATCACACAACACAATATTTAACGTGGTTCACTCCCCCGGGTGGGAAGCTACGTCCACAAGAACGGTTGTTATATATATCTTTAATGGGAAGGGGACAACCGCTCTTGGCCCGCGCACTCAGCTACAGACTCTCTCTTCTCTCGACTAGGTCTCTGCGTACACAGCTGCAGAGCCTTTACAATGGCTTCTCACTCAGAAAAGATCTTACAATACATCAACAACAAAAGTAATGAGGAACCCCAAAAAGTAACCAACCAACCCCTTCCCTTACAAAAATGTCTTCTTTTATAGACCAACCCTAAGGTCATGTCTTTACAATGCTGAAGACCGAAACCCTTAGGGTTTACAAAACTGCTATGGTTTCTCTAAACCGTCCTACTGGCCTCTGGTAGCGAGTGTGCTGTCGTGGAAGTCCTCCATGCCTTCGTTCTGTCGCTTTCGGCCTTCCTGCTGTGCGCACACCAACAGGTCATCTTCATCGAGCCGCCCTTCCACTAATGGACTCGTACGACTGGCTCAACTCCCAGTCGCTTTCTTTGTAGATTGTTCATCCTCTTAACGGCCTTGTACAACTGGCTCGGCCTCCAGTCGCTTTCTCAGTGCCATTCTCCACTTAACAGCTCGTACCACTAAGAACGGCCAACTGTCACTTTCCCTGAGTCATTCTCCACTTAACGAACTCGTACAACTGGCCGCCTTCTTGATATGCTCATGCCCGCAGCTCGACATCCTGGAGCATACTTTCCAAAATTAGACCACCGCGGGTCTATCCAGTACCTGTATCTGTCCTTTGTCCATCAATCCACTTTGCTGGCTCCACGTGGCCTGATCACTTCGCAGCACTGCTTTCTCGCAACGCTGACCTTCGCGGTACTACCAAAATTTGGTTGCTGCACACAGCTTTGCAACATCCCCCATACTTGTACAAAATTATATCTTTTGTTGAGCTGTGCTCAACTCCGCAGCTCAACCTCCTTGTGCTATCCAAAATTACCCCAACTTGGGCCAGGCCCAACATGCCCCTAACACTTACATGTGGCTCATCCTCGAGCCACCTTCTGCTTCGGCCTTCTAGATCTGCTCCGCGACCTGTGGATCTAGCTTGGTTGTGAACTCATTGTAAGTGTTGATCAACTGTTCCACTGCTTCCTTGGTGTCTTGCTCGACTTGATTTACTGTATCAAGCAGTGTCGGAGTTATCTCTTCCCCAATATGTTCTTGTACCTGCTCCTGGTTGTCGCACAGATCTTTCAGCTTGTCTTCGATCTACTGCGATACTGCTATAGCATCCTCCAGGAGTTGCTGCGCCTGATTATCCATCTGTCTCTTTTTCTCTTAGCGCTTGGACCTCCTTTTTCAAGCCTGAGATCTCCTTATACCTTGGTAGTCTATCTATGGGTGGCAGAGCCTTGACCTCTGCGTCCAATTGTTCCAGGACGGTCTGCTTTTCTTTTACCGCGGTCTTTACTTGCAGTAGCCCTTGATCCTCTTCAAGGGCAGTAAATGCCTTTAAAACCTTCTCTAACAAATCTTGGCACTTAGCCATCTCGCTGGTTATGTTCTGTGTCATGGCGCTAACTGCTTGCTCTCTTAACTGCTGCTCAGTTAATGGTGCTTGCGCATTGAGCTTTTCCTTCAAGGCGGTAAGATCGTCCTCATAAAGAATATTTTTATCTTGTAACTCCATCTTCAAATATTTCACCCTTTCTCCAATCCTCAGAACGGTGTTCGCAGGATCGTCTTGGAGTTCTATGTCTTCAATATCTTTCATGACATCAAAAATGGTGTTCTCCAGTAGTAGCCGATGGTCCTGTTCATCATAAAATTGTATCTGCGTGCACAAACTAGAGTCCTTGAGCTCCCTGTTTGTGGTTTGCATCTCCGCCTGCGACTTCATGGAATCTACTGTTCTTTCATGCATCTCATCGACGATATGCATGTGTAGAAAGTGTAATCCAGGCAAAGGAATCTTGGCTAAGTCGAGTTCTATGCGCTCAACACCCTTTGTGTGCAGAACGCTCTGTTCTGACATTGGTAACACTATGGCCAATGGGTCCAGATGAACAAACCAGGTCTTTGAAGGTAGCGATATGGCTAGCTGCGGTGGTGCTTGCTGTGAGGTTCCTGCCGACCTCCCTTCAGCTCCTGCGTCGTGCGGCAAGGGTAGGCTCTTATGGACATCATCCATCTTTTTCATAAGCCCTTGCAGTGCGAGCCTAGTCCTTTGCAGGTCATCCTGTATGACCTTGTCCTTCTTTTCTTTTTTCTGTCATTATCCCTTCCATCTGTTCTGAAACCTTTTCTACAATCATGTCGAAGTATTCTTCGTTCAACACTGTCTCAGATTGACTCTTTATTGCTTTCATCTTCTTCCGTGCCTTTGGCTTCTGTGGGGTTTCAGGTTCTTTCTTCTTTCCTTTTTCTTCAACAATAGGCCATGCTAGCAGGATTGGTTCATCTTCTTCTAAATCAGTCTCGACATCCATGACTTCGACACGGAATTCAGTCGACCAGTCCTTCATGAGGATGTCAATGTCTTCCTCGTATATATGGTAATTACCTGCATACCATTCTGGTTTCTTCATCTTTGCTTTGGGTGAAATAAAGATACATCGCATGTCCTCCATAAAATCAATAACGCAAATCTACTTCGACGTTACCTGCTTTGTAATGCGCGATGTATGGGTGATCACCTGGCGCAACTAGGTGTAATACTGATAGAATACTTCAGCTGTCGCATGCTGCCACTCTGCATTCAGATTTACCCAGAGGTTGGCATAGCGGAATCCTCTTGGATCGTTGGTTTCTGTAATTACACCGACATATTTTTCCGGTTCCTTCCATCTTGTGAATGCAATGAGGATAATCATCCACGTGAAGTGGAATTGACCTCCATTCTCCTTATTATCATTGAGTTCATCCAGGAACTCATTTAGAAGGTACTGACACCAATTGAATTGGGTCCCTTCAACCACTGCAGCACCGAGTAGTATTATGCCCGTAGGCACCTCCGGAGGCCTGGCTGTTCTTATGATTTTTCCTGCGAGCAATTGTGTAACAAATCTTGTCACTCTATCTTCAATTTCTTATATGGGAAACCCTCTTTTTCCCTTCACCAATGCATGGATCTGCTTCATTTTCACGACAACTTCTTTTTCCTTACCCTTCCCTTGGAAGAACTGCTTGGGATCCTTGCCGCGCTTGCTTAGTCCTGTTATGCGGTGGATTAATCCAATGTTCAAATCCACATTTCGATCCATCCATAGGTATCCTTGGTGAATTCGCGCCATCAGAGTGTGAACCACTACATTAAGTTCTGGTGAACGATCAAAATGAGGTAGTCGGAGCAGGTTCAACAATCCAGAATCCACTACCGGTGTCAACCAGCTTTCGGCGACCAAGTTAAATATACCCTTAGCATCTTTCTTCCAGCACATGTACTATTCAGGCTGGAACTGTGGGTACTTGGGATCATGGGGTTCTTCCTTCTGTACACCTAGGAGGTCATAGTCTTCCCATTTACACTCCAGGATCTTTCCTAGTAGGTGATGGGCAACCTCTACATGCTTCGAAATGGGCGACAAGGGAATTTCATAATGGGCACTCTTGTCTAGATTAAAAACAGGGGCATCCAGCGCTCGAGGTGATATGTACTCCGGTGTCAACTTCAAGGGTTCCTTCTGAAAGACCGGCGATCTTTGTGCTGTCTGTCCTGTCTTGGGAGTCTTGCTTCGTGGTCTAGATGCGGCTTTCCCTTTGTCTTGCATGGTTGGATTATGTCGAGGTGACCTTCTAGATGCTTGACCGGGTTTGAGTACAACCTTCTTGGCAGGGGTTTTCATTAACTTTGCAATCCCCCCGTGCTAAAAGACTCGGATTGCTTCTTGAAGTGTAAGCTCTTGTTCTCTGTTTGGTGATTTGGACATTCACTGGCGAGAGTAGGAAACTGTTCTAGGAATACGGCTAAGGGTTGCTAACACAATAGTGAATGCATGAAAATTCTAAGTGTCTGTAATGCCCGCGAGTCCTTATGCGGTGTTATTTGTAGGCGCAGTTGAGTCCCCCCCCGTGTAATGTCCCCAGCTTGACCCTATTGCATTAAAATTGTAAATGATGTAAATATTGTTATTTAGTCATGGTGAGGAGCTCAAGGCCAAGGCCCCGCCATTGATTATCGTTCTATGTATCGGCAATTAGAATAGATGCATAGAGTTCTTGTGCTAGCGGTGCACAATGTAGAATCGGACATCATGTAAATATGCAATTTTAATGAAAAGCCCACAACCAGCTACGCAATGCAACAAAGAGATGGGGGCATGATCTTTACAAGGAATAGGGGGGGGGAAATAACCAAGCCCTTGAGCCATGGTGTTAAGCCATTTCATTGAGGAAACCCATGAACTCTCAACTACCCATTTGGTCTCATGCACCCAATCATTTAATCCTTCCAATAATTGGTTGAGACAATTAATGCCTTGGGATGGGAGAGGTGTGGTTGTCAAATTTCGTGTATGGGCAAGCCATCAACCTGAAAATCGTATTTTTGGCTTGCTGGGCAAGAAAACCCCCACGAAATGCTGCCTAAGGCCATTCCTCATGCATTACGTCCTTCCTCTCATGCAGACTGAGCTCACTGGAAGTTATCCTCACGTTTTTCACCATAACCCTGTGTTTTTCCATGCCCAGGAACTCGTTTTGGTATTTTTGCAGCAGCTGGGGAAGGAGGGACGCGATTTTGGACTGAGGGAGAGGTCGTTTTTGCCCTTGGGGCGTTTTTCTGGAATGGGTTGCTCTCCTAGTCGAATTTTCCTAGTTGCCAATTCGTTTTGAGTCTACCCACGTTTTTCTGAAGCTCAGGAAACCCCACCTCATGCATTCCACTGTTGAAACGTTTTTCTCATGCTCAGCAAGTGTAGTTTTGTTGTTATGAGCACCCTTGTTTGATTTGAACCTGTGTAGTTTTGCTGTTATGAGCACCCTTGTTCTCTCATGGTCTAGTACACATCTGCGTAAGACTTCATCTGGTATGAGTTTGTATAACTGACCTGCAATAATAGTGAAGTCTGCGTCCCACACTACTAGCTGCTTCTTCTGCTAGGCGAAGAACTCCTGCGGTGCCGATCCTATTGTTAAGAACTCGATGATGTCCTTATAATAATCATCGGCAATCTGTATAGCAAATAACTGCGCATCAGGCAGACTGTCTTCAATGTTCGTCGACTCTTCTCCTGACTCAATCCTAGAGAGATGGTCAGGTCCCAAGTTCAGCCTGCCGGGCTTGAAAACAATTTCAAAATCATACTCCTGGAATAGCAACAACCATCTGCATATGTGCCCCCCTAACATTGGCTTATTGACCAAGTATTTCAACGCAGAATGGTCAGTGAACATAAGGAAGCATGCACCAAGCAAGTAGTGTCTGAATTTATGCAGTGCACATACCATCGCAAGGCCTTCCCTCTCAGTGGTAGTGTAATTTTTCTCCGCTGTCGAGAGCTTTCTGCTTGAAAATGCAATGGGATGGTCAATACCTCCTTCTCCTGGCTGAGCTAATACAATTCCTAGGGCAATGCATGATGCATCAACATGAACATGAAATGGATTTGCTCAGTGTGGGAAGACTAGGATTAACCATCTTTTCTTTAAGTGTGTCAAAACCCTGTTCAAATTCCACGTTCCAAATGAACGATGCATCTTTCTTTAGCAACTTTTCCATTGCTGCGGTTATTTGCGCGTAACCCTTTATGAATTTCGTGTAATATCCAGTATGGCCTAAGGTAGAGCGCAACATCTTAACGGAAGTTGGTGTAGGAAAATTCACAATAATGGCAATCTTCGTAGGGTCCACCATCAATCCCTACTTACAGACAATGTGTCCAAGTAAAATTCCGTATGGAACACAAAAGATGCACTTCTTTAGATTCAATGAGATCTGATGCTGTCTAGACTTCTCAAGAAGCATTCTGAGATTTGTGCAATGGTTCTTCAATAGACCAAACATAGTCCAATCATCAAAATAGGCTTCCAAAAACTTGTGCATGAAATCTTTAAATGCTGCGACAACGACTCAAGAAAATATGGCAGGCGCATTCTTCAGCCCAAAAGGCATTACTGTGTACTGGAATGACCCCCATTCTGTAGCAAACGTTGTCTTATGCCTATCTGCGGGATCAATTCTGATCAGATGATATCCAGAGAAACCTTCAGTAAAGGAATAGGCCTCATTCCCTCCAACATTGTCAAGCACTTCATTTGTAAAAGGAGAGGGGAATGGGTCGTGCATCGAAGCATAATTCAGTTTTCTGAGACCCACACAAATCCTGATCTCACCCTTCGTTTTCTTATCCTGAACGAGCATGGCACTAATCCACTTAGATTCCTCGACAGGTTCAATGATTCCTGCTTCTAGCATCTATCCAGCTCTGCGCGGACTCTTTCTTTATACCGTGGTTTCAATATGTATGGCCTCTGCTTCACAGGCTTGGCGCCTGGCTTCAAGGGGATCTTCATGACTCCTAGGTCTCCCGGAATTCCTTTCATTTCTATAAATTTTGTCGGAAACAACTCCTGATACTCATGTAAGGTGTCTGCGATCTCCACAACAGTCTGCTCGTCCCAATAGTCTTCGATTGATGGGAACTTTGGTTCTTTACTTGTGCCAATATTCACCTTCTGTGTCTTTACCGGTCCGCTCATGTCTGGGATTTCCAACGGAGGTCCTTCTACATCATGAGCACCCTCTGATTCTGGTATGTTTATGTTGCGCGGATCATCCTCATCGTCTTCGTTTCTATCATCGACTTCTTCAACTAGGTTATAACACTCTATGGGATGTTCTTCATATTTCTTCCATTCCGAGTGTAGGTTTGCAGGAACGGTATCTGTCTCGAGGAATTCTTCCCATGTCGTATCTTCGTGAAGACAGTCTCCCCTGAACATGCGTTCCTTAATTATCTGCAATGCCTCATGGATCAGCGGGTTCTCATCCTCAAAGCTGAAGTCCCTCTGGAAGTTGGCAGTCAACATGTCCCAATCAGTGGTTTCCCTGTGCAACTCTAGGTCTAGGTACCATTTCTTTGGAATGTCATCCTCCAGGGTATGCCCAAACTGGTGCACCCATTCTTCATGTGGCCTTTCCAGCCATTCGTGCGAACAGACTTCAATGTGCTGATTAGGATATGTCTTTCCATTAAACTTCTCCAAAGGTAAAGTAACCCTGTCGGCAAACCGAATCTGCATCTTAATCCTGCATTGATCCCAAGTGGTCAATGTCTGCTTGTGCACAGGCCACCATCTGGCTGGCATGTCGCACAATGCGATATCCAATGCGGGTAACCTATGCTCATCTGGAACTGTTGCAGTATATTCCTGGATGAAAGTGTAAACATTAGCGGAACCATCATATGTGGGGATGGGACTTACCTCCTTTCCAATCCAGCGCAGTGATTTCGTAACCTGCGCGCACCTTCTTGCTGATACTTCATGCATGCGGCTTTGCCAATTTTCCAGTCCTGTGTCCGATTCAGAGACGCAGGAGCTATCACATCTCCAGCTGAGTGTACCATCCACAGTAGGATTAATGTAATCTTCATGGTTCGCAGTGAGCTAGTATAGTCTGCCTAAGTCTTGAGCCTTGGATTCCTCCTGAATCGACTTGCTGTATCTGTCACCATCTGCAGGATCCAACGGTGCGATGATCCTAAGATGATTTCCTTCAAATATCATCTTCTTCATTTTCAGGTTTATGATAGCCAAGTTATCAATAGCTAACCATCTGCAGGAAAAGGTTGACTATCATCCACAATCTCGATAACTTCAAAGTCTACATGACTTTGGACTCCATCGATGTCGACCACCACATCATCTAAGCGACCAAAAGGTATGACTTTCTCTTGGTTAGCCATTCTCAACTGGATATGTGACCATGACAACTTTGGTCGACCTATCTACTGCCATGTCTGCTTAGTCAAGACATTCACTTCAGATCCCAGATCAAGGATGACTTCATCCATTTCAAAATCTCCTATCTGGGCGGTAAGCCTCATTTCTCGACCTGTTCTTTTATGCTTCCTTATGTGATGCACTGCGCTATCAGAAGTTTCTGTTCCCGTCTGTGGTTCATATTGGTTTATGAGCTTTTGTAGTTCTACTATGGCATTTTCACTTTTTAGTAACTTCATGCAGCTTCGCAAGAACTGCGCAATGGAGGTGCTGACATCGTTGCGGTGCTTGTTTTGTCATAGGCCGCTGGCATGTCTTCAACATGCGGTGTTTCACTGCGTAACGAGGTCCTCTATGATTATGTTGCGGGTTCTCTGAAGGTATCTCGCGCGTTGATGAAGACTTCCTTGTTCTTTCGTAGGTCGAGAGCAGTTATTTTTCCCGGGGCTTTCCTTATCCATACTGTCTCAAGAGGAATCTGCTTTGTATGAGCCTCCCCTGATGTGGAAGATTCTGCTCCCCTATCGCGGCCTGTCTTAGCACCACTGCGCATGACCACATTGATGCTCGGGTCCACTGGTCTGTTCTCTTCTACTATCCACTGGATGTTTGGATTTGGTGTGTCCATGCGTCTTCTTTTCTGCATTTCCACCTCTAGCACTGGACAGTCTTCAATAACATGCTCGAATGATTTACAATAGTTGCATGTAGTGCATGGGTTAACAAAATCTCTAGATACGTGACTTGGCTGGCCACAATTGTAACAAATGACCTGGCCGTGGCCTCTTCCCTGCGCCGGGCCAGCATTTCTTCCTCTGCTGCGGTATCCACCACCATGACCTCTGTATCCTCCTTGGTCATATTGCACGTTTTCTTGTTTTGGCTAGTTTTCTTCTTGTACGCGGTACAAGCCAGCGCCTCTCATTGAGTCCATATCTCGTTTTCTCTCATTCATTAGCTCATAAGCGCGACAGTTGGATTCATCATGTCCAACTAATTTACAGAAAGTGCAATATAAATTTTTAGGTGTTTTCACATATTTCTGTATGAGGTAGCAGTCTTTAGGTCTGTGTCGTGTGGTTCTAGAAATTTCACACCATGGGGCCTGATTCTGATTTATCGGGTTGGGCGCACCGCTGTTTAGATAATCGCGGTATACTAGACAATGCTCCCGGTCATGGCCTTCTCCTTTAGCACTTGTACACCAGACCTCATGTCTAGGTTCATACCTTTGTTCTTTTACATTTTTCATGCTTTGCAGCTCTAGTGTCAGGGTGGTCAGCTGGTTATGGATCTGAGACATCCCAGAACTAGTCTCACCAATCGGCGAAGCCTCTAGCTTCATTGTGATCTCCAAGGCCTCTGCCTAGGACGCAACCTTCTGTTGCATCAATGGTAATCTGATGTCAGGAAAAAACGCAACAATGAACCCCATTCCTTGTGTTGTTGCAGAGCTATAACAAAGCTCACTTGGTCCAAAAGTGTCTTAAACTTTTGATCAAACTCCCAGACTGTTTCAGTCAGTTTCTGCTTTATTTCTTTCAACTCGGTTATACATTGAGATTCAGATTTGGGTTTCTTAAACTCTGCCACAGGCGCATCTTTAATTTCCACAAGGGTTCTTGGCTGTGCCTGAGAGTACTTCATAAACCAATGTAAATCTCTATCTCTGAAAGTGGTGATGAGCTGTGCTCTCTTCACGACATCATCCTGGATTTGTCTTACACTCCATACGGCTTCGCAAAGGAACCAATGTTGGTCAGGGTCTTCTAGACCAGTTCCTTTGAAGATCGGTAGCTTCATATCAGTGTTTGCCATTGTCCTATTAGGAGGTGTAGCGCTCGGATTAGTGCGCGGTTGCTGTAAAGGGTTCTGTGCAGTGAAAACAAATGGGCTTATCGGGGTAGACGTACTGGGTCGAGTATTCTGCGGGGTGGGCTGCGTAGCGGGTGGGTTCTGAGATAAGGGTGGCGCAGTCTCTGCAGCCAGTGGGTTCTGAGGGGTAAATGGTGGTGCGACTTCGTTGTCAAGGTCACAATGAATCTCAGTATCTATATGGAGTCCAGGGCCTCCAAGATTCTTATTAAATTTATATATTGTCCCACTTCTAAGATTATGGGTGTCTTCGTCAGAATCACTATATATACTGTTTACCATGACAAACTTGAGAATATTACTACATTCTTAAAACACCTTTCTCAGCTAACAACATCTTAATGTATAGACTGAGATTGTTCAGCAACTTACCTTGGAATCCTTGGAAAAAATATGCTTCTGCTTGGCTGTAGGATTTGAGTGTGTCTATAGCAAATTATATTATGAATCCTTCTAGCATATGATCGACCAGAAGTCAACTGCACGTGTCAACGGGCTGTCTATCGCTTTGAGCTGCGCTGTGAGCTTGGGAGTCCACTTTGTAGGAACTCCTCCTTGAAAACAGGTTTTCTTTTTTGCGAGCCGCGAGATCCATCCGTGTAGCTCGTTTGGAAATGATCCCAAAAAATATCGTGAATATCTTTCCACAGATATCTATTCGACCACTGTGTGTCACATAGACACGGATGTCTATTCTCTTGCCTTGCAAAGTCTCTTATGGTCTTGTCCCACCAAGCTTGGATTTCTGTCTTTTTAGGATGCCAATTGTCGAAGCCTTCCGGGAAATGATATTCTTCGTCACACATCACGATTACAACTCATCACGGATTCTAGCGCAGCAACAGAACCATTTGTTGGCTTGACTAATGCTGACCCATAGGTTTTCAATAAGACCCAGGTTATTTGCGGTTTCCCTTGGACCAACAAAACCCCTTCGCACCGGCCCTTTCGGCAACAACCTACGAGCAGGTTGAGGTCTCACCTGAGGTGTATCTATGGGGTACTGTGGAATCAGGTTTCCACAGTATGCGATGAGTTGTTGGGACAGATGTACTGCGCAGCACAACAGGGGTTATGCAATGCGAGGTGAGACTGCCCAGCGATGGACAACGCCACGGTACGCACCACTAAGTCCTTCTACCGAGACATTCATTCGTCTGCTGTGCATAGGAAAGTACTTAAGCAATCTCTTAATACTTGAAAAAATAACTGATTCACTGCTTTCAGAAGTAAAGCTAAGTATTAACCATTCATCTATTCATGCAGACTTAATATATCATCTCCATATTCTCCCGATGGAAAATGCATACAAAAGTCTTCACATAACAGAGTGCAAAGAAATATTCAGACATTCATCTACAGAAAATAGGTAAATGCAATCACACACAACATTGTTCCACTCAATCACATAACACAATATTTAACGTGGTTCACTCCCCTGGGTGGGAAGCTACGTCCACAAGAACGGTTGTTATATATATATCTTTAATGGGAAGGGGACAACCACTCTTGGTCTGCGCACTTAGCTGCAGACTCTCTCTTCTCTTGACTAGGTCTCCGCGCACACAGCTACAGAGCCTTTACAATGGATTCTCACTCAGAAAAGATCTTACAATACATCAACAACAAAAGTAATGAGAGAACCCCAAAAAGTAACCAACCAACCCCTTCCCTTACAAAAATTTCTTCTTTTATAGACCATGCCCGAAGGTCATGTCTTTACAATGCTGAAGACCGAAACCCTTAGGGTTTCCAAAACTTCTACAGTTTCTCTAAACCATCCTGCTGGCCTCTGGTAGCGAGTGTGCTGTCTTGGAAGTCCTCCATGCCTTCGTTCTGTCGCTTTCGGTCTTCCTGCTGTGCGCACACCAACAGGTCATCTTCATCAAGCCGCCCTTCCACTAACAGACTCGTACAACTGGCTCAACTCCCAGTCACTTTCTTTGCAGACCGTTCGTCTTCTTAACGGCCTCGTACAATTGGCTCGGCCTCCAGTCGCTTTCTCAGCACCGTTCTCCACTTAACGGTCTCGTACCACTAAGCACGCCCAACTGTCGCTTTCCCTGAGTCGTTCTCCACTTAATGAACTCGTACAACTGGCTGCCTTCCTGATATGCTCATGCCCGCAGCTCGGCATCCTGGAGCATACTTGCCAAAATTAGAGCACCGCTGGTCTACCTGGTACCTGTATCTGTCCTTCGTCCATCAATCCACTTTGCTGGCTCCACGTGGCCTGATCACTTCGCAGCACTGCTTCCTCGCAGCGCTGACCTTCGTAGTACTGCCAAAATTTGGTTGTTACGCACAACTTTGCAGCATCCCCCATACTTGTACAAAATTATATCTTTTGTTGAGTTGCACTCAACTCCGCAGCTGAATCTCCTTGTGCTATCCAAAATTGCCCCAACTTGGGCCAGGCCCAACAAGAGTTATGGAGCTCCAGAAGGATCCACAAGAGAAAGCAAGAGACCAAAGCCATTTTTCAGTTATGTGGCTTTGATGTGTGATCTTGTAGACAAAGAACCTACTTGCTTCAGAAAGAATGGGCATAATCTATGACGGAAGAATACCAGTCCATAATGAAGAATGATGTGCGAGACATAGTTCCCAAACCAGAGGGTAAAAGTGTGGTATCTTCCAAATGGATATACAAGATAAAACATGTTGCAGATGGAAGTATTGAGAAATACAAAGCTAGGTTTGTGACTCGAGGGTTCTCAAAAAAAGGAAAGAATCGATTATGAGGAAACATTTGCTCTTGTAGCAAGGTACACTTCTATCAGAACCATCATGGCACTGGAAGCCACAATGAAGTGGAAGTTACACCAGATGGATGTGAAAACAACTTTCCTGAATGGTGTTATTGAGGAGGAAGTGTACATAGAACAACCATGAGGTTTTGAGGTTGAAAACAAAGAGACACATGTTTATAAATTGAAGAAGGATCTGTATGGATTGAAGCAAGCTCCAAGAGCTTGGTATGGAATAATTGACAGTTTTCTGATGAGTTTGGGATTTACCAAGAGTAAAGCTAATCCTAACCTTTACTTCAAGGTTATGGATAATGAACAAGTCATATTATTGCTATATATGTGGATGACTTGTTCTTGACAGGTAATGAGAAGAGAATCTCAGAGTGCAAAGAGAAGCTTGCTGTATAATTCAAGATGAAAGACCTTGGATTAATGCATTATTTTCTAGGTCTCGAGGTATGGCAGAGCCCAACGGAAATCTTCCTTAATCAAAGAAATATTTGATATGTTGGAGTGCAAATCCATGTCCACACCCATGGATACCAACTTGAAGTTATTATTTGATACTTCTTTAGAATTAGTGGATGTGACTCTATAGGCAGATTATTGGGTCACTGATGTATCTGACGAATACGAGGCCAAATATATGATTTGTTGTAAACACCTTGAGTCAGTATCTGGTTGAGCCCAGATGGGTGCACATTGTAGCTGCAAAGCATGTGATGAGGTACTTAAAAGGTACAATAGATTATGGTCTCTATTATTCTAGAGATCATGTGTTCAGACTATATGGTTATACAGATTCCGATTGGGATGGAAGTGTCTCATATAGGAAGAGCACCTCAGGTGGATGTTACAGTATGGGGTCAACCATGATCTCATGGCTAAGTAAGAAACAGTCTAGTGTGGCTCTCATCACTGCAAAGGCAGAGTATATTGCAGCTTGTTCTGTGAGTTGTGAAGCCATATGGATTCAGAAGTTGTTATCAAGTCTATTTGATCTAGATTTGGATACCACATGTAATGTCCCCTCCCGCGGATTCAACTCCGGTAAGGGAACATGATGCCAATTTACGGGGCTTTCACAAAAACTCATCCCATTCATTAGACTCATAGCCATAAAATTAATGTGTGCAGATGCAAATCAAACATATATGCACGACGGAATAAGAACATCACCCACACACACATCTCTCATATGCATTCAACATATCAATCATAAACATCAAATTAAAACATTGCAGAAGTAAAATGCACATAGATAACACTTATCTTCATTTGTGCAATTTCCCCCAAACAACTAGCTATGTTGCTGCAATGTTCCACCCAAACATAGGCCAGTTGTGTTCATAGATTTCTCAACACAACTGCCACCCCCGAGCTGGGCATGATTCTTACAAGGAAAAGGGAACATTCCAGCTCATTCACAACCAAAGCAATAGAAACCCATCTCAACCCCAACCTTCTTTTACACAGAAAATCTAACTGGGCATGGATACCCATTTTGAGCAATGGGATTTTACAAATAAGATGGCCATGGAATTTCCCAAATCATGGGCACACCAAAAACGAAATGGCAATTGGGGAATCAACCCTGGGAGAGCAAAATCATTTCTATAAAACGTTTCTGGGCATTCAAGGGACAAAAACGGCCTCCATAAACCCCAAAATCGTGGCTCCCTTCCTCCCAGCCATTGTGCAATACAAAAACGAGTTCCCAGGCATGGAAAATACAGGAAAATGGTGGAAAACGTGATGGGGAAAGCCCAGCTGCTCCAAAAATGTGAGAGAGGCAAAACTGGTTGATGGGTAATGGCTTGGGAGGCAAATTCATGGCTCTTTTCTTTCCAAGGAAGCCAAACACGTTTTTCCATGTTGGTGGCTTGCCCATACTCAAAATTGACTGCCATACCTCTCCACTCCCAAGGTATTAACTACCTCAACCAACTTTTGGAAGAAATGAATGATTGGGTACAAAAGTCAACATGGGTAGTTGAGTGTTTGGTGGGTTATCTTATTGACACTTGGATTGACTTGATTGGCTCAAGGGTTTGAATGTTTTCCCTCCCAATTCCTTGTAAAATCATGCCTCCATCTCTTGTTGCATTGCATAGTTAGTTGTGGGTATTTTTTATTATTAAAATGCATATTTACATGATATTCACAATTACATTGTGCATGGCTAGCACGTAAACCATATACATCAATAAATCGATGGTGGGGCCTTGGCCTTGAGCTCCTCACCACGATTTTATAACAACATTACATCATTTATGATTTTAATGCCATGGGGTCAAACTGGGGACATTACATTCCCCTCCCCTTGGAATAACACCATCCTCGGTGTTCCAACACTCAGGAATAAATACCCACTTTACACATGCCTCAAATGGTGGCAGGTCTGTCCTGCATTTCATCTCTGGAGTTTGAACTTTCAGGATCAAGTCCTTTTCGCTTCCTCAAGCTGTTCCTGCTGGCTTTGATCTTCCAGCTCTGTGGGCGGGCATCGCTCCACAACAATCCCATCCTTTTATTCACCTTCCAGCTGATCTACAAGTCTGTAATTTTCATGGCTGCCATCTTTCTTGTTGTCCTGACAACTTTTGAGGAATATTTTCAACCAACACAATTATCTTTTGGTCTGCTGCCATGATCAATGTGCACAACTGGTCCACACTTTGCTCACTAGCAACACTTGGCTGGTAGCAACTGCAAACAAATGGATTTCATGTCTCACTTGTGAGGCTCATCATGGCAATTCCTGTCAGGACAAGCATAACACAATATTAAAATTAGTCAATTAATTGCTCAATTGACATGGAATGTACATGCTTTACCCATGAGACTTCCACACATTTTATGCTTTCCCAACATACACATGAACTCGTTCATGTTCATCCTTTCACAAGGAAATAGCTATTTCAGCATTCACAATTCATTTCAAGCAATAAACACAATCAACTTCCAGTCACAACATGCATTCAACAATCATTTGTTTCTGAAATGCATCAATAAAAAATGAAAGAGAAGAGTAAGAGTTTCCCTCTCTTAGTCTTGTTCCAATCTGGAGCCACACCATCACTGTGGTTTCATGCTCCTTAGCCTCTTTCACTTCAACGTGAATGCTTGACTTGCCCATTCTTGGCTATGACACTTAGTGTCTAAGCTCTGTTTAAGGATTTTCAATGTGGGAGTCCTTCCCATTGTTGCCTACAGGACCTTTGGCTTCTAGGACCCACATATGTCCACTAGCACCATCTTTCATTACTACTCATACTGAGCTCTTTAGGACAGTCACATGTCCACATGCATCCTCCAGATGCTTTCATAGTCCTTGCTTCTAGCATTACCTACACTCAAACATTGAGTCAATTCATATGTTTAGTTTATTTCCATAGGGTTTGTCTCCAAACAAGAGTTTAAGAAACAAATCATATACACACGTATTTCATAAGCAAGAAGCTACAATGTAACCAAATACTTATCTGCATTGGATGTCTTCACTTTATTCCACAGGCTCCTTCTTCGCTTTATAAGCCTTGGATTTCCCGTGGATGCAATAATGAATGTTGGGCTAGCATGCAGGCTACTCCATAACCATTCGAATAGGCAATGCCCAGCCAGTACGCCGACTGGGTTCATCAATCATCTCATTTAGCAATATGCTAGGCCAGTGCTCCGACTGGTTTTATTAATTAATTAAAGAATGTTTGGCCAACACGCCAGCTGCTCCACAACATCAAGTGGTTAATGCCCCCACCAACTATTCTCTGAATTTATTGAGCATCAATTACTCTCTGGATTTACCAAGAATTTACAGTGCACAACCAATTACTCTCTGGTTTTACCAAGAATTTACAGTGCACAACCAGTTACTCTCTGGTTTTACCAAGAATTTATAATTATTTCAGGGTCCGTGCTTCTTGCAATGGCCAAGGTTCCCAACAAAGAAACAATAGTGTATCAGCTTAGCTGTTAGAAAACTTATACTTGAAATCTCCATTATTCTAAGCAAGAAATAAATGAAAATGAATACTTATCTGTATTGTGCATTTCCTCGCTACTCCACAGGTTTCCTTCTCTGCTTTACAAGCCTTGGATCACCTGTGGGGTGGATGCTTGTCCAACACACATGTTGTTCCACACATCATCTGAATAGGCAATGCCAAGCCAGTACGCCGAATGGGTTTATCAGGCATCCCAAAAATCAGTATGCTAAGCTAGTACGCCGACTGGGTTTATCAAGCATTTCAAAAAATCAGTATGCTAAGCCAGTACACCGACTGGGTTTATCAAGCATACAACGACCATTTCCAAGCCAGTTCTCCGATTGGGTTTGTTAGGAAATAAAACCCTTCACCAATACCTTCACAACATGCAAATAGCCAATGCCAAGCCAGTACACGGACTGGGTTTGTCAGGCATCCAACAACCATTCACCACAACATCCACATATCCAATGCCAAGCTAGTTCTCCGACTGGGTTTATTAGGCATAAAACAACCATTTCCAAGCTAGTACACCGAATGGGTTTATCAGGAAATAAGAACAACATAATATGATTACGTGGCTCCTTTTCTTATGCAACCCAGTGGTTCCCTCCAGGAACTCCATAGGTGACTTACTTGACTGCAGGATAGCATGGCCCCACAATACCCACTCACACTACACAAGGATGATGCCCCTTTTCTGTTACACAGCTCCTCGGGCCTATCCATCTCTTCTAGTGTCCTTTAGTGTTAGCGTAAACAGGTTACCACTGCCCATACAGTCCTCTTGAGCACCCTTCTTAACTTTGCCTCTCATGTGCAACACCAGAGTGCATCTGTGTAAGCTAATAGCACAAGAAGGATAAGCAGGCTCATCAGTATTGCTGCTCTAATATTGTAATCATATTTCATAACATTCACTATCAAGTATTGAAACACCAGGAATGCGTCCATTCCCTTAGGGTGTAGTCAATATTGAAAACCCTAACACAACCCATCCTCCGAAAGGTATGCATCCCTTTCTGATGTGAGCCATGTAGGCCCTAGTCACACTCAAGCAGTCTGGAATAATAATGAAATAATAAAACATGCTCTGCATATTAAATCTAATAACCAGACATGTATATCTTCAGTTAGGGTTGCATAATACTCATTCGTTTCACATATATATCTTTTCTTTATTTGCGAAGAATGGGGGATCCCCTCTCTGAGTCAATAGTCGTTTGGTTTGCCACCCCAATCTTTTCACATTCCATAACCCACACATGCCTTCTCGGCATAATTTTACTGTCTCTCACATGATTCACCCACATGCAGTTTGACTGAGACATTATCAACATTTACAATGGCGTTTCACTCGAAACCCATTCCATAGCATAGGATTTTTCCCATCTAGTTTGACTTATGTAGGCCATCACACATGGTACTCCTGCAATGTGTCATCCTGGCACACTTATCAAATAGCCAAACAGTCAACAACATTTAACAATAAACTTCAAATATGATTGTTCCATAACCAATCAATGTCATTAATAATTAAATTCAATATGAATTTGCAACTCTGTCTCCTACAGAAATTGATTTGTTTAACTATGAGGCCATCCTCATATTGTTTGGCTCTCGTAAGTGGTATCACTCTGTCCATTATGGTTTTACACTTGCTACCATACATGAACATACACCTACAACATGTCCTCCTGCCACAATTTTATATAAGCCAAACAATGATTAGAAATCATAAGCAAATTCTCAAATCTGAAATCTACAAATATGTTTTCCTACAGAAATTGATTTGCAACCATGAGATTATCCTCATAAATTTAAATTAGACAATTTTCAGATTTGTTTCATGCATAAGTTACAACCATGAGAATCTTCTCATAACCTTTGGCTTCTGCACATGGTAGATCCCAGTCTTTACTATGGACTTATCCTCATTGCCATACGTAAGACTTTTCCACCTGAAAACTGAAACTTCAATCAACCAATCATGTTGTGAGTATCTATGCATATGATCCTTTCATTGCCACAACAGTCACTAAAGTGATCTCAGAATGATAACACTCAATAATTCAAACACTTTCAGTTGTTAACATTTGAAATGCAATGAAATATATATATATATATATATATATATATATATATATATATATATATATATATATATAATTGCAAGACACGGGTACATTCTTCATGCAATTTAAATAAACTATAATTACTCATTTCTTCACAGCCATATTCTTTTTATGCAATTCTGTCCTTCCAACAGAGCACTCTGGTAGCCCATCAACATGTCTACCTTCTTCATGCAATCATTCTCCCGCATTCACATCAGCTCATGAAATGGTCTCAGGATTAACAATAGTCCACCACTTCATCTATTATCTAATTGCATTGAAACATAGATATGTCACACCCATGCATTCACACAATGCATCTAAACATGTGCACCCACACATATGCATGCACATTCACAACATTTTCATAATCTTTGGATGTACATTCACTTAATGCATAACCCCTCAATGCAACCTTGCATTAATCCATGCATACTATGTACTCACACCTATTATGGCCTAACCATGACTGCCGCTCATAGCATGCACTACCACAACATGACCATAAGTCCTCACTTGCTTTGGTTGTTAAACTCACAACCGGCATACACAAATGGCATGATATAATTTCATATGAATGCATTGAGATTTCTAAGCAATTATAGGGTGTAAGGCTTCCCACCTTCACTTACCCATACCTCACCATACTTGGTAGGCTGACATTCACATTCAGACACTCAATCTCTCATACAAACAATTCAACACATTTTTAAACATAGTTGAAGGGATCTCATCAAATCCTCTTTCCACATTCATGCAATTAAGCACAATTAACCATTACCTGCATGGCTGATATTAACATCACTTGATGTTACTTGATCAATTGGCCTCTTACCAAGGCTACCCAGTCCTTTTTTCCAACATCATGATCACGGACTTGTTGCACCATCCTCTCTTCATAAGGTTGTTTTTCACGTGCAACAACTTCATCAACTTCTTTAGCCATGCTTTGATTGTATTTTGTCCCACAACCAATGCGGACACAACTAATTATTAGCAACCACAATCATTATCTTAAGTGGCTCATTGCATATGTAAAACCTCACTATTTTACCAATATGCAATATCATATACACGCAAAAACATTTTCACATGCACTGTGCAATGTTTATTGATATGCCATCTAATGCATATTCATCTACGTAATCTTTTGCATTTTTAACATTCTTATGCCATAGTTTATATGCGTGACAATTTCATAATTATAAATACGATAACAAAACAGGGCTTAAGGAATTCTCCTTTTCCAATCCCTCATCGTAGTATGGAATCCCTTCCATATCATAGTTGGTCCCGTTTCCTTCCAGTGATGCAATTATAGAAATTGCCCATATTGACAACAATTTTTTTTTGGTCAAAATAGCCGCTGGCACTCTTCTGCACCAAATATCTATGACACATGTGGACCTCCTTCAAACTCTAGCCATGCATCCCTGTTCTCCTCCATATAAGATTTCCAACGCCTATCCCCGTGCTCCATTCCGATTCAGGACATGGAATTTAAACTCTTCCAAAAAATGTAAATTTTGCCCAAATTTCTACACTTTTACAAGCTGCAATTTATTCTGAAAGGCCAACTTCGGCTGCTTGTAGAAGCAGAATTTAGGAAGAATCATGAAAACTTATCTACCGGGAGAAGGTAGTCCATATAACAAGGAACACTCAGCAACCTTCGGATCCATGTCCCGATGCACCCATCAACTTCTATAAAATTCAGGGTTTGGCTACTTTTAACTTTTCACTTTCCCCCCAAAATCTCAAAATTTGGCCAAAAATGGCTATCTCCCAAACTATGCATTTCTGGAAAATCTTCGTCTAACGGAAACTGTCTGTCTTAATGAGAAGATGAAATGTCTAGTTCAGTAAAATTTTTGATTCCAGCATCTAGGGTCACTTTTACTGTCCACAAGCTTTTCAAAATCCCGAAAAAGTGGCCCGAAATAGTGCTTTTTGGCCTTCTTGCTCACCCGACTCCACGTCCTTTGGAGTTCGGCTCCAAGATTCCAAACTTAACACTTTGCCTGCTCCATGGCCACTCCATATCATTTTTAGCTCAAACCGACCTTCCTTCAAGCCTCGGGACACCGTCTTACAAAAGTCACTATTCTCCATTTTCTATCAAATTGGAGCATATTGGGTTCGGGACCCTCTCTGGTTCTTTCATGGACTTTGTTAATGGCCTCCGAACTCCACAGAATTCATCCCATTCTGAGCCCGATTGCTCCTTCTATCCAAAAATCAAGTTTTTGGCTCTATACTTTTTTTTTTTTGGCTCCTCCCTCTGTGACTGTCGCTGGATTTAACCTTAAAATTGCCGACTTGGGCGCAGGATTTAACTCCAAAATCGCCGACCTTGGCGCAGGTTTTAACCTTAAAATTGCCACTGTTTCGCCAGTGTCGCCGCCGACCGGCGCAGATTTTAACCTTAACTTCTGCGCCCATCGTGGCAGTCCGCCCACAATCCTCCCTCACTGTGACCGTGTCGCAAAATTTAAGGCTAAAATTGCCGCCCGCGCAAGTTTTAAGCCTAAAACCGCTGCCTAGTGTTGCAGCTTTTAAGCTTAAAATCGCCGCCGAGTCGCGGAATTTAACATTACTTTCGCCGCGCGTGCTGTGCGCATCGCAGTTTTTAGTGTTAAATTGCCACCGCGGCGCAAACTTAATTGTTAATTCCACCGCCGCGCGTCGCAAAAATTAACACTAAAATCGCCGACAGAGTTGCCAAAGTTAGCGCTAAAACCCGCCAACCGCATCGTAGAATTTAACATTAAAATCGCCGCGTGCGTCGCAAAATTTAACATTAAAATCGGCGACAGAGACTTAAGCAAAATTTCCAACACTTAGATTTTTTTTTCAAATTTTCAAAAACAGTTAGAAAATTTTCTGAAATATTTTCCTTCTTTTGTGATGTTTAGTGTTGGACCGGAGGCATACTTACCTCTGCAACTGTGATAGGTAACCCATGAAGGCCCAATGATGCAACCAACAACTCTGATACCAAATGTAATGTCCCCTCCTGCGGATTCAACTCCGGTAAGGAAACATGATGCCAATTTACGAGGCTTTTACAAAAACTCAGCCCATTCATTAGACTCATAGCCATAAAATTAATGTGTGCAGATGCAAACCAAACATATATGCACAGCGGAATAAGAACATCACCCACACACACATCTTTCATATGCATTCAACATATCAATAATAAACATCAAATTAAAACATTGCAGAAGTAAAATGCACATAGAGAACACTTATCTTCATTTGTGCAATTTCCCCCAAACAACTAGCTATGTTGTTGCAACGTTCCACCCAACCATAGGCCAGTTGTGTTCATATATTTCTCAACACAACTGCCACCCCCGAGCTGGGCATGATTCTTACAACGAAAATGGAACATTCCAGCTCATTCACAACCAAAGCAATAGAAACCCATCTCAACCCCAACCTTCTTGTATACACAACAAATCTAACTGGGCATGGATACCCATTTTGAGCAATGGGATTTTACAAATAAGATGGCTATGGAATTTCCCAAATCGTGGGCACACCAAAAATGAAATGGCAATTGGGGAATCAACCCTGGGAGAGAAAAATCGTTTCCATAAAACGTATCTGGGCATTCAACGGACAAAAATGGCCTCCATAAACCCCAAAATCATGGCCCCTTCCTCCCAGCCATTGTGCAATACAAAAATGAGTTCCCAGGCATGGAAAATGCAGGAAAATGGTGAAAAACGTGATGGGGAAAGCCTAGCTAGCTCCAAAAACGTGAGAGAGGCAAAACTGGTTGATGGGTAATGGCTTGGGAGGCAAATTCATGGCTCTTTTCTTGTCAAGGAAGCCAAACACGTTTTTCCATGTTGGTGGCTTTCCCATACTCGAAATTGACTGCCATACCTCTCCACTCCCAAGGCATTAACTACCTCAACCAACTTTTGGGAGAAATGAATGATTGGGTACAAAAGTCAACATGGGTAGTTGAGTGTTTGGTGGGTTATCTCATTGACACTTGGCTTGACTTGATTGGATCAAGGGTTTGAATGTTTTCCCTCCCAATTCTTTGTAAAATCATGCCCCCATCTCTTGTTGCATTGCATATCTAGTTGTGGGTATTTTTTTATTAAAATGCATATTTACATGATATTCACAATTCCATTGTGCATGGCTAGCACGTAAACCATATGCATCAATAAATCGATGGTGGGGCCTTGGCCTTGAGCTCCTCACCACGATTTTATAACAATATTACATCATTTATGATTTTAATTCCATGGGGTCAAACTGGGGACATTACACCACAATGATTCTATGTGATAACCAAAGTTGTGTAAAAATGACAGTGTAAAAATGACAGAGAACCCTGTGTTCCATGAGAGGTCAAAACACATAGAAATACGGTGTTTATACATCCATGATATGGTGCAGAGGGGATCTATAAAGCTCAAGTTCATGAGCACAGATGAGCAGGTTGCAGATGTGCTGACTAAGCCTCTATCTCGAGTGAAGTTTGAGCACTTCCGTGACAAGCTTGGTATAGTCCGAAAGGAATTCCCTTGAAAGGCGGAGTAGTGCTGATGATACTGTGGTGTAGTGGGATTGATCATACCTAGATAGAGACTTTCTTAAATGTTGATCCCGAGTTGCATTGGGATTGATCATCCCTAAATATAGATTGTCTTAAATGTTGATCCCGAGTTGCAGTGGGTTCGATTGGCCCTAGATAGAGATGTCTTAAATAATTATGGTGGGTTCGATTGACCCTAGACAAAGATGTCTTAAATAATTGTGTTGGGTTCGATTGAACCTAGACAAAGGTGTCTTAAATAATTGTGGTGGGTTCGATTGACCCTAGATTGAGATGTCTTAAATAATTGTGTTGGGTTCGATTGACCCTAGACAGAGATGTCTTAAATAATTGTGTTGGGTTCGATTGACCCTAGACAGAGGTGTCTTAAATAATTGTGTTGGGTTCTATTGAACCTAGACAGAGATGTCTTAAATAAGTGTGTTGGGTTCGATTGACCCTAGACAGAGATGTCTTAAATAATTGTGTTGGGTTCGATTGACCCTAGACAGATATGTCTTAAATAATTGTGTTGGGTTCGGTTGACCCTAAACAGAGTTGTCTTAAATGATTGTGTTGGTTCCAATCATCCCAAGACAGAGGTGTCTTAATTAATTGTGTTGGGTTCGATCATCCCTAGACATAGATGTCTTAAATGATTGTGTTGGGTTCGATCATCCCTAGACATAGGTGTCTTAAATGATTGTGTTGGGTCTGATCATCCCTAGTCAGAGGTGTCCTAAATGATTGTGGTGGGATTGATCATCTCTAGACAAAGATTCTGAGTTTCGAAAGGAAGGATAATCTTAAATGTTGATCTAGTGTTGGACTTAATCCCTGGTTTCGAAAGGAAGGATTATCCATGATCCCTAGTTCCGAAAGGAAGAATCATATGTGTATTGCAGGTGATGCTCTTGATGATATTCCGGTACTGTAGATGAGGATGCTCCTGATGATATTCCGGTACTGTAGATGAGGATGCTCCAGTGCTGCAGATGATGATATGTCAGGATGCTCTAGTGCTGCAGATGATGATGTTCCAGTATTGACGATGAGGATGCTCCAGTGCTACAGGTGATGTTCCAGTGATGAAGATGAGGATGATCCAGTGATGCAGGTGATGTTCTAGTACTGAAGATGAGGATGCTCCAGTCTTGCAGGTGATGTTCCAGTGCTAAAGATGAGGATGCTCCAGTGCTGAAGATGAGGATGCTCCAGTACTGAAGATGATGATGTTGAAGAACTTCCAATGATTTATAGATGTATCAATGTTGATGATGATTCCCTCCTCCCTCCGATGATGTTGTGTAGAGTTACACATGCAGATGTTGTTGTCAGTAGAATACCCTTCTTGTTAAGTGGGAGTGTTAAATTAATGTAACTTCAAAGTATATTCTACTTGTACGTTATTATTGTAACTCCGTCGGGGGTGTTTTACCTCCATCGGGTATGTCATTATTACATTTGGTCATGTAAAGGTCATGAGGTTAATCCTCCATTGTAAGTCAGGTCGTTAGCACCCAAGTAAATGTAATATAAGTGGTAATTGAGTCTCTATAGAGAAGTCGGGCCAATTAGGATTACTGGGGCCGACATAACTGAGTTAAATATTAGGTCAAAAGTAATGTATAAATAGAAGGAGAGACTCCTTCATTTATTCACTCACTCACTTGTGCAATTCGCATTAGTAGAGAGAGAGAGATATATATGTGAAGGAGAAGGAGGAGTGGCTAGAGTCCAGAGTTTGGTCTTTCTTGTCTCTCTTATTTGTGAGACATGTTTTTTGGGAATTGTACTTGATCATCTATATTGAGGAAGTTCTTGTTGGGTTTTCTTCCCCTAGAGGGTTTCCCAGGGTATATTGTTTTGTGCTTTGTGATTTTGTTTCTTTCAAAAATCCTGCTTATGCTGCTATTGTGACTAATGTATTGAATGCCAATGAATTTGAAATCTAGTCTATGGTAGCATATATAATCTTAACAAGTATAGTATATTATTTTTACTTTGTTAAGTGAAGTCGTCGTTTCTATGCCTTTTTCTTTACATTGTACAATAAATTTGTAAACCTCTCATTTATATTCGTTATGCAATTATCATTCTTCTGCATTCATATATTATTTCTCTCCAATGTTTTCTTAATCTTAGACCATATTGACTCAATGAATTTTTTATGAGTTTTTGTAAAGAATCATACCCTAGCCTATAAAAGGGTCAACCAAATCCTTCCTGTGTAACTATTTAGATAATTCTCTTCTTTATTTTCCACCACTTTATTACTTTTTTTCTCTAACAACATCTATGCATCCATGAATTTTCTTTAGTATCTTAGATCAATACAAGCAGCAACAAAACCAATGTTGTAATTTAAAGAATTACAATGAAACCTAATTATCGATTCTACAACATTATATATATATATATATATATGAAACAAGAACAAGTAACTACAAAGCTAGTAATAGGTAGTCTTTATTATATCCTTGAATATTTTAATGTACGATGATAGATTGATTCATATTTTACACTCAAATACAAAGGTCACACACAAAGGAAAGGCAGTTTTAATTACTGTAACTACCATGGTTAAGTTGATTGACTCAACTACTCATCAACTCCTACAGTTGATACAATTAGTTAATCTCTACTTAGTCTACTTGTCAATTGAGAGTCCCACAATATTAAAATAGATTTAGAATACCTTAACAATCATACATATTCATAAATCATATTGAAAATCATACAAAACATGTATTAACATCAAAACATAGATACTATGTGCATGTTTTGTCACATAACCGAAATTCTATATGATTTTCCATTGCATGTCTTAAAATAGTGTAAACATTACACAAATTTCCATTACATATTAAAACAATGCAAATCCTACACGCCTTTCCATTACATGTCTTAACACAACATAAACCATACATGCCTACTGATTGCACGTATTAATACAACATAAACCCTACAGGTTTTTCTATTGCATGTATTAACACAACATTAACCTTGCATGCCTTTTCTATTGCATGCATTAATTCCATAAACACTATATGTATTTTCTTTTCCTATTCATTGGAGCTCCTTCCATAAAAAATCACTAGTATTCTACTTCATCCTAATATCCGATGGATACTTCAAGGCCATCTCTTGATAATGATCCCAACACCTCCTATTAAAATCCTACCATCACAACACCTTCCATAGAGGAGTATTCCCTTGTTTTTGGCTTCTCCCTTCGATGGCTTTTCTATGTTTTTTTATGATTGGGCATTTTTTGATAGTTTTGGTTCCCTTGGTCACTTTGTTTCAATTGAAGTTACTTACATTGGTAAATAAATATTATAAGCTAACGTCCAATTATGGCCATAGATATATGCCACTATGGGAACTGTGCCTATCCAAACTTCTATCAAGACTTCCGTCAAATGGATTATTATAGGATTATTTCCATGGAAGTTCCCTCAACCTCTATATCACATGCGATAACTTCTCCTTAGATTACCCCCCACTCTAGATTTCACTCCCAAGCCATTGACATATTTATTATAAGTACCCTATTCCACCCCAATTCATAACATGAAAAACAAAACACTAACTTATAGTTGATATTCACGTTTCTAGTGATCTCTCTCTCCCTCTCCCTCTATAACACACACACACAACCTCTATATCGCATGTGGTAACTTCTCCTTAGGTTGACCCCCCACTCTAGATTTCACTCTTGAGCCATTGAAATATTGGTTATTACTACTCTATTCCACCCCAATTCATACAATGAACAACAAAACACTAACTTATAGTTGATATTCATGTTTCTCTCTCTCTCTCTCTCTCTCTCTCTCTCTCTCTCTCCCTTAATAGTTTTGTTCTTGCTTGTCTCAGATTTGGTTACTTGTTGATGTTCATTGGATTAGATTTGTATGCTCTATTTGAATTTCAACCATTTATTTGTATACAAATGTGTTTGTGGAAGGTTTTGTGTTGGTTTTACAGATTCTTGGACTGAAGATCAGAAGAAAAGCTCAAGGATTCAAGGAAAGCTTGGACGTCTAACCTTCAAAAAAGGTACATTTTGATCTCAGTTGATAGTAAAGAGTATGCTTTGTGATCAACCAAGCCTTAGATGTCATCCTTATTGAACCTTGGTACGTTGGTGATCTCAACCCCAGTCAGAGGATAACATTCCTCACAATACCTTGCAACACCTCCAAGACCTTTGAAATTTCTTCACATACCTATTACCTTCATCAAGGGAAAAAGATGCTTGTCATAGCCATTTTAAGCAACACTTGACCTATTAACAAAGATTCGAGTTTAATAACAAAAGAATATATATTGATGACACAAGAAAAAGTATGCAATAAGCCTAATACTTTTCTGTATGAACATATCTTTGCTCAAATGGCTTCCATGGACGAGATTCAACTTACTATATTCTCTGACACACCCAAGGTATCTACATATACCTCTAATGCCTTCTTGATCCCACCTAGCACATAACATGAATCTCTCACTTAGATTTATTCAAGTTGCATCTTCCTTGCAGTCACTCACCATTTAGGCTCATGCATCCCCTTCACCAATCCATGGTTCCCTCGGGTGATCCATCGTTTGCACAGGCTTTCTTGCACAAGAAGAGTACCATCTTACAATTCTTACTGCTAGGATGCCCCGCCAGAAACCCTTAACATAACATAGCTCATGGCGATCAAGGCATACCATAGGGTTCTAGTGTCATTATAGTAGTATTCTTCCCTTTGATTTCAACAACCTATATCTGTCCTCACTAGACAGACTTACCATCTCACCTGTATTACACACATACAATTACCATGAGATGACATCATAATAATTTCAATAAAAAAGGTTTCAAATCTGTTTCATATAGAAACCAGATTTCCCAAACATGAGGTCCTCCTCATAAATTTCAACCATAAATACTTTTCAAATCTGTCTCATATAGAAACCATATTTCCCAAACACGAGCTTATTCTCATGATGTTTGGCTCTTACAGGCCATAGCACATGGTCTTCTTGCAATGTGTCTTCCTGACATAATTCACAAATAGCCAAACAATCAATAATATTAATAACTAGATTCAAATCTGAATTTACAATTATGCCTCCTAAAGAAATTAGATTTATTTATCCATGAGTCCATCCTCATAATGTTTGGATTTCGTAAGTGGTAGCACTCTGTCCACTATGGTTTTACACTTTCTACCATAACATGGACATCCACCTACAACATGTCCTCTTGACACAATTTTAGATCAACAAACAATCATTGGTAATTATTAGCAAAAAATTAAAATATGTTCGCTATAGAAATCAAATTTCACAACCATGAGATCCTTCTCATAATGTTTGGCTTTTTCATGTGGTAGATTCCAACCTTTATTATGGACATACACACATTTCCATGTCCAAGATAATTCTACCTACGATCTGAATTTTTCAATCAACCAAACAAGTTGTTAGTACCCATGCATACAATATTTTCATTGAAACATTTACAATAGTCACTGAAGTGATCTCATAATTATAACAAACAATAATTCAAACACTATCAATTGTAATATTCCAAATGAAAATATATTTACTTTGTATGCATTTTTATCACAATAAAATTGAAAGATACAATCACATTGTCCATGCAATCAAATAAAATTTCCAATACTCATGATTACACAATCATATCCTTTCATGCAACTCTGTCCTCCCAACAAAGCATTCTGCTAGCCCATCAAACATGACTACCTTTCTCATGCAATTATTCCCCCTGCATCCATAGCAGATCATGAAATTATCTCAGGATTGCCAATAATTCTATGATTTTAACTATCAACAAATTGCAATGAAATATATATCAAAACCATGCATTCACACAATGCATCTTAACATATGTGCCCACATATATGCATGCATAATCTACAAGATTTACAAAATATGTTAATGCACACTCATTCAATGCACCCAATGCATTCTGGCATTGCGCTAGAACATTTATGTGCCTACACATGTGTCCTACCATGGTAAGTTGGACATCCTATCCAATGCTTCAACACAATACCCAACCATCTCCCCAATCACATGGTTAACTATCTGGGTGACTTCCTTCTTCACCTGAACACAACATTGGGAGTTTAATCACTCCCGCTTGTTGGAAAAGAGGTTTCATCCTATATTAACACCAATAGGGAGTTCACAGGATACTTTTGCAACACTACAGGCTTCACTACCCGACATCCTCATGGTCTCACACAAGGCATGCTATCATTTCTTATGAATGCATTCTAAATTTTAGTCACATGGTATAAGTTTCCCTGCCCTTACTACCCCATTCCTCACCATAACCGGTGGAATGTCATTCACATAAATGCATTCAATATTACATGCATACCATTACATGATGATTAAAATATGGTTGACAAGATTCTTACCCAATCCCTTTTCAGTACTTATGCAATCAACATAAATAAACCATTACCTACATGGCTGCCATCAACATCTTTGATGTTACCTAATCAGTTGGTCTCTTACAAGGATTACACAATCCTTCCATCAACCTCTTGATCATATATTTATTGCCCTAATTTTTTTTCACAAGGTTGTTGGTCACATGAAACAACATCATCAACATCTTCAACCATGCTTCAACCATCTCTGGTCAACAATCATCATTAACCATGATAATCTTCATTAGTGGCTCAGTGCATATAGAAAACCATACTACCTTTACCAACATGCAATATCATATGCACAGACAAGCATCTTCACATGCACTATGCATTATCTATTAATATGCCCACTAGTGCATATGCATTTCAACTATCTAATTTCTTGCATTTCCAACATTCCTATGCCAAAAATTTCTATATATAAAACTCATAAAATATAAATTTGTTAGCAAGAGAAGAGTTGAGGAATTCTCCTTTTCTAATTCCTCGTAATATCATAAAATTTCCCCTTCCACATCATAATTGATCCACTTCACGACCTCTCTACCAAGTACACAAGGGGTGATTAGCTATGATTTTCTCACCAAGCAACAATTCAATACATATACTCATGTATACATTTATACTTGCTACTTTCTGATCATGTTATTTTTTTGCTATAAACAAACATAGTTTAAGGTGAGAAATTTCCCTCTTTATCAATGCTACCTTATGGATATTATTCTCCAATTTGTGCTACAACCATCTTATCAGCCTTATGTAGCTTCCTTTGGTCATTACAACAACTTCCATTGCACTTTGTTCATATTTCCTGACTATTCCAATTGCTTTGAGCGATTATGGCTAAGTCTAACTTAACATTTTTTGGACTTCCTAACACTTATCAACGTTGAAATTTATTCCATTCCAACTCCATATGGAGTCTCCTCAAGTTCCATTGTATGCCCTTTTTCCCTGTTCGACAATGAGATTTGATTTCTTCTATCATGGAAATAGTTGCCACAATATTTATGAACCACACAAATGATTCACACATGGGAATGTCTCATTCCTTGATTGGCAGCCTTTGCATGACCACTCTTTCACTATCATGAAATACATGACATGTTCACATACAAGAATGCCTTGCTCCATTAGTGACAACTTTTGGGTGAATGGAATTTTCTTACCCATTCTCAATACTTACTCATAACTTTCTAGTTCATAGCATGCAATATCCTGCAAATTTTCTGACATGCATGCACTTTCCCACAAGGTTGATTAATCCATCACATTTACAAGTTGGATGTCCTTTAGCCACTAACTTATTCCATAACTTGTTGAGCATTCTCTTATGGAATACAATATCCATCTTCTATATTCAAGTGTTCCCATGGATCTTCCTTGCAATTCAAATTGCATATATTACTCACAATAATACATTGGATGCATTCTTATCCAAGGCACCAATGTCCATTATCAGTGTCTTTTATCCTTTCATGACTAGAAATGGATATCACTCTTGAATAATGCATATCACAACCAATTAATCTTATTAAGGGCTTCCACAACCCCTCTATGCAATTCATATTGCACATTCTGAACATAGAGAATGCATTGCATACATTCTAGCTAAGGAACCATCGCTTCCTCTTAGTTCCCTTTCTTCCATCATGCATATTTATCAATTACAATTTGCAAGAGTGTAGTCTTATCCACTCAACATGTTTTCCCATTTGTTAAAAAGTATTACCATGATACCATCACTTGAATATCTCTGCTCATCAACAAAATTATCATGCCACCAAGCATCCATCTTTACTTGGTTTAGTTCTTCATAATGCTTACTAACAAATAATTTTCCCATGCTTGCTTTCCCAACCGTGCCTCTACTTTATTAGGAAATCACCATTACCATGATATGAGTATCATAATATTTACTCACATTGAGTCACTTTAATCTCTGGTACTCCTACACTATCATATAAAGCTTTTCCAAAAAAATAGTTGCTTTGTAGGTCAACCACATTGAGAATTTCTTTCCCAATCAAGCCTAAAGGCTTTGCTCTACCTGCTATTTGAAACAATTGGAAACCTGTTTCAAAATAAGAACCTTCTATTTGATTCTTTTGTATTTTAGGCTCATTACATTCTTAAAGATACAAAAAAATATTTTTCATGCTTTCTGGGGGCTACCTAAATTGACAATTCTTCTCAAATCAAGGTCACATGCACTTTTTTTCCCAATTTTAGAAACATCTAAATCACCCCTTCCTAATCCGCAATTGGCGCAATTTTATACTATTCCGGCAACTACGGTTAAAATCAAGAACCAACTTTGTATATTTATAAAAATAAAAATGGGGGTCAAGGGGGCTTTCCCCCTTGTGGCCTCCTTGTGCTGCTGCAGGGTGGGTCAATGGTAGAGCCTTTTTTGGTTACAAATCCTTTGATTTTGCATAATCTCGTGGATAAGATCGATGTCAACCTTTGATTTCTAGCACCTAAAATCCAACTGTGGAAAAAACTTGCTTTTCCCTTGGTTCGTGCACCTTTGATGCCACCCCCCATCATTTTACCACTTATCGTACATAAGCAGTTTCAAGATCCATGGGATAGTGGTTTCCCAAAACTGCTTTTACGATCCTGAATGCACAAGAGGGAGACATGTCGACATGGCATTTTTTTCTTCCAGTCTCATGCCAATTAGATTAACTGTCGTGCAAGTTCACGGTCCTAGAAGAATGTTGGACGTCGATCAAAACTGCATGATATTCCAAGGATGACATGACTGACATGGGGGGGCCCATCATTCTTGACATCACTACATGTGACATCATTGCATGTCACATCTACCCACGTCTCACCACTGCATGGAGGACCAAAAGCAGTTTCAGGCTCCTCGAGAAAGTGGTTTTCCATAACCACTTTTGCGAGCATGAATGCACGAGCAACTAACATGTCAACTCAGTCGTTTTCCCTTCAGACTCGTTCTCATTAAATTAAACCTTACACATCTTCGTGAGCCTGAAGCGCTGTCATCCGTCGATCTTGATCCCGATGGTCCAATCTCCATCTGCCTTCACACTCCGCCTTTTAACTCCATCACACGTGGGAAAAAAATCACGTGGATCTAATGTGGCTGGTCCACATCACACCATCTACCCACATGGCTCCTCCGTGTCAGACCTCCTACCCACGTGGATATTCCACATCACCCGTCCACATGGCTTGGGTGGGACCCAACTTAAAATTTCCCAATTTTTCAAATTTTTTCAATTATGTAAAATTTTAATTAGACAATAAGGGGGGTTATTTCGAAATTAATTTGAACTTACTACCGGCCCCTTATCTGCCACTTAATAGAAATTGATTTCTACATAACCATTTATAATTTTTGCCTGTAAATATGAGTTTCTGGCCCATATAACTCTGGTATTGCAACTGGAAGCTCTGATACCACTATGTAACGTCCCCTTCACCCAATCCAACCAACAGGAGGGGACATTAACTGAATTTGGGTTTCTAAATCTTGTCCCATAACCATATTACAAATTCATAATATGTAAAATACAAGTGTAGATACAAAATAAAAACACACAACATAAATAAACTAGATCAACACACATTCAACATCCATTTACAAGCGTAATCACAACAAGAATTAAATAAAAACGTTTTAGATTCAAATAAACAAGAATACTTATCTTTATCCAACATAGATCCAAGAAACTAACTGTGTAAGGGCGATTTTCCACCCAACCGTAGGCACTCTGTCCAACAACATATACCCCTTCTACTGAGAGGCCACCCCCAAGATGGGCTATGAGGCCACCAGGATGAAGGAAATACCTATGGGCTTCTATCTCTCAGCACACAACCTGTTAGTTCTTTCTATGCTTAGTCAAATGCTCATACAAAGCTCTATAGGGATCTCACTCAGCCCTCGCAGCCTTGGCTCCAACAATACCTATCCCACACAACACCCTTCTATGCTCAGGCATCCCCTTCACTGATCCACGATTCTCTTGGGCCATCCATCTTACTAGGTGCTTCCCATGTGTGCATAGAAGGAGACCAACCTGCTATATGTTGTTGGAGAACCAACTGCAGCCTTAATTCATGGATTCGCAAGCACCTATGAACAAAACAACTCAATGGGTAAGGGTTCCTAGTTTACCCAACCTCTGTGCTCACCTACAACCATCTATCTTCCCTTCCAAATATGTAGTGTTGGCTCTAAATTTGAATTTTTGGGTTATACACAATTTGGTAAGGGTCATGAACAACAATGGGGAACTTTACATAGGGTATTTGCATGAAAGAATGAGAGAATGAGGGTTGACTCCAATGGATATGAGATAATAGTGAAAAGACAACTGACATAACTTTTGAACATAGAATATAGGACTCCTGGTAGCTGTAGTTTGACTTCTAACATTGGAAGAACTGTCACAAAAGTGCATTCAACCCCATGCTTCAATAATTGCATGAGGTGACTTATCCCACCAACCTCACACATGCATTCAATGAATGGAAATAGTCAAAAGAAGGTGATTGGCTCACTCAAAGCACATGGCATAATTTGGATGAGTTATAAGGTTGACACTTGGAAGCAAATGATTTAGTCTCCCATAGGCCCCCCTTTCCTCTTCCCCTCTAGTGCTCTTTACACACTCTTTACATAGCCATTTTGGACTATTTTATTATTTATGCAACATAATATTTACATATATTTTGAGTTAGCATGATAAGCCAACCATACAGTCCAAATGAAAATATATACATCATACATGCCTATCCATTCGTTAGTCGTGCCTTGGCCTTCAGCTCCGCACTAGGAATCTGTACTAGCATATTTACATCATTTTCATAATCTAATGGAATACATTATGAGGGTCAAACTGGGGGTATTGCAAAGATCCTACATAAAAAGTAGGAGGATACATTATCTGAATGACTTCAACAACATATATTTTCTCCATTAGATTCTCAAAAAAATTTCAGCAGTTGACTCATTCTCTCTTCCATTTATTCCATCCTACGAATATTATTTTTCATATAGATATCAATATGCATTCATTTTTTTTATTGACTCAACCAAGGAATTTATGCCTATAAGCTATTTTTGATTGCTTGCATCTCCAGATAATTTGTTCTCTTTCATTATTTTTTTCGTCCTTTCAATTTTGGATGTATCATACGATAAGAATTCACGATTCTCCCCTACACCTTTCACATCTCTGAATTTCCTTGTGTAGGTCCAAATATTCATAGATAACATATTTTTTAGAATGACCATGTTCATTTGTCAATGAAAATGTTCTTTTGTCATTAAAACATATCTAAACTAGATAGACCAATGAACTGCCAAACTATAGTGCTGATATTGGCCCTTAAACATATAGCATTTCCAAAGATGTCCCTCTACTAGACACTAAGAGCAAAAGGGGAAGATGAAACTAATTTTAACCAAAAATTCAAAACTATTTAAAAAGACATCCCACATGATTTTGCTCATCCAATCCTCCCAAGGGTAATAGCTAAAAACTCATATGCCAGTATACATGAGTGTATGCAAGGAGTGGGGTCCTTAAGAGCCCAAATACAAAATGCCTTTCAATGCTTTCATTTGTCCCATGGAATCACACACTTTAACCTTAAATGTTGTATTAATCATAGATTTCAGAGGAGGTAACACATAAAGAACTAAATAATATTAAATCAATCCAAATGTTTTCACCATGATTTGAGTTCTCGTAATCTCAATTCTACTATAATCAATTCATAAAAAAACTTTCAATTTTTTTTTTTACAAATTACATTTTAAATCTAAAATAAAATACAGAATAAATACAAAATATTTTATGCTTGAAACATATATTTAATCACTAAAAAAACATGTAAATAAAAATAAAAACAACTTTGTGAACAACAATAAAAGAAACCAAAGATAATTTCTTCTCCAAAATTTTGAACAAGAAGTGAAGGCACATGCACAAATGGAAGTCTAAATCACATCGTTGTGCTTATTTTTTAAGCAAATTTTATCCAAATCACTATGAAAAAATCTCTAAAGTTGAAAAAGAATATGGAAAAAAACCTAACGAAAAGTACATCATCTACATTTATGAAAAAATCTCTAAAGTTGAAAAAGAATATGGAAAAAAACCTAACGAAAAGTACATCATCTACATTTTGATCGATTTTTATATTATATTTTAATTATATTTTCTATAATTTTTAAAAATATTTATATGAAAAAAAATTATTTATGTTAAAACAATTTTTTATAAAAATCATATGAAAATTTCAAAACGAAAATAATAAGAAAAAATTTCAAAATAAAAATGATACGAAAAAAATTCAAATAAAAATGATAGGAAAAAAATTATACAAAAAAATGTAGTCTATTTATTCCATGTTTTTGTCTTTACGGTGGGTGTTTTCATCGGAATCTGATATTTTTTTCTTTTGGTAAAATTCAAATTTCTACTTGTTTAAATTGTATTTTTAAATCTATAAATAGATTCAACACCCTCAAATACCCCCATAGCATCCAAATTATACAATTTCTATAACTAATATATATGATTTTAAGATTTTTAAAAAATTTCCAATCGAAATATGAACAAAATTAGACAAAATATACTCGAAAAAAATTGAAAATGTAGAATATTTAAACTACACCTTAAAAAACTATTAAAACTAAAATTAATAATATAATTATAATCATAGATTATATTAATTATAATCATATATTATTATTGCTGAAAATTATAATATATTATTAATATATTTACTTAATTTATTATACTATTAATATTATATTATTAGAATATATCATTAATTAATCATATATTAAATTATTATTAATTAAATTAATATATTGATAAATAAACAAAATAAACAAAATAAACAAAAGTTAGAGCAAAATAAATTTAATCTTAGGATATTAATGTGACAATTAGAATCATTGGAATTTAAATATGATGAGATAACACAAAGTAGATTTAGTGTAAAAGATAGCCGTGTTTGTTTTATATATATTTAAAGTAAAAACACTTTAAATATATATAAAACAAACACGGCTATCTTTGCTGAGATTCTATTCTTTTTTAAAGATTATTTCCAAGTGCAGGCTGAATCAAAGACAAAAAAATCTAGCATTTTTTTTCCTTAGTTTTTGGGACTTGTTGCATATTTTGATGGAGCAGTTACCAATAGATTGTGTGCGGCTGGTGGTGTGATTTATCTTTCCCAAGATCATTATATCTCGATCAGATTAAATTGTGGCACCGGGTCAAATATGAAAGCAGAACTGATGGCACTCTGGTGTGTTCTTAAAGTGGCCAATATTTTTGGTATGGGGGAATTAAAAGTATTTGGAGACCCTAGGGTCACCATCAAGTGGAAAACATGTGAATATAATTTAAAACTTATCTCTCTAGCTTGTGATTCCATTATCTTCTTACATACAAGGATTTTTGGGCAATGGTGAGTGTAATGGCCAAACCCACTGCAAATGGTGGAAGGAAAATTAATCCTAAGGTTATTTTTCTTTCCCCTCTTAGGTGGGTCTTTTTACTAGTGTTTTGGTTTAGGTTTATGATTTTGTTGGTTAGGGGGTGTTACCAAACAAATTATCACCCTTCTGATTAGGTCATGTGGGCCAGTGATAAGATTGGAAACTTCTCAGGAGATGCACCCATTGTCACCACAATGCACTCTCTAGTCTCTTTAGGCTTGCTCCTTTGACCATGGGAGGCTTCCCAAAAAAAGATAAAGTAGCCCTGTAAAATGTAACTATGAGAACAACGCTATGTCCAACAAAACCCTCCTTCTAAATAATTAATCAAGTTCCTTATAGAATCAATAAGGTATTCGATAAATACTCAATGACTAGTGGGTTAGGAGGAATATTATTAGGTGTTATGATATATCAATGTACTTCAGTAATAAACCAACATGAATAACTTATATAAAAATTCAAATCCTTGGAAAAGTAACAGATAGGTGTCTCTTACCTCTCACCAACCAATGAAAATACTTCTACTTTTTATGTAGCTAAAGGTTGGTAATACTTGTTGCTATGTTATGGTTGTGTAAAAAATTTAGATCTATAACATACTGCAAAGTCTGATGAATGGATTGATTTGGCACTTGAAAACCCCTTAGGTCACCCAACAATGTTTGGAGATGAAGTACAAACCCCAACAGCTAGGGCTTGTCCCTTTGTCAAATATGGGCCTACAAGATCAGTTAACCATACCTATTCTAGGGATGCACTAGCCACTAGGAGCTAACATCACATTCCCAGGGTTGACATCACCCTAGTTTAGGGCCTATACAAGTTGTAAAACATCTTTTTTTGTGTATTTTCACTTTTTTCTTCTTCTGTATTTTCAAGTAAGATAAACAACTTATAAATTTATAACAAAAGTAAATGCTTTGGAATTTTTGCAAGTAAATTGAATACAAATCAAAGTACAATGACAAATAAATATTTTTTTGGATTTTCAAAATATTTAATTTTTAGGGTTATTATTATTATTATATTTTTCCAATATAGTACAAGGAATTTTGTAAAATTCAAATGGTGAAGAAGACGGAAATAAACCCAGGTATTATTCCATCGAGCAATGAGAAATTGAGACTATAGTTTCTTTGAAGAATTGACAATTCAATATTTGAAGAATTAGGTCAAGTCTAAGAAACCCTAGGTTATGTTAGCACTTGAACTGATTAGGGAAAACAAGATGCCGAGGACCAAAGAAGAGAGACCCTTCAATATGGATGCCTCACCCAACAATACAAGACTATCATGCATACAACCCTAATTTTTTCTTACCATGGATGTGCCCAATAGTGCAAGATACCAGGTTCAAGATCTCACCACAATTGAGAGAGAAAAGGAGAAGTGAAAAGCCTCAACAATCATTTCACCTTATAATAGACTTGGAAGATTGTAAAGAAAACTCAAGCATCAAAATCTAATCCTTAAAAAACCCTAGAAGAGCTAAGAAAGGAGGTGTGCACCACTTCAGTCTCTCATGTACACAAGTAAAAATAAAATTTACGTCATATTGTATCCCATGATCTTGGTTACAAATGAGAGGATGGTGCCTTATTTATAAGGAAATAAGGCTAACTTATCCCTTCTCTAGGTTGACCTACATAATTTGTCTTTGGAACGACTTTTAATTATTTTTTAGGGTTAGTCGCCCACAATTTGGGGACTAAGCATCGCCAAACATAAAATAATGATAAAAATTAATGATATGCTTCAACATGATGAAAAGTTCAGCTTCGAAGGAGGACATCATGCCCCATCTAACCCCAACATGTGTCTTTTTTCCTCAACACCCTCCTTCTTAGGTTGGTATAACCCCCAAAAGCTTGCTTTTAAGGAGGATGACTTGCTCTTTTTGACCAAGTTGACCAAGAGGGAGGAGTGATATAAGAAAATAAGTTCCAAGAGGGTATGAATGAGGTGTGCTAGAGTGAGTGTGAAAACCTACGGATCGAGTTTTTTAAGTTGTAGATCTCCTTTCTTGCCTTATTTTTTATTAGATATGGCTTAGTTTTCAATTAGTAGATCTGACTGTCTATATGTCACTGTATATTCCCTTTAGGTCTCACAACCTGAAGTTTGTTGATTGGATTAAAAATATTTCTTTTTTCAATTGTTTGGGTCGCCTGACTCACTTTACCTTCATGTACATTGCGTCACTGTCAGACTGACATGTGTTACCTTCGAATAGAGTGTGTCACTGACACGCTTTTCTATTTAGCAAACCACGTCACTGAGGTTATGACGCTCTGGTGTATACTTGCAACCCGAGTCGACCTGTTGATTTTTAGATTGATTTTCTGCCCAGACCTTTCAGTTCCTTGTTGCTTGGTTTGTGACTGGGTTGGTATAGTGTTTGATGCTTTCTACAGTTGAAGACAAGAAAATATTTTGTTTCCATCTTAGTTTAAAGAAAGAGCTTTATTTTCATTTTCGTTCTTAGATTTGAAATATTTATGAAAATTCCAAAAAAGAGTTCTGCTTTTGGCTAGTCTTGTTTTGGTTCAGATATGAGTTTTATAAAAGAAAAGAAAAGTACTTTTAGCAATTTCATAGTTAGGGGGGTTAGAAAATATTCTTTCTTGTTTGGAAATAGTGATTAGAGATCTTTTCTTCTTTTCATTAAAGATCTACTCTCCCATCATTTGTTAAAGCAAACAAATTGTCTTTTTGGGTGTTCTTGAGATTTGGAGCCATGTTTGGCCCCTTTAGTCAAAACTAGTATTTTGCTTGCATTTTTAAGCGAAATGAATTGTGTATCCTACAATCTCTTTGACCCATATTAAGGTTTCAAAATAATTTTTTCTTTGGTGTGGATTGGTTTGTTTCTACCATTTTTGAAAAAGTTAAAACGACATTTGCATAGGGTTGTTCAATTGGGAAAAATAACCTCTTACTATTTCTTTAACTAGTTTTCATTGAAAAAACGAAAGACTTGCACTTCACTTAGCTTAGTTGTGTATTGTTGTTTATTTTACAAGTCTACATTTCATGCATCCACTTAACCGCATAAGATAAAATCAAGAACTAGTTAATTTAAAATATTTAGCAACTTCAATGATAGGTTAGGGATGTTTTCCAGCGTCTTAAAGCGTAGCAGCTGTCGTTATTTGCCTGCACTGCATCCCGGGGACTTGCATTTATTCCATGTACCAGTTGGTATATCAAATGAACTTCCATGTACCTTCGAGTATATAGAAAGGTACTTCATGTACTCGAAAGTATATCAGAAGGCTCTTGTTGTATAGTTGTGCATTAGACAACACTAAAACGGATTTGAGCTCCCATGTACCTTGCGTATATCGAGAGATCCCTTTAGCATCCTGGAACTATCCGAGTAAACCTACCGACCATCTTATTGTTGCAATACACCAAGAAAAACACTTAGGGATATTACTAGGAACGTACTATTAGGTAGTCGAGTTATACGGTTAGGGGTACGGTCCCAATTCTCCCTGGTTAGTGCTCTGAAATATTGGGCCAAGTATAACTGTTGGACCCTACAATATATCGTGAGTTGCGACAATTTGACAATCCTGTGAGAATTCGGCTTATTTATCCATCCCTTTCACATATTACTTGTTGATTTTATATTTGAGTAGTGTTTGATTTGTGTGGTAATTTAGAGGTTCTTAGAGAGTTTAGATATGGAAAAATCTTCTAGGACCACCAACCAAGAGACCCCTTTTCCGAGGGTATGTCTTTTGTTTCTCCTCCATATGTAGGTGTTGGTCCTCCCTTCATGGTGACTTTGATCCTTACTGCATTGACTATAGGATTACCAGTATGATTATTCTCCAATCCAGTTATCCCAAGTGCACCGATTGTGTCATATCACAATCCTCCCCCACAAGAGAATCAACCTTATGTTGATCCTTTGCCTTCTTCGTCAAATGTTGAATCAACTTCCCTTTCTTCCTCTTCGCCCGCTGAAAACTGCGACGTTAGTAAGCAGGTGGATAAAAAGAAGAAGAAAAGGAAGGCTAAGAAGAAGAACACTAAACAGAAGGTCAAATCTCCAACGTATGAACATCATGTTGGAAACCCACCAACCACTGATCATCATGCTGGGAGTATCGATATACCTGTTTCGAATCTTCGTAAACCTAAGTTCCCTTGCAAGCTTTGTGAGGGGTCCCATTTTCTTAAGGATTTCCCTAGTATTCCCAAGGTATTAGAAGTATGGTCGCAAGATTCGGAATGGCCAGTATCGTCAGCCTTTGTACATCATACTAATGATACCTTGTCAACCAAAGACTCTTTGGTTAAGAGTCAGAAAAGTAAAGTCAAGAATCTGTTCTTATTATGTAGGGGCATGCACGGTACTTACCTTTGTCCTCGCATGGACGAAGCTTCCCAATTATTGGAAGGTATTTCTGTGTCTTAGTCACAACCTCTAATGTGTTATAGTAAATTGCCTCTTGAATTTCCATCAGTTGATCAAATGGTCGATCTAGTTTCATCCTCGGTCGATCCCACTCTTCCCTTAAATAGTAAAACCCAAGTGGCCGATCTAGTTTCATCCTCGATCGATCCCACTCTTCCCTTGAAGAGTGAAACCCAAGTGGTCGATCTAGTTTCATCCTCGGTCAATCCCACTCTTCCCTTGAAGAGTGAAACCCAAGTGGTCGATCTAGTTTCATCCTCGGTCAATCCCACTCTTCCCTTGAAGAGTGAAACCCAAGCGGTCAATCTAGTTTCATCCTCGGTCGATATCACTCTTCCCTTAAAGAGTGAAACCCAAGTGGTTGATCTAGTTTCATCCTCGGTTGATCCTACTCTCCTGTTAGAGAGTGAATCTAATACCACTTAGGTTCTTCTTGTTAATATAGATTCTACCATGTAGGGGGCATTAATACTTCTATTACAGGACCCCCCCCAAGTAATGAGGCTTACAGTATTCCACCTTGGGTTCCGAATCAATCGATTTTTATTGATTGGAATGGACTCTCTGCACCTCGCCTTCCTTCCTATTTGCCTTCGAAATCATTATGCAGGTTGGTCATATAGATGTACCTCATACTATAGTTGATGAAGGTGCCGCAATTAGCATTTTTTCCTCAAATGCTTGGCAGACTATGGGCTCCCCGTGTCAGAGTTATAGATCTAGATAAACTATCTTACCTATCTAAGAAATCAATAACATATCAACATAAATAAGAACAGAAAGAGAACAAGGAAAAGAATACACCAGATATATGTGGTTCACCCAATTGGGCTACGTCCATGGGAAGGATGTCTTCTATTATCTTTGTTATCGGACAATCTACCAAAAGCGGACTTAAGGCGTGATCTCCCTAGCTCAATGTGAATCTAGAACAAGTGGGACAAAATATGAAACTGCTTTCCTAGATCCAGCTAAAGATTGAGTGATTAGATGTCTTACCTCGAGATTATAGATCTTTTCCTTGTAGTTGCTCCAAGCTCCACGGTCATCAGATCTCAACTGCAAGACCTGTCAAGACATACAGAAACAATACAAGTAGTAAAACACATCTAAACAGTAACATATCTAATTAAACGGTTAACCAAGTAAACTACACAAACATTATTAATACAACAACATTTGGTGGAAATAGTTTATATTACTGTATTAAAAGAGGGAAGTACAAAAGAGATATGATTACAACCAAAGCTTAACATCACAATCCTCCTCCAACAAGCCAATGCCAAATCCTCCAAAGGAAGTATAGGTCTCCCAAGAGATGAGTAGAGTTTTCCTAAGCTAATTTCACCAGCATGCAAGTGCTATAGACTTACTCCCTTTGGAATGGGAATGAGATTCATATATATAGGACTAAGAGGATAGGGTAGGTTGAGATATAGTGGGAGAGGATTAAGGGATCCTCCCAAAGGGCTAGGGAACCGAATGGCAGCTCCCCTATAGGTTAGGGATAGAGATCCACATCACACACCTTCGAGAAATGGCTCAAAGATCCCCTTTTATCCATTTAACTGACATCGTCGCACTCTGCATTAAGACAACCTGCGACGATGCATGTTGCACAAGAGTGACCTGTGACGACTTATCTAAACCTTATGGGAATAGGTCAATATCTCTTCCAGTTTGATTTCTTAGTCATGGGAACTTCAGGGATGTTTACACCTAGTCTTAAGGTTGCAAGATTTAGGTGTAATAGAATGCCCCCCAAAGCATGAAGCTGTTGAAACTAGACAGGTGAAATGCTTTGACAAAAGAATTGGCAAGGACTTGTCGGACGGAGGCTGCTACTGCAGTACAACTGACTCTGAGAACACAGTCTCGTATGACTCACAACATGGTTATCGACCAATACATTGCAGATCCATGGTAGTAATGACCGACTGAACACAATCATGGCTACTAGGCACAAGCATAGATCCATGATGAGATGATAACACAACCATGACCAATACAAAAGTGGATCTGTGTAATATGACTCAAACAATCTCCATCACAACCTGGGTAAAACATGACTCCCCAGGGTCTTCAAGCTCAACCCGCAATGATACGAATCTATCCATGTGATTACAAATGTCTTGGCATCGAACATGTTAGAAACCACTTGATTACTAGTCATTGATGTATACCGTTAACAAGTGCGAGGGAATCACCATTAATGTCAATGATCCCCAAGGTATCAAAGTACATATCATCAAGCGTGAATAAATGAGTTGAATTCGAACGATGGATGAAATCTTTCAATCAAGAGTCAATGATGTAAACTCATGTCAAAAGCGAGGTAACCTGCCATCGAGGCATGCAGGCCCAAGGTACTTGGTTGGTTTCTAGATTCAATCCTCAGATGATGTGTTGAGGTCGACAAGGATGAATCTGTCGAAGGAGGGCCATGATGAATCCCCCATCATCGACACGAAACTAGACAACAGATGTTTGGAGTAGATCGGACGGTATAGTAACATGCAAGACTGACTAAGAGTAGATCGACATGGTGGAAGGTGTACTGATTGCAAATGATGAGTAGTAAATATTTTCTTGAACATGGGCGTGGCATGAATTGGCAGTATTGACATGAATTGGCAGTATTGACATGACAAGAATGACGCCAATATCCTAATGCAATTGATGAGGGAAGTATTCTTTGGATAACCCAAAGGAGTAACAAGACTCAGGAAGTAGGCAAAAACGCGAGGAAGCACGGATGACCCAAGCATTGTATGCAAATGAAAATGAGTGCCATGTTCAAGAACGACTAAGTACTGCCACTGGTAAAGGTGTAACACAAAAAAATTCCTTTTTCCCCATCATGACTGATGAGTGCCTCATGTGTTTTTGACGAGCTTGATGAGGGTAACCAGATGCTAGGTATAGCTCATCTCATAGATGAGTCCAATCCCAAACATTTTCCGAACCTGGGAAAGGAGGGGTTCGTCCCATGGCGGGCCCTTCAGTGTTGAGTTTTAACGAGTCCATAGAAGGTAAAAGTCGGTGTCATTTCATGTTTAGAGAGTCTGAAAAGAACTAAAGAAGACTCCAAAGGTCCTTTTTCGTAAAATTAGCCTCTTCGCCCGAAAAAGGGTAAACCAACGTGAGAGAGGACTCTTCCATTCATGATTGGCTAGAGTATTCCTTTTTCCTAAGTAGTGCCCCCTAGTTCGTAAAAGGGGTAAACTATTCACCAAGAAGATGACCATTCAAATACTTTAACAAGCGTGAACGTGACAAGTTCTCTTGGCAATCTTTTCGTATTTTGAGAACCTAGAAAGAGCTTAAAGAAAGACTCCGGGGGGGTTCCTTTTTCGTAGGAGTTTAACGAGCCTGAAAAAGTGATAAACTATAACTCGATGAATTATTCTCATCGTTTAATGAGCATGAGAAAGAATAAAGAGTTAGCTCGGTTTTCATTTAATAATTTACATTAATGAGCGAAATAATGACAAAAAGACGCTCGAAGAGTGTTCATAATTGATAATACTTGCGAGATGACTACCACGTCGAAAAATGGCATTAATTAGGCACCTAACATTACCTGCAGCTCAAAGACTAGGTAAAAAACAGTTAACCAAGCATTTAAATGCAGTAAATAACCCAAACTATATTTAAAAAAAACCCACCAAAGCATCAAATTATAAAAGGAATATTCCATTTTTTGTTATAAAATGGGTGAAATAGTGAAAAGAAATTACAATTGTTTTTTACCAAGTTTGGAGAGTGTGAAGTGCCGTTTGGAGCCAAATTTCAACTATTGATTCCGGGAGCTACGGTCCACCATTTCGTGAGCCGTCAGAAGCAGGTAGGCCTAAACTCATCTATGCAACTTTTTAGTGGATTAGTTTCATATTTTTTTGCTTAATTTTCAAGGTTTTGAGTTGTTTTTCTTGGGGGAAATGCGCCCACGGGTCGGTGCAAGCCCTCCTTGCGGGAACTATGATGACCATGCGCCGTTGCAAGTCCCGCAAGGACCATTTGCAACGACGTCGCAATTTTTGTACAAACAACCTGTGACGGTGCACATGTCCAATTTCAACTCAACTCCCAACTCCCAAGAAAAAGTTTTAATGCATGGAGTGAGTTTTAATGGTGTTTATTTGTCCTTCTTAACATGTTCACGATGATAAACATGGTCATAGAGTGGCGAGAACGAGAACACGAGTTGGATGATGCTCAGTTCGAAAATGACCCTTAATGCATTGCTGCATTGAGGAATTGTGGGTTACTGAAATACTTCCGACTGCCGAGCATGAGGGCCCAAATATCACTACTGACACACATGATCCGATGTTGGGATCCGGTGCAACAGCACTTCAAGATCGGTGTGCATACCTTGAGTATAGATGTCAATGACATCTACTTCTTGAGAGGATTATCCCGTAGGGGAGAACCTATACCTCTCACCAGGTCATGAGGGGGTGACCGGACAGTGGAGGATATGATTACTCAGTACTGCACTAGAGTTACTATGGTTAAAGGTGGGAAGATCCCCATCAAAGAGATTCTAGATCGTCCTTTACGTGCCGTGTTCTTCACTCTAGTGAGGGTGGCGGGGAGTCAGTTTGCTCACCTTGCGAGTAAGACATAGTTGATGTATGCGAAGGAGTGCATGGATCCTCGGGTATTCAGCCGGTGTGAGGGACTCCTTACCAACCTCCAGATTCAGCGTACCAAATGTCAGCACAGGGCGCTGAAATAGTTTGGATATGGGTCCGTGGTGATATATTTTCTACTAGAGCGGGTACCTCATCTACGTCCACATGTGGACTTGGATGACCGGGATGCCAGTGATCCACATATAATTCGGTGGGAAGAGGTGATGGACCGCCATGGTGGAAGGGGTCCCATCATAGGTTATGGCACCAGGTTCTTCACTTGGCTAGAGGGACAACTCCTCATGATAGAGGATTACCCTTACATCGGGACATACTTCAGAGGAGATCCCGACCCGATGCTTCCTGAGGGAGCACAATGGGGAGACATCGGTAAGAACAACAACTTTTGTATTTTCATTATATATATATGATTGTTTTGGAGTAGCGTTGACGACTTGATACTTTGTGTAGATTTGGGTCCATTGTGACTAGTTGGAGCCTCCATCATTGCGAGGAGAGGAGAGGTGCCAGTGGTGGGTCCTGCGATGCGTGATTCCATCAATGAGGTAGAGGAGGTCTATGAGAACCTCAACAGGTTGACACTAGATATCCTAGAGCCGGGTGTCCATGATCTACCTTGGGGTTACCAGAGATACACCGTTAGGGTGTCCACACGTTTTGGCACGCTGCTGGATAAAGTGGCGAGAGCCATAGTCTGCTATCATGGGCAGCCTAGGGATTAGGTTTCTGCTTATGTACTGAAAGCTTACGAGCTTCAGATTTTGTATATACTTACCGAAAGCTAGCATGCTTCAGATTTTGTATCAACACCATCATTTTGTACTTTTGTACGGATCTATATATATACAGACATTTTGGGTGGCTTTATACATTATGTGTTATATGGATGATTAATGTGGTCTTATTTACATGTTTTCTTATAAAATGGATTATTTACATGTTATGTATGCTTGTATATATTTTTATGAACATGTTATGTGTGTGTGATGTACCAATCTAGAATGAAGTTGGCCATTGAGTCAAAAATTGTATTCATGTCTCGTGGAATGTGCAGGTATTGAATAGATTCAAAGGACCTTTCCAGAAGACGGACTCATCTGAAGAGACGGAGTAGAGTAGGGTCACAGATAGTATAAATCCGGTTAAGATGAGAAACCACCAGTTGTGAATCCAAGTGGATGACAAGGAAAGAGCGTCGGTTAGGGTTCCAATGACTGCCTGATATTCTGCGGCATTGTTGGTTGCGAAACCTAGACAAATTCCTCTTGAGATAATGAGCTCGCCGATGGGAGAATAGAGTACCCAGGCTGTCGAAGCAACATTACGGGTATCCCGGCTGGAGCCGTCCGTGAATCCATAGCAAGTTTCCATCTGCACATGCAGACAGAACATGGTATAAGAAACGGGAAACAAGATCTAGACACACTAAAACAAAAGCGTCACACCACACAAAACACACACGCCATGTACAGTATATACAAGATGTCTATGCGTGAAAGGTTCAGGCATAGTACCTCTTCAAGTAGAGCCCATTGCGGGGCTCACCCAAATATATTCCATCATAGTCCTCTAGTTCGTAGGCTCCCTTCTCCAAAACATGTTTCACTATGTACGATCCATGCTACATGGAATCGAACTTACTCGCCCCCAGCTTATCTTGTCTTTGGTCGTATGTAAGGATCAAATCACCCTCGTTATAGACGCGGGGTTCTACCGAATGATCATACTGCACTTTGATGAAATTTGTATGTGCCTCGTTGGCAAGAGAAACATCTCGGCGAGTCTCATTGAGTTTTGCTAGGTAAAGGAATAGCTCTTCCTCGGTTGTGGTGTTCGGAAGAAGTTCAACTGTGAGTTTGAGGGATGGAATCTCGCACTCTATAGGTAGGATTGCCTCCAATCCATAAACTAATTGGAACAGTGTAAATCCGGTGGCAGTCTTGATGGATGTGCGATAAGCCCATAGTGCGGAAAAGAGCATATTGTGCCAGTTAGACTTGTGTGTACCCACCATGCGTTGAATCATGGTTTTCAAGACCTTGTTAATGGCCTCTACTTTTCCATTAGACTACGGGTAGGAAGGTGTTGAGTTTTCATGACGAAAACCCAATCTGGCGCTCAGCTCATCGACCATATGGTTCTGAAAGTGAGATTCATGGTCGGTGACTATGGCTTGCCGAACTCTGAACTACGAGATAACATGATTAAACATGAAGAGTGCGGCGGTTTTTCCGTCGTCAGTGTACGTAGGCATAGCCTCGGCCCACTTTGTAAAGGAATCCACAACTATTATGACGTAACCATGCCCCTCGATCGAGGTAGGTTTACATTGCATGAATTCAATGCCCCATTTTGCAAAGGGGCCAATGGTAATAACCGGGTGTAACGGGGCTGGATGGGTGAGCTTTTTCGTTTGAAAATGCTGGCGTGGGGGACATTTTTTAACGACCTCGATGCAATCTTTAAAGATAGATGGCCAATAATATCCCGCGCGTAGTATCTTTTGGGATGTAGCCATCCCAGAGAGATGATCGCCACAAGCCCCAGCATGACAGTCATTCAAGACGTGTTCAGCCTCCTCATGTGTCAGACAACATCAAAGAATAGAATCAATACCGCGATGGTACAAGGTATCACTGACGATCAGATAATACTTTGCGTGGTGGCGTATGCGACGACGATCGTCACGAGACAGTTGGGGGTTGAAACGTTGGGTTTGACTATATAAGGTGATATCTCCATACCACGGGTCAGACGTGCTGATAAGAAACAATGACTCATCTGGAATAGGATCATTGGGCTTAGATCCTACATCAGCACGGGGAAGGTCGCAAATGAGCTCGACAAACACCAAAGACTTCTTAGAATTAGCCTTCTCAAATAGGAGGTCAAACTTTTGCAGTATCACGATCCAACGTGAATACTTTCCCCCAAGTACTTGATGTGTCAAAATGTGGTACATGGGATTCAAGTCGGCGATAATGGTGGTGGTGCGGAGCAATATGTAATGTCGAAACTTTTGGATGGAAATAACTGCCGCGAGAGCCAGCTTCTCAACATGTGAGTAACTCGTTTTGGTGTCAATAAGACCCTTACTTAAGTAATATATCACATGTTCCTGGGTGTTGTGGTCCTCCTGTACCAAGACCATGGCGATCATGGTGGCAGAAGCCATGAGATAAAGAATATAATCTCGGTAGTAATTGGGCGGCTGAAGCACATGGGCATGGGTGATAGCATGTTTAAGACTATCGAAGGATTGTTGCACTTGATCGTCCCATATGAACGGGAGGTCCTTCTTGAGTAGTCTCATATAACCCTGTGTCTTCTCGGAGAAATTACAGAGAAATGCCTTAAATAAGTTTCCTTCCCTTGCAAACTTTGAAGTTCCGTAACATCAGTCAGAGGTGGAAGAGCGACAATGGATTCCACCTTCAAGGGATCAATGCGGATCCCATCTTACGATATGATAAAACCTAAGAGGTGTCCAGACTCGATGCAAAAATACACTTGTGAGGGTTCAGGCGGACATTATACTGCCTGCATCTGAGGAATATGACCGTCAGATGATCTATGTGGAATTCGTGCTACTATGAATGGGCAGGGAGATTGTCTAAGTAGGATTCCACAAAGTCCTTCACATCATGAAAGGCGTACGACATGGCCTGCGGGAACGTGGCACCAACATTTTTAAGAACAAAAGGGAGTTTACGATATGCGAATGTTCCCCAAGGGCAGATGAATGCATTCTTGTGTTGGTCGGCAGGGTGGATCTCAAGCTAGTTGTAACCAGAAAAGCCATCCATAAAGAGAAGATGGCACTTCCATCACAATTGTCAATGATATGATCGATAAAGGGAGTCGAGTAATTGTCCTTAGGACAAGCCTTGTTGAGATCCTGATAATTGACATCGACTCGGATGGTGCCCTTCTTTTTAGATACAAGGATGACATTTGAGACCCATTCTATTAATGGAACAGGGTATATAAAGCCAGCCTTCAAGAGCTTCTCAATTTCTGCTTTGATTGCCGCAACCTTTCGAGGGTGTACCGGTCAAAACTTTTGGCAGACTGGTTTGACGTCGGGATAGGTTTTAATTTCATGTGAAACAATAGCGGGGTCTATCCCAGGAATCTCCTCGTAGGTCCAAGCAAACACGTCTCATAATTGCTTGAATAAGGCCGTGAAAGTAGTAATTTCTTCAGGGGAACACTTCTGGACGAAATGAATGTGTTCCACTACACCAAGAGTAACCGATATGTCAATCGAAATGGTAGGTTCAATGTTCGCCAGGTTTCCCTTAGTGTCCGTATGACATGTGAGTATTAGGGATTAGGGGAAAGGGTAGACATCCGGTGTAAAAATGGTGGAAATGCTGTTCTCCACAGTATCCAAAGGAGGGAGGAAAGCCAAACGATGGTGGATGTCTTCCCACGGAGGGTCATCTGTACTCATAATTTCCATAATGGACTCGTTGGAATGAAAAGTCCAGAGCAGATGATTAGGTGAAGATGACATCCACTGTAGAGAACATGACGTGGAGGCCACAGACAGGTGGTCCTCGGGTGCTGACTGGATAGCCTCATAAATGAGTTCAGTGGGTGAAAGAGGCATAGAGTCTCCAATCAGGTGCATAGTGGCTTCATCAGGTACAAGCCATTGATCGTTGGAGTTGGGAAAAGACGAAATCCTAGAGGAGATCATGTTCACCGTGGAAACATGATTAGGGGGATCCGAGGTTGGAAAGACGCCCATAAGAGATGAGTCTTTTATGAGGCTGACTCCCACGCTCTCATACAGTTGCAAAGATTTCCCAAGTAATGGGACATTATCATCGGGATGAGTAGCGGTGTCCGGTGTGCAGAAGTCCAGTTGGTAGACAGTGACAATTCGGCCCTGGTGGGGGAATTGCACTATGCGGAAGAGAGATGAGGCGACCGAAGTCATGGCATAAAACCAATTATGTCCAAGCAAGATATTGTAATCTAAAGGGGCTACGACTACTTCCACGTTAATGGTTGCGGTCTTACCCCCCAACTCGACTGCTAAAGCTTGTAATAGCCCATGGGGTTGAAATCCACGACCGTTGAATGCTTTCAAGGTGGTGGGAGAACGGTTCAGTTTGGGAGAACCAATGGCTCTCCAACATGACAACGACATTACTGAGGTAGAAGCCCCTTCGTCTAATACAGTACGATGGATTGTCTTCCTAGCAACGTTGGTAGCAACTTGAAATGCAAGTTGGTGGGAAAGCCTCGGCTTAAAGTACTACAGTCGAAACATGATTGTATTCGAGGAATCCAGTTCTACTGCACCAATAGAAGCAAGGAGAGTCTTGCTTTGATTGGGACAATTATGCAAAATCTCCAGCATCGACATGGCACAAGGAGCTTGTGCCAAGTCCTCTACAATATTGTAATTCTGAGCTGCTCGAGCATTGGGATTGGAAACGGATTTCCGAATCGTGCTCTTCGGTGGATGAAAAAATGTCTCTAAAGAAGGATTCTCAATAGTGAGAGAGGCCTATGGTATGGTGACATCGGGCATAGAGTGGAATCTTTTTCAGTATTTCTTCCAACGGGTTCTTTTGGCGGGACTGAGTCATAGGAACGCGATTGTGTATTCAAGTTTACCATCTCACTACGCATCATGAGAACATGTGCGGTAGAGGATGCCTCTCCGTGTGAAGAAGAGGTTTGAGAAATTAGCTATTGTGTAATGAACCTTTTTTAAAAATTTATTAAATGCCAAATTTTCCACTTTTTCCCCAATTTCAACCTTTGACTAGTTTTGTTGTTTTGGTCTCCAAATTAAACCCAAATGCTCCCAAATATTCTGTAAGGGTATATGATTGATATTGAGACTTGAATATTAGGTTCAAGGATGATTTATAACCCTCCAAATACTTCTTCAAACTTGTTTTTATATCTTGTTCAATGTATGGAAATTAACTAGCAAATTGTGCATCAAATCCCCCCTGGGTAAACACTGAAAATGGCCTCCCAAATGCTCCAAACTCCATAGAATTTATGAACAGAGGTATGGAATGTATTAAGGATTTTAATAAGGTTCCCAATGTGCCCTTAATTTATTATTATGTCTGTTCCAACCCTCTCCCATTCAGCTGCAAAAATCACCAATTCGACCCTTGGGGAAATTACCCTATTTCTTCTCAAAATGCAAATAAACTGAGTAAAAAGACTTCAAATGCTCAAGTACTATATATGAAAATTATAATATACATCCATGGAAGTATATTAATAACAAATTTATCATAGAATCATCCTTTCATTCGAAATCATTAGCATCATAATGGTATACATCAATGTAGTGGGGAAATGGTCATTGTTTGCTCATTAATCAACATTTTTACATACAACCCATGGATATTTCGACTTGAGACTTTATGAAGATGAAGAAAAGATGATATAAATATATTACAATCAGAAATACATCATATGAAGCTCTCCCAATGAGTACAAGAGCTCACCCAAAGCGCAATCCCTCAAGGAGTGTGAATATGCCATCAAAACTGAAAATGGTTGAGAGAAAGTGCTGCACTAAAACAAACCACGAGATTCCCTATATCTTCTACATGTGAAAATACAAAATCCATTAAAGCACTATGAAAGACCTGAGTGGCCTCTCCAAACACCAACTTGGATGGGAATCTTTCACCCTCGAAATTGGCTAAGGAAAGAAACTAGTCATTCACCAGCTCTCTCTTCACAAATGCAATTTTTCTCAAATCATAAAAAGCCATTCTCTTGGTTTATCCCTGTATTTTATAAACATCCTTAGCCTTATAAGGTTCCCAATCCATCCATAGCTCAATCCAATTTGAATTAGGGTAAGGGATGAAGATTTTCCATGTGTCTCACCTTTCCTAGCCTTCCACCTTCCACCATTTCGAGTGGGGGTCTCTTTGGATTCCCCAACTCCCATGAGCGCCCTCTTGGAGCCTATTTTTGGGACTGACATGTCATAATGGTCAGATGTCAGAGGTCAGATTTGCAATTTTTCATAGATGTCATATATGCTCCATCATTGTTGTCATAGGGGTTAGGGAATCTAGCCCAAGTGTCCACAAGCTTCCAATTTGACTCTTCCTCTTCCATGGAGGTTACCAATCCATCACAATTGGACCTAAGATGATCAATTCCACCATGTGTATGACTTACCAATTCACCCAAGAATGTTCACGTTCTCATGAATTCGAATTGGCAAGAGAGAGATGCCATGTGTCCTTGAAAAATCAAGCTAGTGTGGGTCTCACATCCTCCATATGTCTTCAAAACCACTTGCCACCTAGAATTTCTCTTGAATTTATTTATTCAACCTATTTATTAAATATTTGAACCTTTCTAATGTCTAAACATAATTTATTAGCTTCCTTATTGCAATTCCATGTGCCCATCCAACCTAGGAAACTAGTAGGATTGATGGGATTGTCTTACTATGCAATTATTTGAATGGGGACATTACATGTTGATTCTGCGTAGGGAAGGGATCATTGAGAACTACGGGAGTAGTGTTTCCCTTGAGAAACTTTTTTACTTTGTCTCGGTGAGGACATTCCTTAGAGAAATGGTCACCACCACACAACAAACAAGGATACTTCAACTTCCTCTTCAATTTGGTGTCTTCAGGGGTTCTCTTATTCTCCTACGGGTTAGAAGGTTTCTTAGGCCGACCTTTGATCTTCTTCTTACCACCATTTTTTTGAGGTGAAGCTGATTGAACAAGATTCACTTCTTCAATGGAGGCAGGAGTGGACGATTTGGTGGTGCTGTTTCCAGCCTGTGGTGGGGATGGGGAAGAACCTTGAGGGTTCTACAATCCACCAATTGGAGTAGGAGGCTGGATGGTAAGGGAACTAATGATTCCATCGACTTGAGGTCCCTTAGGTGGTTTTGTTGGGTCATACGTAGGGCGGGGTGCGCCAGGAACGATTTCATATAACGTGCCAGATTGAGCATAGATCAAGTCTAAGTAATGGGCACGGGAAATAGCCCGTTCCTCCGTGATGGCCCCTCCCATGGCCATGTCTTGAGCTATGATAGGTAAGAGAGACTTTGTGAACTAGTCGGCTAAGAGTTGGTTGGGAATATGAGCCTTAATGAGATGCTGTCTTCATTGCCACTCATGGATATGGTCTGAAATATGAGTTGCTGTATTCTGGTGAAGAGAGTTCAATAAGTCTGTACCAGTCTCATAGCGAATGAGAAATTGGAAGTGGGTAAAAAAGGACATAGCAAGAGAATGAAAATCTGTAAAGGAGTTTGGTGGCAATTCAATATACCACTTGGCAGCTAGGCCGATGAGAGTCCATTGGAATAACCTAAGATGGATCGAGTCGTCCATCAAGGAGTTGGATGAACACCATAAATGGTATGTCATCACATGATTTTTTGGATCCTCACCAGGTTTGCCATCAAATTTGGGAATATATGATGGTAACTTGATCGGAATCGGTGGCCAATTATGTTGATGGAAGATGGGGTCATTCGTCAGGGAAGATAGGTCCGGTAGGTCCAACGTAGCCAAAAAGTGCAGCTGTTGATGTAGCTGCAGGTACTGGTAGTACTGATAAGGCATATATGGACCAGTGGGACCTTGTATAGACTGATTGTAGGGTGTTCCCAGGGGAAACTGGCCATAAGGGGGTATCACGCCTGTACCATATGTAGGTCCACCACCATAATAAGGTGGTCCATTACCATAGGGTGGGGGTCTGCAGCCAACGCCGGGGGGGTGGAGGTCCACCGCCATCGCTGGGAGGGGGTGGGGGTCCACCGCCACTGCCGGGAGGGGGTGGGGGTCCATTGCCATCGTCGGGAGGGGGTGGAGGTCCACTGCCACCGCCGAAATAAGGTGGTCCTCCACCACCTCTGCCTGAAGGGGGTGGTGCACCACCTCCTCTGCTGGAGGGATGCCGACCTCCGCCACCTCCACCACCATAAGGGTAGGGTCCTCCGTCGCCACCACCACCATAATAAGGTGGTCCTCCACCATAAGATGGGGGTCCTCCTCCACCGGGAGGAGGTGGACCTATGCCTCAGTCAGGAGGGGTAGGATCTCCGCCTATGCCATCGGAGGGGGGTGGGCCATTGTTGCCAAAATGAGGTTGGCCTCCACTAGAAGGTAGAGGTACGCCTCCTCCAAAATTGAATGGGGGACCGCGGCCTCCAGAGGGAGGGGGAGGTGGACCAAACTTGGGTGGTTGTACTTGAGGGATGCTTGGTGTGGGTCCATTATGTAGAGAATTTTGGTGCCCCCATAGATTGTATGGATTCCCAGGATAAGGTATCCCATAGAGTGCATTTCCGGGATTGATTTTTTCTGGATCATGGTTAAGATAACCTGGATAGTAGTTGGTTTGAATCGGATGGTCCCCCAACATGAGATAATCCCATGGTGGATGCTCCTATGGGTAGGGAAGTTCCAACAGGAGGACCGATGAGAACTCCTCCTCTTGTATTATGGTTTGGAGACGGGGGTTCCCCCCCAACAGCAACGTGCTGACCACTAATCAATGTTTGACCCAACATGGGTTGTTGATTATCTACTGCATGAGTAACATTACTCATAAGAAAAGTAGGGGGTAAAGAGTATCCTCCCCGTGAGTTTTGGGGTGGGGGAGGAGTGCGTAACGTTCTCGTAGTAGTGAGAGGAGTGTTGGACTGTTGTCCTTCAACAAGTTGAGTCGTTTGAGGTATAGAACCGGTCTCCTATCCAAGGGGTGTACCTGCAGGAAGTGAGGGTTGACCATGTTCATAAGTGGGCACGTTGTGGATGGATGGTTCCGGTGAGTCATAAGATAAAGTGCGAATCGGGATCTGTCGATATGACACTAAGCGCATGCAAAAAATCGCTACTTACCTCATGTATTTCCCGAGATTGTATATTATTTGTTTGACATTATTGTCGAAGTTGTCCAGGAGAGAGAGAGGCATGACATACTGTAACAATATAAAAATCGTTTCATTTTTTAAACAAAGAGTAGACAAACAAAAATACCAACCATATTCATTGGAATAGAAAAAAAATTAATTAAATGCATACCATAATAATTACCTTCATGAAGACACGCCAATTGTGCGTTTTCACCCCGCAAAATCACCTTTCTTTGTTATGATATTCTTCATGTTCGCACAAAATCCGGTGGGAAATTTAATTTTTCGCATGACTTCTTGTACAACATTACTTTGCTAGTCCGTTAACATCCATGGAAGTGAGTTTATATTAATTTTCTCTCCATTGCTACGAAATTGGATGACGTCTTTCATTACCTGGTTGCTATCTTGAATGTCTTTGCAAATTTTGACAATTTTTTCTTTCTCACTCTTTCCATCCAATATTCGCCATAATGTTTCAGTCACATTCTTTCCGATATGCATTGTATCAAACAGATGAGCAATTTGTAGGTGCTCATAGTAGGGAAACCTACTAAATTTTCTAGGATAACTTTGCATTCCTCGTGGAAGCCCATTAATGCCTTCATGATCACATGAACGACAATCATGAATAATAGTTTATAAAGAAATTACATAAATCAATTTCAATTACAGTCAACAACACACAATAAAAAAATATAATATAACATTTCATATACGATGATTCATACGTAACTTGACGATTTCTATTATATTGCAACTTCCATAGGTGAGGTGTCATCCTCTGTGGTTTTAATGCACTCTCTTACTTGCCATTGACAGATGTTTTTCAGTAGTTCGATACCTGTGATTCTTAGAGAGGAAGTGCTTATACTCAACAAATAGCTCCTTTCCTAAGCTTTTTGAACGATGAGATTTGATCTTAGGACCACAAACTGGACATGCAAATTTCCCCTTTGTCTGAATACCTACATAAAGAGATGGAATATCTATGTCAATTATAATTATATACAAAATGATTGGATTATTTAGAAAAACATGCGTGCGTAGTATATTAACTAGTTCATAAAATTAAATGCAAATAAAGTGGAACTTATAATTACATACTGCAAAAATGGGTTAACCCTGGGGCATCATGTATTGTCCATACAAGCATTGCATGGAATTGAATTTGCCTTTGTCTTATTGGTCTAGATACGTCATACATAGTGATGCAATTCCATAACTTTAGTAGCTCGTCAATAAGAGGTTCGATATATACATTCATATCTTTGACTTGGCACTTACCTGATTGATTTGAACATATAAAAAGTATAATTATGAGATGTACCATTTAGATATATAAACCATATTGCACAAGAGAAAAACATTAAATATATATATGACATTATGTGACAAAATACGACAAATGAGATGCCACTACATTAAAAAAAAGTTACACAATCATCGAAAACATTATGTGCTCCCTCTTTATTGTCAACCATGGAGGAATGTTATTGTTGATAAAAAAATAGGCCACAACGAGTAAACGGATCTCATCTATGCAAATGGATTGACACCATCTGCTGCCAAAGAAATCTTAAGATTACGAGGTTCTTCTTTAAAGTGAGGCAATTTTTTCTCCATATCTCTAAATGCAGACCCATCTGCATGCATTCGAATAATGTCCTCTTGACTTCTGTTCCGTGCATGGTAATCCATAAACTGCGCTATGTTTTTGCACCTGAACAGTCGTTGCAAATGTGGAATAATGGGAATATAACTAAGAACCTTGCGAAGCACCTTTTTTGTTACTTGATTTGTTCGATATCTACTGAGATGACATTCTGGACATTCTGTTGCAAATTCATGTTGATTATAATATAGAACATGGTCATCGAGGCATGCATGAATTGCTTCATACTGCATTCCAATTTATTTCATGATGGCAGATAAATCTCTATATGTGCGAGGTAAAATATTTGACGGTGGTAACAAATATTCACCTATCATGCTACAACAAATAAAAATAAAAATCTAGTTAATATAATATAGAAATAATATTAATGAAACACATTTCATCCGAATTAATTTGACTTATGAATTAACAATAAAATTATTAGACGATCATATATATTATGTGATGGAATATATTACATACCTTAACATCCGTGTGACTGATATGTTTGAAAGACCATTCATAACCTTCAAGTTCATTATCAACAATATAGCAGAGAGAATATTTGTGTTGGAGCCCTCATAAAGGGGTTCGTATGCCTTCTCAAGAAGAGGTAAATCATGAATATCATCAAAATTATCATCATCATCCTCCATTCTAACATTAAATGAATCATGGATCAAAGTATTTGTACCATCATCTTCAACTATGTTATCAGTATGATCATCTTCTTCAATATGATCATTAACTTGTTCTCCATTATTCATAGCTCCATGTTCCTCCAGTACTTGTTCTGAAAGAACTTCCTCCGGACGATATGCCGTAGGATGTCTTTCCTTTATAATTACATGAAACCATCAATAGATAAAAGTTAATATAAGAAATATTAAAATAATACATACATTCAAAAGCAATCAAAATAAAAACATATATAACGCAAAACTTACAAATGGATGATATTCACGCCCCCCTCAGCGTGTCCATGTTCCCTACAATGTTTTTGGATGTTGATATCTTTATTCGTCTCCTCTTAAAGCCCTTGCATTGACTACATGGAAAAAATATTTCCCATCACCCCTTCTTTTCACTCCATCCCACAATCTAGCAAGCAATTGTCGATTTTGTTTGTCTGGATTAGGAATATTGCTATTTGATATTTTCTCGTAAAGAGATTGAATGAATATTGTCGATCTTAGAAAATCAAGCTCCACACTTCGCTCTCTTTAATCACAAAAAAATAGAAATAATGAAAAACAGTCCGCCGAATAAAAACACTTCCGTAAACCGTCGCTTGTATAGAAAACATGTCAGGATGTTTCGATATTTATAGATTTTAAAATATAACCTTTCATTGGATATCTGACGACTTGAGCATAGTTACCGTTGGAGAGTAGATGTCGGATATTCGACATCCTAGGGCATGATACACTGTCGGATATCCAACATTCTTGGGCATCATATGCTGTCGGATATCTGACATCCAAGGCCATAATATATGGTTGGATATCAGACATCTGTAGGCTTAATATTAGGTCGGATATCCAATTTAATGGTCACTATTCATCGGATATTCGAATGCCGACAGATCCTTCTATCAATTTAAAAAAAAATCATCAAATTTCATAATTTTGAAGGTGAAATCCGATGACACAGTCCTTTTCGTCAGATTTTCTTGTCAGATTTTGGGTTCAAATTATGTAGTGATTCTATGGCACATGCGATCGGTATTGGTTCTCCAAACCCAACGGACTCATATATTTTGTTCTTTACTGTTAGAATCTTTGCTATCTCAAGTAATGGAACTAGGACCTTTATAGCACTTAGTGTACCTTAAATATCACATCCAATTTTTTTATTAGTACTTAAAGCAACTAAAGTAGCTCGTTGTTGACTCATTTGAGGAATAGTCACTCTGCTTCTTTAGTAAGAAACACCCTTGAACCTATTGTTGTATGTTCTCTTGATCTCTTTAGGAGAATTCGTTTCCCCTAGAAGATTCATGAGTTTATCATCTTCAACGGTTTTTGTTGGTTTTGTAATTGCTCTTTAGTTCTTCAAGATAGACCTAGGTTTTGTGCAGTTCGAGGAACCAACAAAACCCCTTTTCACCGGCCCTTTCGGCAACAGTCTACGAGCAAACTGAGGTCTCACTCGAGGTGAAGTTATGGGGAGGTTGCGGAATTAGGTTTCCACAACCGGGTGACACGCACTTCATCATACTGATGAGAAATGAACTATAGGACTCGCGCTACGAACTGAGGACTATGCAAATTTCACCTTCTTCGTGGTTAACACTTATACAATAGCGCATCCAAGGACCGCGCGATATCAGACAGGCTACTCGACGATAGGACAATGCAACTGGAAACTGCGCTTCCTCTTCAAAATTTAACCAACTTCAATAAGTTTACTTAGTGTAAACTTATACATTCAACAAGTATCTTACACTATAAACCTTGTAAACTTATACGACACAATGAACTACTCTGTAACTGCGCACTTCTGGTGCTGCACTTCGGGGAATCGCACTATCGCTGCCTAAGTGTTTACCCAATACTCATGCCTTCATCTAACTTAGAAATACTTGTGCATTCAACATTCATTCACACATGTCGATACTTAACATATTATTCCCATCATTTATCCTTATGGCGAATACATATAAAAGCAAGAACACATGAACTTATAAACAAGATCTTAACCATTCAACATAAGAAAATACACAGATGCAAGCACATAATCAATCACATAACACATGAATTAACGTGGTTCACCCCTAGGATGGGAGCTACGTCTACAAGAACTATTGTTATATTATCAATGGGAAGGGTACAATAGTTACAGTCTACGCACTCAGTTGTAAACTCTCTTCTCTCTTCAGTAGGTCTCTGCGCACATAGATTACATATCCTTTTACAATCTTCTCTCAAAAATGATCGCTCTCAACAATACTCAAAATGAATTCTAATGAAGATTAACCCTTTCCCTTACAAAATATGACCTTTTATAGATTGTGCCCTTAGGTCACGTCTTTACATTCATGATGGGCTCAAAAACCCTAAGGTAGTTACCCAAAACTGGTGCGGCTACCCGCCAGCTAAGACTGTTAGGCTCTAATAGCGACTCGTCATCATGGCCATCCTTCTGCGCATGGTCACGTTGCTTTTAGCCCCCCTGTTGGACGCATGTCGACGAGTCGCTTTCACCCCGCCGTTCCTTCTCTAACGACTTCATGTGGCTAGTTCATGTAGTGCAGCCTTTGCCCATGCGACTGGTCGTTTTCCTTCCTCTCCACTCCTTACCCGCCTGCTGGGAATCATGAAGTATCTTAACCAAAATAGATTGCCAATCGATCTCACCTGAATTTATACCGTCTTCCACCAAAAACTCTGCCATGCTGGATCTTCGCGGAACTGGCTCCTCGTGGCATTGTAAATCACAGCGTTGTAACTTCGTAGCTCTAAATCTTCTACCTTGCCGATGCTTCGTCGCGCTGTTACTTCACGACTCCCAAAACTGAATTTATCCAAAATTGGCTTACTTGGGCCAGGCCCAACAACTTTTTCTTTGAATTGCTTCATATTCTCATTGGATAAATGAAATTGTTGTCGATCTTTGAACAAAATGTTGCATATTTATGGATCATCTTCATTGTTTTTATTTTGATTTCTTTTCATTTCCCGATAGTGAACACATGTACTTTCATCGTGGAAGTCCTGACATGCTTGACAAAAGCATCAGTGATCACCTACTATATTTGTCAGTTACAATGATGTAAGAGGCTTTGAATTACCTAGAAGGCCATTGATGAACTTTTTTGCAGGAAACATCTTATGAAGTTGGTTCCCTTCAATTTGAACAATCTAGTTATGTAGAGTGGTCGTCTACTGAGTAAAATAAATCCTTGGATTCTTCATTTACTCAAGTATAAAATTAGCGACACCTTCAAGAGTTTCACTAGTAGGAATTGTACTCGTCTTTGGATTTTGTTCAACCTTACTTCTCCAAGGATTCAAGATATCAAGATTCCCTTATTCCCTCCAACTTTAATCTAAATTCTTCACTGTTTGCTTAGACAATCCCAGGTTTTGAGGCTTAGCCAAGTTGAGATGGAAGAGAAACTCTCCTTGGAATGCAATCATATAGTATAATAGAATGATAGTGTCATTAGGATTGTGAGAATTTGGATTTTTCTGCACAGTCCCATCATATATGTTATGAAATTCATCAATAGTTTCATTTTCATTTCTCTTTATGTTAATGAGAGAAATCAAATAAAAGCAATGATCTTTCTTTTCATCCCACTTATCACAAAATACCTCTTCCAATTTTTTGAAATCACTAATGCCTTTTTTAGGTAAACCAGTAAGCCATTTCTCAGATTCACCTTCTAAAGATAAATCAAAGCACCTACACCAAATATCAATTCATTTAAAACCCTTTCTATGCATATATTTCATACAAGTTTTCCAATGAGAATCAACACCAATGGAATTAGTTCCATCAAAAGTAGGTAATTTACTCAGTTTCAGGATATCATTAGAATACTCTGACATATTATTAAAATGAAAAGGCACATCCAAATCATCTATCTAGGGAGTCACCCTTGGAACAATATGATAAGAAAGATAATGGATATCTAATAAAGCTTTAGAGGATATGCGGTCACTGACCCACCTTACCTAGAGATGATGAATTCTTCTTTAATAAACAAGCTCAGGCTCAAGAATGAAAAATAACCTTACCTCGAGGATTTTTCCTTGCAAAGTATCTCTTTTTATTTTCTTCAGTCAGACTTTCCAGATAAGACCTGGAAGATTAGTCCTTAACAATGTTATCAAAGTACAAAACAAAAAATCACCTCAAATTTCTCAACACCAAGACGTCTAGCTTGCTGGAAATGAATGAACTAGGCCAGGGAACACCGATGAATGGAATGTCATTACTGTCCTTTGAGTTCTTCAACAACGGTGCTAAAAAAAATAGCCGCACAAATTAGCACCCTTCCGATTAGGTCACAAGGGTCATTGCTAAGGTTAGAAATTTCTTAGGATATGTACATCCCACTACCACTACAATCCACTCTCATCTTTCTTTAGGCCTTCTCATATAGCCATGGGAGGATTTCAAAAACAAGATAAAAGTATCCTTATAAAATGTAACAACGAGAACAACACTACTAATGAAACCCTCCTTCTAAATTAGTAATCTAGTACCTTATGCAGTTAATAATATATTTGATAAATACTCAATTATTAGAAGGTTAGGAGCAATATGAATAGGTGCTATGATATATCAATATATTGCAATAATAAACCAACACCAATAAGTTATATCAAATTTCAAGTCCTTGGAAAATTCACCACATGCGTCTCTTACCTCTCACCAACCAATGACAAAACTTGTACCTTTATGCAACTCAATGTTGGTAATACTTGTTGCTATGTTATGGTTGTGTAAACACTTCATATTTATAACAACCTACAAAATTTGACGAATGGATTGATTTGTAACTTGAAAACCCCCTAGGTCACCCAACAAGGTTTGGAGATGAAGTACAAACCCTTTCCAACACTTAGGGATTGTCACTTTGCCAAATATGGCCTATAAGACTAGTTAACCAAACATGTGCTAGGTTGTACCACCACTAGGAGCTGATGTCACACTCCTAGGGTTGAATTCACACTCCTAGAGCTGACATCACCCTAGTTTAGGGTATATACAAGCTACAATACTCGCTTTTTGTGGATTTTTTCACTTTTTAAGGATTTTCAAGTAAAACAACTGTGAAATTTATAACAATGGTAAATACTTTGGAATTTTTCCAAGTAAATTCAATACAAATCAAGTACAATGGAAAATAAATATTTTTTTGAAATTTGCAAAATATTTATTTCTAAGGTTTTTTGTATTTTTCCATTATAATACAAGGAATTTTCTAAAATTGAAATAGTTAAGATGAGGGGAATAACTGGGCAATGAGACATTGGGGTTAGCATTTCTCCCAAGAATTGGCAATTCAATATTTGAATGAATTAGGGAAAGAATAAGAAACCCTAGATTATATTAGCACTTGACCTAACAAACAAGATGACAAGAACCAAACAAGAGAGACCCTTCAAGAGGGATGTCTCACCCAACAAAACTAGACTATCATGCATAAAACCCTAAATTGCTCTTACCTTGGATGCCTCTAACAATGCAAGACAAGAGATTTGCGATATTACCATAATTGAGAGAGAAAATAAGAAGAGAAAAAGCCTTAAGAATGATTTTACCTTAGAATATCCTTGGAATATTGTAAAGAAGCCTCAAACATCAAAATTTGATTCTTGAAAAACCCTAGAAGTTCCAAAAAGGAGGTGTGCACCATTTAGTCTCTCGTGTACACTAGTAAAAATAAAAATTCAATATTATTTGATCCCATGATCTTGGTTACAAATGAGAGTAGGGAGATTTATTTATAAGAAAAGAAGGCTAACTTATCCCTCCTTTAGGCCAACCTACCTAATTTGTCTTTAAAATGACTTTTAATGAATTTTTAGAGTTTTCCACCCACGATCCAAGGACTAAACCTCATAAAACGTAAAATAATGATAAAAAGTAATGATATGCTTCAATATGCACTACAAGGAAAAGGCCCTATAGTAGAGGTCATAGGGAATGTCTTTAGTGTTACAATATTGGCAAAAATTGTCAAAAAAACCTCCGCTACGACCTCTGCCAATGGTAGCAGATGTTTTCACGGAGGTCATAATGGATACATTTTATAACTAAAAAATACTCGGCGGCTAGAGGTTTTAGCGAGGGTTAGTTTATCGGTGCACACATCTGAATTTATGCGCACTAGTGCATTTCTTACTATGATGCATCGGTGCTGTATGATTAGAACAGACGCACCGGTGCACTCAACCAGAACAAGCACCATAAATAATCAAATTTCAATGCTGACCTAGTGCTTGAGTATAACATATACACATGAGTGCGTCTGTACAACATAAACGCACTGGTGCAATATTTTATATCATACGCACTGTATATTTTTTCATTATTTTTAAATTTAATGGTGTAGTACATTTATAGGTCGCAGCGGTGCATTTCATACATGAATGCACCGATGCATTTCATACACGAATGCACCAATGCATTTAATACTAGAACACATCGGTGCTTACAAACTATCAACATGACCCAGTGCAGTTTAACACATCAAATGGGCCTTCACGATTAAAAAATAAAAACCTATGGGCATAAGCTTTGATCATTCTCAGTGCACATAAGAAATCTACATGCACCGGTGCTCAATGTTAATACACGCACCGGTGCGTAATTTTAGTTTATACGCACTAGCGTGCAATGTTAGTATAGGATCCCCAGTGCTACATATATTAGTAAATGCACTGAATATGATTATTTGAATAATGGCTATTGATATTTCATTCAAATATATATATATATTATATTTTTCTATTTTTTTTATTTCGATTATTCATCTTAAATTGAAATATTTGTTTATAGTAATATTCATTTCAATTTTAATTATTGAAATTTTTTGTTTGGATTAATTTCTTATATCATAGATGCAAGAATATATTGTAATATTTAATCATACATACATTGAATTACCAATGTACCATTTACTACTGCTATATGGCACTGGATAATTTATTTTTGCTCCATCTTGAATGAAAATACACATTTTTTTCTTGGATTTGTTTTTTACCAATGTACCATTTGACAATAATATTGAAAAATGCAATAGAATAAAAAAAATTATTTTATTATATATCAATAAGAGTGCCTTTGTCATACAAAATATGACAACATAGAGACAACAATAATCAAAATGTCAACATGCATGTAATTATTGTTACACTTATTGGTAATTCGTCTTTGAATTCAGACAATATGTCCAGTACATTGCTATACAAAATGTCTAATTTTCACAGACAATTACTTCAAAATATACAACAAGTTACAATAGATTGCATTAACATCAAAATTAAATACGAAGCGTCATCCTTCGCTGGAACTGTTATTAGTGCTCAAGCCACTTGCATCAATTGGGTTATTTGGCCGAATGATTTGTTGATTGGCTCGATTATTTTCCTCTTCTTCAGCTTCCATCCACAAACATAAAAATAAAGCATACTGAGTGTATCTACATTACTAGCAGGAATAATGAAACATAAATAGATTGTATACATTAATGTAAATTGAAAAACGACATACCATAGAAATAATCAACTCATGAATGATACACATTCTCTCAAAACAAAATCTCATGTCTTCTATCAACAAGTCTTCTGTTGGCTCCACTCCATACTTTGTTTGCTGCAAGTGTTATGCCCCATCACAAATCATAAAATTAATATAAAATATTTTTGTTGTTTTATTAATTATAAAATGAGAAAGTAAAACAACATAGAGACTTACAAAATCCACAATTAATTTTTGATACGCCAACATATACTCACAACCCTTGCTTAACCCAATGTCAATCAATTCTCCTAATGGATCCTCTTTGTATGTTAACACATGTTTGAAGGCATGCAAGGATTGCCAATGAAAACAAATTTAAAAAAAAAATATACCAATCACAACCACTATGAAATCTTTATTTCTTACAACAAAATAAAAAAATACTCACAAACTTTTCTATCAACCCCTTTTTTCCTTGTTGTTCTGTCTTGTGTGCTGGTTGGGTTCCATTTTCTTTTCTTTTCTGCAACAAAAAAATCGAAAATTGATATTTAATGTCGAATTAATTAATGAAATGTATACCATAAACCTAAAAACCAATGATTTCATACATTTGAAGCATGTTGTTGTAGTGAGATGGCTCTTCATGCGATGCAATTAGGTCAATTTCCATGACCATCTCCTTGTACACTTTCTTGGACATCCCTACTAGCACATTTCACATATCACCTCATTCATCCTTTAAGATTATCATAATATTCTTGAAAATGTAAAATGACATTAAATTATTTTTCTGTTGATACAAAAAAAATATGACAGAATGAAAATTATTGAATGAATGACGCTTTGTAATAGTTATAGATACCTATTCTACATAAACATGTTTAGGAATATTACCTTTTGAATGATTTTTTGTTGTTGTTGTTGTATGTTTTTGCTATTGCAAGCCTGATAGGTCTCATTGACCATTGCTCTGGGAACGCCTCTTGTAGTTTACATATGACCTAATTCTTTGAATCATTTGATTGGTTTATGTATCGTAAGTGAAAAGTACGTCTATACGTTATTTCCACTAAATCACTCATAGTATTATAAAATTCTTTTCCCCTTCTGATAACTTCCAACACCACTCTAGATAAGCTAAGGACCAATTGATCATCATTTGCATCTTCCATAATTTTTTTTCTTATGATGACATTGACTTATGTTGCTGCCAGTCCCTGCATAACATTCATCATATGTGAATTACGTTATTTGAAACATATTAGTGAATATTCTTAAGTAGACTATTACTCAAATTTCAATAAATAATTCATATTGACTTATTTTTTATTAACATAATTCATCCTTCTGCAACTTTTCCATCAAAGTTTTACGCTCTTCTGGACTTAGTTTGGTAATAATCTTATCGAGCTTCCTCATTTTTTGGTTCTGCAGGTCACACATTAACCAATACATATTATAGTTAACTTTACAAATAATTCAAACAAATTAATTTAAATACAAAAATTAATTAAAAGAACTTGTATTCTTCGTAATTCTCAATGTGCTCCCATCATGTTGATTAAAGTTGTTGTTCATTGAACTCATAGCATGCATTTTCTATCAATAAAAAACCTGTACTAGTAAATATAGAAGCTATCAATATATTATACAAACAAATTACAAACCTTCAAAATATGACAAACAAATATTAAAAAGAATAAATCTGAATTCAATGCGCTTGAATACATGACACGCCCCAGTGCATCAATAAAAAAACCACACCGGTGCGTTAAATTAAGTAGGGCGTACCAGGAACAAAGAATTGATATACGGAAATTGACTTTTGCATATTTGTAAAATAATAAAAAATGACGTGACGCAGGTCATATTTGGTTCATTATAGTAAATGTGGCGCAACGGAAATAGAAAACTGAGACATAAAAAATGACTTTTGCATTTTTATAAAATAATAAAAAATGATGTGACGCGGGTCATATCTAGTGTGTTATGTTGATGGATGCACTAGTGCGTTCAGGTAATACAAACACACCAATTTTGATGCATTCCTTTTTTAATTAAAAAAATAGAAAAAAAACTTGATAGGGCCGACATGGTTACATATTCGAACAAGAAAGTGGCCCCATATTACCGTACGATTTCTATATATAATCACAAGCTCAGTAAATCCAAAATACCTAAAAGGTGAAATCGTAATCCTGTATAACAATATAGGGATTTAAACCCTAATGTTAAATTTTGCAGCCACATAAAACGAAAAGAAGCAGCGAGAACATAATGGTTGCAACATTGAAGGTAAGTATGATTTTTTTTTTTCTTTCTAAATCTAGTTAAACTATAAATAAGGTAATAAGATCTACAGTAATATTTACATGCTTGAAATTTCTATTATGTATGGTTTTGTTTGATTTACCATACCTAACAAATTTCTACCCTCAGAACTCCTTACAATTGCTTCAAACTCCTTCCACGTAAGTCTCTCTTCAAAAACTCTCCCCTGAAAATTTTGACAAAACAGTGAGTTAAGGTTTAGGTTTTTGGATTTTAAACACTATTTAGATTTACTTTTCGAAATTAAAATTGCCACCTTTTCTTTTAATTTAGGGCAAAAGGGGTTTGTGCGATTTTTTTAAATTTTGATTTTCAGCATTTTCGGTGCGCATGTTGTCAAGTCACACTAGTGTGTACTTAAGTAAAATGCACCATCTTAAAAATAATTTAAAAACCTGTGCAATGATGCGTGTAAAGTTTTGATGCCCTAGTGCGCTTATCTGTAGGAAACACACCATAATGAAGTATTTTGTAAAAATGAATGTAGAAATATTCGCTACCAAATGTAGCGGGTATTTTCCACTATGGGGGATTTTGTGAATATTCTTTAATGGTGCGTTTATATTCGTTACGCATCGATGCGTTTTGTTTATGTTAACACACCAGTGCGTTTATATATGAATAAACACCGGTTTAATTTGTAAATTCTTTGTTTTTATGTTTCCACTTAAATTATATATTCATACCAAATGTTCTTTTAGTATTTAACTACACCAATTACAATATTTCATAGTATATATATCTTTCTTAGACTCACCTTCTTCTTACAAAATGGTTTCCAAACTATATTGGAAGTTAGATTGTGATATAGTTCTTGCAAATATCTTAGGACTGTAGAGACGTATATTGATTGTTGATTTGGCTCAAATGCGGAAAGAAAATTTGTAGTATCAAATGGCCAATTCTTCAGTTTCCAACTCATACCATCTTATTCAAAGTTCGACGAGTTCTCCCTTTCCATCCTTGGTAAGTTCATATTTTATTTAAATTTAAATACTTATTTGAATTCATGTTACTTATCCATGTGAATCTGAATATTGATTTATTCTATATTGCAGGATCATGATTCGGGTTCGAGTTCAGATGCACAAGACATTGCACCAATTTCAAAACATCGAAAAGTATTATCAAGAGCAAGATACTGCAAGCAGTTCATGGATGAAAATGGGCAGGCACTTTACCCCACCAATTGTAACATGTCATCTTCAAGCCACTATCCTAGTTCATCAACAATAATTCATCGTGAGTTAGAACTATTTTATGACACCCTAGTAGTTTGTGGTTGTTAAAAATGTCAAGGGTTGAAGGAGAACCCTCAGCGTGTCACACTCACCCATTACACCAATGATAGATTACCAAATGTCTATGGTCTAATATCCCCTACTGTAGTAAAAAATCCAATAGGTGACATAGAAAAGACACACATGAACACTTCCCTATGCTCATTTTTGAAAAATTTGGAAACCAAAACAACTATGTCTCATCCTAAATTGACGAACCCCTCTGCTTATGTTCAGTCATCTGAAATTTCTAGCGATCCAAAGTATGATACCCAACCCATCTCTACTAGAAGATCCAAAAATTTGCACGAGTTGAGAGAAAAATTGTGCAAGTACACACCGAGGTCCGTCCAATTGTTGGAGGGTAGCTATGATTTCTCCCTTCCTATGAATTTGCAAAGCAAATATCAAACTTCTTACAACCGCTCTTTATATGGTTCTTGGATGTACTCTCTACCTATGCTTGATGTTGGAACCAAATTCTCCTTTTGTGGTAATCGTTTTATGATTACCAAGTCTAATATAGATGTTGCAAATATTGGGTTGTTTATCCTTTCACATGTACTTGTTCCTCCCAAACAGTCAGTAGCAATTATGCCATTTTGCGGTCCTATCTATTGTCGGTTTGATTACTTGAATATTGTTAAATACAAGCACAACATTTCCATGTATAGTATGTGCATGAATGGTTATGTTTTTGAAAACTTTAACAGGAATAACCTATTGTATATAGATGGTCGTCCACGCACTCATGGGAACATTTCAAGGTTCATAAATAGTTCTAGGTGCTCTTTATTTTCTCCAAATTGTTCATTTGAGGAACACTTCAATGACTAGGAGTTCTTTAGGAAAAAGAAAGCATCCAAATTTGTTGTTGTACATGCAATACATAGTTTGTCTCCTAGTGATGAGTTGTTAATAAAATACAACTTCCATATACCACTAACCACTCATCAAAGATGCCTTGCATTGGGATTACCTTTAGACGTTCCTTTGGGGTATAAGACAAAAAAACATTGATTAATTGTACTTGTTAATTTTCAATGGATTCATATTAATGTATTGCTCAGTTTGAAATTATGTTTTATAAATTGTTAAATTAATTTATAAATTCAATTTTAAAATGTGTTGCTCAATTTTAAATTTTCATATTTAATGTGTAATTGATGTTAATTTATCACTCAATATGAACGTCTGCTTTATAAATTGTTTTCAACTTAACATTTTCTATTGGAAGTGATTCTCGTGCTTCTGTAATAATTCTTTTCTATAATGCAAGATCAAACCAATTGATTTGTGCTTACTAACATCATTGATGTAATGTTCAATATTTTTGAAATCAATATTTGATGATGAGAGACTTGCCTACCATTTTTTTTTGCACCCCATTACAATGTCAAATCGAGAGAAGGATGAAAAAAGAGCGCAACTTGGAGAGGAAGCATACCAAGCATGGTTGAATCAACCACCTATTCAATTTCCATTGCGTCCATCCTCACCAATCAAGAATTCCTATAGTGATAGTAGTTCTTCACATGTTGGAAATGAAGTAGAGGTTGGTATGGACGAGTTATTACGACAAAGGAGTGCCATGGATGCAATGTTTTTCCATACATTCCAGGACAATGAGCTAGGGGGTGACGCTCATATTACTGAAGCCTTCTTCGAAATACTTAAATCAACTTCCACCACGCCTCTATTTGGATCTGGTCAGTCAACGTCTACACAATTGGGGACAACAATGTTAGTATACAACTTGAAAGCAAAGTATGGCATGTCAGACGCATGTTTCTCGGCAATGTTGAGGTAACTGACTATCAACTACATTATATTTTGAGTAATCACGTGACATAATAATCATTGAAAATGGTCGATTTTATGAACATTAAATGACATTGTACATTTGTATTTCCCACTAAATGTATGTTATTCAAAGGTAAGGTACTTCCGAATGATAATGTCTTTCCCGACAACTGCGCAGAAGAAAAACAAATGTTAAAAATGTTGGGTGTAGAGTACATATCTTATCATGCATGCCCCAATGATTGTATTCTATATAGATACGAATATGCAAAAAAAGCGATATGTCCAAAATGTGGGCATGAAAAATACAAAGAATGGAATAACAAGGCTAAAGCACATGGTCCTCCTCATAAGATATTGAGGCACATGCCTATAATACCAAGGATTCAAAGGCTCTTTAGTTTCAAAGAATTAGCTATGTTGTGGGGATGGAATGCATCGGACCGAAGCGAGGAAGGAGTTATGTGAATGTCAACAGATTCAATAGCCATGAAGCATATAGAGGATACATGGCCTGATAAATTCAAGGATGAAGTACTCAGCCTTAAATTGAGCATAGACATTGATGGCGTCAACCCATATTCCCAACCAAACAACATCTATATTGTTTGGCCTGTAGTAGTGATCAATAACAATATCCTCCCATGGTTTTCCAGGAAGAATGAACATCTTATGTTGGCTCTTATAGTCCCCGGTAAAATGCAAGTGAAGAATATGGATGTTTACCTATAACCATTGATCAATGAATTCAAGGAATTATGGGAAGGGATACATGTATATGATGTGTCGAGACCCATCCCATCACAGAGGAGTTTTACAATGTATGGCATATGTGCATACACCACACATGATTATTCTGGGTTATGAGTTTGCTCAGGTAAATATGTTGTTTTATTTGTTTTATATTCAAAGCAATAATTTTTGACATATTTAATTCAATGTGACTTTCTTCATCTTCAACACTAACGTGCTCTCTTTACTATAACATTGCAGGTCTTGTAACAAAAGGTTATTATGGATGTAAATGTTGTGGACCTTCTATGAAGGCTAGGTGGTCCAAATACCTATGAAATTCAGTGTACGAATTATCTAGGGTATTCCTCCTAGAAAACCACTCTTATAGAAGAGAAAAACCTGCTTTCAATGGTAAACGAGAGGGAACCCAAAGGCCTGAAATAATGACACCGGCTAACTGGATTAGGGCATATGACAAAGAGAAGGAGAAGAAATACATAGAGATGTTCGATTCAAATGTCCAACCTATGATCGATGATCCTGATTTCTTCGACACTTATGTTGAGAAATCCCCCACAGGTATGAAAAAGAAATTGATATTTTATGAGCTCTCGGGCGGTCTATGGCAGAGGGGTACATAGTATATGAGTCGTTCTATTATGCCAATGAGTACATCAAGTAAATCAACGACACACCTGGTGCAATGATTTGGGATGATGAACATGATGAGGATAGAAGGGAAGGGGAGGTACTGGAAACAAATGGAAAAAGTCGCATGATAAAGAGTAAGTCACTTATCTTTCGATCTTCAATTTTCCACATAATAACTATTCACAACAAACGTCAAAATATATATTTGATCCCATATGTACTGAATGTGGTTTTGTTTCCATGAATACAACAACAAATTCAGAAATTGATGCAATCAATAAATTCATTCTTTACAACGCAGAGGCTTCGTGGGTCACATTGTGTGAATAGAAGAGGAGGAAATGGTACATTGACAAAATAATTCAAGCGGTTACATGGTATAAGAATGCCTTTTCCACACCATTTAAAAGAAAATATGCCAATGATTGTCCCAAAAGTTGGGTTGTGGACGAAGTCAGATAGAAATATGGTGCATCTAGTCGTTACCCTCCTGAAGAGGAGGATGCGCTAAACATTAGGATCGGGTGAAACAACTCGGTAATAAAATATTTATGTACATAATCTATAACTTTATAATGCAACTTTGAATTATAACATCTATGCTTAATATATTAATGGTTGGGTTAATAAACATATGACATCATCATTTGTTAAAATTTATTATAGGTGCATTCATTCCCATCTATGTGGTCTTATGAACATCATTTTTGCACCGAGGATGTTGATAATGGGTGTGTTACACAAGACCGTGGAGTGGAAGTCGAGTTCGACCAATCTAGTCGTGCTAGCCACTGAGATCAAAAATTGGTAGGAGGGATGTTGGGTTGTGTCGGAAAGATACAAGAGATCATTCAAGTGGACTTATCATCTTTCCAATGTGTTATTTTTAGGTGTAGGTGGTGGGACACATTCGACAGGAATAATGTCAAGGAAGATCGTGATAGTGGGTTGATATGTATCAACTCTAGAAATATGTGGGATGAAAGTAAGAAGTTGTATGTTTTCTCAAAGCATTGAAACCAAGTGTTCTTTCACCCGGATGTTGTAGCTAGGGTTTTCACCCTAGATTGTGCAAATGAGCACCTACTAAGGAGAAGGGACTCCTTAGTAGCAGTTCAATAAAACAATAAAATATGACAGTAAAGCAAAGTAAATTTAAACTAGCATGTGCGTCAACAAGAAATAAAAATACAGTAATATGATAAGAGTTTTCTTTTGTATTAACTTTACCTCAGATGTTGAGGTTGGTGAAGCTTTTGCAGTAGTCCAGGAGGGCTGCTTCCAAGCTCCAATGGGTTCCTTCTCCTTCTCCAAAGTGTTTTGGATATGGGCCAAAGGGGCACTCAAATGTGAAATTAGCTCAAAAGGGTGAGCTAGGGTTTCATGAGTGATTTTGGTAGAGTGAAAATAGGGAAGATTGTGGATGTGAAATGGGGAGCCTCCATCACCTATTTATAGGTTTTTAGTGGTGGAGTGTTGACCCATGGTGTTTGGCACCATATGGTTTAGGTCAATTGTATAGGGTTTTTGCTTCCTGTTTTCCCTCTTTTTCCTCTTTTTTAATATTTTTTATTCCCTTTTATTTTATTTTTGGGAATTTAGGGCCCTTTTAGAGGGTTTTTGCTATTTTTGGAGGAAATTTAAATTATTTTGGGGGAAAAAGGGGGTTTTTTGGCCTTTTGGTGGCTTTTTAATGGTTTTTTAAGGTTTTGGAGGCAAATATGATAGGAAATATGGACGAATGAGTCATGTAATGAGGGAGATGAGGTGGTGAGCACTTTTTGGGTGTTAATAGATTGCCCCCTGATGTGTGAGGGTAGGAGCTCATCGTATGGCCGATATACATCATAGGACTTTTATGGTTTTCCTGGGATGTGGAGAGGAGAAGAAGCGAACTAGAGCCCGGAACAACGGTCCCAAACAAACTGCAAAAATGGAAAATACATGACATCAATAATGAATGAGGGATAATCTCAATATATGGACAAGGTGGGAATTCCCATCCTCGTATCAAGATCTATAACAATAACAATGAGGTCCAAAAATGGGGACTTGAAAGATACATGGAGAACCAATGTGTACATCATAAGGGTCCAAAAGGGGACACGAATCTGGGACATACTATTGGGCTGACCATGTCTGAGCTGAAGAACTGAAACACTGGAATATCAATAGTGGTGCTGAGTATGGTACCAGAGGAACTGATGAACTGGAAGATCATAATGACAGAGAGTCACACCCTCAATGGTACACTGAACTGGAACTAAACTGGGTACTCAAGGAAGCATATAAGTGGATGGCTTCTGAATACAATCGCCAACGCAACCCGGATATCCATGGGAACATATAACTGGGTGTTCCAAGGTGACTCACCAATGTGCTAGAGTCGGGGGAAATCCGGGGTCTTCGAACAATAATTGAAGGGATATATATCTTGCGCGATTCTCACCGATGCGATCAAGGTGTTGAAGTCGAGCATGTGAGAAACAACCATTCGGAGAGGCACTGATGACTCCTCTCAAAATGGTTTGTAGGCACTCACCATAGATGGTGATGAGTCCAAGGCGCAGGGACCTCTGGGTCTATCCTCTGGAATAGATGGGATGTCATCGACAAAAGGAGACCTGCAACTAGTAAGGCAATGATGTTTCCTTGATAGGAGCATGAGGTGGAGAACCGAAATGTGAGAGTGCTGATGGTAGGATTGACATACTGTGGGCATGGGGAATAGCTGGGAAAATAGAGTGGGTGGACTCAAACTTCCTTTGTTCAGAGTATGATGGCGGGGGTGATCGGGAAGCATATGAAACTGACTGGTGGGAAGGGGATCATAGCTTTAATGGACCACGGAGGGTGACTAGGATGAGTAATACTCAAGTTGGTGTAAGATGGCAGGAGACTGCAGAATACTCTGAACAAAGGCGACCTTATTGGGGGTGCTGCCGAGATGATCAATCATGGTGCCGAGAGGAATGGGGGGGGGGACTTCTTTATGGTTTTTAAGGAGCTAGAAGAAGTGTGCTCAAAATGGTACTGTCGTGTGGATTTATACGAGCCCAGGACAGTTCGTGCTCATGATTGCTTTCAATTTTAAGGAGTCTGAAAGCGATAAGAAGACTTTGAAACAATGGAATGGTACCGTCGTGTGGATTTGTACGAGCCCAGGACGGTGCATGCTCGTGGTTGCTTTCAATTTTGGAGAGTCTGAAAGAAAGAAGAAGACTCCAGGGGGGTTCTTTTTCGTGTGTTAGTCTCCAAGGCCCGAAAAAGCATAAAAGGATGCAATGAAAAACTCTTCTAGCTGGTGTGACTAGAGTATTCATTTTTCGTAATTAGTCTACCAGGTCCGAAAAAGGGTTAAACTTATACCAGATAAACGCCCTTTCAGGTACTTTAACGAGCATGAAAGGAAGAAAGATTTCTCGACGATCTTTTCATTCTTTTAGGAGTCAGAAAAGAGCTTAACAGAAAATCCCTAAGTGCCTTTTTCATAAAGGACTGTCCGACCCGAAAAAGGGATAAAATTATACCGAACAAAAGGAATGACCAAGTAAGGAGAGAGTGTTCAATCAAGGGACATCGATGAGAACCAAGAACGGGGGTGGGGGGAAACACTAGTGGGCCTCCTTGCGGGATGATTAATGGTGGCAAAATAACGAAATAATTGCAGTATGAATGGAGTGAATGGATTATATAAAAATGTGTAACAATTTGATGGCGGACGATGTGGCACGCAAATCGAGGCAGCAAGGTGTCAGGACACAATGTTGAAACTGTTTTTGGTGAGCGAGAAATGATCTCAAGAATCATCACGAACGCGAAAATATGAATCCGGCGATATAAAAAGTGTCAAAAATGGATAACAGCCGATGTGGCACACGAACCGAGGCGACGGGGGGTTGGTGAAAAATACACGAAAAATCTGGGGGTGAGAGTGAGAAATGATCTCAAGCATCATCATGGGCACGTAAATATGAATCCGGCGGTGCAAATGGTGCGAAAAACGGAGGTCATAAGGACTCCGGAATGGTCAAAGGAAATAACTACGTTAAAAAATGGTTGCAAATAAAGGTGAGCCCACCAAGCCAAGGATGCAGTGGTGGGGAGAAATGATTACCCATGGGGGAAGAATACTAGGTATATCAAATCAAAGCAAATATACAAGTGATATGTGACCTTAAAAATGGTTGAGATCACGCATGTGAAAAAGTGAGCAGGGTTAATGACCTGCCCCCATGCTATGTGCATGGGGTTTATGATTGTGGATCACATATGTGTTGGTTTGAACAAGGGGGTCATTAGTGATTCCTTTGTGGGAAACAATGAAACCTAATAACTGGCCGGCTAGAACGCAAAAGACACACTTGAGTAGGTTCAAGTAGATCTGATACTTGCGACAACACAGAAAAATTTGCCGAAGGTCGTTAAGGTGGTCGGATCGTTTCTTGGAACGTGTTGTGAGATCGTTAAGATAGACTAATAGGATATGGACCAAGTCGTGAAAAAAATAGGTCATGGCCCGCTGGAAGGTGGTGCCAACATTTTTAAGGCTGAAAGGCATGACACGATAGGAAAAGGTGCCCCATGGGGTAGTAAAGGCAGTCTTATATTGATCTTCCTTGCGGATCTGGATTTGGTTGTACCCAGAGAAACTGTCCATGAAGGAGAGGACCTCATGCCCTGCACATGCATCGATGAGTTGGTCAATAAATGGCGTGGGGAAGTTGTATTTGGGACATGCTTGTTTTAAATCATAGAAGTCAGTACATACTCTAATGGTGCCTTGTTTCTTGTTAACATGGATGGGGTTAGAAACCCAAGTGGTATATGCAATAGGATAAATGAATCCTGTTGTGCGAAGTTTCTCAATCTCTGCTTTAACGACGGGGAGCTTTGATGGATGAATGGGGCACTGTGTCTGGTGAATGGGGGTACATCTGGCCACGTGTCAATGTGGTGTTCTATGATAGTGGGGTCAAGACCAGGCATTTCAGTATAGGACCAGGCAAAGACATTGCGGAACTCTTGGAAAAGTATTTTGTACTCTCCGATCTCGTACTCAGTGCAGGAGGCTCCTAACGTAATGAGTTCATGAGCACCAACCGGGGCAGAGATATCAATATGGATTGTGGGTGAGATATTGGCCATGTTACCTTCCTCAAAGGCGTCGAGATCGGGAATGGGCTCTTTAAACTAGTCAACTTTGGTGGGGAGGAAATCCTTGGACTCAACCGAAAATTGGGTGGCTGTGGTGGTGGAGGACTCTTCCGGGAGTAAATATGAACGATGGTGCATATCCTACCAGGGGTAATCAGGGGGCAGTAAGAGCCTCAAGAATCTCCTCATCATTGTGGAAACTTTGGGTTGTCAAATCGGTTGACGAGGGAGTGCTAGTAGAAGAGATCATATAAATGGTATTAATCTCTCCGGTTGGCGAGGATGCTAGGGGGTGGATCTCTTCAATGGTGGGGGGAGTCATCTCGAGGTCCAAGTTATTTAGCTCATAGAGGGCGGATCTGTAATCTGGGAGATCAGGGCAGTGATGTGAGTAATGGCCGTAAATACCGCAGATTGCACAAGGGTGATTGGTACGCAGTGATTTATCGCGAGGCTTAGGGGTAGGGTCGAGTTGGACAACCGAGATGTTGGGGTCATCGTCAAGCATTTGCATGTGCTCTTGTAATGCGGGTAATTGTGGACATTGATGGGTAGCATGGCCCAACTCATCAAACAAAGAGCATTTGGGAGGAGCGCAAAACGTGGGGGGGTTTTTAACCGTTTTGGGCGGGGGTAAAGCAGTGTATGGTTGTGGGCCTCTGCCTCCAGTGTGATTAATAAGAGGGGTTGAATTGGTGGATGAGGAAGGAGTAGGGTCACCGGGAGGTGGTTGACTAGTAGTGGTGATGGGTTGCACCGGTTGTAGGACGACATTTAGTGTCGGGGGGGAAACGGGAGGCATGATATACCACATAGGTAGTCCTAAAGTTAACCCCGGGAGGCTGAGAGTAGCCATAACCGGGGCGCTTAATACTCTCGAAGGAGCGAATAAGAAGAGGATTGTGTGGATGGGTGTAACACCAACATGACTAGGTACTAATGGTGGTTGGGGTAGCAAGGGCAGTTGATGGTTGGGTGTTTATGTATTGTGGGAGAGGGTACATAAGTCATATATTTCAGTCGCTAGTAATAGGGGTGGAATGGACTGGAATGTTGAGGTCATCGGCATATTTGAGTAAACTCTGAGTCCCACTGCGGAAACCAACGAAGTAGATGCACCGCAAACAGGTTGTTCAACCATGGGAAGAACGTTTTCAGGTGCATTGGGATCGTAATAGGTGAGTTGATCAACCTTGACCACGCGTCCGTCCTGGGGGAAGATCATGGTACGAAAAGCGATTGAGGCAACCGCCCACATGGCGTACATGTAACTGCGGCCAAGTAAGAGGTTATAATCAAGTTGGGCATTGATGACCTATATGTCAATGAGCACTATTTTACCAGCCAACTGGATGGGGACATTAGCTAAGAGACTTTGGGGTTGAACCAAACGGCCATCGTAGGCTCGCACGCAGTGGTGGACTGCTGGAGAATAGGGGATACCAACTTCTGCCAAACGAATGTGGACATAACGCATGTAGAGGCACCCTCATCGATGATGCACCGATGGATGACAAGATTCTAAATGGATACAGAAACTTGGAACACTAATGTGGAAGGCAGGCATGGTTCAGATTGGTCCAAATCGAAGGCCATCATTCGTGAATCAGTTGGGTCAATAGCACCAATGGATGATAGCAAAGTCTTGCACTGTGTAGGACAGTTTTTTAAGACCTCTAACGTAGACATGGCTGGAGGGGACTGAGCTAAGTCATCTACAATGTTGTAATTAGACGCGGCGTGAGCATTGGGGTTATTATTGATGTGGTGAAGTGGGAAGTGAGGGGCTTGTGAGGCACCATATAGTGGAGTCGGAGGTATTTGTAACGACTGATTAGTGGGAAGAGAGTTGGTGTTTTTTTCAACGGGAGGGGCTTCAGGGATGGAGCCATATTGGTTTCGACGAGTTTGAAGGTTGACATCAGCGGATGACATCATTAACAAGTGATGGACCTGAGTCTATCATGGGTTGATCAGGAGTGGCATAAGTGATTTGTTGTTGTGGTAGCGCATTTCCTTGAGGGGGATCCAGTGGTTGAGTATTCACTATGCCTTGGTTTAGTAAAGGGTTTTGTAACACCAAGGGTTGAGTCTGAGGTGGTGGGGGGTTGGGCGGCGCCTAAGGAGCCGCATACCCTTGGCGGTGGGAATCATCAGTCCAGAGTTGTCGAGCTCGCTCCAAATGTGAGCAAGCGTGTGTGTAATAGCCATAGACCCCGCAAATAGAACAAGGATGGTTTGTTCACAAATTAGGATTTTTGGCTTGCTTGGGAGGCCTGTCGGGGTTTTGGTTGGAAGGTGCCACATCATTATTGTTCAGGGGATTAGGGGGTTGGCCGCCTTAGTCTGGAGGAGGGTTGTTCCCGCGGTTACGTCCTTTGTTGCAGTTTTGCTGGCCTTGTTGGCATTGGTTATTTTGGTTGGGCTGCGATTTTGTTGCACATACACTTGCCCTTGGGTGGTAGGTGGGTTCTAGGGTTGTGCTGGTGCGGGAGCAGGCTGCAGTGGATAATAAGTGGGTGGAGGCGGTGCAGGTGTTGAACCTTGTGGGGGTTGTTGATATGTCTGTGTGATGGGTTGTGGGTTTGTCATAGGTGCTGCCTATGGCGGATAATAAGAAGGGGGGGCTTGAGAGGATACAGGAGCTTGCACGACCTGTGGGTGGTAATATGGATGAGGTGTGACAGGGGGGGAATAAGCGGGGGATGCATGACCGAAACACTGAGGTGGACATGAGGGTCCATGGGAATGGTGATTATGGGTCGTGGGAGCATATGAATTGGTTGCTCTAGAGTGGGATGTATCCCACGAAAGGTCAGGGCCATGGCTAGTGTGTGCTATGGAAAAGGGATGGTTAAGTGAGGTAATATGTCCAATGATGCCATCGGCGGCATGGGATGCCCCCGGTGCATCGTTGCAGGATGAATCGCCGCGGGGGGCGTCGGGTATAATGGTATATAGATAACCAGACTGGGCGTAAATAAGGTAAAATTTCTAGGCTTTGAGGATGGCCTCTTCCTTAGACTGGGGTCGCTTGGATGCCATATCCTTGGCAATGACAAGAAGGAGAGATTTTAGAAACCATTCTAAGAATATACGGTCATCTAACTTGATTTTTCACAGGCTTCGGCGTCGACACCACTCATGAATATGGTCAGTGATGTGGGTGGCCATATTCTGTCTGCAAGACAGTAGGATCTCAAATCCTGCGTCATAGCAGACAGGTAACTGAAAGAACTGCAGGAAGGTCGAGGTAAGGGAAGTAAAGGTGGCATGGGTCCCATGGGGCTGCTCGATGTACCACTTGGTTGCAGAGCCAGTGAGGGTGCGTTGTAACATACGAAGGCAGAAAGAGTCGTCCACTATGGAGTTTAAGTAACACCATAGATGGAAGGACATAATGTGGTTCTGTGGGTCTTCACCTGCCTTGCCCTCAAACTTAGGGATGTCTGATGGGAGTTTGGTGGGCATGTGAGGCCACCTAGGGTCGTGTCTGATGGGATTGTTAGTTAGTCTGGCCAGGTCAGGAAGGTTGAGACTAGCCATGAATGGAAAACTATTAGAAGGATGTAACATACTGGTGGTTGTGACCACGTTGGGGCCAATGCCCCCAAGTGTAGGGGCTGGATTCAGGTTGGGGATGTTGCCCCCAGGTGGAGGAATGGAGGTAGTATGGGATGGTCCTGCGCCGCCAAGGGTAGTGTGAGTCACTAATGGGGTTGGGTTGGGTATGCTAGCCACTGGAATGGGCACAGTGATCGGAATGGTGGGTGTGGGACCCATCGAGGGCATACCCAAAGTGAGTGTGGTAGCTGGGGTGGTGGTGGATGCTCCACCAATGGTCCCTACAAAGAAAGGGTTGGAAGTTGTTCCATCCATGGGGCTGGTTGGTGCAGTGTAAGTGGGGTTCTCGGACTTTGCCTCAGAATCAAATGTAAAATAAGGGGCGTCAGGCCGGGGGACAGAGCTCTGTGTCATCGACGAGTGGAGTCGAGTAATGAAGCTCTATGTCTATGACGGGTGATGTCAAGTGAACTGTGTCGCGGGGGCTCGCCCTGGAGGCGCCGAGAATGTCTCGAGGACTCAATGGTGACAGATGGTGTCAAGTATCTAGGGTTTGTGTCGAGTGAAAAATAGCTCAAAAACCCTAATGCAACCGAGTGTGCAGAAGGAGAGCACAAAATACAGCACTCAGGCCAATAACCGACTCAAAACGCTTATTGTAATAGCTGTGCTACAATAAGCGGAGCATCAACAACAATGGTCAGAATACCAACAAGCAGCAGGTTTCCTAAAAAATAAAAATAGTGGACTTGCTAGACCAAAGGGAGGTAAGGGAGCATGCAAACACCTAGCTAAATAGTATTCTGACTCAACCAGACATATCCTCTGCAAGGTGATGAAATCAAAGTCAGACAATATGGATAGTAGATCCAAGTGGCTATAGATATCACCCTAACAGGAGGGACACCGGGTAAGACAATCCTAGAAGAAAGGAAACTAAGATACCCCATTCATGACACATCTAGAAAGGTGAATCTGCAGCTCTGGTCCTATCACCATGTGGGCCTAAAAGGAATCACCACATGCATACCAACGAGTAGGTAGCCTTCGGTTACTAAATAGATTGCGGTATTCCACTTAGGCCTCCGGAACCAGTCTGGCTACTTCGACCCTCCTAAGGGAGAGGCCCTCTGATAAACTGGTTGTGACCGTGCCAAGAAATACTAGGGAATTTTGGTTCCCTAATAGACAACAACTATGTCTCAAGTGTAAGTGACCGAGGGGTGTTATTTGGATGCCTATCCCCCCTGTCCTACCTAACTACAATATTCTTATGTGTTCCCCAAGTGGGGTTAGAATGTTGGTTGTGTTAAGCAGTGTTTTAAGGCTCACTTGAATTAGGTGACAAAGTGTGTGCGTGTGAGATAAAGAACCCAATTAAAAGTGCCATGGGGTGGGCAACTTTCTAACTAATAATAATAATGCAGAAATTAAACTTGTAATGCAAAATTTTCTTTTTTCAATTGAAATGATTTAAACTTAAAAATTTTTGTAAGTGGAACAGAAAGCAAACTGCAGAAAAAGGTTGTAGGTAAGTATGGCTACAGATAGAACAGGTGGTTGTGCAGGTGCCGAAAATATTGCAGCAAAGTTCTGGGTTCAAACAGGGTAAAAAAGAAAAAAAAAGTGTAGAAAATAGATTGGGGGTCTGTGGCGAAACTGCGCAGTCGGATCATGTGAAACAGGCTGAAAGCCGGGGGGAGATCGCAGGAAACAGGCTGAAAGCCGTGGGGAGATCGCAACTGTGGGGAAAAAATACGCGATTTCCGGCAGCAAACCCAATTGCCGAAAGGGACAGCCGAAAGGAGAAAACAGAAAAATACTTGCAGAAAATATAACTTTTAAAATTTTTTAACCAGAAATTCAAAGGAACACTAGTGGAGTCACCAAAACTGTAGCTAGGGTTTTCACCCTAGCTTGTGCAAATGAGCACCTACTAAGGAGAAGGGACTCCTTAGTAGCAGTTCAATAAAACAATAAAATATCACAGTAAAGCAAAGTAAATTTAAACTAGCATGTACATCAACAAGAAATAAAAAGACAGTAATATGATAAGAGTTTTCTTTTGTATTAACTTTACCTCAGAGGTTGAGGTTGGTGAAGCTTTTGCAGTAGTCCAGGAGGGCTGCTTCCAAGCTCTAATGGGTTCCTTCTCCTTCTCCAAAGTGTTTTGGATATGTGCCAAAGGGGCACTCAAATGTGAAATTAGCTCAAAAGGGTGAGCTAGGGTTTCAGGAGTGATTTTGACAGAGTGAGGATAGGGAAGATTGTGGATGTGAAATGGGGAGCCTCCATCACCTATTTATAGGTTTTTAGTGGTGGAGTGTTGACCCATGGATTTTGGCACCATATGGTTTAGGTCAATTGTATAAGGTTTTTGCTTCCTATTTTCCCTCTTTTCCTTCTTTTTTAATATTTTTTATTCCCTTTTATTTGATTTTTGGGAATTTTGGGCCCTTTTAGAGGGTTTTTGCTATTTTTGGAGGAAATTTAAATTATTTTGAGGGAAAAAGGGGTTTTTTGGCATTTTGGTGGCTTTTTAATGATTTTTTAAGGTTTTGGAGGCAAATATGATAGGAAATATGGACGAATGAGTCATGTAATGAGGGAGATGAGGTGGTGAGCACTTTTTGGGTGTTAACAGATGTGTTGGATAGAGATTGGTGGTTCATATTAAGACACAACCCTAGATCTAAACATGTTTCTAAGAACAACAATGCTATCATGTCAACTAAGGAAGATAACGAGGGTGATGGAAACAGAGAGTGATATGTACATGTTTTATTTCATCATTTACAGATTGAGATATAATTTTGTTATTGTTATCTTTGATTGTCTAATTATATTGTTTATTTTTCATTTTATGACTGTGGAAATGGAAAGTTGATTAGTAGATGCAGTGTTTAAACAATTTCATTTGGTTAAGAACCAATTATATGATGCAGAATATGGTTTATGTCTATGAAGTAATTTATGATTGTATATAATGATTATATGTCAATATCCAAATTACTCATATTTTGTTTTTTGTATACATATATATACACCATGAAAAACAACTTACATAATTCAATTTTATTTTTGTGAACGTAAAGGCTAAAATATTTATTATTCCTGACTTGAAGGTGGTCTGAAATTTCTATATTGATATTTCAATGCTTGTATTTTATGATGTTGTTATAAATAATGTTAAGAATTATAATTGCATTAATTTATGACATGTCTGTTAGAATGTAATGTTTTTTTTATTATATGATTCGATTAAATTGAATTTTTGTTATAATGTAATGTTTTTGGTGTTTTATTGTATTTATTATGTTAACTCCAACATAGAAAATGATACATTTGTAACCTTGATGGAGTTTGAAAATTCAACAATTTTTTTAGTAGTATTGATGAGCTCTAAAATGACTTAACCTATGGCCTTGATAACAGTGAAATCTACAACAAAATTTAAGATTCTCTCTAATTTCTCCATCAATATTTGAATGTTTGTATTTCATGATGTTTTTGTTATAAATAATGCTAAGAATTATAATTGCATTAATTTATCACATTTCTGTTACAATGTAATGGTTTTTTATTATATGATTCGGTTAAATTGATTTTTTGTTATAATGTAATGTTTTTCGATTTTTTTATTATATTTATAATGTTAACTCCAACATAGAAAATGACACGTTTGCAACCTCGATGGAGAATGAAAATTCAACAATTTTTTTACTAGTGTTGAGCTCCACAGTGACTTAATTTATGGCCTTGATAACAATGAAATGTACAACAAACTTTAAGGTGCTCTCTGATTTCTCTATCAATATTTGAATGCTTGTATTTCATGATGTTTTTGTTATAAATAATGCTAAGAATTATAATTGCATTAATTTGTGACATTTTTGTTAGAAGGTAATGATATTTTATTATATGATTCGGTTAAATTGAATTTTTGTTGTAATGTAATGTTTTTCGATTTTTTTTATTATATTTATAATGTTAACTCCAACATAGAAAATGACATGTTTTCAACTTCGATGGAGAAGGAAAATCCAACATTTTTTTTACTAGTGTTGAGCTCTACAATGACTTAATGTATGGCCTTGATAACAATGAAATGTAGAACAATTTTTAAGGTGCTTTGCGATTTCTCCATCAATATTTGAATGCTTGTATTTCTTGATTTTTTTGTTATAAATAATGCTAAGAATTATAATTGCATTAATTTATGACACTTTTGTTAGAATGTAATGTTTTTTTATTATATGATTCGGTTAAATTGAATTTTTGTTGTAATGTAATGTTTTTCGACTTTTTTATTGTATTTATAATGTTAACTCCAACATAGAAAATGACACATTTGCAACTTCGATGGAGAATGAAAACCCAACAATTTGTTTACTAGTGTTGAGCTCTACAATGACTTAATCTATGGCCTTGATAACAATGAAATGTACAATAAATTTTAAGGTGCTCTCTGATTTCTCCATCAATATTTGAATGCTTGTTTTTCTTGATTTTTTGTGTTATAAATAATGCTAAGAATTATAATTGCATTAACTTATGACATTTATGTTAGAATGTAATTTTTTATTATTATACGATTCGATTAAATTGAATTTTTGTTATAATGCAATGTTTTTGTATTTTTTTATTGTATTTATAATGTTAACTCCAACATAGAAAATGACACGTTTGTAACCTTGGTGGAGATTGTAAATCCAACAATTTTTTTACTAGTGTACTTGAGCTCTACAATGAGTTAATTTATGGCCTTGATAACAATGACATTTATAACAAAAAAATTTAACGTGCTCTCTAATTTCTATATGAACAATATTTGAATGTTTGTATTTCATGATGTTTTGTCATAAATAATGATAAGCATTATAATTACAAATGTTTTCGGAATGAGAATAAGAGATAAAAAATGGCTTGGATATCATCAAATCAATTTCATGATTAATAATAATAATCTATTTGGAGAATGCAAGTTGTGGCTTTACATTAGTTGAGAGAAAAATGGTGTTCTTTTAATTAACTATTTGTTTTTATTCCTATTAAAGATTTGATATTTGTCATTGTAAAGTGAGCTATCGTCAACAAATTAAAAATCTTGAATGATACATTGATAGGCCATATTCATGTTCGTATAATTTAGAATTTCTTTTTGTGATGTTCATAAACATGATACTATGAAAAATTATGCAACCAACATAAATCATATAGCTAGTTGTCACAACTTCATCCATTATCAATAAAAAAATCATAAAAATATTTAATTCAATGATATTTTTTTATTCAATTATATTATGTAAACATAAACATATCATCATTAATATCATTGTCACCATCTAACAAACATAAAAATAAACACCATCATACCATCATTAACATAAAACTAATAAAAATAAGCATGAACATACCATTATAAACATTATGTTACTGCATATCCATCTAACATATACATCTTACATATTCAAATATCATCTAACACACATGATCTAACAATAACATGTAACAAAACAAAAGTTCCAGTTTCTAACATAATGAACATCATCGAACCTGACCTAACATACACAAGTACATTACCATCAACATATAAATAAACATCAACATCAATGTATGCAAAATGGAAAAACGCAAACATCTAATGAACATCATCGAATCTGACCTAACATACACATCATGACCATCAACATATAAATAAACATCAACATAATCATCAACATCAACATCTGCAAAATGGAAAATGACGTATATATATATATATATATATATATATACATATATATATATATATAGCATCAAACTGATGATAAATGTCAGATATACATGTCTAGTCCACCCCTAGAACCAAATCATCATCACTATATGTCGACCCACCAGATGTATCGACACCTTCAGCGATTGATTACCTCTGCCAGGAAATAAACTATCATGTAGATCAATAGGAAAGACATCTCTAAGAATTTGGATCATCCCACCTAATCTGAGCATCATCTCCAAATATGAGGGGACTAGTGGATGAGGATAATGGGGAGATTATGGATCAATAGAGGCTAGTTGGTCTGATAGGTATAAAGGATCAGATGCTAGATCCATCGAAGGAGGGGAAGGTGGAGGAGATGATGAAGGAGGTGATGGAGGTGGAGGACATCATGGAGGAGGAGGTGGATGAGATGTCGAAGGTGGAGGAGTAGGAGGTGGAGGTCGAGGAGGAGGTGAAGTGGATGTGGAGGTTGACCCATTAGTCGAAGTAGTTGATGGAGAAGGAGGTGGAATAGGAGGATGAGGATCTCCGCTCTCATCAAACGATGAAATGCCATGATGGATGGAATATAAAACAATGTAAGAACCAAAAATGTGCTGCATCAATATCCTCATATCAAGAGGAAGCATCCTCCATATCTCAAGGTACCGGTCTTGCCTCTAAATATACCTGACAAGAACAAGTCAAACCCCTTGATCCGCTAATAATCTGGCTAACCTATCTGCAATGTCCTGTCAGAACCTATGCTCTAGCCTCCATCAAAGGCCAGGTATGGCTAGCTGAGGCACCTCTTACTGATCATGCATCTCTCTTTCCTCATCCTCATCTTGTGGCAGAGGAGGCCCCACATTTCCATCAAATGTGCCAATATCTGTAAAACATATAGTACACAATAATAATTAGACAATTTCATTAAACATGAATTTAATATAACAATTTAAAACATATTTTATTTGCATTAAGTATAAAGGAATAAAATGAAAATATATTAAATTAAACATAACGCTAAATTTACCTCTATCATCAGGTGACTCGTCCTGGGTGAAGAAGATGTTAGTACATCCTCTCCAATCCAACCCCGCATACGGGTATGCAACCATATCTAACCGAGGTTGGTCCTCGTCGCCTAGTATGTCAAGCACATCTGCAGTCATCCTCGCGGGAAATTCTGGATACCCCCTCTTGGATATCATCTTCCCCCACATGCACATACACACATATGTCTTCAACCTAGGAGGGCGTCTGCCAAAATATGGCCTCTTCATTGGAAATATCTCAAAAAATAGACAAAACAACGTTGAACCGAAGGGACAGTTCCACCTCCCGTCAATACACGCACGACATCAACAAAGAGCATAACAAAACTGTCGTAAAAAAATAGCAGACCACCTAATGCATCTAGGTGCCTGCACTAAAGAATCAACATAATATAATAAAGGTAAGCTAACTCACTGCCCGTCACTGGTGTAATTTGTGATAGTCATCACCAACAAAGAGAGGCACCTCACATCCTCTCTACTAAAAGCAGCAATGGAAAGTTACCCACCGTTGACCTGAAACTGAGAAGGCTCGAGGATGTTGTGATCAACTTATCTCTAAACATATACCAGTTGAGTCGCTGTTACATGTTGATGTATTTGTAACTTTGGAATATATTCACTTATATATTGTATGCATTACATTTGTACTTTATTGTATCCCCGACGGAGATGTCTTATTCCTACGATCGGAAGTGTCGTCATTTGTATTCTATTGTTGTACCTTTGATGGAGATGTTTGTTCCTTTGGGTCAGAGAAGTAATTATTGTAATTGAGTCATTTAAAGTCATTGAGGTCCATCCTCCCATGTATGACAGGGAATTAGACCCCGGAGTAGTGTCGCAAGTTATATTGTAAGTGTCATAACTTATATTTGATGGGTTATTAGACCACCTTGGTGGGGTCGGCCCTGTATGAGTCATGTGGGTTAAAGGGTTATTAGCTCACCCTAGTGGGGTCGTCCCAGTGACAAGTGGTAATGGGTTATTAGACTCTCCTAAGGGAGTTCGGCCCTGTTAGAGTTAAATGCAGGTCAAGTCATTTTATAAATAGAGAGTGTGACTCTCTCATTCTATTCATTCACTCATTCACTCACTTCGCATTAGTGAGAGAGAGGAGGAATGCACACAAGTGGAGGAGGAGTAGCTGTTGTAGACATTTATCTTTTGGGGATTCATCTTGGTGATGTTTGTATTGGTGCTTATTCTATCTCTGAGGAAGTTGCAGGGTTTTTCACCTTCTTGGTTTTCCCCGGTGAATTTTTTTGTGTCTCTTGTCTCTTGTGTTTGATATGTTGTACATGTTGTTCTCTCAATTAAGATCCTAGATCATATTGAATTAAATGATTAAAATCTAACATGGTATTAGACCTAGCCTGAAGGAAGGAATTGTATGGCATTTATGACATTTGTTGCACTTGCGAAAAATTGGAAGCTAGGGCTTGATATAGTAAAAACCAATCATCATGGAACTTTCGCTATAAATCCGTTTTGGCGAAGGTTCAGGATCTGAAAATTTTACAGGTCGAATATGAAATGTTCATGTACCTTGTATATGAATCTTAGCCTCATATTCATTGTACTTTGTGAGATATGATTTGTACAAGTTAGGGTTTCTGCCTCTTCCATAATGCATCCCTAAACAGATGACCTAGGAACAAAGGTTATATCTCGGACTAGCAAGCTCCAAATGGAATTCCGTAAAAAGTGGAAGTTAGGGAACGGACTGTAGTTTCACAGGTCCAGGTTTCAGAGGCCTAAGTTGAAACAGTGACATGTGGCACTCCGTACAAGTTCGCTATACTGTTTCATCCCATAAACAGGTCATGTTACGACACTCGGCATATCTCTCTCTCAGATAATCCATTAGAGATCATATCTATGGGGTTGGAAAGATGAAAAGTCGTTATACTTTGTGAGATATGATTCGTACAAGTTAGGGTTTCTGCCTCTTCCACAATGCATCCCTAAACAGGTGACCTAGGAACAAAGGTCATATCTCGGACTAGCAAGCTCCAAATGGAATTCCGTGAAAAGTGGAAGTTAGGGAATGGACTGTAGTTTCACAGGTCTAGGTTTCAGAGGCCAAAGTTGAAACAGTGATACGTGGGACTCCATACAATTTTGCTATATTGTTTCATCCCATAAATAGGTCACGTTGCGACACTTGGCATATCTCTCTCTCATAGAATCCATTAGAGCTCAGATCTATGGGGTTGGAAAGATGACAAGTCATTCTACCACAGGACAAAGTTTCAAACCCTGAGGATCCGACATTGCTGAGATACATCAGAAACAATATGGCATATATTTCTGTTCAAAACAAAATTGGATTCTAAGCACTTTCATTTTTGGTTTGTCACTGTTGCAGGAAATTAGGGTTTCTGTAAAAGTTGAAATTTTTGGAATCTGAGACCACGACTGGATGCTCCTCATCAAAATCAAAATTTAGAGACCAAGATCGAAGTTTTTGATTGGGTAGAACCCCGGGCTGTATCAAACCCTAGTTCGGGATTTTGACCAGAAAACCAAAATTTGACAGAAGTTGCAGATCCGAAACTTTCAAAGTCAATTTTGTGGGGTCAAATTTTGGAGATTTCAAAATTGAAGTATACCAGCTTGATCCTCTCAACAAGGTGCATCTTTTCATCCAATCAGAATTTTGAAATTCAAATTTTGAATTTTTAGGGTTTCTCTGACAAACCCCAATCCAGCTCCATATCCAGTTTCGACAAATCAAAATGGATTGGGTTAATCCTAGAAGAGAATTATTGGACACCTGCATAAGTGAAGAAGTTCCAGTTCCAAAGGGAGATGAGGCTAAGGCCTTACATAAGAAGACTACAAGCAATCCCGACAGGTATGACTTGAGGAGATTCAGGTATGTTTTGAAATTTGTTCATGATTAAGTTTATGATATGTTTGTCTTCATATTATTGAGGTTAGTACAATTTTAATCAATTTTAGACTTGTCTTATCACCTTAGTAAAAGTATAAATGCAGGTGAATGATAGAAGACATTCATTGATTAGGGTTATGACACTTACATTAGAGGAAATTTGGGTAAAAAAAGGGCCTCCTAAGGAAAATAATAAGAAAATAATAAAATAATAGTAGTGAGAGAGTAAAAAAACTACTTTTTGGATCACATTTTCAACTTATCTCCTTGTAGGTTTACTCCAATTTCAAGTGGGAGGACTCGTTGGATGCAAAATTAAATTATGCATCCAAAGAGTGCCCATGTTGCATACTTTTAACAACATCCACAACATGAAAAAATGAAAATACATTAAAAACGTGTTTCTAGTGAGAGAAAACACGTTTTTAATGTATTTTTGATCTTTCATGGTGTGGATGTTGTTAAAAGTATACAACATGGGTTCCCATTGGATGCATAATTTAGTTATGCATCCAACGAGTCCTCTCTCTTGAAGTTTGAGTAAACCTACAAGGAGATATGTTGAAAATACGATCCAAAAAAGTAGTTTTTATTTTTTCCCTCCAATTATTTTAGGTGCTCCCTTTTTGAATTTTAAAGCATTTTGATTGGCTAATACATGATGACATGGAATTTGTATTATTTTTGGAAGGCCCATTTTAAATTGAAATTTCCTCTAATGTGATTGTACTAATACACTGTGGTGTTGTATGAGGATGATGTTGTCCGCTAACATGAAAGGTACATCAAGAAAGACAAATCAAGTTCTAGATCAAGAACATATGACCATGGTGACATGAAGACAAAGACTTATCCATACCCATTGATCACATAGAAGCTCTACTTACGAGGTATGTATAATTTGGTTCTACAATGGTTAATTTATGAGATATGCAGGTTACTAGCACAAGTCATTGAAGAGAACAAGAAGACATTATGTGGGTATGTTGGACATGACTAGCAAGCATGATAATCCAGGTATGTTTTTCCTATATCAAGTTAGAATCCTACCTTGTGTTAGGATCTTATATAAGTATACTTGGTATGATTGATAATTCATGAAGTTATAAGTTTGTGCAATCATGGGTTTATGCATATTATCCTTCTTAGTTTGATTAATGATATGAAAAACTAGAAGAGTCCTATGGTCAAATAAGAATATGCATGAGTAAAAGAAGTCCTCCCTGAAACCTTGAATACTAACACTTGTGATAAATTACCTGTGTATGAAATGATCATGACCATACATGTTTAAGATTATTTAGAATCATAATTTTTTGATAGTATTGAGATTATACTAATGAATGTATGATTATGTATGAGATATTGAGGATGACACAATGATGACATTAGTGCACACTTAAGCATGCATAGTGGTCTAGAATGGATATAATTTCGAAGACATATAATCATGATGATATCATAAAGGAAGCAAAGATCAAGAGGGAGAACACTCCAGGAAGCAAAGATCAAGAGGGGGCACACTCTAGTAGTTCCTACAAGGAAGCAAAGATTGAGAAGGAGTCCACCCAACAACTAAACAAAGATAAGTATTTGAATTATCATTTCTTATATATATTATTACTTAAATGATGTTGTTCATTCATGTATATACTTATGTTCTTAGATTTATGATGTATATTATGCATTTTAGAAAAGTTGCATTAATGAACAAGATACTACTAATATAGTAATGCGTAAGTGGCCTATGGTACTGTACAACACTCCATTGCTACTTATCTAGAATGAAAACTCTTTGCTGACATGTTGGGAGTAGTGTACACTCTTAACAATGTTCTGGTCGAGATGGAAGGCATCTAGAAAGTTACCGTATGAATATGGGATATGGATGAATGTTGTATTGAAGCATTGGCTAAGATAATTGCATGACTGTATGACATACGTCTTTATGTGTAAGATTTTGTTCTGAAAACTATGAGAAGTTTCTAATCATGCAATTGAATTTGACTTGTAGGAAATATCGTGTACAATCACCTACAAAAGAAGGACAATGACATTTGTTCCAAAGAACAAGCGACGAAGTTCAAGAAAAACTACATATTAAAGATATTAAAGAATATGAAGTTCCCAGGATCAAGGATGCAGTAATGGAAGGATGCCATGATCAAGGAGTACCAGTCGATCATGATGTTTGGGATGTGGTCTTAAGACCAGAAAGGAAGTCTGTTGTGATTTCCAAGTAGATCTACAAAATCAAGCAAGCTGCAGATGTTAGCATAGAGAAATACAAGGAAAGGTTTGTGGCTCGTGGCTTCTCCCAGAAAGAAGGGATAGATTATGAAGAGACTTTTGCACCTGTAGCCAGATACACTTCCATCAGAATAGTACTTGCTTTGGATGCAGTGATGAAATGGAAGACACACCAGATGGATGTCAAGACAACTTCCTTGAATGGTGTAGTAAAAGAGGAAGTGTATGTACTGGAGCAGCCACTCGATTTTGAGACACATGACAGGGAGTCACATGTGTGTAAATTAAAGCCTTGTACAGTTTGAAACAAGCACCCAGGATATGGTACGGCAGGATAGACAACTTCCTGTCCAGTTTGGGATTTAGCAAGAGTAAAGCGGATTCCAACCTTTACTACAAGGTTGAGGAAGGAAATCCAGTGACACTCCTATTGTATGTGGATGACCTGTTTGTGACAGGTGAGGATAGATTGATTGCCGGCACGAAGATGAAGCTTGCTGCCGAGTTCGAGATGAAGGACTTGGGTATGATGCATTACTTTCTAGGTATGGAGGTGTGGCAGAGTGCAGATGGAATCTTCCTTGGACAAGGGAAGTATGCAGTAGAGATCCTAAAGCAGTTCGAGATGATGGATTGCAAGGCCATGGCCACACCTATGGCATCGAACCTGAAGCTATTGAGTGATGCTTCATCAGATTCGTTTGATGCCATGATGTATCATCAGATGATTGGGTCCTTGATCTACCTGACGAACATGAGACCAAATATTTGCTTTGCGGTGAACACTTTGAGCCAGTTCCTAATGGATCCTAGACATGTTCACCTGATTGCTGTAAAGCATATTCTAAGGTACCTGAAGGGTACGATTGATTATGGGCTCAAGTATGATGCGAATCACAAGTTTAACATGGAGGGTTATGTTGATTCAGATTGGGCAGGCAGTGCTGCAGGATAGGAAGAGCACTTAGGGGTGCTGATCCAGTATGGGATCAGGTGTGATCTCTTGGTTTAGCAGGAAGAAATACTGCATAGAATTGAGTACAGTATGTCACAGCTTGTTTGGCTAGCTGTGAGGAAGTATGGCTAAGGAAGCTATTGTCTGATTTATTTGATCTCCAGTTGGATTCTACTTGTATCTATTGTGACAACGAGAGTTGTGTGAAGTTGTCAAAGAACCCGGTGTTCCATGACAAGTCAAGCATATCGAGATCAAATATCACTATATCAGGGATATGGTGCAGAGAGGAGCAATGAAGCTCTTGTATGTTGCGACGGATGAGCAGATTGCAGATGTGTTGACCAAACCACTAGCTAGAGTGAAGTTCGAGTACTTCAGAGAGAGGCTTGGTGTTCTTCAGATAGAAGATAATTCAAGGAGGAAGTGATGGGACACATTTGCAAGAGCCATTCCAAGCATGGTGGTAGGAGGATCCTTCCCATGGCTGTGGATGTAAGTGTTGTGTGATGAGAATCAGGACGATGCTCCAGATGATATGCATCAGGATGATGCTATGATGATGATCAGGATGGTCATGTGATGATGATGTGCATCAGGATAATGTACTGTATGATGATGATTAGTATTATCATGAGTATCAGGTTGATACTCCGTGGCAGTGGACAGGTTGTGCAGTTGCATATAAAAGATCCTGGAGATCCAGACAAGTTGTGCTAGGCACGTAAATGATCCTAGGATGCTCTTTAGAGATCTTGCAGTATGCAAGATACTCTTTTAAGGTTTTGCAAGGGTCGCATAGAAAAGATCCTAGAGATCCAGGCAAGTTGTGCTAGGAACAGAAAAGATCCGGGATGCTCTGTAGAGATCTTGTAGGATGCAAGATAATCTTTTAAGGTTTTGCGAGTTCACATGTAAAAGATCTTGGAGATCCGGATAGGTTGTTCTAGGCACAAAAAGGATCCTGGGATGCTCTTTAGAGATCTTGCAGGATGCAAGATACTCTTTTAAGGTTTTGCGAGTTCACATGTAAAAGATCCTGGAGATCCGGATAGGTTTTGCTAGGCACGGAAAAGATCCTGGGATGCTCTTTAGAGATCTTGCAGGTTGCAAGATACTCTTTTAAGGTTTTGTGAAGGTCACATGTAAAAGATCCTGGGAGATCCGATAGGTTGAGCAGTAAGCTCGTAAAAGTCCTGGGATGCTCTTTCGAGGTTTTGTTGATGCACATAATCATCCCTGAGAATTCCACAGGATGGAACGCTCGCTATGATGAAGATCTACAGGAGGCTAGGCCTACAACCAGCATGAAAAAGGGTTGGCTCTGTAGAAATTCCTATGACGAGAAGAATTGAGAGATAGCACCAGTGATCGAGATGACAAGTACAAGATGATACTCCGTGATCTAGTAATGATGATCCGGCTCCAAAATTGAAGACTTGTGCCGAGATGTATTGATGACCCGTGTCAAGAGAATACCTTCCTAGTTAAGATGGAGTGTTGATGTATTTGTAACTTCGGAATATATTCACTTGTATATTGTATGCATTACATTTGTACTTTATTGTATCCCCGACGGAGATGTCTTATTTCTCCGATCGAAAGTGTCATCATTTGTATTCTATTGTTGTACCTCTGACGGAGATGTTTGTTCCTCCGAGTCGGAGAAGTCATTATTGTACTTGAGTCATGTAAAGTCATTGAGGTCCATCCTCCCATGTATGACAGGGCATTAGACCCCGGAGTAGTGTCACAAGTTATATTGTAAGTGTCGTAACTTATATTTGATGGGTTATTAAACCACCTTGGTGGGGTCGTCCCTATATGTGTCATGTGGGTTACAGGGTTATTAGACCACCCTAGTGGGGTCGACCCAGTGACAAGTGGTAATGGGTTATTAGACTCTCCTAAGGTAGGTCGGCCCAGTTAGAGTTAAAGGCAGGTCAAGTCATTGTATAAATAGAGAGTGTGACTCTCTCATTCTATTCATTCACTCACTTCGCATTAGTGAGAGAGAGGAGGAGTGCGCACAAGTGGAGGAGGAGTAGCTGCTGCAGACATTTATCTTTTGGGGATTTATCTTGGTGATCTTTGTATTGGTGCTTATTCTATCTTTGAGGAAGTTGCGGGGTTTTTCACCTTCTTGGTTTTCCCCGGTGAAATGCTTTGTGTCTCTTGTCTCTTGTGTTTGATATGTTGTACATGTTGTTCTCTCAGTTAAGATACTAGATCATATTGAATTAAATGATGAAAATATAACACTGCAACTATATCTAGTACCTCAGGGAACTGAGGAAGGTCCTCATCTCTCTAGAGAGCCCAATGATAAGTTATATGTCCTCCTCGGTGGGTTAGAACCATTCATCGGGACCAACTCGGAAGGCCTTCCTATGATGATCCCAATGTGCGATCAACTGAGTCAAGAACGTATTGATCCGCTTGAGTGATGTTGCCTCCTCATAAAACTTGAGGAGGTCGACAACTCTCAAGAGGTGTCTGGTCTGAGGTGTAATGGGATGAGGGTATAAATATATCTCCCTCTCCTATGCCTCCCACTCTCTGCGAAATTTATATCGATCTACATGTGCCTCGCGTTGTTTCCTAGACTCACGATGACCACGTCTCTATTTCACATATAATATAAATCATTCTCATAAGCATACATATAAAATAATTATAACAAGATTAGAGTCTACTAAAATCAAATATTAAAATTTTTCCAAAAAAGAAAACCAATGTGCCAAAAATATTAGAAAAGCACCAAGAACAATGCACTTATATACTAACGGCACCGAACCTCAGTGCGCTAAAATATTTCTGCCACACCGTTGTTTATATTTAAAAAAAATAAAATTTGAATTGGACGGTGCACCTAAATCTTATTGGCGCATCATTATTCAAATGCACCAAATTTAAAAAATAAATAATTTATTTGAAATATATTCATGGTGCGCCTATGTCACGCCAACGCACCATACAATAGTGCCTTCACGTGACATAGGAGCACCGTTAGTTGTGGGTTTATGGTTTATAAAAAGTGTCAACAGTGCACCTATGTCATGTAATTGCATCGAAGTTGGTGCAATGCCGTGACATAAGTGCACCGTATAAATTATTATAAATTTTAATATATAAATATCGATGTGTTTACCAAAATTAATGGCACTGGCAAGCCGATGCTTGTTAATTTATAACGCACTGGTAAGGATTTCAATCCTTTTAAAAAGCATCGGTGTTTATGAAATTTTAACCTTTTTGAACATGTGAGAACGGTGCATTTAATGCACGTCATTGCACCGAAAAACAGTGTTCTGATGTGACATAAGCGCACCGTATAAATGATTATTATTTTTTATTGTACGAATACTTGTGCGCTAGACAATAACAAGCACCAAAATTCAGGTGCCCTTGATTGTACTAAACGTACTGGTGTTTATGAGAATTTAATGTTTTATGAGGTGTATCAACGGTGCGCTTACGCCATGTCATTGCATCAATATCCGGTGCGCATGTGTGACATAAGCGCACTGTTTACACGATTATTATTATTTTTAAATTCTATGGTTACCGATGCATGTATTACTCTTAAGGGCACCAGAATGTCGGTGCTCGTAAATGTGTAACACACCGATAAGCATTTGTAGGTTTTAAAACATTTCTGTGTGGAGCGGTGCATTTGAGTCGTTCGGCTCACACTGCTAGCGGTGTGCCCTGTAAAATTTTACAAGGTGCATCATATAGTGGTGCAAGCCGAACGACTCTAACGCACCATGCAATTTTTTTTTATTTTTTTTAAAACAGGACAATTTCAAGTTGAGTTTTAAAAAATAAACAACTAAAAAATTAAATTGTGAACTAAGAAACATTTTACCTGTAGAACGACGCGTCGAGGAGGCATATTGGCGATGTATGGGAAATTTGAATTTTTCTGTGCAGTTTGGAAAAATTCAAACGAACCGCAACAACCAATAGGAGACAAGGATGCGTCCCGTGGACCACAAATATCAGGGCGTCCATGTGGGTGAAGGGAAGCACTGGTGCAGAGAGGCTCAGACACGCTGAAGAGGATAAAAATGAGTTTCCGGCCGCGGTATTTTTTTATATTAACCACTGCACTGGTGCACTTGACATCAGGACACACCAGTGCGTGCCACAACATCGACATCAAAATGAGCCGATGTTAAAATAAAATATTTTTTTAATAAAATAACACAATATTTTCATTTTTAATAAAATACATTTTGGTGCTTTGGGTTTATGCACCTGCACTTTGCATCTATAGTCCTTTAGCGCACTGGGAATGGTTTTAAAAAAAAAATTCGGTTATAAAATTATATTTTTTATTTTCAATAAATGGAATGGTGGTGCGTTATGGTCTTCTGAACGCACCGGGACGTTTAACAACGGATGCGTCATTGTTAGACTTTTGAGATAATTTTTTAAAGAAAATATATTACTATGTTTCAAAAAATAATGTTCGTTGCGTTATGTTTGCTACGACGCACTAGGGAGGTTATCGTTAATGATCGCACTGAGTTTAGTTTTTTACCTAAATATTTTTTTTTAATAAAATAGTTTATAGTGCGGTGGTTTCTACTAAACGCACAAGTGCAGTTGTGTGTGATGGAACGCGTCGCTATGTTTATTTGGAAATTATTTTGTTTTCATAATGATGTTTTCTAGTCACAGTGCGACATACTAGGATATGGACCAGTGCATGTGTGGTTGGAATGCACCATTGTGATTAGGTAAAAACCGCACTGAAATTAAAACTTCCTCTAAAACCTCTGGCCGCTCACCTCTGCTAGAAACGGATTTTGGGTTCTTTTGGGAGGAGCATACGCTATAACCTTCGCTAAAGGGCCTTTTATTTGTAGTGATGATGAAGAGTTGAGCTTGGAAGGAGGACGGCATGCCCCTTCTAACCCCAACATGTGTCTTTTTCACTCAACACCCTCCTTTGTAGGTTGGTACGGCCTCCAAAGGCTTGCTTTCAAGGTGGACGACTTGGAATTTTTTACCAAGAAGGAGTGATATACAAAAAAATAAGGTCCAAAATGATATGAATGAGGTGTGGTAGACTGGGTGTGACAACCATTACAAGCGCAATCACCTCTACAAAGCATAAAACCATAAGTGTGGTTAGGGGCTCCTCAACCATGTTTCCTAATGGATTCACCACAAGGTGAACCAATACCCACCGAGGGAATAAATTCTCATCATGATGATGAGTTACCACCCATAAAGAGGTAGTCAACAATGCCACAAGACTAGCACACCAAGAGGACCTTCATGACCTAAACAAGGGTCTTGAGCCCCACTTGACCAACACCTTTACATAAATAAACCCCAACTTGGCATTTTAAAATGGAACCCCCCCCCCCTCATTGGTACATCTAGTAGGGAGCATTGTATAAAATATGTGGCGTAATAGGGGGGTTTCCCCCAAACCCTTGAGTCTAGTTATGATGTTTTTTCTTCCCATTCGTCTTTCCTTAATTTTGTGAATTAGGGGGTTTTTTGCATTCAACTATTCAAGAGATAAACTTATTAGAGAAGAGAGGGTTGAACAAATTTTAGCCATAATTCAATGTGGGGTTGGAACTAGTTTTCATGCATAGTGGAGACTAGAAAATGGAAAATATGGGTTGAGAAGGGGGGCTACTCCATAAGGTTTGAGGGTCTCGTATGAAGTAGAAGTGTTGCTCAGACAATTTCTATAAATGAAAGCTACATTGTGGATGTTGGGAAAAGTAGGATTGTATGGTCCATTAGTAAATTTTCCATAAGATAGATTAGGTCGTCTTTATAAAAAAATAACATTCAGAGGTGGAGAAGGTCCACCATAAGGATGATTTGAGAAAGAAGACCCATAAGGGTTTGGTGTGTTCCACTCCTAGGTGATGGACCCAACAAGCCCATCAACAGTGTGAGAGGTGTTAGAGATGGTTTAATCAAGGGACTGATGTAGAGGAGCATTGAGGATGATTGTATATAAATACCCCAACATGGATTAAATTATATCAAAGTGTTGAAGCTTTAGGATGACCTCATATTTACTTGTTGACATGGTGGTTGTGGTGTCTTTGGCGATAATTGAGAGGAATGATTTGAGAAACCAATCCTATAAGAATTCAAGTTGTAACTTAACTTTTCACAATGTGCATCAATGACACCATTCATGGATCAATATGTGGTGTGTGGAAGTTTCTTGTCTAAAATCTAAGAGGATATCTAGTCCAAGGTTGTGGTAAACCAAGAGTTGCAAATAAGCAAGGAAAATAATGGAAATGCACTCAAAGCTTGCGTGCATGTTCATAGGAAAATTGGATTACCATTTGGTGGTAGTCCCTGCAAGAGTCCTTAGGAAAAGTTAAAGACAAGTGGTATCTTCAATAATGATGCTTGATGAGAACCATAAGTGAAATGACATTACATCTTTAGTATAATCGTCTCCTTGTTTGCTTTTGAAACTTGGAATGTTTGAAGGTAACTTTGTCAACATGTTGGGCCATGTTGGATTTGGGAGATATTATCATTAGTGGGATTTGATAAATCTAGTATATTTAAACATATCATGAAGGGAAACATCACCTAGGTAGCATTTGTCTCGTCCATGGTGTGTGATAGGGGGATGGATCCACTAGACATGGAAGTGCTTGAAGGAGAGGAGTGAGGTGGATTATTAAGAAAGGTGTGTCAGAGCACAACAAATCCAATCATAGATGCATGTGTGTGGGTGTTGAGTGATGGTCTCCATCATATGGTATGGGGGCTGTGGATGGAAGGAACCCCTCCTATGATAGTAGGAAGGTCTTGGTTCCTTAAGGAATTCTAATATGGTGGTTAGGTCATTATGATTACAACCTTGAGGGAAGCATGTTTAATGAAATATGCAATGGGAAATGACTAAAATCAACAAATACAAGTATAATGTGAAAGATAAAAGTGCATGTGTGGTGTAGCTATGTGTCTTTAAAAGTAGCCTCAATGTCATTTGTAATATGTATTCTTAATTATGTGGGTTTCTCTATAATTAGAAAAAAAATGAGTGTGATTCTATTAACTTAAAATTATTTCTCTCAAAATTGTAACCAGACCTTCCAAAATATCTCTTGTGATATGGTTGTGAATCCATCAAAGACTACTAGTGAAGGTGTGAATGAATAAGTTACAATTAGGGGACTTGGGGCTATGTTCCAAAGGAACCAGAAACACCTCCAATATCCATTTAATTCTGATTCAAGTGCAGATTCATCCCACAAATTCCACCTAGTGAAAATCCTAGGTTTTGGCCTCTAAGATACCACCCTCAAGTGTGGATAAGCGATTTGTCCTTGACCAGTCAAGGGTCGTCTCCATAAAGAGTTGGGTATCTCAATGTAAATAGTGGAAATAGATTGACCTCATATTTAGTGTCCTTGGGCACCGCACCTTCTTATGTGGGTTTTGTCACACTTGTTATAGTAGGATTTGAAGGACCCTAAAAGATAACAACTATTGTTTCATGTGAAAAAGATTGAGGAGCATTATTTGGATGCCAAGCCCAACAATCTTGACTTAGACTGTAATTTGTTTTCTGACCTCTTTGTGGAGGAATTAAGTCGGTTAGGAGTAAATTTTTGATTGAATTTAAAGGGTCCAATCTAATTTGAGGTGTGTAAAAGGAGGTATTTCAGACCTCTCACTTTCTATGGCTCATCAAGATCAATTTATGGGAACAAGATGAAGAGCATACTTAAATGAGAGGAATTTCTAGGTCCTTTTACGTGTGCTTCAAGTGGTGAAACTAATGTGTGATTGAATGCTTCAAAAAAACTTGCAATTATCTTGGAAGGAAATAAAGAAAAGATATGTGAACTTGTATGGGTTCTTACTCCTTCTAAATTATTTTCTTAAGTGTGATTGGATGATTACAAGTAATAATTCAAAACAAGAAATGTACAAGCAACGATATTTATCTATATTTAGTCCTTTCTAATTCACCAAGATCGCTTCATGGGTGCAAGGTAGAGATCGTAGTAAGAATGAAGAGATATTTAGGTCGCTTGTTTGTGTGAGAGTGGACTAATCTACATTGTTTTGAAAACGGAAGTATGCAAGCGACAAGTGGATAAACTAATGCAAGTTCATTCCAATAGCCTAGCTTAATGAATGTTTTACTATTTAGAAGAAACAAAGACAAGGTGTAGTTGACTCTAGTGTAGACTAGGAGGTTGTTTGCAACCTCAAAGTCCAAAACCTAGAAAATAAAGTTGCCAAATAATTATTCGCCCCACTTAGACCAGGTGTTATAATGACTAACAAACCAAAAATAGGTTGTCGAATTATTTTTTAATTCCTTAGAAATTGTGGGTAGTTACGTGAACTACATTTGAGAGAGAAGCCAGCTAAAAAGACTAAAATATATTGCATATATGTGTTTCACAATGCATATAGTTGAGTGACAATGTCGCTTACAAGTTACAAAAAAAATTGTGGGAAAAAAGTGTGCCTTAAAAACTAAGAAAAGTGAGTGAGGGCATGATTTAACAGATGGAATTACCATATGGATATGTGGTGTGATAAGAAAAAAAAATATTGAGTGATTGAACATTTTTCGAAGAAGCACCTATGCTAGATAGCTTAGAACATATGTAGGGTATTGAGCGACCTATAAATTTGATGGAAGATTACCTTCAACCTGCAAATATAACTGGTTAGGGGTATAATAGGAAAGGTATTGGTTATGCAAAATCCACCAAGTTAGCAAAAAGAAAGTAGAAAACCTATAGAGAAGAATGAATTCAAAACACAAAGTGTAGTCACCAATTCTGTTGTGGGGAAAATGGCTCGATGGTGAGAAAAAATCGCTTTCCTTGTAGGTTGCAAATAAGACAATAGATCATGAAATGGTTAGTGTGACAAGTACTAGTGTGTTGAAGAAAATTAACAAATAACACCAATATTATGAGCCACTTTAATAGTTAAAACTACTAAAATAACATGCAAACAAGAAATAGAGGCAAGATTCAACTAAATTGTACATGTCCAATAAAAATTCATGTATATAATAATATCACCTTGATAAATGTAGCTTGCAAGATGACAACAAACACTCCCTTTTGGGAAGGTCCTTTCAATCTCTAATTGCTCTCAAACAAACATGGGAATGATAAAGGAAAAAAACTTGCTTCTTAGTGGAAGAATCCAAGCAAGCATGGAAGCTAATGTGTGTAAGAAAATAGAAGGAAGAGAGGTCTTCCAATCCAATTCATGCAGCATAACCTTGCTCCATTTTTATCTTTTTCAATGCATAACCATGGCATCTTTTTATAAACGAAATGGAGGTTTTCAAAGAATTGGTTCCAAATGTAAAAACTCCTTTTCATCAAGTAACTTCTAAGTGCAATAATGAGGCCCACTAAGGCCCAAGTACCTAGTATAAGAAGCCAAGTTCACCTCTTTGGCACCTAAATGCAATTGGGGGCCTTAAATGTGACAAGGACTTTATGAGTCTAAATTTGTACACACTCATGTGGGTTTCAAGAAATGTTCCACATCATTTCAATCGTGTCACAATGTTGGCAATCATGTGAGTTGCGTAAAATTCAATTGTGTCTTAATTCCTCCATTACACATGTTGGTTATTGTAAAAGGAAGCTTTGGTGAGTTCATTAATGTATGTTGGTGATGTATTTTAGTAATAGACATGAAAGTGTCGAAAGTGTACAAAATTTACATACCACGAGTGTACAATATATTTCCTTCTCTTCCCCTTTATAATAAGCTTAACAAGTCACACTAGGGTTTCCCAAAGTGACAAAATCCTAGTCTTCTTCTCTCATGATAACTATAGGATAATATGATTCCTTTTCTCCTTAAGAGTTTATACCAATCCCTAGTATTCTTTTCCTCCTTAGGGTGAACCCTGACCCTAGACTTTTGCTTGAAATTCCTCTAGGAACCTAGTGTCCAAGACAAAGAAAGAAAATATACACATAGAACATTACAAGAAGACAAATTTTCCCTAGTCTTACATATCTAGCTTGAGCATGTGAGTGAAAGAGTGAAAATTACAAGTATGAACACATTTCTCTCTCCTCGCTCTATTTATACTAGAGGTGAGGGAGGCCTACAATACAAAGTGGACATAGTTCAGTACAAGCAACCTAACACTACATAATGTAGGCACATGTGTGGAGTGCTCCAAATCTGGGTGACACATGTGGATATTTGAATCATCCACATCCAATAAGCAAGGCTCCAAGCAGGGATATTTCATGTGATGTGTTCATATATCCTCCTCCAAAGGCCTCCAATGCTCCAATTCTTCATCCTAATCCATGTGCTCCTTTAGGTACATCACTCCTACATGATCACTCCTCAACCTAAGCTTCCTCAAGTCATATAGAAGACTACATACATGAAATCGAGTGTCCCAATGCCATATAAGGTTCAACGCCCTCCTCTAATATGTCCAATTTTCCTCCTCCAAGGCAAGTCAACCTCCTATGCAAGAAACCACCCTCCATGTGTCAACTACCTGAACAATTCACTTAGCCCCATAGGTCTACAACACTACAATGAAGAATTCAAAATGGGCATCAAGACAAGGCATATCAATCAATGAGCAAGAAAAATCCAATATGTATGGCCATCACAATACAATCGATGGTCATCTATACAACATGCACCACAAATCACATGAGGCACCCCCGAGCATGGTCTAATCACTTCCAAAGTAGCCTAAAAGCTAACAAATGGAATAACTCTTTATCCATAATATGTTCCTTGTTTTTAGATGAATGTCTTCTTTCATAACTTTGGTAAAATGAAATAAGAAAATATTCTTCAATCGTCAATTTATAGGTCCTTTATTGAGGATAGAAATATTTTTGGGAGATTCTTTTCTTTGAGGAGGTCCTAAAGAAGATTAAATATAATTCTAGGATAGGATATTAACCTTACCACCAAATCTAGAGCAACATGTGTTTCAAATGAAAGGAAATATCTAATGGCATAGTAATTTGTTCATGTGTTTGAAGAGAGGGGTCTTTGTGATGTTTTTCTTTTAAAACTAGTTCCAACATGGAGGAATTTAGGCACTGGAGCATAAGGTTGTAAAAGCACTTGGATAGGTTCTCGATGGCAACAAAAGTAATGGAGGAAGTAGGTATAATAAAAACATGGGTAGGGGAGGTGGAATATTCAAACTACCTCCCTATTCTCCTTTACATTGTGAAAGATGGGAGTAAAGATCTAGGGATTTTAAAGTTTAACCCTAAATGGATGGAAAATGAAGACTTTGAAATTCTAGTTAGTCGAACTTGGAGAAGATGTGAATCTACAAATGGGAATTAAATAATGTTCTAATTTACAAAAAGTTTAAAATAAGTCAAAAGGGTGATAGCAAACTAGGCAAAAACAAACTCCATAATCCCTAAAAGATCTACAAGAGTTCAAGGCACAAATAGATCATATGTTTAATCATAACACCGAAGGGATTTATTTATAGGACAAACATAATCATTAAGATTTCTAGATGAGATAATTGTTATGATATTCCTATACTCCATCCTAGTCCTACCAGCATTTTCATTATTTGCATTTTCAGCCATGCATGCATTCTTGCATGCAGCATGCATTCTGCATGCATGCATGCAAACTACATGCATCCCAGTCATCAGCATGGAGTCCTCTAGCCCCTAGTCCTCAGTTTTCTAGCCCCGAGAGCTTCTTTTTGCTCAGTTTCATCCCTCCTAGTCAGTGTTTCGCCCTTATTTCACCTACTACTTGACAAAGGCACCCTCCCTCACCTACCATTCAGTTAGTGAGTGCTTTGTGGATCTGCTCCTTGATTTGAGGACAGTTTGACTAGTTAACTGTCTCTGACACTCCAATGGACCTCCAGTTAGCCCTGACAGCCTGTTCTGACTCCAGTAAGATCCTATTGTTCCCTCCTTTGAGTCTCCTTCACTACATTAGTGCATTATGTTTTTGTTACACTTATTATATTCAGTTAGACTCAGTCTTCTGTATTGATGACAATCACCGATGATGATTAGGACTCCTAGTGGTGCACTGTTGACACTCTACTGATGATGTTGATGACTCTATTGATTTGATGATCACTCAATGAGAGGATAATTTGAATTTCCACCTTAGAATTCGAATCCTCTCCACCATTGTACTATTTATTGTCCATATTGTGATTAATGAATTAGTGTGTGTGAAGTTATTTTGCTTCTATCAGAGTTCTACTGTATTATTATTCTGTTGCTCATTTACACTGCATTGACCACTCTTAATCTTATTCCTAAATTCTTTCTTGTGAGGTATACATCAGATCTTAGATCTGCTATGAGGATTTTCACACGGTATCAGAGCATGTTGAGAGTATTGTTTATCTCCATTCCTGAGAGTTTTTTGCAGGTTATTATCAAGATTTCGAGTGCAGCAGTTTCTGCATTTTTGCAGTAGTAGGAGTTGCAGATATTTTCTATTGTTTTTGCAGGTCTTCTACAGCTTCCATGAATTCAGAATAAATCCCTCCTCTTTCTCCATTCAACTATGATGAATGGAAACCAAAAATGATAGCATATTTGAAGAGACATGATCTCTTTGATTATTGTTTTGAAAGAGAGTTCGAATCCTCTGAAGAAGAGAATGACTGGTTAAATAAAGGTGACAGTGTCTATGCAACAATGATGTTTTCTATGTCTCGTTGCATGATGAACCTCTTCATTAATTCTGTTGAATCTCCAATAGAGCTATGGGCCCAACTGGATGTAATATTTGGCAAACAGAATGAAGGAATTGGTCCAAACCCTTTCGAGAGCAAGCAAAGTGATGCATTCACCCTCCTTGATGATCTCATTGATCATGAATAAGTATCAAACATATCTCATATTGAAGTTAGCCACAAAGAAGAAGAACTTGCAAATTCTACACTCATTTCTTCTATTTCGAATTTTGTGCCAGCTCACACTCTATAAATTGTAGAGGTTCCTAAATCCTCTCTTGCACCGGAGTCTGTTGGTTTGCATCATGATCTCATGAATGTTTCGGAGGTAAAATCAGCCATTGGAGGTAATGAATTTGCTCTCCTTGATCAATCACCTCTTATTTACTACTATATGATCATTATTTCATGCTTTCAGAAGGTTATTAAAGATAATGGCCATTGCCATTCGCTTGGGATAATTTCTCATGCATTTACTTGTTTAGATCTCACCTCAAATGGTTCAAAGGAGATCTTAAGCAACCATGATTCAAGTCTTGGATCTGATTTGGATTCCAAGAAATCACTGATATTTGATGGTTCTTTTGGGCATAATCTCACCCATGATGGTTCAAAGGAGAAAACAAAAGACTAAATGCATATTCTTGGATTTGATCCCTACCTCAACCGATTCGAATCACAGGTTCAAGGATCATCCTCATACTTTTGGATTTGTTCTCATCACATTCGATCTGAAGAGAAAGTACAAGCACATGATTTCTAAGCATGATCCACTTCTTCCCAAGAAGAAGATACCTCCAGACATATGACCAAGCATCACACCTACTTGAGTTTGGAGCATTTATTTTTGTGTGTGCCTTACAGTCTATTTTGAGGGGGGGTATTTTTCCCATGAGGTTTTTCCCCATTTCCTCGGTTTATTGACTTTTATTATTCATTGTATTGGGTGACCTTTGGTCTCAGTTACCAGGGCCCAGGATGGATAAAGGGGGGGTGTTAGGATATTCCTATACTCCATCCTAGTCCTACCAGCATTTTCATTATTTGCATTTTCAGCCATGCATGCATTCTTGCATGCAACATGCAAACTGCATGCATCCCAGTCATCAGCATAGAGTCCTCCATCCCCTAGTCCTCAGTTTGCTAGCCCCGAGAGCTTCTTTTTGCTCAGTTTCATCCCTCCTAGCCAGTGTGGTGCCATTATTTCACCTACTACTTGACAAAGGCGCCCTCCCTCACCTACCATTCAGTTACACTTCAGTTAGTGAGTGCTTTGTGGATCTGCTCCTTGATTTGAGGACATATTGACTAATTAACTGTCTCTGACACTCCGATGGACCTCCAGTTAGCCCTAACAACCTGTTCTGAATCCACTAAGCTCCTATTGCGCCCTCCTTTGAGTCTCCTTCACTACATTAGTGCATTATGTTTTTGTTACACTTATTACATTCAGTTAGACTCAGTCTTCTGTATTGATGACACTCTCCGATGATGATTAGGACTCCTAGTGGTGCACTGTTGACACTCCACTGATGATGTTGATGACTCTATTGATCTGGTGATCACTCTATGAGAGGATAATTCGAATTTCCACCTTTGCATTCGAATCCTCTCCACCATTGTACTATTTATTGTCCATATTGTGATTAATGAATTAGTGTGTGTGAAGTTATTTTGCTTCTATCTGAGTTCTACTGTATTATTATTTTGTTGCTCACTTACACTGCATTGACCACTCTTAATCTTATTCCTAAATTCTTTCTTGTGAGGTATACATCATCTCTTAGATCTGTTGTGAGGATTTTCACAATAATTAGATAGATAGGATAAGAAATTTTTATCAATGCCCAACAAAATAGCCACAAAGAGGTCAATTGGGATACTAAATACAAAATTGTTAGAAAATTGTGGGAATGGGAAAAGTGGAGAATTCAGAATCAAGCAAATTGGTTAGTGGAGGGTGATGAGAACAATAAGTTAATCTAAAACTATGCTAAGCACAAAAAAACAATTAATATTGTATGGGAGATTAGGAAGAGGATGGAACTAAGGTTTGAAGGTTCCAATATATTGTAGAATTTGGGGTAAATAATGTATGATCAATTATCAAGATCCTTTAAGGACAAACCTAATAGAAATAATTAAAACGATATCATACGTCCAAATATTCTTTGACTAAATCTAGAATGAAGACATTATTTCAAAAAATTTCAAAGAAGAACTAAATGCAATGTTGTAATATTTTCAAAGGTCTAAAATTCTAGGGCCATGTGGATGAACAGTGGAACTTTACTTGGCTTTCTATGAGATGATGGATTCAAGTGTCACGTCCCCATTTTGACCCCCTTTGTATCAAATTGTAAATGATGTAAATACTGATATTTAATCGTGGTGAGGAGCTCAAGGCCAAGGCCCCACCATTGATTTAGCGTTTATATATCGGCAATTAAAATAGATGCCTATGGTTCTTGTGCGAGATGGGCACAATGTATATAAGACATCATGTAATTACGAATTTTTAATGAAAAACCCACAACCGGCTATGCAATGCAACAAAAGAGATGGGGCATGACTCTACAAGGAAAAGGGGGGGGAAATTATTCAAACCCTTGGGCCAATGGTGTTAATCCATGTGTCAATAGGGAAACCCATAAACCACCAACTACCCATTTTGTCTCATGCACCCAATCATTTAATTCTTCCAAGAAATTGGTTAAGGCAGTTAATGCCTTGGAAATGAAGAAGTATGGGCAAGCCATTTTCGTGCATGGGCAAGCCATCAACCTGGAAATTTGTGTTTTTGCTTGTTGGGAAAGAAATCACCCACGAAATGGTGCCCAAAGCCATTCTGAATGGGCAGTCTTCACTCATTCACGCAGTTGGAGCTAGCTGGGCCTTTCCCTACACGTTTTTCATCCAAATCCTGCATTTTTCCATGCCTGGAAGTTCGTTTTTGCATATATAGCAGCCTGGGAGAGAAGGGCCACGTTTTGGGAATTGTATGGAGGTCGTTTTGCCCCTGAATGCCCAGGGACGTTTTTCTAAAACGGATTTGGCTTCCCTGGGTTGTTTCCCAACTTCCCATTTCGTTTTTGTGGGTTCCCAGGTTTTTTTTTTTTTCTGAGTAGCTGAAAACCCGTCTCATGCATCTCACTGTAAAAACGTTTTATCTTGCTCCATAATGGTGTTCTGCTATTGTGTGCATCCTCATTTTTGGTTTGAACCTGTGAATTGAATTTTTGGACTGGTAGTGGACAGAACTGGCTTGATAAACCTAGTAGAGGGAGTAGCCTCCCAAGAAGATCAAGAGGGCTTGGATACTTTTCTATGCACACCTTGAGAGCACTAGAAAGGAAGGTATGGCTTGAGGGACTGTGTGGCAGTGAAGAGAATACTTCCTGGTGTTGGGTGTGTAGGCATTGTGAGTGCCAAGCTTAATAGATCTGGGAGGGGTACCCCTAGCTCTGTGGTTGAGCTCACTAGCTTAGCAATTCTTCCCTGCCATGTCCTAGCAGCCTGATAAACCCAATTGCAGATTGGCTGGGCTCATCTTGGTGTATGCTTGGCTATGTGTGAGTCTGTTGTTCCCTGGTTCCTTGTAGAGATCATGCCCAGCTCGGGGGTGGCAGTGGTGCTGAGAGATTGAGGAGCACACTGGCCTACGGTTGGGTGGAACGTTGCAGTTACATAGCCAGTTGCGTGGGATTACTTTTGCATAAGATAAGTATTCTCCTGTATTAACTTGCAATTACTTATTTGAAGAACATCTTAAATGTATGATGGATGTGCAATTCTTAATATTCCGCTGTGATTTTCTTAAAACCCATACATTTTCATCTATCTCTGTTATATTATGTGAATGCTTATGGTTAAACGTTTCATAGGGCTAGACGCCCAGTTTAATATCACATCTGTTATGCATTTGTATATGTATATATTCTTTTTCATTTGAATTTGAATGCTTGTTTAATGAATGGATATGGGGGCTAGATGCCCGGTTTAACCGTCACGATCCTCTCCATCTAGCTGGTTAGATGGGAGGGGACGTGACATCAAGACATTTGGGAAATTTCTTGGATCCATAAATTTTGCCAATAGAACTTCTACATATAAGAGAAACACAAAGGTTTTTTAGAATTATAGGTTAATATACTTATGTATCATAATCTAAGAAATAATTGAAAAAATAAGAACCAACATATTAAAGAGGTCTTTTCAGATTCCATTTCCCCAAAACAATTTGTATTTCTTCATTGTAGACATATTTGTGAGGTGGTGGGAGTCGCTCAAGAAGTTTTCCATTCCATAAAAGGAAAAAATATTCCAACCATGGTTTTCAAGCTAAATATGTCCAACACATATGACAGAGTTAATTACTTTATCTAAGATTGATGTTAACTAAGATTGGAATGAATTTGCAAATGGTGAATTTGATAATGGGTTGCTTGTCTTTTGTTTCTTATGATCTTCTCATAAATGGGTTAGCTTCAACAATTTTTACCTCATGAGGGGTTTATGATAGGTTTTCCTATGTCTCCCCTTCTTTTTATTTTGGTAGCAGAGGGACTAAGGAAGGAGATAAAATAGTGTAAAAGAGAAAGAGATATAAATTGAATTAAAATATGGAGATATTTATCTCTATCACACATACCTTTTTAGATGAAGTCATTATTTTTGGGTAGGTACCATAAGATAAATATAAGGATATATTATAATTATACTATATGGAAACTGGGAAGGAATTTAACTCACTTAAATCAACCATTCCATCTAATAGAATAAAAATAAACAAGAAAGAAGGATTCTGCAAATTCATCCATTCAATGTTTATTCCTTTGAAAATGGAGAAAAAAATAAGGGTTTTAGATTAAAGCCTACTGATTATAGGTTTCGAGATTGGAATTGGTTATATGAACAAGAAAAAAAGAGTCACTAATGTTAGAAAAACAAGATTGCAGAGTAATAACAATAAACAAGATGCAAATATAAATCACATAAACAAAATATAAGAGAGACACAAATATATGTGATTCAACCAATTTGGGCTACGTCCACGAAGAAATTTTCAGTCCTTGTATTATTATACCATCCATCAAAATGAAGGGATACAATCTGCAGCACATCCGCTACAATTTCCTCATCACGCTCTCTCAATCTCTCTTACACAATCAGAGATCTTTACAATGCTACAATACATTACACAACCGTATTACAATGTCTTCCTTTTAAAGGGGAATTACCATGGGAAAATACCACGGGGTTCCCAATACCATGGGCCCATAAATTGTTGGCCAACAAACAACCCAAAAAAATTCTTAATGCCCCCCACACCCCCTCGATGGGGTGAGCGTACAGTACACTTGCACATCATATAAAACTGGGGTACAAACACGTTAGAACACAACAACATCTTTGAATCAGGAGGATGAGGCTCCACAACCAACAATCTCCCACTTGGAGACTAATCACAGCAACTCCACCACGGCTGGACTATGATCTGAACCTTGGACTTGGAAAATTTATCATCTTCACCTTCATGATTGAAGGCCAACTGAAACTGAGCAAGAACTCAATTTCTCCACGGTTGCTACCTTTGTCAACATGTCTACAGGATTCTGGCTAGTGTGTATCTTTTCTAGCTTCAATAGTTCATCTTCTAGAACAAATCATATGAAATGGTACTTGGGATGTATATGTTTAATATTAGAATGGAAGGTTGATTTCTTTGCAAGATGAATGGCACTCTAGCTTTCACTGTACAACATGCTATTCTCTTGCTTCTTACCTAATTCCACCATGAACCTCTGTAAGCAAATCATATCTTTACTAGCCTCTGTAGCAGCAACATACTCTGCTTCCATTGTTGAAAGTGCAATAACTTTTTGCAGTTTCGAAATCCAACTTACTGTCTTTCCACCTACAGTAAAAGCATACCCTGTGGTGCTCCTCCTTCTATCTTTATCACCTGCCATATCTGCATCAACATATCCCCGTGGAACAATGTATGGACCTCCAAAACATAATGCATGAGTGGTAGTAGCTCTCAAATACCTGAGAATCCACTGTACTATATTCTAATGTTCTTTACCTGGATTGTTCATATACCTGCTCACAACTCCCACTGCATGTGCAATATCTAGTCTTGTGCACACCATGAGATTCATCAAGTTGCCAACTACTAATGAATAGGGAACCCTGGACATGTAGTCTATATCTTCTTGTGTCTTGGGACACATCTCCTTACTTAGTTTGAAATGGCTGGCCAAAGGTGTTCTAGGTGGTTTTTCATTCTACATTCTAAACTTCTCCAACACCTTTTGTATGTACTCACCCTGAGACAATGTCAATTTGCGATTTTTCATGTCTCTTGTTATTCTCATACCAAGAATTTGCTTTGCAACGCCCAAATCCTTCATCGCAAATGAATTAGCTAACTTATTTTTTAGCACATGTATATCCTGCATGTTAGACCCTACAATAAGCATGACATCCACATATAATAACAATATAATATATCTTCCATTATCTAGCCTCTTGAAATAAACACAGTGGTCAGAATGACATCTACTATAACCTTGTTCTGTCATAAAACTGTCAAATTTTAATTACCATTGCCTTGGAGCTTGTTTCAGACCATACAAGCTCTTCTTCAACATGCATACTAAATTCTCCTTCCCTTTGACCTCATACCCCTGTGGTTGTTGCATATAAATATCTTCCTCAAAATGCCCATGGAAAAAGGTTTTTTTTACATCAAGATGCAAACCTTCTACTGCCACCAAACTTAAAATCGTCCTAATTGAAGTCATTTTAACAATAGGAGAAAATATTTCATCAAAATATATACCTTTCTTTTGTGCAAACCCCTTTACCACAACTCTGGCCTTGTACTGCTTATTTCCTCCATCTTCTTCCTTCAACTTGTAAACCCAATTTTTCTGCAATTCTCTTTTACTTGCATGCAATTGAACCAAATTCCAAGTCTAGTTTCTTACCAATGAGTACATCTCCTCATTCATGTCTTGCTCCCACTTCTTTCTAGTTTCCACATGCATTGCTTCTTCATAACATTCTGGTTCAATAGAATCATTCATCAATAAATGATACATTAAAGAAGAGTATCGTTCAGGGGTTCTACTTAACCTGGTAGATATTCTAACACTTGCAGGAGTTTGAGGTACCTACGGATGTTCTTGATTTTCTGGCACCTTTGGAACTTCATTTTGTTTGATTTCATCAAGCACTGTGTACTCTGTGTTTTCCTTTCATATTTCTTTCCCTGCAACTAATCTTTATACATGACCTTTTCATTGAATACCACATCTCTACTCCTAATGATTTTAATACTTTCATAATCCCATAAGCGATAACCAAAATCATCAACCCTGTATCCAATAAAGGTGCATTTATTGGATTTAGCCTCAATCTTTGTTCTATTTTTTTTATCAATATGGACAAATGCTTCACAACCAAAAGTTATCGTAAATGAGTGGTTTACCTTTTTACCTGTCCATTCCTCCTCTGGAATACCACCATCCAAATCGCTTGAAGGCCCTCTGTTTATTAAGTAAACAGTAGTATCTACAACATCTTCCCAAAACTGTAAGGGAAACCCTGCATGCAATCTCGTAAACCTTGCACACTCCATGATCGTCCTATTCATCCTTTCTAATAAACCATTTTCTTGTGGTGTTCCTCAGACTGTTTTCTCTCTACGAATCCCATGGTATGAACAGTTTCTATCAAACTCCTTGCCGCAGTATTCACCTCCATTATCAGATCTGATACACTTCAACATTTTTCCTATCTCATTCTCAACCAAAGATTTCCACTTCTTAAAAGTAGCAAACACATCATATTTTTGTCTAATGCAATAAAACCAAGTTTTTTTAGTTGCGTCATCAATAAAAGTAACATAATAACGAGAGACACCAAGAGATTGTACCTGAGCTAGTCCCCATACATTTGTATGCACAAACTCTAACTTTTCACTCTTCTTTTGTCTCCCAACCCTGAGAAATCTGAATCTCTTTTGTTTTCCATAAACACAATTCTCACAGAATTCCAAACTTACATTCTTCATATCTAGCAACAACTTCCTTGAGTGGAGAATCTGCATCCCCTTCTCACTCATGTGGCCAAGCTTATGATGCCACAATGTTGTATATGTTCCTATGGAAGCTAAAGATATAGAACAGTTAGTATTATGAGAAAATAAATACAACGTACCTATCCTGTCTCATTTTACTATCACCATTGATCCTTTAGTGATCTTACACCATGTTTATCCAAACGTAGATAAACAACCGCCATCTCCCAACTTCCCTGTTGAGATCATATTTCTTTTCATAGTAAGAATATGCCTTACATCTTTAAGCATCCATTCACCATTCTTTAACTTTATCTGTACCTTACCCATTCCAACTTTACATGGTTCATCATTACCCAATAAAACATGTCTAAAATCACCTGGAACATAATCATCAAAGAATTTCCTATGGGGTGTAGCATTACATGAAGCCCTTGAATCTACTACCCAATAATCACTAGTATTATCTAATGCAAGAATGAAAGCATCGTGTAACACATCACTTGTTACATTTGCTTCTTGAGTAGTCTCCTGCTACACATCTCCTTTCTTCTTTAGAGATCTGCAATCTTTCTTCAAATGTCCTTTATTTCCATAGTTCCAACACTCTATCTTTCCCAGTATGGACTTGTATCTTCCCTTCCTGGACTTGCTGCGATTACCTGGGTTCTTTCCTCTATCCCTTTGTCTTCCTCTACTCTTCATGGTCAACACATTACTTGATGTCTCACCTGTGATTTTCCTTCGCATTTCATCACTAAGAATAACACTAACATCATCAAATTTCAAAGTGTTTGAACCAGAGACAGAGTTACTTACAGCCATGACCAAGTCGTTCTAGCTTTCTTGCAATGAGCACAATATCAGAAGAGCCCTAATCTCATCATAAAAGTTCACTTTTACATAAATTAGCTTATTTGTAATCGAATTAAATTCGTTTAAATGATCAGTAATAGATCCACCTTCTGACATCTTCATATTAAATAAACGCTTCATTATAAATACCTTGTTGGAGGCCGAGTGTTTTTCATACATTTTACCCAATGCACTCATCAGACCCTCCGTTGTCTTTTCTTTTGAGATATTGAAAGCCACTGATGAAGCTAGACACAACCATATTGTTCCCAGTGCCTTTATGTCAAAAACCTCCCATTCTTCATCCTTCATAGTCACTAATTGTTTTTCTTTTCCTTCCAATGCTAGGAATAGATTCTTCTGATACAGATAGTCCTCCATTTGCATCTTCCACAACTAGTAGTTTTGGCTGTTAAATTTATCGACCTTAAACTTTCTTTCTTCTGCCATTACTCCCACTCGAACCAGGAACCCTTCTTTCCTACGAGTTTAGCTGCCAATTAGACCTTTGGCTCTGATACCAATTGTTAGAAAAACATGATCGCAGAGAAATAACAATCAACAAGATGCAAATATAAATCACATAAACACAATACAAGAGAGACACCAATATACATGGTTCACCCAATATGGGCTACGTCCACGGATAAATTGCCGGTCCTTTTATTATTATACCATCCAACAAAATGAAGGGATACAACCCATAGCACATTCGCTGCAATTTTGTCTTCACTCTCTCTTGGTCTCTCTTACACAATCAGATATATTTACAATGCTACAATACATTACATAACCATATTACACTGTCTTCATTTTAAAGGGAAATTACCATGGGAAAATACCACGGGGTACCCAATACCATGGGCCCATAAACTGTTGGCCAACAAACAACCCCAAAAAATTCTTTCGGGGGCTTCACCCCTGAACCCCCTTTCTCGAGGGTGCTGCCCCCGAACCCCTATGCTGGGGTGAGTGTACATTACACTGCACATCATATAAAACTAGGGTACAACTAATTGTAGCTACTATTGGATTTGATAAGGAAGTAGGGTAACTTTGGCTAAATCAATTTTAGAAGCAATTCCTATGTGTTGGCATTCATTAGCTTACATTCTAAAATGTACGGCGAAAAAATTAGGGAAAATGATTTTTTGTTTTTATGGTAAGGGAAAAGAGAAAAACTAAGGTATTTCAATAGTTCTATGGAATATGAGAGTAAATCCAAAAGAAGTACGGTTGTGGTTTGAAAAACATGCACTTCTTTGGTTAAGCTTTTGCAACCAAAATCCTATGGAGAGCTTTGAAAATTTATCGTTTATGGAGACAAGTTATATTGAAAAAGGATATAGAGCCCCTTTTTCTCTTGAGGTTGGGATATGTCATATTAGTGAAAACAATAGTAGGAGCAACCATAATCCGGAAAGCCTTAGGAAAGGAATTTTCCATGGTGGGAATATTGTTGCCATTGAGGGTTGGAAAGGGTGCTCAAGTGATACCAGGAGTAGACCCTTGGGTGGATTGTGCATGAAACTATACACTACTTGAAACTCTATACCCTTGGGTGGAAAGGATACAAGTATTTGGCCAAGGTAGTAGATTTAAATAGATCTTCCATCTAGAATTGAGGCTAGAAGGACTATCTATGTTGGGTATTGAATAAAAGGAAGTGGAAAGATGGTATTTTTAAATAATTTTAGAAACTTATGTAAGAAAAGCAATACCAACATAATCTAAAAGCACAAGAAATAGCAATGGCACACACATTACAGTTATTTACCCTAGAAACCATCTTTTTTGTAAGCTAGTTGAAAAACATTATATTAATGAAAAAAATACATATGATATAAATGATGTCTCACACTTCATTTGCAACTAACATACTCTGACTTCATTTGCAACTAACATACTCTGACTGAGAAGGATAACATCAACCTGTAAAAAATACAAGGATAAAAGACGAAACAAAACTATGATGGACAAAAGCTAAGATAATCCAGTGAAGTACACATCACCGATAACATCAGTGAAGTACACATCACTGATAACATCAGAGAAAGAAAATCCAAGTCATTGAGTAGACCTTAAAGGATATTTTTTCCCTATTTTATTTTAGGCATTGATCCATGCTATTGAATTGTCATTAGTTGATTTCTTAAGAACAACAACTAAAATACCAGAATAAGTTCGAGAATCTAGATGATCTGGAGTGATGACATGTTCCTTATTATCATTTGAGTTATCTGATTAATGGGAACGCTTATGTCCACTTGAGAGAGGTACATTTACCATGGTTGTGTCACTCTCATGTTCAGTGCCAACATGAGGTTGAATAGGCTAACCGGGCAGGTTTTATGCCTTTGTGGGACGTTGATATGAGGCTGAAGGAGGTACTTGTTTCGAAAAAACTTTATGAGGTCGCTTTGAATATTCTGAAGAGGATGAATTCCTGGAGCTACCCTTTGTCCCCTGCGATCCTCTGGTCTTTTCCTTTGAATCGACGAGCTGAGCAGAGGGCTGGAAGGAAGGACATGTTGCCTGGGGTGACTCATTTGTTAACAAACTCGGCAACAAAAAGCAGTATTTTCATGGTTAACCAACTGCGAGAAGGGGTATTCGTCCCAGTTGAGGAGAATATCATCAAGCAGCCCACGGCTAAGATCTAGTTCTACACAAATACGCGTGAAGGTAAATATGCCCTTCTCTGTCCTTTCGAAGTCAAGCTTGATAAATCGGCCTAGTTCATTCCCTATTGAGTCTGGGACGTTCAAAGTACAAAAGTGGACAGGCAGATTCGAAAGTCTCACCTAAACAGTAGTAGTCATGGTTGTCATTGTTGTAGTGTCAAATTTTGGGAACCATGGCTAGAAGGAGAGGCCTGCACGACCCTAGAACTAGGGTCACTCATCCAAGACCTTTTGATGATCCTATGCATTTTTAAAGTAAACCATCAAGAAACCCTTGGAACAGAGGTAAAGGTTGTAGTTGGAAGTCCAATAGTGATTCAACCATTCCCTAAGCATTGTTGCGAAAGGTCAAAGTCCATTGAAGTGAAAGATTAAGGAATTTCGTTGTAAAATAATTTCACGGGAAAAAATTTGTGGATCTAGAACCTCTATCACTCGAGTGTCATCATATTTCTCCACTATAAATGAAAGGTGCAAAGGCCACTTTGGACTCGACGGATATGTGTGCCTGAACTTCCCTACATCTGAAAATAAGCACGGTTGCTGAGAGTAAGAAGGCACATTGGTACCCTTGGCCCCTCCTAACAAGATGGAGACTAAAAATAATGTAGTCTCCTTCACTGTCCCACGGTGTTGAAGCAAAGGATCATCTTATATTTGCCTTTCCTTGTAAATGAGTTTCTGCAATCCGAAAGGGATTCTAGTGCATTTTTGGATCTGGGTTCTTAAAATGGTGACCAAATCTGAAGATTTAACTTAAAAAGAAAGTGAGGTCTCAGAAAGGGACATCATAAAGATGGAGAAATATTTCACAAGGAAGAAGCCTTGTGCAGAATTTGCTCAGTGATCATATCCATCGTTCTATTTTTGTCGTAACTATGACCAATGAACAGGTTTGCGATGGGAGAATAGGATTCAAGGTTGTACATCTGAAGCAACTAGAACACTGATATCGCATGCCAAAGGTCAAGATCTCAAGGAAGGTCAAGTAATAGGAAAACGCACTACATGCAGAGGCAGCGTGGGAGAAGGAGAGTCGACGATGGCGATCAAAGAAGATTAAGGCAAGAGTGCCATTGCTAGGGTTTTTTAATTTGATTTACTCTAGAAATCCTTAACTATGAAAACCAAGAGAGCTGTTCCTCTATCTATATCTATTTCATTGTATTATTTTTACCATTTATAATACAATATTATATCATCCAAAACCCTAATATATTAACTCATATTAGATTACAACCCAAATTCCTTAACACTAATTAGTTTACACTTGAAAATGCAAAAAAAAAGGACTATTTTTTTTGGGGGGGGGCTCCACCCTCAAGCTATTGCCCCCCTTCACCCCTCCTCCCCTCCACAATTGGGAGGGTTTAAAGCCCCCCTAGACCCCCCCTTTCTCCAGGAACCTAAAAAGAGTACAACACATGTTCAACATTCTCCCACTTGGTGTATTTTTTGAAAAAAATGGGTGATGTGAAACCATTAATGTAATTAGTTGCTAGGAGCAACAATTCCCATTCATTCTATAAACCAAGAGAACTTTTCAATACTTACAAACTTTATCAATGAATCTACAACATTCTTTAAGGTTTAAACCTTATCCAATAATACTTTGTTATGTTCAACCATGTCTCTAACAAAAAGATATTATACATCAATATGCTTTGTCTAGGAATGATAAGCAAGGTTTTTTGCCAAAAAAATGCACTTGAGCTATAACAACCTATTCTCATTGCTTTCTAAACAAAACTAGTACCTGAAAACAATCTTTGCAACCATTTAATTTCCTTACTTCCATGAGTATCTGCAATCTACACAGTTTTTGTAGTTTACAATTGCAACTACAACCTACTTCTTACTTGTTGATTTTTCTAGAGCAGTATCGAGTGCCATTCTCTAGGAGAATGGAGGCACCTGGTCAGTTACCAGGATATTGACCCAGTCTGGGACTGGAAGCTCAACCTGGGGCTGAGAGGCATTCTATGGGAGAATGGAGGCACCTGGTCAGTTACCAGGATATTGATCTAGTCTGGGACTGGAAGCTCATCCTGGGGTTGAGAGCCATTCTCTAGGAGAATGGAGGCACCTGGTCAGTTACCAGGATTTCACTGTAATCCCTAGACTGGGTCTAGGCAAGTGGTGTACTCCTCCCCTTGATCTATGGGCTATGATACCTAGCACTTGATCTCGGTGGCAACACGGAGGGTGAAGTAAAAGCAATTAATAATTCTCCTAATGACGATGTACTTTGAGTGGACATGAATGGATCATTGAAGACCTTGAAGAACTACTGTACAACTTATTGTGAATCACTTGAAGAACCTGGCTTGGTCCTTGTACCCACCTTTTGAAGAAAATAAAAGTATACATATAAACATTCATGGGTCAGCTCATTATTGAAAAGAAAAAAAATAATAAAAAATATAAAGTTGTAGGTCGGCCCCAAATAAAAGAAAATAATAAAAAATTAATTAAACCTCAGGTCGGACCCAAATTTGTGGAATTATTTGCCATTTCGACTCACTATAAAAGAAGGAAGAATTTCTCATTTTATCCATCGATTTGGAGTACTATATTCTTTGCTAAGCTCGTGGGTATTTTACTGTCTACTCTGCTCAGTTCGTGGGTGTTTCTATTTCTGCTGGTTTCTATTTTTGAAGAAGTCACAGCTCCATTTTTTTCTCACTCTTTTATTGCTGCTTTAAAGTACCCTATCTCAGCTAGGGTTTGTTGCTGCCACCCGAATTTCTTCAGTGCATATCAACCCTACTAGGGCTCTACACAAGTTTTGTTCTATGAATTTCAGCAGCCCTATTAGGGCACCCTCAATCTACTGCAGGTTACGGCAGCCCTTGAAAAAAGGCTTGAATAGGTCACAACAACCTAGCAGTTCAGTGAAGTTCACACCAGTGATTTTTGGCATTTACAGACATTGTACAGGGTTCTTCTTGATCAGTGAAACAAATTCTAATTTATTGAAAAGGCTTGTTCTTAGCCTGTTGTTGTAAAAACTCAGTCATCTCATTCATGAGATAAACTATTATTAATTGCTTTGGGGTTTTTGTCCTTGAAAGGTTTCCCCGTGAAAAATACTGTGTTCAATTTGTGGATGTGTGTTTATTGCTAGTTATCTCTGCACTATTTTATTTACAGTTTGTTACTGCTATCAAATTTTTAAATTTTTAACATTACTCAACCAACTAATTGCTCCACCAAATAAATTAAAAATATAACCACTTGCAGATCTTTTGCGGTCAAGATCTCAAGCCCATACTACATCAACAAAATCCTATATATCTATATCTCTTTGAGGTCTAGGTTTTCCTTCATTATAAATTGTATTATCTTATGTGCTACACAAATATCTAAATACCCTCTTTACCATTTTTCAATGTTCCTTCCTTGGTTTTGACATATACTCGCTCAAATATTCCACTGCAAGTGCAATTTCTAATCTAGTACAAACCATAGCATACATTAGATTTCCAACAACACTAGAATAGGAAATACAAGACATGTCTTCTACCCCTTCTTGGGTCTTGGGACACTTATATGTTGATAACTTTGCACCTACAAGGATATCGACCTTTACTAGTTTACATTCCTACATATTAAACCTCTGCAATATTGTCTCAATATATTCCCTCTTATTCAACCATATTTTCTCATTTTCTAGACCTCTTTTAATTTCCACGCCGAAAATAAAATTTGCAACACGGAGATATTTCATATCAAGCTTAGAAGAAAATTGAGATTTGACATCCTTGATGATTTCCTTGTTGTTTCCAATCAACAAAATATCATCAACATATAAGACCACATAAATGAAATGGTCATCAACCTGCTTGTAATACACACAATGATCATATTTTCTTCTTGAGAAACCAAGTCTCAATATATAAGTATCGAACTTTTAATACCACATTCTTGGTGATTGTTTTAATCCATATAGGGACTTCTTCAACTTGCAAAGTATCTCCTTCATTCCCTTCACTACAAAAAATTATGGTTGTTTCATGTAAATTTCTTCTTCAAGATTATAATGTAGGAATGTTGTCTTCAAATCTATATTCTCTACTTCAAGATCAAAAGCAACAATAATAGGCAAGAAATCTAATATAAGTTAATTCATCAACATGAGAATAAATATAACCAAAATCAATTCCTTCCAATTGGGAATATTCATATTCCCATGCTACCAGACAATCTTTTTACTTTGATACCTTACTTTATGCATTCAATTTATTCTTAAACACCCATTTGCAACCAATAAGTTTTCTTTAGGCGGGAAACTCGACTATATCACAAGTCTCATTTGTATCCAAGGCATCAATTTCTTCAATCAGAATTGTCTTCTAGAGTTTACTATCCTTGAAATCTGCTACCTTCCTAACAGTTCTAAGATCATTGTGAGCAATAGATAGAACACAAATTAGGTGGAGTATACCTTTCTAATTGCCTTATTTCTCGAATTGATCTCCTCAAGACTTGATTCTAATGTTATTCCTCTTCTACTTCATCTTCTTCTATTGAGTTGGATTCTTCATCCTCCAACTCAAACTCTAATGCCTCTAGTTGGTCTTCCCTTGGTTGGACATTTTATTTAGGAACAAATCTAACCTCTTTGAATACGACATACCAAATGTAAATAGTCTTCTTAGTTACTAGGTTCCAAAGTTTATAACCTTTTATATCATCTTTATAACTAATAAATATACATTTTTTAGATTTATTATCTAGCGTAATCCTATTTGCCTTCAGAAAATGCACATAAGCATCACAACCAAAAACTCTATGTTTAAGACAGGGTTTTTGTTCCATGTGGATTTTTATTGATCGGTGTTGATGTAGGTGATCGATGACCAAGTAACATGTACTATACACTACCTTTACCCAGAATTCCTAAGATAACCATGCACCACTAAGCATACTTCTTACATTTTTCATCAACATCTTGTTCATTCTTTTTGCAACTCCATTTTGTTGAGGTGTGTATGGAGTAGTATTTTCCCTCTCTATTCCATGCCTTTTATAGAATTCCTCAAACTAATTTCCGTATATTTTCATTGTTATATGTCCTCAAAAAGTTTATTTTCATATTTGCTTAGTTTTGTACAAAAGCTTTAAATTCTTTAAATTCGCGGAAAACCTCAAATCAAGATATATGACTACGTGACTAAAAAAATTAGTCATGTGATTTCTTTTAAGTTGAAAATGACTAAATTATATCACCACAACTAAAAATGGCTAAATAAAATAACTATTTTAATCATCAGATTAAAAAATACAAGTAAATAATTAATCACATAAATAAAAATGACTAAAATTATTAATAAATTAGATTTATTATATATAATATATAATATTAATATAATAACTTTTTAATATATTTATAATATATAAATATATTATATTAATATATAACAAAATAATATTAACAAATATTTTGGGGAAAATTTGTTCCATGTCTAAAAACTACCTGGCTATTATTTTTCCATCTCTAAATTAGGAATTGCAAGGAAAATTCCAGGATTTAGTTTAACTATCTATTATTTTTATAGAGATATCCAAACAATCTAGGATAATTCGGTTCGGAGGTAGATGATTTCGATAATTTGGAATTGTTTGTGCAAGTCCAGGACCAAGAGGAGGCTCTTGCCTGTAGGGTTCCCCATCTGTCAAAGTCAAAGTCGTGCAGTGGATCTGGCGGAGTTAACTTTTCAAGGTTATAGTCCTGAATTATAGACATCATGCAGAATAAAACAATATAGGAATAATATATTATTTGGAATCGCCTTGGCAGTTCATTTAACAAAGATGCAGTGTTTAATTAGATAACCTTTTATATCATCTTTATAACTAATAAATATACATTTTTTAGATTTATTATCTAGCGTAATCCTATTTGCCTTCAGAAAATGCACATAAGCATCACAACCAAAAACTCTATGTTTAAGACAGGGTTTTTGTTCCATGTGGATTTTTATTGATCGGTGTTGATGTAGGTGATCGATTTACCAAGTAACATGTACTTCCTAAGATAACCATGCACCACTAAGCATACTTCTTACATTTTTCATCAACATCTTGTTCATTCTTTTTGCAACTCCATTTTGTTGAGGTGTGTATGGAGTAGTATTTTCTCTCTCTATTCCATGCCTTTTATAGAATTCCTCAAACTAATTTCCGTATATTTTCATTGTTATATGTCCTCAAAAAGTTTATTTTCATATTTGCTTAGTTTTGTACAAAAGCTTTAAATTCTTTAAATTCGCGGAAAACCTCAAATCAAGATAAATGACTACGTGACTAAAAAAATTAGTCATGTGATTTCTTTTAAGTTGAAAATGACTAAATTATATCACCACAACTAAAAATGGCTAAATAAAATAACTATTTTAATCATCAGATTAAAAAATACAAGTAAATAATTAATCACATAAATAAAAATGACTAAAATTATTAATAAATTAGATTTATTATATATAATATATAATATTAATATAATAACTTTTTAATATATTTATAATATATAAATTATAAATATATTATATTAATATATAACAAAATAATATTAACAAATATTTTGGGGAAAATTTGTTCCATGTCTAAAAACTACCTGGCTATTATTTTTCCATCTCTAAATTAGGAATTGCAAGGAAAATTCCAGGATTTAGTTTAACTATCTATTATTTTTATAGAGATATCCAAACAATCTAGGATAATTCGGTTCGGAGGTAGATGATTTCGATAATTTGGAATTGTTCGTGCAAGTCCAGGACCAAGAGGAGGCTCTTGCCTGTAGGGTTCCCCATCTGTCAAAGTCAAAGTCAAAGTCGTGCAGTGGATCTGGCGGAGTTAACTTTTCAAGGTTATAGTCCTGAATTATAGACATCATGCAGAATAAAACAATAATAGGAATAATATATTATTTGGAATCGCCTTGGCAGTTCATTTAACAAAGATGCAGTGTTTAATTAGATAAAATTTAATCTACAATAAAAGGAAACCGGCAAATACATGTTCACTTTAATGTTCTCTATTGTTGTAGGGTTTGGTGCCGTTGAATGCTAGGGGTGCAAAGGTTGACTAGAGCAGATTTACATTTAGTGTCGTCTATTCAGGTATTTCATCAAAGAAAAATTGGACTTATTTGCTTTACGGTCGTTGTTTTGATCTGATTTGTGTCAAATTTGATGCCTCATCGAATGAATTCCATGGAACACTATTCCTTTAGGTGGGAATCGGATGCAATTTTTTCTTCGAGTTTGATTGTTTTTCAATCGTCGTTTTGATATAATTCCTTCAAAACTTGTGCATGAACTCGAACAATCGTATGTATTTAGGGGCAGGGATATGGCTTCTCAACTCCTCTTTCCTCTCCCTTTAATTTAATATAATTTTCGTTGATATCTTTCCTGCTACAAATAATTCCAAGAAATCCTAATGCTTCAAGGTTGGAGAGCTCCGTCGAGAATGAAAATTTGTCCAGGCTGGTGGCAGAGTATTTGCTCACCTGGCCATTATTTTCATATAATATGTGCAAACTGCATTTTACGCAATGAAATCCTTAGGTGCAAACCCTAGTGGGCTTTGCGGCCTCCTCTCTATTATGAAATGATCTATGGTTACCCCATCTCTCATGTAAAGAATTGATGATTTTTCTTTGCATATATATGTGTGAGTATGCTTTTGAAAGTGTTTCATTTAAACTCGAGACGCATGATAGTCAGCCTGAATATGTTAGGCACCATTAGCGACATGTTTTCACAGGTGGGACGGCCCTCAGAAGATGAAATTTTAATTACAAGATATTATGTTAAGCTAAGTTGTAACAGGGGGTTTACTGTTATGCGAAAATCACCTACGACATATCTCTGGCCCCAAATGCTTATTCGTCATTTCGGGTTTTTTTTTAATATTTTATTTGCAAGTACAAAAGAGACTGATAAAAATTTTAAGCGCGGGATGAAATGAATAATTTGTGATAAATATAGATGAAGTTGAATATTTTATTAAATTCCTGGCAACTTTGTTGAATAAATGAGTAACAGAGGGCAGAAGAGGCACCATTATGGCATTGTCTTGTAGAAGCTTCTATATTCAAAATGTGGTAGTTGGTAATTAGAGGAGAATTTGTTAATAAAAACAATGCCCATTGTTGATATCTCTTCTCCATTATACTCAATGATGTTTCCATTGGGGCTGGGCCTAGATCAAGCATCACAACAAAATGATTTTGTGGAGTCTAAGGCATTGGGATCTACTAATTCTTCTCTCGTTAGCAATTTGGCTTTTTAGCCTGCAAAACTTGCTTACCTCATCTTAGGATCCAAGGGTGATGGAGAAAGGCTGAAGAGAACTCTTCAATATGTGTACCATCCATTGAATCAATATATCCTTCATTTGATTGGGAATCATCTCCCGGAGAGAGAGTCAATCTCTACCACTATGTGAGGGTCAGTGCATTGCTTGCAGAGGTGGGGAATGTTCACACGATCCATGAATCCAATATGGCCACTTAAAGAGGACCCACTATGGTTTCCAACACCCTTCATGTTGCAACCCTTGAGGAGAATTCAGGAGTGGGACTAGTTTATCAATCTCAGTGCTTCAAACTATCCTCTCATCTCTCAAGATGGTATGTTTATATTCAGTTTCAATGTCAATATTTTACGTAATCTACAATGTCCAATTGTATCCACACAAAGTTATATATTAGAACTAACCCACCTAAACCTAGAGGTGCATATCAGACCCAGCTTTCCAATTTCAAGCTTGGAAACTTTGAGGTGCATATCTGACCTGGTTTAAATGGGTGTGTATTAGTTTCACTATCATATCTGAGTTTATCAAGGTCTCTGCTAGTGTCAATATCCAATTCTCCAATGCACCATCTAGAATCACTAGTACATATGACTAAATTTGCCACGGTTTTTCGTCGTTATTTCCACGTTTTTTCATCTCAATTTCAACGATCAGGGTCTCCTTTGTTCGTGGAACCTGTTTCATGGATATAACAACGAACTTGGAAAGTCGTCGCAATAGAAACGAAAACTGTTGGTCACGTGTCTTCTATAAGGTGGTCTTGAAATTTATTTATTTTATTCATTTTTTACAAATCGTCCCTATATCGACGAAACGGCGTTCCTATATCGACGGTGTTTCATCGAACAGATAGAGGTTTTTGCTATACTTGCGACGATTGTCCGTCGCAAGTATCAACGCATGTTCGGAGAATTTAGATAAAAAGAAGCAGACCCTGCAACAGTTTGGCTATACTTGCAACGTTGTTATGTCGCAAGTATCGATGAGCGTTCGTCGAATAGAAAAAACAAAGGTAGAACATCCAACAGTTTTGATAATTTGCTTCCACGCAAAACCGTCTCTCTAGAGACGATTTTTCGTCGAATAGAGAGAGAGTTTTGCTATAATTGCAACGATGTTCCATCGCAAGTATTGATGCACATTCGACGAACAGACCAAAAGAAGGCAGGCCCTACGACAGTTTTGCTATACTTGCAACGATGTTCCATCGCAACGATCGACAAATGTTCGTTGAACAAACCAAATGAAGGTAGAACTTCTGATGGTTTTTCTATACTTACGACGAATGTGCGTCTCTATATCGACGATACCTGGAAGTTTAAAAAAAAATACCGTCAATGCTTATTACCATCAATATGGAACCCCTGTAGCAATGATTATTAACTGTGGCTTGATGAAGAATATTCAAAAAACCTTCAGAAATAGCACCAATGTTAATATAGATTTGAACCCTCCAAAAGAAGCAGTAAACACATTTATCATATACTGAAATAAGCCACAAGAAAAGTACTAAAAACAGTCATAAAAGTATGCTAATCTCATACTAAAATTAGCACTGGTGGCAGCAATCACATGTCGATAAGAAATACACATGCAAAAGGTGTTACAACAGTAGCAAACTGATCTCAAAATCAGTGCTCATCCATATGCTGATAAGAAGGCATACAATAGGTTATAGGTTAAGCATCAACACCTTCATATGCTAGGAACAAAAACAAGAAACAAGGCATACTACTCCTTATAACTTGTAATGAATAATGGTCAACGTGGACCATAGAAACAAGAAATTAAAAGGGAAATGAATTGAGTGATCTTAAAAATGCAGGTGAAGACACTCCAAATCTTGGATGGAAAACATAATTGATGTTAAAAGAGTTGCTGAGACAAATAGTTAACAAAGAGATTGACCGTACATGACTAAAACTCAAATCTACTTATCAATAACTTGGAGCAAATGTTGTTTTTGAAATTGCACTTCTTTTAAGCTCACGGAGAAGAATTACAACAGGCCCTAAGAGGTCAGGCACCACAAGCAACCTGGTGGCATGATTAAAATTCCCTTGGGGAATGAACAACTGAACATAACCACCTTTGTTTAGCTACAAGTTGCAATAAGGGATATTCTTCTGTCAAAATCCCATAGAAATTGCATCTAGCCACAAGTTATAATCAATCTAGAACACCATTCATACTCAAGGTTTTGAAGTGGAAACCAACCTGCAATGGAAGAAGTAGTTGAAATGTCTTCAAAATATATTGTCCAAGTTTATCACTAGTGACAAGGGTGTGAATTTCATAGAGCACCTTTGAACTTTTTATTAATATAAACAAAAGTTGGGCCGCTTTCGTAGTCATTTATTAACTTGGTTAAGTGATCTACTTATATAGAAATAGTAGATGGACTTAGATATATGGTTGTATCCATATTACTATCTTGAATTTTCTCTTGGCTAAGCACAATGGGAGGATTGCAATACTATATTTGCAACCAAGTACTATATTTTTGAAGTGGCTTTTTCCATCACATAAGAGGATTTTCCCACTATAAACCTTGTACTTATTGTTCTGTGGTGTGCTTTCTTTGATAGCATAATTGATAGCTTTACCAAATGTTAATGATGGGATGTTTATTCTAGATTAGCTTTCACATGTCATACTAAATTATACTGAGTCATATTATGTTTCAATGGTAAATCATGTTGTTTTGTGAGTTGGTGTTTTATTTCAATATTTTTTTCTACTTCTTGTGTTTCAGTATTATTAATGAGATAAGTTAAATGTTGATGATATATTGTTCATGAATAGACATGATAACTACCGGTCATGATCTATGTTTATATGATAAATAGTTGGGATTTCTATGCTTAATATCTTATGAAAGTGAATGTACTAGGGTTATTTGAGTGATCAATGCCATTACCTAACTTAGTAGCCAACATTCTCTATTTGGATTATTCATTTTTATTATTTTTGTTCTTGCTTTATAGTTTTTTGTTCTAGTTTCTATCATCATTTCATAGCCAAACAATCTTGTTAGATACTATGCAAAGACAGGAAATTTGTCATTGTAGAAATCTCTAGAGCTGAGTGTCAGTTTCTATGCTTGTTGGGCTAATGTATTCAAACTATTCTCATGGCCCTATTTTGAGTAAGAAGAAAGGAAATCCATGTTGGCATTATGATCCAGTTGTCATTGATGGTTGGCAAGCAGACAAGGTTGCGGGCATCCTTGTGGGTACATGGTGAGCCCCTGCGAGCATCCTGCGGGCATATGGTGAGCCCCTACGAGCATAGGGTGAGCCCCTGTGGGAATATGAATGATGTGGGCATTTTTGTGGGCACATAGTGAGCCCCTGCGGGCATTCTTGTGAGCACATGGTGAGCCCCTGCGGGCATATGAAGGTTGTGGGCATTCTTGTGGGCTAAAAGAGGAGTCCCTGCAGGAATATGAGGGTTAAGTATGAGCCATTGTGGGCATATGAGGGAATCATTAAGATTTATAAAACATCTTGCGGGCATCTTAAGAAGTCTAACATAGTCTACTCATCAATAAAATAAAAGGAGTTTTTAATGGATATCAAAAGAATTTTTTTGGTAAATCTTAAGTGGCAGAAAACGCATCTAAACACTTGTATATTTTTTAAATAGACAGTTACAGCATGTGTTGATTGATCTTCCAACAATTTTAAAGATAAGAAGTTTTTTTTGGGTCAGTTATCGAATTGGGAGGCCTAGAAGTTAAAGAGACTGAGGCATATATTTTTAGTATCTATATAAACCAATTGATCAGAACTTAAAAGTGATAGAGGATGGAGATGATTGGTGGCTGTCTGAAGTAAAAGCTACAATTCTTAACCTAAGAAGACAATACAGAAGAAAAAGAAAATGTGGCTCGAATTTGTGAAGAAGAGAATGCTCAAAAATTCGAAGATGACCAGATAAGAATGGAAGATGACTGCTAAAGAATTGAATCTCAATTAACGCAGATAATGAGTTGTAACAAAACAGAGCATAGATAGAGGGGGTAAGCATTAACATATTTGAACAAGTGATTTGTAATTAACTGGTTGAATTTTTATAAGGGGTGGCAGGGTGGTGATAGGGTTTTGTGTACAAGTTGAAGCCCGTACAAGTGGAAGTGGTTTCTTCCATCCTGTTTTAGCAAGAGAATTCAAAGAGTTGGTGATCTCTACAAGTAGTTGCTTGTAAATTGAGGTTGCAGCCTCATTTGAGTAGGTGCTCAAAGAAAAATGATGTAGAGAAGTTGATGCTTGCCGGACATCTTAAGAAGAAGAGGTTTTTTCCCTTTATGGGTTTCCTCGTGAATAACCTTCTCTGTCTCTATCATGTTTATGATTGATGATTATCATTTATGTTTTACATTTGCTGCATTAACATTTGTGAGCAGTAATAAAGATTGTAAAAGACTCAAATTGTTTAAGCACAAGCAAATAAAATTAAAATAACTGATTCACCCCCCCTCTCAGTTATTTGGATAATTACAACAATCCAAGTATTTGTGACCTTCTAGGTCCCTTGTACTTACATCCTTCGCATGAGAAAAGACCATGGGAAATGGGTGATAATTGTGGGCATTGTAGTCAGATTCATACTTGATCATCGCAGCTTTGGAAGAGTATGAGTTTACACTAAGACTAAAAGACATGAGGAGGATTCCCTTCCCATTAGGCCTCCCCCTGCTACTTAGTACTTGAATGTCCTTCTGCAACATTGTTATGGGAAACAACCTTGGGTTTCCAAGGGATTCCAATTCATCTTATTCTCCGAGGGAGGGATCCACGATTCGGAGTATGGGGTCCTTGGCTGTGCTAGGCCATGAAATTGTTAAGCCGTTCTTGTTAATATAAGACCTTATTGATTTGATTACTCCTTGCACTAGAAAAATATTGGTTCCTAAAGAACCCTTTCTCCATAGTGGTACAACTAATTTTCACCATGTCAGATTTCACTAAGACTTTTGTCTTAGTGTGTGATGACTATGGTCTTGACCTAAGAGTTGTATTTCAACACAATGGATGCCTATTATCCTTCACTAGTAAGCATCAATTAAAAAATAGAACCCAAAATTCAAAATGCTGATTATGATCCCCAAACATAAAATGATTATATATTTGATGCATTTCAAGACGAATCTTCTAAACACTAAAATAATCGGAGAACTTGGAATGCAGAAGGAGAAAACCATGTCAAAACCCACTTTAAAAAACACGTCAAAACCCTTACCTTATCATTGTCCTTTCGCCAGATCCATTTTCCCATACAACTTGATAAGAGTTGTCCACGAGATGCATGTCCATCACCAAGACCCACATAAATCATCAAAGACAAAAATTTTATGAGTAAATAATATATAAGCAAATAAACAACCATTTAAATCCTACTACAAAGTCCTGTAGAAATCAATGAACCATGAAATGTTAAATTTATTAACAATATTTTAAGAAATAGACATGCATTTAAAAATTTACAACCATCTTCAATACATAGGAATAAAAGAGTATTTATACGTTATTGAGCTCCTCTCTACTTTGAGAATAGTTTTATATTCTCCTCATGAAATAGCATCACTTGCTCTACTACATGTGAAGAGCTACTAGCGAGAATTCATCATACTACAAAAAACATAAGGTGCACTAAATTCGTCTTTATTGAAAAATAAATAAATAACTCAACCCCTAGGGAAAAAGAGTAGTTGTTCATCTGGAAAATCTATGTAGGATCTTTGCAGTGCCAACAAACAACGCAGCAAAATCGCAGAACAAACATGTCAAAATCATATCTGATGACTTACATGATGGGAAGAACCTTCCTTGTACTCAGATTTTAACTTTCAAATCAAATATTTCCTGTCAGAGACAGTTTTTAATATTGTACATACATATAGGATATGGAACATTATAGTGACCTTAACTCAACCCATAGGGGAAAAGAGTAGTTGTTCACCTAGAAAATATTTGTTGGCTCTTTGTAGTGCCAACTGGTGGTAAGTTGTTTTGAATTTGCACATTACTGGAAGAGATGAAAATGAAAAACTGATCCTTCTTATGCAACCACCTCAAGCATGGCCAAAATCGGTCAAAGTTAGTACCAAATATTCCCAAAAGAAAAGAAAAAGTCCCTTGAGCACATGATAGGAAAGAGACATGTTAATCAACAAAAAATTGACAACTAATTTCTATTCTTTTACTATGCATGATCTCATATAAGAAAAAATTCATCATAGATCACCTTTTGGCATTGATCAGAAGCAGGTTGGCACAGTTGAGCATGCAATTTGTAGTTTAGAAACCATATCATAATTTCCTTGGAGACACTCCTCATGAAATAGCATCACTTGCTCTACTACATGTGAAGAGATACTAGTGAGAATTCATCATACTACAAAAAACATAAGGTGCACTGAATTCGTCTTTATTGAAAAAGAAATAAATAATAATAAAATAACTCAAGTCCTAGGGAAAAAGAGTAGTTGTTAACTGGAAAATCTGTGTAGGATCTTTGTGGTGCCAACTGGTGGTAAGTTGTTTTGATGTTGCTCATTATTGAAAGAGGTGAATATGAAAAGTTGATCCTTCTTATGAAACCACCTCAAGCATGGCCAAAATTGGTCGAGTTAGTATCAAATATGCCCATAAGATAAAAACAGTCCCTTGAGCACATGATGGGAAAGAGACATGTTAATCAACAAAAAATTGACAACTTATTTCTATTCTATTACTAGGAATGATCTCATGTAGCAAAAAATTAATCACAAATTACCTTTTGGCACTAAGAAGTAGGTTGCACAGTTGAGGATGCAATTTGTAGTTTAGAAACCCTCCTCATGTAATAACATCACTTTATCTGCTACCTTTGAAGATCTAGACATATCAATTTATGAAGGGCTCACCATAGTTAATGATAAAAATTCCAAACAGATTGAGGAAAGCAACCACAGAACCAATCACATAGCTTTTCTTGGGCCCTAGCGAGTATGAATAATTGAAATGTTCTTAAGGCATATTGTAATTCAATTCAATCATTAGAGATTCTAGCTTTTGCATCATTTTGAGAAATTAACAACATATATATACATTTGTAGAAGAATTACAGCTGGTTAGGTTTAAATATTGTGTCAATTCTTGTCCTAGTAGTAGTGTGTCCATTGTAGATGCAAAACTTTGCCAAATAATGTTTGAGTCGAAGTTGTAGAGAACAAACTTTCCTGAATATTTCATCTCCCCTAACTCAACAAACAATATTATGGTCTCATCCATCCAGACTATTGATTTTCCATCTCCCAGCTGAATATTTCCATCTTGACCAAGAGTGAGGAATCCTTCTTCACTTATTGGTTGGCTTCTGATAAACCCAAAACCCAAAACCCAAAACCTTCAAATTTTACAGATACATAAACGTTACTATAATAAAAATCAATCATCACTACAATCCAAGAACTTATGTATCCAAATAGGAAATTTCACAATATAAAATAAATATAGAAGATGATTTGGATAATACAAAAGAAATACAATAACAAGCATACGATACAAACATAAAAATGCAAAACATATTTGTGTGATTTTTTTGGGCTACTTTCTCATGCATTCCAAATGGAGCTTTGATGACTAGTATTTGTACTTGATGATGATGCAATTGGAATTCTCATTGACCCCATTTGCTCATATTTGGGTGTTAATATAAAATCTATTTATTTCTCTGTCACTATATTTTTAAACCACACACTCACAAGTGCTAAGGCTAATGATCGCACCTTGATGAGGAATAGGGACGACTTGGCTGCATGGAAACAAAATAACAAGAATTATCTATCATTAGGAAACTATTCTAAATGAAAGGACAACATATTGAAGGCATGCGTAACCTACCTATCTCACCACCCTCCTATATCAATGCCTGCAACTCAAATGATAAATTCAAATCCTCATCCTCAAGTTTTCATTCATTTAAAAATGATTGAGATAAAAATCAGTAGGAGTAAAGTGGGAAGGATGGAGAAAATAAGGGTTGGAAGGAAATCAAGGACTTTCTTGACATGATGCTAAAGTTAAATAGATACCAGGTTGCCATGGATAATGTTATGGTGAATAAGAGAGGCAATTGTAGATGAGATGAATTAGCTAGCCCAAAGTAGCAAGCTACCAATGCAACAGACAATCACCAAGCCTTGGATCCTAATTGGGGGTAGTTGAAGGGTATACATTCTCAGGTAGAGGTATCAACCAGCAAGAAAACCAAAAAATGAGATAATGAGTTATGAGCTCTTGGATTCTGACATGCAGTTCTCATATCTTTCTTATTTTGTTTTTAATTTCCTAAGGCATGTACTGAGCTTCACGAGAGAAATAGAAACACCAGACTTGATGATACTCTCCCAGTATTCCCTTTTTTTATAATTTTTGAAGTGGGTTGATTTGATGGCTTCTTGTGGTGTTGAACTTAAGCTAAATATAATACTTTTCTAGTTTAAATCAAAGTTAAAGGAAGAAGAGAAACCACATAATGTAAGCAATTTCCTTTGACTAAGATGTTACTAGTACTTGTAACCTTGGTAGGTGGCCTAAGATACCCCGGATTTCCCATTAGCAAACATATTCTTACATTACTAAGAAGCATTTTTGTTTTATGTAGAAGTTTGTCTCCTAGTTTGGATGATAGTCTAAAAGTAGTTATTTGCTATTGGTTGGGTCTCTTGTATCTTAATAGAATGAAATGGAATTTAAGGATAAATACAAACACATTAAGGATAAAGAACACGTCAAAACCCTTACCTTATCATTGTCCTTTCACTAGATCCATTTGCCCATACAACTTGATAAGAGTTGTCCATGAGATGCATTTCCATCACCAAGACCCGCATAAATCATCAAAGAAAGAATTTGTATATAAGTAAATAATATATAAGCAAATAAACAGTGATTTAAATCCTACTACAAAGTCCTGTAGAAATCAATGAACCTTGAAATGTTAAATTTATTAACAATATTTTAAGAAATAGACATGCATTTAAAAATTTATAACCATCTTTAATACATAGTAATAAAAGAGTATTTATACCTTATTGAGCTCCTCTCTGTTTCGAGAATAGTTTTATATTCTCTACTGAACAGGGCCAACCACGTGGAGGCGGAAGGTCAATTTGCCCCTCCCCCCCCCTCACATCGCTATCAATTCCCCACACCCAATAAATGATGTTGTTTACATAGAAAACATATAAACATTGATGCATAACTAGGCTAGTCATGACATTGATGCATATTGAGGTAATTCATATAAACAATGTTATAGACTAACAACATCGATATAGATCCAAATACAAGTCATGAATTTATACATCTATTTTTCTTTGATTTCTATTTTTTTGCATTGTAAAAATTGGCGATTGGGGTATTATCATCATCATTTGGTGGAATATATACAAAGCCATGTCCTGCTGGTGTTTGTGTTTACATGCCCTCATGTATCATACTTCTTGTACGTCGTTGAGTAGGGCATGGAGGCAGTTCTGAAGGGGCGTGAACTGCAACATAAAAAATGGGCATATCGATATGTTGAAATATTATTGAAATTAATAGTTCATTATTTTGATTAAAATTACAATATTGCTCTTTACTTGTCTTTGTAGTTGTGACAAGTGGTGTGTTAATTGTTTCTCTACTTGATAATTCCTCTTGCGGTTCGCCCTCCTGAGCTACATGGTCTTCCATTGAAAGAAGAAAATTTATAAGTATACGTCAGGAAATAAATATATATAATCATAGTAGATATTTTTATTTCCAAAGCACACATACCAAAATGGCTACTCTGCTACCCACTATCATGGGACATGCACACCCCAACATCAGCTGGTACGTGCTGAGTAGCGCTAGATTCACTGCTATGGTTTCATTGTTGCTTAAAAGAAAACATAAATATTTAGTTATGGGTGATATAATCAAAATTGAATATACTTTAATAATATACTGCAATGATGTCCTTATTCATTTTATTCACCCGCATCTGCGTCATTGGGGAGATTGGAGTCTGCCCCAAGCTTATCCGATATTCAATCACACTTTTAAAACCATACTTGAGACCAAGCTTTAGGTATTCCTCGGTGGCAGCACATTGGAACATATTTCCCTACAATGCATAACACATTTAAAATTTCCAATATCAAAAACAGATATTTGTTTGCTACTGTCAAATAAATATTCCCCACGGTCAATCATTTAATTCTTACGACTCGAGCTCTTAGTTTTCTATAGCCACCCTGGCCCAGTCTATGCTTCCTATGCTTTTACACTCTATCCTTGGTTGCTTTGGAGGTGTCAGGTAGCCTATATATGAAAATTTTGAAAAACGTTAGATATCAGAATTCTTACTTAAAACAAAAAAGAAAAAAATAAATGAGCATATTTCACTAAAAAGTTGATATGTGTTGTACCTTGATTTTCCAGGCCATGGTTGTTTTCCTTGTATTTTTAGCAAGTTCTCATTTGCATCCTCTATGAGTGCCTTCCACTCTTTCTCTGGAACCATGGGAGGGCGCTCATGCTTGAGGTCAAGTTGCAATTTATCCCTATATTGGGACCTGGTATATTTTAAATTCTCGTCAGCTAACTTTGCAACCACTTTCTTATTGAATGTATTACCAAACAAGTTTACCATGTGGTCTATCAATTCATCTCTCTTTGAGCTATATTGGCTATTCCACCGTGTGAGAATGGTGGGGCCAAACAACTCCAATGCTTTGTCATTCAAATTCCTGTAGAAAACATTGTTTCCTGTAGAAACGTGTAATCCATTAATTTTTAATAATTTCAACGTATGTCCATTTCAATTTCATGATTAAAATGAAGAAATTAATTAATAAATACTTGCAATATTTTGAATCTTGATCGAAACACAAGCGTCATCCACCAGAAAGGTGAGATCTAGTGATCTGGTGCTTTTAACTCGTGCTGCTCCAAGAAAAGTTTCCTGGTCATCTATAGTACATTCATCTCTGGAGTCATGTGGAATCCTAGGTTTCGTCTCATCATGCTCTGGCATGTCATGTAGATCAAAATCAGTGCCCTCATCAATGGATTCGAGGCTAGCTGCAAGAGTGTCAAAAATCCTCATTGTTACATTGCTTTGTCGACATTGTTGCTACATTGGAGCATCACTGCCAACTATACTTGTCTCGACAGTTTCTCTAGTCAGGGGTTGTAAAAAATCCTACAAACAAAAAGATTTACTTTATCATATCACTTGGAAAAATATAAAACAAAATATCATATATGAAATCATGTCATAGCTTAAAAAAAGATGTGAAGATGCCACTTACCCCATAAGATTTTAATAGGTCTTTCAGCTCTTCAATCCTTTCCCTGATCTCCTGTGTCATGGGCCTTATGCAAGCCAAGGAAAGCATTTCTATGTTTGCATTTTTCAGGGCCTTCTTTATATTTTCCATTGGGTCTATGGAATAGTAAATTTCATCCTCAAGCTCCTCATCACCCAGATCAAGTGCACTGGACTAAATTCATCAAACAATAAAATTAAGCAAAATAATTTTAACATCATTCAAACATTGTTATTCTAATGAAATTTAGTTACTATTAAGAACTAACACTTACCTGATGCGGTGTTGTGGCCGGTGACTTCCCAAGGTCACCCCATACTGATCTACTTCTAGTGGGTGATTGTCCACGGTCAGCCTGGACCATGGAAGTAGCAGGCGCCTTTCCATGGTCCTCACCCTGACACGATAAATCAATCAATAATTCATCATAAGCACAAAAAAATGTGAATGTCAACAGTGGAAATCGAATGTTAATAGAAAAAATCAAAACATTTAGTTATTATATTTAACACTTACCTGATGGGGCTTCCACGGTCACCCTGGACCATGGAAGCAGCAGGTGCATTTCCACTGGTGCCACCCTGACACAATAAATCATTAAATAAACGTTATGAAAATAATTGTAACATAATAAAAAAGAGATATTTCAATAATATTTACTTTTACCTCGGAAGTAGAAGACCCACGTTATGTTCCATGAGGAACATGGGAAGTCCCATGCCACAGTGTAATAAGCATGTTGTCACATGGAAATCTTCTGGGGTTAGAGTTTCTAGTTATTGTAGTCATATTTAGTCACTATATTTAGTTGAGTCAATAACTGCAACATAAACAAAAATGAGATATTACAATAATATTTACTTTTACCTCCGAAGGAGAAGATAGATGTTTTGCTCCATGGCAATGAGTAGACCCCTGCCACAGTGTAATAAGCATGTTATCATATGGAAATATTCACAATAAGCACGAAAAAATCAAATGGTAACAGTGAAAATTGAATGTTAACCGAAAAAATCGAAATATTTTGTTATTGTAGTCATATTTATTTGCTATATTTAACATTTACCTCACGAGGCATAGATTGTGACCTTCCACGGTCACCCTGGACCGTGGAAGCATAATGAGGATTTCCACTGCCACCACCCTGAAAAAAATAAATCAATCAATAAAATTTGAGTCAATAATTGTAACATAAAAAAAAATGAGATAAGCATAACAATGTAATAAGCATGTTATCACATGGAAATATTCAGAATAAGCACGAAAAAAGTGAATGTCAACGGTGGAAATCGAATGTTAACTGAAAAAATCGAAACATTTTGTTATTGTAGTCATATTTATTTACTATATTTAACATTTACCTCACGAGGCATAGATTGTGACCTTCCACGGTCACCCTGCACCGTGGAAGTAGAATGTGGCTTTCCACTGCTGCCACCCTGACAAAATAAATCAATCAATAAAAGTTGAGTCAATAATTGTAACATAAAAAAATGAGATAAGCATAACATTGTAATAAGCATGTTATCACGTGGAAATATTCAGAATAAGCACTAAAAAAGCGAATGTCAACGGTGGAAATTGAATGTTAACAGAAAAAATCGAAACATTTAGTTAGTGTAGTCATGTTTAGTTACTATATTTAGCATTTACCGGATGAGGCATAGCGTGTGACCTCCCACAGTTACCCTGGACCGTGGAATCCACATCTATTCGATTTAAGTTGTAATTGATGAACAACGCTTCACCTGGAAGTATTGTTTTTGTTGCACATACAAGTATTTGATTTTGATTTCAACACATAATTTTCATCTCTTTCAACCTTAATACTCGCAAGGGCTAGTAGGTGCAAGTGTTAAAGTTGAAAGAGATGAAAATTGTGTGTTGAAATGGAGAACCCATGAATGAAGTGTTGTACATTGATGAAGAGTGTGGGTACCTTAGTGTTTATATATAAAAATTCCTTAGCACCTGAAAAATTAGAAACCAATAACAAGGGATCATACTACCACCTACCAAGACATACCATGCTGCAAGACTACCATTAAATATTGTATGCGCCATTAAACAACAAACAACGCAGCAAAATCGCAGAACAAACATGTAAAAATCATATATGATGACTTACCTGATGGGAAGAACCTTCCTTGTACTAAGATTTTAACTTTCAGATCAAATCTTTCCTCTCAGAGGAAAGTCAATAACTAGAACAAATTGGTCCTTAGTAAAGGGCATAAACATAGCTGAGAGAGAGAGACCATAAATGTTGATAATAAGAACATACAAGTACAGCAGAAGAACCAACCACTCAAAGAGGTATGGCACAGTAAAGATCAACCCCAAAAAATCAACCAGCACACCAAGTATCCCTCAAAACAGACAAAGACCGTCAACGCATCAAAAAACATAGCCATAGAAAGCAGCAGTATGGACTCGCATGCACGAAGGTGGGAGAACCAAAATTTATGTAGAAACCATCATAAAGGACAGTGCTACTGCTAAGTAAGGACATGTTTGGTGTTGCAAGTAGACCCAAGCTCAAGCAGAGACAACCTTCAAACCCTTGACGTCATAAACAAGTGTTCCTGAAAACTCTAGATCAACCATGCAAAAACAGAGCTCAAAGTGCCATAAAGCATGAAAAAGTGAATGGTAACAATGAAAATTGAATGTTAACTGAAAAAATCGAAACATTTTGTTATTGTAGTCATATTTATTTACTATATTTAGCATTTAACTCACGAGGCATAGATTGTGACCTTCCACGGTCCCCTTTGACCGTGGAAGCAACATTGGCTTTCCACTGCTGCCACCCTAACAAAATAAACCAATCAATAAAAGTTGAGTCAATAATTGTAACATAAAAAAAATGAGATAAGCATAACAGTGTAATAAGCATGTTATCACATGGAAATATTCATAATAAGCACGAAAAAAGTGACTGTCAACTGTGGAAATCAAATGTTAACAAAAAAAATCAAAACATTTAGTTATTGTAGTCATGTTTAGTTACTATATTTAGCATTTACCTGATGAGGCATAGTGTGTGACCTTCCACGGTTACCCTGGACCGTGGAAGCCACATCTATTCGATTTAAGTTGTAATCGATCAATAACGCTTCACCTGGAAGTATTGTTTGTGTTGCACATACAAATATACGATGTTCTCCGCATCCTTCAAATTCGCAATTCGGTTGCTTAGTTGTTGTCACTGGCCGTGTACTATTTATAAATCCAACAACATTTCGAGACGCTTTTGGTCTCCCTAATATACACAGTCGCCCCTTTGTTTTTATTGTTTTTTGCTAGTTGTATATAATTTGCAGCAACTCCGTATATCTGCATACTTTGAGTATATTGGACCAAGATCAGCCACTTATTGTATCTGTATAATGGTCTGACATACTCCATCAATTCAGTTACAGTTCCATATCCAACCTTTATGCCATCCATGGAAAATAGCCCCAATCCATGTAAGGACGAAGGAGCAAAGCGATACATCCTCTCATTGATGAAGAAATCTGTGTCCACTTGAGGTAGCTTATTAGGTACCCATCATTGCACTAGATGTATATACCTCAAGGGAAACTAAATGTCACATATGCTCTGATCATCATAATTACATGACCCTCCATTGGAAATAAACTATTGCATGCTTCTACGAAATCTTTTCCTTACCTTTTCAGATCTAGTTGATATAGAACCAGTAGATCTAGTACAACAAGTGCCACTTTCAACCTCTCTGAGTATATCCTCATCATCACTCGAGGAATATAGATCTGAAAAATACCTATTTGGTGGTACCTACACTCGATAAAACAAGAATATAAGTTACCAAGCAGATATAATTTAGCGTGCAAATATATTTACTTGGAATGTTTTAATATAAAAAGTTATTTCTTCCCAAAAACTTTATCAAAAGCTATTTTTCTCTCAAAGGTGTAATTTCCTTTTGAGTTATTTATGTTTGAATTACTTTTAAGTATAAGACACAATTTGATTTGATTTGGAATTTGTTCACAACATGGATATAGAAGTGTGTTTCTTGGGCCACTTGACTAGTTAATGCATGCAAAGAGGTATGGGGTTCCCCCTCATATAGATCATGTTGGGGATTCAATTTGGAACGGGTGGTGGTAATATTGCTTCATTCATGGATTTCCCACCGAAACTCGGTGACGTTAGTCTAATACTCCCTCTTCCACAGTGGTTTGATATGCAAGTTTCCTCATGCAAGGTACTCCTTCTTTAACTATGTGCTACATGTGCGCAATAGTACTCTATTGTATGGTAGTGTGGTCAGAAAGGTCCAACTCTCCTCCTCAACATAGGTCCTTGGTTCCATCACTAACCTCCATGAAGTATCCTCCTCAACCCAATCATCATCAAATCAAGTGTCCAACCTGCAAGGTGTGTAGGTCCCAATCTCTAAGGGTTAAGTGCCCAATGCTCCTCCTCCTAGGTAAGTACCTCTTTTGATCAAGAAATCCACTCCCCCATTGTGTGCACCCAATGAGTTTATCAACATGTCGATTAGGTAACAATATCCTAATGGTACCATGTCAACACACTAACCAATTCCAAGCATCCACTCAAACTGAGACATTGATATGACCATGAAGCATCACAAGGGGATAGGAGACCTATTGCTCGTCTACCGAGGTGAGAACACTTTTGGAGTAATCCCAAAATCTAACACATAGTTTTCCCTAAAATGAATAATTATATATAAAAACTAGGTGGCCATGTGTATCACTCACTCATTATCCTTGCCAAAAATTATAGGTGCATGCAGTTAATACACATGAAATTTATAACATCATGTCCATAAAATAAAAATGAGTATTGAGTAACATAATTCTCTACAAAACTTCTTTGTGCTTCAAAGTGAAATTCTCAATGTAGATATGAGTTTTGATTGCTTGAAGTTGAATGAACAAAAAATTTTACAAATTTAATCGTCAACAAGCAAATGTATTACCCATTTTTGTGTTTGCACCCTTATACCAACGGAGACAACCACATGAAAGTGGTGTCTTCCAATAACATATTGGTTGATTGGTTGGGGGGTCAGTATGCTTTCTTGGTATACAATGTTAAACAGTTAGAAACCCCTATAATATGGCACCTTAGAATAGCTTAAAACGCTTTAACTTACACCAAATTTGGCCATCTTTTGCCCATTTTTTTCAAATTTCATGCAATTTCATACATGGAGGGAAAGTGGTCCCATGCACAAAATTGTCGAAAATTGGGCTAGATTCAGTCAATTTTGCAAAAAACACACCATTTTTTTTAATTTCAAGCATGAAATGAGGTGGAATAGCATTGGGTATGACTCCCACTCCCTACCATGCATGGTTGGAATCGTAAAGGATCAAAGAGGAGGGCTCGACGCCTATTGGTTGTCTGGAGAAAACATAAACAAATTTGTGGCATCTGTTTTTGAGAATCGATCCATGATTGAATTTAAAATCTTTGTAAGATATTTTATGAAGAAACAGAGTGATTCTAGTGTATATGTATATGTTGTGTTTGAATAGACGAATTATTGTAAGGAACTTTTGATTTCTTTACTGTGTATGTGAATTTCTAAATAAATGCCTAAAATTTATGCAAGTACTGTTGAACAATACAAATACACAAAGAATATGTATCTAAATCATTTACAAACTTCACGGGTATAGTCTGATTGGGGGTGAATTCCTGTTTAAATCCTAATAGATGCTCGAATAAGCTGATTTCTATAAGAAATGGGTAGAGGATTCATGTGTAGAGTGCAGAGGTCCATTGGATTTCCCTAGGGCCTACATCACCACGCTGCCAAGGTTAATGGGCTTACTGAATTCATTGGGCCCTTTGTTATCCTCTGGACTGCCGCTGGATTGCCTCCCCGGGGAACGTTGGTATCCTATGGACTGGTATCCCCTGCTCCTCAATTTACCACTTCTATGCTCATCAAATTACCAGTGCTCTGGATGCTGCTAATGAACTAGTGCACGGGAGAGAACTTGTTCTTTGTTGTTTTTCTCTAGATGTTGCTAATGAGCTAGTGCGCGGGAGTCTTTTCCTTCTATGTTTTTTTGTATTTTTATTTGCATATTTTATATTTTGTTGCATTTTAAATTAATTTTAGTTAAACAACTCTATGTTTTTAATTTAATGTAATTTAATTTAATTTAACTAGGATTTTGTCATAATTTGTATTGGTTGCATTGATTATAGTGAGATCCTATACATAAGTCCCTTCGTGGATGATGAAGATGATGATAATGATGGAGATGAAGAAGATGATGATGATGATCATGATCATGATCATGATGACGAAGAAGAAGAAGATGATGATGATGATGATGATGATGATGATGATGATGATGATGATGATGATGATGAAGATGATGGAGATGATGATGATGGAGATGATGATGATGATGGAGATGAAGGAGATGATGATGATGATGACGAAGATGATCATGATCATGATGACGAAGAAGAAGATGATGATAATGATGATGATGATGAATATGATGATGATGATGATGATGGTGGTGGTGGTGGTGGTGGTGGTGGTGGTGATGATGATGATGAAAACGATCATTGTCATATTCATCATCATCATCATCATCATAATCATCATCTTCTTCCTTATCATCATCATCATCATCATCATCAATATCATCATCATCATCAACATGATAATGATGATGATAATAATGAAGATGAAGATGATGAAGATGATGATGATGAAGATGTTTATGATGATGATGGTGGTGGTGATGACGACGACAACGATGATGATGATGAGCATGAGTCCCACTAAACTTAGCTAAAATCCAGCTAAGTCCTTCTCACATGCGGCCCTTACATTCGAAATAAGTCTTCCGCAATGTTCTGCCTGTCAGAATTAAATTTCCGCAATAGCCTTGTGGAAGTGCCTTCTTTCCGCAATTGCGGGTGTCCTTCTGCAATAATATTTCTGCAGTTACCTTCCTGCAACGGTCCTTCCGCAAAGAGCCTCTCCGCAACTTCCTTTCTGCAAATATCACTCCTGCGATGCAGATGCCTCCTTTCCGCACTTTACGGATTGCAGGTTGCGGGTGCACTTTTCTTGATTTATGGAAAATACTTCCGCAAACACTCTTCCGCAATGTGACTTCCGCAAACGCTCACCGTTATCTCCCAAGCTTCTTCCTTCTGCGAAACAATGTATCAACCGTCAATCCCTTTCGGATTTGATCTCGCCCGTTGATCTATGATCGATGCGGAACACTTCACGTCAGCTTGCGGAAATGTTAACTCCCGTGCACATTCACTTTGCGGATCCTTTCCTCGTCGTCGATCACCCGTTCGCTTTGATCTAAGCCATTCAAACTCTACTGATTGAGTCAACTGCAACTCTACGATTTGTGTTTATTGATCAAAGAATCGATCAACCCAGCTCAACCTTCGTCCGGATCTTATGTGAAACTAAACACAACAAGAAATAACCTCTATTACTTAACGACAGTCGGTTTGTGAATGTTTTGGGTGTTCTTAACTGTACATGGGAGTTCACACAAGCACAAAAATAGAGATTCATTCACACAGACGTCAGGTTAACGCTTGCACACAGCTTGACTTGATAGAATCCCAGCTTATCTCTCATTCAAATGCAAAGTAACACTATTGAACACAAAGAACTTGCTAATTTCATTAACTAATAGCAATCCCCCCTATCCAATCACATTTTCCTCTAGTATTCAATAAAATATCCCACCGAATATCCCTCACACACGACTCCCACTACTGAGTCCCTCTTTCTCCCCTTTTCACCCATTCGAAATCCCAAAACCGAATGGTTGAACAGAAAAACAAACTAACTGACAAACTCTCCTCCATCACTGAAGGAGTCACTATCATTCAACAACAAACTAGCTATCTGGCTTGATCTCCACGCAGGGAGTATCAACTCGTCACTATGTCCTATTTTCTCAAAAACTGACAACACACTAGTCGGTTACATATTTTGCAAATACTAAAATAATTAATAAGCAAATTTTCTTCCCACTTCAAGACAACTTGTCCTCTTGCTAGCCACAACATGTGAACACGCAATCAAATTGTTGACTTAGCATTGATGCTCCTGCATCAATGAGGATGAGGATGATGATGATGATGATGATGATGATGATGATGACGATGACGACGAAAATGACGATGATGATGAAGATGATGAGGATGATGATGATGAGGATGATGAGGATGAGGATGAGGATGAGGATGATGATGATGATGATGATGATGATGATGATGACTAGGATGATGATGATGATGATGAAAATGACAATGATGATAAAGATGATGAGGATGATGATGATGAGGATGATGATGATGATGATGATGAGGATGAGGATGATGATGATGATGATGATGATGATGACTAGGATGATGATGATGATGACGAAAATGACAATGATGATGAAGATGATGAGGATGATGATGATGAGGATGTTGATGATGATGATGATGAGGATGAGGGTGGTGGTGATCATGAAGATGATGATCATGATGAAGATGATGATGATGAAGATGATGAAGATGATGATGATGAAAATGACGATGATGATGAAGATGATGATGATGACAATGACGATGATGAAGATGTTGATTAGGAAGAGAGAGATGACATAATTAAAAATCACCCAACAAGGGAAAGCTATTAGATACCTAAGTATCCTTGTGGGTGTCATTGTCTCATTAGTTCAACAAAGATTATTAAGTAAGATTGAAAGTAAATTACAAAAGGAATCTTGTGGAGATATATATCTAGAAATTAAACTTAGCATCTTGGATTTGACCTATCAACTAACCATTTTTTCCTTTTACCTTTATCATCATAATTAAAAAATGGACATGGCTTTAAGAAGGTTCTTATGGATATGAAAATGAGGAAAAAACATCTTCCTTGGATTGTTTGGAAAATTCATGCTTCCTTAGAGACAACGTTGCTTGGGAAATATGTACTCTTTATGAAGACAAAGGAGACCTATGTTTCAATGATATACATTTTGGAGGAAAATCTTGGCATTGGATTGGATTGTAAGAGCCACATATGGGTGATGATGATGAGGAGGAGGATGAGGATGAGGATGATCATCATCATCATCATCATCATGAGGATGAGTATGATGATGATCATCATCATAATCATCATGAGGATGAGGATGATCATCATCATCATCATCATGATGAGGATGATGATGATGATGATCATCATCATCAGGATGAGGATGATGATGATGATGATGATGAATATGTTGATGATGATGATGATGATGATGAATATGTTGATGATGATAAGGAAGATGATGATGATCATCATCATCATCATCATCATCATCCTCATGATGATGATGATGATGACGACGATGACGATCATGTTGATGATGATGATGATGATGAAGATGATGAAGTTGATGATGACGTAGTTGATGATGATCATGACGATAAGGAAGATGATGAGGATGAGGATGACGATGATCATTGTCGTCATCATCACCATCATCATCATCACCATCATCATCACCATCATCATAATCATCATCATCATCATCATCATCATCATCATCATCATCATCATCATCATATTTTTAATCATCATCATCATTATCATCATCTTCATCATCATCATCATCATCATCATCTTCGTCATCGTCATCATCATCTTCTTCATCTCCATCATCATCTTCATCATCTTCATCATCGTCGTTGTCGTCATCATCATCTTCATCATGATGATGATGACGACGATGATGATGATAAGGAAGATGATGATGATGATGATGACGATCATGATGATGATGATGATGATGATGATGATGATGATGATGATGAAGATGATGATGATGAGAATGATGAAGTTGATGATGACGTAGTTGATGATGATCATGACGATAAGGAAGATGATGATGATGATGATGATGATGATGAAGATGAAAATGATCGTTGTCATCATCATCACCATCATAATCATCACCATCGTCATCATCATCATCATATCCATCGTCGTCATCATCATTATCATCATCTTCTTCTTCGTCATCATCATCATTATCATCTTCGTCATCATCATCATCATCTTCTTCATCTCCATCATCATCATCATCTTCATAATCTTCATCATCCTTGTCATCATCATCATCCTCATCATTATCATCATCTTCTTCTTCATCATGATCATCACCATCATCATCTTCGTCATCATCATCATCATCTTCTTCATCTCCATCATCGTCATCATCTTCATCATCGTCATTGTCGTCATTATCATCTTCATGATGATGATGATGACGATGATGATGATGATAAGGAAGATGATGATGATGATGACGATCATGTTGATGATGATGATGATGATGAAGATGAGGATGATGATGATGAAGATGAGGATGATGATGATGATGATCATGTTGATTATGATGATGATGAAGATGATGATGATGAGGATGATGAAGTTGATGATGACGTAGTTGATGATGATCATGACGATAAGGAATATGATGATGATGATGAATATGACAATGATCATTGTCGTCGTCATCACCATCATCACCATCATCACCATCATATAGACGATATACAAGTTGCAATTGATGGAAAATAGTATGATGACAAAGAAGAGGGTGTTAATTGTTTGATCTGCTGACTATGATGATATGATGCCATGATAGTATGCAGTTAAGCATTCCTTACACAGAGACTCTCTGGATGGGAAAATTTCATCCCAAAGGGAATGCAGAAGTGGACATGAAGTAATAATGTTAGATCAGGCCCTGTCACTGAGAGGGGGGGATGAATCAGTGACACAAATTTAAACACAGTTTCTTCTACTTTAGTAAATGTAAAAACAAATTTGGACACAATGATTTATCGTGGAACCCAATAAGGTAAACCACCAACACTTTTATATTATTTGCAAAACTTGTTTTTACAATACACAATAGAAGGAAGATGTCTTCTTCCCTTTTGGATCAGTACCCACTAATCAGGATGCACCCACACCCCTATTTAGTCAATTTAAAAATTGGTAAGGAAGCACCTACTCCCCTGCAGGCACCAACCTGACCTAGCTCCACCCTTCCACACTAAATCTGTCTATTTTCTTCAAATCAGGAACTTCAATTTTATCTTGGACTTCGCTACAACAACTTTTGTCACCAAGACACTTTCTTCCAATTCCGAATCTTCATTAAATTATGTGTTCATACCTCTTCAAACCTTCATACCTTTTCAAACTGGACAGACACATCTTTTCATTAACTGCCTCATACCTTTTGTTTTCATACCTCTTCGAATCTCTTGTTTATAATTTTGTTTATTATTAATTTACTTAATTAATAAATTAAAACTTCTTCTAAACATTGCATGTCTGGCACCTTCTCAAATCTCTACATTTAAATTTCTTTAATAAAATAATTAAAAGCTTCTTGATTAATTTTGGTCTACGTGCTCCCTTCCTCTCACACCCGCGAGCACAATTCATTATCTACATGCGGGCATGCTTTGGCCCTATAAGAGATTCCTTTTATTTTACATCTACAAGCTTCCTCATTAAACCCTCTGGTCTCCTTCACGCGGGCATCACTTTCTCTCATGCTGGCTCCCTTCATCTTCAGAAACGCGGGCTTCATCCTTTTGGGAACTCTTAAGCCCTTGGTCACTCATGTGACCATCATGTCAATAGATAAAAAATATTAATCCAAGGGACGTTGTCACTTTTTCCAAAAGGTAGGGGGCCTGACAAGTCATCCCGGGCTCTAGGCTGGTGACTTCTCGTGGAGTCCAAGCACCCAGAGCCCCCACCATAACCTTTGCACTATGCGTCGAGTTAACATAGTGATGCTTATGCATATAAACACATAACAACCTTTTCACTCTTCCAATGTGGGATAAATCCCAAAGATAAATTAATCGCCACCGTCGATCGCTTGATCGGACGGTTGCCGAGTCTTCGCCAAACTCATTGTTTTACTCCTGCAAGTACCTGCTGCGTGCATCACCATCACAGCTCAAGTGTATAAGTCACTTTCACAAGATATGAAGGCACTTTCTCACGTAGATAAAGACTTCACCATCTATACAGATGAAGCTCACTTCACGAACAAGAGATGAAAAAATAATCTTCAAAAGATATCAAGATCAAAGTTTTTCAATGAATAGGTTTTTCACAGTCCAACTATACATCCACTCAGAGAGACAATCTAGTAATGGAATCACATTCCAATCTTAGTAGTCATCAACAGCTCCGGGAAGTCTTCAAATGGGAGAGAGTCTTCAGAAATGATGATTCACCTTCAATGTTATACAGTTTCAACATTCTAAAACTCCCAATCGCTTCATACTTCAACATTTTAATTTTCAAATGACAATCTTCAAGAATGCACACTTTTACTCTAATGCAAGCTTCAAAAACATGCAGGATAGGGAATCTTCGCAATAGATAGCTCCACGAGGTCTTCATCATCTCATAGCAACTTCATGATAGTTCTTGGTGATCTCTTCATAATCCATTTCCAAAAACGATGAATTTTGGTCTCAAACAGTTCCACGCAGCATTAAGTAGCACCAGTTGCTAGCTCGAACAAGGCAGGTATCATGGAGGAGTTTTACACACATCTTAACTCCATGCAGGGGACAAGGTTATTGAACTCATAACCATCATACATCATTTATCATGTCATTTTACATGCCCAATGCACATTGCTTATCTGTAAATTCCAACCATCTGCTTTGTCATCATACTACCTCATCCATGGCTCTGTCAACATAGATAACAGGATCATATTCATTTATACAATCTGCCATCAATACAGAGTGTGCCTTTTTCAATAGGGTTTCATCTATTTTCCATCAATTCCAACCTATATAAATTCCATATTGCCAACAAATAATAGGTTTGAGAGGTTTCCAGGGATAACAGAAGAACATCACAACCTTCTTTACTACTGCCAATCAGAATGCCTCTCAGAAGAGGAGGGACTTCAAACAAAAAGAGATGGAGGTTTCGATCAAGGTTATGGAATACAGTCTCGAGCGCTTGAATAAATTGCCCATAAGAACACGCCAAGAGGCTCTATCCATTCTAGAGAAAGGGAGGACCTTTGCTAACAAATACAAGGCCGCCAAGAAAGATGTGATTGACGAATTGGGAGAGCTTAATATGTTTGCATCAAATGAAGACCCCTGCGTTGAGCACATCAAGTCCCTATTATGCGTTGTGGTTGATAATTTCAATGGTTCTGATCGACAGAGTAAAAATGGAGGTGATTCAAGGCGAGAAAAGATTAACTTGAGCGTAGGTGATCAAAGGAACCATGATCTAAGTTGATGTTTGTAACAAAAGGAATGGCAAGAGCTCTGATTAAATCCCAGCAAAATAATTCGACACATGATTCAAATCTTAGTGGACAAAGATGAAGAATTGCAGGCAGATACTTAGCAACCGTCCGATCAAGTGATCGACGGTGGCGATTAATTCGTCTTTGGGATTTATCCCACATTGGAAACATACTTGAGGTAATATGAGTTTATATACACCATCCTCACTATGCTTATTTGACATGTAGTGCAAGGGTATGGTGGGGGTTCTGGGTGCTTGGACTCCATGAGAAGTCTCCAGCCTGGAGCCTGGGATGACCTGTTAGGCCCCCTACCTTTTGGAAGAAGTGACAACATCCCTCAATTTGCCGAGGAGATGATATCGGCCGTTGGATTCGGTTGACACGATGGTCATATGGAGTGATTGAGGGTTTCAACAGTCGTTGGATTAATATTTTTTATATATCAGTTGACACGATGGTCATATGAGTGATCGAGGGCTTAAGTGTTAGTTGTTTTAGTTGGCAATGATATTGTGTTAGTTTTATCAAAAAAATTGGGCATACTTCCAGTTTTGGTGATGGAGTACCACCAAGTTAGTCCATTAAACAAGGAAGAACTGCTATATTTGGCTTGGCGCAATATTGAATCTTAATTGTTAATTATATGGTTGAAATGCTTCATCATAGGGTTGTTGTTCTTATCGAAGTTTTTGGCATAATTCCAATTTGGAGGATCACACAAAGAAGATAAGAAGAGGCTATTAGAACTCCACCATATCTACGGAAAGGGTTACATGTGCCATGTCCAGCTGATCACCAAATTCAGTAAAAACCTACAGAAACACAGAGACAGTAACCTGCACGAAGACACAAATAGATTGAATCTTAATTAGGAAGAACCGGGTTGAAGCTTGTTGATCTATCTACCTTAGCATGGTTTCATTTTGTCTTGAGAGTGTCTGAGGAGGAAGTTGTAAGTCTGCCAAAATAGGGTTTCAGGCTATTTTGCACCAGATGGAGTAAAACTGCCTAAGTGGCCTCAGTAAAATGCCCTCCATAATTCATGGGTTAAGGCAAATGCTCGACCCTTCCTCTCGGGTTGTAGCTTGTTGAAAGGGCTATCTAACCATGTTCTCATTTATTCAAAAGAGTGCTTTATGGCAAAGTTACAGGTCTGCCAAAACAGGGGTTCATAATCAACTTTGGAGAAATTCTGAAAAATGGCTAAGTGTTGGAAAATTGCTCCAAGTTGCCTTGCGGAAATTCCCGTCGTACATCACAGGAGAATGTTAAAAAATATCTGGAAGAAGTAGGATGAAGCTTGTTGATCTGTCTACCTAAAAATGGGCTCAGTGTGTCTTGAGAGTGTCTGAGGAGGAAGTTATAAGCCTGCCAAAACAAGGTTTTAGGCTGTTTTGCACCAGATGGAGTAAGATTGCCTAAGTGGCCTTAGTAAAATGCCCTCCATAATTCATGGGTTAAGGAAAATTCCCGCCCCTTCCTCTCAGGTTGTATCTTGTTGAAAGGGATATCTAACCATGGTCTCATTTCTTCAAAAGAGTGCTTTATGACAAAGTTACAGGTCTTCCAAAACAGGGGTTCAGAATAAACTTTGGAGAAATTCTGAAAAATGGGTAAGTGTTGGAAAATTGGTCCAGGTTTCCTAGGGGAAATGCCCGCCTTACATCACATGAGAATGATAAAAAATATCTGGAAGAACTAGGATGAAGCTTGTTGATATGTCTACCTGAACATGGTCTCAGTTTGTCTTGAGAGTGTTTGAGGAGGAAGTTATAAGTCTGCCAAAACGAGGTTTCAGGCTGTTTTGCACTGGATGGAGCAAAACTGCCTAAGTGGCCTCAGTAAAATGCCCTCCATAATTCATGGGTTAAGGAAAATTCCCACCCCTTCTTGTCAGGTTGTATCTTGTTGAAAGGGCTATCTAACCACGGTCTCATTTATTCAAAAGAGTGCTTTATGTCAAAGTTATAGGTCTTCCAAAACAAGGGTTCAGAATCAACTTTGGAGAAATTCTGAAAAATGGCTAAGTGTTGGAAAATTGGTCCAAGTTGCCTTGGGGAAATGCCCGTCGTACATCACAGGAGAATGATAAAAAATATATGGAAGAGCCAGGTTGAAGCTTGTTGATCTGTCTACCTGAACATGGTCTCAGTTTGTCTAGAAAGTGTTTGAGGAGGAAGTTATAAGCCTGCCAAAACAGGGTTTCGTGTTGTTTTGCACCGGATGGAGTAAAACTGCTTAAGTAGCCTCAATAAAATGCCCACCCCATATTTTCAAGTTGTAGCTTATTGATTTGTCTACCTGACCATGGTCTCATTTTTTCTTGAGAGTGTCTAAGGAGGAAGTTATAGGTATGCCAAAACAGGGTTTTAGGCATTTTTGCACCAAGTTCAGTAAAATGCCCACCTAGGGAAAATGAAGATGAGATTGAGAGTGAAATCATATTAGGTGTGCTCAGTGAGGTGTACTACATCATCTAGTGGTATTGGTCCAGGATTTTGGTGAAATAAAAAATCCACCTTAGAAATTGCACAAATTGTCCAAGTATAAAATTACTGCTAAAAGTGCCTAAGTGATCTTTGTAAAATGCCTGCCATTTTCCTATTCTAGTCTTGAATGTGCACTACTTCCAATAGGTATCCAAGTGTCTACTACAATTACATATAAATTATAATCAAGGCATTACCACAAAACCATGTGAGCATCTCTCTTTAAGAATTTAAACCTTATAAAGTAGAGATAACATTTTTTGAATTATTTTTCATAGAGTATGTCATTAAGGCATGACCAATATCACATTAGTATTATTCAAGATGACAAATTTATTATGATATTGAGTAGTCTACTTAGCACTCATTGCATCGAGTGAGTTGCAAAAGCTTTATATCAACAATAAATTTACAAATAACTTCTCTAAATCATCGTAATATTTCTCAATATTTCATACTCAAAAGTTTTGTGTGTGGCCAACATTTTCATTTTGAAAATTCCATGGTCACTTCTTTCAAAGCATTCCCTCTTTGATGTTTAGTCTTCCTCCTCAACAAGTGTTTCTCAAAAATCATCTTAACCTAGAGAAATATGATCTCCACATTTTTTTACTAAGCAACTTACCTCAATCTATATAAAATTTATCTTCTTCCTTGGAGCTATGCCCTTTCAATGTGTCTTCTCTACATGGAGATTCTAAGAAATGGCTCATATTGAATATTGATTGTTCTAATGAACTCATTTTTTTTAAACATGCATCTCATATAACATTATTGCAATCGAATATCCATGTTAACAAAAAGGAGTACGAGTATATAATGTAGGTAGTGAATATATAGTCCCATATCTATAAGCGTTAATTTGTTGTTGAAATACTCTTTGCGGGAAATATAATTTGTGAGCCTAAAATTCAGTCCGCGGGCATTATTTGTGAGCCTGAAATACATCACCTCACCTCACCTCTGCTTCGAACCTAGATAAACATGGCCGAACTTCAAACAGGGGAGTCCTCTACCATGAGCGCAGTTGCAATGTGGGCATACTCCTTTGTAACCCCAGTTGAAACACAGTCATCCACAGATGATAGGGTAACAGTAAAAAAAATCCAGGAGAATTTTGATGCATGGAGAGATGCAAAGATGTGGCCACCAGGTATGGAAACTATCCTGAGGAAAGCTGAAGTTTTCGACTTTTTGTTTGGAATGTTCAGTTATGTTGATGAGGAGATAGATGAGGCAATTTCGAAATATGATGTTGGGAATACAGAACTCATAATTTTTGGGAAGCGGGTATACCTCGACCCTTAATTAGTTTCCCGATCTACAAATATTCCACGCAGAGAAGGTGAGACTTTAAGCTCAAGGAAAACCCCCAAGTAGGAGAAGAACCAGATGACCAGTAAAATTTGTGGGCGAGAATTTAATGTTCTGAGGAATGGTTTAAAAATCCAAGATGTCCCTCCCAAACTATATAAAACATTGATTTAGATTGTCCTTAGGAAAATTCTGAATCATCCCAGGCAAGACATTTCGAGTGAATGTATGTAGGTGGTGATAAATTGGGTGGAATATATACATGTAGATATTCCTTATCTATTGGCTAAGAAATTCAACTCTGCCCTGCAAGAGAGCCAATTAAGGAAGGTTAAATTTATTTTCACGGGCACACTTCAAAAAATTATTGATTTATGTCGACCCCATGCCACTAAAACAGAGATTGGTGATATCAACCAACATGTAAATATACCTTTTCCAAAACCACCTATTCATAAAACATACATTAGGAAACGTAATAGCAGGGAACATAATAAGGAATTTCCAGTATAGTCTCCTCAGCAGAACGAGGAATTAGTACAATATCCTGAGCACCATGGGGAATTACCATTACACCCTCCTGAACAAAACGAGGAATCGCCAGTACAAAGTCCCGAGCACCATGGTGAATTACGAGTACAGTATCATGATTTTGTCACAAATGATGTAGTTTGTGTTTCCACAACTTTGAAAGAGTTACAGGGACACGAATATAGAGGTCATTAGGAGGAGGTGACAGGCAACGAAATGGAACAAAATAGTGCTCACTTTTCCATTCCTCAAGAGGTTCTTGATAGAATTCCTCCTAAACAGCTGGCAATTGAGTATGATTGTTCTTTCAAATCAGAATCAAGGGCTTCCGCTATGAATTTAGACATTTCATCATATAAGTTTGATAGTGGGTACGTGTTCATCCTATATGGTAAAATTGAGCATTTCAAGGAACAAGCTTCCTATATATGCAATTGGGCGGAAGAGTGCTTGAGAAAATATGATAATATTTTAGAATGCCTCAAAGAGATAGTAGTGTTGCAGAAGAAATTTGTGGATAATAAATTCAAAGCGGACAAAATTATAAAAGGGAAAGAAGAAATGGTTGAACTATTATCCAAAGATGTAGAAAAAATCATTGATGATGCTGAAAATGAAATTGAGTCAGTGAGGGTTGCATATAAAGAGGCTTTGGAAAAATCTAATGCTGAAGCGAGTGAACTCAAAGAAGAGTTGAAGAAAAGACCACTTGTTCTCAATGTGCCACTACTGAGGACATAAATGGGTCTACATGTAATGGAGAAGAAAATTAAAGAATATGAACAGGTAGTACAAGAATATCAACTGAAGTTGAAAGAGTGGAAGGGAATCCATGGAAAAAAAGTTGGATATTTAGAATCAATAATTTTCGATTTGAGAAAAACCATTTCTAAGCAAGCGGATAAGCTGGAGGCACAAGGTTAGAAAGGATCTCTAAATCTATAAAACTTAAAAACCAAAGTAGAGGAAAAAACATTTATAGTCAAGAAGGTGGTGAGGGTGAAGGTAAGGGTACCAAAGGAGACAAGGGTAAGGGTAGAAGGAAAAAAACACCTACAGGTACAATGTCCTTAGAAGAGCGAGAGAAGTCTGTAGCAAATCGAGAGAAGATGCTACAAGAATGCTTCTCAACGAGCATTGCACTAGGTGATTTGTATGGCTCATCACCACTACATAAAGAAATGAAAGAGAAGATGACTGGGAAATATGTAAAAATAAGGGAGTTGGAATCAAAACTCTTAGACGGTAGAAAAGTTCATCATTTGGGATGTGATATGGAAATTCAAAAACTTAAATCCACAATTTCCGATTTGGAGAAGGAATTAAAAGGGCCAATTGCTGCAATGATTGCAATTCCTATCCTTCCCAACGAGACAGAGTCAAGGGAAAAAGAGGAGAAAGAAATAGAGAATATGAAATGCGAATTAACTAAATTTAAAGGTCAGTTGAAAAATACTAGACAAAAATTGGAGGGAAAGGAAAAAGGGGAATCAACGAAGTATACGAAAAATGTGGTAATGTTGAACAAACTGATGGAGGAAAAAAATGTTTTGCTTGGAAATTTAAAAAACGCTACACATAGAGTTAAAGAGCTTGAAAACAAATTGGAAAATGTGCCAGCTTGTACAACTCCAGGACAATTACAATCTTCTACGAAAGGCAAGAGAGACCATTCAGATTTGTCTTCTGCTCAAGAGGAGGGATTGCAGCCATCTCGGAAACATGCTAGACATGTATAAATCAATGTATATATGTATTTATCGACAGTTAATGAAAACAAAAATTTTGTATGGTGGAGTTTTGTATTTATCGGCATATAATGGAAAATGCTTAAATTAGTTGTCTTACTTTTTATGTCCAGGAGTTAGTCACGTTCTACAGTCAATGCTTATGAAGTATGGTATTCATGTTTATTCAGTGCTCATTCGTATGGTATTAATGTTTATGAAGTCCTCATTTTTTTATTGAGATCTTAATGTCCAGGAGTTAGTGGTTTTACAGTCAATGCTTTGGTTTATACTTTATTTTGATGCGATGCATGATTCTCAACAAATTCATAGTGACATTTTTGCACCTATGACCACTTTTTTCGTCGAGCTAAGTGCTTCCTCACCTTCTTTGATGGAGTTTATATGCACATGAGTTCCATAGAATTTGTCCATAAAATTTCCACACCTTCATTACGAATTTTTTGTTCTTCACCACTTTGCATACAATGTTGCATTATGATCATTTTGGAATTTTCAACAAAACAGGTCTCTTAAGACAATAAGGCCATAAATGTCACCAAAATATCAACAAAATAGGTCTCTTAATATATTAAGACCATATAAATTTCATTTCATTATGAATGTTATGTTCTTCACCACTTTGCATAGAATGATGGTGCATAAAACTATTTGGCATGAATTAAATGATACCACCATTCAAACTAGATAATGTGATGAAATAACAACATTATTGGGCATAAATGACATGTCTCTTCAAATCTATATTCTTTTTAACATTTAATTCAAAATTCTGTTTATTATTTAATTGTCAATTCATTTAATTAATTAACCTTCTTTGGTCATCTATGGGCTTCTTCCATCTCAGGCCTGCGAGCTTCTTCATCTACGGGCTAGCCTGTATCTTTAGCCGGTGGGCTTCTCCTCTTTCACCTGCGGGCATACTCCAAACTTTTGCGGGCTTATATCCCTTGGCTTGTGGGCATACCCCATGCTCTCACAGGTTTCTGCCTTAAGCACCTTGTGGGATTAATTTAATCCCTTGCGGGCATTTTTCAAACCCCTACAGGCATCTTACAAGCCCTTGCATGCATATCTTTAGCCCTCATACATTAATCCCCTTATGGGCATACAGAAGCCCTTGCGGGCATACATAAGATCTTGTGAGTTTATTCATTAATCCCCTGTGGGCATAACCTTTAGCCCCTGCGGGCATATCATAAGGTGCCATTTAACCTTATTTTTCACAATTTTGGCAGGCCAAAATCTCACACATGTGAGCCTCAAAGAGAGAACTGACACCACAGCTAGATGTCCAGATCACAAGGGAACATGTCCATGCCATCTGGATAATTTATTAGCACAAGGAAACTCTTTTTCGGGAATTTCCAAATGCCTCTTCAAACCTTATTTGGACATCAAAACAAACTTCTTCTCATTTTGGCAGGCTTGTCTACCACATGTGTGAACTACAGAGGGAAGTCTGGTCCTATGGATAGATATCCAGTTCATCAAGGAACAAGCTTATGCCACCTGATTAATTTTACCAGCACAAGGACACCTCCTTGCGGGCATTTCCAATTGGCCTCTTAGCCTTCCAAACTGTTGATTTGACACTTGGAAAAATTATCAAACCCTAGGTTTATAGTATGAAGAGATTTTTCTTTTCACCAAATTGGAAGTGTGAGACAACCAATGAATAGATTCCAACAAGTTGATTCCATCCAGACCAATTTCACCCCTTGAAGCCTCTTTCTCTCTCCTCGGCGGGCATTTTACTGGAGTAGTGCAAATCAAGCTAAGAAGCACTTTTGGCAAATCAATATCTTCTTCCTCAAAGACTCTTTGGACAAACCAATGATATGGTTGGATGCACCAAACAACATTCTAGAGATCCATACTCTCAAAATGATTTAAGACATCAACCACAAGAGATGGGGGGAATTTTATTGAGGTCACTTAGGCAGTTTTAGTGATTTTATACTTAGACAATTTTTGCACTTTCCTAGACTGGTCCAATCTTCCTAAAACCTTGTTTTGGCAGATCCATAACTTCTTCCTCATACACGTTTTGGACAGAATCCCCTAGTTGGCCCCTATACAGTGGATGTCTCACACTTCAAAATTGATGAAAAGAAAAATCCCATTATATCAACCTAGGGTTTGATAATTTTTCCTAAGTGGTAAATCAACAGTTTGGAAGGCCACTTTCAAATGCCCGCCAGATGATGGGTATGTGTTACTTAGTTCAAATTTTGACATGGTCTTGTTCATCATTGAAGTATCTATCTAGTCATGCTTTTAGTTTTCTCCATGGTGATCACAAGAGGAAGAAATCAATCTGCCAAAGTGAAAGAAAAAAGGATTTTCATATTAAAGTCAAAGATTTGTCTAAGTGTCAAACTCACATGGCTCAGAGGCCATTTGGAAATGCCCAAAAGGAGGTGTTCATGAGCTGATAAAACTAGTAAGATGGCATAGTCCTTTTCTCTAATGAACTGGTTATCCAGCCATGGAGTCAGATTTCTATTGTGTGCTCTCACGTGCGAGATTTTGGCCTACCAAAATTAGTGAAAAATAAGGTTTAAAGACACTTTATATTATGCTGGAAAAGGCTTAAGAAGATGCCTGCAAGGGCTATGTTATGCCCGCAAGGGAGCTCTAGGATGCCCACAAGGGGCCTCCAATATGCCCGCAGGAGGCTTATAAACATGCCCACATAAGGGGGCTAAATATGCCCACAAGGGGCTCATTCTCAACCCATAATTTATGGCGGGCATTCTCTTAGACCCCCTTAGAAAGTTTTGACTATTTATTCCATACTTAGTCAAATTCCTGATTTTCACCAATTTGCCATATTTCTCCATAATGATGTCATAGTGCAACAATGATTTCAACTTCATGCCACATCATCATCTATGCCATGACAAGTCATCATATCTTCCATATCATCATCCATGCCATGTCATCACTTCCTTTGTCTTTCACTAAGTTCACTCTGCCATCATGACCTTAGTTATTCCTTTGTCATTACTGAGATCCTTTGACATCAATGACAACCATATTCCATATTGCCAAAATACTCTAGTAACATGCCTGCCAAGGAGAGAGAAATAGGCTTCAAGAGGTGAAATTGGTTTAGATGAAGTCACCTTGTTGGCCTCTATCCATTGGGTGTCTCACACTTCAATATTGGTGAAAATAAAAAATTCACATTACCCTAGGGTTTGACAATTTTTGTCTAACTATTGAATTAGCAGTTTAAAGGATCGTTTGGAAATGCCCGCAAGGACGTGTCCTTGTGCTAATAGAATTCATAGGGTGACATAAATCTGTTCCTTTTTTAATTGGTTATCCACCCATGCTTCCAGTTTTCCTTATGATGGTCACATGTGCAAGAAATCAATCTACCAAAGTAGGAAATCATGTGCAAGAAATCAATACTATCCATTCCATTATTTTCTTAATGTTTTTGAACAATATTTTTGTTTTTTTTTCTTTGTTTCTTGTTTTCTTGTTTTCTTTTTTCTAATGCAATAGAACTTTCCTTTTAGGTTTTTTTTTTTCCTTTTATCTTTGGCTAAGAGAATAAAAATATATGACAATACCTATGTTAGTAGTTAGAATACCTTGATGAGTATATCTCTAAGGTGGATGTAATTTTGTATCTATGAAAGGCCGAAGGGTAATGAGAAGTATTCTCGCTTCTCTACTGATGTAATGTTTTGTTGACACATCTTTTTCATTTAATAAAAGAATGTTTTTTAGTTATGAAAAAAAAGTATACATTCAAATCTTTATTTTTTGTTTTTGTTTTTTTACAATAATTTAAACTCAAAATTTAATACTGCTAACATAACATATGATTGTAGTATTTGAAATTTCAAAACACTTTAATGAGAAATATTATTATTTTTAAATGAAGAACATAAAAGTGGAGGTACAATGATTGAGTGGTATCTCACTCTAGTGAAAAGTTCTTTTGGTTTCTTCTTTCTTTCTTTAGTTCATATCATTGGCATCCATTTTGTTTGCACTAGAAATTGTACCTAGACTACAGAGAGGTACAAACTAGAACATCCAAAGAAAAACTGAAGGAGAATGGTTTAATTTTTATAAATTCTGAAGGTATCATCCATGGAAAAGGTAAGGAAATATAAATCACATATGATCACTAAATCAGAAAGATATTACAAAGATATGAAATGAAGGAATCTGAAACATACATGTAAACCATAAATATAAATATAAAGAATCCAATTATGTCCACAAACTTAAAAGCATTTTCAGGATAATTTTTTTTATCAAGAAATGAAATAGAAAGAGAGGTGATCAAACCAATCATAAACATCAACCAGAAAATAAAATCAACATATGGCTTATGTAGTATATTTCAGTCAAAACATTCAGTCTTCAAAAACTTACATGAGAGTGTATCATATGTGTTTCAGTACAATAGCTTCAGCACTTCCAACCCTTCTCCAGAACAAAAAACCAACCCTGATCCCTCCTATCACTGCTATTTTTATAATTACATGAAGGAAGTTTAAGATCCATCTTTTGAGGATTCGAATCCATTCTAGAATTTATATACAAAAAGGAATCTCCAAAAATAGTATAACTAATTCTCAAAAGTAGGCATTCATATATATCTCCAAAGCTGTGTCATTTGGAGTTTATTAGGCAGTTGTAAGATGGATCATCTGGATCTTAGATTTCTCTAGCTGCCTCTGCCAAAATGGTCAATCCATCCAATGCTTGTGACCTCTTGAGGAGATGAGCTTGCTCTGCTTCCATGACCTGAACCTGGTTTGACAACTCTTCATTTTGCTTGGTTAGGTCTCGATTTTGTTTGGTTAGCTCTTTGATTTGTCCATGTGCATTCCTTTTCCTTCTTAAGACCTCTTTAGCTACTGAAATGAGCTCTTGATAATGGTCATTCACCTCTTCCAGATCCTTCCTTAACCTTTTATTAGCTTGCATAATCTTATCATTCACATCATTGAAGTATTCATTTTGTGCTTTATACTGTTGCAATGACTTTTTGAGAATTTCAATCTCAGAATCTATCTAAATTGTTTCTTGATATACTAGATATTTAACTGAGCTTGATGGAGTTTCTAGCTTTTTAATAAGAAGTTCTTCTCGTGCTTCATATCCCTTCTCTCACTCTTTTTCATTTATTTCTTCTGTTGAAAAATCCAAACGTAAATTTTTTGAGCTCGATCCAAGTTCAAAGCTTTGAATTGCTTCTTCCTCAAAAAATTCACAACACTTTTTCAATGGCTCTATCAAACCTTGGTAATTCTGCTTTGTGTGTTCACATAATTTCTCTGGATTTAACTCTACCATTTTAACCTTTGATTCTTCATCACTTGAAGAATCCTGAATTGTAGTAACTTTTTCCTTTTCCAACTTAGGGTTTAGAGTTATTTTCATATTCAATATGAGCTTGTTGGATGCCCTGGTCTTAGGTCTCCATTTGGGCACTTCGGGCTCAACTATAGTTTGGATATCAGCATCAGTTTTGGGAGAAGGAAACATTCCTTCCTCTATAAGTCTCTATTTGGTAAAAGAAGGAGTATCGGGGGCATGAGAAATCTCTTTATCATGTGAGACCAAGGGTTCTTCCTCTGATATATGTTTTTGTTCTGCATCATCCAGCTTTACAAACTTTTCCTACAAACCACACTCTTCAGCTTGATGTAGTTCTTCGACCATGTTCCTTTTAAACATGTTTATGATGTTGGGTTGTCTTCTTGCCAAAGGATTTCTTCCAGGTTCATTCTTCAACATACTAATTAATCTTTCGGCTTCTTCCAGGTTCGTTTTTTTCTTTGGTTCAAACCCTGACCAAAATAAGAAATGTGGCCAACCACGATTTCTCTTTTCCAGATCTGTTAACACTATTAACTTAACCAGGCTATGATGGAATAAAGATTGGTTCGTATGGTCTGAATGACCCTTTACCCTATTAGACATTTTTATGAGGCTTTTTAAAAGGTAGAAGGGTAAATTCATTTTTAATTGACCATTCAAATGCAATAGGAACCTGAAGTGGTACTTGTAAACTATGGCAAACCTTCCCTCACAAGTGATGTAGCATTGCACAGTGCCAATGGCGTCCTGCCATTCAGGTTTCACAGTAATGAGATCAATGCCTTTGTTCCATTCAAGAGATTCTAAGCCGGGTAACAAAAATGATCCTGGATCAAATTCGAATGGAATTTTCTTGAACCAACACTCCCCCTCAATGGTTATACCAGTTGCCTCGGCTATCAATTCTTCTGTCAATTCAAACTTTAGGGTATGAAAACTAACACAGGATTTCAAACAGTTCTGAGAGAAAGAACGAGTGAACTCCAGATTGTAACCTATAACTTTCTCAAAAAATACGAACCAGCCAGCCCTCCTGAACAGTTCTGCGCACTAAGGGAAATCCTTCACCCATTCGGTGTTCGTTGGTTCCAATCTACACAGCTTGTCACTCTTCTTCATGCTCGCTATGCTTGACACGAGCTCCTTCACCGGTGAACAAATGGAGTGAAGGTGGAATAGAGCTAGGGTTAATGGGTGGCCTCCTCTGTTCTCAAAACATTCGTGAAGGAATGATCACACCTGACAGATGTTACATCCTTCCTGACAAAACCTCAGGGCAATATCTCATCATAGCTAGTGCATAAACTTAGACAGGTGTCGATCATGCTCTTTAATGATTTCAGGATTCCTGCAACACCCATATGCATGAAGTTGAACGCTTGCACTGCTGGAATGTACTAAGTTACATTTCATAGTTGAAATGTTCACACAATCTCAACACAAAGGTTAAGAAAACTTATGTTTTGAAGACCAAAAGGAAGATAAATTACTTATAAGCTAATGTTTAAATCACAAATAACAGTAAATAATAAAACTAAAGTATATAACATTAAGCTAATGTTTGAATGATATAACAAAATAAATAACATCAAAAATGAAACATAAAAAAGAAAAACAAGAGAAATTAGAATTGAGGTACAATTTTCAGCTCCAACACATTTCATCTTTTTTCTTTGGCTCATTATTTTTTCTTTAGGAGTAGCTTATATTTATTTTTCCAATCGTTGCATTGCAATCCATGTTTTTGTGGGAATTTACTTTCAATGTTATCCATTCCATTATTTTCCTAATGTTTTTTAACAATATTTTAAATTCAAAATTTGGCATATGATTTTAGTATTTGAAAGCCTAAAACATTTTAAATCAGAATTTTTTTTGAAATGAATAAATGTAAAGTGAAGGTACAATGATTGAGTGGAGTCTCACTCTAATGAACAGTTCTTTTTTTCTTCTCTCATTTTTCTAGTCTAGTACAACTTTCATTGATATATTTTCTTTCTTTTTTCCATTCCAGTACAACTTTCATTGACATATTTTCCATCTTTTTATTTAGCTCAGAGGTATTCAACTGAAACACGTTGTGAGAAATAAAACTCTACAATGTAATACATTTTATTGATAAACATCAGAAGTATTTATATACATACAGAACCAAGAAGAGGTAGTTATGTCTCTGTAACTTATTAACTAAATAAAATTGTTAACTAACTATAAATGATATAACTAACCCCAAAAGATTAGTCAACATTACCCCCTTAAACTAAAGGGACATCTGACATGCCAAGCTGCATTCTGAATTTTTCAAATTTTTCATGACCCAGTGCTTTAGTAAATATATCTGCAATTTGATCTGAAGTAGAACAATGTGTCAGATGAATGTTGTTGGACTCGACATAATGTCAAATCAAGTGATATTTAGTATTGATGTGTTTGGTTCGATCATGGAATTTGGGATTCTTGGCCAATTGAATTGCAGAAGCGTTGTCAACAAAGAGAGGCATTGAAGGAACTAATGACATGACATGTATGATGACATGGCATGTGTGATGAAGCTGGAAAGACACATGATGGTGTTTTGGTGCTATCATGAATGTGGTGTTACAATCTGACATCATTCTGGAAAAGTATGGCAAGTTTGTGAAACTTTGGAAATTGACTAAGTATGGAAAAAGTAGTCAAAACCGCTCTAAGAGAATGCCCTCCATAATTCATGGTTTGAGAAAAATGCCTGCACCAACATACCTGGCTACAGCTTGTTGAAGTGGATATCTATCCATGGTCTTGGATTTCCTTAATCGTTTCTGAGGAGAAAGTTATAAGTCTACCAAAATAGGGTTTCAGGATAAACCTTGGAGAAATTCTTGGAAATGGCTAAGTGTTGGAAAACTAGTCCAGGTGGCCTTGGGAAAATGCTCGTCGTACCTCATGGGAGAATGATAAAAATTATCTGGAACTATCATGCTCTAGCTTGTCAAAGAGGCTATCCAACCATGGACTTAGTTTTCACAGAAGGTGTTTGATGACAAAGATAACAGCCTGCCAAAACAGGGTTTCAGGTTGCTTTTACACCAAAGTAGCAAAATTTCCTAAGTGGCCTCAGGTAAATGCCCACCATATGGTCATCTTGAAGGTTGTTGTTTTTTCTACCTGACCATGTTCTCATATTGACTTGGAAGTATATGAAGAAGAAGTTATGGATCTGCCAAAACAAGCACTCAAGCAGATTGGACCAAGTCTAGGAAATTGCAAAAATTGTCTGTGTAAAATCAATAAAACTGCCTACGTGACCTCAGTAAAATTCCCTCCATGTCTTGTGGTTCATGTATTAAAATATTTTAAGAGTATGGATCTCTATAATTTTGTTTGGTGCATCCAACCATGGTCTCATATTGTCCAAAGAGTCTCTGAGGAGGAAGATATCAATCTGCCAAAAGGGCCTCCCAGCTTGATTTGCATTACTCTAGTAACATGCCCGCCAACGAGAGAGAAAGAGGCTTCAAGAGGTGAAATTGGTTTAGATGAAGTCACCTTGTTGTCATCTATCCATTGGGTGTCTCACACTTCAAAATTGGTGAAAATAAAAATCTCATGTTACCCTAGGGTTTGACATTTTTTGTCGAAGTGTTGAATTAACAGTTTAAAAGGCCATTTGGAAATGCCCGCAAGGAGGTTTCCTTGTGCTAATAAAATTCATAGGGTTACATAGATCTATTTCTTGTTGAAATGGTTATCCACCCATGCTTTCATTTTTCCTTATGATGGTCACATGTGCAAGAAATCAATTTGCCAAAGTAGAGAAAATATTGTTTTGCATATTCAGAAATTTGGCTGTGTTGAATTCACAAGGCTAAGGGGCCATTTGGAAATGCCCGCAAGGAAGTGTCCTTGTGCTGAGAAAATTCATCAGTTGGCATGGTCTTGTCCTTTGATGAACTGGTCATCTAGTCATGGGTTTAGATTCTCCTCTAGAGTTCACACATGCGAAATAGAAGCCTGCCAAAATGAGAAAAAGGTTGTTTTCTTGTTCAAACGTAGGTTGGTAAGGAATTTGGAAATGCCCGCAAGGAGGTGTCTTTTTGCTGATAAAATTCATCAGTTAGCATGGTCTTATTCCTTGATGAACTGGCTATCTAGCCATGGAGTCAGATTCTTATTTGGTGCTCTCACATGCGATATTTTGGCCTGCCAAAATAGGTGAAAAATAAGGTTTAATAACACCTTATGATATGCCCACAAGGGCTTTTAAAATGCTCGCAAGGGCTTGTAAAAAGCTCGCAAGGGCTTATGGAATGCCCACAAGGGGATTAAGGAATAAAAATCTCCCAAGAGATTTATTATGCCCATGGGGGCTTAATTATGCCCGGAGGGGCTAAAGAAATGACCGCAAAGGCTTAAGGATTCCCGCAGGGGATAATATTAAAGCCCGCAGGGGCTTAGAAATGCCCGTAGGGGCTTAGGAATGTATGCAGGAAGAAGCATATTCATGCAAGGGCTAAAGCTCATTCCCGTAAGGAAGGGATTGAACACTTATGCCCATAAGTAAGCAATGGAGGGCTTCTATGCCCGCAAGGAAGGGCTTGAATACTTATTCCCATAGGAAGAGGTGTATACCCGCAAAGGAAGGGATTATTCCCATGAGGGCTTATGCCGGTGAGGCTTAAAGATATTCCCACAGGCACTTGGAAATGCCCACGGGCCATGACCATAGACTTACATGCCCACAGGACTTATATGAGCCTGATGAGATCGAATTTATCTTGTTGATTCCATGTTTTAATTAATATCAAAAAGTGGTTTAAATTTTTAAAAAGATAACAATATTGATTCACCCCCCCTCTCAGTATTGACCAATATTCCAACATGTCATTCGAAACCATGTCAAATTTCAGCTATATATGGTATACACCCCAACTTTGAGCTTCTCTTGGTTTCGAGAATAGTTCATTCTCTACTAAACAGGGGCAACCACATGAAGGTGGAAGCTCTAATTATGCCCCCCCCCTCACATCACTCTCAATTCCCCCATACCCAATTTGAAATATTAAATAACATGCAACATAATCTATTATACAAAATAAAAACATATAAAGATCATCATGATATAAAAGATATAAACAAATACCTCTACTTTTCAACAATTAAATATCATTCATCTTCTTCTTCATCCAACTCAACATCTAAATTAGGTTATGGTTCAGAATAGATATTGATGAAAGGCTCATTCACATCAACATCATCATCAACGTCATCCTTGCTAATAAATTCATCGACATTGTCAATGAGATCATCGTCTTCTACATTCGGATAATCAAACTCTTCAACTTCTTCATCTAACACATCTGTTAATTTTTTAGTATTAATTCAGAATACTCTAGGATCTTTACTGAGAGAATAGCATGTATAGTATATCAATGCATATCAATCATCATGAGATGCAAACAAAAGAGACAATAGACACACAGATTTTCCGTGGGGAAAACCCTAAGGTGAAAAACCCCACAACTTCCTCAGAGATAGATAGAGCAATAGCACAACCAAAGTACACAGAGATAACTCCTCCTAGCAGCTGATCCTCCTCCTCACATGTGCGCCATTTTCTGAGTGATGGAAGTGTGAGTTCTGAAGTGATCAAATAGAGAGATCCCGCTCTCTGTTTATACTTGTTCTGAGTAGCCTAATAAACCTATGGGGCCAACTTGTCTAACTTAGCCTAATAACCCCAGGTTAACTTAATCAAGGCTGACCCCACACGTGGTGGTCTAATAACCCATCGGCAAGTTACGACACTTGTGACACTTTTCAATACAAATGATGACACTTCCGTATAGAGGAATAATACATCTCTATAGGAGTACAATAAAATACATAGATGAAATACATTCCAAAATTACATATACATCAACACTCCCTCTTAACTAGGAAGGAATTTCGCGACATAGATCTGCTAACACAAGTCTTCTTCTCTGGATCATCCTCAGCGAATCATCGTCCTCGAATCATCGTCATCATCACTTTTGCTGCTATCTCAATCAATCTCTGATCTACTCGTCATAGGAATTTCTACATAGCCAGTCCTTTTTCATACTGGATGTATGCCCACCACCTGTAGGTCTTCATCATCACTGGCCATACTGTGGAATACTCAGGACTGATTACGTGCCTCAACAAAACCTCGAAAGAGCATCCTAGGACTGCTTACGAGCACACTGCTCAACCTATCAGATCTCCCATGAAATTTTACATGTTGACCTTCATAAAACCTACTCAGAGCATCCCAGGATGTTACGAGCAAACTTCTCTACCTGTCTGGATCTCGATAGAGCATCCTAGGCTGTTACGAGCACACCGCTCTACCTGTCCAGATTTTAAAGGATCTTTTCTATGTGAACTTTCACAAAACCTACTCAGAGCATCCCAGGCTGTTACGAGCAAACCGCTCTACCTGTCTGGATCTCGATAGAGCATCCCAAGATGTTACGAGCATACCGCTCTACCTGTCCAGATTTTAAAGGATCTTTTCTATGCAAAACTGTAGCAAAACCTACTCAGAGCATCCCAGGATGTTACGAGCACACCACTCTACCTATCTGGATCTCGATAGAGCATCCCAAGATGTTACGAGCATGTCGCTCTACCTGTATAGATTTTAAAGGGTCTTTTCTATGCTACCTGTAGTAAAACCTACTCAGAGCATCCCAGGATGTTACGAGCACACCGCTCTACCTATCTGGATCTCGATAGAGCAACCCAAGATGTTACAAGCACACCGCTCTACCTGTCTGGTTTTTAAAGGATCTTTTCTATGCTACCTGCACAACATGTCCACGGCCACAAAGTATCAAACCGACACTCACCATACATCATCCTGATGTACATCATCACATGATCAACCTTATCATCATCATAGCATCAACCCGATGCATATCATCTGGAGCAGCATCCTGCAACTCGTCATCTGTGATCATCCTGATCATACAATGCATCCACCTTATGCATACACAGTATCTACCTGATACATATCATCATACATGATCTACCTGATCATACAATGTATCCACCTGATACATCTACAAATACATACACATGATCCAACTGATCATATCCAACATCCAACATGATGCATACATACATATACATATAAATGATCCAACTGATCATATCCAGCATCCAACATGATGCGTACATACATATATAAATTATCCAACTAATCATATCCAGCATCCAACATGATGCATACATACATAAATGATCCAACTGATCATATCCAACATCCAACATGATGCATACATACATATACATATAAATGATCCAACTGATCATATCCAACATCCAACATGATGCATATACAGAGCAGTAAATGGAGCATCGTCCTAATGCTCATCATCCAGCGCTTATATCCACAGCCATGGGAAGGATCCTCCTCTCACCATGCTTGGAATGGCTCCAACAGATGTGTCCATCACTTCTTCCTCGAAGTGTCGTCGATCTGAAGAACACCAAGCCTCTCTCTGAAGTACTCAAACTTCACTCTGGCTAGTGGTTTCGTCAGTACATCTGCAATCTGCTCATCCGTCGCAGCGTACAGGAGCTTCACTGCTCCTCTCTACACCATATCCCTGATATAGTGATATTTTATCTCGATGTGCTTCGACCTGTCGTGGAACACCAAGTTCTCTGACAGCTTCACACAAATCTGGTTGTCACAAAAGATACTAGTAGCCTCCAACGGGAGATCAAATAACTCAGACAGTAGCTTCCGGAGCCATACTGCCTCACAACTAGTCGAACATGCTACAACATACTCTGCTTTGGATGTACTCAGGGCTACGCAGGATTGCTTCTTGCTAAACCAAGAAGTCACACTCGATCCCATACTGAAGCAGCACCTAGATGTGCTCTTCCTATCTGCAACACTGCCTGCCCAATCTGAATCAACATAACCATGCAGGTTAAACTTTTGATTCGCATCATACTTGAGCCCATAATCAACTGTACCCTTTAGGTACCTCAGAATATGCTTTACAGCAACCAGGTGAACACCTTTGGGATCCATCAGGAACTGGCTCAATGTGTTCACCGCAAAGCAAATATCTGGTCTCATGTTTGTCAGGTACATCAAGGATCCAATCATCTGACGATACATCATGACATCAACCGAATCGAATGAAGCATCACACGAAAGCTTCGAGTTTGATGCCATAGGTGTGGCCATGGCCTTGCAGTCCATCATCCCGAACCTCTTCAGTATCCCTACTGCATACTTCCCTTGTCCAAGGAAGATTCCATCTGCACTCTGCCACACCTCCATGCCTAGAAAATAGTGCATCATCCCCAAGTCCTTCATCTCAAACTCGGCATCAAGCTTCCTCTTGGTATCGGCAATCAAACTATCTTCTCCTGTAACAAATAGGTCATCCACATACAGAAGTAGTATCACTGGATTTCCTTCCTCAACCTTGTAGTAGAGGTTGGAATCCGCTTTACTCTTGGTAAATCCCAAACTGGATAGAAAATTGTCCATCCTACCATACCAAGTCCTAGGAACTTGCTTCAAGCCATACAAGGATTTCTTCAATCTGCACACATATGACTTCCTGTCATGTGTCTCAAAATCGAGTGGCTGTTCCACATACACTTCCTCTTCAACTACACCATTCAAGAAGGCAGTCTTGACATCCATCTGGTGTATTTTCCATTTCATCACTACGGCCAGAGCAAGTACTATTCAGATGGAAGTGTATCTGGCTACAAGAGAAAAAATTTCTTCATAATCTATTCCCTCCTTCTGAGAGACGCCACGAGCTACGAATCTTGCCTTGTATTTCTCTATGTTGCCATCTGCAGCATCCTTGATCTTGTAGATCCACTTGGAAGTCACAACAGACTTCCCTTCAGGTCTTGGGACAACATCCCAAACATCATTTTTCATTATTGATTGGTATTCCTTGACCATGGCATCCTTCCATTCTTTCTTTTCGCTGCCACTTCATAACTGGAAGGTTCTTTGTTCATGATATCACAGAGTAAAGCAACATAGTTGGTATGTGATCTGGTCCTCTTCTTTGGTATGTGTTCTTCTTCTGGAATGCCATACCTTTCTACATCTTGAATGAGCTCTCTAGCCCATGCAGGTTTCCTCTTGTGAGATTTATCCTCATGAGGTGGATCTACAGGTATTTGCGGATCTTCAACTTCACGATCTGCTTCTGGAATTACTTCAGTCATGGTAGTGTCTTGAAATTTGGTTTCCTTTGGTTCTTCATGATCTTCAATATGTGTCTTCCTTGATTTGATGAATGCTGAGTTTTCATCAAATGTTACATCCCTACTGACATCAATATTCTTGAACCCTGGAAAGTATATTCTATAAGCCTTCGATATTCCACTGTAACCCACAAAGATACCTTTCTTTCCTAAAGGATCTAGCTTGGTCCTCTTTTCCTTTGGGACATGAGTGTATATTGGACAACCAAATATTCTGAGATGGTTGACTTCAGGTTTCTTACCAGAGAAGACCTCTTCTGGTGTCTTGTTGTCCAATATCTTGTGGGGTGTTCTATTCTGCACATATATAGTTGTCCTAACTACTTTTGCCCATAGATGCATAGGTAGATCCTGGTCATGCAGCATTTCCCATGCTGCTTCCATGATTGTTCTATTGTTTCTTTCTGCAACTCCATTTTGTTGTGGATTGTAAGGAGTAGTCAACTCCCTCTTAATCCTTGAATCACTGCATAACTTCTTGAAGTCACTTGAAGTGAATTCTTTGCCATTGTCTAATCTAAATGTCTTTATTTTCTTATCAGTTTGATTTTCCATCAAGGCTTTGAATTCCTTGAACTTGTCAAACACTTCATCTTTGTTCTTCAAGAAATAAACCCAAGTCTTCCTGGACAAGTCATCAATGAAAGAGATAGTGTAAACATACCCACTCAGAGAACTAGATGGCATTGGACCGCATACATCAAAGTGGATAATTTCCAAGATTCCTTTTGATTTGCTTTCACTGATTGGAAATGCCTTCTTTAATGTTCTTTCCTTTTGCACAGCCTTTGCAAACACCTTCATGCTTGGTCTTGATTTCACGAAGAGCTTCTACAACTTTGATTGCAATTGGTAGTGCTCTGTAGTGCACATGTGCAAGCCTTCGATGCCAAATTTCATTTGGCTCCATGGATTCATGTACCATGGCATGTTTAGGCTGTCCCTTCAATTTGTACAATCCTCCCTCTTGCTCTCCAATCACCACTGCATCATCAATAGTTTTACCCTTTGGCCACATTACGACTTGGCCATCTACAAATTCAACCCTCATACCTTTTGCATCCAATGCAGAGATGGAGAGTAGGTTCTTCTTGAGTCTAGGTACAAATAACACATCTTTCATCTTCAAGGATTTTCCAAATTCTAGGTTGTAGGAGGCCTCCCCACTTCCTTTGATAGGGTATTGATAATCATCCCCAAGTTTCACTTTATGAGGTGATTCATGTTCAGATAGATTTACAAAAGATTCTTTAAACCTAGTCATGTGTTTAGAAGCCCCACTGTCAATTAACCAATCATTACAACCGTGAGAAATAGTACCTGTGAGAGCAGAGATTAGAACATACTCTTCTTCGCTTGATGAGTCATCATCATCACTTTCTGGTCTAGCTTTCTTCCTGGGAGGTTCATCATCCTCAGCGGCATGAGCATGATATCTTCTTTTGTTATTCTTCTTCTTCTTGTTGAAGTTGTTGTCTTTCTTCTTCTTGGGACAATTTGAAGCAAAGTGTCCCATTTCATTACATTCGTAACATCGAACATGAGATAGATCTTTCTTCTTGTGATGAGGGTGAGAATGTTTCTTGTTATGAGATTTCTCCCTATTAAACTTGCTTCCCTTGGTGTGAGCTATGAGAGCTTGATCTTCATTCCCCATCTTGTCTTCTCGTGCTACAGGCCTTGCTTCTTCTTGAGAGCATTCCTCCCAAAGTCTATTGAAAGAGATCAATTTCTTTCTTGCACAGATTCCTTGAATAAAAGAGTCCCATGACCCAGGTAGGCCATTCAGAGTGGTCATAACAATTTCAGCATTGTCCACTGCTTCATCCACAACTTCAAGTTGTTCCTTGATCTAAGAGACCTTGGAGAAGTAAGATTGAATGGTCTCTCCATTCAACAACTTGACCCCTTTCAATTGATTCCGCAGAGTCATCTTCTGATTTATGTTCTTCCCTTCAAATAGCTTGGTCAAAGAGTCAAGCATCTCCTTGGGTGTCTTCAGAGATGACACATGTGGTATGAGATGATCTTTGATCGAATCAGCAATGATTCTCTTTGCTTTGACCAAGTTCTTCTTATGCAATGCCTTAGCCTCTTCATCCTCTGGGATAGGGACCTCAGAGCTGATGTAGGTGTCCAATTCATTTTCTTCCAGGATTAACCCAATCCTATACTTCCAGGCTCGGAATTTATCAGCCCCTTCAAGCTTATCCTCAATCTTGGTGTGGTGAGACATCTTAAAGAGTACTTCAAATGGAAATAGAAAATATTTAGGTCTTACCACTTGATTTGCTGAAAACTGGATCTGGTCCTGAATTAGGGTTTGTCAGAGAAACCCTAAAAATTCAAAATGTGAATTTCAACTTTCTAAAAGGATAGAAAGATGTGCCTTGATGAGCGGATCAGCCTGGTGTATTCAGAATTTGAGATTTGCAAAGCTTCACCCTTCATAAATGCCTTTTAGTCTTCTCGAGTTCACTGAGGAGGACCCTGAATTAGGGTTTGAGTTTCCCGAAGATTTACCCAGCCAAAAATCTCAATCCAAAGCTCTAAACTTCAATTAATTCAGAATACTCTAGGATCTTTACTGAGAGAATAACATGTAAAGTATATCAATGCATATCAATCATAGCAAGCATATCAATCATCATGAGATGCAAACAAAAGAGACAATAGACACACAGAGTTTCCATGGGGAAAACCCTAAGGTGAAAAACCCCACAATTTCCTCAGAGATAGATAGAGCAATAGCACAACCAAAGTACACAGAGATAACTCCTCCTAACAGCTGATCCTCCTCCTCACATGTGCACCACTTTCCGAGTGATGGAAGTGTGAGTTCTGAAGTGATCAAATAGAGAGATCCTGCTCTCTATTTATACTTGTTCTAAGCAGCCTAATAAACCTATGGGGCCGACTTGTCTAACTCATCCTAATAACCCCACGTTAACTTAATCAAGGCCGACCCCACACATGGTGGTCTAATAACCCATTGGAAAGTTACGACACTTGCGACACTTGTCAATACAAATGACGACACTTCCATATAGAGGAATAATACATCTCTATAGGAGTACAATAAAATACATAGATGAAATACATTCTGAAGTTACATATACATCAACAACATCGACTGTAGCCACCTGATCCTGATTTGAATCATCATCATCATCTTCTTCTTCGTGATTATCTTCATCATCTACATGATTATACTTTACTAGTCTTCCTCTTGGATCGTATCTAACAACGTATGACCAACCTACTTTACCTGGTACCTCTAAGTAAAAGACTTGCTCACGTTGACTTGGAAGAACATAAGGCTCTGTACCCGATTCAAATTCCCTTGTATTAACCATGGTAAATCCATTAGCATGCTCAATAACAGTTTTTTCAGGATCACGTTCATGCATCCATAGCCTGTAACACTTCACCTCAAACAAAACTATTTTAAAGGAATTAAAATCACACTCAATTTTGTCCTCCAAATTCCCATAGTACCTATTCTCAGTTTCTTCTGGATGTCTGTCACTTCTGGAGGAAACATTGGTGACATTAAACACTACATTTATCCCACAATCCGAGGTTTTCATCTTATCATCCAACATTTTGATATGAAATTTACGACCATTACACCACATAGCCTTGTGATGTTTCAACTGCAACATTGTGAATTAATAAACGTCATATAGGACTTAGAAAATATATTTGAAAACTTAAACAAACCAAATACATTGAAAAAATGGGAAGTAGCTAGAAAAATGTGGGTAAACAATTTACTTGCCTTTTATCTTTTAAACCATAGGTTAAATCAACTTCCTTTTGCAACGTAAGATCAGGAAATTGATGTCGATGACGATGAGTTGTTTTAATCATCTTACTGACCCATTCCCATGATAACCTAGCGAAGTTTTCTTCACAATCTTCTATTCAATGCGCCATCCAATCAAGGTTGTTTGCAATATATATATGTAAAGCATCCCACACTCGAGAAACTATATGAAAAAATAACAATTCAATATCATTAATTAGATATCATTAAAGGCATAGTTTAATATAGTTGAATATGCAGGATTAATAAAAAAATAAAAAATCAGTATGATAAAATAAAATTGGAAAAATACATGTGCAATATATTAATTCCACAAAATCTAATAATTACCTTTCATGGTCCTCATTGTACCTTTCCCCAATACGGCCTCCCCTTTGAATTTGTTGATGGAGTCGAGATGCCAAATGCGAGGCACATTCATAATTTCTGCTAATTTAGATAGATATTCACTCATATACACCATGCATTGATATACCATATATCCCTCAACCATAGAACCCTCAGGACATGCTCTTTGTCTAACAAAATCCTTCAATGACTTCAACTGCCTCTCCACCATCCACATCGACCTTGTGTGTATTGGTCCACATAATTCAATCTCCTCAACTTGGTGTATAAGGTAGTGTTCTTGTGCATTGAAAAATGTTGGAGGTAGATATTGTTTCATTTCACACATTAGTCGGGGGATTTCTCTCTTCCAATACCTTATATCTTCTTTATGGATTTCTTTTGATGAAAGCCACCTACAAATGATGCAATAAAATAATATCAAGCCATATATAAAATTTGCGGGAAAAACATAATATGTCAATAAGTTCCACTACAAATCAGAGACCAAGTACATTTTCCATATAAAACATTACTTACCTCATTTCCAAGAACATAAATAATTTGTTTTATGTTGTTGTCAAAGTTGTCTGGGAGAGATAAAGGTAGAACATATTGTATCAAAAAACACATAATTATTATTTATTTCCAAATAAGAGAATAAAATTAATAAAATAGTGCATACAAATAAGGAAATATATTATAAAATCATAATTACCTTAATGAATGTATGCCAGTCATGTGTTTTAACCCCAGCAAAATCACCTTTTTTGCTAAGATATTCTTTATGTTAGACAAAAACCCTATCGGAAACCTGATTTTTCTGATGAACTCTTGTACAATATTTCTCTGTTGCTCCGTCAAGCACCAAGGAATACTAATATTCTGTTGACGGCCATCACTATTAGAATTAATGATCACACTTTGCAATGCATGATTAGCCTCTTCGATGTCACTACAAATCTTTCCAATTCTTTCTTTGTCAGTCCTTCCATCTAATAATCACCATAACATTTATGTTATGTTCTTCCCGATATGCATTGTATCAAACAAATGAACTATTTGAAGGTACTCGTAATATGGAAACCTACTGAATTGCATCGGGTAAATTTTCATTCCTCGTGGAAGCCCATTCGTGCCTTAACGACGTTCATGAAACATCAACGAAATCAAATTAACACTAATTAATCAATATAGGTACATACCGCGCTGAACATAATTCACTAAAAAAAACAAAGATTTATATAATATATGATACATGTTGAATGTGATTTTCATTGATGTCAAAGGAGTTCAGTGAATGAAAAAAGGATAACCAAAGACATGATGGCAGGGTAAACTCATTGAAAGACAATGGAATGACAAAGGAACTAATGACATGGAAAGTATGATGATGTGGCATGTATGATGAGGCTGGAAAGACACATGATGGTGTTCTGGTTCTATCAAGAAGTCAGTGTTGTAATATGTCATCGTTCTGAAAAAATATGGCAAGTTTGTGAAACTTTGGAAATTGACTAAGTATGAAAAAGTAGTCAAAACTACTCTAAGAGAATGCCCGTCATAATTCATGGTTTGAATAAAATGCCTGCACCAACATATCAGGCTATAGCTTGTTGAAGTGGCTATCTAGCCATGGTCTCGGTTTGCCTTAATCATTTATGAGGAGAAACTTATAAGTATTCCAAAATAGGGTTTCAGGATAAACCTTGCAGAAATTCTTGGAAATGGCTCAATGTTGGAAAACTGGTCCAGGTGGCCTTGGGAAAATGCCCGCCATACCTCATGGGAGAATGATAAAAATTATCTGGAACTATCATGCTCTAGCTTTTCAAAGAGCCTATCCAACCATGGACTTATTTTTCACAGAAGGTGTTTGATGACAAAGATAACAGCTTGCCAAAAAAGGGTTTTAGATTGCTTTTACACCAAAGTAGCAAAATTGCCTAAGTGGCCTCAGGGAAATGCCCGCCATAGTTTATGGGTTGAATAAAATGCCCGCACCATATGGTCATCTTGTAGGTTTTTTTTTTTCTACCTGACCATGTTCTCATATTGACTTGGAAGTGTCTAAAGAAGAAGTTATGGATCTGCCAAAACAGGCACTCAGGTAGACTGGACTAAGTCTAGGAAAGTGCAAAAATTGTCTAAGTGTAAAATCACTAAAATTGCCTAAGTGACCTCAGTAAAATGCCCGCCATGTCTTGTGGTTGATGTATTAAAATATTTTGAGAGTATGGATCTCTAGAATGTTGTTTGGTGCATCCAACCATGGTCTCAGATTGTCCAAAGAGTCTATGAGGAGGAAGATATCAATCTGCCAAAAGTGCATCCAAGCTTGATTTGCACTACTCCAGTAACATGCCCGTCGAGGAGAGAGAAAGAGGGTTCAAGAGGTGAAATTGGTTTAGATGAAGTCACCTTGTTGGCCTCTATCCATTGGGTGTCTCACACTTCAAAATTGGTGAAAATAAAAATCTCATGTTACCCTAGGGTTTGACATTTTTTGTTGATGAATTAACAGTTTAAAGGCCATTTGGAAATGCCCGCAAGGAGGTGTCCTTGTGCTAATAAAATTCATAGGGTGACATAGATTTGTTCCTTGTTGAAGTGGTTATCCACCCATGCTTTCAGTTTTCCTTATGATGGTCACATGTGCAAGAAATCAATCTGCCAAAGTAGGAAAAATATTGTCATATACAGAAATTTGGCTAAGTATTGACCAATATTCCAACAACACATAAATAATTTGGCATACCTTGACGATTTCTATTATATTCCAACTTCCATAGGTGAGGTGTCATTCTTCGTGGGTTTTTTCCATTCTCTTCTTTACCATTGAATTTTGCTTTGTATGTAGTTCGATAACTATGGTTCTTAGGCAAAAGGTGCCTATACTCATCAAACACTTCCTTTACTAAACTCCTTGAACGATGAGATTTTATCCTGGGACCATAAAATGGACATGCAAATTTACCCTTTGTTTGAATACCTACACGATATATGAATTAGTGTAGCGAATTAGAATTACCATTTAAAATAATGAATGATATTGTCAATAGATATATATAATATTAAATAACAAAAGAAAGTAACAATATACCACAAAAATGTGTTAACCCGAGAGCATCATGAATTGTAATTGCAAGTATTATGTGGAATTGAAATCGTTTTTGCCCTATTGGTCTAGAGATGTCATAGATAGTGACACCAGCCCATAACTTCAACAACTCATCGATACGAGGCTCAATATATACGTTCATATCTTTAATGTGGTACTTACCTAATTGGTCCAACATACATGATTAATTATATTTAACTATATGTCGTTATATATAAAAAGACATAATTATCATGCACGAAACAAAGCAATGAAATATTTAGTGATTAGACTTTCAAGTAAAAAAATACAAATTAATTAAATACCTGGAACAATCATTGCCAACATTGTGTGCTCTCTCTTGATCGACATCCAAGGAGGAAGGTTATTGCTTATAACAAAAATAGGCCACATTGAGTATGAAGAATGAATCCCTCCAAAGGGATTGACACCATCAGCTTCCAACGAAAGTTTAACATTACGAGGTGCTTCTTTGAAAATTGGCCACGTTTCTTCGATGTACCTCAATGCAGAACCATCTGCAGGCATTCGAAGAACATTGTCTTGACTTATATTCTTTGCATGGAAATCCATAAATTGTGCTATACTTTGACACTTGAACAACCGCTGTAAACGTGGAATTATCGGAATATAACAAAGAACTTTGTGAGGCACCTTTTTTGTCACTTTCTTGGTTCGATACCTACTTGTTTGACATTGTGGGCATTCATTTTCTAATGCATATTGTCCATAGTATATGATATGATCATTAGGAAATTCATCAATAGCTTGATACTCCATTCCAAATTCTTTCATAATCGCATATATCTCTTGATATGTGCATGGTAAAATATTTGACGTTGGTAATAGAAATTCACCTAACAATGTACAAAATTCAAAAGAATAAGTCAATGTAAACAATATTAATCATCAATATTGCATCCATACTTTACAAATTAGATAACAATAGCAATATAGGAAAAAAGTGAACCCGTTATGTACATATGAACATGCAGACATAAATAATTAACAAATTACATACCTTAGTATCTGTGTGAGACAGGTGTTTGATAAACCATTCAAAACCTTCAAGTTCACTAACAACAATATAGCAGATAGAAGATTTGTTTTTGAGCCTTCATAAAGAGGTTGACGTGACTTCTCGAGTAGAGGATCAACATCATGACTATCATCCTAGTTTTCCTCATCCATTGGAGCAAATGTGTCTTGGATCAATCTGTGTATCTCATCTTCCTGAATTATATCACTAATGGTATCTCCATCCATATCATCATTAAGAACTTGATCAGCTTCAATATTCTGATCTAGATGTTCATCACCCTGTAAATGAATATTTTTGCTAGTACTTGGCAAATAACTCTCTAGAGGGCGACATTTTGGGGGCATTGTCTATATATTTACAAACAATGTAGTAAAAGTAGTGTGTATAGAACATATAATAAAACGATAAGACATTTTACTGAAATTCATGACATGATGACTATTAAAGAGAATACATTAAAAAATGAAAAAACTCTTACCAGGACGATATTCATAACCCCCTTCGGCGTGCCCCTTCTCCCTACAATGTCTTTCAGTTGTTGTTATTAAAAGTATTATTCTTTGCAAGCCCCTGCAATCAGAGTAAGGGAAATAACATTTTCCATCTCCCCTTGCCTCTAATGCTGCTCTAAACTGAGCAAGCTTCCTTGCATTTTCATTCATAGTGACAAATCTTTGTAGTGACAAGTAATTGTCTTACCTACACCACACAAAACAGTAACTTGTAAAATACATTAGATATAAGTATATTTCTAAATACAATATATTATATAGCAATTTCTATAAAGAAAAACATGAAGACTAAAGTTTTCATTGATGCCAACAAGTGTTGTGCAATGGCCTTTGATTTACTCACAAGGAGACCTTGATAGTTTGGGCATTGGAACACTAGGTGGGCCAAATGGTCCAAATGAAAGTTGTCCTTGATGCATGCTTACCTTTTATGAATTTACCAGATCATTATTGAGTATGACTCTCTCTAGTTTTGGATATGGTTGATAAATAATATATTTAGGAAACACTTATTGTTGGTATCTTTTTGTATGGATTATATTATTGGAAAAAAATACAAGAGAAAACAAAGAAAAAGGGTGGCATAACCATGTGACACAATTGAAGCTCACAATTCAAGTGTTGAAGAATCCAAGGCAATCACAAGCATAACTGGAAGTTCTTGGATACTACTGAGGTGGCTTTCAATTCTGATTTCGGGTTTAATAGAACTATAGAAAAAAGGAGAGGTTTAACTAGTAATTAATATATAATCATCGTATGCAAATCCTATAAAAACATGTAAGTATAACTAATTAATCACACGAAATATATGTAGCAATTCTAAATTTAAAAACAAAAAAATTCGTTCAAACATGCATGTTAAAAAAAATCCCAAATTTTTTTTTCTTAACATATAGACAAAAAAAATATAAAAATACTAACCTTGCAAGTTCAAAATCGGAGCAATGTAGAATATTCGAGCTCAAACAATCACCACGAAATTTGTCGCAAGTTCAAAATACGAGCTCAATCAATCACTAGGAACCTTGTCGCAACTATAGAAAATGTGTCGAAAATTGTCTTAAAGTATGTATTTGCAGATCGACGATCGTCGAGCTATATCGATGAAAATGCATGAGTTGACCTGCGTGTAAAAAGCCAAGAGATGTAGTTGGAAAATAGCATTGGTTTGGTGGGTGTGCAAAGATAACCATAGGTCATCGATATAGAGACGAAAGTTCGTCGAAAGGTAAAAAACGTCGATATTGCCACGGTTTTTCTACCATGATAAAAAGAAAATGAAAAGACATCTTAAATTTCATTGTATTTTTCTATGAATGTTCGAAACATGGAAATATTTCGTGGAAAAATCAACCCAAATGTACTAGTGAATAAATACATTGTTTGCAGACACATAGAGTTGATGGATCGCTATCACCCTCATCTGAGATGTAGAACATGCCTACACTTGGATCTAATATGCACCTGAAGGTTGGGAAACTTGAGAGTGCATATCTCTAGTTCCAATATCAGACCTGGGTTTTACTATATTTCTGTAAGTATACATATTAAATACACCCAATGCATTGTCTAAATTATTTGCACAACTACACACATGCACACACAAGGAAAATTGATGAATCACCCCATCCCAACCCTACCTGGGTTGCAAAATGCAGTTCAATTCTATTGGTGCAATTAGTAACTTCTTATAAATAGACTAATATAACTAGTTTGTGTTTTGATGCATGCCTTTAATAAAAGTAATCAAAGAAATATTTCACAGATCCACTCTTACCTAACTTGCTTAAGTTGAAACTTGAAACTTGAAACATGGCCATGCAAGCTTGCCAAGTTTCTTACTGGTCTTTACACAATTCTATGTATTCAGACACTTGAAATTAACTTTGAAGTGATGTTTAGCATTTCCTATGTATTTCCATTGTTCCTTTAGAAGTTTGTTGTCTTATGTTAATAATGTCCTAAAAAATTCACGACTGGATCTTGTTCATTGTTTTTCATATGCTTTATTCTATACAACCTTATTGCTTTTTATGTTTCTATTTTTTATTTGGATTCCTTGGTTTTGATTCAAGTGAGAACGAAATGACTACAATAAGTTATTTACTCTATATTTATGTTGGTATTGTGAATTAGATCTATAAATTTATATTGTTCCTACCTGTTACCAAATTTATTCTTATTTTCTTTTTGGTTGTTGTGTGGTCATTGATGCAGGCCTAGGCAACACTTCCTTTGCAGGTCAGTTTAGTCTCTTCTAACATTGCTTCTCTGAATTTTTCCTCGCATTCAAGGGAACAATACTTTAGACGAGATTATGTCTAGTATAGTTGAATTTATCTTGAGAGGCTAAACTTATGTAGGGAATTCCGAATGTAACTGTGTACAAAATTCCTTTATCTAAGGTTTTATTTTTATTTCCTTATATCTTTATAAAAATGAATAAGTATTGTATTAGATTGGAGGAATGACCCATTTAATTTCTTGTTGACGGACCTTTTTTTATTTATGTCATATCATAGAAATCTGCATAGTCAAGGACCATATTTTTTTGGATGGACTTACGATGTAAAATTGTAGAGATTTTTTTTTAAACTTTTTTTGTCCATGAAAAAAATATTTATATTTGTTATTGCAAGTAATAAATAAAAATATACATGTACGAACCTTGAAACTCCGATATTCCGTAAACCAACACAAAGTTCCAACTGATCAGTCCCCAGCAAATAACAATCATCCAACAAACCCACAACAACCCTCAAAAGGAACCCAATCGAGAGACAGAATAGAACAAGAAGTGCAAAGGAAAACAACCTGACACAAACCAGTTTGAGCTAAAAACCAGCATAGATCCATCTTAAACCTGGATATATCGAGCACCGATAGGGATCCCATTTCTTGAGGTGTAATTTCTTTTATATATATATATATATATATATATATATATATATATATATATATATATATATCTTAATTCTTTTACACATTAAGAAACAATTTACACATCAAAATATTTAAGGTGCTTGATATATATAGGTTTAGGATGAAATCATTATAATTTAATTTTATTGTTTAGCTGACATATTTTGCATTTTTGTTTCTTTTTTTATGGGAACGACATGTTACATAACGTTACAGAACATTATGTGTTACAACATCTCCCCCATACTGCGTTGTAGAGTACCTCGCTACTCTCGGTGCAATAACAGCTCACAAGAGAGACAGAATGGTTGATGGTAAAACCTCAACTCCTCTTAATTCTTGAAGCACCAGATCACCTTCCTGCAAGGTGAGAGCCTCACTTGGAAGAGAATCTGCTTTAAAATTTAATTCTTTGTAGACATGTTTGAAAGAGATGGTATCAAATCTATCCTTTGCTTCGGGCATTCTATATAACATTTTTCCCAGTGCTAGATTGGAAATATGGCACTTCCCATTGCACCAGCCCACCAAGAACTTTGAATTGCCTAGCACCTGAAGTTCCTTGATAGCTCTTTTGATAACGTAATTCATGAGTATCTAGAGAGAAAAAATTCCAGCTTTATTGTTTGTGCCATGCCCTAAGGTAAATAAATTATCTTTGTTATAAAAAAAAGAGCTCCAACTCAACACCTACCTAGCAAACTTTGGCACGCTCCACTGAAAAATCCCCATGCTTTGATTTTGTTGATTATTGGCTCTTTGAGGATCCTGACAGGGTTTGATTTATTATCCTTTTCCCCTTCTCGGTAAGTGGCCCTGATCTTATGTGCCACAATGGGGGATTCCGTAATCTATCTTCAAAAATCATTTTATTTCTGGACAGTCACTAATCCCATAAAACATAGCAAGGTAAATTTGCATGAGACTTTGATGAAGATTTTGAAATCCATTATTCAAAGCATTGTATTAAAGTATCTGTTACCCACTTCCCTAGACAATTGACCATCTGAAAAACATCCTTCCACACAAGTTTTGTGAAAGTACAGGTTATTAACAAATGATTCACTATTTCTTCCTCTTGTTTGCATATAATGCATCTCTATTTGGGCCATGCCAATTTCATTTTTGCCCATTATCTCATGTCAAAATCTTGTTGGATAAAGTTAACCAAGTGAAAACCCTTATTTTCAGAGAGAAATCTAGTTTCCAAATCCATTTCCACCACCAGCACCTTTCCTCATGCAAGTCATTTGTAGTCAGAGTCGCATACCCTAGCTTAGCAATGAGATTTCATGTAGCTTTGTTCCATGTCCATTTTTTTTCATACCCTCTATCTTGTAAACCGATTGTACAAATATTCAAAAGGGTAGTATATTGTTTCCATTCCTCAACCAAAGTGCCATATAAATGCAGATCCTCCCTTGATTTCCATAATTGCAACCACCTTCCTGATTTTTCATGGTTCGATACATCCGCTAACGTTGTATAGCCTTGTGCATGTAGAGCTTCTTTGAAATCCATTTACAATTTACAATTTCCCATACATCCACCCAAGGGTCCTCTCCCAATCTTGATCTGTCCCCCTTCCCTATTCTCAAGCCACCCATCTTCCCAATATTGGAAAGGTTCTAACCAATCCTTTCCAGAGTCCATACATTTGAAGAAATATTTTTTTAAACTTTATTTAAATTATTTTATGTATTTTTTATTCAAAACCTTTTTGGGATCTCTAAAAATGTGATTATTTAGTTACTATGGTTAAACCATGAAGTATGATAGCCTTTTGTGGCCAACCAATTCCTTCCTTTTTTCTAAAATTTGGAACTCCAAGGGTATTGTTTTTACTTGGTATCATGGCAAGTTGACATTATTAATGCATCCATCTAATTGATGTTTCCAATTGCTTTAGCCTATATATCATTGATGCAAGTATTACTTGCAACAAGTTCACATTCTGGTGTGCTTTCCAATTTCTTATTCTAGCATATTAGTTTTTTGAGACACATTCCTTAATAATATGTGAGTTATCTCTCAGCCATATTTCTAGTTAGTGTGGTGGAAATTATGATTACATTCATGGATTGAATTAAATGCATTTATTGATTTGTTTGTTTGAACTATGTGAAACAGAACATGAGTACTAAGGTGTGGTGCAGTATAATAATAACCTATAAGCCAACCAAATTCTTAAAGGTATAGGTCAATAATATTACCTCCAAGGTCATTATGCTAACAACACATCATATTTCATTAGTCTTCCTTCTTCAACTACTATGAGCTTTTTATGAACCCAAATTGTAATTTTTTTTTGCTTGTCTCAGACAAAATACCTGGATTGGTAGAATTCAGATAGTTTTGGAGTTGGATACATTCTTTCAATAGAATTTTCATAGGGTCAGGAACAGTTTGATAAATTTAATTGAGCTATCTTTACAAAAAGATATTGATTTGAAAGTTGTTTTATGTATTATATACAAACGGGATTTCAATTTACGTCTTTCAAAGTTTCAAATATATGTTTTGGTTCTTCCATTGTCCTTTTTATTTGAGGTCGTATTTCTTCCTAACTTCTATCTTATATACTGACCAAAGATATTGGTTTCAATAACTCTTGAAATATTTTTGTCATGTCAATATTAGTTGTCATCTAAAGAGTTTAGTAGTATCATTCGGTTATGTGTAATATGGTGAGGGGTAGGGTATGAACAAGTTTCACTTGTTTGCGGTAGAGTCCATAGTAGTCATAACTAGAACTGAACTGGAGCCATGATTCACAGTATCACGAAATGAACTAGAATAGAATCATAACCAACTAGAAAAATGGGGTGAAGAACTGGTTGACTAAAAGATACATAAAATATTCAAGTTGAATAAAATATACATCAATGTAAATCCAAACCACTAGATACTAAATATGAGAAGTTTGCTCATGAATATAGCATGTAAGGGTGTAATACAATGACATTGAGATATCTGTTTTGTGACATATAATTGAAGTTATGAATGAAAATATATCATTGAGGCTCTAAATGGCCTATAGATTCCACAAATTATCACACTGTAATCAAATGAGCACATAGCTCATCTGAAGTCTGACTCAACTAAGCGTATGAATCAGAAGCTTGCTTCTTGTTGGTGAATGGATTCAACAATTTATTCCATTTGATGTTTAAAATCAATTGGTGAAGGCACCATAGGGAAGCATATTGGTTTCAAATTTTCAATCAGTCGACACCATCGAGCATCTTTTACCTTCCAGGTTTCAACTCAAAATCCCAAAATTTCAAGCTCAAGGGGCATGGTTTTGTTTTGAGTATATGTCAAAATGCTAGAAAAACTATGTTGAAAGATGAAAAACTTCCAAATTTCTATATTCTCCTTGTGAGGTCGGGTGGCTCTAATTCCATCACCAAACTTTTAATGTTAAAATTTGAGCTAATGGAAGTGAAATATGAAAATACGAATAAAGGTAAATGTTGAAGTTTTGGGGAACCCAAGGCCAAATGGACAAGGCTTCATTTTGTGTACATGGACAGTGCATGTGGTTTGCAAAACATCAGATGTTGAAGTTCTCATTTACCTAACAAGGCTATAATTTTTGTAGGTGTAGCTGATGTCGTAGCTCAAAGATACACCCTTATATATTTTGAACATATGTGGGCAAATCCATTACCCTGCCTATTTATGTGTGAAGCCCATTCATCGCCCCCTTTTATTTGGGCTTGGGCGCTAACATGAAAATATAAATAAAGGTAATTGTCACATTATGGAAAGGGAAATGATTTATTTTCTTTTATGTTGTGTGTGTGTGTTTTTAAAGGTTATTGGTGAAGCAACCAATTCATATTGGAATTGGTTCCAAGCTGGTTCACAGTCTGAACTTGTCAAAACCCAAAAATTCTGAAAAATTTAAAATTTTTAAAATAGAAAGTAATGTTAATAAATGCATTCCTTGATCTGTTTGTTTTAGTTAAGTGATCATAAATATGTCTAAATGATATCTTGTTATACTTAGATGTTGATATGATTTTCTTTACCGTTGCTGATTTTTTTCTGTTCTTCAATCACAAGGGGGAATTACTATGACAGACTGAGCTTACTTAGCTTCCGAGCTAATGCAACAGGTTTCTTTCCCTTTACAGATATACAGGTAAGTTCGGGTCGCTACAATTAAATCGTTTAAAGTGTTATAAGTCAATTAGCTATACCAATGCATTCAGTAAAAAGGTCTAACCATGTTATCAAACGTTAAAAGGTAGCTTTCATCCTATGACCTCCTTCTGATCTTACTGTTATAGAATTAGAACTACTAGAGAGTATGATAGCTATGTTTTCTTGAGAACAAATGGATTAACTAACTCTATGAGTATTTGTTCTTGTAATGCAATTGTACTTCATTTCTAGCATTGTAAAATACAACGGGGTGACCATACCCAATTCAGTTTTTACTCATTCATAATTACTGTATCAAGCCAAGTTTTATGTCAGAATATATTTTTGATTCAAACTTTCCATTATGCAAGAACTGGAATTATCCATATATATACTTAGCTTATTTCTAGAATTTACAATGTATCCTGTCAGTTACAGGTCTCTTTTTGTCCTTTCGGGGTTTGTTTGGATTGTAAAACTATTCCTATTTCTATGATTGTCAAAGGATTAAGAACTATGAGTTATCTTGATTAAACTCATTGAGCCTTAAGGATAACAAGAGACTACTCGTTATAACCGGAAATCTGTATCAATTAAGTGATTGTTATTACATTGTATCAGCAGATGAAATGTACCAGAGTAATCCAAATCATAGATTGCGAGTTAGGTAACTTACATCCTACAGTAATAGTTACCTAAAGAAGAAAATTGCAAGTCCTGTAACATCTGTACAAGCTTTAGAAATTGGTATTATTGTTGTAAAATTGTAAACCACTATACCCAACATTGTTACCCTTATCTTAGAGACTTAGAAGAGATGCCATATCTGTTGTCTCTTCCCATGAGGCTAGGGTATGTGGAAAATTAGTAATAAGGTATTGTGAACCACTTATAGTTTAATATTACTCTCTTTCTCTTATTATTTTTATAATGCAGATCAAGTTTCCTCTATGTATAAAGTACTTCAAGACTGAATTTGGACGATATCAATAATGCATGGTTTAAAGAATGTAAGGCAACATTTTCATTATATAAAATAGAAAGGTTTATGGTATTATCCTAATGTTTTGAATGTTAAAAGGATAACAAGTGAACTATGGTTTTGCAATCAATATAGATAACCATGCGATAAATCTATTTACCCAAGCTATGATATTTAATTGGCAAAATGATGGAAATTTCATCGGAGTCTTAGACACTATTGACAATTGCATGTCTTTAATGATTGTAGGGCGAATGTGAATCTTCACAATACAAGGTTCGAAGGCATTGTTTTCATCATGCAATACTGGCAAGTTTAAATATAGTGTCACGACCCTTATGGAATATCCATTTCATAATTTTAATCACCTCTGCTATGATTTTGTTTATTCCCATTATGGTTTTGTTTTGAAAAACAAATTAATTGGAATCTTGTTGTAAAACTTTAGAACCTCGACCCACTTGCATGAAAATTATCTGGGCACTACGTGGTGGCTTCAGGACCAAGTATTGATGATATATAACGTTGACTAAACCCTACATCGTCATTTCTCCTTTGCCTTCGGGCTGGTCGCTCTGTGAAACCCCCTGGTCTGAGTTTTTGGTTGAAGCGTTTTTGGTAACAGCTCCCATGCTGCTACAGTTCTTTATGCTTGTCAAAAGTATCGTTGAAGCTCAATATAATTTTGTTGTTGGCAACTGTAGCTTGTTAAGAATCTAGGGTTTGTACTTTTGTTATCCAAAGTAACCCTGTCACAGCGTGACCATTTCTCTCGGCTTGGTTTTATCAAGGCTTCCATCGGGGAAGATATCCATTGCTTTCGCCAGCTTAGTCACTCGGTGGCAAGGGTGGGGTTTTTACACATAATGTGTTCGTGGTTATCAGGACATTTACTGTAATTGCAGCCTCCTCCAATGCTGGTAAGCTACTGTATTTCTCCTTCGCATTAGCAGTTATAAGAAATTGTTTTCAAATGAAAATAAGGTTTTTAACTGATACCACTCCGTCTATGCAGGTCCTGGCTCCACTTACGTCATGGGTGGCACAAGATTCAGCAAGAGGCGTTTTTGGGTAAGCCTGGTTCTTACCATGGCATTTTCCTCCTTGTGGTTTGTTTGGGCGGTAGGGTTTGGACTATGAAGGGACGATTCTGTGACTGTCTACATTCTGTTGGGTATTCAATCTGCTTGATACCGCCAGATCTTGAAAGGTTTAACCCTGTGACGTGAATGGAATGTTATGGCTGTAGTCAAAAGTAATTTATTTGTCTTCCTTTAGGTATTAGGGTTTTCTTACATAAGATTTACTGTATAAAAGAGAAGAGAACGATGGTTGTGAGCCTGTTCTGTAGATGAGGTTAAGGCCTCGGGATTTTATGTTTTGTTACAGTACTTTTATATGATTCAGGGTTTATCACCCAGGGTTTCGAAATTGAATTTAATGTAAAGTGTTTCCTGTGCTATGGGCTTACTTATCGCATGCGGTTTCTTTGTCCTATGCTTCGTACAGTAGTAATGGAATATTTTTAAGTGTTTAAACCACTTATACAGTAGATTCGTGACTCGGTTGTAGGTGAAGTCATTGTCCTAATTCTTAATGTTTATTTTTACTTGTTAATCTGTAGAGATAGGGTTCCAACTGAATCTTACAGTTGTGATGTAGTTTAATTGTTCTTTCTGTCACTTCGATTTCGACTCTGTTGTTATTTGAGAGTAAATGGAAGAATGATATTTTTATACGGTTGAGCCTGATAAATGAACTAGATTACTGTTCTGCTATTTCTTTAGTTTTGAAATAATAACTAAGTTTTATGATTAAGACTCTATCGAAGATTTGAGAGTCAAGTGAGAGAGATTAATTTAATGTGTAAGCTCGATATTGAGCTATGTACAAATCTGCTAACTCTACTGTGTTAAAATAATAGCTAGGTTATTTAAACTGTTGGTAATTCCTTGAATAATTTCTGTTAGGGTTTCTGTTCAATAGATTTGTTAAATGCTTATTATGTCGTTATGATTATGACTCTATCGGTACTGAGATTCAAGTGAAGGATATAAACATAAAGTTTTGAGCTCGATAATGAACTAATACTATTTTGTTGTCTCTATGTTTTTAAAACAGTAACTAGGTTATTTAACCATGTTAGATTCTTGTGATAACTTTCTGCTAAGGTTTTTCTCATGTATTTACTTGTTAACAATTTAATTAGGGCTTGGTACCCTTATATAGAGATCCTAACTACGACTACAAACCCCTGCAAGGACTGTCAGCCATGATATAAATATTATAATGTTTAAGATTATATTTACTATTGTCTTCTATGACTGTTTGTTAAATCTTGAATACACAGATCATAAATATCTTATTCGTAACCCTGACTTAACTATTCAACCACTATAACTAAATTAGGTTTATAATTACAATAATAACCTATTATTTAAATTATTACTTTTATATGGAAAGCATTAACGCTACCTTATCAATAATGTAATAATGATATTAAAGAACGCTTGAAAACTCAATAACTCTACCAAATCTATCTACTGCCATTCTGAGATACTAACATTACTAACTAATTACTCTTCAAACAAATAGAAATAAACACAACATACATTCATTCCTATTTAATAAACATACAGAAATAGATGGCAGAACCTGTTTAAGCTGTGGACAACAACATCAATGGGAGGTTGTTCCTCCCTACCAACTCCTGGAGAGTGACATACACACCCCCTTAAAATGTAACATCGTCCTCGATGTTACTTATTCCTCATCCTCAGCCACCTTCTGGAATAGATTTGGGTATGCTTCCCGCATCTTACTTTCCAGTTCCCAGGCAGCTTCTTCAGGACTAAGGTGCTTCCATTGCACCTTCAGCTGTCCAATGGTGCGGTTCCGCAGAGTAATTTCCCTCCTCCCGAGGATACAATCCGGTTCCACCAGAACTTCCCCTTCTGGTTCTACCTGTACAACGTTCCAATCAATCACATGAGTAGCATCATGAACATAATTTTTCAGAACAAAAATATGGAAAACATTGTGCACTTTTAAATTAGGTGGTAATGCTAGCTGATAAGCAACTTGACCAATTCTAGATAAAATTTCAAACGGACTACAGTAACGTGGCGCTAATTTTGCACAACTCCCCAGTCTTAGGGAGCTCTTCTTTGGTCTTACCTTGATGAACACATGTTCACCTACCTGGAACTCTTTAGGAGTTCTTTTCAAATCTGCTTGGCTCTTTTGTCGATCCTGGGCAATCTTCAAATTTTCCTGCACTTGTTTCACAACCTGTTCCATTTCTTTCAATAATTCAGGACCTAACACTAATCTATCTACTGGATTATTCCAAGAGATAGGAGTGTTACATTTACGTCCATACAGAATTTCAAAAGGACTGAACTTAGCTGACGATTGATAGTTGTTATTGTATGCAAATTCTGCTAAATGTAAATAATCCTCCCACTTACCTGGTTGATCCTTAATATACATTCTTAGCAGATCTTCTAATACCTGATTAACTCTTTCAGATTGTCCGTCCGTCCGAGGATGGAAGGAAGTGCTGAAATTTAGTGTTGTGTTTAATCCCTTAAACAAAGATCTCCAGAAATTCCCTGTGAATTTAGGATATCTGTCTGAAATAATAACCTTTGGGATACCATGTAACCGAAAAATTTGTTTCAGAAATATATCAGCTATGTTTGCAGCCTTGTAAGTGGTTTTAACAGGAATAAAATGTGCTGATTTACTTAGTTTATCTACTACCACCATAATTGAATCATTCTGATTTTGATTTATGGGTAATCCAGTAATGAAATCTAAGCTGATTATTTCCCACTTCCAGCTAGGAATAGGCAAAGGTTTCAATAACCCAGTTGGATGCTGATGTTCTGTTTTTACTTGTTGACAGTCCAAACATCTAGCTATATACTCAGCTGCTTCCGATTTCATGTTAGGCCAAAAATAATCTTTTCTCTACATGGTGACAGTCTTCTGGTAGCCTGGATGCCCTGAGTAAGGGGTTTTATTAACTTCATCTAGAATTAACAATTTAATTTTAGATACATTAGGCACATACAGTCTGTCTTTAAACAATAAAAATCCATCTTTGTTTAGGCTATAACCCTTTATTAAACTTTCGGTAGGTTCTTCTTTAGCTGTAGCTTGTAACTTTTGATAAATTTCATATGATTTTATCCCTTCACACAACTGTTCATTTAAATCAGAGGTATAAGTGTTGCTAGCTGATATAAAATCCAGCCTTGCATTTCTGCTCAAAGCATCAGCCACCTTATTTTCCTTTCCTTTTATGTGCTGAATTTTGAAATCGTATTCACTTAAGAAGGCCAACCATTTGGCTTGCCTTGCGTTTAAGTTAGGCTGATCTAAAAGGTATTTTAGACCCTTATTATCAGTCATTAAGGTAAACTTTCTGCCTATTAAGTGGTGTCGCCACATCTTTAAGGCATGAATAACAACAGCTAATTCTAAATCATAAGTGACATAATTCTTTTCATGAATCTTCAGCTTCCGGGACTCATAGGCAATGACATGCCCATCCTGAGTCAACACTCCGCCTAGACCATCATTACAAGCATCGGTGCAAACCACGAAATCTTTATTAGGATCCGCTATTCTTAGAATAGGCCCAGTTGTTAATAAAGTCTTTAATTTCTTAAAGATTTCTTCACACTTCAAGTTCCAACCAAACTTCTTGCCTTTCTTTTGCAAGGAAGTGATTGGGTTGGCTATTTTTGAAAAGCCTTCAATGAATCTCCTGTAATAACCGGTAATTCCCATGAAGGATCTAACATCTGTTACGTCTTTTGGTACTGGCCATTCTTCGATTGCCCGGATCTTTTCAGGATCAACTGAAATCCCTTCCTTAGTCACTACGTGACCTAAGTACTGGATTTCATCCTTGAAGAAATCACACTTACTGAACTTCGCAAAGAGCTGTTGTTCTCGCAGTTCTTGTAAGACTATCCGTAAATGTTCTTTATGTTCCTCTTCGTTTTTAGAATAAATTAAAATGTCATCGATGAATACAACAACAAATTTATCTAAGTACTTATGCATTATTTTATTCATTAGGAACATAAAGACGGATGGGGCATTAGTAAGCCCAAATGGCATTACGACAAATTCGTAATGTCCATACCTCGTTCTGAAAGCTGTCTTAAATATGTCCTCTTCTTTAATCCTCACCTGATGATAACCTGACCTCAGGTCTATCTTAGAGAACACCGTAGCTCCACGTAGCTGATCAAACAGATCATCTATATGAGGCAACGGATATCTGTTTTTAATTGTCATTTTATTTAGTTGACGGTAATCTATGCAAAGTCGCATAGTTCCGTCCTTCTTTTTAACAAAGATTACTGGTGCTCCTCAAGGGGACACACTGGGTCGAATGTAATTATTATCTATTAACTCCTTTAACTGTTTTTTTAATTCGTTAAGCTCCAGAATATTCATATGATACGGAGCCTTTGAATTGGGTATAGCACCTGGTACCAGCTCAATTGTGAAATCCAGTTCCCTCTTGGGAGGTAATCCTGGAATTTCCTCCGGAAAAACATCAGTAAATTCATTTCCTACAGGAATATCCTCAACTTTTATCTTGTTTATTTCAGACTTAACTGCCTCATCTGTAATAGTTACAGCATAGGATTTGCACCCTTTTCTGACTGCTCTTTTAAGTTGTAAAGCAGAAATCTGCCTGACTACGGTTTTCCTAGGAATACCCTTAACCGTTACAGGTTGTTCGTTATTATTTACACACGTAAAAGTTTTATCAAAACAGTTTAAAACTACCTTATGTTGTTCTACCCAGTCCATACCAATAACTATATCATACGAGCCAAGTGGCAAAACATTTAATTTAACAGCAGTTTTAAAATCATTCATATCTAGAGCACATTCCTTAACATAACAGTTCACCTTCCTTTTTGCCCCAGTGGCTAGTTGTACTGACAAAGAGTTATCAAACTTGTCAACAGTCAAATTACACTTTTCTACTATCTGTGGTGAAATATAACTAAGGCTATCACCTGGATCTATTAAAATAGTTACAGGGGTTTTGTTAACCATACCTCCTGCTTCCACCATGGAAATTTGATAGTCAGCTTGGCGGTTCTCCAACGCTGCATTGATTCGGGGCATCGTCCCTGCAAAGTCTCCAACAGTCATTTCATCTTGTATAGTATGAATATTGTTGTTTGGTTTCTTCCGATTTGGGAAAACTGAATCATAGTGTGGGCCATTGCACTCCCAGCACTTAACAGGCTCCTTTCGTTCAAAATTCTTAGTGTAATTTGCATGATTGTTAGTAGCCTCCTTGCTGCCCTTGAAGTTGTGGGAATGATTAGCAGTTCCATTTTTGCTTCCCTGGAATTTTTTACCATTAAAATGGTTTTCGTTCTTGTTATTCTTAAAAAATTTATGGGGTACAAACTCCTTTTTCCTGTACTCAAGCTGATTACTGTTCTTTTTAGCCTTCCAGTTGGCTATCCCTTCTTTCTTTTTATTCTGTTCAAAACAGAAATTAGCTTTTCGCATAGCTTCTTCCAGAGTTTTGGGGTTATCATATTCGATTCTATCATTTCTATGATATGGCAGGCAGCTAAGAAACCGCTGTACTTTAGGTTTCTCTTCAACAAAATACGGCACATATCTTAACAGACTTAAGAACTTACTGTTTAAGTCCTTCATCGTCATAGATCCTAGCTTTAACTCATAAAATTCCTTGGCCCTTTCTTCATAGTATTGTTCGGACAGAAATTTCTTTTTGAAGTACCTTTTAAAGGTACTCCCATTTACCTCTTTTTCTTTGATCCCCTTGACCCTTTTCAAGTCTTGCCACCATATATTCTCCTTTCCAGAAAGGTTATAGATGGCCATTCTTGCCTTCAACTGATTTGAATAGTTGTATATCTGGAAATACTTTCTCATCCTGGATAACCAGGATTCTGCCTCTTCTCCTGTTTCAGATTCTCCATTGAAAGTTGGGGGTTTTATTTTTTTGAACTCCCCAGAAATTTCTTCATAAGGTCTATACTTTTTCTTTCTGTTATACAACTCAGCATCACTGCTGTCACTAGTAGTGTGATAGCTGTGTTGTTCCCTTCTTCCTTTAGATGATGAACTGCTGTCTGATTTAGCTAGTTTCACCCTTTTAGAACCTTTTTGATGACTAGCTTCTTCAGATTCAGATCTTTTGTTTCTTCCTTTAGTCTGAAATTTTTCCATCAAAATTTGATTTAACTGCTCTTGAGTTTTCAGAATCCTTTCATTATCCTTCTTGGCTGTTTCTATCTCAGTCTTTAAACCATTTATAGTCTGCATCATCTCTGAGGAGTGACCAATTACCTCCTCTATCACAGGTTCTCTGGACATCTGTCTTGTCTCAGTGTTTGGAGATTCCTCCTCAGCATATTCTCCTAGCTTCTCCATACCTGTCTGTTATATTCAGAAAAGGAAATTTTCTGTTCTTTTACATGAAACAAAAATACAAAGTTAGTACATAAATTTTTCTTTTCTTTTATGGTTCTGCGGAAACTAGTTGGGCCACATCAAGACCTAGTATTTGAACCATGCTCTGATACCACATGTCAAAACCCAAAAATTCCGAAAAATTTAAAATTTTTAAAATAGCAAGTAATGTTAATAAATTCATTCCTTGATCTGTTTGTTTTAGTTAAGTGATCATAAATATGTCTAAATGATTTGTTGTTATACTCAGATGTTGATATGAGTTTCTTTACCGTTGCTGATTGTTTTCTGTTCTTCAATCATAAGGGGGAATTACTATGACAGACTGGGCTTACTTAACTTCCGAGCTAATGCAACAGGTTTCTTTCCCTTTACAGATATACAGGTAAGTTCAGGTCGCTGCAATTAAATCGTTTAAAGTGTTATAAGTCAATTAGCTATACCAATGCATTCAGTAAAAAGGTCTAACCCTGTTATCAAACTTTAAAAGGTAGCTTTCATCCTATGACCTCCTTCTGATCTTACTGTTATAGAATTAGAACTACTAGAGAGTATGATAGCTATGTTTTCTTGAGAACAAATGGATTAACTAACTCTATGAGTATTTGTTCTTGTAATGCAATTGTACTTCATTTCTAGCATTGTAAAATACAACGGGGTGACCATACCCAATTCAGTTTTTACTCATTCATAATTACTGTATCAAGCCAAGTTTTATGTCAGAATATATTTTTGATTCACACTTTCCATTAAGCAAGAACTGGAATTATCCATATATATACTTAGCTTGTTTTTAGCATTTACAATGTATCCTGTCAGTTACAGCTCTCTTTTTGTCCTTTCAGGGTTTGTTTGGATTGTAAAACTATTCCTATTTCTATGATTGTCAAAGGATTAAGAACTATGAGTTATCTTGATTAAACTCATTGAGCCTTAAGGATAACAAGAGACTACTTGTTCTAACCGGAAATCTGTATCAATTAAGTGATTGTTATTACATTATATCAGTAGATGAAATGTACCAGAGTAATCCAAATCATAGATTGCGAGTTAGGTAACTTACATCCTACAGTCATAGTTACCTAAAGAAGAAAATTGCAAGTCCTGTAACATCTGTACAAGCTTTAGAAATTGGTATTATTGTTGTAAAATTGTAAACCACTATACCCAACATTGTTACCCTTATCTTAGAGACTTAGAAGAGATGCCATATGTGTTGTCTCTTCCCATGAGGCTAGGGTATGTGGAAAATTAGTAATAAGGTATTGTGAACCACTTATAGTTTAATATTACTCCCTTGCTCTTATTATTTTTATAATGCAGATCAAATTTCCTCTATGTATAAAGTACTTCAAGACTGAATTTGGACGATATCAATAATGCATGGTTTAAAGAATGTAAGGCAACATTTTCATTATATAAAATAGCAAGGTTTATGGTATTATCCTAATGTTTTGAATGTTAAAAGGATAACAAGTGAACTATGGTTTTGCAATCAATATAGATAACCATGCGATAAATCTGTTTACCCAAGCTATGATATTTAATTGGCAAAATGATGGAAATTTCATCGGAGTCTTAGACACTATTGACAATTGCATGTCTTTAATGATTGTAGGGCGAATGTGAATGTTCACAATACAAGGTTCGAAGGCATTGTTTTCATCATGCAATACTGGCAAGTTTAAATATAGTGTCACGACCCTTATGGAATATCCATTTCATAATTTTAATCACCTCTGCTATGATTTTGTTTATTCCCATTATGGTTTTGTTTTGAAAAACAAATTAATGGGAATCTTGTTGTAAAACTTTAGAACCTCAACCCACTTGCATGAAAATTATATGGGCGCTACGTGGTGGCTTCAGGACCAAGTATTGATGATATATAACGTTGACTAAACCCTACATCGTCATTTCTCCTTTGCCTTCGGGCTGGTCGCTCTGTGAAACCCCCTAGTCTGAGTTTTTGGTTGAAGCGTTGTTGGTAACAGCTCCCATGCTGCTACAGTTCTTTGTGCTTGTCCAAAGTATCGTTGAAGCTCAATATAATTTTGTTGTTGGAAACTGTAGCTTGTTAAGAATCTAGGGTTTGTACTTTTGTTATCCAAAGTAACCCTGTCACAGCGTGACCATTTCTCTCGGCTTGGTTTTATCAAGGCTTCCATCGGGGAAGATATCCATTGCTTTCGCTAGCTTAGTCACTCGGTGGCAAGGGTGGGGTTTTTACACATAATGTGTTCATGGTTATCAGGACATTTACTGTAATTGCAGCCTCCTCCAATGCTGGTAAGCTACTGTATTTCTCCTTCGCATTAGCAGTTATAAGAAATTGTTTTCAAATGAAAATAAGGTTTTTAACTGATACCACTCCGTCTATGCAGGTCCTGGCTCCACTTACGTCATGGGTGGCACAAGCTTCAGCAAGAGGCATTTCCGGGTAAGCCTGGTTCTTACCATGGCATTTTCCTCCTTGTGGTTTGTTTGGGCGGTAGGGTTTTGACTATGAAGGGAGGAGTCTGTGACTGTCTACGTTCTGTTGGGTATTCTATCTGCTTGATACCGCCAGATCTTGACAGGTTTAACCCTGTGACGTGAATGGAATGTTATGGCTGTAGTCAAAAGTAATTTATTTGTCTTCCTTTAGGTATTAGGGTTTTCTTACAGAAGATTTACTGTATAAAAGAGAAGAGAACGATGGCTGTGAGCCTGTTCTGTAGATGAGGTTAAGGCCTCGGGGTTTTATGTTTTGTTACAGTACTTTTATATGATTCAGGGTTTATCACCCAAGGTTTCGAAATTGAATTTAATGTAAAGTGTTTCCTGTACTATGGGCTTACTTATCGCATGCGGTTTCTTTGTCCTATGCTTCGTACAGTAGTAATGGAATTTTTTTAAGTGTTTAAACCACTTATACAGTAGATTTGTGACTCGGCTGTAGGTGAAGTCGTTGTCCTAATTCTTAATGTTTATTTTTACTTGTTAATCTGTAGAGATAGGGTTCCAACTGAATCTTACAGTTGTGATGTAGTTTAATTGTTCTTTCTGTCACTTCGATTTCGACTCTGTTGTTATTTGAGAGTAAATGGAAGAATGATATTTTTATACGGTTGAGCCTGATAAATGAACTAGATTACTGTTCTGCTATTTCTTTAGTTTTGAAACAATAACTAAGTTTTATGATTAAGACTCTATCGAAGATTTGAGAGTCAAGTGAGAGAGATTACGATAATGTGTAAGCTCGATATTGAGCTATGTACAAATCTGCTAACTCTACTGTGTTAAAATAATAGCTAGGTTATTTAAACTGTTGGTAATTCCTTGAATAATTTTCTGTTAGGGTTTATGTTCAATAGATTTTTTAAATGCTTATTATGTCATTATGATTATGACTCTATCGGTACTGAGAGTCAAGTGAAGGATATAAACATAAATTTTTGAGCTCGATAATGAACTAATACTATTTTGCTGTCTCTATGTTTTTAAAACAGTAACTGGGTTATTTAACCATGTTAGATTCTTGTGATAACTTCCTGCTAAGGTTTTGCTCATGTATTTACTTGTTAAACAAAGACTTGTTAACAATTTAATTAGGGCTTGGTACCCTTATATAGAGATCCTAACTACGACTACAAACCCCTGCAAGGACTGTCAGCCATGATATAAATATTATAATGTTTAAGATTATATTTACTATTTTCTTCTATGACTGTTTGTTAAATCTTGAATACATAGAGCATAAATATCTTATTCGTAACCCTGACTTAACTATTCAACCACTATAACTAAATTAGGTTTATAATTACAATAATAACCTATTATTTAAATTATTACTATTATATGGAAAGCATTAACGCTACCTTATCAATAATGTAATAATGATATTAAAGAACGCTTGAAAACTCAATAACTCTACCAAATCTATCTACTGCCATTCTGAGATACTAACATTACTAACTAATTACTCTTCAAACAAATAGAAATAAACACAACATACATTCATTCCTATTTAATAAACATACAGAAATAGATGGCAGAACCTGTTTAAGCTGTGGACAACAACAGCAATGGGAGGCTGTTCCTCCCTACCAACTCCTGGAGAGTGCCCAGACAGCACTTCTCAGGACCCCCGAGCTTGCTCTGGTCTCCCTGGCTGGAACTAGGTGCAGCAAAGTAATTCTCTCAGCCAAAACAGCTATAATGGAACCAAGTTACTGCAGCATTTCTCTCAACAACTTCCTTACTATATATTTCCCTCTTCCTCAATGGGACTCCTGAATGACATTCACCTGAATGTATTCTCCCTACAGAACAATTCGAACCCTCAGCTCAGTTCATTGAGTACTGTTTAAAAGATTGCCTAGGTCTTTGTTGGGTTACTGTCATTAATGAGCCACCTGCTCAGATTCCACTTTCTTGGGGAATCATGACCCCAAATATAGGGAAGTTGCCACCTGCAACTTAGGAAGTGTTTGAGGATGCTGCCACTTGTCTTTTGCCTTTCCACCTAGTTCCATCCACCAGTTTGACCAGTAACCTCTTTTTAACAGCTCTCCCATGCTGTTGTCTCCATAATTTATTTATTAATAATAAAATATTCTGAATTACATTCCCTTTCTAGTGACTCTGTTGAGTCATCAATTCCTACTTAGCATTAAATTTAACATAATTTCTCAGGAATATAATGAAATAATTACAAAATTGGGGTATGTGACATACACACCCCCTTAAAATGTAACATCGTCCTCGATGTTACTTATTCCTCATCCTCAGCCACCTTCTGGAATAGATTTGGGTATGCTTCCCGCATCTTACTTTCCAGTTCCCAGGCAGCTTCTTCAGGACTAAGGTGCTTCCATTGCACCTTCAGCTATCCAATTGTGCGGTTCCGCAGAGTAATTTCCCTCCTCCCGAGGATATAATCCGGTTCCACCAGAACTTCCCCTTCTGGTTCTACCTGTACAACGTTCCAATCAATCACATGAGTAGCATCATGAACATAATTTTTCAAAACAAAAATATGGAAAACATTGTGCACTTTTAAATTAGGTGGTAATGCTAGCTGATAAGCAACTTGACCAATTCTAGATAAAATTTCAAACGGACCACAGTAACGTGGCGCTAATTTTGCACAACTCCCCAGTCTTAGGGATCTCTTCTTTGGTCTTACCTTGATGAACACATGTTCACCTACCTGGAACTCTTTAGGAGTTCTTTTCAAATCTGCTTGGCTCTTTTGCCGATCCTGGGCAATCTTCAAATTTTCCTGCACTTGTTTCACAACCTGTTCCATTTCTTTCAATAATTCAGGACCTAACACTAATCTATCTACTGGATTATTCCAAGAGATAGGAGTGTTACATCTACGTCCATACAGAATTTCAAAAGGACTGAACTTAGCTGACGATTGATAGTTGTTATTGTATGCAAATTCTGCTAAATGTAAATAATCCTCCCACTTACCTCGTTGATCCTTAACATACATTCTTAGTAGATCTTCTAATACCTGATTAACTCTTTCAGTTTGTCCGTCCGTCTGAGGATGGAAGGAAGTGCCGAAATTTAGTGTTGTGTTTAATCCCTTAAACAAAGATCTCCAGAAATTCCCTGTGAATTTAGGATCTCTGTCTGAAATAATAACCTTTGGGATACCATGTAACCGAAAAATCTGTTTCAGAAATATATCAGCTATGTTTGCAGCCTTGTAAGTGGTTTTAACAGGAATAAAATGTGCTGATTTACTTAGTTTATCTACTACCACCATAATTGAATCATTCTGATTTTGATTTCTGGGTAATCCAGTAATGAAATCTAAGCTGATTATTTCCCACTTCCAGCTAGGAATAGGAAAAGGTTGCAATAACCCAGCTGGATGCTGATGTTCTGTTTTTACTTGTTGATAGTCCAAACATCTAGCTATATACTCAGCTGCTTCCGATTTCATGTTAGGCCAAAAATAATCTTTTCTCAACATGGTGACAGTCTTCTGGTAGCCTGGATGCCCTGAGTAAGGGGTTTTATTAACTTCATCCAGAATTAACAATTTAATTTTAGATACATTAGGCACATACAGTCTGTCTTTAAACAATAAAAATCCATCTTTGTTTAGGCTAAAACCCTTTATTAAACTTTCGGTAGGTTCTTCTTTAGCTGTAGCTTGTAACTTTTGATAAATTTCATTTGATTTTATCCCTTCAGACAAATGTTCATTTAAATCAGAGGTATAAGTGCTGCTAGCTGATATAAAATTCAGCCTTGCATTTCTACTCAAAGCATCAGCCACCTTATTTTCCTTTCCTTTTATGTGCTGAATTTCGAAATCGTATTCACTTAAGAAGGCCAACCATTTGGCTTGCCTTGCATTTAAGTTAGGCTGATCTAAAAGGTATTTTAGACCCTTATTATCAGTCATTAAGGTAAACTTTCTGCCTATTATGTGGTGTCGCCACATCTTTAAGGCATGAATAACAGCAGCTAATTCTAAATCATAAGTGGCATAATTCTTTTCATGAATCTTCAGCTTCCGGGACTCATAGGAAATGGCATGCCCATCCTGAGTCAACACTCTGCCTAGACCGTCATTACAAGCATCGGTGCAAACCACGAAATCCTTATTAGGATCCACTATTCTTAGAATAGGAACAGTTGTTAATAAAGTCTTTAATTTCTTAAAGCTTTCTTCACACTTCAAGTTCCAATCAAACTTCTTGCCTTTCTTTTGCAAGGAAGTGATTGGGTTGGCTATTTTTGAAAAGCCTTCAATGAATCTCCTGTAATAACCGGTAATTCCCATGAAGGATCTAACATCTGTTACGTCTTTTGGTACTGGCCATTCTTCGATTGCCCGGATCTTTTCAGGATCAACTGAAATCCCTTCCTTAGTCACTACGTGACCTAAGTACTGGATTTCATCCTTGAAGAAATCACACTTACTGAACTTCGCAAAGAGCTGTTGTTCTCGCAGTTCTTGTAAGACTATCCGTAAATGTTCTTTATGTTCCTCTTCGTTTTTAGAATAAATTAAAATGTCATCGATGAATACAACAACAAATTTATCTAAGTACTTATGCATTATGTTATTCATTAGGAACATAAAGACGGATGGGGCATTAGTAAGACCAAATGGCATTACGACAAATTCGTAATGTCCATACCTCGTTCTGAAAGCTGTCTTAAATATGTCCTCTTCTTTAATCCTCACCTGATGATAACCCGACCTCAGGTCTATCTTAGAGAACACCGTAGCTCCACGTAGCTGATCAAACAGATCATCTATATGAGGCAACGGATATCTGTTTTTAATTGTCATCTTATTTAGTTGACGGTAATCTATGCAAAGTCACAGAGTTCCGTCCTTCTTTTTAACAAAGATTACTGGTGCTCCCCAAGGGGACACACTGTGTCGAATGTAATTCTTATCTATTAACTCCTTTAACTGTGTTTTTAATTCGTTAAGCTCCAGAATATTCATATGATACGGAGCCTTTGAATTGGGTATAGCACCTGGTACCAGCTCAATTGTGAAATCCAGTTCCCTCTTGGGAGGTAATCCTGGAATTTCCTCCGGAAAAACATCAGTAAATTCATTTACTACAGGAATATCCTCAACTTTTATCTTGTTTATTTCAGACTTAACTGTCTCATCTGTAATAGTTACAGCATAGGCTTTGCACCCTTTTCTGACTGCTCTTTTAAGTTGTAAAGCAGAAATCTGCCTGACTACGGTTTTCCTAGGAATACCCTTAACCGTTACAGGCTGTTCGTTATTATTTACACACGTAAAAGTTTTATCAAAACAGTTTAAAACTACCTTATGTTGTTTTAACCAGTCCATACCAATAAGTATATCATACGAGCCAAGTGGCAAAACATTTAATTTAACAGCAGTTTTAAAATCATTCATATCTAGAGCACATTCCTTAACATAACAGTTCACCTTCCTTTTTGCCCCAGTGGCTAGTTGTACTGACCAAGAGTTATCAAACCTGTCAACAGTCAAATTACACTTTTCTACTATCTGTGGTGAAATATAACTAAGGCTAGCACCTGGATCTATTAAAATAGTTACAGGGGTTTTGTTAACCATACCTCCTACTTCCACCATGGAAGTTTGATAGTCAGCTTGGCGGTTCTCCAACGCTGCATTGATTCGGGGCATAGTCCCTGCAAAGTCTCCAACAGTCATTTCATCTTGTATAGTATGAATATTGTTGTTTGGTTTCTTCCGATTTGGGAAAACTGAAGCATAGTGTGGGCCATTGCACTCCCAACACTTAACAGGCTCCTTTCGTTCAAAATTCTTAGTGTAATTTGCATGATTGTTAGCAGCCTCCTTGCTTCCCTTGAAGTTGTGGGAATGATTAGCAGTTCCATTTTTGCTTCCCTGGAAGTTTTTACCATTAAAATGGTTTCCGTTCTTGTTATTCTTAAAAAATTTCTGTGGTACAAACTCCTTTTTCCTGTACTCAAGCTGATTACTGTTCTTTTTAGCCTTCCAGTTGGCTATCCCTTCTTTCTTTTTATTCTGTTCAAAACAGAAATTAGCTTTTCGCATAGCTTCTTCCAGAGTTTTGGGGTTATCATATTCGATTCTATCATTTATATGATATGGCAGGAAGCTAAGAAACCGATGTACTTTAGGTTTCTCTTCAACAAAATACGGCACATATCTTAACAAACTTAAGAACTTACGGTTTAAGTCCTTCATCGTCATAGATCCTATCTTTAACTCATAAAATTCCTTGGCCCTTTCTTCATAGTATTGTTCGGACAGAAATTTCTTTTTGAAGTACCTTTTAAAGGTACTCCAAGTTACCTCTTTTTCTTTGATCCCCTTGACCCTTTTCAAGTCTTGCCACCATATATCCGCCTTTCCAGAAAGGTTATAGATGGCCATTCTTGCCTTCAGCTGATTTGAATAGTTGTATATCTGGAAATACTTTCTCATCTCGGATAACCAGGATTCTGCCTCTTCTCCTGTTTCAGATTCTCCATTGCAAGTTGGGGGTTTTATTTTTTTGAACTCCCCAGAAATTTCTTCATAAGGTCTGTACTTTTTCTTTCTGTTATACAACTCAGCCTCACTGCTATCACTAGTAGTGTGATAGTTGTGTTGTTCCCTTCTTCCTTCAGATGATGAACTGCTGTCTGATTTAGCTAGTTTCACCCTTTTAGACCCTTTTTGATGACTAGCTTCTTCAAATTCAGATCTTTTGTTTCTTCCTTCAGTCTGAAATTTTTCCATCAAAATTTGATTTAACTGCTCTTGAGTTTTCAGAATCCTTTCATTATCCTTCTTGACTGTTTCTATCTCAGTCTTTAAACCATTTATAGTCTGCATCAGCTCTGAGGAGTGAGCAATTACCTCCTCTATCACAGGTTCTCTGGACATCTGTCTTGTCTCAGTGTTTGGAGATTCCTCCTCAGCATATTCTCCTAGCTTCTCCATACCTGTCTGTTAGATTCAGAAAAGGAAATTTTCTATTCTTTTACATGAAACAAAAATACAAAGTTAGTACATAAATTTTTCTTTTCTTTTATGGTTCTGCGGAAACTAGTTAGGCCACATCAAGACCTAGTATTTGAACCATGCTCTGATACCACATGTCAAAACCCAAAAATTCTGAAAAATTTAAAATTTTTAAAATAGCAAGTAATGTTAATAAATGCATTCCTTGATCTGTTTGTTTTAGTTAAGTGATCATAAATATGTCTAAATGATCTGTTGTTATACTTAGATGTTGATATGAGTTTCTTTACCGTTGCTGATTGTTTTCTGTTCTTCAATCACAAGGGGGAATTACTATGATAGACTGGGCTTACTTAGCTTCCGAGCTAATGCAACAGGTTTCTTTCCCTTTACAGATATACAGGTAAGTTCAGGTCGCTGCAATTAAATCGTTTAAAGTGTTATAAGTCAATTAGCTATACCAATGCATTCAGTAAAAAGGTCTAACCCTGTTATCAAACTTTAAAATGTAGCTTTCATCCTATGTCCTCCTTCTGATCTTACTGTTATAGAATTAGAACTACTAGAGAGTATGATAGCTATGTTTTCTTGAGAACAAATGGATTAACTAAATCTATGAGTATTTGTTCTTGTAATGCAATTGTACTTCATTTCTAGCATTGTAAAATACAACGGGGTGACCATACCCAATTCAGTTTTTACTCATTCATAATTACTGTATCAAGCCAAGTTTTATGTCAGAATATATTTTTGATTCACACTTTCCATTATGCAAGAACTGGAATTATCCATATATATACTTAGCTTGTTTTTAGCATTTACAATGTATCCTGTCAGTTACAGGTCTCTTTTTGTCCTTTCAGGGTTTGTTTGGATTGTAAAACTATTCCTATTTCTATGATTGTCAAAGGATTAAGAACTATGAGTTATCTTGATTAAACTCATTGGGCCTTAAGGATAACAAGAGACTACTTGTTATAACTGGAAATCTGTATCAATTAAGTGATTGTTATTACATTGTATCAGCAGATGAAATGTACCAGAGTAATCCAAATCATAGATTGCGAGTTAGGTAACTTACATCCTACAGTCATAGTTACCTAAAGAAAATTGCAAGTCCTGTAACATCTGTACAAGCTTTAGAAATTGGTATTATTGTTGTAAAATTGTAAACCACTATACCCAACATTGTTACCCTTATCTTAGAGACTTAGAAGAGATGCCATATCTGTTGTCTCTTCCCATGAGGCTAGGGTATGTGGAAAATTAGTAATAAGGTATTGTGAACCACTTATAGTTTAATATTACTCCCTTGCTCTTATTATTTTTATAATGCAGATCAAATTTCCTCTATGTATAAAGTACTTCAAGACTGAATTTGGACGATATCAATAATGCATGGTTTAAAGAATGTAAGGCAACATTTTCATTATATAAAACAGCAAGGTTTATGGTATTATCCTAATGTTTTGAATGTTAAACGGATAACAAGTGAGCTATGGTTTTGCAATCAATATAGATAACCATGCGATAAATCTGTTTACCCAAGCTATGATATTTAATTGGAAAAATGATGGAAATTTCATCGGAGTCTTAGACACTATTGACAATTGCATGTCTTTAATGATTGTAGGGCGAATGTGAATGTTCACAATACAAGGTTCGAAGGCATTGTTTTCATCATGCAATACTGGCAAGTTTAAATATAGTGTCATGACCCTTATGGAATATCCATTTCATAATTTTAATCACCTCTGCTATGATTTTGTTTATTCCCATTATGGTTTTGTTTTGAAAAACAAATTAATGGGAATCTTGTTGTAAAACTTTAGAACCTCGACCCACTTGCATGAAAATTATCTGGGCGCTACGTGGTGGCTTCAGGACCAAGTATTGATGATATATAACATTGACTAAACCCTACATCGTCATTTTTCCTTTGCCTTCGGTCTGGTCGCTCTGTGAAACCCCCTGGTCTGAGTTTTTCGTTGAAGCGTTGTTGGTAACAACTCCCATGATGCTATAGTTCTTTATGCTTGTCCAAAGTATCGTTGAAGCTCAATATAATTTTGCTGTTGGCAACTGTAGCTTGTTAAGAATCTAGGGTTTGTACTTTTGTTATCCAAAGTAACCCTGTCACAGCGTGACCATTTCTCTCGGCTTGGTTTTATCAAGGCTTCCATCGGGGAATATATCCATTGCTTTCGCCAGCTTAGTCACTCGGTAGCAAGGGTGGGGTTTTTACACATAATGTGTTCATGGTTATCAGGACATTTACTGTAATTGCAGCCTCCTCCAATGCTGGTAAGCTACTGTATTTCTCCTTCGCATTAGCAGTTATAAGAAATTGTTTTCAAATGAAAATAAGGTTTTTAACTGATACCACTCCGTCTATGCAGGTCCTAGCTCCACTTACGTCATGGGTGGCTCAAGCTTCAGCAAGAGGCATTTCCCGGTAAGCCTGGTTCTTACCATGGCATTTTCCTCCTTATGGTTTGTTTGGTCGGTAGGGTTTGGACTATGAAGGGACGATTCTATGACTGTCTACGTTCTGTTGGGTATTCTATCTGCTTGATACCACCAGATCTTGACAGGTTTAACCCTGTGACGTGAATGGAATGTTATGGCTGTAGTCAAAAGTAATTTATTTGTCTTCCTTTAGGTATTAGGGTTTTCTTACAGAAGATTTACTGTATAAAAGAGAAGAGAACGATGGCTGTGAGCCTGTTCTGTAGATGAGGTTAAGGCCTCGGGGTTTTATGTTTTGTTACAGTACTTTTAAATGATTCAGGGTTTATCACCCAGGGTTTCGAAATTGAATTTAATGTAAAGTGTTTCCTGTACTATGGGCTTACTTATCGCATGCGGTTTCTTTGTCCTATGCTTCGTATAGTAGTAATGGAATTTTTTTAAGTGTTTAAACCACTTATACAGTAGATTTGTGACTCGGCTGTAGGTGAAGTCGTTGTCCTAATTCTTAATGTTTATTTTTACTTGTTAATCTGTAGAGATAGGGTTCCAACTGAATCTTACAGTTGTGATGTAGTTTAATTGTTCTTTCTGTCACTTCGATTTCGACTCTGTTGTTATTTGAGAGTAAATGGAAGAATGATATTTTTATACGGTTGAGCCTGATAAATGAACTAGATTACTGTTCTGCTATTTCTTTAGTTTTGAAACAATAACTAAGTTTTATGATTAAGACTCTATCGAAGATTTGAGAGTCAAGTGAGAGAGATTACGATAATGTGTAAGCTCGATATTGAGCTATGTACAAATCTGCTAACTCTACTGTGTTAAAACAATAGCTAGGTTATTTAAACTGTTGGTAATTCCTTGAATAATTTTCTGTTAGGGTTTCTGTTCAATAGATTTGTTAAATGCTTATTATGTCGTTATGATTATGACTCTATCGGTACTGAGAGTCAAGTGAAGGATATAAACATAAAGTTTTGAGCTCGATAATGAACTAATACTATTTTGTTGTCTCTATGTTTTTAAAACGGTAACTAGGTTATTTAACCATGTTAGATTCTTGTGATAACTTCCTGCTAAGGTTTTGCTCATGTATTTACTTGTTAAACAAAGACTTGTTAACAATTTAATTAGGGCTTGGTACCCTTATATAGAGATCCTAACTACGACTACAAACCCCTGCAAGGACTGTCAGCCATGATATAAATATTATAATGTTTAAGATTATATTTACTATTTTCTTCTATGACTGTTTGTTAAATCTTGAATACACAGAGCATAAATATCTTATTCGTAACCCTGACTTAACTATTCAACCACTATAACTAAATTAGGTTTATAATTACAATAATAACCTATTATTTAAATTATTACTATTATATGGAAAGCATTAACGCTACCTTATCAATAATGTAATAATGATATTAAAGAACGCTTGAAAACTCAATAACTCTACCAAATCTATCTACTGCCATTCTGAGATACTAACATTACTAACTAATTACTCTTCAAACAAATAGAAATAAACACAACATACATTCATTCCTATTTAATAAACATACAGAAATAGATGGCAGAACCTGTTTAAGCTGTGGACAACAACAGCAATGGGAGGTTGTTCCTCCCTACCAACTCCTGGAGAGTGCCCAGAAAGCACTTCTCAGGACCCCCGAGCTTGCTCTGGTCTCCCTGGCTGGAACTAGGTGCAGCAAAGTAATTCTTTCAGCCAAAACAGCTATAATGGAACCAAGTTACTGCAGCATTTCTCTCAACAACTTCCTTACTGTATATTTCCCTCTTCCTCAATGGGACTCCTGAATAACATTCACCTGAATGTATTCTCCCTCTAGAACAATTCGAACCCTCAGCTCAGTTCATTGAGTACTATTTAAAAGATTGCCTAGGTCTTTGTTGGGTTACTGTCATTAATGAGCCACCTGCTCATATTCCACTTTCTTGGGGAATCATGACCCCAAATATAGAGAAGTTGCCACCTAAAACTTAGGAAGTGTTTGAGGATGCTGCCACTTGTCTTTTGCCTTTCCACCTAGTTCCATCCACCAGTTTGACCAGTAACCTCTTTTTAACAGCTCTCCCATGCTGTTGTCTCCATAATTTATTTATTAATAATAAAATATTCTGAATTACATTCCATTTCTAGTGACTCTGCTGAGTCATCAATTCCTACTCAGCATTAAATTTAACATAATGTCTCAGGAATATAATGAAATAATTACATAATTTTTACAAAATTGGGGTATGTGACAGAACTAGACCAGAAAAAGGACAAAGCAGCCCAAGTTGGCCATCCAAATTGGAATTGGTCAGTTTTGATTATTATGGTTTAACCAAGGTAGAGAATGGATAACCTTCTTTGTAATCACTGAAACTTCACAAACTTCCCTTATCATATTTTTCATTACTCTCTTGGTTTCCACTTAAGCCTCCTTTTTCACTAAATATTCATAATTTTAATATGCCTACATTTTTTAACAACTACAAAGAATATGTTGGAAATTTTTATTTATAATCCTTTTATTGCTTTCGTATTATAAGTTATAATTACGATGATTGTGTTCCTTATTTTTTTTCCCAAAACATATTTCAAATTTCAATATCTTTTGGGATGCTTAACGGCTCCATAATTTGATGCAAAACTTTAATAGAAATTATAATCATGATGAATATGCTACAAGAATCCTCTACCGTCGCAATTTGATATTTAGTTCTAGTTGGGTACTTTATAAGATCAAATTTTTAATGGGAATACCATTTATTCATTATTGGTTTCAGTAGGCAGAAAAGAATTAAACCAGTGATCATCGATCCTGGGTTGTATAGATTAAAAAATATGATGTTTTTTGGGTTACAGAAAAAAGAAGCATACCTACTGCATTCAAGATGTTTACAGGTGTAGTTCTATTACCCCTTCATCTTGTACATTGGTGATGTGTTTTTCAATATCACTTCATTTAAATAAATGTTTCATTATTCATTTGCTATGGTAGTTGGTGGAAATATTTTTGGCCATACATATCAACATCACATCCTTGGATTTATGTGTTTCATTTATTGAAGAAAATCCCAACCACATTTGAATAATTTTGATAATTTATGTTTGTGGAATCACAATAACAACCTACAGAGTCACCTGTTACTCTCAAAAAATTTCTTCTCAAGACATTGGACTCGTTATGGACAACCTTTTCTCTCTATTGAATTTAGAATGCTTTCTAGTGTAGCACTGGCATGGTGTACTATATCTAGATTTCCCTTGTCAAGCTCTAGTATGTATTTGACTTTTCCTTCCAGATTGCTTCTGTGACAACCTTATAAATAACGATTAAAGTCTCTAGGAACATTAAGAACATGAGCTCATTCTCGTGGGTTTCCCTTTAAAATTGCAATTTCTTTGACAGGTTGACTAGTAGAGAGGTTACCTTGAGTCTAGCTTGTAGTATTAACTAGAGAATTTGCAAGTTCTGGGGGATGCTTCCTATTGGTGTTTTACATATTTACGAAGACCAATTCTCATATTTGAGGACTTTCTTTGTAATGAATTCAGTGGTACTAGAAGTTGTCTCTGACTAGTGTGGCATAAGTTGAATGTTCCTGATGTGAGGGTCTTATTCCCTACTGAAGATTCCTTATTTAATTCATATTCTTATAAAGGAAGAGAAAAAAATATGCATATTATAGATTCATGTGATTTTCAGTGTAATAATATCTATTCATAGCAAGGTAATCCCAAGAACTCATTTCAGTACTTTTGTCCTTGGGGAAAACTGTTGTATGACCGCCATTAGTATATTGTGGCTTTTTTGGATCTTATATGTATCTCGGTTTTAGTATATTATGATTTAATGTATCATGACTATGTATCATGACTGTGGCTCAACAAGTCAAATCATTAAACAACAATTTGTTTAATGAGCAAGTTGGCTCAACAATTTGATTGGTTTGTGCTTTACAACCCCACAGTTCATTCTTTTGTAGCTCCAAGTTGGTAAGAATTCTCAATGACTATTAATATTTTGGCATGTTAGCGATTAATGGTTCTATCAAGGTAAGCTTGGACAACTATACATATTTTTTCATAAATGAGGGTTTTTGAAAAATCTGAAATATTGATGTTATAATTGAATTTATTTGGAGATAAGTTGTGAAAGCTACTCCAACATATTGATTTGTGTGAAGCATCCTTTTGTAAAATATGAAACTGTAGGGAAACGATAATGGAATGTGGTTTAAAGGTGAAAAAGTCATAAATTGTGCATTTTAGTAAATAAATGCATCAAGTGGCCTTGGACAAATTATACATGTTTTTGTTAATAGCAATACCATTTTGACCATGCTTAGTCCCATTGGCTATGCCAAATGTGCAAAAGTTGTGAACTTTGATTATTCTATTTAAGGGTGTTAGCTCAATGGAAGAGCACCTACCTTAAAGGAAGGATGTAATATCCCTAATTTGAAAAATTACTCCATTTTGGCCAATTTTCGAACCTTGGACTAATGAACCCAAATTGCTCCAAAAGCACCCAAATTCTTTTGAATTCTGTATGGATGGGATTGAGAGGTCTTAATACATACTAATTCACTAGTCTATGAACTTTTTGTCCTCCCAAACGCTGTACGACCTTCCATATTTTCTGAACAAAGACCTGTATTTGATATAGGACATCAATGGAAACCAAACTGTAGCATTACTTTAGGTTTTAGGGTCTGCTATAACTCCCATAAAACAGAACGTTGCGAGACATAGAAATTGTGAGAAAAATGCTAACAATGGACATGAGATTTGTTGCACAATATTTAATCAAAACTAAAAGGATCTGAACACAGTATTTTGGTAATCAATATTACATCATAATTATCTCAAAAAATCATCAAAAACTCAGAGAAAGTCTGATGTAAAACAGATACAAAATCACTCCAAAAACTCCATGTGAAGATAGAGGCGAAACTAGCCCGATCACAAGTTTGCTTGGGAATATTACATGAAAGGTATGGAATTTAGAGCTATGGATCCAATGTGCAGATCATTACAGTGATATACATCAGATAACATAACCATGGAGTCAATAAATCATCCTCCACAAATTCTACACAACTATGAGTGCGCCATCAATAGTAGAACATGGACATTGAGAGAATATTGAGAGAAGAGATAGTGGAGAAAGAAATGGTAGATGAGCTCGAACTGAAAGGGGACTCGAACCTACATCAAAAAACCTTCATTAAGATCTGATAATAGGTCTGAATGGCCTCTACTATGACAAACTTGGACAAGGATCTTTCACCTTCAAAATTGGTTCAATGGCAGGGAAGATGAACATCCACCATGCAAGGACAAGCTAAAGCTCTACCAAATTGCAAAGATGCAAATGAAAAATGACCAAAATCTGTTATCCTTCATCATCCTCCTCTTTTATTAACCTCAAGTGAAATAAATATCTCGAATTCCCTCCCAGAGACTTCACTCAACTCGAATTAGTGATGGATTCTCTCGTGAGACACTTGTCCACTTCTTCCTTTCATTCCTCTTTCTCCAAATCGAATTGGGAATCTTGGCTGACCATAACTCCGTCTGTGCACCCTCTTGGTGGCTATTTTTAGCCCTGATATGTTATAAGTGTCATAGGTCTTCCATCGGGTCTGAATTTGTCATATTTTTCATAGATTCCTTCATCATTGTTGTCATAGATGCCATGGAATCCTGTCACAAGTGTCACAATTTATTTATTATGCTTCTTCCTCTTTATTGGGAATTACTCTTCCACTCCAATTCGAATCTCCTTGATCTTTGACAGGGATATTTCCCCTTCATATACCCCAAGTACGTTACCCTCCACCTTGAGTTCGAATTTTTGTGAGGATGATGCCAAGTTTAGTGGGGAATCTTTCCACATGTGGGTCCCACAACCTCTTATGTGCCCTCATGATCCAATGTCGCCTTATTTTCCTTATTATTATTATTTATTTGACCCATTTAATGTGAATTTATAATTCTAAGGTCATTTTGGGTATTTTAGCTCCCTTGTTCCAAATTGTGATGCTTCCATCCCCAACCTAGGGAACTAGTAAGTTAGTGGAATTTTTCCTCCATGATAGTTTATTTGGATGGGGACATTACAAACTTTGAATTGGGAATTTTCTCTTCATGTGACCCACCTTGTCCATTTGGCTCTAATTTTACATTATTACTAATTTGGACATCATGCTTGGCAATTATTTGACCCTTAGCACCAATTTGACAAACTATCATGAACATGGCAAAGTGGTTTAGGCCATTGTGACCCAATGCAAAATTTGGGGAAATGACACCGGAGGTTGGTGGTTCAATTCCTCTGTGCCCTATATATAGAAATCAATGACTAATTAAATGACCAATAAACATCAATCAATGACTAAATAAATGACTAGGTAGCAACAATCAATGACTAAATAAATGACCAGGTAAATGCACTTAATGACTAACTAAATGACCATTTAACCGCAATCAATGACTAAATAAATGAACAGTTAAAAACAATCAATGACTAAATAGATGATCAGTTAACATCAATTAATTACTAAAACAATGACTAAATATACTACTAAGCTGACCAATCACAACAACCAATAAATGGCTAAAAATTCTTAGTCTTTGCACCGAGTGAAACGAGGTGCTCTACAGCCCAGTATGGGGGAGATGTTGTAACATGTGTGGATGTAACGTCAAACACGAGTATGAGGGAGATGTTGTAACGACGAGTAAAAAAAGAGTAAAAAGTAATCAATTATATTATGTCGTCCATTAATAAATTCACGTCAGCTCATAAAATAAAAAAATTAATGAAAGTATTTTAAAAAAATCCATGTTGCCTCACAAAATTAAATATTATGAAAAGTAATTAAAAAATCGATGTTCGTTTATAAAATAAAAACTTAAACCCGGGTCTATCAATCAAGAGATATCAAATTTCTTGAGTTTAAATTTAAAAAAAGAAATACACCTCAAGAAATTGGATCCCTCTCGGTGCTTGATAGATACGGGTTTAAGATGGATCTATGCTGGTGTATTTAGTCGTGAGTTAAATGACTGGCAATTAACTACGAATAGTCACGTGACTAAATTTAGTCATTTATCTACAATTTTTGTTAATATATCACACTTTTTCTAGTAGTGAATTTATTACAAAGGAAATAGACCCGCGTGTTCTTTGATAAATCATCAATAAATTAAACTTAATACATAGATATACATATTGATGGCACATGAATAGTTTTAAACACATCACTATGTATTAAGTCCAGTATTGTGTTTGCTCCCATGGTTCCAAAAGGGAATCCCACCCTATTTTTTTTACCATATACAATGATCAAAAAATATTAAATCTAATGAGCAATGAGACATTCCTTCAACCATACCTTTACCATGTAATGCTCGGAGTCCCTTCTCTCCAGTATATCTCATTCTTTGATTGCATAGCATTTCCTTCTCTTCAAGGACATTAGGAGTCATGTCTTGTTCATTTTTATCCCTAGGAACAATAGAAATATTACACTTATAATTAAAATGTATTCCCAACAACTTGTACAAAGTTCCAATCTGAACTCCTCTTGTCAACACTATTGCTCCTTGAACCACCTTGCATGTGTCCTTTTCGAGTATAGTATATACACACTTGCATCACCCATATTACTTATAGATATCAAGTTTCTAGTTAGATTTGGAGTGTGGATAAGCTCGATTGGAGTTCTAATCCTTCCGTATCCGAGTAGGATATTTTGGGTTCGATCCCCAGTGGAGTCGCCAATTCTGTGATGGGAAAAATTCCCAATAATTGTTTGGGTTCAATTATTGCAAAGCATAAATACAAATGAACTAAATTCTTTAAACAATCAAGAAGTTCTTTAATCAAACAATTTGCATACATAAAGTTAAAGATAAATACCCAGTTGCCAATGTTTGAAGATGAATCCTCTGGTCTTGAGCTTTGCTCCTTAGCTTAGTCTCTTTGCTACAAACCCTGAAATGTAAACAACAAGAAGTGAAAGAAATAATATTAACTCGTAAATCATAAAAGAACAGCTGGATAATTATATATTCCTAAACCAATATAAATAATCATTTACAACCATTAATATGCAAATAACATTATGAATTGAACAAGAAAGAGTTCATTCATATATATATGTATATGGAAATAAGTACACGAAACAAATAAACCTAATAATGTGGTTGTCATTCTGGAGCCGAGTTCTGGGTTCTTCCTGTTGATGTATATGTAACTTTGGAATGTATTTCACCTATGTATTTCATCTATGTATATTGTACTCCTATAGAGATGTTATTATTCCTCTATACAGAAGTGTCATCATTTGTATTGACAAGTGTCGCAAGTGTTGTAACTTGCCGATGGGTTATTAGACCACCTTGATGGGGTTGGTCCTGTATGAGTCATGTGGTAAATGGGTTATTAGACCACCAAGTGTGGGGTCATCCCAGATTAATGTAACCATGGGTTATTAGGCTAAGTTAGACAAGTCGGCCCCACTGGGTTATTGGGTAGGACATGACAAGTATAAATAGAGATCGGGAGATCTCTATTTGATCATCTCATTACTCACACTTCTATCACTGGGAAAGTGGCGCACATGTGAGGAGGAGGATAAGATGCTAGGGGAAGACTATCTCTTGTAATTTGGTTGTATCATTTCTCTTTCTATCTCTGAGGAAGTTGCGCGGTTTTTCACCTTCTTGGTTTTCGCCGGTGAAACTCTATGTCTCTTGTGTGCTTGCATTATTGTGTCCATGACTGATATGTTGTAGATATGTTGTACATGTTATTCTCTCAGTTAAGATCTTAGATCAGATTGAAAATTCTGAAAAACTAATATGGTATCAGAGCTAGCCTGAAAGAAGGCATGGTATGGCATTTATGACACTTGTTGCACTTGCGAAGCTAGGGCTTGATATAGAAAAACCAGTCATCGTAGAACTTTCACTATAAATCCATTTCGGAAATGTTTCAAGATCTGAAACTCTTACAGGTCAAATATAAGATCCCCATGTACCTTTTTTCCGAAGCACAACTTCTAATTCGTTGTACTTTGTGTTTTATGATCTGTACAATCTAAGGTTTCTGCCTCTTCTAGATCTCGGTCATAAACAGGTGACCTAGGAAAAAAGGTCACAACTTGGGTTAGGAAGCTCCAAATAAAATTTCATAAAAAGTGACAAGTAGGGCATGGAATTTAGTTTCTCAGGTAAGGTTTCCAGAGGCCAAAGTTGAACCAGTGACATGTGGCACGCCGTACAAGTTCTCTCTCCTGTTTTATCCCATAAACAGGTCACGTTGCGACACTTGGAATAACTCTCTCTCATAGAATCCCATTGCAGTTAGACATGTGGGGTTGGAAAGATGACATGTCAAGGTACCATAGGTCAAAGTTTCAGACCCTGTGGATTCGTAATTTCGGAGTTACACCAGAAACAATCAGGTGCATATTTCTGTCAAAACATAATTGGATTTTGAGCACCTTCATTCATGGCTTCGGGAATTAGGGTTTTGGAGAAAGTTGGTATTTTTGTAATCGGAGACCACGGCTGAATGCTACTCATCAAAATCAAAATTTAGAGACCAAGATCAAATTTTTTTGGTTGGGTAGAAGGTCGAGCTTGATCAAACCCGAGTTCGAGACTTTGATCGAAAAAGTGAAAAATTAGGGCTTCTAAAAAAATGAGAATTTTTTAAATATGTGACCATAGCTGGAAGATCCTTGGAAAAATCGAATTTTAGAGCTTTGGATCAAACTATTTGGTTGGGTAAAGCTCCGGGAAACTCAAACCCTAATTCAGGGTCCTCCCTAGTGAATCCGAAAGTTTGAAAAGCAAATTTGAGGGGTGAAACTTTGCAATTTTGAAATTATGAGTATACTAGGTTGATCAGCTCATCAAGGCACATATTTCTATCCTTTAAGAAGTTTGAAACTCAATGTTTGAATTTTTAGGGTTTCCCTGACAAACCCAAATCCAACTCCAGATCCAGTTTCTGCAAATCAAGTGGATTGGGTTAATCCTAGAAGAGAATGGATTGGTCACCTGCATAAGTGAAGAATTTCCTGAGGGAGATGAGGCTAAGGCCTTACATAAGAAGATTACAAGCAATCTCGATAGGTATGACTTACAGGTTGATGTTGTCCGCTAACATTAAAGGTACATCAAGAAAGACAAATCATGTTCTAGTTCAAGAGCATATGACCATGGAGACATGAAGACAAAGATTCATCCATTATCATGGATCACATAGAATATCTACTTACAAGGTATGTATAACGTGGTTCTATAATGGTTTAACTTATGAGATATGCAGGTTACTAGCACAAGTCACTGAAGAACAAGAAGACATCATGTGGGTATGTTAGACATAGCTAGCTAACATGCTAATCCAAATATGTTTTTCCTATATCAAGTTAAAATCCTACCTTGTGTTAGGATATCTTATATAAGTATACATGGCATGATTGATTATGATTATTCATGAAGTTATAGGTTTGAGTAATCATGGGTTTAGGCATATTATGTTTCTTACTTTAATTGATGATATGACTAACCAGAAGAGTCCTATATAAACCTTGAAAACTAATTTTTATTATCTGTATTTAAAATGATCATTACTATACATGTTTAAGATTATTGTGTTTCCGATAGTATTGAGATTATACTAATAAATGTATGATTATGTATGAGATCTCGAGGATATCACAATAATGATACTTGTAAGCATGCATAGTGATCGAGGATGGATATAAGTTCAAGGACAGGTAATCCAAGAAGCAAAGATCAAGAGGGAGCACACTCCAGTAGTTTCTGCAAGGATGCAGATATTCATAGGGAATCAACCACTTCTCACAATCCACATCAGAATGGAGTTGCAGAAAGGAAGCAAAGATTGAGAGGGAGTCAACCCAACAAACAAACAAAGATAAGTATTTGAATTATCATTTCTTACATATTTGATTGTTTAAATAATATTGTTCAATGATGTATATACTGATGTTCCTAGAATTAGGCTGTGTATTTTGGCATATTAGAATAATTGCATTAATGAACAGCATACTACTAATATGCATGTAATGGGTAAGTGGCCTATGGCACTATACAACATTCCATTGCTACTTATCTATAATGAAACCTCTTTGCTGACATGTTGGGAGTAGTGTAAACTCTTAACAATGTTCTGGTAGAGATTGGAAGGCATCTAGAAAGTTACAGGATATGGATGAATGTTGTATTGAAGCATTGGCTAAAATAATTGCATGACTGTATGACATATTTCTTCATGTGTAAGAATTTGTTCTGAAAATTATGAGAAGTTTCTAATCATGCAATTTAACTTGTTTTGTAGGAAAGATCGTATACGAACACCTACAAAAGGACTGCAACATTTGTTTCAGCAACAAAGTTATCTGTTAAAGATATTGAGTATATTGAAGTTTTCAGGATTCGAGAAGAATGCCATGATTGAAGAGTACCAGAAGATCATGAAGAATGATGTTTGGGATGCAGTCCCAAGACCTGAAGGGAAGTCTGTTGTGACTTCCAAATGGATCTATAAGATCAAGCATGCTGCATATGGTAGCATGGAGAAATACAAAGCGAGGTTTGTAGCTCGTAGCTTCTCCCAGAAAGAGGGATTGAGTATGAAGAGACTTCTACACCTATAGCCAGGCACACTTCCATCAGATCAGTACTTGCTCTAGCTATAGTGATGAAATGGAAGATACACCAGATGGATGTCAAGACAGCTTTCTTGAATGGTGTAGTCGAAGAGGAAGTGTATGTGGAGCAGCCACTTGGTTTTGAGACACATGACGGGAAGTTATATATGTGCAGAACTTGGTATGGTAGGATAGACAACTTTCTATCCAGTTTGGGATTTACCAAGAGTAAAGCGGATTCCAACCTTTACTACAAGGTTGAGGACGGCAATCTAGTGATACTATTTTGTATGTGGATGACCTATTTGTCACAGGTGAGGATAGATTGATTGCCGACATGCAGCAGAAGGTCGCTGCCGAGTTTGAGATGAAGAACCTGGATATGCACTATTTTCTAGGCATGGAGGTGTGGCAGAGTGCAGATGGAATCTTCCTTGGACAAGGGAAGTATGCAGTAGAGATCCTGAAGAGGTTCGGGATGATGGACTGCAAGGCCATGGCCACACCTATGGAATCGAACCTGAAGCTTCTGTGTGATGCTTCATCTGATCCGGTTGATGTCACTATGTATCGTCAGATGATTGGGTCCTTGATGTACCTGACGAATACGAGACCAGATATTTTCTTTGCGGTGAACACATTGATCCAGTTCCTGACGAATCCCAGAGGTGTTCACCTGGTTGTTGTAAATCATATTCTGAGTTACCTGAAGGGTACAATTGATTATGGGCTCAAGTATGATACGAATCAAAATTTTAACCTACAGGGTTATGTTGATTCAAACTGGGCTAGCAGTGCTGCAGATAGGAAGAGCACATATGGGTGCTGCTTCAGTATGGGATCAGGTGTGATCTCTTGGTTTAGCATGAAGAAATCCTGTGTAGCACTAAGTACAGCCGAGGCAGAGTATGTTGCAGCTTGTTCGGCTAGTTGTGAGGTAGTATGGCTCTGGAAGCTACTATCTGAGTTATTTGATCTCCCGCTGGAGGCTACTGGTATATTTTGTGACAACCAGAGTTGTGTGAAGCTGTTTGAGAACCTGGTGTTCCACGACAGGTCGAAACACATTGATATCAAATATCACTATATCAGGGATATGATGCAGAGAGGAGAAGTGAAGCTCCTGTATGTTGCGACGGATGAGCAAATTGCAAATGTGCTGACGAAGCCACTAGCCAGAGTGAAGTTCGAGTACTTCAGAGAGAGGCTTGGTGTTCTTCAGATTGATGAAACTTCGAGGAAAAAGTGATGGACACATTTGCAGGAGCCATTCCAAGCATGGTGAGAGGAGGATCCTTCCCATGGCTGTGGATGTAAGCGCTGGATGATGAGCATCAATACGATGCTCTAGTTACTACTCTGTATATGCATGATGTTGGATGCTTGTTATGATCAGTTGGATCATGTATATGTATATGCATCATGTTGGATGCTTTTTATGATCAATTGGATCATGTATATGTATATGCATCATGTTGGATGCTTGTTATGATCAGTTGGATCATGTATATGTATATACATCATGTTGGATGCTTGTTATGGTCAGTTGGATCATGTATATGTATATGCATCATGTTGGATGCTTGGACCATGTATCTGTATATGTATCAGGTGGATACGATTGTATGATCAGGTAGATCATGTATGTTGATATATATCAGGTGGATACATTGTATGATCAGGTGGATCATGTATGATGATATGTATCAGGTAGATACTTGGTATGCATTAGGTGGATGCATTATATGATCAGGATGATCATAGATGACGAGCTTTAGGATTTTGCTCAATATGACATGCATTAGGACGATGCAGTGATGATGATCAGGATGATCATGTACATCAGGATGATGTATTGTGAGTATCAGTTTGATACTATGTGGCTGTGGACAGGTTGTGCAAGGGTAGCATGTAATAAGTCCTGGAGATCTGGACAGGATGAAAAAGGCCTCAGATGCTCTTTAGAGATCTTGCTTGGCAAGACACTCTTTTAAGGTTTTGCTAGACCACATGTAATAAGTCCTAGAGATCTGGAGAGGATGAAAAAGGCCTCGGATGCTCTTTAGAGATATTGCTTGGCAAGACACTCTTTTAAGGTTTTGTGGGGACCACATGTAATAAGTCTTGGAGATCTAGACAGGATGAAAAAGGCCTCAGATGCTCTTTAGAGATCTTGCTTGGAAAGACACTCTTTTAAGGTTTTATGGTAGGGGTCACATGTAATAAGTCCTGGAGATCTGGACAGGATGAAAAGGGCCTCAGATTCTCTTTAGAGATCTTGCTTGGCAAGACACTCTTTTAAGGTTTTGTGACAGTCACATGTAAAAGATCCTAGGAGATCCGATAGGTTGAGCTGTGTGCTCGTAAAATGCCTGGGATGCTCTTTCGAGGTTTTGTTGACGCACGTAATCAGTCTTGAGGATTCCACAGTATGGCCAGTGATGATGAAGACCTACAGGTGGTGGGCCTACATCCAGTATGAAAAACGACTGGCTCTGTAGAACTTCCTATGACGAGTAGATTCAGAGATTGATTGAGATAGCAGTAGTGACGATGATCTAGTGATGATGATCCAGAGAAGAAGACTTGTGCTACTAGATCTGTGTCGAGAAATACCTTCCTAGTTAAGAGGGAGTGTTGATGTATATGTAACTTCAGAATGTATTTCACCTATGTATTTCATCTATGTATATTGTACTCCTATAGAGATGTTATTATTCCTCTATACAAAAGTGTCATCATTTGTATTGACAAGTGTCTCAAGTGTTGTAACTTGTCGATGGGTTATTAGACCACCTTGATGGGGTCGGCCATGTATGAGTCATGTGGGTAAATGGGTTATTAGACCACCAAGTGTGGGGTCGGTCGGATTAATGTAACCATGGTTTATTGGGATAAGTTAGACAAGTCAGCCCCATTGGGTTATTGGGCAGGACATGACAAGTATAAATAGAGATTGGGAGATCTCTATTTGATCATCTCATTACTCACACTTCTATCAATGGGAAAGTGGCGCACATGTGAGAAGGAGGATCAGCTTCTAGGAGAAGACTATCTCTTGTACTTTGGTTGTATCATTGCTCTTTCTATCTCTGAGGAAGTTGTGGGGTTTTTCACCTTCTTGGTTTTCGCCGGTGAAACTCAGTGTCTCTTGTGTGCTTGCATTATTGTGTCCATGATTGATATGTTGTAGATATGATGTACATGTTATCCTCCCAGTTAAGATCTTAGATCAGATTGAAAATTCTGAAAAACTAACACTTCCTCCGAAGCTATTCAAGCACTCTGAACTTGCCTCAAGGTTTTCTCACACACAATATGCTCAAGATGTTTTGAAGGAAAAACTCTAACATAATAGGGTTTGTGGTGGAAATAATGGAAATTAGGATTCCATATAAGGGGACAAGGGAGTTGCAGACTTGAGGAAAAGGGTTGTGCATATATGAGCAAGGTTTTCTTCTCACGAACAAACTCGCTAAGAACTTGGGCATGGTGGTTGTATAATTCTCTTTATTATGTATTTGTAACTTTCAAAACTTTTCACCTATGCTCTTTTATATATTTGAAGAGAGCAGTTAGGGAGTTACTAGAAGTTATTCATGGGATTTGGGAATTAGGGACCGATTTGAGACCGAAAACTAACCTATGAAAGTAACTTATTCTTTTTATTTTATTTTTTACCCTCTTGCAGACACATACGCGAGTGAGACAACAGATCACTCATGTTTATTCGAGTGAGACACAGGTCACCCCTATATCTGCTAAAAAACAAGGTTTTTTAAAGGGATTTCTCATAAACATAAGAATATCCACAACTACAGAAGGAAAAGGGAAGTCTACAACTAAGAATAAGGGTAAGATCGACCATGGTAGCATCTTGGGATAAATTGTGGCAGAAGATGATATAACACCCTTCCACATCCTATGGTTTTGGTTGTGGATTCATCTCCCCATGAAAACATAACCTCCATTGTATTTTCATATTCACAAAACCACTCCCTATGAGGAGTCATATGAAATAATGCAGCCTAAACTATCAACTGACATCACTATTTTCATGTGTACCTATAGATGCAAAGTAAACATATCCTCCTTCTTATACGGAGGTTGTCATTTATGTGGAAGGGGCATCATCGGATCCCTTACCTTTATTAACAATCTTAGATCTGCATTCTTTCTTAGAGTGCCCAGCTTAACCGCATTTCCAACATTTCCTTGCAGATTGCCTTGGAGAATTAGATCTACCTCTAGATTTATATCTTCTCCCCATAGACTTATTTTTCTTCTCTTGAATATGACCTCTCATATGTAAAACATGCTTGTTCACACACTCCATGTATTTTCTCCCCATTTCCTCTGATAACAAGGATGCAACAACAACCTTAAACTTTAATGTGGATCAAGTGGCATTATCAATTTCTACAACCAAATTATCCCAAGAGCCTAGCAAAGAAGATAAAAAGGCTTGTTTATCTATCTTAACATCAAAATAGGCAAGTTGACTCACCAAAGTACAAAAGGAATTTAGATGCTCTATCATAGAGTCACCATCCTCCATCCCAAGATGATACAACTTCTTTCAAAGAATTAACTTGTTTACCAAGAACTTTGATTAATACAAAATTTCCAACTTATCCCATAACTTCTTTGTGTTATCTTTGTCTTCACCAGAGACATTCAACAACATCATATATGAGAGGTAGAGACGAATCATTCTTCTCATTTTTCTATCCACCTCACCCCACTCCTCTCTATTTGAAAGTATATCTTCCAACTTTAGCTTCCATAACTCGAAGCTATGGTTATTAAACTTCTCTATTTTATTCTCGAACTACTTGCCATTTACTGTACACAAGATTCACTATGCAAATCTCCCACTCAAACATATGGCTTATTGCAAACACAAGATACCCTTCCTCTTCACAAAATGAGATAACCCTAGCAACAAAGGCATCTCTCTGAATCCAATAAACTTGCTTTGATACCATATGAAGAGTATATTTAAGTATCCTTTAAGATTAGATATGTCTATGAAGGGGTGTGGAAACCGGGGAAGATAAAATCCCTAGAGATAATTGTAAAACCATATATAGATAAAACTATAAACATGGGGATTATTTGATGGTGTAAGTCAAGCATTTCTAGGTTGTGTGAGGCATGAGGAGTTCTTTATATAAATGATGACCCTTCAATTAGTTTCAAAGAAACTTTTGGGGAAGGAACAAATAATTGGGTATAAATTAATGTTATATGGATGTTGATCGGAGTAGAAACTCCAAATGGAGTGGACAATGTTCATGCATATATAGGTGTATATATATATATATATTATATGTGTGTGTGTGTGTGTGCGTGTGTGTGCGTATCAATTTATGTCAACATATCAATTTATGTCTAGAATATATAGTGGTCGTCATTACATAACTAAAAATGTCTACTATTGCACACTAAAGAAACACACTTTACCTAAAGACACATTACACCAAGTTGACCTTAACTAACTCCTAATTTTCTAAATATTCTAAAACACCTGCTTAGGAACAACTTGGAATTGTATTGAAGGATTTACAAAGGAAACATTGTAGTAGAAGGAAGGAGGTGTTACAAACTATCCCCCCTTATTGACAACAACCTAAACTCCTAACATAGATTGAAGTTTTGAAATTTTTGCTTATGTAAGAGACCTTGTAAAAATGTTAGCAACTTCATCATCTATACGGAAAAATATCACTCTGAGAACGTGGCCTTGAATAAGTTGTCTAATGAAGTGGAAGTGTACCTCAATGTGTTTGATACATTCATGTTGAATTGTGTCTTTGGATAGCTAGATAGCACTATGTTTGCCACACCAAAGGGTAGTCATATGTCACTATTGGATCCAAACTCTAAAAGGATATGTTGAAACCACAAGGCCTCTTGACTTGCATTAATAATGTATCGATACTCTCACTTGTACATATGGTCAAAATTGCCACGATTTTTCATTGTAATTGCCACGATTTATTGTCCATGTTGCAACGATTCGAATTTCGTTTTTTCGTGGCTACCGTTTCATGGATATAGAGACAAAGATTCACCGTCGTGGCAATAGCAACACTCCCCAATGGCCACGTGTCACCTATACAACAGTTTTCAGATGCTAAACCTTCCACGAAGTTTCGTCGCTATATCAACGCACATCTTCTATATGTTTCAACGCAGATGCTAAACCTACCATGAACATTCGTGTCTATAGAGATGAACTTATAGCAGAGGTTTGTTGCGATAGAGACGAATGTTCGTCGCAGGTTTAGCATCTGCATGCAAACATTTTCTATAGCTCCACGAATGTGCGTCGCAGTATCCACAAATCGCTTCACTAACTTTCGTGGCAGGTTCAACATCTGCATGGAAACATTTTCTGTAGCTCCACGAATGTGCGTCGCAGTATCCACGAATCGCTTCACTAACTTTCATGGCAGGTTCAGCATCTGCGTGGAAACATATAGAAGACATGCGTCAATATATAGATGAACGTCTATGGAAACATCTTATATAGCCTACACAAAAGTTTGTCAATATTGAGACGAAACCTGGAAGTGTTAAAAAAAAAAAACCAAACTAAATGGCAATCCTTGAATCTATTCAGTATTGCACATATTGAAGCCATATTGCCATTAAATTAGATACTTTGTGGGAACCGTAAGAATCTCACCTTTTTTTGGACCAACAAGCAACAACATATGTTTAATGAATTTTAAAAAGGATGTTTCTATGGTTTTTAAATAGATGCATTCGATTATGCTCTCAAGTTTCAACGCTATACTCACATTAACTGGATATTCAATCATCTATCATTTATAGACCTTATGGGACATTATGTAGTACTCAATAGATGACTGGCATTGTATTCTATTGTGCATGTTGTCTAGCAATGGTGACACCACCTACTTGGAAAGGAGATCATTATTCATTTAGATCATTAGGATTTTTGGTTCTTGCAAACTCAGGAGTAGGTTGAAGAAAGGAAGACATACGAAGTGGATGACCTACTTATACCAATTCCACTTAGACTTAAGAAATGTGGAGACAAGAAGGCCCTAAGTTGACCTTTTACAACACTTGCAATAAACAATGCTCAATGCTCTAGCTTGAGGATGCCACTTTTAACAAATTGGTCAATCTCTATTCAACATTTTTAATCTTTCAATTCACTACATCAACATCCAACATGCTTGACAGGTCAAGTTTCTCTATCAAATTCTACATTTTTCCTTCATCAAGGATACCTTGATAACATTGACTTCATTTAAAACTACTGTGGCATTAGTAAGACACTTGTAGCATTCTAGGCCTATTTCTACTAGTCATTGATGCAATGGGATGTTGAAGTACAAATCCTATCTTGCATCCCTTACAACAATTTCCAAACTCCCAAATAGGAAAATTTCTATGTATACACTTATTGTCCCTTAATGTCAATGGGAGTCAAATGTGGTTTTATTTTCTGGTGTACCTATTACAGGAAACAACCCAAAGTGTGTCTTTATGCTTATTGTTCATTTCTCTAAAATGGAATCATGTTCCCATGCAACAATTTTATTATTGCTCCAGAGGTTTCCATGCTTTTATTTCTACATGTATGATCACACTTTGTAGCTCCAACATCCATTATGTCTATTTGGTATAATAATTGATAAGGAATCCTTGTTTCCCAATGAAGTTTCACTTTGACATATCTAGAACATTGCATCCTCAATACCCTCAATATGATAGTCAAAAACCAAAGTAGTTGACAAATATCTTGTCCAACTCTTCCACATGTACAACCATTTGCATTCCCACACTTGGGATGAAATCCTGCCCTTATCAACATGCATGCAACAAAGGTCGCGATCACATCTCTATAAATATTAACCAATTTCATACTTGGTTTCATAGCATTTTGCTCCACTCATAATTGCCTTTCAGGATCCATAAACTTAAGTGGCTATACAATAGGCTAGGGGAAAATGAGAGGCATATTTGTTCATTCAATAGATACAACAGATCCACAGACAGGTCCAGGATCTACTCAGTTGATGATGGCGGAAATACAAGGACTGGCATGGCATCTAATGCACCTAGCATTAGTTGAAAGTTAGTGATAGAGTCTATTCCAAGTCAGTTCCAAGTTAGTTGAAAGTTAGTGATAGATTCTATTGAAAGTTAGAGAAAGCTAGATGAGAGTTATATTCCAAGTCAGTCCCGGAATGTTGTTTGTTGGATGTATTTTGAAGGCAACAATGATGAAAGCATGAATCTGATCTATAGGAATGCTTTGATGACAGATTTAGAAACATTTCATTGCATCCTTGTAGCATACTTTGGCATGAATGAGACATGTATAAGGTCAACACTAGAGGTAACTTCCTTGACTAAAATGTATAATCAATCATGCCACACAATCAAGGTTGTTTGCAGTCATGACAATAGTAAACAACCTTAAAAGGGAAATTATGGCCCGATTTCTGGGAGGTCCTCTAAGTTACAGCAACAATAATCAGAAATTAATCCTCGATCCTAGGAACTCTTGTGTATTTTCCAGCTTGGGTTTAATCTCCTATGCATAAAAATAACATTAGACTGCAATAAAATTGCATTCTGGGAATGAAATCACAAACATCCTTAGAACTTCATTGCTTTAATCTATACCGATTATGAAATTCACCTAATCAAAATTGTTTTATGATTAGTTAGAGAACCAGTTGGGTGATTCTCCATGTGGAATTTGACAACTGACCCTTGGAAACCCTCAAGGTACAAAGCTTTGTCTTAGCTTGCGTTGATGAAGGATAGAATTATCAAGCTTATATTCAGTACTTTCTATAAAAAACATGGTTGTTCGATGGTCATTCCTATGAGTTTCCAAAGCAAGCTGTTGATCGAGGCCTTCGATGCACAGAAATGGCCATGTGGATAAGAGTCGACCAAGTGCCAAAGGTATAAAAGTTTGGCCTTCCATTCCACGTTCATTTTTCCATTCCCTGTACTTGTTTTTACTGCAACTAAACAATGCACAAACTTGATCATATTTACTAATCTTAAACTGTAGTGGTGCACTTAACAAAGTAGCTTCTATTTTGCAACTCTTGCCTATATGTACCATATATTTTTATGGTAGAACTCTTAAGCATATTATTGCTTAGAAGATTTTAAAGAGCTTGATAGCCTCCTTTTCCAGATCGTTAAATCACTGCATGGATTTTCGACATTTGGAAGAGTTGGATGATGATGACCTTGATTGTTGTATGTACCTAGAGTTGATACAGCTCCAGGCCATTTCAAGAAGAGAATTTAGTGATTCCCATGAAAATTCCTTAACAAAAATTAATTGTAAAATGCAATCAAGTGAGCTTGACAATATAATGTTGGGCACATTTTGAAAACCTAATGCGTATCGTCCAGTATTACTTGTATGTTCAATCTTTAAAGTTAGTATTTGATCATGTATGTGATTTACCTACTGGTTTGAGATGAAAGGGTGTTTGACTAGTATGTATTCATTTCATTTTGTTTACCAATATATGTTTCCTACTGACTTGGGTAGATAATTTAATTTTCACCGCAGCAGGTTTTGCCTCCTACAAAAAGTATCATTTGAAAAAACATTTGTGTTCAATGAGCACAAAAGAAAGTGTTCTTATTTATCATAAGTAAGTGGCAAAGTGATTTTGTGGGGATAAACCTCTGGCAAGAGGATGGATACCCAAGTAGTGAGCAATGGGTTGGAGATACCAATGGCTGTGAAGGGAAATCTATGGCCCCAACCAGTAGTGAATGTGGAAGAAGAGATATATTCTTAAGGGCATATGTAATCATCCTAAACCCCAACCCAACCGTCGATCTGCAGTTGGGTCTGCTCATATGATTCATGAAGGGGCAGTAAGCACTGGAGAGGTCCTCATCAGCCTCTGTTGTAATTGATCTTTCAGATCCATCATCAACAGCCCAAGTTCAAAGCTCTAGTCGCCTAGATTCACTAGGTACTCAAGATCCTTCATCAACTCTAGATAGTGATGATGATAAGGACTTGTTGATCGTGAAACGCATCCATATATTTAAGATCTATCATCACTTAAACTAAAACTTATAGATTTTTAGTTAATCTAGTTACATACAAAACACCAATATGCTCAAGGATATCACCTGATGTTATTTGGAGTGAGATAGATCCCACTCCTAGAATTGGATATGTGGCATAATCACTAAGTTTCACATGCATACTTACATCTTGTAACCAAGAACTCCAAATGTACAACCAGTAAGTTCTTAACATAGGCTCTTTGGTATATTCATAACTTCCATATCAACAGATTATAATGAGTTACACTAACAAGCAAACTAAAACGATAAACTAATATTCAGTAACATGTAATAAAATAAACATATATATCATATAACAAAAAGAGAGATATAGTTGAAGATACCAACCTGGGTGTGAAACCATTCTTGTAAATATACTCAGAAGTGTTACTTTCAGAAAAGACTGATTGTGCCTCGGAGAGGCCAGTCTTCTCTAGGAACCAGCTGATCCTACAAGAGGGCGTGTACAAACTAGAGAGAGAGAAATGACTGGAGTTGATTAGTTCAATGACAGTCAAGCACAGTACATAACTCAACATAAATAAAGTCACAAAAATTATAAACTTCAACCAAGTCTCAGCACAAGAGAAGTGATTATCAGCACATCACAACTGATCACAGGTGATCAAAGTCAAGTACTCTATAAGACCAAAAATTCAACAAGGTGGTATAAAAAAAATGGAGGGTAAATGACCGCATTAACCACAAGTCAAAGACAAGGTACCACAATTCCAATAATAACTAAATCAAGGTAGGGAAGGTACAATAAGTATTTAATAACTCAATCAGTAATAGGTAATAAAATAAACATATTGATCATATAACAATAAGAGAGGTATAGTTGAAGATCTCCATGTCAACATTAAACTAAAAATCAAATATGAAGTGTGGGTACAAATATAAACAATGGTCATAAAATAAGAAAATATAAACAATGGTCATAACATAGGTGTGGGTAGTAGATGACCCATGACCCTTAGAACCAAGGGTATGCTCCAATTGTGGCCAAACAACCATAGTACTCTATAAGACCAAAACGTCAGCAAGGTGGTTTTAAAAAAGTTACTCAAGGAGGGTAAATGACCCCATTAAACATAAGTGAAAGATAAGGTACCACAAGACCAATCATAGCTCAATCAAGGTGGGGAAGATACAACCAGTCATATCTCTCTCAAATGTACAGATGTTCCATAGAACCTGAAAGTTCATCATCACAGTATAAGGAAGGGTGGTGGGATGCCAAATAAAAATATCCCTCATTTCTCTCTATGCAATCCTGATAGCATCACATAACAGATAAGTACCTTGTACTGTAGAAAATAAAATCCACCTGTGTTACCTTTCTATTTAGGAATATGGTCTACAAAAGCAAAATTTCATCACAATTACCATCCAAATTTCTGACTAGTGCTAAAGCAGCAGTAAAATATTTTATAACATAATATTGATCTCTATCAACTTCAACACTCCTCTATGGTCCCTGTGTTGAAGTTGGTCCTCGAGATGTAATGGGCAGTAATCAAATTATAACATGTGCAGCAGCAGTAAATAAGCAATGAAAAAAGCGAATAAAAATCGATTAGGCTTCCTTGTAGTCAGACAACATTTGGTCCAAATCTTATCCTTTCAAGGGACAAATCACCAAGGGAACATGAAAGTACCTTGAGAGAGAGGAAAAGTTAAGTACAGACCTCAAACAGGTTAACACAGTCAACATACTACAACAATTTAACACACAGATGAAAGAAATTAGGTACAGTAACATAACAATTCTATAGATGCATGATAAAACGGTACTATTTCTGAATAGTGCTAAAGCAATAGTAAAACATTTTATAACATAATTTTCATCTCTTTTAGTAACAGGTAATAAAATAAACATATTGATCATATAACAATAAGAGAGGTATAGTTGAAGATCTCCACGTCAACATTTAACCAAAAATCAGATCTTAAGTGTGGTACTATTTCTTAATAGTGCTAAAGCAACAGTAAAAGATTTTACAACATAAATTTGATCTCTATCAACTTCAGCACCCCTCTGTGGTCCCTGTGCTGAAGTTGGTCCTCGAGATGTAATGGGCAGTAATCAAATTATAAAGAGTGATGATGATCGAATTCATGATGAACATATATAATATATCTAATATAAAGAGAATCAATGTTTCAGACTAATATATCTACATGCAACACATACAGGAGTGATGATGTGTGAGAAAACACAAAATTTGAATATTAAAAAACAAAATAATTATAAACAAGCATACAATGACTTGTGATGACATTTAAATTTAAAATTCTAATTCTAAGAAAATAAAAGATATAAATGGGAAAATTCCTAAGAGCATCACATAAAAGATAAGTACCTCTTAACTATACCAAATAAAAGTTATCTATGTTACATACTAACAATGTTTCATACTAACAACGTCGATATCCATCAAAATACAAGTCATGAATTTATGTTGCATCTACTTTTTCATTGATTTCTGTTGTTTTGCATTGTAAAAAGTTGCAAGTACGGTATCACAATCATCAATTGGCGCAATATTTACTACAATATCTCCTATTATTGTTTGTGTTTCCATGCCCTCATTTATGCCACTTCTTGTACGTCGTTGAGCAGGGCATGGATGCAGTTCTGAAGGGGTGTGAACTGCAACAACGGAAATGAGCGTATATATATGACATTGAATTATTATTGAAATAAATATTTCATTATTTTGATTAAAATTACAATATTTCTCTTTACCAGTCTCTGTATATGTGACAACTGGGGTGTTAATTGGAGGTCTAGTTGCTTCCTCTTGCAGTTCATGCTCCTGAGTTGCATGGTCTTCCATTGAAAGAAGAACATTTATAAGTATACGTCAGGAAATATATATATATATCTAATCACAGTAGATATTTCTATTTCCAAAGCATACATACCAGAATGGACACTATGCTCCACACTATCATGGCACATATGCACCCCAACATCAACTTTTACTTGTTCAGTACCACTAGATTCATTGTTGCGGTTGCATTTTTGCTTAAAAACAAACATAAATTTATAGTTATGGGTGATATAATCAGAAGTACTGAATAGACTTTAATAGTATACTACAATTGGTGATATACCTGCATTTTCGTCATTGGGGAGATTGGAGTCTACCCCAATCTTTTCCAATGTTCAACCACACTTTTAAAACCAAGCTTTAGGTCTTCCTCGGTGGCAGCAGCTTGGAACGTATTTCCCTGCAATGCATGATAACACATTTTAAAATTTCCAGTATCAAAATCAAATATTTGTTTGGTACTGTTAAATAAATATTCCCAACAATTAATCATTTAATACTTACGATTCTTGCTCTTAGTTTTCTATAGCCACCTTGGCCCAGTCTATGTTGCCCATGCTTTTCCATTCTATCCTTGGTTGCTTTGGAGGTGTCAGGTAGCCTGTATATGAAAATTTTGAAAAACCTTAGATATCAAAAATCTTACTTAAAAGAAAAAAGAAAAAAATAATTGAGCTTATTTCAATAAAAAGATTATATATGTTGTACCTTGCTTTACTAGGCCGTGGTTGTTTTCCTTGTTTTTTTTGCAAGTTCTCCCTTGCATCATCTATGAGTTCCTTCCACTCTTTCTCAGGAACCATGGGAGGGCGCTCATGCCTGAGGTCAGCTTGCAATCTTTCCCTATATTGGGCCCTGGTATATTTCAAATTCTCACCGGCTAACCTTGCAACAACTTTCCTATTGAAAGTATTGTTGAACAAGTTGACCATGTGGTCCATGAATTCATCTCTCTTAGTGCTATCTTGGCTATTCCACCGTGTGCGAATGGTGGGGCCAAACAGCTCCAAGGCTTTGTCATTCAAATGCCTGTAGAAGACATTGTTTCCTGCAAAAAAATGTAATCCAATAATTTATAATAATTTCAACGTATGTCTATTTCAATTTCATGATTAAAATCAATAAATTAATGGAAAAATACCAGCAATTTTATGAATCTTGATAGGAACACAAGATTCATCCACCAGAAAGGTGAGATCTAGTGATCTGGTGCTTTTAACTCGTGCTGCTCCAGGAAAAGTTTCTTGGTCGTCTACAGTATGTTCATCTCCAGAGTCATGTGGAGTCCTAGGCTCCGTCTCATCATGCTCCGGCATGTCATCATGCTCTCTCTCATCAGTGTCGTCATCAATGGATTCGAGGCCAACCGTGGGAGTGCCAAAAATACTCATTGGTACATTGCTTCTTTTCTGTTGCATTGGACCATCACTGCTACCTATACCTGTCTCGGCAGGTTCTGTAGTCACGAGTTTTAAAAACTCCTACAAACAATAAAATTTTCTTTATTAGATCACTTGGAATAATAAAAAACATAATATCATATATGAAATCACAACATAGCTTAAAAAAATTTGTGAATATGCCACTTACCCCATAAGATTGTATTTGATCTTCCAGCTCTTGAATACTTGCCCTGTTCTCCTATGTTAAGGGCCTTTTGCGAGCCAAGGCAAGCATTTCTATGTTTGCCTTTTTCAATGATATTCTAAAAGTGTGCAGCGGGTCAATGGAATAGAAAATGTCTTCCTCAGACCCCTCATCACCCAGATCGAGTGCACGTGACTAAATTCATCAAAAAATAAATTAAATTAAGCAATATAATTTTAACATCATTCAAATATTGATATTGTAATGAAAATTAAGTTACTATTATGCACTAACACTTACCTGATGCGGTGTTATGGTCGGTGAGTGTCCACGATGAACCGACGCCGTGGAAGCAGCAAGCGCCTTTCCATGGTCCTGAATGAACCAGTAATCCATCATAATGTCAAAAAAATGAACCAGTAATCCATCATAAGCTCAGAAAAATGTGAATGTCAATAGTGGACATTGAATGTTAACATACGAAATCGAAACATTCAGTTATTTTACTTAACACTTACCTAACGGGCCACAAAGTGTGACCTTCCACCGTCACCCTCGACCATGGAAGCAGCAGGTGCCTTTCGAATGGCACCACCCCAACACAATAAATCAATAAATAAACGTTTACTTCATACTAAATAATTGTAACATAAAGAAAAATGAGATATTGCTGCATTAATATTTATTTTTACCTCAGAAGTAGAAGATACATGTTCTGCTCCATGGCCATGAGCAGACTCCTGCCACAGTTTAATAAGCATGCTATCATATGGAAATATTAACAATAAGCATGGAAAACGCGAATGCTAATAGTAAAAATCAGAACATCTTGTTATTGTAGTCATATTTATTTACTATATTTAACATTTACCTAACGAGGCGTAGATTCTGACCTTCCACGGTCACCCTAGATCGTGGAAGCAGCATGTGCCTTTCCACTGCCGCCACCCTAAACAAACGTGGAGTCAATAATTGCATCATAAACAAAAATGAGATATTCATAGCAGTGTAATCACCATGTAATCACATGGAAATATTCATAATAAGCACGAATAAAGCGAATGACAACAGTGGAAATCGAATGTTAACAGGAAAAAAAAAAAAATGAAACATTTAGTTATTGTAGTCAGGTTTAGTTACTACATTTAGCATTTACCTGATGAGGAGTAGTTTCTGATGGTCCACATTTACCCTGGACCGCGGAAGCCACATCTATTCGATTTAAGTTGTAATCAATCAACAACTTTTCACCTGCAAGTATTGTTTTTATTGCACATACAAATATACGATGATGTTCACGTGCCTCGAATTCACAATTTGGTTGCTTATTTGTTGTCACTGATCATGTACTATTTATAAAGCCGGAAACGTTTCCGAACGCTTTTGGTCTCCCATCAATATACATAGTTGCCCCTTTGTTTTTATTGTTTTATGGTAGTTGAATATAATTCGCGGCAACTCCGTATCTCCGCATACTTCGAGTCTATTGGACCAAGATCAACCAGTTATTGTATCTGTATAGTGGTCCTACATACTCCATCGATTCAGTTACAGTCCCATAGCGGACCTTCATTCCATCCATGGAAAATAGCCCCAATCCATGTAAGGACGAAGGAGCGATGCGATACATCCTCCCATTGATGAGGAAAACTATGTCCACTTGAGGTAGCATATTAGGTACCCATCATTGCACTAGATGTTTATACCTCAATGGAAAATCAATGTCTCCTATGCTCTCAGCATCATAATTACACGACCCACCATTGGCAATAAAATATTTCATGCGTCTATGAAATATTTTCCTTATCTTTTCAGATCTAGTTGATATAAAACCGGTAGATCTAGTACAACTCATCTCACTTTCAAACCTGTCTGAGTATATCTTCATCATCACTTGAGGAAGATAGATCTAACAGATACCTATTTGGTGGTACCTACACTCGATAAAACAAGAATAAAAAAGACGGTGCTTTCTTTCTTCTTTGAAAGTACACATCCACAAATGCAAAAATTCTTAGTTAAACACATTTACTTCCCTCAAATCTGAGGCTTAGGAGGGACATGCAAACCCTAGTAGATGTAGTGTTACAAATCTCAGCTGAAGTGTTTGGTATTGGGAGGACGATTTGTGGAAGGAAGAGACCAAGTTACAGTGCCATAACAAGCTGTCCATACGACACCACATTCATCACTGTAGGCTATGAGCTCTTTTGTGGACTGAGATTGCATATTTGGGGGTCTTTTTCTGTTGTGGGGAGAAATAAACCACCGGGGACAACAAATTAAGGAAGTTAACTAGTATATCACCCATTTTTGGTCCTTCTAATACTGCTGGGCATATTATTGGTAGCCTACCCTCTTTCTTTGAATGGCATATTATTTGCATCCTACCCTTCATTTTTAAAATTTACATGCTGGTATTTTATGCTAATGCATATGAAAACTATTTGTTAGTGAACTGTTTGGCAAAATCACTCAACTAAGAAACATTAATTGACTATATCATCCCAACAAACCATAACTATAGTGAGAGGGTCCACTCAGGAGTACATTGTAGCAATGTTCGTAACTGTTTGTCAATACATCTGAACCAAATAATCAGTAAAATACTACAACAGAGAATGCAAAATACATCAACTAACTTAGGTGAGATATACTGAAATAAGCAGGTGTACACATCAATATACTTCAATATACATTTCATTTAATAAGCAAGTACTGAAATTAAATAGCAAGACAGAAATTAAACACAGTTTTCATATATTTCAACTTTTCATCTTTAGCACTCCCAAGTCGGTCACTGTCCATAAGAAACTTCAACACCACCAATTAGGTCATTGTGCTAATACAATTTTCAGTAACATGTAATGTAAGATAAACACATTAATCACATAATAGCATGGTTTAGGATAAACACATGTGTTAGTTGCAATTAAAAGTGTGGGGAATGTTATGTAAGATCCTCAAACAACCCTTATACACCACATGTGCTTGATGCAAACTTTAAAATCCTTGACAATTTAAGCCTTAACTTAGTGAAATCAACAAGAGATATAAGTGTTGGAAACAACCAAACCATGACTACAATGATAGCTGAAAATCAAACATGCAATAAGACAATTTTGAAAATTCTAAAACACCATGCATACAAAGAAGAAATGAAGTCCATGTTCATAGTCTTATGATGAATAGGATTGTCATTGATGACAACATAAAAGTAAGTAACCATTATGGAAAACATCTATAAGTTTTTATGACTTTCAAAAGTAAGATCTAAAAATTTTTATGAATTTCTTTTCAATCTTTATGACAATTTGAATGGACAGGCCCCACTCATAGCCAAATACTTTTGAGATATTTACAAATCATCGGAGTATGGGGGACCATATATTTCTCGAAAGACGTTGGATTCAGTCCTCCAAGCCTTTGAAGTCATTGTCTTAGACCTCAAGACCACGCGTCTATTATAATGAAAAAAAAGACATTTTATTGAAATTCATGACATGATGAATATTACAGTGAATATATTAAAAATTGAATAATGACCTCTTACCAGGGGACGATATTCATAACCCCCTTCGACGTGCCCCTTCTCCCTACAATGTATTCAACTGTTGTTATTAAAAGTCTTCTTTTTTGCAAGCCCCTGCAATTAGAGCAAGGACAATAACATTTTCCATCTCCTCTCGCCTCTAATGCAGCTCTAAACTGAGAAAGCTTCCTTGCATTTTCATTCATGGTGACAAATCCTTGTAGTGGTACAAGTAATTGTCTTACCTACACCATACCAAACAATAACTTGTCAATTACATTAGATATTACAAGTATATTTCTGAATATAGTATATTATAATCCAATTTCTATATTTATAAAGAAAAACATGAAGACTAAAGTAATATATACTTCCAATGTGCCATCTTACGTCGTATTTAGGATCTATGACTCAATTGTGGACCACCTTGTTATAATTAGGGTCATTGCAGAGGAGTTTTTTAATAAAAAAACTAATCTCTTGTGTTTCTTCGTTGACTTTAGAAAATCATTTGACACGGTTCCTATAACTGACCTTTGGAATTGATTACAAGAGCTAAAAGTTCCTTTCAAATTGAGAGATGTTGTGATAAGGTTGTATGAGAACATTATTACCAAGTTTAAGAAAATTCAGGGTTGGTTATGAAACAATGATATTTACATGAAGAAATTATCAACAAGGTCCAAGCCAAAAATAATTAGTGAGCTTATTTAAGAATCATCACGAATTTTTCAAAACAAAAAAAAGCATCACAAACGCAATAATCACAAGCAAGACAAGTCACAAAAATACTTACAAACGCAATAATTACAAGCATTGTAGTGGAGGATGATGATAATGATAATAATAGTAATAATAATATAATTTTAAGGTTATGACCTAGCCAAACACCAAATAGATATATGATACCTCCTTGTTTGTGGGACAAGGGGCCCTCTCCATGTAGCAATTTCACTGTGTAGTTTACAAAGGTGTACATACCTAAACCCCCTATCTGCCACCCCACCGTAATAATCAAACCTTTGACCTTTAAAAAGGTAAACAAATGCTCCTAACTGTTAGGCCTTTATATCAGTCTATGTGCATGCAACTCAAAGCCACTTTTCACGTTGGAAAATGGAATTTGCATTAAAGGTTATAAAGTGTTATGGACGATTCTTAATATATTGAGCATGAATATTATGGACTAATAGTTTAGGTACTTCACTGAAATGATACATGGATAGGATTATTATAGAAATATTTGGAAAGTGGATGAAGCATGTAGAAATGGGTTGATCATCCAAATTTCAAAGGGTGGCCACATGGCCAACATTTACCTGTTTTATGTGCATATATACTCCAACATTACCTTTGCTTTGGCATATTTTTACTTTATGTCACCTTATTTTTTGTTCCCAATACTACTTATTTTAATTCAAAAAAAATGACTTTAGTACTAGAATGAATGTTATTTACCATGAAAATCAACTTGTTACCCTAAAATATTTAACTAGAATCTAGATTTGACAAGGTGATGCAATTCCTAAGCTAGAAGTATGTTGGACTTAAAATAGTATTTCCATGAATTTCCTTGCCACAACCTTTTTATAATGACCTTTTGTGAGTAATTCAATACAATATAGTTGATATGTTGTATGTATTAGTTCCATAAAATTTTATTTTGTAGACTACCAATAATGGGTTTTGTTGGCATTGATTTCAACTAGGGGTTGGAGAAGATATTTCTAATCACAACCATCTAAGCACAACGTTGAAGTGATGTGAAGATCATATAAAAGTTGTTGTATACTAATTGGGCATTAAGGTCATGAGAGATGGATTCGGAATTCTGGTCATGAGAGATGGAATCAAGATTTCAAATCATTTGTTGATAGATTTTCAAGGAAACAATAGTTAAAAATAAAAGCCATGAATTTTGAGAATCGGAATCATAGGTGAAGCCCATGAATTTCCCTTTATGTAAATGTTACAATGTAATTTTCCACCTTGTGAGCATCAGCATTCTTTGGCCTGTAGGATCCATTTCACTGACTCAGATCCACTTTATATCCTTCAGACACTATTTTTCCCTATTTTCTCCCCTGTGCGCTTGGTGCATCATTATAGCAGGCGTACCCGCGAGTTGCATCACTATAGCCCGCGGGTAGCATGTAAAATGGTAAAAATCAGTAGTTTATTACTTTTTACTCCCAAAAAGCGGTTATCGGGTGACCTTTGACCCTCCATCTGCCCAAGAAACGCCTTGATGTGTCCTTTCACTTACCTTTGAGAGGACTATATATTGAGCACATATGGCTTATGGACGGGAGGGGAAAGAAGCGCAAGAAAACTCTAGTGGATTTTTGCCCTATCTTGAGTCTACACTCATTGATCCTTGTAGTTGTGAACCCATTATGTTCACCTTCCAAACTGCTACCATAGTTTGAGTTTTTCGTTCATGGAGGATTGAAGTGGTGGAGGCACAAGTGGATTGATCCAGATCTCAGTTCAGATTGGTTGTTGGCAAGAGGTCGTATCACATTGTACTTCTTCTTGTTTATTAATAGAAATACTCATATTTTCGTCCATTAATGTTGTGAATGTTGTTTATTCTACATTAGGTCGCATTTACTTATAATATCATGGACCATTGTTATTGATGATGTTAATGTCGTTTATATATTATATGTACTTGTTGTATATTGGTTGTCAAGACTAATTGCATATTCAAGTGCACGGATTGAAAGCTCCAACGGGGATCTACATCAAACATTTGGATCGAGGTTGGTTACATTCTCCATTATCTTAGCATTGTCATTTATAATAGCATAGTTCTGAGAATTGAGTTAATTTATGGTAGTCATCTATCTATAGTGGTACCCCAAGCCATAGTGAGTTTTCTCCAATACAGAAATGGCGACTCCGCTGGGGAAAACATCCATGTTTGGGATTTTTTTGAGCATTAGTCCTTAATTAGAGTTGTTGTTTGTCGAAGCTCTGTGTCACTGATTGGCCGTTAAGATACACTATAGAAAACTTGCTTTTTCTAAGCCATTGGACTCTTTATTTTCCCATTTACTTTTCGTCACCCGCGGGCTAGCTTAGCTCTACCTGCATACACCCGCCTATGTTTACTCTACTGCTCGCGGGTACCCACAGGTATTATTTTGACAGTAGCGTACAACTCCGGCTTTTGTTGATTTATGACTTTTGGTTGTTGTTGGGTTGGATTTGGATGATCCTAAGTCTTTGTTGGCATGTTTCTTGACTGTTCTATGCCTTGGTTGTGACCAGAACTCTTCTTTTCTCTTGGTTGAGCCTTGTTGGTTTTTTACCCATCTTTGGATTTAGCCTTGTTGGTTTTTTCATTTTGAGCTCATTCCTGTGGCTGGGTCTTACTGTTTGGGATTTGCTGGGTTGTCTTAGTGATCTTCTCGGCACTTCAGTAACTGAATAGTAGGATTTTGCTTGCACTTTTCATTTCTTTATATTGAAAAGTACAAAAAATACATCTAGTTTTTCATTTTCCTTTTGCTTATAAGAGAAAATACAAAAAAAAAATACTTTCATGTACTGCATCTTGCATTGAGTGCTTGTTGCTTTCATTTAGGTTCTGCTTGTGCATCGAAAATATAAAAGGATTGCATTTTTATTTTGAAAACGTTGGGTTGATTTTGCATGTTAGTGACATTGTTTTATTGGATAGACGAGTCTAGGATTGGACGATTTTGCATACTATTGAGTCATACACATCACTAGTTTCACGACCATATCCTTTGAGTAACCACGGCCATTAAAATTAACACTTAATCTTAAAATTGATTAGACCGATTTTATTTATAGGGTACACTAACTAGCATAGGTTTAGAGTCTTGGAATAGATCATTGTGAGTTAACAATCCAAGACTACTAGACGAAACATTAGGCGTCTGACCAGGGAGTGGAGGAATCCATGGTATACATCGGTGTTCTCTGGAAGCTCTACTCAAACCAGAGTTAAGCACGAGGTCACGGGAGGTTGGTTGAAGGGATATCCCTCTGATACTGGCTGAACGTGGGAGATATTTCCAGGGTTTGTTCGTATCTGGGGGTACCGGAGGTTCGTCCTCTTGTGATTCGGGCTTAGCTACCCTTCCCATACGACGGATCCCACCTGCGACTGTCCCCTTGAGCATTGGTTATATTACGGTGACCATAGTTTCCTTACCTAGGTATCGCATAGGGTACTTGCAGTGGTTATGTCGTTTGTGTCCTAAGTCAGATAGGGATTGGACAGCACAGTTGTGTTTGCACAGTGGACTTGACCCTGTGCACGCAGTGAAGCCTAGGTGTCTCTATAACTAATTATGTTACCTCCGGCTATAGTTTGGGAGTCTCAAGCCTCTCCTAGGTGAGACATACCGACTCTAGTGTCAGGAGCTCATTTAGCCATTCTATTCGTCTGCTCTTGGCTGTAGTTTCTCTAGGTGTGTGCTTTTGATTTACTGTTTTTGATCGATAGTTGGCCGTAGGGGACGTTTTGATTTTATATTCTCTCCATAGATATCGTGGCGCGGATTCCTACTCTTCGTCGATCCCATCGGTTGGCTGGTTTGAAGCCTGCTGAATTTTCACGTCACGTTGCTAGAGGACGCTAGCGGACTCCCTCTGAGTCTTTGGATTCTTACGAGACATACATAGTCGACGTTATGACGGCTGCACATTCCGACACAGAGGAAATCCCCACGATTCCATCGGGTGGAGTCGAACACACTTCAGACACCCCCACACCTCGAGAGGCCTGGCGGGGTGATCCACCTGAGACTCAAACTGGTTCTATTTGGCCGAATCCACTTGAGAACGATCTGTTCGATCCTTTGAATCCGGATAATTATCTTTATGGGATGCCAACCTTACCTGAAGACGAAGATCCTGCGATCAACGTTAACCCGTTCTCATATAGTATGCCCAGTTTCAGCACAGTTGATCCTCCGACTGCTTTTGGTAGTCATGTTGGAACTAGCCATGGTGTTAGCAACACTGCACCCATTGGGGGCAATACCCTCGCCGGGGGCACCACGTTGTCCACTCACGCACGTAGTATGGAGACCAGCGCACGTAGTATGGAGACCAGTCATGCTCCTCCTAATAATGCTAATGTTGGGAGAAGACCACCTCCTAGGACTGCCCAACCTAATAGGAACACTGTTCGAAACATGACTCGCCATCCACCACCTAACACACATATCGCTACCCGTCAACCCAGGATCACTTTAGCAAATGTTAATGATCCTCCTAACCATGGGGGTGGACAAGTACCACACACTTTTGCATCCACCACCGCTACTAGTAATGCTAATGTAGGAGGTGGGAATATATCTTATCCTCATGATTATAACACCACCATTCCTGCTACTAGTAACACCAACGTTGGGGTTGGGAATACTTCTCATACTTATGGTCACCACACGACTGCTCATGCTAATCCTAATGCTAGGGGTGGGAACATACCTCATCATTGTGGTCATTACAACTTGGTTCTCGCTACGAATAGTAAGTATATGCCCCATACTTATGGCGGCAACCCTTAATACAACACAGTCGATGCTGGCCACCAGTTCAACCCACCTCAATACGGTGCCCAAAACACACATATACCTGCTTACTCTCATACAGGTCAGGTCGGAGGAGGTTATCAACCTTATGGCCATGGTCAAGCTTGTGGTCCACCAGGTCCTCATTATCAGCAGTTTAATGCTCATGGTCAAGATTTTGGTCCACCTTATAATTCAGTTCCGTTCAACCAACCTTTTATGGGAGCTTATAATCAAGCTTTCCAGCCATAGCTCGCGTTCCTTGCACGTTTGAATCTTTCTGATCTTTCAAAGCTCACGAATGATCTGGTGTGTCACAACCCCAATTGGCCCCCGGTCCCTACCAAGCTCCCTTCAGACATTCCTAAGTTTGAGGGGAAAGGGGTGAGGATCCAGGTGATCATGTCACAACGTTTCACCTTTGGTGCTCCTCCAACTCATTGAATCACGATTCCATTAGATTACGACTATTTCAACGCACCCTCACGAGGGCAGCTGTGAAGTGGTATGTGGAGTTTCGTGGGAACACCTATAGGGGATTCAACGAGATTGCTTTGGTTTCCTTGGACCATTTCCAGGATTCGGTTCGTTATGATACTGGTAATGAACTGTTATCTACCTTTTGTCAGAATAAGGCCACACATATTTCTGACCACGTTCATGAGTGGCGTTGACGGAAGAGATTAGTGAAAGCCAACATTCCTCCAGAATTTTTGTTGGAATGGTTCCTCAAGTCCTTACTCCCATACATTGCTAAGGATGTTTCGATGTCCGGCATTGTGACTGAAGAACAAGCCATCTTGAAAGTCCAGCAGTTAGACCTACTATACTCTCAGTCTAGCATTTTATATGACATTATTCTTGACGCACTGAGAACACGACATGAGACCACATCAGTTCCTCAACCACATGCCGATGGCATCGTGGGATCCACAAGCACTCGCCCTATAGACTTGGCAGGTAATCAAATGCAAAATTTGTCGCTAAACCAGTCTACTCCCGGACAAGTTCACACCTTGTCCACTTCCACTCCGTCGTATGATGTACACAATGTGCAATCAATGAAACCGTCAGGTAACCAGCAACCTGGTGGTAAGAAAAAGGGGAGAAACAACCGTAGGGGTGGAAACAATGGAAGTAACAATAATAGCAATCGCAATACCCCTCGTAAAGAGAATGCCAACCCTCCTCGGGAAGGAAGAAATGCTGGCGAGGATCATAAACCTAGGCGTAAGGTGAAATTCCCTTGCAAGCTCTGTGGGGAAGATCATCTTACTCACTTATGTCCTCGAATCAAAGAAGCATCGAAGCATTTGGCACAGATCCCAGCTGTGTTAAAGGATCCCCTTCCTCATCATCAAAACATGGCTTCGCATGCTCCCAATGCTAGTTATGGACCTACTGAAATGGTAACATCTTCTTCCAATACTAGTGGTTATGGATGTGTGAACATGGTTCAATCGGAGGTTAGTGTTGCTACTCATCAATGCGATTATGGTGCACCACAACCTAATATGGGGAGTGAGCCTCCCCCTCCTCCTGACAATTCCTTGCATATCGATAAGCCCTCTAATATGTTGCAGATACTGAAAGGTGTTCTCAAGTGCTCTACGCATAATCCTAATGCTTGAGCCACCCAGAACTACTCCATTGTAGAAGATTTGGGCCAAACTCTGTGTGCCATGTTGGCTCTTGAAGTTTTGAAGACCTGTCCTTCTCAGAAGCATGCCCTTTTAAGTGCGTTAGGAGTTCAGGATGGGGGAAATCCCAGTGTTATCAAGTTCGATACTATTGATGTTTAACCTCGCTTACCTTACCACGTGGATTTTCAAATCCATGTGGTGTGCCTTCAGATTTTTATCAAACATACTATGTTTGAAGAAGGTGCTTCCACGTTAGTAATGACGTTAACTTGTTGGAAAGCTCTTGGCTCTCCTACTCTACTCACTTCTAGAACCACGCTCACTGCATTCGACGGTCGATCATTTAAGCCGCATGGAATTATCCCTTCCCTTGTTGTCTGCTTGGGAGGTAAATATATGCCTATTGAAGTCAAGGCGGTTGATGCGCCCATCGACTACAACCCATTACTGGGTCGGAATTGGATGTACACTATGAAGGCTATCACATCCACTGTATTCAGAGTTATCTGCTTTTCCCATGAAGGCAAGATTGTGACCATCGATTAGCTGGATTTCGTTAACACTCCTGCCACAGCATCCACGGGATCCATAGTCCTGCAAGTTACTGATTCTCAACCGACAACTGGGAACATGGGTGTTGGTATGTACCCTTCATTGATGGGAACTTATGATTTTCCTGCACCTGTGAATTTTATTGAAACCATTTCCTACAATGCGTCTTTTCCTTTGCATAATGTACCGTTCCATACTTCCTATTTTAATGATCCATGGAATTTACCATCCACGAGTTCTATGTCTGGAGACATTGCACACGTCAGGATGTCTATGCCACTGTCTATTGTTGAGCATGCTTACCAAGATATTCAACAAGCCACTTCAGAGCCAGATCTCTCTTCTTCACGGACAGGGGAAGAAGATCCCGTTATGCTTCCCATGTGTGAAGTCGACCCATCTTGTTCACATGATTTCCTTGATGGTATTCTACCTTCAAATGAAATTTTTATCGAGGCCATGAATGGTAATGACAAGCCTTGGGAGGATTCTCATCATCAATTTTATTTCCTTCCTACCCTTGATCTTATTGAACGAGATGAGCCTCGAGTACAACCTGCCATGCATTTGGATTTTGATCTAGGCATAGTTTTGTCTAGCCCCGGTTTGACATTAAAGTCTGATCTCCCTAGTGATGAGTCTGTAGACTCTCCTATAGATTCGCAAATCGGTGATCCTGATGAGTTCGATTCTATTTCTAGAATTTCCAACTCTCGTGATGATGAATTTGCCACTACAGATTCCTCCACGTCCTTCAGCTTTTCTCTTCATTCCAAAGTTGATCATTTTGGTCCCTCGGGTGTTGGGACTATGGAACCTTCAGTGGTTAGCTCTCCCTGCATTATGTCTGAGGGTGATAATAGTGAAGTTGAAAAATTTTCTACCACAGTGACCGGTATCAGATTTTTCTTTACGTACGTTTTATAGATGATCTTGGTACTTATGTTTCTTGGAGACGGGATTCTTAGCTGGACTCATACTTGTTTACTGGTCCTTTTCGACATTTGCTTCGGTCATGGCAGGAATATTCGGAACCTTGCATATAGATTTAGGCCTCCCCTTTGTTATGATGCACTTGAACCTATTACTATCTGAATTCGCAGACACCCCTGAGTGTCCTTATCTTGCTCATGTTCCTTGCATTATGCACAGCTTTGTCCCATGCGCTTGGAACTAGTCTCGCATGTCCCTGACACTCGTCTGCTCTCATTACGAGCATTCTTCCATCTCTCCCTTGAGCTCGTTAAAAACAGTAAGGAGGTCACGAGTTTACTTTTTTCGGGCTCGTTCAACCTTTATGAAAAAATATTTTTATAAAGTCTTTTTTAAGCCCTTGTTAGACTTTTCAAATCAAACAAGATTGCCGAGTATACTTGTCATTTCATACTTGTTTAAGGATTTGAAGCGACATTCACTTAGGTATAAGTTTACCCCTTTTTCCGGACCTTTGTGGATTAATTACAAAAAAGGTATACTCTAGTCATACGTGACTAGAAGAGTTATTCTCTCATTGTTTTACACTTTTTCAGGTGAGGAGACTAACTTTACGAAAAAGGACTTCCCTTTTATGTCAAGTTGTGATTGCATTGCATTATCCTGCTTGCCGCTTGAGCCTTGTGCCGGCTCCCGCTTACTCACTTATTAGCCATGTGCCTGAACACTTTACCTTTCGAGCCAAGCAGAGCCTTAATTTTTCTTTCGCTTGAGGGAACATTCCCCCGAGTGTCCACATCCTGCACATGCTTCCTTGCATTGATCATAGGTATGTTCCACTGCTTGGGACTAGTTTGCTCGCTATCTGACACTCGCTCCCTCACTTGTTGTACTATAAGCAATTTTATTCTTTTTCAAGCTTTTCCAAATATGAAAAAGACCAAAAAAATCAAATATTCCAAAAAGCCGGACGGGATTATGGTTACTACTTCTTGTTGGCAGCTGTTGTGTCGCCTTTGAACAGAGCATTCATTCCACTCCATACTCTATGAGTCGGGACTATAGTTGGACCTTAGGAGCTATACTTGTTTCTCAGTTTCACCACTGATTGGTTAAGCTTCCAGTCATTATGGAGCCCTCCGTGATGCCTCCTGCATCGCACAATTTATATTGAGTCTATGCTGCCTACGTCTATCGATCTTCTCATGCTCTTGTTCAAAGGAAGTCCTAAAACTAGTGTCGGCCACTCCTCATATCTCTTGACTATTGCATGTCGACCATCCTTATTGAGTCAGTCCGTTTCACCTAAGATCTTCCAAATCTTTCAGTATAGCTCGTACCTCGTGTTGGTTGATGGGGGATGCCTTAATTCCCTCCTTCCAACAAGTCTCGTTCTGTTGACTTCAACCCATTTATTCCGGAACTTGAGGCTTAGAGTTCGGTTGAGTACCTTGAGGCTTGCAGTCATTAGTGGCAGGTTCTCTCGCCATCGACAGTTTTGGGAATACATCAATGTCCCCTGATCAATGGATTCATCCTAGTGTTCGACTTCAACTCATTTATTCACACTCCAATGATTGTGCTCTGTGCCTTGATGCCCATTTTCATTATTGGTGGGTCATCTCGCGTCTGTTAACGGTATACATCATTGACCGGTAATCAAACGATGTCACATCAGGTTCGACCCCAACTCCTTTATTCACTTGATGGGACTTGCACTATCGAAGACTTGTGTAGAAGACCCCAGGCGATAGTGGCATTCAGTATGCTACCTATGACTTTGACTTTACATCTAAGATATCACCTCTCAGATATCAACAGTTTGTACCTCTAGTTTGCACCAGTTGTTTCCTTTTCAGCAGGAGACCATATCTTATTGTAGAGGGATCATGGCCTATTCATGGCCATTGTATCAGATTGTTGTACTATACCGACATGTATTCAGAGATACTATTGTATTATGACGAGTGAGCTGCTCTCTCCACTTGTGTTTCCATCACTCCACTTCTTAGTTTTATAATGTATTTCGCCCATCGTAGCATCAGTATCTGACCTCACACATTAGGGGGCATCTGTTACAACGTAATTTTCCACCTTGTGAGCATCAGCATTCTTTGGCCTATAGGATCCATTTCACTGACTCATATCCACTTTATATCCTTCAGACACTATTTTTCCCTATTTTTTTCCCCTGTACGCTTGGTGCATCATTATAGCGGGCGTACCCGCGAGTTACATCACTATAGCCCGTGGGTAGCATGTAAAATGGTAAAAATCACTAGTTTATTACTTTTACTCCCAAAAACGGTTATTGGGTGACCTTTGACCCTCCATCTGCCCAAGAAACGCCTCGATGTGTCCTTTCACTTACCTTTGAGAGGAGTGTATATTGAGCACATATGGCTTATGGACGGGAGGGGAAAGAAGAGCAAGAGAACTCTAGTGGATTTTTGCCCTATCTTGAGTCTACACTCATTGATCCTTGTAGTTGTGAACCCATTATGTTCACCTTCCAAACTCCTACCATAGTTTGAGTTTGTCGTTCATGGAAGATTGAAGTGGTGGAGGCACAAGTGGATTGATCCAGATCTCAGTTCAGATTGGTTGTTGGCAAGAGGTCGTATCACATTGTACTTCTTCTTGTTTATTAATAGAAATACTCATATTCTTGTCCATTAATATTGTGAATGTTGTTTATTCTACATTGGGTCGCATTTACTTATAATATCATGGACCATTGCTATTGATGATGTTAATGTCATTTATATATTATATGTACTTGTTGTATATTGGTTGTCAAGACTAATTTACAGATTCAAGTGCACGGATTGAAAGCTCCAACGGGGATCTACATCAAACGTTTGGATCGAGGTTGGTTACATTCTCCATTATCTTAGCATTGTCATTTATAATAGCATAGTTCTGAGAATTGAGTTAATTTCTAGTAGTTAGCTGTCTGTAGTGGTACCCCAAGCCATAGTGAGTTTTCTCCAATACAGTAAAATAGTGGTGAAAAAAAGGAAACCAACAATGAAAAGATAAGGGATTGCTAGAGCAAATGGCCAATACCAAGGGAGATCCAACACTGAATACCAAAGGATCAACTCTAAGTAACCTTATGGAGATAACTTTATGTAGTTGATGAATAAAAGTGCTTAATGAGTTTCCTTGAGATATGTATTTCATGAAAATAAAAATAAAATAAATCAAATCTTTGAATCTAACTAAAGAAAGGCAAATAGTCTTGCATGGAAATCAACATACCTAGACAATCCACTCCACGTGGTCATTATCAAAAATGCATGGGGATATTCATGATATCATAAAATGGAATTCAAGCTGAATATCCCCTCCATATGTCAATTGTCTTTAGTACAATCACTTATAAGAGATTGACAAATACCCCAAATTGATGCATGAGAGAAAAGTTAAAATGAGCCAAATGAAAATTATAGCAAGTTCTTCAAAAAAATATTACAAAGGAAAAATAGCAAGTTAACACCTAAGCCTCATTACTAAACAATATTAAATTTGAACCCTTATAAAAATATAGACAAAAAAATATAAATTACTAACCTTGCAAGTTCAAAATCAAAGCTATGTAGAATATCCAAGCTCAAACAATCACCCTGCAAGTTCAAAATCCGCGCTCAATGTGTCACAACTATAGAAAATGTGTAAATAATGGTTAGAGTATGTAGTATATATAGCTTGACCTTCGTCTATATTGCAACAAAAAGTGAAAACTAGATATTTTGTCTATAAAGGGACAAAAGTTCGTGGAACATTAAACATCGTCGATATTGCCACAGTTTTTCCGCCCTGTGCAAAAAAAATATAAAAAAACATTTTTTAACCCACGAATGTTGAAAATGTGGAAATATTACGTGGAACAATCCACCCATATGTAATAGTGTCTACTTCTATTGAGTAAAAAGAAAGAGCTTGTTGTTACTTACAAGCCCAAGTGATAGCTTCAAAACCAAGATTGAAAACATAACCCCTAGTAGACTTTTGATCTTCAAGGTCACCAACCCAATCAAAATGAGTGAAAGCAACCAATAAAGTAGTTCCCCCTCAACTATAACAAATTCCAAACTAAATTCCATCTCCAATATATCAAAGTATCATTTTTATTGCTTTCTAATGAATTTCATGTGGTGTTTGCATATACCAAGCAACATTACCAACTACAAAGGAAATATCAGGATGAGTGTGAGTTAAATACAAGAGTCTGCCAAGTAACTAATAGTACAATGTGGCATCTACTTCGGGTGTACTACAGGTGGCAGTAAGTTTCACTCCAAACTAATAAAGGGATGGGGTTGGTTTACAATAATCCATGTGAAATCAATGAAAAAGGTCACATGCATACTTAGACTAAGAAAGAAAAATTCCTTATTTGGATTGCAAGACTTGGAGGCCAAGAAAACAATGCAAATGTCCTATTTCATCTCAAATTTCTTCTTAAGGATAGATTTCACATGGGTTAAAAGTTGGGGTCACTACTAGTGAGAATAAGGGGTCATCAACATGAAGAATAATTATTATGAGATGGTTTCCTACTTGCTTGGTATAGACATTTGGGCCAGAATGACATCTAGAAAAATTAATGTCAAGAAAAAAGTTATCCATCTTAGCATACCAAGCTCCAGGATCTTGTTTAAGGACATAGAGTGATTTGATAAGACGACGAACAAACACAGAGTCATTCTAAACATTGTCGGTAGGTTGTTCCATGTTAAATTATTATTGTAAAATATCCATGCGAGAAGGCAGATTTAACATCCATTTGATGGACCTCGCATCTACATGAAGCGGCAAGGGATAAAAAAAGGCAGATGGAATTCATTTTGGCTATGGGGGAAAATGTTTCATTATAGTTGATACCTTCAGCTTGAGAAAAACCGTTGGCAACTAACTAGGACTAATGTCTTTCAACACTTATGTTTGATCCATAGTTAGTTCTATACAACCATTTACTTCTGACAAGTTTTCTCCCTTTTGAAAGAGGCACAAGATCCCAAGTATCATTTTCCATTAAGGAAAAATATTCTTCATTCATTTTGTGCCAATATAGATGGCTAGAAGCTTCTACAAATGTCTTTGAATCACGAGTATATAAAACTTGAGTCAAAAGAGAGAAGGCTCGCTAGAATTGTGAATGTGTACAACATTGATCTATAAGATCACTAGCTGCTTCTCATGTTATATAGACCCATATAGGAAGTGGTGATGTCGGTGTGGGTTCATGTTCGACGGACCCAAATAAAGGAAAGTGAGTAGGTGAAGGTGGATTTTGATCCTCACTGTCATCATCTGGAGAAGTAACTAGAAAAGGACTATTAGTATAAAATTTAGGAATATAAGATGTCACGATCATTGAAGATGGCTCATAGACTGAAGATGGAACAAACATCAAATTAGGCTCACATGCCAAGACATTTTCATCAAATTTAATATATTTCATAATAACGATTTCATTGGACTGTGGTTGAAGAAGTCTATAACCTTTTACGTCTTTAAAATATCCAATAAAAATGCACTCCTCGGTCTTAGGTTGTAATGATTTCCTTTCCTCATCAAGAATGTGAGCCCATGCATCACTACCAAACACAGGAAAGTGGCTTACATTTGGTTTAAGTTTACTATGTGCTTCTTTCAATGTTATATCTTTTAAAGTCTTTATGGGAGTGCATTAACTATGTAATTTTCCATTGGATCATACAATTTGTAATTTCCTTTAATGTGGGATTCTTTCTCTCAACAACACCATTTTGATATGGTGTGTATGGAATAGTGTGATGCATCTAAATTCCCTATGCAATGTGATAAGTTGTAAACTTGTTGTTAACATATTGTCTTCAAAATATCCAATAAAAATGCATTCCTCGGTCTTAGGTTGTAATGCTTTCCTTTTCTCATCAAGAATGTGAGCCCATGCATCACTACCAAACACAGGAAAGTGGCTTACATTTGGTTTAAGTTTACAATGTGCTTATTTCAATGTTATATCTTTTAAAGTCTTTATGGGAGTGCATTAACTATGTAATTTGCCATTGGATCATACAATTTGTAATTTCCTTTAATGTGAGATTCTTTCTCTCAACAACACCATTTTGATATGGTGTGTATGGAATAGTGTGATGCATCTAAATTCCCTATGCAATGCGATAAGTTGTAAACTTGTTGTTAACATATTGTCCTCTATTATATGTTCTTAACTTTTGAATCTGATGTCTAGATTGTTTTTCTACAAGGGCCTTGTAATCCAAAAACATGTAAAAAACTTCACTCTTACGTTTTAAGAAATAAACCCAAGTGCTTCTAGTGAATTTATCAATGAAAATTAAGAAGTACTTGAACCAAAGGAAGAAGAAAAAGGAATCATACCACACAAATCACTATGAACAACTTGCAACGGTGTCACGGCATGCTAAGAGGCACGTTTCTCAAAATTGTTGCAATGATGTTTCCTTGGAACACACATGAGACAAAAACTATCTACAAGAAATGAGAGGAAAACTAATCACCATATTCCTATTACATAGTTGTTGCAATGGGAAATAGTTTAGATGACCAAATCGTTAATGTCAACATTTGTTCAAGTCATCACTATGAGCAATAAAAATTGATGGTAAAAGATAATGACCCAAAGTTGTCAAATTTGTACAACCTAATAATATCATCAAAGTTCCAATTTCTAGGGCATTCTTAGGATCTTTTAAATCCTTAATTACAACTTAATGAGGTGAAAAAACTACATTCTTCCCTTCACATGATTGATTTATCTGATAGAATGATAAAAGATTGCAGGAAATACTTGGAACACATAATACATAATTGAAATAACCATCATCTAGTTGAATTGTTTCAAACCCTACAACACTAAGAGATCTATCATCACCAACAAATATTTGTTTGGAGTTACATTCATTAAGAGCATAAAAGATGGATTTATCCTTCACCATAGGATAAGATTCTCTAGAATCAATAAACCTCTCATTAGAAGAAGAAGTAGATGATGCATTGAAGGAAAAAAATAGAAGCAAAAAGTTCATGTCCACGAGAATAGGAGTTACAAGAAGAATCAATATAATATTGTGCTTCTTCATTGTCACTTATAATGCTTTCATTTTCTTGAAACACTTTGACTCCACGTGACCATATCTCCCACAAAACTGCAATGTCTCTCAGTCTTATTACCTTTCAATTTACTGCCTTTATCACCATTGGCAGTAGGAGCTTGTTGAGAGGGTTTGGGACCCTTGTTTTGTTTGTTGTCATGAGGGTATTACTGCTTCTGATGCTTAGATTTATGCTTTTGTTGTGCCTCTAATACTTTGTTATATGTACCTACAGGGATGATCACTCCAAGATGCAATAGTTTGTATTTCTCCCTAATCAAAGAATCACATCATTCTTAAATAGTGGGTGCTTTGTAAGTAGCCCCTACTAGAGTGAAAAGTAGATATAAAAAAAAATATTGACTACCAAGCTTAGAAAGAATAGCATCAATACATTTGATATCCTTCTTAGGTATCTTATATTCTTCACATAATATTTTAAGTGTTTTAAATTTAGATAGATAGTTTTCAATGCAAGGGAAATCACTAGGATTTAAGGCAATCAACTAGTTTTTAAGCTGGTGAGCTCGAATCTCACTATGCTTATCAAATATGGTTTCCAAATTTCTCCAAACCTCATTTGGTTCATCAATTCCTTGAAAGTGAAACTATAAATCACTATTGATGGACATTCGTATTAACAATGTTCTTCGTCCTTTTTGGTATCCCATTTAGATTTATTTGAGGCACCATTGAGGGCAATTTATTTTCCCAAGGTAATTTAATAAAGTGCTTTACTTCATATCACATCCTCTATATAGTCTTTCCATGAGAGGTGGTTGGTATTGGTAAGTAGAAGATCACTTGGAGTAGACATATTATAATATACATGTGAGATGAATTCAAAAGTAGAAAATGATAGTATGGATAGAAAGATTTCGAAAAAATAGGCAATTTAAAGAGCATTGAAAATACACTTTGAATGTCATAGGTATTACCTTTCAAGGAAAAACATAAAAAATGAATCAATGTTCCATGTGGCACGTAGAGGTTGGTCTAGGTGGTGGTGGGTGCATAATGAGGTTAATGAGTAAAAAAAATCCTTTCCTTCACTAAGTTTCCTATAATCTCACTTTTACAAATAAATTAGTGTTTATAATAAAATAACTAAGAAGTATCTTTACAATGAAGTTATGTGATAACTTAAAGTTGTAGAAAAATTTTCAAAAAGTAATATATGATCAAATATATATTAAAAAAACTTGAACTCAAGGCCTCTTACTTAATAAACTAACTTTCAACCAAGTGAGCTAATGCAAAATATATAACAAATTTTATGAATTTGCATAGCCGCACACAACACGCAAACGTCATTTTGAATCTTGAACTTCTTAATGTTGGGGTTAGTTCTCAGCTAGCTTAATCTTGGAGTTTCTCTCTAGTTCTGATTTACAGAATTTGCACAAGGCGTGCATGAAAGAGCATATGTAGAAAATAAAACACTTTTCATTATGTTTTTTATTTATCAAGTTCACACATAATGGATGACAAAGAGAATATGCATACCACAAAAGAATCAATATGATAAAAAGGTTGTATCTTGGGAAAACAAAAACCCTTTTGGGTGAAACAAAAAGTGTTTACACCTGCAAGCAACATTTTGGATGCATTGTAAAAACTCTCTCAACGGATAAATGCACAGAAATAGCAAAAAGACATAGGTTCAAGATATTTATAAAAAACAGAGGTGGATCTTCATAAGCACTGTGATACAATGTTCGACTAAAACATGTTATTTCCACACAAGTCGAACATTTTAAGAAACCACTCACACAAAATATCATTGATCAACAAACCATTTTATAATGTGGTTAAAAAATGGTTTATGGCCCCAACCAACGTGGCCACTTGATGCAATATATTAATGAAAAAAGGAAAAAAATTTAAATATGATTTTCTCACATTTGATCATAAGCAAACGACCCTCCATGCCCTTTAAATAGAGATCATGGACCAATTGGGTCTTAAGCCACAAACCGATATAGGCATTAGTATCGATGAGAATATGAACTATCAAATCACTTTTTGTCTAAAACGAATTGTTATTGTCAAATTACATAAATACAAATGCATGCTAAAGAAACAAACTTTACGTAGAGACACATTAAACCAAGTTGATCTTAACTATCTCTTGAGTGTCTAAATATCCTAATAGTATATACATATCAACAATGATGAAGTATTTAGGGGTTATGGATTACATAAAAATATATATAATATGCATATATAGACCTATTATATAAGTGCATATATACATATAACTCTATAAATTTCAATATAAGTCCATAGACTAACACAATACAAAACATAATATATTGCTAGAATATATAATCAATACTAAACATGGATACCTTCCCATCAATTGCTTCTTCCAAAATGGTATGCCATAAGTGTATAAGAAGTTCATCATTAGATAGATCATTAGCTAATGTGTTAAGTTCACAATAAACTTGAGTGAAAGTGATATGACGAAACTAAGATCTGTTTTCATTGACCTAGTCTTCTAAAGGGAGAAAATGTATATTGTGGATCTAATTAAGATCATTCATCCAAGAAATGACCAAATTGGATTCCCCATAAAATTGTAGTTGTTTCAAGTACCCATTTTCCAAAGCGGTCGTCATCAAGAGGAAATTCACCAAAATTATTAATGGCACTACTGAGATTTCCTTTGAACTAAAAATAGTGAGAATTAGAAAGATAGAGGATCCCACTCAATCTATGGGTAGTCTCAGCAACTCAGACAATCCCCATCAAAGAAACCTCATGCTTTGGACTTATACATCAAAACTACACTCAATTGTTTATAAATCATAGGTTTCAAATGACATTGATAGTGACTTGATAATGCAAGTATTTGAGTTGAAATTTGAAACATATGTAAACACCTATCCTGGGAAACAATAGTGTTCCTAACAATCTATACACCATCATAGAACAAGGAAGAGGATAGCCCTCAAATTTTTCAACTCATGTTTGTCATACCAAATCTTCAAACATTCTTCAATTGAATTTACAATCCAAATATTAGAGATCTCGAGTTAACCTTCCATTCCCATCCACACCTCTTTTGTGACAAACAAACAAAACAATGAAAGGGTGAGTGCAAGTTTTAGAACCATTTCTACATAATAAGCATATATATGGATTGCCTTTATTTCTTTTTTGAGTCATCTCCCAAGTTAGAATTTTGTTATGAAGTGCAATCCAAATAAGAATTTTTGTTTTCAAACGAGCTTTAGTGCTCCAGAACTTGTTCCACCACCACCTAACCCCTTGTAATGCAATCCATTCAAAATCTATATATCTAAATTTTGTTGTATAATGTCCTCCTACTTTGTTTTTAGCCGAAACCAGATCATCTTCCACGTCTCAAATCCCAAAATTTCCAAGGAATGATTTGAGGGAAAACTCCTTAGTACTTTTCCACAATCATAAATGGTATCCAATGCAAACCCATTAGTATTGATTATGACACTTGACTCGGTATGGACATCAAGTGAGGCATTCAATGAAGACAACCAACCTAAGGAATCGACCTAGAAACCTCCCACAATATGCTCAAATTAGTCAACCACTTGAGATAGCATCCCAAGTTATATGTGTATCTGTATGTATACACACACTTACATATATATACGCATGCATATATGTGTGGAAAGATAGAAATGGACTTTCTTGGTTTTCACATAAAAGTTGGTCAAGTTGTTCTTCAGGATCATGTGCTAAAATCCTTTGATCAGTTCCCAGATAAAATTCTTGAGAAAATGCAGCTCCAAAGGTTTTTGGGATGTTTGAATTATATTCGTCCATTTTATAGAGGTCAAGCCTCTGACATCCATTGTCTGCAGCAGAGACTTAAGAAGAAGCCTGTAGCCTGGTCTGATGAAATGACAAAAGTAGTTCAGTAGATAAAGACCAGAGTTAAGTCTTTACCAGCCCTGCATCTCCCTCAAGGTGTTGGTAAGTTAATCATAGAGACAGATGCTTCAAACACTACCTGGGGTGGTGTACTGCTTGAAGAAGTTGAGGGAAAGGAAAATATTTGCAGTTATGCGTCTGGTTCCTTTAGAGGCACTGAGTTAAATTATCCCAGCAGCCATAAAGAAATATTGGCTATCAAGAAGACTGTTCACCATTTTATTCTCTACCTCAAACCAGTCATATTTACAATAAGAACTAATTTAAAAATCATGCCTAGTATTTTTAAGAATGAGAATCTAATGGCAGAGAATAGTAGCAGGATTTTAAAATGGTTCATTTGGCTTTCAAATTTTGATTATGATATTGTTTATAAGCCTGGATATTTAAATTGTCTAGCTGACATGCTTACTCGGGAAAATGTGCAGCAAGAAGTTCCCAGTCTAAACATGTTTTCAGCGGGATCTAGTTCAGGTACCAAAGATTCAAAGGGTAAAATCCCTATGCCAGATGAAGAAGCATTGCCAAGAAATGCTTTATTCTTGAAACCATGGGATAACAGTTTGTCTGTTGAAGAGCGCAGAGAATTGCTTGATTATGTTGACAGACATCAGGCTGAGAAATTTCTTAGTCTGACTTTGGTTAAAGAGATTCAGTCGAGTCCCTGCAAACTCCAGATTCTAGAGCGCTGGGAAAAGAAAGCTTTCAATGGTTTTAGCAAAGCTCAAGCGCAGCTTAGAAAATGCAAAGAATTATGGATCGACTGCAATGATGATGATAAGGAAGGACCCCTCTGGTATGTGGATATAGGTGAGGGTAACCTCACATGGACCTCCTATAACTTAATCCTCCATTTTTGCAGAGAACAAACTGCCATAGTAATATGTGCAGACCCTGGAAACATGCGCAACAAGAAATGGTCCGGATGGACAAAGGTGTTCTTGGATAAGTTTTGTCCTCGATTAGATTGGTTAAATCGAAGGGCAAATTTTATTATTCATATGGAAGTTGATATGCAAATAGCCGATCAGCACAATATGTGGTTTAAGTTTTTGTTAAGACATCATGGTGGTAGGTATACACCATTGGAGCATACTGTAAACATAACTCAGAAGTTTATCAAGAGAGATGCTCAAGGAAACAGACTAGATACTCAGATCCACAGAAGAACTCTACCACTTAATTATCGAGTGGAATCTCTATTTGCATCTGAGTTCTTATATGAGAAAAATGATGTTTTGCATGGTTCTGATATAGAACAATGTTTTGGAAATATTTTGTACCCTGAGCTAGACTACCCAGAAGATGCATACCACCCATATGATGATTCCCAACCTTACAATTGGGAAGATGATCTTGCTCAAAGAGAAATCGAGGAGAATCTATTTGATGAAGGTGTCTTGGACTGTCACTGTGGCGGTCAGCCAGTAGGACCACCTGACAACCCAGAGCTTTTCTGTGTGTGCCGTTCCGGAGACGATTAGAGCCGGAATCTTTCAAGGGAATGAAGTCATGGGTCCGTAATTTGAAATCATTGTATATAAGTTTGCTTTTGTTTAATGGAAGCCGTAGTGGGCCGGTATAATAGCTCCACTTTGTATTGTCGGCCATGTTTTTCGGCCTTATGTCTTTTCTCAGGATGCTTTTCCTCGATGCTTTGTACTGGGCCATACTTGTCGGCCAGTAGTTAGAATCTGCTTTCGGTGTGATTTGTCCTTTGTGGGTCAGTCTTTGTCGGTTCCGAATCCCCATATGGCCGAGCCTCGAAGGGACGAGATAAACATGGTGTTGTCACACCATGTCCTCGGAATCTTTACTTTTCACCGCTTGGTGTAGGTAATGTGTCACCGGATGACCTTCCCAAATGCTATAAATGCAAGGTCTCGGAGCTCATTTGTCAGAGCAGTCTTGTAGGTTGCATTGAGCTGGTTAAGAGCTCTGCAAATTAGAGAGTCGAGTTGTTCCAGTAGTTGGAAGCTCAGTGTGAGAGCTAAGGTCATATGCTCTGCTGGTTGCCTGCAAGGGTATAACACAGCATCAGAAAGCCATAGCCCGACCCTGTACATTGGTCGTGTCTGTGTGAGGTGTGTTAGTGGACATATCTTGGGATCCCCAGGAGCTTGCAAGTAATTTTATGCCTTCGAGAAATTCTGAAAGCTAAAAGGGCCCAAGACATTGTGTTCAGGCACTCAGTCGAGTGAATGTGGTGACAAACTTCGCAAACTGAGGTCGATCCAATTGAGTCTGTAAAGTCTGTAATGTTGTGAAGGATTGAATAAATATTTTGCTTAAATCTTTTGGAGATCCTGTGCAGTTGGTATCAGAGCCATCAATTCAAATTTAGCGAAGGTTTTCTGGTAAATCTTGTACTTTGCTTCAAATGTATGAATGATTAAATCTGCTGCAATATCATTTCTGTGTCTTTTATTGGTTGTCTATCAATACTCTACAATAGTATCCTTTAGGCGGTGGAAATGACTGTTGAGCGGATTGTTGGGATCTAAAGGTGTAAAAGTCATCCGATGTCATAGCAGTAAGGCCCGCAGGGATTAGGGGAGTAAGTCTACAGGTTTCCGGAGACTACATAGAGTCAGCACTCACCTTTTAATTATAATTGGACCCGACAATGGATGTTGTTGAGCTGACACATTTAGAGTGTGAGTCAGCCAATGACACTGAAGTATCATTAGCAGAAAGAAGAAAGTCTTCATTTACCCCTTCATCTTCGGATGATGTATCTTCTTCGTACATTACTATTAATGACCAAAACCCTTCTGAAAACTGGCAATTGCATCAGATCTTGCCCCATGATGTTTACAGACTACATTGGTGGAACCTTCAGTCAGCCACCCAAATCCGAGTGTCTAGCATAGATGTTGCCTTCACTGACAAACAAGAACCGATTCACATCAATTTATTAGATAAAAGTCAGATTGATTGGGCAATCTCTAAAAAGTTTAAATATGCTCATTTTGGAGCCGTCAAATTAGGACTTGGCCCATTGGTACATCCACGTCTTGATGGTTCTTCCCTTTGTTGTGTTGTAGATACCAGACATAGGAATTTTTCCGATGTTGTTATTGGCGGATTCACCGCTCCTTTGCATGATGGACTAGCCTTTGGTACTATTTACCCCAAATTTTCTGTAATCTTAGATGATCCTCATATATACAACATCCTTAAAGCTTACATCCTTCATAAAGGGTTTGACATGGAGATAGAGTCTCGCATCATCCAACTTAAGGGTGGAGTCTGTGTGCGTTCTGGCAACGATACCCTACCTCAGTTGCGTTCCCATGTTCACCAGATTTCTGCAGACTGCAGCATGGTGGAACAGCCAAATGCCAAATCCAAAAATGCAACTCCCATTACATTTAATTGGACTAGAATTACATATCCTACATCTTGGGAATTAAAATACTCTGAGCTGAGAAGTAAAGAAAGAGTAGTTGCTTCCTTCAACCCAAAGCCGTTGATATTTGACAAAGCCTCTAGCTCATTCCGTTCTCCCCAAGAAGAGCCTATTCGACGATTTGGTCCTCCTTTGATCAAGTCAACATCCATGTCCTCTTATAATAATGCTAAGCTTCAGGCTATGTCAGACCAACTCAGTAAACAGTCTATAGTTGAATCCAAAGACAAAGCCCCTGTTTCATCATCTGATCCTGTAATTACTTCTTCTTCAAATTCTGTAAATACTTCTTTCTCAGGTTTGTCTGAATATGAACACAGAGTTCAACATGCCGCCTGTCGGGCATGTCAGAAAATAAAACAAAAATTGCAACACAAAAATAAGCAACATGAATTTCCTACTTTAGGAATGTTTTCCTTGCCCAGGGAAAAATCAGGCATGGAAATCACAAATACTGCTGGGCAGAAATCATTTATACCTGGTAGAAATTTACCAGATGCATCATTTAGGCAGTATTCTCAAGATGGTTTGACTAGAAGAGAGTTTTTACAAAGTAAATCATCAGCCTTTGATCAAACGGTCTCAGATGAGATAAAATTGGCTAATTGGGGTAACTTGCAGGAATTACATACTGCAAGAAATTTAGATGATATGGCCAATGATATTCTTCTGTTAAAACATAGTTATTCTGAGCAGAAAGAACAATTAGATAAATTCATTACAAAGCTTGATTTGCTTGACCACTTACTTCATGATACGACCCAGATAGAGAGAGCTATAGAGGAAGCCTCTCAAAAACTTGAAAGGAGACTAGCTGTATTGAGCGACCTGAGCTCAAAAACACAGGAACTAAAACAGAAACAATACATTGTTCCTGATCATGTTTTGAAACTAGCTAGAAGGGGTCATGGGAAATCTGCTTCATTAGGTCAATTCAATGTAATACCTGATGAAGAAAAACCAGAATGGGATTGTGGTGAGAGTGATTTTATCAAGCAGGATATTGAAGAATGGATCACTGAATGTAAAGCTTTTAATCCTGTGCTTGATCCTAAATATGTAGTTGACTTAAATATGATGGTAGTTGAATCTTCAAACAGAAGAAGAATAGAAGGCCCGCACCAAGAAGGTTTTGATACCGATATGCCTGATGCAACTTCTGCATCGAATCCTCCTCCCAAAACTTCCAATTTTGGGATAAATTCTATGAACAATCTTATCTCACAGATGCCTGAGCAGCCTGTTCTAAATATCCAGTGTCAGTCCAGAGCCGAAGTAAAGAACGCAATCCAATTGCTTACCCACTGGAAATTATACAAAAAACAACAAGATCACAATCTAACTGGTCAAATGTTGGGTACCCAGTTGATTGTTGGTTTATCAGGGCTTGCTTATGAATAGTGGCGTTGGTTGCCACAGGAGACTCGCAATGAATTGTTATTTGCAGATGATGCAGATGAACAGATTCTGTCTGCCTTAGGCAGATAATTCTATGGCCCGGAAGAAGGAGAAGACTATGATCATTTAGCCTCATTATTCATGTCAGCAAGGTTATATGATCTTAGTAAGTCTGAAGAATATTTCTGCTACATGCAGAAATTATTAATTTCATCTGGTAAGTCTGGAAACCCCGCATATCTTAAACACTATCTTCATAGTTACCCTGGCCATGTGCCAGATGCAGTAGAACAAGCACTAAAGGATAAGAAGATAGAGTTAAGAAGTCTTTCTTTAGCACAACTACATGGTCATATTTTGGAAACTTGGCAAGAACATTGCCTAGAAAGACGTGTAAGTAAAGACTTCAAGAGGCATCAGAAAATGTTTTCTGCATCCTTCTGCAAGGATGTAGCAGGGATGCCAGATTGGGGGTGTGGTGCCCATAACAAAGGTCACTTTGGCAAAGGAGGTTGCCATTGTGAAAAGAAAAAGAAGCATAGAAAATTCTATACCTCTGAATCTAGATACCATCCAGATGCACCATATAAACACAAGTCCAAACATCGCTATAAAGAATATAGATCAAAAAAGCCTTACAAGAAATCAAAATACAAATCCAAGAGGTTTGTTAAAAGAAGGCATGAAAAAGGTAAAGCAGATGTTTGTTTCATATGTGGTAAAACAGGCCATTGGGCTAGCAAGTGCCCAGAAAGAAAATCCAAACCCAGGTTAGCTGCACTGTGTACCAATCTTGACCCAGCCTGGTGGGACTTGTACAAAGTTTCTTCCAATTCACCTGATCCTTCTGATGAAGTTATTTATTTACCTGATTCTGATTCTGATTCATCATCCTCTTGTATAGAAAATGACTCTGATCATCCAGTTTTAGCTAAATGTGGTCAATCTCAGTCTTCCTCCTCTGAGTCTGAATCCGATCTTGAGCCACATTTAGGGGGATGTGAGAAGCCATATTATGATTTTTCACTATATATGTTTTCCAATTCTCTATCTCCATATCAGATAGAAAAGCAGATTCCTTCCCTTGATCTACAACAAGCTTCTATCCCTGTATATAGACATGTTGAAAGGACCGAACTCCGTGAAGAAAAGAGAGCACTCCATCAAAGACTTCAGTCTATAACTCAAGCTAAGGGTAAGGCAAAAGCTACTGTAGAATACAATCCAGTAGAACTGTATCAAGAATATCCTGGTTCCCATACAGATAGGCAATCTCACAGACAGGATAGAGAGAAGTTGTTAAAGATGCAGTTAAAAGAAAAACAGACCGGGATAAAAGAACTGCTGAAAGAAGCAGATGCAATCAAGCATGCTCTTGCAGTCCCGATTCAAGAAAAAGATCAGTCATCAGAAGAAGAGCTGTCAAAAGAAATAGAAAGAGTCTGTGGTCACCTTGAGCCAAAAGAGGATTCCCCTGAATCTTCCCCTGAGAGATATCCCTCTCCAAAGTCTCAAAGTATAAGTCTGCTTGGAGCCCTGTCAGGTCCAAAGTTGTTTGTTACTTTAGATTTTTGTCCTGATGAATTTAGAACATACCCTATTCAGTGCCTGATAGATTCAGGATGTCAGTTTAACCTAGCCAGAGGTAATGCAATTCCTTCATTTTATTGGGAAAGAACAAAAGAATTTGGTTCTGCAATTCAAGGTACTCCTGTATATCTCACTGGAAAAATTAAAGATTTCCCTGTTGCATTATCTGGTATTAAGAATACAATTTCCCTTTTTAGGTTAGATGCAGTCCAAGAAGTTGTGTGCTAGGTTCTGAGTTCCTAACAAAAGTCAGCCCATTTTCAATTGATACTCAGAAAATGATGTTTGTCTGTACAGTTAATAATCAGTCAGTCTCTCTTCCTTTGAGTCATAAATTTGTACAGAGATGTAAGCCATTGTCAAGTTCTCCTGACACTCCTGTACCATCCAAAGCCTCTCTGAATAAAATGGAGCGCTGCATATCTTATGCAGAAAGTCACAGTGAAAAAGCATTGGCTGCTATTAAAGCAAAAATTGAAAAAAATAGTTGTTCAGAAAATCCTAATGCTTTCTGGACCAGAGAGAAGTACTTCGTCTCTCTCCCATTTGATCCAATGTAGAAGATTAGGCCAATGAAAGCCTCAGCGAGATTAATGAGTCCCTCAGAGAGAGATTTCTGTTCCAAAGAAATCCAAGAATTGTTGACTAAGGGTCTTATTGAGCCATCCAAGAGCGCTTGGGCTTGTCGTGCTTTCGTAGTCAACAAGCATTCAGAACAGAAAAGAGGTAAGCCGAGATTAGTGGTAAACTTCAAACCACTCAATGCTATATTGCAGAAAATCAGGTACCCTTTGCCTGATAAATCAAGTCTATTGCAGAAAATTACTGGATGCACTATTTTCAGTAAATTTGATTTAAAATCTGGGTTTTACCAAATTGGCATTGAGGCAAAAGACAAATTGAAGACTGCCTTTGTGGTTCCTCATGGGAAGTACCAATGGAAAGTTCTCCCGTTTGGAATTAATAATGCACCCTCGGAATTCCAGAAAAGAATGGAGGATATATTTAGAGACATTCCATGATTGATTGTCTTCATTGATGACATCTTAATCTGTTCCAAGAATTTGCAGGATCATCTTAAGCACTTACAAAAGTTTTATGATTTAGTGTTTAAGCATGGTCTAGTTTTGTCAGCCTCAAAAATGGAAATTGGAAAGACAGAATGCACCAGGATCTCCAAAAGATTTAAGCAAAATCTTTATTCAATCCTTCACAGCATTACAGACTTTACAGACTCAAGTGGATCGACCTCGGTTTGCGAAGTTCGTCACCACATTCACTCGACTGAGTGCCTGAACACAATGTCTTGGGCCCTTTTAGCTTTTAGAATTTCCCGAAGGCATAAACTTACTTGCAGGCTCCTGGGGATCCCAAGATATGTCCACTAACACACCTCACACATACATGACCAATGTACAGGGTCGGGCTATGGCTTTCTGATGCTGTGTTATACCCTTGCAGGCAACCAGCAGAGCATACGACCTTAGCTCTCACACTAAGCTTCCAACTACTGGAACATCTCGCCTCTCTAATTTGCAGAGCTCTTAACCAGCTCAATGCAACCTACAAGACTCCTCTAACAAATGAGCTCCGGGACCTTGCATTTATAGCATTTGGGAAGGTCATCCTGTGACACATTACCTACACCAAGCGGTGAAAAGTAAAGATTCCGAGGACATGATGTGACGGCACCACGTTTATCTCATCCCTTCGAGGCTCGGCCATATGGGGACTCGGAACCGACAAAGACTGACCCACAAAGGACAAATCACACCGAAAGCAGATTCTAACTACTGGCCGACAAGCATGGCCCAGTACAAAGCATCGAGGAAAAGCATCCTGAGAAAATACATAAGGCCGAAAAACATGGCCGACAATACAAAGTGGAGCTATTATACCGGCCCACTACGGCTTCCATTAAACAAAAGCAAACTTATATACAATGATTTCAAATTACGGACCCATGACTTCATTCCCTTGAAAGATTCTGGTTCTAATCATCTCCGGAACGGCACACACAGAAAAGCTCTGGGTTGTCAGGTGGTCCTACTGGCTGACGGCCACAGTGCCAGTCCAAGACACCTTCATCAAATAAATTCTCCTCGATTTCTCTTTGAGAAAGATCATCTTCCCAATTGTAAGGTTGGGAATCATCATATGGGTGGTATGCATCTTCTGGGTAGTCTAGCTCAGGGTACAAAAGATTTCCAAAAAATTGTTCTATATCAGAACCATGCAAAACATCATTTTTCTCATATAAGAACTCAGATGCAAATAGAGATTCCACTCGATAATTAAGTGGTAGATTTCTTCTGTGGATCTGAGTATCCAGTCTGTTTCCTTGAGCATCTCTCTTGATAAAATTCTGAGTTATGTTTACAGTATGCTCCAATGGTGTATACCTACCACCATGATGTCTTAACAAAAACTAAAACCACATATTGTGATGATCGGCTATCTGCATATCAGCTTCCATATGAATAATAAAATTTTCCCTTCGATTTAACCAATCTACTAGAGGACAAAACTTATCCAAGAACACCTCTGTCCATCCGGACCATTTCTTGTTGCGCATGTTTCCAGGGTCTGCACATATTACTATGGCAGTTTGTTCTCTGCAAAACTGGAGGATTAAGTTGTAGGAGGTCCATGTGAGGTTACCCTCACCTATATCCACATACCAGAGGGGTCCTTCCTTATCATCATCATTGCAGTCGATCCATAATTCTCTGCATTTTCTAAGCTGCGCTTGAGCTTTGCTAAAACCATTGAAAGCTTTCTTTTCCCAGCGCTCTAGAATCTGGAGTTTGCAGGGACTCGACTGAATCTCTTTAATCAAAGTCAGACTAAGAAATTTCTCAGCCTGATGTCTGTCAGCATAATCAAGCAATTCTCTGCGCTCTTCAACAGACAAACTGTTATCCCATGGTTTCAAGAATAAAGCATTTCTTGGCAATGCTTCTTCATCTGGCATAGGGCTTTTACCCTTTGAATCTTTGGTACCTGAACTAGATACTGTTGAAAACATGTTTAGACTGGGAACTTCTTGCTGTACATTTTCCCTAGTAAGCATGTCAGCTAGACAATTTAAATATCTAGGCTTGTAAACAATATCATAATCAAAATTTGAAATCCAAATGAACCATTTTAAAATCCTGCTACTATTCTCTGCCATTATATTCTCATTCTTAAAAATACCAGGCATAATTTTTAAATCAGTTCTTATTGTAAATCTGACTGGTTTGAGGTAGAGAATAAAATGGTGAACAGTCTTCTTGACAGCCAATATTTATTTATGGCTGCTGGGATAATTTAACTCAACGCCTCTAAAGGAACCAGACGCATAACCGCAAATGTTTTCCTTGCCCAGGGAAAAATCAGGCATGGAAATCACAAATGCTGCTGAGCAGAAATCATTTATACCTGGTAGAAATTTACCAGATGCATCATTTAGGCAGTATTCTCAAGATGGTTTGACTAGAAGAGAGTTTTTACAAAGTAAATCATCAGCCTTTGATCAAACGGTCTCAGATGAGATAAAATTGGCTAATTGGGGTAACTTGCAGGAATTACATACTACAAGAAATTTAGATGATATGGCCAATGATATTCTTCTGTTAAAACATAGTTGTTCTGAGCAGAAAGAACAATTAGATAAAGTCATTACAAAGCTTGAACTTCTTGACCACTTACTTCATGATACGACCCAGATAGAGAGAGCTATAGAGGAAGCCTCTCAAAAACTTGAAAGGAGACTAGCTGTATTGAGCGACCTAAGCTCAAAAACACAGGAACTAAAACAGAAACAATACATTGTTCCTGATCATGTTTTGAAACTAGCTAGAAGGGGTCATGGGAAATCTGCTTCATTAGGTCAATTCAATGTAATACCTGATGAAGAAAAACCAGAATGGGATTTTGGTGAGAGTGATTTTATCAAGCAGGATATTGAAGAATGGATCACTGAATTTAAAGATTTTAGGCCTGTGCTTGATCCTAAATATGTAGTTGACTTAAATATGATGGCAGTTGAATCTTCAAACAGAAGAAGAATAGAATGTGTACACACACTTACAAATATATACACATACATATACAAGTGTGTGTATGTATACCTATATATGTATATAGGTATACATATACCTATATATGTATATAGGTATATATACATATATAGGTGTATACATACATACATATGTGTGTGTGTACACACACACATATATGCACATGTATATGCATATATATGTAAACACACACAAATACATGTGTGTGTGTGTGTGTATGTATACATATACATACACATGTATATATTGTTGGGTCTTAATACCGATTATAGTAGGTATGCAAATTGATTTAAAACACAAATATACATTTACAATGGTACACACAACACATCAAACAAATTACATAGAAACTACTCTGGAAAACTCTCTCCTGGAGGAAAACCAACAAACCAGTGAGCTTACGCTCATCTATTAATCAAACACTCAAAACAAGTGTTTACAACCATAACTTGCTAGACCACAAATCACACTTCATTACATGATCATGCTACACACTACTTCTCATAGTTTTGTACATAATGCATAGCCATTACTTATTAGTCATAGATGCAATACAACCAATTGTTCATTAATGACAATCCATAACTTCCTAAGAACTTTTAGTTATTATGTTATATTCAACTTGATTGGGTCAACTTTGGTTAATCGTTCATTGAGTTCTTGTTCGTTCCGTTGACTTCCCATCGACCAATCATTTGCCTTCAACCAATCAACTATTCCAAGCGGTTTTCCTTCGACTCGAGTTGACTTATACCAGTTAACCATCGAATTTTCTAGTTGATTCACATGCAAAGAATATAACATTGCCAACATTATCCCACTTGTTTTCTTCTTTGCATAAATAGGAGATTTAGAACTTTAGTTCATTTAAGCAAGTTTAACAAGCCCATCTTGTCTCTGCACTAGGAAAAATTCTTTGTGCTTACCAACATGTTTAATGAATCTTAATATCGATTATAGTAGTATGCAAATTAGTTTAAAACATAAATATACATTAAAAATGGCACACACAACACATCAAACACATTACACAGAAATTACCTTGGAAACCTCTCTCCTACAGGAAAACCAATAAACCAATGTCTTATAACCAAATTTGAAAATTCTCTGTCCATGATGACACTTACATGTTCTGCTCTCATGATGTCACCTCATGTAGCCATTGTCGGTCGCACAAAAGGACACTATGTATGGAAGAACCATATTTGGGAGCTTAGTAAGATGGCCTTAATGTATTCATGTTTTATCTAGTAGTTTGGGAGATTTTGACCACATTTGGAGACCAAAACACCTCCTAAAAAACCCTAAAATTGGTAGTTTTAGCCCATTTTTTCACCCGCACGCTTGTTTCACATGGCTCACCAACGTATGGTGCACACCTTTATCCCTATCCCACCAGGGTGTGCCTTAAAAAAAGCCAAAAAAATTTAAAAAATCTCGAAAATTGGGTGGTTTTGGAACCTCCTCCTCGGTTACAACTACTCCCTCCTCAATCCAACCTTCTTCTTCCACTATAAAAGAGAGGGATATTGACCATGAAGAGGAATATTAGCACAAGTAATGTTATGCTAGAGAAATTTCCACTCCCTTCCCCATCATTTGTGCCCTAACTGCTACCAAACCCTAATACATCTAATTTGAGCTTGGGATTCTTGGAGAAGAGAAGCAGGAGATCCTAAATCAAAGGTTTCGTGAGGTGTTTGAATTGAAGGAAGGTAATATTATGTACTTGATTCATTCCTTAATGAAAGAATAGACATTCTTCCCTTTCCAAATAACTATGTCTATGTTTGTCTCAGATTTGATTGTTAGTTGATGTTCATTAGATTAGTGTTTTACACTATATTTGAATGTCAATTATTTATTTGTATTCAAATATGTTTGAGGAAGGTTTTGAATCAGTTTTGTGGGTATTGTGATTGGAGAGCAAGAGGAAATATCAAGTAGAAGGATAGGTTCAACCTTCAGTAGTAAGGTGCATGTCTTGTTAACTCAAAACTCTTTGTTTACTTTGCTTTTTGCAAAACCCTAGATGTCTACATTCCAACCCTAGTATGTTGGTAGCTTCACCCCAGCCATAGGACAAATTTCCTAACAACAAAATTGGTGAATACGCTAGGGATAAGCATGTCTAATTTGGGGTTTCCAAGATTATTTTTCCAGTCTGCTTGAAGGTATGATTCTAATTTCAAGTTAGGAATAGTCTCTGGGCTTTAATAGACCCTTCCACTGTCAATTTCTGAGTTGGATTTTCTTTTTTGGAGACTCCCAGTACCCATGCGTAGGTGACAATTCTTACAGGTGTGTGTCCGCTAGATACATGTTGGCGATGGTCTCCTCACTAGTGTGTTACCCCATACTATGCTAGTACTTCACCAGCTGGTGCCTCCTGTAGGTGATTTTCTCATTTTTAGGGTTGTTTGGGAGGGTTTGGTTGGATTTTTTGGAGTCTTTGTTGATCCTTGGTCTGAGTAAGACCCCTTGGAAGTGTGAGTCCTACCTTTTGATTGATCTTGACTTGATTTTAGGGATCTTTTGGAGCCAATTTGGGCTTGTTTGCAAAACTTTGGAGCCTCTAAACCCAAGTAGGAGCTCTTTGAACCAATTTGGTGTTTTTTGACCCAATTTGGATCTTTCTTAACCTATTTGGTTCTATTTGATTCGATTTGGAAACTATTGAGGGTATTTGGGTCAATTTATACCTATTTGATTGAAAAATCCTCCTTTGGTAGGTACCTTGTGCTCTTAAATTTATGCTTTTTGTCCTTCCTTTGAAGTGAAGGCTCAAGTGTTCTTGCAGGTGTTTAGAACCTTGATTACATTTTTTGTATGCAGACCTGGCTTTACCAAACCAATCTTTATTAGTACATCTCTTACCTAGTTTGAGTCTAAAAGTCTTCATTTGTACTTTTCCCAACTTGGTATGCTTACATGAATGAGAAGTCTAGTGTTTATGGTTGCTTTTACTGTTTGATAAGGAGATCAGAAAGATTTTGCATGGTTATGTGTTAGTTTGAAAAAAAAAATTGTATCTCATTTTGGAAAAAGAATAAAAAGATTGGTTTAGTGTTAAGGTAGTGTTGGTTGAGTACTTTGTAAGTGTCTTAAAGGATTTGGAATTGCTTTATATCGAAATCAAAAATTCTTTGCTTAGTCTTGTTTGTTTAATTCAAGTTTCAAGTTTGCATTTTGCATGCTTATGTTGTAGGTTTCAATTTGCATTTAGGCTATACATTTTTAGTTTCCTTATGCATTGAAAAGACCAAAAGACTGCATTTTATATGGAAAACTTGCATTTGCATTCCGAATCATATCTTTAGAACTTGCATTGGAAAGAAATTGAGAGTGAAAAGTGCATGGTTGTGGCAATACCGTGCTTCATATCTCAGTTAAACAACATTTTGTCTTTAGTTGCACTTGTTTTACTTCTTTTGAACAGTTTTGAAAGTACATTTTAAGCAAGCAATCAGTAATTTGAGAGAGGATCTTAGGTTTTCTTCTAGTTAGAAACACACCTAATAGCTAAGGTAGGATTGTGGAGGTAGGGAGACGTGATTTAACTCCTCCATGATCACTCAAATTTGTCAAACATAGGTGCCTTTCATAAGGGAGGAAATCCAACACCGTAAGGGTGTGGCCGGGAAGTTCCTTTACCACAGGAGTCAAGCACGAGGTCGTGTGACATTGAGTTGCATAGAGATCCCTCCAATACCCATTTGAGTATCAACCAGGGATTTTGTGTGTACAGGGACTTTCAATAGTACACATTGATGTTGTAGAGTTTCAGGCTTAGTTACCCTTCCCATACACACGATCCTAACCTGGGACTGTTCCCCGGATGTTGTCTCTGGATTGGTATCCATAGAATATTTTCTTTAGTGTCATACACAGGTGCTAGCACAGGATTTTCTGTGAACACCTTGGGCGGACCTAGTGACTGGAGCATTACTACCCTTGGAGGGTGTTTTACATATTTATCTGGAAAAACACTTGCACTGAGAAGGGAAACATGCCCATCCTTAGTAACTGCTCCGGATATTCACTGAGTAGACTTGGGCCCTCATAATCCCGGGATGATATTTGGGAGATCATATCTCGCTCTTCATTGGATTGTGCTTGCAAGAAAGTACTCTTTCAGTGTGAGAGTTGTTTGCTTGTTTGACATCTTCCATGGACTTTTTAGTGTGCGTTGTTTGATTTTTATTTTTTGTAGACTTTCTTCTTAGTGTCTTCTGCAAACCACCGTGGTCAATCAACCTCTACGTAGATCCCGAAGGATTCAAGGACGCTCTCCTAAACAGAGAAGAGTCCCTACACCGAGGAGAAAACTGGATTATACCGATCCACCCCCTCATGGGGCAGAAGAGGAAAACCGAGAACATCAAACAGAACAACCAATATAAGAAAATTGTTCTAGGTCAGATGAGTATGAGAGTTCTTCTGATGAAGGACACTTTAGATATATCGAGGAACATTTACATAAATCTCCTAGAGTCCATTCTCCTTAGCCTGAAGAGAATTTAGGTCCCATTGAAATTGAGGACCTCTCATATCCATCTAGACTTTTGAACCCGCCACAAAGTCCTAGTTTTGCCTAGAGAGTTGGTATCAATGTTCCTAATCCACTATTTAGGTTCTTTAACATGGAAAACAAAGAACAAGTGTTTACTTCAAGGGAGGTAAATACTCCAGTTAAGACAGTCCCTGTAGGAGTAATCACTTTCAGTACGGCATCCACAATAGGATCATGATGGTTTCCCTTGTACTTGATGATACTTACTGGTACTAGTTCGTTAACTCAACTGAGTTCGAACCCTTTCTCTTTTGGATTCCCTTTTTCAAGCTATCAACCTATGACTGCTACCATTACTCCTAGTTCAACTTTCACCATTGATTCAGGCAGTGCCCCATCTATCCCCTTCCATACTTTCTCACCTTTCAGTGGACAAATGGTTATGTATAACCCACCCTTCACTGGAGTTGTTTCTAAATATACCCTACCCCAATCAAGCTCACCTAGGATATGCTGGAGATGTCCCAGGAAACAACGCAAAAGAGATATCCCAATCTGAAAGCTTCAAATAATCCTATGCAAGTATTATTCTATCCTCAAATTGTTTGGTATGGCTAACTCTGATGGATATTAGGCCTCTGTTGGCACTCAGAGAGTAATTCAAGTGGAACTTTCTTCCTTAAGGGAAGATCTAAAAGGTAATTGCAAGTTAATGAAAGCAGAAAGAAGACAAGTAAAAAAAAAATCTACTTAAATCTAATTGGAAAAAGAAAATTTGGTTGTAAATCCTCATAGCAATTAGATCAAGGAATTTTGGTATTTGTCACTCTGACCAATGACAATTTAAATCAGATCTAATAGTTCCTGCTTTGATAAAAGACAAGACAATTAAAACCAATTTTGTTTTCATTCAAAGATTTATATCATATGATTGTTCTCAAAAAAAAGGTATGTTAAATATACAAATTAACATTTAGAAAAGACAATTATGTCGTTACAAGAATACTGGATAAGTTATATGAAACGGAGAAAATAATTTTTTGTTACTTTATCTTCATATGAATCATAAATGAAAAATCAAATACATATTCATATGCTTATGATTTTATAACCTAAGAAAAGTGAATCATGGAATCAATGCAAGAAAACCTATACTCATCAAGAACACTTGATAAATAAATCACCAGAAAGAAGAGATAAGAGAACACTGAGTGAATTTCATTAAAGACTATAACAAATTAAAAACTCCATGTGCAGCAGTATGCTTCCAGTTCTTTTATCCAACGGTTTTATCCCCCTCTACATGAGATCTAAGTCTCTTTAAATAATAGTTACAATAAGTTACATAAGAAATTGATTTCCCATGAAATTAGGGATTACAAAATATTTGCTTAAGATTTATCAAGGGAAGATTGCCACTTGGAAAAAACATCCAAAATATCATCAATATCCTGATATTGAGCATGTTCGAGCTGTAGTTGAGCTTTGCAAAGGAAAGCTTCGATCTCCCTCTTCTTTGCCTTTGACCATTCTCGTGAAAACACATTTACCTTCATCCCTGAAGAAACTGGTAACTCAACTAACTCTTTGATTTCTTTTATATGAACATGCTCTAGCTGTTCAATGCGTTCTTTGGACTGAAGATGCTTTTCTTCAACTTGTGGGATCAGGAGATCAGGCAGAAGAGCACTCTCTATCTGATTCATAACAGGGAAATCCAATAACCCTAGCAGATTATCAGAAGCAAACCATCGTTTCTTGCAAGCTTTATGTCCTTCTTCAATGGTGGACTCAACCATGTCACAGACATTTTCCCATGACTGTAAAGAGATTTTCATTATCCTTAGCTTGATGTTGTCTATAATAGGGACTCCTTCAGGCTTGTCCTTGATATACTTTTTCCAATCAATAACCTCTTCAAAATCCCTTGTGGCATCATTTCTTCGTTGATTGTGATCACATAGAATGTCAGATAAATGTTCAAATGAATTGAAAACATATTGAATTTCATTCAGACCTTCAAATTCTCAAAAAATTCTTTAAATTCATCCTTGGAAAACTGTGAAAAAGAGGAAATGGCAAAAATTGACTGGGACAATTTCAGTTGTTGTTCAAGAGCTGTCAACTTCTCAGCATACTAAGCATTATGTCTTTGGGATTAATGAAGTTGTTGTTTCAAATCTTCATTCTGTGATTCCATTTCCTGAATCAGAGACTCATATTTTTCCTTCATTTCCTGCAATTGAGATTGATACTGTTGATCCAATTCAACCTGCTTCTTATGAAGACCTTGCAATTCTTCTTCTTTATTTTCAGTTTCTTTGTTGAGTGTAGTGACAGAATCAAAATTGGCACCAGCAAAGGCTCCCATAGCAGCAACTGTTTCCAAAGCTTCCTTTTTAACATCTGTGGAGGCTCTCTTCCATATGATCTGGTTGGGAAAAACACCCTGGACTAATGTTCCTTCTATAGCTCTTTTAGAACCTTTCTTTAATATTGCCTTCTCTGATTTGATCCATAAATACTCACCAAGAGAAACTACTGCATCTTCACCAAAGTATGCCATCACTTCAAAAGTGGATGGTAATACTTTTGAGACAGTGACTAAAGACATGGGTTGTGAGACAACAAGGGTAGGGATAGGAAGCTCAGCTGAGATGAGGAGGTAGGAGTTGTTGTAGTAATTCAGGATCAAAGAGAAGAAATGGAAATCATGGATGAAATGATAGGATCTACATATGTAGAAGAAACTTGCATTTCTTCTGAATTGAGGGAAGTCTGGTAGAAATAGTAAGTTTAGAAGATGAAGAAATAGGAGGAACAATATAGGTTGATGATGGTACAGATAGTAAGATAGTGGGAATGGTAACAAGTGGAGGGGATGTTATACTGAGGGTGGTAGTAATTTCAGGAAGGGGAATGTCTGAGAGAGAATCCTCTATCAGTGGATTTTCAATTGGATCATAAAGAACTTGGGTGATTGAGGTGGTCAATGTCAGGTCAATAGAAGTAGACAAGGGTAATGATAAGTTGGTGAGAGATAACTCATCATCAAGGTCATTGTCATCAACTCGCAATAACTCAGCCTCTTCTACCGATATTTTTGGTTTTTGCTTCTTAGCTGGAGTTGTTGTAGCAATAGATTTGGTTTCAAGAGCAGAGCTCATCAAGGCTAGGATTTTCTTCATGTCTTCAGTTGATTTAATCAAAGCATTAAGATTTTTTATAGGTAGATATTATTGAGGATCATTAATTGAAGCTTTTCCTTTCTTATCCTCATGTTGATAAGGCAAGAGCAAAGGAGTCTTAACCTGATTATTCTGAGTTTCTTGTGCTTCTCTCTCAACCATCTCTTTCTGATTTGTTTCTTCCTCTGATAGATGGAGCTTTCTATCTTGCAACACCTTCATTTTAAGATCTTGTTGATACTGATGGATTAATCCCTTTTCTTATTGAGTGGCATCCATGCTTAAAACATATTGAAATGAATTTGCATCTTCATAAATAAAATTCTTAGGCTTTGTTTCATGCACATAGTTACTCTTTATGTGTTCTTTAGAAAAGTGGTTGGCCAGGAAAGATTTGGGATCATGCATCCTTCCGAAAGCTTCCCCAAGATTCAGAGTTGTAACCCTTTTACCAAGAAAGGTGGCATGTGTGGAATTATGGATGACCAAAGGTACAAGAGAAATGGGAAACTTACGTTGACCTTTCCTCTTTGCTCCAATGAACCAAGGGAAGACACCTTGAATTACAGTATGAAATGAAATTTCTGCAATACCCATTATGTCAGTCACAATTCTAGGAAACAGGTGAACTGTTTTGTTGCCCCATATTCTAATGTAATAAAAATATTCACCAACATACCAATCTCCCATAGTAGCATTCAATGCCTTAGCCTGTGAAGAGAAAGTAGGGGCATCCTCTTTGAATATCTTCTGATAAATGGAGCCAAAGAATTGATCACAGATGTCATAAATGAGAGGTATAAAATTGTCTTCCCATAACACTGAACAATAGATATGGACAGGCGGTCCTCTCTAGCCCAATTCCATCCCATGGCAGGGAAAGGGAAGGCTGAACAGAAAACATCCATGACAAAACCAGATAGGTAGAATGCAGGCTTCTTGGAAGCAAGGGTTTTCTTGTACTTTTCAATAGCTTCTTTTAAAACCACAGATAATATATGTTCCCAATTTAAAGACTCGCTGGTGGTAAGAATGTGATGGGCCACAGGCGCCCATTCAGCCTTGAAGAACCCACAATTGGGTAACCCGTATAACCTACACAACACGGCTGCCAATAAAGAAAAGGGTTCTTTGAACCATGCCATAGGATATTGCCTATCATATTTAGGAACATAAATGGCAGGGTTTTCCATCCAAGTTTTCATCATTTCATCAAAATTAAAACGGCTTGCAGAATATTCTAAGAATTGTTTTGAAAGAAGTTATTGGGGAGTTTTGAGTGCTTAAACCCTAGAAAATACTTCAGGTTTAAAAGAAGCCAAGAAAGTATGGTTTATATCATTGAAGGAACAGTCGAGAGGGTCGAAATTGTCCACGATCCATTTGACAGCATCGGTATAAGGAATTAGGATGGCCTAGCCGCAATTGCATGGATTTGGGATTTACTAATGTTAATGTAGGAAAGTTGGTCGTGTTGGATTTCGAAAAAGTTATAATTGTCAAATATGGATTAAATCCTATACCATTCTAAGCAAAAGGTGTCAGAAACCCTTACATCAGTATCAGAAAAGATTCTGTTGTTAGGGTCTTTTATTCTTAACTAATCCATGACCAATTTAGACCTAGTATTCCTCGACATACCTAAAAATAGGTTTCTGAAAAAATGATGAAAGGAAATTTAAATTAAAATCCCGATTCAATTTCATATTATTACACAAGTGATTTTTAGGAGGTAGAGAAAAACTTACCCGTAAAACGATGAAGAAAAAACAAAATCTGTCGCAGGGTAAAAATTACACCGACAATTGTTTGCGGAAGGTAAAATCGAAGCGTAAGATGGTAAAAAAAGAAAAAATAATTTGGAGTATTTAAGACAAAAGAATTCATGTCATTAATAAGATTAAAACAGAACCGTAGATCTAAAACACACCAACGCTTAAGATTAAAAACAAATCTATGAAGAAAATGCGGAAGCAGAAACTCGGGAAATGATTTTCAAAACTTAACAATTTTATCCTTCCGCAATCCGTGATGCGATGCGGAAATGAGGAACCAAATTTGAGAAGTCGAGAAAGTGGAAATGCTCCCCGCAATCCACAATTTGAATGTCGGGAATGCGGAACTGCGTAACTAATTCTAGAAAATTTATCGTTTCCGCAATCCGCAATCAAAAAGCTAAAAACGCAGAAATTTGTAAATGCGGGACTGCAGGACTACGGGAATGCGGAGATGCGGTATTGATTTTGGATAGCTTAAGACCCCTGCAATCCACAAAATGTTTGCGGAATCAAAACAACGATGTTCAAATCAATTAACTTATTTAGCTTCCGACTCCTGCAATCCGCAATTTGCAATTCGGAAATGCGGAAACATCAAAATATTAAAATCGGATCTTCTGCAATCCACATTTCCCCAACTTTCACAAAGAGACTATAAACAAGAAAATGCGGAAGAAGCAATTTTTTTCAATCAAATTTTTAATATTAGGATCAGATGATAATTGAATGAAATAATTTATTCAAACCTTGGAATCAAAATAAAGGTAATAAACATCTTAATTACCTAAATCAAAATAAAATGGGGCTCCCATTTTCTTTAGAAAATTGGATATGTTGTGTGAGAAACACCCCTTTGGAACAAATGTATCGCAAGGTAATTACTTTGTACAAGGGTGCATTAGCACTCGATTTCCATGGGGGAAAAATGCCACTCAAGGAAATATCCCTTTTTCTGGAATGGGAGGTTTCAATATGGCTAACCCTACTATGACAAGTTTCTTATGAGGCATCCAACCGATAGGAGGGATGGGAGGGACTTTTGGAACAAATAATCCTTATTTTCAACACCACTGCGGTTAGAAATTTCGACAACCCAATCCACTTTTCACCAATCCTAGAAATCCATATATTCTGGGACAACCATGTGCCAATACCAATCAATGGGAAGCTAACGCTCCTGAAACCTAAAACACAGTGGCTCAGACAGAGTTTCCATTTTTGGATACTTAGAATTTTCCTGATCTCTCAAAGTTGACTAATGATCCAGTTTTACATGACCCGAGATGGCCACCCCTACCCACTAAACTTCCTTCAGACATTCTTAAGTTTGAAGGTAAATCCAAGGAAGACCCAGCTAACCATGTGATGACTTTTCATCTATGGTGTTCATCCAAATATTTGATGGATGATTCTATTCGATTACATATTTTCCAAAGTACTTTAAATGGTGTAGCGATGAAATGGTACATTGAGCTACCACAAGCATCTTTTCAAACTTTTAGTGCAGTTGCGATGGTATTTTTAAACCACTTTCAACTCCCAGTTCGTTATGAAATTTGAACTGAGCTGTTAACATCCTTTCACCAGGATAAATATGCTCATATCTCTGACCACATTCATGAGTGGCAGAGGAGGCATAGCTTAATTAAGGCTCATATCCTTGATGAATTCCTTACGGATTGGTTTAGTAAGTCATTGCAACCTATTATTGAAAATGATGCGGCTCTTTCTGGGGTTCATGCCGAAGAGTAGGCTATTATTGAAGCCCAACAATTGGATTTGGTTTATTCCCAATCCAGGATGTTGTATGAAATTCTACCCACTGTTCCTAGAGCAGGAGTTGACCCAATGAAAACATTCCCTACACCTCATGTTGATAGTGTGATTGGTATAGTTGAGAACAATTCAGTTAGTTTGAGTAACAACTTTGCAAGTCAAAATTCGTCGGCAATTGGTCATAATAACACACGAAACCTTAAACCCAACCCTCCTTCCAATGTTCTTTCAGTATAGAACTCTCAAGGAAACCAGCAGCCCAAAGGGAAGAAAAATAAGAATAAGAAAAATGGGAACAATGGGACAAACAATGCAAACGATAATAATAATAATACTAATGTTGGTGGGGCAAATAATGAAAAAGCTAAAACGAAATTCCCCTCCTTGTTATGCAAGGAAGACCATCTAACTTATAAATTCCCTAAGATGGAAATGGCACAAAAGCTATTGGCTCAACAGGAAGGGTCCTCCCAACCTATTGTATTAACTAATCCATTTCCTCAACATCAGCAGTAGATGATTGTTGGTGCTCACCAAAACCTTGTAGCCTATCAAGGGGCAACCAAGGAACCCCCTCTCAAAGGGGCAGTTTAGGCTCAAGTGAAGTTTTGATGTGTGAACGAGATTTGTTTCTCCAGACTAGGAACAAGAATTATGAATCTAATTCAAAAGGTAAAGAACCTCTTAATGTTGATAATGACAATTCTTTACACATAGAGAAACCTGCCAACAATACTATGCCTAGAATGCCAAAGGGTGTTCTCAAGAAAGCCGCGTATAATCCTAATGCACATGATGCTCATCATTATAGTATAGTTGAAAATTTGGATCAGGATTCGTGTGCAATGTCTACATTGGAGGTACTCCAGAGTTGTCCAACTCAAAGGAAGACCTTATTTTCAGCTTTAGGGGCTCTTGATCCAAGTGGTATCTTGAAACACTAAGATTCATAGGACAGTTGTAGACGAGGGTGCCTCCACATGCGTCATGTATTTATAATGTTGGAAAGATTTAGGATCACCTAACATGGTTGATCCTATCACCATGTTGAAAGCTTTCAACAACCATCTTTTCCAACCTTGTGGAATTATCCCAGCTTTTCCTATAGAGCTAGGGAGAAAAGTAGTCAAAGTGGATGTGGAAGTGGTTGATTCCCCACTTGATTATAATTTATTCCTAGGGAGAAATTGGACTCAAGCTATGATGGCAGTATGCTGGAGAAATTTTCACTCCCTTCCCCATCATTTGTGCACTAGCTGCTACCAAACCCTAATACATCTGATTTGAGGTTGGGATTCTTGTAGAAGAGAAGCAGGAGATCATGAATCAAAGTTTTTGTGAGGTGTTTGAATTGAAGTAAGGTAATATTATGTACTTACTTCATTCCTTAATGAAATAATAGACATTCTTCCCTTTCCGAACAACTGTGTCTATGTTTGCCTCAAATTTGATTGCTATTTGATATTCATAAGATTAGTGTTGTACGCTATACTTGAATGTCAATTATTTATTTGTAGTCAATTATGTTTGAGGAAGGTTTTGAATTGGTTTTGTGGGTCCTATGATTCGAGAGAAAAGGGAAATCTCGAGGAGAAGGCTAGGATCAACCTTCAGTAGTAAGGTGCACGTATTCTTAAATCAAAACTCTTTGTTTACTTTGCTTTTTGCAAAACCCTAGGTGTCTACTTTCCAACCCTAGTATGTTGGTGGCCTCACCCAAATCATAGGACAAATTTCCTAACAACATAGTGAGCTTACACTAATCCATTAATCAAGAGCTTGAAACAGGTGTTTACAACCGTGACTTGCTACACTACAAATCACACTCCATTGCATGATCATGCTACACACTACTTCTCATAGTTTTGTACATAATGCATAGCCATTACATCTTATTTATAGATGCAATACAATCAATTAATCATTAATGATAATCCATAACTTCCTAACCACTTTTGGTTATTTTGTTACAGTCAACTTGATTAGGTAAACTTTGGTCAATTGTCCATTGAGCTTCTGGTTTTTCTGTCTAATTTTCATCAACCAATCGTTTTCCTTCAAGCAAACAACTATTCCAATCATCGGTCGACCATACCATCCACCGTCTATCGCCTCTAACTCACTTGAGTTATACCAGTCGATCATCAACTTTGTCAATGGATTCACATGCAAAGAATATAACATTCCCAACATATATTGTATATGAATATATATGCACGTAGAAAAATGTGTGTGTGCGTGTATTTTCCAGAGAATATATAGATAGATAGATAGGTAGATAGATAGATAGATAGATATAGATATGGATATAGATATAGATATATAAAGAAGAACGAAAAACACATTCTACAGGTGCTAACTGCACTATACAAAATTTATGGTTGTAGAACTAAAATCTCCCTAGAACAATATATTGTCCAAGTCATTAAAGACATTATAAGAAAGGGAATAATAAAAACCTATTTTTATCCCAACAAGGGGTTAAAAACTAAAAGATTGTCAACATAACCCATTAGCCCATTAGCCAAGGATAACCATGTATTTGTCTCAATATCACCAATACAACCTAAGTGAGGAAACAAATCCCAACAAAATCTCAATTTTTTTAATATAAGTTCATAGAATAACACTTTACAAGGAAACATAATATATTGCTAGAATATAGTATTATACTAAAATTGGATATATGCCCATTGAAGACTTATTCCAAAATTACCTACTGTAAGTGTATAAGTAGTCTATCATTAGCCAAATCATCAACTAATGTATTAAATTCATAGTAAACTTGAGTGAAAGTGATTGCGCTGAGAGGGACTTTCTATATCCCAAGTAAGTGAGATGTGTCACATCTATTATAATGGTGTGCCACATGTAGGCCACAATATATATATATATATATATATATATATATATATATTATAAAACTAAGTACATTTCTTTACCAAGTTTAAATTGCCTACATTGTAAAACACTTCGATATAAATATATATAAAATTTCAATTTCAAATTCCATTGATGTAATGGAAAATATATTGGATTATGTATTGTTAAGTTAATAATAGAATAATGAGTTAAATAATAGTTTTGTAATAATTGCAAATTAATTAATAAATAAATGCAAGATATATTGGATTATGTTAAGTTAAAATTAGAACAATGAGTTAGATATCAGGCTTGGGTAAATAATTGTTTAACTTCATAATTAATTAATTAATGTGTTGGTGCCTGGACGATTATAATGGAAAATATATTGGAATATGTATCATTAAGTTAATAATAAAACAATGAGTTAGATATAGTTTTGTAATAATTGAAAAATCAATAATTGGGTAAGTTATAACTATTTTACTTCATAATTAATCAACTAATGCAAATTTTGACTATTTGTAGGATTATGTGTTAAAATTTACAACACAATTCCAAATTTAAATAGCTACCCGTGGATGGTTATAATGGAAAATATATTGGATTATATCTTATTAAGTTAATAATATAACGAGGAGTTAGATATTAGTTTTGGGTAAATAACTATTTTACTTTATAATTAACTAATGGAAGTAAATTTTCCCAATTTGTAGGATTTATGTGTTATCATTTACAACAAGATTGCAAATTGGAATAGTTTGCACTTGGTAAATTGCAAGTACAATTAGGTAAAGGAAAGATATACGCATTGCTTACACTTAGGGGCATCTATGATATATTAACCTATGTCTTTAGATAGTGATTTGCGTTATAATCTTATATCCCTCTAATTTGAAATATATGCATTGGGAAATGCAAAACGATCTCATAGTATTGTTAAGATGAATGATTTTAGTGATATTAAGTTTTGTAACATAACATTCTTGCATTGCTTTGATTTTATGAATGTTTCTTTTTAGTATTGTTAAGATGCATTACTTACACTAAGGGACATTATGTTTTACTAATCTATGACTTAGATGGAGATTTGCATTATGAACTAATATCTTTCTAATCTCAAATTTGTGCATAAGGAAATGCAATATGATTTAACAATATTATTAAGATGCATTGATTTCAATGATATTACATTTTGTATGATACCATTCCTTACATTGACGGACATTATGATCTATTGATCTATGTCTTTAGATGGATATTTGCATTATGATCTAACGTCTCTCTATATTTACTATGTGCATTGGGAAATACAATATGATTTAATAGTATTGTTAAGACACATTGATTTCAATGATATTACATTTTGTATGATATCATTCAGTTAAATAGTTGAAACCCTAACCTGATTCAATTACCATAGTTATCCAAGTAGATATAATCACGACAATTAAGTAGTCAAAATACTAATTACCATAGTTATATGAGTAGATAGAATCGCCATATTTAAATAGTCAAAACCATAATCTAATTTAGTTACCATAGTTAGTTGAGTAGATAGAATCACCACAGTTAAATAGTCAAAACCCTAATCTAATTCATTAATTGTCTTGACTATACATTGGCATCTAATATTATAATATCGTAATTCAATAGTCAAAGTTTGTATATGAAATATTTTACTTGAAGTGTTTGTGGTTGGGTATCTTCACCCTATACAAATTCAAAAAGAATCTAAATAACTACCTACAATTATAGATCAAATCACCAAATTTAAATAGTTGAAACCCTAATCTAATTAACATAAACAACACTCAACAACCATAATACATGAGTTCATAATATCATCGAGTCATTGTTGGAGCCGAAAAACCCGTAGTTGATCTACTCGTTCTAGCCAAAGCTTTCCATCCATCTATTATCTCCATTTTGTATGATATCATTCAATTCTAGCCATTTTCGATGATATTATTTAGTTAAATAGTCAAAACCCTAATCTAATTTGGTTTCCATAGTTAGTCAAGTAGATAGAATCACCACCATTAAATGGTTGAAACCCTAGTCTGATTCAATCACACTAAGGGACATCTATGGTCTTTTGATCTATGTCTTTAAATGGAGATTTGCATTATGATCTAACATCCCTCTAATTTGAAATATGTGCATTGGGAAATGCAATATGATCTAGCAATATTGTTAAGATGAATTGATTTCAATGATATTACATTTTGTATGATATCATCAGTTGAATAGTCGAAAACCTAATATGATTTAGATACCATATTTAGTTGAGTAGATAGAACCACCATAGTTAGACAAGTATAATGGCATCCATTATGTCACGTGGGTGTATCTCGCTTGGTTGTAGGATGGAATGTTATCCTCCCCACCCAAGTTCTATTCCCGTTATTGACATAATGAGCTCATAAAGATAAATTATTGTAACGGCTTCGTGCCCTTGTTGACTTGGCCTTGTGCCCTAAAGAATCTAGGGTTTAGTTCAGGTACCATCCTTTAAATGAGGGGAAGTACTTCAAGGTTTTCTCCATGAATTCCTATACTGAAGAAAAAAAGAATGGCATCCATGATCTATCCATCAGGTCATTGTTGGAGACAAAAAAAAACACGGTTGATCCATCTATTCTGGCCATTTTGTATGATACCATTCAGTTAAATAGTTAAAACACTAATTGATTCAATTACCATAGTTATCCAACTAGATAGAATCACCACAATTAAATAGTTGAAACCCTAATTTGATTCAGATCTAATATTTTAATGTGGGAATTTAATAATCAAATTTTGTTGCATTTCTTTGATTTCGGGAATGTTCTTTCTTAGTATTGTTGAGATGCATTGCTTATAGTGAGGGACATCTACGATCTAATGATCTATGTATTTAGATGGGGGTTTACATTATGATCTAACATCCCTCTAATTTGAATGTGACATTGGAAAATGAAATATAATCTAATAGTATTGTCAAGATGCATTTATTTTAGTGATATTACATTTGGTATGGCCTCATTTACTTAATTATACATGTAATTCATCGTTAAATTTCATAGAATAAAAAGTTACAATGATGCAGATGAGGAAAATTTCCATTGAAACTTGCTTGGGTTTTGAGAATCCATAAGTCCTAGGATTAACATTGGAGAAATAAACTATCAACATTGGAAATAAAGAGAGGCATGGTCTCACATTTACAAGAATATCTCGAATTAAGGGTAAACGGTGTTCAAACTCAATCTCCTTTCACATATGATTGATATGAGAATATGGAAAAAGGGGCATGAGTGGCTTAAAGAAAAGTAGAAGAAGACATATTGAGATTGATCACTTTGTAATATATATGTAATTCATCTTTAAATTTCATTGCATTCTTTCACATGCATTATCATTGAAAATGATTATTACTTTATTAAAAATCACCATTTTGATTGTGTAATTTACAAAAAATAGAAATTGGATGAGATGATTTCAAGGTAGTAATTTTGGTTTTTAAGCAACATTATTTTGATGCGGCCACTGCAATTGGAACCAACATAGATCTGTCTTAACTCTGGCTTTGTCAAGTGCCAAGAGGGATCAAATCCATTGAGGTGCAAACCTTTCCACAAGTTTAGGACTCTAAAAGGGGTTTGCACCTCAAATGATTTCATCCCTCTTGGCACTTGACAAAGCCAGAGTTAAGATCGATCGATGCTTGTATGATGAAATTGAGATTTGTTTTCCTTGATCTAATATTCTAAAGGGAGAAAATGTATATTATGGATATAATTAAGATCATTCATCCAAGACATGATCAAATTGGAGTCCCTATAAACCTATAGTTGATTCAAGTACCCCTTTTCCAAAATGGTCTTCATCGGGAAGAAAAGAGCCACAAATTCACCAAAATTATTAGTGGACCTATCAATATTTCCTTTGAATTGAAAATAGTGAGAATTAGATAGATAGAAGACCCCTACCAAACTAAGTGTAGTCTCAACACCTTGAAAAGCCCCATCAAATAAACTTCATTATTTGGACTAATCATCGAGACCACACTCAATTGTGTATAGACCATAGGTTTCAAATGAGATTGATAGTGACTAGATTATGCAAGTACTTGGCATGAAATTTGAAAAGTACATAAACACCTATCCTTGAAAACAATAATATTCCTTGTGTTGGAGAAAACTTCCTATGGCTTGGGGCAGACCACAACAGACAGCTGACTACCAAAAAAATTAACTCAATTCTCAATGCTATGCTATACAAATGACAATGCTAAGATAATGAATAATATAACCAACCTCGATCCAAATGTTTGATGTAGATCCCCGTTGGAGCTTTCAACTCGTGCACTTGAACCTATAAATTAGTTTTGATAGCCAATGTACAACAAGCGCATATAATATATAAACGACATTAACATCATCAATAGCAATGGTCCATGATATTATAAGTAAATGCAACCCAATGTAATATAAACAACATTCACAACATTAATGGACGAGAATATGATTACTTCTATTAATAAACAACAAGAAATACAATGTGATACGACCTCTTGTCGGCAACCAATATGAACCAATATTTGGGTCTCTCCACTTGAGCCTCCACCACTTCAATCCTCCATGGAATGGAAAACTCAAACTATAATAGGAGTTTGGAAGGTGAACATAAAGGGTTCACAAATACAAGGATCAATGAGTGTAGACTCAAGATAGGGAAAAAATCCACTAGAGTTCTCTTGCTCTCTCCTTTCTCCTCCCGTCCATATGCCATATGTGCTCAATAAATAGTCCTCCCAAAGGTAAGTGAAAGGACACATCGAGGCGTTTCGGGGAAAATGGAGGGCCAAAGGTCACCCTATGATCGCTTTTTGGGAGTAAAAAGTAATTAACTAGTGATTTTTACCATTTTACATTCTACCTGCGGGCTATAGTGATGCAACTTGCGGGTACGCCCACTGCAGTGATACAGCTAGCGTACAGGGGAAAAAATAGGGAAATAATGTGTCGGAAGGATATAAAGTAGATCTGAGTCAATAAAATGGATCATGTAGGCCAAAGAGTGTTGATGCTCACAAGGTGAAAAATTACGTTGTAACAGATGCCCCCTAATGTGTGAGGTCAGAGACTGATGCTACGATGGCCGAAATACATTATAAATCTCAGAAGTGGAGTGATGGAGACACAAGTGGAAGGAGAAGCTCACTCGTCATAATACAATAGTATCATTGATTACATGTCGGTATAGTCCAACAATCTGATACAATGGCCATGAATAGGTAGTACATAGTGAATACATGTCATAAGTGATCACAGCCATGATCCCTCTACAGTAAGATATGGTCTCCTGCTGAAAAGGAATCAACGGGTACAAACTACTGATATCTGAGGGGTGATATCTCAGATGTAAAGTCATAATCATAAGTAGCATACTGAATGCCACTATCACCTGGGGTCTTCTACACAAGTCTTCGATGGTGCAAGTCCCATAACGTGAATAAAGGAGTTGAGGTCGAACCTTATGTGACATCGTCTGATTACCGGTCAATGATGTATACTGTTAACAAACGCGAGATAACCCACCAATAATGAAAATGGGAAACAAGGTACAGAGTACAATCATCAGAGTGCGAATAGATGTGTTGAAGTCGAACACTAAGATGAATCCATCGATCAGGGGACATTGATGTATTCCCAAAACTGTTGATGGCGAGAGAACCTGCCACTAATTATTGCAAACCTCAAAGTACTCAATTGAGCTCTAAGCCTCAAGTTCCAGAATAAATGGGTTGAATTCGACGGAACGAGACTCGCTGGAAGGAGGGCATTAAGGCATCCCCCATCAACCAGCGCGAGGTACCAGCTTACGCTGAAAGATTTGGAAGATCTCAGGTGAAATAGACTGACTCAACAAGGATGGCCGACATGTAATAGTCAAGAGATCTGAGGAGTGGCTGACTCTGGTTTCAGGACTTCCTTTCAACAAGAGCATGAGCAGATGGATAGACTCAGGAAGCATAGACTCAATATATACTGTGCGATGCAGGAGGCACCACAAAGGGCTCCATAATAACTGGAAGCTTAACCAATCAGTGGAGTAAACTGAGAAACAAGTACATCTCCTAAGGTCCAACTATAGTCCCGACTCATAATGTACAAAGTGGAATGAATGCTCTATTCAAAGGCGACAAAACAGCTGCCAACTAGAAATCGTAACCATAATCCCGTCTGGCTTTTTGGTCTTTTTCATATTTGGAAAAGCTTGAAAAATAATAAAATTGCTTATAGTACAACAAGTGAGGGAACGAGGGTCAAATAGCGAGCAGACTAGTCCCAAGCATTGGAACATACCTATGATCAATGCAAGGAAGCGTATGCAGGATGTGGACACTCGAGGGGGTGGTCCCTCAGGGCCAAAAGGTCATCAAATTGTGAAGGAAAAATGGAAGCTCTGCAAGGCTCGACAAGGAAAGTGCACAGGCACCAGGCTAACAACTGATGAAGCAGGAGCCGGCACAAGGCTCAAGCAATAAGCAGGATTATGCAATGCAATCACAACTTGATATAAATGGGGGAGTCCTTATGGGAAATGGCCAGCATAAGACAAAGTAGAGTATGAGTCTTTATCGCAAATTCATGGCGTAACTACAAAGGACTCCCGGTCCTAAGGACAAACAACGACATGGGCACCATAATGCAAAAAAGGGGTTCTAACTAGGGTACCCATGCTCGGAAAGTCCCTACCGCCGCATAACGACACTTCTATAATAGTGTGAAGGCTCCATGTCGGTTAAGAAGCGAGGTCGCACCTAGGGTTTATGAAAGTGGTCAAAAGGTCAAATGCATAATGCATGTGAAAATGACATCTAACCTATATACCAAGTGTGAAATATACTTGTCGTAGGCACAAAACGATCAAAAACAAGTCTCGCCAAAGAAATCTAGTCAAAAAATGCTACTCCAAGACATTATATTAGTCCAAAACAGCTTAAAATGGCAGAAACTATAGACAAGTGGGTTTTAAAAATTATAAATAGTAAAAAAAAATTACAATTTACAATTCATTTTTACTATTCACCCATTTGGAGTTTTGTGGTTAGTTTTCACCTCGAAGTTCAACTGCTGATCCTGGGAGTGTAGTGTCCCTCCCATCCTACCATGGCAATGGAGAGAACATTGATGCTAAAACTGGACATCTAGTCCCATACTTAAAGAAATAAGCATTCATATAAAATGTAGATGGAGATATGCAAATGCATAAATATTTGAAAACACAGCAGAACTAAATTATATTACACATCCATCATTCATTCAAGATATTCATGTCATTCATCAATTATAACAATACATAATTAGCACATGAGAGTACTTATCTTAAACAAGAAGTCCCTAAGCAACCAGCTATGCATCTGCAATGTTCCACCCAACCATAGGCCAGTTGTGCTTATCAACCTCTTGATTCAACTACCACCCCCGAGCTGGGCATGATTTCTACAAGGAAATAGGGAACAACAGACTCACACATAGCCAAGCATACACCAAAATGAGCCAAGCCAATCTACAATTGGGTTTATCAGGATGCTAGGAGATGGAAAAGGAAGAATTGCTAAGCTAGTGAGCTCAAGCACAGAGCCAAGGATACCCCTACAAGATCTATCCAGCTTGGCACCCACAATGCCTACATTCCCCACTCAAGGAAGTATTCTCTTCACCAATACGCAGTCCCTCAGGCCATACCTTCCAATCTAGAGTGTCCAAGGTGTGCATAGAAGAGTAGCCAGCCCTCTTGATCTTCTTAAGAGGTTATTTCCCCCACTAGGTTTATCAAGCCAATTATGTCCACTACCACTCCAAATCTCTTGCTCATAGGTTCAAACCAAAACAGAAATGAACAAAACAACAAAATCCCAAGTGCTAGGCATGAAGGGAAACGTTTTTACAGTGGGATGTCCAAAATGGGGTTTCCACCAATTTCAGAAAAAATGTGGGAAACCCAAAAGCGAAAATGGAAGATGGGGAACAACCCTAGGATGCCAAATCCATTTTTAGAAAAACGTCCATGGACATTCTAGGGCAAAAACGACCTCCATAACAGTCCCAAATCGTGGTCCTCCTCTCCTAGCCATTGTGCAAAACAAAAATGAGTTCCTAGGCATGGAAAATGCAGGAAAAATGGTGAAAAACGTGATGCGGAAAGCCCAGCTAGCTCAGACTGCGTGAGAGGGCAAATACCATGGGTGAAAGATGGCTTTGGGCACCATTTCGTGGGTGTTTTCTTGCCCAAGAAGCAAAAAAATATGATTTTCCAGATGGATGGCTTGCCCATACACAAAATTGACTGCCATACCTCTCCATTTCCAAGGCATTAACTGCCTCAACCAACTCTTGGAAGAATTAAATGATTGGGTGCATAACCCAAAATGGGTAGTTGCTGGTTTATGGGTTTTCTCATTGACACATGGATTAACACCATTGGCTCAAGGGTTTGAATAGTTTCCCTCCCTATTCCTTGTGAAATCATGCCCCCATCTCTTTGCATTGTATTGCATAGCTAGTTGTGGGTATTTCATTAAAATTTGTATTTACATGATGTCTTCATTTACATTGTGCCTATCTAGCACAAGAGCCATATGCACCGATTTTTAATTGCCGATACATAAAACGATAAATCAATGGCGGGGCCTTGGCCTTGAGCTCCTCACCATGATTAAATAACAATATTTACATCATTTACAATCTTAATGCAATAGTGTCAGGATGGGGACATTACAAGGAGCTACAGGCGTCCGATCATTGAACCGTCTGGAGCAGGTTAGTAGTCTCATCCATACCTTTCATTGTAATGCTTTTATTTTGATTTTTAGTGGTTGGATTTTTTGTGTGGCCAAGCCCTAAATGGTCACAGCGCTACCCGTGGGCTATTACTATGTGGGTCGCGGGTAGGGCAAAGTACTCGCAGTCAACGCATGTGTTGACCACAGGTACCCACCTCTGTGAGCAAAATTGCCCGCGGGTACGGCCGTGAAGTTAGTTTTTTAAATGAAATTGACTAAACTCTTTGGTTTCTCTTCCTCCGAGATGGTTCTAGAGTGGAGAGAGAGGGAACAAGACCTTGTGGATGAGGTTGTCCGCAATGATTTGTGTGCACAGCAAGATTTACAAGCATGTGGGCTATACAAATTTTGGAACATAGGGGGTTTGAGGGCCCAAAACCTATTGCTCTGTCGTTTGATAGACTACTAGGACATAGATTCACAGAACTTCAATCTGGACAGGCAAATACTATCCTTGGAGGTGGATGATATCTACTTCATTACTGGTTTGTCCCGCCGAGGTGAAGTGGCAAGCCTTCGATCTCGTTCTGTGGGTGGTGGGATCACCATCCCCGACTATATAGAGCGGTATTGTGTTCTAAATACTCGAGCAGTGGGGAGTCAGGTGCCCATCAGAGACATAGTCAATCTGAGCATGAAGGTTATAGTGGCTACCTTAGTGTGGATTTCTGGTTCAAAAGCTCTTCACCAGGCATCCAGGACAGTGATGTTCTATGCGTCACAGTATATGCAGTCCATGATATTTGACTGGTGCACAACGCTATTGGGGTCCATGAAGACCCAGTTGACGGAGTGCAAGCAAGGGGAGGCAAAAGACTTTGGATACGGTAGTATCTTATGCAGTTTCTTCTTTGAGCGAGTTCCGAGGCTTAGTCTGAGGGTTGAAGTCCCTCCTCATAGTCTCCGCGACCCAGCCCTGACCCGGTGGGAAGAGGTATTGACGCGACATGGTGGTGGCCGTCAAGCATCACCATACACAGAGGAGTTCTTTCACTGGTGGGACCGACAAGTCATAGCTATAGATGACTACCCCTATGTAGGGATAGACTTCCGTCGGGATCGAGACATGTCGTTTCAACCAGATGCAGCGTTTGGAGACATTGGTGAGTACTCTTTTTAGGTTTTTTGTATATTAAATTTGTATGGATTTTTTATTATGAATGTAAATGCAAAAATATTTTTGGGGGTAGTATCACATATTAATGTTTCATTGTTTGCTCTCAGACAAGGGTCCAGTGAGACCCGAGGGCTTCCCAAGACATCGTCGGCAAGGCAGGGGTGATGAGGCAGTGGGTGTTGTAGCAGAGCGTACACTACAGACTATGCGGGTCAACCTATCATGGATGACCACCAGGGTACCACAGATAGAGGTAGCATGGCTACCAGAGGATATGCAACGCCATGTGGTGGGGGTACCGGGTAACTGGGTGCGACTACTGTAGCATATAGCAAATGCATTACAATATTACTATCAGACACATCCTGCCAGGGCGAAAGCTAGGCCTCCTCGTAGGGATTAGACATCTCAGAGTCCCATTTTTGTATCGATATGTATATTTTTTAGGGCTACTGGCTCCAGTTTTGTATTATGACACTACCATTTTAGACATATTATTTATAAAAACTATGGTTCTTCGGTTCTACTATATGTGTGTATGTACAAATGTATGAATGTATCTTTTATTTGTGTGCTTCATTGTGAATGTGACAAATGCCAATCTAATACATAGTTAGTGTATGCATCAAATATATGATTAAAACTTCTCGGAACATGAATGTATGTAATTGAAACAAAATGTCGTTCCAAGAGTCTTACCCTTAATAATCTCTGTAAGAGCGTAGGATCCCTCACACGGTACTGACCATTCAACTGAGACACAACTAGTTGTGAATCCAGGCAGACTTCTAAAGACTGGATACCATGTGAAATAGCATCCCGAAGTAGCTCAATCACGGCACTATACTCAGCCACATTGTTAGATGTAGGACCGAGACAAGCACCTCCAGAAGACACAACTAGGTGGTCAGGTGAATAAAGAACCCAGGCAGCAGAAGCAAGCTGCTGCGTATGATGGCTAGCACCATCTACGAATCCTAAGAACGTAGGAAATTCCGCTGACATCTTTCAATCAAACGGAAGGTAATCAGCAGACCCAAAAACCAAAAGAAATCTAAACTATGTACAGAAGCAACTATACAATAGTATAAAAAAGTATTAGCTCGAACTAGAAGTTCAAGTGTAATACCGCTTGAGGTAGAGCCCATTCCTAGGCTCCTTCAAGACATTCCCCTCATAATCCTCTAATTCATAGGCTCCTTTTTCTAGGACACGCCGCACAATGTAAGGACCATGCCACATGGGGTTAAACTTGCCTGCCCCCAAGGGTCCTTTAGCTTGGTCATATAAGAGGACCAAGTCACCTTCAACATATTGCCGGGGATGGACAGACCTATCGTACTAAACCTTAACACAACATTTATTGGCATCTATAGCCATGGTGGCATCTTGACGTTGTCCGTCAAGTTTCTCAAGGTGGATTAAATGTTGCTCAATACCCGTCGTATCAGGGAGGAGCTCTATGGCCAGTTTAAGCGAAGGGATTTTGCATTCAATCGGTAAAATCGACTCCACACCGTGTACCAGTTGAAACGGTGAGAACCTGGTGGTAGTCTTGACTACGGTTCGATACACCCACAAAGCAGGATATAACATAATGTGCCAGTTGTTCTTGCTTTGTTGGATGGTACGTTGGAGAATGGTCTTTAAAGACTTATTGACGGCTTCGACTTGACCATTCACTTCGGGATAGTAAGAAGATGAGTGTTGTTGACGAAACCCAAGCTTGAGAGACAAATCCTCCATCATTTTGTTTTGAAAGTGACTACCATGGTCAGTGACAATCTCTTTCGGAATACCGAACCAAGTAATAATTTGATTGAACACGAAATGGGTTGCTGTAGCACCATCGGCTTTTACGTAGGCATGGCCTCGGCCCATTTGGAAAAGTATTCCACAACCACTATGATATGATGATGCCCCCCAGGCGAAGCTGGTTTACAATCCATGAAATCCACCCCCCACTTGGTGAAGGGACCGACGGTGACGACCGAATGAAGGGGCGCTGGATGCGAGTGTATATTCTGAGAAAACACCTGGCAAGGGTGACATCTCTTCACGGCATTCACACAATCCTTAAAGATGGAAGGCCAAAAGTAACCAGCTCGCATAATACGTTGGGCTGTAGCAAGCCCGGATAAGTGACCACCACATGCCCCAGCATCGCAATCATTAAGCACACACTCCGCTTCTTCATGAGTCAAGCAACAACGGAGAATAGAATCCTTTCCTCGACGATACAAAGTGTCACCGACGATAGTATAATCTTTAGCGTGATGTTTCACACACCGTCGCTCGTCCCGTGAATAATGCGAAGGAAACTTCAAAGTTTGGAGATATACAATGACATCCCCATACCAAGGGTCCTTAGACGAGATAAGAAACAAGTGTTCATCCACAAAGGAATCTTCATGGATGACATCCTCATCAAGTCTCGGAAGGTCCAACATAAGCTCAGCAAACACCAACGATTTCACTGGCTTTGCCAAAGCAAAATCGAGATCGAACTCCTGAAGGATCACAATCCATTTACTGTACTTCCACCCTATAAGGCGTTGTGATCGCATGAACTGAAACGGATTGATATGCGCTACAACTGTGGTTGTTCTAAGCAAAATATAGTGTCGTAACCATTGGACTGCATGGACTGTCGCAAGTGCCAACTTTTCCACGTGAGTTTATCTCAGTTCAGAGTCTACTAGATTTCGACTAAGGTAATAGATGACATGCTCGACGAGCGCATCTTCAACCTGAACTAAGACCATGCCAATTGTCTCTTGAGACGCAGCCACATAAAGTATAAAATCTCGTGCGAAGTCGGGTGGACTAAGCACAACGGCTGATACCAAATCTTTCTTAAGGGCATCGAAAGACTGTTGGGCTCGCTCATCCCAGATAAACGGTGTGTCTTTCTTCAACAAGCGCGTGAAACCTTTGGTAAGACTAGCATAATTGACTATAAAGCGACGTAGAAAATTAGCTCTCCCCTGGAGGCTTTGAAGTTGAAACAAGTTGCGCGGAGGAGGCAATTGAAGTATTACCTCAACTTTAAGAGGATCGACTCTAATACCCTCTTTCGAAACTATGAATCCTAGAAGGCGACCTATCCTCACCGCAAAGATGCATTTATTCGGATTCAATCAAATCTTGTAGCGTATACATCGTTCGAGAATCATACGGAGGTGCTTGGGGTGGTCCACTCTCTTGCGAGAATGGTCGACAAGATCATCCAAGAAAACTTCCATAATCTTTTTAAGGTCATGAAAGGCATAGGTCATGGCGCGTTGAAACGTAGCTCTGGCGTTTTTAAGGATGAAGGGCATTTTCCGATATGCAAACGTACCCCAAGGACAAATGAAAGCAGTCTTATGTTGGTCCTTAGGTTTGATTTGAATCTGGTTATACCCCGAAAAGCTGTCCATGAACGAAAAAATCTCACTTCCCGCACAAGCATCCAAGATATGATCAATGAATGGGGTGGGGAAATTGTATTTCTGACACGCACGATTCAGGTCTCTAAAATCAATGCATACACAGATCGTTCCCTGCTTCTTATCCACAGGAACAGGGTTTGACACCCATTTGGTAAGGGGAACAGGGTAGATAAAACCAACTTTGAGCAGTTTCTCTACCTTTGCCTTGATAGTGGTTGCCTTCCTAGGGTTAACAGCACAAAGACGTTGTCGAACCAGTTTATCATGAGGATACGTTCTAATCTCGTGCTCGATAATACTAGGGTCTAGTCCTGGCATCTCCTCATATGACCAGGGGAAAGCTTCCCGAAGATCAGTAAACAATTCGGTGTAAATGGCAACCTTCTCAGGAGAGCAATCATCACCGATGCAAACGTTCTCAATCTTTCCGGGAGTGCGAGAGATGTTGATCGATGTAGTCGGGGAAATATTAGCCATGTTCCCCTCTTTGAAAATCTCATGTGAGCCCAAAAGAGCCACAGGGTGACCAACCATCTCTGCAAGAGTCATCCTAAACTCTTCTTGCTTGGCGAGATCAAGGTTGGGAAGGGAATAAGAGCGATGATGCATATCCTCCCAAGGTCTCTCACTACCACACATGGCCTCGACAATAGCTTCGTCCAAAGGTAAAGTACCATCAAGGCAATCGTTCGAACAAGATGAGTTGACTTCCCAAACTGGCAGCATAATGGGATCTTCCTCATCTGTCTGAGAAGAGGGGAGATCCGGCTCTGTGGTGGCTTGTTGAATATCCTCATAAGAAAGCTCAACAACATATAATGGCATAGACATCCCGACGTGCGTAATCTCTCCAGACGTAGAACTCGTGGATGGTAAAGTCCATGGATCATAAAAATATGAAGTCCGGAATAGTACATTATGCAAAGGAGGATACGCATTGTCGGAAATGGTTCCAATAAAATTAACGGGTGTGGGGAAATCATAAGATCCCATCAATGAAGGGTACATTCCAACACCCATGTTCCCAGTTGTCGGCTGAGAATCTGTAACCTGTGGGATTATTGATCTCGTGGATGTTGTGGGAGAAGGATTAACGAAATCCAGCTGATCGATTGTCACAATCTTGACTTCATGTGGAAAGCAAATAATTCTAAATATAGTGGACGCAACAGCTTTCATAGCATACATCCAATTCCGACCCAGTAAAAGGTTGTAGTCGATGGGCGCATCAACCACCTCGACTTCAATAGGCACAAGTTTACCTCCCAAGCGGACAACAAGGGAAGGGATAATCCCATGCGGCTTAAATTACCAACCGTCAAATGCAGTGAGCATGGTCCTAGATGTGAGTAGAGGAGGAGAGCCAAGAGCTTTCCAACAAGCTAAAGACATCACTGACACGGAAGCACCTTCGTCAACCACCGTTCTTTTGACAAAATTCTGAAGGCATTCCACATGGATTTGAAAATCCACGTGGTAAGGTAAGCGAGGTTGAACATCAGTAGTGTCGAACTTGATAATGTTGGGACTCACCCCATCCCAAACTCCTAATGCACTCAAAAGGGCATGCCTTTGAGAAGGAAACGCCTGTAAAACTTCAAGAGCTGACATGGCACACGAAGTTTAGCCCAAATCTTCTACAATGGAGTAGTTCTAGGCGGCTTGAGCATTGGGATTATGCGTAGAGCGCTTAAGAACACCTTTCAGTATCCACGGCATAATAGAGGGCTTCTCGATATGAAAGGAATTATCAGGAGGAGGGGGAGTCTCACTCCCCATATTGGGTTGTGTTGCACCATAATCGCGTTGACGAGTAGCAACACTAACCTCCGATTGGACCATATTCACGCATCCATAACCACTAGTATTGGAAGAAGACATGGTAGTCTCATTAGGTCCATAACCAGTGGCGGGAGCATGCGAAGACATATTTTGATGATGAGGAAGGGGATCCTTCAACAGAGTTGGCCTCTGTGCGAGATGCTTCGATGCTTCTTTGATTTGAGGACACAAGTGAGTAAGATGATCTTCCCCACAAAGCTTACAAGGAAATTTCACCTTACGCCTAGGTTTACGGTCCTCACCAGCATTTCTGTCTTCCCGAGGAGGGTTGGCATTCTCCTTACGAGGGGTATTGCGATTACTATTACTGTTCCCATTGTTTCCACCCTTACGGTTGTTTCTCCCCTTCTTCTTACCACCAGGCTGCTGGTTACTCAATGGGTTTGTCGTTTGCACAGTGTGTACATCGGACGATGGGGTGGAAGTGGACAAGGTGTGAACCTGTCCGGGAGTAAACTGGTTAAGCAAAAAAATTTGCATTTGATTAGCCACCAAATCTACGAGGCGAGTACTTACGGATCCCACAATGCCATTGGTATGTGGTCTGGGAACTATCCTGGGCTCATGTCGTGTTCGCGGTGCGTCAGGAATAATGTCATATAAAATGCCAGACTGAGAGTATAGTAAATATAACTGCTGGACTTTTAAGATGGCTTATTCCTCAGTCATAATATCGAACATCGAAACATCCTTAGCAATATATGGAAGTAAAGACTTGAGAAACCACTCCAACAGAAACTCTGGAGGAATGTTGGCTTTCACTAACCTCTTCCGCCGATGCCACTCTTGAATGTGATCAGAAATATGTGTGGTCTTATTCTGACGGAAGGTAGACAAAAGTTCAGTACCAGTATCGTAATGAATCGGCAACTGGAAATGATCCAAGAAAACCAAAGCGATCTCATTGAAACCCCTATAAGTGTTCCCAGGCAACTCAACATACCACTTCGCGGCTGCTCCCGTGGGGGTGCGTTGAAATAGTCGTAATCGAATGGAATCATGATTCAACGAGTGGGAAGAGCACCAAAGGTGAAACATTGTGACATGATCACCCAGATCCTCACCACCTTTCCCCTCAAACTTAGGAATGTCCAAAGGGAGCTTGGTAGGAACCAGAGGCCAACTAGGGTTGTGACACACCGGATCATTCGAGAGCTTTGAAAGATCCGGAAGATTTAGACGTGCAAGGAACGGGAGTTGCGGATGGAAAGCTTGATTATAAGCTCCCATAAAAGGTTGATTGTAAGAACCTGAAGGATCAGAAGGACCATAAGCTGGACCATGAGCATTAAAATGTTGATTATACGGGCCTGACAGACCATAAGCTTGACCATGTCCATAATATTGATAACCTCCTCCGACCTAACCCGTGTGAGAGTAAGCAGGTATATAAGTGTTTTGGGAACCATATTGAGGTGGGTTGTACTGGTGGCCAACACCGATTGTGTTGTAGTAAGGGTTGCCACCATAATTATGGGGCATATACGTATTATTCGTAGCGGGAACTGTGCAGTTGTCATGACCATGATTATAAGGTATGTTCCCACCCCCAACATAAGCATTAGTATTAACATGAGCAGTCGTGTGGTGACCATAAGCATGAGATGTATTCCCAACCCCAACATTAGTGTTACTAGTAGCAGGTGACCATGAGTGTGAGGTATATTCCCACCTCCTACATTAGCATTACTAGTAGCGGCAGCGGACATAAAAGTATGTGGTATATGTCCACCCCCGTGGTTGGGAGGAGCATTAACATTCGCGAAAGTGGTCCTAGGTTGACGAGTAGCGGCATGTGTATTAGGTTGTGGATGGTGAGTCGGGTTTCGAACAGTGTTCCTATTAGGTTGGGTAGTCTTGGGAGGCGGTCGTCTTCCAACATTTGCATTGTTAGGAGGAATGTGACCGGTCCCCATACTATGTGTGTGAGTGGACAACGTGGTGCCCCCGGCGAGGGTATTTCCCCCAGTGGGTGCAGTGTGGCTAACACCATGGCTAGTGTTAGCATGACTACCAAAAGCAGTAGAAGGATCAACTGTGTTGTAATTAGGCATACCAAAAGAGAACACGGTAGGGTTGATAGTAGGGCATGGGTCATCATGTAACTCTAGCAACCCGTATAAATAATTATGTGGAAATGAAGGATCGAACGGGTCGTCCTTGGGTGGATCCGGACCAAACAAACTAGGTTGGGTCTCAGGTGGATCACCCCCCCACGCCTCACGAGGACTAGGGGTGTCTGAAGTGTGCTAGACTCTACCCGATAGAGTCGTAGGGATTTCTCCCGTGTCAGAGTGTGCAGTCATGACGTCTAGGACATATGTTTCGTAAGAATCCAAAGACTCGGAGGGAACCCACCGACATCCCCTAGCAACACGGCGTGAAAGCTCGGCAGGCTGTAAACCAGCCAACCGACGGTATCGGCAGAGAGTAGGACTCTATGCCACGATATCTCTGGAGAGACTATAAAATCACAGCATCCCCTAACGGACAACTATCGATAAAAAATAGCAAACCAAGAGCACACACCTAGATAAACTACAACCAAGAGCAGACAAACAAAGTGGCTAAATGAGCTCCCGACACTAGAGCCGGTATGTCTTGCCTAGGAGAGGCTTGAGACTCCCAAACTGTAGTCGGAGGTAACAGAATCAGTTATAGAGGTTCCCAGGCTTCACTGCGTGCAAAGGGCCATAACCCTCGGCAACAAACAACTGTGTTGTCCAACCCCTATCTGACTCAGGACACAAACAGTATAACCACTGCAAGTAACCCGTGTGATACCTAGGTAAGGCAACTATGGTCACCGCAGTATAACCAATGCTCTAGGGGACAGCCACAGGTGGGATCCGTCGTATGGGAAAGGTAGCTAAGCCCGAAACTCAAGAGGGTGAAATCCCCCAAGAGTCCCAAAATACGAACAAACCCTGGAAATATCTCCCACGTTCAGCCGATATTGGAGGGCTATCTCCGCAACCAACCTCTCGTGACCTCGTGCTTAACTCTGGTCTAAGTAGAGCTTCCTGAGAACACCGATGTATACCATGGATTTCACCACTCCCTGGTCAGACGCATAATGTTTTGTCTAGTATTCTTGGATCGTTTACTCACAATGATCTATTCCAACACTCTAAACCTATGCTAGTTGGTGTACCCTATAAATAAAATCGTTCTAATCAATTTTAAGATTAAGCGTTAATTTTAATGGATGTGGTTACTCAAAGTATATGGTTGTGAAAATAGTGATGCATATGACTCAATAGTATGCAAAATCGTCAAACTCTAGACTCATCTATCCAATAAAAACAATGCCACTAGAATGAAAATCAATCCAACGGTTTCGAAATAAAAATGCAACTCTTTTATATTTTCCAATGCACAAGCATAACCTAAATGAAAGCAGCAAGCACTCAATGCAAAATGCAGTACATAAAAGTAAAAAAAATTGCATTTTCACTTGTAAGCAAAAGGAAAATGCAAAACTATTTTTTTGTAGTTTTCAATATAATGAAATGAAAAATGCAAGCAAAATCTCACTATTCAGTTACAGAAATGCACAGGAGATCACTCAGACAACCTAGCAGATCCTAAACAGTAAGACTCAGCCAATGGAAGGAGCTAAAAATTGAAAATGGGTAAAAACCAATGAGGCTCAAAACCAAGAGAAAAGAGGAGTTCTAGTCACAAACAAGGCTTGGAATAGTCGGGAACAAGGCCAAAGAAGACTCAGGAACACTTAGAATCAACTCAGCAACAACCAAAGGCCATAAACAAATCACCCCCGGAGTTGTACGCTATTGTCGAAGGAATACCTGTGGGTACCCGCGGGCTATAGTGTAGACAGAGGCGGGTAGACGCAGGCAGAACTAGGCTCACCCAGGTACAGGGAAAAGCAAATGAGCAAAAAAAGAGTCCAATGGCTCAGAAAAAGGATGTTTTCTATAGAGTATCCTAACGGCCAATCAATGACACAGAGACTCGACACGCAGCAACTCTAAATAAGGACTAATGCTTAAAAATCCCCAAAAATGGATGTTCTCCCCAGCGGAGTCGCCATTTCTGTGTTGGAGAATGGCTTGGGGTAGACCACAACAGACAGCTGACTACCAGAAATTAACTCAATTCTCAATGCTATGCTATACAAATGACAATGCTAAGATAATGAATAATATAACCAACCTCGATCCAAACGTTTGATGTAGATCCCCGTTGGAGCTTTCAACTCATGCACTTTAACCTACAAATTAGTCTTGACAGCCAATGTACAACAAGCACATATAATATATAAACAACATTAACATCATCAATAGAAATGGTCCATGATATTATAAGTAAATGCAACCCAATGTAATATAAACAACATTCACAACATTAATGGACGAGAATATGAGTATTTCTATTAATAAATAACAAGAAGTACAATGTGATACGACCTCTTGACGACAACTAATCTGAACCAAGATCTGGGTCTCTCCACTTGTGCCTCCACCACTTCAATCCTCCATGGAATGGAAAACTCAAACTATGATAGGAGTTTGGAAGGTGAGCATAAAGGGTTCACAACTACAAGGATCAATGAGTGTAGACTCAAGATAGGGCAAAAATCCAATAGAGTTCTCTTGCTCTCTCCTTTCTCCTCCCGTCCATATGCCATATGTGCTCAATATATAGTCCTCCCAAAGGTAATTGAAAGGACACATCAAGGCGTTTCGGGGAAAATGGAGGGCCAAAGGTCACCCTATGAGCTCTTTTTGGGAGTAAAAAGTAATTAACTAGTGATTTTTACCATTTTAAATTCTACTCGCGGGCTATAGTGATGCAACTCGTGGATACACCCACTGCAGTGATACAACTAGCATACAAGGGAAAAAATAGGGAAATAATGTGTCTGAAGGATATAAAGTGGATCTGAGTCAGTAAAATGGATCCTGCAGGCCAAAGAGTGTTGATGCTCACAAGGTGGAAAATTACGTTGCAACATTCCTAATGATCCAAATACCCCATAGAACAAGGAAGGGGATAGCCCTCAATCTTTTCAACTAGTGTTTATCATACCAAATCTTTAGACGTTCTTCAATTGAATTTCCTATCCAAAGATTAGACATCTTGGCTTAACCTTCTAATCGCATCCACACTTGTTTTGCAAACAAAAAAAACAATGAAAAGGTGAGTGCAAGTTTTAAGACCATTTCTACATAATAAGCATATATATGGACCAACCTTATTTATTTTTATAATTATATCCCTAATTGGAATTTTTCTATGAAGTGCAAACCATGTAAGAAGTTATGTTTTCAAAGGAGCTTTAGTCTTCCAAAAAAATTCTCCACCACAACCTAACCTCTTGTAATGCAATCCCTTCAAAACGTGGATATCCAAATTTTGTTGTATAATGTCCTCCTAATTTGTTTTTAGCTTAAACTAGATCATATTCCACATCTCGAATCTTGATATGTGTTCTATGGAGTTCTATCAAAAACCTGTCCAAATTTAAAGAAAAATCATCCCCCAAACTGAGATCATGTGCTAAGAACCACCCCTATTGCCAAATGGAAGTGGTAAGGGGACTCACAATTTGGTCTAGGGTTCACCTTCTAATGCCTTGTAAGTGCCTAATGTGCACCTTAGGTAGAAAAATATCATTACAATAGCCCATGGTTACATCTGCCCCTACCCTGACATGTTTCCCATTTCTGATATTCCAAGATAGATATTGCCCAAAAATGGGGAAATCCATAGTCATAGCTTTCCAATGTCTTGAAACATTGTGTGTGTTTTTTCTTTGTTTGTTGTCCAATCAAGGAGAGTAACAAGAGCTATATGCTTTTGTAAAATTATTCCCTTACATAAAAGTTCCTTGGAAATAAGATTCCAAAGAGATTTTGTAACCATAGCTAACCCAAAGGAATGTATATTTTAAGCCCCTAGCCTCATTGATCCTTAGTCTTAGCAATAGATCTCTAACTAGTGAGATGAGTTCCTAACTTGTCATTTCCCCCCTCTCAGGAAAATTTAAACAATTTCCTTACTTTTTCTAGAATGCCTTTCGAAATGTGAGCGAAAGTATGCCAATACATTGGAATGGCCTCCAATACAAATTTCATTAAAACCAGCCTGCCCCAATGTGAAAGCCACATATTACACCAAGATGATATTTTCTTCTAAATTTTAGCTAAAATCCATTATAAGTCTTGTCTACCATATGCATTGGGTTTGAGGACAAAGCCTAAGAACTTAAAACCATCCTAAAAATCAAAATAGAAATATGGGAACTTATGTTTCAAAGATTGGATCAACTCCTCATCCAACATGATAGCAATAGTAGCATACTTTTAAGTATTAATTTCCATACAAGTGGTAGATTTATAGAGATATAGTATCTCCCTAAAATGTATGCCTTCTTCTAATGATCCATAACAAAATAGAAGGACATCATCCACAAATAGTAGATGTGCACTGATTCATTACCACTAACCCTAATGCCTTGAATATGTTGATACCTTTTTGCACTAGAGATCATTTGACTCAACCTTTAATGATTAGCATAAATAAGCAGGGTGACAAAGGAAGACCCTGACAAAGACCTCTAGTAGGCTTAAATAATTTGGATTCTAATCCATTAATTAAGACAACAAAATTAGCAGAGGACACACATGTTATGACCTAGTTAACAATATGGAGAGTGAAACCTATGTGAATAATAAGTAATCTCAAATGTAACCAACAAAATCTATCATAAGCCTTGGATAAGTCCATCTTCAACACTACAAAGGAAATGTGTTTGACTTTGATAGAGTGAATACCCTCTTGAGTTGTACCAATAAATTCATGAACTCGTCAACCCTCTAGAAATCTAAATTGTTCAGGTGATATGCATCTAGAAAGTAAGTTCTTTAGTCTAACATCAAGTACCTTTGCGGTGATTTTATAGACATGGTTACAGAGGGAAATCAATCTAAAACCATCAAATCTATTTAGAAAATCCACCTTTGGGATAAGGGCGATGAAACTATCGTTCATACCACTATGAACTTTGCTAGATATTATGACCTCTTCAACCACCCTGAGAATATCATGCCTTGATATATCAAAGAAGCTCATAAAAAATTCCACAACCCACATACTAGAGCCCATGATCCTTTCTTTTAATAACTCATCTTTTATACATGCACAAATTGTCTAAATCAATTACTAGCTTAGGAACATATGTAGCCACCTTAACAATCTCTATCATATTAGCCCATCTGAAGTTCCTTGTAGACATTTTGGAAATGATGAAGCCCCATGTCATCCATATCATGGAAATGATTCACCTATACACTAGCCTCATTCTTCATAATCCAAAAGTATTGTTGATTTTTTGGTAATTTGAAAATTTATGAAAAACATTAGTGTTTTGATCACCTAATTCCATCCAAATGGCCCTACTTTCAATCCTCCAATTTGTTTTCTTGTCTCTTAACCATTTTTCCTTTCCAACTTCTAAGGATGTCAGGGATTGAATCTCATTCTCCTCAAATGCACCATTGATGTTATTAGAAAAGAACGTTTGAATCTCGCATTCCACCTCTTTTAGCACCTTATCCACAGTCATATAACAATCAACTACCCACTACACTGCTAGTCATATAACAATCAACTACCCACTACACTTCTTGTTTCTTAACTAATTTTAATGAGAATATATATATATATATATATCATGTCCATGACTTTCAGGACTAGATTGTGACCTAAGAAATCGTGACCCGGGGGCATCTGAGCTGTTAAAATCACCTAGTGGATGCACCCGACATGGGCCACACCAACCCTTAGCAAGGATGGATTTTTAGGTGTCTCCTCCCACTACCATGTAGTTTCAAACTTTGGCTGCCTAACAAACGGGACCCTTGGAAACCAATCACGCTAGTGAGACATGACTAATGAGACAATGAATTGTTTGCATGCATATTTAGTTATATCTAGGTCATAGTGCCTATGTTAGTCCACAACTAGCTTATGGAATTCTTTATCCTTGAGCCATCTAGGATTGAACTTGAAAGGTCATGCTAGTTTAGGATTGCTAGTACCCATTTCCAAAACAACGGGGTTGTGTTCATAGCACCTAGAGGGGATAATTAATGACCTTTAATTATTGAGATCCTAAAGCACAATTTTCGACAACAAAATTTTTTATAACCTCTTAGAAATTCCACACCCCCCCCACCCACACAATTGTTCCATCGAGTACGGTTCATTGAAATAGGTTCAATGTTCATCAATACAATAGCTCCAAATGATATTGGAAAAAAGTCAACAATTATATCATCCTTATCATGAGAGACACACACCTCCTTTCTACTTAAATTTAAATCCCCCCCATAATCAACTGACCATCATGGAAACAATGCAACTTGAAAGCTTCTCCAAAAAAACTTGTTTGTACACATAAGGTCATTACAAATTCAACATAGATATGGTCAATCTAGTAATCTTACTAACAATCTCTGTGTAAATTTATGAATGTACATAATAGCAATTAATTAGAGACCGTCAATGATTCCAACCAAATATGATTCCTCTATATCATCCTTTTAAATCAAGGCAAAAAATTCCCAACCCGCAAACAATTTTCTCATATCAGAGATTAAAGTACATTTCCTTTCTTGTGGTTTCTTGAGTAAGAGATCTCACATTTCCAGATCCAAAAACCACTTGAGAGTAAATTTTTTGTGTTGACTCCCTAAACACCAAATATTCATAGAAATAGTTTTCATTTCAAAACGGAGGATTGAGGTATATCAGCTCTAAGGACCCTTGTGATTGGTCATTGATGATCTTGGTTAATTTCTTGTATAACTTTCACCTATTCCAATTCAAGGAAGGATTCTCGATTGACATAATTGAACCCTAGATCTTTGAATTTGTCAAAAATCAAAACACTAAACATGATTTGATTAATATTCTCTTTACCCTTATATAGCATGAGTAATTCCTCCTATGTGTGGAATTAATAAAGGTATCCCCGAGACACCCCTCATCTCTTGGAAGGTTGACTAAGGGAGGGTCGGTCACCATATATGGATATAATTATACCTTATGTTCCAAGGATGGGAGGATTAAGAGAGTTAGGGTTAAATTGACATTTCTTAACCCTACCTTTATGGAAAACATGAGATCTAAGAGCATGGGCCCCAAGGTTGTACCTTTGGGAAGGAGAGAAGGAATTAATAGGAAGTACAAAAGAAGTACCAAGAAGCTTACCATAAGAAACATTGCTTGAAGAAAAATAAACTTCTTATCATCTATTGTAACAACTTGGAGAGCTATTCTATTCCAAATCCACTAAATATGAATCATGAGGAGCCTTGGGATAATCCACTGTGCTTCAAACAACTTCTAAATCACCCACAACCAAATCTAAACCAATTCCCATGGATATTACATTTCCCTCATTTTTTGGCCTCAGCTTTGGGCCTATCCTCGTTCTTATAACTACTATTGATTAGTGGAGAGGGATTATCAAGGACTTGGCTCTCCAAACCTTCAAAATGAAACATTTTTGGCAATAGAAGTACGTGACCATAAATACGACATTGAGAGCACCACAATTGAGCATTTACATAATATAAAATTAGAGTAAATACATAATTTCCAAGTAACACTTTGACCGAATGAAATAGATCGGCTCAAACATCAATCTTAACCAATAATCTAGCCACCAAGTGAAATATACTTGTCTTGTAGGACTCATCTACCCTTATTGTATGCCCAGATAAATTTTCAATCGCCATAAGTATGGAATCATCCCAAAGTTCCAATGACAAACTTGGTAATTTCACCCAAATGGGAGTGCTTGCAACCATCTCTACCCTCGAATAAAAATAGACGTGCCATGGGTTTAAAGCCAGGTAGGAGGACCCTTCAAACCAATATCTGTCTAATATTTTTAGAGCATCTATCTTGCATTTGAAAATAAAATCTAGTCACACTCGGTGAAACACATGGAAAATAGGTCCATAACCAACAATTAGGAGACAATGGATTTGAATCCAAGAATTCAAAGATTTTATCACCATTGTCCTTCCTTAAAATTTCCTTGCCAAAGTCTTCCATGTATACTATAGAATATAGTCAATCTTTAAATAGTCACCCACAAAAATTGGAGCAACCCCTTCGTAGCACTTCAAAACTTTACATCATTTTTCCTACATCCTCTTCCCTTGTCATAGCCTCCCTGAAACCCCTCAAATGATTGAAATCATAAAATCCCAAACAAAGCGAACCCCACCTACCACCAGATTGACGAATTCAAGATTAGAACATGGAACAAAAACCCTCCCAACCAAGGATACTATAGGAAAATCACCACAATTTCGTACGAGAGAAGTAGATAGGGTTTTCCACTGCTAGAGGCGATGGGTATGAGAGCATAACATTTGACACACCACCTTCTGCATGAACATTCTTTAAGGAGAAATCACATGTTGAGTTCGTGTTAGTGGATCTACTAGGATGTTCTTATGGATATAACAAATGTACTAAGCTCATGCCATATTCACCTTGAACATGTTTTGTAATTCCTTAAAAGCGACCCAATACCTCACCTTGAGATCAATCTAATACATACTTGATTAGTGATGAGACACTGGGATAGTTTACAAAAATATGATCCTTAGACAAGGTGTCATCAGATTAATTCACTAGCTGTGGTTCCAAATCCATTGTCTACAGAGAGAGTACAAAGAGTCGAACCACAAAAACCAAACCCTAGAGCCATCATATGTGTGTATGCATATGTATACATATACATATATGTATATGTATTTACATATGTATACATATACATATATGCATATGCATTTACTTATGTATATATATGCATAGATATGAATATGTATATACATATATGTGTGTGTATAAATTCACACACACACACACATTTATATATGTATACGCCCACACACACACACACACACACACACATTTATATATATCCACACACACATATGTATATATGTGTATAGATGGGATAGCTCAAGTGGTTGAGTGCTTTGAGCTTCAAGCATGAGGTTTCAAGGCCGATTCCTTAGGTTTCCTTCCTTTATTGCATGCCTCACATGATGTCCCTGCAAAGTCAAGAGTCAAAATTAGCACCAATGGATTTGAAGGGGGGGATCTCATGAGGATTTTTTTGGAAAAGTTATATGTTCTTGTGTGTGTGTGTAATTTTTCAAATAAAACCTTGTGGGAAACCTTGTGGTAATATATAGATGGAAGGAAGCTCAACAGACAAACACAAACGCGCACGAATGCACGCATACGCACGCACACACACACACACACACACCGACAAAAAAGCAAAAACACATGCACACACACACACACAGTCCTCTTGAAGCTCATTGCACTTAAGCATTGGAGTTATCCCATCGATCTAACTGTCTCTATTAATTCCTCACTCAATTTCCTTACCAAGTAGGGCACCATAATCAATGTCGATAGGTTTATACTATGCATGGTGTTCCCCCATGAGGTTTTATTAGAATCTATCTCTTCCTTTCTTGCTCTATTTTCTTATATATCCTCATGTGTTAGCTTAAACGGTTGAGTACATTTAGATTCATACGTGAGGTCTCAAGGGAAATCTACCAGGATTCTTACCTCTATTGCATATATGTGTGTGTGAAGGAAAAACTCATAGGGAAACCCTTGGGAACTTCTTTGCATTTCACAAATGGTACCTTGTGAAAACTCAAAGGCACTGATCACAATTCCTAATCCAATAGGGTCATTAGGTGAGGCATGCAATAACCAAGGGGTTTACCCCAAGAGCTCTTACATGAAGCTCAAGGCTCTTAATCACTCAAGTTAGCCCATAAAGTTGTGTGTGTGTGTCTGAGAGAGAGAGAGAGAGAGGTATAAACTAAATAAGTTACACCACCACATAAGGCATGTTGCCCCAACTGGTTGAGGCACATTCCCAATGGGGCGGTCACATGTTCCAATCTAGTTGAGTCCATCAAGGTTACTAACTACTCTTGTTGTTGTTGTTGACACCATCTTCCATCTAAATATTTTGAGGAAGAGGGGCGGATGTGTATTGTGACCTCCTAGGCATTATGCCTTAGCAAAAAGGGTTAAATCAACCTAAATACAAAACTATATGTGTGTGGGTGTGTGTAAAACAATATTGTTAACAAAAATGAAAACACTAGTTTATATTCAACTTAACCCTAAATCTATAAGCTCAAACATGGATAAGATATTTGAAAGTGTTATCCAATTTTAGGAAGAAAAAAAAGGAGGAAGTGTTTACACTTCCAAGAATCTTATCCTTCTTGGTGTGTATATACAGGGTTAAGATGAATGTAGACTAGTTATAATGAAATAAAAACAAGAACTTTTATTTGACTCTAAAGGAAAGTGATAACAATGAATGAAATATTAGTCCCATCCATAGGCAGAGACCATATGTTTCACCTTACCCTATTAGTTTGGATAGTGATACAAAGAAACCAAAGGTATATTTAAAGTTTGTGAAAAACAATATTATTTTGGTTTTATTTATTTAGTGTATTTTCATATGTGTTGAATTCTGATTGGCCTGTAGGCCTTGATAAGACTAATTTTATCATTGACCAGATTAGATAAAAATAAGAAAAAAAAAAGTTTACATACATTATGAAAACTTTACAAAGTTCATGAAATATTTACGTAAGAGTGTTGTATTGTTGTCACTTCATAGTGTTGTACTAGTGCCACTTCATATATATTCCAAAAAATTATTCAACTTAAATCCATATGTGAAGATGAAGATGAGGACTGCGCATAAAGAAAGGATGTCATCATTGTCTGACAAATCAGTACTTGCAGGTGACGTTTTGGCGGCCTCGTTACTTGTCTCACCTGTGTGAAACCTCAACTCAAATGGGGATCCTATTTTTCCATGTAATTCTAAGTTCTTCACTCATTTGCCTATGTTCTCCCCTCCGATCTCCCACTCAACTTTCTTCCCTGCCTCAACCTCCCGGGAAGCTTGCCCCTCATCTCCTCTCTCGAACCTTTCGGCCTCCCCTTTTGCAAATTTGTAGGAAACTTTTACCTCTTCTACCATCCCTCATCCAATTCCTGAATCGAAAGGCATCCCTCCATCTTCCAAGAAAACCAGAGTTCGGAAAAAGAAATATCAGTGGATACATAAGTTGGTTGAAGATATGAGGGTAACTGTAAATCCTCAAATAATTCAAGACAAGGTTCTCAATTATACTGAATTTGCATTAATTGGAAGATTTAATGCTAGGGAATATAAGGAAGAGGATTTGAGAAGATGGGTTCATAGATCTTGGGCTCATACTTTGGGTTATGTTCCTTTAGTCCATGTCGGAGATAGATGTACATTAATTTTGTTTTTGAGAAAATTGAGGACCATCACACCATAATGGAGGGTACTTGGTTCTGGGGGAATGCAGCTTTGATACTCTTCAGATGGCATGTTGGTTTTGATCCTATCATGGAATGTATTCACAAATTAGATATATGGGTTAAACTTCCCTATCTGCCAAATTAATATTGGTATGACCAAATTTTCAAGTCTATAGGGGATCAATTGGGGACATTTCTGAGAGTGGTTCCGAAGACAGCTCAGAAATCAATCACGTCATTGGATTCCATTTGTGTGGAGACGTATATTGCTCAGGGGTTGGCGAATGCTATTTTGATTGAATTTGGAGATAAATATTTCATGAAAATATTGGACTACAAGAATGTGCGCTACTGATGCACCCATTGCAAATCTCATGGCCATCTAAAAATCTCCTGCCCCTTACATAGATCAGAAGGTGAGGTAGGAGGTCCATATCTAGTTATGAGTCCTTCAAACTTTAGGGAGGAATCTTTATCCTTGGCCCACCTCAAGAAACAAAAGAATAATGAGGATGCTAATCCCCAAGAGACGGAAAATCAAGAAGTCGTGAAGATCAACAAAGAATTCTTCGAGGTTATTACATCTCTTCAAAAGGAAATTCAGGAATTAGAAGCACTGCTTATGGGGAAAAAGGATCAGTCTATGGACTTACAGGTTTCTCAATCCAATCAAGGATTGCAGAATGTTGGTTCATGTACGAGTTTTCCCATAAGAACACCTTCCAGTCCAACTGCAGATCTTTCGATCATTGAAGAATGCACCTCTCCTATTGACATTGGAACAAGGGCTACAATTTGATATACACCAGCGATTTCAAATAGTCCCCTCTTCTTGGAGCGATTTCATATTCAAATTCTTGCCAGTGTGAGTGTTTTTTGCAGGTGTTCTGGGCCGATCTCTTCCCTGCGAGCTGGTACCTTGAGTTAAAATGTCAAATCTCAGAGTTCTTGGAGCGAAGGAGTGAGTTCTTGGAGCGTTTTTAATTTCTTGGAAGAGGTGCAGTGCCATCGCATGGCTCCTGGAGGGGGCCCTAAGGACTCCATGATTCCTCCAGAAATTGTAGCTTTCAAGCTGCTAGTAGCTGACTGTGGTAAACGCCCTTCTAGTGAGCAGCAGCAGAAGTTTGTGAAACGCATGGCCAGCATTCCTACCGTAGCTTTGCCGGCAGAGGATCCTTGCAAATCAGCACTGAATCTTGCAGAACGAGGAATTATTGGCCAGTTCACCGGCCTCTAGCCATCACCCAAAGCTGTGGACAACTGGGTTCAAAGGAATTGGAGATCATTAATACAAGAAGGCATTAGAAGCTTTTTAGTGGGTAAGGGTTTTTTTATCTTTGCTTTTGATAATGTAGAGGACAGGAATTTGATATTCATAAATGGACCATATTTTATGGGTCCTCAAGGGCTGTATCTAAATAAATGGACGCTGAATTTCGATCCTACTCAAGACGTGCCCTCGGCAATCCCGGTTTGGGTTCGGCTACCGCATTTACCCTTGCACTGCTGGAATCCCAAATCTCTAGAGGCCATTGGTAATAAGCTTGGAAGATACATAGACCGTGCAGAGAGGAAAGATCAGTACACCTGTGCACAAATTTGTGTAGAGGTGGATTTGGAAGTGGGTCTCCCTGAAGCTATAAAGCTCATGGTGGCAGACTAGTCATACATACAAGAGCTGGATTATGAGCAACTTCCATTCAAATGTCGGTTTTGCCATGGATATGGAAATTTCGCCAGGTACTGCAAAAAGAAAGGTGAAGAAGAGGCTGAGAAAACAAAGGAAGAGCAATGGGCTACAGTACAGAAATCAACAACTATTAAACAGACCAGTAGAACTTAAGGAAAAGTAGCTCTTGCTGGGAGTGCACCCTCTGGACAACCCCATGGTGAAGGGAGCTTAGTCCCCCCATCAATAAAGTCAAACTCCAACCCCTTTGAGTCTCTTAGTATCCTGGAAGATCAACCTGTTACAGCTGCGGATGAAGTGGAGCAGCCGACCACAAAAAATGATGAAGTTAAAATTTTGGAAGAAATAGGTAATTCACAAGCTGGATCCCCACAGGAGTCAATAGCTCCCTCTCCTATGCTGAAATGATAAGGAAGAAGTCCCCGGAGATTTCAGGATCCTCAGAAAATGAGACTTTCAAGAAGCCCTCGAAAAGAGCCAGACGAAAATCCCATAGGGAAGCAAGGATAGAAGAAGCTGAAAGGCAAAAAATGAAAGGCAGTCACACTACGATTGAGATGTCCATAGGCAGAAACACGAGGAATAGGCCTCCCAAGGGAGGAACTGCTCCTTCACCGGCCAATACATAATGCACCTAATCTCTTGAAATTATCGAAGTTTGGGGAATCCATTGAAAGTCAAAGCGGTAAATAATTTGTTGAAATCTGAAAACCCTGAAATCCTCCTACTCCAAGAGACTAAGATTGAGGGGGCAACCCTTTTGGAAATCAGCAGTTCGAAATGGAAAAGAAAGGCCCGGAAAGCTGTTAGTGCACGGGTCTCCTCCGGAGGGTTGGCTACTCTTTGGGAGGATAATAAATTCCATCTCAATAACTCTTTTCAGACGCAGCACTGGATCTTCACTGAGTTTTGTCATGTTACTAGTAAGTTAATCATAGCTCTAGTTAATCTCTATGTTCCTGTCCATTATGTTGAAAAGAAAGAATGTTGGCAATCTTTGTCCGATTTTCTTGAGATGTGCTCTCCCAAGAATTTAATTCTTGCTGGAGATTTCAATTTAGTGTTTGAACCCAAGGAGAAACATGGAGGCATTGTCAGCAGAGACTATTTTCTCCCAATGGTGGAAGACATCATTCAGCAGTGGGACTTGTTGGACTTCAAGCCTAAGAAAGGGATTTACACTTGGACTAATAACAAAGTTGGAAGACATCATATTGCTTCCTGGTTGGATAGATTCTTACTACAAGGTACTTTTCTGACGGAGAAAAAGATAATCTCTATGAGAGTGCTGGAAAAATTGACTTCTGATCATAAGCCTATTGTATTACAGATTGAAGATGAAGAAAAATTGGGCCCCATCCCCTTTCGGTTCAATCCACTCCAGGATGATAGAGATGGGTTCATGGACACTGTCTTAAAATCCTGGACCACTCCTATCATATGCTTGCCCAGCTATGTATGGGAGCATAAATTAAAAGCCACTAAAATGGCTTTGAAACAATGGATAAAACAGCCTTCAACCTACCCTACTAGCTACAGAAAGCAATCCACATCTCAGCTAATTAACATGCAAATGGATTTGGAATGTAAAGATATTACCGTCTCCGACATTCAGAATGAGCAAGCTGCCCAACTCAACACTTTCCACTCTCACAGGTAGGAGGAAGAGAATTGGAGGCTCAAATCCAAAAGACTCTGGCTCAATTCTGGTGACAGAAACACTACCTTCTTCCATAAGAAATTTAAAGCTCGTCTCTCACATAATCATGTTGAAGAAATTACTACTTCCAACAGTTTTGTCCACAAAAATATTAATCAACTTAAAGAGGCTGCCACTTCTCATTTTCATCATCTTTTCACAGAAGAAGGTATAGCTTCTGATCATGAATTCACAACATTCCTAGACTGCTTGATGAGGAGGATAATGCTGGTCTTTTGCATCCTTTTACCGAATCTGAGATCATTAACGTTATCTGGACGATGGAACCGAATAAATCTCCTGGGCCCGACGGGTTCTCTATCCACTTCTATAGAATTTGTTGGGATATAATCAAGATTGACTTATTACGGATGATTAAAGGCTTTCACCATAAATCCAAGGTCGGAGGAAGTACAAACTCCACCTTTTTAGCTTTAATCCCAAAGGAGACAAACCCTAGGACCTTTGATCGCATTAGACCTATTTCGTTGTGCAATGCTTCATTTAAAATTCTGTCCAAACTCCTAGCAACCCACATCAAGCCATTGTTGGATAAACTTATCTCCCCCAGTCAAGGAGGGCTTGTCAAAGGAAGACATATCATTGACAATGTGATCCTAGTGCAGGAAACCATCCCTTCTAGTTATCTTCGGCAAGAGCAAGGGATGCTCATAAAGCTTGATATGGCTAATGCCTTCAATCGGGTAATACACTCCTTTCTTTTCCAAGTTCTTCTCTCCTTTGGTTTTAATTCTGACTTTGTAAGATTAATCAAAGCTTGTATAGAAAAGCCTTGGATCACCCCACTGGTTAATGGTAGGTCAGCTAACTATTTCCAAGCTTCGAGAGGTATTAGGCAGGGTTGCCCCCTCTCTCCTTTCTTGTATATTCGGATGGTCGATTCTCTTAGTAAAAAATTGTCAGCTGAGAAGCTTGCTGGGATAGTTCCAAGTATCTGTGTGGTGAAAGAGTTGGAACCTCTAAACCATGCCTTGTTCGCCGATGACTCTCTCCTGTTAGGTGGTGCCTCAATAAAAACTGCCAGGGCCTTCAATGTGGTAATCCACAGCTTCTGCAGAGTTTCTGGAGCATTGGTTAATAAGAGAAAAAGTGTTGTTTATGGTTGGAAGGTTGACCAGCCAACCATCCTTCAGATAGCACATTCCTTAGGATTTATGGGATACGCTGAGTGGCACTCCATCAAATATTTAGGCCTGCCTTTAACTTTGGGTACTGCTAAGGCCTCACATTGGCTTGAGATAATTAGTAAAATCAAGGCTAAATTGGTTTCCTGGGGTGGTCATTGGCTCACCACTGCCGGTAAGCTTACTCTTATTAAATCTGTCATCTCATCGCTCCCTATATATCAGGATTCTTTTCTCTTGGCTCCTAAATTGATTACCGAGCAGATGTCTTAGCTTATTTGCAAGTTTCTTTGGCAAGGAGGTAAGGGGGACCAAAAAGAAATTCATTTGGTCAGTTGTGACATTGTGAAACGGCCTTTTCCAGTCGGTGGACTTCAGATTAGAGATCCAGGTTTGGCTAATTTCGCTTTGGGAGGGAAGATCCTATGGAATATTTTGTCAAATCAAAGACATCCTGTAAGTCAAATGCTCACTAAAAAGTATCGAAATGGTCTCTCAATTAATAGTATGGAGACTGGAATTGTTAGCAAGGGTACCACGTTTTAGAAGCTCTGCAGTCGCTGTTGGAATTTCTTTAAAACTCACCTTTATCGTATCCCTAGAAATGGGATGAATATTAAGTTGTGGGATGACAAAATTATGGGGAATACTCTGCTCAGGAACGCAGAAGAATTCAATGATCTTCGTATCTGGCTAACATAACAGGGCATCAAAACATTGGCTGACATTTCGATTTGGGATCCTGGGGGGAATTGGGCTGCGTGGCACTATCCACGGCCTCCAGTTTGGATGCACGAGCAAGAGAAAGCTCTGTTGATGGCGCTCTCTGGGTTAGCCCCAGTTCACCTGCAAGTTCGTGATAAGTGGGGATGGGTCTCAACGGGTGTTTATTCAGTTTCCCAGGGGTACACTACACTCCAACCGCAAAACGCTCAGATACACACTCATGAATTATGGAAGCACATTTGGGATTTTTATAGCATTCCTAAGATAAAAAAAAAATTGTTGGACACTCATGCACGGTATAATGCTGACAGGGGAGAATATTGCCAAGCGTGGGATTAATGGGCTTCACAGATGCCCTCTCTGTTGTATTGCCCTGGAGACAATTGACCACTTGTTTATTTACTGTTCTTACACGCAGGAGGTGTGGAAGGTTGTTGTGTAGGGTATCAATGTTTTGGAGCTGACGCAGAACACTATTGTTTACTTGTTCTCCACCTGGAATGATCGGTATCCCCATGCTATTAAGAACAATTCTCTTTGGGCCAAAATTTGGCAGGTGCTTCCAAAATACATTTGCTGGGAAGTATGGTTAGCCCAGAATGAAGGAATTTTTCAAAATAGCTTGTGCTCCCCTTCCATCGTGGTGGCTAAAGACAAAGCTCTACTGGTTGAAACTTTGGAGAACCGTCCCCCGAAACAAGCTACTCTTCTGCTGCCGGAAGAAAATAGCTGGCTTGGAGTTCCTATGCACCGAACTTGGAAAAAGACCTCTTCTCGCCCAAATAGCAATCCATTGTGGAGATTGTGGAGCACTGAGTCTGAATTTCATGGGTGGTGGCAGAACTAAGGTAAAGCCATGATCTTCTTTGATGGAGCTGCCAAAGGCAATCCTGGTCCAGCAGGTGCGAGAGGAATCATCTAAGGATCAGATGGACAAAGTAAAGACACCTTCAGTTGGGGGCTCGGGCAGAGTACTAATAATCAGGCAGAAATCTTAGCCTTGCTCAAAGCTTGTCAGCTCGCTCAAGGACATGCTGGTCAAGACATTCAAATTTTCGGAGACTCGGAAATCATAATAAAAATACTCAACATGGAAGACAATTTTAATAACTCAGTGCTCAATAAGACCCTGCAAAGGGTTCGCAGATTGCTGCATAACTTCAAATCTACCTCATCATTCCACATCCTTCGGAGTCCTAATCAGGAAGCGGATGCAATGGCCAATATGGGTTGCCACCTAGCGCAAGCAAAGCTGAAAAAGAATGATAATGCTTCTCTTTGGTCTCCAATCCCATAGGAAGACAACCTTCTACTTTGTAATAGTAGGTTGGTTTATTCAGTCATGTGAACTCTTGGAAATGTAATGGATTTTGATTAGGCTGCGGCCCAACTGTGCTCTACCCAATAAAAATTAACCGTTTTCGTTATAAAAAAAAGAATGCTCCTCTCCTATCCCTACTAAGGTCTCGCCGCAACATTCTATTGAAGCTCCTTCAAATTCGCAAAGGCATGTTATTAGATCCCTTCCTAAAGTATTGGAAGGCCAATCTAAGGACTTTACTCAAAATCAAATGATTGTTCCTTTGACGTTGCGGGGGAGAAAATATTTCTTAAATATTGCTAAATATGAGGCTAAAAAGGAGATTTCCTCTTGTCGTTAATCCACTATCCAAGGGGCCCTTAGCAAAGCAGCCTAGGCCAAGGTTAAACAATGAAGGTTCTGTCCTTAAATGTTCGAGGGATTGGAAGCCCCTCAAAACAAATATTTCTCAATAGACTGTTTTTTTTAATTCTCCCTCTGTTTTGTTTATTCAAGAAACTATGGTTTCAATTACAACTGCTTTAAGTTTCTCAATAATGGTTTCCGAAATGGTTTTTTCTTACAGTTGATGCGGTTGGGAACTTTGGTGGTCTATGGCTTTGGGCTAGACAGATTCTATATCTCTCCTTTCCTCAGAAGTTTCCTCTCATTTCATTCTAGCCTTTGTTTTATCCAAGCCTCCGATTAGTCTTGTAAACTTGGTTAACCTTTATGGCCCTTCTCATGAAAGGAAATATTTTTGGGAAAACCTTTTTGCTAGCGGTCTTTTATCCCATCCAAACCTTATTTTGGGAGGGGATCTTAACCTTACCTTGTTTGGTAGTGAAATTTGGGGTCAATTTACAATGAAATATTCTCTCACGAAGTTTTTAACTCACCACTTCGATTCTCTCTTAATAGTTGATGTGGAGCCTGAAATTATTGGGCCTACCGGGTCAAACAAACGTTCTGGAGATAATTGGATTTCAAAAAGATTAGACAGGTTTTTGCTCCGTGAAAACATTATGTTGGTTGTGGACTCTTATTGCTCCTGTATCCTTAAAGTTGGCTTTTCGGATCTGTTATCTCCTCAAATATATTTTTTGAAGTTTTATTATGTGAGGTGATAGGAGGTCATTTGAAAATGAAAACACATTATTAAAGTTTGTGTTTAGGCTCATTTTAATGAGTTCTAACTCATAATACGTCAAGAAACTTTCGAGACAAGTTTTTATTTCAAAAAACTTTAAAAACAGGTTTCGGTAGCTAAGTGTTTATTCAAAACGGCCCCTAAGCTACCGAAAGCTCTGCTTTCAGCAGCTTAAACGAAATTTTTGAGGCACTCCTAACTACCGAAAGGGCAGACATATAGCATGAGTCAGGGGGCAATTTTCGGTGGCTTGGGTGAATACGATGGTGTTCATTAGCCACCGAAAGGTAAGTTTTGGCAGCTTACAAGTCAAAACCAAAATTGTTCGAAGCTACCAAAAGCGGAGGCTTTCTCAACACTGTTTTGATAGCGTAAAGGCAAAATTGCCCAAAGCTACCAAAAGGAGAGGCATTTTCACCACTTTTTCGGCAGTGCTCGTGTTCAAATGAAAATTCATTCCAGCTACCGAAAGAGCAAGAGAAATTCACTTGTCATCAAGAAGCTGAGACAAAATACATTTTTGCCATTTTGGAAGATTAGTTTCAAAACAAAGCTTTTGGTGACTTAGGCAAGCTTTCACAGATGTTCTTAGCCACCGAAAGCAGAGCTTTCGGTGGTTTATAGGTTCGAATTTTGGCTCTTTAGCCACCAAAAGTGCAAAATAGGGCAGAGAGGCATTATGTTTTTCCCAGATCACGGTTTTTGCTTCCAAATGGCAAGAAGATGGTTTTTAAGTGAATTTTTTAATTAATAGGATCTGTTTCAATGTGTTGTTCCAGTTTTGAAGGTGCCAGCAAGATGGAAATAATGAAGAAATGTGGAGTTTTTTACTGTCCCGAGTCATCATTTTCAAATGACAATTCTGAGCGTCTGGAGAATATTTTTGCAAAACGCTCGGAGTTTTTTGTTCCTAACATGTCATAGAACAATAACCTTTCCCATTTTTCCTACAGGTGTTGCAGATTGAGTGAATCGAATCCGTCACTGAGCCCCAATTTTTGGATCCCAGAACCTGCCTGTTTGACACCTGTTTTTGAAATGCAGATCTCGGGCAAACCAAAATGAGTTTCAAATATATGAGAGAGGTTTTTGCTCACAACATATCAATTCACAATAACCTCTTTCAGTTTATACACAAGTGTCACATAGCTGGAAAACTGAACCCATCTCTGAGCCTCTTTTCCAGCAGTTGCAGCAAAAGGGGCGTTTTTATTGTGCAGAGTCATCATTTTCAAATGATGATTCTGGGCGACTGGAGAATCATTATGCAAAACGCTCGACGTTTTTTCTTCCTGACACGTCAAAGAACAATAACGTCTCTCAATTTTCCTACAGGTGCCACAGATTGGGAGAATCGAAGGCATCTCTGAGCCCCATTTTTTAGCAGTATGGCCAATTAAAAATGATTTTTCCTGGTTTGTTGAAAAACGGTTTTGGATTTTCCATCTGGAGTAAATTCGACCCAGATTCTTAGGATCTGAGGAGAGGTTGTAAAGGCTATAAATCCCAAAACTCATGTGGAACAATGGTTGGACTTTGGAGACTTTATGCAATATAGCTCTCAGAGTTCTCATTTTCATCTCGTTTGTACAAGCTTCTTTTGCCATATGTGTGTTCAGTTTTTCCTCTTTATTGTTTTCAGTACTTGCAGTGAAATGTCTATTTCATGATTTTTCCATTTGTCTACGGCAGATAGCTTTCATCCTATCTGTGTTGGTGAATCGAATACCAAGTACCATTTTCATATTGTGATCAGCCATTCATGTATGTTCTTTATACGAATTTGCTAGCATAATATTTTCTACACACATCTACTTTTATTAAACCTTCTGAGCAGCAGTGGTTAAAAGCCTTGACTATCTGAGTATGTTTATGCATGTTTGAGCGAGTGAGTTTTGTATGAGTCATCCAACTTGATCCACCTTTTTATATTATTAAGATATTGATTAAGTTACCAGGCTTCTTCGAGTTACAGCCTAGAAGGACTCCTGGAGTGATAACAAATTGGCGCTGTTGCTGGGGAGAGGAGATTGAAGCTCAACTTCCTTGGGAGAACGACATAGATCCAGCTTTGATGATAGACAAATCCTGGACATTTACTTGGTTGTAATCATCTATCCGGTGACTCCATGAAAGACAGATTCAGTGGCAGCTCCATTGTTCAAAAATATGTTGATGACTCCGTTGGTATGACATGAACAATATCTTGGCAAAGAGGTATGCTTTCTACGATTTTTCAAAAATTGTTGGTTTCCCTAATCCAGTGCCTAGTAGAGATGAATGGGATGGCATCCTTCCCAGGTTTTGAGGAGAAGAATGGGAAGTGCCAGCCGAACATTTGCTTGACTTTCATGATTGCATTCATCGGTTGCAAATTGTACATGAAGATGTTCGGATTAAACTCTTCTGGTATTCATTAGAGGGGATTGCGCGTGATTGGTTCCGATCTCTTCCTATTGCAAGTATCAATTCTCTAGTAAGCTTTCATGCTGAGTTTCATTCAGTTTGTAAAGAAAACTTTCAGCCCATCTTTTATATTTTGAATGTTGTCACGAATTTAGTTTGTTGAATAAAGTTTCAGATTGTCATGAAGGACATGCTGAGATAGGGGACACCTCTTATTGTGATCAAAATATTAATGAGCTTCAGGATGATAACCATATTACAGATGTTCTCTGCATTGCATCAAATGCATCCACCGACTCAGGGTGTCATGGAGTTGAGATTGTCCCCTTTGGAAGCTCGAAAGATGAGGGGCAAGTTCTTACCTTAGCATGTGACAGAGTTGAATCTGCAGCAAATACTCAGGGTAGTTCTTAATTTTCATACTTGTAGACGAAGGCAGATTGCAGCAGACATGAAGAGGAAGATGATGAACAGAAAGATCTAGATCAGCAGTTCATGATGCAGGTTTCTCCGACAGAGGTTGAGCAGTCCACATTCAGCATTAAGATCAATGAAGACAGCCACCAGTAAAGGCATCTCAGTCAGTTGGAACAGCAGCAAGAAGAGGTATTTCCTTGTGAATTTGATGACCCTATTGTTGATTACTTTGATTCTATGAGCAACATATATGTTCAAATATTTCTGTCAGATGAAAGTTGGTTTTATCATCTGTTTAAACCACTTTCCTGTTCGATGTACATTCCATTATTCTTGGGGTCGAGATCAAGAATTTTGTCAGCAAATCTGTTTCTGACATGGCTTCATTGGAAGCATGAGTTTACTTGATTAAGCATCAGTACAGTGGTTAGAATAGGAATAGGTAGAAGAATAAGCTATTCATATGAGCAAGTAGATTCTTTTGGTCATTTTCAGTTTTTGTCAATTAAGCATGGCAGGCTACATGCATGCTACATGTTTACAGAAGTTTTGGTGGCAGTTGTAAAGACTCCATGCCCAATGGATATAAGACACTATTGGCAGGAGCAATTTGGCTTCAAATGATGATCAGGGTTGCAGGATTTGGATCAGGTTTTGAATGTGGCTTTTGAGACTCCATAGCCCAATGGATGCAAGGCATTGCTAACAGATTTACAGTTGAACATTTGTGGACAGATTGCAGAAATTTGGTGGCAGTTTAAATGACTCCATAGCCCAATGGTAAAGGCGATTGGAACTACCAGGTTCTTGAAACCTCACAGGGAGGCTTTCATCCCCGAGTAGGAGCCAGATGTTATCTCCTCAAATATTTTTTTAAATTTTTATTATGTGAGGTGATAGGAGGTCATTTGAAAATGAAAACACATTATTAAAGTTTGTGTTTAGGCTCATTTTAATGAGTTCTAACTCATAATACGTCAAGAAACTTTCGAGACAAGTTTTTATTTCCAAAAACTTAAAAAACAGGTTTCGGTAGCTAAGTGCTTATTCAAAACGGCCCCTAATCTACCGAAAGCTCTCCTTTCCGCAGCTTAAACGAAATTTTCGAGGCACTCCTAACTACCGAAAGGGCAGACATACAACGTGAGTCAGGGGACAGTTTTTGGTGGCTTGGGAGAATACGATGGTGTTCATTAACCACCGAAAGGTAAGTTTTGGCAGCTTACAAGTCAAAAGCAAAATTGTTCGAAGCTACCGAAAGCAGAGGCTTTCTCAACACTGTTTTGACAGCGTAAAGGAAAAATTTCCCAAAGCTACCAAAAGGAGAGGCATTTTCACCACTTTTTCGGCAGTGCTCGTGTTCAAATGCAAATTCATTCTAGCTACCGAAAGAGTAAGAGAATTTCACTTGTCATCAAGAAGCTAAGACAAAATACATTTTTTCCATTTTGGAAGATTAGTTTCAAAACAGAGCTTTTGGTGGCTTAGGCAGGCTTTCACAGCCGTTCTTAGCCACTGAAAGCAGAGCTTTCGGTGGTTTACACATTCGAATTTTGGCTCTTTAGCCACCAAAAGTGCAAAACAGGGCAGAGAGGCATTATTTTTTGCCCAGATCACGGTTTTTGCTTCCAAATGGAAAGAGGATGGTTTTTAAGTGAATTTTTTAATTAACAGGATCTGTTTCAATGTGTTGTTCCATTTTTGAAGGTGCCAGCAAGATGGAAATAATGAAGAAATGTGGAGTTTTTTACTGTCTCGAGTCATCATTTTCAAATGACGATTCTGAGCGTCTGGAGAATATTTTTGCAAAACGCTCGGAGTTTTTTGTTCCTAACATGTCATAGAACAATAAACTCTCCCAGGTTTCCTACAGGTTTTGCAAATTGAGAGAATCGAATCCGTCATTGAGCCCCAATTTTCGGATCCCAGAACCTGCCTGTTTCACACCTGTTTTTGAAATGCAGATCTCAGGCAAACCAAAACGAGTTTCAAAGATATGAGAGAGGTTTTTTCTCACAACAAATCAATGCACAATAACCTCTTTCATTTTATACACGGGTGTCACATATCTGGAGAACTGAACCCATCTCTGAGCCTCTTTTCCAGTAGTTTCAGCAAAAGGGGCGTTTTTACTATGCAGAGTCATCATTTTCAAATGATGATTCTGGGCGACTGGAGAATCATTCTGCAAAATTCTCGGAGGTTTTTCTTCAAGAAACGCCAGAGAACAATAACCTCTCTCAGTTTTCCTACAGGTTCCACATATTGGGAGAATCGAAGGCATCTCTGAGCCCCATTTTTCAGCAGTCTGGCCAATTAAAAATGATTTTTCCTGGTTTGTTGAAAAACGGTTTTGGATTTTCCATCTGGAGTAAATTCGACCCAGATTCTTAGGATCTGGGGAGAGGTTTTAAAGGCTATAAATCCGAGAACTCATGTGGAACAATGGTTGGACTTTGGAGACTTTATGCAATATAGCTCTCAAACTTCTCATTTTCATCTCGTTTGTACAAGCTTCTTTTGCCATATGTGTGTTCATTTTTTCCTCTTTATTGTTTTCAGTACTTGCAATGAAATGTCTATTTCATGATTTTTTCCATTTGTCTACGGCAGATAGCTGTCATCCTATCTGTGTTGGTGAATCGAATACCAAGTACCATTTTCATATTGTGATCAACCATTCATGTATGTTCTTTATATGAGTTTGCTAGCATAATATTTTCTGCACACATCTACTTTTATTAAACCTTCTGAGCAGCAGTGGTTAAAATCCTTGACTATCTGAGTATGTTTATGCATGTTTGAGCGAGTGAGTTTCGTATGAGTCATCCAACTTGATCCACCTTTTTATATTATTGAGATATTGATTAAGTTACCAAGCTTCTTCGAGTTACAGCCTAGAAGGACTCCTGGAGTGATAACAGGATCATATGCCTATTCTGCTTGAGGTGGCTATAGTTCAAAATAAATCGCCTTCTCCTTTCAAATTCAATCCTCACTAGTTGTATTATGAGGATTTTAGGTCTATTGTTTTTTAGAATTATCGGATTTTTTTTTATCTTAGTTCCTCATTCAATGCTATGGAATTTTATGACTATAAGACCTTTGATAAAAAAAGTGGGATAAAGAAAAATTTGTTGATTCGGGGAAGGATTTTGTCTTTATCAAAGCACAAATTTCCGAGAAGATGGGAAGTCTTTCAGTTGGATTCCAGAAAATTTGGCTGACATAGATTCTTTAGAGTTGGAAAAATATAGAATCTTGACTTGGCAAGAAGCAAAGTGGTGAATGAAGAGTAAGGCCCTATGGTTGGCAAAAGGATACAATACTACTACTATTTTCCATAGGTATGCAAAAGGTACGAAGTATTTGAACACCATATGGCATGTTAGAAATCGGGAATGCAAAGAGTTTTTGGACTTCAAATCGATTGCGAAGGTAGTTAAAGAGCACTACAAACTTATATTTACAGAACCTCCGAGTGAAAATATCATAGATGTATTAGCTTCAACTTCTTTTTTTGATAGTTGGATAAATGAAAATGATAGTAGTTCCCTCAATAGATAGGTCACAAAAGAAGAAATTAAAAAGGTTCTATTTTCTTTTCAGAAAGGTAAATCCCAAGACCAGATGATTGGCAGGTGAAGTTCTATACAGGGTTTTGGGATTTGATCACAAATGATATCACTATTGTGGTAGAGGAGTCTCAGATTACTGGAAAAGTTCACATGCCTTTTAATTCCACTTTTATAGCAAATATACCACAGCAGAATTTGCCCATTGGTTTCGATCACTATAGGCCTATCTCACTCTGCAATTGTAAATATAAAATTATATCAAAAGTCATTGCTAGTCATCTAAATTTGATTCTATCAGAGAATATATCTCCTTAGCAGTTTGGATTCTGGATGGCAAGAATATACACAGCGCTATTGGTATTGCACAAGAGGTGCTTCACACTATTCACACTAAATTCCGATCGGCTTTTATGCTTAAATTGGATCTTTCAAATCCTTTCAATAAGGTAAATTGGATTTTAATTCGCCTAATCCTGATGTAGATTGGTTTCCCTCATCAATTTATCAGTTGGGTCGAAGCATGCTATACACTTGTTTCTTATGTGGTTCTTGTCAACGGATCGCCATCCTCTTTTTACAATACCTCTCAAGGTCTTCACCAAGGTTTCCCACTATCACCGCTCCTCTTTCTATTGATCGCTGAAGCTTTAAGTAGGCATATCAATGTCAATTTTTCTCCTGGCAATCTGCAGGGGGTAAAAAATTCTTCGAACCTCTTTATTATTCAAATATTATTTGTCGATGATATCTTAATCTTTGGTTTGCATATCCTGGAGAAGCAAAATGTTTAGAAATAATTTTAAGATTATTTTCTTTCTCTATGGGGATGGAGATCAATATGCAAAAATCCACTCTTCACTATCATTCTATGAGTGATAATATGAAGATATTAATTCAAAAATCCCTTCCTTTTAAGCTTCTCCCCTCAACTAAATGCTTCAAATATCTTGGATTTTTTCTAAAAGGTTGTTACTATCGCATTGCGGAATGGCAGTGGCTCATTGAGAAGATTAAGAAAAGGATTACTTCCTGGTAACATCATTGGATTTCTTTGGTTGGAAGGGTCACTTTGATCAAAAGTGTCTTGGAGGCTATTCCGATTTTTTTGGATGTCTCTTAACTACATTCCAAAATATGTTATAAATTCTACAAGGAAGATTTGTGTGACATATCTTTGGGTTGATAAGGAAGTTTGGCATAGCTATCCTCTTTGCAAATGGGTCTGATTATGTATTCCCAAGTCCTATGGTGGTTGGGGATTTAAAGACTTAAATCTTTTTTCTTTATCACTTACAACTAAAACACTGTGGAGGTTGATATCCCAAAAGGGTCTCTAGCAGGATATTTTATATCAAAATATATTGCACCCAGAACTATCACGTCATGGATTCATTATTTCTTTGAAACTAGAAAGGGATCCCTTTTTTGGCATTTAATGGAAAAATGTCATTCCCTCATTGTAAATAATATTGAATGGTGTTCGAGGAAGGGAGACAACATACTGCTTGGATAAGACCCTATTGTTGGTATAGACCAAGTGGAGCTGTTATCAGAGGATTTAGCTTCACTCCTCAATAATGCAGGTTACAGATTCCTAAAGGATATTTTCCAACCAGAATTGGTCACCCTTTGGTCATCAAGATGGCCTTCAGCTCTTCATTTGTGGATACCTGAAGATTATATTCCACAATGGGTAGAAGTGAAAAAAAGGTACCTTTCCAACATAGAGATAAATATTTTCATGATGCAACCTAGCCCATGATAGAAATATGTAATTAAAAATGCACATCAGGTTCTTGTCTCAAATATTAATAACCACCCAAAAGTGGAGCTATGAATTTGAGGCTAGGGAAGAACACACTGAAACACGAAAGATGTTATATCTTCATCTGTATCTCTGTACTTATTTCTTGGAGGTCAAATAAAGTGAAACCAAATGATGGGCATGATACATACTCCCGAAAAATAAAGAATGCATTTAAGCATGTTATGGTGTGACTCCAAGGATATATAGATTGGTCTAAATATGTACAAAATAAATAGCTCTAACGTTTATGTATTATGCATCCTTCATCCTTGGAGCAATCTGAATGATGTGTTACAAAGAAAATCCAAGTCTTGGTCTAAAGCCTCCAACAAAAGACCATCTCTAAGACCATCGACAAGGATAGCACCTGCCTCACTACCTACACTTATGACTAGATCATCCTTTCAACACCAAATTAATATATAAGAAATCAATAATAACCACCAAGGAATTTCATTGGGAGCATAGAATAGAGATCATAGAATATAAAATAAGAAAGATCTCCCGAAAATTGTTTCAAAGTTTCCAAAACCAAACCTGCATATATGTACTTGTGAGTTCTTTCAGAAAACTGTAAGAGATGAATAACTGGGAAGTTAAGTGTTTTTTCTTACAGGTACTTAAACAATCTACAAATTTAGACCAAAAGTTTAGAGTATCATTGAGTAAAATAATTTTAATTCACTAACTAAAGTAACACAAATAAATGTTCATATTCATGGAGCAAAGTCTAAAGTCTCAGTGAAATAGTAACAAGCTCAAATCACTGAGTGTCGGAAGATATAACACCTTTGAGATGCATGGACACCGTTAACTTTCTCCTTTTTTCTAGGCATATTTAAGAGAAGTATTGTAGCATCCACACTCGATGATGATTTCCAAATCCTCATATGTTTCATCTCCTTGAAGAGTTGTAACCAAACGTCTACCTAAATAATGAAAAGGATTGTGGATGCAAACTCACAATGAGAAACCATTATAAAAAAACAGACGCTTGATTTTCTCTATAACAAAGACTGCTAAAAATTATATATGTTGGTAGAATCTTGTGAGCACCATGGAATTGGGCAAAGACTTGGTAAGTTTCTTTGATAAAGGTGTCAAAACACCCATACTTGTGTCTATAAACCTTTTAATCACCAACCTTTGCACACGAGCAAAGTTGAACATAATTTCATATTGTTGCATATTTGGTCCTCTTCAAACTCAAATACCCACCGTTTCAAGATTTACATGAGAACTCAAAAGAATATCATAAGGGGGTCACAAGAAAATGACAACAAAAAATTAAAATCAAATTGTTGCGATACTAGTAGATGAAAAAACTACTTGTCATGATAATGCTATGGAAATAATTAAATATGTTGTCATGTAAAAGAATATAAACAATTTAAAATGTTCATATAGTGCCAACTGCTTTGGTGTCCTCTATGGGGAAAGTACCCCCAACAATATTGTGTCCACTGTTGCAAGATCCTGGAAGAAATAAATCCAGATATCATCGTTTAGGTATAAATGGTATATGCATTTTAGAGCGACAATGTTGAAACAATTCATGAGAATTGATGAGCCATTGTAGCAAGCCGCTATCATTTCCAAAATTTCCATCCTACTAGGGAATTTGTGGAAGAGAAAAAATTTGTTCCCTTCCATTATCTTGTACTTCAAGACGTTGATTATAGAAATAAAGGGAAACTATCCATTCAAAGCAAAAGAAAAGGATTAGTTTATTAAAGTTTCGATTTCCTTTATTGCAAAATAAAATAGTAGCCAATTAGTGATCAAAACAACTAAATGAAATTGAAATCCAATCAATTTTGAGATGAAAAACACCTTTTGAAGCTTGAAACCATGGCATTTAATGCACATTGTAACATTTGATGGAAAACTGGTGACTTCACCTCATGACCAAATGCTTTGTTACAGATTCTCCTGAGTAGGCACATATGCATCGACATAAGGCCCATTTTCGAGCAAAATGCAGACACCATCTTTGGGAAAATCCAGATCCATGCAATTATTCCCTAAGTTATCTAGTCCCCTGAATGAGTTTGATGAACATCGACTTCTTCATGATCTTCATAAATGGTATCCACAACACCTACTTTTCAATGGATGCTCCCTTCTCTACTCCAATCTTGCTCAACAACATCGTTGTAAGAGTCCTTGGTGGAGCTAATGATATCGTCCATTTCAACTTATATCCAATAGATCTTAAAAATACCTCCAAAATATTAGAGAGGTGTGACTTGAATACAGGTCCCTTTTCACTGACTTGGAAACATATAATTTTGTGGTAGAGGAGACGTTATAAGTTTCATCGTATTTAATATCTCATGGTACCGAAGTCTGCAGTCCTATTACGTTTCGAAGCCACTTTCATCATGTTTGATATCTCAAAATACCGTACCTTGCAAGTCCATTAAATGCATCATAAGTAATCTCACCGCTGAGGTATGGGATGCAATCCTCGAGGCCAATGTAGTGTGTGGTTGCATGTTATGAGTGATTAGATAATTTGTTATCCCCGAGAACAATCCCACTACATATTTGATGAAGCATGAGCATTAATGTCTCCATTGATGCCATTAATTCTATATAACTATGCTCTTAGCTGCTAGGACACTTGACATGGACTAAATTGGCGACACCTTAACATGGAACGATAAATGATGATCAGAGAAATATTAATGCAAACAATAGAATGGGTACGTCACCACGCCTTGGTCTCCAAATCCCGAGGGTGGATGTCAGCAAGATGGAGCCAATGAAATATAAGATAAAAAAAATGATTTCAAAATTCAATTTAATATAAAAATTTGGAACTAATGTTACTGTTTAAAATATTGCATTGATGTACGACATAAACTAATGCCCCAATTCGATCCATTTATGCCATGTGTAGCATTTAGTATTTGACTAATGTTTATGTTTTGAAACAATAAATGTAAGTAAGGTTTAATAGTATTTTTTTAGGAATGTTATGGGGTTGTGTAGCATATGTTAACAACTAATGTTTTGTTTGTATAATGGGCTGTAATACTCTGAAGTACAGTTAAAGATTGTCTATGATGTAATGAGCAATGTTCTCTTTGATTCATTAAATGAATACCAAGAAGCAGGTTTGTTTCCTTGTTGAAAAGAAACTAATACCCCAAGCTGATTCATATATATCATTTAACAAAAACATAATAAAATAAAAATAATTTGAATCACTATCACTATCACTCTCGAGGTTCTTATAATTTGAGAATGGTTCTGATACTTTAAATACTTACAAAATCTAAATTTAAATGCAATGATAATCCACGAAACTTCTTATTGCATCAAACTAACATGTGAACATGTCATTATTAAGGGTACGATTGTAGCATGAGTTAGTTGCCTCATAGAAGTATGCACACATAATTATACAATGCAAACTTAGATGTGATGTTAATTTTATATGATACACAACGCGTGTAAAGTGAGGTCACTTATATATATAAGTTATAATATACAATACATATTTATTATTATTATTATTATCATATACATTATATTAATATACAATACTCTCCATACAATGTGAAGGTTTCATTTTTTATCTTCACTAAGAATCAAGGAAACCTCGGTTACATAACATGTCACATAGTGAGATTTGAACATGGGTGGGAAGTATAAAAACATTCCTCCCAAACACTCGGTCTGCACTCAATTGACATTTTAGGTTACATAATTATACATTAATTGTATAATTATAATTGGAAAAACTATTAATTTCGAAGGTTGATTTAATTGGTTGATATTATTATTATTAAGATGTTGTGTATATATTTAACAATGAACCAATTACACGAGGATGGGAAAAACAAGGATACTCCATTAAAGAAGGATATAGGACAAAACTCCAGAATCTACCTCTCCCTCCGGTCTTAGGAATGTGGAAACACATATGGAATCCATACGGTCTTCCCAAAATCAACACTTTCAATTGGATGCTAGTACAAAATCAAATTTTAACAGCAGATAATCTTCAAAAAAGACGAGTGTAAGGTCTATCGAGATGTTGTTGTGCGAAGAGGTCATGGAAACTTGCCATCACTTATTTATATAATGTTCCTACACTATCAAGGTTTGGCAGACTGCTTTCTTGGAAATTCCAAATAGGTGGACAATGCCAATAAGCTGTAAGGACATGTTCACCTCCTAGCATAAGAAGTATAAAGGAAACTTTTAAAATAAACCTCTTCTCCAGATGATACAAAATGCATTCAACAAGTATCTTTGTTGGAAGGTATGGCTAGCAAGGAACACTTCCATTTTTCAAGATCAAAGTGAACCCACTCAGAAAATAGCCATAAAAGCTCGAGCACTATTGAGAGGCCGTCTTTTGAGCAATAGAAGAACAACTCAGAATGTTCAACATCTAAGTCAAAATGAAAAGGATTGGATTAGGGATATGTTGGATGAAACAAAAAATATTTGTTCACTGGAACTTCCACTTCAAGAAAAATAAATAATCCACGAATAATAATTATAATGATATGAAATAAGATATGATGATCACTACATTTACAATGTCTGAACGTTATATAAACCCGTCATGCCTTTTCAAGCATAAGGGCACGTCCTTTTGATTTTTAGTTAATTAATTATTAATTATTAATATATATATTTTATTATGTCATATTTTTTTATATAACAGTGCCTTCCTCTTAGAGATGTTTTGTCCTCAAAGCATGGTTATGGAATACTTTTATCCCTTGTTCTTGCTCGTAATGCTTTCTTGTGATCTCCTATGTTAGTCGCTGCGACACTTAATGAAATGAGACGATAAGTTCTTCTAAACATTAAGTGAAAATGTTGCGTCATTTGTGAAGTGGTCCACCCGAGATCTACCTTCATTGGAACTGTTTGTCGATTGATTGTTCGGATAGAACTACTTGTTTTATGCTTCCACCCAGTTTGTGGATTTTGTCTCCATTCTGTTTTGAAATCACAACGAATCTGTTTATGGTCCCTTTAACCTTGTCGTTGGTCATAATGACTTTTGTGATTTGGATGAAATACGGTATTCTAATCTTTTGTGATTGTTCTTTTTTTTAATAGCTAAAACGGTTATATTTATTGAAATTGGAAAACGGTTGGCCGAAGCTTAACAACCAAAATTACAACTTTTCACCACTCCACATGGCTCGGTTACATTTTATCCACATCTAGTAGAACAACTGGAAGTAATAAACTTCGCTAAGGAATAGGGATCCAGTATGGCGTTTCATCATTCCTGCTATACATTCCTTGAGGTAAAAGGCAACCCTTATTTGCTTTAACATCTGCCTCTTTATTTAATCCTCTCAAAATGTGATAAAACCTGGCAGAAGTGAACTCACGAAGAATGTATCGCAGCCTTAGCAAACTCTTATTGAGCAAAGAATTGTTAAATTTATCATCCATATTGAGGATTTTTATCAATATTTCAGAATCTCCAAAAACTTGAATGTCTTTGTATCCAATATCTTGGGCAATCTGACAAGCTTGTAACATCCCAAAAAATTCTGCGAGATTATTGGTTCTCAGTCCAAGGCCCCAACAAAAAATATCTTTTCTTAGTCCATCCTGAGAATAGATGACCCCGCCAGCTCCTGCAATGCCAGGATTTCCTTTTGAAGCCCCATCAAAGAAAACCGTGGCTTTACCCTGAATTCTCCACCATCCCTCAAAATTTTGCATCTGTGTCTCTTAGGCGCCATCCTGGATTATTAAAGGGACGAACATAACACTTTCGTCTATCCCTATACATAAATGTACCAAACCACTTCTTTTCTTCAGGAAGCTTGGAATTATCATTAAAAGAAGGATGATGCACTGCTGCCTCCTGCAGAAGAGCCTTTGCCTTAGCAGCAACCACCAAAGGAGTAGTTTTGAAATTGTTTAAAATCTGATTATTTCTCACCAGCCAAATCTTCCAGAAGACATACTTGGGGAGGGCTTGCCAAATTTTGATCCAAGTGGAATTTTTTTTATGAGAGTGAGGATACCTAGTCTTCCACGTTGACAGGATAATAAAAATAGAGATCTGAAAGGGAGCATTAACATTGAGGCCAAGCAAAGAAATTCTTCGTACTTCTTGCGAGAAAGGACAATCAACAAAAAGATGGTCCAGATTTTCATTTGCCATGCAACATAGTGAGCATCAATGAGGGCCTGCAATTCCTTTTTTCATCAAGTTTTCTCCAGTTAAAGCTTTCCTATGAGCTAAAACCCATGTAAAAAAATTAACTTTAGGAAAACCAAAAGTGTCCCACACCAGATTCCAGAATGCAGGAGGATATATCAACGGCTGGATCGGTTGGGTAGATTCATAACCATGGGCAACCGTGTATGAGCTTGTCTTACCCCAGCCCCAATTGTCTTTCAATTGCCAGTGAATAGGTGCTAAACCAGTCAGCGCATTAAAAAAAGGAAGAATTTGATTCTATAAATTCGCAGGAGGTTTGGGCAGAGTCCACGAGTTCCATTTCCCAACAGAGTCCCAATCCGATATATCGACCAACGTTTTAACACCAATTTGAGAAAGCCACGATCATATCTCCCTAAGATCAGCAGAAAGGGTGAGTGTAGGGTTTCCCATGATGCAATCCTCTCAAATCCTCGTTTTGCAGCCATTTCCAGGAACTCAATAAAGCCTTTGCTGGAAGAAACTCAAACCTTGCCTACATAAATTCCATAACATCGTGCCTTTGGGAATTTTATTAGCCTACAAATTCCTTAAAGCGACTCCCTCCAAATATTTTTTTTCAAGACTTGACTGACAGGGTACTTACGATTATTGAAAAGTTTCCAGATAATTTTTCCTCCAAGAGCTAGATTAGCCATTGCAAGATCTCTTACCTGTAAACCTCCTTCCCCTAGAGGATGCTTGATGATTTCCCAATTGACCAGATGGTATTTTCTCTCATTTCCTTTTCCTCCTCTCCACATAAAATCCCTTATCATTTTTGAAATATGAACTGTAATCAGCTTAGGGGCCAAGAGAAAAGACGCCTGATAGATAAGGATATAAGATAAAACTGATTTTATCATAATGAGCTTCCTAGCATAGTTGAGCTACTGGCCTCCCCAAGCTGTTAATTTTGACGTGATTTTACTAAGAATTCCATGCCAAAGGCTAGCCTTATTAGCTCCCAGAGTAAGAGGAAGGCCAAGGTAAGTTATTTTTTCCCACTTGACATAACCCATGAACCCCAAAAAATGAGCAATTTGGAGAACTGGTTGTTGGTCCAGATTCCACCCATAAACTGCACTCTTCCTTTTGTTAACCTTGGCTCCCGATATATTACATAAATTATTCACAGTATCTTTAAAAACCTTTGAGATTTTTATTGAAGCTCCTCCCAGCAACAAGGAATCATTCGCAAAAAAGGCACGATTGATGGAGTCAAGACCATTCACTGGCCTGATGCTAGGGGCATTCTCAACAAGCTTTTCAACAGTCAACTTTCTGCTCAGAGAGTCTGCCATAAGAATATACAAAAAAGGGGATAGAGAGCATCCTTGCCATAAACCTCTCATGGCTTGAAAGTAGTTATTCAGCCTACCATTGACTAAAGGAGCTATCCATGGCTTTTCAATACAAGCTTTGATCAGATTAACAAAATCCATACTAAATCCAAAAGCAAGCAAAACTTTGAACACAAAAGAAAGTTTTACCCAATCAAAAGCATTGGCCATGTCAAGCTTTATAAGCATCCCTTTCTCCTTCCGCCGTTGACTGGAGTGCATAGATTCCTAAACTAGGATAACATTGTCCAAAATATGTCTCCCTTTGACAAAACCACTCTGGAAAGGAGAGATAAGTTTGTCTAACAAAGGCTTGATCCTATTTGCCAATAGTTTGGAAAGGATTTTGTAGGATGAGTTGCACAGGGAAATAGGCCTGAAGCGGTCAAAGGACCCCAGGTTCACCTCTTTAGGAATTAAGGCAAGGAAGGTGGAATTTGTACTACCTCCAACCTTGGCCTTGAGCTAAAAAGATCTGATCGTTCTCAGCAAATATTTCTTGATGATATTCCAACAAATTCTGTAAAAGTGAAAAGAAACCCATCTGGCTCAGGAGCTTTGTCTGGCTCCATGTACCAGATAACATTGCTGATCTCTTCCTCAGTGTATGGTCTCATGAGACTGGGATTATCTTCAATGTTGACAAGAGAGGGAATATGAGAGAGAAAGTCATTTGTAGCCTCCTCACTTGCCATCCCTTCTTCTTTAAAGAGGTTCTGAAAATGATATCAGCCGCCCCATTAATCTCCTTTCCTTTAAGAACTGTTCCTTCAGCCAAGTTGATTTCAAAAATATGATTTTGAGAGAGGCGTGCTCTAAATTGTCTATGGAAAAAGGAGGTGTTCCGATCCCCCGATTTCAACCACAAACTTCTAGACTTCAATCTCCAGTATTCCTCTTCCTGTCGAAAGGAGTGAAAGGAAGTTTGTTGGGTAGCATGTTCTTTCTCGAAATCAGAAATGTTAATGACCTTGCTTTCCATATCCATTTGCAGATCTAATAAGTTATGAACAGCTTCTTTTCTAAAACTAGCAGGGGTAATGATGGGATTTTTTATCCAATCCTTCAATGCGTATTTGGTTGCTTTTAATTTCTGCTCCATTACATAACAGGGTGAACCAGTAACAGGTTTTGACCAAGCCATCAAGACTGTTTCCATAAAACCATCCTTATCTATCCAGAGCGCATTAAATCTGAACGGAATGGGGCCCAAGTTTTCTTCCTCTTCCAGCATGAGAACGATAGGCTTATGATCCGAAGCTTAGGTAAATTTTTGGATGAAATAATATTCTTTTCGAGTAAGAGCGTGCTCTGCACAAGAAATCTATCCAAGTGGGCTGAGATGTGTTCAGTCCCAATTCTATTATTTGTCCAAGTGTAAAGTCCTTTATTTGGCTTAAAGTCAAGAAGGTACCACTGTTGAATTAACTCCTCTACAATGGGTTGCAATGGATCCCTGTTGTTGTTTCCTCCTCTTTTTTCCTTTGGTTCTAGAATTAAGTTTAAATCACCAACAACTATGATGTTATTAAGAGGATGAGTTTCTATAAAATTAGCTAAACAATGCCAGCATTCTTTCTTCTCATAATATAGACCCGGCACGTAAAGATTAAACAGGGATAAGATAAGCTTACTTGCATAATGATTGATTTCGGTGAATATCCAATGCTGGGTCTCAAAAGAATTAATCAAATGGAACTGATCTTCCGACCATAGGGTTGCCAACTCTCCTGAGGTACCCCTAACACTGACTGCCTTTCCATCATTTTTCTTCCACTTCTGATTGCTGAGAGTAAGGAGGGCATCCCCATTGATTTTAGTCTCCTGGAGCATGAGAATCTCGAGACTTTCTATTTTCAGCAGGTCTTTAATTGCTTCAGACTTCTGAGGATTTCCCAAACCTCTACAGTTCCAAGAGACTAAACGCATTATTTACCAAGAAGAGGAGGAGTAGGGCCTCCCTTGCCTACTCTTGTTTTGGTTTTTCTGCCAATGGACATTTCGATGGTAGATTGATTGCCTTGCATTTTTTGTCTCTCAACTTCTTCCTCTCTTGCATCTTTGAGAGATTTTCTTCCTGCTATTTTTGTAGGTTTCTTGAATGTCTCACCTTTCGATGAGCCAGAGTTTTCCAAAGGCTTCTTCCTTGCCATTTCGGCATAGGAGTGTGGGGAGGAGGTGCCACTAGGGGAATGAGCTAGAGGTGTAATATTTTCTATCTTTTCTTTTTCCCCTTCTAAAGAGGTGGTCTGCTGTTCGGTCTCCAAATTTGTTGATTCTGGCATGTCTTCCAAATTGTTGAGAGTTGCAAAGGAGTTTTTGATAGCTATAGGAACTATTGGTTCTATGTTTTCTTCCCTTGGCTTTAATGTAATTGTGCTTACTTCACCTTGCTGCTGCCCTGCTGCAGATGCTTTATTCCCTTTCTGTATCTCTTTCCCTTTTAAACTATTGTTTTGCTTTATCTTAATAGTTTTCTGCACTTGAGACCACTGCTCCAATTTAGTTTTTGTATCCTCTTCTTCATTCCTCTTTTTGCAATCCCTGGCAAATTGGTCATATCCATGACAGAATTTGCATTTAAAGGGTATTTGTTCATAATCCAGGTCTTGGATATGTGTCCAGTCTCCTATTGTTAGTTTAATGGATTTCGGGAGACCAGTTTCCAAATCAACCTCTACACAAATTCTTGCACAAGAATATTGATCCTTTTTGTCTACTCGATCAATGAATTTACCCAGGGTGTTGCCGATTGATTCTAATGACTTCAGACTCCAACAATGGAGTGGAAGGTAGGGTAGGCGCACCCAGACCAGAACTGTCGATGGCACATCCTAAGTAGGATCAAAATCTGGAGTCCAGTTGTTCAAATACAAGCCCTGAGGGCCCATAAAATACAAACCATTCCGAAAAATGAGATGTCTGTCTTATGCACTGTCAAAGACAATTACAAAAAATCCTTTCCCCACCATGTAACTTCTGATACCATCCGAGGTGAGAGGTCCCCAATTTCGCTGAATCCATGCCTCAACTGCTTTGGGAGAGGGCCATAATCCCGTAAACTGTCCTATTAATCCCTGTTCTACAAGGTTCAGGGCAGATCTGCATGATTCGGCTTCCGGTAAGGCTACTGTGGGAATGTTGTCAAGTTTTCTAACAAACTTCTGTGGATCATCACGTTGTTTTCTCTTGTTACTAATTGCAACCAGTTTCCTGAATGCAATGATCTCAGGTGGTGTTGAAGTAGGATCTGAACCCCCCACTGGCCCCATGATACCCAAAAATAGATCAGTTATCCATGCCCCATAATCCATTACATCAACTTCAAAGCCTCAGATTAAGTCCAGAAAAAATATTAGAACCTTCCAAAAAATCAAAAAAACTTCCACAGAAATATATTCCCACAAAGCCTTCCTTCTCCCACAAAAGGAAGCTCCAAGAAACACTGAAAACCTGTCCAAGAAATCTCAATGACAAGAATCTCGACCCGGGAAAAACAGCTCTGCTCCACAAACTCTTGTTGCTAAACAAATCACCCGCAAAGCTGCTCGAATCCAGCCCTCCAGGTCCGATTAAAAGCTCGTCTCCCTTCTCGAGGTCCTATCACCTCGCAGGCATGCTTCAAAGAAGCATCTCCAAGAAAATGTTCTGCTCCACAAACTCTGAAAACTGATAAACACCAACAGAGCGATTCGGTTCAAGCACCTCCAGGTCCGATCCAAGCTGCTCGACTCCCTTCTCCAAGTCCTCAAACTCGCAGGCAAGCTCAGAAGTGCAGATCCTAGCACGCACTCTAGAGACACTCAAAAATTTGAAAAAACGCTCCAAGAATCCTTCCAAAAGCAAACTATCCCCTTTTTTCCTCTTTTTTTTAAAAGTCTTGGTATTTGTTCTCTTCTCTGATGTTTGAATTTGAGCATCCGATGACTTCTCTATTGGGTAGGACATGGTTTCTTTGTCGGCTAATGATCCCTTGCGATCCAACTCTTCTTGTAGAGATTTATTATCATGCATTATCTTTCTAATTTTTATGAGTAAGTCTTGATTATGACTCCTTAAGCATAATAATTCTTCCTTATAGTTTGACTTGTCAACTTCATTTTGAATATCTTGATTCTCTTGCTCTCTTTTTATTTGCTCTGACAATTCCTGATTAACCTTCTTTGAAGAGGAAATTTCTTCATCTTTTCATGATAATGTTTTTAAGATCTCGATTCTGCATTGTGTGTTATCCTCCGCCTTCTTGATTTGAAGAAGTAATTTTTTATTATGATCTTTTAGACAAGAGATCTCTTCTTCTTTGTTCATGACAACTTTGTCGAATTCTTTTTGTATTGTCAGTATTGATTTCTCATTTTCATGCGAAATCACCTTTGATATATCTTTGAAGTCTTCAGATGACGAGACTTTTGATTTTGACTTCATTTTAATGTCCTGCAATGTGATTTTCTTCTTCTTGTAAGGAAATGCCAGAAAATTGTTTTCAACATTTAAAATAAAAGTCCCCTATGTTTCTATCCAAGGTAATCCCAAAATTAGGTCACCATCATTGCTCCACAAGGATCTAACTATGAATTGCGAGACACCAATGTAATCTCCAATGTTTAGTTGTAAATTGCTTATTTCATATTCTTTCTTATTCCAAAAGTTTAACCTTTCACCTATATTTGACTCCGGAGTCACTAAATCATTGACAAATTCAACACTAATATAATTATTGCGTTCAACGGGAGCAATAGAAATAATAATGTATTTCCCTCTGATTGTTCCTTTTATTTGAAATAACACTGAAGCATGAGTTTTTGAAGTGCTTGGAAATCTTCCTTGTTTTTCGCCTTGAGACTCCATTTTCTTTTGTCGTCACATTTTTCGTCAATATATTCCTTCTAAGATGCCTTGATTACGAGTTTTGTCTTATATATTATACTATGTTCTTCAATACTTTAGTCTTCCTTTGACCTCTCTCTCTCTCTGCTATTGAAGGCTACCTAATAATAATAATTATTAAAAAAATTATTAATAATTTATTATTAAATTTTCGAGTATTGGTGGAGTATAGATATTTTGAGGAAGTATAGGATTTGAATATTATAATAATATTTAATAATAATAATAGTAGTATTATAATTTTTGAAAAGCATAAGGAATTAGGGTTAAGCGGAGGAGAATTTGAACATGAGTGTGGGATTTTTAAATAATAATAATTATTATTATTTTAATTATATTATTTTTCTAAAAATGGGAGTTTCGAGGGTTTAAAAAAATTAATAATAAATTAATAATTTCTTTTTGAATGATGGTAAAAAAAGTGAAATGGATGAATTTTGGAGAGTTAGGCAAGGGAGTGTGGTTGACGGATGGAGTTTTATCGAACTTGTGGGCGGGAGATCAAGTGATCGCTGGTGGAGTGTGTTGTGGACGAGGGAAGGCACCGGTTAGAGGAGCAGCGTAGAAGGGATGAGGAGCGCGACCAAGAGGGTGATGGAGGATCATAGTAGCGTGAGAGAATAAGGTGTGAGTCTAATGGGAGGAGTAGCAGGTGGTGGAATTTGCGGGAGCGAAGAGGTGGTGCGTGAGAGCGTAGGGGAGGAAGAGAGCATGTGCGGTTTCTTGTTGGAATGTGGCGTACATAGAGGTGAAGGAAGTGGCGACAGAGTAGGGAAGAGCGTGTGGAGGCGACGGGTTAGGGAAAGGGCATGCAGAACACGCAATAGGGAGGAAACGTGCAGCGTAGTGCGCGGGAGGAGGGATGTGAGGATGCAAGGGGCGCACAGCGAGAGAGAGCGGACGTGGGTGAAGTATATGAAGGGAGAGGAGGCGCGGGTGTGCGGGGAAGAGGGATGTGGAACTGGGTGAAGGGAATTGAAGGGAAGGGCGATAGGACGGGGGAGCGATGAGCAAGGAAGTGGAACAATGAGGGTTGGAAAGGAGAGAGATGCACACACAGGGATGGACGCGTAGGAGGATGGAGCGGGGAGAGGTGGGAATTAAGGGAGCCCGAGAGCATGTGCAGTGCTGGAGTGTTAGCGATAGGGAGGTCAAAGACCCGTTCCATAGAACTCTAAATAAATTTATTGGTTAAAAACTAAGGGTCAAAGGCCGGAATCAGATCGCTCTGATACAACTGAAACAAAATTAAAAAATTATTTGTTCATTGAAATTTCCACTTCAAGAAAAATAAATAATTCATCAATAATAATTATAATAATATGAAATAGGATACGATGATCATTACATTTACAATGTCTCGACGTTATATAAACTCATCGTGCCTTTTCAGGCGTAATGGTGCGTCCTTTAGATTTTTAGTTAATTAATTATTAATTATTTATTAATATTAATATTAATATATATATTTTATTATGTCCCATTTTTTATATAACATTGGAACCCTCTCCAACACAAAAGAAACTGGACAAAACGTAGTTAGACAAAGATGGAAATTGAAGCTAACATCTTAGGAATTACATAGTTAACAAAATTCCCAAAAGATGAGCATTATATTCTTTGATGGAGCCTCGAAGGGAAGTTTAAGGGGGTAGGTGCGGAGAGGATCATTCGTGATCTCGAAGGGCATGAAGAACTGTACTATGAATGGGGACTAGGCAAGACCAAAAATAACAAGGCAGAAGCGGCAACTCTTTATCAAGGCCTTCTACAAGCACACTTGCTTAGACAAGACAAGATCATTGTGATCGAAGACTCTGAGATCATGATTAAACTTATGCTAAGTTACTCCCGTCCTAAGGACACTACTCTATCTAGATGGATAATCACGATAAAGAATGAGGCCAAGAACTTCAACAACATAAGATTTTTTCATGTTCTTCTTAAACAAAATCAAGAGGCGGATGGAAGACCTAATAATGCCTAAAGGGGAATAGCAGGGACACTCAACATAAATGGGGACATCAAAATGAGTCAAATTCCCTAAAGATTTCATGCATAAGATGTCTAAGTGCAAACAATTAAGCCTTATCAATTTCTCAAGTACAATTCGGATTGAGCAAATCGATAGCCATACTGCTTGCACAAGTGGGAGACTGATAACACCAATCATCAAAATGATGAACTCAGCTATCCTTCGGAACATTTGCAAGTTAAGAGGAAAGAATCATAATCGCATCGGGAAGAAGGATCACAATGGTTTCAAATCTCACCCCATCTCTATCTTGGCTCTTATAGGTAATGCTCAGGTCCCAGGGATCAGTCTCTCCCTTTTTCCCTCAATTACAAAAACCAGGGCACCAATTCAAGGACAGTTCGGCAGGCATGGGTTAATGCTCGAAGTATTATGACTATACCACAATTCTACAGGAGTATTTGGAAAGAAACGATCAACCTTGTTGGAGGATATCTCAAAGTTATAGGACACTGGCTATGTGGAGTCTCTTCAATGCTCAGTTCACCTTTGATGAAAACAATGTAAGCTCAAGCCTATTCAGAGTAGGCTATAAAATATACAACGTTAGGCTTTTTGAGATTAACGAATTCAATCTCCATTTAGATTCTTAGGGTCAACACGTTATCCTTTGTCATATTGCGTTGGGTCTCTACACAAAGAGTTGAGAAGAAAAAGATTAGTGCCAAGAAAGTAGTAAACATAAATTTAGAAAACAAAATTGGGGCTTTGAAAATGGATTGTCCAAACTACATAAAAAATATGCATGAGATAGTTGATCTTAGGAAAGTTGTTAGATGTCAGGAAGACCATCTAAAGAGCAATATTGCAGTAATCCAATCTCTAACAACTCAGGTCCAAGAATTGAGAATGCAAAATTCCATTACAATAGAAGCCATGGGCACCCATCATTAGCATATAATAGCCCTCAAAGAAGTAGTGGACACTCTTCGAAATGCAACCAACAATGAGAGTCATAACTTCGTAATTTCAATCATGGATCAACAAAGTGCAATGGAAGAAGTCCAAGGTCTTCGAAGGGAGGAGGAAACAATTCAACAATAACAAGAAAATGTGGAAATCATCGAAATTTCACATTCTTCTAGAGGTAGCCAACACTCTAATTAGTGAGTAAATTTTTATGCTTTGCAAATGCATTTTAATTTCAGGACTGTTTAGTAGAATATATACGAATAGAAATTGTAGTAGATGTGGAAACTTGGAGGACTGTAACATCAGTTTTGATTAGCTTTTATACTTCTGCCTTAAATGGCATAAACTCTCAAATTGTAATCTTCTAAACCCTGCTATACAACAATTTTATTAATGCAAAATCTAGCCATTTGTGTGAAAAAAAAACGTTGGGTATATATGTTATATAGGGTTTTAGTTTAATTATCACAAATTAGGTGTACTAAATTTAGGTGACTAATTTTACATTTATTACCATCTCTAAAACTATAAAAAAAACTAAAATTTCATTAAAATATTTTACAAAATAGTAATTTAAAAAATCACTAAATTAATATATTATAAAATATTTACATAGTGATTTCTATGATTTGCACATGCAATTTGATTTTAGGATTGTTTTATATAATATATACCAAAACAAATTTTAGTTAATTTTGATTATCTTTTATACTTCTACCTTAAATGGCATAAACTCTCACATGTAATCTTCTAGACCCTATTATACAACAATTTTATTAATGCAAAAACCACCTATTTGTGTGAAAAAAGACGTTGAATATATATGTTATATAGGTTTTTAGTTTAATTATTGCACAAATTAGGTGTACTAAATTTATGTGACTAATTTTACATTTATTACCATCTCTAAAACTAAAAAAAACAAAAATTTCATTAAAATATTTAAAAATAATAATAATTAAAAAATCACTAAAATAATGTATTAAAAAAAGATATTTACATAATGTGGAACACAAAAATAAAGAAAAACATAGTAAACTAAGGCCATAACAGTACTTGTAATAATTACATATATATTAAATTATTGTTATTGTTATTATTATTATTTATTGAATTGATAAAATTTTCAAACACCTAATTGAATTGATAGTTGCCAAGAAGAAGATGAATATTACCAAATATAACATAAAGCTGTTTAAATATTAATGGTGATGAAAACAATTGTTGTTTATCCTTTTTATATATTTTTATTATATAAAATGATTTCTTCAATTCTTTGTTTGTCACATGTTTATAAAAAACAAATATAAAATCAAAGTACATGTTTGCTCTAAGTTTAAATATGCTACATTGTAAAAGGCATTAGTACAATATAGATTTAATTTCTATTTCTATTTCAAGTTCCATTGAATTCAATACTTGAGCAACTTCATTCTCCACCTATTTGGATATTTGGATATGCAGTTTTAGACTCCACGCATTTAGATATCTAGACAGTCTCTACATTGTTGAAGGTTAATGTTTTTAAATATGGATATCAAAATGAACAGTTTTGAATGTAAAACATTCAACCTCATCTTTTCCAACCCAAAGTAATTCACTTAGGTTTGAACATCCTAGTGAATTAGACTCTTCTTTTGAAATGAAACAAGAAATGAGCTCCTATTTGAGCAAACCCAAATTCATATTCATTAGCAATTCGAATGAGCTCTTATTCGAGGAGACCCGGTTTCATATCCATTAACAATCTTAATGACAACATATATTCCAACTACAATATGGCACATCGACTCATTCTATTGTTGTACCATATATGTGAGTTGCAAAGTAGTAACCAATCGTTAAACAAGGGAATGGATGGCATCGCTCCAGATTAAAAAAAAACAAACAAACAAAACAAACAAACAAACAACAACAACAACAACACCCGTAGGCGTAAAATATATATATGCAATTTCCCTTGATTTCGATACCACTTATAATGATACTCAGGGGATTAAAAGGCGATGTTATTAATAGCCTTGAAACCAAATAAGAGCATTCACAAACACTATCAGTTAGCAATTCGTAATACACTGTAACAATAAAATTATAGTAAAGGATTTAAATAATGACAATGCATAGATCTTAGAACTTAGGATAAACTAACTTCAATTCGGTTTCAAAATCTCACAATTAGCTAATAGTGCAGGTTGAAGATACAAACAAAAAAAGTCAACTTGGTAATCTTTTTCCAAGTAAAGATATAATTTGTTACTTGAAATGGAGTATATTATAACTTATAATGTCACAGTGATATTTCACTCCCATTTGGGTGCCCTCTCTAACTGTCAGATCAAGTGGTTATCCAAGTGAAGTAGTCGTGCGGTGGTTGGAGTTTCCACAGATAGTAAAAAAATATCATAACTTATAATGTGGCCATATGTCAATAAGACAAGTACTGTGTCAATCAATTAGTCATGTATCAAATCAATAGACAAAACTCCATAATAAGAAAATAGTATATACGTAAATTTACCATATCATAAACACCAAATTAATTAATGAGAATCAATCATTACATTTCAATTAGTCATACTTAAAATGCAAAGCAATTCAAAGTCATCATTATGATTGATGTTTAAAATCATGATTAATTGTAACTATAAATATTCATCACAGTGATGAAGTTAAAGAAGGATTTTATTGCAATATAAACACCATTTTTTAATGGAAGCTATGCTTGGCCAAGTATCTCATTATATTTGGCATCTCCATTACTTTTACACATATAATTAGCCATTTCAATATCCATTCCTCAATATCAATAGCATTTTATGGGTTTCTTTGATCTATGTCTTCATATGGATATTTGCGTTATGATCTAAGTTCCCTCTAATTTGAAATTTGTGCATTGGGAGATGCAATGTGATCTAATAATATTATTAACATGCATTGATTTCAGTGATATTATATTTTTTTATAATATCATTATTGCATTGCTTTGATTTCATGAATGTTCATTTTTATTATTGTTGAGATGCATTGGTTACGCTCAAGGACATCTATGTTTATTGATCTATGTCTATAAATGGAGTTTTGTGTTATTATCTAACATCCCTCTGATTTGAAATATATGCATTGGGAAATACAATATGATTTAATAGTATTGTTAAGAAGCATTGACATCAATGATATTACATTTTGTATGATATTGTCTGGTTAAATAGTTGAAAACCTGATTTGACTTAGTTACCACAATTAGCATAGTAGATAGAATCACCACAGTTAAATAGTCCAAACCCTAATCTAATTTAGTCATTGTTTTGATTATATATTGGCATTTAATATTATAACGTGGGAATTCAATAATCAAAGTGTGTACATGGAATCTTTTACCTAAAGTAATTATGGTTGGGTATCTTCTCCCTGTACAAATTCAAAAAGAATCTAAAGAATGACCTATAATTGTAGATAGAATCACCACAATCAAATAGTTGAAACCCTGATTTAATTAATCGAAATGACACTCAACATCTAGAATCTAGGAGTTCATCAGAGTGTCAAGTAATTGTTGGAGCCAAAAACCTTCCAGTCGATCCATCCATTATGGCTAAAGCTTTCCATCCATTTGTTATGGCCATAACTTTTCATCCATCCATTTTGGCCATTATGTGTGTTTTTTTTTTTTTTCAATGTGGTTCACGTACCGGTCCCACCGGCCGGCATCACTACATCCACGGAATAATAGCTGGCGGGCCCACCCGAAGGGACCTTCACACCCTCGGCACATTTTGCGTACCTAACCCCAAGAGTGTCGAGGAGAATGGATCCCGCGACCTCACATGCTAGGAGGCCTAACTACGGGTGCTCGACCGATTGAACTAACTCTTGGGGCTTGGCCATTATGTGTGTTATCATTTACTTCTAGCCATTTTATATGATATTGTTCAGTTAAATAGTTGAAACCCTAATATGATTTTGTTAACATAGTTAGTTTAGTAGATAGAATCACCACAGTTAAATAGTCAAAATCCTAATTTGATTTAGTTACCAAATTAGCCGAGTAGATAGAATCACCACAGTTAAATAGTTGAAACCCTAATATAATTTAGTTACACTCGAGGACATCTATCATCTATTGATCTATGTCTTTAGATGGAGATTTGCGTTATGATATAACATCCCTCTAATTTGAAATATATGCATTGGGAAATGCAATATGATCTACCAATATTGTTAAGATGAATTGGTTTTAGTGATATTACATTTTGTATGATATCATTCAGTTAAATAGTTGATACCCTAATCTGATTCAGTTACATTGAGGGACATAAATGACATGTTGACTTATGTCTTTAGATGGAGATTTAGATTTGTGCCATGATATAACATCCCTCTAATTTGAAATCCGTGCATTGGGAAATGCAATATGATATAGTAGTATTGTTAATATGCCTTAATTTAAGTGATATTACATTTTGTATGATATCATTTAGTTAAATAGTTGAAACCCTAACATGATTCAGTTATCACACTTAGGTGAGTAGGATGACATCTATGATCTATTTGTTAAGTCATTGTTGGAGCCAATAACCATGGTGTGGTTCCTGTTATCACACTATAGTAGTGGGGCTACTATCCTTGTTCAGCAGATATCTGCACATTCCAGAGCTTCCATTATTCCAGAGCATGGCTATATATTTTGGATCACTCATGATCAGAGCAGTATATTATTCGGATTTATGTATGACCTTGTGTCAAGGCTGAGCCTTGAGAGTTCAAATTTGATGACTGATGTGACCACTTATCCCATACAGTTTCAGTTCAGTGCTTAGAGATGTATTTCAGTAGTGTTTCAGATGATGTATGTTGTATGATCTATGGATATGTTATCACTGACTGTGGATTATTATCTCGTTGATTTAGTCATGATCGCAGCATGTGCTTGGTATATTATTCCTGATGTGGCAAACTATTTAAAATGAACTGCAAATCATAAAATGGACAATTGCTTGCACATTTAGGTCATTTAACAAAATCCACTGGTTTTTCACCTTACATAGATATGGTCTTTCCCGACACCAGTTGTCTGCTAGTGTAGGCTCCATATTCACTTGAATCCATTCATACATGACCTTCCTATTTGACTTTAGACCTTGATCTGTCTCATTTGACTTTCTGATACCGAGGACTTCCCCATTTTTTCTACCTCTGTGTTTGGACCGCATCCTTGTATATTCAGTGTCTCGGCTCTAAGTTGGTGACAAAACTTGCCTTTGGTGAGTTGGATTGTAGGCCTAAATCATTCTGGTCGGTTGTCCCGATGTTTGGCATTGGCTCGAACTCCCCCTAGTCACTTGAGATGTTGTTGGCTAAAACTGAAAGCTCATGTTCTACCTATGGAAACTTAATAAATTCGCCCATGGAAACAAAAAAAAAGGGGCAAGAGCGATGAATAGCTAAAAATACTCCTCGAAGAGTATAAGAAAGGTCCAAAAAGCAATGGTTCTTAAAAGCTATATCTAAACAATTGCTGACCTTATAAAAAATTTGAAAAAACATGCCCTGGATGCAAGCTGCAACTAGTTTTGCTTCTCAGCACATCTGAAATCCGAAGGGTTATGTAGGCCAAAAAGGCCATGGAATAAAATTGAATGATCCTAATGAGCCTGAATCAACTTGATGTAGACATGATGCCTAAGTTGAATAAGCACTCTCTAAACAACTTATCCATTTGTGAGACACAGCCATCCCCCGTGTTCTTTTGTCCAGCACAGAGTTTGTAGCTTTCCCCTTTCTCCCAGTCCAAAGTATTTTTGAGTTGAGTCAAACAGGTCAACCCCTTTGCCCAACCTTGTTCCTAGCCTTCATCCTTCACTAGCAGTTTGACCATGTCCAATGGGTGAGTTTGTCATTTGAACTATTGTGCAAGTAATTTTATATAACAACGGAATATGCTAACTTGATCAATGCCACTGAATGGATCTTATACTTTGAGCTAGGCTGTGAAAATGATTAGAGAAGCATGTCTTAGTCTACTGATGTGATTTGTCCTTGGTTGTATATATTATGGGGATCTGTGATGATGTGGGCCATGTATAGATGCATATTTGATGATGATTGATGGTCCCACATATTTGACAATGATATCATATGATGGACATATGATGCAGATGATGTTTGATCCAGTTCAGCAGGTTTATTATTACTTCAGATCAGCAGATTATACATTGTCCATATATGGTGGACCCTACAGCTGGCCCATTAGGGCAACCCATGGTGTATGAGTACACATTTCTAGTGGATTTGGGTCTTCTGGATCCATTGAGACACTTATCTTTCAGTTCCGGGCACTTTTGACAGTGATTGATGCAGTTTTACACTTGTTGACCAGATTTGGGGCTGATTTCCCAGCCTGAGCAGCAGGGGCCCCGAGAGGCCAGTTCACCTAGGGAGCTGATGATGGAGGGGGTAGTCCAGCCACTTGTTTTTACCATTTACCCCCCCTCTTGGAGAGCCTGGTGGGCTCAGATGGACAGCGCTAGCACCCTAGGAGGCAGTTTTGGCACTTTCACAGTTCCCGAGGCAGTTAAAAAATGGGATAAAGTGGTCACTGAGGAAATCGATTTGGGCAATTGAGGCAAGGTTTTGGCATTGGGTTTTCACAGAGGTCTTCCAGGGTGGCATCACTATCTTCCAGTCAGTTTTTACCATGTGGGTATGCCCAGATTGATCACAGGAGGACATTTACTGCTTGACTGTCATGGATTCTGAGGACAGTTTTGGTCATTTACATTATATTGGACATATTTTATTATTTTATTGTGCCTTGGGGATGAGCTAGTAAGGATTGATGCCTCCTAGCCCCACCATGAGCTTATATTGTCATGTCCTAGTCACCATGAGGTGGATTTTGGTACTTATGTTTCTCTAGTGGATGACGTCACCCTCTTATTGTACCATTTAGTGGGGGCGCTATTGTTATATTGAGTGATCCATGTGATATATTGTTATGATCCATCTTAGCCATTGATTGTATGATGAGATCTTTTAATCTCAACCACCCATTTGATATAGTATTGTGGAGTGGTATAGGGTTTTGGTCTTTATTATCCTATATAAGGAGGAGACCCCCCATTGTATAGCTCACCTTTGGAGCTCTGGAATATTGGAATAAAAGATTTCTTTGTGGAGCACATCTCTCTTGTATTGTGGATTCTCTTGCATATTGAATATACAGTATCTCTTCTATGTATCATTGTGGATTTTGGTGCTTCTACTAATCTTTTGACAGGAAAGTCGAATTGGTGGAGAGGAGGGCGACTTCATGAGGGTTATTGTTGGAGGGATCCACATATTCTCTCTTGGGTTGATCTTGTGACAGGGAGTATCATTATTGTATCTTTGTGACATAGTTAATGCTTTCTATTACATCTTTCTACCATTTTCATAATCATCTTGCTTGACTTGTTTCTTTGATCTTGTCTTGTAGGAGGAGGACGATTTGGCTATCTTGGAGAAGGACGTTTTGGTTAGAGCTCTTGGATCTCACTCTTGAATATACACATAGGAGAATGCTATCAATTTGCAAGGTGGCCATAAGCAATTGAGGTAAGATCTACAAGGTATGTGCCTCTTTCATCCATTCTATCTTCATTGGTCATAAAACCCTAATTCATTAAAACCCCAACTTTGGTATTTCTTAGATCTACTTAGATCTAGCCTTGCTCTTGAGAAGATTTTGAAAACCCACCTCTATAGCATCCACCCCTAGTTGGATCTATAGTTTGGTGGTGATTGGCTTAAAATTAACACACTTTTCAAGGCAAAAAGCCCTCTTGAACCCAAATCGCACTTCCTAGTAAGAGGCTTGTTTGGTTAGATCTAGCACATGGGTAGGTGAGATCCCACTTGATTTGCAATCTAGACACTTGATAACCTACCCCCAGATTGTTACTTTGGTGAAATCTACCTTGTGGATATCATTCCATGTTTTAAGGGGTCAAAACCCTCTTTTAAATTTCTTGGCACCTCAAAACTCAGATCTACTAAGATCTAGCCCTTGGATTGACTTGATTTTTGGGACATACATAGATCGGGGTCCTAGCTACTTGGATCTATAGTTTGGTGACCATTGGACTTGATTTGGTCCACCAAACCCACCTTTTAACCCTCCTTGAGCAAAGTCGCACTACCTAGGGAAGGTGAGTTTGTCCACTTTGAGGAGGTGGGTGATTGAGATTTTTGGAGATTTGGAACGGCCATACCTTGAAACCTAGGTCTAGACTATCTTTTTGTCATGATCCGCCTTGGGGGTAGCATTCCTTGTTTCAAGGGATTGTGGTCCACTTAAGGTTATTTCTTGAAAACCTAGATCTAGCAAGATCCAACCATTAGATCTCATTTAGCCCACTTGACTTGGCTTCTAGGTGTCCCGATCTACTCTTTGACACACTTTTTGACCCCATTAGCCCATCAAACAAGGCACTAGTCCTCCACTAAGCAAGTCGCACTCCTTGGAAATTGTGTCAAACCCTAGATCTAGTATGTGGGTACTCCTAGAATCAACTTAAATCAATAGATCTAGTCTTTACCTAACCTCTAGTACCAATATTGCACCTAACTTCACCTTGTGGGCCCACTTAAGGCCATTTCACACTTCCCAAGAAAAGAAGATCCACTTGTGTAAACATATGGCACTATACCTAGTCATCATACCCCATTATGTGGCCTAAACCATACATAGGTTGAAACACTAGCAATCTCTTACACCTTCAACCAAACTTCAACTTCTAGGTCCACTTAACCTTGCATTGGTTTCCGTAACGCCACATTTACTTACCCTTAGAAACCTCTGTTTGGGTCCAATCAACTGTGATTGGTTATAGGGTCTCCCCCTTGGTCTTGTTACACCCTGACCTAAAGCGAAGAGTGCCTCGGTTGACGTGACTCCCACCTTGCATTGGGAACCGTGGCATCTCTTGGGTCACCTCCTTAGTTGCCTGCCTCCTCTACCGTCCCGGATGGGATACCATTAGGGGCAACTACAAGTTGTGTGATAACAGTTCCATCTGTTATAGCCAAAGCTTTCCATCCATCCATTTTGAATATTTTTATGATATCATTGAGTTTTGGCCATTTTGTATGATATCATTCAATTAAATAGTTGAAACCCTAATGTGGTTTAGTTTACACAATTAGCCAAGTAGATAGAATCACCATAGTTAAATAGTTGAAACCCTATTTATTTGATGACACACACACACACACTTTTTTTATAAACTTTTTTGGATGAAATGATTTCAATATGGTAATTTTTGTTTTTAAGCAACATTGTTCTAATGCAACCACTATGATTGGAACCAACTAGATCCATCTTAACTCCGGTTCTATCAAGTGTCGAGAGGGTAACTTTGGCTCTATTAAGCATCGAGAGGGATAAAATCCCTCAAGGTGCAAACCTTTCCTCAAGTTTAGAACACTAAAAGGGGTTTTCACCTCAAGGGATTTGATCCCTCATGGAACTTGATAGAGTCAGAGTTAATATGGATCTACGTTGGTTTTTAAGACACAGAGCTAATGGTATTTATGCTTTTTTTTTTCAAAGAAAAAAATCTTATATTTGCTATTTCAAGTGACAAATCAAAATATACATGGGAGAGCCTTTCCTTCTGATCTTTGGGAGAAAGTATTATTCTTCTTAATTGATTTAGAAAAACAAACTATAAACAATCTTCAATCCCCAAAACTGTGTATATAACCCGTTATAACAAAAAGATCTTTTATCCTTGGACAATAGTGCCCTATGACTTTCAACGACAAAACAAAAAAGAAATCAAGTTGAAAAACATACTTTTAGATTAAAAAGAAATTGTGAAACTTCAAGAAACCTTTTTTCACCATTGAATTCTTATGAGATCAAAAGACCTTCATGTAGAGTAATTGCCTTTTTTGAGAGAACATAAGTTTTTTTGTTAAAATTCCTATAAGTATGCTCAATAGATAGTGCAATAAACTCATTTGTTGCCTTCCAAATTCTATGTAAAATTTAAGATAGCATCCGATTAATAATTTGATAATTTCCATTGAACCAATTTATCAAATTTTTCGAGTCTCTCATCACTTGTAGCAAATAGCAAATTTTAATAGTAACCATTTACAAAAAATTTCACTTTGATATTAATGCTATTTATGTTTATTTATATAAAATATATTATTTTATTTTTACTATAATTTATATATATTTTTAAACTATGAATTCATATCAATTTATCAAATTTTTTGAGTCTCCCATCACGTGTAGCGAATATCAAATTTTAATAGTAACCATTTACAAGGAGTTTCACTTTGATATTAATACTATTTATGTTTATTTATATAAAATATATTATTTTATTTTTATTATAATTTATATATATTTTTAAACCATGAATTCATAGATAGCCAAAGTATATTGATTTTTGAATATACAGTATGGAAAATTATATTTTTAAACTATGAATTCATAGATAGCCAAAGATAGTCAAAGTATATTGATTTTTGAATGTACAGTATGATCCTATTTAGTTAGGTACTAAATTATTTTACCAAATAACCAAAAAATAATAAAATAAAATTAATGCTCGACGCAAACTATGGAAAGAGGAATGGATCAATCAATGGGGTTGGGATGTCCCATAAGCATATATCAAGTTTTAAGTAACCCGCTTTTCAACAAAATTTCATAGGTACCTACCAGGCTACCACCTCCCAACATCCATAAGGGACCTAAAATTCGTCATATGACCAACTCCCAACATCATCACAGCTATATGATGAGGCATAAAGCAGAGCACACCCACATCCGCAAGAGAGAGTGAGGGTAGTGGACTAGTGAGAATATTCCCCCCCTGTTCGTTGTATTCTCCACCCCTCATCGAAGTGGTATGTGGTGATAAGTAAGTTCCTATTTAAGTGAGCCTTGCTGCATGTCCCCTATTATCCACATATCTCGAGGGTTTTGTTCTTTCATTTCAGTTTGTTGTTCTTCCATTTCAGTTTGGTGAAGTGGCAACCATGGCCTGTGCAACATCTCCATCTTCACCGCTACTGCTATCGTCTACTCACGAGAAGGTGAGGGCAGGTTGTTCATCTTCAGGCAGGTGGAGGGTAACCAAGGGGGGTTTACAAGGCCTGAGGAGTGTACCCAACCGGGGTTTTGAAGGCCTGCGCAGAACCTTCAGTACCCGATTGGCAGGCCCCCGGACCGCTGCCGCCCGCACCTCTAACAATGAGAACTTAGGGAGGAGGCTTGTCGTCAATGCAGTAAGTATTTCGTCGTTTCTATCATATGTGAAATGTATTGCGTTTTAATTCAATGAGTCTTAGTTGTGGTACCTCTTGGGTTCCTACACTAATCTAGAGTCGTTATTAAGACACTATAAGCAAATAGGGAAGTTTATTATTCTGTTTTGCTTTGTTACATTTATCAATATTGCTAGATTAGGGATCCAATGTAATAAATAACATTTGCTTAATAATAATGCTATACTTTGCCTTTTAACAACTTTGGATTTAATGTTTCGATGGCTAGCTCTTTGTTAGATTTGTTTTCTTCCTATTCTCCCTGGTGCACCTGCATGCGGAAGATTCAATTTCTGGCACTGGTTGGTTATACTGGATTGGACCTTTTCCCACAAGCACTTAATTTAACTTAGCCTCTTCATTTCGTTTCTTCCGAGTAAAATTCTTATGAGTTATCATTTCTGTTAAACTTTAAGGCTAGATGAGTCTGTACTAAATTCCAGTGTTCTCTAAAGGTGTATCCAGTTTTCCTCCTCATATTATTTATTTTTTCCAATCAGGGCAACTTTCATCTTGACCTGATGTCAATGTATCTTTACAGAGCTTTAGGTTTATGCCTGCCATGATGATCCATGGAATCGGATTTATATACTGTGCAAAAAGAACATTTCATCAAGTTCTATCAGGATTTACAATGAATATGATAGACCTCTAGAGGCTAAATAATAGTGAAGTGGCTTTGGAAAGTGATCCAAAATCTTGGTACTAATTGTGGAGATATCTCGTCAGGTGCATTATAACTAAAGTCTGTTTTGATTTAACCAGTGAAAGGAAAATTGCATAGCCATAGTAAAGTCGCTAAGATCTATCCTATTCTAGACTAAAATAATATGCACTAATTAGGTCTGCTTGAATTTATCATGACTGGGTTTTTCTAACAAAAGTAAGTTGGGAGAGCTGTGAATAAGCTAGGTAGTTTTTATTGAGCTTTTTGCTTGTAAAGTTCAAGCTGGAAGTTACAATTTGCTATTAGTAGTTTATGCTGAATATCTTTCCAAAATGCAGTCTTCTATGGAAATTTATGACCAATATCCATGAAAATATGATCTCCTATGGTCACTATTGGTCAGATATTGATATGATTTTTGCATATCACTTTTGTTAGCAATAGATGAGTGTTTCAAGAATAGTTTGATTTTGCAAATGCCATTTTGTCATTGTTTTCTACCTCTGTATTCATACTAAAGTAATTAGAACTGGAACTGTTTTTCCCAAAATTTTCACTCAAACCATAACTGGAGAAAAATTGACCAAAGAAATTGTAAATGGACAGGTCGAACTAAACACACATTAGATTCAGTTTTTAATAAAAAAGTATATATCCATGTACATCTATGTAAATCCAAACCGATAGACACCACACATGCAACATTCACTGGTTTATATTGCATACGAAGGTGCAAATAGCAAAATTACATCAATATATAATTTGTGAGATGCATAAACAAATATTATGAGATAAAATACATAAACTCAGAGGCTTTACATGCCCTTTAGAGTCCAAAAAAGATCATAGTATAATCAAATGACTACATAGCATACTATGTTATGAGTCATAACTCATGACTGACCAAAATCATCAAGATCGTTGGCAATAACATATGCTAAATACTTCGATCATCCTCATGGTTTGTTGCATCAGTACCCTTCTCTAAACTTGATACCCATGATGGACCAACACCAATGTCACCCACCTCTGGTGGTAGAATTTTCCTAGAGTCCATCCAGTAGAAGTCATCCTCTGCAAATGCTATTAAGTTGACTCTCCACGATCCATTCTAAGGGATCAATCTCCTCCAAGACTATGGGATTTGCAATAATGATGTAGTTCAATTGGTTGCGCCTTAATAAAAGGTTGTATTCCTTGAAGATCAAATCATTCAACTGTTGTTGTTCCAAACAATTTTTTCTTTATGTGTATGCTCAACACATTTCAATTGCGTATACACCAATAAGTCCACATGTTTAGCTTGTTAAATTTAGGGTTAAGCTAGGATTTGAGGTAGAAGATTAATTTTTTTTATACTTTAATGCATAAATAAATTTAACAAACTAATACTGGAAGCAAAATAATACAACTGTAACAAGGCAAGATAAATTAAAACATAATTTTCATCTCTTTCAACTTTAACACTCCCAAAGAGGTCCCTGTGTTAAAGTTGAGACATACAGTAACAATAACATGTAAAGAACAAAAGCTCATTAAGCAGGATATGTTAATGTAATTGTAACTTCGCAAGATATTCACTTGTATATTTTATATTGTATTTGTATTTTATTTATTGTACCTCCGACGGAGATGTTTATTCCTCCGGCCGGGAGAGTTATTATTGTATTTGGGTCATGTAAAGTCATTGAGGTTAACCCTCCATTTTATGTCGGGGCATTAGACCCTAGAGTTAAGTTGTTAATGGGTTATTAGACTCTCCTAGAGAAGTCGGCCCAGTCAGGTACAACTAGGGGTAAAGGTCAAGTGGAAGTTAAAGTATAAATAGAAAGGGTGCCTCTCTCATTTGGATCATTCACTCACTCACTCAATTCGCATTAGTGAGAGAGAGGAGGAGTTCGCACAAGTGGAGAAGAGAGAAGCTGTTGAAGACCATCTCTATTTTGGGTTTTACTTTTGTGACATTGTATTGGTGCTCATTCTATCTGTTGCCGCCTGGTTCCACACCTGGAAAAATGCAGCAGAAGTCTTCAAGCTGTTGGTGTGGCCTTTGGGGCAAGTCAGAGTCAAGTGCTGTCACCTGAAAACTCGACTCCTCCGTCTAGGCTTTCTTAGCGAAGCCAAGGGGGGTGGACCCTAAAAATGAAAACAAAACTATGTTGTCTAATCTAGGAGTTAGAAATATTTTTTGAAACCAAGATAATGCAGTATACATTTATATAAAGCAAAACATCATTCATCAATACATCATTTGCCAATATTCATTATTATCATTATCATTTGCAACATTCATCAACAACATGAAATAGCACAATATAAACCAATGCCTGAATGGAGTCGAAATAGATGCATGAGCTGAAAAAGTAAATGTTGTGCAAATGTTCTTGGTTTATTTTAATTTTAATGTGGTAGTGATCTTTTTATTAGGGCTGGTGGGTTCCCAACATACGCAAAGGTACGGGGAACATGTCCGGAATTTTGATATGTGGTTTCTCACTTAGACTTGGGTTGGATTGGAGTCTCAAGGAGGTGTTCAGATGCTGTACCAACGAGGGCAAGCCTAACGGTTTCCAAGAGGTCACTACCCAGTTTTGTCCCAAGCCCTTTGAAAAATTTGCCCACAACAACAAAATATTTGCGTTGTGTCGAATTTTCACAAGAAGGTTTGTTTATTGGGGTGGTGTTAGAACCTATTACTAGTCATCTTCCCCTTTCTGATGCGTACCAACATGATCATACTAAGCTGCAAGTTGGCCACAGAGCATACGGGAGAAGACCTTGGAAATTTTTAATTTTTTTTTTTTTTATGAACCAAAATTTTATCTTTTAGGACCCCAAGAGTCTCTTTTCAGGCCAGTACTCGGGCAAGCCCTTGTCTTGAAACCCTACTTCGGGAAAGCGAGGGGGTGTTTGAGTTTGTAAAAAAAATGATAAAATCTAGATCCTGAGTGTACTTGTGGCCCGCCAGTGGAACGGACCAACAAGGTAAATTTTAATTCTAGTTAATTTTATTAAATGTGGAAAATGAAATCTAAACTAAAAAATTTGCAAACCACGAAAATTGAGTCGACACGGTTCTCCCCCCTGGGGGGATGGGGTGTGGGTGCTTGGTTAGCCCACTTGCTCTCGTTTGATATGCTTTTACAATACAATAGAAGTGCCCCAGTCTTTTTATGACTTAGTGGCTTAGAAAAAATAGAGAGAAAATATATCCGGTTTTGAAATTTTTTAGCTTTGGGTGCTTCGGATGGCCCAGATCTTCAATTTTGGGCTAGCATCTCCCCTTGTCTGATCATCATCTGCTGTAAACGAACAAGCAATTATTAGTAGAAGATGGCCCAAAAGACTTTAAGAGTGTGTTTGGGTCATCTACTAAAAACCCAAAAAATTTCTAAGTGAAAAACTAAGTAAAAATGCAAAAAATTAACTAAGTGAGACAAGTTGTGAGGCTTGTTTCCTTAGGATCTTTTTTTTTTAACAAAAACGTATATTTAAAAAAAAACCGTGGTTTGTAGTACCAAATTGGCAGTGTACAAGATATAGCCAGAATGGCAGTGAGTAATTCAATTACACTTGACAGAGATTCTGAGAAAATCAATATAGGGTGAATTTTGCCTTTCTTCTCTTGCTGATAAGGCTTATAAAGTTATTACAAATGAAAAAATTAAATGGAGGACAGAGAATGCTAATAATAATGCTTGAATAAATGAATCGATTTGAAAATGTGTTGAATTTCAAATTCATAATACTCAGCGTCCTGTTCAAGTGAAGAATATAAGCTGAGGCTTCTGCAATGATGGGGATGATGAAAACAATTATGTAGTCCAATTTTTGACTTTGAATGGTGCACTTAATCTGTAGGAGACTGCTGCAAGATCCTGAGAGAATGTATCATCGATTGAACTTGAATTGTTCAGTTAGTTGCTTAAGATGACTGTAGAATTCTGCCACAATATCTTTCGAAGAATGAATTATTTGCTTCATAACCTATGCAACCCATGTTTGGGGAATGAGCTGTCTAGAGCCCTCGAATTCTGAGAGTGAATGGCTTGTTGAATCAAATGAAAGATATCAGTGTTCAGCTAGTTCAGAATTATCGATTAGTGGCACTGGATTGCCAATTGATCCGATGTTGGAAAGGGGACATTGGACCATGGAATTCTGAGAGCCTTATTCAAGAGATAAGATATATTTCACTGAATTTGATACTTTAAATCAGTGTTCCACAATAACTGGCACTAATAGAATACTCTGCTGTTTCACTAAGATCGAAACTTATCTTCTGTCAAATTTTAAGACTTCTGTAGTAAAGGGAGGTTGAGGATCGGAGGGATCTGCGATAGAAATGAGCCAACATTCTGAAAATTCGTGCTCAGAGTGATCAAAGTCTGATAATTCTGCTTTGATGGAACAAAAGATGGATAGTTTCATGAAATGAGATGGAGAACGCTGTCAATTCCAGATGCTTTGTAGTGGAGAAGAAAGCCTTCTTATGGGATATAGTGTGTGCCCATGTCAATGTTGGAGATTTGGAGAATCCCTTGTTTAAGATTGCTAGCTGCGTTAGCTTCTGTATCAGCTTCAGTATTTAAAGTTCTTAGAATGTGAAATGCCTTAAAATGGATGAAAGTTCTTGAAGTATGCCTTATTCGCTGGATAATTCTGTTGAGTGCTGAGTTATTTGTACTGAAAGTAGTGTTGATTTCTCTTATTATAATCATAGAGTCTCCATATACATGTAGTTTGTCTATCTTTTGGTCTTTGGCAATTTGGCATCCTTTTAACAGTGCCAGTGCTTCTGCTGCGTTGTTTGAGCCTGTACCCAAGCCCCATTTGTATTTCAACCTAATTATACCTTCCTTTGTCCATAGAACGCCCCTTGCTCCTGCTTCTCCAGGATTATTCTTGGAAGCCCCGTCAAAATGTAAGCTGTCAATGCCCTGCCTGTTTTTCCAATCTCGGAATTCGGTATTAGAAGGTCTAAGCTGCCATGTAGGATAGTTCCGTATTGGTGGCTCTTTGGGTGGGTGTGAAATATGGACTCCAATCCAATTCTTTTCATACGTGCTAAGAGTTTCATCAATCTTATACTTGGAAATTTTGAGACATTCGATTAGCAATGCTTTGGCTTGGCCTGCAATTTGGAGGGGTGTGAAGTGCTTATCTTGAAAGATGGCATGATTTCTAGCTGTCCATACTTTCCAACAGGCATATTTAGGGATGGAGATCCATATATGATGCTAGGGATTCTTGATTGGTAGAGGAGAAGAGTAGATGGATTTCCAATTAATGAAGAGATGGGTAGTGGAAGTAAAGGGAGGCATGTTGAATTTAAGATCTTGAAGTAGTAGGTTCCATACCTGCTTGGTAAAATGGCAATCTAAGAATAAGTGGTTGATAGTTTCAAGACTGCTATGGCAGAGGGGGCACCAAAAGGGCCTGTGAAAGCCTTTCTTTATCAGATTGTCTCCAGTAAGAACTTTGCGGTGTAGTAATGTCCAGATGAAGAAATTGATTTTAGGTAGTCCTAGTGGGTCCCAAACAAGTTTCCATAAATCTCTTCTTGTTTCATCAAGGGTTTGGATAGCTTTGTAGCCAAGGGCTGGGGTATAGGAACCTGTGGGGCCCCATCCCCGTTCATCTTTGGCGGTGAGATGTATGGGGGCGCATCCTTTCAGGCTGTTGGTGAGAATAATGTTGTCAGTCTCAAGATGAGGGTTGACAGCTGTAGTGTTCCATCTTTGCCAATTACCTTGAGGATCCCAGGAACTGTAATCATTTAGCGTATTGATTCCATGTTGATTGAGCCAAGTTGCGATTTTCTGTAATTGTTGGGAATTTTGAAGAATATCGTTGTTCATGATTTTGTCCGTAAAGATGTTGATTTTCTTGCCATTGCCAGGTACCCAGTAAAGCTCTTTTGAAAAAAATTCCCAAGCTGCCTTGCAAAGGACCCAAATGCTTGATCCATTGGAGGTTGGTTTGTGATCGAGACATCTGAGATTGGATTCATGTAGATATTTTTTCCTGAGAATTTGACTTACTCGATGACTTTTATTATTCAGGATTTGCCAGCGCAACTTGCCTTCCATGGCCAGATTTGCATCATATAGATTGCGAATTTGAAGTCCCCCCGAGGATTTTGTTTGCTTGATAGTATCCCAGTTTACAAGGTGCATTTTGTTGTCATTATTTTTTCCGCCAGTCCAGAGGAAATCTCGGATAATTTTGTTCATTTGCTCTGCTGCACATTTTGGAGTAAGGAGAATGGAAAATTGGTAGATGGGAAGCGCCGATAGGATAGAATTTATTAAGATTAGTTTCTCGGCCTTGCTGAGCCAATGGCCTCCCCATCTTGTGATTCTGTTTTTAATTTTACTGATTGTGTCCTCCCAATTTCTGGAATTTGCTTTTCCATAAGTGATAGGGAGACCTAAATATAAGAATTTATCCCACTTAATGTGAACTTTGATGCCAATTATTTTGGTGATCTTAGCTGCTGCATTATGATTTAAGTTCCAGCAATAGACTGCACTTTTTTGCAGATTGATCTTGCCACCCGAAGCATTGCAATAGATGTTTAATATGTGCTTGAATTTGCGAGCAATGGTGGGAGATGCTCCGCCAATTTGTAGGGAATCATCAACAAAAGGAGAGTGATTGATCGGATTAGAATCGAAGGTCATTTTAAGACCAGGTAGGGAGGCAATGGTCATTTCATAATTCAGTTTTCTGATGAGGGAATCCGCCAGAATGATATACAAGAATGAAGAGAGAGGGTAGCCTTGTCTGATGCCATGCGTAGCTTGGAAGAAGTCCGTGGGTCGACCATTGATAAGGGGAGCTATCCAAGGTCCACTTATGCATGCAGAGATCCAATTGATGAAGGTTTTGTCAAATCCAAAGCGAATCATAATTTTTATAAGAAAGGAGTGCTTGACAAGGTCAAATGCATTAGCCATGTCAAGTTTGATTAACATACCTTTTTCCTTTCGAAATCTACTTGAATGGATTGCTTCTTGAACGAGGATGACGTTGTCTAGAATTTGCCTTCCTTTGAGGAAACCACCTTGATTGTCAGAGATGATTCTGTTGAGAAGAGGCTTCATCCGATTTGCTAGCAAGTTGGAAATTATTTTATAAGAGGCACAGAGATATCGGTTTGAATCTGTTGAAGGAACTGGGATTGGTTTCCTTTGGGGAAAGGAACGAAAAAGTACTGTTCGTGCATCCCACCGATTTTGGCTTTGGTGTGGAAATTCTTTATCAATCTCATGAAATCTTTTTTGATATACTTCCAGCATGCTAAGTAAAAATGTATGGAAAATCCATCTGGACTTGGTGCTTTATCAGGTTCAAAAGAGAGGATAGTATTGTATACCTCTTGCTCGGAGAAGGGGATGCAGATCTTGTAATTTTCGTCTTGTGTGATACTCTGGGGAATGTGCTCCAGCAAAATAAGCTCGTCATCATCATTGGTGGTGTTGTCTTCTGCTTAGAGGTTGGAGAAATGAGAGTACGCAACATTCTTTAAATCATTGTTTCCAGAAACTGATACTCCGTCCTTAGTTTTGATGTCAGTAATTTGATTAATTGACTGTTTAATTTTAAATTGTTTGTGAAAGAAATTAGTATTCATGTCGCCTCCTTTGAGCCATAGGCTACGTGATTTCAACCTCCAATACTCCTCCTTAGCACGAAAATTCTGATACACATTGGATTGATAAGTTACTTCATCGTGGAGGGTATTTGCTTCAATGGGACGGGTTTCCATTGCTAACTGGTGATTTTCTAAAGCAACCATGGCATTTTTGGTTGGTTGGGCGAATTTAGAGCTTAAAGATTTGGCCCAATTCTTGAGGGCTGATTTGGTATTCTTTAATTTTTGCTCCCAAACGTAGCTAGGAGAACCTGTGATTGGGATTTTCCACGCTTGCTGAAAGGTGTCCCAAAAGTTGGGTTGTTCGAGCCATTGGGGGCTGAACCTGAAGGGAATAGGGCCGAGGTCTTCAATTTCAGAAAACTGAAGTAGGATGGGTTTATGGTCTAAGGCTAGGTTGGTGAGGATACTAGAAAAGATAATATGGGTATCAGACGGCAGGGTGCTTTGAATGAAAAATCTATCCAATCTGGTCATGATATTTGCTTTGCCAAGACGCTTGTTTGACCAGGTGTATTTTCCTTTTTTAGGCTTGATATCAATGAGGTTCCATGTATGAAGAAGAGCTTCAACCTGTGGTTTGAAATAGTCATTTCCAATTTGACCTCCTTTCTTTTCAGATCTGGAGAAAGTGATGATCATATCACCAGCTAGTATAATATTCTGAGGCTCGTAAGCCTCCAGAAAACTTTCAATTGTGCTCCAGCACTCCTGTTTTTCAGCGTGTAGATTGGGTACGTACATATTGAGAAGAGCGAAATGCTTGTTGCTTTTAATATAAGTGAGCTCAGTGTAGATCCAGTGTTGAGTAGCGAAGGAATTGTGGAGGTGGAATGCATCAGAGGACCATAAGGTTGCTAGTCCCCCAGAAGCCCCTCTGGCACTGACTGCACTACCTGTATTCTTCTTCCAATTTTCTTTTGCTGTGGCTAGAAGAGTATTTTCATCGATTTTGGTCTCCTGGAGTAAAAGGAGATCGGGCATATCTATTTTTTGAAGGTCTTTTACTGCCTTGATCTTGCAAGGATTGCCTAATCCCCTGCAATTCCAGGAAACCAGCTTCATCATTTGGGGAAATAGATTGAGGAGGGTGTTCCTCCTACTGGATCTCTGTGTCTCTTGCTTGCTGTTCTGGTTCTAGTGTTTCTTTCGAAAGCCATGTCTATCGTGGCTTGAGATCCCTGAATTTTTTCGCGCTAGACTTCTTCTTTCCTTAGATCTTTGGTGGATTTTCGCCCTAGCTTTTTGGAAGATTTATCAATGAGTTCATCTGAGGAGGAGGATGAGGTGGGGGATCTCACTTTAGTTATTTCTGCATAGGAGGGGGCCTCTTTGATCAGATCTGGAATGATAGGGTTGGAAATATTTTGGGACAAGGGATTCTTCGATATTTCAGGGACAATAGGAGGGACTTGGGACACTTGATGTTCGAATATTTCTCCTTCTTCTTCAGCTTCAGGAGTGTCATGAATTTCTGACGTTTCGAGGACTTTGAATCTATTGTTGTTGTTGGATGTTGAGGGAATGTGATGTTGTTGATCTGCCTTCTGTGTATTTTGAGCTTTTGAATGGGATTTTGTACTAGATTTGGAGGTTTTTTGATTTGCTGTCCATTGTTCTTTCTTTCGGTCTGATTCCCGATCCCCTGGTTTCTTTTTGCAAGATCGGGCAAAGTGGCCGTATTCATGACAAAACTTGCATTTAAAAGGGATTTGTTCATAATCGAGTTCCTGTATGTGAGACCAGTTTGCTACTGTAAGCTTTATCGCTTCCCGAAGGCCGTGTTCCAGATCTACTTCAACGCAAATTCTAGCGCATGAATAGTGATCTTTTCTGTTAGCTTTGTCGATATATTTCCCTAATGCGTTTTCGATCGCTTCGAGGGATTCATTGTTTCAGCAATGGAGAGGTAGATGGGGGAGCCTCACCCAAACAGGAACTGTGGAAGGGATGTCGATGGATGGGTCAAAGTTCGGGGTCCATCTGTTCATGTATAACGCTTGTGGTCCCATAAAATAAGGTCCGTTCCGAAATATAAGCTCGCGATCCTGCTTGCATTAAAAAACGAAGGCGAAATATCCTTTACCGAGGAAAAAAGATTTCACGTCTTCTGTGATCAAAGGTTTCCAATTTTTTTGAACCCATGCTTTTGTGGGTCTCAGAGAGGGCCAAAGACCAGTGAACTGACCGATCAGAGCACGTTCAGAAAGATTAAGAGCAGTTTTGCAGGGTAGAGCCACCGGCAACTTTACGGTCGGTATCTCGTCGAGTTTCTTTACAAACTTTTGTTGGGCAGAAGAGAGGGGCTTCTTACCTGAGGAGGCCAGAAGCTTCAGAAAGCTGGTTAAGTCGGGAGGGATATTGGAATCTGAGGCCCATGAGAGCCAAAGATGGGTCGAGTAGGTCAAAAGTGAGAAGGCGAGACGAAACTAGGTTAGAGGGGAGGAACGAGTAGGGAGGGGAGGGGAGATCCAGAAGGCTGGAGGTACGAGGTTAAGCCGAGGTCAAGAAGGAAGGGCTCAAAGGCGAGCATCAGAGGCACCCGACCTTAGAGCGTAGCCAAAGGACACGCAGAGTTCGATCGTAGCTCTCTTGTTCCGAATGCAGAAATCTTCATGGTCAAAACATAGCTCCAAGAAAATTGCTCCATATGATCATATTGAATATTGTTGTCTCCTTAGGATCCTTGCAAACTCAGTGAGCTGCAAATTATTAGCTCTTATAACAGCCAAATGAGCTTTTAAATCAGATCTAACACTATTCAAAACTTTAAAAGATTTGACAATTTTTTACAAGTTGAGAAAAGTAAAATGCTAGATAAATGAAAAGATCTAATCTATTAAAGATAAACACTTTGTAAATGGAATAGATCAGACATTTAGAGTAATAAATCAGAACGTAAAGTTCAGATTGCAAACCACTATTACTCTTTCAAAAAGTAACCAGTAACCAACGTGAAAGTATGAAGTAGAAGAGAAGGAGATATGGAGAGTTTTTATCAATTTATCAATTTTTTCCTTTAAGAAGCCTTGGAGCCTTCTTGGTGGAGAATTGAGGGGCTACGTCTGCAAAAAGATGTTAGAAAAGTAAAGGAAACAAACAGGATCCTCCACTCATCCACTTGAAATAACCTGCAAATCACATCAACTTGAAACCAAATGATCAAATCTAGAAATATTCATATGAGAAATCAAAAGGAAATGCTCATAAACAAATGACACATTTAAATCAGATCTCTACACTTGCATAGATAAAAGTTAAGTTGCACTGAAACGGATACAGAAACGGATACAGATTAGGGGGGGGGGGACATGGATACGACAATTTTTTTTAAAAGTTTGGATACGAAACGACAAGGAAATGACGTATATATATATATATATATAATGATATAATCTAACTAAAATTTGACATTCATCATTTAAATTTCAAATTACATAACATAATCATCATCATCAACATAAGTCAAAAGTCAAAGACTCAAATATACAAATTACAAAACAAATTAAGTGGCAACCTACTATCATATTATGATATTCATTGTTCAGTGTTCATACTTCATTGTTCAAAAGTTCAAAACATAATTATAAATTACATTTACATATCATCAAAAATGTCCTCGTCCATATGACGAAGATCAACATCAACACTAGCACTTTCACCACCTCTAGAAGTAGAAGCGGGAGCATGGCTTCCATGTCCACTTGATGGTGCCCCCTCATCAAATGGATTCATACGAGACATGGCATTCAATGTCATATCCAAGTCAGGTAACTCTGGTTCTAGATCCCATAGTTTGGTGGGCCCTGATTTGTATTCATCCTTCTTATGTGACAAAAGGCGAAGGTTGGAATGGACATATACAAGTTCCTCAACCTTCTTGTAGCCCACTCTGTTTTGCTTCACCGAATGGATGAAGCCATATGTGCTCCAGTTCCTCTCTGCTGATGAGGAACTAGCAACCTGTGACAAGATCTTGATGGCCAATTTATTGATATTTGGAATTTCCCCACCATGGAAGTTCCACCAGTTAATTGGACTTAGTCTAGTCTTGTCCCGCATAGTCTCAATATCTGCATCCAAGTTTCAAAATTCAAACTCTCAGATCTTAAACAAATATGAAATGAATAAGAAACCAATATGAAATAACAATGATCTTGATTCTTAAGATGCTAAAGGATCATTACCTGCACCCAAACCCTCAGATCCCACAAAATGTGAAAACTCTTCACGAATTTGATAGGCAATATCAGGATCTACAAATAGATTTCGAAAAGCTTTCTTAAACCCTTGGGAGACTTCTGGGTCGTTGTTTGGTGTAGTTCTTTCTAGATCATTTAGCAACTCTGCAGAATAATATTTAGGATTCACTGCATAGGCCAAAAGGTGCAATGAAGTGGTCATCTTGTTCCACCTTTTGGTCAATATGTCTTTTACTTCTCTGTAAAAGACTTCATCAGGGTCCTGCTCCTTGGCATTGATGACCACTCTTATCTTCTATATCATGGAGTCAATGCCCTCATACACCTCTCCCAAATTGGGCCTATCTGTGTCAAACATGCGTAGCAAATCCACAATTTGCTTAGTAAATGCCAAGAGGTATTACACCTTATCCCACCATTCATCATCAACAACCATCCTCTTCACTGCTTGTGCTCTTTCAGTTTGGGATTGCCTCCATTGATTCCAAAGAGAACTGCATACCATTGATTGTAAGGCTTCTTTAACCTGCATAAGCCTCGTCAAGACTATGATGTGAGAGGCAAACCGAGTCTCTGCAACCTGCAAGTGCCAAGATTTCTCTAAATTAAAATTTAGAGACCTAGGGTCCTAACATTTATGAAACAATTAACAAACTTTATAAGTTTAAACTTTAAACTCTAAATTTTTGGTACCTTAAGAAGCTCCAACTTTGCAAATTCCCTGTAAATGCCTCGGGACATGTGGTGGTTTGTGATGAAGGCTTGTATTTTCTTTACCTCTTCAAAAATAAGTCGCATCCACTTGATTTGAATTCCCATCTTACTCAACATCAGGTTCAATGAATGAACAACACAAGGGATCCAAAAGATGTGTTGATATTTGCCTTCAACAATTAGGCCTGCTGCTCTGCACATCGTTTCATTGTCCGTTATGACCTGGACAACGTTTTCTGCCCCTACAGATTCAATTGCTTCAATCAAGATGTCAGCAATGAATTGAGCATCTTTTTGCTGCCCCTCACAATCGACTGCCTTCAAAAACATTGCCCCTTTAGGACTTTGAGCAATCACATTGATCAAAGGCCTATTCCTTTGATCTTTCCATCCATAAAAAATGATGGACACCCCTGATATGCGCCATGAATTACAAATGGGGTTCAATGAACCCTCCAAATGTAACTTCTCACCTATCAACAGTGTAGTGCGGATCTTCTCATATCTAGGGCCAACATATCCTGTTGGGGCTTTATTAACATCTCTAATCATTTCTGCCCAGTAAGGAGATCACACAAGGTTAAAAGAAAGGCCATTTGCATAAATGCATTGGTCTATAGATTCATCCACTGTGCCTCGAGCATCATTATTAAAACTCTTTTCAAGCGGTCCCAAATTAGACTGCTTTGAGTTTGAACTTGAAGGACTACCAAATTCATGAGAGGGATATGCCCCCATTCTTGTTGGTTGTTTGAATTGAACAACGGCATTTGACTCATTTGCTTTAGCATCTGCCTCATCCTGTTCTTTCTTATATTTTGCTATCTTTTCTTTGCTCAAACCCTTTCCATCTTTTCCATCCGATCTAGGTGGACCGGTGCATACTCGAATACTAGTGTTCTTTATCCCAAGCAAATGTGCTTTCACTCGGGTGTAGGATGCCTTGAATTCCTTTTGACATTCACTGCAAATCCATATTAATGACCCCCCTCCTTGCATCTTCCCCACAATAGTGACATAGTTCCAAAGAGGAGACTTTTGATCAACTTTCTCTATAGGGGCAGATTCAATTTCCTGCTCGCCAACATTCACGGATGACGTTTCCATGATGCAGATGACTAGTAGGTTGTTGTAGCTATGATGTTGCTAGCAGCTATACAGTATACACTGCAGGACCAAGAAATTAACTTCATACAAAGTACAAACACAACAGGAGGAAATAAAAATTGATATTCTAACTATTTGACTATTGATATTTAATCATCCAACCAAATGAAAATTTCTAGAAATTTATAATGAAGTCACTTAGCCAACACAAGATAGAGTTATGAATCACATTTAATCAAGTAAACCCCAAACATTCTTGTTGTTATGTATCATTCAATGTGACAGAAGATTGCAGAAATTTCCAAAATTCAAATATAGCTACTAAGTCAATATCCAAAGGTGATTTAACAAGTAAAAACAATATTTAACCATGCACAAATTTTCTAGAATTTGTTAGTTACTGTCCCACGTGATTTTGCAGTAAATAATAAATAATTGGCAAGAAAAATCGAATAAAATCCAGATTTAACTAGAAAATTAATTATTAAATGTGGAAATTTATAGGTGCCCAAATCTGAATTTTAGAGTGCTAGATTGGCATTGATAATTTTCTAGAAATAAAGATACTTGTAATATTTTCCAGAAATTAAAACTTGCAGTCTTGCAATTTCCAGCCAATAAAAACCGCAAAAAATGGTAAAAGATCAAAATTTAATGCCCAGAAATTTTAAGAGTTAGATCTAGCATGAAACCCTTGGAAAAAAATGGAAAAAATATAAATTTTAGGGCTAGTTTACAGTAAATAAAATGCTAAAATTAAACTAATTAACAGAAAAACAATCTAAGTAAATTTAACCTAAAACTAGAGTGCTAGATTGGCGTTGATAATTTTCTAGAAATAAAGATACCTGTAATATTTTCCAGAAATTAAAACTTAGAAACTAGCTTCTTATTAGTTATTTTCATATTTTGGTTTCCTGTAATGAGTAAATAATAAACAGAGATTTATGACAGAAAGAGAATCGAGATAAGATTATAAATGGAAACATGCAGGATGCAATTGAAATGTAAAAACTTCAAGGAAAAAGAAAGAAGCCAGGGCACTAAACCAGTATTTAAACCAATATTAACGAATTGAATTCAATTCAGTTGCAATGATGTTTACTATTGAAATTAAATTCTTAGTTTCAAGTTGAATTGACTCAATTACATTTCAATTTTCAAGTATTCAAATTTAAATCCCTAAGCTCCTTGGGCGTGCCTAAATTATTGTCCATGTAGGCCAATTGGCAATTTGAGATCCATGTGCTGTTGAAAGACCATCAGCTATGCATTTAAAATTTAAAATTTAAATGTCAAATCAGTTATAGAATCTCACTCTTTTATATCTTGGAGTTGGGATATGTGAGGGAGGCTGACTAATGTATTATTAGACAGCTGGAGCCTGGTATTTGATTCTAGAAACCCCAAGGCCCAATGGATTCAAATAGTTACAGAGCATTCTCAATTCTGAGACAAATTCTAGCAAATTGCACTGAATAATTTTGAAGATCCTGAAATTAAATTTATGAGTCTATGAGATGACTGGTAGGTGTCATGGCAAGAGCAACAAGGATATGGTTTCCGAATTACAGGGTTGGTGCTGCATTATTAATTATTATACATGCATATTTGCCATATTATTAATTTATTATTGCTAATCTCTGTTAATTTCTGCTGAGGCACCATTGGGATCTGCCTCTCCACTGATGGAAATTCAAAAATTTCCGAGCCTATAATCTAACTGATTTAACTAGTATTTACTATTTAGGAAGGAAACCACTGCCATTAAGTAGTATTTAATAAGGAAACTGCTGGCATTAAGTGGTATTTGAGAAGGAAATCACTAGCATTTGCATAGTATTTAAAATTTTAATATGTACACTATTGAATTTTTAATTTTTTCTCCTACTGATATGTCTATATTCAATTATTTCTGTATTGTACTGAATTCAAATTTGAACTGGGTAACTATAGTTTATTGAATATTTAAATTAAATAACATTTAAATTTAATATTATAACTACCAAGTGCAATATTAAAAAAACGACGACTACCAACTACCAAGTGCAATATATTTTTCGTAATACCAAATAAATTTTAAAGTTTTAACAGTAAATTTAACTTTTAAACATTAAACTTTTAAAGTTTTAAACTTAAAATTAAAATTATTCAATCTTAAGTTCTAAATTTTAAATCTAAAGACTAACACTAAGTGACTAATCGTGGCCTACCTGGACTCTCGAGTATCGAATGAAAGGCGGCCACTTGAGCAAAGACGTTGCTATTTGCACCTTGCGGCCACCTGAGCAAACCCGAAGTCACCCGCGGCACTGTTTTTGCTGTTGCGGCCACCTGAGCAAACCCGAAGTCACCGCGGCACTGTGTGACTCTCTCCAAGCAAACGTGTAGCGCGCAGCACAGTGGCACAGCCGCACACCCAACACCTGCGGCAAACCCAACACCCGTAGCACAGTGGCACCCGACACCTGCGGCACACCCTACACCCGCAGCAAACCCGACACCCGTAGCACAGTGGCACACCCGACAAACACTGGTGTCACGCCCTCACCTTCAGCTTCAAACAGTGGCACGGTGTCTCTCCAAGCAAACCCGCGGGCACACCCTCACCTTCAGCTTCGAACAACTCTCACAGAGGCACTCTCGGCAAAGGAAATCGCAACTCTCAGCCAACGACAAAGCGATGATAATGACACTGTGGGGGCGTTCATTTATAGCGTGAGCTGCTTGCGATTTCCCGCTGAAATTGCAACCCGATTTCTCATTGAAATTGCAACCCGTATCACTCATTCCCGCGAAAATAATTTGAAACGTACCAAAGAAAAATCGAAACGGATCACTTTTACCTGATACGGATCCGATTTGGGTGAAAAGTATCTTCTTACTCTGAAACGACCAATTCCCGTTTCCAGATTCTGAAACGGCGTGCCCGAAAATCTGAAACGTGACTGAAACGGATCATTGCCGCTTCACACCCGTTTCCCATCAGTTTCCGTTTCTGAAACGTGGAACGACGTTTCTAGCCTGCCAAACCCACGTTTTCGGTACCTTAGGATAAAAGACTAAATAATAAACAAATTATCTAATCCTCCTTATAAATCAATACTGATCCTTCCCAAAGCTAGATTTAGATGCAAAAGAAAACAAGTAGCTCAAATACATGTTACCTCAATGAAAACCATAACATTCACTCACTCATCAAAAGCACTACACCAAGCTTGACCTCCAAAGTCTCTTTATTCATTAAGCAAAATGACAAGTACAAAATCGAATTACAAGTGCTAGCTCTAACTCCCAAACTCCAACTAGAGAGAATGGAGTGGGCAGCCATGCTTAAATAGCCAAAGATAAAGAGAAATGGGTGCAATGAGTGGCATAACTCGTGGAGAAAATGGGGCTGCCCACTCCCATGTAATGGGCTGCCAAATCCAGCTCCAAATCAGCTAAAAATCAGCCATGTGACAGTCCAAAAACATAGCTGCAAATTCCATAATTGAAGAGGCCCAATTTTGGGAAATATGCCCCCCTCAAGTGGGGAAGTAATCCCACTAATATAGCTGCTCGTAATCTTTCCAAAACCAGCTCTTACAACTCCTAAAACATAGCTGAAATAATTCTAACTTCCAATCCCATAAAATTTGGAAGTTAATTTTTTATGATTTTTTACTGTTTTGCATTTTTCCCTCCATTTTTCCCTCTATTTTTCACTTTTTTTGATTTTTTTGAGCATAAGTGAAAAATAAATGACCCAAACATTATAAAAAGTGGGTTTAGGGGTTAAGGGGGTGCTCTGAGTTAGAAAACGAGTACCCCTAAGGAAAAAAAAGACCCCTAGATGACATTTTTATGCCACTTACAATATTTTTTAATGAAACCATTAAAAATGGTTCATTTACGGAAAAAATACTTTTCGCCGAAAATTAAAAAACTACCTAGGTGGACTTAACACATGTCCATATGACTAAAAAACAATGTCTAGCATGTTCATAAACATTGACCAATAGATCATCAACAAAAAGAGTTTAGGCGAACTCACCTTGGGAAGGTGCATCTTTTTGTCGAAGCAGAAGTTGATTCTGAGCATTTTCACTTTTTGGCCTGTCACTACTATGGGAAATTAGGGCCTTTCACAGAAGTGGAATTTTGGAGTGCAATCAACATAGGGAGATGCTCCTCATCAAAATCGAAATTTAGAGACCAAGATCGAAGTTTTTGGTTGGGTAAAACTCTCGGAAAGTCAAACCCTAATTTGACTCTAGATCAAAAAAACCAGAAAACCAGAAAGGACCAGAAATTGTAGATCAGAATTTTGCAAGTCAATTATTAGGGGTCAAATTTTGGAATCTTCAGAAACCAAGTGTACCAGTTTGCTCACCTCAGTCAAGCGCATCTTTCTATCCAGATAGAAGTTTCAAATTCCAAGTTTGAAATTTTAGGGTTTCTCTGATAAACCCTAGCTAGCTCCACAACCAGTTTCAGTAAATCAAAGTGGTAAGACCTAAAAGCTTTTCTATTTCCATTTGAGTTTCTCATTAAAGATGTCTCACCACACCAAGCTTGAGGATAAGCTTGAAGGGGCTGATAACTTCCGAGCATGGAAGTATAGGATTGGGCTTGTCCTAGAAGAGAATGAATTGGACACCTATGTGAATGAAGAGGTTCCAGTTCCAGAGGGAGATGACGCTAAAGCCTTACACAAGAAGAACTTGGTTAAGGCTAAGAGGATCATTGCTGATTCTATTAAGGATCACCTCATACCACATGTGTCTTCCTTAAAGACACCCAAAGAGATGTTTGATTCCTTGACCAAGCTATTTGAAGGAAAGAATATAAATCAGAAGATGACCTTGCGAAACCAGTTGAAGAATGTGAAGATTCAAAATGCAAAGACCATGCCGTCTTATTTTACAAAGGTCTCTCAACTCAAGGAACAACTTGAAGCTGTGGGAGAAGATGTAGAAAATGGAGAAATTGTGATGACCACCTTGAATGGTCTTCCTAGATCATGGGACTCTTTCATTCAAGGGATTTGTGCTAGAAGGAAGCTAATCACATTCAGTAAGTTGTGGGAGGAATGCTCACAAGAAGAAGCTCAACTTGTATCTTGAGAAGAGAAGATGGGAGCAAACGACGATCAAGCTCTCACAACACACTCCAAGAGGAATAACAACAAGAGGGAGCACCACCACAATAAGAATGAGAAGCATCACCACCAAAGTCAGAGGGAGAACTTTAGAAGATCCAGAAAAGATCTATCTAATATTATTTGCTATACATGTGATGAAAAAGGACACTACTCCAGAAATTGTCCCAGAAATAAAAGTGGCTCCCACAACAAGAAGAACAACAAGAAGAGGCACCACGCTCACAACGCGGAGGATGATGAACCTCCAAGGAAGAGAACTAGAGAAGAAAGTGACGATTGTTCAAGTGATGAAGAATATGTATTGTAATGAAGGTAACCGACTACAAGGGTTCATTCAGAAAGTTCCACCTCATAAGATAAAGCTAGAGATGACTTTATGTATTACATAAAAGAAGTAGGAGAAGCTCCTACAGAGTTGGACTCTGGAAAACAAATAAAGATCAATGGTCTATGGAAGAACCTCTTGGCATTGGTTAAGGTGTAGAAGAAAGGAGTACACTATGAGAGACTCCAGTAGCTCCGGAAAGGAAGCAAAGATCAAGAGGGAGCACACTCCAGTAGTTCCTACAAGGAAGCAAAGATCAAGAGGGAGCACACTCCAGTAGTTCCTACAAGGAAGCAAAGATCAAGAGAGAGTCCACCCAACAACCAAACAAATATAAGTATTTGAATTGTCATTTCTTGTATATCTAATTATTTGAATGACATTTTTTAGTTGTGTACATACTTATGTTCCTAGATTTAGGATGTATATCATGCATGTTAGGAAAGTTGCATTAATGAACAAGATATTACTAATATGCAAGTAATGGGTAAGTGGCCTATGGTATTGTACAACATCCCATTGCTACTTCTCTAGAATGAAACCTCTTTGCTCACATGTTGGGAGTAGTGCACACTCTTAACAATGTTTTGGTAGAGATGGAAGGCATCTAGGAAGTTACCGTATGAATACAGGATGTGGATGAATGTTGTGTTGAATCATTGGCTAAGATAGTTGCATGACTGTGTGAGCTATGTCTTTATGCATAAGAATTTATTTTGAAAAATTATGAAATGTTTATAATCACGCAACTAAATTGACTTGTAGGAAAGATCGTGTACTACAAGAGAGACTTGTTTCGAAGAACAAGTGACGATGATTCAACTATAACATTTAAGAAGACTCATGAAGTCAAGATGAAGACACTGAAGAACCTGAAATTCCCAGGATCAGAGATACAACGATGGAAGGAGTAATTCCTGAAGACCATGAAGACTGTGAAATAGAAGAACCACCAGAACCTGTAGATCTACCTTGTGAGAAGAACTCCCACAAGAGGAAGCCAACATGAGTACGAGAGGTAATACAAGATGTAGAGAGGTATGTCGCTCCAGAGGGAATGCACAGAGAAAGCAAGAGACCTAGGCCATACTCCAGCTATGTAGCCCTGCTATGTGACATCATTGACGAAGAACCTTCCAACTATGAGGAAGCACTCGAGAAGAAAGAATGGAAGGATGCCATGATCGAAGAGTACCAGTCGATTATGAAGAATGATGTTTAAGAGGTAGTTCCAAGACCAGAAGAGAAGTCTGTTGTGACTTCCAAGTGGATCTACAAGATCAAGCATGCTACCGATGGCAACATAGAGAAACACAAGGCAAGGTTTGTGGCACGTGGCTTCTCCTAGAAGGAAGGAATAGATTATGAGGAGACATTTGCACTTGCAGCCAGATACACTTCCATCAGATCAATACTTTCTCTGGCTACAGTGATGAAGTACACCAAATGGATGTCAAGACAACTTTCTTGAATGGTGTAGGGGAAGAAGAAGTGTATGTAGAGCAGCCACTCAGATTTGAGACACATGACATGGAGACTCATGTGTACAACTTGAAGAAGGCCTTGTATGGATTGAAACAGGCACCCAGGACGTGGTACGACAGGATAGACAGCTTCCTGACTAGTTTGGGCTTTACCAAGAGTAAAGCAGATTCCAACCTTTACTACAAGGTTGAGGAAGGGAACCCTGTGATACTCCTACTCTATGTAGATGACTTGTTTGTGATAGGTGAGGATGGGTTGATTGCAGACACGAAGAGGAAGCTTGCTGCCGAGTTCGAGATGAAGGACTTGGGTATGATGCACTACTTTCTAGGCATGGAGGTGTGGCAGAGTGTGGATGGAATCTTCTTTGGACAAGGGAAGTATGCAGTAGCGATCTTGAAGAGGTTCGGGATGATGGATTGCAAGGCCATGGCCACACCTATTGCTTCGAATATGAAGATATTGAGTGACGCTTCATCAGAGTTGGTTGATGTCACGATGTATCATCAGATAATTGGATCTTTGATGTACCTGACGAATACGAGACCAGATATTTGCTTTGCTGTGAACACATTGAGCCAATTCCTGACGGATTCGAGACATGTTCACTTGATTGCTACAAAGCATATTTTGAGGTACCTGAAGGGTACAGTTGATTATGTGTCAAGTATGATACGAATCAGAAGATTAACCTGGAGGGTTATGTTGATTCGTATTGGGCAGGCAGTGCCATTGATAGGAAGAGCACTTCAGGGTGCTCCTTTAGTATGGGATCAAGTGTGATCTCTTGGTTTAGCAGGAAGCAGTCCTGCGTGGCATTGAGTACAGCCGAAGCAAAGTATGTTGCAACTTGTTCGACTAGTTGTGGGGCAGTATGGCTTAGGAAGCTACTGTCTGATTTTTTTGATCTCTAGTTGGATGCTACTTGTATATTTTGCGAACAACCCGAGTTTTGTGAAGTTGTTTGAGAACCCGGTGTTCCATGACAAGTCGAAGCACATTAAGATCAAGTATCATTATATCAGGGATATGGTGCAGAGAGGAGCAGTGAAGCTCTAGTATGTTGAGACGGACGAGCATATAGTCGATGTGTTGACCAAGCCGCTGGCCAGAGTGAAGTTTGAGTACTTTAGAGAGAAGCTTGGTGTACTCCAGATCGAGGTTCCTTCCAAGGGGAAGTGATGAGTCCGGAAGACTTAGATGCACATGAGCCATTCTCACATGGTGGTAGGTGTGTCCTCCCATGGTGCAGATGTAAGGGTTGGTGCCTTTCTGACATGGTGGTAGGTTGGTCTTCCCATGTGCGTTGATGTAAGTGTTGTGTGGTGTGTATCTGGGTTGTGCTCTAGTGACGTTGAGATGATCTGGACCTGATGAGGCGACATTAGGGTACACAGGTTTTTGCATAGGCAATATAATCAGTCTTGGGACGTACACAGGTTTTTGCAGAGGCAATATAATTAGTCCTGGGATGTACACAGGTTTTTGCAGAGGCAATATAATCAGTTCAAGGACCTACACAGATTTTTGCAGAGGCAATATAATCAGTCCTGGGATGTACACAGGTTTTTGCTGAGGCAATATAATCAGTCCTGGGATGTACATAGGTTTTTGCTGAGGCAATATAATCAGTCCTGGGATGTACGTAGGTTTTTGCATAGGCAATATAATAAGTCCTAAGGTGCACCCAGGTTTTTGCAGAGGCAATATAATAAGCCCTGGGTTGTACGCAGGTTTTTGCAGAGGCAATATAATAAGTCCTGAGCTATACCTACTTGATGGCTTGCTCGCATAGATGATAAAGACTTACATGGAGGCTAGGCCTACATCTAGTATGAAAAAGGGCTAGTTCTGTAGAACTTCCTATGACGAGAAGAACTGATAGATAGCACAAATTGATGATCGAGATGACGAGGATTGACGATCCAGAGTTGATGATGATGTTCCCGCATTGTTGATCCAATGACGAAGACTTGTGTTGATGACTGTGTCAAGAGAATACCTTCCTAGTTAAGAGGGTGTGTTAATGTAATTGTAACTTCGAAAGATATTCACTTGTATATTTAATAACCTCCGACGAAGATGTTTATTCCTCCGGTCGGGAGTCATTATTGTATTTGGGTCATGTAAAGTCATTGAGGTTAACCCTCCATTGTATGTCAGGGCATTAGACCCCCAGAGTTAAGTTGTTAATGGGTTATTAGACTCTCCTAGAGAAGTTGGCCCAGTCAGGTACAACTAGGGGCCGACCTAGTTAGGTAAAGGTCAAGTGAAAGTTAAAGTATAAATAGAGAGGGTGCCTCTCTCATTTGGATCATTCACTCACTCACTCAATTCGCATTAGTGAGAGAGAGGAGGAGTTCGCACAACTGGAGAAGAGAGAAGCTGTTGAAGACCATCCCTATTTTGGGTTTTACTTTTGTGACATTGTATTGGTGCTCATTCTATCTTTGAGGAAGTTGCAGGGTTTTCTCCTTTATGGTTTCCTTGAGGAAAATCTTTGTGTCTCTTGTGTTTATGCTGTGCTTTTTATTCTCTCAGTAAGATCCTAGATTAATATTGATTAAATTGTGAAAAACTAACATTATAGCAGTAGTAATATAACTAATTCAAAATCAAAAGAACAAGTCTAACAACTTACTTGATGATATAGGACCTTCCTTTGTACTCATAAAACAAACTTTCAGAACAGACCATGCCTCTCAGAGGCAAGCCAATCAATACGAAAAATCTGACCCTTACTTGAGGGTTAGTACATACTTGAGAGAGAGAGATGGAAGAGGCTATAAGATAACCAGGATAGTCAAACAAAGAAAGACAGAAAGGGCAGCCTCAAACACAGTCCAAAATGGTAGCCCTCAAATAAAAGCAAAAGTGGTCACTTACAGTCAAATCACAGTAGTAGCCCAGGCAGTGACCCAACAAAACATATCGGGCTTCAAATCTGATTTAAACAAGTTTCCAACAAGCATAGACTTCCACAGGTGACCATAAGGCAGCCCTAAGCAAGTAGGTCTGACCCAAACAAGCTTTAACACAATAGATTTGACCTTAGACAAGTAGATCTAAGCAATAACATAGTAGATCAGCCCTAGGCAAGTAGATGTGACCACAGCACAGTAGTTTTGACCACAACACAATAGATCTGACCACAAGCAAATCTCAACATAGTAGATTTGACCCAAACTAGATGGCAACGGGCAATGACCTCTCAAAAAATGGCAGTCAACTCACAAATAGTCCAAAGGGGTTGCGACCTGCTCACATGGCAACAATATTCCCATAATATAGTCCACAGGGGTTGCAGCCTCCTCAAAAGACAACAGACTGATCACAAAATAGATCACAGGGTTTGCGATCTCGACAAATGGCCTTCACACATACCACAGCCTAGTCAAACAAACCCCAAGCAGGTTGTGACCTACCCAAAAACATCCACATGGCATCAAAACAAACACTAGGGCAACGACCCTATCAAAATCAGTCCACAAAGGACCACGGATTAGTCTACACAGATAGGGATAACACTTAGGGCAACAAAACACTTCCACAAAGATCACAAAAAACAGATCAGTCCACAAAAGGCGTAGCGGTTCAATCATCAAGGCAGCGGACACCACAAATGAGGTAGCAACACCATTCTACAAGCTTGGAAGACACAACGACAACCTCAAGCAATCTAGACCTTGGTATTCACAATAATGAGGCAGCGAAACCCTAACAACAACAAAAAACCTTGACATCACCCTAGAACAGTCCCAAACAAATAAGATCCGAGATGTATGATGAAGATGATCTCAAATGAAGAAAATAGACTTGAATTTATAGTTTCTTGGTGGCTTCTAGAAGGGTCACTCTTATAATTCTTTATTGAGTTAGGGTTTCCAACAAATAGGATAGGACACCATATTAATAAGGGTCACCACTTATAAATTATAAAATAAAGTTAAGACATAAACACAGTAAGGGGTTTAGGTACCACATTAAAAGGAGGGCGCTAGCACAATGACCAACAAGTGGTCACACCAACACAAACCATAAATCAAGGAATGATATATGACCCTTCTAACCATAGGACCAAAGGTGTAACAACAAGGTGGGTAAACAACCCTTTTACCCATAAGACCAAAAACAACAATAAGAGTCAAGACAACTCAAGGTGGCTAGACAACCCTTCTAATCACAAGACAAGGTGGTAAACCTTCTAACCACAAGACCAAGAACAACAAGGTGGGAAGACCAAGGGTATACAAACAAGGTGGGGTTACAACTAATTCATCTCTCTCTCAAATGTACAAGTGTTCCATACACTAACTGAAAGTTCATCATCGCTGCATAAGGAAGGTCCACACTGGATGATGTGATCCTGTGGTCCTCTTGATTGCTCTTGAGGTCAAGTGCTATTGACTTCATCAAGGGGTGTCCAGTCCCTTTGTTGATTTTTCCTGAGTAGCACCGAGTGCCATTCTCTGGGAGAATGGAGGCACCTGGTTAGTTACCAGGATATTGACCCAGTTTGGGACTGGGAACTTAGCACGGGGCTGAGAGCCATTCTCCGGGAGAATGGAGGCACCTGGTCAGTCACCAGGATATTGACCCAGTCTGGGACTGGGAACTCAGCCTGGGGTTGAGAGCCATTCTCTGCGAGAATCGAGGCACCTGGTCACCTACTTGGTCCTTGACCAAGAATCTGCCTGGTCCTAGACTAGGATGTCTCTGTCTCAACCTGTAGGATCTGCTTGGTCCTCGTGACCAAGAAACTATTTGGTCCCAAACCATAATACCTTAGAGACAGATAAGGGCCCTAGCCACATGCTAGGGACATCAACCTGCTTGGTCCTAGAACAAGAACCCCATGAGACTGCTGGGGCCCTAGGGTACCTTCTAGGGACTTACTCTACAAGGTTAACTGACCAAGAACCCTAGTTAACTGACTAGGGTACCATCCTCCTTGAGAATGTGTACCATCCTCCCTGAGAATGTGTCTCGCAGCTGCATTAACTTTAACATAGCTAAGGTTCCAAATAAAAAACCTTTGCAACTCAAGGCAATGTCACTTGAATTGGTTCCACCAATAAGTTCTAACAAGAGTCAAAGACAAAGAAGATTGATTGATCACAATAGAAAGGAAAAACCAATAACATTGAGCAAGAAATAAAGTAGGTCCACTTTGTTCGTTTCCCATTCCCAAAAGTAGGTATGCTTTTGGGATCTTTCATGGAAGGTTTTCATTTGAGGTGCGTCTTTTTAAGGCATTTCACACTTCTTGGGGCAAAGTTGCATATTTTGGGACAGGACTCTTCATTGAATTAACCCTTCCCACATTGGATGGTTATAGGTTAGAGGAGTTAGGAATTGAGTTAACAGATAGTACATCTTATATTTATAATTTTACACTCTAGAATGTAGAATAACAACACATTATTTAATAACTTTAAAATTTCCTACTTGGTTGGCTTTTGGCTCTTTGTCAAGAAGTCAACTTTACCAAAAGTACCAACACTTTCATGGTAATCCATAAAAGCTTATTGTGCATAACACCTTGTTGTTTCCTACTTGAAAACATGCTTTATTTGCAGTCATATATACTCTCTCCTTTTTGCCCTTTCTTTTTGTTAAGTACTTTCCAATTATCTTGATGGAACGAACTTGCCCTTCCCTAGTCTGAGAGAGTTTATGATCATTGTAGCCAACCTACAACGTACAAATCAAAATCTTGGCTAAGGAGCTATGTATTGGGGGTGCGTATTTCTCCAAAGTCACTAAGGACTTGCACCTAGGCCCCACCACTATTTCAAGTATAGGTGCATAGTAAGCAAAAGCACAAGCATACACATCATTGGAGGGATTTGAACCTTGCTGGAGACAATAACAATGCATTGTTTTCGTCAACTCGATAAGCCATTATTGATTGCAATCCATCTCTTGACCTCTGTATTTGTTGAAAAGTCTTTTATATAACTTTGGGTTTAAGTAACACCTAGCTGCATGTCGAGTTTGATGGAGCTGCTTGTACTATCTCATCGATAATTCATCAAATGGAATTATAGTGTTGCTTTTCTCTGACTTGAGACTATGTTAAGCCTTGTTGCACTTCATCATGTTCGAGGGTTGCTGACATCAACTGTGGTTTCAGGATCGATATTCTTATCTAGCCCAATTCTCATCAAAGACCATTGTTTTGGCTAGTCCTCATGGGAAAGCACGTTATTAGTTTTTTTGGGGGGGTTCTTGGGTTTTTTGGAGTCGATGGGTATTTTGATGGATTGCCCCCCTCTGTTTAGATAGTCCCTTGATGCACCTAGCCACCTCTTAACTACTAGGTAGGGAGTTGAACACGATTATTAGGGATGGCATTTACAAGTACTTCATTCAGGTCACTTGGACAAACTTGTGGGTGGGTTACGTTCGAAGATGGTTTTCTATGGAAAGCACTTCATGGAGTTGAGGGACGACCTCATTCTTTGACCTTTGTATACATGTCATCGTTGGATGCATGCTCTTCTCATTCCCATGGGCAAGTTCAAAGTGGGATCACATAGGCTTTGGGTGGATGTTAGGGTCCTACCCAAGCCCCCCTTACTTCAGGCTACATAGGAGCTAGTCAAGTAATGTATGCGTCTCCTTTGAATAAGGTTGACTAGATAGTAGCAGACAATTAATTAATGTAAAAATGGTCTCTTTGTTAATTAAGGCCCACTAGGTAGTTGGTACTCGTTAATTATGGGACTACAAGTAGTTAGGGTTTTGGCTATTAGAAGCCTATTTAAAGAGCTAGGAGGTTATGGGTTGTTTTTGGGTATCGTTGTATTTGGAGCTTGGCTCAAGTGAAGGGTTGCCTAACCTTAAGAGGAAAGAAAACATTGCTTTCTATTGGATTACCATAATACACGGTTTTATTTTGCAACATCTCTTTTGTATTGTCTTGTGTTTGTTTATTCTTGAGCAAGGTGAGGATCATTAAGCAAGGGTGTCGTGATTGTGACCTTCGAGCAAGTGAGGACCGTCAAGCAGGGGAACTGTGGTCATGATCGTGAGAGCCGCCGTCGATCTGTGAGCCATGATTGTGCGAGCCATCGTGGCTGTGAGAGACTGAGAGAGGATTCGTTGAGCCGTCAAGTAGGTCGATTGTCGAGCAAGGAGTTATCGAGCCGTCAAGTAGGTTGATTGTCGAGCAAGGAGCCGTTGGGTAGGTTGACTGTCGAGCTGTTGGGTAGTCACATCTCCATGGTTCTTCTATGTCGTGGTTCCTCTTTGCGCCGTCTAGCAGGTCGATCGTCGATTGCTGGGGTAAACTGTGCCATCGATAAGACAAAAGGGTAAACCCACACTCAAGTTGGAACCCATGCGTAGCCAAACCCAAGATTTGAACCTGCGACCGATGTAGCAGAGTAGTTACTCGACGTAAATTCTGTGGGTAATTTGAGTCTGATAGCCCACGATAAAACCCCTATTGACACTAGCGTGGAAGAACATTAGAAGGCATAGCAGTTCTATGGGGTTTTCTTTCTTTGTGGTTTCGGCAGTTTCGGCTGGACCAAGAGGAGAGAGATTTAATACACCCCACTCTCAACTCCGCTTGAGATGACAACACTAGGATTTAACAGTGCCCACATATTCCCCATTTGCAAAAGTAACTCAGGAATCTACAACCTCACTGATATCGCCCTAGAGTGGGATTTCTCCTACTGGGCATCCCAAGTCAAAAACTTATGGTGGTGGGTGCAAAATCTCGAGAAGGAAAATAAACAACTCCACTCAAAAGTAATTGATCTCAAACAACTGCTCTCCGAAATGAAACAACAGAAAAACATGCACTTACAGACACTAAGTATAGATTCCCCGATGCTCCAAACAGAACTTAAAAATTTGCAAGAAGAGCTAAGATCAAAACAAGCCCTCTTTAAACAAGAAACAAAAACGCAGCAACGAACACTTAACTCTTTGGTTGAAGTAGTCTGGAGAAGGGAGTAGCACCCCTCGCTCACCGTGGTCGAAGGGGTGGTGCAAGCAAGGTTGAATGAGGAATGTCTTCGTCAAGCTCGAGAGCTTAATTTGGGAGTGCGCGGACTCCCCCCTTCAGATCGACATCGCCTTCCTTCATGACACTTTGGACTTTGAAGGACCTCACTCTTGAGCGTGCATGGATGAGACACAACTCCACACTCTTACTCCATTTATAAACACTGGAGGATTGGCTTAGAGCCCCGGGCTAAGGAAATACCAACTTCTCTCCCACCCACATAGAGGATCTTCCTCGATGCCGACCTCACCAAAACCCAACGGGCGGAACTTAGCCATGCCAGGACAGGGTCACATCAACACAGAAGGAAGGGAAATGGGCAGTTATTCGAGACCTCAAAGTAGTCATCCGTGATTCGGCCCCCGCGGGATATCCCTGACCTTGGGCCAAATGAAAGTATCATCCAAATAGGGGGCAGGGTAGGGGGGCGGGTCAACCATCTCCATTGGCTATTGGAACTGCAATGGTACTTTTTGGTCTTCACCAGGTACACTTCGTGATGCAGTTGGGTCCTGCAATCTCCTTTGTTAAATGCAGCTGCGAGATCCATTCTCTGGGAGGATGGCATGCTAGTAAGTTAACTAGGGTACTTGGTTAGTTAACTATGCAGAGTAAGTCCCTGGTAGGTACCCTAGGGCCCCCAATAGTCTATTGGGGTTCTTGGTCTGGGACCAAGCAGGTTAGAACCATGGCAAAAGTCCCTAGCATGTCGCTAGGGTCCCTATCTATCTCTAGGGCATTTTGGTCAGGAACCAGACAGTTTCTTGGTCATGAGGACCAAGCAGTTCCTGTAGGTTGAAACAAAGACATCCTAGTCTGGGACCAGGCAGATTCTTGGTCTGGGACCAAGCAGTTCCTGCAAGTACATACCTGGTCAGTTAACCAGGTGGATCTTGGTTAGTTAACCAAGATGATGATGTGAGATGCCCTCCTCTCCTATGTCTTTGAGATGGTTGAGCTAGGTTGTCTTCTCAAGGGACTGGCCACCCCTTGATGGAGTCACTAGCACTTGATCTCAGGAGCAGTCAGGAGGACCACTGGATCACATCATCCAGTGGGGACCTTCCTTATATGGTGATGATAGAAATTTTAGTTATTGTATGGAACACTTGTACATTTGAGAGAGAGATAAATGAGTTGTATTCCCACCTTTCTATTACACCCTTGGTCTTGTGGTTGGAAAGGTTGTCTTGCCATCTTGTTGTTCTTGGTCTTGTGGGTAAAAGGGTTGTCTTCCCACCTTGTGGTTACACGTTTGGTCTTGTGGTTTGAAGGGGCGTTTACCCATCCTTGATTTATGGTGGTTAGCCTTGTGTTAACCTTGTCTTGTGTTGACCCTTCCTTGTTGGTCCTATGTGCTAGCCCCCACCTTAAGCATGTCACCCTACCCTTTGTCTTGACCCTAGTACCCTCTCCTAAAGATGTCATAATATTAACTTATAATTTTATAATGGGTAACATTCATTATTTGAATGATGTCTTAACCTAACTTTTGGTAACCTTAAAGTAAATGAAGAATTAGAAGGAAGATCCTTCTAGAAGTCATTGTAAGGTTATGAATTGAGTCTAACACTTCATTATGAGATCATCTTGAAGTGTTAATTTAGATCTGATTTTTTGTGTAACCGATCTAGGGATTTACAGTAGCTTTGTGTGGGTGACGTCTAGGGTTTCTACCCTATCTTTGCTTGGGCGCTCTCTTGTTTTATGCTCTACTACTCCCAACTGTCCCTCTTGAAGGTTGATCTCTCCTCTTCCACACATGTGCAAACCATGGATTGTTAAACGAGGTCGCGGGCCTGTAGGTGACCACTGTCTCCTTGTCAAGGGCTGTCTAGGGTTGCCATCCACTTGTTTGAAGTCTGTCTATGCCTGCTGCTGCCTGAATGAGGGCACCACCACCTGGATGAAGGACTGTTGGGGCTGCCGCTGATTGTTTGAGGCCTGTAGATGCCCACTGCCACCTTGTTGAGGGGCTGTTAGGGTTGCTGTTGCCGAGGTTGACTATCTTGAAGAGGGTCGAGACTTGTATGCAGCCTGCTCTTCACTGTTTGACTGAGTTAAGAGGGCCGAGGTCTGTTTTGAGCCTGTTATGAGTAGGCCACTATTGGTTTAGGGCTGTTACAGCTTGTCAAGAATTCTTTGAAGGCTGCCACATCTTGTTGAGGCCTGTTAAAGGGCTGTTGTTATCTTGTTTGTGCCTGTTTAGGCTTGTTTAGGGCTGCCGTTGTCACTTGTGAGAGTGCTGCTGCCATTTGTGAGGTGTCTGTCCACTGCCATGAGGGTTTGAAGGTTGCTGCTCTTTGCTATGAGGGTTTTTGTGGCTGCCACCTACTGTTGGTTTACCTGTTGACTGTCTTGGGATTCTACTGTAACTATCTAACTCTTTCCTACATCATTTTATCTCCCTCTCTCTCTCAAGTATGTACAAACCCTCAGGTAAGGGTCAGTTCTTGTTCCAGTTGTTGAATTGCCTTTGAGAGGCAAAGTTTGATCTGAAAGTAACTCTGAGTATAAGGAAGGTTCTCTACCCTTCAGATCTGTTTTATTATTAGCCTAAATTTGCTATTGCTTCTATCTTATTGTTCGTGATTTTTCTGCAGTTGTTAAATTCTAGTTTCATACCCTAACTTTAACACAGTGATCTTTGGGGAGTGTGAAAGTCGAAAGATATGAAAATTATGTCTTAATTTGTCTTGTTAGATTTACTACTACTGCTGTACTATTTTGTTTTTTTCACTACTAGTTTTGAAATTTATTTTGGCATTAAAGTACAAATTTTAATTTTCTGCTTAAAACCCTAACATAACCCTAATTTTAACATCCTTTTCCTCCTAGGGACACATGCGAGTCCCATGCGGACACCACCTCTAATCTATGGGTACCATTGGGCATGGTCATGTAGATAGGAGACACGATCACACATCGTCGGAGGCTCTGGAGGGTCGCTTGTCTTTTACAGGACTCCCTCAAGATTCAGGTAACTTGTTGTCATTAGGTGAACATGCTAGATTTATGTGGGTCCGGTTCCATCAACATAGCCCCCTATTCCGTGACAGCTACATCGTGGTCTGCTACTTCCATCTAGCCTCATTGCCCTTTGCACTTCATAGGGAGTCTGAGGGGGACCCCTTCCTTGATCTTTAGGTAGATATCTCACACTACTCTACCCTTGGGGAGGTCATTCTTCTGGGTGACTTCAATGCCCACACCAGATGCCTACATGTACCACTTCATGACAGAACTGAGGATGTCCTTTGCCTCTCTAGGAGTTAGAGGCAGAGTCTGTGGGTCTTCATAGGAGTTCCTAGGATAGGTATCTGCTGCTCACAAGTTATGGGAGACATCTTTTGCAGCTTGGTGAGTCATGTGGCCTATTGATATTGAACGTGCTCCCTTGTTTTATAGGTTCAAGAGACTTTACATGCTTCCCCCATAGTGGGGGGGGCAAGTGTGGTTGATTATGTCATGGCCAACTGAGATCTCCTCCCACATATTCAATACTTCTTAGTATCCTGCCTTCCTCTAGCAGACCATGCCCTCCTCACCTTCTCGCTCTCTACATCCTCCCCCTCTCCCCCACCCGCCAACTGACCCCACCACCCTCCCGCACCACCTTCATTTTTGATAGAGATTACATTGACTCCTATACTAATCGCCTTAAGGAGTTACTCCCCCCATTTTCCACTTTAGGTCATTAGACACAACCACAACCAAGTGTGAGACTCTCTCAATGGTCCTTGAGGAGGTGGTCCTTAACTCTTACCCCCATTCTACTTGTCAGCACACCCATAAACCCACCTCGGGTTATTGCCCCATGAAGTGCTGGTTTGATAATGAATGCAAATCCCTCCATAAACAACTCCGATTCACCCTTACACATGACCCCCATCCTCCCCTAGCCTCTGCAAAGCCTATTGTAGACTCCTTCATAAAAAGTGAACATTTCTCTCTTGGAGGAGACACGAGCTTTGTGCAACCCTCCGCCACTTCCCCAAAGCTTTCTGACGGGCCCTCTTTCCTAGACACCACACCATCCCGCCTGACCTTGACTCCCAAGCCATGTTCTCCCACACAACCTCCCTTTATGACATCCTTGGACAACCCCCAACCCGCATCCCTCTCCCCCCTCCTCATGCCACCTCTTCTCCGAGAGGGACATTAGGAGAGTAGTCAAAACTATAAGTACCAACAAAGCAGTAGGCGGGGAAGGTCTTCAGGCCAAATTCTTGAAACATGGCATCCACTCTCTTCAATCGTATATTGCTGATTTATTTAACCATGTGGTTTCTTCTGGCTCCCCCCTTGCTTGGGTAATACACATTATTCATCCAATCCACAAATCGAGGAGTAGTAGTGATCCAAACAATTACCAGACTCTCAAGTGTACCACACGTTCTCCAAGCTTTATGCCACAATCCTACATTAGTAGCTTTCTGAGGAGCTAGAGCGTCGACATCTTAGGGCTAGAGGACAAGCCAGTTTTTGCCTAGACTACCAGACAATCGATCACATCTTCACACTCTGAGCCTTTATTGAGGAGGCCCGCAATCGCTCTTCAAAAGTTTACAGTTACTTTGTAGACTTTCGAAAAGCGTTTGACACAGTGTCGAGGGAGGCGTTATTCCAGAGACTGCGACATTGGCATATTTGAGACTCTCCTGGCAGCCATCATGAGATTTTACGAGTCAATTGTGGGACACCTCAGGATGGCACATGGCCTTTATGACTTTTCATCAAGAGTACCATTGGGGTAAAATAGGGGTGCCCCCTCGCAAACCCTCTTTGGGATCTACATTGATGAGCTAGAGTCCTTCCTCCATGAGCACATCCAAGAGTGTGATGGTTGCCTTATACATCAGGTATTGATCTCCCTTCTCCTTTTTGTAGATGACTTGGTGTTGTTAGCCTCTACTCCTGAGGGCCTACATAGAGATATTTATGCCTTGACCAACATTTGTGACCTTCGATAGTTGACGGTCAACCTAAGTAAAACCAAGGTTATGGTCTTCAATGCATTGAAGGGCTCTCTTACAGACCTACACTTTTACTTCCAAGGGTAAGAGATCGAGATCACCAAATCTTACATTTACTTGGGAGTACAGTTCAAGGGGCCTCGTTTTGGCATGCGACAAGCCCTCTAGCCTTAGCTTAGCAAAGGATACTGTTCCCTAGCACTCATTGAGAGACAGTGCTTCCAGAACCAATTTCAGGACATCTTGTTCAAACTCTATTTCATGGAGGCAATTATTAGACCCAGAGTTCCCTATGCCTCTGAGATCTGGGCGCTGAGCTTGGTATAGATAGATTGGGGCCACACAAAGAGAGTTCAGACCATGCTTCTCAGGCGCATCATCCGATGTAAGCGTATTGTTTTGCATCCCATTATTCAACCAGAGTTCCACTTCCACCCCTTCCGCCTTGAGGTCATCTTCCATTTAGTCTCTTTCCTTTGTAGAGTCAGATCTTTCTCCGACTCTGCCATTGGGAGAGAGAGGTACCCCTACCTTGCACTTTGCTCCTTGGAGGCACTCGCCTTAGATCACCCCATAGGTTGTGCATGGGGTTGGTTCTCAGAGGCATCTCGACTTCTGCAGTCGATGAGAATCTCTCCAGAGTGCCTTCCCCTGTTCAAATTTTCCCTAGATAGTCGAGCCATCTCTTGCCACCTAGACAGGTACAAAATGAGTCCATTAGAGAGGATATCCATGGATTGTACATTTAGGTTACTTGGACTTCACCTCCGACGAGCGTGGGATCAAAGATGTCTTTCTACCTTGAGCACTTCTTAGAGTTGCAGGATGGCATTATCGTCCACCCCCCATATGCGCGCGGAGATTAGATGCACTCACTTAGGATTTCCTCGAGACAACTTCGGGTAGGTTCTCATCGACTCCGAGTGGAGATTGACCACCATTTACCACGATCTGATAGAATCTTCCAGGTGTGCCACCTATAGGAGCTGGAGATAGAGATGCATCTTATTTTAAGGTGCCCTTTGTACTATGAGATTAGGAGACGATATCATTGCCTCTATAGGGACTCAAGGGGATCCCTCCCTTCCTTTTTTCGACATTAGGACCAGAGATGCCTCGCCCTCTTCATCAAGGAAGTATTCAACCACAGGTCCCAACTCCTACACATCTCCTCCATCCTTGGGGGGACCAGGACGATCACCTCCTATTTTAGTGTTGATCCATTGGATCAGTGCATCAAGCGACGAGCAGAGTTCCATAGTACCTCCGATAGTAGAGTGGTGAGACTTTGGGTTTCCCCTTAGCCTCCCCATCTGGGAGACCAATTGATTTTATCGAGACCGGTTCAGAGTTGCAGAATTATACACCAACCCACTCATTCTTAGAGTGGCAGAGAGATTAGGGCCAGGCAAACCCAAAGCATTGCACTCTCCCCGCCCGCCATATTTCCTCCCATCTCGGGCAGGGTCAGCGACGATCTATTCAGAGTTTCTTTCCTTCGACCTCGAATGTTAGGAGTATCCCTTGCTCCTACATCTCCCCAGGAGCATATAGTTGGACATTCCGATGGCTTCGAAGAGCCCCAACAACGACAACGAGTACGCGCCCCATTTTCCCCCTCACCCTCGAGCTTCAAGCCTAGGAGATCCTAACATCACTGGATCCATCTTCAGCTCTCCCCGACGTTCTTCCTCTCTCTTGGCAAGTTTTTGAGTTGTTTGAGTTGTCCAGCCTCAGGCAAACTAACTTTGTATCTTACATCTCGTACATTTGATATGGTTTTATATAGGTTTATGAGGTTGTTCGATTGCTTATATCTTTCTTTATTTTATCTTAGTTTTGGCACTTTGTAGGAGTTGTGTTTGCACTCCCACATTGTACATCATACTAGATGTATCATCTTGTCCCATTGACCTACTTTTGTGGTCATTCATTGGACATTAATAAAATTATCTTATGTTTTCTTATCTACACTATAATTTTTGGTTTCTTGCATCATAAATCTCCAAATATCCCATTGTTGTTCTAAGTTTAAGGGTTAAGAACACTACTAGTGGTATTAGAACACTTTCTTGAGCTTGCACACCTCCAAAACTTTTGCAGATTTTTATTAAGGCTAGAAATTAATGGTTTGGGGGGTAAACTTTCGGTTTGGGAACACTAGACAGAGGAAAAACAAGAGGTTTTCTCCTGGTTGGACACTCGTGTAACCCTTGCTGGTACCCCCCTTCAATTAGGATTGCATTAAACAACACCTGTATATGGAATCTTATTACTTCCACGTGCCCTCAGATATATCGGAAGCCCCCGAGGAAACTTGAAGCCAATTGTAGATCATTTGATTGATTGTCTTCCTGCTATAGTGGAACTGAGCATAACACATGGGAAGATTACTTTCTAGTACCTAGGTAGTCGCGTAGTATGACTAAGGGCACAGTTGGGCCTCCTTAGATAGCGCTTTGAGAGATTGGGCCGATTACTATTGTTGGACCTTGTGAGTATATGAGAGAGTTATAGGGCTTGAAACTCCCTTGTCCATATGACCTTGTAAACCCTATCCTCTTTGGCTAGTTGGTGAAATTCCTACATCTTTGCATCTAGAAGGAATTTGGAAATTTTGTTAGTGCAGTAATATTTTGTAAGGGGGTAATACTCCCATCGCCATAAAAAGTCCAGAATCCATCGCCACCATTGTGAAAGACCTATCTCAAAAGCATCCTTGCATTGTGTTGATTGTGTTGGTATACAACTATAACAACCCTTTTGTGTGGATCCAACAATATAGGATTTGGTGGTACATCTCAAAAGACTCTTTAGCCATTGGTCATTTTCTGATAAGTTGGTGTTAATACTTTTTAGATAATACGTGGTCCCATTGTTAACACTTGCAATTGAGCAAACATGGACTTGTCCAAGGCACCTAAGGATATTGAATACATGGTCATGGAATTGCAGAATTTAGTTGACATGATCAACACTACTATGGTTATCCAACAATAAAATATTGGATATGATATCTAAACACGTGGGTCTAGATTCCACAAAAGAGGATCCAACCATAGACGCATTTGCAAATGAAGTACAGGGATCTTACACTCTCTTTCCATAAATCCAACCTCTACCCTTTTAGGATAACATATCATGGAACCTTTTCCCAAAAGTAGACATGCTCAAATTTGATGGTTCAATTCCTATGTCACACGGGGACCCGTCGTCCCCCCCAAAATTTCCTACGTTTCCTGCGTTCCGGGGACTTTGGAACTCCTCGAAAACTTCCCCAATTCATTAGGGGCTCTGTTGGGGGCTTGGGGACTTTTGAGCCATACCCTAAACGTACCCATCAAAATCGAGAACTTCTCAGGAACGTCCCCAACCAATCAGGGACTCTTGGACGTCCCTTGACCCGCACAATTAAAATAAAAATAAAATAAAAAAACTAAAAAATAAAAAAAGTTAATTAGAAACCTTACCTTACACCGCCCCAACCTAACCCTCCCCCCATTCCTTTAACCCGCATCCCCCTCCTATTCCCTCTACTCTATCCTATGTTCCTAACCTACACTCTAACTCACTGCACCTGCATAACCCTCTGCTCTACCCATCACCCAACACTCCGACACCTACATAACCCTTTGATCTATGGTTCTACCCATCACTCCCCGCGTCGCTACTTGCTAAGTCGGCTCCCGTATGTAGTCCCACGCGCAACTCCCTTGTTAGCTGCTCCCTTGCTTGTAATCCCACGCGTGCCCCTCTCAAATTGAAGACCACAGCTCGCAGCCCCCTTTCGAGTCTCAGGCTCTCAGCACATGCTCAAAGTTTGATTTTATGGCTCAACACAGGCTCGCACTCACAGTGAGTTTTCCCCCTGTCAGCCATAACACACTGCACAACACAGGTATTTCATATTTTACATCTTACATTTTATTTTTTATTTTTTTTGGGTAAAAATCTCAGTGTTAATTTTTAGTGCAGCTGCGAGACCCATTCTCAGAGAGAATGGTACCCTAGTCAGTTAACTAGGGTTCCTGGTCAAGTTAACCAGGTAGAATAATGAGTAAGACCCTAGAAGGTACCCTAGGGCCCCCAGCTGTCTCCTGGGGTTCTTGGTCAAGGACCAAGCAGATGGATGCCATGGCAAAGTCCCTAGCATGAAGCTAGGGCCCCTATTTGTCTCTAGGGTATTCTGGTCTGGGACCAGACAGTTTCTTGGTCACGAGGACCAAGCAGATCCTGCAGGTTGAGACAGAGACATCCTAGGTCCTGCAGAAGGTTGATCAACATTCAGTCTAGGACTGAATGCTCAGCTTGAGGGTGAGGACCATTCTCTGGGAGAATGGAGAACCTGGTCATGGACCAGATGGTTGATCAACATGTCCCAGTCTACGACTAAGGCTCGGCCTTGGGCTGAGAAGCCATTCCTTGAGAATGGAGGCACTTGGTCAGTTACCAAGATTATGATGTGTGATGTCCTCTTCTCCTAGGTCTTCGAGATGGATGAGTTGGTTGGTCTTCTCAAGGGACTGGCCACCCCTTGTGGAAGCTACTAACATTTGACCTAAGGAGTAGTTGAGAGGACCACATGATCACATCATCTGTGTGAACCTTTCCTTATACAATGATGATGAACTTTCAGGTTATATGGAACATTTGTACATTTGAGAGAGAGATGACTGGTTGTACCTTTCCACCTTGGGTGATTTACTTTTGGTCCTTGTACCTTGTTGTTTATTAAGTCTTGTGGTACCCTGTCTTTGATTTGTGGTAATTAGGGTCATTGACCCACCTTATCTTTATACCACCTTTGTTGTTTTAGTCTTATGGGTACTAGTCCACTTTATGTGACTCTTTTATTTTTTATCTTATCTCTTATTTATTTTATATTTTATATTTTATATCTTATATTTTTATTTTATCTTTATTTTTTAAAGTGACCTTTCCCTAATTTAATGAAATACTATTTTATTATTTTTTATCTTTTATTTTTTCCTAATTCTATGGTTTCCTAATTTAAAGGATTATTTTAATAATCCTATTATCCTATTTAATGAGGCCTATTGTTTCTCAATTAAGATGATCTTCACATATTCCAGCTCTAGCTTCTCTGCTACTTGACGTCAAGGATTATACTGCTTGCTTTGGAGGCTGCCCTCCTATTGAACATTTCAGATCTGATTATTGCCAGGGTTTTCATGTTGCTGTTTAAACCATCCCTCTGCTGAAGTTTACCATCACTCCTAAAGCTCAGATCTGATCTACTGCTGTAGCTTGACGTCCAGATTTTATGCTGCTGCTGCCACCCATGTCTGAGCCGTGAGGTTGTTTGAGGTCTGAGTGAAGCTCGGTCTGTTTGCTGAGGTCTGATTGATGACCGATCTACCTGCTGAGCATTTGTTAGGGTCTGATCTGCTGCTATAGGATCCGATATGCTTCTATTGAGGTCCGATCTGCTATATATCTGCCTGTTGGGGAGGCTGTGACCCTGAAACCCAACCGTGAGGCCTATTTAGTCCTCGATCTGCCTGCTGGTTGCTCATTTGTGGAGGCCGTGAGGCCCTGTGATCTGATCCAGTCTGCTGGTGACAAAATTGTGGAGGCCGTGAGGCCCTAGTGTTTGATCTACCCTGCTGTGTGCACACCAGTGGAGGCCGTGAGCTCCTTTGACCTAGATATGCCTGTTGATAGTCATTTGTGGAGGCCACAGGTTGTGTGAATAGTTTGGTCTGAGCCTTGTGTTATTTGTTTATGTTAAGACCTACCTGTGATCAAATCTGTACTGCTGAGACTTGACATTGACCAAATCTATATTATTGAGACTCTATCTATATGCCGAGATTTATTCTATGTAACTGTGGCCTGAGCCCTTGTGCTACTTGCTTGAGGCCTTATTAATGTTTGGGGTTAAAGCTTCTTTGTGCTGAGTCTTGTTTGGTACTGCCACTGTGTTTTGACTGTCATTGACTATCTCTACTTGACTGTACCTCAACCGGTCATCTCTCTCTCTGGTTTGTACTACCCTCTTGTAGGGTCTGATAGTTTCCAGATTTGACTGGCCTCTCTGAGACACAGTGGTTACTGAAAGTAAGTAACTCTTCTGAGTATTTTATAGGAAGGGTCCCACACACAAGTAAGTATCTTCTCTTTTATTATTATGTGGTTAAATTTAGTTCTTCTACGTTACATGCCGCTGAAGATTAACTTAGCACAGTGACCTAACGGGTAGTGTTAAAAGTACTTTAACACAGTGACCTGAGAGTTCTAAAGACATGAAATTTATGTTATGATAGTTTTTACTACTGCACTATTTAATATTCGATATTTGTAAATGTTTATTAAATGTATTTTCTGCATTAGAATATGATGAATTGTTATTTTTCTGTACAAAACCCTAACTTGACAAAAATTCAACACTCAACACATGCTATTATAGTTTTACAAAATTATAATTTAGTATTTACAAATGTCAAATTACAAACATAAATTTATTTGTTATTTAAATTTCGAAATGATTCATCATTCATGTACACAATGTTGTAATATTTAAATTTTTGTTACTATTTTAGCTTTCAAGTTTTGACTTTTTAAGTTATTGTTTAATAGTTAACTTAGAAGTTAGAACTATTTGAAGTTTTCAGTTTTAGATCTTAGGCATGTATCTTGAGTCTTCACTATTTAGTTTTGACAATGGACAATGATGATTGGACAATACTTTATATTTGCTTTTCTAATTTGGATTTCATAATTAATTCTACTTTTTATTTCAATATATATATATATATAATTGCTGTCCCCAACCTACCGTCCCCTGAAAAATTGGGGGTTCGCTCTAGCCGTCCCGGAAACTCGTCCCCCACGTCCCCCCGTCCCCGAGGCCAGTGCAACATAGGGTATTTCATATTTTATAACTTACATTTTATTTTTTATTTTTTTTGGGTAAAAATCTCAACACATGCTATTATAGTTTTATAAAATTATAATTTAGTATTTACAAATGTCAAATAACAAATATAAATTTATTTGTTATTTAAATTTCTAAATGATTCATCATTCATGTACACAATGTTGTAAAATTTAAATTTTTGTTTACTATTTTAACTTTCACGTTTTAACTTTTTATGTTATTATTTAATAGTTAACTTAGAAGTTAGAACTATTTGAAGTTTTCAGTTTTAGATCTTAGGCATATATCTTGAGTCTTCACTATTTAGTTTTGACAATGGACAATGATGATTGGACAATACTTTATATTTCCTTTTCTAATTTGGATTTCATAATTAATTCTACTTTTTATTTCAATATTTTTTATTTTAATATATATATATATATATATATATATATAAAATTGCTGTCCCCAACCTGCCGTCCCCTGAAAAATTGGGGGTGCGCTCTAGCCGTCTCAGAAACTTGTCCCCGTTTCCCCCACGTTCCCCCCGTCCCCGAGGCCAGTGCAACATAGTTCAACTCCCTCGAGTTGGGTTATCCAAATGGAACACTATTTTGCTCTCTATGGCATTACTAATGATCTCCAAAAGTTAGAAGTGGGTGTCTTATATTTAGCTTCCGAATGTTGGCAATGGTGGCAATGCTACAAGAAATCTTTTCGTTGTTATGCCCCTTGGAGCGAATTTGTGAAGATCCTTCATGATTGTTTTGAATGTGACACTCACTACCTAGCAAGGTCGACCAAATTACGATAGAGCAACATAGTTATGGACTATATTATGGCCTTTGAGCAATTGACAATCTGCATGGATGGCCTCTCTGATTCTTTTCTTTCGGGAATGTTTCATCAGTGGCCTCATAGAAGCGATTCGAGCACATATCATAAACAACGCGCCACAACATCGTTGGAAGCTTGTGATAGAGCTAGAGAAGATGAGATGGTGATCAATGCCCAAGCCAAAAGACCTTTCCTACTCGCACTATGCCTCCCATGGCACCTATACGCCAAACACCTCGAACACATCGCCATTAAAAATCCAAAAGTTGCCTGAAGAAGCGATATCCGAATGTTAACGCCTTGGACTTTGGTATTACCATGATGAATGATATTTTAGAGGGCATTAATGCAAACATAAATGATTCCAACTAGATGTATCCCCACAAGATCCTCCAGAAGACATAACAATGGAAGACACTCAAGAACCATAAGAGGAGGATACTACTTCACCCATGGAAGATGACACAACACTTTGCAAGCTGATACTGTTGCAGTAGGTTTCTCGACACCCCAAACATTGAAATTAATTGGAATTTTATGAATTGACAGTGACAAGAACCACAGTTTTAGTCATAGGAGAGTGGTAGAAGAAACCCATTGCTATGTTCGACCTATACCAAATTTCCTTATTATGATAGCAAATGGTGGTATGATGAAATGTGGTGGTCGATGTGAAAATGTGAAACTCCAAATGGGTGACTACCATCTCAAAACGCACATGTTCGTTGTTGAAATGGGTGTTTGTGATGTAGTTTTGGGGGCATAATGGATAAGGACTTTGGGATTGGTCACCATGGATTTCAAGGACCTATATATCAACTTTGCTAAGGAAGGACACAAACATCATCTCAAAAGGCTTACTTTAGGTTCTTAAAAAATTATCACCTCCCATCATATGGAGAAGTTATTGAAGAAAGGCTACTTAGTTATTATAGCATAATTCGATGCCATCCAAGTAGTGGACACACTCTCACATGACATTCAATAGTTTGAAATAACAAGGAGGGGAAATAGAATCCCTTAGAGCCTCCTGTAGTGATTTATTCCAAGTACCTATAAAATATAAGAATGAGTGAGAAATCAGATTAATGGAATAGACATTTATTGCGCAAAATGGTGTCTTAATGATCTCAAATTGAAAGTGAGAGAATCCAAGGGAGTGTAGAGGACAAGCAATCTCTCTCCTTAATAGCCTGAGTAAACCAAAGGCTCTTCAACTCCAATCTTGTAACAAACTTGCAATTATCAAGAGGACGAACCAATCTATCCAACATCAAGCTTTAATCACAAAGTAAGTTAAACATCTATTGAATACAAATCGACATGAATACATTGATGTTGCAGCAATCAAGATAAACACATTAATTTATATTCCTATAAAATAAGGTTGCATCAATTATCCTATGAGATACTATATGCAAGAAAAATAATCTCTAGCTACCTCAAGCCCTTATGGATTATTCACCATCAAATCAATAACATGAGATCTTTCATCAAGCACCAATAAAATAGCCCCAAGAACACAAGACAAAAGAGCAAGACAAAATATTATTATTTCTTAGCCCAAAATTTTGACCATTTGCAGAGAAATCAACCTCCTTAATAGCCTAGGGAGGTTGATTTTCTCTCAAGATGAGAATTAGGGTGGTTGCATTGAGTTGTTATAAAGTAGTTACATAGTAATGATCTCTAGGAGGGTGGTTACTAGATCTATGTTCTAGATCCAACCCTCTTACAACAAGAAATGCTAGAAACTGCCAAGTCGTTAGGCTTAAAGAGGTGCCTTCCTTGATTGACTTGTCAAAAACATTAAACATTTGCCAAATACCATAGGTCTCTTCAAAACAAGAGGTAAATGGCATGGGTTGTTTGCAAAAACCATTTGTCGTTCCCGTAATCGAAGTTGTCAAATACACCTTCCAAGTTGAATTTGTTGGCGCCACACGATTTGCCTAAGGAGGTCGATCCATGTGCTAAGGAGCTAGATCAAGGGATAGGACTTAATCTTCAAGTGAGGTTTGCTTTAGAGGATTCCAAAGTGCCTCCACATGTGTGCCAAAGTGCCCACATCATCCCAATTTGCCTCAACATGTGAGCCGCTAGCTGATTTAATCAAATTGACTTAGGAAAATTAGGCTAATTTCCTTTTATTAATAAAAAATTGCATTGTCAACTGAAAATTAGAACACAAGTGCACTTTATGACATCTCAATGAATAATTAGACACAAACTTGGGATTTTTTAATTAAAAACCTTAGGTTTGCCATTAATTAATCCATCATTATCCTTGAATAAGCCTGCAAACCCCCCTTGTGCTTGGAAGAGGGCCCAGATGGACAAGGATTTGCAAGGAGAAAGTTGGGCTGATTAGTAGGGCCAATTGGGTGCCCAAATCTACTAAGTCGTTTTCCTAGAAGTGGCTAAGTTATTCTCATGCACAATCATGAAGTTTTCAGATTGGCCGTTGACACTGGAAATATACCCTTGTGGAATCTGTCCAATGTGGAGAAACGCTCTAACATGCAAGGATGGGAGGTTATAGAAGGGCCAATTGGGTGCCCAGATCTACCCTTAGATCTTGAAAACACTAACTAAGTCATCTCCATCCACATTCATGAAATTTGGTACTGTAGTCTCTAGGGAAAGGCCCACCACCTTTTTGGAACTAATTGGTAGGAGGTAGTAATGGCAAATTTGCCTTCATATACCTAGGTAAGTAACTAAATGGGTATCTAAATATGGCTCTTAGATCCTACGGATACCTTGTAGAACTTAAGATATGAACTAGCCACCTTTTAACCCCTAGAGAGATTGATACACTAGCATTGCAAACCCTGATACTCTGAAGAAGACTTGATGAATTCTCTATGGCATTGAACAAGATGTACTAAGTGTTGATGTTTCTCTAGTTAGGAACATCGGGCAGACATTTTCCCAAGTTGGTCATGTTGATTTAACCAAGGGAGGATGATACATTCACTCACAGGGCCATGTTGATTTGGCTAGTGGTGAATGGCCCACGTGCAACCTTCTTAGCCATGTTGATTTGGCGAAGAGTAATAGGCTCGAGATGCTCTCACATTGCTTTCTCCAAGATGGACTGATCATATTTTATATATGAGTAGGTTTGATTTGTTTAGAAGTCTTGTCTAATGTTGAATTGACGTAGACTCTAAGAAGTGTTCGGGGCTTCTTTGTGGGTTTATTCAACGTGCATGTTAGGAGAAGAACAACATCAACATGGCTCATGGACAACTTTTCTAGTAAAGAAGAAATAACTAAGAAGACAAGTCAAGCCAAATGAAACATTGAAGAAGCCTTGGAAAGCATTAAAGAAGCTCTAGGAAATATTGAAGACAAGAAGACAAATCGTTCCTAGAAGAAGTAGGATAAGTTGGCCACAAAGAGAAATTAAAAGTGATTTGAAGTGTATAAATAAGCAGTTAACATTTCATTTTTATGATCACAACACAACATCTCTTCTTAGCTCTTCAAGTGCGCAAGTCCAAGAGGAGGACAAAGAAAGTACAAGGCAAAATTCTTGAGGATCTCATCTCTTCTATCTTGCTAGGGTTTCCTCATGAAGGAGGGCAAACTTCTTATGTGCTAGGGTTTCTTCATAATGGTAATGTACTTATTGAATTGATTTCTTCTAAGAAAAGTTGTGGGATTTTCTCCCAAGGTTGGGTTTCCTAGGGTAAAATTTTTGTGTCTAATGTGCATGGCTATTCTTCTATGATATTTTCTTTCCATTGCAATTTAATGTTGAAATTTCTAGTGTTTAATTATTCAATGAAAACAGTGGGATGAAAATACTGTTTGAAATCATTAGGATGTAATTATAAGTTCTGAAAATTGGTTTTCTATTGCTATAAGAAAAAAATCAACACTAAGATCATATTTGTCCTTGGTGGACCAGCAACAAAGGGTGTCCATATGGACTAACACATAGAAGATGCAAATTAGCCATCACATTGAGTCATAGTACAACTAGTCATGTATACATGATGATATACCTACACCACAGGTATCTTCAAACATGTTTTTGTGAAGCAAGATTTACATCCTAACGAGATTCATGATTAACATCTAAGTACTTGCAAGGACTAGTTTCTTCTAACGGGTGGATAAGATGGAATAACCAAGGTTAGACAAATAAAATTATTGGTCAAAAGGTGAGTTGGTTGACCCAAGATGTAGGAAGAAGGGGATCTCTGTGATCTTCACCATTTAGGCAAAAAAAAATTAGGGAAGTATCTCACAAATGTGTAATGTGAAATGAGATAATCTTCGTTGACCATAAACAATCAGACTTCCCCCCCTTAATTGACTTTGACATTTTGCTTTAACTCCTCCTTGGACTTGGTATTTTTTGCATTGATTTTTTGGACTCTTCATTCTTGTACTTCTTTTGTTTCTAAAGACATTTGCCTTTGATTTTATTTGCAGGCCTTCTTCATTGGCACGTTTTGTACTTGCTTCTTTATTTTCTTTATTTTCAGTTGGTCTTTAGCTTGCTTTGAATTTGTAGGTACAAGAGTCTTGGGTTGTGAGCTTTTGTTTCATCCCTTTTATTTTGAGGCAAATGAAGGAGAAAAGACTTTCGTACTTCAGGTCTATAAAAGATTATTGCTCCATGGCTACTCACCCCTCTTGATTATATCCCACCCAGGGTTTTGTTAATGTAATTGTAACTTAAGAAGATATTCACTTGTATTTTATATTGTTATTATTATTGTATTTTAATTGTACCTCCGACGGAGATGTTTATTCCTCTGGTCGGAGATGTCATTATTACATTTGGTCATGTAAAGTCATTGAGGTAAATCCTCCATTGTAAGTCGGGGCAATAGATCCCCCTAGAGTCAGTTGTATTAGGGTTATTGAGTCCTCTAGAGAAGTCGGCCTAGTCAGGTTTAGCTGGGGCCGACCTAGCAAGTGAAAAAGGTCAAGTGAAAGTAAAGTATAAATAGATAGCTTAGCTCTCTCATTTGAACACACACTCACTCACTCGAGTTCGCATAAGTGAGAGAGAGAGGACAAGTTCGCATAGGAGAAAGAGAGAGGAGCTGCAAAAGACAATCTTTGTTTTGGGGTTTTACTTTTGTGATATTGTATCGGTGACGATTCTATCTCTGAGGAAGTTGCGGGGTTTTCTCCTTTATGGTTTCCCCGAGGAAATTCTTCGTGTCTATTGTGTTATTCTGTGCATGTTATTCTTTCAGTTAAGATCCTAGATAATATTGATTAAAAGTAAAAAAACGAACAGGTTTTACAAGTGAGCCTCCTATACCATCAGGAAACATCGTTGCAACACAACATTTCTCGAGACATAGAGGGAAAACTGGGAGGCCTTCAGGTTGAAGGGGTCATAGAGGGGAGATCAAAAGTTCAACTTCATCAACTTCAAACCAAGGATGCAGATTAGAATTATGAAGTGAAATGGATGGATGGAAGGCCATAAGATTGACCCAGAGAAGGGGACAAGTACTTGCAAAATTCTCAAAAATTACCTAGGGTCGATGGTACAAAAGTAAATTAAAGATCTACTACCCTCGTCAACTTGAAAGTGTGATACTACTAGCTATACTCAGCCCATCAATACATCAACTACGGCAATAACAACATATAGTACATTATTAATTATTTCATCATCATGGCATGGCCTAGTAGAAATATTGGTATATCTCTAATCATAACACCATACATCTCATCACAAAAAGGCGAGGCCCAAGATCAAAAGATATGGGCCTCAATACTCTGGATTGCATCTTGCTCAACAAACATAATTTGTCTAGAAAAAGGTATTCCCATAGAATGTGGTATAAAAGTACCAAACCAATAGGACCAAGGGCTGGATGTTTGTGAGGAACTAACACGAAGTTTGCTAGGGACCCCTCATAGCATAGCCAAGGAGAATAGATTGAGTTTCTTTGTAGAGGGGGAGGGAGATGATCGGATGGTGTAGGAGGATTATCCTACTATCTAAATCAGGGTTTGCTTTGTAGGGACATTCTCAGCCCCTTTTTTTGCTTCTCCTACCGATTATTTAGTTCTAGCCTTCTTCATCTCTAGATCCTTGCATCTCATTAATTCTCACTCTTCCTCTTACCCTTTCTTTATCCCCCGATCTTCTTCCTATGCCTTGTTTTCTTCTTGTACTCTTCTCTGTTCTTCTTTCTGTTTATTTCTTCCCGTGCTCTCCCTTGCTCTTCTTCCTCTTCCTTCTTTTCTTCTTCCTGTGCTCATATCTTCCTATGTTGCTTTCTACACAACATCCCCCATTTTTCCCTCGCTAATCTCCTTGCCTTTTTCTTCTTTGTTTTCTTTACTGTCATCCTTCCCACTATTTATTTGCATTAGGTTTGGATGGCCTTCTTGGACATTTTGTTGCTGGGGAAGACTTAGTCTTGCAAGATCAAGGATAAGTGTCATTATGTTGGTTTTGTCCTCCTAGTTAGTCCTAGGGACCTATGCCTTCTTGTTGGATCTTTGTTCTAGCTTGTGACTTCTCTCCCTCATCCAGCGTTAGCTTAGCTTGCAACCACAAGCAAACCTAACATGTGTCCCCGTTTTCTAATCATGCCTCCAAATTGGCTCCTCATGGTCCAACTTGACTCCCCTCCAGCGCGAGGAGTCTTATAGCTTAAGCATAGATAGGTCCTCATGGTCCAACTCGACTCCTCCAATGCGAAGAGTCTTAGAACCTGGGCATAGATAGGTTGATGTAATGATCTAAGCAATGACCACCAATGCATTGCCCTCATGTGAGCCGTCATCATCACCACACACTTGTTTCCCTTCTCTGTCTATTTCTGTGACCCCATCACAGATTATTATGCTTGCCCCTCTACTAAACTCATAATATGTCCCTCTCCTTCCTCTAATAATATGTAGTCATTTAGGTGATATGGAAGATACCCATTCTCCAGTGGATGAGAGTGCCATTAAAATCATGGAGAATTTAGAAACAGTTCTAGTGGAAAGTGATTTCAACAACAATATTTTGGGAACCTTGTTTGGGCAGAAGAATTCAACAAAACCATCACATAGACCTACAAGTTAGCTACATACCAGAACCATCACATAGACCTACAGGTTAGCTACATAGCAAAAACACACTACATATTGGCCCCAAACTAACCCTAGATCTTGATGGCACAATAATTCTTTCAATTGATCCAATTTAACTAGATGCCAAGCTTTGTATAGTTTTGCTAAATGGATGGAACGATTACACGTAGATCTGCTCACTCGCATTGAGTTCGACGCTTTGCAATCTCTAGTAGGTAGGGACCGCTACCCTTGTCTTGCGTAATGCTCTCTGACGACCATAGCCATCTCTAGTACCTCTGGTCGGAGGTGGTTGTTGGTATGTAGAGGTGTCTCCTTCCTACTTCAATTGCTTGGCATACCAATTGATCGCCTCCTCCCATTCATATACTCTCTTGATGCCCTTAGTTAGCTTTTGCTGAATATTATTATCACAGAGGACATGATCAGACAACTTATTCAGGTTACATGGGTTAATTCTCTGAGTGGGCTAAGCCATTCTATGCGGAGCACTTTTTGAAGTTGAGAGATGACCTCATTATTTTCCCCTCCTTGGGTTTTGGGCTGGTCCACATCGTCTTTGGGTAGTCGATCACCACATCATCCTGTAGGACAAGATCTGCCATTTTTCCCTTTTACATGAGATTGAGGTAGAGGAGCACTTCATCTCCAGTTGCTTCATCTACTACGAGAATCTCGAGCTTAATGATCATGAGAAGAGGTCCTTGGAGGAGAAATTAGCTAATCGACTTTTATGTTAGGTAGTCAAGGCACTTATGGCTACAAAGCTAGACCTCGCCAAAGTAGTATTAGAGGCCTTCCCTCCTTTTCAAGGACAAAAAGCCAAGGTCCCACCATATTTCACCTTCTATAGATTAGAAAATGAAGTCATCACCAAGCCTTTCCCAAAGTTTGTTGCCTTTCTCTAGAGGAGGCAAGAAGTGGTATGATAACTTAAAAAAGGACAAGATGGGGGCCTTATGATGGATGGTGTTGTACCTCAAGCAAGAAATAAGCCCCTACAACACAGTTCCTCAAGATAAAAAATTATCCAAGGTCTATGAAAAAATCCATGATGATGAGGATGAAGATGAGCCCACAAGAACATGGCCTTCCGAAACAGGAGAAAACATTACAAAGCCTTGTAACTCAGGTCCTGCCGTAGGGGAAAGTCAAGTGAATCTCACCTATAAAAAGGGTTTCCCAATTATCCAGGGATGGGATTCCAAGGAGTAGGATGGTTGGGAAAACATGAATAGGGAGGCGATTACGATAAAGAAGAGTCCCAAGGGTAGTGATTGAGAAGAGAGAGCTACAGTCAACCTACATTCTGGTTGCGAGCAAAAAGGTGGAATTCGAGAAAATGATCGAGGATTTAAGTAAAGATAAGATAAGATACTTTGGTTAATGTCCAAGAAGTGACCCTATATAAGTCAAAGGGACTTCATTAACATTAGAAACACTACGGTTGTGGGAGTGCGATTGTAGCTCCTATAAAATCATATCTTAATCTATGCTCCAAGTTCAAAGATCTATAATTTAAAATTTATTTTCAAAGAAATGAAGGGATACAAAGCCGAGAGTCCTGGAGAAGAGAGGAACCCTCTTAGGCATTTGAATGAAATGTCTCGACATGAGGTGTTTGGAGGATGTGGTCAAGCCCTGGAAGAGTCACCACCTGTTGGTGATGAGCAAGAGCGAAAGCTATCAACCTCCAGATTTGTACTTATAGTTGATCAATCTCTCTTATCATCCAATATCGAGGTGAAGAAACTATTGATGGAGGACTATCTTGATGATTTGAATGATTTGGAAGTTCTAGAAGATTTGGATACAACATAATACCTATAAGAAGTTGCTCTTTGCTTAGATCTACTTGAGTGTGAAGGAGGGTATTTGTTTTCAATGAAAGAGTCGTCTTAAGTGCGGATTCGACATTGTCGCAAAGGTCTCCTTGAGAGACAATGCTTTAGACACCATTTTCAGGACATCTTGTTCAAGATTACTCTCATGGACTCTCATTCAGCCTACTGTCTATGGTTCATAGGTGTGGGGTCTGGTTTGCTGGATTCGGGCTGGGCCTTGGCCAAGAGGGTCTAGACCCTTCTCCTTCTGTGCATCAATCGTTGAAAATAGGCAATCTCTCTTCACATTATCCTAACATAGTTTGGTGCTTGACCCTTTTGACTTAAGACGATGTTTAGCCTGGTATCTTTTTTGCATCATGTTTGGAGTTTCGTCAGCTCAGCGAAAGGGTGTGACAAGTATCCGTACTTGGCCTATTGCTCCTCAGAGTCTATTGCCTGTTCTAGTCCTCCACGCCAGACTTGGTGTTGGTTCGCAAGGGTCTTGATTGTTCTGGGGTCCATAAGCATTTGGATGGATCGACTCCCTCCATTCAAATGTTTCTTGAATGCTCTTGGAAGCCTTATCCCTACCACATATGAGTCAAACCAGATCATTAGGGATGACATTTACATGTAGTTTATCTAGACTACTCAGGTTAAGCCTAAGAGCGGTTTACGCCTAAAGATGGTCTTCTATGCTGAGCATTTTCTGGAGATGAGAGACATACTCATTGTTCAACCATAGTACACCATGGGATGCACTCTCTTTGCATTCCTCTTGGCCAGGTCAGAGTTGGCTCACAAAGGCTTCGGATTGAGACCAGCAACTAGATTGATCGATCGGACAAGATATGCCAACTCTGCCACTTTCATGAGGTTGAGGATGAGGAGCACTTCATCTTCCGTTGTCCCATCTACTATGAGATTTGATAGAGGTTCCTTTGCGTATTCAGGGAGTCCCAGACCCTCTCTAGCTTCTTTAGGTTTCCAGATCAATTCTCATTCCATCCAACCACCTCAAAGCTCCACTTAAAGCATCACTTTCTTTTTTACAGTGTTCCCTTCTGCTTAGGGCAAGAAGAGATAGATGGATAGCGACCAGAGCCCAAAACATCGATCTGTGAGGCTTTAGAGGGCTGTCCATGCTTCACAGAGACTTCAGCAGCATTGTTAGTGTAGATCTTACATAAGCAATCATCGGAGATCATCCAACTGCCAGGGGCATGCTTCCTCCTCCAGTCAGCAGCACAATACGTTGTTCAATTCCCTTTCCAGCGCTTCCTCTATACATTCCTTTATCTTGTGATTCCTCCATTCGCCCTCGGATGCTAGGAGAGACAGATCCAGCAGATTATGAGACACACACTAAATTGCTGGTTGCTTATTTTCCATGATCCTGGATTTGCTAGTTTTGAGCATCTTTTGTCTATCTTTCTTCTCCCAGAGGGGCCTCTAGCTCTAGAGCTTGGAGAGTGCTTCCACATGGTTTAGATTAGATCCACTCTATTGCTTTTTGCTTCATGTATTCTATTTCTTATAGTAGCCGCTTTAGCACTCCCACTTTGTGTTGACATCATTATACCCAATAGTCCCTTTGACCTACTTTAGTGGTCATTTGTTGGACATTAATAAAATTATCTTATCTTATCTTATCTCCCTGGTGGAGCTCAGGGGTATCTCAAAGGTCTCACAGATTTGGAAACCTAGGTGGTGGAACACTTATCCTTGCTGGTTGGTTCTTCTATATGTGAGCACTGAAAAAGAGGAGGTGATCATCTTGGTATTGTTTGGTGGTATGGATGGTCTGAGCATAGACTTTCAAACTCGGAAGCCTCCCTCATGTATAAAGGCAAGCACTGTTGATCCAGGTATCTGAAGAAGATTAAGAGGGAGTTTTGGGTCTCCCTAAAAAGGTAGTGAAAATGAAATGTTCCTTTGTCTCTATCTCCATTAGGTGGCAAAGGTGATGAGTTCTGTCCTCTTATGAAATATGGTGATTGGTTTCCACCTGAAGCCATTGAGAACCAACTTGAAATTGGTTGAGAGGAATCCTGAGGGCCTGCATCCAGTGGCGGAGAGTATAGGTTGGTTTTGATAATAAGGCCATCTTTCATCTCCATAAAATGCTCTGCATAGAAGGCCATCTTGGTCTTGAGCCGGCATGGTGGATCCACCTAAATGACCTGAATGTACTGTTTGTAAATGTCCTCCCTAATGATCCTGTTCAACTCTTGCTTGTTTAGAAGGAGATAGTGCTATAAATATAATGCTGCTACTAATAATAATGGAATTAGTCTATTGAAAGGTCAAAGGGCACATGCCTCTTCACCTCGTGACCAATCAATGCATATAAGTATACAGTCACGAGTCTCATTGTTCATCTTATTATCCTATCAATCATTTGTTTTCAATATATATTCTAATATATTTTCATTTTGTAGAAATATTTTGTCAAACAATAATACATAAGAATTGTATATTACATTTGGTATCAGAGTCATATGTGGCCAATTCGTTGGTTACAATCCTTTAAGTTCTCAACCTTTAAGTTCTCAACCGAAAGGGTAGAACAAGTCAACCCAATAGATTTGAAATCGAAATATTGATGATTGAAAATGAAGCACTACCAAAAACATTGTTAGCTAAAATTTCACACATCCAGCAAAACATAAATGTAAAAGACATGCTTCAAATAGAAACAATTACTACAAAAGACCAAATACAACAATTGATTAAAATACATTCTGCCACATCTTGGAAAGAATGATAAGATCTAGGGTCCAAGAAAAAAGAAAGCAAACGTACAGTTCCACTGGCAACCATGATGGGGAAATCACAATCTAAGACCTCGAAGTTTAATGGAGTCATAAAAGATAGAAATGTAATGTACTCCTAGATTCAGACAGTATTCATAACTGTATAGACATCATTGTTGCTAAACAACTAAACCCTTTTGTGTACCCCACCAAGGACCTCACCGTTATGGTTGTTGATAGAGAAAAGGTCAAGGAGTAGCAAGATGTCATAGAGTCTTAGTTCAAATACAAGAATTGGAACTACAAACAGGACTCTATGCTTTACCACTCGAAGTAATGGATATGGTGCTAGGTGCACAATGGTTGATGTCGTTGGGAACCACGAACCTTGAAGAATGGTTCATGGAGTTTAACTTGCAAGGTCAAGGCTATAAATTATATGGTTCTGCTTTTAAGAAAGGTGAATTGCAACTAACAAAAAAAGGAGCATGAATCACTGTTAAACATACAACAATGGAAGCAAGGGAAATATGTTACCAAGAAGCATAAAGATTTCTCGTTAAACAACCAGGTCAACACTTAAGGCAGGAAATGAAGTCAAAACCATACAAAGGAACCTTGTCAACACTTAAGGCAGGAATGAAGTCAAACCCCTTAAACAAGACAAACTTGATGCCACCATGGAAACATGCTCCAGCTAGAGAGAACCCTATTTACTATGCTTTGATGAGAAAGCATTCCTTTCTACCTCGTGACCAGTCAATGTGTATAATTATATCGTAACGAGGGTCATTATAATCATGTTATCAAATATATCGATTCATTTATTCTCAATATATATTCTAATTTCTTACATATTTTGCAGAAATCTTCTGTCAAACAGTAATAAAGAGGATTTGCTATTGCAGATGGCCAGGGGCATCCAGGGAGTATTGAATGGGGCAGAGCCTCTGTATTGAGATGCCTATCCACTGTAATAGACATATAACCTCAACTAACCAGCACTAGACTTGGCAAGGGTTAAGGTCTCCAAGGGGCGGTATGCAAGGTAAGGGTATTGATCCCTACTGGCGATCGAATCTGTGAAACTCTGGATTCGATGAATTGGGGGAAACCAGTGCAAAGATGGCCTTGACCAGGAAAGGGTAGGTTACAAACTCAGCCGGGATGATATGCTGGGGAACAATGCTCTTGCATCGGATGATGCAGTGGAGCAATATAACATGAACCCTCTCTGTCCTGCCCAATCATCCCCTTACGGACATGGTCGCCAAACCTTGGAGCAGTATAAAACCATGGGCCTGATAATGCTGTCCAGAAGCTCCATCTTGGACTGAATGTCCTGGAAGTGGTGCTGAAATTGTATGTTGTCACTCCAGAAGGGCTAGTGAACCATATCCCTTTGGAGCCGATATAGGAGTCCTCTTGGTGCTCCCGCTTTGTACTGACACCATTGTACTCAGCAGTCAATTGACCTACTTTTGTGGTCATTTGTTAGATACGAATAAATTATCTTATTTCTCTTATCTTGTTGATTCAAGGCTGGAGACCCAATCTCAAACTAAACCAGGGCCCAAAAATCTGAACACCCAAATAAGTGTAAAAGATGGTTATCTCAATCTCCTCACCCTGAAAGTAGATGTAGAAATCTGATAGGACACTCTTGGAGCCATTGAAGATTGTAACTGACCAAAAGCAATTGTATATTGTTCAATGTTTGCACATTGCATTGTTCATTTAATCTCAACTTTTTAATTTTGTTGTTATTTACTCTCTATAAGCAAGCATATATCTTCTCCATTTTTATGCCTGAAATATTCCATTTGTATCCTTCATTCTGTCATGAACTAATCACTTTAGTCCATTCAATTTCATCTGTCATGGTTTTTGTAGGGCCTGTAACTCTAGCAACGTATGCTTTAGGGCAGAAATATGAATGAAATATATATTATCTAACATGCCATGTTGAAGTTGCAAATCTTTTGAATCAGAAGTACATTTAAATAAAAAGTTGCTCAAAATATATTTGATGACTGAACATCTGAACTGAAAGACTCAAACCTGGTTAAAGGTCAATTCAGTCTTCTTTGTTTGTACAAAATAGATTTTTGAGCATATTGATTCAAAACATTGTTATGGCTATTGCTTGTTAGCAGAAAATGGACTAACTGACCGGAAGCAAAATCTGCAAAATGTTACTGTGTTACAAAAATAAAAAATATCTGTAATTCCTGGCCAGAATATCTCACTAATTTGTCATATCAGTTTCTGAACCAATTTGGTGTTTTATGTGAGACTTTTTGGAAGATAGAATATTTATTTGTATTGCATATTCTCTCTTTTTACGGAGAGATTGCTGAAATTCGATCAAAATTCTGGATTGATGGGAACTCTAACCTCTTGTATTGCTCGACTTTGGCAACCAAAAGGATGTTTGCTACAAGAAGATTAGACGGCGCTCCTCTTAGTGGCCTGAGATATCCTCTGAAACACAGACAAACTTTTGAAACACAGATAAAGGATATTTAAAGATAATTGATAATTTTATATAATGCCAACGTCAAGTGAACCTGATGCATAGGTGATAAGCTGCTTTTCTAAGCCTATAAATCATGAATACATGCATATAAACAAATCGAAACAGAAAGAGAAGGAAAATATCAAAGTTTATAGGGTGGAAATAGGATGTCAATTCATCCTGCAAGTATGATGGGAAATTTCCTGCATGTTGTGAATTTTTATTTCTTTCTTCCGAGGCTTTGGTGAATGACATTGCATTCTATTGCCTCCTTGGCAAGGGAAGAAATCTTAGCTTCAGCCTCATGTAATCCTGCAGTAAAGTCCTGGAAAATTCTGAAATTGTGAATTGGATTTGGTGAATTTAATAGGCATATCTCTGAAGTAACATGACTAGAGGCTGGTTGATGATTGTTTGATAAATAGTTTCCATATTTTATTACTGTGTTTTACCATATGATATTTTTGACCATCTCACTCTTATCTCTTGGCATGTTTTTGGTTGCTTAACAGGGTGAACTTCCATTGGTTGGAAACAAGGCACCTGATTTCGAAGCAGAGGCTGTTTTTGATCAAGAGTTCATCAAGGTACTCTGTCCTGAGCAGTTTAAGTTAATGATCCAAAGAAAGGAAGTTATTAAATAATGCCATTTTTTTCTGCAATTGTGATGATCCATAAGTCTATTCTTTTCAGAATGAGTAACAAACTACATTGGCCCAAAAATTAAGGTAGAAGTTCTGCATGGGCTTTCTAGTTGGTTATTTTCATGAGGGTATGCAAGCTTCGTCATTTTGATTTTTTAATGAGATTAGTTCATTGAGTGCTTGGAAATGATTTTTTGTATTTGAACTTTGCAGTGTAAAACTGCTTCAATCTCACACATCAGACACACTTTGCTCCCTTCCACACCTAGTACTTGATTCTTAGATCCCCAATATTTGAAGGTTCAACTTCTCATTCTTCCCACTTGTTACGCACCAGAGCTGCTGCAGCATTCCAGTGAGGCTAGGTCATTTTTTTTTATTGTACAGGACAAAGTGGGTTTAATTGTATGGATATTTGGATTGGGGGCTGTTTACCCCTTGGATTGGTTTTGGCCAGCCCCCTTGGTTTCACCATTGGAAGTACTTGGCTTAGTGGCTTTGCTGACTGCACCTTTGTTGTGTGGATGTTCCCACCATGCAGGGCTTTTATCCCATGGGTTGGTGTTCCGGGGCTTCTAGGGGTGACCCATTGGGGCACATGACCATCCTGGTTTTACTTATGTAAAGGTGATTGCGTGTTGTAAAGGGCTGTTATCCGCTATTAGCACACCTTCTACACCCACTTCGACCTATTTCGAGCATCCGGAGACCCGTACTCTAGTGCTACTAGCCTATGACGTCATCCTTTTAGTAGATGAGCCTACAAGTTCTGGAAGGGAGGGCGTTGAGGGACAAGCATCATTTTGGGGTTAGATGGGGCATGATGTCCCCCCTTGGCGCACTACTTCATCCAATGAAGTCTTTTCTCAGTTTATTTTAGCTTATTTTTACTACTTTTGTCTATTTTGGGGTAAAATTTGTAAATTGTGCAGAATTTACCCTAAGAATATTATTATTTTATTTTTAAGACTTTTAGCCTCAAAATTAAATATTTGAGGATGAAATAGTATAAATAGACATCCTCCACTCATTGTAAAATCATAAGACAAATGTTCAAATATGTTATTTTCTCTTTTTCTCTTACTTTATGAGTTATTGGTGTGATGCACACTTCTCTTGGGATGCTCTTTCTTGCTTGAAGGTGGATGAATGATGTTTACGAGCTTCATTTTACACATGCAATTGGTTGATGTTAGACTAGTTGGAAGAACTCATTCACAAGTGTGACCTAAGGGCTCTTTCTTGTTAAATGTTTGTAAGTTATGCTCCTAGCTTAGTTGAATGGTGCTTTTATGGTGCATTTTGCTGATTTGTTAGGGCTTTTTGTCAATATTTTTTCAACTTTTGTATGAAGGGAATGTCCTCCATAGGAATTCTCTATTGCTATTTGGGGCCTTGGACTTCTTCATTTGCCCTTGTTAGGGCTTTTTGTCAATATTTTTTCAACTTTTGTATGAAGGGAATGTCTTCCATAGGAATTCTCTATTGCTATTTGGGGCCTTGGACTTCTTCATTTGCCCTAGTTAGGGTCTCCTGCCGAACCCTAGAGGTTGCTAGGTGATTCCCTAGCTTGCAAGTGCTAGAGGGACATTTCAAGAGAGGGACACTAGCCAATGATCTCTCAATGCCCTAGGGATTGAGACAATAATCGTATGCCCTTCTCTTGTCATATTTTTACTCATAATTTCAGCATTTACTGTCTTATAGTTTAGCTGCATTTTATTATAGTTTGGCTGCATTTTTATGTCAAAAAAGCCCTAATAATCAGAAAACCCTAAACATTAGAAAATTCAAACAAAAAAATTATTGAGAATTTCGCAAAACTAATCCAAGAGACTAGTGTGCCCTAGTTGAATTTCCCATAAATCCCGAGGGGCGTCATACTTGGTGGCCTAGGAGTTGCAAATTTGACAAAAACAATGCTGCTGTTGACTATCCAGTAAATTTGTTGCAGACCTTATTTTGGCAGGTTTGCTTAGCTTGTCGAGTTCGCCTTGGTTCACATATTGTTCCTCCCGCAAGACCGAAATTTTAAGTGCAATAAGTGCTGGCATGTACTGTTTACTAATGCTGTTATTCTCTGTTTAGAGGAACTGTTAACTACTGTGAAATTTGCTTATGTTATCAGCATACTTTATACTAGCTATCTTTGATTCTTTTCCAAATAATGATTTGACTTGATATTTATAGTTACATCAAAGTGCTGATATAGCTGGTCTTTGACTGATAATATCACCTCCCTCTTTAGTATATTTCTGCTGCTATTAGTGGGGATAAATACGACTTGAATGTTTGCTTGGAATATTCCATATCAGTGATATTTGCAAATAGGAACCAGGATAACACTTTTTTAGCTCAATTCTTATTATGGTTCGACTCCATACAAAGCACTGACCTCTGCTGTAGAGGTAAGGGAAAGGTATTATTTGCAGGTAAACCTTGAGGGCTCTCCCTTGGGTGAAGAATTACCCAAAGAAGTCAGGGATAGGACTGAGCTGACATTGGGTCCTAATCCCTCCTACATGCTTACCAAATCACATGAGCCAGACGTGAGATCTTTCCTTATTTTAAGGCTTTCTTCTTATAAGATGACTCTAATTTAATATATATTAAAAGAGAGTCCACCTTATAAAATGAAAGCCATAAAACAAGAAGAGCATTAAACACTTAAAATTAAACACACACACACAAAAGAGTTAGTTCATGGCCTATAGGGAGAAAATGGTAGGTAGTTTTCTAACATGTAAAATTTACGGTTTGGTAATTTTATTCCATGTCAATTTTGATGATTTCCTCCCCACAACTAGATGTGAAAAACGTTCAAAATAGGTAAAAACATTCAAATTGAACGTAAAATTTCAGCATTGTTGGGAAGGAAGAAAAGCTCTCGTTTAGCTCTAAGGGCTGGTCACCCATAGACTTGATGCAGAGAAAAAGGGTGGAGTCGGCTAAAAGCAAAGTCCTTTCAAGGGCCATATCAAGGGTATCTCGAAGAATCATGGTCTTGACTTGGGATCCCAAAATGGATGAGGTAGGGGGATCCGTGCGTTCCTCAATGAGCTTGGCTTGCATTACTTCCTCAACCATAGCAAGTGATATAATCTAAGGTATAAAATCTAACATTTGGAAAGAAAGTGTTGATTGGAATGTTAAAGTGTTACACAAATTGTTGAGGTTGTAATACAAAATGCCCAAGAGGGATGCCTTAGATGAGGATATAGGTTGGGGGCGTGTGATGGGAAGCCACCTTAATGCTCATTAGATCTATTTGTTGAAGATGAGGAGGAAGCACTACATGTCTACATGCCTTCCACTTTTGAATGTGTCTCTCCTACCATTTGAGGTTGAATGGAAGAAGCTCGAGATAAAGGATACTTGATGTACTAAATGAAGAGTTGTTTTGGTGTGTGTCTCATGATATTTGGGGAGCGACTTGTTGTTATTGTGTGGGAGTGGAGGTTTGCTTATTGGAAGGGCGATCCCTGCCTCGAGATCTAAGTTGCTAGCTTTCCTAGGGTCTAGTTAAGAGGGAGTGTTAAAGAAATGTAACTGCGAAAGATATTCTAATTGTATTTGTTTATTATATTATTATCCCTCCTTCGGGAGATGTCATTAATGTAATTGGTCATGTAAGAGTCATTGAAAGAGTCAATGTAAACCCTCCTTTGTAAGTCGGGTCAATAGTTTCCTCAAGAGTTATATTAAATAAGTTATTGAGTCTCCCTAAGTGAAGTCGGTCCAGTCAGTTAGGAGAAGTCGACCCAGTTGAGGTAAAATGTCACCCAACTGAAGATTATAAATAGAGAGGTCGAGTTGCTCATTTGCATCATTCACTCACTCACTCAAGTTTGCATAAGAGAGAGAAGGAGTTCGCTGTTGAAGGAGAGTAGTTGGTTTGTCTTGGGGTTTTATATTGTCTTGGTGAATTCTATATTGAGGAAGTTTTGCCCCGTTTTCTCCCTTGTGGTTTCCCCGAGGAAAATTCTCATGTTCTTTGCGTTGCTGTGCTTGTGTTTCTTTCAGTGATCTTATTGTTTAATGTTATTATGCTAAACAAGTAAAAACTTAACATTGTATCATAGCAGGCCTAAAAGAAAACATTGTGCAGCTGTTGCAACTACAAAAACTAGGGTTTCTATTTCCGGGAGCTCTCTCCACAGATCGGCTGAAAAAGAGGGTGCATTCAACTCTCCTCACTAGGGTTCATCTTTTTGTCGAAGCAGAATTCAATTCCGAGAATTTTCATTTATGGGCCAACCACTACAACTCAGAGAAGTAGGGCATCAAGTTTTTGGAGGATCTACCCACAGATTTGGAAAAAGGAGAACATTGCTCAACAAGCCTTAGGGAGGCGCATCTATTCATCCAATCAGTTCTTCAAGATATCCAAGTTGAAAAATTTAGTGTTTCTTTGTCAAACCCTAGGTCAAGCCAGAAGCAGCTTTTGGAAAGGCAACATTACTGGTAAGTACTATCTCTTTTCCATTTCCATTTGAGGTTCTCATATTATCAAAATGACAAACAACACCAAGCTTGAGGGAGCTGAGAATTTTAGAGCATGGAAATATAGTCACGCTCATTGTTGAAGAACATGACCTAGAAGGTTTCATAAAAGAGGAAGTTGAAGAACCAGAAGGAGATGAGGCGAAAGCAAAATACAAGAAGGATATGATCAAGGCCAAGAGGATCATAGCTGACTCTATCAAAGATCACTTGATTCCTCAGGTGTCATCAAGGAAGACTCCAAAGGAAATGTTTGATGCATTGCCCAGTTTATTTGAAGGAATTAACATCAACAAAAAGATGACCTTGAGAAATCAACTCAAGGGTGTCAAGATAAAAAATCAAAGACCATGCAGTCATACTTCACTAGGGTATGCCACATTAAAGAACAATTAGAAGCTATTGGTGATATGATAGAAGAAGCAGAAGTTGTGATGACCACCTTAAATGACCTTAAATGGTCTCTGCTACAACCGTATCCGGTTGGATAGTTATGAAGCAAATCCGGTTGGATAGTTATGAAGCGAATCCGTCTTCCATATTTGAGATAAATGATAATATTATAGATAGATGATGATTATACAATGAAGTGGCCCGCTTAAATATAGCTTGGGCTTAACTTGAGGAGTCGTAACTTCTTAATAATACCTATTTACTATTATTAACTATTACTAATTATTACGTTTATTTATTATTTAATATTCGTTACATTGCCACCCCCTTTAAAGGGAGCTTTGTCCTCAAAGTTGTATTTGCATTGATTGTCTTTTATTCTTGATTTGTGTTGATGCTCGATTTGAGTTAAGTGATCTGGACTGGTCCCTCTATCTTGATGATGGCCTGGGTCTTTGTTGTGTTGTGATTCTTTCTGCTTAGGTGGAGAAACTCTCGGTCTCGGTCCATTGGGTCGGTACTTATTCCTTTCCATTCAAATTCCATGTGTTGCTCTTGCAGGTTGGTAGAGTAAGTCCCCAACGATGCTAACTAGTCAGCGCCTAATACCATGTCCACTTCTTTGAGAGGTGAGGCAACACAATTGAGTTGTAGGTGTAAGTTTTGTATGTACAATGATACCTTATGACATTTTCCTACTTCTATGTCTTGATTAGCGATGGTTGAGGCTTTAAGCCCTTTTGCAGGGAACACAAAAAGATTTAGTTCCTTTGCCTTATTGATGTCGATCAAATTATGGGTACTTCCATAATCGACCAAAATTGTGACATCCCTATCTTTAATTTTCCCATTAAGTTGTAGTCTTTTTGGTCCTGTTACTCGGAATATGAATTGTTCCGTTTTAAGGATGTCATGATTTCTCAATTGAGGTGGCAGATATTTTCGTGCGAGTGCTTGGCTTTCCTTTTGTTGGGTGTAATCTTTCTCTTACAGACTTGTTGAGTACACGTAACCGTCGCAACTGATGCTTCAGATGGGATTGTGTCTGTATCCGAATCAACTGTATCTGCCTCTCTTGATACATGTACTTGCTTCCCATTAATGATTTTGCAATGTACTGTGTGATTGGTCTTGCATTTATGTCCTGGGAACCAATCTTCTCCACAACGACGACAAGTATTCTTCTTGTTTTTCCTGTCACTGTCGGTGCGACTGCTCGATGTTTTTGAGCTTTTTCCAACTTCATAGCCATATGACTGATATTTGTTACATTGATGACCGGGTGACCATGTATCTTCGCAATACCTGCACTGGGTCTCTTGTTGTCCCAAATATCCCTTGTTAGGGTTACCTTGTCTTGGTTGTTTGAATTTTTCTTCAATAAGTTTTGCTTTGCGCCTAGCCTTATCCAAATTGGACACGTTACGTAATTCTAATTCGTCTCTTATGTATTGTTTACGACCAGAGATATATGTTTGGAGTCGCTGACCCTCTGTTAATTCTGGTACGCGCGTCGCTAACGCTTCCCATGCATATGTGTATTCTTCCATGTTGCCTTCTTGCTGTAGCCTAGTTAGTTTGGCGAAAAACTCTTTCTCTGTCACATCTTTGAATCTTTAAAAGAAATCATTTTTGAATTTGTCCCAATTGTAGGAACATATTGTTGTCGTTTTCTTCCACCACATGTACCAATTGTATGCCTGTCCTTCGAGTTGCATGGAGGCATATTTAATCTTCTCATCATTTGATAAGATTTTGTGAATGTAGAAGAATTCTTCCGCCTTGTTGATCCATGCCATGCTCTGTTTTGATTCTCCATTGAACTTGGGTAACTCTAATTTAGGTTTCATTGAGTATCCTCCCATCGATTGCATTGTGGCCCAATATGGTTTATGATGATTGTAGTCTCTATGGTCTTCTGGGATCTCCACTTTGGGGGGATTTGATTGATGATCATTGGTATCAGTTGTATTGCGACATGAGTGGTCTCCCTTTGGCGACACGAAATTCCTGGCGTCATCTCTATCCTTAAAAAACTGCTTGATATTTTCTAGTCCTGCATCGAAGTATGCTTTCATTTCCTCTCGTACCTTCCTCATTTCCCATGAGACTACTCCGGCAACTTCGTATTGCATCTTGCGTGAAAACTCTTCTTTTTCTTCTTGAAACTCTTTGTCAAGTTTGTCCATTCTAGTGTTTAGACCTTCGAAGATTTTTAACTCTCTAATTTGTTCTTTTTCTAATTTTTCAATTCGATCCTTTGTTTCTGCCATTGATTTGGTGCACATCGGGATCTTGTTTGTGAAGGCTAAATATAATAATGATTATTATATTTAATAAAATTAATAATAATAATAATAATAATAATAATAATAATAATATATATTATTATTATAATTATATATATACATATATATATATTTCAAAATTTGTTAATAAAATATTTTATAATAATTTATTATAAAATATATATGTGTTTTATTAACGTTTTTTTTTTGTGTGTAGGAAGGCGGTAGTTTGAAGGGAGGAAGGAGATCAAGGGCGGAGATGGAGGGCGCGAGCAGGATGACGTGGGATGTGGCGGCTGTTGATTTTTAGTGCAGCTGCGAGACCCATTCTCAGAGAGAATGGTACCCTAGTCATTTGACTAGGGTTCCTGGTCAAGTTAACCAGGCAGAATATGTGTAAGACCCTAGAAGGTACCCTAGGGCCCCCAGCTGTCTCCTGGGGTTCTTGGTCTAGGACCAAGCAGATTGATGCCATGGCAAAGTCCCTAGCATGTGGCTAGGGCCCCTATTTGTCTCTAGGGTATTCTGGTCTAGAACCAGACGGTTTCTTGGTCATGATGACCAAGCAGATCCTGCAGGTTGAGACAGAGACTTCCTAGGTCCTGCAGATGGTTGATCAACATTCAGCCTAGGACTGAATGCTCGACTTGAGGCTGAGGAACATTCTCAGGGAGAATGGAGATCCTGGTCATGGACCAGATGGTTGATCAACATGTCCCAGTCTATGACTGAGGTTCAGCCTTGAGCTGAAAGCCATTCATTGAGAATGGAAGATATTGTTGTCCCCTCTCCTAATCGGTTATTGCTAGGTTGCTTCTCAAGGGACTGGCCACCCCTTGGCGATGTCTCTAGTACCTAACCCTTAGGAGCAGCGTTAAGGACAAAAGGATTGCACCATCCGTTTGGATCTTCTCCCTTATACAGTGATGACAAAAATATATAAACTATGTATCTTAAGAGAGAGAAAAGTCTTTGGTCTTGTTGGTTCTATTTGCTTGTCCACTCTGACTTTGTGGTTGTTGACCCATGGTCCTATGGTCCTAGCACTCTCACTCACTCCTACTTTATGGAGTATTTTTACATAAGGATTTATTATAAATCATTGGACCATGTATTATTATAAGGCCTTGTCCCATTTATATTTTTGGTCTATTCACTTTATGTTGGACCTTTGATTTTTCACTTTATGATAAATTCATTAAATTTTATTATTAATAAAATCTTTATTATTTTATTAATAAAGACTTTATCGATTTTATTAATAAAGTTTTTTTTTTTTTTTTGGGACCATTTAACCTTATTCTAATTTTTCTTTTTTTATTATTTTACCTTGGTTTTTTAACTTATTCTTTTTTTTTAATTTTATTTACTTTATTCTATTTTTTAATCCTAAGTTTACTAACTCTAAAATTATAAAAAGCCTATGCTCTCTTATCTTACGATGAGCATATTTTTCATTTTCGTTTTGTTTTTTTTTCTTCTCGGGTAATATTTTTCTCGGGCTGTTTTCACGAGTAATTTTAATGTTGTATTTATCTATTCGGCTCTCTCCACGGGTTTCTGTCACAGCCACACGGATTTCTCCTTTACGCGTTTCTCTCACATCCTCACGGGTTTTCCTTCTCAATCTTCTCTCCTCGAGTGTGATCCCTGCACGGCTGTCTCTCCACGGGTTGGCTGTAATTATCTCTGTCACGGGTTGGCTGTAATCTTCTTTGTCACGAGTTTATCTTCTCGGCTGTAATTTTTGCTGTAGCTTATCTTCACGGCTTTCACACCACGGTGGTCTGTTTCACGGCTGTCTATTTGGTTATCTATTTTACCTTCACGGGTTTCACTTTACTATTATCTCTATCTCTCCTTCACGAGTATCTCTCTATATGGTTGTAGCATTTAACTGTTTATAACACTTTACTGTCACACGGATTACTGTCACGGGTTTATCCTTCGGTTTGGTTTCCTTCACGAATTACTGTCACACGGATTACTGTCACGGGTTTTTACTTTGGTTTCTCTTCACAATTTCCCTGTCATGGGTTTATTCTCTTGCTGATCTCCTTCACGGCTTCATCCGTGTCATGAATTATTTCTCACACTGATTTCCTTCTCCTTCACGGCTGCATCCCTTTCACTCCTTCACGGCTGTTTTATTTAACTGTCTTTAATATTCAGCAGCCTCACAGTTTGTTCATTGTGACTTTAGCATGCAGCAGTCTCACAGTTTGTTCATTGTGACTTTAGCATGCAGCAGTCTCACAGTTTGTTCATTGTGACTTTAGCATACAGCAGTCTCACAGTTTCTTTATTCTGCCTGTAGCATTCAGCAGTCATCACTATAATTGAACTCTGAGTGTGTGTCTGCTTACGTGCTTGACCTTTGTAGTCTGCAGCACCTGTGTGTCTTTCTTACTACTGTCATTTTAATTGAAGAACTTGAAGTCTGTTTTATTCTACCTGAACCTTCTCTCTCTTAAGGTACGTATATGGTTTATCTAGTTTGACTTGTCCTTTCAGTGACAAGATCAAAACTATCTGAGTATAAGGCTGATCCAAATATTGGTTATAATTCGTTAATGCTACTTCTCATGTACATGACATTTGAAATTTAGTTTACTATTCATGTCACTTGAAATTTATTTTATATTGTGCATTTGATGATTCTCGAGGACCAACTCTAATGCAGTGACCAAATGGAGCATTAAGTTGAAAGAGATGAAAATTATGTTTTAAATCAGTTTGAATTTAAATTTTGCAGTACAATTGTTTACTTTTCTTGTGTCAAGTTTTTATATATGCAATAAAATGTACATAACCTGGAATTTTAACAGCGGCGGGGAGAGAGGAAGGAGCCGAGGCGGGGGAGGACAGTGCAGGCAGAGTGAAGGACGGTGCAGGCGGAGTGGAAAGGCTGCGGGGCGAGTAGGAGGAGGCGGGGTCGTTGGAGTGTGCAGAGGCGGGGTCGCTGGAGTGTGTAGAGGCGGGGTCGCTGGAGTGTGCAGGAAGAGAGGATGTGGAAGAGGCGGCGTGGTTGAGAGGAGGCGAGTAGGGAGCTGTTTGTGCAGGGCACAACGTGGACGCGGCGGTGGGGAGGTGTAACTGGTCGAGAGGATGGGGAGAGAGGAGCACTAGGTGGAAGGGAGCAGGGCCAGAGTGCGCGGAAGGGAGTAGGGCGAGAGCGCGCAGAAGGTGGAGCAGGTGATAGGTGCAATGAGGGTGGCGGAGGTTGGTGGCTGCAGAAGTAAGCATCGCAGTGGGGGGGGGGGCGAGCAGGAAGGCTCAGGTGGAGTGAGGGCGTGAGGACGATGGTAGAGAGGGAGTGCGCAGGGGTGAGGGGGAGGTGTGAACTACAGAAGGAAAGTGGGGATATGGTGTGAGGAAAGGAGGTGAGAGGGAGCAGGATCGTGGAGGAGAAGCATAAGAATATGGGAGGCGAGCAGTTGCGTGGGGAAGAGTGAGGTGCAGGGGTAGAGGTGGGCGAGTGGAGAGGTGAGAATTTCGTGGAGATAAGAAGATTTATGGGAGTGAGTGGAATGGTGGAATGACGAGCTGGAATGGTGGAATGAGGAGCCGAATCCATGCTGTGAGGGGAGGAGCGATATCTCTGATACCAAATGCTACAACCGTATCCGGTTGGATAGTTATGAAGCGAATCCGTCTTCCATATTTGAGATAAAATGATAATATTATAGATAGATGATGATTATACAATGAAGTGGCCCGCTTAAATATAGCTTGGGCTTAACTTGAGGAGTCATAACTTCTCAATAATACCTATTTACTATTATTAACTATTACTAATTATTACGTGTATTTATTATTTAATATTTGTTACAGTCTCCCAAGGGATTGGGAACCTTTTGTTCGTGGATTATGCTCTAGAAAGAAATTGATCAAGTTTAGAAAATTATGGGAAGAATGTGTACAAGAGGAAGAAAGAATAGCAGTCAGAGAAGATAAGTTAAATGACAATGAAGACCAAGCTTTGGCAACTCATACCAAAGGAAAGAACAAAAGGAAGGATCATGAACATTCTCCTAGAAGAACTCAAAGATTTCAAAAGAACAAAACGACTAAGAAAGACTTCTCATCCTTTGAATGTTTTTCTTGTCAAAAGAAGGGATTGTTGCCGCTAGAAACACCTGGGATTAACGTGGCAGAAATCTTCAAGCCACTAAGTGTGTCCTTGGGGGCAAGTCTCGAGTCAAGTACTGTCACTTGATTCTTGGCTCCTCCGTTTAGGAAAACTCCTAACGAAGCCAAGGGGGGTGGACCCTAAAAGTTGCTAAGGCTAATTAAGCTAGCTAGTTCTGATGGATGAGTTTAGTTTTTTAGGAGTTTTTTAACAACAAAACTGACACAAGAGATTTGCAATATAATTTGAAAGCATAACAGCATAAAGATTTAAACAATATAGAAATTAAACATGTTTATCAATTCATTCGACACATGATAGCAATTAAATATAATTTGCAATGATAAATTAAGAAAGACCAGTGCTGAAAAATGGAGTCAAAATGAAATGCTGTTTGTAATGCTAGAAATGAAATGTTGTGCAAATGTTCTTGGCCAATTTTAAATTAATGTGAAAATGAGTGGATTATTAGGGGAAGGGGATTTCCAATATACCTTGGAAATATGTCCAGATTATGGCAAGGTGGCTCCTCACTCAGAAAGGTGGGCAAGATCGGAGTCTTTGGGAGGTGTTCAACACTACACCAAACGAGGGTCTAGTCTAACGGTATCCCGAGGTCGCTACCTAGTTGTTCCCGCTTCCTTTGAGGAATTTCACCACACTATGCCAAGAATCGATATGCCGGATTTTCGTATGTGGGAGGTTTATTAGGAAGTGTTAGACTAATTACTAGTCACTGAGTCCCTTTCTGGTTTGATCAGCATGTTCAGACATAGTTGCAGTGATCCAGAGCATACTCGAGACAAAGCCTTGTTAATTTTAAAAGTTTTTGAACATGGTTTTCTTTTTTATTAAGAACCCCAAGAGTCTCTTTTCTGGCCAGTACTCGGGCAAGCCCTTATTCTGAAATTGTACTTTGGGAAAGCAAAGGGGGTTATTTGCAAAGTAAATAACTAAAAAAAGAAATGTTTTCGAATTAGTACACTATCGAGGTAGTGGGTTAGTATCCAATTTATTTTTGCAAAAGATGAAATAATTTTGTAATGGAAAAGTATACGGTCTGCAAAAACGAAAAAAGTTACCAAGTCCTGAGAGAGTCAATGGCCCAATATTTGGATTGGACCAGGACGTTAGATTTTAATTTAACTTGGTTGATTTTAGTTAATCTAATCTAATGTGAAAATTATTAGGTTTGAAAAAATGACAACAACCACAAAAATGAACAGACACCAATCCTCCCTGGGGGGATGAGAAACAAGCTTTGTGAGCTTGCTTCCAAAAACACCTTTATTACAAGTTACAATGCCAAACTGGAAATGAAAGAACTCCCCTTTCTCATTATAGATCTTGGAGAAAAGAGGTTACAAATGATGAAGGCAAAGTAGGGAAGGAAAGGTAAGGTTCAAGGAGGGTTGTGGATCATCCAATATGGTCAAAGTGACTGCTTCAAAACCTTCTATCTGCTGTCATAAAACAAAAACCAGCAAACGATATTAGTAGAAAAAATGTCCAAAATCACTTTAAAAGTGACTTGGGAAAAATAAAAAAATACTTGAAAAAATTCTAAGTTAAAACTAGTTAACTGAATTAAGGAACTAATATGGATTGGCTAAAAAGCCAACCCTCTTAGGGTCTTGGACAGCCTTGAAAAGGCAGCCAATGAAGCACTTGATTGCTTGATATAAAAAAACTTAAAAATTTTAAGAGAATAAAACTTTAAATAATCTTAAAATTTGACTTGAAAATATTACTTAAAGACCATTTTCCAAGCAAGACCCAACAAAGAAATGATAACTTTAAACTATCTTGTATCTATTCCTAAAAAAAATCAGATCTGATTTTTGTGATAAACTTACTGAACAAATCAGATCTAAAAGTGTCACCAAATAGTAACCAAGGAGAAAATAATTTTTAGGAGAGAAAGAGTAAGTAGAAGAGAGCTTGTTGCCAGAAAGAAAATCAAACAGAGAATGCTTCTGTGTGGAGTGCTGAGGGACAATGTTCTTGAAGATTGTTGAAGATGGAGTGGGGTCAAACTTGATCCAATTCTCCTCCAAGCTTGGCAACCTGAAAGCTAAATCACAAAACTTGCATACCCATGAGATCTTGTAAACACATATAAACATAAATTAAAATAACATGCAAATAAACTTATTTAACATGCAAATCTTTGATTTCTAATCATACATGAAAAAATAGAAAATGAAAGTAAACTTACTTACAATTCCTATTCCTATTAATTCAAAAGAATCCTTAAGGCAAGATCTATATCAAGAGTAAACAAGAGATTTGCAAAAAAGGAACAAGTTACCTCATGAATAGCATCACAATGTTGATCCACACACCAATGCGCTACACATTTCAGCCTCCAAAGCTTCTTTATTCTCAATGCAAAAGAAATATAGCAGATTACAATAGCAAGCCCTCTCGCATCCAACTCTAACTAGTTTGGAATGAGAGAGGAGCTCATAATTTATAGCAAATACAAGAGAGGGGAGGGCGCACTAGTTGAGGGAGAGAGTGTGCCATGACATGAGGCTAAGATGCGGCTGTCTCCCACTGATCTAGGCTGCCAAAAATCAACATCAAATCAACCTTAAACATAGCTGCGTTTTCCTTAAAGTATGGGCCACTCTCTTGGGAAATGTGCTCCCCTCATTTAGCTGCCCAAAATGTTTCCAAAATGCCCTCTTACATGCCCACTAATATAGCTGATCCAAAATTGACCTCAAATCCCACCAATTTTGGATTTTCACTTTTGTGACTTTTTGCAAAATAGATGAAAAATAAAGTGTCCAAACACTTAGGAAAGTGGGTTTAGGGGTAAAATGGGTGCTCTAGGTTAGAAAATGAACACCTTGATGGCCAAAACAACCCCTAGACCATAATGTTATCACGTTTTCAATTTTTTTTACCCAAACCATTAAAAAATGGCTTGTTTTTACGGAAAAATATTTTTTCTCGGAACTTAAAAAAAACCTAGGGGGACCTAATTCATGTCCATACGACTCAAAATTTATGCCTAACATGGTTTAACACATTGACGCTTGCCCACTAATATAGCTGATCCAAAATTGACCTCAAATCCCACCAATTTTGGATTTTCACTTTTGTGACTTTTTGCAAAATAGATGAAAAATAAAGTGTCCAAACACTTAGGAAAGTGGGTTTAGGGGTAAAATGGGTGCTCTAGGTTAGAAAATGAGCACCTTGATGGCCAAAACAACCCCTAGACCATAATGTTATCACGTTTTCAATTTTTTTTACCCAAACCATTAAAAAATGGCTTGTTTTTACGGAAAAATATTTTTTCTCGGAACTTAAAAAAAACCTAGGGGGACCTAATACATGTCCGTACGACTCAAAATTTATGCCTAGCATGGTTTAACACATTGACGCTCTCTAATAACCTCTTAAGGCTTAAAAATTACGCTGAAAGCACCAACTTTGGAGGATTGAGTGAAAAACTCAAAAATTATTAGTTGTTTGTTCAACAATAAATAATTTCCAAGGAAAAAAACACTTGGGGCTAGTCGAATTAAGGTTTAAGTCCTAGGAAGCCGAGTCTTTTACGAAAAGATACCATGCTGGCACATTATTGCAATTTCCTCGAGGGGGTATGAACATGTGGTACAAAAAACAAAATGGGCCTAGAAGGCCTGATGGACTTCTGAACTCTGATAATGAATACTTTGACATGTTCAAACTTTGTCGGCTCACTTGAAATCCAACTAAGTATGAGTTAGTAGGCAAACATCTGGCTCCATCTAGGGACATGTGCTCTGATTGATATTTAATCATAAAGAGTATGTGAGAATTCCAGAATCTTTGGTTCCTGCACAAAATTAAGACCCATCAACATCCTATATATAACAAACCAAATGAAACAACTAAGTTATAAATAATGTACATGGCTAATATACAAAAAACTATAATACAGAAAAAGAATATGGTACAACAATAATATACAAAAGTAATGTACAAAAGAAGGGTTTAGAAAAATCCTGATAGATAATGCCCCCATGGGCATCCGAGGTTGTTGCTGGAGAAGAACTTCAACACCTGGCCATTCACTGGAAGAGTTGGCTTATCTCCATCCATGTCATTTAGATAGAAATAATTTGCACCAACTACTTCACAAATGATGTATGGGCCCTTCCATAAGCTGTCGAATTTTCCATGCATGCCCGTGACCCGTCTTCTCTCGTCGCTTGTCCCATAATAAAACTTGTCGCCAATCTGAAAAGGCCTTGGTCTAGTAGACTTGTTAAAGGTCCTTTTAACTTTATCTTGATTCCTGATACACTGGTCAAGTGCCTTCCTTTTGTTTTCATCCAATTCTATCAATTGATTAACTCTGTAATGTACTGCATCCTGATCTGAGCTGAAATCCTGAAGGAACTGATATACCAGAAGCTTTAAGTGAATGGGCAAAGTAACATCAAGGCCATCAACAAGCTCGAAAGGAATTTTCCCAGTTGAAACCTTCTTGGTAATCCTATCTGCCCACAAAGCATACTTAATTTTGCTATCCCATGCTTTTTTGTTATCACCAACTATTTTCTTGATTATGGTCATGAGGTTTTTATTACTTGATTCAACAAGACCATTGCCTTGAGGATAATAGTTGGAAGAATGGGATAAGACAATACCATATTTAAAGCAAAAGGAAAAGATGTCCAATGAACTGAAAGCAGGGTTATTGTCTGTGGTTATTTTGGCTGGAACCCCAAATCTAGTGATGATCTTATCTTCTAAGAATTCCATAAGCACTTGGTCAGTTTCCTTCTTGGTGGGTATTGCTTCCAGCCACTTGGTGAAATAATCAATTGCGGTGAGAATCCAAGTATATCCATTACTTGAATTTTCCTTAAACTGACCAATGAAATCAAGTCCTCACTGATGTAAAGGGGCTTGGACCAGTAATGGATGAAGGGGGAAAGCTTTCAACTTTTGCTTCCCAGTGAACAAATGACACTGGGGACAACTTCTGACAAACTTGTGCACTTCTGAAAAAAGACTAGGCCAATAGTAACCTACTCTAAGGATTTTGTGGGCTGTTGTTTCAGCTACAAAATGTCCACCACAAAAACCTGAATGAAACTCAACCATGAGTTTTTTAAACTCTGGCTCATCAATGCACCTAAGTATTAATCCATCTCGGTTTCTCCAACCTAGTCCATCCTGTGTTATGCAAGACTTGGCTTTTAATCTCAATGCTCTTCTCTTATGGCCAACTAGGTGATCTGGGCATGTGAGATTAAGGAGGAAAAAGATAATATCTGAATACCAAGGTTGCTGCTCTAACCTTTGAAGTTCTGTTGATACTCTTTGTTCTGAATTATTGTTCTGACAAACCATTCCTAAGGCTTCTTCATTTCCTTGAGTCAACATTTTAGCTAGGCCTTGTCCTTTTATTAACTTAGTGGGTTTTATCTCTAAGTCATATTCCTGAATTTTCGAAACCCACTTGCTTCTTATGCCTAGACAATCTTGTTGGGATAGGATATCTTTGACAGTTGTGGGAGGTAGATATCCTACAATCTTTGAATATCCAACATAGGTCCTAAAATGCTTAAGGGATTTGACAAGTGCATATGCATGCTTTTCCATGGTAGTGTATTTGAATTCTGAATTTTGCAAGGCCCTACTCATGAAAGCAATAGGTTGCTTTTGTCCTTCATTATTTTTCTGAAGCAAGACACTAGCAACTGTGTCTTCTGAGGCAAACGAAAAGATCCGAAAGTCTTTTGAATAGTATGGACTAATTAGAATTGGAGACTTAGCTATGGCATCCTTTATATTTTTAAATGACATTTTTCCTTCACTTGACCATTCAAATCTGGCATCTTTCTTTAATAATTTTTGTAAAGGTTTCATATGCTCTGCCAGATTAGGGATAAAATCATAAATCTTCTTATAAAGTTGATTTGACCCTTAAAGGATTGGAGGGCTTTTAAATTTTGGGGTAAGGGAACTTTCTTGATAGCTTCTAGCCTCTCAGGATCAATCTTGACCCCATCTTCGGAAATAATATGGGCTAACAACTTGCCCTCGTCAATCGTCAACACCAAAAGCTGACTTGGATGGATTTAAGGAAATGCCATACTTGCGACATCTTTCGAAAACTTGCCTTAGATGATTGACATGGTCAGATCTTTCTTTAGAGAAAACTGTCAAATCATCCTGATATATTTCAATGTTCTTATGAATCAATCCATTGAAGGCAAAGTCCATGGCCCTCTGAAAAGTGGCACTCACATTTAATAAGCCAAAAGGCATCCTTAGAAACTTATAAGTGCTCCATGGTGTGGTGAATGTTGTTTTATGTTGATCTTCTTTATTGACAAGCACCTGATTATATCCAGAGAAGCCATTCAACATGGACATCATTCTAGAACCAATTACTCTTTGAAGCAAGGTTTCCATGTTGGGAAATGGGTAATTATCTTTTAGGCATGATATGTTAAGATTCCAAAAGTCTATACATATTCTAATTGACCCATTTTTCTTTCTTTACAACTACTAAGTTGGAGCACCAAGATGAATGCCTTGTAGGTGCTATAATCCCTGCTGCTAACATTTTCTGAAGTTCCTTTTGAACAATTGGGGCCAACATAGGATTTATTTGTCTAAGTTTTTGGCGGAAAGGTCAAAATATCTCTGTATTCTTTGATTAACCAAAGGTCAAAACATCTCTGTATTCTTTGATTAATTCGATTAAGTCATTTCTTTCCTTTTCTTAAGTGCCTTTTCCAATTTTTATTAATTTGGGGTCTTTATCTGTTCCAATATTTAATTCCACAGAATCCCTTGGTTTTATTAAAAGTATACTGTTGAGATCCTAAAGAGATTTGGGATGATGGATTGTAAGGCTATGACTACGCCGATGACGACAAACTTGAAGCTCTTAAATGATGCTTCATGAGAGACAGTGGATGTTACATTGTATAGACAGATCATTGGCTCGTTGATGTATTTAACAAATACAAGACCAGATATATGTTTTGCCGTGAACATCTTGAGTTAGTATATGGTAGAGCCTAGACATGTTCACTTGGTTGCAGCAAAACATGTGATGGGGTACCTAGAGGGTACATTGGATTATGGACTCAGATATGTATCCGATAGTGAGTTCAGATTGCATGGCTATACAGATTCAGATTGGGCAGGAAATGCCGAAGACAGAAAGAGCACCTCAGGATGTTGTTTCAACTTGGGATCAAGTATGATCTCATGGCTCAACAAAAAGCAGACCAATGTTGCTCTCAGCACGACAAAAGTTGAATACATGGTAGCATGTTCAGCCTGTAGTGAAGCAGTTTGTTTTCACAAGATGTTGGCAGGATTGTTTGATACTGAGATAGATGTAATTGATATGCTTTGTGATAATCAGAGTTGTATCAAGATGTCAGAAAACCCGGTGTTTCATGATAGATCGAAGCATATCGAAATAAAGTATAACTACATCCGAGATATGGTGCAGAAAAGAATTGTAAAGCTCAAGTATGTTCCTACAGAGGAACAAGTTGCTGATGTATTGACTAAGCCTCTGTCTTGAATAAAGTTTGAATACTTTTGAGACAAGCTTGGTGTGGTTCGAAAGGACCTCCCTCGAAAGAGGGAGTGATGATGATGTGGTTTCTTGGAGCCTTGGTGTGGCAGCTCAGTCTAGGATTGGTATGTCAGTCTGAAAGGGCCTGGTTGACGCTGAAAGGGATTGGTATGTTAGCTTGACAAGGCCTGTTTGATCCTAGGGGGATTGGTATGTTTGACTAGGCTTGTTTGGTCCGAAAGGATTAGCAAGTCAGATAAGGCTTTTTTGGTCCCTAGGTAGATTGGTATGTCTAACTAGGCTTGTTTGGTCCGAAAGGATTAGTAAGTCAGACAAGGCCTGTTTCATCTACCAGAGTGCCCACAATAGTGCAGTTGCAGATGCTGATGACGATGATGTTGATGATGCTCCAACAGTTCCTTGCTAATGATGACAATAATGTTGATGATGCTCCAACAGTTCCTTGCTGCTGCTGTTGATGTTGTTCCAGTATTCAGATGTTGATGATGATGATGTTGCTCCAACAGTTCTTTGTTGCTGCTGATGACAATGATGTTGATGATGCTCCAACAGTTCCTTGCTGATGATGAAGACTATGATGATGATGTACTGATGATGATGCTGCTGATGATAATCCAACAGTTCCATATTGATGATGATGTTGATACCCCAGATATATGATGTTGTTCCAAAACTTCGTACGACATACATAGTTTCACTAGTTAGTTTTTGTTGTCTGTAGAATACCTTCCTAGTTAAGAGGGAGTGTTAAAGAAATGGAAATGCGGAAGATATTCTAATTGCATTTGTTTATTATATTATTATTCCTCCTTCGGGAGAAGTCATTAATGTAATTGGTCATGTAAGAGTCATTGAAAGAGTCAATGTAAACCCTCCTTTGTAAGTCGGGTCAATAGTACAGTCAAGAGTTATATTAAATAAGTTATTGAGTCTCCCTAAGTGAAGTCGGCCCAGTCAGTTAGGAGAAGTCGGCCCAGTTGAGGTAACATGTCACCCAACTGAAGATTATAAATAGAGAGGCTGAGTTGCTCATTTGCATCATTCACTCACTCACTCAAGTTCGCATAAGAGAGAGAGAGAAGAAGTTCGCTGCTAAAGGAGAGTAGCTGTTTTGTCTTGGGGTTTTATATTGTCTTGGTGAATTTTATATTGAGGAAGTTTTTTAGGGTTTTCTCCCTTGCAGTTTCCTCGAGGGAAATTCTTGTGTTCTTTGTGTTGTTGTGCTTTCTTTTTTCCAGCGATCCTATAGTTTAATGTTATTATGCTAAACAAGTAAAAACTTAACAGGAGTCCCCTCACTATTTCACGTGTCTGGGCTTTGCTAGAATGGTGATGTTGGATGACGGTGTATTGGGGTCCCTATTTGGTGGTAGCACCGAAAAATAGGATGTAATCATCTGAGTGGTGTCTGGATGGGTAGGTGTACTAAACATGGATGAACATAGACCTGTAACCTTCCTCATAAACATGTCCAAATATTGTTGGTCAAGGCATCGAAAAAAGATGGAGATAAGATAAGATAATATTATTAACGTTCAATATTTTTTTGTAATCTCCATGAAGAAATTATATTAGTGTACAAAAAGTAGAAAATACAAGCACATGAGTAGCAGGTGGTTTATCATCCCATCCTGGCTGTTCATAGGTTTAGAGTTGCTAAATTTGAAACAAAAATACCTAGCCCATGCATGGAGCCTCATTCTAAACTTGTCATTGTTTATCTTCCATGCATGGATGACTGAGAAACTATCAAGCAAGCTTATGCCTGCGTACATTTTCAAAACAAACAGATTGTCCAAATGGCCTCAACAAAAAGATTAGCAGTTCCTTAGATTGGGATTTCTTCGACACTAGAAATAAGAAAAAATTGACAAAGAGAAAATCGCAGAGTTTACTCAAATTTTCGGTCTTCTTCAGCATCTTCCGGCTTCTCTTCCACGACAGGACATTTGAAACTTGCCCAGTTGGAGGAGCTGTCCATGGCTGCTTTGACTGGGTGCGCTTCAGTCTTCCTGAGAGGAGAGGTCCATCGGTTCTTGGCGTTCCAGCTTCTTCATTTTTCAACCGCTGGTGGAGGTAATGTTACTTTTATCTTGGGCCATGATAGGCTCCTTGTCATGTTGACCTTCCCGAGTCTTCACTGGTTTGGAGATCAGTTAGTGACTTGGAGAGGAGGAGTGGATAGCCGGAGCCGGAGAAGGGGAAGATGTAGAATTATTGTCTCTGCTAACATCCTGAGCCTGTAAGAGAACCTGAGCCAGCATATTTTTGACCCTTCAGTAATGCTTGTGACGTATTCTTGCTCTCTGGCCTACTAGTTGTTGCACGAACAATTCCTCTTCCCAGTCGTTCAAGAAGTTTCTCAATTGGGTAGGAACAAAACTCCCATAGCCACTCTCTGGAGAGTCTCTGGTTCTCTGCGGCTAGAACGTCCTCTACCTTTGCTAGCACGTCGAGGGGTGGCTCGGAGCCTCCTGGACATATTTACAGTTGAAGATGGAGAATTCCTTCAATTCTTTGTGAGCTAAAGAGCCTTGAGAAAGCAGGAAGGAACCGGACCACATAAAAATCCAAAGCGAGGAGTTTAATGGCGAATTTGAACTTAACCGCACCGAGAGTAAAATTCTGCCCAATGCACTGAACATAAACACAAGTTGGATACCAAACAAGGCAATTCACATAATGGAAACATTCCTTACCAAAATCCCCATAATAAACCGCTTTGAGAGCCGTAGAATTGCTGCAGAAAGCCATGATTAGAACAGTACCTTCCCCCCAGCTATGCAAAATGCTGACGACCGAGTGCAATAAATCCTTAGGCATTGAAACTTGGGGCCATTTAATGCCAATTACATCCTGATCAGACGCGCTCCACTTGTTGAGCTGTTAGGTGACATCGTGTTGCTCGTTGCATGCGGCGGTTGATCTGCTAGGACACCCGTATTCATGGATTAACGGTCAATATATTACCACAAGTAGGTTAATGGGATTGCTAAGTGCGCTAGTCTCAATACATTGCGGGAGTTTAAGGGCCACTCCGATAAAAGGAAAAGTAGATCTAGTCTAAGATTTAAAACTCTCTAAACTAGGAAAGAAAGTGTTGCTGGAGGAACTTGATAGATATAAGAGCTGCTAAGGGTCTAGTGAAACCAGTGCCCCTTGGACTTGTCGTTTGAAGAAGAGGGGGTGACCTTGAGAATTTTGAGACTCTCTAAGGAGGCAATATGACCATCCTGATATCTTGTAGTAGATATGGTAATGAAAAACAAAATGCTTGTCCATCTCTATCTCTTGTAAATGGCATATTTGGGATATCTCGTCCTGTTGTGGAACTCATGATTGGCCTCCACTCGAAGTTGGCTTAGGGGGTCCTAATCACGTGCATCAAGTGCCATAGAGTGTTGGGGGATCAAATAATGAGGCAATCTCATAGTATGAAGAAGTGCTCTGTGTAGAACGCCATCTTGGGTCTTAGTCCCCTTGGTGGTTCGAGCCACGTGACTTGAACTTATGGCCTAAAATTGTATGGAAAGACACCATTTAACTATGAAATGGTTAAGAGAGGCAAGCAGGTCTAAAACACTGCTTCTTGTAATATACCTAATTTGGTATATCACCATTTTAAACATTAATTATGTCATTGTTATAAGTATTTGCTAGGGTCGCAACTCTTCATCATAAACCAAGTTATTCATTCATTGTAATTATTGTTTATCTATCTATATATCTATCTATCTATATATAATCTCGAAGCTGGCCTAGGGGGGTTCTAAGCACGTGCATCAAGTGCCATACGGTGTCAAGGTATCAAATAATGAGGCCATCTCATAGCATGAAGAAGTGCTTTGTGTAGAATGCCATCTTGGGTCTTAGTACCCTTGGTGGATCGAGCCACATGACTTGAACTCATGTCCTAAAATTGCATGGCAATACAACATTTAACTATAAAATGGTCAAGAGAGGGAAGTAGGTCTAAATCATTGTTTCTTGTAATATTCCTAATTTGGTATATCACCATTTTAAACATTAATTAATGTCATTGTTATAAGTATATGCTAGGGTTGTAACTCTTCATCATGATCGTTCCTCTTCAAGGCCATATAAGCACAAGGTATTCATTCATTGTAATCATTGTTCATCATACCTTATATATATATTATCCTTGTGGATATTTTAAATTTTGTGTCTTCTTATTTGTGATGGTGTAATGACCCTTGGGTTTGTTACAAATGGTACCAGAGTGAGTTTGAACCTCATTGGCTTTCATTCAAAGTCATTGTTGGTTACAACAAAGCTTTTGCAGTGGACGTCTATCACCCTTCGGTGACTATTGAATGCAAAAAGAGAAAAATAAGAAAAGAAGAGAGTTTGAGCACTCTCCGTGGGCAGCTTTAATCGATACACTCTTCTAGGTTCTTGAACTATCTTATCTTATCTTTTCCCTTTTGTTATCCTTGGTATTATGAGCGGGATAAGGCTTGACATAAAGAGTGATCAATCCAAGAGATTTGAACTTCTTCAAACATATGAGGTCCTAACTTTTATCATCCTCAGTAAGAAGCTACATTGCCAAGTAAATCTATAGACCTTTGCTTTGAAGTAGGGTAGTGATAATGATATTGATAATTTTATTAATGTCCAATGGGTGACCAAAAGATAGGTCAATGGGATTGCTGAGTATAATGATGCTATTACAATGCGAGCGCGCTGAAGTGGGTCCAACAAAGCAATACAATAAAATTTAAAAGTATAAATGTAAATGTACATTGATGTAAGTGTTTGGGGAGCTCAAAACTTTGAGATCGAGCAATTACTCTGTAGAGATGCTTGGTGAAAATGACACTAGGGGCTACAACCCAAAAAGTTATGGTGTTGTTGGTGTGTTTGGTCCACTAGATTAATTTCTCCTAACATCTGAGGCTGAATTAAAGAAACTTAGAATGGAATAATGTCCAGAAGAACGGTAAAGAGGGATTGTGAGTTGTCCACTGTGATGTTGTATGGAGGGGTCACCCGCCACTAAATTGTGGTTGATCTCACATGTCTGCTGGTAAGAGATTGGGTGTGGCTGTGCTACTGTGATTGTCAAGATGTGGATAGGGCCCCTTGGGATCACACAAATCTAGAGTTAGGAACGATGCTGCTATCACTTTCTCTCGTAGTACCCTAGTTTGGGAGCACATTGAAGGAGGTAATCATTTGGGTGTAATCTGCTCTAGGAGAGTAAGAGTATAGAGCTTGAAGGCTTCCTGTATGTATATGGCTAAACAAGTTTGGTTGGGGTATTGAAAGAAATTGGAGAGGATTTGCAGCTCCCTGAACAAACAAAGGAAATGTACACAGATCTTGTGATAGCTGGGGCAATAGAAGATGAAGTGCTCCTTTATCTCATGCTCACAAAGATGATACAATTGGCAAATCTTGTTTGACTATCTATCTGGTGATTTGTGTCTGTTCGAAGCCAATGGGAACCCACGTGGAATTGGCCCAAATGAATACTTAGGGATTGTGCCCAATGATGAGAAGTGTATGAGGGCTGGATGATTAGTCCATCCCTCACGTCCATGAAGTGCTTAGCATAGAACGCCATCTTTGGATGCAGTCCACTTGGAGGGTTGGTCTAGGTGATTTGTATGCACTATTTGTATATGTCCTCTCTAATGCTCCTTTTCAACTCCTGTCTCATGGGTAAGAGATGACCATGTGCATCCAAGGAGTATCTGAACGAGGGGAGACAATCAATCTCACTCTACCAAACCAATACTGGACATGGCTAGAGGGGTGAGCTAAAGCAATGGTCTTCGATGACTTATAGGATAAATAGGGATACCGATCTCGTTCCTTCGTCGAGTTAGTGAATCTTTGAATGCGATGTAGAAGAGAAACAAGGTTGAACATGGTCTTAAGCCGAAAAGGTTGGACACTGAACTTTGCAAGGATGATGGGCTAAGGTATTGTTTGTTTGTATTTGGTGATGCATCAAAGGAGAAGGGTTCACACTCTCTCAGTTGAAGCCCAATTAAATTGAAGTAAACAAGGCCCCTAAACCTCAGAACCTTATAAAGCTGTGGGTTGGACAAGGGCCTTTGTGACGGGAGTGTGCCCAATGACAAGAATTCTATGAGGTCTGGATGATGTGTGCATCCCTCAACTCCATGAAGTGCTCAACATAAAACATCATCTTCAAACGCAGTCCGCTTAGAGGGTTGGTCTAGGTGATTTGTATGAACTATCTGTAAATGTCCTCTCTGATGCTCCTTTTCAACTCTTATTTCATGGGTAAGAGATGCTTAGGTGCATGCAAGGACTATCTGAATGAGGGGAGATGATCTTTCTGAACCTAACAAACGAACATTGGACATGGCTAGAGGGGCGAGCTAAAGCAATGGCCTCCGATTATCGATAGGCTAAATAGGGATACCGATCTCGTCCCTTCGTTGAGTTAGTGAATCTCTGAATGCGATGTGGAAGAGAAACAAGGGTGAACATGGTCTCAAGTTGAAAAGATCAGACATTGAACACTGCAAGGATGATGGGTTGAGGTATTGTTTGTTTGCATTTAAATGATGATGTATCGAAGGAGAATCGTTAGCACTCGCTCAACTAAAGTCTAATTAAATTCAAGTAAACTAGGGTTTCCCAGACCTCATAAACTTATAAAAGTGTGGGTTGGACAAGGGCCTTCGTGAGGGATAACTTGGATAGAATATCCTAATTGTGATGCTCAAAACATTATCTCTCAAGGATGGCTAGAGAGGCATACCCTTTGTTGACTCTGGATTGAAGAGCATGTCTCAAATTGAAGTTTGGCCCAGAAAACTGTACACCCAAATATGTCTTATGTGTTGGTAATCTCAATCTCCTCCCTGTTGCCAACTAAGTTGTACTTGGTTGGATTGTCAAGCGAGCGGGCAGAGTGGAACATGATACATGTTCATTTTTGGTGATTTGATATCCAGCTGGCCTTTTAAAGGCCCCAGTTTTTAAATTTTTTTTTTTCCACATGTCCATGGCCCTGCGGGGTTTGTAATAAAAACGTACTAGCATGGGGTTTTGTAAAAGACTTGGTTCCTTAGGACTTTTTGGCTAAGTCAGGTATTCCAAGGAGTTTTTTCACCTATCTATTATGTCTTGCATTAGTGCATAACATAATTAATTGGTTTTTCTCCTGCTCCTCCAAAGCTGGAATGCCTGGGGAGGCTGACGGGCCTTAGGGGATTATTAGAGTCTATGGGTCAATGTATATGAACATGCTAGGCGTTAATTTTGAGTCATATGGACATGTGCTAAGTCCCCCTAGGTTGTTTTTAATTTTCGGCAAGTTTTAATTTTTCCGTAAATTGGGCCATTTTTAATGGTTTATTTAAAAAATTTGTAATTGGCCTAAAGGGGCATTTGGAGGTATTTTTTGCCTTAGGGGTGCTCGTTTTCCAACTCAGAGCACCCCCTTAACCCCTAACCCCACTTTTTCTAATGTTTGGGTGCTTCAATTTTTTCCTATGGCTCAAATACCTAAAAAAGTCAAAAAGTCATGAAAAAATTGAAAAAATGACTAATAAAATAAAAAAGATTTTGGAGTAAATGAGGATCAGTTTTGGATCAGCACCATTTGTGGAGCATATTGGGCTGATTTGGTAGTGTTTTGGCAGCCCCATGTATGGAGAAAATCGTGCCCATGTGAGAGGGGTGCATTTACCTTGTGGACAGCCCACGTTTTTGGGAGGGAGCAGCACCATTGGTGCTGGCTGCTAGCACATTTGGTGCTTCACGTGGGCAGCTAAATTGATGGAGTGGGCAGCCCTATCCCCTCCACCTTTCATGCCACCACTCCACTATCATCTCCTTTCACCAAGTGCGCCCTTCACCCTCTCTTGCTCTATAAATTGGAGTGCTCTCTCCATTGTTCACTAGAGAGTTGGAATTGGAGCATGAAACTTATGATTGCAATATTTTTTCTTGTATGAATAAAGAAGACTTTGGAGGTCAGATCTGTGGTGTCCATTGTGTGAGTGGATGAAACATTTTGGACTTATATGATGGAGGTAACCTGTGCATAAGTTTTGATATTCAATAGTATCAACTGTACTCATTGGAAAGATTAGTACTAATTTATGAGATAGACTAGTTTCAATTTGTTTATTGTCTAGTCCATTTTTATATGTTTGCAAAAGAAAATCATGCCTGTATGTTTCATTTGTTTATGAGTGTTCAACATAGATTTCTTTTTCAGATATATCTCTACACTTGATCTTTGTTTGCAAAGTGTGTAATGTGCAGGTTATTTCAAGTTCAGTAGGTGGATCTTGTTTGTTTCCTCTTCTCTAATCTTTGTTTGCAGATGCAGTCCCTCGAAACACCACAAATATTACTCCAAAGCTTCGGATTTCAAGCAAAATTTGGCTCATTTTCTCTCTCTCCTTTATAAACAAAAAATTTTCTTTGGTTAACTGGTTACTTTTTTTTGGAAATATTTCTGATTCATATGCTCATGTCCATATTTTAAATAGATGAGAAATCATTTCATGAAGATCTAGTCTAGTGGTTTGTTTGAGCTCTCATTGTCTGACTGATTAGATCTTTAATTCTTTCAAAACTTGCAAAAAATCGTAAAATTTTTCAAAGTTTTGTTGAGTAGTGTTAGTTTTGGTTTTAAAGTGTATCTGGCTGTTGATTAGAGCACATAATTTGCAGCTCATAAAGGTTGCAAAAACCCCAAGCAAACAAGCATTACTGCTTGTTTTACTTGGTCAAATTTTGAAATTTTTACTTAGATTTTCAGTTAGAAATTTTTGGGTTTTTTTTAGGAGGTGTTCCAAAGACACTCTTAAAGTGTTTTTGGGCATCTTATACTAATAATTGCTTGCTGGTTTGCAGCAAAAGACGAACAGGTAGGAGGAGGTGCTGCCGAAATTTCGAGGATCCAGGCAATCCGGAGGATTAAAATTCATATTTTTGTAAAACCGGTCAATTTTCCCTCAAAATTGTAGGCCACCAAGTCACTATAAGTAGACTGGGGCACTTCTTTGATCATTGTAAAAGATTATTAAACGAGAGCAAGTGGGCTAGCCAACGCCCACACCCCATCCCCCCCAGGGGTGGCCTGTGTTGTCTCTTTTCATGGTGTGATTTTTTAGAGTGTTTTATTTCTTTTATTTTCGGCATTTAATAAAATTAACTAGGATTAAAATTAACCTTGTTGGTCCGTTCCACTGGCGGGCCACAAGTTCACTCACAACGTAGTTTTTCCATTTTTTTTACAAACTCAAAACGCCCCCCTTGCTTTCCCGAAGTAGGGTTTCTGTATGAGGGCTTGCCCGAAATACATGCCTGAAAAGAAACTCCTGGGGTTTAAAAAGATAAAATTTGGTTTCATAAAATTTTTCTAAAAAATATCAAGATCTTCTCCCGTATGCTCTGTGGCCGACTTGCAGCTCAGTCTGATCCAGTTGGTACACATCAGAAAGGGGGAGACGACTAGTAATAGGAGCTAACTCCGCCCCAAATAAAAACCCTTTATGTGAAAATCCGGCACATCACGAATATTTTGCCGTCGTGGGGAAATTTCTCAGAAGGCTTGGGACAACACTGAGTAGTGACCTCTTGGATACCGTTAGGCTTGCCCTCGATGGCATAGCATCTGAACACCTCCTCGAGACTTCGATTCAGCCCAAGCCTGAGAGGGAAGTGTTGATTAGGTTGTCATTGATGCCAACGATGTCTGGTCATTGATGCCAATAGTTAAGTCTTGGTGCCCCTTGTGGAGCCCCTGAGGGTTAGTGTTTGGTTTGTGGTTGTCTGTGTCAAGAGGAGACCTTTTGACTTTGTCCAAGCCCAAGCTTGAAGCCCTTGGAGGCCTTGGGAAAATGGCAAAAGCCCTGAACACACTTTAGAGTGTTTAAGTACCCCTAAGGTGTTTCTCTGGTTCCCCAGTTGTTTTCCAGTACCACAACCTATGCCCTAATATTCTAGAAAGTGTCCTTGGTGGGTTGAAGAAGTTGCAAGAGTCCAAATGAACCTTTTAGTGGTCATTTGTGTTTATTGAGGTCATGGTACCCCAAGAGAAGGTCTAGCAACCCCACAGGTGATGTCATGATGGATCTTGACCCTTGTAGGTCCCCTGGTGTGGTTGAGGTGGTTGAAGAAGCCTATGAAGCCCCTTGCTTGATGAAGAAGCCCTGAAGAAGTCCTTGGACCCACATTTGATGGCTTAATGGTCCTTGTCCCCTTAAAGGTGATGATGTGGTCATTAATGACTTGATGAAGACTTGGACCCCTTGATGAAGATCTTGATGCCCATGTATCCCTTGTTGGGGTCATGGAACCCTTGGAGATGGTCATTATGCATGAGAAGGTCTGGCACCCACATAAATGGCAGCATGATGACCCTTGGACACTATATGATCATTGATGGTGCATTTGGAAATGATTTGGGTCTTGGAATCCATACATATGGTGGTTTGTAAGCCCATGATTGTTGGAGCCTTTGATATGATAGAATCCTTGGTCATGATTCCCTCATCACTTGGCGATGGAGTCCTATGTGATGGGCTTGAAGTCCATGGAAAGTATCTTGTTTAAATAATATATGATACCCTTGAAAGAGTCCTTGAAACCCTTGCATGCGGTGCCTTGGGTATTGAACCATGGTGATGTATGGTCCTATTTGTGGTTATATGGCTATTGGGATGTAGATGGAGGTAGATCCCACGGACGTGCCTTGATATGTTGAAGAAGACTTTGAAACTCTTGTAGTTAGTGGTATGGTCTTTTGGCACCCTCATGTGTGGGGTCTTTGACGTCCTGGACACATTGAATAATTTAAGGGTATTAGACCAAGAATTTGCAAATAAACCCATCATAGGGAGATAGTCCTCGTCAAGCCATTTCCATTGATATGTGGAGCATCTTCTAACTCCTTATGGTTGAAGAGATATGAATTTTTGAAGTTGGTGTACCCCACCTTTTTGGGTGAGCCGACCTAACAAAAGAAAATTTAATTATTTGTAATTTTGAATTGCATGTCGGCCCTGTTTGAGGTAATAAATTTCCTCCACGACCTATATAAATAGAATATCAAACATTTCATTTGCTCATCAATTGGAATTTCGCAACTCTTGGAGAAAAGGCGAAATTTTGTGGAGGATAAATTTTTGGGCATCTTTACTAAAATTGGCATAACTTTCTCATACGGAATCGGAATTACAAAATTCTTGGCTCGTTCGAAAGCTTGTTACAAGGGCTATGTGATGACATGATCTAGAGTTTATTTTGGTTTGTCTATTGTTTCTTGACCTTATGATCTTCAAAAAGGTATGGCTCATGCTTCTGGGTTTCTCTTGTAATGGCACATGTCTCTCATGGATAGAGTTCATCTTTGATATTAGTATGTGAGCCTATATGTTGGTATATATATTTGAAGTCATTATGGAGGGTATGATGATGATGTTGCATAACTTTATGCTATGATATTATACACTTTATGATGATAATGCATGTGATAATGATGTACACTCTATGAAGTTGATGCACTCCTATACAATATGATGTACATGCATACCATAGTGTGATGATGCTCTCCTATGCATTATGATGTATACTTGATGTTGATGTGCTAAAGAAGTTTACACAGTCATGTTCTAGATATGCTCAACTTATATATGATATGATCAGTGATGTTTACACAGTGACATGCTCAGTGTATGTTGATGTGCTAAAGAAGTTTACACAGTCATGTTCTAGATATGCTCAACTTACATATGATATGATCAGTGATGTTTACACAGTGACATGCTCACTGTATGTTGATGTGCTAGTGATGTTTACACTGTTGTATGCTCAGTAAAGTGCGATGGTACACAGAATTATGTATGCTCAGTGGTGTATGTGGTGATATATAGAAACAATAATACAATGATGACATTGATAAAATGATGAACGGTGGTATTGAGCAGTGAGTACATTGATTCAGGCTACATGAGCAGATTCCTTAACTCAGATTGGCTGAGTTGTATGAATAGTTGGTTTGACTCAGGTGGACCGAGTCTAGTATACCGTTGGTTAAACTGAGATTTACTAATTCGAATGACGTGAACAGCAGATTGATTGGTACAGACAAATTGATTACTCAGTTGATGAACAGTGTGGCACAGTTGTGATGAGCAATGGTCAGTTGATGTGGTTGTGCAATATAGTACAGATTGAGCAGTGTGATACAGTTGATGTGCAGTAGTCAGCAGTGACAGTGGTTGTGCAGTGTGATACAGATTGAGTAGTGTGATACAGTTGATGTGCAATGGTCAGTAGTGACAGTGGTTGTGCAGTGTGATACAGATTGTGCAGTGTGGTATAGATTGTGCAGTGTGGTGCAGGTGTTGGATAGCCGGTCCATAGGATCAGTGCAGTAGTTAAGTATCTATCTTCATTTCAGGGTGGTAGGACGGGGCAAAGAAATATAGGGAGCTAAGGCTTCCTTCAGGTTGTAGCCTGTAAACCAGGGGGTTGTAGCCTCTTTCCAGTTGTAGCTGGAGAATTGAAGTCTTTGTAACAAAGGGGGTTGTTGCCTCCTTCCAGTTGTTGCTGGTAAATTATTATTATAAAGGCTTCCGTGGTTTTTCCCCCAGGACTTGGGTTTCCACGTAAAAATCTTGTGTACTGTGTTTTGCTATGCTTCCTATGTGATGATGATATGATGATATGTGATGATGAGCTATAATTGTTAATAATGCTGATGATATAATGATAATGTGGTAATACATTAATGAATGATGTATTGAAGAAGCAGTTGATGATTGTTAAAGTTGAAAAAGTAATAAAAAGCTATACACACTGTTCACCCCCCCCCTCTCAGTGTGCTCGGTGTGTCCAACAGGAAGCCACGCTTCAAAATTCCGGACATGTTCCCCCGTACCTCGCGTATATTGGGAACCCACCTGCCATAATAAAAAGATCACCATTACATTAATTTTTAAATAAACCAAGAACACTCGCACAACATCTACTTTTTTCTGCTTATGCATTTGTTTATTGACTCCATTATAAGGCACTGGTCTTGTTTAAAGTTATTTCATATTATTGACAAATGTGCAAATAGATGATGATTATATTGAATGGGAGTAAATGATAAATGATTGTTTTATTTCACAAAAGTATATGCTGTTTATTCTTGGTTACCAAAAATATTTTCCTAACTCCTAGATTAGACGACTTAGTTTTTTCTTTTCATTTTTAGGGTCCACCCCCCTTGGCTTCGCTAGGAAAGCCTAGACGGAGTAGTCGAGTCCCAAGTGACAGCACTTGACTCTGACTTGCCCCCAAGGCCACACCAGCAACTTGAAGACTTCTGCTGCGTTTTCCCCAGGTGTGGAACCAGGCGGCAACACTCCCCTCTGAAGAAGAAGTGGTGATTGAAAAGTACCTTCTTCGACCCCTTGAAGATCATGACCATTGTTTTACGTAGGTTGATTGTCATTTGTTGAAGATCACAAAAAAGTGCTAAAGAAACTAGCTGTCTTTGAAGACCCACCAGTGAAGAGGCTAAGAGGACTACTTCATGAACGAAGAGCAAAATAGATATCAAAACCTGGTGAAAGAGGAATCCATCCCCTTCCTGGATATGATTAGGTAGGAGAGACTCCAACTCATCAATGCAGTGATTTGATTCAACCAGCTCTATTTGGATAGGGAAACAACTACTTTGAATCTGTAATATCAACGACAACAAGATGGAGGCTCCGTATGGAATGAAGACTTCAAAAGTTTGCCTTTATATATGCAAATGGTAGAAAACCCTAGGTAACCATAGGAATGGAAACTTTGGGCTTAAAGAAGGGTGAAAGTGCCAAAGGACACCCTAGAAGGAAGGCACAACCCTAGATTAGGGTTTATATCTACAAGTAGTAGAGAAACCCTAGAGTGATGATATGTGAAAACCCTATTTCTGCATTGTAAAAAAGATGGGTATGAGTAATATTTTTCGGATCAACCAAAAGAATTGAGAGAGTAAGGTTCACACCTGCTCTTATATCATGTGGAGATTTACAAAGGTCAACCAGAGAATGGATGGAGCCAAATCTCATCCAAATTCTGAAATAACAACTTCTTCACAAGTATGCCAGAGAGAGTGCAAAACCAAGTGCATGTGTGCTGAAAACATAAATGCACAAGTGCATGCAAGAGAAAATGCTATCCAAATTCTGAAGTAACAACTTCTTCACAAGTATGCCAGAGAGAGTGCAAAACCAAATGCATGTGTGCGGAAAACATAAATGCACAAGTGCATGCAAGAGAAAATGCTAATCACGAGAAAATTGCTAAATACTAGTGCCTTTAGGCTTATCGCACTTTGATATTTGCATCATAATAGAGGACTTTGGAAACTGTACTGGAGGATCATATAGGTGATATATTGGAATGTGGGGCCATGTACTTGATTAAAAAAACCTGAAATGCAAAACTGATGAAGTCATACCTTGTTCATGGGTTTGGCGCAGCGGATCAAACCCATATGCAGATTGCACAACTAGATGTGCATTATTTGTGTTAACAGTATCATTTAGAAAATTCCGTTCGCAAATTGTTACTCCTTCGAGTTCTTCAATCCCTTGAAGACAAGACAAGAAAGAGTTGAAGACACAACTCATTTTATGACAAAAGGAAATTTTGAGGACGTTGTGTTCAGCAAATGAGAAGGCTCCATAGAGTCTTCAAATAATCGCCTGTATAGACCCAAGAAGGAAATAGTATCAGCTCTTGCAAGAAATCTGTATTGAAAGGTTTCTGTAAAGGGGCAGTGCAAGCTGTAGCCAGAAACATGTAGAGCAAGAGAAAATATTACTGCAAAAATTAACAAAAAGAAAGTATTGGATTTTGAAAAAGGGGAAAAACCCTAGTAAATCCTAAGAGACGGTTAAGAAATCCTGTATCTGAAGTGATTAGGGCAATTTCTCTAGCCAGAAATGTGCAGATTGCCGGTAGAAAAAACCAGATCTAGAAACCCTAGTTTCTGTAACCTTTAGGGTAATGCCAAAAATCTCCAAGTTGGTGAAAGAAAAATAAATCTGGCTGAAATATGCCACTAGCCAAAATTCTCTAAAACTGCTTTTGAAATATTCTACTAGCCAAAATTCTCCAAAACTGCTGCTGAAATATGCTAAAATAAATAAGCAAGTGGACCCTAATGCTAGGCTTACCAATCATGCACAAAAATATTTGTAATTAATGGTGAATGGTGAAGACTGGCACCACCAGCCCTACTAAAGTGCATTTCCAACTATCAAAACACATTGAAAAAGCCCTGATATTGCTATCGGTAGAGTTTCTTTCGCATGACAATTCTGATGACAGATCGGCATGAACACCGAAGAAAAAAAGCTCTAAAATAGCATTGAAATGAGTAGGGAAGGTTCACACCCACTATGATACCATTCTGAGGTCACTAACAGAAAGAGGGGATTGAGTGGAACCAGAATGCCAATGCAAACACCTGCGGTAAAATAAAAAACTAGCACTAAAGAAGTGCGCTGGGGCTGAACCAAAAGTGTGCTAGAGAGAGAGCTGCCCAAGTGTGAGTGCTCTATACATGAGATGCACAAATGCATATAAAAAAATAAAATATGCGAACTACAAGTGAATGCCAAAGATGTAGTGCTTGTAGACTTAAAACACTTGTATTCGAATGCCTTAGCTCAATGATCTTGAAAAATGATTTAGAAATGAGGTTTGAGTTGTGTATTTATTCACACAATTCAAGTAGGGTATTCTTCCAAGAGTGGTTATGGGCCCACATAAGGAAGGCACACTCCTCAAGAGCTGTTGTGTCTACATATCAAAGTTTACTTAAGATGGCCTTAACCATAACCTAGTATTACAATAAGTTATAGCCTTAGCCATAATGATTGCCTAACCAAATGTATTGATGACATTATATTAGTTGGCCATGGCCACATCTCAAGATTATATCCATCCTAACAAGTTAAGCTTCAACAACAATGGGTGATGGTCTGATGTCATTTTTTTGTAACATTTGTGAATTTTGAAGTTTATGATTTTCATTATGCTGTTGGTCCAAGACATGATAGTGTCTACAATGCTTTGTCTGTTGTGAGTCAAACATGTGGCCTTTCTCAAGTCCCTCCAACAAGCTAATCCATTACAGATGTTTAGATTGTGGGCATTGCACATGTGTAGGATTTCCTGGGATTATGCTTCCTAGACTGTGTTTCTAATGCCTTTAGTGTTGTTATAACTTTGTCTGTTTTTGGTCTTCGCTGGCTACCCACTATTTCTGCCCTTTTACCTGCTTTTTTCATTTTTTCATTTTTTCATTAGTGCTTTCATTTTCTGTTAGAACCTCTAATTCCTTGTTCTAGCCCCCCTCCTTCACCTTTGTTTCCACTTCTTATATCTCTTGCACTTTGTTTTTGTAGAAATTTCATGAATCGGGGCGATTAATACAACTTCAGAAATTTCACCTCTTTTCTAAAGGTTTCCCAGATCTTAACCCTGAGAATTTTTCAGTGTTAAGCATGTTATGAAATATGATAAAACAACAGCAATAGCAGGCAATAGTTCACCACTTAACAACTCCACTCTACAATGCAATCCAAGAGAAAAGATACCAAATGTAGGTTTCAGTCCTCTAGGGCAATCTTATTACGCATAAACCAGATCTCAAAATCACTTTATGACAGCAGTAATCACAATATTAAATTTGCCCTATCTCCCTCAAGATTGATGTTAAATCACTGAACAATTTCAGCATTAACTTATGTCAAATCAGCAAGACATACAAGTCCTGAAAATTACTAAACCATGAAGTTAAAGATAGCTGAAAATAAAATCTGCAATAAGACAATTATTGGACAGTTGAAATCTTCATATATATATGTAATAATGAAGTTCACGTACATACCATAGCCTCATCCCATGGCTAGTACAACTGTACAATCCTCTAGATCTCCAAAACTGTAGCTTGCAAAAACCAAGAAAACCCTAGCCAGCACCATGGAGTCCTCACAAGCAAGCATCGCACTAGCAAGTCCTCCAAGGCAAGACATCTCCTGTTCTCACTCCTCAACAAGTACAAAATAGGGTTTAATCACAAAACCCTAGCACCAATGTCTCCAAGGGATGAAACATTAACCCTACTATTCAATATGTTTAGAAAAACTCTAGTAAACTCTAGTGTCTCTGAGACAAGAGAGAAAAAATACAAAGATGAAGAAAAATGACAGAGTAGTGTGCTCCTCTCTTCACATCTCTAATGCAAGATGATTATCAAGAATGAGAATTAGATCATCATCTCAACGCCTTCTTCACAAGAGTAAACCCTGGTATCTCACAAGAGCAAGCTCTCAACAAAGATGTCTTGTCTAGACTTCATAACTTCCCCTAGGGTTTCCTTAGGAACACCCTAGCACCTTGTTCCAAGAAGACATGTGCAAAGAATATAGTACAAAATGATAATGATGAAACAACTCCCTTCTTCCTCTTATATATATGAGAGGTAAGGGAGGCTAACAAAACACGTGGGCCTCAACCCTTACAAGTATTGAAAAAGTACCAAGGAAGTGTTTTTCCACCTTGTGATGCCTACAGTGGATAAAACATTAAAAGTAGTCCCTAGTCACTTTATTAAAGTGAAAAGCACTTTATAATTTTAAAGTCACTTTATAAAGTTTGCTCATGGTTCTATTTTTTAATTGACTTTATGAGAAATAAAGTGGGTGAGGAATTAAAAGGGTCATTAATGTACTTAAGTGAAAAGTGCAGAAAATTCATTTATTAAATAATTAATGAGCCTTAGATCTCATTGAGCCAAGATCTAATCTTGGCCATTGCATCTCAAGAAGAAGTTACCATGAACAAAAAGGGGAGAAACTAGGGATTGAGGCATTCGTTCTTCATTTTTGTGATCTAAGAGATTTGGAGAGCAAGAGGAGAAGAGAAAAAGAAGAGAAGAGAAGGCTAGGGTTTTGAAGAGAATTTGACCTAGGGAGGAAGAAGACTGAAACTGGCACGAATCCCAAGGAGTTTATGAGTGGCACAAATTCCAAGAGAAAGGCACAGTTTTCAAAGCACCGTACAGCAGCATTAAAGTGCACAGAAATTGAAGCAGGCCGTACTATACCAGGCCGTGCAGCAACACAGAATTGAAAGCAGAGTTGGCACGGATTTCGAGGTGAACTACAGCATTTATTGCTGTCAGCAGGCCATACAGGACAGCACAGAAATCGAGGCAGTGTACTGCTGTTTGCATAGAAATTGAGGGACAGAATTTGCACAGAATTTGAGGCCGTACAGCAGAAATATGGGCACAAATTTCGAGGAGAAAACACAAATTTGCAGCAGGCCGTATTGTGACAGTTTGGCACATTTTTTGAGAAGAAAAATTGGTGAGATAAGTACTGCTATAAATTTGTGTAATTTGTCTGAAAGAATAAAAACTTCTCTCTCCTATCAGGTTTTCCCTTCAGGTTTTTTCCTGAGCCAATTTGGCTAAAAATTCTTTGTTTGAATTTTATGTGTGGCTGTTATAAATTTTCCGAGTTTGAAAAAGTGAAAAGAAATTCCATGTGTTTCAAGAAAAATTAATTTTTTATGCATTGAAGCTTAATATGCAGTCATGGGGTTTGGGCATTAAACTCTATAAAAAATTAAACTTGAAACCGGGTTGGGGTTCCAAAATTTTCAACAAGCAACTTACAAAGCGACAAGTAGGCTCACACGTGGAGCACTATACTCCGAGGGTACACATGTCAAGTTCCAAGGTGAGGTTGTACACAAGCAAGGCTCGAATGCAAGGGTGCTCCACGAGATCTTTTTAACACTCCTCTTCAAAGCCTCCAAGGACTCCAAATCTCCTCTTAAGCCATGTGCTCTATTGGGTCCACTCCTTGTGCATGAACATTGTTGCAACACTACCTCATGTTGTGTAGGGGTCAACACCATCACAAACACTCCTCCAATGCAGGCCGTTCTCCAGTCAAGCAACGTCGTCCATGTGGCCAACATGTAGAATGTCACCAGGTAGTCTTCTGAAGATTTCCAACACCCTAAAAAAGAATGCCATGCAAGCACCCAACTTAGTTCCAACTATCACTAAGTGAACCATCTCCAATGTGCAATTCCATCACAGACCATCCAAGGGCTAATCATACAACATGTACCCAAAATCTTATGAAGCACCTCCAACTTAAATGACTTGCCATTTAAGTCATTTATTTTTATTTTCCACCTTTTCTAGTCTTTCTTCTATATCCTTTCAACCCATTCTTTTTGTTTTCTTGAGCTTGTCCATTGCTATTGTTATCACACAATCTCTAGCTGTTTGTGGTGGATATCCCAATAGGGACGGTAGAGGATACAACTAGGAGGGTGTAACTGGCAATAGCTAGGTCCTCCGCTCAAATGAACGAAAGTCACGCTGGACAAGGCTACTGTCACTCTAGACAAGGCACTTGGCCAAGTCAAGGGGGAGACCTTGCTCAACCAGTGATGGTTGAGAGACAACAAATACACCCAAACACAGAAAGATGAGAGATGAAAGCAAGGGATGAGTGTAAATGAGCTCCTATGTTTGATTCCAGCCAATGAGTGGACACAAACAGTAAAATAAGAGTGATGAGATAAGTGACCAGCAATCGGAAATAGTTAAATACTACGATTATAACAAGAGATTATATGGCTGAAATGATTAAGGGACCTGTAAAAATAGAAGTGATGTGCTATAATGAACTACCCAGGGAAATGGTTGAATAATGAGTCAAGTGGACCTAGGGCAGTAAGAAAATGATGTTTATGATCACTTCTAGAAGATGGTACTTGATTTCCCAAGGTAAAATGACATTAGAAATCCAAATCAGAAGTACCCAGAACCCCAAATCAACCTAATTACGCAGCAAGAGAAAAATGTCCAAGTGGGGCGTTTTTGCCAGGTGGACCAGTGCTAAAATTATGGGCAAATGGAGTCTAAATGATTTGAAACTTGATTCCCTAAGGTAAAATGGTGTTCTAAGCTCGAATCAAGACTACCCACAACCCAAAAATTAACCCAACAGTGAGATTGACTGAAATACCCAAGGAGGGCGAATTCAGCAGGTGACCAGCTCCTAGTTCTAAGGGTAATCGGGGTTGGATTCGAATGAAACTTGAGATATGAGAGTTTAAGCATATATCATTACTGGGTTTTTAATTAGAACAAGTTCCTACGGTGAAATCCTAAGTTATCAATTTTTTAGGGTTTTTTAAATGATTGCAGCTTAGCATCTAACAGTGAAAGAGAGATTATAAGAAAGGAGAAAAGATCAGTACCCGGATAATGGAGAGGGTATTCCCGTGCTGAAGACACACCCTGAAGATCAAGTGCAGAGTTAAACAACGTTTTCCCTTCAGCGTTTTTGGAGCAGCGAGTGAGCAGGGGCGTTTTTCTTGTACCTGCTAAGGAGAAGATAAAATCAGTTTCTATGGCAATATGACAATAATAAACAACAAATGAGATGACAAATAATGAGAAAAGTGAATGACAATGAGAGTAAATTCACTTCCCTGTTGGAGAACCTAAAGAAAAACGCTAGCAAGGAGACCCTGTCTCAAGAGCTGCGTTTTCCCCTAGTGACCAGCTTCACCTACAAATCGAAAATGCTCAAGGAAATATGGGAACACCCCGATTAGCTCAACAATGCATCAAAAATGTGATCTCAATCAACACAAGAAGAATCCAACTCCAAAATCACAAGTGACTCAGTAAGAATGTCTCTCCATAATCTCAATGTCAAGTCTCTACAATGCCAAGAAGAAGTAAAATGGAGTGAGTCCATTCTCTTATAGAGATGGCTCACACTCTAACTAGGTTTCCCCCCAAAATGGAGGGTTGAGATCATCTCCTCATCCACAAAATCGAATGGTGGAGATTACTCAAGGAGGGGGGTGCGAATTGCCCCAAGGAGAAGCGCACTAGTGGATAGAGAGGGGCCCATGTGGGCCATACAACAAATGCCAATGGGTTGGGGGGTGTCTATATGGGGTTTTATCCCCCCAACCATATACAATAAGGGTCCCACCATCAAAAACAAGAAAATCGAATTCCCCACTAAGGAGAAAAAAACGCCCCTATGGGCCAAATCGAACTCAAGTGGTGAGCTGTCATATGAAGGGGCCCACAATGCCCAAATATTACCTCAAACATTACCAAAAATACCTTAGTAATTACCTTTGCCATTGCCAACCTTTAATTTTGCCATTCACCTATAGTTGCCTTAGTCAAATTCTGATTTCCATGTATTTTCTGTTGGTTTATATGGCTGAAGATGAAAATTGGGCTTTTGACCCACTTTTATTGCCGGATTGCCGAACCGTCTGTTGCAATGTGATTGTGGACCCCAAAAGTACTAGGGATGACCACTCGAATGACCCCGATCCATCACTTTGACATTATTTGTCCCAAATCCATGATTTTTAATTGAAACAGGTCAAAGTTGAGCAATAATAATTAAAAATCTCTCAAACGGTTCAATGTTTTGCAATTACGTCAATTGCATGCTCATATGGAACCCCTGTAGATAATAAATGATCAAAATCGAAATTCCGATCACAACATTGTTTCGGGCCCATTTTGGCCTAGTCAACCCAGTTTGACCAAGTCAAATCTGGTCAACAATAGTGCTAGCTGAAACCTGTATGCAATCATGAAGTGACAAGGCTCAATTAAACAAGTTAGTACATTACTAAGCAATAAATGATAACATGGTGATAAAAAATTCATCAAAATCTCAAAATAGTACAAGGCCCTGGTGAAGTGGGCCCACCACCTCCAAAAGACTAGGATGCTATACACATCCATAGAATTGACCACCTTGCTGACTCTAGGTGATGTGGGCAACAAAGTAAAAGATATGGGGAGACGAGGATAAAGATCATGTGACCATTAGACATCTCGGGAAAGCGAGGTCCACTGAGGTAAGTATGCCATGACAAAACACGGGGAAGGGAGGTGCCCCACAAATGGGTATAGTGCAGGGAAACCACCACTAGTCATCTAACAAATATCGCACAACTCACATCCGTATCCGAAGAGTCCGTGAGGTACTTTTCTAGAGCCGCCAAACTGGGTGTCCGACAAACCGTAACTTGAGACTCTAGGGGGCAATCTTGAGCTTGTCCCTTGCTCCTTCTCACCTCCTTGTCCCGCAGGACTAGGTGAGGAATAACCACTACAAATGCTGACATGTATGGCTGACCAGAATCCATGTGTGTTCATAAACACATTGCATGGATTTTACAATGAGTTTCATACTTAGCCCCTTTTTGGCTAGATTTTACATTTACAATACAAAGGCCTTTTTAGCCTGATTTACATTTCATTTCTTCATGTTTTCATGTCTTCATTTCTTCATGGCCCTCTTGGGCTACATACATATCTCAAAAGATATAAACATGGCGCTCATACTGCAAAGGTAATTGGGTGGGTAATACATGCTTCGACGACAAGTGGGGAGCACCTGGTGAGGCTACACAATCCTAACTGCATTGCAACATCGAGGGCAATCGACAGGAGCAAATCCCAGGTCTAACCGTGTATCTCACACACTAAAGAGCCGAGGCACAATAAACAGGGAGTCATGGCAAACTCAGAGATCAGTGGAGAAAGGGGGTCCTCATGATCACAAATCAGAATCCAAGTTGGGGAAGAAGTGTCATGGATGAGTTGAATGGGTGGAGAAGGTGATAATGGTGCTAAAGTCGGCTATCGAGGGGCTAAGTGATCAAGCCTAAGCCAAGTATATAGGACATGACTCGGCGTGCATATACATAAGTCTAACCGGAGGGGTGGACTGACATCACCAAAGGCCCAAACACATCATATCATAAGTAGATCACCAAATATATCATCTCATGCAAAGTTAGTGTACTAGCAAGTATAAAAGAGTCTAATCTACAACATAAGCAATAATCAATATATGAAATACCTTCTACACCATATACTTGCTGCTATTGAACCTGTATCTGAGTTGGATCTCTGCTGAATCTGGGCAATAATAAACCAGCACTGTACTGTGATAATCTCGATCAGAAAAAGACTAGGCACTGTCTCAAATGGGCTTGTGTCAAAGCTTGGCAAGGAAAGGTAACCCTGTGGTAGATGGTAAGTCCAACTGTATGTCCCCTCTGATATATTTGCTAGGGGCAATCTGAACAAAAATGCCTCCTCTGGAGGTAGCTGATCTCCTGATCTGGAAAAAAAGTACTGTGCGGTCCTCGGCTGCACAGTCTGCAGTGTGGAAGCTGCTCCTGACATAAAATGTGATAACAACTATAATTAGGTATTTGATGTGCTTGATCCATATAGATAGTTCTTTCAAAGGGTTGAGTATCAATGGTTTGGTTGTGAGGCAGTAATTGATTACGTGTTTCTCTATTGAGACATGTAAATAACTATTGTTGTCAAGAATTCTCCATCTTTTTAAAGCTGATCTACATGGTGGAGCAGGACCATGACACTAGTTGTTGGTTGCACTAGAATGTGAGCTCACAGGGAGAGCTTAGATGAGAGGGACTTATAGGGAGTGAGGGAGGGTCTTGCAGGGATAATATATGCACGAGGAATGGGAATAATCCTAGAGAATCGAGAACCAAGACACATCCCTTAGGGAGTCTATGTGCGTATCACACGTGTTGTCCACAAAAATGTAAGGACACATGACTGACACGGGTTTGGCGCATGTCTTGTGAAAGGACATGCCAAATCCGTGCTGGACACGAGTCCTAAATGTGTCCCGTGTGTCTGACACGTGCGGTGTAAGGAAAAAAGTGACTTGTGTCCTCTTGAAACATGATTGAACACTTTTTTGACATTTTTGGTTGAGGGAAAGGCATTTTGTTGGTGAAGGGTTTTGAAGGATTTGTAGGTAGAATTCCCAAGTTGTTGTTTTCTTCATTCATTCCATTGTTTTCATGGCTCAATCATCAAAGGCAATGGAATGGCCTTGTTGGTGTGTTGTCCCTCCTCCAAAGTCATCTACCTTTGTTGATGCTAGTGCTCCCTCTATTACAAGTGGAGCTCCTTCCAATCCTAAAAGAAAGTCTGCTATAGCAAGAAAACAAGCTCAAGAAAAGAAATATCCATTGTGGAAGTATGTGACAAGACAACAAGGGCCCAAAGCAAAGCTTGTTTCCGGGGGTGGTGATCTTTGGACATGTTATTTTTGCAACAACACATACAAGAGCACTGACTTTTGAGATAAGGGCCATCTGTTTGCCATTGAATGTGGACTTGGACCATGTAAAGCGATGAGTGCTACCAAATGAAAAGAAATGGAAAGAGATGATAAAATTGGCTCAAGGAAGGTGGAAGTAGCAAGTAGGAAATAAAAAAAGAGGATACTCTTCCATTCTTGAGGAAAGCTACTAGCAGATTTGGGAGTGGGAAAGGCACTTTGTTGGTGAAGGGTTTTGAAGGATTTGTAGGTAGAATTTCCAAGCTATTGTTTTCTTCATTCATTCCATTATTTTCATGGATCAATCATCAAAGGCAATGGAATGTCCCTGTTGGTGTGTTGTCCCTCCTCCAAAGTCATCTACCTTTGTTGCTGATAGTGCTCCCTCTATGACAAGTGGAGCTGCTTCCAATCCTAAAAGAAAGCTTGCTATAGCAAGAAAATAGGGTCAAGAAAAGAAATATCCATTGTGGAAGTATGTGACAAGACAACAAGGTCCCAGAGCAAAGCTTGTTTGGGGGGGTGATGATCTTTGGAGATGTTATTTTTGCAACAATACATACAAGAGCACCTACTTTTGGGATAAGGGCCATCTGTTTGCCATTAAATGTGGACTTGGACCATCTAAAACAATGAGTGCTACCAAATGAAAAGAAATGGAAAGAGAGGAAAAAATTGGCTCAAGGAAGGTCTAAGTAGCAAGTAGGAAATAGAAAAAGAGGATACTCTTCCATTCTTGAGGAAAGCTACTAGTAGATTTGGGATTGGGATTGCAAGTCAACTGCAAAGAAAGAGGTTAGCCCCAAGTGGTGGTCCAATAGACAAGATCTTTCAACAAGAGAAGCTAGAGGAGATTGACCATACCATCAGGTTCTTTTTCTATCTCAAGTTCATTTCATTTGAAGTTGCGCGATCGCATTTGTTTATTGAGATGTGTTGAGCTCTAGTTGAAAAAGCTCCAAAATGGTATGTGTCGCCTAGGTTAGCTTATAACCAGCATTGCAAACATCTTTGAGTTAACCTAATATGTTCGATTTCTCCCAAGTTTCTCAAGTTGTCATTTTTTTGATATTTTCATTTTTTTTAGGTCCGAGTTTATTCTTGTTGATAGTTTTTGATATTTTCCTTGATATTTTCGATAAGTTTCTTTCTTGACCCTTGGCGATATATGCGTCGAAACAATATTTGAAACATTGCTTTGGTTAAGGCAAAGGAGGTGGATAAAATGCTAGAACCCATTAAATCATCATGGCCTTCATCCGATGCCAGTATTGTTTTTGATGGATGGATAGATGCAACATGCCATCCACTCATTAATTTCATGGTGTCTTCCCTAAATGGAGTAGTCTTCTTGAAAACAGTGGATACTCTTGGAAAATACAAGGATCCGCAATATATTATTGAGGATGTCGGTGTTGATTCTTGTGTGGAAATTATCATAGGTAATGCCAATGTTTGCTAGTCCTCTAGCTTGCTTGTGGAAGCTAAATATCCATATATATGTTGGACACCTTGCATTGTACATTCTTTGTATTTAACACTTAAATCTATTGCTTCCTCTTACGTGGTACTAGTACCAGCGCACCTTCAGATGTGCCTTAGGGAGAGAGGGTCATTTTTTTTCTTGACCAGGAGAAGTGTTATCCAACATTTTCTGAGTGGAGGTTATGGCTAGATCCTTTGGTCCCTCTCCCAGGAGTACTATGGCTTAGTGGCATTGCTGACTGCCTCATGAAAGGGATTAAAGCCTCTAGGGGTGGGTCACTGAATGACATGATCCCCACCTTGTTCTATCATTTCGGTGCCTCTTTCGTCAACACTGAGGCTCATGCCTCTCCTCTAGGCCACCATCCACACCCTCCTGGTCCTCGAGTTCAGCAACGCCCTCTCTCCTTCGTTGTCTTTGATGATGATGTCATCCTTCTTCCAGGCCTACATTGCTTGATTAGGGGGGGAGTTGAGGGATTTTCACTACTGTTGGGGTTAGATGGGGCATGACATCCCCCCCTTGCCTACTTTAACCTTCAGTTTGGAGTATTTTTCTCATTTTCAGTCATTTTAGTCACTTTTGGATGAACTTTGAAAAAATGCCCCAAGTTACCCACAAATTTGATTATTTTATGTTATAATTTTAAGTTGAAATGTTTTAATTTTAAATTGACACTTTGAAGCATGTAGGCTTGGTTATTTTGTAAAAAGTGAGTGTGAGATCATATAAATAATAAATACAATCTCCCCACTTCATTTTTACACACAATTTATGGGATAAAATTCATATGCTACTTTTTTACCCTAGAAAGGCCTTATGAAGTGATGTGCACCTCTTGGAGGGCTGATTCTTGTTGCTCTTGAATGAAGTTGGATGCTTTCTTTGTCTTGCTAATGCTTTGTAGATGCTAGAATGGTTGGAATAACTCATGCTCAAGTAAGTCTTTTACATTTTTAAGGTTTGCTTGATGAATGGTAGGTCAATTTTGCATCTTGAATGATTGAATGGTACCCCTAGGGCTACATTCTCTTTGAATAAGGCTTTTGCTTACTATTTTATCCTCATTGCATACTAAAAACGCTCCCAAGAGGAGGTTTTTGCAAAGTTTGGCCTTGGAGCTCCAACTTTGCCATAGTTTAGACTCTTGAAACCAACCCTAGAGGTTGTTTCAAGAAGCCCTAACCTAGTAGCAAGGAGAATTACCTTCAAGAGGAAGGCTTGTCAGTTGTCACCTTCCTCTAAGGCTAGGGTTTGGGGTAACAACCATTAAAACCCTAAGTTTGTCCATTTTCTCTGCATCAAACCCTAGTTTGAATTTTTGTAAATATTATTGCTAGGTTAAACTTGCATTTTCATGGTAGAATTAAGGTTAAAATTAGGTTTGCAATTTTATAACAAAGACTAAAAATAAAAAATTATTTTTCTTCATTTTTTGGCCTCCCTAAAATTTCGGCCCTAAAATATTGCCCCTAAATTCTTGCGGCCCTAAATTCTCGTGACCCCAAAATTTCGGCCCTAAATTCTTGCCCGAAATTCTCGTGGCCCAAAATTCTCGCGACTCCAAAATTTTGGCGCTAAATTCTCGCGACTCCAAAATTTCGGCCGTAAACTCTCGCGGTTCTAAATTCTCGTGACCCCAAAATTTTGGCCCTAAATTCTCGCTGCCCTAAAATTTCGGGCTTGAAATGCTCGACCTATATCTTTTAATCCTAAACAGACCTGCAAAACTACCAAAACTACTATACAAGCACCATCCTAACTCTCAATTACTTTGTGTTTGACTCCATTAGAGGCACTAATCTATGCTGTAAGGTGTTTGGAAGGAATTTGGAATCTACTTGGCAGGTGCATTAAAGGGCTCTTTCCTTGGGACAACATTGGATCTCAAAGAAGTAAATAGATTGGACAAAGGTGACAACAGCCCAAGTTTCGTATGTGATTGCCTTTCACTTGCAAGCCTAGCCTGCTAGTTTGAATGGTAACACTTCGGATGTGACATGGATGGGACGTCTTATTGATGATGCATGCCATATCTGCAGTTTTGTACAAAACCATACCAATTCCCTCAAAATCTGTAAAGAGTAAACACATCTAATCATTGTTGAAAATTACAGATATTGAGTTTGCCTCCTCATTAATGCATCATGCTTAAGAGGTTGAGGGAGGTCAAGACTACTCTTGGTTCCATGGTTATTTTAGAGTTTTGGTCTTTTTGGAGAAAGTTGTATCAAACTTCTTAAAAAATGGTCAAGGATGCAATGCTAGATGATTGTTGGTTAGAGATGGTACATCTTGCTATTAAGATCATGGACCTTATCATTTCTTTGCTGCGGTTTGTAGAAACAGACAAGCCCATTTTAGGAGATGTTTATGAAGGGTGGGGTTCCATGATTTAGGTAGCGAAGTCTATTATTTTACAGAATGAGTGCCCCGAGCTATGTTGTTGGGAGCGCGGAGCGGAGCGAAAACGAAATTTTCAAAAGGTCCCGTTTTGGGAGCGTTTTTTATATAGTATATATTTTAATAAATTTTGATGGATTTATATTTAAAAAACATGTAGGATGTTCAATTAGTTATAGAAAACATGGATTAAACCATATAACATCAATCATCTAGTAGCTAGAACTTATAACATTATCATCAAATGATCAACCAGAACAACTTTTATAGGAGCTTGGCAAAGAAGGGAGGTACCATAACATTGTCATTAGATGATCAACCTAGTAAATGAGCTTTTAGTATACGAGAGGTAGGGCGCGTCTCGGGAGCGGGAGCGAGGGGGTAGGGGGCGCTCCCACGTAGCATAGGCCTCGAGTATGGGACATTAACAAAGAGCTTATTCATCACCATACGAGATATTCTTTCAACAAGATATTCTTTTCAGCAGGTGGGATAAGAATGGCATGCCTTTGCATTGCTTGGCTCATTCATTAAATTTGAGGTACTATAGTAATGGTCGAATCAATGGTGGGCCTTCACACATAGTCCCCACTCACAAGAACAAAGAGATTTCATAGGGGAGGAAGGAAGCATTTAGAAGGGTATATTAGGAGAGCATCCCTTGATGAGGTGGAGGATGGCTTCATAGAGTTTTCCATTGGCACTTGGAGATTTGGAGGTTATGATGTGCTTAGAGACATGGCAGTTTAGAAGCGGTATGCTTGGTCACCAACTCATGTGGTAGAATGCCCTATTCTATAATATTTAGCCGTGAGGATCCTCTCTTAGTTTACTTCATCCTTTTGTTGCGATAGGAATTGGAGCACATATTGTAACTTCAAAGAATATTATATTTGTACTTTATTATTCCGAAGATGATTCATTCCTCCGTGAAGATCTTATTGTATATCCGGAGATGTTTATTCCTCCGTCGGAATGTGGTAACTTGGGTTATTAGACTTCCCTAGTGGGGGTCGGCCCTGTATGTGTTATGTGTGTCAAAGGGTTATTAGACCACCCTAGAGGAGTCGGCCCAGTCAGTTGTAGTGGGGTATTTAACCCAATGGTTAAATACGAGCCTACATGATTTGTGTAAAAGACAAGTCAGAGTAGTGTATAAATAGAGGAGGTGTATTCCTCATTTTACACACACTCACTCACTTGAGAGTGGCGCACTTATGAGAGAGAGGTCTGCTATGGAGAAGGAGGAGCTTATGCTCAGGGTTACATCTTTTGTATTTGTTGGTCATCTATATTGAGGAAGCTTAGCTGGGTTTTCTACCCCATGAGGGTTTCCCAGGATAAATCTGTGTCTCTTGTGTTTATGTTGTGCTTGTTGTTTCCTCAATGATCCTGTATATGCTATTATTGTGAAATGGAATGTAATGCTGCTATTTTCTGTCTTAGCATATTAAATCTTAACATGGTATCAGAGCTAACCTGAAGGAAGGCAATGTATGGCACTTACGACACTTGCTTCACTTGCGACAATTTGAAGGCTTGGGTTTTACATAGCAAAAACTAGTCATCGTGGAACTTTCGCTATAAATCCATTTATGTGAAGGTTCAGGATCTAAAAAGTTTACAGGTCGGAGTTAACGTCCCCAGGTACCTTGTGTCCAAAGGGCACCCTCAGATTCGTTGTACTTTGTGAGTTATGATCAGTACAAGTTAGGGTTTCTGCCTCTTCCAGATCTCAGTCAAAATCAGGTGACCTAGGCAAAAAGGTCATAACTTGGGCTAGGAAGCTCCAAATGAAATTTCGTAAAAAGTGACAAGTAGTACACAGACTGTACTATCTCAGGAAACTTTTTCAGAGGCCGAAGCTGAACCAGTGACACATGGCACGCCTTACAAGTTCGCCCTCCTGTTTTATCCCATAAACAGGTCACGTTGCGACACTTGGCATAACTATCTCTTAGAAAATCCAATTGAGGTCAGACCTGTCAGGATGGAAAAATGACAGGTCAGGCTACCACAGAAAATGTTTTTAGACCCTGTGGAGCGAAAATTTCGGAGTTACAGCAGAAACAATCAGGTACATATTTTTGTGAAAACAAAATGATTTTTGGAGCACCTTCATTCATGGCTTCCGGAATTTAGGGTTTCGGAGAAAGTTAGAATTTTTGGAATCGGAGTCCACGGCTGAATGCTACTTAGGAAAATCGAAATTTAGGGACCAAGATCGAATTTTTTGGTTGGGTAAAAGACCGGGCTTGATCAAACCCCAGTTCGGGATTTTGATCGGAAAGATGGAAAATTAGGGCTTCAGCAAAAGTTGGAATTTTTGAAGTCTGTGACCACGGTTGGAAGCTCTTCAGAAAAATAAGAGTTTAGAGCCTTGGATCGAACTTTTTGATTGGGAAGAAGGGTGGGCTTCATCAAACCCTTGTTTGGGATCCTGTACCGAAGATCCAGAAGTTTCGAAGGCAATTTTGAGGGGTCAAATTTTGGAGATTTCAAAATTGAAGTATGCTAGCTTGATCAGCTCAGCAAGACACATCGTTCCATCCATTCAGAAGTGTGAAAGTCAAAGATTGAATTTTTAGGGTTTCTCTAGCAAACCCTAATCAAGCTCCAGATCAAGTTTCAGGGGGAGTTGAGGGTAAGGCCTTACATAAGAAGACTACAAGAAGTCTCGACTGGTATGACTTAAGGAAGTTTAGGTATGTCTTGAAATCTGATTCCTGATTAAATTCATAATGTGTTTGTCTTCATAGTATTTATTAGTACAATCTTGATTAATGTCAGAATTGTCTTATCACCATAGTAACAGTATGAATGCATGTGAATGATCGAAGACATTCATTGATTAGGGCTATATGATTGTACTAATGCATTATGGTGTTGTGTGAGGTTGATGTTGTCTGCTAACAAGATATAGGTACATCATGAAAGACAAATCAAGTTCTATGACCATGACAATATGAAGACAAAGACTCATCCATAATCTTTGTTCTACTTACGAGGTATGTATGACTTTGTTATATTATGCTTAACCTATGAGACATGCAGGTTCTAGCTCAGGATCTCAAAATCATTGAAGAGATTGTTTAGGTATGTTGTACATAACTAAGCAGGTATACTAATCCAGGTATGTTTTCCTATGTCAAGTTAGAATCTTACCTTGTGTTAGGATCCCTTATATAAGTATACTTGGTATGATTGGTTATGCTTCTTCATAAAGTTAGTAATCAAGGGTTTATGCATATTATGTCTCTTATCTTGATGATTTAATTAACTAGAAGAGTACTATGATCAAACAAGAATATGCATGAGTAAAAGAAGACTTCCTTGAATCCCTGAATACTAATGATCATGACTATACATTTTCAAGATTATTTAGAATTAGAATGTTTTGATAATATTGAGAATATACTAATGAATGTATGCTTGTGTAAGAGATCATGATGATGACACTAGTGCACACTTGAGCATGCACAGTGGTACAGAATGAATAGAAGTTCAAAAGACATATAGAAGATCAAGCGAGAGGCAACCACACAAACATAAAAGATAAGTATTTGAGTTGTTAATTTGAAATAGTAAATGATATTGCTTGTATGCATATTTGTATTCCTAGAATATATGATGCTGAGTGTAAACATTCATAGAGCATTGAACAGTATACTACTAATATGCATATGATTGGTAAGTTGGACAAACATTCCATTGTTGCTTTTCTAGAATGAAACCTCTTTGCTGACATGCTGAGAGCTGTGCACACTCTCGATAGTATGTTCTGGTAGAGATGGAAGGCATCTAGATAGCCACTGTATGCATACAGGATATGGGAAAGTGTTGTGCCAAAGTATTGGTCAAAATAGTTGCATAACTATGTAAATGATATCTGTATGCATAATAGGTTATCATGTCAATATGATTTGATGATTATGAAGTATTACTAATCATGTACTTAATTTTAATTTGTAGGAAAGATCATGATGAATGATGGACACTAAACAAGCGATGGATGTTCAACAAAAAGATTTACAAATCAAACACACTATAGAAGGCTTGTGGCTAGAAGATTCTCTTAGAAAGAGGAAGAGAATCATGATGAGATGTTTGCTCCAAGTGGCTAGATAAGACCATTCTCTTAATGGTGTAATTAAAGAAGAAGTGTGAATCAGGTTCTGTATGGGTTCCCAGGATCGATAATCAATTGATGAGCTTAATGATCACCATGGGTGATGTGGATCTCAACCTTTGCTACAAGGTTGAATATGGTTTCTATACACAGATGACATGGATGCAAGAAGGAACTCACCACAGAGTTCGAATGATATTGAGGCTCATATCAGTAGACCCATCTAACGAGAGATGGCACAGATAGATATGTAGAAGATCATTCAATGCAGAGTGTGAATGATGTTCAGTCACAAAAGGAGAATTGACAGTTTCTTGATAAGCTTGGGCTTTACCAAAAGTAAAGTTGTTCCTAATCTTTACCTTAAGGTTATGGATCATACTATTATTGTATGTAGATGATATCTTTTTGACAGGGAATGAGAAACATATCATGAAAAGAAAAAAGAAGATGGCTGTAGATATGAAAATGAAAGATATCAGATTGATGCATTACTTCCTAGGTCTAGAAGTATGGCAAGGCTCGTAAGGAATCTTTCTCAGCCAGGGAAAGTATGCTGACAAATCTTGAGAAGACTTGATGTGTTGGAATGGCCATTCTCATGGATTCCAACTTGAATCTGTTAGCGGATGACTCATCAGAGTTAGTGGATATAACTCTGTACAGAAAAATTATTGGGTCATTGATGTATCTAACGAATACTAGGTCAGATATATGCTTTGCTGTGAAACACCTTGAGACAGTATCTAGTGGAACCTAGACGAGTTCACCTGATAGTTGCAAAGCATGTGATGAGGTACCTAAAGGATACGATAGACTTTGATCTATGTTATCTTGGAGATCATGACTTTAGATGGCTACACAGATGTGGATTAAGCAGAAAGTGTATCAGATAGGAAGAGCACATCGAGAAGATGTCATTGTCTGGGATCAACCATGATCTTGTGGTTTAGCAGGAAGCAGTCTAGTGTGGCTCTCAGCACAAGCGGAATATATGGCTGCTTGCTCTGCTAGTTGTGAAGAAGTATGGCTTCAAGATTGTTTGACTTAGAGATAGACCCAACTGTGATCCTATGTGACAAACAGAGTTGTACCAAAATGGTAGAGAATCCAATGTTCCATGATAAGTCAAAGCACATAGAGATCTGACATTTCTATATACAAGATATGGTGCAGAAAGGAATTAAAGTTCGAATTTGTAACAAGTTACCAATGTACTTACCAAACCTCTACCGATCCGATGTACTAACCAAACCTCTACCTCAAGTAAAGCTTTCCGAAACAAACTTAATATAGTTTAGAAGGACGCTCCTCGAAAGGGGGAGTGATGTGATCACTTATGATGAGATTGTCCGCATTGGTGATGTCGACAGAGAGGTTGGTGGATGGTCCTTAGATAGGGTCTAAGGTGACAAGGGGATTGCATCATCCTTGAACATATTTTCTAAAAGGAGCCATAGACAGGTGTCTCCGAGAAAGAAGAGGGATTGCATCATCCTTGAACACATGTTCTAAAAGGAGTCGTAGACAGATGTCTTCGAGAATGAAGTCCTTCGTGGACATGTGAGGATTGAATCATCCTTGGATTTCAGTCCTAAAGTGAGCCGTAGACAGATGTCTCCGAGAAAGAAGAGGGATTGCATCATCCTTGAACACATGTTCTAAAGAGAGCCGTAGACAGATGTCTCCGAGAAAGAAGAGGGATTGTATCATCCTTGAACATATGTTCTAAAAAGAGTCGTAGACAGGTGTCTCCGAGAAAGAAGAGGGATTGCATCATCCTTGAACACATGTTCTAAAAGGAGCCGTAGACAAATGTCTTCGAGAATGAAGTCCTTGGTGGACATGTGAGGATTGGATCATCCCTGGACTTCAATCCTAAAGAGAGCCATAGATATATGTCTTCGAGAATAAAGTCCTGAATGAACAGGTGGGGGATTGTATCGTCCTCGGACTTTGGTCCCAGAATTGAGCCGTAGACTGGGTCTTCGAGAATGTAGTCCTGAATGAACAGGTAGGGGATTGTATCTTCCCCGGACTTTGGTCCTAGAATTGATCCGTAGATTGATGTCTCCAAGAATTGAAGGTAGGACTGCATCGTCCTTGGACCTCGGTTCAAAATGTACGTGAGAGGACTGCATTGTCCGTGAACTGGGTTCAAAATGTACGTGATGGGATTGCATCATCCCTAGACATGAGACTTGTCTTAAAGGTACGTGTGAGGACTGCATCGTCCATGAACTGGGTTCAAAATGTACGTGATGGGATTGCATCATCCCTAGACATGAGGCTTGTCTTAAAGGTACGTGTGAGGACTGCATCGTCCATGAACTGGGTTCAAAATGTACGTGATGGGATTGCATCATCCCTAGACATGAGACTTGTCTTAAAGGTATGTGTGAGGACTGCATCGTCCATGAACTGGGTTCAAAATGTACGTGTTGGGATTGCATCATCCCTAGACATGAGACTTGTCTTAAAGGTACGTGTGAGGACTGCATCGTCCATGAACTGGGTTCAAAATGTACGTGATGGGATTGCATCGCCCCTAGACATGAGACTTGTCTTAAAGTGATAAGGATTGATCATCCTGGAACTTGATCTGGATTGTATCATCCATGGACCTATGTCCTAAAGAGAGCAGGATTGATCATCCTATAATATGATCGTGTGTGTTGCAGGGTATGCTGCTATTATGACTGATGAGGATACTTGTATTGATGTATTGATACTTGTCTTGATGATATGTATTGATGAGGATACTTGTATGTATACTTGTATTGATGATGTGTATACTTGTATTAGTGTGGATACTAATACTGATGATCCAGATGCTGTAGATCGAGATGATCTAGATGCTGTAGATCGTGATGATCCAAATGCTGTAGATTGAGATGATCTAGATGTTGTAGATCAAGATGATCCAGATGCTGTAGATCGTGATGATCCAGATGCTGTAGATCGAGATGATCCAGATGCTGTAGATCGAGATGATCCAGATGCTGTAGATCGTGATGATCCAGATGCTGTAGATCGAGATGTTCCAGATGCTGTAGATCGTGATGTTCCAGATGCTGTAGATCGTGATGCTCCATATGTTGTAGATCGAGATGATCCAAATGCTATAGATCGTGATGATCCAGATGCTGTAGATCGTGATGATCCAGATGCTGTAGATCGAGATGATCTCGATGCTGATGATCGTATGATGACGATGCTGATGATCGTGAGGATCCAGATGTTGATGTTGTTGTAGCTGTTCGAGTGCTGCAGAAGATAAAGACTCAGTACTGAAGATGTTGATGTTCCAGTATTGAAGATGTTCCAGTAACTGCTTGAGTTACTAATGATGTTGAGAAAGCTTCGAATGATTTATAGATGTATCATGTATGACGTTGATGACTCCTTGCTCGTGCAGATGCTGTTATAATATCCTTCTCGTTAAGGGGGAGTGTTGAGATATTGTAACTTCAAAGAATATTATATTTGTACTTTATTATTCCGGAGATGATTCATTCCTCCGTGAAGATCTTATTGTATATCCGGAGATGCTTATTCCTCCGTCAGAATGTGGTAACTTGGGTTATTAGACTTCCCTAGTGGGGGTCGGCCCTGTATGTGTTATGTGGGTCAAAGGGTTATTAGACCACCCTAGAGGGGTCGACCCAGTCAGTTGTAGTGGGGTATTTAACCCAATGGTTAAATACGAGCCTACATGATTTGTGTAAAAGACAAGTCAGAGTAGTGTATAAATAGAGGAGGTGTATTCCTCATTTTACACACACTCACTCACTTAAGAGTGGCGCACTTATGAGAGAGAGGTCTGCTATGGAGAAGGAGGAGCTTATGCTCAGGGTTACATCTTTTGTATTTGCTAGTCATCTATATTGAGGAAGCTTTGCTGTGTTTTCTACCCCACGAGGGTTTCCCAGGATAAATCTGTGTCTCTTGTGTTTATGCTGTGCTTGTTGTTTCTTTAGTGATCCTGTATATGCTATTATTGTGAAATGGAATGTAATGCTGCTATTTTCTGTCTTAGCATATTAAATCTTAACAGTATGCTTGGTCACCAACTCATGTGGTAGAATGCCCTATTCTATAATATTTAGCCGTGAGGATCCTCTCTCAGGCTACTTCATCCTTTTGTTGCGATAGGAATTGGAGCACATATGGTAATTTGAATAGCTTGAGGAAGAGTGGGCTTGAGAAGTCTAGGGCAGAGACAATGGTGCATGTGATCTCCAACCTCCGTCCTATTTACAAGCAAAGGGAGGAATGATTGAAGGCAAAGACAAAGATGTGCGATGTGTTTCTTGATGAAATGGGTTTGGACAACAGTGTTGAGTTGGCATTAGCCAACTTGGATCTCAGTGAACCGGTGCTAGAATTGGTCACTTTTGATGATCGTGATTCTCTTCAGGGGTCATCCTTCACACCACAACAGATGCAGATCTCAAATTGGATATAAGTGATGATGATGATGAGGAGGAGGATGGAGGAGATAGTAGTGGCAGTTGTGATGTTTTCAATGATGTTGACATGGAGAACTACTGAGTCCTAATAGTGACAACTTCGAACTATGACAATCTTCCACATATGGTTCTAGTATCTAGATTCTACCCTATTTTTTATTTGCCATTGGTATCCCTACCTATAGTATATTACTATCAGTGAGTCAGTATCTATGTAATACAGTTTGATTTTGATTACATATGATGACTTAATGAGAAAACTGCAGTTTATGGTTCAAATTCTAAGTTTTAAACTTCTATTTTATGATGTGTATTGAATATTCTAATTTTTGTTGTGTTTGATTGTCATTGAAGTTACATGTTGTTAGTAACTAGATGTTTCAATATTTTCTAAATGTCTGGTATTGTAGTATATATATATGTGTGTGTGTTATTGGAACTCAATCGGTTTTGACATAACCGGCCGGTTGGACTGGTTTACAGTGTTTTCCGGGTCAAATCAAGAACTCAAACCGCTTTTGGCTGTTTCTGTATGGAACCGGCCGGTTCCATACAATAATTCTTGGGGGCCCCCAAAACAATGATTTGCAATTTTTTTTAGTAAAATAAAAACAGAAGGGACGACAAGTGACATGTTAATTTAACCCACAACCCCTTCTAATCTTACAAAAGGAGGTTTCCACCCTCCATATCAATCACATGTCATTTGGAATTTTTCCTTTCTTATTTTGCTTGTGCGGCTGTGTACGGACTCTGAGTACGGACTGTTGAAGAGCTAAAGTACTGTAAGATTCCGAGTAGGAATTGTCTGCTATATATGTATTTTCCTTTCTATTTTTGGTAGCTGCTAGTTTTATTTGACTCCTACTACTGTAATATCCCAATCAATGGAGACCACCTGCATGTGCTTCCCAGTCTCTGGTTTATGTGACTGATTGTGTTTGGGCAGTATTGATCTTAAATATTTGTTTACCCCAGGTAATTGCACATAAACTTAACAATAAGATCTCATACATGTATTAGCTCACAAGCTTAGAAATACCCCAGGTTATCAATGGTGGAATTATTCTATCACAAATAGTTATAAATTGCTTCAAACTGTCCCGTAATAATTTAAATATCAGACATACATTAATTCTGACCTGTAGAGTCAAGATCTCTGATTTGAAGATGCTGTCACGATTTTAGTCAATTCCTGAGGCTGATGTGGAAGTATGCTGTCCATGGAAATCGCCCATAGGGTGAATATGACTCCAATAAGCAGATCTTCTATGTAAAGATTCCTCAAGGCTTGAGAGGGATTTAGTAAAGCTGTAGGTGCTGATCTGCAATTGCAATCTTTATTTCCAATGCTGTAGATGACCCCAAAGACAATGTTCGTGTGGCAGCAATGAACTACAAAGTGGGATAGCCCTCCATGCTCAAGCTTGAGCTGTATAGTAGTCTTATAAACACATGCAAATGGAATGTTGAACACCCAGTCTTATCGTTGTAATTGCATGCCTCAGATTTATGCCATTATAGGACTGTCAACAATGGTCGCCTAGCAGAGATATATTCCTCTATTCACTCCACACAAACTCAGCAGGATTGCCATATCCACGATATTGAGTGGGCAATTAAACAATTAAAACACAGTTATGCCCAGCCTGTGAAGTGCACCTTGGTATTGAGAATCTCTTCTCAAGAGATCATGACTGTCAAGCACCCTGAACTGCCCTTTTTATCACGTCCTTTTTATCATTAAACACTGTCTGAAATCAATCAATGGCTGCCCTAATTATTGGATATCAGACACAAGTGTAGATCGCTGCCCAGACTGTCTCCACCTAGCATAACAATACTGTAGCGGCACTATTCACGTGACTGTAGCAGCACTGTAGGTTGGAATATGCCCAGACTGTCTCCACCTAGCAGAACAATAATGTAGCGGCACTATTCTCGGCACTGTAATAGCACTGTAGCGGTACTATTGATGTCAATGTAGAAGCACTGTAGCAATGTCAAGTAGAACCACTGAAAATCCAATGCAAACCTCAGATCTGAAAGAAATCTTGATCTATGTTCAACTCATTCAATCTTCTTCAACTATTAAACATATTAGTAGATCTGTGTGATCTACTCAATAAATTCACTAGGACAGATAGATTTCACCGTCAAAACCAATGTTGGGTAGGGCAGTGTGCCGTAAGCCCTAAATGGCTCTCAGAGCTCTTAACATGAATCTCAATGATCAATAATAACAATAGCTGTCGAGTAACTCACTTTATTTTTCTTTTATAACCTTGACATTGCATGCCCTATACCTAAGTCACTTTTCTTTTCTATTTGTCAGTTGAGTTGCATGCATCTCACTTTGCATGCATGCATCTCCCTTTTTGCATGCAGCTCACTTTTGCATGCATGCATGCTTGCATGCATTTCACTTTTGCATGCCTGCATGCATCTCACTTTTGCATGCATGCATGCATCTCACTTTTGCACGCTCATGAGCTAAGGCTCGCATGCTCTGCATGTCCTTTGTTCCAGTTTTACCCAAAACGGAACATTACAAGTACGGACTGAGTATGACTCTGAGTTTGAGCATGAGTGCTCAGATAATTCTGATATATGATTAGATTGTAGAGTCTATAGTCTAGACTATAGTCATATGCTTATATTTTGACTTTAGGGGCCATTTATAGCCTCTTTGTTGATGTAATTTTCTTCAGATATATATTTGCAGTTGGTGCTATTTTGGTTTTATACACTCTTACTTTCTATATACACGAGAAACTTTGTATATTAGAGTAGAATGGTTTGAATTCACATGGATGCACATGAATATCTATATCTATATCTCTATATATATATATTTCGAAAATTGAATATTTTATGTATTTTTGCTCAACTGGTTTTTTGGTCCAGTTTGTTTCCCTGTTTTTGTCCAGTTCTGGTCCGGTTTCGGTTCCTGGGGTTGGCCGGTTCAACCACCGGTCTGGTTCTGATAACATATATATATATATATATTAAATCTTGTCCCCATGTCTTGATTCTGGGGTTGTCATGTCCCATATTGGATACTCATATTTCCAGGTCCTCATGTCAGGTGACTTACCAAGAGAATAATCCCGGAGGTCGTATTTTCATTGTAACAGTCAGAAGATAGCAGTGCACAGTTCATAGAGAATAAATCTCTACTATTTATAATCTTTATATTGTTGATAGAAATAGTTGGTCATTCCATCTGATGGAACATCACCTCAGATATTTTTGTGTTTGGAATATGGTTTCAAAATTTTGAAATAGTAGTAATTTCATCACTATAAAATTACCTGAATGGAGAGTTGCCATATTTTTGCTGTGTAAGATATAGTGATTCTTAATTCATATTTTTCCAAATGTTTATGATGATTCTTCGTTTTGTATTTCGTTACTGGTAGGGCAGGGTTTGAAGGAAATTCTAAGTCAGTGCAGGCTGTTTGTTTATGTATGGTTGCTAGGAGGAAAATTGCAGTGGCAATTTTTCGCTGTAGGGATAGTGGCTAAGCATATGTTTGTTTTTGGTGCAGGTCAAGCTCTCTGAATACATTGGGAAAAAATATGTTATTCTTTTCTTCTATCCGTTGGACTTCACTTTTGTCTGCCCCACAGGTTGTCACATGATCGGATATCTCTCTTGTTTGCATTACTTGAAAAGTATTAGTTCAAGAAGAGTTTTCTAAGCATTTTCAAAAATATAAAAAAGCGAATATAGATTTTCATAATTCAGGGGCGGTGGTTCATCAACTTATGAATTTCCTATTATGTTTGGTTTCTGGCAGAAATCACTGCTTTCAGTGACAGACATTCTGAATTTGAGAAGTTGAACACAGAAATTCTTGGTGTTTCTATTGATAGTGTGGTAAGTGTCGGAGCTTTCTCTGTCATTATTCATGGATTGAATATATTGTTTTATGATTATTTGAGTGTCGAAAATCCCTCTGTTGGATCTTTGCCATATTGGTTCCTTTTTGGCTACTGAAATGTATAGAAACTATCCTCTCTCTCTCTCTCTCTCTCTCTCTCCCCCACAATCATTCTGTTCTTTCAAGGGCATATGACTGCTATCTTTTTCTTACAATCATTGAAGATATTCCTATTAACTGATGGGAATTATTTTAGTCAATATATAGAAAAGTGTTCATCCACTGACATGTATTATCCCATTTGATGAGAAGGTAATATATGACATCGTTGTAACACCTGAGCTACTATTAATGTGAAATTTTGGGGGACTTTCAAGATACTAGAGAAAAATAGAGAAGATTCAACAATGTCTTAATGATAAAACAAAATAATCCTATTCTATATCTTATCTCGCTCATAAGGGCAGGTATGATCCCAAAAGAAGTCAACACAATATACAAACTCCTTGCGAGTGTCATAGGAATCACAAGTCATAATCGCTGAATTGTCAGTTTGACTCTGATTGGGCCGTATTAGACCCTTTCGAGCTTGGCCTGAGTCAAAATTGGGGTTGACTGATTTTTTCCCGAGTTTTAATATGTGTGTATTTCTTTATATTTCTGTACTCGTAGAGTTATTTGAGTTTTTGCCAAGCTTTCCCCGATCCAAGTCAAGCTCTTGGTGCTTTTGCCTTGCCACGTTTTTCCCAATCCTGTGTCTGGTAACATTGTTCCCTCGCCCCTAAGAAAAGATCAAGATGAAGGAAGCCAAAACCTCAACAATTTTATCTATAAAATCAATGGAGCACATAAGGTTAAAAATTAGGTTGGACTAAAGAAATACCAAAATGGTTGTTGATTAAGGGACATATAAGAATTTTCAATTGATCATTATAACTAAAGAAAGTTGTGAAAGACCGGCATTCATTATTTTATGGCATTCTAAAGCTTTTTACACTAAAATAGAAATATGTTGCTATAAACGGTTCATTAATCCACTTCCAGAACAACAACTCCACTTGAATTACATGACAAGTAAAACCAGAAAAATATTTCTTTACATACTAAGGATTGACTCTTGTCACTTATATTATATATTGGGAGATGAATGGATCCAAAACCCTTGTGTCTAAAGCACAGGCAAAGTATTCCACCAGCATATAGTTAGAGATAAAGATCCACATTACTAAAATGTTTTGTTGATGAAAATATATGAAAAATAATGAATGCACTCTAGAGGTAATACAAACTAGGAAGAGCCAAAAATCTTGATGTGCATTGAAAATACAAATGAGAAAATCTAAAACTCATAGTTGAATCAAGTTGATGTTAGTTAGTAAGAATCTATGTATATCCACTGCAAATGATTTTGTTTCAATGGGAAACTCTTTTCATTAATTTCCAAGATTGCATTATTGTCAAGGAATAGTATTCGTTAGTGGATTGAAATGTACAATGAATTTATGGTCCACCTAGAAATTTTCTATATCTATGGATTTTTTATTTATAAAAAATTGGTGAAGGCTTTTGTTGTTTGTTAGAATATAACACATAAATATAAATACATTGAGTGTTATTTGATTCTTCTTGTTTTGTTTGCAGAAATTACGGGTCTTCCTTAAGCAAGATAAAATTCCCATCGAATTAATGGGTCACTAGGGGATATTTTTATGGTTGTGTGGGATGGTGATTGATTGCTAGGTGTCTCAAATATTATTTGGGGTTAGAAGGGTCTTGCACTAATAGGCTGTTACATAGTCTAATCGACAATGTGGTATTTCCGGCTTACAAGGTATGGTGGACAAGGTTTATGCAAATTCACATGTCGCCATGTCATCTAATACTAGCGAACATTTAATGCATGTTAGCATGGCTAGTATCATGTTTTATCAATAGTCCATCTCTACTTGGATGCTTGATGGTGTCCATTGCCCGTATGAAGCTCAATCTTCGTTTGAGCTCATTGTCTCTTGGCTTGAGTTTGTTTAGTGTAGGGGTGCATCTGCGAGTTATTAACCCTCATATGGTATGAGGCATGTACTATTTTGAAGACCCTGCACCATTAGGTTGCATATGGAGTACCTTGATCACTATTGATAATGCCAAGGCTTTTAGCTCAATAGGCTTGTCAAATTTTTGATTCAACTATGGCATTATCCTATCCCATTCATTGGATTTTTACTCACAAGGGAATGACTGGCTAAAACTAGCGACAAGATTTAATGACTATAATCAAGAAGATTGTGGGTGACAATAAAAAGTCCTAGCATAGCAAGATCAAGCATGCATTGTGGGCAACTTAGATAAAAAAGAAAGAAGCTATTTGAAAAAAGCCCATTTGAATTGGTATATGAGATGGAGGTATGCTGGACAAGGTGTATGCAAATTCACATGTCGCCATGTTTTCTAATTCCTGTGAATGTTCAACGCATGTTGACATGACTAGTACTGTGTTTGGTCAATGGTCCATCTCTACTTAGATGCATGTTGGCATCCATTGTCCTTATGGAGCTCAATCTTCCTTTGAGCTCATTTTCCCTTGGCTTGAGTTTGTTGAGTGTAGGGCTCATTTGCTAGTTATTAACCCACGTATGGTATGAGGCATGTACTGGTTTGAAGATCCCACACTAGCAAGTTGCATATGGATTACCTTGATCACTATTGATAATGCCAAGGCTTTTAGGTCAATTGAGTTGTCATTTTTTTGATTCAACTATGGCGTTATCCTATCCTATTCATTGGATTGTTACCCACAAGGAAATGATTTGGCTAAATCTAGCAACTAGATTTAATGACTATAATCAAGAAGATTGTGGGTGACAATACAAAGTCCCAAGAGAGCAAGATCAAGCATGCGTTTTGGGCAACTTAGATCACGAAGAAAGAAGCTATTTGGAAAAATCCCATTTGAATTGATATATGGGATGGAGGTTATTTTGCCCATCCTTTGGAAGATTCCAGTGTATCAGTTGTTGTAGTATTTTACTACAAACCATGAGGTAGTTCAAGCCAAGTTAGATTAGCTGGTGGAGTTTGATGACCATTAACGAACAACTTTGGATCAATTGGTTAAGAGTCAAGAGAAAGTAAAACATACATTTGATAGAAGGGCTCAATAGAGGGTTTTACAAAAAAGGGATCTAGTCCTAATGTGGGACAAAAGAAGAGAGAAGTTGGGAAAGCATGGCAAGTTCGACAACTTATGGTTAGGTATTATAGAATTGAAGACATCGTTGGAGCAAATTCTTTCTACCTCTTCTACCTGGGTGGAGAAAAGATGTAGCTACTCGAGAATGGGCAAATTCAGAAACTGTCTTTCTTTGACGACATCTAGTGTCATAGAGAAATTAGTAGAGTAGGATGAATACACTTTTGTGAGCAGTAGAATGGGAGAATAAGTTCTTTGAGACAATAGACTAGGATTTACTTTAATGTTCTTTTTGACATTTTAGGTCATGTCTTGTTTCAAAGCTGTCTTTGATATGTTGTACTAAATTAATGAGCATTGTGATTTTTGGTTTTATTATCTTATTAGGTTTTTGGGGGACAACCTTGGCTTACCCTACTCCTTGTTCTTATTTTGTTAATGGTGAGTTGTATCAGGTGTTACCTATTTTGGAGTTTTCTTGCATTCTTTTTCTAGAGCATCGGTCCCAATATGGAGCCACTTGGAACCAGACTCTGAACCGACTGAGGGTCAACTTGGCTCGGATTCGAAACCGGAAATGACTAGGAGCGATTTGATTTCAATGATTTAGACTTCTAAAAACTACATAAAATTTAAATTTTTAATGAAAAAATATATATTAAAGATTCCAAGCTATGATTCTAAACCATTAGAGACAAAATATACAAAGTCTACTCATATATATATATATATATATACACCATGTGTTACGTCTCAAAGTGTCTGAAGTATTCCTTCCAGATGTGCTAGAGTGAGGGGTTTCTTTTTCTTTTGTAAAGGCCAAGTTTTTGGGGCTGTATTATGTAGTGTGGATTTTGGGGCTAAATACTCTTGAAGAGGTCAAACAACCTAAATGTGCAAGTAAAATGTCCATTTTATAATTCATCATCAAGATAGTCCATTTTAAGTTTACAAAGTTTGCCACATCATGAATCATATACCAAGCTAATGCTGTGAACATGACTAAAGCAACAAGATAATAATCCATAGTCAATGATCAGAAATCCATAGGTCATATCACAGCATAAGAATAATCATCATAAACCATCTGAAACACTGCTGCAATACATCTCTAGGCACTGAACTGAAACTGTATGAAATAAAGGGTCACATCGGTCATCAAATCTGAACTCTAAAGGCTCAGCCTTGGCACAAGGTCTAACATAAGTCTGATCATGATCATGATCATGAGTGATCTCAAAATATAAAGTCATCATAGCCAAGCTCTAAATAATCCAAGCTTTGAAATGTGTAGATATCTGCTAAGCAAGAATAGTAGCCCTGCTACTATGGTGTGATAACATCTGGGTCCAGCTGGGACAAGTGCTCTAAAGGAGAGAGTACCTGAGAACCTCAGAATCTCTGGTCTCGAACTGTTCTGCATCAATCTTCAATCCAGCACTGCATCATCCTTGCTTCCAGCTTTTATTTTGCACCTGTATCTGCGCTCACAAACACTAGAATAACTCATGGAGCATGTATGGGAGATATAATAAAATAAAGTTGAAAATGAAATCTATTCTAAAACAAAAACATAAATGCATAAAATAAATTTTAATCCAACATGGCATGTAAATATTGTATTTTACTGTGCAGGAGGAAAATAAAACTTTTTCAGGCAGGCATACTCTACTCAACCTGCATAGGAAACCAAAAAGAATACTCAAGAAAACTAACCACTCTTCAATGCACGCAGGAGGTGAGACAAGCTTAGGAAGGAGCAAGGCTCAACTCAATCAACAACTCAGCAGGAAAACAATCAAACATAAAAGAAAAATGGCAATACTCATCACTCAGAGAATGAAAAGCACATAAATCCACTGCTCAAGTGAGCTTATTCAAATACCTACCTACTCTACTCTAACCAATTGACACAAATGCTAGGTAAAATCATAAATCCAGTGTAACCATTCATCAAACAAATCAATGATTTTTCTTTGATTTTTGTTGGTAAAATAAGTCAAGATTGGATTAAAGATTAATGAAATTGAGAGCACAATCTTCCTGACTTGTTCATAAATTGAAGAAAAATTTGAAAGGTGAAAAATGAGATCATGCCAAGGAGAAGAATAATTGATGCAAGTGTCCTCCATCAAAGAGCTGATAGGATCATAAAATTTATGCAATTTATTATTTAAAGTTTATGGAGGGAAAACACTTGGCACGTGATTCAAAGTCTTTTTACACAAACTACTTTCCTCACTAACTTCTCTTGCACAATCAATTAGTTTCTTCCTGGGATTGATGATGAAACATAAACTAAGTGGAGACAAATGAAAAATCAAAATCAGACCCACTTGTAGTTCAAAGATAGAGAAAAGATGAAACTGATATTTAAACACCTTTTCTAGCCACCAAGAATGATTGATAAATTGACAAGAAGCATTATTATTCCAAAGTGACTGAAACGGGAAATGAAGTACTTCTCTGATTACAGGAAAATGCTCATATTCCCTTTGGAAAATTTCGAAGGCAAAAGATTGACTAGAGCACCAACCCAAAGATGATAGAAAGAGTTGGGAAGGGAGGATGGATTGCAAATATGAAAGTCTTCCAAATGGAAAAATGAGTTTGACCTTGCTCATATTCCCTTTTGAAAATTTCGAAGGCAAAAGATTGACTAGAGCACCAACCCAAAGATGATTGAAAGAGTTGGGAAGGGAGGGTGGATTGCAAATATGAAAGTCTTCCAAATGGAAAAATGAGTTTGACCTTGGAATTTGACAAAAGATAACACTCTTTATTCTAGGAATGACCATATAGTAGTGTGGAATGACCTTTATGGCATTGGGATTTGTAGTTTATATGGTTGACGATATAGTAGTGTGGACTGATCCCTTATTTGTTTCTCTAGGCACATATATTAAGGTCTAGCCACTACATATTGATGTTTTTGATTGGGTCATCCCTTGAGTTTGTGGGTCTAGAGGACGTTGCACATGGATCTATGCTTGTATATTGTTTTTTGTTTCCTAGAATCTTGGATTTTGGACTTTGGCACATCGATTGATGGTTTGACACCTTAGAGGAGAAATTTGTTAAAGCTTTTTGTGGAAATGTTCTAGTTGTTGGACTATTTTTGGCATGTCTTTATCATTTATGAGGGTTCACTCCTTCAGTGTAGTGAAGTGCTCCATGGTTTGAGGCACTTTGGGACACATATTCATGATTCTTGATGGAGCATTACTCTTGGAGGGATTCTAGGTGGACCATTGAAGCATATTGATATGGTTAAACTATTTTATTAGGAGTAGTCATCCTTGCTAGAGGACATGTTTTGCTTGAGAATGAGACATGTGGCATGCCCATTCATCATCTAACATTTTATTATTTATTGTTGACTTGCCCATTAGGACTTGGTTAGAAAATAGTATATGTTTATGTTTTCCTAGGAGAGATCTAAGATCTCACACATGGATATCATTATGTTATTTTGAGGAGGTTTTGAGCTTGGACTTTGTATAAGAAGAGCTCCTCGTCTTGTATTGGTTGTTTGGCTCTATTGAAGGTCATGCCCTTTAATATTGTATTGGATAGTCTTGATAGGGCTCGCATGGGTCTTGATCAAGAAGAGAATATCTGAAGGTCTATGTCCTTCAAAGACCACTTTGAGGGAAGACCAAAGTGATCCATTATAGTTCCACAAACCTACTATAACCTTTGACGCCCTGTGCCTTCCCCCAAGGACCTGTCATTTGGGGAATCTAGGTTGGGTCCACCTTGGGGCGAGGGAATCCCAAATGATTGCTCCAAGATCCCTTAACTACTCATTTCTTTGTTTGTTGAGTTGTTGCTACTGTTCTCTAGACCACTTTAGCACCTGTACCTAGGATCGTGTAAGGTCCTCATCTAATAAAATCTTGTGAAGGAGGGAGAAAAGCCTCCTTTTTGGTTGAAGAGTTCACAAGTGATCCCCCAAGGAACCAAATTAGAGAAAAAAGGTGGAATCAAATCCAAACCAGGGTCTTTCAAGACTAAGCTTGTCAAGATCCAAAGTGTACTAGAGGAAAGAGACCCTTGCCTCCATGGGGTCATCCTATCTCGAAGGTTAGGCGAAAAGTCCACACACCTCCAAGTTTAGTTCGAAAGACTATCTACTATGCTCTTCAGTAAGTTTGGCTTGAATGACTGAGTTGACCTCGATTTGGGGGGCGTTAGTCTTCCCTCTAACCAGCTAAACCTAGGACTGGAGGGTTTCTTGCTAAGCTTTTGCCTCTTATTGGTGTATTGGGAGAGGATTTCTTCATGCTTGTTCTTGAGATACAAGATCTCCATATGGAGGGAAGTCCTTGGTAGGGGAGGGTATATTGTGTCTTGGGCTTATCCATGAATTGTTTTGTAAGGAGGTTCTTGGATTCCAAATTAGAAACCCAATTGGTGAGGGTTTAAATTATGTTTGTAATTTATAATTCATCATTTCTAGTGTATCCATTCTCTTGACAAAAATATGTTTAAAATTGAGCCTATTAGTGGGTTCAAGAAGCTTTGCAAAGCTTTATTATCCCCCTTCTGCTCCATTTGGATCATTGCTCATTTGCAAAATCGGGGAACAAAGTTTCCTGGGAGGCTCTATGGCCTTGGTATATGTGCTTGAACTCATACTCAAGGTCGAAAGAGGAGAAAAAGTGATAGTAAGGAGAGGGGGCAGTGGGATGGTGCAGATAGGTGTTGTTAACTCAAAATCTAGCACCCTATTTGTTAAGCAACTGGGACCGATGCTAAAGATCGACAACTATTCGAGAGACACATCCAATGTCAGCACAATGCTATCTTCCCTCATTTTACGCTTGCTCCTTGGGCCACGAGAGGCTTCCCAAACTAGATAAGGATAGACCTTTAAGATATATAACACAAACAACTCTATCCCCACAAGACCTTTCCACTGTTAGTAGACTAGTGCCTTAATGGAGTCAACAAAAGATATACAATAAATGCTTATTCACTTAGAAGAATTAGGAGCAATAAATCTTGGTTGTTGGATAAGTAAGAAGATTATTCACTTTTATGCAGTAAAAACCAGCCAGGTAAAAATGGAAGAAAACCCAAAACGAATCGTGAAAATACCCCGAAAAGTACCTCTCGGCGATCAACAGGTTGAGGAAAGTCAATCCCCCTAGGGCACATTTCTTCCAATGGATGATTGCTGCGTTTATGGTTCAGACCTGCAATTTTCTAAAGTAAGGGCTGAACAAAAAGACTTAGTACTTCAAATCAGTGTTACACGGGTACACGTCCCCAAGGGTAGGAAACACGTTTCCACGCCCCAAATGTCTCGAAAACTTGGAAACTCCATTAGTTACATCCCCCCACGTCCCCGTTTGAAGGAAACTTAAGGAAAGACAGAAGGGAAATGTTTCCTTCCTAAGAATGGTGTCCCCATGTTTCTTTCGACAGTTTTTTACCAAAAAATAAAAAGTTAATAAAAAATTAAATGAGAAAGGGCAATGCTGTCCACCATTTTCCTTCTTAGTAGCTTCGATTTCATTTCCTTGTCCAATATAGTTGTATTTCGGAATTTATTTCATTAGTTATAGCTTCTATATGGTTGTATTTCATTTTATTTCACTTGATGTATGTTGTAAACTTGTATTAATCTTTAGATTATAAAATTAAAGACTTTAATGACATATGCTCCAACTTTCAATTTATATGTATTATTATATAAATTTGGTAGTATTCTTGGTGGGGTCCCCTATGTTGAAGACCTCGACGTACCCTTCGACGTTTCCTAAAATTTCTGGGGTTACTTGTGCATATGTCATTTCTGTGTTTCCTCGCTCCTGCGTCCCCCTGTCCCTAAACTTGCTAGAATATTGCTTTAAATCCCCCTAGGGTCACCTTGGATGACTTGGGAATGACCTAGGAACTTCTTGTGGCCCTTAGGGTTTGAACTTCCTGTCAAATCGGATCTGCAATACACTTAAACCAGATCTGCAATCACTTAAAGAAGGTTGATGTCACCCTCCCTAGTGATGATGTCACCTCAAATTAAGGCTTTTTAGACTAGAAAATCACTATTTTATGACCTTTTTTAGACTTTTTTTTATTGGATTTTTAAGTGATATAATAATTTCACAAAATTATAAGACCAGTAACTAACTTGGAAATCAACAACTATTGCAACGGTAAAAAAAATTAAATATTTATCGGTTTTTCACAAAATATTTGATTTTTTAGGGTTTGGTATATTTTTTGATTTATTTTGTATTTTTGCAATATATATTACATGAATTTGATAAAAAGAGAGTTGAATGAAGAAAAGGGAATAAGATGTAGGTCTTGTCCCTTTTGGGCACTGAGAAATCGTGATTAGCGTTCCCCCTAAGAATTGGCATTCCAATTTTGTATGAATTAGGGCAAAACTAAGAAAGTCTAGGTTGTGTTGGTTTTGACCTAATTACTGCAAAGAATGATGCCAAATCCCAACACAAGAAAGACCCTCCTAGAGGGGATGTTTCACTGACAAGACTATATTATTTTGCATAAAAACATAGTTTACTCTTACCTTGGATGCCTCTAGCAGTGCAGGACTAGAGACACAGAGATTCTTACCACAATCAAGGAAAAGTGGAGTAGCCATCCGAGAGTCCTTTCACTTTAAACAAACCTTGTAAGATAGTAGATAAGCCTCAACACCAAAAATTAGTAGAAGAGACTTGATGCATAAAAAGAGACTCAATGCCTAGTCAGACTCCAACAAACAAGGCCCCAAACCAGATTTGATGCATAAAAGAGATCAAACTAAGCAATGTTTCAAGTCAGAAGGGCCAAGTGCCTAACTATGCTAGGGTGATGTGAGGGATTGCCTGTTTGCATTTGATAATGCGACGGATAAGGGTTTGGACCCTCTTGATTGAAGCCTACTCAAAATCCAACAAACAAGGCCCCCAATCCTCTGCGCCATAGAGCATAGTAGGCCGAGTGAAAGATTCAATGAGAGACATCTTGGACAAGATGTCTTGAAGATGGTGTTGGAAGCATTGTCTCTCGAGGAGAGCTAAAGCACTCTCCCTCGACGAGAGCTAAGGATCCATACCCCTTGTTGACCTTGTTGATTTTTTTGGTTTCAGCACTAGATAAATGTGATGGACAAAGTTCGTTACTACATAAACTTCCAATGTAAATATGATAAATAATCCATAAATGGACAAGTAAATAATAAATTGTATATTTGATAAGAGATATGAGATATATGATTACAACTGAGGGCTCGTATGTATACCCACGTAGGGGTGCCCTTTCGTAAAGAGACGTGACACTTTCATCAGGAAAGTGTCTCTTCATTACCTATTAGTTTATTGAATATTAATTATTGATTTATTGTTAATATTGATTTATATTTATATAATATATAGATTTTGTTTATTACGTTGCCTCCTTAGAAATGTTTTGTCCTCAAAGCATAAGTATGGAAGACTTTATCCCTTGTTCTTGCTCGTGATGCCTTCTCATGATCTTCTGTGTTGGTAGGTACGACACTTGATGAAACGAGACGATATGAGGTATGAATTCCCAAGTAAAAATGTTTTATCAATTGTGAAGTGGTCCATCCCAAGTTAACCTTCATTGGGACTTTTTGTTGATCGATTTGTTGGATCGAACTTCTCTTTCTTTTGCTTCCAAATAGTTTGTTGATTTTGTCTCCATTCTTTTTTGAAATCATAACAAATTTGTTTATCTTCCTTTAGACCTTGTCGTTGATCATAATGACTTTTGTGATTTGGATGATGATAAGGTATTCTGATCACTTGTGATTATTTGTTGGAGATTTCGAATTTGATTTTTCTTGTAATAATTCAATTGGGTTCTATGTTTGATCCTTTTTCTGATGTTTGGATTTTTAACTCTTTCAACTTCTTTATTTCACCAAGATCGGTACTTGTTTCTCTGTCTACTGTTGATTCTTTGTAGGCGTGGTGATCTACCTTTTCTTGTAAGGACTTCTTATCATGCTTCAACTTTTTAATTTGTGTAAGCAAGCTTTGATTACGAGTCCTTAAGTGTGAAAGTTCTTCAACGTTCTTTGGCTTTTCAGTTTTGTCCTTAAGGTCTTGGTTTATTGGAGGTGCATCTTTTAATCTTTTGTTTTGCTCAAGCAACCTCTAATTAAGGTCCCTTAAGGTAGAAGCTTCTTGATCTTTCTTGGATAACTTCTTGTTGAATTCATTCACGAAATCTTGATTCTCTTGTTCAAATGTTTGAAAACAATGCTCCTTCTCTTTGGATTTCAAGATTTTTGCGAGTAGTTTCCGATTATGATTCCTTAGGCGAGAGATCTCTTTGTCTTTTTCCGTGATGATCTTATCACATTCTTTTTTGAGATCTTCTATTTGTTCTATTTTTTTCATTTTGTTCTCGTTTTTCTTGCTCATCCTCTAGTTTCATCATTTGCAATGTAAATTCATGTGTACGTGCATTGTACACATTCTCCCTTGCCATGTATAATATTTTAGAATTGTGGCACATGAGCATTTTATTTTTAAAGGTTGCGAGATAGACAAAGTCCCCTTTACAATAAGGACATTTAGTCCAAAATGTTGAATTATGTGTTAAATCCATAGTTCATGATTTCTTCAACTAGTTGGTTCTCTGACGTCAATAAGTGAATATAGTGTTAGTGTTTGTACTTTAATTCAATTATATTGGATCTTCAAACTGAAAGATAGACAAGCACAACAATATACAAGAACACAAGAAATTTCCTCTGGGAAACCATAAAGGAGAAAACCCCGCAACTTCTTCAGAAATAGATTCGTCACTTAGTACAATATCAAACCAAGAGCTTCACTGCTCCTCTCTACACCATATCTCGGATATAGTGGTACTTGATCTCAATATGCTTCAACTTGTCATGGAACATCGGGTTCTCAGAATTTTTACACAACTCTGGTTGTCACAGAAGATACAGGTCGCCTCTAACTCGAGATCACATAAATTCGACAGTAGCTTTTGAAGCCATACTGCCTCGACTGTACTCAGTGCCACACATGACTGCTTCTTGCTCAACCAAGAGATCATACCGGATCCCAAACTAAAGCAACATCTTGAAGTGCTCTTCCTGTCTATGGCACTGCCAGCCCAATCTGAATCAACATAACCATGCTGGTTAATCTTCTGATCCTTCGGATATTTGAGCCCATACTCAACTATACCCTTCAGGTACCTCAATATATGCTTTGCAGCAATCAAGTGAACATGTCTTGGATCTGTCAGGAACTGTCTTGGGGTGTTCACAACAAAGCATATGTTTGGTTTCGTGTTCGTCAAGTACATTAACGAATCAATCATCTGCCTTTACATCGTGGCATCAACTGTCTCTGAAAAAGCATCACATAGTAGTTTCAAGTTCGATGCCATTGGTGTGGCCATTGCCTTGCAATCCATCATTTCGAACCTCTTTAGAATCTCCACTGCATACTTTGTTTGCTTGACCAAGGAAAATCCCATCTGAACTCTGCCCCACCTCCATACCTAAGAAGTATTGCATCATTCCGAGGTCCTTCATCTTGAACTCTGCGGCAAGCCTTTTTTTTTTTATTTTTTATTTTTTTTTATTTTTTATTTTTTATTTTATTTATTTATTTATTTATTTATTTTTTCTGCAATGAGCTCATCCTCCCTTGTTAAGAACAACTCATCTACATATAGCAGTAACATTACTTGTCTTCCGTCCTCAACCTTGAAGTAGAGGTTGGAATCCGCTCTACTCTTGGTAAAGCCTAAGCTAATCAGAAAATTGTTCATCCTGCCGTACCATGTCTTGGGTGCCTGCTTCAAACTGTACCACATATACTTCCTCTTCATGAGGGGAGACATCCGATATCACTCTGAGCAAATCCCTGAGATATTGGGGCAAACATGTTTGCCATGGATAGAGGCTAAGTCAAATGTCTCTCCATCTGTGCTGTAGTCACTCCCTTTGAAGCGGAGCTTTCTTGCTCTTTGAGCACTATCCTCCCTCTGCATCTTGTACTATTTGCATCAAGACATTCTGCACTGGAGTGATTGGTAGCCTTCTCTTTTGATGATCTTCTATGTATCCATCTATGTCATCTTTCTAGGTCACTGGATACCAAGATCTCGAACTCTGTTGCAAGTTCTCTCTTTTACTCATCTATGAGCTTCTCATCTTCAACCTTGTAGCAAAGGTTGATGTCTCATCACTCTAGGTGATCCTCGATCTCATCATGTTATTCCATGGGTGCCTTTTGAGCCCATACAAAACCTTCTTCAATCCACACACATGTGGTTCTCTGTAGAGAGTCCCGAATCCTAGCAGTTGCTCGATATAAACTTCTACTTTGATTACACCGTCTATCTAGTGTAATATCCACCACTGAGGAAGTGTGTCTGGCCACTAGAGCAACGTCTCGTCATAGTCGACTCCCTCTTTCATAGAGAACCCTTGCTTTGTACATATGCTTGATTTCATAAATCTTCTTGAATGTCATAGCTGAACCATCGTCACTTGTTCTTCAGAACAAGTCTCATCATTATTCTCTTGTAGGTGATGGTACACGATCTTTCCTACAAGTCAAATTCAGTTGCGTGGTTAGAAACATTTCATAATTTTCAGAACAGATTCTTATGCATAAAGACATAGGTCACACAGTCATGCAACTATCTTAGCCAATGCTTCAGCACAACATTCATCCATATCCCGCATTTATACGGTAACTTTCTAGATGCCTTCCATCTCTACCAGAACATCAATAAGAGATTGCACTACTCCCAATATGTCAGCAAAGAGGTTTCATTCTAGATAAGTAGCAATGGAATGTTGTACAGTACCATAGGGCACTTACCCCTCACATGTATATTAGTAGTATATTGTTCATCAACGCAATCACTCTAACATGCATAACACACTTCCTAAATCTAGGAATATAAATATGTACACAACTGAACAATATCATTTAAACAATTAGATAAAATTACAATTCAAATACTTATCTTTGTATGGTTATTGGGTGGACTCCCACTTGATCTTTGCTTCCTTGCAAGAACTATTGGTGTCTTTGATAGTGTGTTCTACTTCATCATTTGATTCTGAGGACCTGTGCCTTTCTTGCTTATGATCAGAAATGTTGAGCAAGTATTCTACACCATAGTTCACTTGTTCTTTGTACTGGAGTAGACTCTGTGTCCCTTCTTCTGCATCTTAACCAATGATGAAGTGGATGAGGGGTTCTTCCATAGAGCATTGATCTTTATTTGTTTTCCGGAATCCAACATTGTAGGAGCTTCTCCTACTCCTTTCATGTAATACTGAAGTCATTTCTAGCTTCAGCTTATGAGGTGGAACCTTCTGAACGAACCCTTGTAATTGGTTACCTTCATTTATTACAATACATATTCTTCATCACCTTCTTTTGCTCTTTTGCTTGCGGGTTCATCATCTTCTACAATATGTTCATGATGCCTCTTGTTGATTTTCCTGGAGGGTCCTTTGTTTCTGGGACAATTTCTTGAATACTGTCCTTTCTCATCACATGTGAAGCACCTAATACTGGAGAGGTCTCTTTTAAATCCATGTTTCTTCTGGGATCTTTTAGACTTCTTGTGATGGTGGTCCTCCCTCTTGTTTTGATCCTTCTTAGCATGCAGTTAGGGCTTGGTCATCATTAGCTCCCATCTTTTCTTCTCTTGTTACTAATCGAGCTTCTTCTTGGGTGCATTTTTCCCATAATCTGCTGAACTTGATTAGCTTCTTTCTGGAGCTTATTCCTTAAATGAATGAGTCCCATGATCTTGGGAGACCATTCAAGGTAGTCATCATAATCTCTCCTTCTTCAACATATCTTCAATTGCCTCAAGTTGTTCCTTGATCTGAGAGACTCTTGTGAAGTAAGATTGAATAGTTTATGAGTGTTGAATCTTCACATTCTTGAGTTGGTTCCTTAGAGTCATCTTCCGGTTGATGTTCTTCCCTTCATATAACTTTTTCAAAGCATCGAGCATCTTCTTAGGGGTCTTCAAAGATGAGACATGAGGGATGAGATGGTCCTTGATGGAGTCAACAATGATCCTTTTGTCCTTGATCATGTTCTTCTTGTGGATTGCTTTGTCGTCATCTCTCTCTGGTTCTGGAACCTCCTCATTCACATATTTGTCCAAATCATTCTCTTCTGGAATGAGAGAAATTCTATACTTCCATGCCCCGAAGTTATCAGCTCCTTCAAGCTTGTCCCCAAGCTTGGTGTGATTTTTCTTTTGATACGAGAACCTCAAATGCAAATAGCAAGGAATTAGATCTTACCAATTTGAGATGCCCAACCTGGTTCTGGACCTGCTGACCTAGGGTTTGACAGAGAAACCCTAATTTTTCAAATTGAAATTTTGAACTTCTGCTTGGATAGAAAGATGCCCCTCTTCAAGGCGAGTTGAGAAATGTATTCCTCTTCCCAAATCTATGGACAAAATTGCAAAATAACTGATGCCCTAGTCTTTTCCGACAATACTGATAGGACCAAAAATGAAAATTCTCGGTTTTGAGTTCTGCTTCCACAAGAAGATGCGCCCTCCTAGGGCGAGTTGAGATTACCTCCTTTTCAAGTTGATCTGTGGAGGGAAGTGCCCGGAACAAGAAGCCCTAGTTTTCCCGGTTCCAGCAGAAATTAGGGCAAAACTAAAAATCCTCCAAATTGGAATCTTTCTTCACCAAAAGATGCGCCTAGTTGAGGCGAGTTAGCCTAGCCCTCTTTTCTGGATGATCTGTGGAGATAAGACCTTGGATTTGGAAACCCTAGCTTTCCGCTACTGCACAGTGCCTTCTTTCGGAGTGGCTTTGATACCATGTTAGTGTTTGTACTTTAATTCAATTGTATTAGATCTTTAAATTGAAAGATAGACAAGCACAACAATATACAAGAACACAAGAAATTTCCTCGGGGAAACCATAAAGGAGAAAACCCCGCAACTTCTTCAGCAATAGATTTATCACTTAGTACAATATCAAACCAAGATAGAAAACTCAGAGATAAGATGACTTTTGTAGCTTCCTTCTTTATTCTCCAACGAACTTGTCTTTTCTCCTCCTTGGTGTGAACTTGCTTGAGTGAGTGTGATGTGCAAATGAGGGAGGGTTCCTCCCTATTTATACTTTATGTGTGACTAACCTTTTCCCAATGGGGTCGACTTGCTTAACTAACTAGGCCGACCTCTCCTAGGGAGAGACAAAAATACATTTTACATTTATCCTTTTGGGAACTATTGCCTCGACTTACAATGGAGGTTTTACCTCGATATTCTTACATGACCAAATACAATAATGACATCGCCGAACGGAGGAAAAACATCTCTGACGGAGGTACAAATAAAGTACAATAATAATATACAAACTATATCTTCCGAAGTTACATTTACAACAACATATAGTGAATACAAAAAATTCGATATCTTTTTACTTACTTCCCATATATATACTTAAAAACTCTTTTAGAACGTCCTTTTACACCTTGATATTACTTCAATACTTCTTTTAATAAAACACTTTTTAAGTAAACTTTATAACTTAACCCTCTTTACAAATTCAAAAACTCTTTTCTCTTGACATAAGAAGATTAAATAACCTTGAATAACTCCTTTAGAAAATTGTCGCTATCCAACCTTTTCCTTAGAGGGTTATGTTTACTTTATTAAATAGAATAATAATAAAATAATGAACACTTGTATAGTCACTTAAGAGAGTCTCGGCTTGACTTTCCCAAAACTAAATCTTGTTTGATAAAACCTTAAGTTGTAATTTGACTTGCGTCCACGGAAATAATTCTGTAAATTTGTTCTCATCTTTATTATTGCTTCAATAATAGAGATTTAATTCCTTCCACAACGAATATTAGAGCTTTACAAGGGCAAAGGTTCGATGGCTCTTTAAAATTAAGGCGGGTGGATTGTGATGATTTTACCTTAATTGTCACGTTGCTTCCCAAGTTAGGATTCGTTGGCCTTTCGTCACTTGGAAGTGTGAACAGATTGGTTATGCGTCTTATACTAACTGTGGTAGTTCGAAAGCCGAAATTGGTGGTTTATTTGTTTAATTAATTTGATCAATTGATTTTGTGAACCCAAATTCACCAACAACTGAATTTGCGGCCAAGGTTTGATATTTGTCTACATCGTATAGTTTATCATTTGTTTGCACTTTATAGTGACACACCGTATACCAAGTGTGGCGTGTACGGATCTAGTGGCTACAACGGCCTTTTTTATTTTGATTTTTTTTCATTTGTATATTAACAAGCCTCGATATTAAGACTAGAACTCGATAGTCTTAGATTGCAACGATCAACGACTCATGTTTTAGAATAACACAGAAGAGAGTTAACATATCAAATTGTGTGATGGTCAATGGTACGGTGATTTCCTTGAGATGTAGCGATTTCCTTGAGATGTAGCGATTTCCCCACGCCTGGTATGTCGGTAACTTCTCCTGGCGTTGCTTTGCAGAATTCGTGACTATTTTGTACATTGTGACATGGAAGGGTTATATTAAAAATCATATAGAGTTCAAATATTAACCATATATTAAGGTTGTGATAATCTACTATTGAAAAAAAGAAGATAAGGAAAACCATAAAACGCAATACAAGTATTTTAATATCATAAATCATTGTTTAATTTACTAAGTGGAATCTGATTATAATGAGAAGAGGGTCAATAATAATTAGAAGTGAAGTGACATAATTAAAGGGGAGAGTTCTAAGGCTAATTTATTATTTTAACCCAAGGGATTACCAAAGTTAAAGTCATTCAAAAGAGATATCTGATATATGAAGAGTTTAAGTGACTACTACTTATTAAAAAGTGTTATTTAGTTCTAAGTATTTATTTCTTTAAGAAATTAAAGGGTACATATTTCAAGTGAAGAGTTAAGGTACATCAAAGAAGTATGAAGGTATTTTTGAAGGAAGCTTGATGAAAATTGTGACGAAAAAAAACCAATGGAGTTCACTAACGAAGAGAAAGGAAGATTCCCTCATACTACTTTTACAACAAATGTGACTATATAGGCCTTATTAAAACTTAATGGGATTATTCAAAGAAGGAATATCGCCATTGCTATTTGCGCATTTATGAATAAAAATCACATTAACGTTGATTTAGCGAACCAATTAATAGTGTCAGAATCAAATATAATTGAAAATGACACATATTTCTTTGAAGAAAAATATGAAATCAAGAACCTACAACCATGTATTGAAGATTACAACTTCACAGCTTTGATACCAATGCGACGAACAAAGTTCGTTACTACAGAAACTTGGAATGTAAATATGATAAATAATCCGTAAATGGTCAAGTAAATAATAAACTGTATAATTGATAAGAGATATGAGATATATGATTACAACTGAGGGCTTGTATATATACCTGCGCAAGGGTGCCCTTTTGTAAAGAGATGCGACCTTTCTCTAGGAAAGTGTCTCTTCAATACATATTAGTTTATTGAATATTAACTATTATACATATTAGTTTATTGAATATTAACTATTGATTTATTGTTAACATTGATTTTAATTTATATATTATATATATATTTTGTTTATTACAATAAAATAATTCCTAGTGTATTTCCTTGCTTAAAAATTTATTTCAGCCCATTGATTACTTTGCACTTGCTGAGATCAATCAACAGTAAACAAAACAACAGAAGCAAATAGGAAACAGATCAGGTAAAAGCACATTCAGATTTTGCCCTTCAAAATCAGGTTTTCATTAACAAATAATCCAAGCTTACAAGGACTCTCTTACTGGGAAAATGGCCCTGAAAATTACACAACAAACACAACAAACTTGGCAAAATCTGTTCTTCAAAAGACCAAAATCAGCTGAAATTTTGCCCTGTAGATCTCCACGAAAAACCCAGAATTTTTTATTTTCCTTCTGCCTGTACTTTTCTGTTCGAACGACTATATGAAATATACGGATTCTTACCGTACGATCATGTCTGGGCATGTCCGTACCACTATGTATTCTGTACGAATGTACAGAATCCGTACAGCCTATTCCGTATGGATGTACATAATTCATACAGCTGACGCTGCTAACTTTTCTGCTCGGTTTTCATTCCTAAGTTACCGGAAACGTCACCCCCTGCCAGCTGAAACGCCTTTCCAAGCCTCGGATACGGATCCTGGCACGAAATGGCTTGGATACGGATCGAGCAGGTACAGATACGGATCGCCTGAGATGGATACGGACCGCCCGATTTCTGATACGGATCCCGTAAATCGTGAAACGTTTCTATGCAGAAAAAACAACGTTTCAGAATTGTAAAACCCGGTTTTAATTTCGTTTGCATTTGAGAGGTAATACAAGAAGCACCAGCCTGCTGCCCACCGCCGAGAGCAAAGAGAAGACCTCCTGGAAGAGGAAGCAGAGCACGGGGGCCACGGTCACTGAAACCAACACTGCCCCGTGCCCCCCTGCGAAGATCTGTTTGGGTAACAAGGGTTGCTTTCCCCAGGCGACAACCGCCGACAAGAGTGCATAAATCTCGCGAATGAGGGTGCACAGCACCAGGGACGGAAAAACGATGGTTTAGTCCATGCATAAGTAGACAAGTAGACGGCGTGGAAATATAAGTTGTGACGGCCGGGCACACAATTATCACTTCGATCCATAGATAATCTCTGCGATTCACAAACCCGAAAGCCTCTCTAATCATTGTAATTTCATTTTGGGTTGTTCGCGGTGATTTTTTTCATTCATATTATCTGTAGATAGTTAATAGTTGATATTTCAATTTCAGATTTTTTGGATTTTTTTTCATTTAAAAAATATTTATCTGTTATTCTTGAAGAAAATTAAGGTACATGTCGAGCTAGACTCTAACCCGGTCTAAGAGAAAGACAAACGAACCAACGGCTCAACCACTCAGCTGACATTCAAACAATCAATTTGCATTATTATTATGCTCGCAAGTGATAAAATTTATCCAATGGTTTATAACTTTATTATAAAATTTATCCAATGGTTTATAACTTTATTATAAAATTTGTCCAATGGTTTATAACTTTATTATAAAATTTATACCATTGGGATCATTTTTTCTTTCTGAAAGATTTCAATTCAATCTAACCATCTCTTATAGATTATATCGATAAAAAAAATTAAATTTAGTTGTTTAAATTTATTATAAATTTGTAATTTTAAATAGTATAATTTTAATTTTGATATTACAAGTCATGGTTAGTACTGGTGAATAAATTCAAATATAAACAGAAAAATATTTAAGGTGTATATCACTAAGCAGTAAGCATTGAGTGACATATATTTAAATGTATTTTGGAGGCTAGTGAATACGTTCATGGATGAGATATTCAACACTAAAATTTATATATACAGTAAATTTTTTAAATTTTAATATGTAATTTGAATTTAAAATTTAAATTAAATTTTAGTTAGATTATATATATGTCGTTTCCCTGCCGTATCATATCCAGATTTTTTGAAAAATTCCCGTATCCATGCCCCCCCCCCCCCCCCCCCGTATCCGTATCCGTTTCAGTGCAACTTAGGGTTTTTACTGTTCATGAAATATCCCAAACTGATATTTTTTCTTTTTTTGTATACTGTAGATGGCTAGAAGGCTTATATCTCAACATAATATGAAAGTAAACCCTGATCCTTGCATGCAGAATTGTGCCATAGAAAATATAGGAATGCTAGAGAGTAGGAGGAATTAATGCATGCACATACCAGTATATAGATTTGCTAATGTTGATGAGAATGATCCCCGCATGCAGATATTCTGATGGATGAATAATGAGATAAGTCAAATCGTCCTCCAGGATAGAAGTGTGCCCTCCTCCAAGCTCAGAGTGTCTCACACTGATAAATACTCTGCTGATGAAGGTCCTTATGAGGTGTACTAGGGTTATAGTGCCCTTCTGGAGATGATGGAGACCGCATGCATGAGTTTTGATGGCTCCCAAGCCTAAAACATGAAGATCTCTCCCAAATAATGCGCCCTCAAGAATGCTCACGTCCTCCAATATACCTGAATGATGATAACTCTCTCAAGAGTCCAACAAAGAAGCCCTTCTTCCCGGGGAAGGGTAATATAGATGCGAAGGGTAATATAGATGCTCTGAGAAGAATGGAAGCCGCATGCAACACTTCTGCCCACTGAATACTGGAAAACGAATAGAAGACCACCTGGGGAATGTGCCCAAGCAAAGGAGGGCAAGCCCACAAAATAATATAAAAGATAACTCTGCTGAATACTGAATGATGATAATACCTGATGAAGAACAATGCCGAACCTGGATGATCCAACCTGAATGATGAACTAGGGCAGATAGCTTTCATTGCCGAAATACACCAGTTAGTTGAGTACAAGCCTCAACCCCAACTTAGCTCGCTGAGCTTCTCCAAATCGAGATCACAAATCAATAATCAATAATGGTGCCTTCTCCATTCGCTTTACCTTCTTTTATAACATTCAATTGCTCAAAACCCTAATCTCTCCATTCGCTTTACCTTCTTTTATAACATTCAACTGCTCAAAACCCTAATCTCACCCTAATTAGGTCACTTTATTTTCTAATTTGCAGTTGACTTGCATGCAGGTGCCTGGAGACTCAATAAGGTGCATGCATCATCAAATAATGCTCGGATGTCATGCATGCAGGTGGCCTTTGGCTCAGATGGCCCCTGTCTATCTAATGATGATATAAAATCTATGCCCTAGATATTCTGATATGGCATAGGTCCTCAACTGATCCCCTGGCTGTTAGTGCCCGCCCGAACCTATGGGAATCAAATAGGTTAGCAGGATGGTCCTCAATGCCTAAGCAGAAGAGGACATTGCAGTCCTCCCCACTCGAATTTGCTTGTCCTCAAGCAACTGTAAAGCTGGGTGCTGTAATACCTGTTCTCCCTCCCAAGTGGCCTCCTCCAAGGGCAAGTCTCTCAATTGAACCAAGTAGTCTTTGATGACTTGGTTTCTAAGTTTCTACTCTTGCACCTCTAGGATGCGCTTAGGAATCAGAACCAATTGCCTCTCATCATCAAGAGGGGGCAGCTCGGAAGATGTCACAATCTGTTGATCGACTGCCTTCTTGAGGTTGGAAACATGAAATACGTTGTGAATTTTGCTTTCTGGGGGTAGTTCGAGCTGATATGCTACCTCTCCAACCTTCTTGACTATCTTATATGGACCGTAGAAGCGAGGTTTGAGTTTTTTCGCTCCTTTCTTTGTCAGTGCCCGCCCGAACCTATGGGAATCAAATAGGTTAGCAGGATGGTCCTCAATGCCCAAGCAGAAGAGGACATTGCAGTCCTCCCCCTCGAATTTGCTTGTCCTCAAGCAACTGTAAAGCTGGGTGCTGTAATACCTGTTCTCCCTCCCAAGTGGCCTCCTCCAAGGGCAACTCTCTCAATTGAACCAAGTAGTCTTTGATGACTTGGTTTCTAAGTTTCCGCTCTTGCACCTCTAGGATGCGCTTAGGAATCAGAACCAATTGCCTCTCATCATCAAGAGGGGGCAGCTCGGAAGATGTCACAATCTGTTGATCGACTGCCTTCTTGAGGTTGGAAACATGAAATACGTTGTGAATCTTGCTCTCTGGGGGTAGTTCGAGCTGATATGCTACCTCTCCAACCCTCCTGACTATCTTATATGGACCGTAGAAGCGAGGTTTGAGTTTTTTCGCTCCTTTCTTTTTCAGAGACGACTGACGGTAAGGTTGGAGGCGCAAATAAACGAAGTCCCCTACCTCAAAACTGCGCTCAACCTTGTGCATGTCTGCATATATCTTCCGTTGATTCTGAGTCACCTGTATGTTCTCCCTTAGAATCTTGAGGATATCCTGACCCTCCTGAATCCACTCTTTGGCCTTGGGGGCCCTGCTATCACCGAACATCCTATCTGCGAAAGTGGAAGCATCATATCCGTATAAGGCTCTGAAGGGTGTCATCCCAATGGTCATATGGTGGGTGGTGTTGTAACAATGCTCACCCAAGTGCAACCATTTGATCCATGTCGTTTGTTGGTCTGCCACAAAATTTTCTCAGGTACCCCTCAATCCACTTGTTGACAATCTCTGTTTGTCCGTCACTCTGCGGATGATAACTGGTGCTCATAGCCAGCTCAGTACCTACTAGCCGGAAAAGCTCCTGCCAAAAAGCTCTTGTGAATTTACTATCCCTGTCACTGGCAATAGTCTTGGGTAGCCCATGGAGTCGGAATACCTCTCTGAAGAATAGCTCTGCCACCTGTGCTGCTGAGTAATCTGAGGAAATAGCAAAGAAGTGAGCAAACTTGGTCAGTCTGTCTACCACTACGTACAAGCAGTCTCTACCCTGAACCTTGGGCAACCCTGTAATGAAATCCATGGAGATGCTCTCCCATTTTTGCCTAGGAATAGGCAATGGTTGTAACAAATCGGCTGGGTGGGTGTGCTCTATTTTGTTCTGCTGGCACAAGCTGCACTCTCTCACATGCTGTATCACATCATTCTTGAGGCCCTTCCATGAGAACCTCTCCCTAATATGTCTGTAGGTCTTGAGAAACCCCTGATGCCTTGCCAAAGGTGAATCGTGTGATGCCTGTAAAATCTTCTTCTTGAGAGAAGACTCTGGAACCAAGAAGATTCTGTTTTTGTAATATATGATATCATCAATCACCCGGTACCTGTCATCCTGCAACTGTCCATCCAATAGCTCGCAAGCAAACTTGTCTTTGGAGTATTCAACCAAAAGGTGAGATCTCCAATCTGATGAGATGCTCATAAGGGATAATGCAGCTGGTCGTCTAGAAAGTGCATCGGCCACTACATTGTTCTCTCCCTTCACATACTCAATCTCGAAATCATAGGCTTGAATTTTGCTTACCCATTTCTGCTGCCTCTCGTTTTGCTCTTTCTGCTCAAGGAAGTATTTCAAACTGTTATGATCTGTCTTAACTTTGAATCTGCCACCTACTAAGTATTGTCGGAACTTTGTTAGCGCATGAAGAATGGATAACATCTCTTTGTCATAAATCGAGTAGTGGCGCTTATAGTCCTTGAGCTTCCTGCTCTCAAATGCAATGGGGTGATTGTTCTGCATCAATACTACTCCAATCCCCTCTCCGGAGGCATCGCACTCTAACACAAAGGGTAGAGAAAAGTCTGGTAGAGCTAGTACGGGGCATGAACTCATTACCTTTTTCATCTTTTCAAATGTCTGTTGTGCTGTCTCTGACCAATTGAAAGCCCCTTTCTTGGTGAGATCGGTGAGGGGTGTTGTCATCTGTGAAAACCACTGACGTACCTCGTGTAGTAAGTGCAAAGCCCTAAAAAACCCTTCAATTCTGTCACATTCTTGGGTGTGGGCCAATCCAGTCTGGCTCGAATCTTCTCTAAGTGAACTTGTACCCCATTGGCACCTATCACATGCCCTAAATACAACATCTCCTACATGCCGAACTCACACTTGGACATCTTGGCATAAAGTGACTGCTCTTGTAAAATTCCAAGTACCTCATCCAAATGTTTCAAGTGCTCCTCCCAAGTTCTACTGTATATCAATATGTCATAAAAAAATACCAGAAGATACTTGCATAACTGACCTTTGAAAATATTATTCATGCAAGATTGGAAGGTAGCTGGTGCATTAGTGAGTCCGAATGGCATCACTAGAAACTCATAGTGTCCGTAGTGACAACGAAAGGCGGTCTTTGGAACATCCTGTTCCCTAACCCGAATCTGATGGTAGCCCGAGCGAAGATCAATCTTTGAGAAGTACTTTGCCCCCTGTAGCTCATCCATCAACTCATCAATCCTGGGGATTAGGTACCTGTTCTTGATAGTCCTTTTATTCAGAGCCCTGTAGTCAATACACATGCGTAAGGTACCATCTTTTTTCTTAACCAGCACAACTGAAGATGCAAAAGGACTGGAACTGGGCTTGATGTACCCCAGCTTGAGCAGTTCTTTGATAGTGTTCTCTATCTTTTCCTTGTATCTTTTGGGGTGTCTGTAGGGAGTGGTGATAATTGCTTGAGTCCCCTCCTCTAACTCAATGATGTGCTCAAATCCCCTATCAGGAGGTCTACCTGCTGGAAGGTCTTCGAATACTGCTTTGTGCTTCTGCAGTAAGGCCTCTATATCTGTTGGATGTTGTGTGACCTTATTTGGTGGTTTCCTGAAGGTAACCATGCACTCGGTTGCCCACTCAATATCTCCCTGTCGGAGTACTGCCTCCATCCTGTGTGATGATACTACTGTAGGAGGGTAGGTGTTCATCCCTCTCAGAACTACCTTTTGTCCCTCTGCTCCCATAAGCTCCATCTCCATGGTCTGGTAGTTCGTGGAATACTTCCCTATGGAATAAAGCCACTGAACTCCTAATACCACATGCATGTTAGGTACATCTACTACATAGAATGTCTCTTTCACTGTATAATTCCCAAGTGTTACCTTGAGTTTTGTAATCCGCTGACTACACTCCATGGTGTGACCTGCTGCAGCTACTGAAAATCCATCAAAAGTCTTTGTCTGAATGCCTTTCCTTTTAACCCAAGCAACGTCAATAAAATTGTGGGATGCCCCACCATCTACTAGTACTCCCACTCTGTGGCCCTGTACTGTACCTATGATCCGGAGGGTGTGGAATCTCGAAACTCCTATCATGGTAGCAATGGAGCCACCCAATGGCTGTCCCTCCTCAGCTGTCTCATGGGTATCCCTCTGTTCCTGCTCTTGATCATCCTCCTCCTCCCCACTGTCGGAATAGGCCTCTATGTAGTAGGCCTTTCCCTTTCCAGAACATCTGTGACTTGGCTCCCATGGGTCTCTACAAGTGAAACATAATTTTTTCCTCCTCAGGTCTTGGCGGACATCATTATCCATCCATTCTTTCTTGGGCCACTCTTTCTGGAAAGGTTTCTTTTCTTTATCTTTAATCGGAAAGTTGGTTCTGGGGGGGAACCTACTCTTGGGTACTGCGTCCTGTAAGTCTCTAGTCCGTTTGATGGCATCAGCTAGGGTGGTGGGTCTATAAGACTTGACCCATCCCCGTAAGGGCTCTGTGAGAGCCTCAATAAATAGCATAATCAACCTGCTCTCTGAAATATCTGTGACCATGACTGCCACCCTCTGAAACTCTGAAATGAATGCATCTGCACTACCTGTCTGTTTGAGCTGTGCCAGCTCTCTGAAATGCACCTCACGGTTCTTCCTATCAAATCGCTCAATGAGCCTCTGTGTGAAATCTGAGTAGGAAGTAATGGTATTGTGACCCAATGTCACCAATCCGTGGTACCACCACTCGTGGGCCGCCCCGTCCAAATGTGTAATGTAGCCAATTTAATGGCATCTGTCTCAAGCATGGGCTTGAGCTGGAAATATGTATCCAACTTCTGCACCCAATTTCGAGCTGGGCCACCTCGGGTTCCCTCAAAGGTAGGAATAGTCAATTTCCCTATGGTCCTCTGTAACTCAAAGTTCTGGTTGAAGGGTCTATTGTAAGCTTTGGGTTTGTTCTTACTCTTGAAGTGGCAGAAGTCAGTAAAAGACATGGTTGACTGGAAGTCATCTCCCAAGGCTCTATATTCTCTCAAATAGGCAGGCATAGACTCTTCGGGTTCTACTTGTGCTAAAGGAACTGCAGATGGGCTGTCCAAGAACTGAGGCATTGTAGGTCGAAAGGGTTTGCTGTATGGATGGGGGTGGCTGTGCATATTGGTATGTAAGTGTTCTCCACTGCTACTGGTGGACACCCTATCACTATGGGGAAATAGAGGGCTATGTGGAGGGGGTACATTCCTCTCAATCATCTGTTTAATGGCACTTGCCATTTCTTTTTGGCTAGTGGTGAGTGGATTGATCGCTGAAATGAGACTATTGAAAGCTGTCTTATCATCATCTGCCATTGTTTCTTTGCTTTTATTACTGTCAAATTGATACCCTTTATCTCCCAAATCTATATCCTCCAATTCTTCTTCTCTTCTACCACTATCTCTAAACCTCTGTCTTCGGTAAGTAATATTGTGTGGGTCTTTTGAATTCATTAACTGTTTATATTATGCATGCCCCACAGTTGGCAAGGAACATGCTCTGATACCACTGTAATATCCCAAATTGATATTTTTTCTTTTTTTGTATACTATAGATGGCTAGTAGGCTTATATCTCAAAAAAATATGAGAGTAAACCCTGATCCCTGCATGCAAAATTGTTCCATAGAAAATATAGGAATGCTAGAAAGTAGGAGGAATTAATGCATGCACGTACCGGTATATAGATCTGCTAATGTCAATGAGAATGATCACTGCATGCAGATATTCTGATGGATGAATAATGAGATAAGTCAAATCATCCTCCAGGATAGAAGTGCGCCCTCCTCCAAGCTCATAATGTCTCACAATAATAAATACTCCGCTGATGAAGGTCCTTATGAGGTGTACTAGGGTTAAAGTGCCCTTCTGGAGATGATGGAGACCACATGCATGAGTTCTGATGGCTCCCAAGCCTAAAACGTGAAGATCTCTCCCAAATAATGCGCCCTCAAGAATGCTCACGTCCTCCAATATACCTGAATGATGATAACTCTCTCAAGAGTCCAACAGAGAAGCCCTTCTTCCTGGGGAAGGGTAATATAGATTCTCTGATAAGAATGGAAGCCGCATGCAACACTTTTGCCCACTGAATACTGGAAAACGAATAGAAGACCACCTGGGGAATGCGCCCAAGCAAGGGAGGGCAAGCCCACAAAATAATACAAAAGATAACTCTGCTGAATACTGAATGATGATAATACTCGATGAAGAACAATGCTGAACCTGGATGATCCAACCTGAATGATGAACTAGGGTAGATAGCTTTCATTGCCGAAATACACCAGTTAGTTGAGTACAAGCCTCAACCCCAACTTAGCTCGCTGAGCTTCTCCAAATCGAGATCACAAATCAATAATCAATAATGGTGCCTTCTCCATTCGCTTTACCTTCTTTTATAACATTCAACTGGTCAAAACCCTAATTTCACCCTAATTAGGTCACTTTATCTTCTAATTTGCAATTGACTTGCATGCAGGTGCCTAGAGACTCAATAAGGTGCATGCATCATCAAATAATGCTCGGATGTCATGCATGCAGGTGGCCTTTGGCTCAGATGGCCCCTGTCCATCTAATGATGATATAAAATCTATGCCCTAGATATTTTGATATGGCATAAGTCCTCAACTGATCCCCTGACTGTCAGTGCCCGCTCGAACCTATGGGAATCAAATAGGTTAGCGAGATGGTCCTCAATGCCTAAGCAGAAGAGGACATTACAGTTCAGCTGCACCTCTGCCTTGCTGGTATGTCTTTCTGCTACTCCTGGATTGCTGTCCTCTTTTCTCCTTGACCTGGAAATCAGAAAATCTTTTTTCTTTTCTCCTCCTTGGATGAAAGTCCTTCTTCAACCTTGCCCAAGAGACCGAAAACCAAACATTCCTTCTCCTAATTTTCCACTTAATGCTTGAGTCTCTCTCTTGTGTCTTTCTCCTCTCCCCTTAGCTCTCTTTTATACTTTTGGGTTGAACCAAAACCCTAACTTCAATGGCCAAGATTAGATCTCACCCACTTGAGATCAAGGGATAAGATTCTTTTGATTAACTTAAATCACTAAAGCCCCAAAGGATTTTCTCTAAATTAACTCGAATTAATTATAAAAGAGCATTCACTTTAGGAAGTCCTTTAATTAAAGTGAATTTCCTAAGTACCTGAGAGGTCATGGTGATGATTCCCATGGGTAAGACACCCACCCCATGGAAATAACTGTGCAAGCTACAAAATATCAACACTGAGGTTGGAGGGCCTATTGTAAATTGAGATGGGGTCTTTAGAGCTAAACTCACCAGTATGTGTAGGTGCTGGTGATCTCAATCCCTTTCCTTCTTCAGAGGAATTGTAGGTTTGAGAGGGTTTTCTTCGTCCCATTGAAGATCATAACCTTTGTTTTACCTAGGTTGAGCATCAACTATCGAAGATCACAAAAAAGAGCAGGGGCATCCAAGTTTCTTTGCAACCCTTCTGAAGATGAGGCTAAGAGGAACACGCCATCTGCAAAGAGTAGGATAGATATCAAAACCTAGTGAAGGAGACATCTGTCGATGTCTTGATATGGTCATGGAGAAAATCCTCGAACTCATCGATATAGATCCCAATTAATGTGGGGGACATGGAGCAACTTTGTTTAAACCCAATGGTACCTCGAATAAAATTTGATACTTCGTGGGCTGGAAGTAGATGACAAAGGACTGACTTGTAAAGGCACATAATGGTGGTCAGTAGTGTCTTGGATATGCCAATGTCTTTGAGCCTTTGAAATAGGAGCTCTCGAGGGACAAAATCATAAGCTTTTCGAAAGTCTACAAAGCAACAATAGACTTTTGAAGAGTGATGCCATGGCTCCTCAATGATAGCTCTCTGATGGTGAAAATGCGATCAATGTTTTGATAAGTGGCTTGAATCCTGCTTGCCCTCTAGCTCTAGGGTGTCTCTCCTTTAGCTCTCCACAAAGCTTGATATGGAGCACTATCACATAAATTTTCGAAAACCTGTCTTACCATGTTTGTTTTGTAGTTGTTGGGATTTGTGATGGGACCCAATTTGTATATTGGGTGAATTATATGATGTGATCATGTCGTACCATGTGGTTGAAGAGATCACCCAAGTAGTTATCTAGAGCATGGAGACCATGCTTGAAGAACTCTGCCTGGAAGCCTTCTTCATTTATTGCTTTACTGCTAAGATGCAGGAAACACCACCCCCCTATCCCCACACAGTTTCCGTACGGAAACGCGATTTGGCGTTCAGGACGGTATTGAAACGCATTTCTGTACGGACGAACGTGGTTTCCAGAATGGAAACGCGTTTCCGTACAAGAAACTCGTTCGTACGACACATTTCCTCTTGTTCGACGTTTTTAACTTATGCAATTCAGATTTTTAAAATTTTTTTTTTGACTTTAATTAATGGTTTTAGGAAGGTTCTAGAGGGCATCTAAACATTATAAAAAATGAAGTTTACCCTCTCATTTGGGTCACATGATTTTGGCATAGCGATTACTCTTGGAGTGAGGCTGATACTTTCAACATTATACTTGTAACCTCATACATGAAGGCTGATTTTGGATATATATGTACTAGCCTCCTTTATCAAGGTTGATTTTGGATATATATGTACTAGCCTCATTTATCAAGGCTGTTTTTTGATATTACTACTTGCATTATGGAGTCATTTATGAATAAAATGTGTGTTCTTTTGAATTTACTACTTGCATTATAGAATCATTAATGAAATTATGAATAAATTGTGATGTTACATGTATGATTCATTGATTTGTAATATGTATTTCAAATTTTTAAATGTCCTGTATAAATTTATATAATACATATATCGTGTTCCCCCGTTTCCTAAATTTTTTGGGGTCACATTTCCGACGCGTCCCCGTTTCCTCGTTTCGTGCAACTTAGCTTTACTGGTATTCATTGCCCAAATAGGCTCCCGAATATCTCGATATGAGAATAAATATCATGAAGGGGGCAAAGAGGTAACCTGAATTAGGGGTTGCCCAGGGACTTCATAGAGAGTGGAGGTATGAGTAAACATGGATTTAGGATTAAGATTAGATGGAAAGGGGGAGTGGCATGGGAAAATAGTGTGCCAAAATTGTTTCGAAGAAACTTCGAGGGAAGCACATAGTTCACGTCTTCTCTGTGAGATGAAGAGGTGTTTCTTTTGGCGAAGGAGGCAATGGTAGGAGGCTTTAATGTCGGGTTAGGAGGGAAGATCGTGAGAGAAGGTATGCTAGAGTTGGCGATTGAGTGCTTTACAATCGGAGTCATACCAACTGTTCGTCAGACAAGACTCGTGTTTGGGGGAAGAGGAGATGGACTAGGTAAGGGACAAGACTTGAGGGAAGCATCCCAAATGGTGATTGAAAGACAAGCATTTTTGGCGGAGGCAAAGTTGTGGGATGAGAATTGTGTTTTAGAAGGGCGCATCAGGTGGAGGTAAGATGAAAAGGTATCATGGTACCCTTCATTGAAAAGGACATAGGTTTGAGGTGGGCATTGGGGGCGATGGTGGGGTTAAGGTAAGGGGGGATCAACTCGAAGGGAGAGGAGAGAAGGGCATGATCAGATAAGGGGATGGGGGTTGCCGAAAGATTGACAAATTGATATATAGATGTCTTTAGGTAGTGGAGATAACTTGTGGATCCGAATCCACATGAACTAGGCAGATTGTTGAAAGAGACCATAGAAACCCTCCTCTGAAGTGAGTCCCTAGTCAAACAAGTGATCCGATTAGATCCTCTAACACCTCTTGAAACTTTGGTCTCCTACCTACAAACTAGAAGCCAGTGGTATCATGTTATGTCAGGAAGAGGACGAACAGGGCTTGCATGGGTCTCGACGATAAAGAGGATGTCTGATTAGCCAATAACATCATAACTGTTTCGCAACGATGTCCAAAAAGCCCCATTGCCACTTCGACATCCTATTGAAATACTTGAGCTTTGTTGCCTCTCCCAACAGGCCTGTCATTTGGAGAACCTCAGGCGAGACCATCTCGGAGGGGGGAAATCTTGGATGATGGCTATGAGATCTCTGAGAGCTGCTCACTTACTTACCTGCCGTGTTGCTGCAACCTGCTCTCTAGAGTGTTTGAGCTTTGCAACCTGGTTCCTAGTGAGATCCTCGTTAACGAATATTTTTTTGGGAAGGGTGAATAGCTTCTGTTTGGCTCGAAGGGCTCAGAGTCAAACACCCATAGATCTGAAGCAAAGGAAAAGTGTGGAGTTGGATTTGAGTTAGGCCCACTCAAGAGTAATCTGTAGGAGATCATGGGTATCATGGAGGAACATGGCACCAACTTGCAAGGGGTCCTTTGATGGAGAGGGTGATGGGAGCTCCCTCATGTTGAGGTTCAAATCTCGAGCTTGCATGGTGCGCTTGTCAAAGAGATTGGTCTGTACTACTACCTCAACTGTCACCATTGGAGGAGCATTGTCCTTTCCACGGATAACCTGTGCCCATGAGTTAATGTGGGTATCGTATCCTATTTGAACGTGTCTTGTTGGTTTCGGATTTCTTCATGCTTGTTTCTGAGATTAAGAATCTTTGTATGCAAACCATCATTTGGTGGGTGGAAAGATTCTTGCACATAATGTTTTTGATTCCACCTCGGCTACTCTATTTGAGAGTATGCAATCTCCTTCTGCATGTGCGCTATCGTCTTGGGAAAGTTATGGATCTAGGCAGCTAGAAAAAATGGATCTGTTTGAAGTATTACCATGCTGTTGGGGCTAATTGTGTCACCTGTAGGTTGCACGCTATCTGAATTACAATTATGTTTGGGGTCATTTGAGGAGTGTTGATCTTCTATATGCCCAGTCTGCAGGCTTCTAGACTATTTTTCCATTTGCTAGGTGCTGACATTGTACAGATGAAGGGGAGGCTACGGGCTTAAGTCCCACTCTGTGGGTCGAGGTTGTGAATGGGAGGGGAAGGGGAGTGTAAGGGGGGTGGGGGGCCAAAGAGGAGCAGGGTTGGAGGGATGAAGAGGGGGGGAGTGAGGACAAGGGGGAATGTATGTGGTTTAGGGAGAGAGGGAAGCTGGAGGTGCAGAGGGGCAACGGGGGTTATAGGGCATGGAGAATGCAGTGGGTTCATGCTCAGAAGTGGTAGCCACCACAAAAGCCAAGCATTCTATGGGAGCATGGGGACTGTGGGTAGGAGGAGGCCACGGTAGAGGGAAGGCTGTGGGAAACTATAGAGGGCATATGCAACATGAGTAGGTTACTGGTGACAGTAGCAGGAAACTACTGATGGGAGTCTCCATGGGCGATAGGATCAAGCTATGGGCGACGGGAGCAGACGCCATGGGTGACAGGAGTAGGCAGGGAGAGAGTGTCCACATTAGGAGAATTGTCCTTGCATCTCATAGTAGATAGGGTACCAGAAAAGAAAATGCTCCTATGTCTTGGTCTCTTGCAAATGCTATAGTTGGCATATCTTGTCCTCTTCTGGTATCTGATGCTCAGCCTTTACTCAGAGGCTATGCAAGCCCACTCAAAATTGGCCCAAGGGGATCCTAAGCATGTACATTCAGTGCCGTGGCTTGTATTGGAGATGGATGATGGGGCTAACGTCAATAAGTGCTCTGCGAAAAATGCCATCTTGGGTCTTGGTGCCCCATGGAGGTCTAGTCAAGTGATATGAATATACTGCCTATTATTGTCATCTCTGATAATCCTATTCATCTCCTGCTTGTTCAGTAGAAGATATTTGGGGGCATACAAAGAATACCTGAAAGGAGGGAGGGTGTCTACTGAGATGCTATCTCACCGGAAGGGCCTGAAACCTATGAAAATCAGCAACCCTGTGCACGTTTTGAAGGTCTGTTCAAAACTATAGCCTCTGAAGTGCACAAAGCAATGTATGGGTAACAATCTCTACCCATGCCTTGCAAGGTATAGGTAATGTATTAAATTTCTGAATAGATGAAGCGCCACCATAAGAACTATAATACATCTGTTATGACATAAATATATGCCAGCAGACTTGCATAATAATTATAGACAAACAACTCTGTGCTTTTCCAGTCTTAGGGGGGTGTCTGTAAATATATTGTATGCTGATCTAATAGACAAATCTGTGTATTAACCCATACAGATTAGCACACTAAAAACTTTCTCTTGAGATACGGAGGAGCACTCAAGAACAAGTATAAATTCTTAATTAAAATTTTGATGGTTGAGATCAGATCCTTTAAACCGTTAACAGCAGATATTAACAAACTAAGTGAGGTGAATGTGCCTTTTAAGTGAATAAGAAATCAACATATGTGCATTGAAAGCGAACCAAACACTACAATACATTGATATGATTAAACGAGTATTCAACCACGAGATTCAAAGAGCCAATAAACAATCATAGTTGAACCCTATCAGTGCATTATTCAAGATATTTAATCAAATCCGAATGAAGAACATATGACTGGCTGCAGTAGGTCCAGTTGTATGCAGTGATTGGAGCAATCTATTGGGTTCGGTAGTTGGAGGGATGATGGGAGTCTGCTGCAGTTTGTTCAAAAGAGTACTGTCTAAGCTCTCCACTTTCTTCTCCCCCTGTAGATATATAAGACTAAAATCAACCCTAAACTTCTACACTATCTGAAAGTCTGCATTCATACATAATTGTGGGTTGACTCACTGTTTGGGTGAGTTTTTTGTAAAGAAAAGCTGTTGTTTACTCATGATAACCCTTTCAAAAAGCGTGATTGCATTCCCAAATCAAAATTCATCTTGTCGCTACTGTTTAACTAGGTCAACCTCACCAAAAACTGCAGTTTTCATGTGCCTCTTCCCAAAACAGCATTAACTGTGGCTACTAAAACTAATCTCATGTTACAGCTGGCTGTAGCATACAACTTGATAATAAAACTGTTTTTGTCTGAGAGAAACCTTCAGTTGACGCCCAATCTGGATGTGGTATCTGCTGGTTACTAATTTTAAACCAGTGTTGAAAAAGCCGCATGAATTTTCGGAAAAAGCGGCAAAATCGGGATTTTTTCCATAAGCCGATTTTTCGACCAGGAAAAATCATGATTTGTTGGTAATTAGCGTGCCATAATGGAAAAAATCGCCAAGGAGGCTTCTTCACAGTTTTAAAAACTTGGATTTTTAAAAACAAATTTGATGAGTTTTGGACAAGTGACATTGAAGTCAACAATACTAAATGGTAATGTTAAATTCTTAAAGTAAAAGGATGGAAAATTAATTGTTTCAGGATGTTTGAGAGTGGTTCCAACCTCATTGGATTTCATATGCAAAAAGTAGAATTTTAGATCCCATTCAGAATTCAACATACTTAATGGTTTTCAGGATTTCAGGATTGCAACGTTTCCACTGGATTCTATCATGTATGTGGGTAAGGGATTGGAATTTAATCAAGCACATCAAACTCTCAATGTACCTTGATGTTGGTGGTGTTGATAACTGATTGTTGAAGTTGATTGAATTCCTCTGTCATGACCTTAATTAAAAATGTACCCTTCAGTCAAGCAAAATCACTTATTAAGCATGGGAAGTTCTTTCTACCTTTTTTTAACGCTTGGATTAAGAAGTTTCATCAAAATTGTAGGGTGCTAATTGATGTCCTTGGAGGATCAACTTCGAGATTAGAGGTAGAGGCAAGGGCTAGAGCCTAGAGGTGGGAACATGGTGCTATTGATGAATAGGATCCCAACATAGACAATGATTTTGATGATTATATTTTTTCAGTTTTGATTTAGATATGTATTGCACTTGGTGCCATTTTGATATATTCACCCTTATATGGTATATACACGAGTAGACTTTGCATATTTTGTCTCTAATGGTTAGGAATCATAGCTTGGAATTTTTAATATATATTTTTTTCATTAAAATTGTAAACTTTTATGTATTTTTTAGTAGTCTGAGTCATTGAAATCAAACCGCACCGAGTTATTTGCATCCACTACATCTATATATCAGCGCTTTCTCCATATTTATGTGCCAATGTGTTTATCTAATGTTGTTGTTGCTTTATATGTTTAAAATTCTGAAAAAAAATGAATATATTTTGTATTTTTTAATGTTTGCTGCGGTTTGCCAATTTTTGCTGATTTTTTCGCCGATGTTGCCCAAAAGTTGTATTCGAGACCCTTGCTGTTTTTTTGCCGATGCCGACTTTTTCAACGTTATTTTAAACATAGGCAACTGCCAGTTTCATTCTCAAACAGCCAATTTATCCTGAATAATTCGGTAGCTGTTTGTTATCACTTTAATACCGCATGCAATAATCTACAAGGTTGCCCTTATTGGCATCACAATCTGTCTTTTTTCCAAATACAAGTGGCTATCTGTGTAAATGGTAACCACAACTAACCTGTGCACAGTTTTAGTAACCACAAATTCTCCTTTGAAGAGTGAAGTCACATGCCAGTTGAGAAGGATATATCCCACATAAAACAAAATCTGCCATAAAAATCCCTCCAGCGAATTTCTTTATGGAGAATGTAGCTTTCCAAAATTATCGCTTATGCAATTTAATACTGCGGAAATCAGATTTGGGTAAGGCTAGACCAACTCAGCAAAAATGCAAATCATGAAAAGGAATTCGACTTAGGTTTTCTGCTTAGTAAACTTAGCGACTACAATCCTGATTTATGGCATTTCTTAGCTTGGCAGAATGTAGCAATTTGAGTTAGACTTGAGAATATCAACTTTTACTTCAGGCTTTTTAGCCTTGTAAACTTTAGCAAAGGCAACTCGACTTAGGATTTTTTGCTTGATAAAATTACAAGGATACTAAATATAAATGACAAGGCACATTAGGGTTACAGAAAGAGCAAGGCACTAATGATGAATTTAGTAAACATGACAAACATACCCAAGAGTTCAAAATAGGGTATTGGAGTGGTCAAAATTAGCAACTTGAAGTAGGATTTTGGAAAGTCAAACTATAAGCAAGAATAACATCTAAACACTGCAATTCGAATTGGGGTTTTGAAAAGCAATTGATGGTTCTAGCATAAGGCAATTTTAGAACATCATATAAATATAAATGTTCCAACTAGCTGCCACATGTTACTCTGGAAGAGCAATCCTCCTGCTCAACACTGCAATTGACTCATCCTTCCTCACCCATTAGAATGATGGAAACCACTATACCACTGCACACTTGAACCATGAGATCACACCTTCTACCTGCCATAAATAGAAACTGCTTAATATTTAGAACATCATATAAATAGAAATGCTCCAACTAGCTGCCACATGTTACACTGGAAGAGCAATCCTCCTGCTCAACACTGCAATTGGCTCATCCTTCCTCACCCATCAGAATGATGGAAACCACTATACCACTGCACACTTGAACCATGAGATCACACCCTGTGCCTGCCATAAATAGAAACTGCTTTAAATAGACATGCCCCCCAAAAATAGTCTAGCTCCTAAAAAGCAAGAAAGACTGAAAATGAAGAGAACTCTGAGACTGCTGCCAAGTATAGCTCATCTAAAGATAGACACTACTAAAAATAACCGCATCTCGCATGTTAATGAAAGCAGTCTTATCAGACTTGCTTTTCTGCAAGGAACCCAAATATGTGCTCAGAAATGACACGCATGTAATATCCCAAACTAATATTTTTTCTTTTTTGTGTTTGTCTAGTAGTCTGATGTCTAAATGGAATATAAAATATGCACTGATCTCTGCATGCATGCAGTTGCATGCAGATCTATAACCCCGGTATACTGAAATGCTATAAAATAGGAGGAATTAATGCATGTACATACCAGTATGTTGATCAGCTGATGTCGATAAGGATGACCCCCGCATGCAAGAATTGTGCCGGTGGAATAGGAAGATAAGCTAGACGCCCTCCATAGAAGAATGCGCCTCCTCCAATACTAGAGATGCTCCTCAATAAATAATACTCCACAGAATCAGCTCCAGAGAGGGTGTGATGGGGTTATAGTGCCCCTCTGATCACGATAGAAGCAGCATGCAGAAACTCTGATGGCTCAACAGCCTGAAACATGAAGATCCTCCTTGGGAAAGTCGCCCAAGCATGCAAACACGTCCTACAATAGTGATGAGTGCTGATAACTCTCTCAACTGTCCAACTGAGAAGCCCTTCTTCCAGGGGAAGGGTAATAGGGGTGTTCTGAGAAGAATGGAAGTAGCATGCAGAAGTTCTGCCCCATGTAGATTGGAATGCGAATAGGTATGTCTCTGAGTAATGCGCCCAAGCTAGGAGAGCGAATCCTTCCAATCCAGTAAATAATCAATCTCCTGAAGTAACTGATGAATAGAACCTGATGATGAAGCAATGCTGAATCTGAATGATCCAACCTGATGGTGACTAGGGCAGATAGATTTCGCTGCCGAAATACACCAGTTAGCCGAGTGCATGCACTCAACCCCAACTTAGCTCACTGAGCTCTCCAATTCGAATCCTCAAATCAATAATCATATAAGCATGCCTTTTCCATTAGCTTTACCTTTCTTTTATGACTTTCACCTGTCAAACCTAACTTTTGACCTAATTAGGTCACTTTACCTTCTAGTTCAAAGTTGACTTGCATGCACCTAGGTGTCTGGACTCTTGGAGACTCAATTAGGTGCATGCATCATGAAATAATGCTTGGATGTCATGCATGCAGGTGGCCTTCGGCTCTGGTGGCCCCTATGGACCTACTGATGATATAATACCTATGCCAGAGATTGCATATGGCATCAATCCTCAGTTGATTCCCTGAATGTCAGTGCCCGCTCGAACCTATGGGAATCATATAGGTTAGCGGGATGGTCCTCAGTGCTTAAGCAGAAGAGGACATTACAATGCAAGCCTTGAAAAGGAAACTACTAAAAATGGCAGTGTCGTGAAACTGCTTGTATGTCTCATGAAACAGGGTCATTGGCACCATGAGTCCACGAGGACCAAGAATATGTAAAATCTCTGACATGCGGGGCTTGGAACTCTTGATAGCTGGATCTCAACCCATCAGTTGTGCAAGCAAACCTGGGGGTTAAAAACATTGTAAGTTTATTATATCCATGTGGTAAAACTCTAGACACCCTACAGCGGAAAGGAAAAAAATTGTCTTCTTTATTGTGGAGATAGCTAACAGAAAAATTAACATTGTAACAATTCTACTATATTCAGGCAGTCAAATGCCATAATTCATAGATATATAGTCTTTGCAATATTTGCCACATTGCAAGCTTGCTCTTAAGAAATAATTATGAAATCATGATACTGTAGGTACAAGGGAAAATAAACTCGAATTCCCCACATGATGATGATGATGATGATGACATGCTTTTGAACTCTCTTCATGGTTTAAAGATGCCTCTTCAAAGACCGAGGATGAAAGGAAAATAACAACTATTCCTTGACAGTGATAATGGATGTGTGTTGTGTGTTAATAGTTAGAATTTTGTAACTTTTGGCTAAATTTCTGATGTCTATGCTCCACAGATTATTTATTTTAAATGAGGTGAGTAGTTGTTTATGATGGACATGCAAAATAGAGTTAAAAATTCTCAAGCAAAGATGAAATTAAGTAATTTGAGTTATATTGAGATTTAAAAAAAATACCTTGCCATGGTCATCATCGACAGATCAATTAATACATCTAAGCTCAGTTAGAAAAATATCAGGAAAATGGTGAAATTCAACAGCTTGAACACTTGTTGTCTTTGTTGTTGGCTACCATGCATAGCTCACTATGACTGGTAGTGATATAGGTAAGATAGTTTGGACAAGGATGATTAATCAATTCTGATTTACTTTCCCAGTATTTTAGGCATAGGTAGTGTTAATTCTGATTTGTGGCACAAGAGAAGTCAGAGATATTACTGTCTTTATCGTTAGAATACATATGTTTCAGCTGTGAGGTCTAAACCTACATATATAGATTGTCTCAATTGTCTTCTCATTTTCTTGAAATGAAATCAGCATTGATGCATTGGGAGGAGAATTCTGAAGTTATAAATCTGATGATTTGTTGCTTTTAATAGGCTTATTCTTAACTCATGGTATCCATGTTCTTATATATGCAGTTCTCCCACCTTGCTTGGGTTCAAACTGATAGGAAAGCTGGAGGTCTCGGTGATTTGAAATATCCTCTTATATCTGATGTTACAAAGGGTATTTCAAAGGCCTACAATGTTTTGATTGCAGATCAGGTTTGTATGTTTGGTATATCTGTGCCTTTGTAATAATGGAAGTATCAAAATTCAGACAGAATGCAGCATAATATATATTGAAGGAAAGGGGAAATGGACATGAACGATTGAAAAGGGGTGCACATATTTATTTTTTACAGTCTTACTTTTATTACAGTGCAGAGTCACTTTGCTACAGCGTTTGATGCCGCTACCCAACTTTTATTACAAATCTGTCTTGGGTTGTTTGAAGAATCTATTGGTTGTAACCTGTAAGATACATAAATAATTTGTAGCTTATTTATAGTACGTGCAAGGATTTAGTTTATAGTTGTGTTATAGTACATACTTTATAATGGTCATACCTTATAATATAGTTGAACTTAGGAGTAGTTTATACTGTAATAAAGGTAATATATGTTGACTTAAGTTGATCAAGTCATATGTTGGTGATTAGGTGTTTCGGAGTTATGTAACTTACATCTCCTTTTTTGAGACAATCCTATGTAATGTCACGCATACATTTTGAATAATGAATCATATTGAATCATTCTCTCCTATATGTGTTTTTGAATCTGCCTTTGTGTGTGTATACTGTATCAGAGCTACATAGTTGGACCCAAGGAGGCTTTTGGGAGACATGATGAAGGGAAGAAAGGTGCTGAGGAATTATGTACACAGATAAATATTAAATGAGGCTAGGAATTGGCACATTTTGGGATAGATTGCAGGAACAAGTTGAATTGCATGGCAGTGCATGCACATATAAAATTTGAATTCAACTAATTAGTGCAAATTGAGTAACTGAAATTTGCTTTAGTTCTGAACATAGGAGAATTTTTTTTCTTTCAAAAACAAAACGGTAGAAATAGGACATGGGATGTCAAAAGAAACACAATTCTAGGGTATAGAGATTTCAACACCACACAATGCCATGACAATTTGTTGGGTTTCTGTTTCTTTTGGCAAGTTTTGTAGTGTAGGTGGAGAATGGATGGGCTTGAGACACCTGAAAGACCTGACCAAATTGAGCTCCCACTTGCGTGCAGCAGATGAACCTAGGAGAGTGTGTGCATGTGTGCAAACCATGTGTTATGTGCACATGGCATTTGTAAGTTTGGCTGACAGTCTGCAGGGCTTCTGCTGTAATAAGTACGTATAAGACTTTATTACTGTGTATGTTCATGAAATAAACAAAAGATGTTGTGGAGAGAATAATAGATGCCATATATTACAAATAATGATGCATCAATACATCACGGGGTTAGTTTGATGTAGTTTACTCAAGTCCACTGACTACATGTACCACTCTCTCAGTTATCTCATCATGGGTTACATCATTTATAGTGTCCTAAGATGGCTAAGGTGGTCTAAGTACCTAACTAACCCTTAATAGTGATTACTATCATTATCTTTAATTTCGTGTTATATTACTGAAGTGAAGATCAACCGAGATGTCATTGTTCATGAGAGTGTAAGGATTTTTCTGCATATTTCAGATCCGATATCATCTTTGAAATTTGATGATCTAATATCATGTTTGGTATTTGATGATGGTGGCTGTTTTGAGGTTGAAAATTCAGCCAAGTGGCATGGAAAGAAGTCACATGAGGAAGGACTTTTATTGAGAGTTTTGTGAATCAGGAACACAATGATGAGCCTAAAAATGTACCAATATAACCTGATGGCAATACTGATTCAGAGAAGAGGGGGGCACAAGAAGCCACTCCTGAAAGGATATAAGATAAGGTAAGGTAATTAATGTGCGACAAATGACCCCAACAGTAGGTCAATGGGACTGCTGAGTACAATGCCTATCAATACAAAGCAGGAGCACCAAAATTGCTCCTATAAAGAGAAAGCAAGCTGCAGAAGGAAAGGTATAAATCTAAACTAGTGTTTGAAAAACCTAGACTCCGAGCATGGACGACTGCACTAGAAGAAGGATGTACAAAAGGAAATGGATCCAGAGACAGTAGAGCAAATGAAGATGAAGAGGAAGCAAATAAGTCATCTTCCACTAAATCCATCTCTCCTAATATTCGAGACTGAATGGAGAAAATTGAGTATAAAGTGTTGACCTGAGGAAATACTGGGGGAAGATCTAGTTCGTCCTTTGAGCTATTGTGTGCAATGGACCGCCCTTCGTCAGATCCTAGATGGTCTCATCTGTAATTGATTTGGTCAGGTGATATTGCTGATGTCTTTGGTGGGTGAGCAAAGTTCTCTTTTGCCCATATATTGTTATGAATATAACATAGCACATATTAGTATATTTAATTATATTGATTATTAATATTATTATGAAAAGGTGCCTGGATAAAGACGCAACCTAAATATGGAAGGGCACATTAATAACCTGTAAAGGCCAAGGCCATTTTCCTCTTGTATTCATCATCTTTTTATTCAATATCATATATTTGTATATTTATATACTTTTGTATATTCAAGCTTCCTCATTTAGCATAATCGTGGAATAGAAAGAGGCCGTGAAAGTCTTCATCAATTTAAAGAAATAAGAGAAAGAACTAAGAGCATGGTAAATATCAGCCAATATTCAAAGACCAAACCTATATTGGAGAAAGAACCTGGCAACCCAACCTCGACGTCTAACCAAGATCACCAATCCAAACACCACCCAGATGACATCCACACCGTACAACCACAGTCACACGATTCCATAACCATGGAAAATCCTATAATGACATTTATGACACTTTCATCATCTTCCCCTTCAAGTTCTCCGTCTCGTGAGGGGCATGGCATGAGAGACGAAGAGACCTTGTTCCAGACAGGTCAACAATCCAGAGAACACCTTTATGCCATCTTTCTTATCCTCAAAGTCACATCGGTTGTTTACTGCTCTTGTTTATTCTTGCCATAAACAGAGCTATAAAGTCAAAAATATCATCACAGTCATTACGTGCTGTACCAGACTGCAAGCATGCATAAATTGTTGTATCCATGTCTCATTTTTAGCTGGAGCCATGACTCCTCATGCACCCTGGAAGAGCCTCACAGTTGAGATGGACGAATCCCGTTCCCACCACGAATCTGAAACAAATTCAGAAGAAGAAGTATGTGACTGTGATGAATGGGCACAGTTAGCGTGTTCGTTCCCCAACCCTGTCCAGATCCGTCAAATACTCAGAAACCCATTAGCATTTATGCATACGGAAAATACTATCTTTTCTACCTTGGCCATGCCTGATCACTACAACAAGCCAAGAAATCGTTCCCAAACATGTATATGATGGTGGGATACTGTAACGATGCAGTCACGCACAAGTACAAGGGAAAGATGGTGATGACTGAAGTCAAACGCTATGAATCGCTTCATCATTGCAAACGGGGGGACGAGGTTGTGCCAGATGCTCCTTGGGTGATTACAAAAGAGTTTTTAGACAAGCACCAAATTGACTTCGTTTTTCATGACTCTCTTCCATATGTTGATGCAAGTAGAGCTGGCAATGCTGTTTACGAATATATCAAAATATTGTCTACCATGACGACGCGCAATATTGTAGCTTCGGAAGACCACTACACCTGTTGGACTGTACTCGACGTACTGTTGGATTACATAGCAAAGAAATATTCGACGCCAATTGAACTTGGTTCATTTCATTGTAGGATGATTGGATCCAAGGTTACGCAATCTCGATCGTGGATTATTAGGGGAGTATGCTGGAAAAACGTTGATAGCCATTAATTAAACGACGTTATTATCATTCACGACGGTTGGAATCAATAGTCGCGATTTTTCCTAAAAGTGTTAGAGGGTTTATATCATTTAGTTTTTTATTTAGTGGACTTTTTAAAGACCCCCACAAAAGGGAATTAAAGCATATACGGAAATATATTAAATTATATTCAAGCTACTGATAAAGGGATTATTAATTCCCATAAGAATGGTAAGAGATTTTAAAATCAAACTCCACATGATTTATAAAAAAAATGGAGTTTTGAACAACTTACCGTAGGGAAAAAGGGTATTATGCTTAGTAAGGGTGTTATAAATAATACCTAACTTATAAAAAGGATTTATTTAAGTTATTCTTAAGTCATAAAGTGAAATTAAGGTGAATTGAGAAAAGGTCTTAAGGACCCATAAAGACATAAAAATGAAGAGGCTTAACCCAAGGCTAGAAAAAGTATGATATTACATCGTGAAGAAGAGAAGGGAATATTAAAATTATTAAAGATAAAGTTAATTTATGGAAAATTGAAGATTAAAATTTGATAAGCTTTGAAGACAAAGCTTTTCTTAAGGGAATGGCAATGTTATGAATATAACATAGCACCCGTGGAAGGGAAACGTGACCCTTAAAACAGGGAAAGTGTCCCAAAACGTAGATCTTACAGTTAGGGCTTTCTAGCTATGCTTGATGAAGGGATATGACAATGTCAAAGTGTGCAAACAACCAAACAGAGAGCAAAACATAGGAAAATTGGACAACCCAAGAAAGTCGTGAGGGCTTGAGGAGATTAGTGCCTTGGGGTTTGGGCCTATGGAGTCATCCATGCAAGACGTTTTCAAGAATCCACTTTGCAATTAGCCCGATCCACAATACCCAGATGTGGTTTGCCAAATGATCAAGGGATTTGATCAATAGAATTTTTAGGGGATTTTCGGTTGATTTTATATGAGGGTTTTAAGTAACTTTGATAGATGGATAGATCAATGGAATGAGAAACTTACCTTGAGATCATACCTGAGTGATGGAAGTGCTTGCCATGTTGTTGAGGAATGTTCCCGCAAAGATCAAATGGGAGATCTTTGATTTTTCTTGCCTTGATGAGATGCCCTAGTCCACATGTGCGCCCTCCTCTTCCTGTCAATCCAAGAAAAATCGATTCAATCAGTGAGATCAAGAATGGAGGAAATACAAGCGAATGCAAATGATAACATGGAGTAGAAGGTACAAAGATAGTAATACTCCCTGTTACCGACGAAGAAACCCCAAAGAAGAGGCAGGGAGAGTCTCCCCTACCAATGCGTCCTCCTTGAAGCAAATCGGCCTCCACCTGTAGATGAAAAATACATGGAACAGAATGATAGCAAGATAATCTCCAATAATCTCCAAGTAGATGCAATAATAATTTTCTATTCCAATAATCCAGAGCTAAAAGTCCCTTTCCAATGAGGAGCTCTCTCCCTTAAATACGATGGAGAGACACCAAAACCCTAACCACCTTTTGAATGGATGGCTAAGATTAAAAGATCAACATGATCTAATCAATGGTTGAGATGAGCTCAACATAAAGTTGATTGGATCAATATAACAATATAATACACCAATGGACCAAATCGCCCTAGGAGAGGGGGGTCCCACCAAATGTCAATGATAAAACATAAGAAATAGCTCATGGTGGATCTAGGGGGGGTCATGACTTGCCTCCCTAGTGTGTCCCCATGGCAAAATAACACAAGATAACCAAGCTAGACACCAGATCGTGCCTCTCTGGGAAAGTCGTGAGCCTTAGGAGGCTCCAGAAAACCATATAAAGTGCCAGAGAGATGGGTGTGGGCCCCACTGAAAGTTGAAACTGCTGGAGAAGGGGTGGAAGACATCACACTCTTCATCAAACATCATCCCATGCCATTATCTTGCCTCAGTAACCCAAATCGAATTCCTCTGTAGTGAAACTACCCAAGCTGCCTCCTGGAGTGCCTGCGCTGTCAAGGTGAGCCCACCAGACTCTCTGGGAGGGGGGTAATATGGTAATAACAAGTGGCTGGACCACCCCCTCCATGCACAACGCCCTAGGCAAACCAGTCAAATCCAAACTCTGCTCTGACAGGCCAAAACTGCACTAGGACAGCCAACTGAGGCTAATCATCACTATAACTGCTCGAAACTGAAAACAAACTGTCTCAGTGGACTCAGAGAGCCCAAATCCATCTAAGGTGTGTACTCATACACCCTATGGACCTCTGCATGGTCCTATAATATCCAATGTGCACAGACAGACCAAATAATAATAATCTGTAAAAGTGCTGAAAAACACAAATCATCATCATAAGCCTGAAACCACTGCATAGAACCATCTGGTGATATGTACTAGACCATATATCATATCTATGTAACATCTGAGGTCTATCCACCTCCTGCCTTGTAGTTGACTTTGGTCACACTAAGTTTGACCAAGTCACATGACCAAATATGACCCAAACTATCATCAAGCTGACCATATATCATATCTCTGTAACATCTGAGGTCTATCCACCTCTTGCCCTGTAGTTGGCTTTGGTCACATTAAGTTTGACCAAGTCATCATGACCAAATATGACCCAAACTATCATCAAGCTGCTGCAAGTGTCGAAGGTTACAACATGCTCTACAATTCATTCAAGTAACAATTTCAACAAGAAGTAATCATTTAATTGGCGATCTAAAAGCAATTATAAGAGTTTTAATTATTAATTATGACTCAAACTAGACTTTCAAGACCATACTCACTTCATAGTTGTGACCAATTTGCTAGTGAAGGGTGAAGGCTAAAATCAAGAGGCTAGGCTAAGGGATAACTACTAACTTGACATTGTGACACTTCAGAAATGGAAAGGGGATACACACTCTAGCATATACTAGACAAGCAAAACACAGGGGATGGTAGTGTCTCACAAATGGGTAAGTTGTTCAAAGAGTGCTTATTCAACTTAGGGATCAATGCCTACTTTTATAAGATGATCCAAGTTCATTACGATCTTTTAATTTCACTTTAGGGCCTTTTGGCCTACATAACCCTTCGGATCTCAGGTGTGCTAAGAAGCACAACTAATCGCAGCTTGCATAACCCTACATATACATAAGGTCAGCGATCGTTTAGATATAGAGTTTAAGAACCATTGCTTTTTGGACCTTTCTTATACTCTTCAAGGAGTATTTATAGCTTTTCATTGCTCTTTCCCTTTACTCACGTGTGTTGATAAACACATTCTAGAGTTTACAGTTTCCTGGGCGAATTTACACAAGTTTCTATAAGTAGTACATGAGCTTTCAGTTTTAGGCAACAACATCTTTAGTGACTAGGGGGACTTCGTGCCAGTGCCAAACATCGGGACAACCGACCAGAATGACTTAGGCCTACAATCCAACTCACCAAAGGTAAGTTTTGTCACCAACTCAGAGCCAAGACACAAGAAACTGGGAAGCTTATCCAATACAGAGGCTAAAGCGGGGGAAGGTCCTCCATGCCACTAGTCAAGTAGTAAGTCAGGGTAATAAACAAACTGGAAGGTAATGGATGGATGAAGACAATGTATAATGCCCAGTGTTACAAACATTGGCGATATATCGTCATCATCACGATATATTGCGATGTCTCCAGCTCGACGATAATATCAGCAAAAATATCGCCATTTGAAAATATCGCGATTTTTTGAAAATATCGACAAACATTGGCAAATATCGGCAAATGTCGACAAAAAAACAACAAATATCGGCAAAAAATCGGGAAATATTGACAAAAATTGGCAAAAATCGGGTAATATCAGAAAAATATTGGCGGAGTCAAAAAATTAGTATTTTTGTATTTTTTAATTTCGTCGATATGTTGCCGATGTTTACTGACATTTTCCCCGATAAATCCGATATTTTGTTTTTGGACCCTCGGCAATATATTCGCCGACATGATATTTGTAACACTGATAATGAGACCAACACTAGCAAGCCAAAGAATGGTGGGAATGATCACATCTATTCTCCCAAAGGAGGGTAAAGCCAATGAGTATGGATAGAGAACTTCTAAGTCTGAGTGGGGATAATATAATATATATAAAGATACAACCAAGTCCACATATCTATATGATCGCCAGATCATGATACTAAATGCTAAGACATGCTACAAGAATGAATATAAGAGCAATATAACCATAACACAAGAATATACCTGCCGAGTCATATACCTGAATGTACAACATCTGAACCAAAATCTGTCCTCTGAAACTAGTGCTGTAACTCTGGGCAATACTGACTGCTCTGTGTAAATGGCTAAATGGCTACATCAGTCCTCTCTCTGAGTGTCCTGAAACTCAATCATGGTATGGGGAATAAAAATGTTGTCCATAATATAATCATGATCCATAATAGATGCTCATCTCAACATCTCAATGTAAGGAAACTGGCTGAAAAATGTACTGGAATCTGAAAAATAGAGTATTGTAGCCTGACTACTAGGATCAAGACTACCAAGCAAATGGGTTTAGGCCTCAACCAACACCTTGCCAATGATTAAAATCACTATAGCAAAAAGCAGTATATGCCTATGCAAGATTAGCAATAAGAGATCAAGAACAAGCATGCATTACTCATCCATCAAACTAGGTCAACGAATTGAAATGGAGCAAAGACGACTTGACAATTGTAGCTTGTGAGTGGTCTAGAGATCAAATCCAATGCAAATCACTACTCCTTTGGATGTCACTTAGAACAAGATCGACAATGTTGTCAAAAGCTATGCTTTTGGGAGCTAGACGAGCAAATTAAACACATTAATATCCATCTCATGGAATATCAAATAGGCCTTCAAAAGTAGTGGAGCGAATGGCTAGAGAAGTAGATCTAATGTACACCAACACCCAAATTGATAATCAATCTACGATGCTAATTGAAACTATGATATGCTAGAAGGATTAAGGAAGTGAAGGATTGAAACAAAAGTGCTGATTTGCAAGCCTAACAATCTACCATAGTAAACATGTAAGAAGACAAGAGGTATCTTATTGTTAAAATAATGTAACTGCGGAATATATTCTATTTATATTATTGTATTCCTCCTACGGGAGTTGATGGTCATGTAATTAATAATGTAAAGGTCATTGAAAGAATCAATGTAAACCCTAAGACATGTGTCGACTCAGAAAAATAATATTACATCCATCCTCAAGATGAAATAATATTACATCAAAGAGAAATTTGTTGGGTTGAGGAGGATGAATTCCACACTAGGAGAGAAAAATAATGGAGAAAATGCCAAATACCATGGGTTTAGGCTAATACCCGGGGAAAATACCATGGGTTCCTTGATCAACCCAAGGAAATGGCAAATTGTTTTCTTTGAACCAAGTCTTTGAGCCACGTGTGGGTGAAAATGAGGTCGATCTAAATGAAGGAGAGAAAAATCAAGGGCTATGATTTAATCTTGAGTTGAGATGTGCCTTTTTGGCCCTCGTGATGCCTCCGCATGTGTGCCACAGGGTGCCAACGTTTTAAATTTTGCCTCGACATTGTGCCATGATCCGATTAACTCAAATAACTTAAAAAATTAATTTAGTTTTCTTGAATTAATGAAAAAGGTAAAATCTCAATGTGAAATTATAAGCTCTAATGCACTTTTTAATCCTCAATTATTTATTAGACTAGACTTAGAAATTTTTTAATAAAAATCATAGTCAACCATGATTAATCCAACATGTGCTGAAATAAGCCTGTATAAACCGTCATTGCTTGGAAAATTGCCAAGGAGGACAATCCCTCATTAATTGAGCTTGGATTTGCGTAGAAGGGGCAAATCGGTACCAAGTCGTTGTGAAGATTTCTCATGCACGTCCATGAAACTCCACAGGCTGCCCACTTACGGAGTGCTGGCTCAACCTCAAATTCTGCTAAATCTGTGAAGGTGTTCTGACATGCAAGTACATAGATGAAAGTATAGACCAAGAGGAATCTATAACATCTCTTGAATCGAAAAAAATACTGAGTTTTGCTCCAAAAATTACCTTCTTGAAAATAGGCACTGCAGTCACTAACATAATCCCCACCACCTTTTTTGAACTGACTGATTTGCGACAGTTGTGATCAATTTGATGGTACACATTTGAGTATGTTGGCAAATTGTTGTCATTGATGTCATAAATATTTTTGAAGAAGGTATCCCAAATGAAGACAGACAAAATGGCAAAGGTGAGCTTGTGGGCATGCTACAAAATGGCAGTATGGGTACTCCATGTGGGAATATGGTTGAAGGGCACTTAAATAACCCTAGTGCGAGGATCCTGGAAGTGACTACGGGCATTCTGGAGCAGCCACATTGTGGGCATAATGAAATAATGCACAGGAAAGAGATTGCGGGCATCAAACTGACCATTGCGGACTTAACAAGATGACAAGGAGGAGCCCTTGCGGGCATGGGGTTATGACCTCATAAGGACATCAAAGAGCACACCTGCGGGCAGCATTGAGGGCTCAAAGAAGTATGCTACGGGCATGGTTTAAAGTGCATGACAAAGAAATCGCGGGCATCACTCAAAAGGAATTACGGGAATCACAGTGAAGACAATTGCGGGCATAAGAGAAGGCCGAGTCTTGGCACAAAGATATACATAAATCATTTAATTAAATACTGAACAAGTCAGCCTCCATGAAATTAAGGAAATAAAATTAAAAATAGCGTGTTTCTTTTGATTGAACAAGTCGGCCTCAGATTTGCGGGAAGAAATCAAATATAAATAAAAGAAGAAAACGTTGTTTTGAGGTGTGCATAAAAGGGAGAATTCGCATAGCTTGAAGGAAGATTTTGGGGAGGCATAAGTGTGGAGGACAGGGTCGAAGACAGTTGCATGAACCAACAATAAATTTTCTAGGCAACAATTTGATGAGAACGTGGTCAGGATTACGATGACAGTATGAGACAGAGTTAGGCAACTGCTTTGATAATTTTGAATTTTGTAATCTGAAGGTTGTACAGGGAGGTAGGGTGGAGCTGGGGAAAGACTTGTAAGTCTTTTCAGCAAGTTGAAGCTTGCTTGGATGTTGAAGCATCCCTTTGTTCATTTCTGGAGGTTGCAACCTCCTGTGGTGTTGTAGCACCTCATATTTATAAATCAAATTATATTTATATATATATATTAACTTGGAAATCAATCTGAGCTGTTGTGTGAATCTGTGTATGTTTATTGCTTTTTTTTTTAAGCATTACTAGGGTTCCAGCAAAAACTAAAAGTGAAAATTGAGAAACGAATAACTAATACTGATTCACCTCCCCCCTCTTAGTATTAGGTGTGTTCTTCAATTGGTATCAGAGCCGGTTTCTTCAAAAGGCCTGACAGCTGAAGAAGGTCCCTTGAGAACACACAATGGGAGGAGCAAAGTTCAGAGATGTTCCTAGATTCGATGGAAGCAATTATGTGTATTGGAGCAAGAGAATGACTGCTTATCTAGTCTCTTTGGGGTACAATACTTGGAAAATTGTCAAGGATGGATACAAGGAACCAGCAAATGGTCCAACTTCAGAGGATGAAATAGAAGACTGTGAGAATAGTGGCAGAGCTGTAAATGCAATTCTAGCAGGACTAAGTGAGGCATAATTCTATAAAGTTATGAACTATACCTCAACTAAGGAAATGTGGGATAAGCTAGCCACCATCTATCAAGGAGACTCTAAAGTCAAACAAGCAAATCTTCAAACGCATAGAAGTAAATTTGAGGGTCTCAAAATGACAGAGGATGAAAATATAGCAGCCTACTTTCAAAGGGTTGAGGAAGTTGTAAACACCATGAGGGGTCTTGGAGAAACAATGGACCCAATACTGGTGGTACAAAAGATCCTTAGAACCTTGACTTCCAAATACAATCCCAAGGTTTCAACTATTGAAGACAGGGAGAACTTGGATGAGCTGAAAATAGAAGAACTTCAAGGAATTCTAACAGCATATGAGATGAGGATTCAAGAACTAGGATCAACTGAAGCAGTTTTCAAAGCAACGAAGAACAAACATTAGCATCTTGAATCCTGTTCACTTGATTGTGAAATCTCTGATGAAGAGATAGCTAATTTCGTCAATAAGCTTCCAAGAGGAACTGGAAGGTATAAAGGGAAGCTCCCACTAAAATATTTCAGCTGTGGAAAAATTGGACATTTCGTTGCCAAGTGTCCCCTCAAGAGATTTCAAAGAGGATTGTTTCCCAAAGAAACTTCAAGGATCGAAGAACAACCGACAAGCAAACACTGTTTACTAAAACTGAGGAAGAATATGTCTCAGACCTTGAAGAAGAAGAAGATGAAGATTTCTTTGAAAACGACAAAATGAAATTCTATTTTTGGCACATGACAACGTTGAAGATCAACTTGAATCAAAAGAAGGGGTTGTAGACCTTGAAGCAGAACTGACTGCAGCCCTAGAAGAGATTGACAACCTGAAAAACTTGAATGAAAAACAAGAACTCCAGCATCAACTTGCAAAGAATCTTTTGGTCAAAAGATTCAAGGAAATAATTTATAAGGAGGAAATGAAAATCAACTCCCTCAAAGAAGATCTTCAAAAGTCAAGAATGATGAAAGGTTCTACCAAACTAGACAGCTTGCTCTTACATCAGAAAAGAGATGAAAACTCAGGAAATTTGGGCTATATCTCCATATCGAATGAGGGCAAACCTGAATGTTCCTTGAATCAGGAAGCTCAAGCTATCAGCAAAACTATCAATCAATTGAAGGAGAATCTAGCCAAGATTCATGACCCCTTAAATGAAGCTCAAAGGCAACTAGTCCTAAGAGAGAAAGAGGTTGAAAAACTCCAAAGTGAAGTAATCAGCTTGAAGAAGCTTGACAACTTACAGACAAACATAAGGACTGAAGATGAAGGCAGAAAAATTACAAATCACTTCCAGCCCATACGAAGACAAGGATTTCCCAGGTATCAAAGTTCTTTTCTTGGTCATTGCTATAATTGCTACAAGTTTGGTCACAAGGCAATTCACTGTAGAGGACCTAAAAGAAGTGAGAATTTTCTTAGAAAACAGTATAGTGAAGAAAACAATGATCAAAATCAAAATTCCTTCTCTATTCTCACACAAGAAGTGGAGTGCTCAAAATGTAACAACTTTGGACACACAGCTGAAGATTGCAGGTTAAAGATCAGTCATGATAATAACATCAATAAAGATATTTGTGGCTTGGCTCTCTATGCTCATAAGGATAAAACTAAATGGTATATTGACAATGGGTGTACTAAGCATATGACAGGAAATAAGGACAAGTTTCTCACTCTAAAAAGGAACAATGGAGGTGAAGTATCTTTTGGAGACAATGGAACAACCAAAATCCTTGGAAGAGGAACTGTACCTTTGAAAGGAAGTGCCAAAGCTCAGAATGTCCTCTATGTTGAAGGATGAAAGCATGACTTACTAAGTGTTGGACAACTTTGTGATGCCAATTATAATGTCACCTTCTTTACACATCATTGTGAAATTAGAAGAAACGGGTCCAAACAAGTTACAGGAAGAGAGTCAGATCTCCTGGAGGAGTTTACATTTTGGAAGAAATAGAAGGTGAAAGATGCTTTATTAGTCAAAGTGAGAACAACTGGCTCTAGCACAAACGATTAGCCCACTGAAGCTTTGATAACATTGTAAAGATTAGTCAAACTGAAGCAGTTCGAGGGATACCAAAGATATCAAAACCTGTAAATAGGCTATGTGGCTCATGTCAACATGGGAAATAGGTAAGAACAAGCTTCGAGGCAAAAGTGCATCAGTCTACCTCACATCCTCTTGAAATCATTCATACAGATTTATGTGGGCCTGCAAGAACTCGAACTCTTCAAGGTGAGCTCTATTTCATGCTGTTTGTTGCTGATTTTTCTAGAATGACTTGGGTCACCTACTTGAAAAATAAATCAGAGGCTTTTAAAAAATTTGGACTTTTTAAAGCTAAGGTCGAAAATGAGAGTGGACGTAAAATTAAATGTCTTAGATCAAACAAGGGAGGGGAATTCACATCAGGAGAGTTTAAAAATTTCTGTGATGAAGAAGGCATCAAGCAACAATACTGCACAGCTCGCATCCCTCAACAAAATGGCATAGCTGAGAGAAAAATCGAATTGTCCAAGAAGCTGCAAGAACCATGTTGCTTGAAGCTAATCTAATTGAAACTTTCTGGAGAGAGGTAGTAGGAGCAGCTGTTTACACAATAAATCGAGCACAACTGAGAGTCAATAGCAATAAGACTCCCTATGAATTGTGGACAGGAAAAAAGCCCACCATAGATTATTTCAAAATTTTTGGAAGCAAATGCTACATAAAAATCATTGATGATAATTTGGGAAAATTTCACTCCAGAACTGATGAAGGCATATTCCTGGGTTATTCAACTGAAAAAAGAGCATACAAATGCTACAACAAGCAATTAAGGCGAATTGTTGAAAGTATAGTTGAAGAATTGATGCAAAAATTATCAGAATCAGACCCTGTTGAGACTGATGATGAAGAAGAAATAACAAAAATTCCATCAAAGGATCATATGAGTCAACCTAAACAGATCGAAGACAATGAACTGATCTCCACCACCACAACAATTCCAAAAGGTAACAAACCCTCCATAAAATCTGTCATGCGAGATCATCCTGAGGATCTTATTATTGGAGATTTGGATGAAGGTATGAAGCTCCGGTCAACACCATTAAAGAGGAATCTAGCCCTACTCTCAACAATTGAACCAAAAAACTTCGATGAAGCTATTAATAATGAATTGTGGAGAAAAGCAATGAAAGAAGAATTGGATTAGATCGAAAAAAGTGAAACTTGGGAATTAGTACCTATACCCAATGATAAAAACATCATGGACACTAAATGGGTATACAAAAACAAGCTGGACGCAAATGGGAAAGTTATTAGAAATAAGGCAAGATTGGTATGTAAGGGTTACACTAAAATGGAAGGAATAGACTTTGACGAAACTTTTGCTCCAGTAGCTAGGATGGAGCTAATCCGAATATTTTTGGCATTTTCCTGTTTCAAAAATTTCAAAGTTTACCAGATGGATGTTAAATCAGCCTTCTTAAACAGGTCATTAAAGGAAGAAGTTTACACTGAGCAACTTGCAGGTTTCGAAACCCCAGGAAGGGAAGACTGTGTCTGGAAATTAAAGAAAGCCCTCTATGGACTCAAACAAGTACCAAGAGCTTGGTATGAGCGCTTAGATAATTACCTGATCCAACAGGGGTTCCAGAGAAGTCATACAAACAATAATCTTTATCTTAAACTCAGTAATGATAAATTATTGATCACAGTTGTGTATGTTGATGATCTAATCTTTGGGAGCAATGAAGATAGTCTCAGTCAAAATTTTGCCAAGGAAATGTCAATGATAGGTGAATTAACATTTTTTCTTGGTCTACAAATTTCACAAGATTCTACAGGTATTTTTATATCTCAATCCAAATATTTGAGAGATATGCTTCAGAAATTTGGTATGAAAGACAACTCCCTTGTCTCTACTCCTATGATAACTGGATGTAAGCTCAACAAAGAAGACGAATCTCCTGCTGTAGATCAAACACCGTATAGGTCCATGATCGAGAGTTTACTATATCTTACTGCATCTCGTCCTGATGTCATGCAAGCAGTTGGGTTAGTAGCAAGATTTCAGGAAAATCCAAAGGAATCCCATTTGATCGCTGTCAAAAGAATTCTCAGATATCGTAAAGGAACGATTGACTATGGGTTGAGTCAATAGTTATACCAATGGATTGTTTTTCCTTGTTTAAATACTCCATGGATGCTCCTAGCCACCTCCTGCCTACTAGGCAAGAGTTGAACAAGATCATTCGAGATGCCATTTACAATCAATTTGTGTAAGTCACCTAGATTAACCCACTAGGGTGGGTTATGTTCGAAGATGACCTTCTATGTCGAGCACTTCATGGCGGTGAGGGACAGTTTCATTATCTCACACCTAAACACACTTCGCCATTGGGTGCACTCTCTTTGTCCCCTAGGCTAGTTTAGAGTTGGCTTGCATAGACTTCGAACTAAGGCAGATCACCAAATTAACTCAGTTAGAATCTGCGAGTTGTATCATCTTCGGGACATAGAGATAGAGGAGCACTTTATATTCCGTTGCCCCATTTATTATGAAATCCATGGGAGGTTCCATTGTCTCTTCAGGGGACTGCAAACTCTCGCCATTTTCTTTAGGTATCTCAATCATAGATTCCTAGCTTTATATATTCATGAGGTCCTCAAAATTTGCTCTCACGCTTCAACCTCCTCTCAGATCGGATTCCACTTTGTGGATCATTTCCTTTTTTATGATTCTCCCACTATCCAGGGGCACCAAGAGATACATTACTAGTACCTTGATCCCTGACTCGATATTTGTGTAGACCTGGAGGGCCATCCCCTTTTCCCACACTTTTGAGTAGCATTGCCATTCCAGATTTTGTTGCCAATAGGCAGACGAGATCTTCCAGGGTTCGGCGATGGGGTGCTCCTTTTCTTCAATTGCATCAACTCAGTGGCAACCCCCCCCAAGTCAGCATTCTATATTGAGTTTTCTTTACTCGACCTCGGATGTTAAGAGAGATGATTCTTGTGGACCACGACACACCTGTGTCATCATCATCATTGTTATTTGCTCTCCAATCTTTGGATCTATCTCCCTTGTACATCCCTCTCCTAGAGCGATGACCCACTGTCGAAGTCAAGGGTTTTATCGACGGCTCTTTTGGTGCTTTTGCTTTGTAATGACATCATTCTAATCAACAGTCCCATTGAACTACTCTTGTGGTCATTTGTTGGACATTAATAAAATTATCTTATCTTTCCTTTTTTTGCTAGGGAAATTGACAATTGGGGCGGGGCTTGTACTCGTGTGACATGTGGTCGATTCCCGTCCTCTACCACTTTACCCTTAGGAGCGCCCACACAACCCCTCAACATGGGGTGCATGTTAGTCGAGGTTTGAACCTGTGACGTCGCAAAAAATTATCTTATCTAAATACCCCTTGCTTATTTTTTCATCTTCAGATATATATCCAAGCAATTATTGATTCCTCAATAAGGGGTATTAATTCCTATTCAATTCACAACCTCAAAATGGGTACGTTTTTATTTGAATAACCGACTATTGGTAAAGACTTCCAATGAGGCAGTGTATTCATTTTAATTGCATTTATATAAATATAACTTGCCTTTCTCCACTGAATTGATGTGTTGGAAGCTGCAACGGTATGCCTTATATTTTGCATGAGTAATTTAGTAATATTTAAGCTAGGGTCGCATGTGAAGATGCTCACAGTAGATCCAAGAGATGATGTAAATCTCACAATGAAAGAATTTAGTAATGACAAAAGAAGAATAGCGCAGAAGAACACAGATCCAAAGGAGCTCAGATAGAGGTAGAATAATTACACATGTTGCATTAATCTGAATAGTAAAAAGGTAAATATACAATGCTCGGGATTCGAATGCACTAGGTGTGATTCAAATTAGTCTGCATGAATAGATCCATAATCAGTGGAGTGTCATCAAGTCATAACTAGGAGTCAAACTCATCATCAGTGAAGTCATCAATGCACAAGTAATAGTCAACCAGAAGTCAATCTGAGTCTAACTGAATGTGGTAGGTGTAACTGGCACATGGAAGCACTAATGTAGTGAAGGAGGCTCAGTGGAGGGCACTAATGGAGCTAACTGGAGTCAGAACAGTTTATGTAGTCACACTGGAGGTCCATCAGAGTGATAAGGTTAGTAAAGAGTGAGTCAAGCCTAAAATCAGGGAGAGAACTCTTGTTAACTAAACATAACTGGACTGGTAGGTGAAGAAGTGCGCCTCTCTCATGCAATAGGTGAAAGGAGGGCGCACTAGGCACTAGAAGGGCTGAAACTGATCAGGAAGAAGCTCCAGGGGCTAGCTAACTGAGGGCTAGGTGCTGGGATTGATGACTGGAAATGCATGCAAACCCTAGAATGCATGCAAACCATAAAAGTGCATGCAAACCCTAAAAGACTGAAAATGAAAATGACTGAAAAGCTAGTAGGACTAGGATGGAGTATAGGAATATCCTAACACCCCCCCTTAATCCATCCCGGGCCTTGGTAACTAGGACCAAAGGTCACCCATACAATCAAATAAGATAGAAAAATAAAGAACTGTCCATAAATCGAGGAAATGGGGAAAACCTCATGGGAAAAATACTCCCCCTCAAAAGAACAGTAATAACTCAAAGAACCATCATACTAAGCAGAAAAGAAGGAAGCTTTCATCAGTGAAAACTTCTGCAACTTGACAAGTCGATCCCCTGTAGGATGCCAAAACAGGTGCTAGATGTGGATCTAGTCTTCTGATGTGCCTTCCACTGTGTAGAGGATGTGCCTTCTATTGTGTTTGGACCAAGGGTTACTTGCTTTGGTGATTCTGTATGAGTCATTTGATATACTGATAACAAATTAGCTGTTAGAGAAGGACCAAATAAAACATTTTTGAACTTACCATGCTCCATATGTACTGTACCCAATCCTTTGGCAGAAATCTGAGAGTTGTCTCCCATGTGAATAGTAGGCCCATCTTTGAGATCTAAAGAGGAAAATGATTCTTCAGAGGCAACCATGTGGTTGGAGGCTCCAGAATCTATGAGGAGGGCTTTTGACTTTGAAAAACCGGCCATCAATGCATGGCAATCATCAGATCCACTTCTAGAATCAGACATCTTTGCTTCTTTTGGAACAACAATTTTGTTTTGTTCAAGAAGCTTGGTTAGTAGGTCTATTTTCTTGTGCATGCAAGCTTTCTCAGGATGGTTTCCTCTCTTGCAGTAGGAGCAATTAGGTCTCTTGTGTTTGTCACTTTTGGATTTAGATGACTTCTTGTCCTTGTCTTTTTGCTTCCCCTTTGCATTCGCTCCACTTGCTTCTCCAGCTAGAAGAGCTAGATCTTTGGAGTCCTTGATGGCACCCATTTGAATCAATTTGTCCTCTTCTTGAATGAGAGCTTTAGAAAAGTCTTCAAAGGTGGGAAACTTCCATCCAGGGATTAACATTCGAACAGAAAGGAAAGTAGATACAAAGACAGAAAATTGAGATCCAAGTTTGCTCAATACGGAGAGTACCAATTGCTCATCACTTTTAGTGATGCCACAATGCTTGCATTGTAAGACTGATTTATGAAATTTGGAGAAGAATTCTTGAATGCTTTCGAAATTGTTAGGTTGTAGGGAAACCAATTCATTTTCGAGAATGTGGCCTCTTAGCCCATCTTGTTTGCCAAAAAGACTCTCCAATTTTGTCCATAACTCATTTGGAGACTTCAATCCTTCAACATGAAACAATAGATCTTCACACATATGAAGGCATATGCATCCAAAGGCTTCATCCATTTTATTTAGATGCTTGGTTCTCTCTACAACTGTATGTGGTATGGCATCTTTTTCCTCAACTATTCTAGAAAACCCTCTCGACTTCAAGTGTATTTTCATCTTACCCTTCCATTCAAAGTATTGAAGGGAGTGAGAATTATAGGAGAAGAAGGAGCATTCGAATTGCTCATCTTGACTGCTGGAACGAGTGCAAAAAGAAACTGCTGATACTGTTGCTGCAATTGCTGGAACTTCGAAATACCTGCAAAAGAACTCTCAAGAATGGAGGTAGAATATACTCTCAAATGGCTCTGATACCATGTGAAGATGCTCACAGTAGATCCAAAGAGATGATGTAAACCTCACAATGAAAGAATTTAGGAATGACAGAAGAAGAATAGAGCAGAAGAACACAGATCCAAAGGAGCTCAGATAGAGGCAGAATAATTACACATGTTGCATTAATTTGAATAGTAAAAAGGTAAATATACAATGCTCAGGATTCGAATACACTAGGTGTGATTCAAATTAGCCTGCATGGACAGATCCATAATTAGTGGAGTGTCATCAAGTCATAACTAGGAGTCCAACTCATCATTAATAAAGTCATCAATGCACAAGTAATAGTCAACCAGAAGTCAAACTGAGTCTAACTGAATGTGGTAGGTGTAACTGGCACATGGAAGCACTAATGTAGTGAAGGAGGCTCAGTGGAGGGCGCTCATGGAGCTAACTGGAGTCAGAACAGTCTATCTAGTCACACTGGAGGTCCATCGGAGTGATAAGGTCAGTAAAAAGTGAGTCAAGCCTAAAATTAGGGAGAGAACTCTTGTTAACTGAACATAACTGGACTGGTAGGTGAAGAAGTGCACCTCTCTCATGCAGTAGGTGAAAGGAGGGCGCACTAGGCATTAGGAGGGCTGAAACTGATCAGGAAGAAGCTCTGGGGGCTAGCTAACTAAGGGCTAGGTGCTGGGACTGATAACTGGAAATGCATGCAAACCCTAAAAGACTGAAAATGAAAATGACTGAAAAGCTAGTAGGACTAGGATGGAGTATAGGAATATCCTAACATCGCAGTATTGTGTTTAGTGGTGGTGGTTTTGGACTTCAAACACCACACTATGATAGTAATCTCCATGCAGAAGTATTGATCCTGTGTCTTTTGCACAATGGCTATTGGCTGCGGCATTTAAGATATTTGATATTGACAATCATATTTCCCTATCTGCAAAGGTGCCCATGGTTTCAGAGATGGGACGATCTGATGTTATCCTTGGTACAGTCTCAACTTACAGCTTGGTCACAGCTAGACTCCAATCAAGACGAATTTTACTTCTCATGGATTGGGAAGGACACAACTAGTTCGACAAGTAATGGTGGCTATGTGAATCTGCTAGGATGACATTGTTATAGCGGTCATTTTATTTTTAACCTTAAGATTTCTGTACAGGGTTTTATATATTTTTTAGAGTGGTGACTGTGTGAAAATGTGCCTCCTAACATTGTAGGCTCTGTACGGAACTGTATGCTACTAAGTTGCACGAAACATGGAAATGTGTACAAGTTTCCGAAACAGGAATGCTTGGAAACGTGGCCTCCCCAAAATGGGTACATGTGGGAAACATGGTATATAAATAGAACATTATCTTGTAAAAAAATAAGAATGATACACACAAATGACATTTTAGAAGGAAACCCATGTCTATATTAACTCTCATAGATGATTACATGATGCAAAATCCTATAGCTTGGTGGTCTTGACTAATGCCAATCTCGTACCCTTATACATGATAGAATCTAGTGGAAATCTACAATCCTGCCCACCCAGAAATCCTGAAAACTTTTAAGTCTGCTGACATTTTAGAAGGAAACCCATGTCTATATTAACTCTCATAGATGATTACATGATGCAGAATCCTATAGCTTGGTGGTCTTGACTAATGCCAATCTCGTACCCTTATACATGATAGAATCTAGTGGAAATCTACAATCCTGCCCACCCAGAAATCCTGAAAACTTTTAAGTCTGCTGAATTCTGAATGGGATATGGATCTAATTTCTCTATATGAAGTCCGATGAGGTTGGAACCAACTCTCAAACATACTGAAACAATTAATGGTAATGTTAAAAATATAAGTAAAATGATAGAAAATAATATTACCATTAATTACAAGGTCAACAACTCCTTAGAGCTCAATCCCCTATCTCTGTTTTGTCTCAAAGGGTCATTGGGACCGACGAGGTGATATTTTTCTACGAGTTACACATCCCTTGTCGGCACTTGGGTGGGCCCAAAAACTTCCAAAAACTTGCATAGAATATCACAGAAAATGGCCGAAATGCCTTGGAAACATCATTGGTTGTATCATACAATGTTTCTAGCTTTAGGAATGTCACATGGTACATCCAACAACGTTTGCAAGGCATTTCTTAACTGTTTCCTTGCATTATTGAGACAAGTGCGCCATCATTCTTGGTGTTCCCTGCAACTTAGGTATGTTGTAGGAACTGTACACAATTTTCAGATCTTTGTAGGCTGCAGGAATTGTACAGAATCCCTTTTAATTTCGGTAATAGTTACCTCCGAATTCCTATAATTTTTGTTTCTTCGATAACTCATATTGTTGTTATTTGCTACTACTGATCTCTAGTGATTTGATTCTTTTCTTAAAAAAATTATGAAAAAAATGTGAAAAGTCGGATCGGAACGCGGCTTTGATTCCAAACTTTGATACCAAACGACATGAACAAAAGCTCATTTACTGAATATTGAATAATAAAAGGACAATAGGTTAAAATCAATATAGGATAAATAAATATAATTGAATAAGATAGATGATATGTTGGTACCATGCCATGTGATGGTGTACCTATAGCATTGACTAGTCATGATGGTTGTTAGGTCATGTCCTTCAGTTAAGATGTGTTTATTTATTGTCATTATCTTATTATTATTATTGTTATCAGTATTAATAGTAGTAGTATTATTTAATATTACTTGATGTTCATTTATATCAATAAACCAAGGTTGGTCTCAATTCATCATCATTTATTGTCACTATCTTATTATTATTATTGTTGTTATCAGTATTAATAGTAGCAGTATTATTTAATATTTCTTGATATAAATTTATATCAATAAACCAAAGTTGGTCTCAGTTCATCATCATCATCATATAGTTATGTTCATTACAAATGTGTATATGCATTTTCTCTCAGAACTTTAGTTTGTTGTGTCTTAGAACTTTATGTTCATTCAAGTTTCTATTTGCACCCTTACCAATCAAGACGCTTTGCATATTCAGTGTCTAATGGTTTGGATATTAATCTCCATGGAAAACTACGCAGGGAAACCCAAGGGACGCTTCCCAATATTCGTGGATGGCATCCATAGTAACCCTTTGACGTAGAATAGTGTGCCTTACTTGAGGGGATTCAAACTAGGCAACTTCTAGCATGGAACTAGCCAAATGCCCAACAACATTGGTGACAATTGGTTGAGCTATCCCCTTGGGCTTAATGGTTTGGAATTACTGTAACACTAGCAAAGGGGACATTAACTAAATTGGGGCCTCTAAATTTCGCCCCATATCCATATTGCAAATTCATATTATTGAGGAATACCTGTGCAGATGCATTTATAAAAATACACAGCAGAAATAAAATATAGACACACACACAACATAGGCATTTACCATCATAAACACTACATGCATCAATTAAACATTGCAGATTCAAATTCAAAAGAATACTTATCTTTAAACAAAGAAGATCCAAGCAACTGGCTGTGTAAGAGTGATTTTCCACCCAACAATAGGCACTTTGTTTAGCATATGCTATTTTTGTTGAGAGACCACCCCTAAGTTGGGCTATGAGGCCACCAGGGCGAAGGAAACACTTACAGGTTTCTCTCACTCAGCGCACAACCCGTTTTGCTCTCTATGCATAGGCAAAAACTCATATAGAGCTCTACAAAGATCTCACTTAGCCATCATAGCCATGCCACTCCTTCCAACTGCCCCACACAACACAAGGAAGGCATTCCCCTTCATTGATCCACAGTTCCCTTAGGAAATCCAACCCTTACAATGCTTACCAGTGTGTGCAGTAAGAGTCCAATCTACTGTATTCTGTTAGAGAACCTCATGTAACATAAATTATGGTTTCTCAAGCAGCTGTGGGTATAAAAACTCAATGGTTAAGGGTTCCTAGCTTGCCCGACCTCCATGTTCACCTACAATCATGTAATTTCTCTTCAAATTTGCAGCTGTCTCCAAATTTGAATTTCTGGGATATACACATTCTGGTAATGGTCATGAACAACGATAGAAAACTCTACGTAGTGTAGAAGTCTGCATGAAAGAATGATGGAATGAGTGTTGACTCCAAGCGATATGAGATGATGGTGAAGAGACAACTGACATAGCTTCTGACCATAGAAGAAAATGACATCTGACAACTGACATAACTGTTGCAAACCCCGTGCTTCAATAACTGCATGAAGTGACTTTTCCCACCAACCTCACACATGCATTCAATAATTGGATTGGATTTAATAGTCAAAAGAAAGTAATTGGCTCATTTAAAGCACATGGTAGAATTTGGATGAGTTCTAAGGTTTGACACTTGGCAACGTAGGGTTTTGTTTCCCATAATCCCCCTTTCCTCTTCCCCACTGGTGGAATCATAGCCCCTCTGGTGCTCTTTACATAGCCATCTTGGACCATTTTATTATTTCCAGCATAATATTTGCATATATTTTGAATTGCCATGATAAGCCAACCATACAACCAATCATACATGCCTAGCCATTCACTAGTCGAGCCTTGGCCTTGAGTTCCGCACTAGGAATCCATACTAGCATAGTTACATCATTTACATAATTTTTGATTAAATACATTCCAAGTCGAAACTGGGGGTATTACAGTTACATCGATGTACATGAATATAATTTGAATATTTTTTGTCTTTTTCCTAATTTGATTGAGTAGTTTACTGGACCAATACCAATTTTGAGTAGTTCTAAGCCGAGTTGTCATTTTGGGGCAAACCGGTTCCGAGCATGATGACATTGGCTAGAGGTAGGGCCAAGGTCATGTTAGTCTCCATTCCATGAGACTCAAGGTCATCTTATGTATGAAGATGAGTTTGATGAGATTAACCCCTTTTTATTGTATTCCTTATAGCCTAGTTGGCAAAGCCCAATCTGGCAAATACTCGTCTCGACTCTTGATCATTGTTGAACTTGAAACTAGTCACTTTTTGAACTTCTAATGTATCAAGATAAATTTTGTGTTTTCCCTAGTATTGTCATCTACATTCTCGGTTACATGTTATCTGAATAGTTGTATCGATATAATTCAACTTTTTGTAATGTTTTAGTTTTTAGAGTGTTTTAGTTTCCTATAAATATTTATGAACTATATCTAAATTTTAATATTGTTTTTAAAAAATTTTGTTTCTCAAAATAAAACCGTTACTCCATTCAGGTGACTTTGCTGGAGGATATATTCCTTGTAAAAGACTAGGTTGCAAAGCATTTTTCTCTAACAGTTTTAGAAAGACGAAAATAGAGGAATATATTTTGCATATTAAAATTAAACCCAGGCATTTATATTTGCAGTTGTTTCTATTTAGAATTTAGAAATTTTCTTTTGATATATCTGTAAGCAGGGATGTCACAAGCATTTATTCAGACTTGTAGACAATTAATCTACCACTGAACCTGTTTTCTTCTATAATATGTTTTTGGGATTGTATTATTTTGTTTTCAGTTATCAAATGTTAAAGTTTGTTTCAGTTTGCATTGGTTTAAAATTTAAATTGCGGTTTTGCGTTGGAGAATAATGACATCTTACAGGGCGGTAGTTTTACTGCTAATGTGTTGCATTTTATTTGTTTGCTAATAGGGAATAGCATTACGAGGACTTTTTATCATCGACAAAGAGGGTGTGATTCAACACTCCACAATCAACAATCTAGCAATTGGTCGGAGTGTGGATGAAACGTTGCGTACATTACAGGCATGCTTGAACCTAAGTTTGACTTTCACACTCTATTGTGAACACAATCGAGTGTATTGATCACTTTCAGTTTGACTTGCTTTAGTACTGATTCCCTTTTTCTGTGTCAGGCTCTTCAATATGTTCAGGATAACCCCGATGAAGTTTGCCCAGCTGGGTGGAAGCCAGGAGACAAATCAATGAAGCCAGACCCCAAATTGAGTAAAGAGTATTTCGAAGCTATCTGAAAATCTAGATGAAGATTAAATACGGTGTTGGTCCATCGAGCTGCATTATTGTCCAAGTAGAGGTTTACTAGGGATATTTAACAATAAGGCATTCAATTTTGATTATCCTCTAAATAGGTAGTTATGTTGAAGTTCCCTATATTGAAGGCCCTGACTGCTAAGATTAACGTTATTTAGTACCTATTTAAGAAATCCATTCATTTTTTTTGTATCCAGCTCATTAGATGCAACCATTGTTTGGAATCTTTCCGTTCCAAGTGTTTGATTGCCTTTAGTGTATAAAGAAGTATGTTAGAGGTTATAAAAACAGTGGCACCCATGGTCTATAATAATATCTTCAATTTTTATATATGAACGTGAAAAAACACTATCTTGTGCAAATTTCTTATTCTGATATGAATTTGTTTGGGTTGCATTCATTCGCCATTGTTTAATGAAACAATTAACGTTATAATGCATTAGAGGTGCTCAAAACTTGAGAAGTAAATAAAAAATTGATGGTTGAAACTTGATATTGTGTAAGACGTGTGAAAGAAGGCCATTGGATTCCTTTGAAAATGCAGAAATTCTTTATTCATGCTAAATAAGTTGCTGCATGTATCTGTGGGTCAGGCGTGATTATTAAGAATTTAAAGAACTAGTGGGGCTCACAAAGAGGGTCACATGTTAGAACTGGTAAATCATTTTATTCGTAGGCAGTTGAGTCTATCAACTGCAATTGGTGAATCGATCAATTCTACGGCCAGAGATTTGCTGCTAACAAAATGGCTATAAAACCTGGACAACGACATTCAGTACATAATGGAGGGATCGTGAGGTTCACTATTGCGATGCTGTTAGTAGTGGCTTGTACACCCATATAAGAATTCGATATATTTGTTTTACTTATTCTATAATGAAATGGAACGGGTATTTTTTCAACCAATCACTTTTCCCTTAATTCGGCTTGCCTGCTCTGAATAATAATCTAACAAATCTACAGTCTTTAGGTTTTTATGCTTGTAAATCATTGCTTCTAAAGAGTTGTCATGGCCCAGTTGGTCTCTCACCAAAGTGCTGCACTGATACAACTACATGAATTACTTAAAAGCAAGGGATGAAATGACTTGATATGGTTTTCATATTTTTGTTCCAAGACTACTTTTATATATACAAGTCCGGATCAAATTTTCAGATATTTTCATATTAGAATTCATCGCTGTGGATTGTTTTAACAGTAGGCTAATGAGCGATAGACTTGAAATTGGTTCTCTAGCTGCAGGATATGATTCAAGTGTGACGCGCCGTCACCAAATCAACAACTTCACGATTATATTTATTGCAAGGGATGATATGGCTTTTACATCTTGGTTGAGGACCGTCATATTGATACATAATAATGTTTTGGACTCGTATCGATACATAATAATACACAATAATATTAAGTGCATTTTTCTAGGTGTATACATAAGGGGCATGCAGGGCATGCACATTTTTAATAGTGAGGCATGTGAAAGAGGGTTATTTTAGGTGTATACGATTTAGTAAGCGTAGATGCTTTTTTTTATAGCGAGGCATGTGAAAGAGGTATTTTAGGTGTATACGATTTAGTAGGGGGCATTATTATCTTTTTCAACAAGGTATGTGAAAGGAATACTTTAGAGTATTTTTTTATGTCCCAAAGGGGATCATATATATATTGGGAAGAACCTATTATTTTGTAGCTAAAGCCTATAAATAGGTATAAATTTTTCTTCAACTATAGTTTAACTATAATTTGAAATATATTATATTAAATGGAAATTTTAAAAATGAGTTTTTTAAAATTCCTATTGGTGGCAGGAGGATGATTACTTGTCGTTTTTCCCTTCCTAGGAGGGGGCGGCGGACTTACGTCATCATGGTTTAAATGTCTTCTGCAATTTCTAATGATCTTGGCTAAGCCCTCGAAAAATCCCAATATAGGTCCTACCCTGCGCTACAGTAACCAAGGAATGTTGTTACAACTTTTGTTCCTAAGTGCATGTTTGTCCAACAAACATTAAATTCTAATGGCAGAGAAACCATGGAGCCCCGAGATCTGAGTTCAGTTGCGAGCCTCCATCATGAGCTTCGGTCAGGTAGAACACCTTCCCTGGTTGTCCGTCGGTGCTAGGGTCTGTAGCAGATCCAGGGTTTTTGTTGAGATAAATAGAGCCTATTTTCTTATCCTTCCGAGAGATATATGCATTTAAATTGCCTTACCAACCAACCATTCTCAAAGGCTTATTTATTCTAAAGCCAGACACTCACACTAACACTTAGTTTAAAAACCAAGGATGCTCGACTGAAGGAGCTGCAGGCCAAGCTTTGTGCAAAAGTAGTAGCTCACTCAGGAAAATCATTGAGATATCTAGGGCGGAATCTCCTCTAGAAAATCTGGAGGCGGCTGGTGTTTCCTTTGTTTCAAATCCATTCCCCATCAGAGAAGGCAGTAAGCATGGAGCAAGTCGTAGTGCTAGCAACATACCAAGTATTCATAAACCACCAAGAAGAATATTTCCGACCTCATGAATATCATAATTGTCCGACTGTTTTAACCTGTAATTCTTTATTGTCATGTTTTTCTTCTCGGTAAACTGTGTTAAAAATCAAAATATTTTAATGTTTAAAATGGAACTTTGTTAAAAAACAAGATATCTTAATGTTAAGTTCTTAGTCGACACTCCACCAATCATAAAAAAAAACAAAAGAACTTTTGAATAATAATATAAAATAAAGAAAATAATATAAATAACTATTCAATAATTTTTCCATAATTGTTCTATTCTCTTTGAGACAAGCCTCTCCTATCTTGTAGATAAAAACCAAAAAATATATTTGTGTATTGTTTGACTCTCTTTGAGACAAGCCTCTCCTATCTTGCAGATAAAAAACAAAAAATATATTTGGAGAACATAGTCCTGGGTCTTCGTAGTAGAGAGTGATTTTCATAAAAGAAAATGCTACATATTGGCTCTAGCTGATAGATAGGGATAGCATAATATTTTGATTTTGAAGTCATCTCATGAGCGGTTTATTGTGCCCGTATGATATTCCACACGTTGATCAGGGACCTTATGCCTGTCGATTTTCAAGAACACCAACGCAAAGGCAAAGTCACCTAGCAGTCATGAATGATTGGAAGGAAGCGCTCAGAAAAACCCTCAAGATTTCTGGTCTTGTCTTCAAAACTAAAGAAAGGCGACTACACATTTGTTTTTTTTCTTTTAAACTTCGTATATCTTTGACCATTCATCCACTTTGTTTATTCTAACGATTCTCACCACAAATGTCTTTCTCAGTGACTGGTGAGTTTATGGAGGATATTCAATGAAGCGAACCAGAAGAATTAGAAAATAGAATGATTCGTCAAAGAAGTGAGAAAACAAAATTTGTGTGGATTAAATGTGCCGCCTGTCACATGCCACACGCGCCTGTAGGTTTTTACCGCATTGATAATATCGGGTGTGACGACATTTAATCAATGTATCGACTTTGAATAGGGTTTTCGTGCGTTGAGCGACCTGCAAGACACAATTAATTAATTTACCATAATGACAGTGGGTGCCTACAAGCCTTGCAGGCGGCTGCCATTTACTCTCACCAAAGGATGAAAATGATGAGCTCATTATCCCTTACCTCCTTTGTATAAATTACATGACATGACAATGACACTTGAATTTTCATACGATGAGTATTGTTTTTTTCCTCTAAAATTTGAATTTAACATCCGAATAGATTAGATTTTTGTGAGGTAGAGTTGTTGCAAAGGTTGTGTTCTTGGTGTTATCATTCTATTTTGTACAGACAAAAAACAAAGAAGAAAACGACTTGCAGAAGATGACAACGACTACTACCCTGAAATGAAGATCACAAGCCCGAGCTTATGCAACAAAACTGATTCCAACCAAAATCTTTTGGCGTCATCTCCCTCATGCAATATCCAAATAGCGGCCTACAAGACCGATGAAGAAAACAAAGAAGACATCTACAAGCCCTGTATTAAGGTGAGGAGCATCTACATCACTGACCGAATTTGCTAAATTTTGAGGAGCATCCACATCACTGACTGGATTTGTTAAATTTTGAAAACCTCTAAGACACTAAACTAATCGCCAATAAATATTATGTAAAACAATCTATATTATTAATCTTATATTAATAATACAGTGTATAATAACTTGATGTTCCAAATTGGTGGAGTTGGGAGAGTTTACAATGAATACTGATAAATTTTTTTCAATTTATATATTCCATTTGGTGGAGTGATTTTGGTTTCTTTTAGAAAGTGGAATAGTAATTTTGGTGTTTTAATAAGTATAATATAAGTTTTTATTGTGTTGAAAGAAAAGAATATAAATTGTTATGGGAATGGAATTTTGTTTTAAAATTTATATTTTTGAAATTATTTCATTAATTTTTATTTTAAAGTTTTTTCTTAAATTTATTTATATGTTGTAATGACATTGTAATACATGTTTCATTTATTTGCTTTTACTTGGCTACGATTTTCATGTAATGGATAATAATAATAATAATAATTATTAAATATTGAATATTTGTGTTTTGGATTTTAAGTGGTGAATAAGAATGATCATAACAATTAAATATGAAAACAATAGTTATAGTGGTGGGGTGCTCGAGTTTATTATTATTTTTTAGTTTATAATATTATAAATATAATTGAATTTATGATACTGAGAATATAATAAGAAACAATAGTTATATTGGTGGAGCGCTGAAGTTTATTATTATTTTTTAATTTATAATATTATAAATATAATTGAATTTATGATACTAAGAATATAGTAAAAATCAATGTTCTTATAGTGATAATATAATACAATGTTTTTTGTTTTTTTATCTTTTAATTTTAAAGTGATAAATAAAAATAATAACAAGTATATATTGAAAAAATAGTTATATAGTGGTGGAATTTTTAAGTTTAAAATAATTTTATAGTGATAATAGAACAATGTATGCTTTATTTTGAAGTTTTGATTTTAAAGTGGTAGATAAAAATAATGGAAACTATATATTGAAAGAACAAATTTTAACATTACCAACTATATATATCAACTATGATCATAAAACGTAGTATAAATATTATGTGGTTAGTTTATATTGGAGGGTTTAAAACTCTAAAAAATTGCATGTGGTCATGATTCTTTATATAGTCTTTATAGGAAATACTTAGTTTACAAATGCTACCTGTATGTTCAATACGGTGTCCGTTCTAAGGTTTCATACACCCGGGATTGCTTGGATGGCTTAATCCATAGGAACAAAAAATATGGTAATAGACCATGTCATTTTCCTTTGGGGATCACACACTTTGAATATAGAAATAAGACCTGGCAGATGCCTTGCATCTAGATTATTTCAATCATAAAAAAGATATTGTGGAAATTTCAAGGTTTGCACACTAGGGATGTTCTCATGGCCTACCCATGGTTCAAGGTTAAATTCCCAAGTGGCATGGTTCTTAATTCCCTTCAAATTGTCCAAAGACGAAGCCATGGGCTTATGAAACAACATTTATCTCTGAGGGCTCATGGGACATGTATATGGACCATCCCATCACACATTCCCTAAATAAGGAATTGTGGAAATTAATTGCAAGGTTTTATGAGATTTCTATATATTTATTTTTGGTAGTGTTGGAAATTTAATTTCTTAAAAATTTTAGATTGAACTTATTTACTATGCATTAGGATTTATATGCCAATTATAAGTTTTATTCAAAAAAATCTTTCATATAATCAATTAATGACTATAATTAATAGTTTGAAATTCAATTTGTTTAGTATTTTTTTCTCTCCATTTTTCAGCCACTAGCTTAGCAAACACACTGAAAAATTATGTAGCACTACTGCAATTATATTTTTTGAACAGTTAATACCATTATCCTGTGAACAATGGATCATGACAATATATTCTTACTCTTACAACATTTTCCATCTCACAACAACACATGGCAATGGCAATGTCGGGGACATTGCCACCACGTGGCTCTTGTTTAGAATCTATTGTTGTGTATTGTAAGCGATAAAACTTGAAGTTGGATCTTTATTTACAAGACATGCTTATTTGATTTGAAAGAAAAGGAAAACAAAATTGTGTTTCATATTATTACTATATTTGTAAGGAGTCAAAATTGAAAAGATTTTTGAAGGTCACCTTTTATGGGTTTTTTTGGAATTCAGTTGAATAAGAAGATTAATATGACTTTTGGATGTTTTTAAAGTTCTTTTTGGAAATCCGTGGAATAGCTAGGAGTAATATGGATCATCAAGTTGTAGTAATCATTATTTTCATGTTTCTAGCTCATTCTTATTTTCCCTTTTTAAAGTTGGGGTGAGAACATCAATGTTATAAACAAGATGTTGCTCCTATTGAAAACCTCAACCAAAATATATTTGAAGTTGCTTTACAAAGTCCTATGCTTTAATGTGAAGATCCTCCATCTAGGGTAGATCCTATTGATCACATTATTCCAAGATGCTTCAAGGTAGATCCTATTGATCACATTATTCCAAGTTCCTTCAAGGTAGATCCTGTTGATCACATTATTCCAAGATGCTTCAAGGTAGATCCTATTGATCACATTATTCCAAGATGCTTCAAGCTCCCCTTTGGCCTCTTAAGAGCAAGCCCATAAGAAAGCTCCTATGATAGCTTGTGGTTGCCTTTTCACCAAAAGGGATCTTTTGAGATGTGAGTAGAGTCAGTGTGGCTAGGGGCATGAAATTGGTAAATTGTAGAATTGGAGCACCATGGATGGATAAAAATATGTTAGTAGAAGGTAGATCATTGACCAATATTTGCTTGCTAGGAGAGAAAGGAGCACAAGTCACAAGAACACTTGGAAGTTGCTAATGGTTGAGATAAGCCCTTTTGAGTACGATCAACAACCTAAATTCTTTGTGAGAGGTATGTCTATCGAGGGTTGAATATGTTTGTTGCAAATGGTGGATTTGTTTGTCACTGAGGGTGGTCAATGGTCTAAACTATATCATGAGGTAGGTTCGTTGGGGGGTCAAAATGTTTGAAGTGCTATGAATGGTGGATTTGCAGCTTGTTAAGACTATATCAATGCTCTAGGTCTAAATGCAATACATAGCTTATTCGAAGGTCGTAAAGCAATAATGGGCTATGAATGACCAAGTGACTTGAATTTCATCGTGTTGGGGTTCATTGAGGGTTGAAAAGTTTTCAATTGTTGCGAATGATGGATCTTGACCTTGCAAAATGAAATCTATGACTTCATTGCATCATCAGGGGAAAATCAATTTGGGGTTGGTAAAATAAAAAATGCCATGAATGATTCAAATTAGCGTTGATGGATGTGATCAATGGCCCATATTCCATTGTGGTTGGAGGGTTTGTTAGAGGTTGAACATAATAAATCTATTGTGTGCAAATTGGGACTTGATTGGGGCTTGGTTGATAATGTAATGTTGCGAACAACCCATATTTTTCTCGACAAGTATAATGAAGGGCCCAGATTCTATCACATGTAGGCAAGCCTATTAGAATGCCAACAAGTGAGAAATGCTACAAATTGTGTAGTGCATCAACATCTTATATCAATGACTTCTATGGCTTTGGCCATGGAAAATATGGGATCTCCACCTAAGATAGGATCCCTTAGGGTGCCAATGACCAAATCTCCCTCACTAATCAGAGCTTGCCATTTTTCACACCATGAAAGCAAAACATTAGCTCAAGTACGAACTTGCCATTTATGGAATGTGGTTGCAAAATTAAAACTCAATCATAGTTAAGGTTAATCAGTTAAAAAATGAAGGAACTCCTCTTCACCTCTCATTTTGCATGCAAAGCTGGAACGAAAGGAGTTATGGAGAAATTTAGGTGTTGATATTTTATGTAGCTTTAGAAGATATTCTTATGTGGACCATGAAAATCCCCGGAAAGTTCTAGAAAGGAAACCTCTAGAAAGTTTTAGAAAGGAAACACCAGAAAGTTCTAGAAAACCCCGGAAAGCATGGAAATAGAAATGAAGGTATAAATAAGGACGCCTATCTCATTCATACATCAAGCAAGTTCACATCAAGTCAAGAAGACAAGTGCGCAAGAGAGAGAAGCAACAACTGGAGGAAGACTAATATCTCAGTCTTTATCTCATATTTGTTTATCTTTGTATCTTGGGTATCTTTCTATGAGAGAGCTTTAACTCTTCATTCTATTGACATTGTACTTTATTGATGAATCTATACTGAAGAAGTTTTGCTGGGTTTTCTTCCCCAAGAGGGTTTCCCAAGATAAATCTTTGTGTATGTTGTGAATGTCTTTCTTTTAGTGACCCTAATGCATGCAATTATTATGATCTGGTATAAATTGAATTAAAGTCTAAAGAATTCTGAATAACATAATTGCTTAGGTAAAATCTCAACATGGTATTAGAGTAGTGTTGAAAGAAGTCATCGCAACAACTAAAACTGTCGAAAGTTGGAAACTAGGGCTTCCAAATTTTGCGTGTTCTATCCACATATGTGATTGAAAAGAAGGTTTGCTCAACTCGCCTTGGGAGGGCACATCTTCTCCCTAGATCAGATTTTCTAAATTCAAAGTTTAAAAAAATAGGGTTTCCTCATAAAACCATAGGCTAGACGTTTTGCAGTTTTTAGGTTAACATTGGAGCTGATTTTGGCTTGTGGAGATCACCTTGACATTGCATTGACTGGTAAGTCCAAATTCCATTTATGAAAACTTTAATCTCTGTCATATTTTTAAGCTTGGACAAAATGACGAACAACACCAAGCTTAATGAGAAGCCTGGAGGGGTTGATAACTTCCGAGCATGGAAGTATAGGGTGCTTCTCATTCTAGAACATAATGGTTTGGAAAAATATGTCGAAGAAGAGGTTGATGAGCCAAAGGGACTAAGGCAAGGCACAAGAAGAACATGATTAGGGCAAAGAGAATCATTGCAGATTCTATCAAGGATCACTTGATCCCTCATGTCTCATCATTGAAGACTCCAAAGCAGATGTTTGATGCCTTGTCTCGGTTGTTTGAAGGCAAGAATATCATCCATAAGATGACATTGAGGACACAACTCAAGATTGTTAAAATGCAGAATTTAGAAACCATTCAATCCTACTTCACAAGGGCATCTCAAATCAAAGAACGACTTGAAGCCATTGGAGAAGCAGTTGATAAAGTTGAGATGGTGATGATTACATTGAATGGTCTCCCAAGGTTTTGGGAATCATTTATTCAGGGAATTTGTTCTAGAGGGAAGCTAACAAAGTTTAGCAGGCTATGGGAAGATGCTATGAATAAAATAATAATAAAATAAACATCAACATATATATATATATATATATAATAATAATAATAATAATAACAACAAACAAGAATAATATAATAATATAATTAATTAGTGAAATGGTGTAACTCTTTATGAAGAGTTGCATTAGACACCCTTTAAACAATTATAAATACGGGAAAGTCTATCTTGTAAAAGACATCATCTTTTATATCATCAATTAATATATTATTCTTATCTATTATTCAATATGAGAGTCGGATTCGACTATTAACTTAGCGAACGGATACGTCCACAGCATTTGGTATCAGAGCCAGGGTTGTAGCCACCAATCTAGGACCTTGTCCAAAACCAGGCCCGTGGCCCAAAGAAGTAAAAAAAGAAAAAAAGAGAAAGAAAGAAAAAGGAAAAAGTAAAAGAAAATAAAAAGAAGAAAAGAAAGACAAGTAAAAAAGAAGAAAATAGAATATAGAAATAAATAAAAAAGAAGTGAGAAGAAGTGAAAAGGAAAAGAAGAAGAAGTAAAAGTAAAGTTTAGAAGTGAGTAGAAGTAAAAAGTAAAAGTAAGAAGTGAAACTGCACATGGTTTTAAGGTGCACGTGGTTTTGTGAGAAGTGGGTTTGGTTTTATTCCCTAAGAACAAACCAAAAGTGAGATTTGAACTTGGGTGGGGAAGGTAACAATAATTCTTCCCAACCACCTAATCTACACACAATCCACAAAGAAATTAATCTAAAGCAAAAGGTTAACCAACGTGGAGATTAATTAATATTAGTCCATAATTGTAAAATATTACAATTGTTTGGGAAATATATAATATTAAAATAATATTATTATTACATTTAAATAATAATAATTATTATAAGGGAAAGAAAAGCATTCCTCGTCAGAGAAGACAAAATTGAAGAAGTCAAAGTCAAGTCAAAGGGAGACTCCTTCGTTAAAAGAATTGAGTCTATCTATCACCAGAGAAGTCAAAATCAAAGACATTCTATCATCGAAAAAGTTGAATACTATCTATCTCCGAAGAAGTCGAAACCATGGAAGCTGGTTTGCGATTACAAATAGAGGAATTAGAAGCCACGTTAAAATGTTATCGAAAAGACAATGAAAGATTGCGTGACATAAATAACAGTTCAGAAATAAGAATTGAATTACAAGAAAGGTGCAATGAAATAAAAATATCTGACCAAGCAAGGCGTATAGAAAAATTGTATGCGCAAATTGATGAATTAAAAGCCGAAAATGAATTCAATCAGAGGTTAGGACATCAAGATATAAAGAAGGAAATAAATAATTATGAAGCAGAAATAATACGCTTGAACAAAATCGTTAGCAACAAAGATGAAGAACTAACTCAGATACGACATAAATTAGAAAGTCAAGAATCAGAGGTTGGCCAATGTCGACAACAGATAAAAGTTCTTCAACAACAAAATGATGACTCTAAAAAGGCACACAAACTGGAGATTGCAAAGAGTAGTAAAACACTATCCAACAATTCCGAAGAAATTTTCAGATTAAGAAATCATAACAAGACACTAGTCACAAAAATTAAGAAGCTGAAAAATAGTAGGAAGACAAAACAATCTATGGAAGACATTGAAGGAAAACTTCTAGACAAGCAGGAAGAAAATAGTTGCATCAGAAGTCATAATGAAGATATTAAGGAAAAACTTAAGAAGTCTGAAGATGACAGAAAATCGCAAGCCAAATTGATCAAGAAGCTTCAAAATGATAACAGGCAGTTAGGAAACAAGTTGGAAAAGATACAGAGTAAAACATTAAAAACTCAAGAGACGAAAATAAAAGTCCCAACTCAAATCAATTCTCAAAAGATGACACTCGTAAAAGAAAATGACATTGTGAAAATTCCCTATCGACACCCCAGCCATAAAAACCGATATTCTGAAAAGAGGGAAATGTTGAAAGACGATGGTGCTAATGTGATCAAAGCTCTTAACGACAGATCAATGGGGAATCCCAACAGTCAACAACAAATCAATTTGGGATGGATTGACCCATCCACATATCGGAAGTTATGCTCTACACTTAGAAGTTCGTACCGGCATGTTTCGTCAGCTACGACGTCATAAGGAACGGTGCGACAACGTAAGGCTTTGAGGACAAAGCCTTTCTAAGAGAGAGGCAATGCTATGAATAAAATAATAATAAAATAAACATCAACATATATATATATATATATATATATATATATATATATATATATATATATAACAACAAACAAGAATAATATAATAATATAATTAATTAGTGAAATGGTGTAACTCTTTATGAAGAGTTGCATTAGACACCCTTTAAACAATTATAAATACGGGAAAGTCTATCTTGTAAAAGACATCATCTTTTATATCATCAATTAATATATTATTCTTATCTATTATTCAATATGAGAGTCGGATTCGACTATTAACTTAGTGAACGGATACGTTCACAGCATTGAGTGCACACAAGAAGCTAGATTGGTAGTAAGAGAAGAAAAGTTGGGTGATGATGAAGATCAAGCACTAGCAACACATGCAAGAAAAGGGAAAAGAAAGAAAGAATCCCATTCCCACAAAAATTTTTAGATTACACAAAAGACACAAAAAGATTACTCAACTTATAAATGTTACAACTGCCATAAGATGGGACACATTGCAAGAAATTGTCCTTGCATAAAAGATCAGATCATAAAAGGAAAGAATAAAAGACATCATGTTCATGCCGCAAAAGATGATGAACATGTTCAGAAGAAAGCAAGAGAAGATGATTCAAGTGAAGAATATGTGTTAATATCAGTTCTTACAGGGACAATCACTCATGGAATTGACACATGGCTTGTTGATGGTGGTGCTTCTAAGTACATGTCTGGTTACAAGAAATCTCTCACAAATTTAGTCCAGAAGGACATAAGGTGAAGCTCAGTGATGATTACTAGTATCCCATAAAAGGGGTAGGAGAAACCTCCTACAAGTTGGATTATAGAAAGCCTATGAAGATGAAAGATGTATTGTATGTACCTGGTTTGAAGAAGAATCTCCTCTCCATCTCAGCATTAGAGGAACATGGATATCGAATCGCTTCCATTGATGGCTGATTTCTCATGTGGCCAAAGGGAAAGACTATTGATGATGCTATTGTGATTGGTGTTCAAGAGGGAGGCCTGTACAAGCTGAAGGGACAATTAGATCAAGCATTGGTACATAGCACTGTGAATCCAAGTGAGCTATGGCATAGAAGACTTGCTCACATACATTGCAAAGCATTGTCGATAATAAGCAAGATGGTCACAGGTCTACCAGAGATTCAAGTGAATCATGATGGTATATGCAAGGGATGTGAAGAGTCCATTTCCAAGTAGTGACAACAAAGAAAAAGGAATCTTGGACATAGTACATTCAGATGTGTGTGGACCGATGTCATCAACATCACTTAGCAAGTACGTATATTATGTTTCATTTATTCATGATTACTCACGTAAAACTTGGATCTATTTCTTGAAAGCAAAAAAATGAAGTGTTCAACAAGTTCAAGGAATTCAAGGCCCTTGTAGAGAATCTCTCTGAAAATAAGATAAAGACATTAAGGTCAGATAACGGAGGAGAGTTCACATCAAATGCATTCAAGACATTCTGCATAGAAGTTGGGATTAAGAAGGAGACGTGCACTCCCTAAAATCCTCAACAGAATGGCATGGCAGAAAGAAAGAATCAGATGATAATGGAAGCAATGAAAGCCATGATTCATGATCAAGATTTACCATTGCACCTATGGGCAGAGGCAACCATAACTGTTGTATATGTGTAGAATAGAACTCCTCACCTTGTACTTGGGAACAAGATGCTAGAAGAGATGTTTACAGGAGAGAAGCTAGAGGTTAGCCACTTGAGGATATTTGGTTGTCTTGTATATGTACATGTTCCCAATGATAAGAGAACGAAGTTGGATCTTTCAGGCAAGAAGGGTATATTTGTTGGATACACCGAGTCATCAAAGGCATACTGAGTCTACACTCCCAGTTATAGGCAGATTGAGACTAGCATAGATGTCACCTTCGATGAGGATGCAACTTTTAGCAGATTGAGGAAGACTCATATAGATGAGGTCCATGATAAGGAGCCTGAAGCTCCTAGAGTCACAGACACTGGTACATAAGATGATGTTGTACCGAAAGAGCATGTTCCAGAGGATCATGATATGGCAGAACTGTAGAGACTTGTAGATCCACTCCAAGAAATGATTACATATAAGAGAAGACCAGCTTGGGTTGGAGAGATTATTCAAGATGCAATGAAATATGGTGCTCCAAATGGTTCTTTTAGAGAGAGCAAGAGACCTCGACCATATTCCAGCTACGTGGCATTACTATGTGACATCATTGATGTAGAGCCTTCCAGTTATGAAGAAGAAACTGATAAGACAATATGGAAGGAGGCCATGATCGAGGAATACCAGTCCATTATGAAGAATGATGTTTGGGATGTGGTTCTGAGACCGAAAGGGAAGTCGGTGTTGATTTCCAAATGGATCTACAAAATGAAGCATGGAGCAGATGGCAGTGTCGAGAAGTGCAAGGCAAGGTTCGTGGCTCATGGTTTCTCCCAGATCGAAGGAATAGATTATGAAGAGACATTTGCTCATGTGGCGAGATACACTTCAATTAGAGCTATACTTGCAATAGCTGCAGTGATGAAATGGAAGCTACATCAGATGGACGTAAAGACAATTTTTCTGAATGGTGTAGTGGAAGAGGAAGTGTACGTGGAGCAACCACAAGGATTCGAGACACATGATAGGTAGACACATGTGTGTAGGTTGAAGAAGGCCTTGTATGGATTGAAGGAGGCACACAAGATGTGGTATGGTAGAATTGACAGTTTTGTGATGAGCTTGGGATTTACTAAGAGTAAACCAGATTCCAACCTTTACTACAAGGTTGTGGATGGTAGACCAATAATATTGCTATTATATGTGGATGACCTGTTTCTAACAGGGGACAAGAAGCTCATCGCGGGGTGCAAGAGGGAGCTCACTGCAGAGTTCGAGATGAAAGACCTTGGTATGATGCACTATTTCATGGGTCTAGACGTATGATAGAGACAGGACGATATTTTCCTTAGCCAAGGAAAATATGTTGTAGAAATCCTGAAGAGATTCGTGATGATGGATTGTAAACCCATGCCTACACCAATGGTAATGAACCTAAAGTTATTGAGTGATACTTCTTCAGAGACAGTGGATGTCACCATGTATAGACAAATGATCGGTTCATTGATGTATTTGACGAACAAGCAGTCAAATATATGCTTTGCAGTGAACACATTAAGTCATTATATGGTTGAGCCAACACGTGTTCACTTGATTGCAACAAAACACGTGATGAGGAACCTAAAAGGTACAATGGACTATGGACTCATATATGTTTAAGGTCGTGAGATAAGACTACAAGGCTATGTTGATTCAGATTGGGCTGGTAGTGTCACAGATCATAAGAGTACATCAGGATGTTGCTTCAGTTTGGGATTAGCTATGATCTCGTAGCTCAGTAGGAAGCATACTAGTGTGGCACTCAGTACGGCCGAGGCAGAGTATATAGAAACATGTTCAACTAGTAGCGAAGTTGTGTGGCTTCGGAAGTTGCTTGCAGGATTGTTTGATCTTGAGCTAGAGGTGTCTTGTATTTTCTGTGACAACCAGAGTTCTGTAAAGTTGTCTGAGAATCCTGTGTTTCATGACAAGTCCAAGCATATTGAGATCAAGTACCATTGTATTTGAGACATGTTGTAGAAGGGAGCTATAAAGCTCCAGTATATTGTGACAGATGAGTAGATAGCTGATGTGTTGACCAAGCCTCTGTCAAGGATAAAGTTTGAGTATTTCAGGGACAAGGTTGGCTTGGTGTAGAACAAATTCCCTCCCTGAGAGGGAGTGTTGAGTTACATATGTTATTCTAGGGAAGTAGCATATAGAGTGTGGAAACAATGGGTAGTCATTCACGAGCACGTTACCGACTGAGGCACAAGTCGGCCTGTCCTCGCACAAGGTCAGGATACCCAGTCTTCAGGGCTGGAAGACCATGTCATGTGGACTAGTGGATGCCCAACTTTCAGGCTAGAGGGCCAACCTGTGTGGGTTGGAGGATTCGTAGCCTTGGGATAGATGGCTGGTGTGTGCACATTAGATCAACTAACCCTTGTGGTTAGATTCCCAGTCACTGTGGGCTGGATGCTTGGTGGTTCCAACTAGAAAGGATAACTTTCAGGCTAGTTGCCTAGTTCTATGTGAGCTGGATAGTTACCTAGTTCTATGTGAGTTGGATGGTTTCCTAGTTCTGTGTGAGCTAGATGAAGTCCCGTAATGACATAAGGTCCGAAAGGAGGCTTCAAAAGTTGCTTGCAAGATTGTTTGATCTCGAGCTAGATGTGTCTTGTATTTTCTGTGACAACCAGAGTTTTGTAAAGTTGTCTGAGAATCCTGTGTTTCATGACAAGTCCAAGCATATTGAGATCAAGTACCATTATATTCGAGACATGTTGTAGAAGGGAGCTATAAGCTCTAGTATATTGCGACATATGAGGAGATAGCTGATGTGTTGACCAAGCCTCTGTCAAGGATAAAGTTTGAGTATTTCAGGGACAAGGTTGGCTTGGTGCAGAACGACTTCCCTCCCTGAGAGGGAGTGTTGAGTTACATATGTGATTCTAGGGGCAGTAGCATATAGAGTGTGGAAACAATGGGTAGTCATTCATGAGCACATTACCGACTAAGGCACAAGTCAGCCTGACCTTGCATAAGGTCAGGATACCCAATCTTCAGGGCTGGAAGACTAGGTCACGTGGACTGGTGGATGCCCAACTTTCGGGCTAGAGGGCCAACCTGTGTGGGTTGGAGGATTCGTAGCCTTTGGCTAGATGGATGGTGTGTGCACATTGGATCGCCTAACCCTTGTGGTTAGATGCCCAGTCACTGTGGGCTGGATGCCTGGTGTTTCCAACTAGAAGGAATAGCTTTTAGGCTACTTGCCTAATTCTATGTGAGCTGGATAGTTACCCAGTTCTATGTGAGTTGGATGATTTCCTAGTTCTTTGTGAGCTAGATGAAATCCTGTAATGACATAAGGTCTGCAAAGACACTGAGACCCATAAGGTTTGAAAGGTCGATGAGGTTGTACCCACTAGAGAGATGCTACGTATGATGATGAGGACCCAGATGCATGATGATGGCTTGCTCATACAAAAGTTCTACTGATGGATAGATTCATGGAAGATCAACAAGTAAATGGTCAAGTATGGGTCAACGAAAGCATTATTGAAGATCGCGTTAGAAGAATACCTTCCTTGCTAAGAGGGAGTGTTGATATTTTATGTTGCTTCAGGAGATATTCTTATGCTGGCCATGACCCCCCCAAGAAAGTTCTAGAAAGGAAATCCATGGAAAGTTCTAGAAAGCCTCGAAAATCATGGAAATAGAAATGAAGGTATAAATAAGAAGGACGCCTATCTCATTAGCACATCAAGCAAGTTCGCATCGAGTCAAGAAGACAAGTGCACAAGAGAGAGAAGAAGCAACTGGAGGAAGTCCAATATCTCAGGTTTTATCTTATCTTTGTTTATCTTTGGATCTAGGGTATCTTTCTATGAGAGAGATATAGCTCTTCATTGTATTGACATTGTACTTGATTGATGAATCTATACTGAAGAAGTTCCATTGGGTTTTCTTCCCCAAGAGGGTTTCCCAGGATAAATCTTTGTGTATGCCGTGAATGCCTTTCTTTCAATGATCCTTATGCATTCACTTATTATGATATGGTATAAATTGAATTAAAGTCTAAAGAATTCTAAATAACATGACTGCTTAAGTAAAATCTCAACATAAGGACCTGAAACCATCTCTTGTTGGTTCTCACTGATTTTAGAGCTCACCACCTTTTGAACAAAATTAAGTGTTGGCACTTATTGGGCGAGTTTTTATTCATAGGTTGATATATTTTTCTTTTCGTATTTCACCATGTCGAGGGCTACTAAGATATCTTTGGGAGCATCCCCTTTATATTCAACTAGTCATCACCTAGACATGAGTGATGTGTCCCCAAAACCACCACCCATCATAGATGAATTTGAAAGTAGCCACCCTCGAACTCGCCTCCATAAAAACCAATATCGATCCCTAAGTCCAACTAACGAACAACGAGCACACTCCTAGAAAAGCTAAGCCAAGATGCACACAAACAAAGAGAGTGGCAAAGGGGCCTCCCGACACTATAGAAGGTGTGCCTCGCCTAGGAGGGCCGGCCTAAGAATCTGCTACTATAGCTCGCAAAGGTAACATAATAAGTTATAAGGGCCCTCATACTTCAAAGCGCAATGCTATGTGCTGTCTGATCCCTATCTGAATGAGGACACTCACAAAATAACCCTTGCAAGTACCCTCTGCGGTACCTAGGATAGGAAACTATGGTCACCATGTATAACCAATTCTTAGGAGAACAGTCGCAGGTCAGATCCACCATATAGGAAGGGTATCTTAGCTCAAATCTCAAGAAGCACTTGGGTGCGTCAAGAACCCCTAAGTATGAATAAACCCGGGATATATCTCCAACGCTAGGAAGGTATTGGAGGGTTATATCAACAACCAATTTTCATGTCACCTCATTCTTGAATCGTGTGTAAGGTGAGCTTCCTGAGAACACCAATTATACCATGGGTTTCACCATTCCCTGGATACACACCTAATGTTTAGTTTCATAGTCTTGGAGAATTTTACTCATACAATCCTATTCCAAGACTCTAAAACCTAAAATTGTTTGTGTACCCTATAAAATAAAAATGTTTCTAATCAATTTTAAAGTTAACAGTTAATTTTGGTTGGCTGTGCTTACTCAAGGGGATATGGTCATGCAACTAATGATGTTGTGACTTAGCAAAAATGAAGAAGCAAACATACAAACATTTCTAAGTACTAGACTTGTTTTTCAAATGAAATTTGTATGCCACTAAATGAAAATGCACAATTATGATCTCTTTCAATTTCAAATGCAAATGCAATCTTTCCTGATGATGCCAAGACTAATGCAACTACAAATAAAAATGCAAGTGCTCAAATAGAATGCAAAATGCAAGTATTTTTGTATTTTCAAAATATATGAATGAAAATGCAATATTGAATCATGAACTCAGATTATGCAACTAGTATAAGGAGACCAACCAAGCAAGACACCAAGAAGCATGAGTCAAACAAGCCAAAAACTACCAATGAGAAAAAAATGACAAAAAACTAACTTAATTAAAAACAAGTAAAAGGAGAGCTTCCAGTCATTATAAGGGCACTCAACGGACAACACATAATACCAAGAAGACTTGGCAACACCCAAAATTCACCCAACAAACATCCAACTCAAGATATGGGCTTAAAAGTGAGATGTAAGCGTCTGTTTGGAAAACAACATCATATGTACGTGATCAAGATATAAGGAGGTCATGTGGGTACGCAAGTAGGGTTCAACCAACACATGTGGGTGCAGAAAAATACTCAAAAAATTAAGAGTGAAACCAAATAACTCAAGATGAAAGCAATGTATTGACTATCAAGCTACCGACGACAAAAAAATTCAGAAAAACAAAGAGCAATAAGAAGGAACAATCACCTAAAAAGAACCCAAACATAGGCTCCCCAGTATGGTTGGAAATTCTATTACGGAGAAAAAATTCCTATGGCTTGGGGTATACCAGAACAACCAGAGTGACACCATAAATCAACTCAATTATCAAGTATGCTATATAAATGTAAAATTCTAACCACAAAGAGAAAACTCTTACCTCAACTATTGAGCTTGCAATCCAATGCTCCTTACCTACAACTTGTCCTCAACAACAAATATATACGAGCATATGGAATATATATAAATTGTTAGCATATAAACTAGCATAATCCATTAACATATTCAACAAATATACCCAATGAAAATAACATAAAAATTTGCAACATGTATTGGATGAGAAAAGAGTATTTCTATTAATGTAATGAACACAAGTACATAGTGACAACCTTCTATAAGCAACTCATCAGAACTGAAAAACTAAGTTCCTCCACCTAGGCCTCCACTAATTCAATCCTCCATGCAAAGGAAAGCTCACAAATTCAAGGAGTAATTGGGTTCCTCCTTCACAAGATATGGAAGATCTTGGGAGATGAACATAAAAGAGTTCAACAACAAGGACAAAGGGATGCAGACTCAAGGCAATGGCAATGGGGAAAAATTCATCTAGAGTTTCCTTGCTCTCTAATTTCTCTTCCCTCAAATGCTCCACAATGGCTCAATATATAACCCTAAAAGGAGGTGGAGGGTTGAATCAGAGTGTTTTCCAACATATGGAAGGCCAAGGATCAAAATGGTTGTTACTTGGGAAGGAAAACCCGAAATATTTTTAATTTTGAGCATGAAACCCGATGTACGCGGGAAATAATGGAGCAACATGTGTATATGCAGGCTATAGTGCTGTAGGTCGCGTACATCAACAAAAATGTGATTTTTAGGGGTTTAACTAAGAAAGAGGGATAATATGAGTCTACATAGGGACATGGTAGGCCATCAAGGCATGTTGCATAATGTGTGGCAAATCATGCTATAACAGGGTTTTTGGTTCCACCTGTTATGCCTTGATACCAAAGGAACAAAGAGACAAGATTGGTGCTTTAAGTCAAAAATGAATTTTCTTGTTGTATTCAGACACCTTCAAGGCATATCTTCTTTACAATGAGGTAAAAAAGAAGTTTATTGTTTCCAGAGATGTCATTTTTCTTGAAACTGATAAAAATAATGAGTTTATTGATAAACAACTTGATCATTTGGATAACTTTTCCCATGTAAATACATATTATGAAGTCAATAATGAAATTCTACATCTTGAAGGGGGTATCCTATCTTGGATGAATCCCTTGAATTTCCCTTTGAAGAACCAACACTCCCTCATGAAGAAACTCATGGAGAAGAAGTTTCAACCACTTCACCTGAATAGGAGGTTCAATTGGATGATGTAATTGAGAGGATTGGAAGATTGAATCTTGATGAAAATGAAGCACCATTAGTTGATCAACCTGGGACATCCAAGAAATTTCCAAAATGGGCCACAAAGACACTTGAAAGTGTCCATCCGAATGAAGTTGGAAATATGGGAACAAGAAGTTCAACTGGACAAGAAGATGGAGGATATGCAAATAAATCAGGTGATGACATGGATGTCTCATTTGATTGTGAATTGAATTTATTTGCTAATTTTGGACAAAGTTATTTTGAAGATGATGCTACTCGTGATGAGTGGAAAGTAGTCATGCAAAATGAGTATGATTCGTCATGAAGAATGGAACCTGGAAGCTGGTTGACCCTCCAGTTGGAACCAAACCAATTGGATGAAAGTGGGTATACAAGAACAACTATAGATCAAATGGCTCACTTGACAAACACAAAGTGACACTTATGGAGAAAGGATATGCACAAAATGAAGGAAATGAATATGAATAGACTTTCTTCCCCCATAGAAAAATGGACTACCATCCACACCTTATTGTATTTGGCTGCACAAAATGGATGGAAAGTCCACCAGATGGATGTAAAAACAACTTTCTTGAATGGAGACTTGAAAAAGAATGCCTTCATGTCTTATCCAAAAGGATTTGTTGTGAAGGGACAAGAACAAAAGGTATGCAAACTCGTCCAGTCCTTGTATGGCCTGAAACAAGCACCTCATGCATGGTATGAAAAAATAATCGAGCATCTTCTAGAGTCAAATTTCAAATATTATAGTCTTGATGATGCAACACAATTTGTAAATAAAGTTGGAAGATATGTTGTGTTTATTGTGGTGTATGTAGATGACCTTTTGATGAAAGGGAACAATGAAATTTATATTGCATCCATAAAGAAATATTTGAAGAAGGGATTTGAAATGAAAGATATGGGACACCTTCACTACTGCTTGGGAGTTAAAGTGACTCAACATCCTCAGTACATATTCATCTCCCACAAGAAGTATGTTGCAGAACTATGTAACAGATTTTGCATGACAAAATGAAACCCTCTCTCAACAATGGAACAAAAGTTGAAGCTCACATCAATTGAAGGAAAATAATTTGAGGACGCGACCAAGTACCGATAACTTGTGGGAAGCCTTATATACCTTACAACCACTAGACCAGATATTTCATATGTTGTTGGCATCCTTTCAAGGTTCACGCGCACACCTTGTTAATGACATTAGTCTGCTGCTAAACGAGTTCTAAGATACTTGAAGGGAACTAAAGACTGTGTACTCAAGTACTCTAAGGTTTATGATTCAAACTTATTGGGTACTTTGATGGTGACAAAGAGATAGGAGTATCTAATTCTAGATACACAATGAGTCTTGGATCAACAACTGTCTCTTGGAGATCACGCAAATAGTCAGCTCCCGCAGATTCGACAACAAAGGAAGAATATGTGGTTGCTGCTTAAGCAACAAAAGAGATAGCGTGGCTAAGGAAGATACTTGAATATTTGCAGGAGAAACAAGAGAACTCCACTCCCTTATTGGTCGATAACACTTATGCAATCAAGTCGGCCAAGAATCACAGATTCCATGATTGAACCAAGCACATCAACACAAAGTACCATTTGATTCGACATCATGTAGAGGCCAAAAAAATCCATATATGACATTGTTCCACAAACGATCAAATTGCAGACATCTTCACCAAAGTGCTTGGACGAGAAAAGTTTGGAAAGTTTAGAAACATGATCGGACTTACAAACACCCCTTTGGATTAAGGGGGGGATGTTGGAGACCTAATCCTTTGGGATTATGGTTCCATAAATTATATTGTAAATAATGTAAATAATAATTGAATAAGAAGATGAATCCCAACAGACTTCAATGAACCTCTTGGTAGGTGAATCCAAAGAGTCACCTCCTCATGTATAAGATAGTTATTCAAGTTCAATGAAAATCAATTCAGGATTTATATTCTTTGATAGCTTCCAACATGATTAGTGATCTAAAAATGTTGTATAAGGCATTTATTGCACCTAAATTACTGCTATACCTAAATCTCGTCATCATGAGACCTATGTCAACTTAGTGCCTTGATCCCTGAAGTCTTCTTGGTCAAGTAGTCAATTAGAGAAATTTGTTGACCTTTGTCCACAATTTCTAGTTGGGCTGGCGTAGATTGCCTTCTAGCCTGGAGCGCCCAACTAGGTCAGGCGCATATTTCCTTCTGACAGACTGCACCAGTGGCTCAGGTTTCCTTTGTGCAGCTTGCGCTTTCCCTCTCAAGCGCAAGTTTCCTTCATTCAGCATGTGTCGGTGCTGGTTAAAATGGATAAAGGTGGATTTCGAGTGATTTATAGAAGGTGGATGAGGTGGATATCTATCCCTAAATTGTAGGTGAGTTGTCCTACAGTTCCCTAACCTCAAGGAAGGATCCCTTAGTCCTCTCCCCATAATATTCATCCTACTCTATCCACTTGGTCTTATAAATACAAATCTCCTCTCCATTCCAAAGGAAGGAAGTCTATAGCACTTACATGCTGGTGGAATTAACCTAGGTGATCCCTATCCATCTCTTGGGCGGCATACATTTCCTTTGGAGGCATTGACTTGGCTTGTTGGAGGAAGATTTCAGTGTTAAGGCTTGGGTTGTAATCATCACTCTTCTATGTATTTCCCACTTATTTACAGTAATATAATCTCTTTCCATAAATGTATTTGTATCAATGATATTTAGAGCTCACTTCCTTAACTGTTTTCTTAGATCAATTAGTGTTTAGATGTGCTTTTACTGCTCGTTTGTCTCTATGTGCTTTGACAGGTTTTGCAGCTGCGGATCTGATGACCACGAAGCTTGGAGCAACAAAGAGAAGAAGGATATACGAATCTGAAGGTAAGGCATCTAATTACCTTGATCTCTAATTGATCTAGGAAAGTAGTTTTATATTATATTTCTATTTGTTCTAGATCCACCTGGACTAGGGAGATCATGCTCGCGTTCACTCGAGTAGATTGTCCGAAAACAAATCTGGAGACCGTATTGGGGAGTGCTTTCTTTTGATTTCGATTTGAAGGTGTTGTTCATTGATTTCTTTATGAGCCATTTCTTTGCCTCCTGAGCCTCTTTCTACCATCATATTTTCTTCTTGAAGAGTCTGTTGACTTTTCCTGATCCTATTTGGGTCAGTATCAGTCCAAAATATTCATTGTTTGGAGATTTTTCACTTCTTGCATTGGGTTATTCGCCTGACGCACCTGGGTAGTGTATCCAGTGCGCCCTTCCATTTCAAGCGCTTTCTGCCTTCTAGCATCCTATGCCTTCGGCGCTTTTGCCATTTTGACCGTTTGCGCCGTCGACACTTTACCCCTGTATACAGTCTACGCTGGGTGCTCTGAGCCTAACCACATAATGCACCGACCTTTTAAGCTTGGTATTTGGTCTACCCCTCTCCAAATTTTTATTTTGGTCTGACCAACATACTTCTCTGTGATGTACCTTCCAGTCAGAGACTTGTTTATTCAACATTGATTGTGTTTGGTTTGTTTGTGTTGATATTTGGGTTACATTTGGTCAAGTGAGAGACTCAGTGGTGGCGGGAAATTTCAATCCCCCACGATCATCCGCTCGATCTTGCATCCCCTTGTCACCTCATCAGGTCTATTCAACATGCTAGATCTGACTTCCAAACCCTTCTTGTGCTTAGCCATTTAGTGTTGCTTGTATTTGACTGATTTTGAGTGACTTGAGTGTCTTTGGTTCATTTGAGTGCTTGTTATTTTTCTTTGAGAATTTCTGAGTTACTAGGGTGCTGCGATTAGTCTCTTGTTTTCTTCTATTTACATCTAAAAATCATACTTATTATCAAATCTTGTTTTGATATACACATTGGAAAAATCGAAAGTGTCTCATTCTTATGTTTTCAAAGTCATTTGGAAATTGTTGTAGGATTGTTTTCATGCATTGGAATTCATTATTTACCAATATTTGAAAAGGAAATCGGTTCATTGTATTTTTCTTGAATTGTGAATTATCCATCTTTTGAAAAATCAAGTGAATTCAAGCGTTTGTGAAGTGTTTCCAAGTTTGAAGCATTCTATGCACTTTTGATCTTTTTTATGCTTTTTAGTTCATCATTGCGAAAATTAAGAGTTAGTGTATGCTAGATAGAAGTTCTCCCTTTTTCAATACTTAGTTTATTCTAGTTGGAAAAGACAAAAATAAAAATAAAAGATTTTGATTTGGTGTGGCTATTTTTTGTGTTTTGCTCGAAAAACGAAAAGAGTGCTTTAATCACCTTTGGTAGATTTTTTGAACTTTTGGGATTTTTTGTCTTATTGAGATCATTGGAAAAATAATTTCTCCTTCCATTACATAGGTTTTATCGAAAGGAAAAGTGCACTTTCATGTCGTTAGGGTTGCATTATGTTTAAATTCCTGTCTTCACCTCGTGCATCCACCTAACCGTCCAGATAAAATTTACCGGTAGAGATAGGTTAAAATTTACTAGTAACTTGTGTACTAAGTTAGTGATGTGTTCTGGCGTCGTAAAACGTGGCAGTTGTCCTTATTTTCCCGCACTGCATCACAGGGGCACTGTAGTTCTTCCACATACCAACCAATATATCGAAGGATCTTTCACGTACCTAAGGGATATCGAAAGACACTTCACATGCTCGGTAGTATATCGGAAGGCTCTTGTCATACGATTGTGCATTAGACAACACCACTACAGATTTGAGCTCCCACGTACCTTGTGTGTATCGGGAGACACTCCTAGGATTTCTGAAACCAACCGAGCTAACCATTTGGCCTCCTTGAAAGAGAAATACACCAAGAATAGCACTCGGGGAGCTACTACGCACGTACTATCAGGTAGTCGGGTTATATGGTCAGGCTTACGGTCCTAATTCTCCCTGGTTAGTTCTCTAAAAAATTGGGTCGAGTATAACTATTGGCCCCTGGAGTATATCGCGGGTTGCAAAGCCTTCACAATCTTGTGAGTTTCCAGACTTTTGATTCCACACCTATCACATAAGTTTGCTTGCGGCCTTAGTTTGTGTAGATTTTTCTGGATTTCTTTTTCTTTTGTATAAAAGACACTTAAGAGAATTTCTGGTTCGGTCATTCTGGATGAACAACCTTTGAGAAGGTCCCGTAGAATTTTAAACTTGCCACTCGAATATCCCCTTAATCAGGAGGTAATTTCGAGTCCACAAGTTACTGTCATGTCAGCTAAAGAAGAAGATTCCACCATGGATCCGGGAATGAAATTTTGACTTCCTTCAAGTCCACTAATCACTGATCCTCCAAGGTCCGTGACCATGGAACCATCTACTTCACGAGACACATCGTTACACCATTCGATGGAAGGAGAACCTGGGGCTATAGATTGGTTAAATCCATCCCCGGATGACCCTATATCTGCAACATTTGGTCCATCTGCATCCTTTTGGGACACCTCTCTAGGGAAACAATGGGCCCATCTGGAATTACATCCAGAGGCAAAATCTTCCCCTCTTCATTAGGCTCCCCATGCTCAGCACTTGGCTCCAGTCTATGAACTCATGGACCAATTACGCCAATGTGGCGAAGAACTTCGGCGCTAGAGTCTCTCACGGAGAAGAGACACCCCAAAAACGCCCATATTGCAACATATCCCAATTCGTTCATTATCTATTGCTTCACCGGAAACACCCATACATAACGTGACCACTTACATGTTGGACATAGTGTTCACACTGAGAGGGGGGTGAATCAGTGTGAGGCCAATTTTCAATCCTTTTAAACTTCTACCAATCAACTAACAATTCATCAATGTATTATACTTCCATTTACATCATTGTTGTATTGACATTCATCACTAATCATCTATGAATCAAAATAATTTAACTCATTGAACCATAACAAGTATTACAACACAAGAAACACGAGACAATTTAATCTTTGTAATATTTTTGTATTTGTTTTGGACCGACTACAACCGTTAAGGTAAATCAACACCTACTGATACAAAGAGCACCAACTCCTCATCCAACACCCAACCTAGTTTTCTTAGTCCCAACCAAGAAGGGTTGAGGTATCCAAACCTTAGATGCAAGAATAGCTTGCATTTACAATACAGTATACACACTCATGTCATCACACACACACACACACACATATCATCAACAATCACTGTCACAT